>OW386294.2:92821726-95770726 GCA_936432065.2 Rutpela maculata | reverse complement strand
CCCCCCTCATGAGGCGAAAAAAATTGTTCAGATTCCGAGGCGAGCGAAAAATTTTTTTTTACATTTGAAAAGCATTCTCTGGAAAAGGCGAAAAAAATTTTTTTTGGATTTTCATTTGCACCCCTCCCCCATGAGGCGAAAAAATTTTTCAGATTCCGAGGGGAGCGAAAAATTTTTTTACATTTTTAATAGGATTCTCTGCATGAGACGCGAATTAGGTATATTTAATTTAGTTTGAAATGCACTTTTCTGATGTTATAAAACAGAAAAATCGAATTTAAGTAGCGTAGAACTGGACCTGGAATTTGCCATTGGCACACTTTAGATAGCTTAGAATAAATTCATTAGTGTATTACTGGTTGCAAAGTTATAGTGTGTGTAGGTGATTTCACTGCAGATTGTAACTTGGCTCTTAGTTCTTCATGTCCACCATAGATCGCGCGGCTTGGTTATACGAGGATAGCTCATTATTCGTTTTTGTCCAATTTTTCTAATACAATAGACGAAAATACAACACTCTTTGTCGAATTATATAGGCAACATGCAACATAAGATGGTAATACTTCTACTACCTACTTGTCTAAATTATTTAATTAAAAAAAATAGTTAATTATAGGTACCTAGTTAATTATCAGCAAAACTGTATTTATATATTTCAAAAATTGTACCCAATTTAGTAAAAAGTTTGCATTTTGTCATTCACACTTCTGGTTAGTCAACAAAAAGATAACCAACGATTGTGAAACTGGCTGCAAGACTGATTTCAAAAAGTACATCAAAATGAATTTTAAAAACGTATGTATGTATAAGTACATTTTTGCGACATACCGGGTAAGTTGTGGTATGTGTTATTAGCTTACCGCTTCATTTTCGCGAGAAGTGGTTTAATAGGGGAGTACGGTTTCACGTGATTCTTGATATGTCAAAACACTAACCGCAGCTTACCCAGCTCTCAACGTAGGTTAGAAGCGGTATGTATCGCTGTCCTTGTTTACTGTCGATCCCGTAAACTTATCTCTTTTTGAATGTGTAAGAAATAATTTAAAGTAACTATTTATATTTTCGCGACACCGGTTTGTAAATATATAATAATATGGTGGGGGTTTAACCACTACATACCACTCTTATTTAACCCACACAGCACAGGATGACCGCGGGACATCCTAAACTGATCCCATATATCCGATAAATGGATTATTCATTAGGGATGCCGATAGGAAGTTCAATGGTTATCCTTCGGTCCTAATAACAGCCAGAATAGGGATATCCACTGGATAACCTATGCGGATATCTATAGGATAACCTTTAGGGTTGTTGATGTCCTATATAAAACCTATATAGGGATAACCAAAGGCTATCCCAAGGGCTATCCATAGGTTAATCTGTTGGGCTAATGTAGGTTCCAAATACATGATAATTCATAATTCACGTAAGGTACAAGTAAGAAATTTTTAATTTAGTTTTTATTTACATTATATTTTCATCGTGACAGAATGAATTTCATTAGAGGAAGGCATTACTTATAAAATGTGGTCCTAATAACAGCCAGAATAGGGATATCCACTGGATAACCTATACAGATATCTATAGGTTAGCCTTTAGGGTTGTTGATGTCCTATATAAAACCTATATAGGGATAACCAAAGGCTATCCCAAGGGCCATCCATAGGTCAACCTGTTGGGCTAATGTAGGTTCCAAATACATGATAATTCATAATTCACGTAAGGTACATATATGAAATTTTTATTTAGTTTTTATTTACATTATATTTTCATCGTGACATATATTTAGTTGATGTCCTATATTTTACATAGGACATCAACAACCCTAATATTTATATATTGGCTAGCTTGTTCTTAGCGCTAGTTTCAATAAGTCATGGTAGATGGCTCTCCTTGCAATTTGCAAATTACTTCTGTTGCGGTACTCACCAAGTCAGCAGTCTTTACTGCTAAAAAGTCAGAAACTAAAGTGTAGTCTATCCACTACACAAGAAAATGTACATATTGCAAATGCATATTTTATTATTTATTATTTTTTTTGCAATATGAGATTTATTTATTACCCAAGGGAGGGTGAGTGAGTATTCCCAGAATTTCAAATTGTTGTCAACAGCAATCACAATATTTTAGAAAGAGAGATACCTATGGATAACCAGATGCAACTTTTGTGGATGTCTAGGTTGTCCAGATTTTAACCTAAATTGGTCCCTTTTTCTTCCCATGGGGATAACCATGGGCTATCCCATTGTGGATGTCTGTAGGTTGTCCAGATTTTAACCCAAATTGGTCCCTCTTTCTTCCTATGGACGACCATGGGCTATCCCATTGAAGACATCCATGGGCAAACCCGATTTGCACCAAAAGGGTATCCACAGGAGGTCCGAAATCGGGATTAACCCAGTTTAGGACGTCTCCAGGATGTCCCGCTTATCCTCCAAGTATGGCCATTGGTTGTCCTAAGGCTATCGAGTGCTGTCTGGGAACCCGGTATGTCGCAAAAATGTACTTTATTATAGGTACATTTTTGCGACATACCGGGTTAAATAAAAGTGGTATGTAGTGGTTAAACCCCCACCACATTATTATATATTTGCAAACCGGTGTCGCGAAAATATAGATAGTTACTTTAAATTATTTCTTACAAATTCAAAAAGAGGTCAATTTGCGGGCTTGACAGTAAACAAGGACAGCGATACATACCGCTTCTAACCTACGTCGAGAGCTGGGTAAGCTGCGGTTAGTGTTTTGACATATCAAGAGTCACGTGAAACCGTACTCCCCTATTAAACCGCTTCTCGCGAAAATGAAGCGGTAAGCTAATAATACATACCACAACTTACCCGGTATGTCGCAAAAATGTACTTTTTGTAAGTTTGTAATGTGCGCGCGGTAATGTCTATAGTCAGGAATCAGGCGCCACTAAATCCATCATAGGGTGTGCACCCGAAGATATAGTTTTTAAAAAATACATACATTATCCGAAATGACCTTGCGGATCTGAATCCAGAGGGCGCCATTCTGTCCGCTATTGCAAAAAATCGTAAAAAAATTTTTTCCGAAAATTTTTGTGTCACTAACTATTGATTAATTTTATATTCCCACCGCATTTACAGGCTTATTTTTTAACATTTCTTAATTATTTTCCAACCAACGGAAAGCTTATTCTTTCTAGATTCAGGTGCTGCTAAATACTTCTCATAATTGTTGTTAACAAATGCTACAGAAATTGTTTAAACAAAGAGAGCCCAAAGAGTGCACGGTAAATTTCAGCATCGAGACATTTTTAAAACTATTATCAATAGATGCATACTTCTATGACATGAAATCTGCAAAATATAATGGAGTAGTTTTTAGAGAAAGAATTATCTACATTGCTTTATTGTTGTAAAAGATACGATTATTTTTGTACAGCACGCGTTGTGATCCAGCTCGTCTTTTGGTAGATATACAGTGTACATGTATGTCTCGCATTGCCTCGCTCTCTTTAGGCTTGTCAACTACCTGCTGAGGTGTAGTATAATAACAAAAAATCTTATGAGTAGCGTATACAGTAACTGTGTTGTGTGTTGTTTATAAATTCATGTAAAATATATTTAAAATAATTTTTGTATTAGTTTAATAGCCTGTATATTTCCATTATTATTGCAGAGTATCCGATGAAATTACAAAAATAATAGCGCAATTGCATTTTTCTCATCATAATTATAATGAAGCCGACACTAGAATATTTGCGATCATCCTATATTTATCAAATCTGAAGTATGGTAGAATAATAATAGAAGCTACAACAGATATTTTTGTCTTATCCCTGTATTTTGTGTCTAGAATTATGGTGTCGTAGATTTGATGTATTTATACCGATTTATCATACGATGCGAGAATTAACTATAGAGAAGACAATGAGTGCTCAAATAAATTTGGGTAATTTATTTTTGTGCAATTATGCTTTGACTGACTGTGATACAGTCAGTTTTCTATTTAAAAAAGGAAAAACTAACGCTGTAAAAAAATGTTTAAGACATACAGAAGATAAAGAACTACAAAGATTACTTCATTACCCTCAAAGTGGCTTCAATGATTTCATTACTTTTCAAAATCTGGCCCGGTATTTTTTTTAAAACCGCTGCCCAAGGAATCACTACTTCCACATCCAGATTTTTCATCCAAGTCTCTCAGAACGAATGCCAAAAAAACTTTTGAAACCTTATAGCTTCTCTTGTAAATACTAAATACCAATTTTATGAACTCTTACCTGCTTGATTTATCTATTTATTCCAGTTTACCCCCCATCAACGGAATAAGATGAAAATATAATTTAGTTCCAGATCACCTTAAAAAACATAAGCGTACCAAATTTCAAGTCAATAACTTAAAATGGTTCCAGAGTAATCGTGCGCACAAAAAACGTTACAGACAGATCGACACTCAAACTTAAAATCTCGACGTTTTATGACATTCTAAGCCTATTTGAACAATAAAACTTTTCAAATTTTTTCTTGTCGTTACTATACTTCCACTAGATGTGGAAGTAAATGTTATATGGTCGACGTCTGATATAAGGAATTTATCGCCTACCGAAGATTCTTTTTATCAACATATGTTGAGAGCTGCGTATCAAATTATTCTGTGGAAGAGTGCAACTGAGATAAACCCAGAAATTCCCGATCCAATTGATTTTGGTTGGGATTTGAAAAATAACGTACTTATTCCTAAATTAACAACTATAATACTATAAATGTTTGTCCCAATATAACTTCTCAAAATGTATTTTGTAAATGTAAATTTAAAAAATTTATCGGAAACTGCAGTCGTAGCAAAGCTGGGTTGGAATGCATAATAGATTGCTACTGAGAGGGTAAATGTATTAGCTGTTAATTTAGTTTAAGTATAATGTATGTATGTATATTATTATTTTTGTATTTCTATTTCTCAAGCACAAAAAGTAAATTTAAGTTCATTTAATTAGTTATATGGATTTCTGTCTCTAATCAATATTTTAAGTTAAAATATAATAATTTTGGTTCTCAAGTAAACTAATCCCTACAAACACAAAAGGTCGGCCCTCCATTGGGCCATCACAGGGCCAGAAGTTTCATTTCTGGCCCAGTGATGACCCACTGATGGGCCGATCTTTTGTGTTTGTTGGGATCTTTAAATACCTTCGTTGTTTTTTTTTAATGACAAATGATAATATTTACGCATAAGTAATACGCATCGTAAATTTTTTGCAATCACAGTATATTGTCAGCCAGTTACCGATCGGCCACAGCGCGCGAACGTGTTTGCCAAAACGATAGCGGAAATAACGGAGGGCTGTACAAAAATAGTCATATCTTTTACAACAATAAAACAATGCAGATAATTCTTTCACCAAAAACTGATCCATTCTATTCAGCAAATTTCATATCATAGAAGTATATGCATCTATCTATAATAGTTTTTAAAATGTCTCGATACTGAAATTTACCGTGCACTCTTTGGGCATGCTTTGTTTAAACAATTTCTGTAGCATTTGTTAACAGTAATTTCGAAAATTATTTAGAATCTAGAAGGAATAAGCTTTCCATTAGTTTGAAAATCATTAAGAAATACTAAAAAATAACCCTGTAAATGAGATGGGAACATAAAATTAATCAATTCTGGATTTAGATGCGCAAGGTCATTCCAGATAATGTACATATTTTTGAAAAAGTATATCTTTGAGTGCACACCCTGGCATTTTAGGAGTGTTTTTTGAGAAGATTGATTCCCGACTACTAGGCAAGTAAAAATTGCGCTTGCATGTCAAACATTTTGAATGCTTGCGAACACTTTTCCACTTTTCGGAATTACTGAGGATTACTTGAGTGGTCAAACGACTACAGCTCTACAATAATGTGTACATACCTACTTATTTGTGAATATACAGTGCGTGTAATTGCCGATTAGGCATGTACATTCACGTAGCGCGGGAGATATGACAACACAACAGCAACAAACTCGCCCGTCGGCGAAGCATCCCAGCTCTGTTATTTCATTTCAGCCAGCTGGCACACGCGATGTTGTAATTCTTACTCCCTATGCCTAGCCCGCCACTACACACACTGTATAACCCGCCATGGATGTTGTAATAGGCAGTATTGTGTCATAAATCAACGCCTAATTAAACAATAAAATGAAGTAAGAAATCATTTTGAATTATAAATTTTAAATAAGGTCCTAAAAAAAATATCTCGTATGTGCCAGTACAGAGCGATCTTGTGGTATATGGATCTTCTGAACCTACTCATCATTTCTAGACAACAGTGAACTCTGAACCAACTCTAGAGTTCATTGGCAAAGAAACAACGTTGTCAAATTGGCTAATTTTAAGAGTATCATCTGACATATTGTGGTTAGTATTTCCATTTTACTTTATTATTTGATTGTGATACTACAAACTACTGCAGTACTGCCAAGCACAGGACCTTTATTTCGAATACTTAAGCAATAAAATGGAAAAATATGCCGATGAGGCATGTTTTGCTGATTTGGCAACAGGAGGCAGCAGTGGGTTGGGTCATTTTTTGACATATATGACTCCTGTGCCTGATGACACTTATGACAGGATATTTACATACTAATTTTAGTGGTTACATGTCACTAAATATGTGATTGTTTTTGTTATTTTTAGGGAAATACATCAACGAAGAAAAATGCTTTGTACTTGACATTCATGATTTTTACAATAAATTTAGATAAGAAGATAAGATACAATTTTTTTATAAACAGATAAAAATTAATCCATCAAGCGTTAAGTATCTTCCCTAAATGAAACTTTTGCATATCCTGTAACATATTTCTTTTTTGATACATGCAAGAAATAAAGATAGTGGTATGTTTACTTAAAATTTTATTTACTTTATGTGGAACTAATCTGAATACTCTAAAGTGATGGAGCCAAACGGTAACAGCGTGGATCAAAATAGGAGTAAGGATATAAACTGGTCGAGGTATGGTTTAGGGACGGAAACTGCGCAAAGGGTTAGAGCCAACACCAGTGGTTTTGTCGACTTATCTAGCGATTACGACTATGGAATAGGTGGACACCAGGCTTCAGGTGCAAATGAGTTGTTCGCGGAAGAGCAGGTATTGATTAAAATCAATTAGTAAGCAGGTATCACTGTAACTAACAACTTGTATATGGTTTAGTATTTTTGTGAGATAAGATTTATATCATGATTGCCTAGATAGCACAAAGATGTCTCAAAGACGTCTTCTTTAGACTTTTACTACGTCTTAAAGACGTCCATTTACGTCTTACAGACGTCATAAAAACGTCTTATTTAGGTCTTATGTTAAAAATCCAGACGTCTTACAGACGTCTTTTCAAGATCCATTGTTGGTCTTAAACAAACTTAAAATTGAAAAAAAGTACATTCGTATAATGGTTTTATAAGCTATTACCTTTAAAAAAACCAACTAAAAATTTTTTCGCAATTTTAACGAAAAAAAAAAAACGGAGTGGCGATCGAACCGCCGACCTCTTGATTTGAAAGCCACTGGATGGTTATGTTAATATTGACTTAAAGACTGTATAGTTGGAAGCAGGCAACGGCTGGATTTTGCTTGGCAACCCGGCTGTAATTTATTATGTTATCATTAATCTTTCATTTAAATCTAATTTTATTAAAATAACTCGATACCCCCACAAATAAGCTGCGGGATCTTAGACTAATATAGCTATTTATTTCGAAATGCAGAAAGCATTTGGTTGTTTAATAAATGTTTAGTATCAAATACACTTAATATTAATAATTTACAAAAATTATTAAAATTAAATTATTAATGACAAATTTCTATAAAAAATAAACTACACATTTACAGAAATAATGGTCAAATATAAACAAAAATTGTAAAATTGAAAACAATAGTTTTGTTCACGTTTTTTTTGTTTTTGTTGGACAATATTAACATCCTTAGTTAGGACGTCTTTAAGACATAAAAATCAAACGTGTTAAAGACGTCTATGGAACGACGTCTTTAAAACATCTTTATAAGAAATTAAGAAGTTCAGACCTAAATAAGATATAATATGGACGTCTTAAAGACGTCTTGTGCTATCTGGGGGCTTTTGAAGCTGGTGATATATATAAGTCTCATCCCACCATCCACAAACAAAATAAACTTAATCATGTTTTGCTTTAGGGAGATGTACCTTGGTGGAAATCAAATTTTTTTATATCCCAACCAGTTTTGTTTGGGACTTGGGATGGTGTGTTTACATCTTGCTTAATTAACATTTTTGGTGTTATAGTATTTTTACGTTCAGGATGGATAGTTAGTCAAGCTGGAATTTTTTGTGCTATTCTCATAGTTTTATCTACAGGTAGATACACAGTATGTTTCATAACCCCACTTTTCAGTAATAGACCAAGTTTAAGTCAGTTTCCGCCTATATACCACTTTGCTTAACACGTATTTTGCATCTTTCTTTATCATACTACATTTCAAATGATTAGTGTTATGAACAAATAAACATTTTTTCTATAAAATCATCCAAAGTTGTTTTAACTAGGAGATACATGTATATATATCTCCGCTATAGAAAATTTGGTCTATTATTGTTTGATATAGATACTAAAAAAAGGGAAGGGAACATAATTGTCATTTATTAGGATTAAAACCAGTTCATATTTCAGTATTGATTAAACAGCGCAGGGCATAATTAATAACTGTCATCGTCCTAGCATGCATTCGATGCAAAAAAAATTAAGTATAACTTCCTTCCAGAGACTGGCGGAGCTAGAAAAAATAAATTGAGATTTGTATATAAATATTTATTTTACACCAGCTTTGAGAAAGCCACAACTCTTTCAAGGCAGTGAGTAAAAGATAAAGTTTTTGTTTCTGAAATTGTCTGCCACATGTATCCCTTACTTCCTAAACAAGATACGAAGGCACTATAATTGTAATCATAGCTACTTACTTTTAATGCGTCCAAATTTTATTAAAATCGATACAATGTCCAGTGGCAGCTGGTGACATGACAAGCTGATGAGGCAGGGCTCTAGATACTCAGATAGGTATAGATACCTAGTTAGGTTTGTTAAGAAATTCTCTACTTCGTCAGTTCAATAAATTTGTAATATTACTTTTCTAAATTAAACTGTTTTTTACGTTTTTACTATATATAATGTCAACATGACAATTGTTTCACTAAAACATTACTATTTTCACACCATACTTTCTCACTATTATTTGCAAATAAAATACATGGCCAACAAAATAATTTACTTAATTTTACGCTCCCGGTAAGCCAGTCGTATTTTACGTAGCAAGTTTTACTGGAAGCCCGATTTGATTTCCCACCTACACCTACGTTAATTAGCGATTTACTTAAATCTGGAACTGGACGTTTCAATACTTTAACTTTAACTACTTTAACTCGTATGTCACGTGGCAGAAGACGCATGAAAATTAGTGATGATTTTTTTATTGTGTTCATGTTTGAAATGCTAAAGTACAAATATTTTCAACATAGAAAAGCCAAGATGTGGCTAGCAACTCAAAAAGTCCAAGTATGAAACCAAAAATCGATGAGATGGGATTAGTTATTCCAAAAATTATACAATATATAGTGTTTGACAGTAGTAAAGAGCAGTTTTTTTTTTTAACTTAAATAGTATTGTTTTAATGCATCAGACAGTGTAGAAAACTCCGGCACTAATCTTATGGGATATTGGGTCCCAGTGTATTGGGTTTTCATATATGTTGCAGCTTAAAACCTGTAACTAAAAGATAAGTTATTTAACCGGCTATCACCCCAGTGAAATTGTTGCTTTCTAAAAGTTTTCAAACAACATCGTTACATTAGTTATAGTGTTGTATGTGTAGTAAAATTTGTTTTGAGTAAATGGGCTCATTTAGTGATATTCAATTTACAATTTATTTTTGCATTTTCCATAAGTATTTAACCCTTTAAGTATGTAGTGAAAAAATTAGGCCGCTAGCGGTAATATTTGATTTCCAATTCATAACATATTTGAACAGCGCGGCAAGGATGACGTCACGACACTCGCTCGACTGGTTTTATGATTTATGCAGTTATAGCACGTCTGTTGTGCTTGCTCTATGAAACTATATGGGACCAGGCGAGCGGTCGACCGCTGCAGTGGTCTTTACGTCACATTGGGTTTTCGCGAGCTCTCTTTTCATTATTCATTTTGAGGGAGTAGTTGAAAAGAAAATCTAATATTTTGCACATTTACTAACTACAAAGTGAACTTTCGAAATATGAATTAAAAAAAAATGCTAAATGAGCCCATTAAGAAAGAAAAAAATAGTTCATGAAACACTGTTTCGACTTTCAATTAAAATTAATTTAGGATTAGTTAACAAAGTTCCCCCACATTTACATTACATTTACAAGATGAATTATTCTTAGCAAAAAATAAAAATGCTTAACAAAAAAAATGGAAAGCAAATTGAAAATGAGTTCATATGGCAAGTATTGCATTGAAATATGCCCTGTTACGTCAGGTATCCATTTAAACATGCTCGTAATAGCTTTGATTTTATCTGGCAATACATTTGTAACAGAAGAAAGAGTTGGCTATATTAACACGTTCACCGCCGATGACTCAACTGTGGAGTCACGACGGCCTACATCAGTGGCCGATGACTCAACTGTTGGGTCAAGTGCATCTACTTACTACATTAGTCAGTCTTGCTTCTGTTTTATTTCATAAAAAATTTAACTCAATTGTACGACTCAAATGTTGAGTCATCGATCTATTCTTGATGAAACGGACCTTAGAGGCCAGTGAGTCGACCCTTGAGTCATGGTGAATTTGCGCCTAAAAACTGAACAAAACAATTGATAATTATATAAGGGGCTCTAAGAAACATTTTTTGTATGTGATTTTTGAATAATATATATTAGCCTTTGGAAAAGATCCTAAATTTTTATTGGCAGTGAACGTGTTAAGCATTTCATATAAAACACCTGCAACTTGTTCCTGGTTTGAGATTATATTAAAACATGCCCGGTCTGACAAATTTGTATATAACTCTCATTAAAAATTCTAAAATCGCAAAAGTGTATGTGCGTCACATACAATAGGCTCATTTAACAATTTTTTATTATAACATATTCTGAAAGAGCTTGGTGAGTATAGTAAGTATGCCAAAAACTAGAATTTACTGACGCCGCCTTCATGTATAAAAAAATTATTAAAGTCGGTGCGCTTAAAAACGCTCAGGATAACATGTAGTCGAGTTGTGACGTCAGATGGCTGAACCGCCCAGTGAACACGGCTGTGAATGCAAGTTAGTAGAGTAAAATCTGGAAGTAAAGTCGCTTAGCTTTCGAGAAAAACCGGCGTAGAACCAAAACAGACTTAGTGGGATTCTTTAGTAAGATAATCGTGTACACGAAATCATTTTTTACGACATTTTTTGGTGGTCGAGAACTTTTTTATTTCGGATTTTTAATGAATATGTTTTTTTAACGTCTCCACCGCTATATCTCTGAAAATATTTGTGCTATCAAGCTATTTTTTTTTTTTTTTTTAGATTAAAGTAGACACAATAGCGCTTCGAACAATGTCCCACGTGAACCCGATTTATTTTTTTTTAAGTTGGAAAAATAATAGGAATCTCAAACTTGTTATTTTCAGTAGCGTAAATTTTAGACAATCGAGAAAAAAATTTATTTATGAAAATTTGTATATACATGCTGCGTACAAATTGAAGCCAATAGTTGAAAAAAGTTTTTAGGTTAAAAATTTTTCATGTTCCGTTCATAGTATTGAATCAGCGATTTTTTTTAACGGGCCAAAGTCATATTCTTGCGCGCTCGACTGTAGCAAGGCTGCCGACTGCAACGATTAAAAGCATCTAGGGGATCAATATTATTGTTCAATATTTCATATATTGTACAGTAGTATGGATCATATGTTGTTAATATTAAGAAATTGTACAATAAATATAAAATAGTCTCCTTTTAATAATAAAAAGATAAATACCTAATCTATAAATATCAATCAGTGTTACTAACTACCCACCTAATTAGTAAGTTTATTATACATTTTTAAATGAATGAAAGTAAAAACGTACGCATAAAATGAGTTTTATTGTTGAAATAAATTTTCTATTTGGATAGATAAATATGTAGTATGTAGTTTATGTAGGCCCTACAGGAACGACATTTGCACTCGTTGCAACATTTTAGGCCTTCCTTAAAACAAGCACATTTTCGATTGTCACAATTTTTATCCGAACAATGAATACGTAATGATTTTCGACAACCGCCACTTCTACGCAACTAATCTGACCAACCCTGCATGCGAGGTGCATTAATTGCGTCCCAATGTCGCATTTAGCGCTGATAAAAAAAATCGCTGTTGCCACACGGTACATTTTAGGAAAAAATATATTGTTTCAAAAACTTTTGTGATTATTAGGCTTTATTTTCTTCGCTGCATGTATGTAAATGTTTTCGAAAATAAAAAAGTTTATCGATTGGTGAAGATTTCAATACATAAAATATATATTTTTAGTTTATCTGATTTTTAGAGAAATGAAAGTGCGAATTGTGCCCAAACCGTTTATATTGGTAAAAGCTCTACAGTGTGTGCTTTAATTTGACACAAAACAAATTTCGGTACCTTTAATAGTTTTAAAGATATGGCGGTGGAAACAAAAAAAAAACGATTTTATTTAAAAATACATTTTTTTCACTTTTTACTGATTTAAAAAGTTCGAGACCACAAAAAAATGTCGTAAAATATGATTTCATATGCCCGGTGACATACTCAAAGGAACCTAACATGTTTGACCTGGTTCTACGCCAAAAAAAAAACGACACGATAGACTTACGAAATCGCTGCTTTAATATAGGTATCGACGCACGCCAAGTGACGTCACTCTACGGACTGTTGGCCGGCCGAGCGTGTTTCTATTCAAATGCGAATATCTCTGTGGCTATTGATTCAATTGAGCTGAAATTTTTTTCTGAGGCTGTTGGTTTGTTATACTTTAAAATGAGGAAGAAAAAGTAGGAAACTGCCATATCACTAAATGACCCTACTGAAAATAAAATTTGAACAGGATACAACGTATTTTTGGTTGCATACATTACCACATTTGTGATACACTCTTGAAACTTTCTGGAGACAAAGTTTAACGCACTTACATCTCGGTGACATCCTTAACTCGAAAATGACAAAAATGTAACATACAACAGCATAACTCTGAGGTAACGAAATATCATATAACTATTCTATGGAAGTTTTTTAGAATGATTTTACAGATATGGAAATTTAGTACTATGAAGCCTGAGTGCACGTGAGCACAAGCTCACCCCTCTCCAAACATACAGATCCAGATGTATGAAAACTCACTACAGTTATTTTTTTCGTGTATATTTTGTTTGACAAATCTTAGGCTACGACATATGTGAAAACCAGCCAAATTTACTGGTACTCAATTTTCCATAAGTAATGCGGGATTCTTTATAATAAGAATAAGAATATAGTACGTGTCATCCCATACTATGAAGAATTACCGTAATTTGTGATCCTTCTCTGTCTGTTATAACATTGAATATCACTTATGCTTCAGTACGTGCTATTTTCATTTTATTTTCACTTTAGTTGGTTGCAAACTGTGTGAGATTCGTAGTAATTATGTGTTTCTAAGTGTAATTTGACTAATTTGTCACGTAGTCTGTTCTAATACACTGTTTATTTTATTTATCTGGGGTCTGTGTTTTAATGGCAGTAATTAGTTTAGAAACAATTCACTAAAAGGAGAAACTTGATTAGATTCGTACAAGAGGACAGTATATTATTTTTCATATTTTTATTGTGAACTTCCATTACCTCCAATTTCAGTTTTTTCAGTTACTACGCCTTATATTTTTTATCGTTGAAGATTTAACAATAAAAATTCCGTCTTTAATCTTTACCGCACCGAAAAAGACACTGACATTTTTTACATGCATAATAGGTGTGTAGTCAGCTATACTATATAATTTTATAGAATATGCAATATACAAAATATTTTTTTTTATTCGTTTAATGCAAATAATGTTATACAATAAAATTTAATCTGACACTGCTAAAGGACCTAACAATTGCCAGGTGGTGAAAAGTAATGCACTCCATTTTTTTAACAAATATTTTCACACTACTAGATCATAATGTTGTTTGTTTTAGTATTTATAGCGTTAATATCTGTGCTATCAGCTGTGGGTATTTGTGAGAGATGTCGCATTGAGAGTGGAGGGGTTTACTTTGTCATCGCACATACATTGGGATCTAGATTTGGAGGCTCTCTCGGCCTACTATACTGTTTTGGGCAGGTAAATTTTTTACAATTTCTGTTTATTATACCCTATCAGAATACGAAAATCTAATAAAGTCATCATATGAATGCTCCTAAATGATTAAACTGTGAAGACGTAAGCCCTGCCTCTTGTCGCCTTAAGGGTAAGGAGCAAAAAGTCGATAATCCCTTAAAATATTTCATACCTGAAGACAAGCCCTGCTCCTTGTCGTCTTATGGCTAAAGCGAAAAAAAGTAGATACCGAGGAGCATTCACAGATACATTCTAAGTTATGTGTCGACACTACATGGAAACGCATATTTCGGCACGACACATTTTAAAGGCACATCAATACAGACACTGTACAATACATTTAAGCCAGAAAAGGGAAAATCTGTGCCTAAAATGAAAACATATGGAAACATAAATATCCCTTTGGTTAAATTTTAGTAAAGGTGGTACACACCTTTTAGACACATTCTAGATACACTGTGTCTAAGCAGTGTTCACACAATGTATCTAAATTGGATCTAATGTTCCGGAATGTTCAACCGAACATAGAAACATTGCGTGCACAAAAAACTGAAAGTTGCTATTTGGGTGCAGTTTCTATTTTGACACAATATTTTGTCCCTTGAAATACTTTTAATCCTTTAAGGGCATTCATATATGAGAATTTTATTTAACATTATATTTTGTGTTCGTGATTTTTAGGCAGTAGGTTGTGCCTTGAATGTCCTGGGATTTGGTGAATCAATGGCGCAGTTAATTGGATTTGGCGATTCTACCTGGGCAGTGCGATTAATAGCAATGGCAGCTGTTTTACTATTGAGCGTTATTAATGTAGCAGGAGTAAAGTGGGTTATAAAACTGCAGTTTATCTTGCTATTAATTTTGCTCCTAGCTGGCCTTGATTTTATGGTTGGTAGCTTTGTGCATACAGATGAAGGTAAGACATCAATTGATTCATTAATATAATTAATAAGCGGCTCACAAAATTTTTCTAGCCGATAGTATACAAAAAAGTATTCAAAATAAATAAATTTGTAGTCTACTAAAATATACTTATTATCTATAACTATTTGTTGCATACAATTTTATATTATTGGGTATTCTGATACTTCCGCAAAAATATTTAAAAACTTAATAAAAGAAATCTCTGCGCCAAATGGATCATTTGGATTTTTTAATATTTCTACTTACTACAAAATGTCTCGCATCTAAAAACATATAATTAAAACAAACTTATTAAAGATTATTCTATAATTAAAAATTAAATTAACAGCTGTTTTATTTCGGTTTTCAAAACTTTGGCTTTTTAGTAAATCACACGTAACACTTTTCATCAAGTAAGTTCTTTGGCTCTGAGGATCGGCAACCAGCTGGCACAAAAATGTATGGAATAATTTGGCATACATTTATCCTCATTTCATGTTTTCTTTTAGCTCTGTTGCATTCTTTCTCCAAAATTCTCTCAGAGTCCCATTGATATGATTATTACCCCACGTGTGTTCACAAATTTTTAACTTCTTGAATACCCCCTTTCTAGCATAATTTCTGTGTTCACCAAGCCTTACATTGAGAGGTCTAGATGATTCACCTACATAATGTTTCCGTACACACATGAAACACTTACATACAATTTTTAGATTTTTGAACAATATTTAGCAACTTAGTTTTCAAAAAAGCATATCTTAATGTGGCATCTGTTTAAAAACCGTTCGTACAGAAAATCTGTTTCCGATTCTTTGCAATTTATCCAACAAACCATGTATATATTATCGCTAAAGATCTAAATTAGTTTGAAATTGTTGAATATGTACTCTACTTTATCAACTGGCTATCAACAAAATAGGTGAAATAAACCTATTGTATGTAGACGATATTTTTGCAGTACCGCCTCAGCGAAGAACATTTAGGACATTTTTTAAATCATATTAATGAAAAAGAACCTTCAATTAATTTTGCAATAGAAATATAATAATTACCTTTCTTAGATATTTTAATTAAAAAGATTATACATACAAAAGCAATGTTTACAGAAAATTAATACGAACAGATGTTTAAATTTACTTTCAAATCAATATATTAGCGCTAAGAAAGGTGTTGTAAAATATATTTTATATGACGGAACTGGTACAGTTTCCTCGAATAACGAAATTTGAACTAAGAAGAAGTAATTTATGAACACTGTTCTATTAAATAACCAATATTCCAAGAGATTTATTGATAGCCAATTGAAAAACAATGAAAGTAGAGTGAACATCCAACAGTTAAAATCTGAATTTAGATCTGTATCAGTAATTCCATATGTATATATGGTTTAATGCATAAATTACAAAAAATTGGAAATAGATTTTCTGTATGAACGGTTTTTCAAATAAGCGTCACATAAGATCTGTTGTATCAAAAACTAAGCCAGTAAATATTGTTCAAAATTCCAAAAATTGTATTTATAACATACCACTTGAGTGTGGTAAATATTATGTAGGTGAGTCATTTAGACCTTTCAACAATGGGAAAATTAGAGAATTCAAAAATTTGTGAACGCGCGTTTGATAATAATCATATGATGCAAGGGAATTCTGCGAAGATTCTGGAAAACGAAACCAACAGAACTAAAATAAAATTTAAGGAATATTTGTTATTATTTTTTTAAATGAGGACAAATGTGTGTCAAATTATTCCACAGATTTTTTTTCAGCCGATTACCGATCCTCAGAGACGAAGTAAGTAAAAATAACAAATGTAATTTAATGTCTTACGTGCATGCAACACTCTGGCAGAGCCAAGAACTTGGATTATCATTATTTTAACTATTTACCGATAAACAAGGACGTCACCAATTTAGAAAAGATTCTGATTTACAGATTTGAAGTATATATTTGCATATTGAGCGAAATCTGATGGACATTTATAGTTGTATACAGATATTACACTATTGATGTACACTAGGGTGGTCCAAAAATGACTTAATTTTTTATAGAGTTTCTCCCCCAATTTGATTCCAAATCCGAAAAAGTAAGTACTTATTTTTTTGTTTTTCTAAATTTTGATTTTAAATGGTGCCTATGAACCCTGAACAATTATTCAAAAAATCCCAGAAAATGATTTTTCCCCGTGCAATTTAAATAGGAAACTTCATGTCTCCATAGGCACCATTTAAAATCAAAATTTTGAAACACAAAAAAATACGTACTTACTTTTTCGGATTTGGAAACAAATTGGGGGATCGAGACCTTCTATAAAAAATTAAATCATTTTTGGACCACCTTAATGTACACCTTTGCAACCGAATAATTTTAAATCGAAACATATACTAGATTCATAAAACTAGCAAAATTCATATTTAGCTCTAATATTGTAGAGATTTTTTTTTATGTAAACGTAACAAAATAGCGATGATAATTAAATAGAAACCGCTGCCTACTACTTCCACATCCGGATTTCCTATCAAAGTCTCTTGCAACAAAAAAATGTTTAATAAATTTGCACTCCCCTATGTGAAAATAACTGATCGTAGAACTTTAATAATATAATATTTGAAATCGTCCACCCCCAAAACCATCAAAACGCTATGCTACATTAGGAGTGGCTGATGCTAAAAATATTTTGAGACCTTGGCTTCTCGTACATACACTATATCCCAATTTTGATGGACTCTTGCTTGCTTTCTTTACCTATTTACCCCCAACCCTTCAACGGAATAAGATCAACATAATCTGGTTCCAGGCTCATATATATAGGTGTAAAAAATTTCAAGTCAATATCATAAATCGTTCTAGGGTAGTCGCACGCACAAAAAAAAGTTACAGGCTGACACTATGTGAATGTGGAAGAAAATTGGCATTAAAACGTTTTCGGTGTTACCGAAATGATAACGCAACGTGCTAGATTGCAGAGTTGAATGGCACAACACGTCTAGCCAATGTATATCTTTCATAAGCTTGATTTTCCGCTGCAGCAGATGACAAATGGTTTACAAATATTTGCCTCATTATCTCGTTCTATGAGAGAACCACTACAAAAACTATATTTGATGTTCACTTTAATAATTGATTACGACAAAGCCAATATTCCTGCAAATAATGTCTAGAAATATATAAACTTACTGCAAGTTTGACTACTAGACTTCTTTGAGTAGTAAAAATATGTAAAAATGCTTACTAATGAACTCAGCTATTCAACATTTTAACAAACAAATTGATAAAGATAACGAGTAACGCACTAATCGTTCCACAGCTGAAGTAAATATAATGACAGCATCTGTAAATAGCTATTTCTTACCTGAGCATATTATTTCCGCAGTTATTCCAAAGAGCCGCAAAGTTTCTAAACTTATCAATTAAGTAGCTAAAACAAAATATTCACCACTTAATTATCTATTTGCCGAGATATTTGCTCATCGATATTTACCATTATTAAACTGCCTACGTGTTGTGCCATTGCCTTGCTCCCACATAAACATACTTGGTACACTTCGATAAATGTTATTTGAAGCCTTTATTGCAGTTTTTACACGACAGCGAAAAATAATTACATTTAAAATGATCTTTGCTTGTATCAAGAAGCAAAATTCTTTGAACTATGGGAACTTTAACGTTGATCACGCGATTTTAATTTCGCTTTTATTTTTCCACAGCTTACTAACATGAATTAATCTAAAACTACTACTACGATATTTATTTAATACTTACAACAATAATTTAGTTTACGGATTAAAACATAGCCATGAATTCGTGGGAACGGTTTGAATTTGACATTTGTGTACTGCGCATGCGTCAATTAAGCCGCGTAATTTCAAAGTTTGACTTTACCTCAACGATGTCGCTGTTTTACCATTAGTAATCGGCGGAAATTAGCATTTCTAGTAGGAAATTCTATTTTTCCACCATAAATGTTAATATAATCAATGAATATCAAAAGTTAGTTGTGGTTTTGAAATGAAAAAGATAAAATTACAATAGAAAATCGCTTTATGTTGAGATTTTGATAGAATATTTCAGTAAAGTAATTAAAATAAAAAGGGGTATAACTGCAAATCCTTACGAAAATCGTAGATTATTTCCTGATACTAATAGAACCACTTTGGCAAAGGAATTTTAAAACGGGTCTTAACAATGTTTTTAAATTATTATCAATAATTTTTGCTTTAAAATACATATCTCTATGCCTATCTCTTTAAATTACAATTAAATGTAAAATCTTGTGATCAAATTACTGCATTTAATAGTTTCAAGGGCGGATTTACGGGGGGGAGGTAATGGGGGTAATTACCCCTCATGAATTACAAAGATATAAAAGAAATTATCTGTTGGTTATAACAAAAGAAGAGTAACGGATTTTGTTATTTAATTAACGCATTTTACTAAGTATAAATTAAAATTTTTATGTACTGTTTAATTAGTTGTTTTTCAAATATGATTGTTTTTATATTTTATGTATGTTTCATTTGATAAACTGTATTTACTTTTCATGATAAATTTGTATTTTCTCTCATTTTAAATAATGTATTGAAAACTATTTTCCCACAATCCCGCAACTTAGAACTACCTGAAAACCTACGTTTACGGAAAACAAACGTAAAAAATATATCTACTCGTCTACAGTGGCGGCTGGTGGAATTTCAATATTTTTTTCTTGTCTGAGGCGCATGGGACCCATACGAAATATGGGAAATAACATCTAGAGAAGCACTTCTTTAACGACCTCTAAAAAATTTTGAAAAAGCAGTTTGCGAAAAATTTTTTCAAAATTCGGTTGCCACCCCTGGTCTAGGGAGTCCTGTTTAAAATTATTTTTTTTTTGTCATATACATTTTACTTTTCATAAAAATACAACACTAGGTTTTGGAGTTTATGAAAATATTTTCTCTACTACCTGAGATACAACGAACTGAAATTTTGTAATTTGTTAAATTGTAAATTACAAAATTTCAGTTCATTGTATTTCAGTTAATAATGAAAATATTTTCATGAACTCCAAAACCTATTGGTATATTTTTATGAAAAGTAAAGTGTATATGATAAAAAAAATAATTTTAAACAGGAGTCCCAAGACCAGGCAACCGAATTTTGAAATTTTTTTTTCGCAAACTGCTTTTTCAAAATGTTTTAGGGGTTGTTAGAGAAGTGCTTCTCTAGATATTATATCCCATATTTCGTATGCGCCACAGACGAGAAAAAAATTATTGAAATTTCACCAGCCGCCACTGCTCGTCTACTCCTACTACTTTAAAAAATAATAAAATAAACGCTTAATACAAAGAAAATGTTTTAAATTTTATTTATTGCTTAATTTTAATGCTACATTTATTAAAAATTCGTACTCATTCTGGAGTTTAACCCCCCCCCCCCTCCCCCATGAGAGAAAGCTAAATCTGCCCTTGAATAGTTTTAATAACAATCTGTGTTTAAGGCAGCAACAAAAGATTTTTGGGAGTTTTAGAATACTTTTTTTTTCATAAATATTCATTTTCAATTGAATTAATTTTCTTCCCTCACCAGAACAAATTTGGGAGTCAGTTTTGACTAAAAACGATTGTTGTTTTCTTTTCAGCAAATGGATTTGAGGGCTGGCTGACTGGAAACCTAGAAAAAAACATGTGGCCGGATTACCACGACGGTTACCGATGGTTTACGGTTTTTGGTGTATTCTTTCCAACAATAACAGGGATTCTCTCAGGCATAAATATGAGTGGTGATCTACGAGCACCCTCAACAAACATCCCTAACGGGACTTTAGCCGCAATAAGCACAGGAACTTTCCTATATTTAGTGTTCATTACATTTTTGGGAGCCACCTGTACCCGAGCTACACTTTTAACTAATTTCATGATAGCTGAGATAGTATCAGTGATCTCAGTGTTGTTACTAGCAGGACTGTATGTCTCGTCCATGTCAAGCTGTTTGGGTGCTATGTACGGCACACCGAGGGTTTTACAGTCTATAGCTCTAGAAAACGTCATTCCAGGAATTGGCATATTAGGAATGGGAGTAGGTATTTCTTATTAATAATGGAGATTATACGTGGCATTTTTTTTTCTTACTTTAATTGGACCAAAAGTGGGATACAGACGTACCTCAGAATTAGGAACTTTCCATTTTTCTCATTTTCTCGTAATAAATAGTCGTAAAAATCTAAGAGATATGTATAATTTTTTTTTAATTATCTCTATAAATAAAAAAGTTATCGTCCTTTAAAGTTTAAAATGCCGCGTTCATCGATTACGTCACAGTACATGATTTCGTTCCGTTCATTCACACAGCGTAAGATATTTTTGTAGTTGGGCTTGTTTAACGTTTTAATCGTTTAAAGAAGTAAGTTATGCCTAAAATAACAGGTTCTTATAAGTACTCTATTGTTCCTAAATGCACTAACATTTTTTCCCTGTGGCAAAAGATGATAAATTAAGAAAAAAATGGTGTACCGCAATGAAGCGGTGTGATAAAATACCTCACTAAATGAACATGAGCGAGCACACACTAAATAAAGGGAATATACGGTGCGCCGCCGGCATAGCGAGTTGTGTACTGTGACGTCACGGGTAGACTTCAGTCGAGCGCGAATTATTCGAATAAGAAATTAAATAAGTTCGTGAGTTTTCCAGATATCGAGATGATTTTTTTTTTGTTTGACTAGTTAAGACTACTAAATGAGGTTGAATGTACATGATATTTCTAAAATCGGAAACTTCCTAATTACAATTTTATAGATAGATAGATAGATGTATTTATTTTCAACAGATAATAATAATAATAATAATTAGTGAAAAAAATAACGCCTTACACCCCAACACCTTACACCCAAAGAGGAAACACGAAGCAGCTACGGACACGTGTTTCGGAATTATTGTTCCTCATCAGCGTAGCGTAGCAACAAAAAGAATCTGGAAAGGACAGATAGGAACAATAATTAAAGGTTGAAAGCACAGTACACAGTACTCTTATTTGTGCATTAATATCTAGATCGGTCTATTTAAGACCTTCACCGACAATCGGCATATAGAGCCCTATGTGGACTGTCCAATTTCAACCTGGCGAATCAAATAAAATAGGAAGGAATTAATAAGGTCAAAAACAAATAGTGAGAAAAATAACGCCTTACACCCCAAAGAGGAAAAGGCGTTATTTGAACCCTGTATTATCATTATTGCATAGTTCATGCAGTTGCTCGCAGAATTGATTGGCTATTGGATATGTTATATAAAACAGGATATATTATGTAAAGCGTAAAAAATAAAAATGTAAAATACAAAAGTTCAAATTGCATACATATATCAAAACTACATTAATAATCATACACAAAAGCTAAATTATATGCCTAAAAATATATCCTTTCCAGTATCTTTAACACAAACCTCCCAACGGTGTAAAATGCATTATTTGCTAGGTCATTTTTTTAGCTTTTTCTTAAAGTTTTGCAGGCAATTCTCTAAGGTTTACAGGAAGTAAGTTGATCATATGAAACCCGGCATAAAAGGATGATTTTTGTTAGTATTTTTAAATTTCAAGATAATTTTTCTTAAAAATATCCTCATGCAACCTAAATCAGTATTTACCATATTGTATGCAAAATTATGTGCTTTTTCAAATTCCATAACAAAAAATGGGTGTCGACATTTAAAAAAATATATTGAAGATGGCATTCATTACTTCCCAAAACAATAAAACGTTATAAAAGTACTATATATTTATTCATCATTACTCTCTATATGCATAATTATCGAAAACTATTGCATTTTATACTAATATGATAATTTTGATTTTCAGAGAGGACCAAATAAAGTTCCCTTATATTCAATGGCGGTGGTAGCCATTGTTACGTTTACTTTTATATTAGTAGGTGAAATCAATACCCTAGCACCAATCGTGACGATGCCTTATTTATTGACGTATGCATGTATCGATTACTCGTATTTTGCACTGGCACAAACATTCGATTTACAACATCAAAGGGAAGAGAGGTTTCATAGACCGAAGGTATTAGAAGCATCTGTTAATCCAGATAATGATCTAGACAGGCTTTTCCCAGAGCGTACAAGACATAAAACTTTAGGTGTAAGTATTTAACAAATTTATAGAGTAGAAGTTAATAGAAAACAGAACTGTACAATCTAATGTCTTTATTGAGAAACTTTTACTGATTCCGAAGAAACCTAGATCTTTGAATGTATTAGTACCAGCCTAGATTATACAATTCTTAAAAATTCTGTCTGGGTTCCAGGCAGGGTAGATATGACTTAAATAGTGATTTAAATCATTTCCAAAAATTGTTTTCCACAAATCAGAAAAAATGTGTGCGTTAAAGTGTAATCAGTGGAAAACAAATAAAGATGTCTACAGATGACCTAACTTGTTGGGGCCAATTTAAGCGGTATGCTTTGAAGTTTGGTACTTATCGGACGACCTGACAAACTTTAAAGTGTACCGCCTAAGTTGGCCCCAACAAGTTAGGTCGTCTGTAGACTCCCTCTAAGTAGCGACGCAATGGTTTGCCCGCCTGCATCTTAGAAGCCACTAATATCGAGCATTCTATTAATCGTTACTTGACTTGGTATAGTACCGACGTAAATATTTGGTTGCAAGATAAGGAGCATACTTACCGACAATGCTGCTAATATGAAAAAATGTCGAACAATGATTTCAAAAGATTTGGAAATGGATATAATCACTTACTTTTGTGGTGCACATCAGGGTCAATTATTGACTCAATCTCTCAACATGGAAAATATTACTAATCAAGTTATCCCGGTCATAATATATTTTTAGAAATAATCATCATGCAAAAGCTGAGTTTTCTTGTAGAAATGGCTCTGCCTTGACATTACCAACAGAAGTTCGCTGGAATTCTATTTGTGAATCCTTGGAGTCATATATAAAAAACTGAAATATTTTAATAGCCATATGTGAGGATGAAAATGAACCGGATAACATTAACCGAGGGGTAAACCGCTGTTACATTTTGGTGTTCAAGACCTTTGCATTGCAATGAATTGCAATGCATAGTTGGTGCATTTAAATGTCGACAATGAATTTAAATGCAGTGTTAGTGAATTATGGAGCATTGCGATGCATTGCAATACTTAGCAGTGCATTTCGATGCATTTACGTGCATTTTTGTGCATTGTGAAGAATTGTGCTGCATTTTATTACGATTCAGGAGGACGGTGCATGCCCGTGAAACAGTTTCCCAGCAAGCAACAGGTGTATTGATCGGGTTACAGTCTGATAGTGATAGGGCGCTTTTTCGCTGGCCGACATGATACCGATTTGCCGTCAACGACACCGATACAACGATATCGGGGCAGTACAAACGTATAAAATTATATGGAACTCTTTTTCACTTGCCGATATGATACTGATTTATCGGCGTCATGTTATTATATACTATTCTTCAGTATGGGTACGATATTGTCAGTATCATGTCGGTATCCTCTGAATCACTTTAAATATTAAAAACTCAATCAAAAACTACTGACATCGACGATACATCTTTGGTGTTTTCCGAGAATGTTAGTATCTACGATCCCAGTTTAAATAATTGTCTAACATTTACAGAATACTGCATCAAAATGAATGCAATTGTTTTAAAATTATGAAATAACAGACAAACAAGATCAAATTCTAAACTCATATGCCCGCTCCGTTCCATCAGTGTAATAATATTTAATTACATGGCATACAGCTACAATTTATACGTACACCTTACATTATTTCGGCATTTATTTAATAGATATTTTCGGGTTATATATGAAATTGTTTAACGATATTATTCAACTTAAAACTCACAAATTACACATGAATTAGGAAACGGGCACTTTAAGTAAAATATTTGGATTTATTAAAATGCAGGGAAAATAATTGAAATATCTTGCTTATGACAATGCACATCAATGCATTGTGAAATGTGAAAGGTGCATTTTAGTACATTGCAACGCACAATGGCTGCATTTTGAAGCATTGCAATGCTTCGCGGATGCATTTTAGTGAATTTCAATGCTTCGCAGATGCATTTTTGTGCATTGCCATGTCTCAGTGATGAATTGCAATGCCTAATAATGCATGGTGTATTTAAATACTTCAGCAATGCATTGTAGTGAATTATGTGCATTATGTGCATTGCAATGCACTTTAGTGTACAAATTCTGGCCAGCGGTTTACCCCTCGACATTAACATTGATGTCATATTAGAAGGCGAATGACTGATCTCAATTTGAAAAGAAATTGTGAATCGCTTATAGAAAGATTAAAACCAGTTCCAGAAAAAAAAGCGTAAAGGGCCATGTTGGGCAGAAGAAAATTTTTCGTTGGGATTTTCTCAAATCGTTTCGAAGTTTCTTTCCAAATCTCATCCGTTTGTTGGCTCGTTAATGTCTAAACCTGCTGTAGAAGAACTGCAAAATAATTCTGCATGGTGGATTTGTCATTTCGAAGTCCACAATCCTGAAAAATTAATAATAAAAGAGGTTATGCAATTAACCACTACTGTTGTGTCCTCAGCCTCGGTAGAAAGGATATTTTCAACATAAGAAGTAAATTGGCGGTGGACAAGGCGGCCAAGACGACCTTATTAATGAAACAATTGAATAGAAATTATTCTGAATATTTTTGTGGTATATATTATCTACTGTACTCACTCGCGTTACGTTTATTATACATGCTGTTCTGTCTAGTAGAAATTGATTTTGTTTTCACGACATTTATGGTTTATTAAAAAAAATTAATAAAAAAAAAGTTTTAAAAATCCGATTTAAATCACCTAAATTAAAAAAAAATCATGATTTTTTTTCCACTCTGGTTCCAGGACAACACCTACCCAACTAGCACCAAAGTGACGGGTACTGGCATCGGAACTTTAATATAGTAGGCATTACATAACTGTTATAATGAATTGAGTTTTTAGAAAGTGTTTTAAGGAAAAATAAGATTTGCCTTTTAGATCTATAGACAGGGACGTCTTAAGGCATGGCCAAACTGGGGTTATTTTCTTATTTTTTTGATTGCAAGCAAAATAGTCCAATAATTATAGAAATTTCCATCACAAAAAAATGTTATTTGAGATTTTCCTTCAGTAACTGTTAGTGGAGGGGTTATACATCACAGAAGAACCACAAAAAAAAATCCGTTCTGGGTGTGCCGCGCAACCCCCCCCCTTCGGTGAAATAAGTCTTATTTTACTGATAACTCGTTAACCGTTGAAGATATAAAAAAATTGCTTATCATAAAAAAGAAAGCTTGACTAATTTCCTAAAAAAAAGTCCTGTTGCAATTTTGTTGTATATGCCATGGTTTTCGAGAAAATCGATATTGAAGAAAATTCCAAAATTTGTATTTTAATGCACGTGAATTTTCACTTATTTGAAATTTTTTGCGAGCGGCCTATATAAAAAATTGAATTGCTCGAAAACCATACAAGCTAGGAAGAAAAATTAAAATTGGTTTTAAAGGGGATATAAAACACTCTCTTGTGTTGCCATTTTTTATGGCTATTGATATTTATTAGTACATATATAAAAATAACAATATAATATAGTTATCTCTTAATTTTTTGCGTCTCTAACTATTCACGGGCCCATAAAAAATAACTGACTAATATAAGTTGTAAAAGCATTATCTTTTAGTTCCATGCAGAAAATGTTAGGAATAAAAATATTCACATTTACAAATTTACCAGCATATTGAAGTTAGCCAAATTTTGGCCAATTTTTTTCATTGCTTCCTAAAAATAAAAAAAAGACCCAAACATCTTGAAAATTTAGCTCAAAAAATTTTTTTTGAGTTTGTATATCATATAACTATTGTTTCTATCATTTAATAATTAAGAAATTGCATAAAAAAATTGAATATGCAGCCTTTTTTGGATTTTTCTTTTAAATTAATCTAGCGTCTTTGTATTTTATTATTTTTGAATGTACTCGATCTAAAAATAAAGGTAAGACTTCATATTAATTGATCATACCATTTAAAATTATACTATATTTCTCAGGAAAAAAAGATGCTATTGTAAAATATATGTTTTTTAAATTTGTAAATAAATTCAGATCAAAACTCATTACTAAAGTGTTTCATTTTGTTACTTTTGACATAATCTCAAAATTAGTAAAAATATAGTGACTTTTATAATTTTTTATGATATAGAATTATTAAATGTTTCATTTGCTTCTTTTTTCATAACATGTCAACAATTGGCAAAGATGTACTTAAAAAAATTTGAAAAAAAAAATTTTTACTTACACAATCTCCAAATTACAAAACATATAGGGACTTTTATTATTTTTTATGGTTACAAAATAAAGTTATTAAATGAATGTATTTCATATCTGATTCTATTTTTTATAATATGTTAACAATTGGCAAATATATATTCAAAAAAATCGGGAAAAACTACTAACACTACCTTAAAAACCCTAAAGATCTAGTTACTTTTATAATTTTCTATGGTGAAAAATTGAAGGTTATAAAAATATCTTTCATTTGCTTACTTATTTTCTTATATGGCAATAATTGGCGAAGATATTAACGATTGTATAACGCATTTTCTAAAAATTCAATTTTTCTTATATTTTCAGTATCGATTTTCTCGAAAACTATGGCATATACAAAAAAATTACAGAAGGACTTTTTTTTTAGAAAATTATCCAAGCTTTCTTTTTATAATGAGCAATTTTTTTATATCTTCAACGGTTAACGAGTTATCAGTAAAATAAGGCTTTTTTCACCGAATGGGTGGTTTTTTGGGGTGGGTTGCGCGGCCCAGTTATGGTTTTATGATGTATAACCCTTCCCTCCACTAACAGTTACTGAAGGAAAATCTCAGATAACATTTTTTACGAGCTTTTGGTGTATTTTTTACTTTACTGACTGGACTAAAATTATAAAAGGGGGAGGGCTACATTTGCATATGGGGCCAGGGCCTCAATAATGCTTAACACGTCCCTGTCTATAGATGCCTAACGATTTCATCAAAACATTTGTCAAGGATGTTTTAAGAGACTTGTTATGTAATAGCCTTTAATAGGCCTTTAGTAGCCTCTAATAGGCACTGAAAATGTCTACTTGAAATGTATTTAATGCATACATGTTAAAATCATAGAGAATAATTTAATTATAATAACGGGCATAGAACTGATTGCTTTTAAAGCTGCTTGGCTATCGGAGGAAATGACAATTGACTGGTTGGCAGTCTGCTGCCGTATTATTATTTTCTTTGCCCACCACTGTATTGCGGCCACTTCAGACGGAAATATTGTGGCATATCTTCCTAGATTGTTGTTTTTTGATCCCGTAAATCCCAGCTCCGACTCCCTGTTCTATCTTGGGGCTGTCCATATACCAGACTATTTGGTTAAAAACAGTTATACTTTGGAACCAAAGTATCCGTGGGCATTCCTAAAATGGTCTGCCTTCAGCTATGAGTATAACTTTTGGTGCTCTGTTCCATGCTGTTGCCTTATCGGCGTTGAGCCCTGTATTACACTGTGCACCACTACACCAGCTTCATCTTTGATAAATATGTGATAATGTGGTGGCAGATCTAAATGAACTTGCAATGCCAGTTGTGGAAGCAGTTTTTATAAACATAAACACACCACATATAGTAGACAACCCCCAAATCCAAAGCCAAGGCTCTCCGGAAGGGGGTTACATATTTGGAAAAATGCAGACGTACATTTGCTGGGCTCGAACCCAGAACGCAATAGACAGTCGGTCAGCATATTCGCCACTCAATACGCCTTAACCGACTAAGCTAACATGCCTTTTGGATGGAGATTATCTTCTTTACATTGTACAGTTCTGTAGATCTTGACATTTAGGAAGTGGAAGACCATGGTAAATAAAATATTTTTTTTAAATTCTAGGAAGAATCCAGTTCAAACTCTATTAGCAGTCCTGAAGAAAATAACGAAACTACACCTATTTCCCCAAAAAATCATATTCATTCCAAAAGAAAAAATTGGTATTCCAATTTTTGCAATCGATGGCTTTCACTATTTGGAGTAAGTATAAAAGCTATCTAGAATAACAGTATTTATACATCAAAAATGAGCTACACACAGTATAACAAAAAATGGTATAATTTTTTCCTGTTTGTTTTAGGCTGCCTTAAAAGTACTGATAATGTTTTTAGTAAATTGGTTGTATGCAATTGCCTGTATAAGCGTCGTTTTCCTCGTTTGGTTGTACATTGGAACAGCCAATCCAGCAGTTAAGCCGGGATTAGCGTCAGAGTTCCGTTTCTTTAAATGGGTGAAATCAGTTCTGATGAGGTGTATGGGGTAAGTTGTTACATATCGTCAGAATAATGACCAAAGCATAATTTCCTTTATAAAATTACCCTTGGCCATTATGTAACATGGGGGGTTCTAAAACTATGTTCGCATAGAACCACCACAGAACCTTGATGTCAAAATAATTCGAATTACCAACTTCCCTATTTACACCTACACTTCCCAAGAAACAATTTTGGTTTCTTAAATATATACAAGGGTGCTATAAAACTATTTATAAAATGCCTTGAAAAATCTATTTTGCTATATCCTTAATACCATCATAAAGCGACTTGTAGACTAAAAGGGCCCACCCTTATGAAGGTTGTTAAGGCCTTTTTAAATTCTATCATAAAACTCACTCCTTAGTGAAGCATATTGCCGCTCTTGAAAACCTTGTTCGGGCCGTTTTAAAACCTTTCTTAAAACCTATTTTAAAGCTGTCGGAAGCTTTTTATTAGCTTCCTGCATTTCTAGAAAACACCTAGAAGGCTACCTTAAAACTGGTGTTTAAAACTCTTATAAGTCCATATTAGAACTGAGAAGCTATAAGAATGTCCACGAAGGAATACAAATAATTTTATTATTGCATTTATTTTTTCTAAACTGATTTAAGCAAACACACCATCAGACTTATTGAAGATAAAATGGAATTTGAAATTTATAAAGCGTAGAGTGACACTATAACCTCTCTAAGGCCAATTCAAAAGGTAATAAAAAGACATCAGGTATGACAAAAAATTTAAAACCAATGGCAGTTTATCGTTAAAACTACAAAAGAAAGGCCCAAAAAACAAGGGCGCCTCAGAAATAATAATGATTTTAATATCCATACAAAATTTGCATAGACGCGTAATCAGCAAATTTTAAAAAGTAGGCTGCTTCTCGGTTCCCACGGTGATTTTCAGTCGTTTCTTGTAATTCTACTTTAATTTGCTAAAGAAAAAGTGATAATTATTAATAATTATAATTGTGAGATTGACCTTGAATATTTTTATATAACAAGAAAAACATGGCCGGCCAACTAAAAACCTAATTGTAATTTTACAGTCCTCTCATTAAACTATATATTCTAATAATGGTAATGATCTAGAACATTTACTCTAAATGAAGTCCTTTTAGTCTTTTTGTATACTATCACAAATAATCCCTTCCTTACATAAATGCAAATGCACTTGGCGAAGATCACGTGGACTTGATAAAAGCTGTAATAAAACGTTTGGGATTTAAAAGAACCACCTCCAAGACGAACCGCGTTGACATTTGATACAAAAGACTTAAAATTTAAAAATTAAAATTTGCCTTTTAGATTTATAGAGGCCTTTTTTTTCTTCATAACAGTTTCATCACAACATTTGTCAAGGATGTTTTAAGAGTCAAAAATCATTTTTGGTTACCCTGTATATTTTTAGGAAGTGAAAATGATTAAAAAATATTAATTATATGTTTCGTATTTAGTACCCCACATAGCACAAGATATTCTAAGAATGATATGTAAATGTCCTCTACGGAGTATATATATTCGAAATAATATTGTATTGTTCCAGCAATATATATAATTTAACATGTTGATACTAGAATATTTCATACGAATAATAAAATAATATTCTTTCTGAACAATAGTATAATATTCTTAGTATATATATATAATTTTTGAGAAGGAAACAATAATATTCCAAGAAAATAATACAAGAATATTCTTTCTGAACAATAGTCTAATATTATTAGAAGACATATGATTTTTGAGAAGAAGACAATAATATTCCAGGAAAAATAATACAGGAATATTCCCATTAAACACTCAAACGTCGGTTGGAACTATAGGTAAGAGATTGCGTCAAATGCCAATTATGTAATAATGTCAGCGAAGGCAATTAACTGTTATAAGTCACGTGTATTTAGAATTAATCGCGTATTTATTGGTATTTGACTCATTTCGAAGCCTTTCCAAGTTTGCGATATATTTTTGTAGATAAATTTGGTTATAAGTCGCCGACTTAGTCCTACTACTGGTCTATGAGTATTCACCTAATAATTCGTATTGGCAATCTAACATAATTCTCCGGTGTGATAACTTGAGACAGAATCTTACATGCAATATGCGCTACACTGATGATTCTGACGATAACTAACAGTTAAAAATCGATAGTGGTAAGCAATTATCGTGTCTCTTGTTGTAGTTTCGGTCCATTCTGGTATCGTTCTCGTATAATAAACAATAAGTCAAGAAAATAATCATATATAACTGGTAAATGCCATTTCAGTTTCAAATTGGTTATAATTCGTCAATTTATTATTACATATTATGTAATGCAACATAAAAATCCAATAAAATAAGAATTAATCTGTATGTGAGAATAATATAAGCTTATACCCATAATATTCATGAAAGAGTGGAATAATAATCTAGGAATATTCTATTGAGGGGAAATATTATTATAATATTTTTAAAATATTCCTAGAGTAACTTGATTATTCCTGTAATATGCGTTTTGGATAATCGTAGAATATCTATAAACTGTGCCATTTGGATAAAAAAGAATATTCCTGTAACGTCTGGAATATTTAAAATTTTTTTAGGAATAATCAAATCTTCCAAACATATAATCAGTGAATATTCCAGGAATCAAATTGTGCTATCTGGGACTACTAGTATACTAAACATTAACAATTACACAGGCCCACAAAAAAAAAAAAGGTGTCTGCGCCGCAGTATTGACCATACCTATCCCTTGTATTTTGACCCGCTGAACACGAATCTGACCTTAGTTTTTCCCCTATACGTCAGGTTTTTTTTTTTAAGCAAAAAAGTCTAATATTTATATATTTATTTGCTATTAAAAGAAAAACCTGACGTGCTGGTGAAAAACTAAGATCAGATTCGTGTTCAGCGGCTTAAAATACAAGGGATAGATGTGGTCAGTACCCCCACGCAGATGACTTTTTTTTGTGGGATTGCGCCACACTGAGTGTGGCACAGTGGCAACCAAAAAAAGTGGTCTGCGCGGGGGTACTGACCACACCTATCCCTTGTATTTTGAGCCGCTGAACACGAATCTGACCTTAGTTTTTCCCCTACACGTCCGTTTTCTTTTTTACAGCAAAAAAGTCGTGTTGAATCGTGATATTTATATATTTATTTGCTGTTAAAAAAAAAACCTGACGTATAGGGGAAAAACTAAGGTCAGATTCGTGTTCAGCGGCACAAAATACAAGGGATAGGTATGGTCAGTACCCCGGCGCAGACAACTTTTTTTTTTGTGGGCCTGTGTTATCAAATCTGTTTTCATAATTTCTAACTGTAAAGTTTTTAAACCATCTACTAACATCCGGGAGAAGGGGCAAATCTGAGAGAACACTCATATTGGGCTAGACGTCATGTAACAGAAAACAGTGACAACAGAGATTCTCACAGAGTGGTTCGGATATATAGTGCAGCGAAATCGACCTAGGAATGTGTCATTTTTTTTTTGCGTATAACCAGAGGAGACCTTGTAGATCTTGTAGTATAGGTTATCTGGGACCTGTAATGGGCAATTACGATGTTTTTCTGTGGTACAGAACTTTTTATTTCGAAAATACATCAGAAATTGACTGTTTAGAAGATTCGTATTTTTTTAAATTTACATCACCATATCTTGAAATCTAATCGAGCTATCGATCTGATTTTTTTTTTTAACTTCTCCTGTATCTTGGCTTCAATCGCCTCGCTACATGTATATGAAAATTTTCAAGAATAAAAAAGTTTGTCGCTTAGTTAAAATATGAGTACATTTTTAGCGAAGTAATAGGAGAGTAATAAGTTCATTGTTGTTTAAAGAAAATAATAAACAATTATCGATAGATACAAAAAGACCATTGGAAGCGCTTATTTGTGTACTTGAATCAAAAAAAATTCAGATCGATAGCTCAATTAGATTTGAAGATATGACAGTGTAAATGTTAAAAAACACTATTTTTCTAATCAATGAATTTCTCAAGTTTTTTCGAAATAAAAATATCTGTACCACAAAAAAATATCATAAATAGCCATTTCTTATGTATAATTGTTCACTTTATAAAAATTATAAGGTTTGGTCTGGTTCTATGCTGATTTTTTTTTTCTCAAGATTGGAGAGATTATATGATTTTTATGGTCTACTTCGCTCCACTATTAAGTTATTTACAAGGGCAACGTCCGTGAATGGAATTAATTTAAAATGTACGTTAGCGCTGTTGCTGTGGCCTGTTATATGACGTCACACGTTGTTTGCGCGCCTAACAGATTTACAACTTTAATGTTGGATACCGTCTGTAAAAGAAAATATAAGAAAAAAATCCTTTACACACTGTGGTTTCTATTAAGTAAAGATTCTAAAAATGCTAAAATTATATTTGGTCTGGTCGATTTGTGTGAATTTCTCAATCCGTTCTAATTGGCACATCCCACATAAGTGTGACATCATTGGTATTGACAACCTATCCGGAGTTTATTATTACTCCGGATATCCGGAGTTTATTATTAGTATTTTACATTGCGAAATGCCTTACCTACTGTACAAAACCATAGTATTATGCAATATTCATTTGCCTTTTTAATTTGTTGTCGTTAATCTCCGGTACCACATCCTTTAGCAAAACCAGATGACAGCCAAGACAGATGATGCTTAATGTCATTCTCTTTTTATGTAGTGACACAAAGATTGACGTTCTCTGGGCATCGGATCCAATTCCTGTCCCCCATATTCTTTGGTATACTTTCTGTGAAGGATTGATTCTCACTTTTTTTTTATCTGCTTATTTAACGTTGGCCTATTTCCGCTACCAGGGCCTATCGCCGAAGCCAGGAGACGAGCTACCCCAACCTGGAAATTTTGCCGAACCTCTTCTCGTAAGAAGAGTTTTTCACTTGCCTAACATTTAATAGACAAGAGACCACTTGCTTTACATCCCCTCTGAAGGATGGTATATCCACTACGTAAACCTTGTCTGATATACAAGCCGCTAGGAGGTGGGACGAGATCGCTGTGTTTCCCAAGAAGGATTTCACCCATCCAAGTACTAACCGCACTGCACGTTGCTTCACTGGAGTATCGAGATACATACACAGTGAAGACGCATCTACGCTCGCCCCTGATTCTCCCTCACTTATCTACATACTAAACAGACACCCCATATAAGACTAGATTACACAGAAATAATTCTAATGGGTGAACACAAGTACAATTTTTGTTAAACAAGACTTTTTTAAATTTTGTTTATTTCTTCTCTTGCAGGAAACGAGTTACTGATTATGAGCAAATTATCGTTACCCCAGCCCATCCAGGTGTAGACGTAACCTCATCGCAATTAAATGAAGACAATGAAGACTTTGCCAACCGAAGGCGCTATCATCAATCTGCCACAGTTCAAGGCCATATGGTTAGCATCGATGATTAAAATAATTAAAGATAATTTATGTTAGAATCGCTGCTGAAATATTATGAGTCCAAAAAAATGTATATGTTTGTTAAGGGTTCCTCATATCCACCCACTTGCAGATAACAATTTTAATATTAATAAAATTTTCGCCTGGGACCAAAAAAGTTATACCAAAGCTACTAATCGTCTCTTTCACATGTAATATGATTGCTTTGCTTTCATAATTGGATCTTACCCCACTTTATTACACCCTATCAATGACCACAGAACTTGGAGCATTGGTATAAAAGCGCTTTACATAATATATGTCTCCAAAAATCTCTATTGATGAAATAAAAACATAAATTTAACTTCCCAAAGAATTATATGAAATCAGTATGGAATTTTCGCAATGTAATTCCAAAATATAACAAAAATATGATGATGAGGTTTCAACTTAACATTATACAGAGATTTTTGAGAATGCTTATTTTTTATATATGTGCTTGGCATTTAAATAAATGTATATATTAGACTAATATTACAAATTGCATCTTCTTAAAAGATGAATACAATTTAGTTACCTTTTTATTAAATTCATTACTACTACCATTTTTGATTCACTTGTAACAAATTTGCAAAAATACTATCCACACATTGACAAAATGATTAACTCTGAAAAATAGATTTATTTTCTGCAAAACACATCTGTCACTGAGCAAGCTAGCTAGCTGTTAACCATACAGTGAAATGCAAGGACCACACAAAGTTAAAGTTTTTCCTATTACTATTCAAAAACGTGTAGAATCCTAAAGGTAAATTAATGTTACACATCATTCTGATAAACATGACCTTGTTCTTTTCTAATATTAATTCATTTTCGAGGATTATTATTGTGACAATCACTTCAGTAAAATGTGGACTTTATATCTGCATTACTAATACTATAGTCATTAAAGAGGACCACAAAGGTGCTGACGAAGGATAAGTTACCAAGCACAATCAAAAATGCCTGATGCGAGTTTACACAGTCATTTACAATCACGTATCACAACACATATCAACGAGTGTTCTCTATAAAAAAAACAGCACAATATACACAACTACAATTACATATCTGGACGTACAAATTATAAAAATAATTTTGTTATAAGTGAAAGTAAATTTTTGCTTGTTAGATGAATGTAAAAGCGACTCATAGTATTTTTGCAACATGACAATGTACATATTAATGAGTAATATAATTATAACAAAGTGATGTAAATTGAAATATTTTTACAATACAATAATTTTATTAATAAATTTTTATTTATTTGTGAAAGGAGGTCTTTTAATAGCTGCATGATAAATAATACGTATATCAAATTAGTAGTAGTAAGTAAATAAGTAAGTAAGACTTTATTTGTTCCATTTTACAAATGTCCGTATTGGACGTAGAACGTGTCAAAAAAACATTTAAAATATGGGTTTAAAAATAATAAAAATTTACACTTAAAAGACTAATTAATACATATCTAATTTAAAATGTATATACGAAATATTTGATGTGGTTAATACAATTTGTAATATATACAAATATCAGTCAAGTTTCACAGATTTAATATGCTATTGTCCTCGAAAAATTCTTTGATGTCATAGAATGCCATTTTGAGAAGATAACTTTTTAAAGAATGTTTTAATTTGCTTTTTGGGATATTTCTTATCGATAGAAGGATTTTATTCCAGATTTTTATAATAGCATGCTCTACATTTTTTGTATATATGTGTAGTTGGTTTTCTCCAATGTTAAATTTTCTCTGTGTCTTGTGTTATACATATGCTCATGGTTATTAAAAAGAGATTTATTTTCAACAATGAATATCACCGATTCATAAATATATATGCTAATTAATGTTACTATTGATAAATATTTGCTTACAGCTTTCGTTTTGCTTCATATTGAAAATATACAATATATACAATGAACTGAAATTTTGTAATTTACAATTTAACAAATTACAATATTTCAATTCGTTGTATCTCAGTTAGTAATGAAAATATTTTCATAAACTCCAAAATCTGTTGTTGAATTTTTATGAAAAGTCAAATGCATATGACAAAAAAAATAAAAATAAACAGGAGTCCCTAGACCCAGGGGAGGCTGACGAATTTTCAAAAATTTTTTCGCAAACTGCTTTTTCAAAATTTTTTAGGGGTCATTAGAGAAGTGCTTCTCTAGATGTTATTTCCCAAATTTCGTATGGGTCCCATGCGCCACAGACGAGAAAAAAAATATTGAAATTTCACCAGCCGCCACTGGATTGTGGTCCTTTTTTTTAGTCCAGTCGATGAAGGTATTTACCTACAAAAACTTGCAAAATGAATAATTTTTTTTAATGAGTTCGTGAAAGTGTATAGAGTAATATCCTGAAAAGTTTATACATTTCGCTCGGATGCGGAACATAAAAAAAAAGTAAAAAAAAAATGTTTTTCATCCATTTTTTCAAAATTTTGAAATTAAGTCAAGCTAGGTAAAAATAAGAAATCAAATCAAGTAACGTTATTATTCGGAGCGAGATTCATGCGTACGCGCGCTTGAATACGCATGACTGACACCGACGCACTGAGTTACTTGTCACTAAATCAGAATTTGTTCAATCTATGCAATAAAAATCGTTGCAATAAAAAATATAGAAAAAAATAAAAGCCTTTCAAAAAAATTCTTTCTTCATTGAGAACTGTTAAAAAGTATGTATACTTCATGATTATTATGGTTTATTAAGTTGTAGTAACGTGGATTCACAAAAAAGTATATCTCAAATCATTTTAATTTGCTTGCTTGATGATTTTCTTGATAAATATATATACTGGAGGCTGTAACTTGCCGAGAACTTCTGTCGCCTGAGCCATTAACTTTTCAGTTTTTTTTAACTGGAATTTTCTACCAACTCTATATTCTCTATTTAAAAATAATGCAGGTGAAATCTGTAAAATAATACAATTGTTAGAGTTTGTTGTTTGACAAAGTATATGAATAAGAATAATAATAGTGTTTTTGCTGACATTTCGGAAATCGAATGTTTCCTTTCTCCAAAGGTTTTATTATAAAATCTTTCATATGCTGTTTATATTAAATGCATAGCTTTAAGAATATGCTTATGGTATATTCAATATCCATAGATACTTACTACTTACACAGAACTGTTGATAGATGATAATTCTATTTTAAACAATGCTAAATGTGTTAAGCAGGCGCGGATTTAGAGGGGGTACCTCCCCCCCCCCTCCGAGCCGGTAATTTATAAGGCTAAGGTTTATAGATTTAGGTTTTGTTAATAAAAAGTTCAAAATGTTATATATTTTGTTGAAACGGAACAATTCGATATGTTTTTATCCCCATTTAACAATATTATTGCTTTGTTGATAAAACTTTCATAAGTATTGAAAATAATAATCAGTGGCAATAAAAACCCGAACAACATTACACAACAAATTCCTTGAGTACCATAGAATAAGATTAAACCTGGTTTATGAGAGTTATAGACTGCATAACTTGGATAATGTGGAAAATGTATGAGTCTAGCTAATATGTAAGGTAGCTCAATCGGTTAAGGCGTATTGAGTGGCGAATACGCTGATCGACTCGCTACCGCGCTCTGGGTTCGACCCCCAGCCCCGGTATTGACAACACCGGGGGGTGTGGATGTATGTCTGCGTTTTTCCGAATGTGTAACCCCCTTCCGGACAGCCTTGGCTTTGGATTTGGGGGTTGTCTACTATCTGTGGTGTGTTTATGCAGGCTAATGCATACAAGACGATCTTGAAATAAAATTTAGAATAAGAAATCAAATCTAGTAGGAACTTTATACTTATATTCCAAGTTTAATAGGTAGATGTATAACAAGGAGGTTGAATAAATGAGGAGTCGCCATAAGAAGCAGCACATTCCTCATTTTAGTATGATCGAAATGTCAACAAAACGTGACATGGATCTTGGTTTAATATTATTATAAAATAAATGTTTTTGATAGAAAATACTGTTTTTCGCCATAGCATAAGATTTCGTGTCCGCCAAGTAGATGTACAAATCAAAGAAGTATCGATAAGAAGAAATGTTTTGGAATCACTTTTCGTAGGTTAAAACAGGTCTGTACTCAAAAGATGTGTTGAAACTATTTTCTATTTATTTTAGATTGTGTTTTAGATTATATTATATTATATTTGCTTGAAATGTGAAACCGTCATCTCGTTCATTACTCTACTGGCTTGATATATGGTAGTGTCAATGTGTAAAGTCAACTAACATGTATCTCATCAAATACTGTATAAACTTTTTTTTAACTCAGGACCTGGCGAGCCGTTCATGACAGTATGATCACAAGCCACGCCTTCTGCGGTTGTTTCTCATTGTAGGATATAAGCTTTATGGTTACTCCTTATCAGGGTGTATTAAATAGGTGGTCCGACATACGGCACTTTTCTATGATAATAACATGGAGGTAGAATATAAATAAGGAGTAGCCATAAAGCTTATATCCTACAGTGAGAAACGGCCGCAGAAGGCGTGGCTTGTGATTATACTGTCATGAACAGCTCGCCAGGTCCTGATTTAAAAAAAATTTATACAGCATTTGAGGAGAAACATGTTAGTTGACTTTATACATTGACACTACCATATATTAACCCAGTAGAGTAATGAATGAGATGACGGTTTCACATTTCAAGCAAATATAATATAATCTAAAATACAATCTAAAATAAATAGAAAATAGGTTCAACAGATCTTTTGAGTACAGGCCTGTTTTAACCTATGAAAAGTGATTCTAAAACATTTCTTCTTATCGATACTCCTTTGATTTGCACAGCTACTTGGCGGACACGAAATCATATGTTATGGCGAAAAACACTATTTTCTATCAAAAACATTTATTTTATAATAATATTAATCTAAAATACATGGCATGTTTTGTTGACGTTTCGATCATACTAAAATGAGGAATGTGCTGCCACATTCCGCCTCTTATGGCGACTCCTTATTTATTCAACCTCCTTGGATAATAATGGCTTCATAAGTGCATGCTTCCTATTTAATTTAGTAGATGGCGCGAGCTTTAGCGTCCTACAAAAACCTGGATATAGGTACATGAATTTGCTTTGCTGCATATAGTGTTGCATATATTCACAACCGAACAGCAATTTCAGTTATGCAAAGGAACAAATATTCACCAGTTTCAGATTTATATAAGTATGGTAAGAAAATAAAATAATGTAAACTATACAAGTTTATTTACAACAGTACTGGGCGTAATGGGTTGCAATATTATAAGAACAAGATTTACATAATATGTTTACAAATAGGGTAGTTCCTTTCTTCAAAATTACTGAGCATTCTCTATGCCCCCAACATAAGTTGACTTTAATTGCACATCAGAATGAACACTTTGATAATAATATTTGTACTTGGTCCACCTAAGCAAGCGTTGTAGATTCAATTTTCAGAAAAATATGCTGCGATACTTCTACAGTGATCGGTTTACTGATAAGTTAACTTAATATCCTTATGCAAAAAATAACCTCTATTGTAGGACCAAACCGTGGCCTACGTAAATGATTCCATCAGGCCACCGCATTGCACTCGAATCCGACTGTGACGTCACGAAAGGAGTCCTTCGGTTTTACAAAGCTACTGGGCTGCGGGAGGATTTCGCGCGATTTTGCAAAATTAATATTTTATTTTTTCGTATAATTTGTTTAGTATGAAGTTGAGTATGGATTAGTGTCAACTAATTGGGTTTCAATTTGTATTGGAGTCGAATGAAAAGTGAGTTACTTAAATATTTGATGTGCCTAACATAGTAATAATTCAAACAGATGGAGAGAAATACTATAAATAAATGATTCAACCTCCTAATACTTAATAATCATAACAGTTATTGAAATTTGATCTTGATTTATTAATGTATATTTATACTGTGAACATTATAAACAATTAATGAATGTCAATTAAACTCGGGTAAGAATGCCCTGTCGATGTTGTGTGCCAGGATTCAAATCAAATTACAATAAACAACGATATACTACTGTGTTTCACGTTCCGTCGGACAAGAACCTGGCAAAAAATGGTCTCACAGCATTCACCGAAAACATTTTATCCAGAATAAAAATTCAGTAATCTGTGTTAATCATTTTAGTAAGCAATTTTTAATTACTGAAGATTCTGTCAAAAGAGATGATGGAACTCTTCTAACACTTCCTCGAAAAATCCATAAACTTTGTGAAGATGCTGTTCCTACAATTTTTAATAAACGACCCAAATCCAGAGTTTCATATCTGAAAGATTGAAAATGACTTTCTAAACATAAAGTCAAAAAAAAAAAATATTAGAAACGAAATAGACAGATCTGCGATAGTTGTGATATGCAAAGACTGCAACTAACTCGTATTTGTTTGACATACTTTTCTAATATATTGTTGAACAATTATTCTAAAGTGACAAATAATCATATAAGGGAAGAAAAACAAATGAGGTGTAATCAGAAAAAAAAAAGGTCATTGTTAAGAACGCCGACTTCTTGAATTTCTCCAATTTTTTTGCATAGATGTGTTCACAGACGTTATAGTAATCGTTTCTGATAGTTGAAATGTTGTGCTTATTTTGGAAAACTACCCCCTACAATGGGGGTAGTTTCGAAAAAAAAATGCGAAATATCGGAAGTAGTAAGTAGGTGTATTGTCCTCTAAATAATTTTATTTAGGGTAAGGACAATATTTTTTTTATTAAAAATACCAATATTGTAGGGGGTAGTTTTCTAAAATAAGCGGAACATTTCAACTATCAGAAACGTTTATATAACATCTGTGAACACATTTATGCAAAAAATTGGAGAAATTCCAGAAGTCGGTGTTCTTAACAATTACCGGAAAAAAAATACTAGCAATAAAGAGATTAAAATAAACTGTGATAAAAAAGAAAAGTTGATAAGTTGCAATCTCTGTAATAGGAATTAAATTTAAAATAAATATGTTGTACATACTTGTGTATGCACTGATCTTTTAATATTTATAACAATAACTGTTGTGACTTATTATTATAGAGGCATTTTAAATTTTTGTTACCCACAATTTATTGCTGTTAGAATTTAAAGAACCCATACAGCACACCAAATAACGATTACGATGTGTTCGCATTGTGACGATGTATCTAGATGCAGACACAAGGTTACACAATTCTACGATGTAAATGTGCTACGTTTACACATTGTAGGCACACACGTATGCACAAAGATTAAACGTCCGCCTCGCAATGTAGCCACAGTATACCATTTACATATACACAAATAATTTGATCCACAGTGTTATCGGATGCACAGTGATTGACTTCCTAATGTTTCAGACGAATGACGTCTTATGCTAGACGATAATTTGACGTCTTTTTCAGGTTATATTTGGTAATCCCCCACAGGTTTTTAGCAATGGGAACATATAAAACTACATACTAGTTAGTAAGTCTACTTCATAAAAATAAAGTAATTAATGCATAAATACGTTTTGTCCTATGAATTTATTTGTTAGCCATCCGTATATTTTATTTACATTAACTATCTAATATTGTTTACCATCACTCCAATTTCTTCTCACAAGGGTTGCCTGCAAATTATAATGTTTATTAAGTTATTAAATTCATTTTTACTTACCTTTGCCAATTGCGGTGGGTAGGGGTCGAACCTACATTGTCTCTGTTGTCCGTATTACTGACGCTTCTACCAACTGAGCTATCGTGGTGACTGTTATTTCGGATGCTAAAAGCAGTATTTATGATGTGTATGAAGTCTTTATTATGTGTGAAATTGAATTTCTAGCCTTATTTAAAATATATGAAAATCTCTCAAGTTCTCTCTTTTTTTAATTTTTTTACGTGTTCCCAAACCTGAATTTTTCGAGTTACTAGTATTTTTATTTATTTATAATTATTAAGAAGAACTTATTTAATTTAATTAAACTGTCACCAGTGTCACCTGAGTTAAGAATTAAAGTTTTAAGTTGAAGTACTTATACAAACCTGGGAAACGTGTTGGAGGAAAAACGGTCAGGTATAATATATCATCTACAACATAAATAGAATATTTAATGGTCTAAAACAGACCTAAAATTGAAAAGAAGTATATTCGTACATCGGTTTTATAAGCAATTATTACCTTGAAAAAAACAACTAAAAGTTTTTTTGCAATTATTTTAACAAAAAAAGACAGAGTGAGCACGGATCGAACCGCGTACCTCTTGACTCGCCGCTTAAAGTTTAACTCACTCAACCACTGACTTCTGTTTGAATATCTGCTTAAAGACTTTATAGGTAGTAGAACACGCAACGGCTAGATTTTGCTTTTTAATGCATTTTAATCTAATTTTATGATTGAAAGAACTCGATATCTTTAAAACTGCCGAATATTTGCAAACTCTTTCGAATATAAATTATTTTGGATATTGTTAAAAAACAAAAGTGCCTGCTATATGTGTGGCTATGACCACTCTTATAGAGGAAAGAGGACACATGAGATACACATGGCCAGTATGCTCATGCTGACGCTTTGAGCGCGCACACTGTTCCATGCTCGAATAGTCGAATGTAGACACGACAAGACACAACTAAAAAGTGTATATTTGTATCATGTGTATATATCGCACTTTTATGTGGTGTATGCAGTAGGCACAAGTATTATATAAAGCATCACACATACATATGACTTAAACCTTGTAGGCATCTTCTACGGACGTCAAATTTCAACATTCTAATGATCCTTCTTTACGTTATATAAAAATGTTTAGAATCTTGAGTGCATACGGTATACAATTATTAAACATTGTATCACATAATTCTGTCAATATAAACATAAGTGTATCTCATATGTGTACGTCAGTACTAGTTTAACAATTAGATCCACCTTAACATATTTTGTTTCTCATGTGTATATCTTGTAGAGACGTAATTACAATTGGACGTGCTGTTTGGGAAATAATTATTTTTTGTTTTGCTTTAACTATTATTTTTATTTTATATTTAGCGCTAGCGAATGTATTTCTTCGAGGTATTTGATGTCAAATATGTCACCATATATTAAAGAATATTATATATGATAATGTCACTGATATTTTGTTTGACTACAAGATTTTTCACTAAAAACGAAAGGCCGGGAATGTATGCAACACTGTATGCATGAATGTACAGAACCTGCAAAATTATCTTTCTATGCGTAAATAACGACGGACGCTATTGCTCCTGCCATCTATTACATTATGTACAAAGTAAGCACTTATGAAGCCACTCAACGGGTCCTTGTCGCACCACCTATTTAATACACCCTGCTCCTTATTTATATTCTACCTCCATGATGTATAATAACAGGTATCTGTAACTACAATATTCACAGGTATGCAACCATCAAATCACGTGTGTTATAAGGTTAGTGGGACTTCAAGGATGGAATCTTTACATGGAATTGCCTTTATTTATCCTTGCAAAGGAGACAGTTCCTAACGCCTACAGACTATTCAATGAGAAAATTCAATCGAGATCTGGATGAACGGCCATTTGAGTGTCTGGAACAAAGTTAGACTAGACACACAATGGTCATATACAGGGTGTTTCAGCTAAAAGTCCCCAGGTCATTATCGTAAAATAATAAAGATACTTAAAATTTGTAAATTGCGAATAATTGACACAAAAAAGGTCTTAAATAACTGCAGTTAGAATTGTTCCTTCGCAGTACACAGAGATGACGCTGCGGTGAGAAATTATTTTTCAATGGCTGGAACCTTGAAACACGATTCATACGATTAATGAATAAATTGTGAATAAGTTTGACTGTGTAAAAAATTTTGTAAATACCAGCTGTTTTGGAGCTACATGAATTTTTTTCTCTATTTTTTTGTCTCTGTAAATTTTGAAAACTTCTGTAACTTTTCTGTTTATCATTTCAGAACACCAATTATTTAGAACTTTTATCTTATTATATTCCATACTTCTTATATTATTACATATTTTGAAAATTTTTATAATTTTCAGAATTTTTCAAATGCAACTAACCCATACAGCACACCAAATAATGATTACAATGTGTTCGCATTGTGACGATGTTGTCTACTATCTGTGGTGTGTTATGTATCTAGATGCAGACACAAGGTTACACAATTCTACGATGTAAATGTGCTACGTTTACACATTGTAGGCACACACGTATGCACAAACATTAAACGTCCGCCTCACAATGTAGCCACAGTATACCATTTACATATACACAAATAATGTGATCCACAGTATGTTATCGGATGCACAGTGATTGTGAATTATGCTTAAACTCTGCTTACACATGGCATTTAATATTACAATTGGTGCAGCAGAAAACAGAAATAGGAAAACACTAGAAAATAACAGAACTTTTACAAGAGTATTAAAATGTATTAAAAACTTATAAGTATACATACATTAGTAAAAACACAAATATATCTTATACTATACATTGCCAGCCTTTACCGCAGCTCTCTTTTCAGCCATTCTTCGTTTTTTCAAAAATTTTTTTGTTTTGTTTCAAAGTGCACAGCGAACACACGACATACATACTTCCGGAGCTTGATATCATAAAAATGGCTGCTATATGTGTGGCTATGACCACTCTTATAGAGGAAAGAGGACACATGAGATACACATGGCCAGTATGCTCATGCTGACGCTTTGAGCGCGCACACTGTTCCATGCTCGAATAGTCGAATGTAGACACGACAAGACACAACTAAAAAGTGTATATATAGTTCTTTGTATCGTGTGTATATATCGCACTTTTACGTGGTGTATGCAGTAGGCACAAGTATTATATAAAGCATCACACATACATATGACTTAAACCTTGTAGGCATCTTGTACGGATGTCAAATTTCAACATTCTAATGATCCTTCTTTACGTTATATAAAAATGTTTATAATCTTGAGTGCATACGGTATACAATTATTAAACATTGTATCACATAATTCTATCAATATAAACATAAGTGTATCTCATATGTGTATGTCAGTACTAGTTTAACAATTAGATCCACCTTAACATATTTTGTTTCTCATGCGTATATCTTGTAGAGATGTAATTCCAATTGGACGTGCTGTTTGGGAATTTTTAAAATTTGAAATTAGTAAAAATTTTCAAAATATGTAATAATCTAAGAAATATGGAATATAATAAGATAAAAGTTCTAAATAATTGGTGTTCTAAAATGATAAACAGAAAATTTACAGAAGTTTTCAAAATTTACAGAGACAAAAAAATAGAAAAAAAATTCATGTAGCTCCAAAACGGCTGGTATTTACAAAATTTCTTCCATAGTCAAAATTATTCACAATTTATTCATTAATCATATGAATCATGTTTCAAGGTCCAGCCATCGAAAAATAATTTCTCACCGCAGCGCCACCTCTGTGCACTGCGAAGGAACAATTCTAACTGCAGTTACTTAAGACCTTTTTTGGTGTCAATTATCCGCGATTTACAAATTTTAAGTATCTTTATTATTTTATGAGATAATGACCCGGGGACTTTTAGCTGAAACACCCTCTATTAGTGACATTCAACTTTGTAAGAATGACTTCGAGTCTGAGTAGTAATATGACTGTCTTTCAGTGGGTGCAAGGAGGCTGGAACAAATGCGTCCTAGAAACAGATCAATAAAAATCAGCTCTTGGATCCTGTCGTTGCAATTCTATGAAGGTTTCGATCTGTCAGAAAACTCTAACCCAATTGGGCAGAAACAACAAGTTTATCAAAATATCAATTTAACAGATTTATCGGGCAAGAACTGTCAGTACTTGGCATATCGTCAAGCACTGTAGAAACAGCGATCTTGGCCCTCTACCGAGAGGAAAATACTCCAGTATTGGCAAGAACTACTAGAATTAATTCATTCAAAGAAGTTTATTACATATTCGTTGAAATCAAAAAGTAAAAAATGATTAATGCTAAACACGTTACACTCTATTGGCCATGTCTAGGCACTACAAGCTCAGTCACCACCTAAACAGACTTGTATTAGCGGATAACGCTGAATGCTCTCTGTGTTTGGAGGAGAATTAAATGGCAGAGCATGTTATATGTGCCTATCTCACTGCAGAAAGAACCCGGTTCTAACTATTTGGCATAGGGCATCTGGTGCCAGAAGACCTGGACAGTTCGATAAGGCTATCGGCTTTATTAAAAAGCTGAACTTACTGGGTGAAATATAGTTAGAGATGAGGCATAATAGATCAGATGGTTATTGCAGTGGAAGATGAGTCAACCAAACCTATATTCAACTTTAAGTGAATATTTGGAATAACTGATTGTTAGGTATGAAACTCTGGAGGACCATAGCTCTGTGAATAAAAGGAAATTTGTTAAAGTTGAAAAGTACCTATCAAAAATTTTGATTAAAAAAATATATAAAAAGCTACCTGTAATATCTATCAATGACTTTATTAAAGTACTTCCCTAGTCACATAAAAAAAACGAGAAACTATCAAAGGCAACAAAATTATGACACTGTCCGGCCTGTCCATATATCTTGTAACATATGCTGAGGAGGAGTTTGCTCTGCTATATTTTCTTACTTACATAGCAATTAATTTATAATATACTGAATTATAACTACAACACAAGGGCTAGTCAGCACATGCAGAATGTGCCAGTAAAGATGACAACCTGGAGTATAGCTTAGAAAAATTAGAGTCACAGTGTTCTATCTATCTATAATCTAAGAAATGGCTAGGGTAGCATGACCATTCGCACAGTGCCAGAGTCACAGTGTTGGAAATAACATCAATTTGAAAAGGACAAATTGTATTTATTAAAAAATGTGCTTTGGTGACGTCTTAGTTCTGTCATTTACATACCATCGCCGTCACCTTAAACTCACCACCGTTAAAGATGCTCCCTGTCTAACCTTTCATTAGTTTGACATTTTGACAGAACTTAGACGTTTCGGAAAAAAGAGAAAAAATAATCATCATCAGGTATAACTTATGAGGCACCCTCCATGGGCTAGCGTGATGTGATACATAAATTATTGTTTCCTAGATTAAAAAAATGTTTCCTTACCAAATTGGGAGAAGATCGGTCAAGAGGTAGTTGAGATAAAAATTACAATATTGACACCCTTTATCTTTTTCCTCAGCAACAATTTACTAATGCATGTTTGGTTATATCATCATATTTTGATCCAAAGAATCTACCTTTGATCTATGACCTATTGTTAATGGTCCACCCTGTATACACCAACACCCAATAAAAACTCCCAGGACTGATATCTTCTAAATGAATAGAGATATTTTAATTTTCTAAAGGCCAGTTTTTAGAGCATAAGTAGGGCATCAGTTTTGAATACAGGGTCCGCCACTTAAAAGTCCCCGGGCTCGTAACTTTTGTATTTTTGAAGCGATAACCATGTTGGGCACATCAAATTGTAGGCATTTTTAAAGTCTTTAAACATGCATACAGAGTGATTTAAAAAAAAAATTTTGAAAAAGTTGTTAAAAAAGGAAACATATATTTTTCTGAATATTTTTTTACCTCACCTTGTACATGAAATGTGTTAATGTTTTCTTATAAAGGTTTTAATTAGCTTCAATTTATGTTATTAAAAAAAAAAATTAAATAAAAATTTTGCAATTTCCTTCTATTTAGTATATTTTAATAAATTTTGTTTTTAAAAATATTTATTTCTTTTGTTTTTTGTTGCTGTTTTGTTACGTTGAGGATTGTTTGTGATATATCTTTTACAAATAAAGCATAAAATTATTATTTACATTTTTTCAGTTATTTAAAAAAAAAAATCAGTTTGGAATCGGAAGGAGTGTTTTCATTTCTTTCTCTAAAACCAAAAAGAATTTCGAATATGACGTAATAGCATAAATTGAAGCTAATTAAAACCTTTATAAGAAAACATTAACGCAGTTCATGTACAGGATGAGGTAAAAAAATAAGGAAATTAAGTTTTCTTTCTTAACAATTTTTTCAAAATTTTTTTTTTTTAATCACTGTACACATGTTTAAATGCCTTAAAAATATCTACAATTTGATGTGCCCAACATGGTCGTCGCTTAAAAAATAAGAAAGTTACAAGCCCGGGGACTTTTAAGCGGCGGACCCTGTATAATTGTTTTTTGAATATATCAGTATGTAGATGGCGCTAGGCTCTTAAGAAATATTTCGATGGGAGAAACTTTGAAATGCGGTTTATGTGAAAGAAAATGCATTTCTAAATAGATTATGTTCTATAAAGAAAAATCATAAATCTAACAGTTTTCGAAATATTTGAGTCCAAATGCTGCCATTTGTCCATATTGAATAATTGTAATCTCTTGAACATTTCAATTCTTCTAGTGGGACAATCTATATATAATTTACAAATATTAAAAGGAAATCACATTTGAAAATTATTTTATGCACATAAAACAATAAGAATTTTTACAAAAGGTGTTCAAAATTATTGCCGTTTTCATTAACACATTGTAAATTTATTAAACAGTTTAGATCTACGTACTTCTAATAATGTATGCCAACTAATGGCTACCACACTAGCATCAATTTTATTATAAAGATCTGCAGGGGTGCAGTCAGGGGGGAGCCATGGGGCCCGCCCCCCAAGCCGTCCTCCAGGAACCAAAAATAAAGACGCATAATCTCTATCAGTACAAAGCAGTATTTAAACTATCCCTTGAAATAAATATTTTGTAATTAATGCCAATATTATCTAGTAGAGGAATCTATACACATCCGTTTACACCAAATTTCTGAAAAGTTTTCCTCATCTCTTGGAGAGGCCAGTTCTATTGGCTTTCCCCAGATGAATTTTCTGGCTGTGCCACTGAAGATCTGCCAAGTCTTCTATTGGTTCTTCGTAAACTTCACTTTTTAAAGATCCCCATAAATAAAAGTCTAATGAAGTAATGTCAGGAGATTGGGCAGGCCACCTACGTACTTCATTGGTACCAATCCGTCTTCCTGGTATGTTTGATTTAAATAATTAATGATGTGCTGATTATGTGGGCCCGCACCATCCTGATGAAACCACATAGTATACAACTGAACGGGCAAATTGCTTAGTAGTATTTGCAAATCATTTAGCAAAAATTGTAATTATCTCTCACCGGTTAAACTCTCATGGTAGAAGTATGGGCCAACAATGTAACCATTAACAATACCACACCAAACATTTACTCCAAAAGGATTCTGGGATCTGGTTTGTCTCATCCACCTAGGATTTTCTTGAGATCAGTAACGACAATTATGTCTTCTGATTACTCCATTGTTGTGGAATCGACTTTCATCGCTCCACATAATTTTATCCAAAAAATTCGGATTTTCTTCTAGCAGGATGGAAAATTGCGTGAAAAAATTGATCTACGCGCATTGTCCCCTGGAATCAACTAATAATAATAATAGTAATTTATTTATATTCATTAATGACAACATAACAATAGCAATAAATAAGTAAATGTATATAATATTAATGTATGTATACAATGTTGCTATACGAATATTTAATATATGGATAGTCGCTCCGCTACCAGGGCCTATACCGATGCCAGGAGACGAGCTATTCCCAATAACCTGAAAATTTTGCCGCACCTCTTTTCTTGAAAAGAGTAGGGGTCTTTTACTTGCCTAACATTTAATAGACAAGGGACCGCCTGCTTTACATCCCCTCCGAAGGATGGTATATCCACTACGTAAACCTGGTCTTGAAATTACATAGCTTCCGGGTATACGCTGATATACAAGCCGCTAGAAGGTGGGACGAGATCGCTGTGTTTCCCAAGATGGATTTCACCCATCCAAGTACTAACTGCGCTGAACGTTGCTTCAGTGGAGTATCGAAATACAACCATACTCAAGATGCCTCTACGCTCGCCCCTACACTATATTTCTAACCTAAATTCTTATTTATAACTCCTTCTACCAATATTGACAAAGCCCAATTGTAAATACTCATTTTTATATTTATAATATTTAACCTTTAAATAAACTAAAAACTAAAAATTTTATTTGATTAATAATGATTATTATTCTTATACTGTGTTTCTACCCTAAATTCTTATTTCTAACTCTCTACTAATATTGAACCGTCTTTTTTTTTTACAAATTTTGGGGTGCTGAATATGAATCTGTCATTCGAATTACAACCCTTATTCGGGGGTTGTATTTGAAATTGATATTAGAACTTGCAACAAAAAGTTATTCTTGAGTGCAGGAAATTCTTTCAAAATGCTCAGTTTCGTTAGGTAAGTAGAAAAAGAAGCAAAAATTTTAAATTCACCCCTTCCCCCTCGTTTCCCTGACCCTTCACCACCCATTAGAACGGTGTAAGTTACAATATCTAATATACGGTTATTTATTTATTTTTAAAAAAACCAAAACTGTTCGTTAAATGGCTATTATTAGGTTACAATGCGATTACTTCTGAATACTCTTACCCACCAATTAAGGTGGGGGATTTTATCTTTTTAGAGTTTTTATTAGTTTTAATTTTTTTTAGAGTTTTTATTAATTTTTACTGCAAAAGAAATCCCTATTCACCCAGATTCATGTTTTTTTTTTTTATTATAATAAGGTGATTTAGTCAATTCAGATGAATATTTCTCACCCCCCAACCTTTTGAGGTTGGGGGGTATATCACTATCTAGAAAATATTACTTGTTTTTTATATTAAAAAATTCTTTAATTATTTAAATGACTTTTGGTTGGGAAAATGAAAATCTTCACTTTATGGCACCCAAATAAGGGTTGTTTTTTAATGTGTTCCCGAGATTTTTCGCCAAAACGGTAACGGATTCGTTTTCAAAATTAGTAAAAAAAGATGGCTTCCACAGTTTACCACGAATGAGCCAAAAAAGCCCCTTTTTTATCATTGTTCTTTACCTTAAATTGCAACTTCAGACGAGTGTCGTAATTCATCCGTAATTTCATCCATAATTCATCATTGAATAATATACTATTAACTAAAAACATATACCTACCTACCTAACAATTAAATTTTTTTCTGTTTTTTGCAATTTGCCTGACTTTTGTCCTTATGAGACAATAAATATTTATTTTTGCCCTTGGTTTACTTGATTCTAAATAACCAGTAAGTAAATACAAAAATCAGGATAATCTTTATAATAATAATATTTCATATTAAAAAAAAGTAGGTATTCATGTCTACAGACAACTTTATACAGTTTTGTCACAAAATTCTGGTTAAAAATAACCATGAAATATGGAATTTAAGCAATGAAAATGATGCTCAAGATTGTGGCAAATCAGAAAAGTTTATTAAAACGCCTACCTCGATCTAATTGAAATTCACAAGTTAATTGTCAAGTTGTCAAAATATCGTAAAAAACACTTTTTTTTTCTTTATTTTCTTAGCTATTTAAAATAGGAAAATATTGTTTGCTTTGTACACAAATATTATTTAGTTTTTAACTATATCATTAAAAGTATTTACTTAATAGGGATGGGGCATATATTGTGATGTAGAACAAAAAAACGATTATTAACGATTAAAAAACGAGACCGCTGAAACGTTGAGCTGACGGTGAATTTGTGAGGTTGTGCTCCTAACAGATAACGGCGATAGGTGGTGTGATGCTGTCAGACGTGCCATACGGCAAGGGTGGCTGACTAAAATAACGCATGATGGTCAAGCTGCATGTTTTTTCAGTCGTGGGACAAAAGTACCTATAAAAACCGCTGCCCAAGGAATCACTACTTCCACATCCGGATTTTCTATCCAAGTCACACAACGAAAAAATTTTGTACCTGGAAATAATTGTTTATGGAACTTTAATAATATTATATTTGAAATCCTCTACCCCAAAAACCCATAAAACGATACCCCACATCGGTAGTGGGGGGGGGGGGGGTGACAGGGGGTGGGAGTGGGGGGTGGAAAAAGTAAAAAAAATTTTTGGGGTTTCTGGTTCTTGTACACACACTAAATCACATTTTTTTTTTCATCCCCTTTAATAATGGGGTGGGGGTGGTAATGGGGGTGGCCAATGCCAAAGTTTTTTTTGAGACCTTAGCTTCTCTTGTATATACTAAATACCAATTTTATGGACTCTTACCTGCTTGATTTACCTATTTTCCCCAAATTTACCACAATTTACCCCCCAACCCTTCGACGGAACAAGATGAAAATATAATCTAGTTCTAGAACTTGTTAAAGTACATATGTGTACCAAATTTCAAGTCAATATCTCAAACGGTTCCAGAGTAAACGTGCGCACAAAAAAAGTTACAGACCGACAGACCGACAGACAGAAATTTTTTTTTCGCTCAAACTCGACGTTTCATGACATTCTAAGCCTATTTGAACAATAAAAATTTTTAAAAATTTTTTTGTCGTTACTATACTTCCACTGGATGTGGAAGTAAAATTGCATCACAAGAGCAATATCAGGTCAAAGATTAGATCTCTAATCTTTGATCAGGTATTAATTTTCTGGCTGTTTAAATGTCCATCATTAAATTGTTTATTTTAATGTTGATTCGGCAACCATAAACCTTGACATTGCAAATGTTATATAAAACTTGCCATGTTACTTTCTCATATGATAGAATTTAAAAAAACACAAGTTCATTAACATCCACATATTGTGGTATTTATTATTGGCATTAACAACTTTCTCTTAGCTTTGAATGAATGACATTTTGTTGGTATTGCCTATTTACGCATATTTATGATTACCAGTTAGTCGTCATTTGTATTTCCACATTAATTTAGATATTAATTTATTGGGTTTTCATAAATAAAAAGTGCATTTATGTATTGTAATTTGGTCAACATTCGAAATGTCGCCATTTTGTTCCTGTAATGAGTCAGTAATTAAAAAAAAATGTCAAATAGTGATTTTCGTTAACGTATAACATGACCTAGTCCAGAAATTTTTTACTGTTTACAACACTTGCCTTGTGAAAAAATGCACTTTAAAAATAAATTAGTTTTATTGAAAAAATGGTGAACATCAAAAATAAAGCATATAAACAGAAATATTAAAATTTTTCTTTATTGATATGGGATTAATAGTTTTAGAAATATGACAGTTCAAAAATGGCGTCCAAACGTTTATATGACGAAATATTTAGTTTAAAAGTTACCCCTTTGGGGTAAGTTAGGGTGACCATACGTCCGGAATTTCGCTGGATTGTCCGGAATTTTGGAGTACTGTCCAGCATTTACAAGTGTCCAGCGAAAGTCCAGCATTTTGGCCATATGTCCGGAATTTCGCTGGAAAGTATTAGAAGGGTCCAGCATAAGTTCAGATTTAGATTATAGTGAAGTTATAGTATAAATTTTTGGACGTAAAATTTTTTTTGGATTTCTACCCCCGCTCTTCAAAAAAATTTTGTGGGACGAAAAAAATTTTTTTGTTATTTTCAGTCCAAGCAGAAGGCCCACATCCAGATCCGCCCTTAGCAGAAGTGTCCAGCATTCATTTAACAAAAATCTGGTCACCCTATGGTAAGTGCAAGCTGAGCAAGTATCAAAACCATACAGAAACTGAAGATAATACCTTTTACTAAAAAAATTACTCATGAAAAAGAATTATCATTACCTATGGCATTATTTCTAAATTTTGCATATTTGTTTTTTCTAAGTTGGTACCTACTGTAGCATGGCAAATGAATAATTTTGTACAGCGCATGATATACAGTGTGTCCTCGGATGGGGTACCGCATTCTTGTAACTTTCTTATTTTTAATTTGCCGAGAGAAAGTCATTCTTTATAAAAAATTTTGCTTGTCAGTTGTCATAGTGGGGAAATTCCGGAATTTACTGTTCAAAAATCTCTAGAGACCTTAATATCCATCGGATCAGGACAATTTTTTTTTTAAATTAAAGGTAATTAAATTCCCTACACATCTGTCGAGGCAGATTTTTAAATGACTCGGTCAACTTTTATTAATGGCATAATAAACTGCCAATTAACTGTAAAAGAATATACCTTAAAAAATTAAAAATTTAAATTATGAACCAATATCGCTGTATTCATATGAAAAATAAATTTTTTAGTCTACACATAGTACATAGTACATAGTACATAAACTATATAGTAGACAGCTAACAGCTGTCAAAAAGATAAAATTAACAGAAAAAAATATTTAAAAAAACCAAAATATTTAAAAATTTGCCTCGACAGATGTGTAGGGAATTTAATTACCTTTAATTTAAAAAAAAAATTATCCCGATCCGATGGATATTAAGGTCTTTAGAGATTTTTGAACAGTAAAATCTTGAATTTCCCCAACCAACCAACCAACGCGTTGGTCCATAACGGCCAACCCATCTGTCGCGGAAGTGATTGTCTAACTAGAATTGCAGAATGTGCTGGGATTTATCTTGCTGAAAAATTATTTTTCTTCTAAATTCTAAATTTTCGTTTAGTTCGTCCAAAACATAATTATTCAAAATTTCTAAACCAGCATTTTGATTTAAATTTCCATACATAAAATAAGGACCGATTATTCTGTGATGTATTATGCCGCACCAAATATTTACTTTTTAAACTTTTGGCTATTAGTGATAATTTCGAAATTACGATTTTTCTGAGCCCAGTACCTACAATTTTGAGAAGAGACTACCTCATTAGAGTAAAAGTAGATTCATCCGTGAATAAAATGTTTTGCTGAAATGATCTATCTGCTAAAATTTTCTCACCCATAGTTAAGTCCAAGCGACAAGCATCATCTCCAGCTTGAAGTTTGTAAATAAAGGACCCCGCACGTTTCTTATGCAAAATAATGCCCCGTAGATTTGGTTGAAATTGAAATATGTTATTTATGAAACCATCCTGAATAAAAATCTCCATGGAAGCAAGGCCGAAAAATTAATAGTTTTTAAGTTATGGGGCTTTGAAGTTGTCTATCTGTGGTATATCAAATTCGGAACGAATTATGATGTGGCTGAAGAACAGCTGGAATTTGACTCGAATTTTCAAAATTAGTAATCCAACAAACTAATTAGGCTCCTCCCTAGATATGGACCACAATACGAACCGGAAGTACGAACCGGAAGTTGCATGATTAAGTCCATTTTTCAGAGTGAAAACTTTTTTTTTCAGTCTCAGTATAGACCTGCGTGTTAAGTACGTATAAAGGGTAAATAAATGGATTTCAGGCCTCCTCGTTAGATATGGACCACAATAACAGGGCTGAAGTCCGAACGAGTTGCATAATTAAGTCTATTTTCAACTGTGAAAACTTTTTCAGCGTATATATTGACCTGCGTATTAATTACGTATTCAGGGTAAATGGACGAGTTTCAGGGCTCCACGCTAGATATGGACCACAATAACAGCGCAGAAGTGCGAACCGGAAGTTGCATGATTAAGTCCATTTTTAAGGGTGAAAACTTTTTTAGTGACCTGCGCATTAAGTTGGTATAAAGGGTAAATAAATGGATTTACTGCCCCCTCACTAGATATGGACCACAATAACACAGGACTGAAGTCTGAACCGGAAGTAGCATAATTAAGTCCATTTTGAAGGGTGAAAAGTATTTCAGCGTATACATAGACCTGCGTAATAATAAGTATTCATGATAAATGAATGGGTTTCAGGCTTCCTCGCTAGATATGGACCACAATAACACACCGCTGAAATGCAAACCAGAAGTTGCATGATTAAGTCCATTTTGAAGGGTGAAAACTTATGCAGTCTGTAAATAGACCTGGGTAATAACTTCCGGTTCGCATTTCAGCGCTATGTTATTGTGGTCCATATCTAGCGAGGAAACCTGAAATCCGTTCATTTATCATGAATACGTAATTATTACGCAGGTCTATACATACGCTGAAAAAGTTATCACCGTTAAAAATGGACTTAATTATGCAACTTCCGGTTCGGACTTCAGCCCTGTGTTATTGTGGTCCATATCTAGCGAAGAGGCCTGAAATCCATGTATTTACCCTTTATACGTACTTAACACGCAGATCTATACTGAGACTGAAAAAGAAAATGTTTTCACTCTAAAAAATGGACTTAATCATTCAACTTCCGGCTCGTACTTCCGGTTTGTAATGTTTTTTCCATATCTAGGGAGGAGGCTAATTAGTTTGTTGGATTTCTAATTTTGAAAATTCGTGTTAAACTCGAGCTGTTCTTCAGCCACATCATAATTCGTTCCGAATTTGATATACCACGGATAGACAACTTCAAACCTCCATAACTTAAAAACCATTAATTTTTCGGCCTTGCTCCCATGGATACTTTTATTCAGGATGATTTCATAAATAACATATTCCAATTTCAACCAAATCTAACGGGCATTATTTTACATAAGAAACGTGCGGGGTCCTTTAGGTTTGAATGCATAAAATTTGTTGCTGACTAAAATCTTCCGAATATGAGATTTACTAATGCCTAAATTTACTGATATTTTCCTCAACGACCATCTTGGGTGTTCTTGTACAGAGTCTAAAACTACAACGGTATCAGCGTTATTTTTATTTAATTGTTCTTTTGGTTTTTCTGATATTTTTTACATCCCCAGTGGAATCAAATTTATAAATTCATTTACGTACTGCTTTGCGAGTCACTTTAACATCTGGATACTTGTCATTAAAAACTTCTGTTGCGTATTTATAAGAAATATTTCCGATTCCATAGCATTTGGCCAAGTAAATTCGTTGCTTTAGAGTTAGCATAATTCAATAATAATCAGTATTTTATTATTTTTATAGAAATTACAAAATACGAATAAATATCTATTACACTGATATTCACATTAATGCATGGCATTGCTTGATGTAATCTCACCTGTCTATGAAGAATTTAGAAAAAGATTAGAAAAATGTGTACTTTTTTTTTCTCTGCATATGGCCTTACAAGCTCAGTGGTTTGGCCACGAACATATTAAAAGGCTAATATATAATATTTTCGGTAAAATGTAATTGACAAATATTGCGATAATAGACAAAGTTATTATTATGACAGATTATTATAAAACATGAAAAAAAAATTTTTTTTTTTTTGATTACGCCTACGCACAGCTGAACCGTCATTCATACTCACTCACTCAGGATTGTAGGCCTGTAGCTAGAAAGTGCTTTCAGGGCGGACAAACAATTTTTCAGGACGGGCCCGTAAAAAAGTCCGAAAAATATTTTGATGAGCGGGGGGGGGAGAAATCCAGAAAAAAAATTTTTAATCCAAAAAAATTTGAAAATTTTTACCCAATCTCTTTCAAAATATTAAGAAGACAATTAACATTGCCCCCATTACGATCACCGTAGGTCGGGCGAAACTTATTCCAGGACCTGCCCCCCCCCCAGCTACAGGCCTGCAGGATTGGTAATAGAGGATTAGACGAGGAGGACACACTTCTTGTCCAGGGATCTTTCAAGGCATTTTTTAAAAAACAGTAGGAGAAAAACAAAGGTTTCGTAGGAGGTTAACTAGATGTCCATATTGCAATTAATAAAAAAGGAGGAAAGATGTTTCATACAGTTAAGTTTAGAGAGCCCTGAGAGATGCTTATGGTAGCCATTTAGGTGAAGGAAACCCATTTTCATTCAGATATTTGATAAGGATTTTAGTGTTTATATCCGTTAAAGGGCAATTGAAAATTAAATGGTTAATGTCTCCAATTTCGCCGCAGGGGCAGAGTGGATCTTCTCGTATTCCGATTTTATGCAAGTGGGCGGGGAATCTGCCATGGTTAAGTTAAATTCTGCTGATAGTGGAGATAGTTTTACTTCCACGTCCAGTGGAAGTATAGTAACGACAAAAAAAAATTTAAAAATTTTTATTGTTCAAATAGACTTAGAATGTCATGAAACCTCGAGATTTTAAGTTTAAGAGAAAAGAACATTTCTGTCTGTCTGTCGGTCTGTCTGTAATTTTTTTGTGCGCACGTTTACTCTGGAACCGTTTAAGATATTGACTTGAAATTTGGTACACGTATGTATTTTAATGAGATCTGGAACTAGATTATATTTTCATCTTGTTCCGTCAAAGGGTTGGGGGGTAAATGGGGGTAAATAGGTAAATGAAGCAGGTAAGAGTCAATAAAATTGGTATTTAGTATATACAAGAGAAGCTAAGGTCTCAAAAAATTTTCTGGCATTAGCCTCCCCTATTACCACCCCCATCCCATTATTAAAGGGGATGAGAAAAAATTGCGATTTAGTGTGTGTACTGTGTACAAGAACTAAAAACCTCAAAAGACTTTTTTGCTTCATCCACCCCCACTACCCCCTATCACCACCCCCACCCCACTACCGATGTGAGGTATCGTTTTATGGGTTTTGGGGTAGAGGATTTCAAATATTATATTATTAAAGTTCCATAAACAATTATTTCCACATACAAAATTTTTTTGTTGTGAGAGACTTGGATAGAAATCTGGATGTGGAAGTAGTGATTCCTTGAGCAGCGGTTTTTAATATCCCGACGCAGTAGGCGGAGGGATATTACCTAAAAGCAACGTGCTTGAGGAAGTTGTGATAAAATTATGAGCTATTTATCAACCTTCGAGGGGCATTCTCATAGAAAATTTTTTGCAATTTATTTTATTTATTTCTATCTAATTCATAATTTCTGGTGCCGCAAAGTCCATAAATGTATTCCAGATGTACTTTTTACTTTTAATTGTATTACATGGCGTGTTTTCATCTATTATTATATTCATCAAGTTGTTATTTGCAGTGCTAATATAATAGTATATTATTCAATGAGCGGTAATGCAGGTAATAACTCACGCAGATGAAGTTATCAAGTGAGTTATTACCATTATCGCAAGTTGAATACTATACTTTATCTACGATTACAACAATAAATATTAAATTGAGAAAATTGTTTAAATTACTCAGTTTGTTCATTAATAAAAACGGCAACGTCTACCAACCTTTCAGCGGAGGTAGAATGTGATTTTTAACCGAAATAGTGCATACATTGCTTGTAGACAAAAATCAGCTTTGTAGAGCGGAAAATGCAAAACTTATCCGCGAACTGCAATAGCCCGGAGCGCATATTCGGTCATAAGTCTTTTGTTTTTTATGATAGAGAAAAAATAAAAAAAGGTGTCGGAAAGCTCAATCAATTCTCTTTACATAAGCTGTCTGCAAATTTTTCGAAAAACGATAATTATCGAGATATTCGAGGAAATGTAGGACATTACACGTTTTCCTATAGAGTGTATGTAAATCTTAAAAAAATAATTTTTCTCAGAAACTTTTGTTTCGAAGGGCCAAGATTAACGGAGCATCAAAGTAGTACATGATATTAAGTGAACATCGTATATGAGATCGATTTCAGTTAATCAAAGATTAATTACGGTGACAAAATGGAGAAATTTTTACAGAAAAAAAAAAAGTCCCAAATCCTGCCCCCTCTAATTCCTTCATTTTTGCCGGAATTCAAAAAATAAAAAAAAGAGTTTTAGCAAATTTAATTCCATTTAAATTAGCTAGAGTAGTCTTTTGGCGGAGGAGCCAAGATTAAAAAGTTGCCAACCGTAGAAGCTCAAAATTTGCGATTTTTTGCCGTACATGGCCGAAATTTCAGTAGTTATCTTCGAACCAAAAAAAAAATCAAAATTCTAATGGTAGCAAAAAGATTCGTAGTGAAAAATACTTGTTTGACCTTATTTTTTATTTTGAGCCAACTCCCACCGTTTCGGAGATATCTGCAAAAAATAGCAAAAAACAGGTTGCATTTCGGCGCAGAAAAAATTGTAAAAACATGCAACCTTGACACGTTCATATTTTTCGAAAAACACCATTGGGACGGCCGTACGATGTCGCGACGTATAAAGGAAGTCTTCCAGATAAATCTAATCGTAAATTGCACGGCGAAATTCAAAAATTCATCTCGGCAAGAACGAATCAAAAGTGACATTTTGTGACATTTCAGAAAATCGATATCTCTTCTTGCAACATTATTTAGTTTTTTACTCATTTTTGTTGGATACTATTAATTGTTCAAAAGGAGTTCATTAATTAGTATATAACCTAATAAGAGTAGATAAAATAAATTATTGAACTGTCAAACTGGCTGATATAAGTGAAATGTTGTTCTGATTGGTTGTCTCCACACACGTGATGAAATGTTTTCAAGGCATCCCCGAATAGCAAATTCTTATCAGTACCTCGATAGCCTAGTTGGTTAAGGCGTTGATCTACAAACCCGAGGTCGGTGGTTCAATCCCAACTTGATGATCTCTGTTTTTATTTCATTTAGTATCAAACAGAAACCTCGAAGTGGACGTATATTAAATGAAACTGACTGATTAAAGTTCCAAATTGATGAGTGCGAAAGTACGATAGTCCTCTTACTAGGGGCAAGCGAACATATTAGACGGATCGGTAATACCTGTGTGCAAAGCAGGTAGTTCTGTTGTTTGAAATATGTACGCATCGTACGGTCGTCTCATCATTGGAACTAGTAATCATGTCTACAAACAGAGCAAAGCCAATTGAGGATTCACATCGCATTTCGGTGAATGGACCGTCAACGCTACTTGGGGTACGCAATATTTTGCTTTTACACGTAAAAATCTATTTCAATAAATGCATATTTTATATTTTCATATAACGAGTGGTTTTTCAAGAGATAAATAAAAAAAAAAACAGGAAATAATTTTTTTTCTCTGTAATTTTTGTATTGGCATGTATCTTGAATAATATTAATTCTGAAATAAAAATATTTGTATTTCAGATTTTGTGTCTTAAAGGGCTATTTTGATTAATTCCCAATACTTTCTCAAAAATGTAAAAAAACTTAAGCGCCTTACCGTGATTTTGTAGAAATAAAAAAAAACTTGAATAACTTTTTGTTCCTTTCTACATAATGAAGGAAAATATCGAGAAAAAAAATCTATAATCGTCTTGGTATGAGATAGGAACAGCAAATCATTCCAATAATCCAATGATCATTTACACCATTTCTGCAGGTTTTCAAATTGCCTTTATATCAATGATTATTCCAAATCTCTACTGTAACTCTTGGAAAATATACCATTTTTCACCCCCCTCCCCTTCCCAGAAAGATAAATTTTTCACATTGATGTTTTTCTAGACCTAGACTGATGGTGAATTATTTACATTTAAAAATATGGCGGAGTCGCTAATGTTACACACAAACTGCTATTTGTAGATTTTACATGCCAAGCCCTATTTATTAAATTGTATAAGATAATCAAAAATTCTCTAAGCCGCGGTTAAATATATTTAATTTCTTCGTATCATACTGATTGATTTATAACATTACAACCTGTATTTTCAAATTACTTTGTATAGTAACTACAAAAAAAAAATGTTGAAAATTTTTATTGGTTAAATAGGCTAGAATGTCATGAAACGTCGAGATTTTAAGTTTGAAGGAAAAAAATTTCTGTCTGTCGGTCTGTCTGTAACTTTTTGTGCACACGATTACTCTGGAACCGTTTAAGATATTGACTTGAAATTTGGTACACGTACGTATTTTAACGTGATCTGGAACTAGATTATATTACTTCCACATTCAGTGGAAGTATAGTAACGACAAAAAATTTTTTTTAAATTTTTATTGTTCAAATAGGCTTAAAATGTCGCGAAACGTCGAGATTTTAAATTTGAGCGAAAAATAATTTCTGTCTGTCGGTCTGTCTGTAACTTTTTTTGTGCGCACGCTTACTCTGGAACTGTTGATATTGACTTGAAATTTAGTACATATATGTAGTTTAACGAGATCTAGAACTAGATTATATTTTCATCTTGTTCCGTCGAAGGGTTTGGGGGCAAATTGGGGTAAATTTGGGGTAAACAGGTAAATCAAGCAGGTAAGAGTCCATAAAATTGGTATTTAGTATATACAAGAGAAGCTAAGGTTTCAATAAAATTTTTTGTAATTAGCCACCCCCATTACCACCCCCACCCCCTTATTAAAGGAGATGAAAAAAAATTGTGATTTAGTGTATGTACAAGAACCAGAAACCTCAAAATATTTTTTTACTTCATCCACCCCCACTACCACCTTCCCCACACCCCCCCTACCGATGTGGGATATCGTTTTATGGGTTTTTGGGGTAGACGATTTCAAATATCATATTATTAAAGTTCCCTAAGCAATTATTTCCACACACAATTTTTTTTCGCTGTGAGAGACTTGGATGCAAAATCTGGATGTGGAAGTAGTGATTCCTTGGGCAGCGGTTTTTCTACTAAGGTGACAATTTTTAAACCATTGTGGATGGATTTTAAAATAATACGTGTTGGATAGTTTTCCATATTTTGCCATTGAAGGTTCCATTTTTCTAAGAGTTTTTTTTTTAACGACAGGATAAAAATCAGAGAAGACTGTAGAAGTGTCCTTTTCAGCAATAGTAACGTTGGTGTGCCTTGCTATATTATCAGCTTTGTTATTATACTCTTCGCAAAAACGAAGAGTATATTGTATTTGATCGGCACATTTCTAAGATCGTAAATATCGCTCGTAGAGAAAAAAATTTCATATCATTGTGTTAGTGAACGAATTCTGAATAACTTCCTTAATAAATGTCCGTCTGTCCGTCCGTCGCGTTTCTTGTAAGCACGATAATTTAAGAAAGAAAAGTCCAATTGTATTGAAATTTAGAAAGTAAGTTAGTGTTAGCTGGAGGAAGAACCCTATTGTTTTTGAAGAAAATCAATCAGTAAATAAAAAAGTTATTAATTATTTAATTAAAAAAAAAAAATTCTCTTAATTTTTGTCGCTTGTACTAAAATGGAAATCCTGCGAGATATTATTTCCATAATAATTTTTTTTTTATGAAGTTTACTAATATATATTTCATAGAAGTGAAATATATGAAAGTCGAAAGATATATATCACAGACAATCAATTTTTGTAGCAATAGGTGGTGGCGCAGCGGCTAAAGATTTGCGTTGCAATCCAAGGTCCCGTGTTCGAATCTCACAGGTTGGATATTTTTTTTTCATTTTTTTTTCATACAATTTTTTTTACAATACATTTTTTTCACAATAAAGATGGTATCACAAAATTTAGGATGTCCAAAAACTAACATTATTTACAAGAAAACTGCGAAGAGTATCCTATAGAATCTGTGTAACAATTATATATAAAAAGCTCAGTAAATTGGCGAAGAGTACGTTTTCAGCTTGTTTCCTGCTATATTTGAATGGGCTTTTACCCACAAAAAATGAAATTTGATATTTTGAGTTGATGCCATAGCCAATTTTGATATTTATAATAAAATTGTTGGGAAAATGCAGTTAACTCCAGGAAAATTATTTAACTTTTTTTAAACAGATTGAGAATGGGTGCAAATGACGACTTGGTTATATTGTTTAGAGATTGCCCATTCTACAGCACGAGAAATAGATGCTGCCTCTGCCGAAAAAATACTGAGTGCGGGATTTAGAATGAAGGAATATTCGAATTAAATGGAAGGAACATGGAAAGCTCCACTTAACATATCTGCAGTTTTCGAGCCGTCAGTATAAATTTTAATAGTTAGTTGGAAAGTTTGACAGAACCTCACAGAAAGTTTTATAAACAAATATCTCATCGTCTTTAGGGTAGGTTATATTGTTGTTGTATGCTTAAAGAAGAAGGTATTATATTTAATTTCAAAAATACTTTTTTCTTTGATGGAGCTTACAGCCAGGAGATCGAGATCGTGACAAAGCCCATATGCATTGCATAGTGGTGGGGAGATTTTTCTCGCCCAGTAGGGGTCGATAAGACGTTTAACAAAAATATTATGAATTTTTCCCATAATAAGCTCATTGCATTTATTTTTTAAGATATATTTCGACGCTAAATATTCTCTCCGGTACATTAGGGGCTGTTCCAATGCTTCTAGTAAAACCGCCTGGTTAGGGGATGAACTCATGAGTCCCAGACATGTTTTAATAGCTTTAAACTGAATTCTATCGATTTTTTTGAGATGTGAGTTACAAGACGAGCCCTATAATATACTACCATAGTCGATTATCGATCTTATAAAGGATCTGTAAAAGAGTAGGGCTGTATCCTGATTTGCTCCCCAGGAAAAAAATGTGTACTAGTGGAAGGTCTACATGTGGAATAATTCTCAACTTGGTTCAATAAAATGTTATTTTTGTTTACATTTCTGTTTCCTTTTGCAACTAACTCCGTATTTAAGCTTTTCTTCATAACAAATTTTCAGTGTAATTTTTTACAGTTAGAATAAACTATTACACAGAGTTTTTTCTATATGTGCAGTGCAGCTGGATAAAATTATATATTTTCAATAAATCACAAACTGTTAGGCAATGAGGTATTACAGACATGAGTTAGTTATTTGCGATAAATGCAATAATCATCGATAATAAAAATTGATTAAACGAATGATAGATAAAAGAGTTTGGATAGTGATAAAGACTCTGTATAGCTTAGCTTATTATAGCATCGTGAATACTGTATTTCGGTGATTATATTTAGAACTCTTATATTTCGTATGGTACTTGCTATGCGATTTAAGAATAGAAATCTCTCCGCGCGTTCAACGTGAAAGTTCGCGACGTTAAAAAAGGAGTGTTGGTAACGTGGTAAGTAAAACAATTTCTCTTCGATCGATTGAAGATGGGACAAACGTAGAAAGGGGTAGTGAAAGTGTTAACACGCAAGCGCAAGTTTATTTAAAATGAAATATGCTGTAGGTGCAATAATGGAATAATGCTATCACTATCACTACCGTACGTACTTATATTCGTTTTGTATCGGCGATTAGTTAATTTTTATATTTTTTATGCTGTGTGCGACTTTATTATAGTGTAACCAAACGAGCCAAGAAGTTCACCATGGAGAAAGAAAATATTTATGTAATGGACAAAATTGGTGTACTGTGCACATTCATCGTTGGTTTTCAGCTCACAAGATTTTTGTTCAGAATTTTGTATAATAATTTTATAGCAACAACGCTTCAAATTAACGCTGTCAATTTAAAGGAAACCGGAAAATGGGCAGGTTAGTAGCTGTTTTTTTATATATAAAATATGAGCCTATGGTTTTTTACACGTTTATCAAAAGCTTGATCCTCAATCTTGACCCCAAACTTGATTCCGCATATTTCATAAGCCAAACTCGAGTCAATATTTTTTGCTAATTAATTACTTGCAAATACAAGAATAATAGCTATAGATAGATCTTTCAACAAAATTTCAGATGTCTATTATGAATAGTATCCGCTATTAAAAATGGGTGATTTATCGAATTTTTTTGTACATTATTAGGACGGAAAGTGAGAAAGATCTACTGTTTCACCTAGAGGCAAAAACATAGTGGGTGTATTTATCGAAAAATTCAATCGAAAAAGTTCCTTAGAACTATCTTGAAATCCTATATTTAATGAAAACTGATCAACACTTTTTTTTTCGTATTGACAAATTAGTAGAAACTTGTAAAGTAGAAAGAAATATTACATATCTCTTAATCAAACTTTTGCGTCATCAAGTTATAAGTACATTTTTCAATTTTTCTTCTGCAGTCTACCGTAATATCTCTCATTTTTTTTTGGAGTAATTTCAAAGTATGACTGCCTAATTTTGTTGCATAGGCCTTCTCTACTTCTAGGTATTTTTTGTAAACTTTATTTTCAGCAGTCCCCACAAATAAGTCTAGAAATATCAGATCTGGTAACATTTACGATCCGTCCACCAAGCTAAATCTCCCATTATTTATTCAATCGTTTAACAAAAAGGACGATCCTCCAAAACTTCATGCCACACGTATACGTTAACTTTATCGATTTAATATTTACAATAAGAAAAACTGAATTCAATAAAAAAAATTAAAAATATTAAGGTATACACTCGGGTGTACACATCTTAAACAGCAGGCACTGTCAAATGATTCCTGAGATATAAAACGTATATTGTTATCAAATTCAAAATAAGATTTATGACAATATTTACTTCATTATTATTATTATTATACCTATTTCATTTAATCAAATATGTATATAATAACCGGACAAAACTGTCTAATTATTGTAAAAAAACACACTTTCTTGTAAACAGGAATTTGTGTTAGACTTAAAATTTTAAATTATTATTATTTCATCAAAATGGATTACACAGAAGCACATGGCCACCAAACAGCCCCGATTTAACGTCTTTATATAAATTACTTCCACATCTAGTGGAAGTATAGTAACGCAAAAAAAATATTGAAAATTGTTATTGTTTAAATAGGCTTAAAATGTCATGAAACGTCGAGATTTTAAGTTTGAGAAAAAAAAATTCTGTCTGCCTGTCGGTCTGTCATTCTGTCTGTAACTTTTTTGTGCGCACAATTACTCTGGAACTGTTTAAGATATTGACTTGAAATTTGACGAGATCTGGAACTAGATTATATTTTGATCTTATTCCGTTGAAGGGTTGGGGGGTAAATTGAGGTAAATTGGGGTAAATGGGGGTAAATAGGTATATCAAGCGAGAGTCCATAAATTTGGTATTTAGTATTTATAAGAGAAGTTAAGGTATCAAAAAAATTTTTGGCATTAGCCACCCCCATTACCACCCCCAAAATTGTGATTTAGTGTGTGTACAAGAACCAAAGCCCTCATTTTTTTTTTACTTCAAAGAACAAAGATAGATATCTGTTAGAAAGAGATGATCGGATACTAAGTATTTCGAAGTACAATCCGAGACAGAAGTATGCGTTTTAAAAATTAGCGCTTATTCATAATTGGATAAAAACAGATATTTTTGCGTAAATTAAACTAGTTGCTACTGCGCATCCAGTAACTAGCCGCCGCGTCACTTTCTGTGAGCTGTATGTGTGTGTAGAGTAAACCGTTTCTTTTAAATACAATAAGTTGTACTAAACTTAAATTTTACTTCCACGTCCAGTGGAAGTATAGTAACGACAAAAAAATTTATAAAAATTTTTATTGTCCAAATAGGCTTAAAATGTCTTGAAACGTCGAGATTTTAAGTTTGAGCGAAAAAAAAAATTTCTGTCTGTCTGTCGCTCTGTCTGTCTGTCGGTCTGTCTGTCTGTCGGTCTGTCTGTAACTTTTTTTTGTGCGCCCGTTTACTCTGGAACCGTTTAAGATATTGACTTGAAATTTGGTACACATATGTACTTTAACGAGATCTAGAACTAGATTATATTTTCATCTTGTTCCGTCGAAGGGTTGGGGGGTAAATTGGGGTAAATTTTGGGTAAATGGGTAAATCAAGCAGGTAGGAGTCCATAAAATTTGTATTTAGTACATACAAGAGAAGCGAAGGTCTCAAAAAAAAATTGGGCATTAGCCACCCCCATTACCACCCCCACCCCATTATTAAAGGGGATGAAAAAAAATGTGATTTAGTGTGTGTACTTGATCCAGAAACTGAAAAATATTTTCTTCAGCCACCCCCACTACCACCCCCACTCCACTACCGATGTGGGGTATCGTTTTATGGGTCAAAACCCCCCAAAACCCAATCCTCTTCCCCAAAGGGTAGAGGATTTAAAAAATTATGTTATTAAAATTTCATAAACAATTATTTCCACATACAAAATTTTTTCGTTGTGAGTGACTTCGATAGAAAATCTGGATGTGGAAGTAGTGATTCCTTGGCAGCGGTTTTTAATAAGACTATTAAAGATTGGTTGCCACATAAATATGTTAAGACAAAAATTGTGTATCATCACTTTCTTAGTATGACGATTGAAAGTTACTCTTCATATCGGTATTCTAAAAACTACATCCTTTGTTATTTACATAATTTGTGTTATTTCTCAAATGGTAACTTTAGTTGCTGAACATCCTATAGATGCAGAGCAGATTACTGCTGGATGCTACAAAGAGAAGTGAAACCAAAAGGAACGAAACGACGAAGAATTGAAATACTATATATCACGCACAACGATTGGGTATCCTGAAAAAAACCGATTTTTGAGGGTTTTTTTGATTTTTCTCAGTGTTTTCATCACTGACCCCAAAATTTGACTCCAGATTCGTGATCAGCGGAAAAAATTACTCGATAAAGGTTATATTCAGACCATTGGAACACGCTATGCGTTCATGAAAAAACACATCCATGAAAAAAAAAACGATTTTTGACAGTATTTTCATTGACTCAACATTTGTGATCAGCGGAAAAAATTACTCAAAACGGGTGTACGCAGGCCATCGTAACACGCTATGTATTCATGAAAAAAACGTGATATTCGTAAAAAACATAGTTCCGTGAAAGACACGATTTTTTACGGTTTCTTTTATTTTCCTCAACATTTTAACACTTAGCACTGGGTTCTAACCAGTAATTTTAAACGGGAGTCCATTGACCAGGGGGGGGGGGGGGCGGGGGCGCAAGAATTTTGAAAATTTTTTTCGCAAACTGCTTTTCCAAAATTTTTTAGGGGTCGTTAGAGGAGTGCTTCTCTAGATGTTATTTCTCATATTTCGTATGGGTCCCATGCGCCACGGACGAGAAAAAAATTATTGAAATTTCTGGATCCTTCACTGGTTCTAACAATAGATTCGAGGTCAGTGGGGCAAAAAAAACATAAGGAAAATACATGCAGCCTAGCCAAACACGCCACAAGCATATTTTACCACCCAAAAAAAAACATAAAAAAACCATAAAAAACGCATTTTTTTTGTTTTCGGGTTTTTCTCTGTAATATGCGCATTAACCCCCATTCTGACTTCAGATTCGTAATCAGCGGGAAAAAATAGTAAAGAAAAGTATATTCAGATGTCCAGTTCAAATAACTTTTTTTTTGTGGGCCTGTGTTATCGAACCTGTTCGAAATAGCGACCGAAAAACGCCCCACTCTTTTGAGTATAAACTCAAATATTATACTTAACTACAAACACGGTTTACACTAAGGCCCTTACGTGGTAGACAGAGAGAACAGGTTCGATGATTATTTTTTGCTTTTTAGTGCAGTATTTATAAAAGCGTGTTTTTTTAGCTTTTAAACTATTAATTATTTAGATATTTACACACAATTAATAAATAAATATATAACACAAGTTAATATGCATATTGCATACTTCAGCAAGGGTATGCATTTTTGTTTCAATTTGTTATTAAATAATGAACAGTTAATTCTATACGTTTACAGTTTTATTAAATATATTACTGAGTAAATCTAGTGAATGTTATTGACTTTAATAAATTCATATTTTATTCATGGTGTTTTTGCGGAAACGTGACGATTATGTATGACTTTAAAATATGTATAACTTGAATAGAACAGTTACGTCTATTACACTTTTCCCAAGATGTTTATAAAAACCGCTGCCCAAGGAATCACTACTTCTACATCCAGATTTTCTATCCAAGTCGCTCACAACGAAAACATTTTGTATGTGGAAATAATTGTTTATGGAACTTTAATAATATAAAATAATCCTCTACCCCAAAAACCCATAAAACGATACCCCACATCGGTAGTGGGGTGGGGGTGGATGAAGTAAAAAAATATTTTAAGGTTTCTTCTGGTTCTTATACACACACTAAATCACAATTTTTTTCATCCCCTTTAATAATGGGGTGGGGGTGGTAATGGGGGTGGCTAAAGGTAAACATTTTTTTGAGACCTTAGTTTCTCCTGTATATACTAAATACCAATTTTATGGACTCTTACCGATTTACGTATTTACCCCAAATTTACCCCAATTTACCCTCAATCCTTCGACGGAACAAGATGAAAATATAACCAAGTTCCAGATCTCGTTAAAGTACATATGTGTACCAAATTTCAAGTCAATATCTTAAACGGTTCCAGAGTAAACGTGCGCACAAAAAAAGTTACAAACAGACAGATGGAAACTTTTTTTTATCGCTCAAACTTAAAATCTCGACGTTTCATGACATTCTACGCCTATTTGAACAATAAAATTTTTTTTGTCGTTACTATACTTCCACTGGATGTGGAAGTAAAATGATATATAGACCGGCCATCATAACAAATCGATATATTAACTCTAAATAGTGCATAATTCTGATAATTAGTGCAAAAATGATTTTTCACAAATTCTTTATCAGAATACACAACAAATTTAAATATCTTGTTTACGTTGCATCATTCCAAAATGCAACTATGAATTAGAATTAACCTAGCAAACATTCTTTGTATTTTGTGAACTATATTTGAATTCTTAAACTCATCAGGGTGAGAGTCACACTATACAGAACAGTTCAAATGTTTGGATGGGGTGAACTTAAAAAATTGCACAATGCAAGATGCATCTTTCAAAGAATTCTACAGAAGTTTTTGTGAGGATACAAGTATTCAATGCGTTGAAATATAAATACATAAATTAATAGAGTATATCAAATTAAATAATTATTGTTTTTGACGAAATGTATGCTAACTCCTTTTCGAATATTAATTATTATTATTCGCATTATTTTTCTAAGTGCGCTGTAATCCTGCTTAGAATTTTAAATTTACTTTCAACGCGATTAAAATATTAATTCACGTATTTATAGTGTGTCATCATAACAGACGTGCATGTACTTCAAAAATAGGGAGACTAATTTGCGCGGTATTTTTTATTTTTCAATTTTATTTTATTTCAATCTATTTTTCCTTGTGTCTATTACATTTTTAAACAAAGAAAACGCATTATTTTTTCTAATATTTATGGAGATATGAAACTTGCGTGTTCAAAAATTCTTTTCGTCTGAAATCTTCTTCTTCTTATTCACAATGTCCTTTAACAAAACCTGCATGCTTGGGAGACATTTGCAAAGACAGATTGAAGTCTGGATTAATAGCCCACGGAAATTAGCATCTGACCTAGACAAAATTAGTAAAAATCTGAATTTTTGCACAGACGTTCCCAAATCCCCAAAAATCCCAACATGGCTACCCAAGATATTGAAGGTCAAAGTTTTTTACAAATATCTCGCGTCCTATCCATCGGTGCCCATGAGGTCAATGTGAAAATTGTAGAGAATTAAATTATCTACAAGCTGTCTTTTTGTTTTTTTACCAAACCGCGCCCCCTTTTTCGAGATACTCAAGGTCAAAGTTTCAAAAACATTGTTTTTCGCGAATATCTCGCGCCAAAAAATCGGACAGCAATAAAGTTGACACGAAAGTTCTAGAGAATTCAATTATCTACAAGATTGGTATTTTGCATTTTTTCCCAAAACCTCGCCCTTTTCGAGATATTCAAGGTCGAAGTTTAAAAAAAAACTGTTTTTGCATGTAGACTTCGTCGCGGTCTAATGCATAGGGAGCGAGATATTCGCGGAAAACAGTTTTTTTTTTAATTCGACCTTGAATATCTCGAAAAGTGCGAGGTTTTGGGAAAAAATGAAAAATACCAATCTTGTAGATAATTGAATTCTCTACAACTTTTGTGTTACCTTTATTGCTGCCCGATTTTTTTGGCGCGAGATGTTCGCGAAAAACCATGTATTTGAAACTTTGACCTTGAATATCTCGAAAAAGAGGGGGCAGTTTGGTAAAAAATAAAAAAAACAACTTGTAGATAATTTAATTCTCTACACTATCACATTGACCTCATGGGCACCGATGCATAGGACGCGAGGTATCTGCGGAAAACTTTGACCTTCCAACATCTTGGGCAGCCATGTTGGGATTTTTGTGATTTTTGCGGATTTCGGTTTGGGACACCTCAAAGAACGTCTGTGCAAGAATTCAGATTTTTACTAATTTTGTCCAGGTTTCCTCATTTTTTTTGTCTAATTTCCCTGCAGTATAAAGAATATCGCCATTGGTAATATATATCAAAAATTATTTGACTCTTTTGTATTACTTTCGGTTTAACTGGGAATTACCCCACTTTTGCGATTTTAAATGGAACACTGTATAGTTTTATAGAATTGGCTTCTGGAGACGATTACACGGTTTTAAAAAAATTAGGCTGCTGGATTTTTAGGATCGTTTTCATTTTTGCATTCAAATCAATCTAATGCACCAAAACGATAAGAAAAAAATGGGATTTTTCAAATTAGTTTCACCTTATGAGCAATCAAAATTTCCAAAAACACTAAATTGTAATTGAGTCAACTTTTTTATCTTTTAGATTCCCAGCAGTTAAATACTAATTTTCACGACAAATCCATTGATAACTTCAAATCGAAAATTAGTTTCATATTAACCTAAATACATAAGGGCGTACATAGTTTTTTTTTGGAGGGGGTAATATATAAGAATTTTTTTTTGTTCAAGTTTAATAATTGATGAGCGGGAGGAAGTTGTTCAAAATTTAAAAACACAGGGTCATTTTCCAAAAAAGTAGTAAGGCGAGAGCATGTTACGGGTAATATAAGAAAAGTGAATAGAGTGTTGAATTATGTTAACCAAAATGAAGAGATATCTTTGAAACATTCAGAGAAACTGTAGCATACAAAAAAACGGCGCAAGTTCAACGGCGCAATTTCAACATTTAAGTGAGGGAGGTAAGCCGAGGAGAGCAAGATTTTGTAGATGGTGTTAAATAAGAAAAGGAATGACTCGTTGATATGTAGCAAAATTCTTTGGTCGGACGAATCAAATTTTTCTAATAATGGATTTATCAGTTATCAGGTTTACAAGAAAAAAAATGTCTGACCAATGGGATTCCATTACCGTATCCCGAAGGTTTATGACATGCTGAACACGATGCCGTAGTCCGTTTTGTGCCATCACGTCAGGTTTTCGAGAAAACTTCGCCTTCGTTCATGCACACATTAATTTTTTTTTTTTTAACACACCACAGATAGTAGCCAAGGCTATGCGGAAGGGGGTTACACATTTTGAAAAAACGCAGACATACATCCACACCCACCGGTGTTGTCAATATCGGGGCTGGAGGTCGAACCCAGAGCGCGGTAGGCAGTCGATCAGCATATTCGCCACTCAATACGCCTTAACCGATTGAGCAACCGCGCCGGTAATTCACTTGATATTTTGGCCTGAATTTTGTTACTCGGGGGTTTTTGAGGTCGCTGATCACGAATCTGAAGTCAAAATTCGATAATCTCTAAATCCAAGATGGCGGATGCGAAACTCCAGAAATTTATCAAAATTTGAAGATTGTGGCCCAAAACTTATTACTCGGGGGTTTTTGGGGTCGCTGATTACGATGTTGATATCCAAATTTATCCATTATCAAATCCAAGATGGCGGATTCAATATGGCGGATGCTAAAATCCAGAAATGTATCAAATGTTGAAGATTATGGTCCAAAAATTGTTACTCGGGGGTTTTTTGGGTCGCTGATCACGAACCTTATGTCAGAATTTAAAAATTTCTAAATCCAAAATGGAGGATCCAATATGGCGGACCCTTCTGAGGCCTACATTTTTTATTACAGTATTTATTATATCAAACTTTTTACTGTGGGTTTTTTTGGGTCGCTGATCATGAATCTGAAGTCAGAATTTGAGAATTTTCAAATTCAAGATCTTGCCTCGCTTTGTTTTGATGAGTCCCTAGCCCAGGCGCGCAGCCAGGGGGGGGGGGGGGCATCGGGCCCGGCCCCCCCCCAAGCCATGAACCAAAAAATAAAGAAGCATAATCACTATTAGTACAAATAGTCCCTTCAAATTAGGAAATATTTAAGAAAATTTTCTCACAATTATGAGGCCTATAAAAAGTGAAGTATTTGGGTTGTCTAAACATGATTTTCACCCTCCGCAGTTCTAGAAAAGGGTGGTTTTTGAGAAATATATACATATATATCAATTTTAGCGTTTTTTCGTCTTTTTCTCTATATTGAGGAAAACCTATGCATTTTGGTGAAAAGTATCAAGAGAGCAAGGTAGTAGTGCATAAAATTTCCTATAAATTTTGTCTCTACATTTTTTTTCGAATTCCGCTTAGTTTCGCCGCTAGAGGGCGCGAAAGAAATAAATATACATATAGACTTTTGCGCCTTTTTTTATATTTTGAACCAAAATTATGCATTTTTATGAAAAATTACAAATTATTTACTTTAATTAATTACAATTTACAAAATTACATGGTGTTTTCTAGTTTTTTTTTCCATAAAAATATATATATTTTATGTTCTACAACTTTGATCTCACGTAATTTTTCATAAAAATGCATAATTTTGGCTCAAAATCTAAAAAAAGGCGCAAAAGTCCATATGTATATTTTTTCGTGCCCTCTAGCAGCGAAACTAAGCGGAATTCGAAAAAAAAAAATGGTAGAGACAACGTTTATAGGAAATTTTATGCTCTACAACTTTGCTCTCTAGATATTTTTCACCAAAATGCATGGTTTTTCCTCAAAATGGAGAAGAGGACGAAAAAACGCTAAAATTCATATATATGTATATATTTCTCAAAAACCATCCTTTTTTAGAAATGCGGGGGGTGAAAATCATGATTAGACAACCCAAATACTGAACTTCTTACAGGTCTCATACTGTGGGAAGATTTTCCATAAAACAGCGAAAAGTTTTTCTCAACCTCTGGGGAGGCCGGTTCTATTGGCCCCCCCCAGATGAATTTTCTGGCTGCGCCACTGCCCTAGCCTCTCACTCTCGGGGTGATTTATTTTGATGAGTCCCCTTGCCTCTCACCATCGCATAGTGGTCCCAAATTGAGTTTTTTGGTTAAAAAATGGCTAGAGAGCGCAAATCTTGTCGGAAATGAACGATTTTTTTTTTAAATTAAAGCTTACCGAAATTCCAACATATCCTCGGAGCCCAAATTTTGAAAAAGAAAATTCCGTTTTTATTATATCAAGTTGAGGCTAAAAGAAAAGGAATGGCTAGAGAAGGCAAATCTTGTCGAAAATGAACAAATTTGAAAATTTTCAAATTCTGACTAAAGATTCGTGATCAGCGATCCCAAAAACCCCCGAGTAATAAGTTTTGGACCACAATCTTCTTGATGAATTTCTGGATATTAGCATCCGCCATTTTGTATTTAGAAATTATCAAATTCTGACTTCAGATTCGTGGTCAGCGATCCCAAAAACCCCCGAGTAACAAAATTCAGGCAAATATTGAGTGAATTAATTTGTGTAGAAGGCGAAAAAGGTATTTTTAGCAATTTTAGGTTTCTCGAAATCCTGACGTGATGGCGCAAAACGGCATCTTGTTTAGCATGTCAAAAACCTTCGGGGTACGGTAATGGAATCCCATTGGTCGGACATTTTTTTTTTTTATAAACCTGTGTAATTAATGTTAGTACCTGAAGAAATAATATTTTAAAAGTGCTTGCAGACCCATGTTTACAATTTTGGCAAAATCGCGGCCTTCTATGATTAAAATTAAAAAATTGAAATTCAAAATAATATTTGCGCATCATATCGTATGTATTTTTGGCTAGCAGGATTCAAATATGTAAAAATATGCAGGTTGTCCCGTTTAAAAATTTGATTTTCATGTCAATTGCCTCGAAACCGGAAGTCGGCCATTTTGAATCCTTATATCGTATAATTGGAAATTTCATCCTGTATCACTACACCAAATTTGAGAAAAATCCATTCACCCATCCTGTATCACTACACCAAATTTGAGAAAAATCCATTCACCCATCCAAAAGTTATAGTACGTCGGATAACTGGCTCTATCCTTCACTGACCCAATACCGAGGTATAACCAAATAAAACCTATTTCATTTTATTCAGCAGGTTTTTTTACATAAGAAATCACTTTTGACGACACTCTCCATTGGTCGAGACTGAAGTTACAAGAAAAAAACAAAAAAAAAAATTAAAATAACAAAATTTAAATTCAACCAAGAATAACTTTCAAACGAAAAAAGATAAAATTATGTGTTTTTTTTTTTTAGTTTTATAGTACAAACTCTCTTTAATTTGATGTATAATTTATTACAAAAATAATAACTTTAACATTAGAAAATTGATGTTAATTTAGATGGTACACAAATTGTCCATTTTTTTGAAAACTCTAACTCGTTGTAACTCGCTTATGTATTGAGCTATTCGAATACTTTTTTCACCAAAAACTGCCAAATTTCATAGACTTCATTTTGTCTCAATTAATGCTGGGTCTAGCTCTGTAAATAAAAGTGGTACAGCCTTTTAAACACAACGAAGCGTTCATAGCGGTACATCCCGCATTCGCCATAAATCGCGCAAGGCTACAATCAGCGGCCGTAACAAAAGCTTTAGAATAATCTTCCTTTATTGTAAGATGATAAAATTAACAAATCAAATTGAATAATATGATATTAGTTGTAATAATCCGTTATACATGGTGTCGTACAACGCGGGTGGTGCATTAATAAATGGAAAATAATAGGTATCAGACAGAGATAACTGATTTTCAGATATATCATTGTTAAACTCATGCCAGCTAGTAAAGTTTTTACTTTGCTTCGTATATTTTAATATTTTCCATAAAGTGTTCGATATAATCAAAACAATTATTTGACATGTTTTCACTAACTTGTAGAGGCTCTGAACGATTAGTTGAATTTTTGTACATACCTATATTTTTGTTTTCATGTAAACTGGAAGGGTTAAAATCGGTTAAAATTGGATGGACGATCTAAATATGCTTATGTAAATAGGCCGTTTTTTCTTTTTTTTAAATAATACTATTCCAAGTGGGATTTTTACCATCTAGCCTGTCTTCGTTTTGATCAAAATTGTCGATGCGACGAATGTAAGGATTAAAAAAATGGCCTAAGTGCATTGCTTTCTTTCATAATTATTAATATAAATTGCATTACTATAGAAATAACGTTAAAATCAGATTTGTCTGTCCTGACATATTTAGTAACCACGACATAAATGTTTATAACAAATCTGAAACTTATTTACATTTATGTTCATTCAGATTAGTAGTGTGTTTTTTTTTATAGTTTTAAAATATCTAGCTATAGCTTCACTTAAGATACCGGCAGCTTTATCAAAAATTGTCAATTCATTCTCATGAACCAAGTTTTCTTCGCCTGATTCACTTGTGGCTGACAACAAAAATCTTTTTAGCTTTACTTGAATGAACTGTTGTATTTTCTTTGTGTTCGCAAAACACTTTGTTTATTTAAATGCTTTTCTAATACCTTTCTTATCAGGCCCGATGTGAAGGGGGTGGTAAAGGGGTGATTCCTCCCGGGCCCGGGCTCGTTTGAGGGACCCGGTTTCCAAGTGAAAATTTGTAGTATAAACTCCTCGAACTTAATAAAGTTAAATCTAAATTTTATTATAAAATTGCCGAATGGGCCCGTAATGGGCCCTCGGGCCCGTATTTCCTCTCCACGGCCCTGTTTCTTATATTTCCGCTGCTAATTTTTCTTCCGTCATTTCTTCAAACATATATTAAGGCGTGTTTTTAGAAATGTTAACAGTTAAGAATTCTTTTTTTGCAAAACAGCAAGATAAACCTCCCCAAATAAAATGTTTAGTTTGTACACATTTAATTTTTTCTTGCTAATATATTTTACATAACAAATTTTATGATAATTTCCATCAGCACAAATAAATCTGAATAAATGTGTAACCTGCCTTGTATTTCTGTATAACAATGCGACACTGCAGCTTTAATATATATTTTTTTCTAGTTTCCGCACCCGTTCCTATACAAATTGCTACTTAAAAATGTCCTTAATTTATTCTGAATTTTTCTGGGTTTTCCACAAATCAGACAATGCCATTTTATTTTAAACTGATTTTTTTTTCTTCTTTATTAAACTACATGAAGGCTCACTTGCATTTTTTATCGCTTACTAATATCAGAGACAATACGTATTGTCTCTGCTAATATTATTTTTATTACAAAAAAATGTCCGATAAGAATAATGAAATCGGTATCGAAGGGTGTGCAAATAAGTGCCACCACTTTATTTCATAAAAAATTTAATGAAATAGCATCTTTTCTGTCATTTGCACAATTTTTAATAGACCTGAGGCCAGTAACAGTTGGTTTTTTACAGTTAGATTTTCGCTGCTTTCAGCAGTTTCGTAAAACAAACATGTAGTTTTTCTCCATTGATAAAAATAAATCTACAATATATATAAACTGTTAATAGCCTACATGTAAGTAAAATAGTATAATTAGTATATACTTATTAATACTTATCCAGACAATAATGAGGCCAGCAGCCGATACGTTTCTTGATGGGCCGAGAGAGTAGCGGGAGCGAGAGAGGAAGCCTCGCGTATTCGAGGCCGTAGTGTGTTTCGTTGTTTAAAGCGCTTTTAGGTAAAAAATTAGACCTGGCATTAATCGAGACAAAATGAAGCCTATTAAATTTGGCAGTTTTTGGTGAAAGAAAAAATTAAATAGCTCATCGTATAAGCGAGTTATGGCGAGTTAAGAATTAGAAAAATGTTGCTGATTTGTGTATACTTTTGAATTTCGCCAGTTTTTTATGTTAATTTTTTTATTACTGCAATAAATTGTAATTCAAATTAAAAAGCAAGGTTTATTTGTCAAAACCAAACAACAATTTTATTGTTATCTGTTTTAGTTCTAAAGTTATATTTGATTGAAACTTAAATTTCTAAATTTCTTTTTTTTAGTTTTTTCCTTATATATTCGGTCTCGACCAATGGAGATTTCGTCAGTTTTGATTTCCTATGTAAAATAACATGCTTTAATAAGTAGTAAAGGTCCCATCTGGTTATACTTCAGTATTGGGTGGGTCAAGAAAGAGAAGGCTTTTCGCGCTCTGCCCGACGGGCTATTACAAGAGTGTCCCTATCGGCTGAGCCACCCAGTATATACCCTCATTAAGAACGTTGTGCTTACAAACACAGAATAAATATTCCACCAGGAATATCGTTTTAGTAATGAAGTATTGTCATTGTTTTAATTTGAATTTGAAATTTTTAAGGCCTACTTAGGAACTATTACATAAGAAGTTAATACAGATTGTCGTGTTAAATATTCTATACTTATTTTAAACGTTATACATATTCCTTATCTGTAATATATGATGTCACTTGTAAATTCTTAAGTGTTCTATTGTAGCTAGTGATAATAGACTTAACAATATGGTGTGTGGTGATTGAACAATTGTGTTATATTTTTATTGTAAGGTTAAGATGGGGTGACCCAACAATGAAATGAAGGTTGAATTTGCATATCAATATAACATTGTACGGTATTCAACAAGTAGATTGCATATCGGTTATTTTCTAATAGCCAAATAAGAAAATATAATCAGAATTTTCGTCGAGTATGGGATTTTCACCAATAAATGTGTTCCGACTTTCTCTGAACCCATCATATCCATATCCATATTAAAAGAAATTAAATTATACAATTTAAACAAATTTTATTAATTCAATTAACATTTTGCTCGAATAGGGCTCATTCACTTTTACATGGTACCACTGAGATTAAGTACAGGGTGGCCCAAATTAGATGGGATTTGAGGTTTTCTCTAAATATACCGGATGATTTTTTTAGTTGGTACAGCACATTTTCCTCGCTTATTATTAAAGATAGTTTTGAAATTTTGCAGGCATACTTAGTGACATTTTCTGCATCTAATGCACTTTTTAAAATTTTTCTGCTGTTTCCCGTCTAACCGGAAGTGACGTCAACTTTCGATTTTCAAATGAAACACTATAGTTGTTGTTTTGGATTTCAAAACCAGATTTTTTCTGAGTTAGAATATGCAAAAAAAGTATTAGGTTAGAGAGGAAAGTTTTTGAGATAATGCGATTTTAAGGTTTCAGGTGTTGAGAAGCACTAAAAATCGAGTTACCTATGGAATGATTTTGTTGCAGATTAAAATTGTCATCAAAACGCGTAGTAGGCGCATGTCAACTAAATAGAAGTTTGCGTTGTCGTCTTTGAATTTAGCATTTCAAACAATAAAAAACAAACAAAACAATAAATATTTTTATTTCAAATAGTGACAAAAATTTAAATATGAAGCTGCAATAACAAGAAAATTATCACAGTTAATTTTCAAATAAGCCACACTTTTGATCTAAACACTTTTCTTCTCTTGACACTTTCTGTTGTGTTTTCAATAAGCTGGGGGTTCATCTCTTGGCAGATTTCACGAACACGTGCTTCCAAAGCCGCTCTTGTTTCGCGTTCGAATTCATAAACATTATCTTTAATGTGACCCCATAAAAAAATCCAATGGATTGAGATTCGGGAACCTCGCTGGCCATCTAATCGGCAAGGAGATTCCGATCCACCTGCTCTCAAAAATAACTATTTGAAGACCGTCCACCACCCTTGCATTGTGAGGTGGGGCTCCGTCTTGCATAAAATAAATTTCTCTATGTGCTGCCAAAGGTAAATTATCTAGATAATTTTCTACCAAGAAAGGCAATATGTTTTGGGAATAAAACGCTGCATTGAGGTTTTGATCATAAACAACAGGTCCAATCAGTTGGTTGTTAATAAGCCCAACCCAAACATTGAACTTCCAAACTATCTGAAAGTTGCTGGATTTAGTTAAGTGTAAGTTAACCGTGGACCATTAGTGTGCGCTATATCGATTGAAAAGGCCGTTATTGGTAAAACTGGCCTCGTCACTCCAAATTACTTTGCACGAAAACCCCGGATCTTCTTGATTTTTTATCATGAACCATTTGCAGAACGCAGTTCGTCTGGGAAAATTTCCAGGAAGTAACTTTTGATGTATCGAGTATTTGTAAGGATACTGCCCGTATCGTTTCAATATTTTCTGGATGGAGGAATATGATATGTCAAATTGCACTTCTAGTTGACGAATTGAAATACCTGAATTTTTCGTAACGGCCAATAGAATATTTAATTCATTATCCTCTTGCCTAATCACATAGCAAGTTCTGTTTCGTTTCACTTTAAATTGTCCTGAAGTTCTTAAATTTGTATTTTTTTTTTAAATCGACGATCAAGTCTTCTTTTCTCGGAATATTCTGCATTGAAACTACGACACGTTGGTAAATATCTTTGACAATTTTGCTTACAAATCATAAGGATGTTAAAGAAATCTTCGTTTGTATAATCATTTTCCATTTTTTTCACTAATTTTTTGTGAACTGACGCCAGAAAACTTTGAAATACTAAATTCAAAGACGACAACGCAAACTTCTATTGACTTGACATGCGCCTACTACGCGTTTTGAGAGCAATTTTAATCTGCCACAAAATCATTTTATAGGCAACTCAACACATGAAACCTTAAAATCACATTATCTCAAAAACTTTCCTCTCTAATCTAATACTTTTTTTACATATTCTAACTCAGAAAAAAATCTAGTTTTGAAATCGAAAAGAAAAACTATAGTGTTTCATTTGAAAATCGAAAGTTGACGTCACTTCCGGTTAGACGGGAAACAGCAAAAAAAAATTTAAGAAATGCATTAGATGCAAAAAATGTCACTAAGTATGCTTGCAAAATTTCAAAACTCTATAATAACAAGCGAGGAAAAGGTGCTGTACCAACTAAAAAAATCACCCGGTGTGGAAGATAGACAAAAACCAATATAGGTGTCCTGAGCTCGATTTTCGAGAAGCAAATAATGGCGCAAAACGCGATCTTTTCGACTACCGAGCTACAGAGCGTTTTTGGAAAATTGGCATTTCTGGATGACCTCTATATCTCAATTATCAAGTGTCGATTCGAAAATCGGGTAGCACATTCTTAAGGCACTTTTTTGATTAGAATCGCTGCTGATAAGAAAAAACTATGCATGCTTCAGTCTTCGAGATATAGACATAACTTATGTTTTGTTTAAATGGAACACCCTGTAAATTTCATTATTCGATCACAACTTAAATTAGCTATCCAACGATATATCATATGTCATATTTATCTCTAGAAAAAGTGGTTAATTTTCGAAATATATAATATATTTGTGAGGAGGCCATGGAACACTATTAACAACAACATTTCTTATAATATAAAATAATTTTACCAAAAATAGGAAAATCCAAACTACAATAAATGTTCGAATTGTCTTCCATTGACATTTATGCATTTTTGACACCTTCTCCTTATATCATTTGTTGCATTTCTAATCATGACAGGACAAGAGCAGATTTACAAAGATATGAAGAAAATTATTGGCGAAATAAATAATTTAAGACGGAAATTTAGAAATTTTATCTAATAGCATTTATATAACAATAAAGGCTGTAGGTCGTTTTGCTAATAACAAAAGACGAGTATCGGATTTTGTTATTTAATTAATGTATTTTACTAAGTAAAAATTAAAACTTTTACTGATTTTAATTTGTTGTTTTCCAATGCGATTTTGTTTCTATATTTTATTTATGTTTCATTTGATAAACTGCATTTACTTTTCATAATAAATTTGTAGTTTCTCTCATTTTAAACAGCGTATTGAAAACTATTTTCCCAAAATCTCGCAACTTAGAAATGCCTGAAAACCTACATTTATGGAAAACAAACTAGTAAAAAAATATAGATATGGATATAGTATCTACTCCTACTACTTTGAAAAATAATAAAATAAACATTTGATGAAAAGAAAATGTTTTAAATTTTATTTATTGCTTAATTACTTCCACATCCAGTGGAGGTATAGTGGGTAACACAAAAAAAAATTTTGAAAATTTTTATTGTACAAATAGGCTTAAAATATCATGAAGAGAAATTTCTTCTGTTAAAATATGAATGTATACTTTTATGTCTGTTATTTTTTTTGTGCGCACGTTTACATTGGAACCGTTTAAGATATTGACTTGAAATTTGGTACACGTATGTATTTTACCTAGGTCTGAAACTAGATTATATTTTGATCTTATTTCGTTGAAGGGTTGAGGGATAAATTGGGGTAAAAAGGTAAATCACGTAATAAGAGAAAATTGGTATTTAGTATATATAAAAGACGTAGAACGTTCTCTATATAACATTTTTTAAATAACCCCGAAGCTAAAAGTCGACAGGAGTTATATCGGGAGCTCTAGCTGGCCACAAAATAGGACCATTATTTCCTAAAAATTAAACAATATCTAAACTACTTTGTTTATTAATGTCCAAATTAATTGTTAGTTATCAATTTAGTTAACTTAGCACACGATAAACCAGTTCTGAGTGACATATAGATACCTATCCAATCCTCCCCAAATTGAGCATTTGAATAATTTCGAGTTTCATTTGACGTATGACCTGGGGTGCCATCGCGTTGGTAAATTAATCTTTGAAATTGTCTCATAGGCATATTGTCTACAAAGGGCCCTATTTCTTGCCGTAGAATGTTAATAAAATTTTCGGTATTCAAATTACCGTGAAAAAAATGAGGACCTATTATTTGGTATCCAATAAAACCACACCATACACCAAATCCAAATCGTCCTTGACGATTAATTGTAGCGGTCACATGCGGATTTTCATGAGCCCAATGGTGGTTATTATGCCGATTAAAAATTTCGGCACTGCTTATATGGGTCTCGTCTGTCTATATAATTGTTCCTTCAAATCCTGGAACTTCATTGCACTGACTCAAAAACCATTGGCAAAAGTCGAGAAGCCTTTGAAAGCCGTTTGGGTATAGACAGTGACTAATCCTAATTTTGCAGGGTTTAATTTTTTTTTTTTAAGTAACGCAACGCAGTTGTTTTTAGGATTCCTAAATTTTCCTGTTTTTCACGAGACGATATGTTAGGATTTTCTCTTACAGTTTCTAAACAATATTTTCTACAGCTTCTCTGCCTGCTTTATTATATATTTTTGTTCGAGGTTTTGCAAATGATCCAAACTCTTTTAAATTTTGTTGTAGCCTTTTGAATATTTTTATGTCTGGCTGTCTCTTTTCTGGATATCTAAAAATATCGTTTAGGCAGCACTTTTGGCACAAAGTTTTGTTGGCTATAACTGACCTATTTAAATAAAGATCGGAAGCTAAATTTGAATCTCCTCCGCATTCTATGAAACACTAATCATATCATATTTTTCACCATTACTAAATTGAACCATTTTTAACAATGCTCACTCACAATTAACTCACAAATTAATTTCTAACATTCGGGATTATTTCGATTTTCTTTTTTTTTATCAGCAACGGATTCTACTCAAAAAAGTGCCTTAAGAATGTGTCACTCGATTTTCAATTCAACACTTGGTAATTGAGATATAGAGGTCATCCAAAAATGCCAATTTTCCAAAAACGGTCTGTAGCTCGGTAGTCGAAAAAGATAGACGATCGCGGTTTGCACCATTTTTGTTTCTCGAAAACTGAGCTCAGGACATCTATGTTAGTTTTTGTCGATCTGCCATAGTTTTAGAGAAAACCCCCAAATCCCATCTAATTTGGTCCACCCTATATACAGCCTTTTTTTTTGTTCGGGGTCGGCAACGCCCTACTATAACTTTCATTTGTTTGGTAATACTCTTTTATAATATTAATATTTTAAAATAAAACTAAAATATATGATCTAACCTGCGTAAAGTTCGTTCGAATTTGATAGGCACATGTATATTTGCAGTTTGAATATCTTGAATATCTTCGTATTTATTTGGGTCACCCTGATATATATTTTCCTATTTATTGAAAGTATATCATACATGATAGTTCACACGCCTCTAGCGATCGCCCTGTATGGCGGATATGGTCCAATTTCAATACGGAGTATTCGACTATGCCATTTTACACACTTGCCAAATTGGAAACAAAAAGTGAAAAAAGTTATCGTGTTTACAAGAAAAGGCACGAACATACACAAAAACACACACCCTCATATACTCACATACATACAGAATTTTTCATTTGATACTCAACCTATTATGGAACGGATTTCTGTACAATTTTTTTTTCACGATGGTTATTAAACATTTTTATCCTGTCCACTTATTTAAATCAAATGGGTGTAGAAGGTGTAGAAGGTAGCAAAACGTTGATATTTTCGCTTTAAATTATATATTTTTTCCCTGAATCTGAATTCCCTGTGCTTTACCTTTGATATACGTTTTTAAATATTATTTTGTTATCATTGTATTATATAGTAGATTCATATATTTGAATTTAATTATTTGAATAACACGCAAATAGTGAATTATCAGAATGTTTCGTCACCCTAGCGCCTTCGCCATTTCCAAAAACTGAATTTATGTAAATAAAATCCCAAATATATAACAATTCTTGGTTCCATTGTACCCTACAAGATCTATCATACTATTATATCTGGCAGAGCTATTTGCATACCTGAATTATTCAATGTAATATCATGTTTTGCAACCAATAACTAATAGTGGAGCGAAAAAGAGGTAAAATTGTGTCGTTTTTTTTTATGAGCTTAGAACAAGATCAGACACAGTGGGTATTACCAACAACATCATTTTACATATAAAAACACAAAATACGACATTTTTTAGTGGTCACAGATATTCTTATTTAAAAAAAGTGTAAAATTTAATTTTTTTTTAAATCATGTTTTTTTGTATATCCATTGCTATATCTCAAAAATGAATTGAGCTATCGATGTGAACTTTTTTTTGTTATAAAACACACACTTAAGTGCTTCTCTCTATTCATAGGATTGCTAATAAAAAAAAATGTAAACATGCCAAAAACGTAGATGACCCTGAAAGTTTAGAGAATACGCCATCAAATTTTCACTAAGTGAAGAACTTTTTTGTTTTTGAAAATTTTGTGTAACATGCTGTGAAGAAAATGAAGTCAATAGACTAAAAAAGTTTTTAGAAAAAAAATATTTTCATTATTAGCAATAGTTTGCTAGTTACGAATTTTTTAGTATGGAGGAATTGTCGAAGCGTACGCTCGCCGTACTTAAGAATAATAATGATTATGTATTGTGTGTAACGGAACTTTTCATTATTATTTTTTTATGTTTAGGACTGTTTTATCACGTTTTCGGATCTGAAAGGATAACTTATTTTTTCCAGTGACACATTAAGGACTAAGGTTGAAGGCAAAAAGGAATTAAAAATCTTAAATGGAGTATGCATTGCATTGGGATCTCGGAAACGGTGAAAAATAATATTATAGTAAAATGGAAAAAATGTTGCGCAACTAGGGGGTTAATAAAATCCCATAAACAGGAGTTCAGGAAAAGTAACAATTTTGGAGTGTTTTGATAAAAAGTAAACTATCGAGTTTTCCTTTTTTTGCGTTATTATTAGAGCTAAATAAAAAACACAGTTTCTTAAAGCACGTGGCAATCTTAATATTTGTATCCGACATTTCCTCTGTCAGAGTCCCTATCCGAAACTCCCATGCATTGCATTTTTACCCTAGATCCACACAATAACACAGGTCGACAGAAAAAAAAATCTGCTCCAAGGACTAAACCTATCATACCTTAAGTATTTTTGTATTCTGAATCCGAATTTTCCACTTAGATTTCGAGCAAACGTCAAACATTGTCAAAAAATCGTATTTTGACGATAAAAACCGGGATTTACTCGAAATCTACGTGGTAAAAAAAATTTAAATCGAAAATTCGGATTCAGCACACAAAAATACATAAGGAATGATAAGTTTAGTCCTTGGAACAGAACTTTTTTCTTGTAGATCTGTGGCACAGGTGCACTTTGTACACAGGTCTACAAAAAAAGAAATTCTGTTCTAATGACTAAATCTATCATTCCTTTATGTATTTTTGTATGCTGAATCCGAATTTTCAATTAAAAAAAATTTTTACCGCGTAGATTTCGAGTAAATCCCGGTTTTTATCGTCAAAATACGGTTTTTTTGACAATAAAAACCGGAATTTACTCGAAATCTACGCGGTAGAAATTTTTTTTAATTGAAAATTCGGATTCAGCATACAAAAATACTTAAGGTATGATAGGTTTAGTCCTCGGACAAGAATTTTTTTTTTTTTTTTTTTGTAGACCTGTGAATTGAGTAAACGTGTTATTTTCGCCTAAATTAGGTAACAAAAAAGAAAAAAACATCCTAAATTAAGTCTTTTTTAATTTCCTAATTAGTCTCTAAACTCTGTTTCCATGGCTTGTGCACAAGTTTATCGTTTTCCTCTATTACTACGCCACATAAAATTCACTCCATTTTACAATGAAACTTAAATTGCTTATTTATCTTAAATATTTTTTAAGTAGATAATCCACGTACAATTCGCACAATGACCATACGTTCTACAATATAATACAAGTGGTAATAAGAGAAAGAATATCGTTACACATTTTATTTTCACGTTCAGTGGAAATATAGTATGGACAAAAATATTTTTGAAAATTTTTATTGTCCAAATAGGCTTAGAATGTCATGAAACGTCGAGATTTTAAGTTTGAGCAAAAAAAATTCTGTCTGTCGGTCTGTCTGTAACTTTTTTGTGCGCACGATTACTCTGGAATCGTTTAAGATATTGACTTGAAATTTGGTACACGTACCATGTATTTTAACGAGATCTGGAACTAGATTATTCCGTTAAAGGGTTGGGGGTAAATGGAGGTAAATAGGCAAATCAAGCAAGTAAGAGTCCATAAAACTGGTATTTAGTATATATAAGAGAAGCTAAGCTCTCAAAATTTTTTTTTGGCATTAACCACCCACATTACCAACTCCCACCCCATTATTCAAGGGGGCGAAAAAAATAAAATTGTCATTTAGTGTGTGTACAAGAACCAAAGGCCTCAATTTTTTTTTTATTTTATCCACCACTACTACCACCCCCCTTCCACCACCCTCAGCCTCACTACCGATGTGGCATATCGTTTTATAGGTTTTTGGGGTAGACGATTTCAAATATTATATTATTAAAGTTCCATAAAAAATGATTTCCACATTCAAATTTTTTTCGTTCTGAGAGACTTGGATAGAAGATCTGGATGTGGAAGTAGTGATTCCTTGGGCAGCGGTTTTATAATTTGACCTTCGACGAAAACGAATAACGTTGATAGTACACCGCCCTTAGTTTTAGTGGACGCGGGCGTATTAATACTCAATTTCTGCAATTCGCGCGCTCTAAAAAAAATCACTGTACCTAAACTGTAAAAGACACAATAAAATTTATGCTATCAAAAACTTTTTTGGTCTTTTGGCTTTATTTTCTTCGCAGCATGTTATTCAAAATTTCCAAAAACAAAAAAGTTTGTAGCTTAGTGAAAATTTGACTGCGTATTTTCTGAACTTTCAAGGTTATCTAAGTTTTTAACAAACTTAAAAATGTTTTAGTTAACAATACTATACACAGATGGAAGCGCTTAAGTGTGTGTTTTATAACAAAAAAAAGTTCATGTGGATAGCTCCATTCGTTTTTGAGTTATGGCATTAGATGTTCAAAAAAACATGATTAAAAAAAAATAAAAATTTCACACCTTTTTAAAAATAACAATGTCCGTGACCACTAAAAAATGTCGTATTTCATGATTTCTAATGAACATCGACCTACTTAACGAAATGGTATATATCTAGGTTTGTTCTAAGATTTAAAAAAAAAACTCGAGAAGGAAGCGACTTTTCCCGTTTTTTACTGCACTATAATTAAAATAAAGCTTATGAAACACATATTTCACTTCAACACCATATTAAAGTTCATATCGAAATCTCTATTAATAAAGCTTAAGGACAAACTTTATCTGTTGCTGGCATTGATTTGCTTTTTCATGGTCAATTTTATAATGCATTTTGAAGAGTTACTAGAGAATGATTTGATAATTTCAACTCCAACAGTTCAAACTAAAGACGTTGTTTGTAAAAATGCACATGCCCTTGTTTTTAGCTACACACAATTATTAATGTACTATATTATAATTGTTCTATCTTTAAAATATTAATTATATTATTAAATTTTGTGCAACAAATAAATACTTCTTTTTATTTTTCAGTTGTTACTGGCGCTACAGATGGAATAGGGAAAGCATATGCTGAACTTTTGGCAAAAAAGGGTTTAAACATCGTATTAATAAGCAGAACTCAAGCGAAACTAGATGAAGTCGCAAGAGAAATAGGTAAAATTATAATTGTTTTGTATCCTCTGTGATGTTAATACCCAAAATTTTTTCATTAGTTTTAAAAATATTTTTCATATAGATATCATACGTGGTGATAGAGGACCCCAAGAGCAACAATGTATTTAACATTATTGTTTATTTATTTATTTACACTATTCTACAGGCCTATAGCCCCAATTACAAAATAGGGAAAATACAGCAACAAGAAAGTGTACAATCGATAAAGTATAATACAGGATAATTATTAAATATAAATGTACAACTGGGAAGAAAAACAAACTATAACCAACAAAAGAGAAGTGAAGAAATACTTCAATTAATAAATTCAATTTTTTAATTCAGTTATTTTCTTCACAGCGATGAAATTCTTGGTGTGGTGGAAATTGTAGGTGGAGTACATCCGAAAAAGTAGAAAAAATTCATAAGTTTTTGGTACACCCCCTTTCTCCTTTATTTTTGAAGATAATTGATTGAAATTATCCTATATACATAATAAGCGGCACTTTTTGACATACAAGTGATTTTTCTTTGTGACACTAACTTTCGATATTTAAATGAAACACCCTGTATATTACTGCATTTTCGAATTCTGCATAATTTTCTGAATCCAACGATACCGAATAAGTGACATTTCAAACGTCAATATTTTTTATAATATAATTTTTAATTTTCGATTTTAGTGTGCCATGACCGTTGTTCCGATTTATTCTAAATGACCCGCGTATTGCTAGAAAAATCGAAATCCCGTCAAAAATACCAAATTACGTGATTTATGAGCAAATAAACTTCATCAAAATGGTTTTTGGGGCAAAATTTTTTCAAACGGAAGCATATTGGTTCCGTGATACCATTTATTAGTAGTATTAATAAGGAATTTATTCGTATTAAAATGTGCAATAAATACAAACAAAAGGGTATAGCCGGAAAAGTTAGGGGAATGTGCCCCCGCACTTACTTAGTTAAAATGGCTTCCAGATGATGCAGTTTATAGAGTATATTACACGGTAAAAATTTTAACCCGCTACTACCCCTACGAAGGTGGAAAAAAAAAATAATATGTCTTTAATTATTATATTTTTTTTTCTTTTTCTTTAACTTACTCCAAAAAATAAGGTCATTTTATGACCTTATTTTTTGGAGTAAGATATCTCCACGCAAGCAATACTCGTGCCAAATTTTAAATCGATCGGTTGCATAGAAACCGAAAAAAAAAAAAATAATTAAAGACATATTATTTTTTTCCACCTTCGTAGGGGTAATAGCATCCCCTTCATGACGCGAGAAATTTTTTTTTCAGATTTCCCCCCCCCATGAGTTGATACATTTTTTTTCAGATTTCTAATAGAACCCCGCTCTATGAGGCGAAAAATTTTTTTTTTTTATTTCTATTTGGAAAACTAAAAATTATATTATAAAAAATATTGACGTTTGACGTTGGAAATGTCACTTATTTGGTATCGTTGGATTCAGAAAATTATGCAGAATTAAAAAATGCAATAATATACAGTGTTCCATTTAAAAATCGAAAGTTGTGTCACTTCCGGCGAAACCGGAAGTGAAAAAAAAATCACTTGTAGTCAAGAAGTGCCGCTTATTATGTATATAGGATATCCCAAATTTCAATCATCTTCAAAACTAAAGGAAAAAAGGGGGGTGTACCATGTCTGTTACACCCGGTATATGTCAATATTGTTGCTCTTGGGGTCCTCTATGACCTAGATTATCCTAGACATCTTATATTTAACATTTACGGGCACTCAGAATACATTTCAAATTATATTGTTAATAACGAATTTATAACGAGTTTTACATCAAATTCTTCGAAATCTAACATTATTTTTTGCTTTCTAGCAAAGAAGTACAGCGTAAAAACCAAAACTATAGAAGCCAATTTTACGAAGACAACCCAAATTTATCACGAAATCGATAAGCAGCTAACGGGTCTGGATGTGGGTGTTCTCGTGAATAACGTAGGCATGAGCTACCCCTATCCGGAGTATTTCCTGGATTTGAAGAGCAGAGATGAAGTTTACTCAAATATAATAAACTGCAACATATTTTCCGTGACAAATATGTGCAAAATTGTAATGCCAGGTATGGTGGAACGTCGTCGTGGAGTGGTCATTAACATTTCCTCGACAGCTGCCCAAATACCAAGTCCATTGCTGTCGGTATACTCGGCTTCAAAGTCCTACGTTGATAAATTTTCAGCAGACCTTTCGACAGAGTATTCAAAGTATGGTATAACCGTGCAGTGCTTATTACCTGGATATGTGGCTACCAATATGTCCAAGATTCGATCCTCAACATGGATGGCACCATTCCCGATCAAATACGTCGAGGAGGCCATGAAGACAATCGGCATAAAAGAAAGAACCACAGGATACTTCCCTCATTCCCTAATGGTTGGATTCGTACACGCTCTTGACAGCTTGTCACCGAGACTGTCACGATGGTTGATAACAAGGACTATGTTGAATATTAGGTCTAGAGCCCTCAGGAGGGCAGTACAATGAGCTGTAACCTTTCAGTCTATGTTCTTATTTATTGCATTTATTTTAATAAAATATCGTCTGTTAGTAGTTTTTTTGGATAACTAGACGAACTGTTGATGTTGTAAGCTTACACTTAAAAATTCATGAAAAATATACCGTGTAATGTCTTATTCGGTATTAAGTTTTTTTAAATGCAAATTTGGCGAACGTGTTAGTAATAAAAAATTCAGATTTCATCGAAATTGCGTCAAAATTAAAAATGGCGAATCCAATATGGCTGCCATAATTGCAATATTTTTGCAGTTTTACATAAAATTCGATATATGGAGATTTCAGGATTCTTTGCAAACGAGTCTGATATTAAAACTTAAAAATTCAAAATGACGTATATTTTCTTTTATTGTGTAGAAGCTAAATAAACAGATCATAAGGATAAAAAAAAATTGGAAAAAAAATTGAACCCCTTTCGAGAAAGGTCGCTAAAATTATGAAATAAAATTTCACCATCGCCTTCAATTGAACTTTATTACCTAACGTCGATATTGAAGTTGGTGTAAAAATTAACAAATAACAAATTCAAACGTATTTTTTTGCGACCCTTTTTGAAGGTGTTTAATTTTTTTTTTAATTTTTAAGAGTTTCAAAAAGACGTCCAATGGCGTGTATAAAAATATTAAATACTACAATATTCTTAAATACAGGATGTCAAAAAACGACAAACGAAAACTGCAAATTCTAGACGTGATTTTATGTCGATTTGACGTAAATCACCTTATCCAAAAATGCTTCCTAACGGAGCTATAGCCCATTGACGTCAAATTTTTTTAAATATCTTCAAAACGCTTCTATCTAAAAAGATAAAACTGGGTCCATTTATTAACCTAAGAATGATCCATCGTTTGCTGTAAACATGATTTTTCTATTGCGATCAAAACACGGTTTTTTGGCAATAAAAACCGGGATTTACTCGAAATCTACGCGGTAGAAAATTTTTTAAATTGGAAATTCGGTTCCAGTACACAAAAATACTTATGACATAATAGGTTTAGTCCTTGAAGCAGAAGATTTTTTTTTGTTGACCTGTGTGTCTCATTTGGGTGAGGCCAACGGACATTTTAAATCATATTTTTTTGTTATTTTTTTTGCATATTTCATGTCAGATTTAAAAATTTCAGAGTTTTTCCTAACATTAAGGTACTTGTTTGTTATCGCTATGATGCACCATTTTCGAGAAAAATCTATTTGGAAACATGCAGAGAAACACGAAAAGTTCAAATAGATTTTTTTCGATAACGGTGCATCATAGCGATAACAAACAAGAGTAACTTGAGTTTTTAAATCAGACATTAAAAATGCAAAAAAAAATAAATAAAAAAAATATGATTCGCTGGCCTTCCCCAAATGAGACACTTATGATCGCAATAAAAAAATCATCTTTACAGCAAACGACGGATTATTGGGGTGGGGGTGGGTGAAGTAAAAAATATTTTGAGATTTTTGGTTCTAGTACGCACACTAAAACATAATTTTTTTTCACCCCCTTTAATAATGGGGTGGGGGTGGTAATGGGGTGGCTAATGCCAAAATGTTTTTTAGGACCTTGTAGCTTCTTTTGTATATACTAAATACCAATTTTATGGACTCTTATCTGCTTGATTTATCTATTTACCCCATTTACCCCAATTTACTCCCCCAACCCTTCAACGGAATAAGATGAAAATATAATCTAGTTCCAGAGAAATCGTGCGCACAAAAAGTTACAGACAGACAGATTTCTTTTTCCATCAAATCTAAAATCTCGACGTTTCATGACATTCTAAGACTATTTGAACAATAAAAATGTTTAACATTTTTTTGTCGTTACTATACTTTCACTGGATGTGGAAGTAATTTGAAAATTCAGGTTCTAATGCTATAAATCAATCAGTATGATACGAAGAAATTAAATATATTTAACCGCGGCTTAGAGAATTCTTTATTATCTTATACAATTTAATAAATAGGGCATGGCATGTGAAATCTACAAATAGCAGTTTGTGTGTAACATTAGCGACTCCATATATTTTTAAATGTAAATAATTCACTATCAGTCTAGAAAAACATGAACGTGAAAAATTTATCGTTCTGGGAAAGGGAGGGGGGTGAAAAATATTACATTTTCCAAGAGTTACAGCAGAGATTTGGAATAATCATTGATATAAAGACAATTTGAAAACCTGCAGAAATGGTGTAAATGATCATTGGATTATTGGAATGATTTGCTGTTCCTATCTCATACCAAGACGAATATAGATATTTTCTCGATATTTTCCTTCATTATGTAGAAAGGAACAAAAATGTATTCAAGTTTTTTTTTATTTCTACAAAATCACGGTAAGGCGCTTAAGTTATTTACATTCTTGAAAAAGTATTGGGAATTAACTAAAATAGCCCTTTATGACACAAAATCTGAAATACAAATATTTTTATTTCAGAATTAATATTATTCAAGATACATGCCAATACAAAAATTACAGAGAAAAAAATTATTTCCTGGTTTTGTGGATTTATTTCTTCAAAAACCACATACGAAAACAAAATATGCATTTATTGAAATAAATTTTTACGTGTAAAAGCAAAATGTTGCGTACCCCGACGGTCCATTCACCGAAATGCGATGTGAATCCTCAGTTGGCTTTGCTCTGTTTGTAGACATGATTACTAGTTCCAATGACGAGACGACCGTACGATGCGTACATATTTCAAACAACAGAACTACCTGCTTTGCACACAGGTATTACCGATCCGTCTAATATGTTCGCTTGCCCCTAGTAAGAGGACTATCGTACTTTCGCACTCATCAATTTGGAACTTTAATCAGTCAATTTCATTTAATATACGTCCACTTCGAGGTTTCTGTTTGATATTAAATGAAAAAAACAGAGATCATCGAGCTGGGATCGAACCATCGATCTCGGGTTTGTAGATCAACGCCTTAACCAACTAGGCTATCGAGGTACTGATAAGAGTTTGCTATTCGGGGATGCCTTGAAAACATTTCAGTGAAAATTTTTTGCTCAAATTTTACATTTTACATACTATTAAAATCGTGTTTGTTGAAGACTACTCAAAAAGACCGTTCGCACGGTGCAAATTTACGGCAGCAAAGGCTTTTTCCCGCGGACGTTTTTATCCTTTCGTTTTATACAGACGGAAGCGGGATAAAAAGCTTAATCTCAACGCGACATTGGGAAATGTTAAATGTTTGTAATTATAAAGTTATTTATTTATCAATGTCGGCTATCTCTTTTTATACTACTTTTACCACGTCTCGATTGGAATTGTGCATTTGAAAGCGATCAAAAAATGCCGTTCGCACAGTGCAAATTTACGGCAGCAAAGGCTTTTTTCCGAGACCGATTTCTGAGTCGATTTTTTTTTTAATAGAAGCAGGACAAAATTAGTTGTCCCTTGGGCTATATTTCGTTGGATAATTTTCAATATTTATTAAGTTATTAGCTTATTAATATCGGCTATCTCTTTTTATACTACTTTTCACCGGGTCTCGGTGTAAACGCTGAAATTCACTGCCCTCGAAATCGCTAAATGTCAAAAAATGTCATTTTTGATACGTTCGTATCGGGCCGAATTTTCGAATTTCACCTTGCAATTTACGATCAGGTTTATCTGGAAGACTTCCTCTTTACGTCGCTACATCGTACGGCCGTCCCAATGGTGTTTTACGAAAAATATGAACGTATCAACATCGCATGTTTTTGCAATTTTTTAGGCTCCGAAATGCAATCTGTTTTTTGGTATTTTTCGCGTATATCTCAGAAACGGTGAGAGCTAGCTCGATATAAAAAATAAGGTCAAACGAGTATTTTTCAATGCGATTCCTTTACTATCATCAGAATTTTCATTTTTCTTTCCGTTTCCGAGATAACTACTAAAGTGTCGGCCATGTACGGCAAAAAATCGAAAATTTTGTGGTACACCAGTTAGCAACTTCTTAATCTCGGCTCCTACAAAAAAAATGTACTCTAGCTAATTTACTTAGAATTAAATTTGCTAAAACTCTTTTTTTTATTTTTTCAATTTCGACAAAAATGAGAAAATTAGAGGGGGTAGAACTTTGAACTTTTTTTTTTCGGTAAAATTTCTCCCTTCTTTCACTGTAATTAATCGGTAATTAACCGAAATCGATCTAATATACGATGTTCACTTAATATCATGTATTACTTACGTGCTCCATTAATCTCGGCCTTTCGAAACAAAGATTTCAGGGAAAAATTATTTTTTTAAGATTTACATGCATTTTCCAGGAAAACATGAAATTTCCTACATTTCCTCGATTATCTCGATAATTATCCGTTTTTTCGAAAATTATGTAGAAAGAAAATGTAAAGAGCATTTATTAAGCTTTCGAACACTTTTTTTAGTTTTTCTCTAGTATAAAAAACAAAAAAGTTATGACAAAAATACGCGCGACATCGCATTTCCCAAAATCCATACAATGCGCTTACTTGCCAAAAATCTTCCAGATCACTAAATGTCACTTTCGATTCGTTCCTGCCGAGCCGAATTTTTTAATTTCGATGTGCAATTTACGATCAGGTTTATCTGGAGGACTTCTTCCTCTTTACGTCGCGACATCGTGCGGACGTCCAAATTGTGTTTTTCGAAAAATATGGTCAAGATTGCATGTTTTTGCAATTTGTTTAGCTCCGAAATTCACGCTATTTTTTACTATTCTTCGCATATATCTCCGAAACGGTGAGAGCTAGCTCGAAAAGAAAAATAAGGTCAAACGAGTATTTTTCTCCGCGAATTTTCTGCTTCCATCAGAATTTTAATTTTTCTTTTCGTTTCCGAGATAACTACTAAAATGTCGGCCATGTACGGCAAAAAATGAAAATTTTGTGGTACACCAGTTGGCAACTTCTTAGTCTTAGCTCCTACAAAAAAAAGTACTCTAGCTAATTTACTTAACATTAAATTTGCTAAAACTCTTTTTTTATTTTTTGAATTCCGACAAAAATGAGAAAATTAGAGGGGGTAGAACTTTTTATCCAACAGCATTTTATATCCTTTGCAGATAGAACTACCGCTGTTGGATAAAAAGATGCAGCACAGCACAGTATCAGCACATGAGTGAAAATCTCAGTTTGGAAAAAATGTTGGTTACTGTGTTCTTCCTTGGAGCAGCCGATGTATTACCTAGACGCTCCATTAATATCGTACCTTCGAAACGGAGGTTTCTAAGAAAAAATGTTTTTCTAAGATTTACATACATTTTCCAGCAATATGTGAATTTTCCTACATTTCCTCGATTATCTCGATAACTATCGGTTTTTTCGAAAAATTTATAGACAAATTATGTAAAGAGAATTGATTGAGCTTTCCGACTCTTTTTTAATTTTTTCTCTAGCAAAAAAACAAAAGAGTTATGGCCAAATATACGCGCGTCTTCACACTTTCCAAAATTCATAAAATATTCACTTGCCAAATGGTAAAACTACCGTTCAATACTTCAGATTGACCGGCAAATTGCATCGATGCTCATATATCATTTCGTTCACTCCAGAAGCCAAAATGTCATGTACCGGGTGATATTCCAATAGTGACAGAGGTTTTCGTTGATTTTGCTGATAACTCGGGAACGGTGGAAGATATCGATTTGAAATTTGAAACGTAAGTGGAAATATTGTAGACGGACGGAATACGAGTGAATTAATAATACACCTACGTCACATGACGTCACAAAAATGAAATATTCTTACAAGCACGAACGGATAGAGATACTGACTTCATATTTGAAATATAGGTGGCACTATTGAAGAAAAAACGAAATTCGAGTGAATCAAAAATACACCTACGTCACAAAAGAGAATAATTTTTACTACACACGAACAGGTAGAGATACTGACTTCATATTTGGAATATAGGTGGCACTATTGAAAACAAAAACGAAATTCGAGTGAATCAAAAATACACCTACGTCACAAAAAAAAGATATATTCTTACTACGCACGAACGGATAGAGATACTGACTTCATATTTGAATTGTAGGTGACACTATCGAAGAAAAAACGAAATTTGAGTGAATCAAAAATACACCTACGTCACAAAAAAGAAAAATTCTTAATACGCACGAACGGGCATAGATACTGACTTCACATTTGAAACATAGTTGGAACTATTGAAGAAAAACAAAATTCGAGTGAATCAAAAATAAACCTACGTCACAGAAATTAAAAATTCTTACAATATATGACCGGATAAAAATACTGACTCCATATTTGAAACGTAGGAGGCACTATTGAAAAAATAATCAGATTTCATTAGAATCCAAATGTCTCAAAAACAATTACTTTTTTAGATAGGGAATGATCTTTAAAATTATCTTAAAATAATGAATTGAATTCAATTCTGGCATTAAAAATAATGCATGCCATTTAAAATAAGACAATTGATGTCAACTTCCTGTATAATCGGAAGTGTCACATAGGTACGTGGTATTATTTTCATTAAACGAAACCCCTTTCCTACATTTTCAGCTTCTAATTATTTGTAGTTTTTCTAAAACATCTAATAGGCCACTAACCGCGATACACCCTGTGCATATACAAACATCGTGGAAAGCTCATTTTTGATGAGTAAATGGCATTATTAGAAACAACGCGATACATTTTTATAAAAAAAAAATGGAAAATCACAACAAAACAATATATAGGATACGTCATGAAAGACTGAAAATCCAACATTTTTTAATAATTATTATCACCAAAAACTTGGCAAATACAATATCTACTAAACGAATATCGCACATTTTAAAATAATCAAAATCATACTATATATGCACAATACGTAATTCATCAGAAGAGCTTAAATATATTCAGACTACATAGTACTCTTTATCAGAAATAATTCGATAGATAATGACGTTACTTATCGAAATAGTTTCACATTAGCCACTGAACCATCAGAGATCATTACAAAAATTGAATGTCTGTAATATACAGTATGACCCATTTCAAGCGGAAACACCTTCAACTGTTGGTCATCCAATTTCAACCAAATTTGGTTGGGTATCAAAGATCATTAATTTTTTTTTTTTTTTGAGTAAAACAAAAGTTACTTTAGTCAGTGGCGTGCATTTTTATTAAGAAAAAAAGGTCGATTTTTCGACAAATCATATTAGGCATTTTTTTGTTGAAAAACGAATGCAATATTATTAATCAGCATGCTGTAGAACCCCTATATTCAGAATTCTACAACATTTTTATCTTTGGTTTTCGAATTACGGCCCAGTTAAAATTGCCTATTATAAACATTAAATAACCAATAAATTGATAACGAATCTTTTTTTGAAAGAAAGTCATTCTCCATTTTCTCTTTAAATTCATTTTTTCTACCACCCCATATCATCAGATACTTTCAAATTCGGTAATCCTTAATGCCCGAATAATTTACAGGTCTGAAGACCCAAAATTTTCCAATGACAATTCTTGGCCTCCGAAACTGGAAAGTTTCGATGATATGGAATAGTAGAAAAAGTGAATTTAAAGAGAAAATGAACAATGGCTTTTTTTATAAAAAAATTTCGTTATCAATTTCTTGATTATTTAAAAAATAGGTAATTTTAAGGGGACCGTAATTAGAAAACCAAAAATCAAAATATTGTTAAATTCTGGATATAGTTGTTCTACAGCATGCTGAACAATAATATTGCATTAGTTTTTCAACAAAAAAATGCGTAATATGATTTCTCGAAAAATTGACCCTTTTTTTATTAATAAAATTGCACGCCACTGATTGCAATAACTTTTGTTTTACTCAAAAAAGAAATATTAAGGATCTTTCATACCGGTCCAAATTTGATTGAAATTGGATGACCAATAACTGAGTTACGAAGGTGTTTCCACTTGAAATGGGTCACACTGTATATCTTTCGAGAATCATATTTAACGCATTAAACGTATTATAAAAAATATATTAGTTTTTGGACATCATAAATTTTGTGATACAAACTTTGTTGTGGATAAAATATAAAAAAAAAATGAAAAAAAAAACATCTAACCTGAGTAGGATTTGAACTCGGGATATTTGGATTGAAAAGCAAAAGCTTAACAACTGGACCACAGAGACCACTACGAAAATTGAGGCTAAATTTTATAAAATATATTGCAACGATTTCAACTGATTTTCGTTTTACCGCAAAACATTTCAGAAATGTGATACCTACCAAAAATTTGAACTACAGTACAATTAACGAGTAGGCACGAGGTGAAATTTGTTAAGGGGCCGTGGGAATTTAATATTGAAAGTGTATTATTTTCGCTTTCGCCGCGGATATGTTTTAAAATGTGATGCCTACCGAAAATTTGCACTATTGTCGAATTGACGAGTAGGCACGGGTGAAAATTTTTAAAGGACCGTGAGAATTTTTCATTGAGAGTGTATTTTTTTTTCTTTTCCACCGCAGACACGTAAAATTTGATGCCTACCAAAAATTTGACCTAAGGTGACTCGGAGGGTAGGCACAAGGTGGAAATTTTCAAGGGACCGTGAGATTTTTCTATTGGAAATGTATTTGGCGGGTTGTTGTTGACCTATCGACTTCATATTTGATACGTATGTGGCGCTATTAAAGAAAAAACGAAATCCGAGTGAATCAAGAATACACCTACGTCACAAAAAAGAAAATCTGTTACTACGCACGAACGGATAGATATAATGACTTCATATTTGAAATATAGGTAACAGTATTGAAGAGAAAACGAAATCTGAGTGAATCAAGAATACACCTACGTCACAAAAAAGAAAATATGATACTACGCACGAACGGGTAGAGATATTGACTTCATATTTGAAATATAGGTAATACTATTGAAGAAAAAACGAAATCCGAGTGAATCAAGAATACACCTACGTCACAAAAAAGAAAATTTGTTACTACGCACGAACGGATAAAGATAATTACTTCATATTTGAAATATGTGTAACACTATTGAAGAAAAAACGAAATCCGAGTGAATCAAGAATACACCTACGTCACAAAAAAGAAAATCTGTTACTACGCACGAACGTATAGAGATAATGACTTCATATTTGAAATATAGGTAACACTATTGAAGAGAAAACGAAATCTGAATGAATCAAGAATACACCTACGTCAGAAAAAGAAAATATGTTACTATGCACGAACGGATAGAGATAATGACTTCATATTTGAAATATAGGTAACACTATTAAAGAAAAAACGAAATCCCAGTGAATAAAGAATACACCTACGTCACAAAAAAGAAAATCTGTTACTACGCACGAACGGATAGAGATAATGACTTCATATTTGAAATATGAGTAACACTATTGAAGAGAAAACGAAATCTGAGTGAGTCAAGAATACACCTACGTCACAAAAAAGAAAATCTCTTACCACGCACGAACGAATAGAGATAATGACTTCATATTTGAAATATAGGTAACACTATTGAAGAAAAAACAAAAGCCGAGTGAACCAAGAATACACCTACGTCACAAAAAGAAAATCTCATACCACGCACGAACGAATAGAGATAATGACTTCATATTTGAAGTATAGGTAACACTATTGAAGAAAAAACGAAATCCGAGTGAATTAAGAATACACCTACGTCATAAAAAAGAAAATCTCTTACCACGCACGAACCAATAGAGATAATGACTTCATATTTGAAATATAGGTAACACTATTAAAGAAAAAACGAAATCCGAGTGAATCAAGAATACACTTACGTCACAAAGAAGAAAATCTGTTACTACGCACGAACGGATAGAGATAATGACTTCATATTTGAAATATGGGTAACACTATTTAAGAAAAAACGAAATCCGAGTGAATCAAGAATACACCTACGTCACAAAAAAGAAAATTTGTTACTACGCACGAACGGATAAAGATAATGACTTCATATTTGAAATATAGGTAACACTATTGAAGAGAAAACGAAATCTGAGTGAATCAAGAATACACCTACGTCACAAAAAAGAAAATCTCTTACCACGCACGAACGAATAGAGATAATGACTTCATATTTGAAATATAGGTAACACTATTGAAGAAAAAACAAAAGCCGAGTGAACCAAGAATACACCTACGTCACAAAAAGAAAATCTCATACCACGCACGAACGAACAGAGATCATGACTTCATATTTGAAGTATAGGTAACACTATTGAAGAAAAAACGAAATCCGAGTGAATTAAGAATACACCTACGTCATAAAAAAGAAAATCTCTTACCACGCACGAACCAATAGAGATAATGACTTCATATTTGAAATATAGGTAACACTATTAAAGAAAAAACGAAATCCGAGTGAATCAAGAATACACTTACGTCACAAAGAAGAAAATCTGTTACTACGCACGAACGGATAGAGATAATGACTTCATATTTGAAATATAGGTAACACTACTGAAGAGAAAACGAAATCTGAGTGAATCAAGAATACACCTACGTCAAAAAAAAGAAAATATGTTACTATGCACGAACGGATAGAGATAATGACTTCATATTTGAAATATGGGTAACACTATTTAAGAAAAAACGAAATCCGAGTGAATCAAGAATACACCTACGTCACAAAAAAGAAAATTTGTTACTACGCACGAACGGATAAAGATAATTACTTCATATTTGAAATATGTGTAACACTATCGAAGAAAAAACGAAATCCGAGTGAATCAAGAATACACCTACGTCACAAAAAAGAAAATCTGTTACTACGCCCTAACGAATAGAGATAATGACTTCATATTTGAAATATAGGTAACACTATTAAAGAAAAAACGAAATCCCAGTGAATAAAGAATACACCTACGTCACAAAAAAGAAAATCTGTTACTACGCACGAACGGATAGAGATAATGACTTCATATTTGAAGTATAGGTAACACTATTGAAGAAAAAACGAAATCCGAGTGAATTAAGAATACATCTACGTCATAAAAAAGAAAATCTCTTACCACGCACGAACCAATAGAGATAATGACTTCATATTTGAAATATAGGTAACACTATTAAAGAAAAAACGAAATCCGAGTGAATCAAGAATACACTTACGTCACAAAGAAGAAAATCTGTTACTACGCACGAACGGATAGAGATAATGACTTCATATTTGAAACATGGGTAACACTATTTAAGAAAAAACGAAATCCGAGTGAATCAAGAATACACCTACGTCACAAAAAAGAAAATCTGTTACTACGCACGAACGGATAGATATAATGACTTCATATTTGAAATATAGGTAACAGTATTGAAGAGAAAACGAAATCTGAGTGAATCAAGAATACACCTACGTCACAAAAAAGAAAATATGATACTACGCACGAACGGGTAGAGATATTGACTTCATATTTGAAATATAGGTAATACTATTGAAGAAAAAGCGAAATCCGAGTGAATCAAGAATACACCTACGTCACAAAAAAGAAAATTTGTTACTACGCACGAACGGATAAAGATAATTACTTCATATTTGAAATATGTGTAACACTATCGAAGAAAAAACGAAATCCGAGTGAATCAAGAATACACCTACGTCACAAAAAAGAAAATCTGTTACTACGCCCTAACGAATAGAGATAATGACTTCATATTTGAAATATAGGTAACACTATTAAAGAAAAAACGAAATCCCAGTGAATAAAGAATACACCTACGTCACAAAAAAGAAAATCTGTTACTACGCACGAACGGATAGAGATAATGACTTCATATTTGAAATATAGGTAACACTACTGAAGAGAAAACGAAATTTGAGTGAATCAAGAATACACTTACGTCAAAAAAAGAAAATATGTTACTATGCACGAACGGATAGAGATAATGACTTCATATTTGAAATATGGGTAACACTATTGAAGAAAACACGAAATCCGAGTGAATCAAGAATACACCTACGTCACAAAAAAGAAAATCTGTTACTACGCACGAACGAATAGAGATAATGACTTCATATTTGAAATATAGGTAACACTATTGAAGAGAAAACGAAATCTGAGTGAATCAAGAATACAACTACGTCACAAAAAAGAAAATCTCTTACCACGCACGAACGAATAGAGATAATGACTTCATATTTGAAATATAGGTAACACTATTGAAGAAAAAACAAAAGCCGAGTGAACCAAGAATACACCTACGTCACAAAAAGAAAATCTCATACCACGCACGAACGAATAGAGATAATGACTTCATATTTGAATTATAGGTAACACTATTGAAGAAAAAACGAAATCCGAGTGAATTAAGAATACACCTACGTCATAAAAAAGAAAATCTCTTACCACGCACGAACCAATAGAGATAATGACTTCATATTTGAAATATAGGTAACACTATTAAAGAAAAAACGAAATCCGAGTGAATCAAGAATACACTTACGTCACAAAGAAGAAAATCTGTTACTACGCACGAACGGATAGAGATAATGACTTCATATTTGAAATATAGGTAACACTACTGAAGAGAAAACGAAATCTGAGTGAATCAAGAATACACCTACGTCAAAAAAAGAAAATATGTTACTATGCACGAACGGATAGAGATAATGACTTCATATTTGAAATATAGGTAACACTACTGAAGAAAAAACGAAATCCCAGTGAATCAAGAATACACCTACGTCACAAAAAAGAAAATCTGTTACTACGCACGAACGGATAGAGATAATGACTTCATATTTGAAATATAGGTAACACTACTGAAGAGAAAACGAAATCTGAGTGAATCAAGAATACACCTACGTCACAAAAAAGAAAATCTGTTACTACGCACGAACGAATAGAGATAATGACTTCATATTTGAAATGTAGGTAACACTATTGAAGAGAAAACGAAATCTGAGTGAATCAAGAATACACCTACGTCATAAAAAAGAAAATCTCATACCACGCACGAACGAATAGAGATAATGACTTCATATTTGAAATATGGGTAACACTATTGAAGAAAAAACAAAAGCCGAGTAAACCAAGAATACACAAAATACAAAAAAGAAAATTTGTTACTACGCACGAACGGATAGAGATAATGACTTCATATTGAAGAAAAAACGAAGTTCCAGTGAATCAAAAATACACCTACGTCACAAGAAGGAAAATCTGTTACTACGCACGAACGGATAGAGATAATGACTTCATATTTGAAGTATAGGTAACACTATTGAAGAAAAAACGAAGTTCCAGTGAATCAAAAATACACCTACGTCACAAGAAAGAAAATCTTTTACTACGCACGAACTGATAGAGATAATGACTTCATATTTGAAACGTAGGTAACACTATTGAAGAAAAAACAAAATTCGAGTGAATCAAGAATACACCTACGTCACAAAAAAAGATAATCTCTTACCACGCACGAAGGGATAGAGATAATGACTTCATGTTTGAAATGTAGGTAACACTATTGAAAAAAAAAACGAAATTCGAGGGAATCAAAAATACGTCTACGTCACAAAAAAGAAAATCCGTTACTACGCATGAACTGATAGAGATAATGACTTCATATTTGTAATGTAGGTAGCACTATTGAAGAAAAAATGAAATTTGAATGAATGAAAAATACACCTACGTCATAAAAAAGAAAAACCCATACTACGCACGAACGAATCGAGATATTGATTTCATATTTGAAATGTAGCACTATTGAAGAAAACACGAAATCCGAGTGAATCAAAAATACACCTACGTCACAAAAAAGAAAATCTCTTACTACGCATGAACGGATAAAGATAATGACTTCATATTTGAAATATAGGTAACACTATTGAAGAAAAAACGAAATCCGAGTAAATCAAAAATACGCCTACGTCACAAAAAAAAAATCTCTTACTACGCACGAACGGATAGTGATAATGACTTCGTATTTGAAATATAGGTAACACTATTGAAGAAAAAACGAAATTCGAGTGAATCAAAAGTATACCTACTATTTAAATGCAAGCGACAAAATTTAGGAAAATAATGTGTACTCTTCGCCAATTTTCTGAGTTTTTTTATAACTGTTACACATTCTATAGGATACTTCTCAGTTTTTTTGTAAATAATGTTAATTTTTGGACATCCTAAATTTTGTGATAACAATTTTATTGTGAAAAAAATATATAATTAATAACTTCCTTATTTACTGACTGACTTTCTTCAAAAACAATAAGGTTCTTCCTCTAGCTAACACTAACTTCATTACGTAATCAGTAAGCAACCAATACAGATTAATTATTTCAAAAATAACTCAATTTGATTAGTTCTTTGGTAATTGCAGTCAATTCATTGGACGAAACAAATACAGCTAATGTCACACTAATTAATTCATACTTCACGTTCACGAGAGTCACTTATACGTAACATTTATAGCTGCTTCGTTAGAGTCTTTCATACGTAAAATTGTATATACAAGTATAACGTGTTTTTTTATTACATATATTTTTACTATTATAATTTGTGAAGACATATTTACACTTTCGCTAAATTTTTGGTGTTTTAAATCAGCAATGTACCCCAAATCATTACACCAAATGCTTATTTATCTAATAAAATATATAAATTGGGGTTACTTTCAAATCACGGAAATTGTACAGACGTTCAACACACACAAGCAAGATTCACAACGCCATCTATCGATTCACATGTCAAATTAAAAAAATGAAGTTGAGCGCGAAGCGCTCAATTGAGTGCGAAGCACTCAAGCCCTCCGCTAGGAGCTAGAACGGGCCTCAGCCCGTTCTAGTAGAAATCCTATTAAATTCGCTCATTTCTAATCACGTGTGTTTGAACAATTAATAGTATCCAACAAAAATGAATAAAAAACTAAATAATGTTGCAAAAAGAGATATCGATTTTCTGAAATGTCACAAAATGTCACATTTGATTCGTTCGTGCCGAGATGAATTTTCGAATTTCGCCGTGCAATTTACGATCAGGTTTATCTGGAAGACTTCCTTTATACGTCGCGACATCGTACGGCCATCCCAATGGTGTTTTTCGAAAAATATGAACGTGTCAAGGTTGCATGTTTTTACAATTTTTTCTGCGCCGAAATGCAAGCTGTTTTTTGCTATTTTTTGCAGATATCTCCGAAACGGTGGGAGTTGGCTCGAAATAAAAAATAAGGTCAAACGAGTATTTTTCACTACGAATCCTTTTGCTACCAATAGAATTTTGATTTTTTTTTCATTTCGAAGATAACTATTGAAATATCGGCCATGTACGGAAAAAAATCGCAAATTTTGAGCTTCTAGGGTTGGCAACTTTTTAATCTTGGCTACTACGCCAAAAGACTACTCTAGCTAATTTAAATATAATTAAATTTGCTAAAACTTTTTTTTTCATTTTTTAAATTCCGGCAAAAATGAAGGAATTAGAGGAGGCAGGATTTGGGACTTTTTTTTTCTGTAAAAATTTCTCCATTTCGTCACCGTAATTAATCTTTAATTAACTGAAATCAATCTCATATACGATGTTCACTTAATATCATGTAATACTTCGACGCTCCGTTAATCTTGGCCCTTCGAAATAACAGTTTCTGAGAAAAATTATTTTTTTAAGATTTACATACACTCTATAGGAAAACGTGTAATTTCCTACATTTCCTCGAATATCTCGATAATTATTGTTTTTTTCGAAAAATTTGCAGACAGCTTATGTAAAGAGAATTGATTGAGCTTTCCGACACCTTTTTTATTTTTTCTCTAACATAAAAAACAAAAGACTTATGACCGAATATGCGCTCCGGGCTATTGCAGTTCGCGGATAAGTTTTGCATTTTCCGCAGGGGAATATTAATCTACAAAGCTGATTTTTTTGTCTACAAGCAATGTATGCACTATTTCGATTAAAAATCACATTCTACCTCCGCTGAAAGGTTGGTAGACGTTGCCGTTTTTATTAATGAACAAACTGAGTAATTTAAACAATTTTCTCAATTTAATATTTATTGTTGTAATCGTAGATAAAATATAATATTCAACTTGCGGTAATGGTAATAACTCACTTGATCACTTCATCTGCGTGAGTTATTACCTACATTACCGCTTGTTGCATAATATACTATTATATTAACACTGCAAATAACAACTTGATGAATATAATAATAGATGAAAACACGCCATGTAATACAATTAAAAGTAAAAAGTACATCTGGAATACATTTATGGACTTTGCGGCACCAGAAATTATGAATTAGATAGAAATAAATAAAATAAATTGCAAAAAATTTTCTATGAGAATGCCCCTCGAACGTTGATAAATAGCTCATAATTTTATCACAACTTCCTCAAGCACGTTGCTTTTAGGTAATATCCCTCCGCCTACGGCGTCGGGATATTAAAAAGCAAGTGCTTTCGGAAACTGTGATAACATTATTTCATATTATCAACGTCCTTGGGATATTATAGCTGATAATATTTCTGAAGATTTCACTTTCATATTTAAGAATCCTTACTATAATTACTTTAAACAGGGGCGGATTTGTCTTTCCATCACCGGACATCTAAAGGTTTTTTCGACAAAAATTAAAATAGCAGCGCCATTTCTCTTGCAATGCTGGCGGCCCACCGAGCATTTGTCCGGTGTCCCACCGGCCCAATCCTCCACCGACTGTAACAGTCGCAGCCAACTTGTAGATAGTCGTTCCAAATAAGTATAATAATTAATACCTATTTAATTTTAGCAAAAAGGTATTACAACCAGACAAAAATTTTTGCTAATCTTTGTATACAAGAAAATGCACAGGAACATGTTTCTTAACACGTTGAATTCAAATATCCAATAAAAAATGTCTGTGTGTACGTGTGTATAGATGATTTCTTGTAAACACGATCATTTTTGTGAGATTCAAAATTTTTATTTCAAATTTAAAACTTACATGAATTACTAATGCCCTATTTTTCTCTTTTTTTTTTCGCCTCTGAGACAGGTACGTGAGGGAAGCAGACAGACACCACATTGATACAAGGATATTGCATGTCTATATACCTTTGTATTCTGGTCAAATGGGGAGAATTGGAGGGAAACTTGTTCATTAATGTGTACTATTAAACAGACTGCATTCGAGCCGCCATCTTAGAGAAATGGTGCACCGATTCATTTTTCCCCCTTATATCTCGCCAGCGAAATTATATTTCATACAAAAAACCACTGCCCAAGGAATCACTACTTCCACATCCAGATTTTCTATCCAAGTCACTCACAAGAAAAAAATTTGTATGTGGAAATAATTGTTTATGGAACTTTAATAATATAATATTTGAAATCCTCTACCACAAAAACCCATAAAATGATACCCCACATCGGTAGTGGGGTGGGGGTGGTAGTGGGGGTGGATGAAGTAAAAAAATATTTTAAGGTTTCTGGTTCTGGTTTCTGGTTCTTGTGCACACACTAAATCACATTTTTTCATCCCCTTTATTAATGGGGTGGGGGTGGTAATGGGGGCTAATGCCAAAATTTTTTTTGAGACCTTAGCTTCTCTTGTATATACTAAATACCAATTTTATGGACTCTTTCCTGATTGATTTACCTATATACCCCAAATTTACTCCAATTTACCCCCAACCCTTCGACGAAACAAGATGAAAATATAATCTAGTTCTAGATCTCGTTAAAGTACATATGTGTACCAAATTTCAAGTCAATATCTCAAACGGTTCCATAGTAAACGTGCGCACAAAAAAAGTTACAGACCGACAGACTGAAATTGAAACTTGAAATCTCGACGTTTCATGACATTCTAAGCCTATTTGAACAATAAAAATTTTAAAAATTTTTTTGTCGTTACTATACTTGACTGGATGTGGAAGTAAAAGTAAAACTCAAACACCAAGCCCTAAGAAATACAAGTAAGAGAGACATTGACAATATCTTGCGACAGGAAATTGAATATTTCACTGACGCAAATATCCGTGGAAAAAATTTAAAAGTATGTTATTACCAGTTCTTATTAACTTATCGACCTACCAGTATCGATTAAGGAAGGGCATCTTCAGCTGGTGGTATTCTATGCAATATCAGACGACTAACAGATGCAGCTTTGAAAAACTAACCCTTTTAACGGGCTACTATTTTAAAAATTATTATTTTTTTAGATCAGGTATTCAGTAAATGCCCTATTTGAGTTCATGTTTATAAGTTTTGTTGTTTAAGTTGATATTTTTGTTATTTACAGAATATTTATTTATTTAATGTATTTCATTTATATTTTTCCCTTTTCATAAAAAACCGTTTGTTTGTCCATTATATTCATTGTACGTATATAAAAATGTTTTTTGTTAAATTTAGATAATTTTGTACATGGAAAAAAAACAATTTCCATTTTCGCCACCCTAATCATGTATTCTAAAAATTACGGCAAATACCGGTTAACCGGTTATTTACATTTTTATTTACCGATTTACTGGTTATTAAAATTTCCGGTAAATCGCAACCCCCTATTTCTTCTAATAAAGAAATCCAAAAAATTATCTTTTGTTAAAAATAATAAAAACAAATATGACAAAACATATTTTTTTATAAATGGTAGATCAATTCATATACATAGTGATTTTGTTGAAAGTTGATTATCTGTTTGAAAACCAAACTAGAGAAAAGTTACTCCAGGGTAACAACCTCAAAGCTTGTATGTCAAATTAACAGCCAGAGTGTGTATACTTCACTGACCTCTATTTTCTTCTTCCTCTTCGTCTTGGCAGACGTTTTGAGATCCATGCATTGGTCTAGTTGACCTTCCTTTGCTCTGTGGTACGTCTGACAGCAACACGAGATCTGTCATGGTTGTCTGTTAAACGCACAGCATCAGCAAAGCTCTTTCCCATCAAGTCCTTGGTAACGCCAATCCAACGTTTCTAACAGCGCCCTCTACTACAGAAGAGTCACTCTGGGATACGTATTTCTTGAAGAATCGAGTCAGTGCTATGTGCTGATCAGGGAATTCGCAGTAAACGTTTCCAGACCCACATGTGGAACGCATCGATGCTCATCTGTCTGCCTTCCTAATGGTCCATGTCTCAGAGGCATAAAGAAAGATGGAGAAACCTAGGGCGTTAGCAAAACTGATCTTTGTGCGTCTTCAGTCACACGCCAAATTTTGCTGAACTCAGATTTGCAGTTGCCGATACAGTCCACAAAAATATTTTATATTAAAACAATACAAAGAAACACTATATAAATTAAGCATTTGAATCTGTGAAATATGGTGTTCAAAATTGTATCCAGCTGCAATGGCACATGCATTTTTGATTCTTATCAACGAGCTGTAGTAAAATTACTGCATACATAATAATGCAACTACATATGCAAGTGCATAATACAGGCAGTATAAAAATATTCCCCAACTTAAACTTGGCTACGGCGTAACACATTTTTTTAAGTTATTTAAAAATAAATCGGGGTCGTTGTATCTCCCGTACACTCGGAAAGGTTTAGATGTCAAATGAAGGATAGTCGAAATATATTGCTTATTTTACAGATCGACAGTAATAAATGTATTATTCCAAAAACTGAAATTACATAAATCATGAAAACGAGAACATCAATACGTTTTATGTAATGATTGTAATGGTATCGTAACTTGCCACCCGAGACGAAGCCCCATTATGTAAAAAAGTATCTCCAACACAAGGAGGTGGCACTGGGTGCCTTCCTCGACATAGAGGGGGCATTCGACAACACCTCCTTTAACTCAATCACCAGAACTGCAAGAGAGCGAGGCATTGAGGACACCTGTTGCAGGTGGATAGGCACTATGCTCAAAGGCAGGCATTCACCACAATGATGGATGAAACCTTAGGTGCGTCAGTTGCTGGGGGATGCCCGCAGGGGGGTGTACTGTCCCCTCTGCTATGGAACCTTGTAGTTGACGGCCTACTGAATAAACTCACAAATGAGGGATTCGAAGCCCAAGGATATGCGGACGACATAGTCATCATATCTAGAGGGAAGTTCAACAGCATAGTCAGGGACCGCCTACAAAAGGCCCTGAATATGGTAAAGAAATGGACCGATGAGGAGGGGCTGAAAATCAGTCCTCAAAAGACCAGCATCGTTCCATTCACCAGAAGGAGAAACCTGGAGGGATTGGGTCCTCTAGTTCTCCAAGACACACAACTTCAGATGTCGGGGGAGGTAAAGTACCTTGGAGTCATTATAGACTCCAAACTTACCTGGAACCAACACCTGGACAGAGTAATACATAAGTCTGTTGCGATACTGGCAACATGCAGACGATTGTATGGTAAGAGATGGGGGCTTAGGCCTGGAATGGTGCACTGGCTCTATACCAGCGTAATAAGACCCACCATCACATACGCAGCCTTGGTTTGGTGGCCTAAGGTCACTCAAACCACAGCAGCGAACAGGCTGAGCCGGGTGCAAAGACTGGCCTGCCTGGGAATTACAGGTGCAATGAAAAGCACTCCAACAGCAGCCATGGAGACCCTACTAGACCTCCCTCCACTGAGTCTTGTGATTCAGGGGGAGGCCAGAATGGGAGCCTACAGGCTACAAAACTCTCAGAACCCGACTCCTCTTGGAGGCAACTCGGGGCACATGAGAATAATAAACAATGTAGTGGATCCTCTATTAAGCATGAGGTCGGACTACATGACACCAAAAATTACATTCAACAAGCCCTTCACTATCACCATCGGAGATAGGAAGGAATGGATGACAGGTACTCCTGATGCTCTGCGCAGAGGCCTGGTCTGGTATACTGACGGATCCAGGATGGAATCAGGAGCGGGAGCAGGAATACATGGTGTGCGGCCGAGAGAGAGTATAAGTCTCTCTCTTGGACAGCACTCCACTGTGTTCCAGACGGAAATTCTGGCTATACTCGAGTGTGTACGCGAGAATGTTAAACGACGATACGTGAACCAGCAGATCTCAATCGCAACAGACAGTCAGGCGGCACTTGGGGCACTAGCCTCTAACAGAGTATCTTCCAGACTGGTTTGGGACTGCCACGAAGAGCTCAAAATTCTGGGTGAGCGGAACAGAGTAAGACTACTCTGGGTGCCGGGACATACCAGCATTGAGGGCAACGAGAAAGCTGACGAACTTGCTAGACAAGGAGCAGCGAATATATTCTATGGCCCAGAACCTGCGCTGGGTATCACAAAAGGCTCAGCCAGAAGGGTAATCAAAGACTGGGTCAGGAGTAAACACAACCACCACTGGAGAAATATTCCAGGAAATCGACATGGGAAAACACTTATCAATGGACCATGTTCAAAACAAACTGGAGAACTGTTCACAAGGAACAGGATCCAGCTGAGAACCATAACTGGTCTTCTGACGGGACACTTCCCCGTCAAGAAGTACCTGCACTTAATTGGAAAGTTTGCTGGCGACCTTAGCTGCAGACTGTGCGGCAAGGTACAAGAAACTGTAGAACATATTATACATGACTGCGAGGCATTGGCCCGCAGAAGGTATAACATTTACGGGCAAACACAAACAGACCCGGAAACCATCAAGACCCGTCCATTTTCAGACCTGTATCACCTTGTCAGTGACACAGGAATTTTAAAATGGACGAGTGTAAACTAAAAAAAAAAAAAAACAGGGTAAGCACAATAAGCCCAGGAGGCTGCAGTGCATTCGGAGTATTTCATACAGACGAGCCCTAGAGGAGGGGTTTTAGTCAGTTTGAGTCTGACACTCAGACCTATTCCTAGTTGGGATAGGCAGCCCGTGTGGGTTTCCCCCCCTCGCCAAAAAAAAAAAAAAAAAATCTCCAAACGTGGTTGCACAGTGGCCACAAGGCTCTTAGTAGGACAGACGACCGTATGGAGCCTTACGTCTCACAGTGGCACGAATCGTGATTTTTTCGTTCTAAATTATCTAGAGCACTTGTTTTGTAACCGATTAGGATATATATTTTTTTAAATACTCGTTATTTAATTTCCAAAAAACGGAAGAGAGCCGATTTTTGAATTATGCTAACCAAAATTATTGAGCTTAGCCAACATTTTTTTATTTAAATCTTAATAAAACTTACAAAAAAAAAAAAATTCTCATCCAATTTACATAAATCTTGTTACTCTGGGGCTTTTGAGGTTGCTGATTACGAATGTGATATCCAAATTGTCATAAACCAACCTGCAAGATGGCGGAATCAATGGCGGCTATAAAATGCTAAAAAATGATGAAAAATGAAATATTCTTGTTAAAGTTTATGCCGAGAAGTTTTGAATATTTCTGATAAGTACTTTTAAGTTAAAGTAGATTAAATGTTAAGTTTCAGGAAGAAATTCAAGATGGCGGCCCCAATATGGCGGCAATAAAATGATAAAACTAACTTAAAAATAAATTAAGTGCATTAAGCTAAATAGGTTGTTCCTAAGAATTATCAAAAAATTTAAAAAGGAACAAATTTTCTGAAATTTTCAAATATATCTAATATTGCTACCATGCATTAATTATCAATCATAAATATGCGATTTAGTCCTCTATTAATTTTGAACATAACCTTAAGTAGGTCATATTAATATTTCTTTTTTTTTAACTTAAAAGTACTTATCTGAAATATTCAAAACTTCTTGGTATAAACTTTAACAAACATATTTCATTATTCATCATTTTTTAGCCGCCATTGATTCCGCCATCTTGCAGGTTGATTTATGACAATTTGGATATCAGGTTCGTAATCAGCGACCTCAAAAACCCCCCGAGTAACAAGATTTATGTAAATTGGATAAGTTTTATTAAAATTTAAATAAAAAATGGCCATTTTGGCTAAGCTCAATAATTTTGGTTGGCATAATTCAAAAATCTCTTACGTTTTTTGAAAATGAAATAACGAGTATTCAAAAAAAAAATTATCCCAATCGGTTGCGAAACAAGAGCTCTAGATAATTTTGAACGAAAAAATCACGATTCGTGCCACTTTGCGTCTTCAAAAATCCTATTAATCCATGAAAATTCGGAAAAATATGTACCAAAAACCACCAAACCGTTGATCCGCCTAAGCATAAGATGCCTTTAATTAAGCTAATTACGGAGCATAAGGAAGGTATCCCATGCAGTAGACTGACATTATTTTGACGTCATTTTTTGGTCACTTGAGACGCCATTTTGACCTCTGGAATGACGTAACAATAACATAAAAATGACGTCATTGTTCTCAGCCCAGAGACGTCATTTTGTGACGTCAAATTGACCTCATTTAGTGATGTTTATGCGAACATATGTAAAACTATTTTTGATTATAAGATCTATCCCAAATTAATCAATGTTTCCAGAATGCATTTGAACGTTGCAATTTATATTTATTTTCTATAAATTCATCAAAGTATAAGATAAGGAGTGACGGATTATTGTCAGTGGTTTGTATGTTGCACCATCTAGAAATAATTTCTGCAACAAACTGGTAAGGGCTAAACTCATCAAAAATGAAAAAAATACGTCACCAATACGTCACATCGACGTCTCAACATGACGTCATAATTTCGTCACAATATGACGTTACTGAGACGTAATTTTTCGTTACATGACGTCGTCGACCAATGCAACCAAAAAATGACGTCAATCCGCTGCCTGGGTCCCGGTCTATATTTGTTAGTTAGATATAGTAGATATGAGGAAAAAACAGAACATCAAAAGTACCAGTTTCGATAGCCTTTGTCCCATATGATTACTCTTAATAATAAAAAGAAAACTATTAAACCCATGAAAACACGCAAATAAAGACATACAATGACCATGTCTCCCCCAGTTATTTTCTAGAGCAATAGAAGGAGGAAACTAGCAAGTTTCATATCCTTAGAACTGTAGAATTGCTATCCTTATTTAAAAGAGAAATGACAACTTAAATAGGCGACCATGTACTCCTCTTCATATACAGCAATTTTCCTAACAGTTTTCTTTAAAATACCGACAAAATGATGTGATTTCCATTTGTATTGCAGCGTATGCATAGACAAATACATGCACGGCAAGTTTCTACTAATCTACTGCTCGAAGACTTGGTAACCCATAACGCAAGACAGTTTGTTCACTGACGTATAGATGGCAGAACATTGGCTTTTAACGTTCTTTTAAAGAAGCTCAGATTAATTCGAGTAAAGAAGTTATTGTCCTCAGAATCAGTACTGTGTGTCACCAATAGAGGGTGACGGATGATTTTTCAAGATCAATATGATATGCATTTAATTATTTATATACAGTGTGGATAGTTTAACTGGAATAAAATTCTGTAAGTTGGTATCTCAAAATTAAACAAAATAAAAGTTAATTTTACTTTCTCACTAACAATATTACAGCGGTAATGTTCTTAGTTTATTTTTACTCGGAGGGGTGCAACCACCCTTAAATTTTTTTGGAAGGGCATATCAAGTGATACATCGTTTGAAAGCTCATTTCGAGAGGAATACGATGCATATTTTCCTATTTTTTTTTTAATGTATAAGATGTTCAACATGTGAACCATATCCTCTTTAAAACTCTCTTTATTACAAACAGAAATGGCGATAGTGTGCATTTCTCATCTTTCACGACTTTTTGTGGACATTTTCTTGCAAAAGCCTTCTGCTTTATCCTCTAAAGAAACTGATAAATTTTTTAGTTTACGTGTGTAATTTGTGAGTTTACAAGTTCTGTAAAATTAGTTAAAAAAAATGGCTTATTTAACATAAACCCTTCGTATCGAGATTTTAATGATGATCGGTTATGGTGAAAGGTGCTGAACTCAGACTGAGGTTGCTCAATTATTTAGACAAAAATATGCCGGTTTACCACGTATCAAGGTACGATTAGTAAAATCTAGACAACGACCACCTATTGTTGAATACGATACTAAATGTGTTTTTTTGACCTTAGCAAAGCCTTTGACTGTGTTCAGCATGATCTATTAATTAGGAAGCTTAAGGAGTACAATTTTGATTTAAATAGTATTAGTATAATCAAATCCTATTTAGAAGGAAGGACACAAAAGTCAAATGTGGCACTAATATATCCCAAGAAATGTACATAAACATAGGTGTGCCAGGGTCAGTTTTGGGTCCTTTACTCTTCCTAATTTTTGTTAATAACTTATCAGTCAATATACCATTCACCGATTTTATATTTTTTGCAGATGACACCACAATGTTTAATACAGACAAAGTACTGAATGAGAACATTGACGAGGGTGGTGTTGCCCAGTTGATGGTCGAGTAATGGGTTTCTCTTAAATTCTCTTAAATTTCTAGGTGTAACCATTGACCCCAGTCTTAGTTCGAATTATCATGTTGATTCTGTGGCAAGGAAATTGTCTAGTAATAGCTATCTACTAAGAATATTAGGTGACTGTGTCTCTAAACATACACTACAAATGGTTTATTATGCTCCGTGCCAATCCGAGATGTCATGTGCCATCTTGGCATGTGGATATTCATCCTCATGGCACCGGATTCTCAGGCTACAGCGTAAAGTTGTAAAAATTATAGATGGAATTGGACACAGAGATGATTGTAAGATCTCCTTTGTCAATAATGGTTTACTAACGTTTCCCTGTATGTTTATACTTGAATGTGTGATGTATATGTTAAGAATAACATGGACAAATTGTTTCCCTATAGTAAGTTTAATAAGAAAGGTATTTTATTCCTATGAGGAGTTTATAAATTACACCTTTAACGATAGTGTACATAATCTTTTGTTTTATATTATTCGTATAAATGTTCCTTGTATATATATATTTCTTGTATATATGTGTAGTTACTTGATTTATTTGTTAATAATAGGGCAGTGTAGATCAATATCTACACTATCTATTTAAAGTAGGAAATAATTTAAATTTAAAGTAAACAGGCATTTCTGCAAATACCGCCTTCTAGGACACCCCTGCAGGAAGTATTAAGGTTTCTGGAAATGGTGCGAGAGTCAATTTAGGACTGATGAATATTTGGTTTTCCCTATGCATAACGCATATACCTAAATTAGTAAAATTAGTTGAATAATATATTTGTTTGGTGTTGAGACTATATAATTATTACATCAATGTAATACCGCGCACCACATCTATTCATAGATTTATAGGCAATATTATTAAGCCTTTTTAAATTGTTTTAAATGAACATATTCAGGCCAAGGTACCTAAATAGTGGACAGGCAATTCACAAAGTGATACATTGTATATTGAGTTGCATAGTTAGAAACATGAACACATAAAAGCATCTCTCATGATTTACTTATCATCACTCAGATATTGTCGATATATACGGAGTGTCTTACAGATCTCATGTCCTATGTTTTAGTCGCATAAGGTTCAATTAACTGGACGACGGTGAAATTTTATTTCATAACTTTTAGCGACCTTTTTTGAAGACGGCTCGATTTTTTGTATGAAATTATAGCAGATGTAGAAATTTTAATTGATTATCTTATTCATAATTTCTCTGGGTTTTTTTAGAGAGATATGCAGATAACATGCCTCAATAAATATTATCACTAAAAAATCAAAATCTACAGAGGATATCAAACGGTTACGTAAGGAAGATTGTTTTTATTTAAATGCTGATAAAAGTAATACCTTGTTATGTTAGATAAGAAAGGGTAGACAAGATAATAATAGTCTTAATGAAAAATTTGCCAGAAATTCATTACCAAATATGATCAGGGAAGTAAAAATATGTATAAAAATTAGGTAACTGTATTACCCAGGCTTTCAAAATAAAAAAAACACTGTGTGATGATTCTTTGTTTAAAAAAATTTAATTTAATACATGTTTTATTCACTACTTGCTGACATACCAAGATTTCGCCCGGACAAAGACTGAAAAGCACTGAGAAAATAAAAATTGATTTTTACTCTCCAGAATTGCATTTTCGAAAAAGAAAATGCTGTGTGGAGTATGTAATAATTGAAGAGCTAAGTGGATAAAGGTGTTATGTTACACTTTTAAAGTTTTGAGTAAATTAAATAAAACGGTTTTGAGTTGGAACTTATTTATTTTGTCTTCGATTCAAATAAATAATACCTCATAAAATAGATAATTTTGGGTTATGTTCTTTTGTTTACACTAATATTAAAGAACAATATCAAGCTGTTATGAAACTAGATTTTTCTGTCCAAAACTGTGTACATCCACTAAAATTACTGGTTGTATGTATGACATGGCGCCTTTATAATTAAAAAGTTTCTATAAAATATTACAAATTTAGAATTCACCATTTATTGGGTGTTAAATCTATATCAGGGGTGTTCAAAAATTGCATAAAGTAATTTTTTTTTAAAAATGTGACATAACACCTTTATCCACTTAGGTCTTCAATTTTAATCATTTATACCAATTTCGAGACTGATGTCTAAAAGAGTTCTCATGTTAAAGCAAAAAATTAAAAAAACTATTTTACTTTAACGAAATGTATAATATATGTATAATTACTTATGAACATATGTATATATTTAACTTATCGAAAAATCCGTATGTGATGTGTAATAACCCTGTGAATCTTTTACAATAACCGCCACCGACACAAAGAGCAGGGGTGTTATAAGTCTATACGTTATTTCTGTCTGTAGCTTCATAACTATTCAATTGATGATCCCATATTGATTAGTTTTCTTTATATGAAAAAGTATTTTGTCGGGAAAGTTTATAAGCTAGGTTTCATCTCGATAGACCTTCAGGGAGATGCACATCATCAGTAAAGAGTTATGGATTATTACCAGCTAATTCTAAAATATGGCGGATTCGCCGGTAGTTTAAATTAAAAATTTAATAAAATTAAATATGAACCATTATTTTCTTCAGTTAATCAATATTTTTTAATCGAAAATTACGACTGTACCGTAAAATTTCGTAATTTTATTTGTTAAAATGACGAACGAATGCCTATAATAACATACTGTGTCCCAAAATTCATATTTTTTTCTCCTGTTTGGCCATAAAAAAAATTCAAAAACGTTTTAATTAGTTAGTCGCCTTTCTGCAATATCTTAATTTTCTTTTTGCCATATTTAACAGAACTAAGACGTCATCGATATCTGACAATAATCAATTTTGAAAACCTATCAGGCGAAAAAAAATATGAAATGTATTCCTTAATTTTGGAACACTCAGTATAAAACCACAGTGCTGCTTTTTCCAAGTAGCCAGTCAATATACGTATTTTTGCAATATTCTTAAATTAATAATTGTAATAATTATATTACATTATACCAATACCACAAAAATATTTTAAATAAATTTATACCCATTGACTCCTTACAGGAGAGATAATAACAGCATGTAGAACTAAGATGTTGTTGTAATATGACATAAATAAAAACGAACAATTTACGTTGATATAAACAATTACTAAATTATTATTATCAGAAGACTTTTATTTTAATAAAAAAATGCTATTTCAGATTTCAAATAAAGGTGAATAACCGTTAAAAAGATAACCACAATGTAACTAAAGTCATCGGTACCTGATACTGTGTCGATAATTGACATTCAAGTTCATACACTAAAATTAACAACTTGGAGAGTGTCAAAAATTACAGACAAGAAGATATTTATTCGCGAATTAAATGTAAAATTAATTTTACATATTTTCTCGGTTTCTCTTTTTATAATTTTCTGCACAAAACAACTACAGCAACAGTTCTGTGTAAGTAGTCAAATAAAAATTTTGGTTTTAAAATACTCTATAAGGTATTCTAAAAACTTATTTATATGATTAGACATGAACGTAAATGATTTGGAAGTATTCTATAAAACTGATTTAAAACCCCTATAAGAGTACGCTGGCTCACCTAGAGAAAGGCCTATATGCCTCTTTTTAAAAGTACCATTAAAGCTTTCAAGTTTTAATGAATTGTCCAAACATTTACTTGTACAATATCTGAAGAGTATTATAAAACCATATTTGGTTCAGTATAAAAGGCACACACAAATGCTGAGTGAACATTTTGTATTTAATGAAGTAAGCACAGATGCAAATAAACCGATTGCTTGATTCACACGATATATGGAATAAATGAGTCGTCACCCGAGTAACACTTTAAGTTCGTTTTAGGTTTATTTAGGTTTTATCATCGTGTTTTATAATGGCCACCTCATAAGCCAGTGATTTATGTCAGATTTATTAAATGTCACATGCACTTAAAGATAGTTTTGTCTTAAACAAAGTTTTAAACTAAATTATCTTGTAGTCCTTATTGGTTTATGAGTAACTTATCAAGGTATTTGTTTAATAAAACTCCATAGCTGTTAAGTCCAACTTAAGAAGATCGAGTTTTATTGGAGAATTTAGGAAGAATTGCGGTTTTGTAATAGCTCTATGAAATGATCTTAGGATGATTGTTAATGGTGGTTTATATATCTAATATGCTTTGAGATCATTAAGTTTCCAGTCGAACCTTCATGAATCCAACAACTATAGTTTTAATGAAATATTCAAAAATCTGTAATAAATCAGTCTTAACCTTAGAAGACTATAGTGTTTTAAAATAAGTAATTTTAAAACTGTATTAAAAAATATTTGTTGGCATTTCATGTATTTGTGGGTGCCGTGTCTATGTGGATGAATAAACACAACACACCTAATATCCCAAATCCAAAGACTGGAAGGAGGTTACATATTTTAAAAAGGGCAGACAATATCCATTACCGACCGACATTGTGGCATGGCAAGCGGTACTAACTGCCAATAACTTTCTACAAACATTTTCTCAATGCATTTGTCTGTGCTTTTTAAGTGTTATGTAGTGTAGGTTTGAGTATGGTTTTATAATACTCTTCAGATATTCTACGAGTAAAGATTTAGATGATTCATCAAAACTTGAAAGCTTTAATAGTAGTTTTAAAAAGAGGCTTGTGGGTCTTTTCCTAGGTGAGCCCCTGCACTCTTACAAGGATCTTAAGTCAATTTTATAGAGTTCTTCCAAACCATTTACGTCTACAAGTACTCATAGAAATAAGCTTTTAGAATAACTTATAGAGTATATTAAAACTAGAATTGTTACTTGGGCATGCAAAATGGACATATGGCGAATACTGAGAACAATTCAGCTTATAAATGGACTACTTATAAATGAAGGGAACTAATTATAATGGGCTAAAATTTTCAACGAAACTAATTGTACTGTAAAACATGAGTCAGATAATTCTTAAAATGGATAATGTCTCTGTTCTTTTCAAATGCTTAACCCCCTTCCGGCCAGCCTTGGCTTTGGATTTGGGGTTGCATAGTATGTGTACTGTGCTTATATTTTATTCATCAATATACACACATCATCCACAAACACATAAAATGGCAATGAATATTTTTTACAACAGCTTTAAAACTATTTTAAAACATTATAGCCTCGATAAAGGGAAACCAAATCTTTTTATGTTTAAGACTGATTTATTACAGGCTTATGCCCACTTCATTAAAACTTTAATAAGTAGTTGTATGTATGAAGGTTCGACTGGAAACATAGTGATCTCAAAACATATTAGATTTATAGACCAGCATTAACAACCACCCCAAGATAATTTCATAGAGCGATTATAAAACCACAACATTTCCAAAATTCTCTAATAAAACTCGATCGTCCTAAGTCGGACTTAACAGCTATAAAGTTTTTTTAAAGGCTTTACAAATACGCTGACGACAGTCATAAACCAATAAAGACTAAAATGTTTTAATGTGAATTCTTGAATGCCTTTTCAAAATATCCTTTAAGACGAAATTATTACTTCCACATCCAGTGGAAGTGTAGTAATGCCAAAAAAAATTTTTGTTATTCAAATAGGCTTAGAATGTCATGAAACGTCGAGATTTTAAGTTTGAGCGAAAAAAAATTTTTCTGTCTGTCTGTAACTTTCTTTGTGCGCACGTTTCCTCTGGAACCGTTTAAGATATTGACATGAAATTTGGTACACATATGTACTTTAACGAGATCTGGAACTAGATTATATTTTCAACTTGTTCCGTCGAAGGGTTGGGGGTAAATTTGGGGTAAATAGGTAAATCAGCATAAAATTGGTATTTAGTATATACAAGAGAAGCTAAGTTCCCAAAAAATGTTTGGCATTAGCCACCCCCATCCCATTATTAAGAGGGACGAAAAAAAATTGTGATTTAGTGTGTGTACAAGAACCAGAAACCTCAAAATATTTTTTTACTTCATCCACCCCCATTACCACCCCCACCACACTACCGCTGTGGGGTATCGTTTTATGGGTTTTTGAGGTAGAGGATTTCAAATATTATATTATTAAAGTTTCATAAACAATTATTTCCACATACAAAATTTTTTCGTTGTGAGTGACTTGGATAGAGAATCTGGATGTGGAAGTAGTGATTCCTTGGGCAGCGGTTTTTTTAAGTGCATTTGATATTTAATAAATTTGGCATAAATCACTGGTTTATGAGGTCGCCATTATAAAACACTATTAAAGCCTAAATAAACTAAAAGGTATTTAAATTGTTCCTTGGGAAGTATATATAGATCCCAACAAGCAAAATTTATACGCTATACAACTATTTTGTTTTATTGCAATTTTATAAATGTAATAAAATAGCAATAAAACAAAATTGTTGTAGAAATGACAATTGTAAAACAAATTTGTTCATTGGGATGTTGATATTATTAAAGCTATGTTTTTAATATACGCAGCATAACAAATATTTTCTAATAAAGCATTGAGAAAGGAAACACATTTGGTCTGCGAAAGGTCGGCATTATTTTCATATTTTTGCTCTTATTGATCAAATTTGGCAAAAAAAACCGTCTGATTGTTCGTTTGACGTAAACGTCACAATTATAGAAGTTATTTTTGTGTGATTTTTTTTTTAAGAATTTGACATTTTTCTCGTTGAAAATTCAGCATTTACCGATATCCCAGACTTTACTGCTTTTATATATCTGATAATTAAAATATAAAAACCTTATGAAAAAAACCCTTTCATCTAATGATGGATGACGCAAGATATGTACGGAAGAAGCTGCAGATCTAAAATAGATATTCCATAATCTTCAACATATCTACAGCCACAAGAACAATGAATAATAAAGATTATCGGGAAAAAAATTGATTATTACAACATAATGAGATAAATAATTAATGGTAAGGATAATTATTTACATGCTAATAACAATATAACTAAAATCTGCACAAGGTTCTACATGAAATCATGAACCGTCATCAGAAAAGCGCAAACACCTAGGTGATGTAATATGTTTACCTAATAATAATTTATAACTTATATTTTTCTAAAACATAGAAACAATAAGCATTTATAAAAGTATTGCTTCACGTTATACAAAGTAGGTGTGAGTCATATTACGGGACTTAATCGACTTAAAAAATATCTCTAATTAATTTAGAACAGTAGATTCTAATTATGTATGAAAATACCGTTCAGTTTCAAGAATGAAATGTATTTAACTTATTCCCTGTCTTTGCATTCCCCATGTGTATATTAATTTCTTTTCCACGTGATTTCTCAGGCTAAATATTATTACATAAACAATTGGCTTGGCTTATAAGGTCAAACTAGAAAATTTGCCACAACGTGCTTGTAACATAGGAACTACAAAAAAATCAAGAAAGTTGCTATTGAATAACAAGGATACTAGTGTTAATTAGGTTTTAAGTTGAAAATCGATGCGACCAGAAACTTTTTGCAGAAAACTGTTGTTTAGTCTCATAAACATGTAAAAAATAGTCGACCAAAATCGGCAAAACTTTTGAGAAGAGGCGGAGGGGTTAAAAACTGTTCTTTTGCAAAAATCTTAAAAACGGCAATCTTATTAAGAAGTGTTAAAACATAAAATTTGAAGACTATGAATTCTATGGGAGACAAGCCACGTCCGATTTGATCAAAAATTGACCGAGATATAATTACTTCCACATCCAGTGGAAGTGTAATAACGACAAACAAATTTTTAGAAATTTTTATTGTTCAAATAGGCTTGGAATGTCACGAAACGTCGAGATTTTAAGTTTGAGCGAAAAAAAAAAAATTTGTCTGTAACTGTTTTTGTGCGCACGTTTACTCTGGAACCGTTTGAGGTATTGACTTGAAATTTGGTACACATATGTAATTCAACGAGATCTAGAACTAGATTATATTTTCATCTTGTTCCGTGGAAGGGTGGGGAGTAAATTGGGGTAAATTTGGGGTAAATGGGTAAATCAAGCGGGTAAGAGTCCATAAAATTGGTATTTAGTATATACAAGAGAAGCTAAGGTCTGAAAAAAAATTTTGGCATTAGCCACCTCCATTACCACCACCACCACCCCATTATTAAAGGGGATGAAAAAAAATGTGATTTAGTGTGTGTACAAGAACCAGAAACCTCAAAATATTTTTTTACTTCATCCACCTCCACTACCACCCCCTATCACCACCCCCACCCCACTACCGATGTGGGGTATCGTTTTATGGGTTTTTGGGGTAGAGGATTTCAAATATTATATTATTAAAGTTCCATAAACAATTATTTCCACATACCTACGAAATTTTTTCGTTGTAAGTGACTTGGATAGAAAATCTGGATGTGGAAGTAGTGATTCCTTGGGCAGCGGTTTTTAATATCCCGACGCCGTAGGCGGAGGGATATTACCTAAAAGCAACGTGCTTGAGGAAGTTATGATAAAATGTATTTCAGATGTACCTTTTACTTTTAATTCTATTACATGGCGTGTTTTCATCTATATATACTCATCAAGTTGTTATTTGCAGTGTTAATATAATAGTATATTATTCAACGAGCGGTAATGTAGGTAATAACTCACGCAGATGAAGTTATCAAGTGAGTTATTATCATTACCGCAAGTTGAATACTATACTTTATCTACGATTACAACAATAAATATTAAATTAAGAAAATTGTTTAAATTACTCAGTTTGTTCATTAATAAAAACGGCAACGTCTACCAACCTTTCAGCGGAGGTAGAATGTGATTTTTAATCGAAATAGTGCATACATTGCTTGTAGACAAAAGATCAGCTATGTAGATTAATATTCCCCAGCGGAAAATGCAAAACTTATCCGCGAACTGCAATAGCCCGGAGCGCATATTCGGTCATAAGTCTTTTGTTTTTTATGTTAGAGAAAAAATAAAAAAGGTGTCGGAAAGCTCAATCAATTCTCTTTACGTAAGCTGTCTGTAAATTTTTCGAAAAAAACGATAATTATCGAGATATTCGAGGAAATGTAGGAAATTACACGTTTTCCTATAGAGTGTATGTAAATCTTAGAAAAATAATTTTTGTCAGAAACTTTTGTTTCGAAGGGCCAAGATTAACGGAGCGTCAAAGTATTACATGATATTAAGTGAACATCGTATATGAGATCGATTTCAGTTAATTCAAGATTAATTACGGTGACAAAATGGAGAAATTTTTACAGAAAAAAGAAGTCCCAAATCCTGCCCCCTCTAATTCCTTCATTTTTGACGGAATTCAAAAAATAAAAAAAAGAATTTTAGCAAATTGAATTTCATTTGAATTAGCTAGAGTAGCCTTTTGGCGTAGGAGCCAAGATTAAAAAGTTGCCAACCCTAGAAGCTCAAAATTTGCGATTTTTTGCCGTACATGGCCGATATTTCAGTAGTTATCTTCGAAACGAAAAAAAAATCAACATTCTAATGGTAGCAAAAAGATTCGTAGTGAAAAATACTCGTTTGACCTTATTTTTTATTTCGAGCCAACTCCCACCGTTTCGGAGATATCTGCAAAAAATAGCAAAAAACAGCTTGCATTTCGGCGCAGAAAAAATTGTAAAAACATGCAACCTTGACACGTTCATATTTTTCGAAAAACACCATTGGGACGGCTGTACGATGTCGCGACGTATAAAGGAAGTCTTCCAGATAAACCTGATCGTAAATTGCACGGAGAAATTCAAAAATTCATCTCGGCAAGAACGAATCAAAAGTGACATTTTGTGACATTTCAGAAAATCGATATCTCTTTTTGCAACATTATTTAGTTTTTTACTCATTTTTGTTGGATACTATTAATTGTTCAAAAGCAGTTCATTAATTAGTATATAACCTAATAAGAGTAGATAAAATAAATTATTGAACTGTCAAACTGGATGATATAAGTGAAATGTTGTTCTGATTGGTTGTCTCCACACACGTGATGAAATGTTTTCAAGGCATCCCCGAATAGCAAATTGTTATCAGTACCTCGATAGCCTAGTTGGTTAAGGCGTTGATCTACAAACCCGAGGTCGGTGGTTCAATCCCAACTTGATGATCTCTGTTTTTATTTCATTTAATATCAAACAGAAACCTCGAAGTGGACGTATATTAAATGAAACTGACTGATTAGAGTTCCAAATTGATGAGTGCGAAAGTACGATAGTCCTCTTACTAGGGGCGAGCGAACATATTAGACGGATCGGTAATACCTGTGTGCAAAGCAGGTAGTTCTGTTGTTTGAAATATGTACGCATCGTACGGTCGTCTCATCATTGGAACTAGTAATCATGTCTACAAACAGAGCAAAGTCAATTGAGGATTCACATCGCATTTCGGTGAATGGACCGTCAACGCTACTTGGGGTACGTAACATTTTGCTTTTACACGTAAAAATCTATTTCAATGAATGCATATTTTATATTTTCGTATAACGAGTGGTTTTTGAAGAAATAAATCCAAAAAATCAGGAAATAAAATTTTCTGTAATTTTTGTATTGGCGAGTATCTTGAATAATATTAATTCTGAATTAAAAATATTTGTATTTCAGATTTTGTGTCTTAAAGGATTTTGATTAATTCCCAATACTTTCTCAAAAATGTAAAAAAACTAAAGCGCCTTACCGTGATTTTGTAGAAATAAAAAAAAACTTGAATAACTTTTTGTTCCTTTCTACATAACGAAGGAAAATATCGAGAAAAAAAAATCTATAATCCTCTTGGTATGAGATAGGAACAGCAAATCATTCCAATAATCCAATGATCATTTACACCATTTCTGCAGGTTTTCAAATTGTCTTTATATCAATGATTATTCCAAATTCTACTGTAACTCTTGGAAAATATACTATTTTTCACCCCCCTCCCCTTCCCAGAAAGATAAATTTTTCACATTGATGTTTTTCTAGACCTAGACTGATGGTGAATTATTTACATTTAAAAATATGGCGGAGTCGCTAATGTTACACACAAACTGCTATTTGTAGATTTTACATGCCATGCCCTATTTATTAAATTGTATAAGATAATCAAAAATTCTCTAAGCCGCGGTTAAATATATTTAATTTCTTCGTATCATACTGATTGATTTATAACATTGCAACCTATATTTTCAAATTACTTCGTATAGTAACGACAAAAAAAAAATGTTGAAAATTTTTGTTGCTCAAATAGGCTTAAGAATGTCATGAAACATCGAGATTTTAAGTTTGAGGGAAAAAAAAATTCTGTCTGTCGGTCTGTCTGTAACTTTTTGTGCGCACGATTACTCTGGATCCGTTTAAGATATTGACTTGAAATTTGGTACACGTATGTATTTTAACGTTTCTGGAACTAGATTATATTTTAATTTCATTCCGTTGAAGGGTTGGGGGAGTAAATTGAGGTAAATAGATAAATCATAACATATAAGAGTGCATGACATTGGTATTTAGAATATACAAAAGAAGCTGCAAGGTCCTAAAATATTTTTTGGTATTAGCCACCCCCATTACCACCCCCACCCCATTGTTAAAGGGGGTGAAAAAAAATTATGATTTAGTCTGTGTACAAGAACCAAAAACTTCCAACCAACCTCCCCACCCCAGTACCGATGTGGGATATCGTTTTATGGGTTTTTGGGGTAGACGATTTCAAATATTATATTATTAAAGTTCCATAAGCAATTATTTCCACACACAATTTTTTTCCGCTCTGAAAGACTTGGATGCAAAATCTGGATGTGGAAGTAGTGATTCCTTGGGCAGCGGTTTTTTTATGGCTTAGTGGTTTTTTCACTCCTCTCTAAAAGTCAAAATTTAATGCGCGTTTTCAGTGATTAACTCAAAAACTAAGACTTCATAAAAAAATGTTGATCACGATGTTGACAGATAATTTAATTCCCTACAATTTGGTTTTTAGTATAACGCTCTGGGATGAAAATCGAAATTGCGATTTTTTTCTTTTAAGTTGCGTTCTAACAAAAAGGTTAATTTAAAATTTTTGTAGCTTTTTAAACAATTAATCAAATGGCATATACTATTTTCCTTAAGCGTCTTCTATAGCCACTTAAAGATAAAAAACAAAATTGTATCTTAAAAAAAATTTTTTTAAAGTGTACAAAAAAGTTAATGCAGGTTCTTGAAGTATATTGCTACAGCTAATCGATTATGGAGGAATTTTTTTTTTACGGTTTGGTTTTTGCTACACATGCTTGAAAATAACTTTCTTGGAAACATTTGGGTGATTTTGCATAATTCTAATTTTTTCCTAAATATTATGAAAAAAACCGCTGCCCAAGAAATCACTACTTCCACATCCAGATTTTCCATCCAAGTCTCCCACAAGAAAAAATTTTATGTGCGGAAAGAATTGCTTATGGAACTTTAATAATTTAATATTTGAAATCGTTTACTCCAAAAACTCAGAAAACGATATCCCACATCGGTAGTGGGGTGGGGGTGGATAAAGTAAAAATATTTTGGGGTTTTTGGTTCTTGAACACACACACTAAATCATTTTCTTTTTCACCCTCTTTAATAATGGAGTGGGGGTGGCTAATGCCAAATTTTTTTTTGAGATATAGTCCAGCTCCAAATCACGTTAAAATACATATGTGTACCAAATTTCAAGTCAATATCTTAAACGGTTCCAGAGTAATCGTCTGCACAAAAAAAGTTACAGACAGACAGACAGGGATTTTTTTTGCTCAAACTTAAAATCTCGACTTTTCATGACATTCTAAGCCTATTTGAATAATACAAATCTTCAATTTTTTTTTGTCGGTACTATACTTCCACTGGATGTGGAATAATACATATTCAGCATACTCGATTATTACGAGAATGAATGGTTCTGTGTAAAAAATACGTATCGCAAAATTTGAAGCAAATTTAATTTTTGTTTATTACTTCCACATCCAGCGGAAGTATAGTAACGACAAAAAAATTTTTGAAAATTTTATTGTTCAAATAGGCTTAGAATGTCATGAAACGTCGAGATTTTAAATTTGAGCGAAAAAAAATTTCTGTGTCTGTAACTTTTTTGTACGCACGATTACTCTGGAACCGTTTAAGATATTGACTTGAAATTTGTATGTACTTTAATGGAATCTGGAACTAGATTATATTTTCATCTTATTCCGTCGAAGGGTTGGGGGGTAAATTGGAGGTAAATAGGTAAATCAAGCAAATACGAGACCATAAAATTGTTATTTAGTATTACAAGAGAAGCTAAGGTCTCAAAAAAATGTTTTGGCGTTAGCCACCCCCCATTACCACCCTCACCCCATTATTAAAGGGGATGAAAAAAAATTGTGATTTAGTGTGTGTACAAGAGCCAAAAAGCTCAAAATATTTTTTTCATCCACCCTCACTACCCCCTCTATCACCACCTCCACCCCACTACCGATGTGGGATATCGTTTTATGAGTTTTCGGGGTAGACGATTTCAAATATTATATTATTAAAGTTCCATGAACAATTATTTCCACATACAAAATTTTTTCGTTGTGAGAGACTTAGAAAAGCTTGATGTGGAAGTAATGATTCCTTGGGCAGCGGTTTTTTTTCTATTTCAAAGTACAGACTCTTGAAAGTCATCGTTTTTAGACAAAAACACGTTCGTTTAATAAAGTTTCTTCTTTTTTACCGGTGTTATATAAAACACTGGGACATGAAATTGTGTTGAAAATGGCTCTTAAACTTTAATTAATAGATCTGTTTTGAGGATGTGAATTGATCCAGGGTACCTAAGTAATACAATTTGTCCAAAGCAAATGACAATATTAATACTATTGAATCAAATCAAACATAATTGAGGCTAAAAAATTACGTTTGTCTAGCTCAGTATACATAATTTAAGAAATGGTAGCTTGCTATTTCTACAGATTCTTTGCTTTAAATTCAATGGGATTGGTTAATAATAAGTTGTTTTGTTCGACAAATTTTATAATAATGTTATAGACACAATACACATCGTTCTAAGATTCATTATTAGTAAAATAGTGGAATAGCTTGTGCAATTTTCATTTGCAATGAGAGATTTATAAGCTGTATAAGCTTTATCAATTTTGGAAATATATGATCCATTCCACAAAAGTCTTTGTTTTCCAATTCGTTGATTATATCAGAAATATAATTTTCAGTAAATATAGGAAGGTGAATTGAGTTTAAAGAAATGAGGGACAAAGTACATGAAAGAGAAAGATTTTGACCAAAATGTTCAATAACTTTGTTACTATACATATATTACATATATGAGACAGTTGGTTATTATCAGTGACATGATAGAGATGTTGGAATTACTTTCGTTTACCTAAGTATCATTTATAATTTTCCATGATTCTTTTATTTTGTTGGAAGACGAATTAATTCTCATTTCATTTATGCTTATTTCTTTAATCTGTTTCTACATATTAATTTAGATGTACTAAAACAAAAAAAATAATAATATATTATATTTAATCAATTGTCTCCAAAGCTTGTTGCGTAAATAGAAAAAAAATACTTACTTAGGTACTTACAATTTCTGTCAAACAAAGTTAATGCCTGTATGAACTTCTCGCATACGACACGCTTTTAAGACAATTACTTCAACATAATGTTATTTTTTTCGCTTTAGTGCACTTTGATAATAATAAAAACTTATTTTTCAAAAGTTTTTTACATATAATTACTTCCACATCCAGTGCAAGTATAGAACGCCAAAAAATTAAAAAAACATTTTTATTGTTCAAATGGGCTTAGAATGTCATGAAACGTCGAGATTTTAAGTTTGAGCGAAAAAAAAAAATTTCTGTCTGTCGGTCTGCCTGTCTAACTTTTTTGTGTGCACGTTTACTCTGGAACCGTTTAAGATATTGACTTGAAATTTGGTAAACATATGTACTTTAACTAGATTATATTTTCATCTTGTTCCCTCGAAGGGGTGGGGGGTAAATTGGAGTAAATTTGGTAAATAGGTAAATCAAGCAGGTAAGAGTTCACAAAACTGGTATTTAGTATATACAAAAAAAACCAGGTCTCAAAAAAATATTTGGCATTAGCCACCCCCATTACCACCCCCACTCCATTATTAAAGGGGATGAAAAAAAAATGTGATTTAGTGTGTGTACAAGAACCAGAAACCTCAAAATATTTTTTCACTTCATCCACTTCCACTACCACCCCATATCACCACCCCCACCCCACTACCGATGTGGGGTATCGTTTTATGGGTTTTTGGGGTAGAGGATTTCAAATATTATGTTATTAAAGTTCCATAAACAATTATTTCCACAGACAAATACGAATATAGTGCGCACTGCAAAAGTAATCAGTATTGCTAGAACGACTGGCTATAGTAAAAACGTTTGAAACGTGCGCCCTGCCCTTTTGAGTCTTTCCGGAAGCGCTTCCAACAGGACTTCGCTTGTACGAATTATCATTAACTTTAACTAGGAATTTTATTAAATACGTATTTTTAATCATTATAAATGATACATTTTAGTTTAACGTAAAATAAATATTTCCTGGTTTTAGCAAAGAGTGTATTAAGAAAAAAGGAACACTCTGTATATAACGCACAAAAATACCGCCGCGAGATTTCAAATCAGGAGCATCTAGAAAACGCGAATATTATAAACGCAAAATATTTGTAGTTAGGAGCTTATTATAAAAAAACGATGTTGTAACTGATATACTCGGCACACAATTAATGAAATGGTTATTAAACATATTTAAACTGCCAACGTTATGTAGATCATCACTGTTTAAATTAGAAAAAAAATTTTCTCAGTGACGAAATTTAAGAAATTTCAGGTTGGTTAAGTTCAAGGCGCAGTGCCAAATCTGTTGTCTTTCTTATTTTTGATTAAGAGTTTTAAATACTAAATTCTAAAAAATACAGAAATAAACTGATTACAAAAATAATATTTGAAATTTTCCAACACCAACGTAACAATGTTGTAAAATCAAGAATTGGTAAAATCATCTACTATTAGGTTTAGTGTATCTTTTGCTGCTTGGAGCTTCAAATATTTATTGAATTAGCGAAAAATTGATCTTGTTTATTAGTAATCAGGCACACCAATTTTTGCAAAGAACGACGAAGGATTTTGAAAGAAGTTCTTTTTTGCTTCTTGAAAACTGTTTTTTCTCCTTAACTGATATACACAAACTCCTCTGCCTTTAATATATGCTTGGAAATAAGTTAGGAATGCAAATAATGGAATTTCTAGCAAAAATTAATCTTCTAATCACATCACTATATAGAAACTCATGTTATAATCACCTATTCGAAAATTAAAAAAACCTAAGAAATCACTACTTCCACATCCAGATTTTCTATTCAAGTATCTTCCTACCCAAGTTTTCCACAACTACCCCCACCTCATTATCAGGGGATGGTAATGGAGGTGACAGATGCCAAAAAATGTTCACTCCACTACGTGGATATGTTCCAAACTTCATGGTCGATAACATCGTACACATTTTGGTATACTGAGAAGAGTGATATCAATATTGCATTTCATCGACACATTTCAAAAATTGTAAATATCGCTCGTAGAGAAAAAAATACCATCATTGTGTTGTCATAGAAGACAACAATTTTTAAAATGTCCGTCATGGGTCCGTCTTTTTGTCAGCCCGTTCGTCTGTCCGTCCGTCATGTCTCTTTTAAGTTAAATAACTTAAAAGAGAAATATACTCTGCTTTCGTATTTCCAAAGAGTAAAATAATAGATATGAAAAATTGCATAGAACACTTTTTGTAGAGAATTTCATAAGCTTTATTTGTTACATAATATGGCTGCGATAATTGCAGACTTAAAAATGAGGTATGACTTTCCCTATCACGACATTTAAAATTTTAGGGGTTGCGGCATGAAGCGACTTGCAAGTGAGATATTGCAAATGAACTTGAGATGACTTAGTAATTATTAATATGACCCGCATTGTATAATATTTATATTGAAAAAACAATAGATTAATGCATTTCTAAATCATCTTGGCTGGTTTTTTTTGCACCAGGGGAAGAAATCCAAAAGTGCAATATGAAAATTAGTCTACTGTTTTAAAAGCCATGGTAGCCCATATTGGAAACAGAAGGGCAACAATTTGTTTCTATGTATCCAGTAGAAATATAAAAAATAAGCCACGTATAATTGAAAATTACTGAAAGCTGTTACCGTAATTAGATTGCTGCAGGCACTCTCTTTTAATTTCCTTCCTTTCATTGGATTTTACCTCTTTTTGAATAATGTCTGCTCTCGTCATTTATCTCATGTTCGTCATTCCATCCTCGTCGTGCCAAAGTGGACTCGGTAATTCGGTACATCTAAACGTTTACGTTCAGGATATGCCACAAACAGTTAAAACTTTTACTTCAAAATTAGAGCAGTCATTTTATAATTTTTATATTAATCCTCAAACCTTAGCCTCTCAGAGACACTATTTTTCTGAAATTCTCGTATAGTTAGACGAAAAAAGTAAGTGATTAGAAATTCATTTCGACCTGAATGAATCTACCTAAAAACTTTTGAATGGCTTTCTATAATCATAAATTAAGTTTTCTACCACTTTTCCTTGCCCGCTAATTTTTTTTTTGACCTCTAGAAAATCTGATGTTTAAAAAATTAATTAAGAAAACGGCGATTTCAAAACGGCCGCTTTTAAGACCAATATCATGCAAAATTCTATAAGTGATTAATAAATTATTTTATATCAAAGTTTAAATATTATTGCATAGGTGCTTTATTACTTTTGATAACTAAAATGACGTTAAAGAATAAAAATACATGGTGGATAACTAATGGCCGATTTAAGACCAGAATCATGCAATATTCGTTGAATAAGAAAAAAATGGTGCGAGAGATAGGTAATTATAAATCTGTGGCTTGGTGCTAAAAGGGCCAATGTCAAAAATGTACAATTTGAGGACAAAGTTTTTATGGAAAATTATATTATTATTATTATTTGTGTAAGTTATTATGAACAAACGGTCTAAGTCTACTTTGGGCTTTCTAGAAACGAAACATACCTTATTAATACAGTCTATGTTACAATTGGCCCTTTTATCTGTTTTACAACATTTTTTTTACAAATTTACATTTTCCCTAAAAACTTAATATTCTCAGTTATTAGTGAGAGTTTGACATTGGCCTTTTTTTCAAGATATAACCTGAACGAATGTAGTTCGTTGGTGTCAATAAGTCATTTTAAAGAAAAAGTGACATTGGCCCTTTTAGCACCAAGTCACAGAAATATTCAATTAATAAAATTAAAATATTATAATATGCATTAATAAAATCAACACTTCTGATTATAGAATATATGGCATATACTACATAAACTACTAAAACTAGAAAAAAAGTAATTTTACTTTATCAAATATAAGAAAGTAAAGCAATTATGCAGGAATTCCATTTTGAATGTGATACATAAGTAAGTTTTGTGTTTTTCTTGAGTACTTGACTCTAAAAGTGTAAATTTGGATGATTTATCTTCAGCTTCAGCTTTCAGAGAAAGTACCAAAGACACCATAGTTATTTGTATGTACAGGACGTAAATCTTCCAATCTAAGAGGGTTGAATTGGTTATCAACGTACCACTCAATACTTGGGAACAGGAGGAAACGAATTTGACATTACCCTTGCATATTGAACATGTACAATTTTCGCCAAATTTCGACTTACTCCACGCATTCTCATTGGTCAAAATACTTGTCCAAAACGTACACCCCACAGCCTGTCACTACTTTGCCCACCATTTTAATATGAAGAGAGCTACCAACGTCGTTCTTATTTGCGCTAAATAGTTAAAAAATTCTCCATCGAATGGTGTGGATCTCAGTCCTACTGACAGGACATAAGATGCTCGAAAATCGAGGTAAAGTAGGTAGGACGAGTAGTACGCCCCGTACTATGAGAAGGACGCTGTACGAATTTATTAATATTGAATCGATATTTATTAAACCTTTACAGACATTCCATTTGTTCCTGCTGTTTACTTCCTATATTAAACGATTTTCAACAATTTTTCTAAACTTCCATCAAGTTCACATTGAATAAAAATTTTGCAACTAATTGCGTGATTATTTTGACCTCTGTAAATCAATATGTGCATGTTTTCATAGAAAATCAATGATTTCAACTAAACATATAAATGTAATAGAAAATGGAAACAAGTGACAAGGTAATCAGTAAGAATTGTAACATAATGACGCAACTAGGAAATGCAATGAGTTAAAGTCGCTAGAAGGATTGCAATTGCAAATGCACGTGAAGATGAAGGAAGCTGAGCCAAGGTGAAATATGCATGATAAAACATCGAGGTTGTTGGGGCTTTTAGAATTTTATATTGTGGAGGATACGAGCAATGAACGACTGGGAGGCTGGGCCCGTCAATAATTACAATTCACTTAATTGTCAGTAATAATACTGAAAGAGACTTTATTGCCTACAGAAATAATTTTATATAAAACAACATTTGTTTAGTTTTTGCAAAAAATGCAAAAACAACACACAACACATGATAAAAGTTATTTATTTTAGAAATTATATGATAATAATATAAACAGGTTTAAATGTACCTTCATAATTCTCTTGCAAATTATAATAGGGTTTATTTCCAACTGTTAAAAAAAACCGCTGCCCAAGGAATCACTACTTCCACATCCAGATTTCTTATCCAAGTCACTCACAACGAAAAAATTTGGTATGTGGAAATAATTATTTATGGAACTTTAATAATATAATGTTTGAAATCCTCTACCCCAAAAACCCATGAAATGATACCCCACATCGGTAGCGGGGTGGGGGCGGTGATAGGGGGTGGTAGTAGGGGTGGATAAAGTAAAAAAACATTTTGCGAGTAGAAAATTTAAGGTCTGGCCTCCCACTGAAAATTTAAGGGCCGCAGTATACAATTTTAATATAATTCCAGCTAAAATTATTGAACCTGAAACTGGAGCTTCTGGTTCTTGTACACACACTAAATCACAATTTTTTTTCATCCCCTTTAATAATGGGGTGGGGGTGGTAATGGGGGGTCGCTAATGCCAAAACTTTTTTTGAGACCTTAGCTTCTCTTGTGTATACTAAATACCAATTTTATGGACTCTTACCTGCTTAATTTACCTATTTTCCTCAAATTTGCCCCAATTTACCCCCCCAACCCTTCGACGGAACAAGATGAAAATATAATCTAGTTCTAGATCTCGTTAAAGTACATATGTGTACGAAATTTCAAGTCAATATCTCAAACGGTTCCAGAGTAAACGTGCGCACAAAAAAAAGTTAGACAGACAGACCGACAGACAGAATTTTTTTTTTTTGCTCAAATTTAAAATCTCGACGTTTTGTGACATTTTAAGCCTATTTGAACAATAAAAATTTTTTTTAATTTTTTTGTCGTTACTATACTTCCACTGGATGTGGAAGTAATAAGTGCAGAAACAAAAAAAAACCGCTGCCCAAGGAATCACTACTTCCACATCCAAATTTTTTATCCAAGTCACTCATAACGAAAAAAATTTGTATGTGGAAATAATTGTTTATGGAACTTTAATAATATAATATTTGAAATCCTCTACCCCAAAAACCCATAAAACGATACCCCACATCGGTAGCGGGGTGGGGGTGGTGATGGGGGGTGGTAGTGGGGGTGGTATGTGTACCAAATTTCAAGTCAATATCTCGAACGGTTCCAGAGTAAACGTGCGCACAAAAAAAAGTTACAGACCGACAGACCGACAGAAATTTTTTTTTTCGCTCGAACTTAAAATCTCAACGTTTCATGACATTCTAAGCCTATTTGAACAATAAAAATTTTTAAAAATTTTTTTGTCGTTACTATACTTCCACCGGATGTGGAAGTAAAATTAGGAAGCCAATTCATTAAAATTCAAATAATTAATAACATTTTTATCTCTGATCAATTTTGTTCAAAAGGAATTGAATTCTTCTTGTAGCTAACAGTTCGCTGTCAAAATTTCAATACAAGTGAACTTTTCTTTATTAAGGCCTCGTACTTACAAGAACGAGTAGGACATACAGACGGACGGATACACAGCGAGCGAATGAACGTTTTGAACGGTGTTCGCTCACTAACACAACGATATGATTTGTTTTCTCTATAAGCGACATATATGGTTTAAGAAAGAACAATGTTAAAAAAAAGGCCTTTCCGTGGTAAAGTGTAGAAGTGTAGAAGCCTCTTTTTTTTACTAATTTTGGGGTGCTGAAAACGAATCCGTCACACTTTTTGGCGAAAAATCTAGGGAACACATTAAAAAACAACCCTTATTTGGGTACCATAAAGTGAAGATTCTCATTTTCCTAACCAAAAGTCATTTAAATAATTAAAGAATTTTTTAATATAAAAAACAAGTAGTATTTTCTGGATAGTGATATGAATACCGTACACCTCAACTCCAAAATTGTGAGAAGTATTCATCTGAATTGACTAAATCAACTCATGATAAAAAAACATCAAACTGGGTGCTTAGTTTTCGTTTGCAATTAAAACCAATGAAAATTCTAAAAAGATAAAATCCACCACCTTAATTGGTGGGGATGGGTGTAAGAGTATTTAGAAGTAATCACATTATAACCTGATAATAGCCGTTTAACGAGAAGTTTGGGTTTTTTTTTAAATAAATAAATAACTGTATTATATATTGTAACTTACACCGTTCTTATGGGTGGTAAAAGGTGAAGGAAACGAGGGGGAGAGAGGGGGTCGTTGAATTTAGAATTTTTGCTTCTTTTTCTACTTACCTAACGAAACTGAGTATTTTGAAAGAATTTCCTGCACTAAAGAATAATTTTTGTTGCAAGTCCTAATATCAATTTCAATGCCACCCCCAAATAACTGTCTTTACTGTCTTCCCGATATTTTTAGCCAATTCGGATGACAGATTGGTATTCAGCACCCCAAAAGTAGTAAAAAAAGACTTTACCACAGGTGGGTCAAAAAAAACCTTTTTTAACATAGTTCTGTATGCATCAAAGTAGATAATTACTTCCACATCCAGTGGAAGTATAGTAACGACAAAAAATTTTTTTTTAATTTTTATTGTTCAAATAGGCTTAGAATGTCATGAAACGTCGAGATTTTAAGTTTGAGCGAAAAAAAAAATCTGTCTGTCGGTCTGTCTGTAACTTTTTTTGTGCGCACGTTTACTCTGGAACCGTTTAAGATATTGACTTGAAATTTGGCACACGTATGTACTTTAACGAGATCTGGAACTAGATTATATTTTCATCTTGTTCCGTCGAAGGGTTGGGCGGTAAATTGGGGTAAAGTTGGGGTAAATAGGTAAATCAAGCAGGTAAGAGCCCATAAAATTGGTATTTAGTATATACAAGAGAAGCTGTGTCAAAAAAATTTTTGACATTAGCCACCCCCATTACCACCCCCCACCCCATTATTAAAGGGGATGAAAAAAAATTGTGATTTAGTGTGTGTGCAAGAACCAGAAACCTCAAAATATTTTTTTACTTCATCCACCCCCACTACCGATGTGGGGTATCGTTTTATGGGTTTTTGGGGTAGAGGATTTCGAATATTATATTATTAAAGTTCCATAGACAATTATTTCCACATACAAAATTTTTTCGTTGTGTGACTTGGATAGAAAATTTCGATGTGGAAGTAGTGATTCCTTGGGCAGCGTTTTTTAAAATATTTTTATGAGAGACGTAGAACAATAAGTGGTGGCATGTAGCTTTAGCAAAAATTAGATACTGTAGCAATTGACGATTTGCACGAAAGAAAGTTTGGTAAAAAGTGTCATGGCGCACAGTATAATGGTATCACTGTAATTCACTGCACATGTTTACCAACTCGTCTAATTTCCAAACTTTGCAAAAATTAAATACCTATAATATAATAATCATAACATTGTTTACATTATCTTTAATGTTAAATCTACTTCTATTGAATATAAATCATCTTTATTAGGTTGTTTCGTAGTCTACAATATTTAAAAAACGTCGAATTATGCGATTTGTCAATCACTGCTGCCAACTCTTCTAATAAACTGAGAGTTGGAAACAGTGTTTGACAAATTGCATAATTCGACATTTTTAAATATTGTAGACTACGATACAACCTAATAGAGACGATTTATATTCAATGGAAGCAGGTTTAACATTAAAGATAATGAAAACGATGTTATGATTATTATATTATAGGTATTTAATTGTTGCAAAGTTTGGAAATTAGACGAGTTGGTCAACATGTGCAGTGAATTACAGTGATACCATTATACTGTGCGCCATGACACTTTTTACCAAACTTTCTTTCGTGCAAATCGTCAATTACAAAAAGGATAGTTTAATTAGATATTTACTGCACAAAGTTATTTAAAATCTATGTGCAAATTAATGCGAATTGCTTTTATGAAAAATGTCCATTACAAACAGACCTCGCTGCTAATTCAACAAGTTATTTTACCTAAAACTCTAATTTTCATATACCATAGGCATGTTACACAGCGCTTATACGATACAATCCTCCAAATATTTGTGCTACTCATCAGAATTATCGTTTACGCAACTGTCGCATTTACAATTATCCTCTAAAACATGTGCATTATTTTGAAATATTTTTGAGTTATGCTTACAGTCTTACCAAGTCGATAAATTAAGTTTTAATCACGGTCAGGCGTGGATGGAGTGCAGTGCAGTTCCTTATTGCTATGCGTAATACAACCTTGCCAATCGAGGTCTTACAATTCGCGCTGTAATGTTTAACTTGTTATATATTATGTTTATGTCCTCGATTTAAATCTTAACACATTATTTTCTTAAAATACGAACGCCACCATATATTTTATCAATATTCAACAATATTTCCTTATTTACGAGGCACATGATCGTAAATTTTAAGATCAACATTGCATTCGAAGGTACATCAATAAATAATAACTCTAATGGTATACACAATACCCAAATAATTCCACTATAGTCAATAGACAAGACTGCTCTATCCCCATAAAAGAAACCGAGAATCTCAGTTTTCTCGCGAAATATCATTAGAGATAAATTAAGTAGTTGAAGTTGCATTCGGATGTGACTGTCTGGCGAATATCTATTTGATTAGCATTTTACTCAAATACGACACAATTCACTTGTACGTGGTGACACTGAGATTAAGCATACAGGCAATATCTTTTATTTTTATTATTCAAATAGGTATTCATAGTCGGCAACGTCCGATTGCACCTTTCATACAACTGGGTAAGTTTGATATAATTTATAGACGAATGTCCGGCTATGATCGCAAAACATTCGCCTGCCTGTAAATATTCAAGGAAAGCCACTGCGTATCCATAAGACTCGGGGAAACCTCCTGCGCATCCATTGTACTGGAGAAAAGCCACTGCACATCCATGCTACTTGAGGTAACCCACTGCGCATCCATTTGACTCGAAGAAATCCACTGCGCATCCATACTACTTGAAGTAACCTACTATAGTACTCGAGAAAAGCCACTGCGCATCCAAAATATTCGAGGAAACCTACTGCGCATCTATAATACTCGGGGAAACCTACCACTCGAGGTATCCCACTTATCATAGATAAAGAAAATAATAGAAGATCTATAAACACCGTACAGGTTGCATGGTATTCTAATTTGAAATCGTAGAAGCTAGACACACACGCGATGACGCGTCTCTGACGCTATCTCCTCATCTATTGGTGTCAATTTAGCAACCTGCTAAAATAATCTTGAAAGGAAGGCACACGCTGATGTTCGTTTGTTCATAAGACTCGAATTACAATGCAACCTGTAGGGTGTTTATAAATCTTAAAATCACACCTAGATTTTCTATCCAAGTCTCTCACAACGAAAAAAAAATTGTTGTGAAATTCTCTTTATGTTGTGCATCATATGAATTTTACTACAAACATAATACCCTGTTTGTGAATTAACTGATATTAGTAAGGTCGCTTAAAACAATTGTTCTTAATAAAAAAAAAAATCCTATCGTGATGGGGTAAAATGAGCTTCAGATTTGGTTTCAGCGACCCCAAAAACATATGCTCTACTGGGTTTGGTCCGGCGCACCTCACAAAAATATTTTGTGGTCCTGTGTAATCAAATAAGAGTACATCTTGATGAATATAAAATTTTACCATCGATTTTACTCGACTACTCTAAAGCATTTGATAGAATAAAGCATCAGTTACTTTTAGTAATCTTTCATTATATAGGATTTCTGTTGCCTTGGGAGGATTAGAATCTGAATTTGCAATAGTGGAAAATCGAGTCCCACATGGTTCCATTTTGGGCCCTCTAATGTTTACTTTACATGCATTTCAATTTTATCAACACCTAAAATATTCATACGCGCACTTTTATGCGGACGACACACAAGTATACATGTCATTTCCCGAAAGTGATTTACAATTGGCATGCACAAATTTAAACAATTATCTTGACTCCCTAGTATCAATTTCCACTAAATTTTACCTTCTAATAAATTCTTCTAAGTCTACTTAATCAATATAAAAGTAAATAATCAAATACTCTCACGTTCAGATCATGAACAAAATTTGAGTTTAGTAATAGACAATCGCCTCAGATGTTCACATCATGTCACAATGATCACTAAACGAGCATTTTGTAACTTAAAATTAATTTATAATAATCGGAGTATCCTTAATAAAAAATGTAAAATTGTCTTATGTGATTCATTAGTACTATCACATCTCAATTTTGCTGACACTGTGGTAATAGGAATTAAAACTAATACTCAACGTCTCCAACTAATTCAAAATTCTTGTATTACATTAATCTGTGACTTAAGGAGACAAGGCCATGTTATGAACCATTTAAAAGACCATGGATGGCTGAATATGGAACAGAGAAGAATACTGCACAGTTGCGTTCTTTTTCATAAAATTGTAATCCAACAGAAACCTTCATACCTTTAGAACAAAATTACGTTTCGCACAGATTGCAACATAAATGTACGTCGATAAGGTCACAATTTCCCACCATCACACAGCTCTCTTCCAATCGTCATATTCATTAGGGTGGGTAGTTTCTAATTTGTTACTATGTATCCAAAACTAATTCGGGTAAATTTTTAGCCAAATCGGTTAATATCTAGCCGGGCCCTCACGGCCTTGAAAATGAAGGAAAAGGCCGATTTTTCGATTTTTAACATTGTTTTCAAATTGACATTTGAATTTTTTTTATGACTCTTTATTAATGTCAAAAAGCATGTGGCAAAAGTTTTCCAAATAACATATTTTTCAGTTCCAGGGAAATTAGAAATTTGTCACTAGAATTTGACGAAAACAAGGTTTTTTGTATCAAATTTCTAATTTCCCTGGAACTGAAAAATATTTTATTCGGAAAATTATTGCTACACGCGTTTAGACACTAATATAGAATCAAAGTAAAGAAATTTCAAATGTCAATTTGAAAAATGTTAAAAATCGAAAAATTGGCATTTTCTTTCGTTTTCAAGGCCGCGGGGGCCCGGTTAGATATTAATCGATTTGCTGAAAATTTACCCGAATTAGTTTTAGATACATAGAAATAAATTAGAAACTAGCCCATCCGCAAATTCAAATTTTCGTGTTTTTCGGCCCACCCTAATATTCATATAACGTTGCTAGACTATATAAGGTGCATTCTTTCAAAAAAGCTTAAGGAAATGCTCTTCCAAGGTATTCTTAAATTTTGAATTTTAAATTAGCTAAATTTGTGAAATTTAATTTGATATTGTTAGGTTAGACGCTCATTTCCGGTTTTGTTTTGTTTCCACATACTTGTTTAAAACTACGAACATGGTATTATGTCAGCAAATATGTTAAGCATTTTTGAGTCTGGTTATAAATCTGGAAATATAGAGGTCCTATCAGGAGTCCCGCAGGGCTCAATACTAGGACCACGCTTGTTTAATATATTTCTAGACGATATATCTTACTCAATAAATATCAGTTTTCTGATTTATGCGGACATGAGTCCTCTAGTCTTTGCTTATCAGGTAAATAATGAATGCGTAGCTCGTCCTAGTTTCATAAAAGATCTTGGAATAGTTTTCGACAACCAACATATTAGCGTAATTCAAAAAACCGCATGTATAAATCTTGGATTTATAATAAAACATGGTAAAAACTTTGCCCTAGCCCTAGCCCTAGCGGTGCCCTAGCACCGCGATCCTCTTGTTCAATGTCTTTATTAGGTCTTGTGTACTCCTCCATAGTATGATGTCCATCATACACAGTATACGTAAATAATCTAGACAACATTTAATGTATATTTTTAAAGTTTATGTACTTTAAAGAAAATGAAGTGTGAATGAAACATGTATAGTTTTGTATCGTTAAAGGCCAGAAGATCCATGCACTCTATTATTTTAATGCCTATGCAGAAAAATAACAGAGACCTTGGTACACTGAAATTCAAGGAGTGTAAAATTTGTGGACAATCAAATACATGCTTGATGATCTTATGGTCGTCAAACACAATTTTTTTTCAGAGCTGTCACTATATTTCTAAATGAAGAGTTTCAAGTCGATAAATTGGTCGAGTGCAAGTGATCCGTTGGTCTATAAAATCACCGGATCTTGCATCCCTTGATTTTTTTTGTAGTTACATGAAGATTCAAGGGTACAGATATATAATGATCCGGAAATTATATATTAAGATACGTCAACTAATTAGTTGGCCTTATGTTACCCGTATGCCCAAGGAACAATTTAAAAGTCATTTGGACTTAATGAGGTTTTAAAAAAGGTTTGTTAGGGTTAGGAAATAGTCTTGTGCTTTATTGATCTTGTAGTTAAGGCCTTTTAGGCTTCAAGTATACTTACTCTTATATGGTAAGTTTTAAAGCATTCTGTAAGACCTAATTATAAAGCAAATTTGCTTCTAGTATAATATGTATTCGTAATGGGTTTATCACACCTACATAAAACTGCCCATAAAGCTAATTAGTTTTATTAACGTCTAAAATTCCATTTAGATTTAAAGAGGGGTTAAATTATTCTTTATGGTTTTAACATATTTGCAATAAATGTATTTTAAATCCTTTTTAAAACTAGACATTTTCAAGGTCCATTAGTACTTATTAAAGGTCATTACAAAACTAGACTCTAAAAAGATCCTTGACAAATGTTGTGATGAAACCGTTATGAAGAAAAAAAGGCCTCTATAAATCTAAAAGGCAAATTCTAATTCCTTAAAACACTTTCTAAAACCTCAATAAAATATTTATTATAAAAATAAAAGACAATATGTCTGCCAGAAGTGTCGTTGATGCATGTGTGTACACGTATGTTTAGAACACATACGCGCGCGTCACACTGTCAAATTATTTTGAGGTTAAGTTTTAAGTTTTTTGTATTAAATGTCAACGCGGTTCGTCTTGAAGGCGGTTCTTTTAAATCCCAAATGTTTAATTACAGCTTTTATCAAGTCCATGTGATCTTCGCCAAGTGCATTTGCATTTAAGTAAGGAAGGGATTATTTGTGATAGTATACAAGAAGACTAAAAGGACTTCATTTAGAGTAAATGTTCTACGTCATTACCATTATTAGAATATATGGTTTAAAGAGAGGATTGTAAAATGACAATTAGGTTTTTAGTTGGCCGGCCATGTTTTTCTTGTTACGTAAAAATATTCAAGGTCAATCTCACAATTATAATTATTAATAATTATCACTTTTTCTTTAGCAAATTAAGGTAGAATTACAAGAAACGACTGAAAATTACCGGGGGAACCGAGAAGCAGCCTACTTTTTTAAATTTGCTGATTACGCGTCTATGCAAATTTTGTATGGATATTAATAAAATTTTGGGCCTTTCTTTTGTAGTTTTAACGATAAACTGCCATTGGTTTTATATTTTTTGTCATACCTGATGTCTTTTTATTACCTTTTAAATCGGCCTTACAGAGGTTATAGTGCCACTCTATGCTTTATAAATTTCAAATTCCATTTTATCTTCAATAAGTCTGATGGTGTGTTTGCTTAAATCAGTTCAGAAAAAATAAATGCAACAATAAAATTATTTGGATTCCTTCGTGGACATTCTTATAGCTTCTCAGTTCTATTATGGACTTATAAGAGTTTTAAAAACCAGTTTTAAGGTAGCCTTCTAGGTGTTTTCTAGAAATGCAGGAAGCTAATAAAAAAGCTTCCGACAGCTTTAAAATAGGTTTTAAGAAAGGTTTTAAAACGGCCCGAACAAGGATTTCAAGAGCGGCACTATGCCTCACTAAGGAATTTTATGATGGAATTTAAAGAGGCCTTAACAACCCTCATAAGGGTGGGCCCTTTTAGTCTACAAGTCGCTTTTTGATGGTATTAGGGATATTGTTACAGCAAAATAGATTTTTCAAGGCATTTTATAAATAGTTTTATAGCACTCTTGTACATATTTAAGAAACCAAAATTGTTCCTTGGGTGGTCATCGTAAATATGGTTAAACATGTAAATAACTCTATTGTAAAAAGGTAAACCATTCATATCATTGTGGTTAACTCATGCGTCTATTGGATAGTTATAATTTAACATCTCCAAACACCCTTTCATATTTAGTCATTCCAGCTATGCATTTATTATTTAGGCGCTTTTAATACTGTCACAAGCTCTTGTCATTTCGAATTCGTTAAATATAAATAGGTATCGGTATTTAACAAAAGCCAGTCTTGCGAGATGAAACTGCAACTATATGTACTAAAGTTCAGCGTTTATTGGATTTTCAGGATTTTCAGCGTTTGTTCCTATTACATTTGAACAAAATTACCTGCTCTATATTGATTGAGCGATTGATTGACTGTAATGAATACTTTGAAATTTAAAGCTAGCAATTACCTTTGTGTCTATGTTCTCGCAATTAAGTCGCAATGTTTTAACTTTATAATACCTATTGGATGTAATGAAATAGCTGTATTAAAACTAGACAAAAACTTTTAATCATCGTAAAGAAAAATTGTACAGAAATCCGTTTCATAACAAACTGCATTCAAACATCGAGTAAAAACTGTCTGCGTGTGTGTGTGTGCGCGCGCCGACGCACACAAAAAAATTAATTCTGAACTGATAATCAGACATATCATTTTATATGTATTTTGGTGCGCTGAATTCAAATTTGATGATAAAAAAGCTCTAAGTCATCAAGATTTTTCCTACTGTCAATTTATTCCTCAAATAATGGGATATTTCAGGAATAAATTGACAGTAGAAAAAAATCTGATGACAGGCCAAATCTCATGGCAGATTCGGATTCAGTGCACAAAAATACATACATTTTGACAGATTTTGTTTCAGGTTCACGACTTTTTTTGTATGCCGGTGTCATAGAAAACATTTCACTATTTGTATTTGTATTTACTCTATTTATAAAGATGTTTATTGAATATAAAGGAGATGAATAATTACAATATTTTAATGTATTTGTAATTATTTCTAGCGTTGCCTTGTAAGTTATCAGTAAATAAATACGTAAATAATCATTATTACTACATAATGATCTAACAAACATAATATGCGAGAATCATGCTTCATTTGAAAGATGAAAAGAAAAATATTTTTTTAAATCAAAACATTTATGGCTAAATGTTTTGCTGAATTTAGACGAAAACAATTAAAAACATGTAAACAAAAACAGTGAACACGCACTAATATTAATTCTAAAAACAAAATTCATATACAGGACGTTCAAAAATTATTGTTGCAGCTCTTACGCTCATATTCACCAACATTCGCTTAACTCACTGATACTAACCTGGGTGTTAAAATTTATCGGAAGCAATAATTATTTTATTGAAAATGAGGTGGAAACAAAATACGCATGTACAATGTAAGTACACAAATGGGTTAGAGCAATATAAACAAATACTATTGACTTAGAAACGTTAAAATGATCATCAACATTGATTAGGATATTGGACATTTCGGGGGCAGCGTTCCCTTGTTATCATTTTACACGATGATGACAATAAGGGATGGAAATCTTTTTTTTTATCTATTTATTTAACGTCGCCCTATTTCCGTTATTAGGGCATAACACCGACGCCAGGAGACGAGCTACCCCCAACCTGGGAATTTTGCCGAACCTTTTCCCTTGAGAAGAGTTACTCGCCTAACATTTAATAGACAAGGGACCACCTGCTTTACATCCCCTCCGAAGGATGGTATATCCACTACGTAATCCTCGTCTGAAATTACGTAACTTCCGCGTATACTCTGGTATACAAGCCGCTAGAAGATGGGACGAGAACTGTATTTCCCAAGATGGGTCACCCATCCAAGTACTAACCGCGCTCGACGTTGCTTCAACGGAATATCCACTGATATTCACATTGAAGTCGCCTCTACGCTCGCCCCGGATGGAAATCTAAAATGTTATTCTAAAAAGTCGGCATTTACGACATATTTTAATTAACACGTTACATCGTAAGCCATGCACACATAACCTCAATGTTATGTGTGGATGGCTTACGATTATATTTAACGTATTAATTAAAATATATGGTTTAACTGCCCAAAATTCTCTTGTTAACTTGTCAGCTATTTTGACAGGTTGTTTTCTCCTTACTGTGATTGGTGAATATTTCTACCCATATTTAACAGGTTCATGGGCGCAGCCAGGGGGGGAGCCATGCCCCCCCCCCCCCCAAGCCATCTTCCTTGAGCCAAAAAATAAAGAAGCAGTACAAAGCAGTATCTAAATTATCCCTTGAAATAAATATTTTGTAATTAATGTCAATATTATCTAATAGAGGAATCTACATACACATCCATTTTCAACCATTTTCTGAAAAATTTTCCTCATCCTCTGGGGAGCCGGATCTATTGCCCCCCCCCAGATGAATTTTCTGGCTGCGCCACTGAACAGGTTATTAATGTTTTAACAGCTTGTTATATGTTCATCTAACGATGTGAATATGGCGGTTAGTGGTAGATTTCATGAGCTACAACAAATTTCGATAATACCAGCATTTCAAAACAGTCTTCTCAAAGAAGATACGAGTAAAAAAAGTGGTGGGTATATTTTAATCCAAACTTCAGCATTATTTTTCTCGGCAAATACAGTACAGGATGGACCAAATTAGATGGAATTTAAGGTTTTCTCTAAAATTATGGCAGATAGACTAACGTTCTCGACTACGTAGCTTTTACAAATGATCCAGACTCTTGTTGTTGTTGTTGTAGCCTTTTGAATATTTTTATCCCAAGTAACAATTTAAATGCCAGCAAGTATTTATCAGGTTTTATCACAGATTTAAGAAGGTAAATAAACCGAACTGGGTTTTATTATTTCTTTTGTGCATACCAATTTATCTGTAGATAATATGTACTTTAAAAAAGACCTTCAAGCTATCTTTAAAGCAATTTGTTAAATCTCTTTGCTCTTTAAGATCTATTGGTTTTATAGCCGCTTAATTGTTGCATTATTAAAAACCACAATAAATTCATTAAGTTTTATAGTAGATTTTAAATATTTTAAGTTTTGTGGTAGACATCTATAAATCTTTAGGTTTTGTGGGAGTTTTAAAATATGGCCTTTAAGTACTCCTTATGATCAAGCAATAAAACTAATAACTCTTAAGTAGTCTTACCCTTAATATATGTTATCATAAATACTATTAGATTTTAACGATACTTGGTAAAGGTTCCTTAAAACTTAATAGTTTTTTGGTAGCTTTATTAAGCTACGTTAAAACTTTTTGGTTTTTATAAAGCACTTATAAATCCTTTGGTTCCCCCACTTACGCCTTTAAACTTTGAGAGAGGGGGCATATAATACCTAATGCACTCATCATGTATTCAAAGGATATTATAAGGAAACTGTTTAAAATCTACTTACTTGTAGTTTTTCACTTTTTCTTGCTCAATTAACGCTATAATCACAGAAATAACGAGAAATTAATGATCGCACACTCAAAAACACACGAAATAAATAATGATTTTTTAGGTTGTGTTACCTAAGCATTCGGATTAGAGATTTTCAGAGACAAATCTTAAGGGTTTTAAAGAAGAGTAGTAAAGCTGGGTAAAGTCTTACAGGCTTTAAAATAGTAATAAAGTGGAGCAATTGGAACTTAACAAAACTTTATGTTTTATAAAAATATTTCGTAAAGCCACAAACTCTTAATAGGGTATTCTATTAAAATAAATGGTTTGATTAATTTTTCAGCCATGTTTTTTTCTATTAACTATAGCAGACATGTTTGAACAAAGTTGGAGCAACAGTGTAGTTAAATTTTTCTTATTCTTACTGTTTACATTTAGCCTGCAACTATCTAAAATGTGTTAATATGTCATATAAACCCCTAAAAAGCCCAACATCATACTCAGTAAGCTAAAACTAGGGTTACTATATTTTTTATTAATTGTAAATAATCTACCTTTTCTTTCATTTTCAAGGCCATTGGGGCGCGGCTAAATATTCACCGATTTGGCTAAAAATTTAGCTGAATTGGTGTTAGATACTTAGCAACAAATTAGGAACTATACCATATGCAAATTCAAATGTTAATGTTTTTCGGCCCATCCTAATGTTCAGTGCAAACCCCAATTTATTGCAAAGTTATTTTTAAATATATCAGAGTAGTAGTAAACAAGTCCAGAAATCAGAGGTCCTTCAGGAAAATTTTACACACTTAATTGCTGTCACTCGATGATTCATAGAATCTCGCCTTAAGCTCTGGGGAAGAGGAGCTAGGAGCTAGGACCGCAAACGTTATTATCTGTTGATATTGATAACCTACCAAATTACAAAACAAAGTGATACTTGCATAATGTGTATCTGATCGTGTATTATTATATCATTTTTAGAAATAGTATCACACCACACCATCTATTTATTAATCCTTTGATATTGACTGACTGCGATTCTAACTGCGCAAAGATCAAATAAATATCTTTAATAAATGAAACAATGCACTTCTACAAGTACGTTATATTTTCTCTTAAGAATATCCGATTCGCTAAATACTTATTAAACGATTGTTACAGATTTATTTATTCAGTCATATCATACAATATTGCACGAGGTCAGGCCATAGCCATATCAAGTGTATTCATTCCTGACAATGGGGGCATTAGTTTGATCTGCGACACTGAAGATACTTTCAGAAATATTAAAAGGCAAGGTTCTTATACTTATTATTTATACTTTGATAAGCACTGAAACAGTAGTGTGGTGCGTATATAGAATGTCATCATTTTCGGTGTGCAGCCTGCAGTATTGAAACATGACATGACAAAATATTATAATCAAACCGAATTTTAAGTTAGGTTATACAGACGCCATAAACCTTATAGGTCTAAAATCGGTTCTGTCAATTGCTCAAAGGGTTTATAATAAGTTTTAAACAAGGGCGGCTGGTGAAATTTCAATAATTTTTTTCTCGTCTCTGGCGCATGATACCCATACGAAATATGGGAATGCTTTTTCAAATTTTTTTACGGGTCGTTAGAGGAGTGCTTCTCTAGATGTTAGTTCCCATATTTCGTATGAGTCCCATGCGCCAGAGACGAGAAAAAAATTATTGAAATTTCACCAGCCGCCCCTGTTTTTAAAATAGCCTACACAAGTTTTGAGAAATATATTAAGGATTATAGGCTGTAGTTTTTATTAACACAAAATGGTTCATTTTGCATCCTGAGATGTCCAATCCTTCTTTACCCCATTATGACAAAGTAAAGAGGGAAGGTCTCGACTACTGCCGTATGTAGTCGGCATAGCTTTTCTTACAACACTGTCCCCAAACAAGCAAGTATTTCCATCATACCAAAGATGCGTACGTAAACATGGGTCTAAGCACAGAATGACCATAAATGTGTGTATGTGTGTATAAAAAACCAATAATATTTTTCGTCTATTCCTGGATGTTGTGTTATTTCTCATCGGGCACAGTATACTTATACCAGTTTTTATACTCAATATTTCAAAAGGTGGCATCTGGATTTATCTGGATTAAATCAGCGATACCGTTTGAAACTAAAAAAATTATGTGAATCTTGCTTTCTTTTTGCCAAGCATAAAATACTCCGTAGAACTTTGACCTCTGGGTTTAATAATAGATGAGTAACGAGAAGTTGAAATAAACCTGTAAACCCACGTTTTGGTGGACAAGAAATTCTTAATTTCATCTCAATAACGGCTAACAGTTATTAGTAATTATAATTTTTAATGTAATATTCTTACATAAAGTATTTAACATTCGTAGGTGTCGTGTTACGCAATCAAATAGAAACGTACGCTACGAACATGTGCACAGACGGCTGCAAACGTGACTCTGCCGCGGTAATAGGCTTCGCCTTCAGCTCGACCAACTAGTTCTAGAGAGAGGCCTGTTCATTTTCATCTCATATGCGTAGACGAGCGCGGGATTATCCCTTCCATCACAGATCCAATATGATTCAGCAGGGATGCTAGGGGCCAATGAAGTTATAAAGACAATGTTATCGATTTTATTTATATCAATGTAATACCTTCTGGCTTATTAGGAATTAGAATTGACCAACTTGTTTTATAGAGAACTTGATTTTAAAAAAATATCAGCCAAGTAGAAATTAACAGATGATCATTGCGATCGGTTATGTTATGACGTACGTTTCTCAGCATGTTCTTCTTAATACCCAGCTGCAGCAACCCGGAGTGCCGCCGCTAGTTGGAGTAGTGCTGCTGTCTACTATCTTCATTCATTTTATTGTTATACTCTTCGCAAAAACGAAGAATATATTGTATTTGATCGGCACATTTCTAAATCAGTAAATATCACTCGTAGAGAAAACATAACACGATAACTTAAGAAAGAAAAGTCCGATTGTATTGAAATTTAGAATGTAAGTTAGCGTCAGCTATAGGAAGAACCCTATTTTTGAAAAAAATCAATCAATAAATAAAAAAGTTATTAATCATTTAAATAAAAAAAAACAATTTCTTAATTTTTGTCAGTTGCACTTAAATAGAAATCTTGCAAAATTTTATTCTATCTGATATTTTTTTGTTTATACATTTTACTAATATATATATTTCATAATAATATACCTATCCAATTCGTTGAAATATAATACTCGAATGATATAAACTATAGACATTCAATTATTCTAATGATCTGTGATGGTCCAGATGGCTAAAGTTTTGACTGGCAATCCAAAGGTCTTGTGTTCGAATCCCCGACAGTGTTTTTTTTTACAATAAGGTTCTTCCTCTAGCTAACACCAACTTACTTTCCAAATTTCAATACAATCGAACTTTTCTTTCTTAAGTTATCGTGCTTACAAGAAACTTGACGGACGGACGGACGGACAGACGGACATTTTGAAAGTTGTTCAGAATTCGTTCACTAACACAATGATATGAAAAGTTTTTCTCTACGAGCGATATGTACTATTTTAGAAATGTACCGATCAAATAGAATATACTCTTCGTTTTTGCGAAGAGTATAAAAACTAGGTAATTTCTTATCAGTATGAAAGTTTCGCTTGAGTAATACCTAAATAATGCATAGATGTAGTACAGTTACTGACGTAAAACAAAAAGAAGTGATATTCACAAAAAAATATATTAAAAATGTAAAATATTAATGTTGAGAGAAAGGGTACTGATGTAAAGCAAAAAACAAAAAGAAGTAATATCCTCAAAAAACAAATCATAGAACAAGAATATCAATATATCAATCAGTGAAGCTCTAGTGCACATAACACTGACGCGCTTCAAGGCTCTCAACATCCGCCTTTTATGATTAAAATTTTCTGTAACCATAAAAGTGGGATGTTGAGACCATATGTGTGATCTATATTCAGGTTTTGAACGTATATATGAGAAGCACAAAACTTTGTAAAAGTCCAAGATCCTTTACTAAGTTAGCACTTTCTAATGTACTTGCATCTATATCCTATAAAAACTCCACGTTTGAATGTTTCCTAGTAAATTTTACAATTTTACGTCGTCTAAATTGTTGATATTCCTATATATTTATAGGTCATCAGCAAAAAGCAAATTTTTAAATTTGATCATACCTGCGAGATCATTAATAAATAATATGGACAGGAGTGGCCCAAGATCGGAACCTTGTGGCACACTTCAGGTTGCCTTATTTATTATAAAATCATATCCGCTATAAGACACAAATTGCTTTCTGCTTGGCAAGTATGTTATCAATGTAATATCCAAAAACGAAAAAGAATTTAACCTAAATGAAGCTTCTAAACATAGGTTTTAGGACAGCCTGTAGAGACCACAAAAATCTTCAGGTCAACAAAAACATTGGGTCTTTATTTATAAAAAACAAATTGAAGGGCACTATCTATTTGGATTTGCTAGAAAATAATAGAAGCTCTCTTCTAAAAACTGACTTAGTAGCGCAGTGTTAGACTTGCGACAACGGAGTCCCGAGTTCTAATCCTGGCTAGGATAAGGATGTGTAGTAGCGTTTTTCACGTGTTGCGGCAGTAACAGTGGGCTAGACCGCGGTTATGTGAGAGACAGCACGGTTAGTCGCTCTCTTCCGCTCAGTTCGTGTCTTAGCTGCGGAAGATGGCAATGTCGCAGGAAATGGTTGTTGTCTACGTGTGCGTGTCCTGGTTGATTAGTGGAATAGATATTACCAAACTGGGGATGAGCCGATTTTATGAGTGCACAACCGATACGCAGGTGTGTGCACTGAAAGTACGGATCCATGGAGTGGCTAGCAAGGTTATTAGATTTAACATTCCTCAATTTCTTTCGATAGAAGCATTTGAAATGTAATAACTGAACCAGTCGACACAACACACTAAAACAAAAGATCATTACTAAATGTAGAAATGCTTTTCGAAATACAAGACACAAGTTTGAAAGCAGTAAGCAGTCTTCACCGCTGGTTTAACAACAACTTTTAATTATTTAGAAAAGTTGTTTTACCGCTGAAACTAGCTGTTTTGTTCCTTGACAGTTTATTATATTTACTAAAACCTCTATTCCTGAAATAATATGTTCTTTTACAATTTCCGTCCAAAAAATTATATTTTGCATTAAATTTTCTATTGCATTTTTCACAAGTCAACTTTTTCGGTTCATTAGGATGGCGCTTGTGTCACTAGATATTATTTTACAAGTTGTACCCGGAATTGTTTCCATTTTCAAACCACAACTACACTCCCCATAGATCACAAACTTGCTAGACGACTGCTCAGTTGAAGCCAAGTTCTGACAGCTTTAAAATTCGGGATACCTAGAACCCAACTTACCTTCGCGCTTGTCCCCGTGCCGGGATGAAAAAGAACGACTCTGTCTCTAGCCGCTAGTGTTCCAGCACGCTGCGGTCGGTGGATGCCTCGCCACGTGCATAAAATCTTATCAATCTTACCGTTCAAGCATTTACTCATATTTTTAACCGTTACATAAGATTTGTTTATGTAATGTAGAGGCATTTATCCAGATACGTCAAATGAAATTAAATACGTTTGCTTCAAAATGTGTGCAATTCACAATGTGAAACCTTACGCAAAGTATTTTTAATATACGCAAGGATGCTGCGACCGGGAGGACTCGTGTATCTTTATCAATCTTATTATAATCAACCATTTTAAGTTTCAATTTACTTTTGGTTAAAATGATTTAAATTGCACCATGAACTTCAGTAAATAAATCAAACTAGAATACACATTTTCTCCAAGAGCTACAATAGTAGTTTATGACATACAGGGAAAAAAACGAAAAAGGTTAGTAATGGAGGTGAGAATATTCAATATGCATGTGTATCATATTATCCAGAAACGTACCATCGGCGATTAAATTAATGTCACCTTTAATAAAATACTGTCTATAACGCCTTATTGCAGATTTATAAATTTAATATTCTATACAAAAAGTCTCAAATTTCATAAATTATCACCTCCGTTACAACTGTCTCCCTTTGTGAATACAGATCACAACGGAGATGAGAACACGGATGTAGAATTATTTATACTGAACCTAAAGGACAAGGGTAGATAAGCTATATAATTTTCGCCCACTAATTTCATAAAAAAGAAAAGTTCTCCTTAAAGTCATTAAGCGTTATTTATTTATAGTTGAACATATGATCTTTATGTTTCTATACGTTTTACATTTAAAAAACAACAGTAGGTGATAGTAATATCATTTCAAAGTGGGCATGTTTGCAGTTTTTTAGTAATTTTTGACCTTTTTCCGAACTTTTAATGTATATTTCAGTTAGATGCGCTCGACGAAACAAGATAATCTATACCTCATTTCATTGTTAAACATTTAAGCTTTTAAATAATGGTTAATTTATATTGTTTCATCAAGCGCTTCAATGTATAAAAAACAAAATCGTTTCCGCGGGAGTCGTAGTAGTGTCGACGTTGCGTGCGAATTTAAACGTGTCAGCGCTCAAAACCACATATTGTGGTATGTATTGAATAATAATATGTTTATCCACGACCATCGTATAATCATTGCATTCTACATTTAACAATTGTCAAATAATGATAATCATTATTCCAACCAAACGTATAATGAACATAATCTGATTCGAACACATATGTAACCAACCAGGAACTAGTTGTTTTCATTCTAATGCACCTTTGACCAATCAGGAACTAGCAATTTTCATAAGGAAACGGCGAATCCATTTTTCCATGTTTTCGTGCATATTTTCGTGTTTGACGTTTAACACGTCAACGTTTTACTCTAAATGAACTTTACAACATACAACATGGCCGATGGGCGGAAAAAGGCCCTTATCTACCCGTGCCCTTCATGAGAACTACTTTTGAGGTTAGGACTGATCAATGTCAGGGAAAATCATTGGGAATCAGTACTCATGTGGCACTAACATTAGGAAATATATCTGTTTTCACATCTACAAATGTAGGAAACATGTACGATATCTGATCTTAAACAAGCAGGATGGAAGACCTTTTGTAATAAAACACACCTTTCACAATCATAACTGCACCGACATGATCAGAGCCACGGGAGTGATTCCAGAATATTTCATTCCTGGGCAAGGGCAGATCTGAGTGCAGCGTTAAATTAAGATATTTTCGGTTGTTTATGTAAATACTAACGGAGGTGAGATTGATTTATAGAGACATGAGATAAAGTAACGTTTTTATAATTTAGAAATATATTTATGCAGAATAGTAACCAGAAATAAAAGATTCCAGAGCGAACTTTTCAAAAACTAGTTTTGAAATTAGAATGAAATCACATTCAGATCTAGTTTTTTCCTGCTATATGACTTTGGGAGACACATAACGGAGGTGAGGTTTCATACATTTCTGATGAAAAAAATGAACATTTATGCTGTATTATATTCAAAACAAAGTTTTCGGCAACGAGTTCTAAAGTTTGGATTTAAACTTCATAAAGGCATATTTTTACGTGTCAAATGATATTTTCCCTTGAAAAATTCGTGTTTTTCATAAAATGAAATTTTATGCAAAGTATTTATAATAACTCCTTTCTGCATTTAACCTACCATCCACTCCGATTTTAGCAGGGCTGTATGGTCTTCTGTCTTTATCTCTCCGAGTAAACCAATTATTAGGATGACCATATCTTCTAAATCCACTGGAGCCACTAGAGTTGCGCAGAGTTCTTTTCAGAATGTTTCAATATCATTTATAGGCGGTAAATTTTGAACAACACGCCATTCTAAAACTAAATTAGAGAATATTTTTGCAGAAGGGACAACATATCCAATAAAGACCAAGAATATGAAATATCTAGACGTTCACTTACAGATTTTTGGAGACCTCAAGTATTACCTATCACTGGCAATTAAAAATGAAAAAAAGCTGGAACGCACATAACTTCTCTCTGATGTTAACAATCTCAATGAAATCAACCAATTCTTCTACAATATTGCAGCTCGGTCTACAAAAAAATATGTAGACTTTTATCAAAACAACATCACTCATTTGGTATCGTCAGATATGGAATCTCCTACAGTGTACGTAGGGGAAGTGAAATCTTCAAAGAAATTGACTTAGTTTTTTTGAGGGTTTGTTCCACCTTGCTTTTAATTTTGCCAATATTAGTTGAAAGATAAAATGAAAATGTATGCTATATTCTTCCATACTGTAAGAATGCTGCTACACATGTTATAACTAATTCTTATGGTTCTTTTGAATGTTCCACTGATTATTTAATAAAAAAAAATTCAAAGTAACTTCTTTGTCTAAAGTTTCTACAGCTACTGAACTCAAAAATGACACCTACATTAAAAATCCTCGAAAAAATAATACGTAGAAGACTCACTGATCTTGTCAATAGCTACAATATTCTTTCTTCCGAAAGTCCTACAACAGCACTAACGAAAATCACTAATGATCTCACAAGGAATATTGATAGGTCTCAAACAACATTTTTAGCCCTTTTAGAATGCAGTAAAACATTTGACGTATTAACCATAAACTGCATATTGCAAACCGTCACTACAATAATACAAATCCAACAGTACTAAAATAGTTTGCTAATTATTTGGTTGATCGCTCCCAAATGGTGAGGATTTATTATTTCTTTTGACGGAGTAGCAATGACGTACCTCAAGGAAGCATTCTGAAACCTCTTCTATTTTACATATTCACCTGTGATTTACGAAAAATACTAACTTCTAAGTATTATATGTATCTTTATGTAAATAATTTCAAACGAATGATCTGGTTTACACAGGGTATGATCAATAATGGTCCTAACACTGAACCCCGAGGAATTCCAAGTGTAACATCAAATGTATTCGTTGTTCATTTAACCTTGCCATCAACGATCTATTTTCTATAAAGGAAATTAACCACAGTAGAATGTTACCCCCAATGTCGACACTATAATTTAGTGTATAATATTTCTTTATTAAAGTTATTAAATGCTTTGGAAAGGTTCAGCAACAGTGAGACAACATACCTACAACATACTCCAGATGATAGGAAGACGTCTTAATGGATTTGTTCGACCTAAATCCACAATGTGCGAGACTGTTAGTAACTTAGTATTTTTTTCGACATAAATGCAAATTCTGTTGTATACCACCCATTAAGATATTTTAGGGAGAATATGGAATTATATTCTGGGGAAATTCTGTTGAAGCTGACAGAATCTTCAGATTACAAAAGGCCTGTTTAAGAAGCATTTTCGATCTAAAGAGAAGAGAAACATGCAGTGTGATCTTTAAAGAAAAACATATACTTACTCTTCCATGTGTGTATATATACGAGTGTGCCTGTCTAGTTAAGAGCAATTATAGTGATTTTATTGATAAATACAAAGTGGATCATGCGTATGACACGCGTAATAATATTTTATGTTTGCCAAAGACAACCTCTTCTCATATTCAAAAAAATGTTGAATCTCAGTTAATAAAAATTTATAATAATTTACCTAATAATTACAAAGACTTACCTGTTAAAAACTTTAAAAGAACGCTTCACAATTTTTTAACCACTAAGGCATTTTACTCGATTTCCGAGTTTTTAAACTATAACTTTTAGTTAATGTATCAATTTGTTTATATGTATGTTTGTTCCTATTTGGTATTACAATTATAACTGTTTGTACTATACTTAATTTGACTTGTTCTACACCTGATTGATTTTATTATAGAATAAAGATTATATTATTATTATTATTATTATACTTAAGGAGGAGATTTGTCTATATAGTTATCTAAATCTAAAGCATGTTAATGCTTATAGAAGTCTCCTTACTTTTTTTGGTTTTAATGAAATTTGTACTTTTACGCAACAATTATTTTCCTATAATTTGGGGGTTTCAGTTGATGGGTATTAAAATATTTAACCTCGAGTAATGGTCAACTCAATGAAAATTTTGAGTCAACAAAATTTAAGATTTACTTCAACAAATTTCCATCTGCGCCACTGTATCTGCGTATAAAAAAATTAGGCGGTTTTTCAGATCCGATTATAAATTGATATTTTTATATATTTAGACGAGGTCTATGCTCCGAATCCAGTGATGTAATATAGTTGGTATCTGCTGCGAATATTACCCAAACGGAAGTGCTTGTAATATTTAGCTGGGCTATCTAACAATAAATTAACAGAAGTTTTAAAAACGTTTTAATCAAATAATTACGTTACGACTGCCAGAGGAAAAATATGTTTATTTTCAACTATACATTTGATTTTCTGGAATATTAGCAATACTTTGTGCTTGTTTTAAAGAATAATAATATTGTAAACAAAATCGTATCATTTAGTCAACAAGGTTTCATAGAAAAACTATCTACAGATACAGGACGTCATTGTATACACAAACTTTTCAAAAGGCCTCGACATAATTGATTATAATTATTCTTATTAAATAAATTGTCACTGTACGGCTTTATTGCTAGCAGAACCACTTCGTTAGTTAAAATGGATTTAAATCCATTGCTTTTTCGTTTTAAACAAAACAAGCAAAGGATGGATGGGAAAAATATACTTATATATATTATCACGCCCGAACTCATCGTCGCAATAAAAAATATAGAAAAAATAAAAGCTTTCTTCATTGAGAACTGTTAAAAAGTTTGTACACTTCATGATTATTATGGTTTATTAAGTTGTAGTAACATGGATTCAAAAAAAGTACATCTCAAATCATTTTAATTTAATTGCTTGATGATTTTCTTGATAAATTGACCCATTGGAACAAAAAAAATATCACTATTTCGGAAAAAATGTATACTTTTCGAATGTTCAAACACAAATTCGTTTACTTTTATGGGTTTTTTCGAAAATATGATTAATCATATCATGATAAGAAATTGCGATTGTCACGATCTTATCCTTATAACTATGAAAATATCTTTGATTGTTTTGAATCTAAATTCTGGAATTTTTCCAATACATAAACAAATGTACAAGGAATTCAATGGATATAGCTGAAATGTGGATAGGTGTTTCTGTAATAAATACAATACAGTAAAGGCAAGTAAAAATTCATGCGAGCGATTCAGCGGCTATGTATGGTGTCTGTGTATGCGTTCATAATTATATATTTTCCCTCCAGACTCACTATTTATCCTCTTAGTCACTAAGAAAAATGTTAAAAATGTATAATCAGAAAGAGAAAAAAGCTTTATTTTACTTGCTAGAACTGCTAAGAATTTTTAGAGGTACCGTAGTATGCATTTAACCGTGCGCTTGGCTGAGTAGAGTGACAAAGTTACTATTTTTTTCCAGGAAAACCGTGGCTTTAGCGATAAATTTTATTGGAACATTTTTTGTTCAGAAACACGTGGTCTACCCACCTGTATTTTTTGTTTTTTTCTAGCCTGACTTAATTTAAATATTTTGAAAAAATGATTTTTTATGTTCTGCATCCGGGCGGAATGTAAACTTTTCAGGATATTATTCTATACACTTTCACGAACTCATTAAAAAAAAAATTATTCAGTTTGCAACTTTTTGTGGGTTTCACTAAAAATGATTTCTGTCGTCTGGGCTATTCACTAGAGAAGTGCAAACTCTCGTTTTTATGTGAATCAGCTTTTATTTTCATTTTAGACCAAAATGTTACTGCCAAAATGAAAGTTTCCTATTAAGCACACAAAAATATGAAACAGTACAAAATTTCTAAACCGCAATTTACAGGGTATCTCTTAGGTTCGAACCAACTTTATGTAGATTAGATGATATATTAATTTTACCCTAAAATATGGTATACAGTATTTTTAGTAAGACTATTATGAAATAAATAAAGTTGCCGTCGGGAGTTGCCGATTTCGAATATGTATTAAATACGATAAACTTTGTTGGGCTTAACATTTTTCTTTAGAATTTAGAACATATATAAAACAGCATGACAGAATACTTCCTACTGAAATTGAATCATGTTAGTCATACAAGGCGATCATTAGAAGCGTGTAAACTCTCATCTTTTAAATACACTATGTTTTCTTATAATTTTAGAGTAAAATGTTATGCCAGCAGTTGCATGCATCAGTTGTAAAATCTGTTACTATTTTCTCTGAACAAAAAAGATCCTTAATCAGTGATCGACCTGCGGATATATCTGTATTTCTGACTTTGCCAAAATGAGGAAAATCATATTTTTCATTGTTTCGTCTTCAATATTTAGTTTGACATTAAGAAAATAAAAACTTCCCGCCTTACTGCCGACCAGTGCAAATGAGTTCTTTATGTAGGTTATGTCAATGTTATGAATTTGTGGTCTTACCTCTATTGAAGAACACCGCGCGTCACCTGGTAAATTAAGCCAATTATCCTAAGTCTGATACGTCACATGGCGTATATCATTTACCTATATGTAATTTATTTTTAAGGCGCAGACATAGGACCTTTTGGAGCCCATGGATACGTCTCAGAGCTGAGTAATTCCTAGTGAAAAAGTAATTAGCAATTACAATTCCTTTTTTTTTGTGTAATTGTCATTGTAATTAAGTACTTTTTTTATTAAAGTAATTTGGAATTGTAATTGCAGGAAAATTGTTATAGGAATTATAATTTGTAATTATATTATTTGAACTAATTACAAATTACTTCTATAAGTAAAATTACTTTTTCCAATTACAATTACTTTTTCCAATTACAGTTACTTTCTCCAATTACAATTACTTTCTCCAATTACAATTACTTTTATTACTTTAAGAACATGCGTATGTGGTTTAACAAACAAGAATACATTAAACCAGAATTTTACAGTTGCATAGTTTAAAATGAATCGGAAAAGTTCAAAAAAAGTTACTGACTAAAAACGAGTTTTTGCCGTGGTTCGCTGCACATTTATGTTTTTTTATTAAGTACACAAACTTTTATATTTATGTTCAATAAACTTTTAAAAGCTAAATGTGTTTACTGTTTATTATTATCATTCTTACTATTATTAGGCATTGTTATTATAGTGGAGTCGATTTAGTCAATAAAATAGCGAGGTTGGGAAATTTTTTAAGATGGATGCAGACCCAGCGGAAATTGTTTGTCATGGCGAGTATAACAAAACCCTAAAATCTTGACTTCCAAACAGGGGTGGAACCGTGTTTTATGGTCCGAAAAGAGGTTTTTTTGGACATTTTAAGAGTCAAATTTGCAATTTAAATTTTTTTTGGGCCACTTAAACAATATTAAAAGAACCTCCAGTTTAAATTTGGTGAAGATCAGACCACCTCCCCTCCTGATATAGATATATATATATATATATATATATATATATATATATATATATATATATATATATATATATATATATATATATATATATGAAAAAAAAAATTGAAAAAACTAAATTTCAGCTATCTTGATCAGATCTCAACCGATTTGGCTGAAATTTGAAATGGAAGTAGTCTTTATCACACAAAAATTACCAGATCTCAGCCAAAAATATTAAATAGTTTGGCTGAAATTGCAGTTTCAGTCAAATTTTCTGAAATGTTCAAATTGAAATATCTCCGGACCTAAAAGACGGATCGAATGTTGCTTTATGGCAAAAGATAGGTTATTTTATGTACTTTTACATGATATAAGTCAAAAATCACTTTTTTTTACATTCGGTCGTTTTTTAGTCATTTGCACTATATATATAATATATGTGTACTCAGTGACTATGTGTGCGCCAGTGCGCGCTCAGTGACTATGTGTGCGCGCACTGGTATGAAGCAGAAAAAAAAAATTTATTATTTATAAAACTTTAAAAAATATATATATATTTTTTATTCGTATAGTTGTGCCTAGTGCTTTGACTAGGTATAGATAAATGTATATTATATTATATATGTGTGTGCGTGCGTGTATTTATTTCTGTAAGTATGTGAATGTGTTACAATTTTTATTATTTTTTATTTTTACGCAACTCAGGTAGCCGCTTCATGTATAATCGAAGGGTAACCGTGGTCTATCTTTTACTTTTCAAAACGAGTATTTTGATATTGTACCACGCCTACCTTTTGCCACTAAGCAAATTTTGATCCGACTTTTTTTAGGTCCGAAGATATTTCGATTTGAAAATTTCAGAAAATTTGACTGAAACTGCAATTTCAGCCAAACTATTTAACATTTTTGACTGAAATTTGGTTAACAGTCTTTGTGTGATAAAGACTACTTCCATTCCAAATTTCAGCCAAATCGGTTGAGATTTGGTCAAGATAGCCGAAATTCGATTTTCTCAACTTTTTTCGTATATATATATTAATATCAGGAGGGGGGATGATCAGATATCTTCCCCAAATTTAAACTGAAGGTTCCTTTAATATTGAGAATAAAAGGATACCATCTTCCTTTCTTAACTAGTTGTTTAAGTGATCAAAAAAAAATTAAAACAACAAATTTGGCCCTTAAAATGTCCAAAATACCCTTTTTCGGCCAAAAAAGCATGGTTCCACCTCTATTTGGAAATTAAAATTTTAGAGTTTTATTATACTCGTCATGACAAACAATTTCCGCAGGGTCTGCATCCATCTAAAAAATTTTCCCAATCCTTTCCTACACCTACTCCATTATTAAGCTGCCTTTTCTATATGTTTATTTAATTTTTCCTGATTACTTTTAAGGTCAAACACTCTAATAACGATTCTAATAAATATTAAAACGCAATATTACACAACGCTTTTAATTAAAATTTTTAACTTACCTTTTTGTCTGTTTGGTCACTATAATTTACTTTATCATAAAAGTAATTAGAAAAGTAATTGCTAATTCCTTTTTAAAAGACATGTACTTTGTAATTGTAATTAGTTCCTTTTTTAAGAAAATAATTTGTAATTGTAATTATTTTTAAATTACAAGTAATTCCCCAGCTCTGGTAATTATACAATTAGTTAAAAGAATGTCCCTTTCGCCACCTTACTGCACGCCTATGGGTATTAAAACTTTTTGAGTTAACACAGCTTTCAATGTATTTTGCTCTACTAATTTACATGTATTTTTTTTAGTGCGAAAATTGGCGCCACTCTTTTAAATATCAAGCTTTCGGTGGAAAATTTGATTTGGCATCGATCGAGGGGTCTATGTAGAGGGAAAATGCCACATATCCAACTCTCACATCATCTGTTTTTTTATTTTAAGAGCTACTCTTACAGAAAGTGCTCCTCTAAATAACAAACATCGTTATATAGATCATAATATGATTCTATGCAAATGAAAGTAGATATCATTATTTTTTTATTCAAATATTTTATTTAGTACTACTTTTTCTGGAAACTTGATGAATTGTAAATTACGAATTTACAATTCATAATATTTGCACTTATTTTCCTAAGCTGAAGAATAAACTTCAAAATTTCAGAGCTTCAACAGTTACTTTTCACAAAAATATTTAGTTTAAATTTGTATCTAAGTTTTCTAGATATGGCTTGTGGTATCAATGTTACAACACTTAATATGTTAATAAAGGTATAAGACCAATCAATTGCTGCCTACTATATTGAACCCAAATATAAAAGCAAATGATGCTGTTTGAAAAATTCAATCGTGACTGCTCGAGATTTCTGAAACGGGGAACAGTTTAGTTAAAAGTAGGTTGTGTAATCTATAGTGAATACAGAGATAAGTCAATTGCTTAAATCTATGTCACTAAGCATAGGCGTAGTAATGAATCTGGCAAGCCCAAAAGCCCACAAAGCAATTTGTAGGAAGAGGAAGAAGACCTTGTCCCTGATATTTCTCGAGGTAACAGAATATTCTGAACGTGTGTCAAATCAATAGATTTGTATCAGATTTAGGCACAACGTCGTAAGTTTAATACGTGATGCATATCATCATATGGTGGCTAGTTTTGTTGATTCACTGGGAATTGAAAAAATTGTCTTCCATTTTTTGCACCTTTATTAAAGCACTTTGTTATTAGGCGAGTCTGCCTGGGGTAAAAAAGAGGTGATTTTACAAATTTTGTATACCATTTGAGTTAGCAACGGATTCTTATAGCAAAAATTCCATTGAACAAGATTTTCTAATGAAAAATTTTCCTAAACCGCGAGCTTCATTAGTCGTTTGTTTTATAAAATTTACTTAAAAAAAGTTCTTCTATTCATTGAATAATTTGGAAAATATTGATTTGGAGATCATTGGGGTGTTATATATACAGTGTGTCCCAGGATAGATGTAACAAGAGGTGTAATGGACCAAAAATTTTGGAATGGTATTTGGGGATTGAGTCCTGCTTGTTGTAAAACTAAAGTATACCAAAGACTTGATTTGGTGTTCTACAGGGTGTTTTATAGGCAAAGTTGTAAAAATCACCACTAATAAAGTACCTTTGTTTTTCAAAATATGAAAAAATTCCACTAAGAAAAGTTATTTATATTTAGAATGCAATTTTATACCTCTATACCAAATTTCAGGAATATAAAATTATTTTTTTGAAACTTCCCATTTTTTCAATAAATTAGTATTTTATTTTGAACCGTTCAATTAAAACTGCATAGAAATTATTTTTTGTGAATTAATATTTAAAGTTATGTAGAAGCTAAAAGTAGGCTATGAGAAAAGCAGTGGAATACACATTTATCATTTATTATTGACATATCTGTCAAACGTAGTCAATATTATCCTTAATTTCTTTTTCAAATTAACGAACCAAGCATAAAAAATTAAGTGAAAATGTTACTCATAGTTCGTAAAAAAATTTATATTGTGCAATGCTACGGAATTGGCGGTGAAAACTCGCTAAGAGAAGTGGTAAGCCAATTTAATTTGAAATTTCCAAACACGGCTTTGTCACGTACTGAGGCTATGAGAATAATTAAAAATTTTTCTGGCTACTGGTAGTGTTTTTAACATGAAAAAAGAAATAAAAGCATATGATGAAGACAATGTTGGGGCTATTATAGCTCATGCCCCTGTTATAGAAAATCCTAGGATGCCATTAAGAGAGAGATCAGCTCTTATTAATATTAGCAAGTCTGAACTCCAAAGAATTTACAAGGCAAAGAAAATTAGGGCATATAAAGCAAATTATAAACATACGCTTGAAGAGGGAGATGGTGGCCGTAGGTTGGATTTCTGTTTGACCATTGGAGAAAAAAAATCATGGAAGAGAGATTTTTTCATCATTTCATAATTTTCTCAGATGAATCCACATTCACAACCAATGGTGTTGTTTCATCTCAGAATTGTCGGTTTTGGGCTTCTGAAAATCCAAATTTTAGAATTCATTGTAGAAGACAATATTATAAAAAAGTGAATGTGTGGTGTGCCGTTTCTTATCACGTTGGAGTTATTGGACCTTATTTCATTGAGGGAAGGTTAAATCAGCACACTTATTTACAGCTTCTTGAAAGATTTTCTGAAGAACATTTAAATATTTCAAGAGATATGCCTTTAGTTTATTTTCAACATAATGGTTGCCCTGGCCACTCCACAGAAATGGTTAATCGGTGGTTGAATTTAAATTTTGGAGAAAATTGGATTTCCAGGAATGGACCGATCAAGTGGCCGGCGAGATCCCCAGACCTATCAATATTGGATTTCTTTTTATGGGATCGCCTCAAGCAGTTGGTTTACGCTGAACCACTTCCTAACGATGTAGCAGTATTGAAGCAGAGAATTACAAATGCCGTAAACTCCATACCGTTAGATCATATTCGAAACAGTTTTAAGGACTTCAATAATTAATTTGTTTGTGAATCTGTTATGTTTTTGACATTTATTACTTGTTATAATTTTTAAACCTCATTAATCTTCTGTTAGTAATTGTTTCTTGTTTTACAATTAGTTCGATTAACATTATACCTTCTTATTTCTCTTATATTCAATTTTTTATTTGCCAATAACTTACTTTTTGAGATGAGTAACATTTGCTCCGACACAACTTTAAATATGAATTCAACTCTTAATTCGCAAAAAATGGGAAGTTTCAAAAAAATAATTTTATATTCCTGAAATTTGGTACAGAGGTATAAAATTGCATTCTAAATAACTTTTCTAGTGGAATTTTTTCATATTTTGAAAAATAAAGGTACTTTATTAGTGGTGATTTTTACAACTTTGCTTATAAAACACCCTGTAGGACACCAAAGCAAATCATTTTTGGTATACTTTAGTTTTATAACAAGTAGGACTCAATTCCCAGATACCATTCCAAAATTCCAAAATTTTTGGTCCATTACACCTCTTGTTACATCTATCCTGGGACATTTTGTGTTTCATATTTGTTTTGTTCTAATCAGTAGCCGAAGAGACTTTGTAGAATTTTTATATTAAATAAAAATCTCTAGACTAAATCCCCGAAATCATAAAAATCATAAAATCATAAAAACTAACATTTGTAAAATATTTATTCATCTTTCACTTTTACCCAATACAATTCATTGTTATGTCTGATTTTGCTTGCTTTTAAATAAAATTGTTTTCGAAGAATCTCAAAATGCTGGCCGTTATTTTCCCTGTAGCGTCGAATCCTTGTAACCAGTACCTCTAAGCACATTTTCTAACTGCAATTCAGTAAACTAATTTATTGCTAACCTAACTCTCATTTTTAAGTCTTCCCTATTTTGCAGTGGAGTTTTATAAACCATTTCCTTGAGATGGCCCCATATGAAAAAATCAAGTGGCGTAAAATCCGGACACCTCGGGGGCCATCTAATTGGTAAAAGTGAAATATGAATAAATATTTTACAAATGGATAAAATTTAAAATTAGTGTTTCTACATTTTTGTGATTTCTTGGATTTAGTCTAGAGATTTTTCTTTAATATGAAAATTGTACAAAGTCTATTCGGCTACTGATTAGAACAAAACAAATATGAAACACAAAATTGTGTACCACGGTTCTTTTGATATTGCAGCATACTAAGCATTAATTACCGCTACATTTCATACCATAGCCAACTTGACTTAATGCAATAAAATTTAAGGAGAACCAGATAGGAAAAAAATATATACAGGGTGCCATTTAAAATAACAAAGTAGATGCCACTTCCGGCGAAACCGGAAGTGGAAAACATTTCTTGTTTATACTAAAAAAAGGACAATCATACATTATATAGGTCTACCAAATTTCAAAATAATATCTTTTTAAATAAACATGCTACGGGGTGTTACATATATCCTGTGTCAGCCGGTATATATAGGTATAGTACAACCGGTATGACAGGTATTTCGGGCAGTTTTTGGGCTGTCATACCATGATATTCTGAAAAAGCGCACAAAAACGAACAAAATTGAAAAAAAAAATGTTTCCACGCCATAACGGTAAAATTTTCTTACCTATCACCTCCTTCAAATAGGTATGACAGACATTTTCGGCAGAGTAGAGGTTGTCGTACCAGGTTGTTCTGAAAGAGCATGAATTTTCCTAAAAAATGCTCTAATTGAAATAAATTTCTGCGAAAACCGTAAAACATTATTGTTTTCTAATGATAATTAATTTAACTAAAAATACTTCCGGAAAGAAAAACCTCGTCATACCGGGTTCATTTTGTTCGTATGATTTTCTACAGTCCATTTTTAGAATTTTTTAAATCCGCGATGACGGTACTTTCGATGTCACGGCTCCTGGACTATATTCAGTAGAGAAGCAGTGGCGGACTGACCATGGTGGCATGGTAGCAATCGTCACAACACACCCCCCTCGGTCTTACATGTGCCCCCGGCCCCCTCGCCACAACCATCAACGAGTGTCAGCCCGCCACTGAGCGGAAAGCGAAAAATAGACCCAAAACGGCTGTTCATGGCACAGTAACTAGTAATGTTGATTCCAATAATTCTTATAGAGGAAAATATAGTTGGTGATTCGTCCTCGTATAAAAGAAGTTTCTTTGACTTACCAAACTTTATGAGTTACAATGACGAATATCATTGTGATATTCAACTAATTATATTAATTCTTTTGCTAACTCTCTTCAGCAAACTTATTCTGAATTTGAAACTATCACATATAATTTTCAAAACTTTGTTGAAAGTAGGTCACATTTAAATATAGCTTGTATCGCAGAAGAAATTGTCAAAAATAATTCCAGTATCATTTTTTTATACAGTCCGACAGTAATAATAAATAATTTTGCTAAAGCATTTGAAACGTCTCTTATACCATCTTATTTTTAATTAACTATGTAAGGCATCAAATATCAATAGCTCAACATGGATTCTTCAAAAGCCGTTACCGATTTAATTATTATTACAGGATATATTTCTAATTCTATTGTACAAAGAAATGTTACATATACCGACACTTTTACGGCCTTTGATACACTGGACCGCGATATTCTCTGAGACAAATATGAATCTTGTGGTTTTTCTCATAACCTTATTGCGTTTTTTAAATCTAGAAAGCAATATGTTGTAAACCATGACATAGATCTATCGGAGTTTTAGCTACATAAGGGCTAAAACTCCGATAGATCTATGTCATGGTATAACCTTGAGTAACCCATTAGGGGTTCCTCAAGGATCAAACTCAGGTCCACTGACTTTTAATTTATTTGTAAACTAGATACAAAACTTGGGACGTGGTCTGTACAGTAGGGTGGGCCGAAAAACACGAAAATTTGAATTTGAAAATGATAAAGTTTATAATGTATCTAAAACTAATTCTACTAAATTTTTAGCAAAATCGGTTAATATTTAGCAACGCTCCCGTACCCTTGAAAATGAAGGAAAAGGCCGATTTTTCGATTTATAACATTTTTCAAATTGACGTTTGAAATTTTTTTATGACTCTTTATTAATGTCTAAACGTGTGTGGCAAAATTTTTCCACATAAACATTTTTCAGTTCCAGGGACATTAAGAATGTTTTACAAAGAACCTTATTTTCATCAAATTCTACTTTTTAGTGACAAAGGACCCTGCAAAAATTCTTATATAAAAGTGGCTTCCATTAAATAGACTGGATTTTTTATATGTTCTATATTTTGGGCCCCTGATCAAATGTCTCAATGGGGTGGAGGTCTCAAACCACCAGGGTTTCAAGATAGAGCAGTTAAAGTTGGGATTATGAGGTATTGGCCGTACATCGAACATTATTCAAATGATGCCCTTGTTCTTGGGTCTGGAGAGTTTTGGTTGGCCTACAGTTAAGGAAAACCTGTCAATGATTATTCAGTTTCATGCACCAACTTGTCAGATGACGTCACGTCGGGTCATTCCGTGTCACATGCAGTCATCAGGTCATTCCCTGCTATTGGGACAATTAATCAACGCTAGGAGTAATTTGTAGAGTGAGTAGGAGAGTGTGGGAGGGAGGGAGGTAGGGAGGGAGAGGGGGGGGAGAGAGAGAGAGAGAGAGAGAGAGGTACTCTACGGTACTTGGTACACGGTACTTGGTGAATCAAGAACAATCTACGGTACTATCGAGCATCGAGCAGTATTCTGAAGCTAAGTATGGCACTCTACCGTATTTCGGGGTACTCAACTCCATTTGATACTTTCACAGTACTCTGAAGGTACTCTGTGGTACGTGGTATTGAAGGATAATCCACGGTAATATTAGAATCGAGCAATATTCTCAACCTTATGTGTGTTGCAGGGAGAGTGATCGAGAGCAGGCCGTGGATTTCGTTCGTCACGAAAAGGGAGACATGCATAATAGGCTACGACAAAGCAAGTAACGGAGAGATGCGCAGGATATGATTAGGGACGGGAGAAAGGATTCACTACTAACAGCTGTCTACGTAGACCCGTCGAGTCTGAAGTTATACAGATGTCAATTTGTGGTAAAAGGAAATATTCTCTAGTCTGATATCTGTGCCGGTTGCTCCCTGAATAGAGCTCCTAGAGGTATATAGTATATAGAAACAAAATAAATAGAAAATCTGCTGGCTATTGCCGCTTTATATCTTATATATTGAATATTTAGAGGTAGATATTTTATATGAAATATCTAGAGAATATTTATGTTGAAGAATACTTCATATTGTCAAATTCTAACCTCAAAACCTTTTTTAATTTAAATAGAACACCCTGTATTTTTTTACATCATTACTTTTATTTCGAATTGGATTTATATCCTTCTGACGAGTTCTAAAGAGAACGAAAAAGATTGTACAATGTTTAAAGGAATTAATCCATCGAAAATATGATATACTTCAATTATTGGACATGCATGCGGTGAGCGAAATTTTATAACTATTTTCTTTGTGCTTTTTAGTATTTTCTTGACTTTGAAATGTAATAAACGTTTGATTGTGATATAGTATCCTCTAGGTAGGGCTAGAGATGCTTAATATTATATTAGCATGATCAGACTTGAATCATCAATATATAGAGAGTGGTTGTTTTATTGCTTTTCATGCTGAATCTTAGATATGGTAGGTGTATGAAAGAAGTCGACAAGTCACCGTAGGGGGAGTCTTGTCGATCTTCCTTTTTTGGTCAGACTTGCACCAATGGTATATGAAAGAAACGAATGTTTTCTTTGAAAGTTATCTGCTGAATACCCAAAATAATATTTTTTAACAATGATGTAAGCAGAAATAATAGGTATTTATTTATTAAAAAATATTTTATTCGGAAAACTCTTACCGCACACGTTTAGACTTTAATGAAGAGTCATAAAAAATATTAAACGTCAATTTGAAAAATGTTAAAAATCGAAAAATCTGCCTTATCCTTCATTTTCAAGGCCATGGGGGCGCGGCTAAAAATATTAACCGAGTTTGCTAAAAATATAGCCGAATTAGTTTTAGATCAAACAATTATTCAAAATGAAATTTGGATAATTGTTTAATAATAACACAATTGTAAAAAAATAGTGGCAAGAAACAAAGTAATGCTTTACTCGTTTTCTTTAAAACTAAAATGTGGAGTTAAATAATTTTAAAATAAATAGATACAATTATAGTCTTCTTGAAAATTATTTAAAACATCTTTCTATAAATACCTTTAAGTATAAAATTTTAAAAAAATTACCCAGCCAACAAAATATGTGCGTGCTGTATACCTGTATGTATTTATTTCCATTTTTTTATTTGCACAATTTTATTTTATGCTATGTAAATCCGTACCTTTGTTATTTATTATTAGTCACTTTTTATTATTATTGTTATTGTTACTGTCAATAATTTTCTATTAGCTTTATAGTTTCATTTATTAGTTTTATATAATTATCTTCCTAATACAAACATTTTTCTTATTGTTTTTAAGGGTATAAATTTTAGAATAGCCGTTAAGCTAGACTGCGCCCTTCAGATTAAAGAAATTGTATTTCTTTTCTCAAATAAAGACAAACGACTTATTGTTTTATTATTACATAAAAAGCAGTGGATGTGGCACCGATCTATGTCGCCATAGATTTGTAACATGAAAGTTCTATGTGCGCTACTGAAGAGTGAAATTCACTCGTAATAAGTTAATATAACCAAAAATAGGACAAGGATATGCGGATGGATATAAACCGCCTAGTTCAATTCTGTTCTTCTAAATCTAGCTCTACGGTCAAGAACCTGACCTAGACCTTATGGTTATGAGATTATTATCCAGTATTAACAAACTAACGACAATATTATAAATCTTAGATAGTTAAATATGCCTACGGCTGAGTGAAATCTTGCTATAGCAAATTGTCCCATTGGCCTAGAAACGTAGGGTCAAATAATATGCACGCTAACTTTGTGTGACTCGAATCTCACAACAATCACTTTGCCTACGCTAAACTAAATCTAACTAGGTGCCATAATAGTCCACAGTACGGCACCCTTTTTTTAAATGATTACTAACAGGCTGAATTTTCGTGAGTAGCTTCGTTTTGACGAGGCGCCCAACTTTTCTCTCTGCGAAAATTCCCGGTAGTGGTAGCTATATGAGCTGCGCTTGGGTATACAGGGTGTAATTAGTTTCATGTCATTAAGAAAACTAGTAATGGGGACCGACTAGACACACAAAAAACCTTTATGACTTTTTCCTGTAGGGGCACTTTGAAAAAAGCTGACCTAGGTCAACAATTTGAATATTAGGGTAGGAAACATTTGATAAACACTGCCTTTCTGGGTCAATGGACTTGTAGTTCCCTTTAAATTGTCATAAAGAAGTGTAAAGATTACCGACACCTTTGATGACCGCCTCAATGAAGCCAATTATAAAAATGTAAATAATTCGTTACCTCTTTTTACAGAACTGCAAGCAAATAGAGAGGTTTAAACACAGCATTTCTTTACATGTGTGTTTTTTTAATTTAGAACAAAATATTGGAGCTTTCGTTGTTTATAATTTTTCAGATTCAAATGTGATTTGTTAACATTTGTAACCTAAATGAGTGTTCTGGGTTAAAAGCTTAAAAAATGAGAAATTATTGCTTGACATTGGGAAATAAAGAGTTAGACGTCTGAGACACAATAACAGAAAACAATTATGTGTGTTATAAGTTAGGAAAAAATCTGATTTATTTAACGAATTGCCGATCAGGTATCGAAAACTAAAATATTCGATAAATCTAGAACTTACCAATAAATTTGTTGATTTACATAAATTGTTCGAAATGGCTTCCGTCTGTATCAATATACTTTTCGGCACGTCGAACTAAGGACATACACATAATTTTTTATGGTTTCTATGTACATTAAAATACCACACTAAACTATCAACTAACGTTGTTAATAAAGAAAATAAGAATAAAAACTTGGTCCAAAATCGAAAAAGCAACACAAAACAACGAACGGGTTCGACGTGTGTACTTAACGAACTACCCACAGAAACTAAAATATTGCCTTACCTTACCTACTTTTAAAAAGCCATAAAAAAGTGTGATTATCAACTTGTGTCCTCGCCGATGCGCGGTCTCTAACAAAGGAGCGCGACACTTTGAAAGAGCTGTATTAGCGTATTTGATGGTTAGAGGCGCCGACATACGCGAGGAACAATATTATTGAAAATTTTCGAAATTGTTTTTTTTTTAAACTATGGGTTTTAGACCCCATGTTATATAAGGTTTTTTTTGTTCGTTTAGTCGTTCTCTACCACTAGTTTTTTTTTAATGACATGAAACCGATTACACCCTGTATATGTCGATTGGGTGATTGTTCAAATTTTATTACTAACAGTTAGTTTTTAGTTAGTTTTTTATCTTAAGATAATTTGATAAAAACACGAAAAATCGTTTGTCCTACAATATCGATGGTTTCACCGAAGCGTCCCCCACCCCCAACATGTACAAATAACGAAGTCAAAAAAAAAGATTACTAACAATCTGATTTTTTTACTATTGCTTAATAAATGTTTTTAAAATCAAGTGGCCACATTGTCCTACAAATTGAATGATATGTTTTTCCAGTCCTACGCTCGGAGATTGTCAGTCACACGGTAACACTTTTCTCATTACTAACAACCTAATTTTCGTTTTGTTCTCTTGGGCATAAAGTGTGGAACACGATTTTACTAATGTCCTACAAAAAAAGTGATACATATTGATAAAAAATTTAAAAAACTTATTTTGAAATTTGTAACACTACTGTACTACTCAATATTCTTTATTTTGATTCAATTTTGGTTTTTGGATAATTCTGAACAAGTTTCAATAACGAAATTTTCCGATAAAAAATGCCTATGATTTTTTTATTTTTTCCGCATATTTTAGTACCGCAGGTAGGTGGCTTTGTATTTATAGGAGGCGAATGTTTTTCTGGTCATAATTTTTTTTGTATTTGAGCAAAATTTTATTCAAATCGGAAAAAAAAATAAAAAAGTTATAAGGGTGTCTTCATCTTAAGTGAGTCACACACAGTATCAAATTGAAATAAAATGAAAAAAAATTTTTTTTAATTGCTACATAAAGTAATTAAATAATACCTACATTATTTTAAGATTTAACGGATTTTGATATACCCGTGATAATGTTAGCGAATTTTAAAAACCTGAAAGACAAAATTGAAGTAATTATTAATTTAAGTAATGGTAAAAAAAAATGTACCTTAACATCAATCAAATTCATGCCAAGAGAACACAGTACATCTGCAGTGTATGATGTAATGCATACATGCGTAGTCCCACCGAAAAAACGCCAGAAAATTATGGGTGGACAATAACTGACAGCAAATACGAATATTATCCACGGTCCTCAAAGTCCATCTTTTGAAAATTATTTTCCGACTGCCAATATTTTTCTTACTTATCGATTATTCTGCAATTTATTATTATTTTTTTAAACTTTTATTACAGAGTTAAATAACATAAACGATGACAATGATAGTTGCCAAGAAGATAAGCAGAATGATGATAGTAGCGACCAGGATGGAGGGTCGACGAATGAATCTGATGAAGAAATATTTATTTTGTTATATGCATAAATATACATTATTTTTTACACAATAAAAGAGAGTTATTCAAATATGAAAACTATGCATATTTCTTTTCTTTTTTGGCCATTCAAAAAATATATTTTTTTTATACAATTTTTTTTTTAGTAATTTTCCCACTTCTTTCATAAACTTTTCGTATAAATTATGTTATTTTTGAATTAAACAAACAATTAAACATTAAAAATAATATTACATTAGAATTATAAAGAAAATTTTTCGGTCTTGTAGTCGAACATTTAATAAAACATATAAAAGTACATGAAAAATTCAAAAATTCGCAACGAATATAAATTTGCAAATTTAAAATCAAGGGAAATGTTCTTTTTTGATATTCTGAATCTATGTGCAAAATTTGGTAGATATCAGAATTCCGCATAAGTAATAAAAGTATATTAATTTACCAAAACCGCAATTATAAAATAATTCGTTATTTAAAATAATTTTTGTCGGACTAGCGATACATACCGATTTTTTTTGTAGGACACTATTTTATTTAGGCAGAGAATACACTAATCTATCATGTGTTATTACTTCCACATCCAGTGGAAGTATAGTAACGACAAAAAAATTTTTAAAAATTTTTATTGTCCAAATAGGCTTAGAATGTCATGAAACGTCGAAATGTCAAGTTTGAGCGAAAAAAAAATTTCTGTCTGTCGGTCTGTAACTTTTTTTGTGCGCACGTTTACTCTGGAACCGTTTGAGATATTGACTTGAAATTTGGTACACATATGTACTTTAACGAGATCTAGAACTAGATTATATTTTCATCTTGTTCCGTCGAAGGGTTGGGGGGTAAATTGGGGTAAATTTGGAGTAAATAGGTAAATCAAGCAGGTAAGAGTTCATAAAATTGATGTTTAGTATAGACAAGAGAAGCTAAGATCCCAAAAAAAATTTTGGCATGAGCCACCCCCATTACCACCCCCAACCCATTATTAAAGGGGATGAAAAAAAAATGTGATTTAGTGTGTGTACAAGAACCAGAAACCTCAAAATATTTTTTTACTTTATCTACCCCCCACTCTCACCCCCTGTCACCACCCCCACCCCACTACCGATGTGGGGTATCGTTTTATGGGTTTTTGGGGTAGAGGTTTTCAAATATTATATTATTAAAGTTCCATAAACAATTATTTCCAGATACAAATTTTTTTCGTTGTGTGACTTGGATAGAAAATCCGGATGTGGAAGTAGTGATTCCTTGGGCAGCGGTTTTTTTGTCCTACAGTTAGTAAGCGTTACCATGGGACTGCCAGTTTCCGAGCGTAGGACTGGAAAAACATACCATTCAATTTGTAGGACAATGTGGCCATTTGATTTTAAAAACATTTATTAAGCAATAGTAAAAAAATCAGCTTGTTAGTAATCACTTTTTTAACTTCGTTATTTGGACATGTTGGGGATGGGGGACGCTTCGATCAAACCATCGATTTTGTAGGACGTTTTTTGTTTTTTTTTTCAAATTATCTTAAGAATTAACTAAAAAACTAACTGTTAGTAATACAATTTGAACAATCGCCCAATCGACATATTTTATACTATATACCCAAGCGCAGCTCATATAGCTACCACTACCGAGAATTTTCGAAGAGAAGTTGGGCGTCTCGTCAAAACGAGGCTGCTCACGAAAATTCAGCCTGTTAGTAATCATTAAAAAAAAAGGGTGCTGTACTGTGGACTATAAGTTTTAGCTGATTATGCACATATTATGTACTTGATGCATTTTCAAAGTTAAGCGAAATTAAAGCCGTTTGGGCTAAGTTGTTTTAGATAAAGGAAGGAAACTAGCTATATTTTAAAAGAAATCTATCATGGACAACTGACCTAAAGTCTGCATCATTTTAGGACCTCCACAGAAAATTGTCTATTGAAAAACACGATAAATGATCCTTAAATACTTGAAATACGATGTGAGCACGTTAATTAAAAAATTGAAATTGAGAAAGGCATCATAAAATGAGTACACGGATATCTTCAGAATGATGGCTCGAAGGTGAAGCGAAGTCACATTATCCTTAAAGAGTTATATGCCCTTAGGACGTTTGCTAAAGGTGGAAAGCCTATATTACTCAATTTAAAAAGCATTTCAAAGTGTTCAGTACTGACAAATGATATAATCGTCCATAGTCCTGTCAATGAATGGTTTCTAGAGAATTCCGAGATCACAATTTTTGACTTGAGAGCTGTGTTTGGACTATTTAGCAGGTAAACATACCAAAAGTCCCCGAACGTAAGAGGTGGGGAAGGTGCAGGGGGGGCACGAAGAAGGTCCCGGTTTTTGGTCTTTCGCTCATATCTCGAAAACGGTTAGCCCTAATCAAAAGTGGCTATATGCAAAATTAAAGCTGACTAAAATATCTACAATAATGTTTCTATTATTTTTTTTCGTATCTGTTATGGTTCAATAATGAATTGTATATCTTTTGACTGTATTCTAACTTTATTATAAATTTATTATAATGAAATGGATACAAATTTTCCTTCTTTAATGTTCGCCATACTCTTGTCTTAGGTACTGCTATCTCATTACTTATTTTTCTAACACTTATGGATGGATTATTTTCCACAACCTGTAATATTTGCTCTTCTTGTGGAAAAGCTCTGGAAACATGTTCATACTTTGTCATTGACGGGAACTGTCCATGTTCTCTACTAAATTGGTATACCTCTGAAAACGTTTTATTATCTGGTACACGGCGATTTGGAAAACGCCTTTTTGCAGCTCATAATCTTCATTACTAAATTGAAACGCCATCTCAAAATTTTTGGTTTTATAACTGGTTACTGGGTAAATCTGGGGCACCCTGTATATCACGCGCAATGATTGGGTATCCTGAAAAAAAAAACAGATATTTGACAGTTTTTTTCATTTTTCTCAGTGTTTTCATCACTGACGCCAAAATTTGACTCCAGATTCGTGATCAGCGGAAAAAAATACTCGATAAGGGTATATGCAGACCATTGGAACACGCTATGCGTTCATGAAAAAAACGTGATATCCATAAAACTACATAGTATCCGTGAAAAACGCGATTTTTGACGGTTTTTTAATTTTCTTCAACATTTTGACAATTAGCCCTGGGTTCTAACAATAGATTCAAGGTCAATAGGGCAAAAATACATAAGAAAAATACATGCAGCCGAACACGCCACATGCATAGTTTACCACCCAAAAAAACATAAAAAACGCATTTTTGACAGTTTTTCGGGTTTTTCTCTGTCATATGCGCATTAACCCCCCCATTCTGACTTCAGATTCGTAATCAGCGGGAAAGAATACTAAAGAAAAGTATATTCAGATGTCCAATTCAAATAACTTTTTTTTTGTGAGCCTATGTAATTATTTGCTGTGATATTTTTCTCAAACAAACATCAGCATACCTTAACCAGTGGCTTTCTACTTGTATTAACAGTAATAAATGTTTATTTATCATTATTATTAATATTACCGTTATTAGTTTGCTATAACGTTAATATTTCAATATTGGAAATAAAATAGGTAAGAGGTCGTTAATAATACATAGTGATAATTTTATCATTACATTGTTGTGTTCATGTGAATACGATATAACAATTGCATTCTGATTTTATTGCTAATTTCTTTTTAGAAATTTTCTATTATATTTTTTGACGATAAAATGTTAATTTAGCTCATAGCTATAAGTAGGCCAGATAAATATTAATTACGTGTTTGTACTCTTACAACACACTATGTCAAAATTCTTATTATCGGGGATTAATATAGTTTGAGATAGCAGCTTGAATTTTCCAGGGTTTCATTTGTAGTTAGTTTTTTTTTTTTTTTTAGTTTTCATTGTACTAAAATTTATACGTCATCGAATGAAAAAGTAACACTCTAATTTACGTTACCAGAATTTTATGAAGCTATGAATGTTTTGCTATACAGGGTATTCCAAGAGTATGAGACAATACCGCGAGAGAGTATATACAGTGTGCGCTATTTAAAATCGTAACACCCTGTTATTGTCAAACACATTGTCTAATTTTAAGATTTTGGAACATAGTACTCGATGAGCTCTATTTGACCATTTTAATAAAAATTAGATTTTCATATTTCCAAGGCCTACAGTCTATGGGTCGAAATATCGAGATCGACTGTTAAGAAATTTCTTATTGGCAAAACGGCCAGCGTATTCGATTCGCAGTTGTCTCAAATACCTCTATACAATTTTTAGCTTAATACCTCATATAGGGTGTTTGTCATTCAATGGCCAAATTTTAATTTTTTTAACTTGACTAGCCCTGTAGAGAAGTCTGTTATGAAATAATAAAACAAAAGTTGAAAAATTGTTATTTCTGATAACACGAACAACGTCAAATAATACAGCAACAGTCAACACTACTTTAAAAATGAATAAATACTAGATAAACAAACAACTGGAGAAAATTTGATAAAATGGATGGAATGACAAAAAATTTCTCAATATAACTCCCTTCACACTTTATGTATTTTTCATAACGCCATTTCAAATTTTGACGGGTCCTCATTAATTGTTTGATGTTATTTCCCTGCCCTCTTGTTCAATACTTCCTGTTAATTCGTTAATATTTTGTGGTTTAGTCTGGTAAATTTTCTTTTAAATTTCCCCACAGAAAAAATCCGAAGGTGTTAGATCTGGTAAATACGGGGCCAATGAATAATAGGTGTTATTCTGTCCAATCCATTTGTTCGGAAGATGTCATTAAGCCACCTATGTACCAACCGAATAATGTATAGAAGCAACATTTAGTAGAAAAATAACTTTCCTTTTTTCTTCGTTATTTAGTATATACCTCAAGTCGAATGACTACCTTTTTAGTAAGCCTAACAGACTTTTATAGAGGGGCCAGTCGAAAAGTGAAAAATTTTAAAATTTGCCCATTAAGTAACAAACATCCATGTAAAGTATGGAGATAAAACACCTAAAAGGATTCTATATATACATGTATTTGTCTACCAACTTTTCCTGTATTTTTGGATATTAAAAACTAACGATTGAGTCACTAAAAACGCTTTGTGTAAGAGAAGTCGACTTTTTGAGCTTAGGACACCTATAATGGTCTTTGTCTATCTGCCATAATTTTAGAGAAAACCTTTTAGTCCACCCTGAACACCTAAATAATAATAAAAGCTCGTTCTTAAAAAAAAAATATTTTTTCATGGAAACACGATCACCTAAAGAAATAGAAACCTCGTATAATTCTACAGTCTAATCCTTTTTTTTTTTTTAATTAAATTAAAACACTACTTTCAACACGTTTTGCACCATTTCATTCTCGCATTTCATATGCAGTAATCTTATGGGGAAATTCAAGTAATGCCATAAAAATATTTCGGCTCCAAAAAAGAGCGGTTAGAACAATTGCTGGAATTAATAACAATAGCGAACACTGTCAGCCACTATTCTTAAAATTTGACATAATGCCTTCACCATCTGTATATATATATTTTTTTTCTTATCGAAATACGTACAAAAATTAGTAGTTTTGATACACCTTCTGATATCCACAGTTACAGAACAAGATCTGCAGATTTACTAAGGAACCCTCGTTTTAGGCTAAAAAAATCAGAAAACAATTCACTAAACCTTAATCTGTATAATAAACTACCACCTGAAGTTAAATTACTAAATTTAAACCCCTTTAAAAACGCTTTTAAAAGAATTATACTGAATCACTGTTTTTATTCAGTTGATGATTATTTAAAGTCATCACTTTAATACATATTAATTTATAAGTATTTACACATTAAAGCATTTTATATTAATGTGGAACAGATTTACTCTTACAGACTTTTATTATTTTTTTTACTACTTATTACTTTTTTCTTACCCTTTACTATATGATAATCAATGTACTGTTCGTTTTATACAACGTACTGATTACAAAATCTGTTTTTTCTTTTTTTGTTATTATTGTTTTTTGTCTAGTTGACTTGCTACAAGTGTACAAACATGTATATAATGTGGTTAAATAAACGCTATATATCTATCTACCTATCTATTACATGTTTTCCAATCATTTTCACCTTTTAAATTTGAGGTATTGTGTCATGGGAGCTTAGACTATATGATTATATGATCTTAACAATCTCAGCCAACTTGTAAACATTCATTGTCCCAACAGCTTCTAAACTGTAAAAAATTGTAGCATCAAATTTAAATGAACATAGCCGTAAATCTGATATCAAACTTTCCATTAAACACAAATATAAAATAATAGTACATAAGACTACATTTTTGAGAAAACCTATTTTACGCTAAACGAATATTTTATATTGTATTAAACTTTTTATATACAACGCTTTCAACTGTTTTTTAGTGTTTTTTAAACACATTTTTGGTTCACAATTTGGATATCGAAATAAAAATTTGCCTCGTGACGATAAATGAGTTAAAAGAGCCACGCATACAGCTTGACCTAGTATTGCTAATTATGAAAGTAAGAAAAATAATAGTATCGAGTATCGTTCATTAATTTTTTGTGTTAATACGAAGAGACTACATCTGATCCCTTTGAATTATCTTTCACCGGTTTCTCTTTCTCTTACTAATGTAACGGTGAAAAAATCTAATGTAATAATCAATGTCTGTTGCATTCTAAGTCAGACGTGTACCGACTGCATTACCAACCAATAATTGCCTTGTGCACTTTCAATGGAAAGCGAGTCGGAAGGAGACATTTTACAAATCATAATTTTAGCATTGTTCCAACATGATTTCAAATCGTATCTAAAATATAATTAATTGTTCATAAATAAGTAACGAAATAATATGTTTAACACAGTCAAATGATATTAAGGCTCGGTTTGCGGGCAAGTAATATTTGCGTGACAAAAAACTCTGTAGCTGTAGTAAGATTACTACAGCTACAGAGTTTCTTTTCAAGAAAATATTACTATATCAAAGAAGTTCAGATGTTACACGATAGTAATATTTAAAATTCTAAATTACACAAAGTAACCCTTACATTTCATTCAGAGATTAATCTAGAAACAGCCCAAGAAAAAATCCTGGAAAAAGCTTAGGGAAAAAAACCAGTTCATGATTCAACACACATTTTTAACGAATTAAGTACAATGGGGTATTCTCACTCGGTGGAATTTGATAATTTGAGAATTTGATAATTTCCTTTGTCCTTTGATAATTTCCTTTGAATATGTTAAGTTTTCACAGAAATAGTATCATTACCAAATATCAGTCCTCTAATCCCAGTAATTGCTGAGATGGTAGCTAATTAAAGAACTCCCGCCTGGTAGTGACGTGCTATACCAGGATTCAAATTTGATTGGTTTTACTCAAGCTTGATAAAAATAGGGCACCTTCATGTCCCTCACGCATTCTAGGGGAAAACGACGTTGCCAATATTCGCTCATTTTACTCCAATTAGGGAAATTTGCAAATAGCAAAATATCTCAATTTTTGAAACTTTCCTAATTAATTAACTATAAACAAAGAAAACAGACAAAAGTGGTGTCATGTGTAGACGAAAAAACCTCTGCCCAAGGAATCACTACTTCCACATCCACTTACAACAAAATACTATATTTGCACTCCACTATGTGGAAATAATTGTTTAAGGAACTTTAATAGTATAATATTTGAAAAATTATATACCGCATTGGTAATAGGGTGAGGTGGTGGAGGGTGTGTATGAAGTGAAAAAAATTCTTGATGACTTTGGCTCACACTAAATCACACTATTTATTCACCAGCTTTAATGATAAGGTGGGGGTGGTAATAGGGAAGGCTAATGCCAATTTTTTTGAGACCTTAGCTCCTCTTATATTTACTAAATACCAATTTCATGGACTCTTACTTGCTTGATTTACCTATTTACCCCAATTTACCATTCAACTCTGTAACGGAATAAGATCAAAATATAATCTAGTTCATGATCTCGTTAAAATACATACGTGTGCCATATTTTAAGTGAATATCTTAAACGGTTCCAGAGTAATCGTGAGCACCAAAAAGATACAAGACTAACAGACAGACCGACGCGACAGACAAATTTATTTTGCTCAGATTTAAAATATTGACGTTTCATGATATTCTAAGCATATCTAAACAATGAAAATTTCCAAATTTTTTTTTGCGTTAATATACTTCAACTGAATGTGGAAGTAATACGCAAAAAATGGCATGACAAAGATATAAAAAATCGTTGTGAGCTGTAAATTACACGATAGAAGTAAAGCCTCTACTTCAAGCATTTTCTTCGAGGAAACCTACTACGCATCCATACTACTCAAGGTAACCCACTGTACATCCAATTTACTCGAGGAAAGCCACTGCGCATTCATACTTCTCGAAGTAACCCACTGCGCATCCATATCACTTGAGGTAACCTACTGCGCACCTATAGCACTCAAGAAAAGCCACTGCGCATCCATACTACTCGTGATAACCTACTGCGAACTATAATACTCGAGAGAAGTCATCAATAATACTCGGGGAAACCTGCTGCGCATCCATAGTAGTCGAGGAAAGCCACTACGCATCCATACTACTCGAGGTAACTTTAACAACATAATATTTGAAATCGTCTACCCCAAAAACCTATAAAAAGATATGCCACATCGGTAGTGGAGGTGGGGGTGGTGGTAGAGGATTGGTAGTGGGGGTGGATGAAGCAAAAAAATATTTTGAGGCTTTTGGTTCTTGTACACACACGAAATTACAATTTTTTCATCCCCTTTAATAATGGGGTAGGGGTGGTAATGGGGGTGGCTAATGCCAAAAATTTTTTTGAAACCTTAGCTTCTCTTGTATACACTAAATACCCATTTTATGGACTCTTATCTGCTTGATTTACCTGTTTACCCCCCATTTATCCCATTTTACCCCCTAACCCTTCGACGGAATAAGATGAAAATATAATCTAGTTCCAGATCCCGTTAAAGTACAAACGTTTACCAAATTTCAAGTCAATATCTTAAACGGTTCCAGAGTAAACGTGCGCACAAAAAAAAAAGTTACAGACCAACAGACAGACAGAAATTTTTTCGCTCAAATTTAAAATCTCGACATTTCATGACATTCTAAGACTATTTGAAAAATAACAATTTTCAAAATTTTTTTTGTCGTTACTATACTTCCACTAGATGTGGAAGTAATCCATTGGATGTGGAAGTAAAATTATGGCAAATAATGCTAGAAAAAATAGTAGCAGATACTGGGATATACAATAAATAAATACATATTGATAAAAATCATCAAAAAGATTGGAGGTACATCATGAGTACATAAAGAAAACGGCTATTATAATGAAATAGTTCTAGGAGAGTAGAAATGGATAAATATATTGACGAGGTGGCAAAGTATTTATCATTCAGCATCAACGTGAAATCTGTAAATTTGAAGGTTATCTTCTTCTTCCTTTATTTTTGGCTTTTACAAATTCATGTAGTTGGCCAGTGTTTGAAGGTTATGTTATATTCTGTTTCATGTTTCATTGACGCTTGTGTTTATTTAATTTAAATTGTGATTTGACGACTTGTGATTGGCAACTGGTATTTGGCAAACTAAAATGACCAATCGGAAGTCGACGCGATATTCTGCATATCACCAGTGCCTTAATTCGTGAAATGGTGGGATCGAGGGGAATGCATCACAAGACGCGAAGTGCCGATTGACCAATCAAATGGCGTAGGTGGAAGATTACGTCATGTTAATAATTTGAATTTTTTTAAATTTTTTACGGGTTTCTACAGTATATTTGAAAAAAACACATGTCCTCATAAGTATCCAAATATGGTATCACCCAAATTTGTGAGATCACCACCATTGGCCATATCACAAAGCGCACAAAGAACAGACTTGCTAACGTCCTAGGTTTCTCCATCTTTCATTACGCCTCTGAGACATGGACTGTTAGAGGAGCAGACAGATTGCATATTGATGCTTTGGAGATGTGGGTCTAACGTCTTTAGACCCAAAGCTTGCCATATAGATGGTTGATCATCCTGTATAAACTTCTTGTTTCATTTTAAAAATAAAGTAGTAAAGGAGTATGAGATATTTGGTCAAAGGCCAAGAAAACATATTTTCTTTTAAAAAATTCCTTGTAGTCCATACAAAATTCTATGTATGACAATATCAGTTTTTTAAAAAACCTTGTAAAAACATTTCAGTGAATTTAGCATATTATTAAGCAACAATGTAACTCGAGATAATCTTCTTGAAACCGAAATATTTAATAATTTGTAACGTAATTTGCATTAAATTTAATATAACTGTTATTAATTTCGGTAATGTAAAATATGTGTCAAGTGAGATAAAAGCTGTGTGCATTATCCAATACAGAATTAATTTATGCTAAAGTAAACAAAGTATTACGTAGTTTATTATAACTGTATTATTCTTTTTGGAGAAATTAGTACATACAAACAAGCTACAGAACAAAAGGAGAAAGGTAAAATGTAACAGTTTACCGAAGAATGAGGAAGAGTATAATATTTGACCGCTAAAATGTTGGCCCTGACTTTTAGTAATAACTTTCATAATATAGAGAATTATACAACAAACACTGACCTAAATTGCACCAGCATTCAGTGGTTTTCTAAGTTTTGCTACTCAGTCAACAATTCAGTGGCGTCTGCAACAGACAGCCAACAACCACGAGGACGAGATTTCTATTTTATTGTATAAATTCAAAAAAATATTTCTAACTGGATAATGCAAAATTATTTGTTTGCATTTTTATTTAGGAAGAAAATTACATGACTTAATATTCACATGGGAAGAATCTAGGGGACCAATGAATAAATCTGGTACTAATTTAGTTAATGGCGGATTGTGTACAGAATATACAGGGCATTTCATGGCAACCGAAGCACTCGTATATCCAAAAATAATGGGAACTCAATATTTTTATTAAGAATAGTAGTTTTGAAAGCAATGTAGCGATTTCGAAAGTCCAATATGTCGGCATCAATATGGCGGCTAGAATCAGGATATTTGCAGAAATAAAAATTAACATCAATTACAAAGCGAATTTATTCTCGAAAAATCATAAACTGGTCACAAAATCTGCTCTTGTACATTATCTTTTGAACACCATATTTGATCAAGAAACCTAATATGGCGGCTCCAATATGGCGCCTCAAATGGTAATAATACAGTAACACGAGATTTTAATTTAGAAAGATTGTCCTGTGAATATATATACATATATAAAATACCATAGTGGAATGCTTCCTATAGTGAAATTGGTCCATATTCGTTTTACAGGGTGATCGTCAGATGCATGGAAATAGCCAGGTTTTATATATCAAGCCCTCTCCGAAATTTCTCTCACTTTTCTTATAGATTATGAAAATAAAGGTCTTTCAATTCAATCGGTCTGTCTATCTGTCAAACTGTCTGTCTGTCTATCTGTTGATTTGGCGTATATCTGTCGTTTGGCACTATATCTACAAAGCTATTTGATAAAGAAAAATAATATTTGATCGTAGTTGCCAGATTGCCAAGAGAATATACTTTTATTGCAAAATTTACAAGGTGAACACTCGAAAAAATAATGACAAATATGTAATGCAGGGTATGCTATTTGACATGTAGCTAACGCAATTGCCAAAGAGGTCCTGCTGTACTTTTATTGATAATAAACAGAGTGGTCACATAAAAAAAGTAGTTAGTTGAGAAAACGACGAGGAAACTAATATCTACAACAGTGTAGTTGACAAAATTGCAAACGAAAAAAACCTGATATTCTTTTAGTGAATATAAATATATAGGTATCACCCAAAAGATAATACGGGGATGTACAAGGTATTGAAACTGCAAAATATGCACTATTTCCATCAGATTTAAATGGGTTAGCCGATAGGGACACTCTTATATTTTTGAATGGGCGAATGGATTTTTTTCTTTGGTGCAGGGATATGGGAAATTTTTAATTGCAAAGAACCAAAATGGCTGACTTCCGGTTTAGATGTAAATGACATGAAAATCAAATTTTCAAATGGGATAACCTGTATATTTTTCATATCAAAATAATATTTGAAGGTCAGATCATATGCATTTTGGCCAGCAGAATCCAAATATGCAAAAATATGCAGGTTGTCCCATTTAAAAATTTTATTTTCATGTTAATTGCATCGAAACCGGAAGTCGGCCATTTTGGTTCTTTACATCGTACCATTGGAAATTTCAAAAGTTACAAGAGTGTCCCTAACGGCTGAGCCACCCGGTATATTACTATACTCTTCGCAAAAACTAAGAGTATATTGTATTTGATCGGCACATTTCTAAAATCGTAAATATCGCTCGTAGAGAAAAAATTTTCATATGATTGTGTTAGTGAACGAATTCTAAACAACTTTCAAAATGTCCGTCTGTCCGTCCGTCCGTCCGTCACGTTTCTTGTAAGCACGATAACTCAAAAAAGAAAAATCCGATTGTACTGAAATTTGGAGAGTAAGTTAGTGTTAGCTAGGGGAAGGACCCTATTGTTTTTGAACAAAATCGATCAGTAAATAAAAATGTTATTAATGATTTAAATTTGAAATTTTTTTTTTTTTTGATTTTCGTGTTTCTGTAAAAATTTACATTTTTTACATTTTTTTACGTTTTTTACGCTTTTGACTCGGAATCCAAGGGTCCCAGGTTCTAAACCCACATGTGGTATGGTATAGTTTTTTTAATTTTTACTTTATTTTACACTGAGTTTTTCACCAACTAAGTTCGAACTATAAAATTAAAAATTTTTAATACTAACATTATTTTCAAAAAACTGCGAAGAGTATCCTATAGAATGTGTAACAGTTATATAAAAAGTTTAGTAAACCGGCGAAGAGTACGTTTTTAGCTTGTTTTTTTAGTCGTACCTCAAAATGTTGTTAGACAATATTTTTACTTCCAGTGGTAGTAACGACAAAAAAAATTTAAAAAAATTTTTATTGATCAAATAGGCTTAGAACGTCATGAAATGTCGAGATTTTAAGTTTAAGCGAAAAAAAATTTCTGTCTGTCTGTCGGTCTGTCTGTAACTTTTATTTGTGCGCACGTTTACTTTGGAACCGTTTGAGATATTGACTTGAAATTTGGTATACATATGTACTTTAACGAGATCTAGAACTAGATTATATTTTCATCTTGTCGAAGGGTTGGGGGATAAATTGGGGTAAATTTGGGGTAAATAGGTAAATCAAGCAGGTAAGAGTTCATAAAATTGGTATTTAGTATATACAAGAGAAGCTAAGGTCTCAAAAAAAATTTTGGCATTAGCCACCCCCATTGCCACCCCCCACCCCACCATCATTAAAGAGGACAAAAAAAAATGTGATTTAGTGTGTACAAGAACCAGAAACCTCAAAATATTTTTTTACTTTATCCACCCCCACTACCACCCCTACCCCACTACCGATGTGGGGTATCGTTTTATGAGTTTTTGGGGTAGAGGATTTCAAATATTATATTATTAAAGTTCCATAAACAATTATTTCCACATACATGTTCGTTGTGAGTGACTTGGATAGAAAATCTGGATGTGGAAGTAGTGATTTCTTGGGCAGCGGTTTTTATAAGATTATTACGAAATAACCGAGAGTTGTAATATGGCGTTGCCGACTGCAAATACCTATTTGACCAATAAGAATGAAAATTAAATGTAAAAAAAAGACTTATTAAAAACAATCTTTTATTATTATTTAGGTGTACTAAAACGAAAAAAATTAGTTGTCACGTGCGAGAAATTGATACGGGCATTAATTTTGTTTGACAGAGATTGTACCTAAGTATTTTTTAACTTTCTATTCACGCAACAAGCTTTTAAGACAATTAATTTTTTTTATTTTTATTTTTTTCATTTTAGTACACCTAAATAATAAAAATTTGTTTTTAAAAAATTTTTTCTCATTTAATTTTATGTTTGAATTCTACGTCTCAATTAGTTTTATACATTCGTTGCATCGTCCTTACTTAAAACCGGATCCTTCGCCATATTTTAGAATACAACGTCTGAGTGAATACACTATTCGATCAAATTATAATGTTAAAACTAAAAAACACACTTTTTGGTACCATTTTATTGTACTGTCACCAGAACAACAAACAAACATATTATCTAACTAACTACAAAGCAAGTTAAATAAAAGTTTGTAAAAAAGATTGACTGTGCATTTAATCTCAGTGGCACGTTGTAACAGTGAATTGAGCAGTATTGGGCAAAATTTAACTTCTACTCGTTTCAAGTGTTTATGTGATTAAAAATTTTTCTGGCAAGTTGTGGAATACCCTGTATAGACATAGGCGCAACATTTAACGTAAGTGTATATATTTTGCTTATGTAGGTACAGGTAACTGTGGAATTACGTCTTAAAATGTGGGCTGGCTATCTCCTAAATCTCATCTTTACCGTTTGCAATCGTTGGTCATTATTTTCAAGGTGAATTAAATGAACAATATTTATTTTCCGTCACATAAAAATGCATTTTCTCTAACCGGACTTGCATAAAACGCCGTGGTTATTATTATAAGTATATAAAATTGTTATACCACACTTTCCACTTATATAGTTGCAAATAGAAATTTTATCGCATTTGTTTTACTCTAACACACGTGGGCTATATGTTAATGAACTTCAACAAAAATTATGACGAATGTTAAAGTTTAACGTACTCTTTAAGGTTACAAAAGTTTTACATAAATTATTATTCAAAACTTATAAATCATTTCGCAACCCTTGAGAAATTTCGCAATAAACAAATTAAAGTTCAGTAACCTCTTTCTAGCTACGTAGCCATTTACTAAGGTTTTTTACTAAAAGCGATTATTTTTATAGTATGTGAGATAAAGATAACAAACGCCGAGAAAATTCTATTTATACATGGAATCGCAAATTGTCTATCGCTTAAGGAGCCTGACAGATTATTAGGTGTTTTCGCATTTCAAAAAAAAAAAACCATCAGTGCGGGTAAATATTTTTTTCTGGATATGAATATTTTTCATACAATTACGTTACGTATGAATCTTTTTGCTACTACGTCGCAATATAACGCAAACGTTAACCTCAAAATCAGTTATTTGTCAAATTTCAAGGATCGTGAAATATTACAATATAATTTTCGACCTTCAGCTTATATATTGCATTAGATATTTATGTAATAATTATGAATGCATGAAGTCATGACATATTTAAGTTATTATATTACTAAAATGCTAATATAGACACCGCAACTTTGCGCTACTTAAAAAAAAATAATTTAATGATAAAATCGTACAATCTCGCCTCCTCTGTTTATTAACGTATCAATGAATATTTTTTTTATATACTGTGTGTTTCAGTTAACATTCCCACAGCCGATATTTCGGAAACTAAGAAATATATTTTTATTCTGTAAACGGTAATGGATTTTTATGGTTAATGCCTTCCTCAAGAAGTACAATTTACTATTATAACATCATCACCAGAGATGGCGATGCAGTTTAAAAATATTTTTCGATAAAGGAAGGTCTGAAACATATGCCATTCGATTAAGAATTAAATTTTAAACAAAATTGTTCTTATTTCAAAAAGTCACATCTGCAGTAGTAAAACCGGAAATATCGCTCGCAGACAAAAAAATTTCATATCATTGTGTTAGTGAACGAATTCTGAACAACTTTCAAAATGTCCGTCTGTCCGTCCGTTCGTCCGTCCGTGACGTTTCTTGTAAGCACGATAACTCAAGAAAGAAAAATCCGATTGTACTGAAATTTGGACAGTAAGTTAGTGTTAGCTAAGGGAAGAACCCTATTGTTTTTGAACAAAATCGATCAGTAAATAAAAATGTTATTAATGATTTAAATTTGAGAATTTTTTTTTTGATTTTCATGTTTTTGTAAAAATTTACATTTTTTACGTGTTAGGTAGTACTTACGCTTTTGACTCGGAATCCAACTCAAGAAAGAAAAATCCGATTGTACTGAAATTTGGACAGTAAGTTAGTGTTAGCTAAGGGAAGAACCCTATTGTTTTTTAACAAAATCGATCAGTAAATAAAAATGTTATTAATGATTTAAATTTGAGAATTTTTTTTTTGATTTTCATGTTTTTGTAAAAATTTACATTTTTTACGTGTTAGGTAGTACTTACGCTTTTGACTCGGAATCCAAGGGTTCCAGGTTCGAAACCCACATGGGGTATGGTATAGTTTTTTAATTTTTACTTTATTTTACACTGAGTCTTTCACCAACCAAGTTCGTACTATGAAATTAAAAATGTCAAAAACTAACATTATTTACAAAAAACTGCGAAGAGTTTCCTATGGAATGTGTAACAATTATATAAAAATTTTAGTAAACCGGCGAAGAGTACGTTTTTAACTTGTTTATTTTTTTAATTGCTGTAACTTTTTTAATCTTGATATTCGGATGTAGGTTCTTAATAATTTTTTTGCCTACTATAAGAGAATTATTTACTGAGGAGAATTTTTTTTTAATGGCACTTACGATTTTACCGATTTACTTTAAATTGAGAAATTTAAATGGAAAAACAACAAACAACGTAATTATATTTTTGAACAATACATCTTGACAACAATATTTACAGATGCTCGAAATTACTTCCGTCTGCTTGAATACACATGTCAAAGCGATGTCCTTAATAATATATGTCTATTAATTGCATCAGCGCAAGCGTAGATTTTATTGTATAAATCTGTCATATCTTCTATTGGCTCTTGATATACTTTACTTTTCAAATATCCCCACAACAAAAAGTTCAGAGGGGGTCAAGTCCGGAGAACGCGCGGGCCATCTAACCGGTCCTGAGGTGCCAATCCAGAGCCTTGAAAATGTGTCATTCAAATAATTTACAACAATATTAGAGTTGTGGGGTGGGGCGCCATCTTGCTGAAACCAAATTTCAGCTCTGTTGTGGTAAAAAAAGTCTTGGTAACTCATTTTCTAAAAATCTTAAATAACGCACACCGGTTAAATATTCATGTTATAGAAACGGATCTATAATATAATCATTTAAAAAACGTCACCATACATTTACGCTGAACACAGTTTGGTTTCTTTTTCGAATCATCCATCTTGGGTTGTTTTCCCAATATCTACAGTTATGTTTTGTTTTGTAATTGTGTCGTTACTGTGAAACTTACTTCCGTCACTCCACAGTACATTTTTAATTAAATTACAATTTCCTTCAAAAAGAACAGAAAACTCAGCAAGAAAGGTTAAGCGACGATCATAGTCCGTAGACAGCAAATGATGTAAGTGTGGTTTATATGGAAAGTACTTATTTTCTTTTAAGATTCTTTGGCATGACGATAGTGATACATTGGTGGAGGCTCTTATTTGTCGCAATGATGAATGCCGTATTCTCCTGGGTTCTTGCTGATGGTATTCAAAATGTCCGTCTGTCCGTCCGTGACGTTTCTTGTAAGCACGATAACTCAAGAAAGAAAAATCCGATTGTACTGAAATTTGGACAGTAAGTTAGTGTTAGCTAGGGGAAGAACCCTATTGTTTTAGAACAAAATCGATCAGTAAATAAAAATGTTATTAATGATTTAAATTTGAGAATTTTTTTTTGATTTTCATGTTTTTGTAAAAATTTACATTTTTTACGTGTTAGGTAGTTCTTACGCTTTTGACTTGGAATCCAAGGGTCCCAGGTTCGAAACCCACATGGGGTATGGTATAGTTTTTTTAATTTTTACTTTATTTTACACTGAGTCTTTCACCAACTAAGTTCGTACTATGAAATTAAAAATGTCTAAAACTAACATTATTTACAAAAAACTGCGAAGAGTTTCCTATAGAATGTGTAACAATTATATAAAAAGTTTAGTAAACCGGCGAGTACGTTTGTAGCTTGTTTATTTTTTTTTATTGCTGTAACTTTTTTAATCTTGATATTCGGATGTAGGTTCTTTATAATTTTTTTGCCCACTATAAGAGAATTATTTCTGGTGGGATTTTTTTTTTTAATAGCACTTCCGATTTTACCGGAAATTACTTTAAATTGCGAAATTTAAATGGAAAAACAACAAACAAGGTAATTTTATTTTTGAACAGCACATCTTGACAACAATATTTAAAACAGATGCTCGAAATTACTTCCGTCACCTTGAATACATATGTCAAAGCGATGTCCTTAATAATATATGTCTATTAATTGCACCAGCGCAAGCGTAGATTTTATTGTATAAATCTGTCATATCTTCTATTGGCTCTTGATATACTTTACTTTTCAAATATCCCCACAAGAAAAAGTTCAGAGGGGTCAAGTCCGGAGAACGCGCGGGCCATCTAAAGCCTTCATAAAGAAGAGAAAACTCAGCAAGAAAGGTTGAGCGACGATCACAGTCCGTAGGCCGTCTGTGTACAGACGGTTAAGCCAATCGGACGTTTTCTTCAACCAATCAGATCTTGTCAGACAAGGACGGAATAGTGAACGGAAGTTTCTTTTTCCGTAGAAACATGCTTCTGTAATTTCGTATATCTAAAGCAATTTCGATGGGTTTGTCAAATGTCAGTTTACTGTTTATTGTTTACAGTCAGTTTACCAAGTTCTTGTTTGTGGTGTTATTGTGTTATTACTTGGTTAATGAGCTAGTGAACAACAATATTATGACTTATGAATTACAAATATTGCATTGTGCCTAAATGTAAAACTAAGAGTATCACTACAAATATGGTAATTTTACGTTCAAGATTCTCCAAAATTAGTTCGTAGACAGACGTCAACGAGAGGTTAGGACACTGCGTCTACTTTGGACAAATTATCCGAATAACGGATGTCGTCATTGACTTCACGCCAATAAGAAACCGTTTGCAGTCACGTAGCTTGTTTACAAATTACAGCATAATCTAAATATTAATTTTACGGAAAATAAATTTTATTTTGAATTTCTTTTGTTATAATCATTTTCTGCGTAATGGAAATTAAGAGCAAATCACTTGTTCAAGCATTTTAAAATTTCATGCATCTTCCCTATTTAAAAAAATAAATAACACTCAAAAATTAGACAATAAAATTAAAATAACTCAAAAACTACTGCAGATCTGACTTTTTGGAATAAGAACAACTTTGTTTAAAATTTAATTCTTAATCGAATGGCATATGTTTCAAACCTTCCTCGATCGAAAAATATTTTTAAACTGCAGCGCCATCTCAGGTGATAATATTATAATAGTAAATTGTACTTCCCGAAGAAGGCACTATCCACAGAAATCTATTACCGTTTACAGAATAAAAATATATTTCTTAGTTTCCGAAATATCGGCTGTGGGAATGTTAACTGAAACACACTGTATATAATATTGATAGCTAAAGAGAGTTGATATAATGATAACTAACAAGTTAAAAAAATAACATTTTAGAATTCTGATTCTCTCACATAGGTGTACATTCACGTTAAAAATGCCATGATACTAATTTGTATAGCATAAATTGCAAAAACGTTCATTAAACGACAGAAAAAAATTATTTTGCTACATGCTCAGGTCAAATATCTCAAAGTTTGTTTTTATGTAGATATGTGTGTGTGTATAAATGTATGTGCATATTGGTCTCAGTAAGAATGATAACGCTGGCGATGATTTTTGACATATAAGCTACATTAAAACAAATCAAATCATTTATTGATGCCAACAACATTGTATGTGTTTTACACAAATCAAATATATAAAGGCATATACAAAAGGGCATAGCAGGATAAGCATGTGTTGTCCTCGATTCCAGATTTTGAGCACAAGTTAGATGAAATTTCCCAAAATATTATTTTTGGAACACCATTTTTATGGGAGTTATGGGGGTAAAAATAAAAACGGAGAAAAATTTTTTTCTCAAGAACGGATAAACCGATTTTCATGAAAAAAAAAAATGCTATGGCTGGAGAAAAAAATTTTCACCCATCGTTTCCTACTTATTGCGGTCACTGGCGGCCATTACACACCTTTTAAATCAGCATAAAACTTCAAAAAGTTTAGTGCAGATATTTTCAAATTCTCTGACGTCAACTGTTAGTCGATCAAAATTTAGTTTGAAAATTTGAACATTTTGCAATGATGACGTTTGTAGTCAGCCTACCAAAGAACTGTAGTTTCCAAAGTCCACCTCGTGGAGGTTACAGTACGATTTTGGACCACGGGGGTACTTGTTTATCGTGAGTCTCCTTGCCTGTCACGAGTCGGGATGCTTGTTTATTGTGAGTTCCCTTGCCTCTCACATTTCGGGGGTGACCTTTTTGCGTGAGTCTTCTGGCCTCTCACGAATCAGGTTACTGGTGAGACATTTCTCAGTCTTCACCGCTATCGCCCTCAATTTCAGGAATATTATTATTCCGAGTAAAAATATCTCTGAGAATTTCAGCTGGCTTCAGAACTTTCGACAAATACCTTGCATGGTACAGACAGTATACAATCACGCCAACGGAAATAGAGCTGTTGGCTGCTACTCGTTGCTGCAATTGTCCCACGCAAGGTATTTGTCGAAAGTTCTGAAGCCAGCTGAAATTCTCAGCGACATTTATACTCAGAATAATAATATTAATGTAATTAAGGAAGATAGCAATGACGGCTAAGAGAAGTCTCATCAATATAGAATAACCTGATTCGTGAGAGGTAAGAGGACTTACGATAAACAAACACCCCGACGCGTGAGAGGCAAGGGGACTCACAATAAACAGGCACCCTGACTAGTGAGAGACACTGTAACCTCCTCGCAGTGGATTTTGAAAACTAGTTCTTTCGTAGGCTGATTTACAGACGTCATCATTGCAAAATATTCAGATTTTCAAACTAGATATTGTTTGATCCAACAGTTGACGCCAGATAATTAGAAAATATCTGCACCACACTTCTTGAAGTTTGGTACTGATTTGAACGGTAGAGGTGTAATGACCAACAGTGACCGTGGTAAAATGTAGTAAGGAAGGGCCGCAGTACGCCCGTGATTATCAATTTCGTATACGTTCTACGTTTCCGAGCGCTTTGAAAATTGGATTTGTTTTAAAGGGGCATATAAACATTTATTTGAAAAGAAATGATGCCTCGAGAACATCCCCAATTTTTTTTTTATTTTGAAGAATTTTTTACAACACTTCTTTCCGACAAATGAACTCAATAATTTTTCTCTACATATTTCATGAGAAACGGTTTAACCATTCTTGAGAAAAAAATATTTTTCCATTTTTCTTTTTACCTCCATAACTCCCGTAAAAATGGTTTTCCAAAAATAATATTTTGGGAAATTTCGTCTAACACTACTATTAACTTGTGTTCAAAAACTCAACCATATTGGTGAGGGACAGCTAACACATGCTTATCCTGCTAGGCCCAAGTCATAAATTATAAAATAAAGTAATAAATAAGAGGTACATAGACAGAGAGCAATTATTATACATGATTAATACAATTATCAGTCATTGCTTTGTATAAAAAATACACCAAAATATAAAAACTACCTAAATACATACACCACTTATCACAAAGTAAAGACATCACAATTTAAAAATTAGTTGATGTCATGAAATGCTTTTTTCTTTAGAACATTATTTATTATATGTTTATACCTCGCCTCTGAGAGATTTCTAACATATAAAGGAAGCTTGTTATATAAAATAGGGCCAAAATAAGTTATAAACCTATTAACTTGACTTTAATCTGTTAAAGTTGAGTTTTATGTTAAACTTTCTAGTATTGCAACTATGATTAGTGTCCTTTCTTGCGAACATGTGAATATTCTTATAAATCAATAATAAACAGTATGGATAGATAATGAAGGAGATGTAAATATACTGAGATCGATGAACTTTCGTTTAACATCATCTTTATATCCCAGATTAGAAATTATTCTAACTGCTTTTCTCTGTACATAGAATATTCTGTTTAGCTTGAGGTGTATGCCCCCAGTTCAATAGCCCTTATGCTATACGAGACGCAATTAAAGACTGATAGGCATAGTTAGAATATTCAGTGGTACAATATTGCACAAAGGACACAAAATATTCTTGCCCAGTTTATTTGCAAGGAAATCCACAAACTTTGAGTCGAGAAATTTTACTTTTTTGGATTTTCATAGTTCTCTAAAGGTCTATAAGCAAAAATCATATTTGTCGTTTTGTTTTGCTGTAAGGATAATTTATTGCAAGAAAACCATCTTGCCGTATTTGAACGTGTATCATCCATGTGTTGCTGAAGTGTATTTAATTCTACCAGATCATAACAACGTGGTGTATTCGCAAATAATACGAGGTCTGCCTCCATTATGGCATGCTTCAGATCGTTTACATAAATTAGGAACAAAGTGGGTCCTTATACCGATCTTTGTGGTACCCAACTTTTCACATCAAGGAGATCGAAATGTATATTGTTTACATTCATAAATTGCTTACGATTTGATAGATATGCTAATTCTAATGTGTATTTTTTTCTGTTCAATACGTAAACGATCATTTAAAGATGAAGTAAAGAATAATAATACCATTTTAATTTTCTAAAAGGTGTTAATGTCACGGCAAGTTGCAATTTTTCAGGAATGTTTATGAAAAAAAATTGTATGACTTTGTGCTAAGGTAAGTGTGACTAAATAGATTCTAAATGACGTATTTTATCGGCTTCTAAAAGATTTCTATCGACCTCTATAACACCCTGTATTTTAAAACTAATTACCTCCAAACCTTGTTTTGTGGATTATAAACTGGGTTGAAATCTGCTTCTGAAGCAGTTTCCGAAAACATTAAAACAACTGAACACTATATTCAAACACTATTCGCGAGGCGTGTTTCGTCAACGATGTTAGCATCATCTAGAGAAAATGAAAATTTTTAATAATTTGATGATGCTAACATGTTTGACAAAACGCATGTCGAGTAGTAGCATTCAATTTTTGTTCAATAGACTACTGTTTATAAACCCAAGGAACAATTTTGGTTTCTTAAATATATACAAGGGTGCTATAAAACTATTTATAAAATGATTTGAAAAATCTATTTTGCTGTAACAATATCCTCAATACCATCATAAAGCGACTTGTAGACTAAAAGCACCTTATGAAGGTTTTTAAGACCTTTTTAAATTCCACCATAAAACTCCTTAGTGAGTCATAGTGTCAGTCTTGAAAACCTTGTTCGGACCGTTTTAAAACCTTTCTTAAAACCTATTTGAAAGCTGTCGGAAGTTTTTTTATTAGCTTCCTGCATTTCTAGAAAACACCTAGAAGGCTACGTTAAAACTGGTTTTTAAAACTCTTATAAGTCCATATTAGAACTGAGAAGCTATAAGAATGTCCACGAAGGAATCCAAATAATTTTATTATTGCATTTATTTTTTCTAAACTGATTTAAGCAAATACACCATCAGACTTATTGAAGATAAAATGGAATTTGAAATTTATAAAGCGTAGAGTGGCACTATAATCTCTCTAAGGCTGATTTAAAAGGTAATAAAAAGACATCAGGTATGACAAAAAAAATTAAAACCAACTGCAGTTTATCGTTAAAACTACAAAAGAAATGCCCAAAAAACAAGGGCTCCTCAGAAATAAAAATGATATTAATATCCATACAAAATTTGCATAGACGCGTAATCAGCAACTTTAAAAAAGTAGGCTGCTTCTCGGTTCCCACGGTAAGTCGTTTCTTGTAATTTTACCTTAATCTGCTAAAGAAAAAGTGATAATTATTAATAATTATCATTGTAAGATTGACCTTGAATATTTTTATATAATAAGAAAAACATGGCCGGCCAACTAAAAACCTAATTGTCATTTTACAGTCCTCTCATTAAACTATATATTCTAATAATGGTAATGACCTAGAACATTTACTCTAAATGAAGTCCTTTTAGTCTTTTTATATACTATCACAAATAATCCCTTCCTTACATAAATGCAAATGCACTTGGCGAAGATCACATGAACTTGATAAAAGCTGTAATAAAACGTTTGGGATTTAAAAGAACCGCCTCCAAGGCGAACAGCGTTGACATTTGATACAAAAAACTCAAACCTTAACCTCAAAATAATTTGACAGTGTGACGCGCGCGTATTTGTTCTAAATATACGTGTATTTCATTTGATTTTAATTAGCAAAATATTATTTTTATAATAAATGTTTTATTGAGGTTTTAGAAAGCGTTTTATGGAATTAAAATTTGCCTTTTAGATTTATAGAGGCTTTTTTTTCTTCATAACGGTTTTATCATAACATTTGTCAAGGATGTTTTAAGAGTCTAGTTTTGTAATGGCCTTTAATAAGTACTAATAGGCATTGAAAATGTCTAGTTTTAAAAAGGATTTAAAATGCATTTATTGCAAATATAAAGAATAATTTAAAACCTCTTTAAATCTAAATGGAATTTAAGACGCTAATAAAACTACTTAGCTTTATGGAGAGTTTTATGTAGGTATGACAGACCCATTACAAATACATATTATCTTAGAAGCAACTTAGCTTTATAATTAGGTCTTACAGAATGCTTTAAAACTTACCATATAAGAGCAAGTATATTTGAAGCCTAAAAGTCCTTAACTATAACATCAATAAAGCACAAGACTATGTCCTAACCGACAAACCTTTCTTAAAACCTCCTCAAGTCCAAATGACTTGAAATTGTTCCTTGGGAAGTCAAAGTAACTTTGGATACTCCGTGTAGTACACTCAACAGCTTAATTATGGTTTGGCTGGTGACTTTTCATGTTTATTAACGGTTTAAAAAACGTTCGGTGTGGTTCCTGAGATGCCAGAACGTAGAAATTCGTCACCTTCACGAATTACATAAAAAATAATGAGGCCAGACGATCCCAACCAATCCTAACATCCTGCATTATTAAATTCGTGGTTAAAGAGTTTCTTGTGTTTGCATTTTTTATAAATAGATAAACGTAAAAATAGTCAATGACATCGATTCGAAGAGTGTAATGCTTCTGACTCGATCTAAAGACGTTAAAACAATTGAGTAAATAAAAACCAGCTTTCAAATTCAAACGGCAACAGTATTAGCAGTAAATTATTTAAATGTTACAATATACACTATTTTTATGAGATAATAATTAATAATGAACATAAAATTAAAGTTAACTCTCGTAATCGTATAACAGCAAAAATTATTTTCACTTGTAAAATGATAAAACAAATACAGCTATTCTATATTATTGTTTAATTTCTCCGTAAACCAGGTCAAAGAAAGAACAGAAAGAGATGGAAATATTGCAAACAGCTCTGACGATAAAGATAAAATAGTGAAATGTATGTCACAAATCGCGGTCGTACTTTCTCGACCCGCGTGTTCCCTCTCTCTGCGACCGTCATACGTCTATAACACATTTAGCACACTGCATTTAACATAATAGTCTACCTATAGGTGAAAAAATAGATTCATTAGTGCTCCATTTCCCTTATTAAAATTCAAAAAAGAGGATCGACAGAAAACAGAATTATAAGCCAAATCATTTTCTATTACTTATATTTACTCACAGCTACAGGAGTAATCATTATAAACAAAAATAAGTGTAGAGGTTTAAAAAAGACTTTAAAACTCCCAAAAGTTTAATTGTAAACTGACACAAATTGACACATTAAATTGAATTCAATTCTTTCAAATCGATTTTATGATTAGGGCATTAATAGCTGTTGGCAACAATATAAACTATGAATTATACAGAATGTTTCATAAGTCATGTGCCATCTCTCTGAAGTTAAAATTAGTAATAAACAAATTTGAAAAAAATCGAAATGTGTTCAAAAAGGTTGCTAAAAATTTTCACACCGACCTCATTATCGATATAAGGTAATAAGTCAATGAACTGGACGATGATGGTGAAATATTATTTCACTATTTTAGCGACATTTTTGAAGGCAAAAGAAAATATCAGTCGTTTTGAGTTTCTAAGCTTTTAACATCGGGCTCGTACTCAGAGAATCCTGAAACCTCTATGTGCCTTTCTTTCATGTAAATCTGAAAAAATATTGTAGCTATGTTGGATTCGCCATTTTGAATTCTTGACATTAGAACATTAGATTGGATCAGCTACTCCTAAAATACCTAACTACCAATTAGAATGCAAAATACCAGTTTTAATGCAATTTCGATCAAACTCGTCAAAAGTCTGGAAATCTTATGACTAGTTAGAAGATACTTCACAAATGATGTAACCCAAGTAGCACAAATATGCTATTCAGCTGAGATAACCAAAACGCAGCCACTAAAACGTTTCAACGGCTTTTGTTTAGTTATATTTTGGTCATCTTATTTTAGTCGTAGTTTAGCGTAAAATTTAAAACGAAATAGTCATGATGATGTCTTTCTAGCTATATACTGGACATATATGGACAAATAATTAAATAGCAACAATGTTAAGTCCAAATACTGCCATTCTAGCTATAAAAATGGCTAGAATATGTTGACATGATTTTTGTTATTAATATAGTGTTGATATCCAACTATTACTAAGAAATTAGCCTAAACATGACTATATTAGTTAGGCTTTATTCTGGCGGTTTTCTTAGCTGTTATTGCCGAATCATGACTGAAACAATAATGAAAAAATATCCTTATTAAATGACTATTTTAGAAGTAATTTTGTATACATTAAAAACTAGTATTAATAATGTTGAAAACTTTATGCATACGCAAATAAGTTTTAACAGAAAAATAAGAATGATTACATTTCAAAAAATATAGGCAGAGTTCCACATATTATTGGAAAAGGAATGTCGCCTAAAAGTAAGTTCAAAGAGTAGGTACTTATATACCGGCATAACACTTTTCACGGGGTGTTTTCGTTGACGTTTGGTCTACAAAAGCTTATACATTAATAGCTATATATTTAGATTACACAGGTCTGCGAGGTTTTGTTGTTGGGTAAATGGGGGTCATTTCCGAATTAATTTTTCGCGCTGAATCCGAATCTGGCCTCAGAATTGGCCCATCACGTCAGGATTTTGAAATATTTGAGGTTAAGTACCTAAAAAATGACGTTTTTAGCAACTTTTAAAGTTATGTATAGAACTCAAAAACATTTTCAGCTTATTTTTAATAAATACATTATTTAGTACCATCCTTCCTCTTTAAAATAAGCTTTCGAATGATCATCTACGATGTTTCCTCGCAATCTTAACTAAGCGACTCTAAACGAATCAAAATTTAACACAACACAAGGGATAACCAACAATCTTAAACAAATGTTTAGTTAAGATTGTTGAGTTGTAGAGGATCATGAGTTGTAGAGGATTAGGATCCTGCCGATTGGGCAGTATATAATATTTTACGTAAAGAGTACAGGCAATGTATTAATGATTCTAAGAAGTGTGCTTACCATAATTTTATTAACGGCTCGGACAATAAAATTAGGGGCAGCTGGAATTTAATCAATTTTGAACATAACAAAGTGAGTTCTGACAATATTGAGTATGCATTTACACAAAAAGCTTTTAACGACTTTTTTGCTTCGATAGCTGAGAATATAATAAGTTCTTTACCAACTGCAGATCAGACTGCACTGGATTTTTTAAGTGACTTGCCACCCACACATAACTCCTTTTTTCTGTACCCCGTATCAGAACTGGAAGTTTCCAACACCATTAAAGCTTTAAAAGATTCCAACTGTACAGATATTTATGGAATGAATTCTAGAATTTTAAAAGAAACAGTAGATATTGTTGTTCAACCTTTAACTTTATTAATTAACAGCTGCCTTGGTGAGGGTGTTTTCCCAGAAGCTTTTAAGATCACGAAAGTTTTACCACTTCTTAAAAAGGGTAATCCCGATGACTTGGACAACTACCGGCCAATTTCCATCATATCAATTTTTGAAAAGGTTTTAGAAATAATTTTGAAAAACTGACTATTAAACTTTTTTTAATCTAATGACGTTCTTAATAACTGTCAATTTGGTTTTCGTAGCAAGTGCTCTACTACACAAGCTGCGTTTACTGTGGTGCGGGTTGCGGGACATTGTTGAGGGCCTTGAGCGGGGCAGGCATGTAGAGATTACACTTCTTGACTTGTCCAAGGCCTTTGACTGTGTCTTGCATGAATTACTCATAGAAAAGTTGAAATTTTATGGGGTTCGTGGGAGTCCATTGGAACTACTACGCTCCTATTTATGTAACAGAAAACAGTGTGTCAGTGTAAAGAATATAAATTCGAATCTTAATCCAGTTAAGCACGGAGTGTAGGGTGCCCCTTATCATTATATAACCAAAATTTTTTTCTCAGATTTTGGGGAGTGCCGGGCATAATTTTATTCTAATGGATCTAAAAATAAGTCTTACCAAATTTTAGCTCGATCGAACACTGTTAACCCGTCGCGCTTGGCGTCTAACGTAATGAAAATCTATGAGCAAGTGCATTCGTAATGCTTTTCTATCGCAGAATCCACAGAACCTTATAATTAGCTATGATTTTGTAGTATATCGAAGGAATAAAAGAGGCATACAAAATTATCAATGAAACCTGACAAATGACATCACCTGGGTAGCTAGGAGTGACTGGAGAAAACGATTACAGAATTTTCTTAGTTGAAATTAAACAAGAAATTAATAAATGGCATCAATTATTATGTATGCATTCATGTGACTACGTATTTCTTAAAATAATTATTCCCACTTATATTCAGTAAGATTTAGACAAATAATAATCACTGTGAAAAATAATTTAAAGAAATATTTGCCCCACTTACCCTCAACACGTATTTTGGGATTTAATAGAAAAGGTACAAGAATTTACTTTTGACACCACTGCATCAAATACGGGTAGAATTAAAGGCGCTTGTGCGCTGTTAGAACAAAAACTTGAAAGAAATATATTATTTTTTGGTTGCCGTCACCATGTTTTCGAAATTATTTTGGCAACAGTTTTTGAAAAAAGCAAATTTACGATTTCAGGACCAGATATTCCATTATTTAAAAGATTTAAAAATTATTGGTCTAGAATCAACGTTCAAAATTTCGTTCCAGCTGTGGTAAACTGTGGTAAACCCTGAAATTAAAGAAATTGTTAGCGATCATACTGAAACTATTCTAGAAAGTATAAATGATGCGATTTCTAAAAAGTTTTCACGAAAAGACTATCTGAATCTCGTAATAATATTCCTAGGAGGTTAGAAGAAAATTTAGAAAGCCGGATGCTTACCATATGGCCAGGTGAATGGCAAAAGCCATATATTTTTTAAAAATCATTTTATTTCGAACAAAATTCGATTTAACAAAAGGCGAGGAAAAATCACTTTGTCAAACAACATGCTTCATTGTAAAATGCTACGTAAAATACTGAATTTATGCATCAGAAGCAATGGATATCAAATTCTTGCGAGAATTAGATCAGTATAAAGAAATTGATAAAAATATCGCCGAAGTAGCTATTGGGAAATTTGTGAACCATTTGTATTGCCTCTGCACAGGATGGCACAAAAAATTTTAGAAGAAGCAGTAAATGTAGAAGATGAAAATGAAATTGAAGGTGAAACAGAAGATACCTAATCTTAAGAAATTGCCAAAGAGGAAAGAAAACATTTTCGAATTCTTAAAACTCTCTGATGAAGAAATTTTAATAAAATTACTTAGTAATAAGTCATTAAATTTAATTCACCGATTTAAAATAGACATTTTTTTTTTACATTTGCATTCATCCGAATGGAAAAATTCTAACGATTATAAACAAAGACAGCTGGTCATTGGAGAATTAAAATTAGTAAATGACTCCGTCGAACGGGGAATAAAATTAATTCATTTCACGAAAAAGTTACAAAATCCCAGGATAAAAAACAATTTTTATTGCAAGTGGGTCATTTTTTCATTGACATTTCCAAACTTTCTACAAGATTCGTTTTCTTAATGTATTTGTCCCTTTGGTTTTCTTTTTGGACTGGCCAAGATTACCGCCATAAATATCCTCAGACAACCAAAGAAGTATTGCAGAAAACTTTCGAAATGTAGAACTTTAGATTATGGACTAGTTTTAAAACTTTGTATTCTCAAATCAAACAATAAATAAATTAATAACTTAACACGTATATATGATTCCTAAAAAGTAAACCATTTTAAAAGACGATGTAGGGCTAAAAATAAAATAAAATCGATAAAAAATTAATTTTTGATTTTTGAAAATTTTAGGCCCCGAGCGCGACGTGTTACTTATATTCCATTAAGCTAAAAATTGGTGGGGATTCTTTTTAAACATAATGGAACAAAATTCCGCCCGGCACTCCCCAAAAATTAAAACTTCAAAAATAAGGGGCACCCTAACGGAGTGCCTCAGGGCTCTGTATTGGGGCCACTCCTCTTTATTATATGTGTCAATGATATATTTCATTTTATGTTGCCCCATAGGTGTATTGCTTACGCTGATGACACCACATTGCTAACTTCCCATAGTAACCTTCATGTTTTACATCAACAGACTTCTTTAATTTCTGATCAAGCCAAAACCTGGCTCATCACTAATAAAATGAAAATTTATGAGGAAAAAATTTAGAAGCTTGTCTTTTCCACGAGTAACACAGTGACAAAGGGTGACAGTGTGAAACTCATAGGTGTCACACTGGACGATAAACTAAACTGGTTTAGTCATATTGATCAGCTAAGCCACAAACTTGCCAGCACAATATTTTTGCTCCGCCAGCTAAGAAGGCATTTGGTTTTGGAAACCTCGAAAGCGAGTTATTTTTCACTGTTTCATTCACACATTAGTTATGACATCACTTTATGGGGTAATTCTTGTCATACTATAAAAATATTTCGCCTACAAAAGAAAGCAATTAGAGTCATTGCCAATGCAGGGTATAGAGACCACTGTAGGCCTTTATTTATTTCACTGGGCGTTATGCCGGTACCTTCTTTATATATTTGTCTTAGTTTACTGGATATACACAAAAACTTAAATTCTTTTGAAAGGAATTCAAATTTTCATAATTACAGCACCAGACAAGCCGATTTACTAAGGCCAGCTAGGCATCGACTGACAAGATCGTCTAAAAATTCGCCGGCTATATAATTTTCTTTCAAATCCATTAAAATTATTGACCTATAATCATTTTAAGGGCATATTGAAAGAATTATTTTTAATTCACGGTTTTTACTCTACGAGTTCGTGGCGTTTTTGACAAACCCCGAAAACATTGCTGGTTTAGTGGCATCCATTTGACGTGGTACGCACTGCCTTGCTCCTTCAGTTTCTTGCTCTTGTTTGAACATGCAACAATAATGTTGCACGGCCACTTATTATAAAAAAAACGAAGAGTATATTATATTTGATCGGCACATTTCTATCGTAAATATCGCTCGTAGAGAAAAAATTTTCATATCATTGTGTTAGTGAACGAATTCTGAACAACTTTCAAAATATCCGTCTGTCCGTCCGTCACGTTTCTTGTAAGCACGATAACTTAAGAAAGAAAAGTCCGATTGTATTGAAATTTAGAAAGTAAGTTAGCGTTAGCTAGAGGAACCCTATTATTTTTGAAGAAAATCGATCGGTAAATAAAAAAGTTATTAATTATTTAATTTAAAAAAAATATATTCTCTTAATTTTCTTCGCTTGTACTAAAATGTAAATCTTGCGAAATATTATTTCCATAATATATTTTTTTTGTTTATGAACTTTACTAATATATATTTCATAGAAGTACGAGTTGGAATATGTATGATTGTCGAAAGATATAGGTATATCACAGACAATCCATTTTCGTAGCAATATGTGGTGGCGCAGCGGCTAAAGCTTTGCGTTGCAATCCGATTTATCTGTGCAGGAATCGAAAAAAATAAAATAAAACAACAGAACTGAAAATCATTTCGACTACAACATCCGGTCACTGCGTCACTCTAAGCTGTTCAGGCGCGTTAATGTGACGTAGCTATTAATTATTGTAAAATGAAATAAATGATATATCTTTGATCTGTTCACCACAGTTAAATAGAATAAAGATTGGTAAATTGGCAAATTGGCAATCCAAAGGTCCCGTGTTCGAATCCCACAGAGGTCGGACATTTTTTTTCATTTTTTTTTTTCATATAATTTTTTTTACAACAAAGATGGTATCACAAAATTTAGGATGTCAAAAAACTAACATTATTTACAAGAAAACTGCGAAGCGTATCCTATAGAATGTGTAACAATTATATATAAAAAGCTGAGTAAATTGGCGAAGAGTACGTTTTTAGCTTGTTTTTATTTTGTATTTCGTTACGTATTTCTCTGTTCTCTTTCATTATTTTGTTTTGTATTGTATAGGATACAAAAACATAACATAATGTCTTGATGTTTTTTTACTTTTGCCTATATTTTATATATTATTTTTTATATTTTTTAATTGACGTGCTATATATATATGTTTTGTATTTTAATTGGTGAAATAAATGATATGATATGATATGATTTCAAATTCATGTCACCTTAAAATGGCTATAACTTTGCGAGGAAACATCGTAGATGACCATTCGAAAGCTTATTTTAAAGAGGAAGGATAGTACTACTAAAGGATGTATTTATCAGAAATAAGCTGAACATTTTTTTGAGTTCTATACATAACTTCAAAAGTTGCTAAAAACGCCATTTTTTAAGTACTTAACCTCAAATATTTCAAAATCCTAACGTGATGGGCCAATTCTGAGGCCAGATTTGGATTCAGCGCGACAAATTACTTCGGAAATGACCTTCAGCTGCCGAACAACATTCTGACCCCTTGATTCGCAGACCTGTGTTATTAAAGTGAAAGTGTCAACCTATCTTCTGCATCAGTGTCTAAGAATACTGACATTCCATTTTCTATGGCTGTAGCCATCAACATTTTACTATTATTCCTTTTCCTTTTTATTGTACACGGTTGCTGGGAGTATTTTATATCTGGTTTTGATTGCGGATTAGTCAAAAATGTATGTATGCTTTTGTATTTGAACAGTACAGTTGGCTATTTACTACCTACCCAACTGCACTAAGGCTTTGCTCCTCGATGGTTTCGTCCACGCAAAGCATTTTCAAGGGCAGGTGAGTGCGGGAAAGTTTCGTTTGAGGTAGAATCGATTCGATATAGATAGTAAATAATAAAAAAAAAATTTGAATTTTTTTTGTTCAAAAATAAATTAGGCCGAGACCCTCCACCTTTATTTGATTAGCCTTTTTACAGAATAAGTTCTGACAAAACTCCCCTTTAAATACCCCTTTAGGACCCACATTTCAAATTTTTCTGAAATTAATATATACTTTTGTCACTAAGAAGTTTAAAAACTGTTACAAAAAAGCGCTGATATTAGAAAATTTGTTTATTCTCCTACAATATAGTGTATATTATACTACTTATAGTCTTTAGTTTAGTTTTAAGTTTTCAGTGATGAACAAACTGTAACTAACAGTTTTTATCAAATTCGACAACCGACAAACATCGAGAATTAAAAAACTAACAAACCGGATCTAAAGATGCTGATCGTTGTCACTTGAGCATCGATTTTTTAACTTCAAAAATGACGACATTGTATAAAACTAATTATATGCATCGTAGGTCAGTTAAAGACAGTTATATGGTTGCCTATCTTCGTACCAGCGAACGACTTTAGGCATAAATAAGCCATCCGTGGCTAGCAAACTAGCGAATAAAACAGAACGGAGAAATAACAAATAACTCACTATCCTAGAGTGTGACTGTGACCTACTTTTCCTATTCAGGTCACCATTCGGTTCTTGCCTCGTTCAGCTACAGTGATTTGTCCCAGAAAGCTTACTGAACAGTTTGCTAATTTTAACTAATACGTAATTATTACGGTAATGAAGTTTCGATAAGTTCGAATCAATTATTATTTTATGTTTACGATAAATTATCACATAGTTTCGATTATTAATATTTAGTTTATATTTCTTCATACAATAATTATATTAGAATACTTTTCAACACAAAAATCGAAAGTACTTGTTTTTCTAAAGGTAGAAATATTCTGTAGAGATGATTTGCATAAACCGATAATAGAGGCTGCTAATGTAATGCAGGGGGACATCTCAGCATACAAGCTCATGTTTTTATAAACACAGAAATTCGAAAAAAGTGCTGGTAACACGTTAATATGCTGCTTTTTATTTTGATTTGAGTAGAGCAGAGAAAACTCTGCCATAATAGTATTCGGGGTGTTGCCAATAATTGGGCCTTCTCATTCTTAAAAGGCAGACAACGGATTGTAGTTATAGATAACTTCAAGTCACGACTGATGTCCGTTACCGCAGGTGTGCCCCAAAGATCTGTTCTAGCTCCTTTCTATTTATATTAAAGGTCTCACTGTGTGTTCATACATTTTTTATGCTGACATAAATCAAATTATATACAAAAGAGACTACCAATTCAGTAGTCACCTCAAACTTTGATGCAAATGAGCGCTATTGGACGATGTTACCACCTTGAATCTATAGGCCATAAGAAGAATTTATGTGTTGATGGCGTCAGTCGCAGTTTCTGTAACGTTTTACGATATGTTTCCACTCTCAGGGCGATTTGTCACAACTCTTAAAAGACGACTTAGGACCCCTCAGTTTTTGAATAGACTAGGAAGAAAAATATGTCCTTAACTCGAATTGCTACTCTGCCACTCTCCGATGTATTTGTCTCCGTTGGTGCGCTTTTTCTGGTATATGTCTTAATACTAATTGACGGTAAAAATATTCATTGAAATTTTGGATTGCTTGTGGATAGCTTAAGGCATGTTAGCGTAGGTTATTATATCATTTGTCAGGACTGAGCACTTTAAAATGATTTTTAAGGCATTACATGAATTATATGAGGCTTTCCAGTTTTCGCAAACGTGCTAACGGCCATTAACCTGATAACGAGACTCCACTTTTGAATTAGGCCTATGGAGATGTACGTGTAATTCGGTGAAAAATTTCAATCAGATTTTTATTGATGATTATTGCTCAAAAATTAACATGGAAAAGTACGTCGACAATTTAGTTTCGAAGTTAAACAGCACTTGTTTTCTTATTAGATGGCTGAGCCCCACGGTTTCATTAGAAGTTTTAGAACTGATCTATTATGGTTCGATAAGGCTGATGTCATCGAGGAGTTGATGGGGAAAATATTTGTGTGCTGTGCTCCTAACAGGCAACCGCGACAGATAGCGTGATGCTGCCAGGCGTACCATACAGCAAATGGAGACCAACAAGAATAATATATGGATTACAAAATGTTTGTCAAGGCATTATTAGTAAGATGAATCATGACTCACATACGGACTAATATTTTGGGAAATTCTTGCCACATTCGTGTTTCGGAGTTATTGCTCATCATCAGCGTAGCGAAGAATAGGAAACATTGTCATATATTAAGAGTAAATTGATAAGGGTTGGAAAGTACAGTATACAGTACTTTATTTGTAGTTTCGCATATCACATGCCATATTTAGGCCTTAAATCAGATCAGTCAGTACTAGTGGATTGTGTGAGTCGGACGAAAACCCGACTATTATCTGATGGAACCAGATTAGTTCTCCTCCCCGTTTGGTGGCAAAATGTCTCGTTGGGGTGACTCACCTCCGAAAACGACCAAAAACCACCCCCAAACGGGGTCAAACTCTCTTCAGCATCCTCGAAAACGGGGATCACCAAGATCCCCCGTTTTCGAGGATGCTGAACACCATGGTGGTGGTGGGATTCCTCCCCGGAGTGACCCACCCCGGTAAATAGCCAATAACAACCCTCCAAAGGGGCGAGAGTGCGTTCTCAGCATAACCCCGGCAAAGTTCCCCCCCGTTTTTGAGGATGCTACACAAGAAAAAAACATTAAGATGTCACCTCGATCTCGTCAACAAAGTAATCATCTTCATTTGCTGTGGAGCTGAAAAAACATGAATGTATATTTTTGTACATATTTTTTGGGAAAAATAGGTTTATGTCATAACACAGGAACACAAAAACAAAAAGTATCGTGGGCTAGTGACCAGACCCTCATTTTCCCATGTATTTTCACTCGCTGAACACGACTCTGGCATCAGAATGGGACATTCCTGGACGAATTTATGAGTCATAATGGAAAAAAGCTCGAAAATCATTAATTTGCCGTATGACCTTACATATTTCAAGATCATTGGCAGTAGCGTTGGCGTCAATTGAGGACAGCTCCAATACATACTGTCTAGGTGGTAATGATATAGCAGATAACAATAAGCCCCATAACCCAACAATAGCCCAACGGCCCAATAAACCAGTGACCCAATAAATCAGCAATTCATATTACCAAAATTCGTAAATTTAAATGAAAAATTCCTCGTGCAGTGATGCTTTCGTACTCTTTTATCTTCAAAAAATATACGTGATGACCCATAAACCAACAATAACCCAACGGCTCAACAACCTAAGGACCCAATAAATGAGCAATTCATATTATCAAGTTTAAGTAAAACCAAAAAAAAAAACAGCCGCAAAATCCGAATCTGGCATTGAAATTGGGCTTACATGTCACAATTTTTTTATAGTCTATTTATAGTAGAAAAATGGACCAAATATGGAACAAGCATCCATTTTTACTGAAACCAAACAAACCTAATGAATGGAAATTGTTTTTGGACTCTTCCACGCGAAGTCACGGTACTAATAAATTGGCACCGATGCCTGTTGCCCATTCGACAGTCCTGAAGGAAGAGTATTCAAATATAGAATCGGTTTTGAAAAAGATCAAGTACGAAGAACATAAGTGGCAAATTTGTGGTGACTTGAAAATATTGTCGATGATTTTGGGCCAACAGTCGGGCTATGAAGTATCCATATTTCTTATGTGCATGGGATAGTCGAGATCGAGAGAATCATTACGTCAAAGAAAAATGGAAACAAAGGATCTCTTTGAATCCTGGTTCAATGAACGTTATTAAAAGATATTAGTCGAATGTTCCAAAATTATTTTGTCTCCTCTTCACACAAAACTATGTTTAATAGAACAATTTGTCAAAGCCCTTGACAAAGAAGAAAAATGTTATCAGTATTTAACACGTAAGTTCAGTCGTATATCCGAAGCTAAATTAATGAAAGGAATATTTGATGGACCACAAATTCGTACTGTGTTGAAGGATGAAAATTTCACTGCTCAAATGACTGACATCAAAAAAGCTGCGTGGGTTAGTTTCAAAGAAGTGTAGAACAAGTTTTATGTAACAAAAAAAGTGGAAGATACAAAAATACAGTAGTCAACATGATACAGAATTACCACAAAATGGACTGTCTAATAAATTTGAAATTGCATTTCCTTCATTCACACATTGACTACTTCCCTGAAACTTAGGAGATTACAGTGAAGAACAAGGCGAATGATTTCATCGAGATATTAATGAAATGGAAAGACGGTATCAAGATAGTTGGGACATTAATGTGGTGGCTGACTTTCACTGGACAATGAAGAGGGAATCGTTGTCAAAGAAAAAAAAAGAGGAAAAACCCATTACGCAGGTCATTTGAAGATAAAAGAAGAGTACGAAAGCATCGCCGAATGTAAGAAATTCTTGCTTTAAGTTTACGAACTTTGGTAATGTGAATTGCTGATTTATTGGGTCAGTGATTTGTTGGGCAGTCAGGTTATTGTTGGTTTATGGATCATTACGTATATCTTTTGAAGATAAAAGAGTACGAAAGCATCGCTGAGCGAGGAATTTTTCTTCTTTGGTAATATGAATTGCTCACTGATTGGGCAGTTGGGTTATTGTTGTGTTATGGGTCTTATTGTCTCATTACCACCTCGAAAATATGTATTAGAGCTGTCTTCAATTTACGCTAACGCTGCTGCCAATGATCTTAAAATATGTAAGGATAATACGACGATTTAATGAATTTCGGGCATTTCTCCATCTTAACTCATAAATTTGTCCAGGAAGGTCCTATTGTGATGCCAGATTCGTGTTCAGCGAGTGAAAATACATGAGAATTTGTGGGTCTGGTGACTAGTTCAGGATACTTTTTTGTTTTTGTGGGCCTGTGTAATTGAAACATCTGATTTATTTAATTATAATATATTATATAAAATATTTTTATTGAAGGGGTATTTTTTTGCCATTGAGGGGGTGAACGGGTGTCAAGCACTCGATTCGTGGTCCTCTCCGTGTTCGGCATGCTTGAAAATGGCAAGGAAACCTCTGTGTTCAGTGGTATGATGAGAGCGCTCTCTCACCCTTTTGGAGGGTGGTTATTGGCCATTGAGGGGGTGGGCGGGTATCAGGCACGCGTCCCAGGGTCCTCCCCTTAATTGGCATGCTCGAAAACGGGGATCAATAAGTTAGATTCCGTGAAACATTATCAATAAGTTTGGAGGTGAATTTTGGCTGTTTGCGGGGTGGGTCACCCCAACGAGAAATTCTGCCACCACCACGATGTTCGGCATCCTCGAAAACGGGGGGAGGGGAGAACTACTTCTCTCCACTAACCCAGAGCCTTATGTGTACTGCCCTATTTCCATCTAAACATAAACAAAACAATGAAATAGTTTACGGTAAATGGAGTTATTAAAATGCAGTTTGATTTAATCGACTACACATGACTTTGAAAATACATATTTTTAACTGTAAATAAACTGTTTGTTATGTAAGAAATCTTATCTTTTTTCGTAAGAATATTTCCTAATTAATTAGCTTATACGCTGTTTCCTAAAAGCGATAAAATTTAATCGCTGAATGAAAGATATGTGATAAGCATGGTCTTAAAGGTCTTGCGTTTTTTCCTGGCATGATTATTTTCGCCAAAATTGTATAATAATCGTGTCTAAATTAACAAATGTAAACAAATACGAACCCTAGTTTATCATTTAGTGTTCTAAATTAAAATAAAATGCAGTTAAATTAAATGAACTACTTTCATATTAAACATAATAATTTTCCAGAACAGCAAAATAAATCTAACAATGTCAATATCAAAATAGTTCCCACTCTATAGTTTTTTTTCTGCTTGGAAGTTTCTCTTTTGCTAATAGCTAGCGTAACAAGGTTACGAAGAAATAATGAATGCAATATTATTAAACTTTCTCCGGATAATCTCAATTTTGTTACTTTTATTTCATGTTAACGCTACAGCTAAGTAGTGTCACGTAAGGCGTGTGTATAGACGGAATGTATAACATAAAAATATTTTTACATTTATCGACAATACATTTTGTCAAAATATGTATTTATTGTTTTTATCTACGTGATTCATTCTAAACTTTAAAAAAAAAATCAGTTCAAGCAGCCACCTCTTTCCGATTTTACCAGTTGCATTATCCAAATGGCGCGCTTGAATAAAAATATGAAATAGGAGGGAAAAAAACTAAAAAAATTCTCGAACGATAATATCACTCAAACCTGTGTAACGAAAAAATATTATTTTTCATCATATTCATGGAATGTTACTCAAAAAGATAGCTGTGGTATCTATAAATAAAATATAAAATCGAGATATATTTTCTCGTATTATTTCAATTAAGAATACTAGAACTGAATAAATCGTGTGTTTTAACTGGAACGTGAGGTTCTTTCTTTTGAAATCATTAATATCCAAATATATGCAGCACAGAATTTGGGTGTAATGATTAGATCATCGAAATAAAACCACGAAATATAAAATCTCAAAGTAACAAAATATTTGTTTAAAAAATAAGTACCTATTATTTCTGCTTACATCATTGTTAAAAAAATATTATTTTGGGTATTCAGCATATTCAGCAAATAACTTTCAAAGAAAACATTCGTTTCTTTCATATGACATTGGTGCAAGTCTGACCAAAATAGAAGATCAACAAGAGTTCCCCCTACGAAAAACTTGTCGACTTATTTCTTACTTCTTACATTCAATATGAAAAATAATAAAACAACCACTCTTTCTATATATTCATGATTCAAGTCTGATAATGCCAATATAGTATAAGAAGCCTCCTTTACGAGGAATTCTTTCTAGTATCTCTAGCCGCACTTATTTTTTGGCTTTGAAATGTAACAAATATTTGATTGTGATGTAGTATTCTTTAGGTAGGGGGTAGGGCTACAGATACTAGAAAGAATTCCTCGTAAAGGAGGCTTCTTATACTATATTAGCATGATCAGACTTGAATCACCAATATATAGAAAGAGTGGTTGTTTTATTGTTTTTCTTGCTGAATGTTACATATAGTAAGAAAGAAGTCTACAAGTTTTTCGTAGGGGAACTGTTGTTGATCTTCTATTTTGGTCAGACTTGCACCAATGGTATATGAAAGAAACGAATGTTTTCTTTGAAAGTTATCTGCTAAATATTCAAAATAATAATTTTTTAAAATATATGTTTGTTAGCATTACCGTATAGTTGACTACACCCTTATGCGTGCAAAAGAAGTCGGTGTCTTTGGCGGTGCCATACAGATCAAATACGCCGACATTTTTTGAGTGCTTAGTAGATCTGAAGACAACTATACAAAAGTGGAGCAGCTCTTGCAAATAAAATTATTGCAAGTGGTGAACAGTTGTCCTTTTTAAACTACTACAAAAAAAATATTTTCATTATCAAGATACGTATAGTATAAAGTGAACACAAATTGGACAAAATTGCAGATTTACATAGAATTTGACACATGGAGGTTTCAGTATTTTCTGATAGCATAAAAATTCAAAACGGCGAATATTCTCTTTACTGTATGGAAGCTAAATAAACAGACCAATAAAAAAAGTGAAAAAAAAAATCGATACTGAGCTCCGTGTAAAAATGAACAAATAACGAATTTAAACGTATATTTAACCGGCCCTTTTTAAAGGCGGCATAATGTTTTTCAAGAATTTTTTTAAATAGCAAACTACATTTCTTGCACTGAACATTTTCTTAGTTGATACATATAATCTTATAATTTTTTGGTATGTATTTGGTATGTAGTGTATTTTGAAAAATACTCGTTCAGCTTGGGTAAGATATATATGCCTAATTTTGGATTTTCTAATAAATGGTGGATGCGCTAGGTAGAAATTTGTATAATTCCATGTCCAAATATTTACTGAAAGGACTCTGCACGTTTCTTATGTAAAATAATGCCCAGGACTTCATCCCTGTGTTATTGTGGTCCATATCTAGCGAGAAGGCCTGAAATCCATTGATTTTCCCTTTATACGTACTTAACACGCAGGTCTATACAGAGAGTGAAAAAGTTTTCACCCTAAAAAATGGACTTAATCATGCAACTTCCGGTTCGTATTTCCGGTTCGTATTGTGGTCCATATCTAGGGAGGAGGCTAATTAGTTTGTTGGATTTCTGATTTTGAAAATTCGTGTCAAACTCGAGCTGTTCTTCAGTCACATCATAATTCGTTCCGAATTTGATATACCACGGATAGACAACTTCAAAGCTCCATAACTTAAAAACTATTAATTTTTCGGCCTTGCTCTCATGGAGATTGCAGTATGAAGTGATACTGATCTATTAATGTCTATCAAAATCATTCTTTTCGTCCTGAGAAGTACATTGGTTGCAGATTTCTATGATATCACAACTTGTACAAGGACTCTAGTTTCTAAAAGGGAAAGCTGAAACAACCATCACTGGCGTAGTTTTTCTTAAAAGTGACTGAATCAAATGCTGGTGGCTTGGTCAAAGAAACAGCTTCAAAAGACCTATTTCAAACATTAATTTCCTGAAATATTCCTTTAAATTATTAGCAAATTGATCTTAAAAATTGTCTGTTTCTGTTATTTCGTATAAGGATCAACAATTTCAAATTGAGAAAGATTTCCATAGACATATTTCAACTGTACGTTCTGTCAGGTTTCTTGGGTTTTTTTGACACTTTAAATATGTTCTATATTTTCCAACAACAGTTTTTTTTGCTGAGATTCATAACCATGATACCATAATTCTTAAAATTTGTTTATCACTTTTCAATAGTTCACGTTATAGATTGATTTTTTTTTTTTTTAATTAAGTTAAGTTTGAAAAGACGTTGCGAAGAAAGAGAAGAAGAGTGAGTAATTGCCAATTGACTCTTCGAAACGTTATCAATATGGACATTAAAATCTATCGTCTGTAATTTTTTTATATTTATTTTAGCTTATGTGAAACAAAAAAAAAACGAAAAATTTTCAAAGTAGACCGATTTTTTGAAAATTTAGAATTAGACATATATGATAATTATTTAAAATTTTCTTTTTATACATTTTTTTGCAACTAAAATAAGATTAGTTTACAAGTCTGTTAATTTAATAAAACACTAACACTTTGTATACCGTGTGTAACAGGATCTTGGATCCCTTTTCTCCTATAGTTTTGAAGATGATTGAAATTTGGAATATCCTATGTACATAAAAAGCGGCACTTTTTGACATACAAGTGAGTTTTTCTCACTTCCGGTTTCGGAAGTGACACTAACTTTCGATTTTTAAATGGAACTGGACTAATATAGTTCATATGTAATTTTAGTTTACTGAGGTTTTTTTGTATTATGCAACTAGAATATTTGATATTGATCTAAATAAGTTTCCAAATTTTTGCAATAATCACTAGCATTTTTAATCAATAATACCACTGACAATAGAGTGAGGATGGTTTACAATCATACACAATAACATCAAGTTTATTATTGAGTAACTTATCGTTAATTTCTGAGTGGTATACGTCGTGGGAACACTCTGTATGGATTGAAATACATTTTTCTTTGTGGTATCCAAGTGCAAGAAATTTCTTAAAATGCAAAAACATTTCTGCAAAGTTTCCACCTACACACATTTGTTTATTTAGTTTAAAAGTCGTTCCTCGCAATGTGTTTTTGTTTTTATGACATTTTGCATAAACATCGCTAATTATTTATTGATGCAATCTTACAAAATGGCAAATATCCTTTGCACATCCGGTGGCAGTGCTGCGAATGGAGTGATGTTTTTCGGTAATCTATAAATATAGACTGCGTTGGCAAATTTCTTTGTGCAAGTTTATCGGCCCCGTATTTTTTAAGTAGATCCTGAGGTATGCTTACCAGTGGTGTATCCAGAAATGCTAGTAGAAGTAAGAGCTGCATCATCTGTAACACAGTTAAAATATAAACTAATTTCTTGCAGGCGATTTCATAACTTCAGATTGATTTAAATATAGGCGTTAAATAGGTCGAACATTGATAAAAAGTAAAGGATATACCATATTTCCATATGTTTGGGACAGAAATAGCCTCTCAAAATATCTGTGCAGCCTTCAGTTATAAATCTAATGTAAATACAAACTGGAAAATACTTTTATCCAAATTTTAAATTTTCGCAAAACTGCGAAATACTTTCTAGTCCTAAACGTCCTTTAAACAATCGAGAAATATTTTATATAGAGATGAGATCAAAGAAGGTGTCCGATGTGAAAGAGAATCGCTTGCTAAAAGACGACCGATCTAAAATTTCACTTAGGGTGAAATTTCCGCATAGGTTTACTTCAAAGTCGACCTTTGTGTTTCGAATTTTTATATATTTTTTAATCGAGTTACTTTATTCAAAAGCTTTTAGACATAATATACCTGTAGCCCAACAAGCAAAATTTAAATGTTATACAACTATTTTGTTTTATTGCAATTTGATAAATATAATAAAACAGCAATAAAACAAAATTGTTGTAGAAATGACAATTATAAAACAAATTTGTTGATTGGGTATTGGCTTCCATAATACGTAATTAAGTATTGATTAAAGAGAAAATTTGTATGTGTGTATGTCTGTAAACCGTCTTGTAAACGCGCGAACTTCTGTTAGACTTAAAATTCTTATTTCTAATTTGGACTATATGCAAAATAACGTGGTAGAACAATCTCTATTTCTCGTTTTTAACGGCCTACACACACACACCCACAGAGTACACACACACACAGCCACTGAGTCGCTGGCGCAGCCATATCCGTCCTGTAGGGTGATTATCAGAGGCGTGTCAACTGTCATCTTTTATATAAAGTATGTTTTATTATAATTTTGGCGCAAAATGTTACTCAGATTTTTGCTTAGGTGCATAAAAATACGCAGATGTGCAAGATATCGAAACAGTGTGCCTTTCACATTAGAATGAACTTTACATAAGCTAGGTGATATATGTATTTTACTTTAAAGTGTCATTAAAGTATTTTTGGTAAAACTGATACGAAATCAATGAAATGTGTCATCGGGCATCGTGGCAACTGCGAATTCCTATTTTATTACACTCAAAATTTTTATTTTAAATTTGGAGTACACAAATGGTAGTCTAATGCTTCCTCTTGAAATTGGGTCAAATCTGTCATACAGGGTGATAGTCAGAGGCGTGTAAACTGTCATGGGTTATATTATCTGCTTTATTATTATTTTGGAGCAAGATGTTACTATGGTTTTTGATTAAGCACACAAAAATACAAATATATATGACATATTGAAACTGCAATATACAGTATGTAAGGTTTAGACAAATTTTACGCAGATTAGATAATACATCAAGTCCAAAACTTTGTTTGTGAATTTATTTCTATGTATTATAGTTATTCGTAATGTTTTTAACGCTGGACTTTCATGGAAATACCACTTTAAATGCTTGTCTATATAAAATCCTAAGTATTTTATTTTAGAACAGGATTAAATTGAAGAAAACAAACTTAGTTTTAGCAGTATTTATTGTTAACTGCTTGTGATTAAACCAGTCAATTTTGCCCATGTCATTTTTTACGTCGTGTTTCAAACTTTTCCAGGAAATAGCACTGAGAACACAACTGTGACAACACATCAGCGAACTAATTATTGGGGTTCTACAGGGAACTGGTTTAGGACCAATATATTCAACATATACGTAAATAATTTATTTACTACACAAACCAATGGTAGCTTTTATGGTAAATAAATCATTTGAGTATATATTAAATAAATTGGTCTGAAAACAGGTCCCTGAGGAACCCCATACTCTACCTTCTCTGTTCCACTGATTTCTCTTTCGTGTTGTTTCTGATCCATAAGGTAACATTTAAAATAGTTTGAGACTAAGCTCTCTGAAACCCAGATCTCGTAAAGATTTCGACAGTGCCGAAGACCTCTGCAAGATCTAGGAAATTGCATATTGAAGGCTTACTATCATATAGAACATAGACTTCTGATAGAAGATCCCAAATAGTACCTTCTGTGGATTTGCCTTCAGTAAGTCGATAGATACTGGGTTATCAACAACAAAGCCAATCTACGGAATCTGTTTTATTACCGAGGGAAGACCCCCCTGATGTTAGAATATCAATACAGTTATTATACTATGGAAGGAAAACATACTAAGATGCAAAAAAGATGATGAACAACTTATTCTCCATCAGGGTATATTTTCCCTTCCAACATAATTTAGAAGTCAAATTATTGTAAACAAAACTTTCATGTACTGGCGTTGATGATGTCATGTAGTCGGTCCATCAGTTAATCTTCTTGTAGTTCTTAATATATTTTGAGTAACTCAAGTATGTGATTCAACGAGTGCGGAGGAAATTGCGTAATACGTACATTTGCAATTAAGTACCGTCTTCACCAAGTACGCCCATGTGAAATTCTGTTTATAATTTGCAAACACAAAAGCTAAATTCACTAACACTATTAAATAATGCCATACGTAAACATACGTGCAACGACCTTAAAAATGCAGACAACGTCAATATTAAACTAAAACAAAATATTGTGATATTTTTATGAATTCATTATGTTTTAAATCATTTTAACCTTTTTATCGCGTCTCGTGAACAAAGTGTAGGTTTTATTGGTGCAAATTTTTTTGTTGTTTTTGCAGTCGCTAGTTCATATTAAATTATCGCATACGAGGTTCTCAGAATATTAGTCAGTTGCTAAACCAAACAATACATTTTAAACAAATGGATCGCGGAGAACACAGTAAACAAATTTTAAATTATGCAAATTTTAATTATTACTTCCTCTGTAATGCAATTCATGTTTCTGTACACAGACAGGGTCAATATCGAAATATAGGAATTAGGATACAGACAGCTGTGTCAATTAATTTATGTTACAATTGATAGCAGCAGTACCGTCAAGTTTATATCTCAGACAGCACAAGTATATCCTATGTACGTCCTGTGGATATCTGCGTTGGACATGAAGAAGATAAAGCGGATAACACAGCCCCACAAAAAAAAAGACCAGCGAACCACCCCCAAAATCATTAGCTAGAGCCAAGAAACACCCCTGGACTGGGGTAAAAAGTATATTAAGCTACGAGAATAGTTGTTACATCTTAATCGATCGAATTATACAAATTAAGGTTAAACAACAGCGTATATACAATAGATATGAAACACACCCCCAGTGAGGGGCGAAAACTAGTCCTAATTTATAAAAAAATCGATCCAAAACAGTAATGACTGCTGAAAAAGCTCGAAATGTCTAAGTTTTGTTAAAGTGATAAGAAACTGCATCAGGTCCGACGTAATCTTCATAAACTGTCCCTATAGGGTTGAGAACAACCACCCCCAAGTTTAAAGGACACAAGACAAGATAAAACCTAAAATCCAACAGGATTTTTATTTTGCATAGTATCCTAAAATAGAACTAGAAACTTACGTACCATCAACGTCCTACAGTGTCAACCCTCAGATGGTGTGAAAACTACTCCCTTTGTAAGATTTATCCATAAAAAGTTACGGTGACTTCTATAAAAATTCGAAACACCTGCGTTGTGTGGAAATGAGAAGAAATTAGACTATGTTCGACGCTGTGCTTGAAAACCACCCCCATGGGGTTGCGAGATGCCACCCCTATATCCGTAGGATGCTGGAAGTGTGCAACACGATTTTTGCCAATCATAGCATCCATAAAAATGTAAATCCGGTTAGTTTCTCTCTGTTTTTCCAGCATCCTACGGATATGGGGATAGCATCTCACAACCCCGTGGGGGTGGTTTTCAAGCACAGCATCGAACATAGTCTAGTTTCTTCTCACTTCCACACAGCGCAGGTGTTTCGAATTTTTATAGAAGTCACTGTAACTTTTTATGGTTAAATCTTATATAGGGGATAGTTTTCACACCCTCTGAGGGTTGACACTGTAGGACGTTGATGGTACGTAAATTTCTAGCTCTATTTTAGAGTACTACGCAAAATAGAAATCCTTAAGGGTGCTTGTTCTCAACCCTATAGGGGCAGTTTATGAAGATTACGTCGGACCTGATGCAGTTTCTTATCACTTTAAGAAAACTTAGACATTTCGAGCTTTTTCGGCAGTCATTGCTGTTTTGGATCGATTTTTTTATATATGGGGGCTAGTTTTCGAACCTCCCTGGGGGTGTGTTTCATATCTATTGTATGTACACTGCTGTTTAACCTTAATTTGTATAATTCGATTGATTAAAATGTAACAACTATTCTCGTAGCTTAATCTTCTTTTTACTCCATTCCAGGGGTGTTTTTTGGCTTTAGCTAATGATTTTGGGGGTGTACGATTTTTTTTGACCTTGAATTCGGATTCAGTGACCGAAAATACATAGGGATACATGGGTATTCTTTTGTCACCACTTTGGACGTACATAAGATATCCATCGTAACTCCTTAAGGATATCCACTGTACGTCCATAGCCAGCTTTATGAGTATCTTGATTTATAAAATATATCCAGTGCCCGCCAGCTATGAATAAATTTAAAAGGTATTTAAATTGTAACTTGGCATCTTAGTATTTTTAATTAACTGGTATTTTATATTTAACAAATATAACATGCATATTGCATATTCTATGGTGCAATAGCTCTGCTAGGATGAAAACGGATATCCTTTGGATATCTCTCGATGGACAATGCACGGATATTCGTAGATGGATCAGAAATACGCATCACATATATATATTCCTAGTGAACAATATACGGATATTCGTTGATGGATAAAACGTATATCCAGTGGATATCCCTCGATGAACAATGTATGAACATTTGTAGATGGATCAGAAACGAGCATCCAATGTATATCCCTTACTGGACAATGTACGGATATTCGTTGATGGACAAGACTGAATATCCACTGGATATCTCTCCATGGACAATGTACAGATGTTCATGGAAGGATCAAAAGTGGGCGTCCAATGTATATCACTTAATGGACGATGAATATTAAATGGATAAGAAATGAACATCTAGTTGATATCCTTTTATGGATAATAGATGGATATTCGTGTATGGATATAAAAAAGACATCCATAGGACATTCATATTATGTCCTTGGACATGCGAACACGATATGGACAAAAAATGGACACCATATGGATATCCTGTGCTGCCTGGGATATTTAAGACTAATACATTAGCACAGCAAAAATACATATATTTGGTTGGAATCAACAAAATAATTCACGAAGAAAATGGGCATAAAATGTCACACCGCATGCATGTCTTAAATAAAATATTTTCTTCTACTTTCGACTGATTAAACCACCGTTTCTTGTTTCAAAATAATGTTTTTTAATAATAATGTTAGCAGAAATACAAACGACGAAGAATACAGATGGCAGAAGTCAGCAACTTGCCAGTTGAACAAAATATGACTAGCCAAAAATATCACGAAATCCACACAGATCAGACTTGCCAAACCCTTAGTTTTCTCCATCTTCTCCATGACGTGATGCTGTCCGACGTACCATATAAAAAAGGGAGGCCAATTAAAATATAGCATGGATCATAAAAGGTACGTGAAGATGTGAATAAAAAGAAGATTTCAGCTGGCATATTTGCTATTTACTGTTTTAGATTTTTTATGCGCACAAGTGGAAAATAAAATCATTTTTAGAGAATTTCTTTCATTGTACGTTAGACATTGTCGATAAATTGTGCAGCATAAATAAACAATTTTTTTGGAGTCTGGAAACATTTTCTTAGCCGATAAAATGCCAGAATTCTTCTCCGCATGAAGATGTAATGTAATGATTGAGTAGGTAATAGGACTTGTTTTGAACTACACAATTCGAGTTCATGTTTGTCAACTATTACAAAATAATATATCTGGTATCTAATCAGTGAACATTTGTTGCTCACGGGTTTTTTATGTGCACATACTACGTGACAATGTGTTTATAAGTAACTAATTCAGTTACGTAAATCAGCTTTTTAACACCGTAAATTTTTTTCTACGCTCGATAAATTGAATGTAACAAAGAACTGCCTAAACGTATGCACTGGTTGCAATCAATCCTGAATTTCTGCATCCACAGGAACGAGAAGAGTGTGGCAGTGCAGTCTATCTGACGTCATCCTCGACCTTGACGAAATTACGATTTGTCAATCAGCCATTGACCCTGTTATTGCCGTTCATTGCAGACTACTGCGTTGCATTAAAAGCGCATGCGTATCCTAACCTTGCCTACACGAGCTTGTTCTCCCATATATCTAAATATACTTCTTATATACACATTTCTACGTTATAATTATTTTGTTTTTATATTATAATCACATTTACAGAGCTAAATATATCGTTTTATTTCACTAGCGCTAACAATAATAATTATTACATAAATAATTTGACGCCATTCTGTGTCAATTAAAAAACAGAATAATCTTTTAATGGCGTTCAAATAGACACAAATATTAGAAAACTATTTGACTTCTTAAACCTCCTTAAATCCTTTATTTTCCACAAAAAAAAATAAAGATACCCACTGGTTTTCCCCGTGAATCATTCGGAATTAATGAATGAAAAATTTGTTATGTCATATATCATTTCACAGAATGTTTTGACTGTACCTATTCTCTTGATAACGTAACAAAAAATATTTCGTAGAAACGGGTTGTTTATAAAGCAAATGGTGAAACTATCATCATAAAATTAAATGCGACACACAGTGTTTTCTTCTGTTTTGTTCACATTTTATCTCTAACAAATATTTATCGTTATTACAAAAACACTTGTTTTATGGATTTTGCACATGTATACATACATATGCATTTGTCAACAAGGCAAGAGAATCACAATCCTCGTTTATTATGGCCTCCAGGACTTTTAAATTATGCACACACAGACTCTTGATAAAGATAACAAGTGCTAATCTAAATATGAAAAAATATGCTAGTTTACACCAACCAGGCCAAACGCGACAGAGAGTCAGCTAAAGTGTGCACCATGTTTAATTTCTTGGCCTTACTAAATGATATTCAAACATTTTTCAAAATCAAACGCAACGCCCTGAATGCCCATTCAGAACACTGAAACGATTCCATAAGCTGTCCTCAAATTGTACTCAAAAGATACTACTTTAGAAGATATTTACAATTCTACTGCAAGGATGAGTATTAACCCCTTTTCTCATCGACCTTTACACTAGTGACAATTCCACCTGTTCCAAGAAATTTTACAATGCTGATGACAGCACCAAGGCCTTGTGTTTTTCTGGTTTTTGGCTATTCAAAATAAGATTTTTTTTATATATATATTTTTTTGTAATTTCACCAATTTTTTCATAAACTTTTCATATAAATTATGTTATTTTCGAATTAAACAAACACTTAAACATTAAAAATAATATTACATTAGAATTATAAAGAAAATTTCTCGGTCTTGTAGTCGAACATTTAATAAAACATATAAAAGTGCATGAAAAATTCAAACATTCGCAACGAATGTAAATATGCAAATTAGGGTTTAAAATCAAGGGAAATGTTGTTTTTTGATAATCTGAATGTATGTGCTAAATTTGGTAGATATCAGAATTCCACTTAAGTAATAAAAGTATATTAATTTACCCAAACCGCAATTATAAAATAATTCCTTATTTAAAATAATTTTTGTCATGTGTTATCTTTGTCTTACAATTACTAATGATGAAAATGTTACCGTGGACCTGACAATTTCCGAGCGTAGGACTGGAAAAACATACCATTCAATTTGTAGGACAATGTGGCCATTTAATTTTAAAAACATTTATTAAGAAATAGTAAAGAAAATCAGCTGATTACTAATCATTTTGTGACCTCGTTATTTGGACATGTTGGGGGTGGGGGACGCTTCGGTCAAACCATCGATTATGTAGGACAAACTTTTTTTCGTGTTTTTATCAAAAAAACCTCAAGATTTAACTAAAAAACTAACTGTTACCAATAAAATCACTGTCGACATATATACACCCAAGCGCAGTTATTAGCTACCACTACCGAGAATTTTCGCAGAGAGAAAAATTGGGCGTTTAGACAAAACGAAGCTACTCACGAAAATTCAGCCTGTTACTAATCATTAAAAAAAAGGGCACTGTGGACTACTAATAATACCTACCTAATAATACAACGGTATCAAATTTTATAGTAATATCTGGATATTTCTTAGTAGTACCTTAGTAGTACCCAATTAGTAATCTTAATCAGCTAGATTTGTAAGAATAATACCTAATAATACCTGCATAGTACTGAAAAATACCTGGCATTACCAGAATAATACCTAGTAATACCTAATAAAATCTAATATTACCCAGAAGCTGTAGCACTTGCAGTTACGTAGCTACAGCAGCTAAACAACAGTCAAAGTTGTATAACATTTTCTTGCTCGGAAAGCAAAGTGTCATAAAAATGTATTGATACTTTACTTGCTAAATGGAACCGAAATTTTAAAGCTTCCACACTTTATTCCAAACAGCCATATGTACCAAAACCGATCCCACAATATACAGTATATTTCACAGGGTGAGTTACTGAATCTATCATGGGCTGCCTAGCATGTAAGTGCGCAGACATACTGAATTTATTCAGCACTTAATTGCTTATTGACTCCCTTCATCGAGCCCTCAACCTCTCTCTCATTGTTTGGATATTGTGAGCTCAATAACTCATTATCTCAAACCTCTTCAAGTGTCAATTACGTGTATGGACCAACCCCTATATGTATTAGTAAAACTGCTACAATGGAATCTTCCGGAATGTTATGAAGAGATGTCCGTAATGCTATTTGCTCCTTTTCATACTGAGCAAGTATTTTTAAGACTAATTAGGAAGTTTATGCTGATTGGATAGTAGATAGCTCAGGTAAGTTTAACTTCCACAAGATTCTATAATATGAACCTAAAAATCATCTTGTTTTATTTCTATTTCGCTTTTATTTCCGTACTTCGACTATTAATATTAGTTGATCAAATAATAATAATAATAATAATAGTCCTTTATTTAGCACTTTGCTCTACATGTTCACAATAAAGTAAAATATATACACATATATATAGATATCATATAATATACCATCCAAGGTAAGCATTTCAACTAATACTACCTAATACATGACAGAAAACTTATATAATAATAATAATAAAACGTCTTTATTAAGGCGAAGTTTAGCCATCGGCTACTCTTACACTTAACCTTATATCTACAATTCTACATATTATAAAATATTAAAATAAAATAGTAAATAAATATTTACCAGTGCAAAGATAAAAAATATATATATATGTATATGTAGGTACTTATATAAATCAAAACTTAATGAGGAAATGAACAATATTCAGAAAAACCATAATCTTGAACATGACAGAAATTTAAATATAGAACAGGACACGCATTGAAAATCAGCTAGCGATATTTATTAAAAGCCACTTATGAATTCAGTAATTTATTCTTTATGTATTTACGAAATTTGACAATGGAAAACGTTTTTGCAGTTTTATCAACACTATTATAGTATTTTACAGCATTGTATGTGAAAGATTTTTGAAAAAGAGCAGATGTGTGCAAAGGCATTGTATAATTTTCTATATTTCTTATATTGACGGCATGAACTTGTTTTCGTGGTATAAGTTTATTCTTAAGGTACTCAGGTTCGGAAGTAAGTGTTAAGCGATGTACAAGCATTAAAAGGTTGAATTTCCAGGTATCATCTATTTTTAACCATTTCAAGTCTTTAATTTTTGAACTTATATGATCGTATTTACGCAAATTAAAAATAAAACGACAACAAGTATTTTGAACCTTTTGTAACCTATTTTTGTTAACAGTATTTAGAAAAGGATAATACATAGTAAGACAAAAGTAAAAAATAGGCAAAACAATCGTTTCACAAAGCTTTTTCTTAATATTATAATTTAAAATATACTTATTAGAATATAATAATTTTAAACGTAAATAAGATTTTTTAATTAGGCTATTTACATGCTGTTCAAATCCCAATTTATGATCAAAAATAACTCCCAAATTTTTAACTTCTTCTTTGTAAGGTATATTCTCATTATTGATCATTATTGTCATATTGTTGGCTAACTGTGCATAATGGTTTTTGGAGCAGAATAATATTACGGCAGATTTAGATGGATTTAAAATAAGATTATGACTCACGCTATAAGTATAAATTGACATGAGATCCGCATTAATATGTCTAGCTGCAAGATTATAGTTGTCTGGATGAAAGCTATGAAGCAGTTGTGTATCGTCAGCATAAGTTTGCATATTGCAGTGTTCAATTTGAAGATAAATATCAGACGTGTAAATTAGAAACAAGAGTGGTCCCAATATTGAACCCTGAGGTACCCCAGATTTAACCAACTTAGCCGCAGATTGACCAAATTTAGTTCGCACTATTTGGTATCTATTATACAGATATGACGTAAAAAATGATACTGCATTTTCGTTGAAACCATAGTATTTTAATTTTGCACACATTAATGCGTGATTAACACAGTCGAATGCTTTCCAGAAGTCTAATAATATGAGTGCGCTTGCCTGATTTTTATCTAATTCTTTCACTAGGTCATCAGATATATTTACTAGCGCAGTAGTACAACTGTGCCCTGTTCTAAAACCCGACTGATTTACTGGGAAAAGTTCATTTGAGGAGAAATATTTTTCAACTTGAAGATACACTACTTTTTCTAAAATTTTACTAAGGACAGGTAGTAAACTGATAGGTCGTAAATGATTGTACTCGGTAGGATTATTTACTTTCGGTATCGGAGAAATAACTGCAGTTTTCCAATTGGCGGGAAAAATACCTAACTCTAAACAACAATTTATTATATGAGTAACGTATAGAGATATTGCAGGTAAGGATAGCTTAAGCATTTGTAGCGAAATTTCATCAAATCCACAAGAATTGGATTTGAGATCACTTATAACTTTTAGAACTAGAGTAGGTTCAACGGTATCTAATTTAAAGTTTAAATTGTTATTCAAAGTTTCATTATTATAATAATCTATAGTATCTTGGTTTACAGTATTATTGCTAAAAGCAGAGAGGAAATGATCATTAACCCTATTGAAATCCAATAGATTATCAGGTAGTTCAACATTTTTTTTGGTTTTAATATTCATTTTTTCTAAACTTTTCCAAAAATTGCTAGAATAATTTTTATCAATATAATTTAGATAAGCTGCCTTTTCTCGACGAATATTATATATAATTGTCTCTAACTATTCTTTTGAAAGAAGCTATGTTCCGGGCTTGCTTAGCTTCCATGTTAAGGATGTTATATTTATTTAAACCCCTGAAGAAAATTGATCTCTGTGCAGCAGTTGTGTTGTCTCGTTGCAATACAAAATTTATTCTACCTCTAGTGTTATAGGTGTGGAAGTCCTCAAAGGTTTGTACATTTTCTTGCAAGTAGGAAGGTACTATATTCAATTTAATTTTATGTATAAAAATCAGTACATTAAATTCGACATACTTGTTCACATTCATCCATCCTAGTACTTCCAGCATGTCACTCACTCTGGTATAAATACTACACTTTAATATAATCCTCATAGCTCTATTCTGCAACTTCTGCAAACGATCTATATCACTTTGATTAGCGAGATACAGAATAGTACTACAATAATTAAAATGTGGTAATATATAGGTGTTGTATACCAATTTTCTAGTTTCGATAGACAAATACCAACTAACTCTTTTTAAAACACCAATTTTTTTAGCTATCTTTTTGCACACATAGCTCACATGATTGCTGAATTTTAGTTTGTCATCTATGATTACTCCTAGGTATTTAATTTCCTTGACAATTTCAATCACTTCACCACGCGCTTGGAATTCTAGTCTTTGCTGTTCTATTTCATATTTATATTTCTGTTTTCCTATAATCATACCTTTTGTTTTAGACACATTCAACTTCAGTTTGTTTACTTCTAGCCATTCACTCACCTCTTCTAGGACTTTATTCATTTTAGTCATCAACGCTGCACTGTTTTCGTCCGTTACATATACAACTGTATCATCTGCAAACAAATGATAACTGCAGCTTCTGAACAGATTTGCCATGTCGTTAATGTATATAATGAACAAAAGCGGCCCTAGAATACTTCCTTGCGGTATTCCCACATTTATACTTTTTGTAGTCGATACATAGTGTATATTTTAAAAAAAACTCTCTTAACTTGATATAACAGGAAATAAGAACTCCAAATTAGTGATCACGAACCAGCAAATAGTCTGAAACCGCACCCAACAAGTTTATGTGAGAAATATTTGATATTATATTTTCAGCATCTTCATATAAAACATGGCAGCCATATTGATTCCTAACGAAAAATAAACGTCATTTTTGTGTTCAGAAGGTCAAAATTAACTAGAAATCATACATGAAAAAATTTAGTCAAGGCAATTTTTTCAAGAAATCTTGGTTCCTAAGGTAAAATGCTGACGCGTCCTAATCGAAAATGAATCTCCTTGGAATAAGGAACAACTGTACCAAAGCCATCCCGTGGAGTTAAGATGTCGCAAGGAAATTCGCACCGTACCTACTACAAGGCCACTTATAGGTGAGGAATTTTCGACATAGAACGACAACCTGAACACCACTGATTCTGCTTTGAACTGGGGGTCTTCTCTACATATAGACCTATAGACTCTCGCATATATTACTGTATAATTGTTTACAGCTTTATAAGTGTTTCTTAAATATATTTTTTAAATATTATACTCTACTGAATCTGTAGATCACAATACGACAAATAAATTGCCCTATATTCGATTAGAATTGGACAAACTATTCGCTGTATGGGAAGATCTATACATCTGATGTTGATTCTTGGTCGACTCTATGAAGAAAACTTTGCTTGGAGAAATGTATAGTTGGCTGAGAAAGCTTTGACAATTTTGAGAAATTAATTAATAAGGTCCAAATTAACCATTTAAGGTCGATTCTACTCCACTTACTCTAGAATTCAAGGCGATTAAGTAATTATCTCCACATCATCAAATACTAGAGCAAAAATTACCAAATTGGAAGGGAGATAATATTTATATCTAGAATTAATCATTTATTTTCATTAAAACAAAATCTGAAATACAATCTTTTTATTTTAGAATTAATAATATTGAAGATACATAGCAACACCTTATTTATATTATTTCCTGGTTTTTTGAATTTTTTCTTGAAGAATCATTCGTTGTACGAAAATAGGAATAGAACATAAAAATGTAAATGGAAGAGGCATTTTAATAAATATACGTATAGCTAGCCAATAAATCCAAACTTAAAGGACCCAATAGAAGTATTAGAACCCCTGAAAACATTGAACGAGTCAGAGCATCTGTTGAATACAGTCCAAAACGTTCAGTTAGAAAACGAGCCCAGACGTTGCGCCTAGGTAAATCTTCTTTGCTTAGAATTTTACACAAGGATCTGAATCTTCATCCGGATAAAATCCACATAGTTCAAGAAATAAAACCATCAGATTTCCCAAGACGTCTACATTTTTCTGAAATTATTTTAGAACGTGGAATTAATCACAACTTGTTGTTTTTGTGGCTACATCAACAAACAAAATTACAGATATTGGAATTCCGAAAATCCACAACAACTTCACCAAAGACCGTTACATAGCCCGAAGGTAACACTTTGGTGTGCAATTTCTTCAATGGGAATTATCGGTCCCTAATTTTTTGAAAACTGATGGAAATGCTGTGACAGTCCATTCTGAACGCTATACCGAAATGATCAACCAGTTTTTGACGACACAATTAAACATGTTTCCAGGGATTCAAGATTGGTGGTTTCAGCAAGATGGAGCTACTCCACATACCACAAGAGAATCAATAAATGCCTTGCAGATATTATTTCCTGGTCACATTATCTCCAGGCGTGGAAACATTGAATGGCCCCCAAAGTCGCCAGATCTTACGGCATGCGATTACTTCCTATTCAGGAGTTGAGAATAAATATCCGTGAAGAAATTGCCAATATTCCGTAGACATGTTGCATCGTGTAATAGAAAATTTCACCAATCGTATTCAAGAGTGCGTAGAGATAAGGGGAAGATATTTACCAGGAATTATTTTTGAGAAATAAAAAATGCATACAATTACCTAGCCATTGTTATACCTTATTTGAAATAAGTAAAGTTACTTTCAAAATTATGATGTTTTCAAAACTTCCCGTCCATTAGATGTTATCCAAAAATGCCAATTTTCCAAAAACGCTCTGCAGTTCGGTAGTCGAAAAAGATAGACGATTGCGGTTTGCGCGCCATTGTTTGTGTTTCGAAAATCGAGCTCAGGACACCCATATTGGTTTTTGTCTATCTGCCATAGTTTTAGAGAAAACCCCAAATTTAGTCCACCCTGTACGTGTAAACACAATAATTCTCGCTAGATTCAAAATTTTTATTTCAAATTTAGAATATATGTAAAATAGCGATGTAACAAAAAGATCAGACTTGGTAACACCCCAATTTTCGCCATATTTCTTTACGTCTCTGAGACATGGATTCTTGGGGAAGCAGACAGTAATTAAAATATGTCATCCTTTCCACTAATACGAGTGTCGAGTCGATTTTAACGAAGCAGCATACATGAATATGTCCCTCTCGACAAATAAAAAAATTGATAGTTTTGGCAACAATTTATTCAGAATGACCAGGACTAATTCTTTGTAAGAAATGAAGCGGTAAGATCCAGTTAGTTACCTACCAAATAAATGCATAATTATTTGCCGCTGCGGTTATTTGTGTCAAGAAAATCATTCATTAGAAATGGCCGGATTCCAAAAAATTCCCTTTCAGATGTTTGTGAAAACGAAATATGCATTAGGGTCATTGTTTGGATGAAATGTTGCTGCTGCTGCTGCTGAATCACAGGACAAGACGAATTTGCAAATTATTGCAGCGTTGAGACTAAAATAACGTTCAAGGTGACTCTGCACAGCGAAATATTTCATTTATTACCTCTTCTTAACCGACCTATTCATTGTTATACCTTATTGCACGCCACATACTCAAAATAACGTCATTTTGACATAATATTTTAATGGAACAGCATACATGTATGTCAAGAAAATGGCGAAGTGGATACGTTAATTGTGAATCTATAAAGTTGTAACGAACCCTTTAATAATAACTGATCGATAATATAATAGAGTTTAAACCAAAAATAAATAACTCGGTCAGGCGTAACTTCTCATCCCTTATAAAGGGTTTTATTATATAGTTTACATTAATATAAATGATCCAAAAAAATAATTCAAATAAAATTACACCATCGCCTAAATTAGATGGGATTTAGGGTTTTTTCTAAAACTATGGCAGATAGACTGAAATATGAATAAATATTTTACAAACGGATAAAATTTAAAATTAATGTTTCTATCTTAGTTTTTATGATTTTATTTTTTATTTTATTTATTTTTTATTTATTTTCGTTACAATATCCTACAGAACAGGTTCCATTTACAGGATAAGGGCGATTACAATAGTTATACAGTTAAGCACGTTTTTACAATACAAAATATACACAAATTGTACGCAATTATACAGGATAAGGGCGATTACAATAGTTATACATTACAATAATTACACAGTTAAACACATTTTTACATTACAAAATATACACAAATTGTACGCACTACCCAACAAGCAAAATTTAAATGTTATACTATTATTTTGTATCATTGCAATTTTGTAACTGTGATAAAACAGCAATAAAACAAACTGCTGTAGAAATATCAATTATAAACAAATTTGTTTATTGGGTAATTATGCCACATTTTACGTATAAAAAAAAGAAAAGAAAAACCAACATGTACTCCGGCTACTCAAAAGTACAAGTGAGTGAGTAATCCTCTTACAAAGAGGTTTGAAGTCGTAAACCAGACGATTGTAATAAACAGGAAATATTATAAAAATATTTTGAATATTTTGGGAGCATTTATAATGGGACAGTTTATATAACTCGTCATATACAAAAATATTATAAATAATAGATCAATATATAACGCACCACATATGACATATATAGCATATTTTTTACAGTTTCTTAATACGACCAATGCTGGTTTGAAAAATATCTAATTGATTATCTACTTGATTATAATTATTAAACATTTGAAAAAAGGGAGCTTGAGTGAGTATATTAGTTCTTGGAATTGGTAGGGAAAAAGTTTGAGTTTGTCGTGATGAGATGCGAGGTACGTGATAATAAATGCTGTTTGTGAGGTCTTCAGATTTGATTACGTTGTGAGTAATTTTATATAGAAATATGATAGAGTGAATATTTCTTCTTTTTGCGAGACTATCAACGTTAAATATTGCCAAGAGATCAGCTTGGGGATATCCTCGGTGCCATATGTTTGAAAATGCAAGTTTTTTAAGAAACGACGTTGTACGTTTTCTAGGGCAGAAATATGCGTATTATAAATGGGGTTCCATATAATAGATGCGTATTCCAGCTTTGACCGTACTAAGGAGTAGTATAATAATTCACATGTGTGAATGTTGTTGAAATCTTTCATGTTCCGCAAAACAAATCCTAACACTTTAAAAGATGATGCAACCGTAGAGTTTACGTGAGGAATGAATGTTAGCTTTGAATCGAAAATTACTCCAAGATCTTTAATAACACCGGGTCTATTAAGAGATACATCGTCAATCTTATAATCATGTTTGAATATAATGTTCTTACGGGAGTAAGACATGACATTGCATTTACTGGCATTAAGAAACATATTATTTGCTTTACACCAGTTACTAATTTCGTTCAGATTATTTTGCAACATTGCACAGTCGGCAGCGGAGTTTATTTGGCAGAAGATCTTAACATCGTCAGCGTACAAGAGATATTTAATATTTAGCTTGCTTGAAATATCATTAATGAAAATAACGAAAAATAATGGACCAAGAATGGAGCCCTGGGGTACGCCTGAAGTCTGCAAAAAATGATCGGATTTATGGCCCCTAACTTGAACATATTGCCACCTATTTGACAGATAGGAGTCAATAATATTTAAGAGATCGGCAGATATACCCATGGTTTCTAATTTACATTTTAAAAAGGCATGATCCAGCATGTCGAAGGCCTTGGAGAAATCGGTGTAGATTACGTCCACTTGCCCTCCGCTATCCAGGACCTCAGTGATGAATTGCGTTTTGACCACCAGATTTGAAACCGTTGATCTCCCAGTGATAAATCCGTGCTGTTCCGGTATGAGGATATTGTCAACATGACAGTAAATAGAATCATATAGTAAAATCTCAAATACTTTACTAAAATTACAAATAATGGCAATTTGTCTGTAGTTTGTTACGTCATTTCTACCGCCTTTTTTGAAAACAGGTACAACTTTTGATAATTTCCACATATCGGGAAATACAGATGTTTTAATAACTAAATTAACAATGGCGCATAACGGAGCAGCAAAAACTGGGGCGCAGTCATGTATTAAAAAAGATGGTATGTTGTCGGGGCCCATGGTCATATTTGATTTCAATTTTTTTGATGATTTAATTACGTCATCTTCTGAAAACTTTTTTAGCTGCAAGATACCATTAGATAGGGTGATGCCAGAATTCTTTGAGCAATGGGGCGTGTTAGAAGTGGAGAATGATTTTGAGAAGAAATCTGCAAAAGCTGAAACGATCTGTTGAGGGTCTTCCAAGTTACTGTCGTTGTATTTCATGTTGAGCGGTATAGATGAGTTGCCTTTCTTAGAATTTAAAAAAGACCAAAAGTTATTTGGATAATTTTAAGTCATTTTCTAATTTGCTTGTGTAACGTTTATAAGCCTCCTCATTCTCAGTTTTAAATTCGGCTCTTAATTTTTTGAATGTATTATAGTCCGCTATATTGTTTGATTTTTTATACTTTTTTCGAGCTTTATCTTTGTTTTTTAATTTAATTATTAATTGTTTGTTTAACCACACAGGATATACGCGTGCGCATGCTTTCTTTCGAGGGACATGTCTGGATATTAAGTTATTTAGTATAGTGTAAAATTCAGTCGTAGCCATGTTCACATCAACATGATTTGAAATGGAACTCCAATCAACCTGTAGCAATTCATTGTAAAGGTTATGAAAATTTGCTTTTTTAAAGTTAAAGTCCATGTTATTTTGTAACGGAAAATTTTTATATTTATCTTTATATTCAATGCAGATTGTTAATGCCGGATGATAAGCATCTTCTGATAATAAGACATCCACAGCCTTTTCAACTGTGCAATGCTGACTGGTCAACACGAGATCTAAAATATGATTTTGAGCGTTTAATACGGTATTATGTTGATGATTTAGGGGATTTGGTCTAGAGATTTTTGTTTAATATAAAAATTGTACAAAGTCTCTTCGGCTACTGATTAGAACAAAACAAATATGATACACAGAATTGTGTACCAGTGTTCTTTTGATATCACAGCACACCAAGCATTAATTACCACTACATTTCATACCATAGCCAACTTGACTTAATGCAATTAAATGGTTTTCAGTAGCCATTTTAAGAACGAATGCCATCTTGCTATACATAGTTGTATACAGGGTGCCATTTAAAATAACAAAGTAGATGTCACTTCCGGTGAAACCGGAAGTGGAAAAAATGTTTTGTTTGTACTAAAAAACGAACAATCACACATTATATAAATCTACCAAATTTCAAAATAATATCTTTTTAAATAAACATGCTACGGGGTGTTACATATCCCCTGTGTCACCCAGTATAATAAAGCAGACAGAGAAGCTGTAGAAAATATTGTTTTAGAAACTGTAAGAGAAAATCCTAATATATCGTCTCGCGAAATATAGGAAAATTTGGGAATCCCAAAAACAACTGCGTTGCATTGCTAAAAAAAATAAATTCAAACCCTACAAAACTAGGATTAGTCACCATCTATACCCAAACAACTTTCAAAGGCGTCTCGATTTTTGCCAGTGGTTTTTGCGTCAGTGCAATGAAATGCCAGGATTTGAAGGAACAATTATATGAACAGACGAGGCCCATATAAGCAGTGCCGGAATTTTTAATCGGCATAATAACCACCATTGGGCTCATCAAAATCCGCACGTAACCGCTACAGTTAATCACCAAGGACGATTTGGATTTGGTGTATGATGTGGTTTTATTGGATACCAAATAATAGGTCCTTATTTTTTTCACGGTAATTTGAATACCGAAAATTTTATTAACATTCTACGAAAAGAAATATAGCCCTTTGTAGATAAGATGCCTGTAAGACAATTTCAAAGATTAATTTACCAACACGATGGCCTCAGGTCATTCGTCAAATGAAACACGAAATTATTTAAATGCTCAATTTGGGGAGGATTGGATAGGTATCTATATATCACTCAGGACTAGTGTATCAAAGTCTAGTTAGCTAAGTGAACTAAATTGGCAACTAACAATTAATTTAGCTAACTGGGCATTAATAAACAACAAAGTAGTTTAGATATTGTTTAATTTTTAGGAAATAATGGTCCTATTTTGTGGCCAGCTAGATCTCCCGATATAACCCCTGCCGACTTTTGGCTTTGGGATTATTTAAAAAATATTATATAGAGAGAACGTTCTATTTAACAACATAGAAGAATTGGAAAACAAAACATTAGCTGCATTTCGGACGATAACTCCTGTCATGATTGGATTTAATTCATAGTTAACCATGAAGAGTATCGTTTTTTTTAAATTATAATTGTCTTACATGGATAGTGTTATCAAATACTTTCAGGACGATATTACTGAAAAATATTTACCTATGTCTAAAAATATAATTAACTCTTCTTGTAATAGTCTTTTAGGTAAATAGGTTAACATATATGCAAACAGGCCATGGGACAGCTATATTTCACATATCTTTCTCCAAGGTGAGCCCATATATCAAACTTTAAATTTGAAAAAATATGATAAACTCTTCTCAAAATGTGCACAGAAAAAAAATTCTCTTAAATGTACTGCCACCCCTTATTTTTGTAATGCCGGCTCTGACTTTGGGTCCTTATTCCATATAAATGGTGCAAACTTCATACATGAAGCATGTATAGATAAAAGTTAAAAGATGGCGACAGACGGATGGATGGACGCAGGAGCGAGAGCAATGTTTAAAAATAAAATAAATTGCTTTGTTTAGCACACAGGCTATTTGTATACAAAAAGAGAAATACATACATAGAATACATAGAAGACAACATTTAATACAAGTTTACACACTTAATACGGAATCCTAAAAAGGATAGGGAAAACAAAAATTATTATATAGATGAAGTTAATTTGGAATAATATATTAAGGTTAAATCAAAGAAATTATTTTTAACTTTTATGATACAATGCATACTACAGGGTGAGTCATGAGGAACTGTACATACTTCTACCGTAAGTAGAGGCACTTAAGATGAATACCAAGTGACCATTAAAAAGTGTTTGTTCCCTTTCTTTACTATCATATAGAGTGGTTTATAAATTTTGTCCAAAAATTGTTTTGGTCATAACATTTTAACGGTTAATCCGATTTGCCTCATTTTTTACAACAGTGTACACTGTTGCCTAACAACCATCATACATATCCAAAATTAAAAAAAATTTGTTGGATTGCTTCGTATACGATAGCTCATCCTGTATATGATTTATCTAAAATTTGATATGAAATTTGTATAGGACACAAATAGATAGTAAAATCTGAGTATTTGAAATTTTTGTCACACTCTTAACAATTTTTTTATTAACGATCAATTTTCAAGTCAAATGAAAGGTTTGGCAAAATAGAATATTTTAATGTATACTAATATTTATTAATACAAAAATTCTGCTAAAAAAAATAATATCTGCATAACTCGTGCCAAGGTTTAATAAGTACCATCATTTTAATTAATTTCCAGGCCAGGTCTTAAAAATGTGGCTGATGTGGTGCATCTAAAAAGTTGCCTCTGTATGTGATTTCTCCAAATAGTCAAATTGCTTCCAAAGGGGACAGAAATAAATAGTCAAATCTGTGTTACCTAACTTTCCCCCATTTAAAGTGTTCAACCGTTTAAGATCAATTTTAACGAAAACTAAATTTTTCGAAATATTTTTAAAAGCCATCATATTCAAATGAAAGCATTGAATTTAAATTACTGAAACGATTTCAAGCAATGAAAACGTCAAATTTTCACAGACGTCTATGATCTCTATAAATTTAACAATAATGGATGCATAATGTCTGAAAATTAAATAAAATGGAAGTACCTACGTAATAATAAGCACTAAAGGATGTATTTATTTTAAATTCAATGCTTGCATCTGAATATGATGGCTTTTAAAAATATTTCGAACAATTTACAGTTTTCGTTAGAATTGATCTTAAACGGTTGAACACTTTAAATGGGGGAAAGTTAGGTAACACAGATTTGACTACTTATTTCTGTCCTTTTTGGAAGCAATTTGACTAACTGGAGAAATCACACACAGAGGCAACTTTTTAAATGAACCACATCAGCCACATTTTTAAGACCTAGCCTGGAAATTAATTAAAATGATGGTACTTATTTAACCTTGGTACGAGTTATGTAGATATTATTTTTTTAGCTAAATTTTTGTATTAATAAATATTAGTATACATTAAAATATTCCATTTTGCCAAACTTTTCATTTGACTTGAAAATTGATCATTAATAAAAAATTTGTTGAGAGTGTAACAAAAATTTCAAATACTCAGGTTTTACTACCTATTTGTGCCCTATACAAATTTCATATCAAGTTTTAGATAAACCATATACAAGATGAACTATCGTATACGAAGCAATCCAACAAATTTTTTTGAAACCGTCCCTGGATTTTTTAATTTTGGATATGTATGATGGTTGTTAGGCAACAGTGTACATTGTTGTAAAAAATGAGGCAAATCGGATTAACCGTTAAAATGTTATGACCAAAAAAACTGTTGGACAAAATTCATAAACCACTCTGTATGGTAGTAAAGACAGGGAACAAACACTTTTTAATGGTCACTTGGTATTCGTCTTAGGTGCCTCTATTTACGGTAGAAGTATGTACAGTTTCTCATGACTCACCCTGTATACAGAAGAAGCCATGGACAGCCCATCATACTAACAGCTGGATTCTCCAAGAAAGCGTCCTCAAAAGCGACTTTCAAGCAACGCATTTTCCCGAATCCTTTAATTTTTTAGCCTCATCAACCGGTAAGAGGACAATATAGAATGGCGGATGGTTCAGGGCAACAGGCAAAAAGGACGCCCTCCAAAATGTTGGCTGATGTCACCAAGGAGCTACTGTCAAGCGTTCTATTCAGCAAGAGGGGGTCAACTAGAATAATGCATGGATCACAAAAATTTTGAGAAGGCGCAGTGAATAAGAAGAAAATGCAGAAGAAGAAACCTTTTTTTTCTTTTATAAAATTGTCTTAAAATGACGATGCCGTATTCTGAATACCTCATGAGTGATTGCTGCAAATATTTAGCAATGTTTTCCTTTTCAAGTGATAAAAAGTTAATAGCAGCTCGAACTGATAACAATGGCTGCTCCGTCAGATTTACTTTTAGGAAATACAATACGGTTCCATGAAAGAGTTCGAGGATGGTTACTACAGATACAGTTATAAATCCTTAACACCAGGGCATTTTTTAACATACATGTTATGTATCCAATTGGATACGCAGTATTTTAAACTGGATACGGTGTAAAACCAAAATGGATTAGTAAGCGTCAATAATAGCAAAGAAAATCAATCTAATCAACGTAAGCTAGGTTTAAAATTTATTTAAATTTCTAACTTTTATAATGCAACAAACAAGAACGAGAACAAATAAAATATAAAAGAAAAAAAAAACAAAATTTCATTCCAAATACAAATCTTACACACATCTAAGAACACAAATCAAAATTCTTAGTAACTACTGAAGTAGAGTTAGAACTCATTTTCATCTTTGAAAAATTTCTTTACAATGTCACTCACGTCTTTGGTAGATGTCAACATCCGCTTCCCTAAACATTCTCTCTTTGATTCCTAAAAATTCCACGACTGCTGGTCGGGGATCAAAGTGAGCAGTATCTTTTCCATTTAAGGTAATGAGGAGACGATTGTTCATGTTTTTTCACTTCAAGACATACTGTGAGCAGTATTAATGTTGTTGCAGTGGGAAATAATTTAATTTTCATATGAATATATATCGATATTGGTTCATTATTTAAATTTTTAATAGTTTTTTTACAATTTTTTGACAGTTTATTATGTCATTAATAAAAGTTGACCGAGTCATTTAAAAATTTGTCTCGACAAATGTGTGGGGAATTTAATTATCTTTAAATAATACTTAAAATTATCCCGATCCGATGGATATTAAAGTCTCTAGAGATTTTTGAACAGTAAAATCCGGAATTTCCCCACAGTGCGACGGCGGTCGAGGTGATGCGATGAGTAAATTGGATACAGTGTAAAATATACTTAAAAAATGCCCTGCTTAACACAATACTTTTGCCGTAATAAATATATTGCTGTAAAATCTTGCTGTAAAAGCCGTTCAAACTCATGTTATATATCCACTATAGAGAAATGGCTAGCTATAAAATAGTTGTATAAATGTTATATAAAGGTTTATACATCTATTATAAATCTACCTGATTTGTACCTGTATAAAAGATTTTATTAAGCCTTTTGTGAAGTAAAAAACTGTATAAGATGCTTTCATAAAGTAGCTTTATATTTTGGCTGTGAGAGGATTTTACTAGCAATCTCATTTCACAGAATTGCTTTATAAGAAATTTAGCGCTGAATATAGATTCAATATAACCAATCAGCTGCATAAGTTGCCATGATATACTATTTATAAAGTGTTAAACGTAATAAGAATTCTACTTATGTTACTTGAGTAATAACAATACAGTTTCTGAATTTACACGCCAGAGCTGGTTCAGTATGCCATGCATTTTCATATGAGATTCAAAGGCTATTCGCAATCGCAAGTGTGTTATTTTGATTAGGTAATGGTAATAATGGTAAGGCACTTGTACAGCGCACAAACGGCACAACCAGACAGCCTATAGCGATGCAGCTAGTTAACCTTGGCAGGACTGTTACAGACCCAGGGTCTTTCCTCCGTCACCTCCTGCTTTGAGCTTTTGTAGTTCCTGCAGCACAGCGTTGTCGGATTTTAGTAAATTCATTCAGTCTCTACACTTTTAACAACGAGAATAACTACTAGTATTTAAATTTCAGTTTCCAATTGCCGAACTTATTGAAAATAGAATTTCTAGTTTTTTACATAGTTTCTACACTGGCAATGATCAGATATAGCATATTATTATCCTGTCCTTTAAATTTTTTCGTGTTTACTGTTTAACAATAAATTAATGTAATAATTTACTATATAAAAAGATGGTTTGTTAACTTATTTACGAAACCGCACGGCAACGCAGCACTATCGCAACGCCAGGGAAGTTGCAATAATTTCCACGAAACCACCTTGGGCCTTGGGCCGATAATGAACCTCAATTATTTACTGTGACACTATTTTATTTACTGAAACTCAAAAAAGTCCAGTTAATCACCTGTTTGTATAAGCTTAATTTTTTTATTTCAGTATTGACGAAACTGGCAGAAAAATATGTTTTCGGTTACAAAATATAAAAACAAAAATAATGCAATAACCGTAACCTTCCACAAACAAACAGTGTTATTTTTACTTGAATGATGAGGACATCGACCAATGCAATCGTAATATTGTTAACAAGCAAAAAATAATATAACGATTAAGAGAGTACACTGTTGTTATGTTATAGTATAATTTCCTTATAACAATTAATTAATACGTATTTATCAGTAGAGATGCCATCGTGAGAATTGAGGAAACATGAGGTGAACTATTTAAAAGCCGATCGACATTAGAACGTTTATGCGTGATTGATTAACGGTAATACTATGTTAAGTCAGGTATGTTTATTAATTATATTGAAAGCCATACAGCAGAGTGGGTAGATAAGGTGAGAAAAATGTTTCCAACAGGTAATAATTGTATACATCTTTTTTGAATAATTGCCAATAAATTTTATATTGCACTTGATGGTACAATTTGTAACGAAAATTAAAAATTCCATACAACTTGATGAGTGCAATATGGATGCCATACATGCCTGTCAATTTTGGCAACATCTGCCACCGCACAAAATTTCGAACACTCTTTAAGCGAACCATATTATACATTTGTCATACAGATTGATGGGGATCAAACTGATGCCAGACATTTTGTTATGTCAAATTACCGTATGGCGTTCAGTATTTTGATTCATTTTTGTACACGGAACGTATAAAATAATTGCCATACAAATACACGTAGGACAAATACGTGCCATGTAGGAAACATGGTCAAATATGTTAAGGTATGTTTGTATGTTAAATTACCGTATGGCATTTGGTTTTTGATTCATTTTGATATGAGGAATGTATAAAATAATTACCATACAAATACATGTAAGATAAACACGTGCCATACAGGAATCGATAAAATATGTTTTTTGCGAGATCAGGTATGTATGTTTGTATGCATTTCATTTCTTTGTTCGTCTTGATATAAGGAATGTATAAAATAATTGCCATACAAATACAATAGGGTAAATACATGCCATACAAATAAATGTAGGATAAATGGTTTTCGCGTGTTGAGGTATGGTAAAGACCGTATTCTTGTAAAAACCGCTGCCCAAAGAATCACTACTTCCACATCCAGACTTTCCATCAAAGTTTCTCACAACGAAAAAATTTTGTATGTGAAAAAAAACGTTTATGGACCTTTAATAATATAAGATTTAAAATCGTCTACCCCAAAAACCCATAAAATGATATCCCACATAGATAGTAGGGTGAGGGTAGTGACCTTATGACATCTCTTGTATATACTAAATACCAATTTTATGAACTCTTACCGCTTGATTTATCTATTTACCCTCATTTACCCCAATTTATCCCCCAACCCTTCAACGGAATAAGATGAAAATATAATCTAGTTCCAGATCACGTTAAGGTACATACGTGTAAGGTGGAGTGGGGACTAAAAATTTAAAAGGTTGACTTTGAAGTCACGTAACTTTATGGAAATTTGAGATACATTGGTGTGCTTTGAACAAGAAATAGTATGTTATACTCACAAAATACCCATATATTATTTTTTATAATTCAACGGTGTTCTAAAAAAAAAAAAAAAAATCAGTTCTGTAAGTTCACCTGTAGTACCCACTTGCCCCGGTGACTGGGGCAAGTGGGTTTTTCATCTCTACTTTTCATATGAATAGTTATATTCTCAATTGGGGCAAGTGGATTAATCTGCACGATTTTAGCTACAAAACGTTTTTTTCAAATCTAAAATATTCCCAAAATTATGGGAGTTTCGAACTTAAGTTAAGTTAAGGTATTTTTCTGAAGTAAAATAGTAAAATGCTATTAAACTATTTTATTGCAAAAACAGAACGAAATGATTTAAATTAAAGTTTTGTACAAAGAAAAAGTTCATTGGGCACGTTTAGGGAATGCAACCGCTGAGAATAATCACTCAACCTTATAGTCCACAGTACATCGCCCTTTTTTTTTAATGATTAGTAACAGGCTGAATTTTCGTGAGTAGCTTCGTTTTGACGAGACGCCCAACTTTTCTCTCTGCGAAAATTCTCGGTAGTGGTAGCTACTAGCAAAAATTATTTTTTCTATTTCACACGAATTAGACGATTCGACAACCTGTCAAATTATGTTGTTGTGGACAAATACGAGGCTTATTATAATTAACTCGCGCAAACGTAACCAAGGCAATCGAAAAACAAACTCTTTAACGAATGAAAAATATATTGCCAAAATAATTTGACAGATTGTCGAATTGTCTAATTCGTGTGAAATAGAAAAAATAATTTTTGCTATTAGCTACCACTACCGAGAATTTTCGCAGAGAGAAAAGTTGGGCGTCTCGTCAAAACTAAGCTACTCACGAAAATTCAGCCTGTTACTAATCACTGAAAAAAAAGGGCGATGTACTGTGGACTATGATTACTTTTTGATTCAAGTCAATTGTTGTGAGTTTGCTAAACGATGTAAAGCAAGCTTATAATAAATATCACTGCAAGTGAGTTAAGTCTCACCGATGACTAAACTTAGCGTGAATTTTTGTTGTGGCATAAAACACTCAACAGTTGACGATTAGCACATTTTCAGCATTGTCGTTTAGGGAACCGTTGCGTTCCCTAAACGTATCCATTTTATAACAAAATAAAAATAAAAAATTGGAAAAGGGCAAGTGGGGACTAATCCCCACTTTCCCTTAAGGACTAGTCCCCACTTGCCCCGCCAACAAAAATAGCGGGGCAAGTGGGAACTATGGGGCTAAACTTGGGAAACAGGGTAATAAAATTTTTTAAAAATTGCAAGTAGTAACATTAGTGACATACAACATCAGCAGTCTTGAAAGTTTGACATATTATAGTCTGCTTTCATAGATAAAAAATTTTGAATTCTTTGAAGACAACTTGAAAATCTCGATCAAATGTAGACAATTTCCAAATGAACAAATTGATGCCTTAAAAATGTTCCAAAATCTATACCCAATACGTTGCAGCTGCATGGAGATCTGAAGAACAATCTATTGTGAGTTAAATTTACAAATAGGATTTTTCTCACAAATTATAATAAAAATACCCACTTGCCCCAGATCCCCACTTGCCCCACTCCACCTTACCAAATTTCGTCAATATCTTAAACGGTTCCAGAGTAATCGTGCGCACAAAAAAGTTACAGACCGACAGACAGAATTTTTTTTTTCGCTCAAACTTAAAATCTCGACGTTTCATGACATTCTAAGCCTATTTGAACAATAAAAATTTTCAACATTTTGTTTGTCGTTACTATACTTCCACTGGATGTGGAAGTAATTGAACTGTACCATTTTTGGTCATTGTTAAATGTCTTGCATAAGCATACGCAATGATAATACCTACCAAAAATAATTTAAATTAATTCCAGATCTATGACAGGTACGTGTTTTAGTAGGAATAAAAATTGTTAGATTTGCCAAGAACAATTGATACTAAATTACTAGCTAAGTTATTAAGATTCTTTGTAATTTTTACTAATTTTAAAATACCAGATCGTTAACATTTGATGTATGAAGAAATCGCTGATAAACCTTATGTAGGGCATTTCCAGTATACCTGTCCAAAGTATTAAATTACTTTGCAATAAAATATTTAGCTATGATTTTCATATTTTAAATTTTAATCTTGGCAGCTTGATTGGGGAAATGCCAGTCAGTATGGACTCCACTCAAAAAGCTGTTTCCAACGATGTCACACACTCTATTAAAAAAATATATCTTTTGCGTATACGAAAGCAATTTTTTGCAAAAATAATACACCTACAGACAGCTTTCTAGGGCAGTAGATTTGAGATCGGTTGAGCCAGATAATGACTTCCCGACATCGTCAGTTTTGGGATCTACATTACCGACTGGAGCCCAAACATACAGAAACTGTACTATACAAGTACAGTTTTTATATGGGTTTTGTGTTTGGGTGGTGATCGGTAATGCAGGTTCCATACTTGACGATGACCGGATGTAGCTGTGCCTTCATACAATATTATTAATTAAGCAGCTTGAGCTGCATTAAAGTAAAATTGTCATACTGTAATAGTTTACAAGTTTGTCTACTAATGTTTACTAAATTTAGAAGTTAGGTAATTACAATACAAAAGATTTAAATAGTATTACGGCACATGACCCACCTTTGGACTAAATCTAGTTGAGCGAACTTTATTGTTAAAATATAGTTTGGTAAAATGATACAGAGTGCCACAGGATACTGGCTCACCGTTATTTTCCTTATTTTCCTTTATTTCTTAACTTACCCACTTGAAATTTGGAGAGCATAAGGTCTACAAAAAAAAAATCTGCTCCAAGGAATAAACCTATCATGCCTTAAGTATTTTTGTGTGCTGAATCCGAAATTTCAATTTAAAAAACTTTCTACCGCTTAGATTTCGAGTAAATCCCGGTTTTTATTGTCAAAAAACCGTATTTTGACGATAAAAACCGGGATATACTCGAAATCTACGCGAAAGAAAATTTTTTAATTGAAAATTCTGTTTCAGCACACAGAAATAGGCTTAGTCCTTGGAGCAGAACATTTTACTTCGTTGACCTGTGTTATCCGTAGAAATGTATTTATGGACATAACAAACAATATGATATTATTTCAGGTTTACACGGATGTGACTTCAACTTTTGATTTATAAACGTAACACCCTATATATTTTTACATATTTGGACTCAGGACAACATCCTATGGTAGTTGAGCCGATGATCAACTTTTTTTCAAGCATTTTAAGAAATTCGTTTAGAGTACTTTGACATCGTAAAATTCGTTCTACGGGAGGTAAACTTCAAAGAAAAAATATAATTTTTTTCTTTTTATTTCATTAATAACTGTTTACGAAGCCAACAAAGTGCGGTTGGTGGTTGGTCGGTGTTTAATAATACAGGGTCAAAATAATTTTATTGAACTTCAACATAGTTACATTTGCATTAAGAGTTGGTACATTATAAAACTTAAAGGAATGAGATGGACATTTGTAAATAGTTTTTTAGCGAGAGATTTTTATCAATTATTATTGATACTGTTGAACATGAACTACACCAATAACGTAACAATGCTTAGAAGAGATCTAAGGAAATTGTAATAGATTATGTGTCTATTGAATACCACTTCTTAACAGATGGCATGTTCATAACTAATAGTGTTTTAGTGAACGTTAATTTCAAAGAGAAGGAAACTGTAATCTACAGAAAATTTAAGGCCCAAAAGTATAAAATAAAAATATATCAAAGGTTTCTACAACCTTTTGGCTATCCATCGAAAAAGTCACGTGAGAAAAAAATGAAGTTTTAAGATGAGCATTTTATGATGTTTTCATTTTAATTTTATATTTATTACTTCCACATCCAGTGGAAGTATAGTAACGACAAAAAAAATTTTTAAAAATTTTTCTTGTTCAAATAGGCTTAGAATATCACGAAACGTCGAGATTTTAAGTTTGAACGAAAAAAAATTTCTTTTTTGTGCGCACGTTTACTCTGGAACCGTTTGAGATATTGACTTGAAATTTGGCACACATATGTACTTTAACGAGATCTAGAACTAGATTATATTTTCATTTTGTTCCGTCGAAGGGTTGGTGGGTAAATGGGGGTAAATTTGGGGAAAATAGGTAAATCAAGCAGGTAAGAGTCCATAAAATTGGTATTTAGTATATACAAGAGAAGCTAAGGTCCCAAAAAAAGTTTTGGCATTAGCCACCCCCATTACCACCCCCACCCCATTATTAAAGGGAATGAAAAAAAAATTGTGATTTAGTGTGTGTACAAGAACCAGAAACCTCAAAATATTTTTTTACTTCATCCACCCCCACTACCACCCCCCATCACCACCTCCACCCCGCTACCGATGTGGGGTATCGTTTTATGGGTTTTTGGGGTAGAGGATTTCAAATATTATATTATTAAAGTTCCATAAACAATTATTTCCACATACAAATTTTTTTCGTTGTGAGTGACTTGGATACAAAATTTGGATGTGGAAGTAGTGATTCCTTGGGCAGCGGTTTTTGTTTGTAGAAGTCATCGAATACTACAATTTGAAGAACTAAAAATTCAATTCGTCTTAACACAATCGAAATACAACATACTATTTTTGTCTAAACGTTCTGGCGGTTTGTTAAGGTTTACATCAGGAGACAGATGGTTATTCTAAAAAACATATTTTCTACAGTTTAATAATCAAACATCCTATGCTTTTAGGTACTTAACAGAATGCGGCAGTTAAAGGCAGAATTGATACGAATACTTTCCGTATCAGCAGTTTAAAACTGTAAGAGGCACGTTGATGTTGCATGCATGTCGCTGTTTTTTTTATTAATATATATGTAATATTGTATAAGAAAGCATTTTCAGAGTTCAGAGGTCAATGCATTTGGCTGATGTAATATCCTCTGTTACCAAAACATACCTAACATGTTTAAAAAATAACAGAAAACAAGAACAAAAGGATATTCCAATCATCCATAAACCATGATTATGGTCGCAAACAATATTATGTTATTTTTAATTACTATTTAAATAATCAGGACAACGACCAAGCAAAATATTAATAAACAAAAATCTTTTGAATAATAAAATAACAATTGCGATAGTCAAGTATACACTCGTAAACGAAAGTAATCATTTTGAACACTTAAAGATAAGATTAAGTAAATATTGTCTGTGCTCTGTATTAGAGATGATTGGTTATTCAATGCTTGATTGTTACTTCAAACAAAAATTGTGGGGCTAATATAAAAATTAAAGGCCATAACGAGATAAGTATACGGTAAACTCCCTCGCGCGGTATTAAATTACCCCAAGTTTCAGTTTATAAAATGGGGCAAGAAAGGATAAAGTCAAAATTTTAAATACACATTTTTTTCTCGTATCTTGCCTAACCGATCTTTTTGAGAAAATATGGTAGGACGTATATCAAAGGCACATTACAACAAAAAATCCAACCTTATTCCATCACAGAAAGGAGGTTTAAAAATATGTTCTCCAAACGAAAATATTTTTTGTAGAGAAGGGTAAAATGTATCTATTCTGCTTATTCACGTCTTACCCGACGTTTTGTGAGCCGTGAATTATTTTAGTTGGCCTCCGCTTGCTGCATGGCACGTCGAACGGCATCACGCCATCTATTGCGGTTACCTGTTAGGCGTACAAACTCAGCAAAGGTTGTCGCCATTTGGTTTTTCCTGAACTATCAACCGCTTTATATTATCCTCTCTCTGATTGATGCGTCCAAGAAACGAGAGGATTCGGGAGAATACGATGCTGGAAAGCCAAATTTGGGGGGTGAATTTCTTGGAGAATCGAGATGTTAGTGCGATGGATGTCCAGGAAATTCGTAGCGAACGTATGTCTGTTTCTCTAACGGGAAATTTAATGTTAACTTCCCAAAAAAATAATAACGCCACGAGACATTGACAATTTGGTTTATCAAAGACGAATTCAATATTTTAAGAATAAATTACTAGAGAAAAGACTTCGCAAAGGCCTTCGACAGAGTCAACGACTTTTGTTGGAGAAGTTGAATTTGGTGTGAATAAATGAAAAGAATTGAGAGGTACTTATTTGATCTGACACAGATTGTTCGACTTAACAATTTTTATACCAAAATAAATTCAAGTCCCTTCAGGTGTACCACAAGGCTCTTATTTGGGACCCTTGCTCTTTAATATAATCATCAATACATCCATGATTGTTTTACTGATGGTGGTTTCCCCTTATTTTTCGACGATCTTAAATTGTTTTCTAAAATAACCACCAATGAAAATTGCAACACACTACAAACAGATCACGGTGGCCACAACCAAATTTAAATCAAAGTTGTTGCCACTCGGAATTTTTTTAACACATTCTTAGATGTATATAGAACCAATTTCCACAATATTTAAAATCATTAATCGCAGAAATTTTTTTACTTTTTTTGTTTAATGACAGCCACACAAAAAAAGTGGTCTAGTCTGCGGACCAGACCAGTGTGTAATTATGTATTTGGACCCGCTGAAAAGGAATCCGAAGTCAGAATTGTCAGATCGGCTCGTTTTTTATCTCTAGCCCAAAAATAACACCCCTTCCAAAAAATGGTCTGTCCGGCGGACCATACCAGTGTATCCTTATGTATTTTGACCCTCTGAAACAGAATCCGAAGGCAGAATTGTCAGATTGGCTCATTTTTCACCCCAACCCCCCCCCCCCTCCCTCAAAAAAAAATGGTCTGTCCGGCGAGTGGCAACAACTTTGATTTAAAGGCTATAGCGGGATAAGAAGATGAAAATTGCCCCCGCCTGGATTTTTATTTCGAATTGGCCATTCGAAAGGACATATTTGAAAACCCCTTCAGCCAAATTTTCAACCCTCTAGGTGCTAACAGGGTGCTCCTATCGTAAAAAACGTGTCTTTTCGAAAAAAATTTCTCCTGCTCGACTGTTTGCTCCAAAAAATCTGAACAAAAATCATGGACGTGTGTTTTTGAGAAAGAAAGCACCGTGATTTTTTTTCAGACTTTTTGGATCAAAATTGGGGCCAGGAAAAATATTTGAATTTTTCAATGATTTTTTAAGCAATGAAGGTCATATTTTCTCTAACTTCTAAATAACAATTTTTTTTGTACTTTTTCCCGTACTTTCGAATGCCGGTGTCAGAATTACCATTTTCAGACCGGAACATGCAAAGGAACAACAAATTTGAAAAAAACGTTTTTTCCGCATTTTAACCTCCCCGAATCTCAAATTCGTATACTTGTAACAGCTGCTGATGTTATTCATTCTTGAACAATTCCCACAATAAAATTGTGGGAGGTTACTAAAATTGGTCCAAAATCGAAAATGAGATAACATCAAATCTTTACGTTTTGAGGTCCCAGGAATCCAAAAAAGTGGTTTTTGGAAAATGTCTGTGTATGTTAGCACGATAGCGGCGAATCTACTAAACGGATTTGGATGAAACTTTGCATGAGGGTTTCTTTGGTGCTCCAGAAGATCTAAAAAGCTTTTGGTTGAGATCGGATTACGTTTAGTGCTTTAAAATTTCTCTTCTCTCGCGAAAAAACACAACTGACTAGACGTTCTTAAAAAAACGTGTAGTCTTATCACATGGTGTCACCGTAATGATATAGACTTTAATGCAAGCAAATGTCATACTATTCAATAAAGAACCCTAATCTGCTCCATCTGCTCTAAGACTGGAGCAAGCGTGGATATCTATGGAAGGGTACCAAAAGTTAGTATATTTTATACACTTGTGAAATGAGTCTTCATTTTCCCGGCCAAAATATATGTTACAACTAGTTTTTCCACTCTCCGGGTGTTTCGTTCAGCTCTCTGAAGACGACGTAGGACCCTAATCCTGGAATAGATGAGTAAGAACAATTTCTATTTAAAGTTCCTGAAAAATCAGTTACCGACACAAACCACAGAATCGCAGGCCATATTAAACTTAAAGAGAAGGAGTTCAATGAAAGGCTTGTATTAAATTCACGCATATATTATTTTCGATTTCAATAAAAGTAAAAATAAATCGAAGCTAACTAAATAAGTATATAAAAACAAATCTGCATAACACACATGGTAAGTTTGAGACACATCCCGGAAATGTTTAATCTCAACTGCATACAAGGGTTAGAGTGAGGGTTAATAATCGAAGTTTCTTAAAGGATATGTTTGGGAACTTCGGTTTTGGGTTTAATGGATTGAGATTAACGGCAATATTATATATTGAAATTTTGGTTCGCTTGTGTCTAGATTTATAAGCCTTTATCCGTCAAGACCTCGTTACTTATCACTCATTTCGAGATCGTGACATCGATATGTCGATAAGTATATCTACCGTTCTTCAATATCTGGTATAACCCAAAGGTTAAACAATTATTCATAATATCTGCTTTAAAGAAGCGTTGACCTTACACAAATTGATAATAACATATGTAATGTTAAAACAATATATATTAAACAAAGGCATCTATCGTACCTAGGCACATATATTTAAAAATTGTTAACATTACAGTAATTATACTCTGTATTTTAGTTTCCTTGTAGCCACTTAGTTGGATGGAACAAATGTAAGTCAAATTAATCAATTAATTGATTGGGCGTCTTTCTTTATTTATTTTTATAGATGCATTTCGATAATAAAATATGAATAGACTGAGCTTTTTGTTAATATGAGCAGTATTTTCTGTAATACATATGTTGTGTGTACAATGAGTCGCCCAGACACTACGACATGTTTGTTATTCATTTGATTCGACCTTCGCGAAAGTGCATCGCACGATTCCAGGGTCTCTTTCTATTCGATTTTTACCCGTCTTTGTTTAAATACACTCTCAAAACATATTTATACATTGCAGCAACGGTTTTTTTTGTTTTAAATTCCCAACCTTTTCCAGGCCTCCTCTTTGTTATCAATTTTAAATTATCTGATTTAATACCAGATTAAATTATTTTTTAGTAATCTATTAATATTATTGTGTAATATTTTTCAATAACAAACAATTAAAAAATGACAATAATAACTACGAATTTTTTATGACTCAGCATCTAGATTTAAATCGAATTTTTCATGTACATGCAGGCAACGTCAACAGGACTCAAAAAGGCCTGTGAGTAGGTAGTTGATTTTGAAATATTCTTCGTATTCATAATGTCCTACCAGACGTTTTGTGATCCAAGCATTATTCTAGTTGGCCCCCCTTTGCTGTATGGTACGTCTGACAACATAACGCCATCTGACACGGTTGTCTGTTAGGCGCATAGCCTCATCAAAGCTCTTTCCCATCAGCTTCTTGGCAACATCACCCCAATGTTTTGAAGGACGTCCTCTTGCCCTCTTACCGTCTGATCTTCCCTGAACTATCAACAGTTCTATATGAATTCTTTGCCCAAGGTATACCATCTTGACTACTACCTCAGAGCCTATGCTTATGGTCTCCGGGTGGTTATTATTTGTTTGGTCTACAGTCATAATTTTCATTCTCAACTTCGGAGGAGTTAGTGCTGTCTTCTTTCACCAAAGCAGTTTTCTTTATACAGGGACGAATAAAATTTTCTCACAATGTTGGCACCAAACCTTAATAATCTAATCATCTGGCCACGTTTTATGTTTAAAGGAAAAGGGTCTAAAAGGCCGGTTTTCGGCCCTTTTTATTTTTGATCAAAAAATTTCGAAATTTTTTTTTTATCATATATATTCAGTATCTAATCTATTCCATTACAAACAGAATTTCCCCCAACTCTCCCGCCCCCCTGTATCCCCCTTAAATTATTAAAGAACCAGTTTACATTAGTACACATGCTTAGATGTTCTTGAACTTGAAAATCATATTTCCTTTGGAGAAACTGCACCCTGAGCTCCCTTAGCTCCCTATTACTACACAACACCCCTCAACGACAAGCACTCTCTCCTCCCACATACCTTTATGCTCCTACAAGGTATAAAATAGTTTTTAAAGGATTTTTATATAAGGATATATAAAAGAATCATATAAAATTGGCATTTTATTAATAATGTAAATAAAAAGTCCTTTTAAAACTATTTTATATCTGGTAGCAGCATGAAGGTTTATGTTGTGGGAGGACAGGGTGCTTGTCATTGGGAGGTTGGAGGTGTTGTGGAGTGTTGGGGTATTGTATAGTAGTAGGAGGAGCTTAGGGTGCAGTTTATTTAAAGGATATATGATTTTCAAGTTCAACATCTAAGCATGTGTGTTAATGTAAACTGGTTCTATAATAGTTTAATGGGGTTACATGGAGGGGGATGGGTTGGGGGAAGTTCTGTTTGGGGTGGACTAAATTAGATATTGAATATATATGATAAAAAAAAGTTTTCGAAATTTTTTGACCAAAAATAAAAAGGGCCGAAAATCGGCCTTATAGGCCCTCCTCCTTTAACTGTAATCACTCTTACTGTTTGGATAAGACCCTTTCTGTTATTGTGGTCAGCATTCTGAATTCACCTAACAAAAATATGGAATATTTCTCACGAGAGGACAAAAGACAAAATATTTACAATGTTAATATACGCTTTCGGACGATGTCCATATGCTATGTGGCACGTATGACAGTAACATGACGTATGTCGTGATTGCCTGTTAGGTGTACAGTCCCACAAAAGCTCTTTGTATCAGATTCTGACTAAAAGCAGTCCAATATATTGAAAGGCATATTTTTGCGTAATAATTACACATATTGCATCAAAATACCTTATTTTTTTCTCAATGAAGTTACTGATATGCACGACACAATAAATAAATTTTGATAAGTAAATATTCACGTGTACCTATAATGTCCAGGGCAGAATGTAAAGAATTTAAATTAAAGTTTGACAGCTGCTGATAAACACTACCTATTCAGTTTTAATCCGAGATTATTATTACTAAAAACAAAAACAATGAATATACTATTTTCTATGGAATAGGAATTTGATTTTATTGTTATTGTTGTCTCTCATTGTGCGATTAATGACTCGCCAAATATTTAGACCTTTTGGGCAAATATTATTATCACCTTGAAATAGACAATCAGTGATTCATACCAATACAATGGTTATTTAATATTATGTAACTTTTCTCCAGTATGAACATGAAGCATTTGCATCTGGTATTACACACGACATATTTTTCTTACTAACTTTTTCACAAAATAAAACCTAACAATGTACAGAATGGACCAAATCGATTTTTAAATTTCTTTCTAGCCCACTTAGGATGGAATTCTTCAAAATATATTTCTGTAAGGGTTCCAATAAGCCTACAGTTAATGATAGATATCTGTGACAACTACAGGTTCCTGACATTAATATTACACGTCAGTAAAATAACGCCTGTATATTTTCCAATCTAGACTTCAACATCGCCCTCTTAAAGTGGACACAAGTCCATAAAATATTTATTTTTTGGGATAATCGAATGAACTTTTTTTTATTAGTTCGCGCACGGAAAGCCGTTTGGGGCCAAATTCTTTAGTAAAAAGCTGAGTTGGCCTCGGAAAAAAATACTAAAATGTGGAAAGGAAAAGATTCTTCATTATGAATAAGAACAAGTTACGAGGTCATTGTTTTTTTGTACGTAACTATACACTAGCTGCAATAAGAACTGCATACTTAAATCTTTTACAAGGACTGCAAAATCAAAAATACTTGTGGAATATGCCTTAAAATCACTAAATATGTAACAGAATTCGAAAATATTTACCGAGAAATATGAAAAACCCTGATGACATTAACGACTACTTTATCTCGGGTTTTGAAAGTAATAACTCATGTGAGGAAATAATGAATTTCTATAGGTCTGGAAAATAGACTAATAATGTTAGTTATTTTTAATTAACTGTGGTCTGGATACCGGGCCACTCTGTCATGGAGGGCAACGAAATAGTCGACTCCTTAGCCAGGGAAGGTGCGGTATCAAAATTTATCGGACAAAAACCAGTGCTTGGCATATCAGCAAGCACTGCGAAAACAACCATCTTGGCCTGGAGCGAGAGGAAAATCCTCCAGTACTAGCAAGAACTACCAGGATTAGTTCATTCAAAGGAGTTTATTACATACCCCCTGAAATCGAGAACTAAAAAACTATTAGAGTTAAATAGGTTACACCTAAGAACTCTAGTTGGCCTATACACTGGGCACTGCAGACTAAATCATCACCTACATAGACTCGGAATAGCGGACAACGCCGAATGCCGACTGTGTTCGGAGGAGGATGAAACAACAGCGCACTAAGGATTGCAATACTGGTTAACCGGTTATCAGGACAAAAAACACATGACGATAATTACCGGTTATTTTAATTTTTTTACCGGTTATTTCGGTAAATTCTGAACTTACGATATATCACGTATTCAACGTTTCTATTTATGTCAGTGACTAGTATTCACTACATACAGAGTGACTGTCGCAACACTGAGCACTTTTAACAATAAATAAATAATGTTATAAGAACCGCTGCCCAAGGAATCACTACTTCCACATCCAGATTTTCTATCCAAGTCACTCACAACGAAAAAATTTTGTATGTGGAAATAACTGCTTATGGAACTTTAATAATTTAATATTTGAAATCCTCTACCTCAAAAACCCATAAAACGATACCCCACATCGGCAGTGGGGTGGGGGTAGTGATAGTGGGTGGTAGTGGGGGTGGATGAAGTAAAAGAATATTTTGAGGTTTCTGGTTCTTGTACACACACTAAATCACAAATTTTTTTTTGAGACCTTAGCTTCTCTTGTATATATACTAAATACCAATTTTATGGACTCTTGCTTGATTTACCTATTTACTCCAATTTACCCCCAACCTTTCGACGGAACAAAAATATAATCTAGTTCTAAATCTCGTTAAAGTACATATATGTACCAAATTTCAAATCAAGTCAATATCCCAAACGGTTCCAGAGTGAACGTGCGCACAAAAAAAGTTACAGACACACCGACAGACAGACCGAATTTTTTTTTTGCTCAAACTTAAAATCTCGACGTTTCATGACATTCTAAGCCTATCTGAACAATAAAAATGTTTAAAAATGTTTTTGTCGTTACTATACTTCCACTGGATGTGGAAGTAAAGGTAAAATCCAAACACCAAGCTCTAAGAAATACAAGAGAGACATTGACAATATCTTGCGACATGAAATTGAATATTTCACTGCCGCGAATATCCGTGGAATACATTTAGAAGTATGTCATTACCAGTTCTTTTTAATTAACGACCCATCAATATCGATATAGGAAGGGCATCTTCAGCTGGTGGTATTCTATGCACAAATATCAGACGACTAACATATATAGCTTTGAAAATGGCCCGTTAAAAGGGTTAGTCCCTTTTAACGGGCCATTTTTAAAAAATATTGTATTTTTAGATTAGGTATTCAGTAAGTACCCTATCTGAGTTTTGTTTTTATAATTTTTGTTATTTACCGAATAATTATTTATTTCAATTTATTTCATTTATATTTTTTTCTTTTGATAAAAACCGTTTTGTTTGTTCATTATATTAAATCTGTGCTTTGGAATGAAAAGGGCGGGTGTCCATTTTTTGTGAATTTTATGTAAGAACTGTTTCTAATAAAGAAAAGCCTTATATTTCTATAATTAAAGGCCAGAAGTTCATATATGTAATGTTTTAATATATATTTCAATTGTCCAATACTTGCTCCACATGTCTTACAAAAATGGCCGTTTCTAAAAAATATGATTTTGTTACAACCGCCCTTTTCATTCCAAAGTACAGAAATATACATATATAAAAATGTTTTTTTGTTAAATTTAGATTATTTTGTACATGGAAAAAGACAATTGTCATTTTCGCCACCCTAATCATTCATTCTAAAAATTACCGGTAAATACCGGTTAACCGGTTATTTACATTTTTATTTACCGATTTACCGGTTATTAAAACTTCCGGTAAATTGCAATCCCTACATTGCACGTTCTATGTACCTGTCCTGCTGCAGAAAGAACCAGGTTCTCACTTTCTAGTAAAGGGTAACTGCTGCCAGGGGACCTGGACAACCTTTCACCCAATAAGGCAGTTGGCTTTATCAAAAAGCTCAATCTATTGGGTGAAATATAATTAGAAGTGAGCCACAATAGACCAGATGGATGAGGTGGATGGTCTGTTACTAGGCCACTCACATTTCAACCTAACCTAACCTAACCTATTATTTTTAAAATGACTTTTACTGAAGAAATGAATAAAGTACTTTAAATCAAATGCTTGTGGTTCTGACCAAATTTCACTAGAATAATAAAGTACAGCTTTCCAATCACTGGTGACTATCTAACTCACATTACGAATTGTTACCCGAAACAAGGATATTTTCCTGAACAATGGAAAGAGGCACTAATTAGCCCGTTGTCAAAGGTTGGTAATCCTCAAAATATTTCTGATTTGCGCCCAGTAAGATTTTAACTGTTTTATGAAAGATTCTTGTAAGAATTGTGGACCAGTAATTAAATGACTCGAAAAACAAAAATGATTTCTCTATTTCAGTTGGTGTACAACAGGGTCATAGTATAACCTCTGCTTTAGTCCACGTGACCAACAAAATATTTAAAACCCTGGATAATAAACAAGCTATAGCTTCAATTCAGCTTGATTTCACAAAGGATTTTGACAAATTAAATCAGAAATTGTTATGTGTAAAGTTACACTATTTTGGTTTTTTAGGTATCACTGTATATCGGTCAAATCTTGTTGGTCTCAGTCAGAGTTCTCATTGGAAATAATTATTCGCGGAAACAGCTAATATCTTATATACCTCATCTACATAGCAGATATGTTTGTAAATATACAACACTGTTTTGTACAAGCATATGCTGACAATATCCGACTTCATTTCTCATTCGATCCTAACAATTACCGTACAGCTACAAGCTTGGTAAATATTAACTTACAAGAGATGTACAATTTTGTTACAAATATAATTAAAAAATAAACCCAAATAAATATGATTGACAATAAACTTGCATTCGTTTTAATTTTGATGCTGAGCCATTGGGAAATTATACAAGTTTTGCCTTCTAATATTATACTATTCTATTAAGTTTCTGAGTTAAGGAAATGGATATCAATAATCATGTAGGAATGAAACACAAGTATAATAAAATCAGTTGCAAGACAAAGCAGGCAACATTAATTTGATAGAGTGGGGCGTGGTAAAGTTCCCCGAAAGTCGTTTACACTCCGCGACGTCACCGCTAGATGACCACAACGCCATTGGAACGTAACCGGACTAGTTCCGGGAACGTGGCCGGAACGTTGCGGTAACCGAAAAAATATTCTCCATTTTGGTCGTACTCACGTAATTGGAACGTTCCTGTTCTGTTCTTGTGACTAGTGACAGAACACTTTAAAGTTGCTACGTTCCAGCAACTAATTGTGCTAGTTGGGTTATTCTGCACTCTTTCTCTTTCAACGCTGTATCAAATTATAATCTGCTTGAAAATGATTTAAAATATCTTTCTACAAGTATTAAATAAATTAAAAATATGTTATTCATCCAACAAGGTATATGATTATATGTAAAACTGTGTAAAATATATGTGTGCTGCATGCCGAGGTGCATACTTATGTATATATGTATTCATTTCCATGTTTTTATTTGGGCAATTTTACTTTATGCTATGTAAATCTGTAACTTTGTTATTTATTGTAGGTCACTTTTATTATTGTTGTTATTGTTACTGTCGCTTCAATAATTTCTACTAGTTTTTTAAAACTATCTTCTTAATAATGTTTTTCTTATTGTTTTTAAGGGTATAAGTGGTACAACAGCTGTTAAGCAAAACTACGCTGCTTGGATTAAGGAAATTGTATTTCTAATTACATTGGATTGTCCTCATATCACAGGAAAGCGCGGATTTATGGGAGGGGGGTAATTACCCCCCACCCCCCCCCCCCAAGATTCTGTAAACCATCAACTTTCGTTTTAAAATTTCATAATTTTTATTTTTTTATTTTATATTTTTGAATATGCATACAGTGTGTCCCAGGATAGATGTAACAAGAGGTGTAATGGACCAAAAATTTTGGAATTTTGGAATGGTATTTGGGGATTGAGTCCTGCTTGTTGTAAAACTAAAGTATACCAAAAATGACTTGATTTGGTGTTCTACAGGGTGTTTTATAAGCAAAGTTGTAAAAATCACCACTAATAAAGTACCTTTATTTTTCAAAATATGAAAAAATTCCACTAAGAAAAGTTATTTAGAATGCAATTTTATACCTCTATACCAAATTTCAGGAATATAAAATTATTTTTTGAAACTTCCCATTTTTTGCGAATTAAGAGTTGAATTCATATTTAAAGTTGTGTAGGAGCAAATGTTAATCATCTCAAAAAGTAGGCTACTGGTAAATAAAAAATTGAATATACGAGACGTAAGAAGGTATAATGTTAATCGAACTAATTGTAAAAAGAAACAATTACTAACAGAAGACTAATGAGGTTTAAAAATTATAACAAGTAATAAATGTCAAAAACATAACAGATTCACAAATTAATTATTGACCAATACAAAACAATGTTTACAATTTTTTTATTATTCGACGTAGCTACCACCCACATCCACACACATTTCGATCCTTCGCCTGAAGTCCTTAAAACTGTTTCGAATATGATCTAACGGTATGGAGTTTACGGCATTTGTAATTCTATGCTTCAATACTGCTACATCGTTAGGAAGTGGTTCAGCGTAAACCAACTGCTTGAGGCGACCCCATAAAAAGAAATCCAATATTGATAGGTCTAGGGATCTCGCCGGTCACTTGATCGGTCCATTCCTGGCAATCCAACTTTCTCCAAAATTTAAATTCAACCACCGATTAAACATTTCTGTGGAGTGGCCAGGGCAACCATCATGTTGAAAATGAACTAAAATATTCAAATGTTCTTCAGAAAATCTTTCAAGAAGCTGTAAATAAGTGTGCTTGTTTAACCTTCCCTCAATGAAAAAAGGTCCAATAACTCCAACGTGATAAGAAACGGCACACCACACATTCACTTTTTTATAATATTGTCTTCTGCAATGAATTCTAAAATTTGGATTTTCAGAAGCCCAAAACCGACAATTCTGAGATGAAACAACACCATTGGTTGTGAATGTGGATTCATCTGAGAAAATTATGAAATGATGAAAAAATCTCTCTTCCATGATTTTTTCTCCAATGGTCAAACAAAAATCCAACCTACGGCCGTCATCTCCCTCTTCAAGCGTATGTTTATAATTTGCTTTATATGCCCTAATTTTCTTTGCCTTGTAAATTTTTTGGAGCTCAGACTTGCTAATATTAATAAGACCTGATCTCTCTCTTAGTGGCATCCTGGGATTTTCTATAACAGAGGCATGAGCTATAATAGCCCCAACATTGTCTTCATCATATGCTTTTATTTCTTTTTTCATGTTAAGAACACTACCAGTAGTCAGAAACTTTTTAATTATTCTCATATCCTGAGAAAATGACAAAGACGTGATTGGAAATTTCAAATTAAATTGGCTTACCACTTCTCTTAGTGAGTTTTCACCGCCAATTCCGTAGCATTGCACAATATAAATTTTTTCACGCACTGTGAGTACCATTTTCACTTAATTTTTTATGCTTGGTTCGTTAATTTGAAACAGAAATTAAGGATAATATTGGCTACGTTTGACAGATATGTCAATAATAAATGATAAATGTGTATCCACTGCTTTTCTCATAGCCTACCTTTAGCTTCTACATAACTTTAAATATTAATTCACAAAAAATAATTTCTATGCAGTTTTAATTGAATGGTTCAAAATAAAATACTAATTTATTGAAAAAGTGGGAAGTTTCAAAAAAATAATTTTATATTTCTGAACTTTGGTATAGAGGTATAAAATTGCATTCTAAATCACTTTTCTTAGTGGAATTTTTTCATATTTTGAAAAATAAAGGTACTTTATTAGTGGTGATTTTTACAACTTTGCTTATAACATCCTGTAGAATACCAAATCAAGTCATTTTTGGTATACTTTAGTTTTACAACAAGCAGGACTCAATCCCCAAATACCATTTCAAAATTCCAAAATTTTTGGTCAATTACACCTCTTGTTACATCTATCCTGGGACACACTGTATATTCAAAAATTGTCAAAAAAACGTATTTTGACAATAAAAACCGGGATTTACTCAAAATCTAAGAGGTAGAAAATTTTTTATATTGAAAATTCGGATTCAGCACAAAAATACCTAAGGTTTAGTCCTTGGAGCAGACATTTTTTTTGTAGACCGTGTATTTTGTAATAACTGAATTTTCAGAGGTACCTCGTGTATGTTGAAATTGTGAAACTTTTAGTTTTCCTACTCCTCGAACTAATTTATGAAAATGCTCCCATATATGTTTTTGTGCAAAAATTATAAGCTACTGCAAAACAGGCTTGATATATTCAATTCAACATTGAATCAAAAAGATCGATTTATGATTACAGAATTATAACCTTTGCTTTCTGTGCAAGTTCTATTTTCTATTCTATTGTGTTTTATATTACTCAATAGTAATGTTTCCACCCCGTTATTGGTTACTTGTTGCGTGGCTGCATCTAAATAAATAAACATATTACACATAAAATGAAATAAATCATTTACATCAGAAATATACACTTTTTATGCGATTTTCTCTTACGTTATAAGTAAAGAGCATACATATATTTTATAAACCACTGGGGTTTATAACGGTTAATGTTGAAAATAATAATTCGATTAGACAGAAGTTGTCAATAGCCGAACGCAATAGTGTGGCTTCTAATTCAGGTAAACAATCAGAGTAAAAATAAATGAAAAAGCGAGGAAATTAATGAACAAAAAACAAATATCCATTCCGATGCATGCAGGTGTACTTTGCTGAGTGGAAACTGCGCGTTGGTGCCTTTAGAAGGCCAAATACCCGAATTTGGGGTCACAGACATTAGACGATGCAGACGAAGTGCATGTGCAAAATCCAGGGCCAATGGACTATTCAAGGCAGTCGGCCAGTCGGGCTGTGGTGCTGGTGTGTAAAAGTCAGGACTGGGCCCGCAAATGCCTGCATGGTCACAAAGTCGCAATCATGCGTTGCATCAATCCAAAGGATTATTTCCGAAAATTCATAATTACGGGAATTTATTCGATATTCTCATGAGCTTACGAAAATTTACCATTATTTATATATTGTTTTGTTAATAGGTTAATATCATAGAATTGAAAAGAATGAAAATATGGTTTTCAATATACAGCGTGACCCATTTGTTTTGGAGTCACCCTGTAAAATCTTTATTTGTTGTGCAATTTGAATCAAATTTTACACAAGTATAGAACAAATTAGGATCTAATTATGACCAGAAAAACATTCGCCTGTGGTACCAAAATATGCGGAAAGAATAAAAAAATCGTATTAGGCATTTTTTTATCGGAAAATTTTAAGGAAACTTGTTCAGAATTGTCAATAAAACTTAAGTCCGAAATTTAATTGAAGTAAGAAAATTGAAAAATTGGAATTTTAAAAATTTTTAAAATAATTATTTAAAAAAAACTGCAAATTGCTTGACAACTACCTGGCAGCTTGGATTTAGTTTCAAAGAAAATTGTCGTAGTACAGTTTTCTAAACAAAAAAAAACATTAAAATGATATTTTCGGGCTTTTCCGCATATTTTTTTGTTGCAATAATGGCATCTGCAGCTGCATATTGAAAAAATCACCAAAGTCACAATTACGGGTTTTAAGAAAAACTTATGTGAATGCTAGTTACGAGACATCTAATTAATGTTTTTGAATCGTTTTACTTCCTAAAAGTTGACAGGGTGGTCAAAAATTATTTTTCAATTAAGAACTTTTTAAATTAAATATTCTCAATTTTTTCAAATGGAACACCCTGTATATTTTTCGACGATGTAAATACTTCCTCTATTTTTTAAGTTTATTCTTGAATTTTGTACTTATTGCTCAATAAAACGAAAATGGTTGCAATTACTCATAGGGAAGTACCTACAAAAATTCATTACCTCCAAGTGGTTGGGAGATAGTCAATAATAATATAGGAATGAATGGAGTCTAGAAAATGTACTGATATACATAGCATTCCATTTAAAAAAAAGGCACTTGATCCTGTAATTTCGTCTTGGCTCGCCCTGTATATTCAAAAATAATTTCCGGTTATAGACGTTTTCATCTAGTTTACTTGTATTTTTTTTTTATTTCTAGCTATCGTAGCACCCTGTACACCAATCAATAGAAAAGGTGATATAATTTTTTATATCTAGAGTCTAATTTATAGGGTCGCTTAGATAACAGCCAAAAATTGCTTTCCCCAACCATATTTTTTGCTAAAACAAAATAAGTAAAACAAAAAATGTGAAATAATGAAAGGGTATAGTTAATATTTTTCGTTTGTAAGAATAGTAAATTATTAAATAAGATCCTAACGCAATTACAGGTGCAATTTCTTCTTTTTACGCATATATGTATATATAAATTGTATACCAACTGATAGAAAAAAACCGCTGCCCAAGAAATCACTACTTACACATCCAGATTTTTTATCTAAGTCACTCACAACGAAAAAATTTTGTATGTGGAAATAACTGTTTATGGAACTTTAATAATATAATATTTGAAATCCTCAACCCCAAAAACCCATAAAACGATACCCCACATCCGTAGCGGGGTGGGGGTGGTTGTGGGGGCGGATGAAGTAAAAAACATTTTGAGGTTTCTGGTTCGTGTACACACCCTAAATCACAATTTTTTTCATCCCCTTTAATAATGGGTTGGGGGTGGTAATGGGGGTGGCTAATGCCAAAATTTTTTTTGAGACCTCAGCTTCTACCAATTTTATCGACTCTTACCTGCTTGATTTACCTATTTTCCCCAAATTTACCCCAATTTATCCCCCAACCCTTCGACGGAACAAGATGAAAATATAATCTAGTTCTAGATCTCGTTAAAGTACGTATGTGAACCAAATTTCAAGTCAATATCTCAAACGGTTCCAGAGTAAACGTGCGCACAAAAAAAGTTACAGACAGACAGACAGACGGACCGACAGACATACCGACAGACAGACAGACAGAATTTTTTTTTTTCGCTCAAACTTAAAATATCGACGTTTCGTGACATTCAAGCCTATTTGAACAATAAAAAATTTTAAAAATTTTTTTGTCTTTACTATACTTCCACTGGATGTGGAAGTAATAATGGCTTTATTTTTCATATCGTGTAAAATTTTGATTTGTTTTAGAGTTATAGCCAAACATGCACTATTGTTGGCAGGCTTTTTTTGCTGTGGGACCTTAAATAAGGTAGAATAGTAAAAAACAAAATAGAGATCTTATGCAGAATTTTATGCTCTATCAAATGGCGTCCAGATCATGCTCCTACCGTTTTTGAGAAAAAAAAAACATAGACAGATGCAGGTAGCCCCTTTGATGAATTTAAGGGGAGTAGGCATGATTTCTCGAGGTGGGTCTGTCCGAAAACCTACTTATTTTAACTTGTTCTATGCATGGTTAAAAGGATTTGCTTTTACTCAAAAGTGGAAGTATCAAACACCTAAGTCACTAAGCTACTTGGTTTAGGTTTGGGACAAGCATTTTATTAAAATTTAAAAGGCACACACAAATGCTTTGAGGGAAAGTTTTGCACTTAAGGGTGGTGGTGCCGTGCTTAAGAAAATGATTTCGTAATGCGACAATTTCTCCTACATCCCTGAACCGATTGAAAAAACTCTTTGATGGGCTTTTAGAGAAAACTTGATAGAATGATACAAAACTATTGAAATCAACAAAATATTTTTTTTTTGATTTTTGCACGAGAAAAAAAATCCTTCAGTTTTCAGTAACATTTTATAAAGTTGTCTCTAAAAGCCCATCCAAAAATGTTTCTAATCGATTCAGGGATGTAGGAGAAATTGTCGAATTACGTTCACCGCACCATCGCCCACCTTAACGAAGTAAATAGTCTATTGGTATACTCACACGGTATATGGGATATATGGGCCGCCATGCATAGTTATAAAATGGACATATGGTGAATAGTGAGAACGATTCAGCTTATAAACAGCCTACTAATAAATTAACCATTGGGACTTCTTATAGTGTGCTAAAATTTTCAACGAGGCTAAGTTTGCTGTAAAACATGGGTTATAGTTCTTAAAAATTCGTGCGTTCTCTAAAAACACAAATTTAAAAAATATGTGGATACATTTTCCTTTCGGCGACTTAAAAATAAATAAGCCGGTAGTATTAGCCCATAATATGGTCCACAAAAAAAATAATATACATTAATATTAGTTACAACCATGCATTAGAACCCCCAGTACCAAAATTAAAATTTTTTTTATTAATAAATATTTTTGTTTTGCCAGTTATTCGTAATAGAAATCACCCCAACGCAGCGAGGCTAAGAAACGTTCCCAAGGTAGAGGCTAGTAACATGACGCCAGCTCCTTGCAGGCACGTGTGGCATGTGTGTGTAATGCGGGCCAGTTGTTTTTCATTGAAAGACTAATGTAATATTATTGATCAGTATGCTTTAGAACTGCTATATCCAAAAAGACATTTTGATTTATTTTCGAATTACAGCCCCTTAAAATTATATATTTCAAATAATAATAATAATTAATAACTATTAAATTAATTGTATTTCGAAAAAAAGTCTTTCTTCATTTTGTATTTAAGTTTACTTTTTCTGCAACCCACTTTCAAATTTCATAGGACAAGAATTTTCAGCTATAATATCCCAAGGACGTTGATAATACGAAATAATTTTATCAGAGTTTCCGAAAGCACTTGCTTGGTAATATCCCGACGCCGTAGGCGGAGGGATATTACCTAAAAGCAACGTGCTTGAGGAAGTTGTGATAAAATTATGAGCTATTTATCAACGTTCGAGGGGTATTCGCATAGAAAATTTTTTGCAATCTATTTTATTTATTTGTTCAAAACTATTTATTAAAAACATAATTATTAAAAGAGCAATTTGTAAAATTAAATGTAGATTATGTATTATGTATTAATTGGTGTGTTTTCCTCCATTATTATATTCATTAAATCATTATTTGCAGTTTTAAATCGACATTGTCAAAAAATAAACCTTAAATTATTCATTCATTATTGTCAAACTGGATGACATAAGTGAAAAGATCCCTTAGGGATCTTTTCAGTGTAATTCTGTTCTGATTGGTTGTTTCAGCACACGTGATTAGAAATGGACAGATTTAATAGGATTGCTATTTGAGCTAAAAATTTTTATTGAAATTTTATCAAAAATATTAAATATCAAATAATTTATAACTTGGAAACGTCATTCCTCATTTTCAATTCAAAATCCCTTTCTCTATCACCCACTGTCATCCATGCTTTCAAATCTGATAAACCCTAATGCCCGAATAATTTGCAGGGCTTTTAGTAATTTTTCATTAAATATTCTTAGCCTATGAAATTTGAAAGTATGGATGACGCTGGGTTGTAGAAAAAGCAAATTTAAATAGAACATGAAGAATGACTTTTTTTCGAAATACGATTCGTTTAAAAGTTATTAATTATTAAATATTTGAAAAATATAATTTTACATTAGTCTTTCAATAAAAAACAACGGGCCCGTATTACACACACAAGCCGGTATGCCAGCAAGGTGGCGTCATGTGTTACTAGCCTCTACTTGGAAACGTTTCTTAGCCTCGCTGCGTTGGGGTGATTTCTGTTACGAATAACTGCAAAATAAAAATATAGACATCGTTTTTTTATTGTTACATAATAGCCATATATCTATCATTTCCAACTGAAATTAAAATTTTGTGGACATGCCTATTGTCTTAGAAAACATTATTATCAGATACTAATTACATTTCTTACTCAATCTGGAATATAACAAATAGGGCTGACGTTTTACATTGCTTGACCGCTAGAAGTAACAGTGGCTGTATGCATAAACCCTATTAGTTCTGAATAACTCTATTTCAAACATGTTTTGTCCTAAAATGACTATTAAATTACACTGTCTATCGTGTACGGGGTTCGATACACATCTCCGACATTAGCAATGTCGGTGGGTAATAGATATTGTTTGCGCTCAAATATGTTACCCCCCTTTAGGACAGCATTGGCTTTCGTTTTGGGGTTGTCTATCTCGACGGCGAATAGGGCTAGTGCGACGATCGCGGCGAACCGCGACCGCCTAGTAAAGTCACATTGTTTTGAGCCTTTCGACTCTCAGAACTCCAAGAGATATCGTTGCCACCTTCGACTAGAAAGGATACGGCCTTAGAGGCGTTCAGGCATAATCCCACGGATGGTAGCTTCGCACCACCGCCCGCTCGAGGGAGTGCGTGAACCAAACGTCCGTACTATCGCAACGACGAGTCATCAGTAGGGTAAAACTAACCTGTCTCACGACGGTCTAAACCCAGCTCACGTTCCCTATCAGCCGGTGTTGGACTGGGTTTATGTATATTCATCCACATACACACGCCATCCACAAACACATCAAATGCCAACGAATATTTTTTACCACAGCTTTAAAACTACCTATTTTAAAACACTATAGTCTATACCAAGGGAAATCAAATCCTTTAAACTTAAGAATGATTTACAGGTTCTTGCCCGCTTCATTAAAAACTGTAATAATTTGTAGTATTTGTGAAGGTTCGAATGGGAACTTAGCGTTCTCAAAGCATATTAGATTTATAGAACAGCATTAACAACTACCCTTAGACAATATTATAGAGGGATTATAAAACCACCTTTCTAAATTTCTCCCAAAAAAAAAAAAAAAAAAACTCGATGCTCCTAAGTTGAACTTAACAGGTATATAGTCTTATTGAAGGCATGACAAATACTTGGTTAAGACGGTTGAGTTCAGTATGTTAAGAAAGGCATTTCTGTACAAAAATGTTTTCCTGCGATGACTAAACAATTTTATTAGATTCTAATATGCCTAATTCGAGGCCTAATTAAATCTAATAGGTATAATAAATAATATCGACAATAAAGTGATTGATTGTTCATGGAACTTAAATCTGCAATTCCTGATGGCCTCTTTATTGTAGGTGTACCAGTTTCATGGACATACGCACCACTTGAAAACTGAACTACGTGAGGTTTTACAATACATGAAATTATCCGTACTGGGTTCTGACGTTTGACGTAATCAAGATGGCGTTTTTCAAAATTAGTACATTTTTTTCAAAATTCTTTTAAAGTCAGAATATATGACTTATTCACAACGTCTTCACAGACATTTTGAAATCCATGACATTATTTTAATTGCTCTCCCTTTGTTGTATGGTACGTCTGACATCACCACGCCATCTGTCGCGGTTGCCTGTCAGGCGCACGGCCTCACCAAAGCTCCTTCTCATCAGCTTCTTCGAGACATCAGTCCAAAATTTTGCTTTACAAAAGCAGAAAGAATTGTGGACACAGAACGTACTGTTTTACACGGACAAGGCGGATACTTTCAAATTGTTACTCTGCAATTGTTAGTTTTGTGCTTGTCACTTAAAATTTGTCAAAAATCAAAATTACGTGACACCTCACAAGGGTGCAATATGAAAAATATTCGCAACGAATTTGATTTTTTTCAAAGGAGAGGTATCGATAAGCCAAGAAAATTGACCCCAATATATTTTTTATATTTCTCATTATCTTAGTAAAATACAGGACAATACTTAACGCTACAATAAATTAAAAGTAAAAATGACTACGTTTTCTTCACGAGAAAAATCGACAAACTGAGGTCAAAATGGCTTTTTTTGAAAAATTGTACCCTTTTTTTACTATATCGAGTTTTTTTAGATATGAGCGCATTTTTTAGCAGTTTAATTTTTGTATTTTTATATTTGTTGACGTCTAAAGAACAACATGTAAAAAAATCACCATGTTAAAAAAATGCGCTCATGTCTAAAAAAACTCGATATAGTAAAAAAAAGGGTAAAATTTTCCAAAAAAAGCCATTTTGACCTTAGTTTGTCGATTTTTCTCGTGAAGAAAACGTAGTCATTTTTACTTTTAATTTATTGCAGCGTTAAGTTAGTGTCCTGTATTTTACTAAAATAATGAGAAATATATAAAAAACATATATATGTCATATATTGGGGTCAATTTTCTTAGCTTATCGATACTCCTCCTTTACAAATTTCATTAAGAAATTTTGATTTTTAATAAATTTACCTTTCTTTAGAAGAGTTTATGATAAATATAAGAGAATAAATATTTTCCGTATATTTTTAACTATTACGAATTTTTACAGGTATTTAAATTTAGATCATAATTATTATATCTCTAGAAAGAAGGTGAGATAATCACAACAGTACATTTAGTCAGCTAGTGACATACTCCTAAAAGCATACTCGCTAATCGCCATATTGATATTTAAAAAATGTTGTAAATAATTCTAGTTGCATATGGCAGACAATATTCCTAGAAACGAATCTTTTTATTTGGACAGAAACGCACGTTAAAAAGCTCAGGATCGATGACATGTAACTTTCCTGAAAGACAAATAATAATAATAATCAAACATGAAAAAAATACAGGCATTTCAAACAGAGGTTATATATTGCGTAGTGCCGAGTTCAATAAAATTATTTTTAGTTTATTTTTTTGGTCCGTCTTGAGTTTTAAATCTTGCAAAACAAGTGCATCGTCCTGCAATATGCAGAGGCCCTCATGGGGATACAAATATTTTCATGCTTTAGCTGCAAAATAACCACAGCAATGCCATTCGTATTATTTAATATAGATAAGAAGCTTGTCTGTTAGTATCTTCGCTGGTGTTAATATTATCTTACAGTCCTGGTCGTTGCAGGAATACTGAAGGATATCCAACACTTTTCCTGTTATTTAATGAAGTTCTTTTTAAACGAGACCATTATAGTGCATATTAAATAGGGTCAAAGTGAAAAAATATATTATACATTACTTGCCCCTTTGTTTCCATTATGTTTTGATATAATGCAGTTGTGAGTAATCCTTCGAATCAATTTTTGTTTAAATTAGTTTTATAAAGGATAATTTATATACATTTCAAAATTTGTAAGTGCAAGAGAATCATATCTATTAAAATAATTTCTTATGACTTGTTTACGCACACTAGCGGCTTTTTTATAATTGTCTAGATAATTGCATTAATGGTCAGCACCCGGTGTTGCAGTGCCCTATTGTGATATTATTTGAAACACTTTTTGCCCAACTTACCGTTGTACCTCAGACCTTTGAGCAAAATTAAGTACCTCACTATTTAAAATCCTACGTATCAACGTAGATTATGTAAAAGGTAGTCGTTTTTTAAAAATGATTTTAAATTTCTTTAGAAATATTTTCAAGAGAAAAAGTTTCAAATCTTCTAGATACATTAAAAAAATAATAAACTTGACCCAAACGATGAAAAATAATTAACACATCATGAGGTATTAAACTCTCTCCGTCCCTATAAGTGAACTTACAAGCAAAAATAGTAAAAAAAATAGGGCAGTTTGTTTTTATGTAAAGTAACTCTTTTACTGATGATTTCCATGATCTCAATGATCCTGGAAAGTGATCTAGGCGTTCTCCTAATGATAATAATGTTAAAAAGCTACCTTGAAGTAAACTCCATTGTAGTGCCTGCGCCGTATTAGCACTGGACTAAGCGAGCCGCGATTATGCCAGGGCAGTCCAAGCCGGCTGGGCACATCCTTCTGGACCGGGAAAATCTAGTCGCAGAAACTTCCCCCGCAGCCCGAACTTTCAAAAAGCTTTAGTATCGGCGAATAAATCGCCTACATGAACTTATTAAGCTAACCACAAGCGAACCAATTTTTTATGATACATATTATTACAGTCAGTTCCAAATCCTTTCAGCCTCGAAACCAAAATTGATAAACATATTTTCTAAACTCTCACCGTTACATATAGTTGTGATTAAACACGCTGTATGGGATGTGTCCCTACCTGCCATGTTTGGTATGCAGGTCTGAATTGTCTTATACATAATTAGACAGGCATTTTGCAGACTTTTACAAATGTATAACCACTAGACATTTGTTCCAATATATATTGCATTATTTAAAATCTTCCTTTATTTCTTGATTAATTAACTTTTGACGTCTAGTCAATAATTAACTTTGTTACGTCAACTATGTTTCCCTTTTTTTCATGGTGAAGTACCGGCTCTTATCTCTTACTATTTTCCTGCCTACTCTGATAAACTATCACAGAATTTAGTATCTTACAAAATTTATCATGTTAACCTTAACTCGGTCGAAATCCAGAAAAAATTACTACAAAAATACCTGAAGATGACTGGAGTATTAGTACACGAATGAAACGATGCGCAAAACAAATGTCTTGTGCTCTTGCTACATAATTCTGGTGACCTTTAAAGTTACTGTAATTCGCTATTGAGAAGTAGTCGAGTCATATCCCCTTCGATAAATTCCTCCAAACCACAAAATTTATCATTTTTCAACACAAGATGTGCCTTGTAATGATGACTAAAAATATATTGAAACTTTACATAACTAAATGGTATTATTTACTCCCTGAAGATCGATGCTACTTTGAAGTTACAAATGGCTTGTCTAAAATGCAATAAACATTATTCTCTGTATTTTCTTATCCGATAAGTTCAATGTATTGCTTTCAATGACATATCAGCTATTGTTTGGCTGTAAACAGGATAGGATACATAAAAACAAATAAATGTTATTAAGTAGTACATAACAAAAATATTATTTCATAATATTTAATGATTACATTATACTGATAATACGATAATAATACATTTCTCGTTATAAAGTTTATTAAGGCAATAGACAAAAGAATGTCGAGTCTTTGTTTTCCAATAATCTCTTTTATTATTTATAACATTATCAATACAATGTCAGAAAAAACCCAGAGTTGATAATAATAAGAGACAGATGCACATGTTTTTAAAAAACTTTCAAAGCTTCGCTATAATGTAGGCAAAAAATCTACTGTAAAATGATCATCGTTCCATATAATTGATATATCTCGAACTGTTAAGAACCTATCTATGATCTAGATTTCAAATCGATAAACATCCTGTGTAACGACACAAATCTGAGCAAAAAATCTTCCTCAGTAAAACGTATCCAAAAGTTTGATTCAAAACTACAGCTGGAGTACCGGATATTTCATGCACATCACACTGGCTCTTTAATTTCTATTTTTTTTTTCATACTTTTGCAGTCAAGATTTGTGTTCTGTGGCATGATGAACGTGATATATGTCTACAAGTACTTTGGAGAATTGGTTCATATACAACAAACCGTACATTGGATGTTACTTCTAGGTTTTTCATAAAACTCTGTCAAGTTACACGTAGTGGCAGATACCAAATGGTTAAAAATAAATGACGTATTTTAAAATGCATTAAAGCTAAGAGACAGAGTTCCAAGGCTCAATACTTGGGCCTTTATTACTTTCTGTCTATATCTCCAATATTAATGACTATAAAATACATTTTTACGCCGAAAATCAAATATTGATTCCAAAAGCGTCAAACTGTTGACAAAAGTTATGTAGATTTACAGTCAATTTTCAATGTATCCTTAGAATATAAGCTAATCCGTATTTTAAATGAGACAAAAGTGTTGCTTTACGATGTTAAAATTGCTTGTCGGATATATGAAAAGTTGATTAAAGTCAGGCTAAATAATCAATAAAATCATAGCTCCCGATGCAAAAAAATATCCTACTGTCGAACTCTTATTTGAAGCTTTTTAAGGTTTAGCAGTTTTGGAAAAAACCGTATATGAGTTACAATTTCCTCTTTGATGACTGGTAAATCGGTATTGCAATTAATTGCTACTAGACTTTCAAGTTCCTCTTCATTAAACAAGTTTTGTATAGATAGATAGATGATAGAGAGATATATTTATTTCTAACAGATATACATATACATTATAAATATAATATAATATTTGAAGAAGTGCGTCAATCAAATAGAAAGTATAAAATAAAAAAGGTTGACATAAAATAGACAGTACAAATTAAATACTAAAATAGATAATACAAGTAACATATTAAAATAGACCTTTCAAATAACATAAGTAGAACAAAATTCATTGATGTACAGGGTGGACCAAATTAGATGGGATTTGAGGTCTTCTCTAAAACTATGGCAGATAGACAAAACAGTAACACATTCTTGAGGCACTTTTTTTAGTAGAATCCGTTGCTGATAAGAAGAGAATTATGCATGCCTCAGTTTTCGAGTTTTTTTTTAATGGAACACCCTGTAAATTATTTCATTATTCGATCACAACTTAAATTAGCTATCCAACGATATATCATATGTCATATTTATCTCTAGAAAAAATTTAATATATTCGTGAGGAGGTCATGAAAAACTATTAACAACAACACTTCTTACATTATAAAATATTTTTAAAATAGGAAAACTAAACTACAACAAATGTTTGTCTTCCATTGACATCTATGCATATTTGACACCTTCTCCTTACAGCAATTGTTGCATTTCCAATCATGACACGAGTTATTGTCCGAAACGCAACTAATGCTTTGTTTTTCAATTCTTCTATGTCATTAAAACGTTCTCTATATATGGTATTTTTTAATTAACCCCAAAGCCAAAAGACGGCAGGGGTTCAATTGGGAGATCTAGCTGGCCACAAAATAGGACCATTATTTCCTAAAAATTAAACGATATCCAAACTACTTTGTTGTTTATTAATGTCCAGTTAGCTAAATTAATTGTTAGTTATCAATTTAGTTAACTTAGCTAACTAGCCATTGATAAACTAGTCCTGAGTGATATATAGATATCTATCCAATCCTCCCCAAATGGAGCATTTAATTGAAATAGTGTTTCATTTGACGTATGACCTGGGACGCCATCGTGTTGGTAAATTAATCTTTGAAATTGTCTTACAGGCATATTGTCTACAAAGGGCTCTATTTCTTCTCGTAGAATGTTAACATTTTCGGTATTCAAATTACCGTGAAAAAAATGAGGACTTATTATTTGGTATCCAATAAAACCACACCATACACCAAATCCAAATCGTCCTTGACGATTAACTGTCAAGGTTACGTGCGAATTTTCATGAGCCCAATGGTGGTTATTATGCCGATTAAAAATTCCGGTACTGCTTATACGGGCCTCGTCTGTCCATATAATTGTTCCTTCAAATCCTGGCACTTCATTGCACTGACGCAAAAACCACTGGCAAATATTGAGACATCTTTGAAAGTCGTTTGGGTATAGATGGTGACTAATCCTAATTTTGTAGGGTTTGAATTTATTTTTTTTTAAGCAACGCAACGCAGTTGTTTTTGGGATTACTACATTTTCCTGTATTTCGCGAGACGATATATTAGGATTTTCTCTTACAGTTTCTAAAACAATATTTTCTACAACTTCTCTACCTGCTTTATTATATATTTTTGCTCGAGGTTTTACAAATGATCCAAACTCTTTTAAATTTTGTTGCAGCCTTTTGAATATTTTCATGTCTGGCTGTCTATTTTCTGGATATCTAAAAATATTGTTTAGGTGGCACTTTTGGCACAATGTTTTGCTGTCTATAAGTTACCTATTAAAATAAAACTCGGAAGCTAAATTTGAATATTCTCCGCATTCTATAAAACACTTAATCATATCATATTTTTCACCATTACTAAATTGAACCATTTTTAACAATGCTCACTCACAATTAACTCACAAATTAGTTTTTGACATTTACGATTATTTCGATTTTCTTTTTTTTTACCATGGCCTTCTCAATAAATATTAGAAATGCGATAAATATGCATAGGTGTCAATGGAAGACAATTCGAACATTTATTGAAGTTTAGTTTTTCTATTTTTGGCAAAATTATTTTATATTATAAGAAGTGTTGTCTATATCTCCAAAACTGAGGCATGCATAATTTTCTTCTTATCAGCAACGGATTCTACTTTTTGATGCTACTAATTGTCCAAAAATGCCAATTTTCCAAAAACGCTCTGTAGCTCGGTAGTCGAAAAAGATAGACGATCGCGGTTTGCGGCGTTCTTTGTTTCTCGAAAATCGAGCTTAAAACACCTATATTGGTTTTTGTCTATCTGCCATAGTTTCCGAGAAAACCCCAAATCCCAGGAGCTATGCGAACAACGCCAACGAGAGCAATGGAGGTAATGCTATGTCTGCCACCACTGGATCTATATCTAGGAGAAGTGGCTTTAATAACAATGGCACGCCTCAAGTCCGTTGGCTTACAACCAAATGTAGGCTGTGTATGGATGAGCGAGCCAGCATAGTACAAACTGAACTGGCGGGCATAACCATAGCCGCAAAAGAGATTGTCCGCAGACAAACTACGGACAAAACAATCAGGATCTACACAGACTGTAGACAATCACTACTAGCCCTGAGAAGATACAAAATAACCACAGGAGCAGTATGGGAATGTCATCAAGCACTTGCGGGTGCCTCCAGCACGAACAACATCTCGATATGCTGGGTGAAAGGACACGCACAGTGCAGTGGCAACAAAAAAGCCGACAAACTGGCCAAGAAGGCAGCAGGCCAACCTATCTTTGGACCAGGACCGGCCAGTCTATTACCGATTACGGCGACAATACAATTAATTAAGGAGAACACCCACAACGAATTTAAGAAGCTGTGGGATGAAACAAGCAGCTGTCAGCTTGCTAGGGAACTACTCATGTATCCCAACAAGAAAACAGCAATGGACTACCTGGCAATGACCAGAAGGAATCTACGTTCTATAACAGGAATCCAGACTGGACACTGTCCGCTAAGGAAACATCTATACAATATGAGATTAAGCGAAACACCTCTTTGCAGAGGTTGTGAACAAGAAGATGAGACGGTTCAACACGTACTCTGTGACTGTTCAGCCGGTTCATCAACCAGAGAATCCACTTTTGAAGAGCGTTGGCCTACCTTGGCCAATGTAAGGAGATGCTCCTAGGCAACATCACCACCTACTTCGAAAGATTAGGTTGGTTGAAGGCCTAGATGAGTGTCTGCCTAGAGGGAGGATGTACAAGGGGTTCAATGGGGCCTAAGTGCTGTGGTTTCTTTTGACCACCCTCCTGTTAATTCCGTACTCCATACTCCATACCTCAAATCCCGTCTAATTTGGTTCACCCTGTATAGCAGTTTGTTTGTAACAGGTATTTTTTATTTTTTTTTTTTGAAACTATAGTAGTTTGGCGATTCTCTTATTTCTTGTGGTAAGTAATTAAATAATTTGCAGTCATTATATTGAACACTTTCTTGGTATAAAGAGGTAGCATGGGTTCAGGTTGATGATCCGATTTATGGCGAATGATCGTTTAAGAATGCATTTTGTGAAAATATAGATCCATTTTTAAAAACAAAGCAACAGACTTCATAAATGAATGCCAACCACTGTTAGTATTTGAAGATGGCGAAAAGTATCTCTGCACGAGTCACAAAACTCTAAATCTGGTAATATTCCTATGGCAACTTCCTGCAAAATGAATATACGCTGGGTCTGCGAGCTGCTTCCCCAGTTTATAAAAGCGTTTCTTAAATGAGAGTGAAATGAGGAAAAGGACGGGGTTTTTAGGATGTGAATACTACAAAAATTTTTTAAAAAACGTAATGCATAACAGGATTTATTTAATTTTCCACATAGAGTTTGAAGGTGTAAACTCCACTACAAATGACAATCGAAACTGATATCCAACATCTTAACATTATTTGTAGTTTGCAAAGGGAAGTTATTGCTCAAAGAATATGCGTTTTTTTGTGATTTAACAGTACACACTGAGTTCTTTGTTGACTTATAAGTAAATACTTTTCTGAGCCCACGTTATGATCTACACTCTATATGCAACTGTCATAAGAATGTCTACACAGCTATTATCAAGATGTTAGTGTAATCAGTATATTGTATGGTTGTAGATATATTTCTTTGATAGAGATTCAGGTCATTTGCGAAAATTACAAAAAAGTGGAGCCCAAGATTGAACCTTGAGGTGCACCAGCTAATATGTCGCACGCAGAGCTAATTTTTCCATTTGGCAATTTAACTTCCCTTTACCTTTTTACCTTGCCTTCAATCTTCAATAGTGCAACTCCTACACTGTTGGTAAATTGATTATAACAAAAAATTAACCATTAATTTAAATAATAATACTATGAGCCGGGGCGATCGTAGAGGCGACTTCAATGTGAATATCAGTCGATATTCCGTTGAAGCAACGTCGAGCGCGGTTAGTACTTGGATGGGTGACCCATCTTGGGAAATACAGCGTTCTCGTCCCACCTTCTAGCGGCTTGTATATCAGTGTATACGCGGAAGTAATTTCAGACGAGGATTACGTAGTGGATATACCATCCTTCGGAGGGGATGTAAAGCAGGCGGTCCCTTGCCTATTAAATGTTAGGCAAGTAAAAGATCCCTACTCTTCTTAAGGGAAGAGGTTCGGCAAAATTTCCAGGTTGGGGGTAGCTCGTCTCCTGGCGTCGGTGATAGGCCCTGGTAGCGGAAATAGGCCGACGTTAAATAGTTAAAAAAAATACTATGAGCCAATGTTATACGCATAGCATGTATCGTATAGAACAACTTGGGGCATTTTTAGCTTTTTGTAATTTTTGTGGATATTATTTTTGAAAGACAATACATGTGGAGAAAATTGCAAAAAGAAAACGTAAGACGAAAATGCCATAAGCAACATTGTATTCACTTATATAAATTTTATCTATGTATTATTACCAAGAAAATGATTAGGACTGATTCACCAAATTATGAAACAATGAGTGTTTTCAAATAGGTATTGCATCAGGTGATATCAACGAATTATATTATTCTTGATTAATCAACTAGAGGTCAAGTCTACTGAACTGGATATTTTTATCACAAAAATTGAAGCTCTTCTTTTACGAAATAATTTTTCACTATAAACTACCCGGCAGAAGTGGTTCAGATTCCATTATAAACTGAAGGAACCATTTCCTTCACACCAGCAAAGGGTCTAACAGGATAAGATAGGGTCAGTGGCCCCAGGAAGGTATTTTCAAAGTAATTTGTGTTATTACGTCGGTGAGTAATAAAGTTATCATTGACACAAATTCAGCCTCTGATCTTCCTGCGTTTTTGAGATAATTGATCATAATAGGCTAGAGCGGGTATTATTGAAAATTATTTTATTCAAAAACTATTGCAGCTAAACTAATAAAACGAAAACTCTTTGTTAGGTAATACATTGTTCTATATTATATATTTTTTGTACAATTTTTCAACTGTATTTACTATTTAAAAAAAAGAAAAATAAAAAATTCTTATTTTTTTTCATAGAGGTACAATCACAGAAAAAATATATACTGTAGCTTACTATGTCTAGTATTATCACCAAAAAGTTGATTCAAATAAAATGGGTACAACACTTAAAAAAATAAAAATTCGTCATGACCTCCCTGGAGTACCTACTACTTTACATCTATCTTTAATATAAACGTGCTCATAAATGTATAAACAAGTAGTTATGTGTTTGTAATTTAAATAAATAAAGTAAATACTCTGAATTACAGTTATTTACGTTAAGAATAGGAAAAACGCAGTGTGGATAAAAATAAAGTCTAAGAAAATATGATTTATTATGATACAAATTATTAATTATTACAATATAATTAATCTTCGCTGTCCTCATGAATAACTACGTGAATATTTTCTGATGTAAATATATTGGATAAAACTTCTGTTGGACTTACTATGTGGGAAAGATATCGGGCATGAGACAAGTAATATACGACTGCGGCTATATGTGAACAGCGTCCTACCGTTCTTATACCTTTGGGACAGTCGCAGCAATATCGGCATATGCTTTGAACTGTCGTTCCATTAGGTATACAATCAATGTAAATGTGGTAAGTTTTACTGTTGATATGCCTTGATCTTACTTCCAGTTTTAATATGTTGGGCGCGGCTTTTCTATAAATACTAGATGTGTTTTGATTACACTGTTGCATTAAATAGTGTGAGCTACAATTAAAAAAAAGAATGGATTTTTAGCTTATCTTTTGTGGGAGAAAACGCAAGTTATATCTTAAGAATTAAATTTTTCATGAATTCCGAAATAAGGGGAAATTCGCGGATAAAGGGTTGAAGTCAATTCCTGATTTTTATACGCCCGCCAGATTCGGATTCAGCAGAAAATTTTACAACGAATACGATGCTTTCCAGCTTTATGCCTAACGGGTACTTAGGACTAAAATATAAACGTCTCCAGAATCTGGACTATTAATTTTGTTTGACAGAGATTGTAAGTACACTTGATTTAAAAAAAAGTAGTACAACTCTTAGATAAGAAAATGGCCTATTTTTAGTTGTCTAAATTGTTCTTTTAACAGTAAATTATTGAAATTAACTGAATAATGGAAATATAGATGTCAGTCAGTTGTAATTACGTAAATTGATACTGATAAGCTGATAAAAATTTAAAAAATTAATTAATTAATAGACTAAAATTAGACCCAACATAACCATATTTACATTGATTAGATACCTAATGGAACGATAATTCAAAGCATACGCCGATATTGCTGCGCTCGTCCCAATGGCATAAGAACGGTAGGATGCTGTTCGCATATAGCCGCAGCCGTATATTACTTGTGTCATGCTCGATATCTTTCCCACATAGTATGTCTTTACATCAGAAAATATTCAGGTAATTATTCATGAAGATTAATTATATTTTAATAATTAATAATATTTTCTTGGACTTCATTTTTATCTATACTGCAACTTTCTTATCCTCAACCTAAACAATAACTGTAATTCAGAGCATTTACTTTATTTATTTAAATTACAAACACATTACTACTTGTTTATACATTTATGGGCAAGTTTATATTAAAGAGAGATGTAATGTAGTAAGTAGTCTAGGGCAGCCATAACGAGTTTTTATTTTTTTAAGAAATGTTGCACACATTTTATTCGAATGCACTTTTGGTGATAATACTAGACATAGTAAGCTACATTAAATGTTTTTTCTGTGATTGTACCTCTGTGTGAAGTATAAAAAAAATAAGAATTTTTTTATTTTTTATTTTTTTTAAATAGTAAATATAGTTGAAAGAAGATCAGAGGCTGAATTTGTGTCAATGGTAACTTTATTACTCACCGATGTCACAACATAAGTTATTTTGAAAATACCTCTCTGGGCCACTGACCCTATCTTATCCTGCTAGACCCTTTAGATCTTCAAGATTTCAGAGGGTCATTAATGTAACTGGCATAAACTTCATATTGTCTTTTGACGGCGTTTCTAATATTTGTATGTCATGCTGATAAATTGTCCAATTTACAAAAAAGGGGATAGGTTTGATATTACCAACTTTCGACCGATTTCTATCATTTGCAACTTTTGCAAAGCATTAGAAATTTTATTACACGATTTTATAAATCACCATGTCTCTACGAATATATTGGTCTTCCAACATGGCTTCATGCGAGGCCGTTCCACAGTAACGAATTTGGTTTGTGTTACTCAGTTTATAGCTGAATCTCTAGATGTACGGACCCAGACGGATGTAATTTATACAGATTTTTCTAAAGCTTTCGACCGGCTTGATCACAATTTGATACTACACAAACTTCGTTACCTTGGCATGTCGGATGCTTTCATTACACTATTTCAGTCATACTTATATAACAGGACGCAATATGTTGTTTCTAATGGTTTTAAGTCGGGCGGATATTTGGCAACGTCCGGAGTCCCACAAGGATCCACACTTGGTCCCTTGTTATTTATAATTTTCATCAACGACATTGTAGATGTTTCAGATGTCAATTGTCTCATTTATGCTGATGATTTATAGTGTTGTTAATAGTATCGAGGATTGTTTCCATCTACAAAGAAACTTGGAGAACGTGAATGTCTGGTGCCAGGAAAATAAGTTGCCAATAAGTGTAACAGAATGTATTTTTCAAACAAATCCACGCACATTATATTTGATTACAATCTTGACAATGTCAATCTAATTCGTCCCACAACATTTCGCGATCTTGGCGTTATCTTTGATTCAAAACTTTCTTTTACGTCACATATAGACACCTTCGTCTCAGAGGCTACTAAGACGTATGGATTTATAGCGCGGAATTGTCGCGATTTCGCGAACAGCGATACAATCAAATTGCTTTACTTTAGTTTTGTCGGACCCAAGCTTGAGTATGCTTCCCCTGTATGGTCTCCATATTACAATACGCACATCAATACCGTAGAATCCGTACAACGTCGATTTTTAAAATTTTTTTCGTTTAAATCTGATGGTATTTATCCACCTATCGGCTTTCCGCAGCGGGACTTGCTCGGGAGACACTCTATGTCAAGTCTGGAAACTAGACGTAAATATTTCTGACGTTGTATTTGTCTTTAAAATCATTCAAAATATCACAGATTTTCAAGAAATATTATGTCAACTGAACTTCATCGTACCGAGAATAACCTCTAGGGAGAACTTAACGTTTTATCTACCGACACCTCGCACTAATATTCTTAAACATTCACCTCTATATTCAGCTTGTAATAATTGCAATGCGGCCGGTAATAATCGTGATATATTTAGTTGCAGCCTTAATGACATAAAAACGTTTTACTTAAATAAATAATTTGTTTTTCTTCTTCCCATCTTGTTACCTACTTCTTTCTTAATATTAATTACTTCCACGTCCAGTGGAAGTATAGTAACGACAAAAAAAAAATTTAAAAACTTTTAAATAGGCTTAGAATGTCATGAAACGTCGAGATTTTAAGTTTGAGAAAAAAATTTCTGTCTGTCTGTCGGTCTGTCTGTAACTTTTTTTTGTGCGCACGTTTACTCTGGAACCGTTTAAGATATTGTCTTGAAATTTGGTACACGTATGTATTTTAACGAGATCTGGAACTAGATTATATTTTCATCTTGTTCCGTCGAAGGGTTGGGGGGTAAATTGGGGTAAATGGGGGTAAATAGGTAAATGAAGCAGGTAAGAGTCAATAAAATTAGTATTTAGTATACACAAGAGAAGCTAAGGTCTCAAAAAATTTGGCATTAGCCAACCACCTCCACCCCATTATTAAAGGGGATGAGAAAAAATTGTGATCACCAACCCCACCCCACTACCAATGTGGGGTATCGTTTTATGGGTTTTTGGGGTAGAGGATTTCAAATATTATATTATTAAAGTTCCATAAACAATTATTTCCACATACAAAATTTTTTCGTTGTGAGAGACTTGGATAGAAAATCTGGATGTGGAAGTAGTGATTCCTTGGGCAGCGGTTTTTTGTTATACTTGTACACATTTTTTTGTTTTAGCTCACATTATATTGTATTATATATATATATATATATATATATATATATATATATATAATACAATATAACATATTAAGTATGTTCAATTTTTTTTTAATGTATCTACATGTAACTTTATTGTTTTTGCTTACCCTCCTGTTCTAGAATTGGGTTATCTACCCGTTGAACAGTGTTCTCAATAAATAAATAAAATTTGTTAGGCTGTGCGACAGATGGAGTAATGCCGCCAAACGTGCTATACAGCAAGCGGAGGCCAAGTAGAATAATTTTCCTGAATTATAAAAAATACAACACGTCTGGTCTGGTTTAGTTCAACAATGTAGTTTATCCTAGTATAATTGCTACCTCAGTGACGTCATAGCTGTCTAGCGATGCAATGGTACCTACTTGATTTCACAGTATTTGACATTTGTAAATTGATCTAACATTGCACCGAACGACAAAAAGTTGCGTAGGTGCATTACGAACAAAATATGCACATTTCGAATGATTAATTTTTAATACCGCCTGCAAGATGTATATACATATTAGTTATATTTGTCTGGCCTTGCATTTGAAGGTTTTGGTCGGGGCTCGGCCGTTCAACTGTCGACCTTTTCGCAGTCAGTCAACAGTTCTACACCGATGGTGGTTAACATCGACAGGCGCGGGCGCGGGCGGCGTCGGGCAAAAAATTACGATTTCGACTAGACCACCCTATTCTCCACGAACTCTCACCCTCTCATTATTACTACACCCATGGGCGTAGGGTAGACGCGCTTCAGCACGCATATTTAACGATATGAGCTTAAAATCATCGTGTCTCCGTACAGGTCTACAAGATATACGTATTCATTGGGTATATTATTAGAGAGAAAAATATTTACAAAAAATTTAAAAGCCCTCAAAAAGTCGCTAAAAATTATGAATTAAAATGTCATCGTCGTCCAGTTAATTACCTAATACTGATTTGAAGTTCATTAAAAATACGTTTGAATTCGACCTCAATATCAAAACCGCTACCGAAGGAATCACTACTTCCGAGGCGCCAAAAATTTTGTACCCCAAATTTCCTCTTTAACGAAGATTTCCTCGGATTTCCTTCTGGGTGTACACGAGATTTCCTTCGTGGTTTGCCCCTCGACTACTTCCACATCCAGATTTTCTATCCAAGTCCCCCAAAACGAAAAAAAATTTGATATTATATTTGCACTCCACTATGTGGAAATAATTGTTTATGGTACTTTAATAACATAATATTTGAAATCGTCGACCTCAAAAACCCATAAAACGATGTGACACATCAGTAGTGAGGGTGGGGGTGGTTGAAGAAAAAAAAATTGTTGAGGCCTTTGGTTCTTGTACACACACATATACATAATCACAATTTTATTTTTTGCACCCCCTTTATTAACGGGATTGGGGAGGTAATGGGGGTGGCTAATGCCAAAAATGTTTTGAAACCTTAGCTTCTCCTATACCGGGTGCCACAGGTTAGTGGCTCCCCCCTATATTTCCTTTATTTTTTAACTTATCCATTTGAAACCCGTGAAAATGGATTTTTGGACATAAAAAACGATATGAAACCATTTCCGGTTTACCCGGATATGACCACAATTTTCTATTTCTAAATGGAACACCCTATTTATTTTTACATATTTGGATTCAAGACAACATTCTGAGTATACCATGAGATTTTTGCAAATTTTTGACTCGATGTTCAGTTTTTTTTAAGCATTTTAAGACATTCGTCTAGAGTGCTTTGGAATACCAAAAGTTGTTCTACGGCAGGTAAAGTCCAAGGGAAAAATATTACTTTTCGCTTAATTTCATTACGAAGCCTCTAAAATTGAACAAATCACTTTTTTTATCGAAAACCTTTTTTTTTTTCAAATAGGAAGGTGGTGGCTCATAGTGTTCAATAAATTATAGACTTTTTTCTGAATTCATTGATATCCATTTCAAATCTATGCTATCTGTTTTTCTATTTTATTAAATTTATTTAAAAATAAAAAATCACTTTCAAAATAATTTTCATTGATCCTTATAGTTTGCACTAGTACTTATGCCAATTAAGAAACAAAAAAGAGAACCAAAAGGCTATTATTCACAAAAAAGGTAGTTATTCACATTTCACTATTAGACATATGATTTTTGCAAAGGCAACTACCTTGAAATTCAAGAAAATTTATATTAAAAGTGAATTTTTATTTTTAAATAAATTCAATAAAATAGAAAAACAAATAGCATAGATTTGAAATGGATACCAATGAATTCAGAAAAAACAGTATAAGCCACCACCTTCCCATTTGAAAAAAAAAAAGTTTTCAATAAAAAAGTGATTTGTTTAATTTTGGAGGCTTTGTAAATAGTTATTAATGAAATTAAATGAAAAATTATATTTTTTCCTTGGACTTTACCTAGAACAAATTTTGGTATTCCAAAGCACTAGACGAATGTCTTAAAATGCTTAAAAAACTGAACATCGACTCAAAAATTCGCGGAAATCTCATGGTATATTCAGAATGTTGTCTTGAATCCAAATATGTAAAAATATACAGGGTATTCCATTTAAAAATCAAAAGTTGCTGCCATTACCGGGTAAACCGGCTTATACCATTTTTATGTCCAAAAATCAATTTTTACAGGTAGTTTATGCGTCCCAAATTTCAAATGCATAAGTTAAAAAATAAAGGAAATATAGAGGGGGAGCCACCAGCCTGTGGCTAAATACCAATTTTATGGACTCTTACTTGCTTCATTTACCTGTTTACCCCCATTTACCCCAATTTATCCCCCAACCCAACGGAATAAGATCAAAATATAATCTAGTTCCAGATCTCGTTAATGTACATATACGTGTAGCAAATTTCAAGTCAATATCATAAACGGTTCCAGGGTAATCGTGCGCACAAAAAAATTACAGACAGAACGACAGACATACAGAATTTTTTTGCTCAGACGTTTCATGACATTCTAAGCCTATTTAAACAATACAAATTTTCAAATTTTTTTTGTCGTTACTATACTTCCACTGGATGTGGAAGTAAAATACTGATTCGTGGGGCATTGACTATATTCCTACACACAGATAATAAAAACAATAAAGTATTATATAGCAAGATATGTCAGAAAATGGCCAAAAGAAGGGGGGGGGGGCATTTTGGTTATCATTTAATTAATCTTTTAATGTTTTTTCTTGTTAAAATAAATCATTTCGGACAGCACACTTCTTTTATTTGTTGGCAAAATGAATGAATGTTTTAAATCTAGTTTTATTCAGTTTCCACGGCATACTTACTTGATAAGCGCATTTTCTCGATATATTAACATATTATTATCAACCAAAAAACTTGTGTATTTGGGTCAATATCAAACCGATTTTCGATTTGAAGGTATCAATGGATTTGTCGTGAAAATTAGTATTTAACTACTGGGGGTTCTAAGAGATGTTACCATTTGAGAAAGTTGAAATAATTACAAATTAGTGATTTCAGAAACTAAATTCGAACCAATTTGAAAAATCTCCGTTTATATTTTTCTCTTATTGTTTTGGTCCATTTGATTGATTCACAAAATTTTACAGGGAGGGCATATCAAGTGATTCCGAACAACTTCCATAAACAAAATTTTTGTCTATCTCTAAGCCTACTATGATTTCTCGAAAATTGCAATTTTCTTTATATTGCAGTAGGCCAGAGTTTTAGATCAAGACAGCATTTATGTGTTGAATAAAGTCGTCTTATGGAGTTGTATGGCTGATAAAAATTTGAAATGAATTGGGCCACAAATAAAAAAGATGCAGAGGTGTCTTCACGAGAAGTGAAACACACTGTATATTACCCCTGCTAAATCTTGAACATTTTGTAAACTATGGCTTGTCTAATGATTCCGTTGACACCCGGTATATTTGGCATACCGTATAATCTAAATGAACTGTTGGATTTGATACATGTAACCGATTTTTTATGCTTGGAGTAATAATACTTTTGCAGATTTTTAAATGCATTTCACTGATCATTTTCGGTAATCAAGTCTTTTATAGGGACCTCTATTGAGCAGGTTATCTACCCCTTCATAATAATCATCCCTAAAAACAATTTTTCTCACATAACCGTTTGACGATTCCCCTTTCCTTTGTGGATTTTGATTTTTTCGTGTTAGTGATCATTTGTCTTCTGTACGTCTTTTCGACAAAACCCTCAAGAACTTTGTGTCTACGACATTGTGCCCTTCGTCACTTCTATTCTGTAGTGTCAATGTACCGCACCGCTCGACATTATTGGTTTTCCATCAGACTGTCAGAGAAAATAATTAAGATCTTAACGCATTTATATTTATAAAAACACGTTTGTCTTCTCAGTGTACTTCTGAGATAAAGAATTCGATTGTTTTGAAATCTCATTCAGTCTGCTCTATTACCTAGGAGTAAAAATTCCCAATTAATTAAGGAATCAAGGGATGTTTTGTTACTTTGTTTTGTTCATGTACCTATCTCTAGGTTGTAATAGTAGCCGTTTACTAGGAATTTAAATCAATAAGCAGCCTCCCTTGATAAAATTAAATTTATAGCTGCATTAACTCGAAAATGTTAAATAAGGTAAATGTTTGACGAAGCAAACACAAGCATTACATTTTTATAGGAAATAAAAACGTTTTGTAATTAAAATGCAGAACATTTTATTAGCCATGAGCCGTGAACCGCAAGTTATTAGCACATCGGTGCAGTAAACAAAATCAAGGCCATACTCATGAAAATTGCCTCTGCCTGATAAAAAGTCGATGCACTTCTCTTTATATGATGATTGACCGAAAATGCCAACAAATATGATGCATTGTCTGTAACGCAAGGTCATTGTGAATGTGAATGTTAATGCTGGGCATGGACTCCAGATCCGGACTCGTTACATGGAGTTCAGTTTACCATCCAATGCATTGGACGTAAATTACGCCATTCATTTCAATGGATCACAAGGGGTTGAGGTCAACAAATAATTCGATAGATATCTGCAGATATTACTCTGGCCAACAGACGACGACTTGTTGGCAAATCATTACGCTGTTCCTCAAAATGTTAGTTCATGCAGTTAACTATTTACTTGAATCGATTTTATTATACCTAGATAGATTAGATTGATAGATAGATTTTTCAATTCATATATATAATATATAAAACAGGTCACAGTATTACACGTTAAAAGAAAACAAATACAAAGTAAAATTTGACAGAGATTAAAAATATATTAGGATTAAAACCCATTAGCCCCCAGTGGTGCATTTATGCACCACAAAATTTTAATTTTTTTAATGAGTTACCAAATATTTTTCTCAGCATTATCTGGAGGTAATCTATTAACTATCATCTATTTTATATCTCATAAAAAATTGCATGGTTGTACATATGAATTTGAGGAAATTACAGCTTGAAATATTTCTGTAAGACAAATATACTACCAGAGGTGCTAGTTTTTCATTTGCCACATACATATTTTCTCTCATCAATATTAAAATAGCCATAAGCATTGAAAAACGCTTGGTACGTTCTCGCACCACTGGTATTTATGGTTTATATTTTTGCTAACTGGATAAGAAAATTCCTGACAAGCCATATTTACAATATCTGCATAAAGGTCTTAGAGTGAGGTTGATCGAATTCAGTCTGCATTTACACCAGTTTTAAGGTAGTTGTGAGTATTCAAGATGTCATTTAAGAAATTTTTAACTGTGAAAGAATTAGAAGCTCCTTTAGAGGAGGTTGTGAACTAGGTGGAAAGATGTATCTATGTATTTCAAGAAATCAAAAGAAATTTGCATTTATCAGACAATGAATTGAATGTAAATGATAAATTTTCAAAAGAAAGATCATATTTAAATGCAATGAATAGAAAAAATTTGCAGTGGGGTATTTTTGCTCACAATTTATCCATTGACGAAGAAATGATACCTTACTTTGGCCGACATTGTTGCAAAATATTTGTGAGAGGCAAGCCAGTTAGATTCGGCTTCAGGCTTTGGTGCCTGTGTTCTACAGATGGATATTTGTTTTATTCCCTTCCTTATGGTGGTGCTTCTGATAACACAAAATCAGAGCTTGCTGTCTGTTGTGCAAAAACCCGCTCATAATATATTGTTTGATAATTGTTTTTCATCTTTCAAATTGTTTCGGAATCTGAAAGAAAATGTTTTTTTTTGCTACTGGAATGGTACAAGACAATCGTACGAGTAAATGTCCACTACGAAAATATAAATCATTTTCCAAAAGGGAAAGGGGTGCATATGATTCGACATATGATAGAAAGTCAAAAACGTCATTTGTGTGTTGGAATGACAACGCAGTAGTAACTATGGGTAGTAATGTTTTCGACGTTCAACTAATACATCGTGTCAGAAAATACAACGGAACAGAGAGGAAGGACATTCAAGTAACTCAACCAGATGTCGTATTTCAATATAATAAAATGGTCGGAGTGGACCTCCATTATAATGGCATTGCCAACTATAGAAGTAGAGTTCTAGGTAAAAAATGGTGGTGGCCCATTTTTTGTAGTTCCATAGATAGCACGATAGTGAACGCTTGAAAGTAAATGAAAAAAAAATGTCCCAGTTTATGTACAAAGACCTCAACCCATAAATCAAGTACATTACGATGGCTTTGGCCATACTATAGTTTCTCATGAGTCTAAAGCCCGGAGGAGGTGTAAATTATGTAAAAATCGTACAATACACATTTGTAGTAAATGTAAAGTTCATTTGCATATTTCTTGCTTTGCAAACTACCACCAAATTTAAATTAAAATGCTATGGGTATAGCACCACCGGTTCGTTTGCGCACCAATGTTAAATGTGAAAAAAACGATATTGTAATGTGTTACAACCCCTAGAATGATGTATTTGCACCTACTCGAAAAAGAACCTACCAGAAGAATCCAAAGTGACAATCTGGAATTATCTAGAGAATAGTGGCGTCATCACAGAAAAATCGAGATCTGTCATTTTTAGGTATAAAAGACCGACCGCATTCTCGGCGAGTAGTTCAGAAAGTATAGAAAGTGAGGTTAAGACTTCAAAGATAAACAAAGTGATAAACATTGTGATTTTTAGTCAGTAACGTGTATTTAAATTAATAAAAGTATTGTGAAGTATCCAGTAAATATTTAATAAAGTGTGTTAGTAGACATCTCTTGTTATAATTTTTGGAACCCACGGAATTTGCAAGGGGTAGTTTCCTAGGGGTGGAAACACGTTACAATATATTCATATTTTATTGTGTTTCATTATTATATTAAAATACTGTTTTGTAAGTTTTTATTATTTTAAGTTGTTTTTTCTGTAAAATAGGATATTTTATGTACTTTCACTCTTCGATAATTTCATGGTTCTTCCCAGTGGTTCGTTTGCGAAACACGTGTTAATTGTTTTGTGTTAAATTTTTTGTGAAAGATAATGTCGGTAATAATTTTATTAAAGAGTTTTAATAAATAAATATGGGTTTTCATTCAAATTTTCCCAATTTTTCAACCCTTGGTATCAAATGGGTTAACTGGCTGAGTTAAAAAGCAAATATTCTTGTACCGAGTAAGGTTCAATGCTGCATATATGTTGGAAGGCCTGTTCAGTAAAACATTTAAGGTTAACATTATCTTTCATATCCTTGGGAAGTGCATTGAAAAATTTCAGTGCTGCATAAAATGGTCCTTTTTCAGTAAGTGTCAGTCGGTGCACTGAATAAGCATAATTGCCCTTGTGCCTGGTACAATATTGTGTGATTTGTGTGTACATTTAGGAACTCAAAATTGTGCCTATACAGATATGTTAAACAAGGGTAAACGTATAAACCAGGTAATGTTAATAGTCTATTTTTATTGAAACAACCTCTGCAAGACTCATTGTATTTCATTTTAAAAATAACTCTGACTGCCCTTTCTTGTGTTTTGAAAATTTTGGGAAGCTCCCTGCAATTTTGTTGAAGTTAATGTTGCTACCGGCACTGCTTCCACATCCAGATTTTCTACCCAAGTCTCTCATAACGAAAGCATTTTGTATGTGGAAATAATTGTTTACAGAACTTTAATAATATAATATTTGAAATCGTCTACCTCAAAAACCCATAAAACGATATCCCACACGGTGGTGGGTTGGGGGTGGTGATAGGGGGGGGCAGTGGGGGTGGATGAAGTAAAAAAATATTTTGAGGCTTTTGGTTCTTGTACACACACCAAATCACATTTTTTTTTTCCTTTAATAATGTGGTAGGGGTGGTAATGAGGGTGGCTAACGCCAAAAAATTTTTTGAAACCTTAGCTTCTCTTGTATACACTAAATACCAATTTTATGGACTCTTACCGACTTGATTTACCTACTTACCTAATTCTTCGATAGAATAAGATGGAAATATAATCCAGTTCCAGATCCCGTTAAAGTACAAACGTGTACCAAATTTCAAGTCAATATCTTAAACGGTTTCAGACTAAACGTGCGCACAAAAAAGTTACAGACCGACAGACAGAATTTTTTTGGCTCAAATTTAAAATCTCGACGTTTCATAACATTCTAAGCCTATTTGAACAATAAAAATTTTTGTCGTTACTATACTTCCACTGGATGTGGAAGTAAAACTACGCAATTGGTTTTGGATTTATTTAAAACAAGATTGTTGCGGTTGAACCAGTGTTTTATACTGCTCCAGGTCTGCTCCAGCATGACCGTAATTTCTTCGAGATTTTTGCCCATGATCAATAAATTGGTATCGTCAGCATAACTGACAATTTTTACTTTTGAATATTCCTCAAGTCTATGGGGTAGATCATTTATACAAATTATGAAAAGTAGCGGCCCAAGTACACTACCCTGGGGCACACCGTAGTACAATTCTAGAAGAGATGCTTAAACATCGAATAAATAATGTCTGTGTGTATCATCTGTAGACTGTTTATTATAAGCACGATAACTTCTGTTGAACTGAAAGCTTTTATTTCAAATTTGGTACATATGTAAAATAGCATGGTAGGATATCCCCTATTGGAATTGGGTGATAACCAGAGACGTGAAAACTATTATGTTTTACATACCTACACTATATTTTATTACAATTTTAGAGCAGAAAGTCTTTGATTAAGCTCACAAAATATTAAGATGTACAAGATATCAAAACTGCAGTATATAGTGTGTCTATCAAATTCAACTAAACTTTATGTAGATTACATATGTCAACTCTGTTTTAAAATATGTTTAAGGTAATTTCAATAAGACTATTACAAAACGATTGATTGGGTTGTAGTTGACTTCCAAAATGGTAAAGAAACTTTGTATTTATGTATTCGCATGTTATTTATTTATGGCAGATTTTAAAAAAGAATTATCAGGCATCTTCCTCTTTTATACAGTTTTAAAAAGAAATGCTAAAGAAGTATAGTCTGCATACCTATACGCTAACTCGCAAGTCGACGTAATTTACACAGACTGCACTAAAGCATTTGACAGACTTGATCACAGTATGTTATATTCGAAGTTGTTGAAATTTGTTGTTATTTTTCAAATCATCTTGAAAATAGACACCACCATATTGAATACTGTGGTTAACGGCCTGCAGAATTTGTATCTACTTCTGTGTTAGGTTCATTATTCTTCAATATTTTCATTAATCACATTGCAATAGAACTGGGTGTCAATTGTTTCTTATACGCATATGATATGAAGTTATACAATAAAGTAAATAATGTTAATGATTGTGTGGCATTAGAAAATGCCCTTGATAAAATCAATGAATAGTGTAGTTTAGACAAAATACAGTTGAACGTAAGGAAGTGCAGTGCTCTAACTTTTACTAATAAACATCAACTTGCCGAATTTAATTATTATTTAGAAGATTCAGTGCTTACACGTCCATCAACATTCCGTAATCTCGGTGTAACATTTGACAGTAAACTAACATTTAATTGTCATATAAACACCATCATCAATGAGAGTTTTATAACACTGGCATTTATAATACTATGTTCTCATGGTTTTAATGACATTGAATACTGAAACTATCATATCGGTCTGTTGTCCAATCCAAATTGGAATATACGTCAATTATTTGGTCTCTTCATATACACAATAGAGAGAGACTCTAAGGTACAACAGATATGGTGTCTATCCTGCTATTGGTTTCCCCAAACAATACTTTTAAACAGATTTTCACTTTCAAGTCTGCAGTCTCGCAGAACTATTTATTTTTCTGATAATACATGATAAAATAGATTGTGGTGCTATCTACCGTTTACTAAATTTTTTACCATCTAGCCAGGTTCTAGGCAAAACCCATTATTCTGTCTGCCGAATTAATAGTCAGAAATTGTCGCCATTATACAAAAGGTGTGAGAGCTATAATCATCTTGAAGACTAGTTTGATATCTTCCACTGCAATGTAGCTGAGATAAAGAGATTAGCTGCATTGTCTACTATATGTGGTGTGTTTATGCTTTTATTAATTAAAATTTTTGTTTTATTTTTTTTATCATTTTTTTATCTGTTTATTTTACATTCTTGTTTCTACATTTCCTTAAATATTTGTATGTACTTATTATCTTTAGAGAATATTATTTAGGTATTATGCAAATCACAACTTACACACTTTTTAATTTATTATGAAAATACCTATTTTCTGTATATTGTTGCCCTAATCTGGGCACGCTAATATACTAGTTAGGTAAATACTTTAAAACACTCATTATTGGAGAACCAATGAAAACAACTACTCTTCTAGCTAATACTGACGAAGTATTGAATTACATGATAGGATTCTTAGCATTTTAAAGAAACAAAAATATATTGGAAATATTTCAATCATTTATTTACATTTAGTCATCACACTTTTTTATTTAATATGAAATTATCTACTTTCTGTATATTGGTACCTTAATCGGGTCACGCCAGGCGCGGATTTATAGGGGGGGTAATGGGGTAATTACCCCCCCCCCCCCCAATATTCTGTAAATCATCAATTTTTGTTTTAAAATGGTATGATTTTTGTTAATTTTGGGAGGAAAAAAAATTTTAATAGGGTAATTACCCCCCCCCCCCCCCCCAAGAAATGTTCATTTTACAGTTTTTAGGATGAAAAAATTTTGAGACGAAAAATTTTTTTTCGGATTTCTCCCCCCCCCCCCCGCGCGCTCTTCAAAAAAACGTTGGGACGAAAAAAAATTTTTTGGATTTCTCCCCCCCCGCTCTTAGAAAAATTTTAGGGCGAAAATTTTTTTTTCAGATTTCTCCCCCCGCTCACCAAAAAATTTTGGGTTCAGTGTTAGCCCCCCCCCCCCCAAAGCTCAAGGTCCAGATCCGCCCTTGGGTCACGCTAATATACTACTTAGGAAAACACTTTAAAACACTCATTATTGGAAAACCAATCAAAACAACTACTCTTCTAGCTAATACTGACGAAGTATTGAATTACATGATAGGATTCCTGGCATTTTAAGGGAAAAAAAATATATTGAAACTACTTAAATTATTTATTAAAATTCAGTCGTTCACAACAATTATTGAACCTTACATTCCATTTCAACTCTAGAAAAGTTGTACAAGTTTTTTCGAACTCGTTAGTTCTCATCAGTAGAGTATAGAAACATTCATTCATTATTTACAAGCCTATTCTTGATTTATTTTTTACAATTAATTATTTTTTATTTATTTGCTTTTATCATGTTTAGAGAATATTATTTCGGTATTATGCAAATCACAACTTACACACTTTTTAATTTATTATGAAAATACCTACTTTCTGTATATTGTTGCCCTAATCTGGGCACGCTAATATACTAGTTAGGTAAATACTTTAAAACACTCATTATTGGAGAACCAATCAAAACAACTACTCTTCTAGCTAATACTGACGAAGTATTGAATTACATGATAGGATTCTTAGCATTTTAAAGAAAAAAAATATATTGAAAATATTTCAATCATTAGTCATCACACTTTTTTATTTAATATGAAATTATCTACTTTCTGTATATTGATACCTTAATCGGGTCACGCTAATATACTACTTAGGAAAACACTTTAAAACACTCATTATTGGAAAACGAATCAAAACAACTACTCTTCTAGCTAATACTGACGAAGTATTGAATTACATGATAGGATTCCTGGCATTTTAAGGAAATATTTCCAGAATAAGTCAAAAATGAGCAATGAAAATTAGATATATTGTTTACTAATAGCCCTACCTACACGTTGATTTAGTTATTAATACGGCTTTCTATCGGGAGGAAATTTGCCTATGCCTCTAATGCTATATTCTTTGTGGTGGATGGTTTTTGCTGGGACGCATTGTATTTGTTAAGCCATGAAAAATAAATAACCATTGTGTGTCTATAGACGACGAGGAAAACTTTCCATTGACCTTACTGCAATAAATTACACTGTATGCATACTTCATCCTCACATATATTTTTTCGCTTTGAGTTGTTTACTATGATTTAAAAAGAACAAAGTTTATTGATATCCGTCCCATGAATAAAAAAATATGTTAAGATGTGTAATGGAAAGTATAAATTGAAGATGTAACTGTTACAGGTTAAAGAATTTCTGTGCTATAATCAGTGATGTAAGGATATGGCGCTGCGATCAACAGAAATTATCACATTTATGATTATCATAAGGTTTCGTATGTATATATTCCACTCCAGAAACAATCGAAGAATCTTATTCAAATTACCAAACCAAGCGAACAACGCAAATTTTCAGAGACAAACATTTATTTCTGCTGTTCTTCCTAAAGAAGCCTCCGATCATTACACACCCATAGAACGTGAAATTCAAATTTATTTAGAACCTGGAGATCAGCGGTCATTGATTTCTGTTTTTATTTGCTTATCTAAATTTAAACCTTTAAAAGTTGATTATTCATCTAACAAAATGTTACACAACTTACGTAAATTGAAAACATGTATATCATGCTAACGCGTGTTAAACAATACGATTAATAGGTAAATATGTAGGACGTAGTTTTGTGAAATAATTTACAAAAGTGAACTAATAATGGCTTGAAGGTACTGTTCCAGCATAGACCAAATGCGCCGTAGATTACCAATTCCTATTTTGGCCAGAATTAGGCAAAGTGCAATGAACTCTGAAAACTATGAGTCATTTTTTCAACAAGGTGGCATATACAAGGTGAGTCCCAAATGAGCCACGTAAATTGAACACTTCACACGAGATATAAAAACAAGATGATGCAATCTAATCTACAAAAATGTAGCCTTACAAACTGCCGCCTGTCAAAGAGGAAAAGTTTGTGTTATTTCTTATGCTGGTAACAGTTAACGAGTATAGACCAAAAGGTGTTAAGAAAAGGCGGTCGATGGTCGACGTTTCGTCAAAATTTATTGACATTCTCAGGACTATTTAGGTGAGTTTTCCTTTGTTACATTAGATTTTAAGAACAAAACAGAACACATTGATATTAACAAATACAACTCCCCAACATATGAATTTATACAATTTATACAGTTATTTCTTATCTCATATGCATCTTTTATACTCTTTTTAATTGTAATATTATTGTGAAATGTTGACGCTTTCTGTATTTTGTGTATATACATTTAAATGTAGATTTTTTTTTGAAACCTTAGCTTCTCTTGTATACACTAAATACCAATTTTATGAACTCTTACCTGCTTGATTTACCTATTTACCCCCCATTTACCCCATCTTACCCCCCTTTGACGGAGTAAGATGAAAATATAATCTAGTTCTAATAAAAATGTTCAAACATTTTTTGTCGTTACTATACTTCCACTGGATGTGGAAGTAATTTAACGTTAATTTTCTTTTTATATCGGTTATTACCGATGATTAGTCATGAAAAATGTATTATTGAACAAAATCTACTACTTAAATAATTGGTGCCGATGGGGAATAATAATTCAGAAACATCTTTGTATAATTTTTGGGTATATGGCGACAATTTCTTTTGAAGGTATACTAATCCTCGCTCACACCCATTTTGTTTAAAACATTAGAATTGGATTCTTAAAAACTTCTAAAGAATTTCAGAAATTAAATATAAACCTAAAGTTTAAAATCTGGAACATCTGTTAAAGATTAACTTTTATAAAGTTAAGGCTTATATAAAAAAATGTTCTGTCTAACGTATAAAACTTTTAAATTATCTTTTTTATACTGACAAAATCATTCACCACGTTATAAGTATAAACCTCTGTAAAACCATATTGATTTAAGACCCTACCCAAAAATTTGTTATAAGCTTTATTAGCTGTAAAATTATTTATTATTCAGCAGGATTAGCAAAATGCTTTTCTGAAGGATTATGAATTAAATTTTAGATGGGAAGTTTTATTTTCAAACTGAAAATCAAGATAACCTGTATCAAAGTATCTGAAATTAAGTTATCGTTTGTGAGTAATAATTATTTACTCACCGTCTTAAGTAACAGACGTATACTTTGTTCTCTTACACAATGCCAACTCCACCCTCGATATATTCTAAACAAAATATGTTCAATGTTCAATAAGTCAATCTGAGTGCCTAGAGGATATCAGCATTCTTGTGAATACAGCAAAATGACAAACACTGAGGCTCGTAAAACAGTGAGGCCAAAAAAATTACGGTTATAACGTTCATATCAGGTGTTTAATTGATATAATACAGTTCCAGTGAGAAGATCAAGGTAGGGGTGGCTGGGCGATTTATCAGGAATCACTGTTAGACTGTCTTAGGTCTCCTGTTATTCCTAGGAATGTGGGTTCTCTTACACAATGCCAACTCCACCCTCGATATATTCTAAACAAAATATGTTCAATGTTCAATAAGTCAATCTGAGTGCCTAGAGGATATCAGCATTCTTGTGAATACAGCAAAATGACAAACACTGAGGCTCGTAAAACAGTGAGGCCAAAAAAATTACGGTTATAACGTTCATATCAGGTGTTTAATTGATATAATACAGTTCCAATGAGAAGATCAAGGTAGGGGTGGCTGGGCGATTTATCAGGAATCACTGTTAGCTTCATATGATATTTTTCGTTATGAAATGACCATGTAGCTTTTGGCTTAACATCGAATAAACCCAATAAATCTTTGAAAAAACCAGAGTTGGAAAGAAAACAGTTTTTTTCATTTTAAACAAAAAAAAACTGTTTTTTTTTTGTTTAAAATAGTTTTTTTAAATGTTTTAAATGGTATGTTTAAAACATTTAAAACTCTGTTCAATTAAGATTAAATAAACACATAAACACACCACAGATAGTAGACAACCCCCAAATCCATAGCCAAGGCTGTGCGGAAGGGGGTTACACATTTGGAAAAACGTAGACATACATCCACACCCACCGGTGTTGTCAATACCGGGGCTGGGGGTCGAACCCAGAGCGCGGTAGGCAGTCGATCAGCATATTCGCCACTCAATACGCCTTAACCGATTGAGCTACCGCGGTAAATGGTGCCAAGTTACTGTGTCTGCTACTACTACTTGATGCCAGATAGCGCTCTTAAACGGATTTTACAGCACTCTACAAATAAAATGCTCAGTTTCGTGCATGTGACCACTGACCATCTGACTCATATGACTGAGACTACAGAAGCTATTTTTTTGTGAGTGTGATTACCGTTTATCGGAATGGACCATCATCGGCACTTTTCCTGTTTTTCCGCAAACTCCAAAATAATACATTTTTTTTAAAACATCGCACTGCGTTTTAAACTGTGTATTAAACAGTTGTTTAAAACATTGCATTGTGTATTGAATATGTTTTAAACATTTGTTTAAAACACAGTGCGATATTTTAAACATGTTTTAAACATGCCAACCCTGGAAAAAACCTCATCATTTGAAATCAAACTGACTACCGTTGAAACTGAATGATCAGAAGAATAATTGTATCTGTTTTTTTAATTGCAAATACAGAGAATAGATGGTAAAACTAATACGACATATTTTCATCCGTATTAAACTGAAAGCAATTCTTCTGACAAAACAATTCTTGTAGGTATTTTTAATTTTCCAAGTGAAAATATATTAATTCACCATATCAGACTAATTAGTAAAATTTGAATAACTAAAAATATAAAATGTGTATTGTCATATTTATCTGAAAGATGTACTTCAATATGTTTATAAATTTTTTAAGGGTTTCTACATTTACAAACTTACATAAAAAGACCAATTAATTTATTGTTCTCCACGTGAAATTTGGGAATAAAAAGGAAGTTGATTATATAAACATAGCAAAGGGATTTTATAAGTGACATAAATTGTATTGAAACAGATATAAAAAGTAACACTACCATCTGGTGATGAAATGTTTTATCTAAAGAAAAGCAATACGGAAATTAAATAATTAATAAAAACATTCTCAGCCCTGACAAGCCTCGTGTGCTTTATGCAACATTTCTGGAAATAATCTATTACCTAAACCTTTTATATAAAACTCACCCACCCTACTGCAAATAAGGGCAATGACTTTCATTCACTTTGGTTCAAATCTAAAAAAATATCCTGAGACGGAAGATGACTGGCAGCAGGATTAAGAACCTGTAATACTGAAATCAGAAGTTCCATACAACATGCGTCTAACAAGCAACCGTGGCAGATGGCGTGATGATGTCTAACGTGCCATACTGTAAAGAGTGGTCAATTAGAATAAGGCATGGATCACAAAACGTCTGGTTAGACGTTATGAATCAGAAGAGCACAATTTATTGAAATTTTAAATTTTCCTTTGCTTTGAAAATAATGCAGATAAGCGAGCTTAAGCTCATTCCTACAGCTCTACTAGAAGTGAGATAGAATGTCCGAACGTAGACAGATTTTCATCTGTTAAAGGTACAAACGTATAAAAAAACCGCTGCCCAAGGAATCACTACTTCCACATCTAGATTTTTTATCCAAGTCACTCACAACGAAACAATTTTGTATATGGAAATAATTGTTTATGGAACTTTAATAATATAATATTTGAAATCCTCTACCCCAAAAACCGATAAAACGATACCCCACATCGGTAGCGGGGTGGAGGTGGTTATAGGGGGTGGTAGTGGGGGTGGATGAAGTAAAAATATTTTCAGGTTTCTGGTTCTTGTACACACTCTAAATCACATTTTTTTTTCATCCCCTTTAATAATGGGGTGGGGGTGGTAATGGGGGTGGCTAATGCCAAAATTTTTTTTGAGACCTTAGCTTCTCTTGTATATATTAAATACCAATTTTATGGACTCTTACCTGCTTGATTTACCTATTTACCCCAAATTTACCCCAATTTACCAACAACCCTTCGACGGAACAAGATGAAAATATAATCTAGTTCCAGATCTCGTTAAACTACATATGTGTACCAAATTTCAAGTCAATATCTCAAACGGTTCCAGAATAAACGTGCGCACAAAAAAAGTTACAGACAGACCGACAGACAGACAGACAGACAGACAGACCGACAGACAGAATTTTTTTTTCGCTCAAATTTAAAATCTCGACGTTTCGTGGCATTCTAAGCCTATTTGAACAATAAAAATTTTTAAAAAATTTTTTGCCGTTACTATACTTCCACTGGATGTGGAAGTAATAAGGACTGAAATTGACGATTTTAATAGTCTATAACCTAACTGGAAAATTTTCATATCATTCTTATTCCTTAAGCAAAAATGATCCCGAAACAAGCTGTTTAGCTGTTCGGTGGGGTATACGACGCGATTCCTATCTTGTTTTCAAACCACAATAAAATCTAGAAAATATTATTAGATACTGTGCAAGGCAAGTCAAGGTTTTGAAATGTGTTTCCAAATTCTGTTCGCTGTTTAAATTTTTAAAAGGACAATAATACAATGTCAAAGTTCAACGTTTGAAATGTTTGTTGGAATTTCCATAAGATGTTTAGGAAGTTCATGGACTTCAGAATAAAAATTAAGTTAAGAAGTCGAATAGAACGTATAATTGAAGATGTAACTGTTGCAAGTTTAACAAACTTAAGTGATGTAAGATGTAGGTGAGGCATGAAAGAGCCGAATTAGTTAAGTGAAGAATAAAATAAACTCTCCCTGTTTACTGATATAGCTCTATTAGCTGTTTTCTAAACACGATGGTTTCATTTTTATCCAGTGCAGAAAGTCCCAAATCTAATTTGAAGACACAAACATATAAACAAGCACATAAAACCGCGACAGATGGCGTCATAGTGTTAAACGTGTCATACAGTAAAGAGCAGTCAACTAGTATAATAAGTGGATCACAAAATGTTTGCCAAGGCGTTGTGAATAAGAGTACGATTTGTCAAAATTTACAATTTTTCTTTGCCTTGAAGAAAATATGCATAAGCGAGCTATATCTCAACCCAGTAGCTCTGCTGGAAGTGAGTTAGAGTGTTTCTGTTAAAAGTATAAAAGTACAAACGCATAAAATGGACTGAGACAATTCATGCAGCATATAACCTAACTGGAAAAATGCTCAACATTATACAAAAAACTATGTCAGAATGTTTGCAGTACAGAGAGCATAATAATCTCATTCACAAGTTGCACTGCGCTGATGAGTAAAAATGATCCCGAAACACGAATGTCCGTAGCTGTTTAGCTATTCGGTGAGGTATACGATGCGATTCCTATCTTGTTCTCAAACCGCAATAAATCCTAGAAAATGTTATTAGATACCTATCGTGCAAGGCCAAGTTTTGAAATGTGTTTCCTAATTCTATTCGCTGTTTTACATTTTTAAAAGGACAATAAATACAATGTCAAAGTTCAGTGTTTGAAATGTTTGTTTCGTGAGATTCGATTTGAATGTTAAGTTACAGTTGAAAAATTGAAAGAATCGTTTCGCAATTTATCTTTATTTTTGTTTGTTGAGATGGGTATAATTTAGTCAGAGTATTTACCTTTGTACGTTTCCATATACCTAGGTGTTTAGGAGGTTCATGGACTTCAAAATAAAGTTAAGAAGTTAAATAGAAGGTGTAATTGAAGATCTAACTGTTACAAGTTTAACAAACTTAAGTGATGTAAGATGTGAGTGAGGTATGAAAGAGCCGAATTAGTTAAGTGAAGAATAAAAGAAACTCTCTCCGTTTACTGATATAACTCTATTAGCTGTTTTCTAAACAGGATGGTTTCATTTTTATCCAGTGCAGAAAGTCCCAACTCTAAATTGAAGATACAAACATATAAAAAAACACATAAAACCGCGACAGATGGCGTCATGGTGTCAAACGTGTCATACAGTAAAGAGCAGTCAACTAGAGTACAGTACGATTTGTCAAAATTTAAAATTTTTCTTTGCCTTGAAAAGAATATACATAAGCGAGCTAAATCTCAACCCTGTAGCTCTACTGGAAGTGAGTTAATGTTTCTGTTAATAGTATAAAAGTACAAACGCATAAAACGGACTGAGACAATTCATGGTTTTAGAAGCATATAACCTAACTGGAAAAATGCTCAACATTATAAAAAAAACTATGTCAGAATGTTTGTAGTAAGCATATAAATCTCATTCCCAAGTTGCACTGCGCTGATGAGTAAAAATGACCCCGAAACACGAATGTCCGTAGCTGTTTAGCTATTCGGTGAGGTATACGATGCGATTCCTATCTTGTTCTCAAACCGCAATAAATCCTAGAAAATGTTATTACATACCTACCGTGTAAATGAGTTTCCTAATTCTGTTCGCTGTTTTACATTATTAAAAGGACAACAAATACAGTGTCAAAGTTCACTGTTTCAAATTTTTGTTCCGTGAGATTTGATTTGAATATTAAGTGAGTTGAAAAATTGAAAGAATCATTTCGTAATTTATCTTTATTTTTGAGATGAGAATAATTTAGTCAGTGTTTACCTTTGTTGAAATTTCCCTATAGGTACTTACGAAGTTCATGGACTTGAATAAAACTTAAGTTAAGAAGTTGAACGGAAAGTATAACTGAGGATGTAACTGTTACAAATTTAAAAAATTTAAGTGATGTAAGATGTAGGTGAGGAATGAAAGAGCCGAATTAGTTAAGTGAAGAATAGAAGAAACTCTCTCTGTTTACTGATATAACCCTATTAGCTGTTTTCTAAACACGATGGTTTCATTTTTATCCGAGAATGCAGTGCAGAAAGTCCCAACTCTAAATTGAGGACACAAACATATTATGTGTCGTGGTAATCTCACGTAACTACATATTACTTATGCGGCCGCATTTCCTTTTGGTCTCCCTTTCTCCGCTTTCTTCGTTTTGCCACTACTTCGCGGACATGTAGGTCACTATCTCAATACTTTTACATCCTCGCTGGTAGCTTGGTCTGCGAATGCATTGGCTTGCACTTACAGTAAAGCAGTAAACTCAGCCGGATTCGGTACAACTCTACTCTTGGACAACTCGAACTCGAGGCCACCGCTATAGTTCCCTACGTCTAGTGAAACCATAGACTGTGTCGCGAACTGTTTTTCTTTTTCCTTTTCGCTTTTGTGTTGTGAGTGACCCAAGGCCTAATCATTGCTCTTCATCGACCACAACGGCCGACCGGCCCTGGACCTTATACCATGCCCATGCGCTCTGATAATGGATTACTCTTTTCACCACCCCCTGGTAAGCAGGCTTCCAGCTCAAATAGTCACGTGCTCCTTAAAAATTTCCCGCTAGCCAACAAAGAAAATTGTCCAAAACAAACGATTTTCAACCCATCACATAAGTCGTAATCCAAAAAATTATGCTTAACATCCCTTGGTCACACTTCAGACTTAACACTGTGAGCATAAAGCCCTTCTTTGATAACAGGCATACTCTATTTTCAAATATTTTGTATCTGAATTAACAGTTTTATAAAGCATTTTTTAATGGAAACGAAACCATCAATGAATAATGCCAAACCCGATTGATATATGTCTAATACATTTTTCAAGTTGACACCAGTTGCCTTTTTCAAAATATACTGTTATAGTTTAAACAGTTCAATTGCATAAAACATTTCATATTTACCCTGGAGATCTAATCCCAGTGTAGGTTAATAAAAAGCTTCGCAAATACAATAAAAGATTCAAACCATAATTCTATAACCGCTAATATAAACATTTTTAAACTCGACTCTAGTATTAATTTACCTCAGTAAAATTACTAACCTACCTTAAGTGCATGATGCAACTAACAGTATATTAAATATAACTATAATTGTTTGTTTTAACAAATAATATGGTAAAGAGAACTTATACAGTACGTCCATGGAAAGTTCTCGTTTCATGCAGTATTAACCCTAATCGTATTTATTTAAACAGAAACAAAGGTATGAATAGTTAAAATATAAATAATGACTGGTGCACAAACCAGCTTTTTGCAGCTTTTCGCATTATTCGAAAATAAATGTGCGTTTCATGGAAATAACTAATCGGCTTTGCGAATCGGGCTAAAACTGCTAGTGAAACAATAAATAATTAGCCAAAGCTTTGTATTTACTTATAATATTGTTCAATGTTTGTCCTCATTTCGTTCATACGCTTGTATTTTTATCTGCCCTAAATGTAACTGAAATAACATTTTAATTTATAATGTGGCCCGGCACGAATTACCAAGTTTCGATGAATAACTTTGAAATCCGAAACAAGTGAAGTAAAATTCAATTAACTCCATTTACTGTATGCATGGCACCATTTACTCAGAAATATTAATATATTATCGTTGCTTCCACTAAATTTCAACAAAGCTCCCAAATTGATTTGTAGGTTTCCGTAATCTAAATTGAAAACGGAATCCTTATAGCATGACTCGTCTGTCCGTCCGTTTGTCACAGCTGCTTATATTTGAAACTATTGTAGCTAGAAACATGAAATTTCACATGTAGGTAGAGTTTGATCATCCACGGGCATCTCAGGAGTCGATGCCCCACTAATATTTTCTAACGCCCTATAAAAATGTAGGATTTTTTTAAGAAAAATTGATCCAGGCAATTGGGGTATCGTTATTTTTGCTTAACATATTACACTTTCAAATATACACCCTCACTCGAATGTTGACGTGTTTAGCCTAGTTTTTAGCAATTCTTATTGACTAAGGTGACCACCCGGTATATTTGCTTTATTAAAACTAAAGCATGTCTTTCTCTCTCAGTTGTGTTAACTACATAGCAAATATTGTTTCTCGTACCATTATTTCCTTAATTTTTTTATAAAGTTTCCACGTTCTATATTTTTTATTTAAAATATGCCTTAGCAACTGTCCGTCAAATATTATTCTTCTTAGTCAAATAGGTCTTTAGATATAACAGCAACATACCGACAGACAGGCAGACTGAATGACCGAATTAATTGACCTTAATTACTTCCACATCCACGTAAAGTAGCGGAAGTAAACTAATCGTAGAAAATTTTTGAACATTTTTTTTTGCTCAAATAGGCTTAGAATGTCATGAAGTGTCGAGATTTTAAGTTTAAGCGAAAAAATGTCTGTCTATCTGTCGGTCTGTCTGTCTAACTTTCTTTGGCGCACGATTACTCTGAAACCGTTTATGATATTGACTTGAAATTTGGTACATTTTCATTTTATAACAAGAACTGGAACTAGAATATATTTTGATCTTATTCCGGGGAAAGGGTTGGGGGGTAAACACTAGATAGGTAAAGCAAGCAAATAAGACTCCATAAAATTGAGATTTAGTGTATGCACGAAAAGCCAAGGGTTCAAAATTTATTTGGCATCAGCCACCCCCATCACCCTCATTTCCACCCCCACTCCATTATTGAACGGGGTAAAACAAATAAATTGTGAAGTAGTGTGTGTATACGAAGCGAAGGCCTCATCCATATTTTTCGCGTCAGCATGTTAACAATGTGCAAAATATTATTGTCCTCCATCGCAGTTTTTTTCATTAATAATTTTTTTAGAGTATCCAACCTGTACATTCTTCATAAAAAGTGTATTAGTATCAATATTTTTATACGTTAAGTAGGTTTTTAGATATGACGCTAACAGACATACAGACAGACTGATAAAATTGAAAGACTTTAATTTTCGTAATGAACATAATCGAAAACATGAAGATACGAAGAAATTTTACTAAGTGTTTTTTTTTTCACGACTACATTTTCGATAAGAGAGGTAATAGTATATTATTCAACGAGCGGTAATGTAGGTAATAACTCATCAAGTGAGTTATTACCATTACCACAAGTTGAATAATATACTTTATCTACGATTATAACAATAAATATTAAATTAAGAAAATTTTGTTTAAATTACTCATTTTGTTTATTAATAAAATTAACTGTAAAATTTAATTTTTGTACACACTTTTATATTTTTTCTGCGATTTTTCGGGTAATAAATTATGTATTGTATCATTAGCTATTTGTTTTCATTCTGGTGGTGTACATATTAGTTTATCTTCACTAACCGAATTCATCATTTTTGGCATAATTATTACTTAACTTGATTTGAAAACGTCGAAGCTATTCAAACATGATAAATCACCTTCCTCCCCTTAATAATAATGGACTGTTCTATTTCACCGTATCGGAAAAGAATTTCCCCCGGACAGAGCCAACTTCGTATCGCGCGCGTTACGTCGATTGGACAGGCTAGGCATGAAGATAAAGGTGATTGGCTCTGTATCTAGCGTGAGTTATAATAACTCACTCATTATAACTCACGCTATTTGTTTATGGATACTATTAATTGTTCAAAAGCAGTTCATTAATTAGTATATAACCTAATAAGAGTAGATAAACCAAATTATTATACATAATTAAAAAAGTTTTAAATAACTGTAAGAAATAACTCACATCAGTCCAAAACGCCTCTCCACCTACTCACCTGGAAGCTTAGTTGCTACTACAACGTAACATTGACTTAAAATGACATAAGCATTGAACATAAATACTGGCCACAGCATAAGAAATTTGTGCTGTGTGCCTCAAATTTTTTGACTTGTGTTTACATGTGAAAATAGTAATCTAAAAAAGATAAAAATTAAATCTGTGGGCATAGAGCTTTGATTTATAAAAAGATCATCAAATTTGGTGAAATGGAAGTCGCTGTGTAATTAGAAGAAAAAATCTTGTGTTTTAAATATATAGATAATTACAACTAAAAATTCAGATATATTCCATATAAACGTTCAGAACGAGGCAGGGCTGAGGGCAAAATCATTTTTTTTCATTTAAAACTTCGTCCTGGAGGAGGTTGCACCTTTGGAATGACGATGCCTCTTAGGTAGTTTCCACAAACGACAAAACACTTGAACACTACATTCGAATACTATCGCTCAACGTATGTTGGCATCATCAGGTGATGACTAAAACTGATATACTTCGGCGGTACACTGCATCCTAACAGTAAGGAATAAAATTCATTTTTTTTTCTCCTGTTAGTAGGTGTAACATTTTATCACAATTTATAATATTAAATGTAGGGGGGGCGGGGCGGAGGTTATATTTAAAAAGTATATCTATAGCGTCATAACTAAAAAAATTTAAAATAGTGCAGAAAGGTGACATTTTTTACATAATAATTGATCTGTTTTTTTTTAAATTTTTTTCAAAACCAAACAGGAGAAAAAAATATTAATTTCATTCTTTACTTTTGGGACACAGTGTATATATTGTTTACAGTACGAGAACCTCGACGCGCGAATTCGATTCGCACTTGCCTCCAAACAAATGGGGTCATCAACTCTATGACCTCCCAAAGCAATATTCTGTACTCCCCAAAATATTATAACTTTAATTTTTTGTAAAGATGTTTGCCTAATAGTGGAGTCAAATTAGAACTAAAAAAATCGCAATGTGAATTGTTTGGTCAGGGCAGTTTTTTTTATATTAACGTGTTCAGGGGATCAACTTAAGTTCACAGTTCAGTTTTGCAGTTTCTACGAGGTCGGCGTATTGTTTATTTAAACAATGTAATGGTTCAGACCGTGTTTTCCATAGGTTTTCTTTGAATATCGCGAAATCTATAAGTTCTATGGAAAACAAAAAGAGAAAAATGTTCGTTATGAGCTGTAAAATAAAACTTGATAAACTATAATTCATTCCAATTGTTATTAATATTTAAAAAAAATTGAATATTGCAAAACTATGCGTTTCTAAACAAATCACTGTTCTTTCAAAAATAATGGATAATATTCAATGAAATTTCGGAGAAATATAGCTTTTATAAAGTACAATTACCACTTAAAATTCCAAATTAAAATGATTATTAAAACAGCTCAAATATGCTAAAACTTCCCACCCTTGTGAAATTCTGCCATCACAACAAAAAAATGTGTACGGTGGCTCATATTGTAACTTTAATAAGTACTTTAAGATCACGAAGAGAGAATTTTTTTTTTAAATTTAAATCCTTTTTATTGCAGTTTATAATCTTCGAGATTGTAGTTATAAACAAATTCAAATATCTCTGTTTCTTTTTCATGAAATCAAAAACGATAAAGGAGTAATGAAAGTAGATTAGTAAAGCCAACTTAAAAAAAAAATCAATGCTCTACTTGCATTTGGAGGCGAGATACGTTAGTTTTTACGTTTAGGTCACTTTCTTATTGAAATTTGGACTAGTAATTCTCCAATGTCAATTATTTAGTCTCTACTACTTGAAAATAATCCAAAACTACAATTGTTAAAAGATACTGTATAGAGGCCCAAAAGTGGGGTCTTTAGCGATTTTGTTACAGATCCGAAAATCACCAAATATGTCTAAGTGTTATATTATATTTTTACAAACTGGACTTTAGTCGCTAGAAAACCCAGTGGGTAAGGCAACTAGCACTTTTTATTCAGGATACGGACGTCTCGGGTTCAAATCCTGCTCGCGAAATATTTTTTGTTTATTGTATCAGTGATATTAAACGTTTTACAAAGCTGTATACATGAACATAAGGGTAGATGCTCAAGTTAGGTTGGTTTACTATTTTCGTGACAAAAATTAAAAAAGATATAAAAAAATTGAAAACGCGCATTATGTTCTGAAAGTCGCTTTATTCGATGTTATTTTAACAGTTATAGCTTTGGATTATCTTCAAATAGCAGAAACAAAATAATAAGCATTGGAGAATAATCAGCCCAAATGTCGATTTGTTTATTTACAAATGACCCAAACGTAAAAACTAACGTATCTCAGCTCCAAATGTGAATGTCAGTCGATATTCCATTGAAGCAACATCGAGCGCGGTTAGTACTTGGATGGGTGACCCATCTTGGGAAATACAGCGTTCTCGTCCCACCTTGTAGCGGTTTGTATATCAGTGTATACGCGGAAGCTACGTAATTTCAGACGACGATTACGTAGTGGATATACCATCCATCGGAGGGGATGTAAAGCAGGCGGTCCCTTGTCTATTAAATGTAAGGCAAGTAAAAGATCCCTACTCCTCTTGAGGGAAGAGGTTCAGCAAAATTTCCAGGTTGGGGGTAGCTCGTCTCCTGGCGTCGGTGATAGGCCCTGGTAGCGGAAATAGGCCGACGTTAAATAAATAGATAAAAAAAAAAAAGAAACAAGCGATTTTGTTTCTCTCGCAATACAAAAAAGTGTATAATTTTGTTAACTTAAAGTGTGTGTACTGTCAACATAATCTTTGGTATAATGACACTGAACTTTTGAATAATTTAAAGTTGATACCAAACACTGAAAAGTTTGCTGTATGTTGGTGCTCGATATCCCCGATTGTTAACAGAAGACACATCAATGTTGAATTTTTAAGATCATAAGACTATACTGCGTTTGTTTTGATCTGTTATCCATGGCTGACGACCACACCTAGTCTGACAATAGTAGAAGTAAAAGATAACTACTTTACTTCCTAATAATAATTATTTTTACTTGCTTAATCAAAATCAAATTAAGAACTTATGGTTGGGGGTTTTAGGGAACAACAGCAATTTGAAAAGCACACATACTGTATTTTTATTAATTTAAAAAAATAATAATAAAGAGATTTTCAGTTCGGCGTGTGCATAAAGTTGGTTTGTATGTGTATTCCCTCAGGACTTTAGGATCGTGTTGAAAATATCGAGGTAGAGCATTTTGTAGATGCTTCAGAGTGTCAGATATTGTTTTTGCTTATATATTAAAGCATTTTCATATAGGGCACATAGAATTCATGTGACACAATATGTATCTGAAACAATATATTTGGAAATAATCGCGATTAAACAGAAACATCAAAAACTATAATTCATTCCAATTGTTATTAATATTTAAAAAAAATTGAATATTGCAAAACTATGCGTTTCTAAACAAATCACTGTTCTTTCAAAAATAATGGATAATATTCAATGAAATTTCGGAGAAATATAGCTTTTATAAAGTACAATTACCACTTAAAATTCCAAATTAAAATGATTATTAAAACAGCTCAAATATGCTAAAACTTCCCACCCTTGTGAAATTCTGCCATCACAACAAAAAAATGTGTACGGTGGCTCATATTGTAACTTTAATAAGTACTTTAAGATCACGAAGAGAGAATTTTTTTTTTAAATTTAAATCCTTTTTATTGCAGTTTATAATCTTCGAGATTGTAGTTATAAACAAATTCAAATATCTCTGTTTCTTTTTCATGAAATCAAAAACGATAAAGGAGTAATGAAAGTAGATTAGTAAAGCCAACTTAAAAAAAAAATCAATGCTCTACTTGCATTTGGAGGCGAGATACGTTAGTTTTTACGTTTAGGTCACTTTCTTATTGAAATTTGGACTAGTAATTCTCCAATGTCAATTATTTAGTCTCTACTACTTGAAAATAATCCAAAACTACAATTGTTAAAAGATACTGTATAGAGGCCCAAAAGTGGGGTCTTTAGCGATTTTGTTACAGATCCGAAAATCACCAAATATGTCTAAGTGTTATATTATATTTTTACAAACTGGACTTTAGTCGCTAGAAAACCCAGTGGGTAAGGCAACTAGCACTTTTTATTCAGGATACGGACGTCTCGGGTTCAAATCCTGCTCGCGAAATATTTTTTGTTTATTGTATCAGTGATATTAAACGTTTTACAAAGCTGTATACATGAACATAAGGGTAGATGCTCAAGTTAGGTTGGTTTACTATTTTCGTGACAAAAATTAAAAAAGATATAAAAAAATTGAAAACGCGCATTATGTTCTGAAAGTCGCTTTATTCGATGTTATTTTAACAGTTATAGCTTTGGATTATCTTCAAATAGCAGAAACAAAATAATAAGCATTGGAGAATAATCAGCCCAAATGTCGATTTGTTTATTTACAAATGACCCAAACGTAAAAACTAACGTATCTCAGCTCCAAATGTGAATGTCAGTCGATATTCCATTGAAGCAACATCGAGCGCGGTTAGTACTTGGATGGGTGACCCATCTTGGGAAATACAGCGTTCTCGTCCCACCTTGTAGCGGTTTGTATATCAGTGTATACGCGGAAGCTACGTAATTTCAGACGACGATTACGTAGTGGATATACCATCCATCGGAGGGGATGTAAAGCAGGCGGTCCCTTGTCTATTAAATGTAAGGCAAGTAAAAGATCCCTACTCCTCTTGAGGGAAGAGGTTCAGCAAAATTTCCAGGTTGGGGGTAGCTCGTCTCCTGGCGTCGGTGATAGGCCCTGGTAGCGGAAATAGGCCGACGTTAAATAAATAGATAAAAAAAAAAAAGAAACAAGCGATTTTGTTTCTCTCGCAATACAAAAAAGTGTATAATTTTGTTAACTTAAAGTGTGTGTACTGTCAACATAATCTTTGGTATAATGACACTGAACTTTTGAATAATTTAAAGTTGATACCAAACACTGAAAAGTTTGCTGTATGTTGGTGCTCGATATCCCCGATTGTTAACAGAAGACACATCAATGTTGAATTTTTAAGATCATAAGACTATACTGCGTTTGTTTTGATCTGTTATCCATGGCTGACGACCACACCTAGTCTGACAATAGTAGAAGTAAAAGATAACTACTTTACTTCCTAATAATAATTATTTTTACTTGCTTAATCAAAATCAAATTAAGAACTTATGGTTGGGGGTTTTAGGGAACAACAGCAATTTGAAAAGCACACATACTGTATTTTTATTAATTTAAAAAAATAATAATAAAGAGATTTTCAGTTCGGCGTGTGCATAAAGTTGGTTTGTATGTGTATTCCCTCAGGACTTTAGGATCGTGTTGAAAATATCGAGGTAGAGCATTTTGTAGATGCTTCAGAGTGTCAGATATTGTTTTTGCTTATATATTAAAGCATTTTCATATAGGGCACATAGAATTCATGTGACACAATATGTATCTGAAACAATATATTTGGAAATAATCGCGATTAAACAGAAACATCAAAAATATGAATTATATGGGGGGTTGGGAACCAGTTTTCCCTCTTTTTTCACTGCTTTACGTTCTCTTCGACTGATGTCAAAAAATAAGTTGCGGGAGTATGAGAATTGGTGACAAAACACAGCTCTTTGCCTATGTCTTTGGCTAGTCCATATATGCATGCGGCAGATAAACTAGGCGTCAGTGTTACCACATTCTACCTTTATTAGTGACGTGATGTTTCTGACTCTTTCTCACCACGAAAAATTAATACGAACCCATCTTAAATAATAGTTGAATTTTCAACCGATTCTATTCAAAATTCTGTATAAACATATTTGATTTGATTGATTGATTTACCAGCGTGCAGTAGGCATTGCTGCCACTCCCAAGTTATACAGCTGAGCCTGCTACGTCCACGCTGGGTTGGACTAAGGTCATGCTTGTTGCCAGCAGCGAGAGCCACATGGCGCATGGTAAATGAATGTGGGATGGGAGGTGTAGGTATTTGTGAGATGCGTTACCGCATTATGTCGTGAGGGAGCGTTTAAGCACCCTTATTTTGTATTTTTGGTTCTGGGCTTCTGCCTATTCTGGGTCTTCTTGTGAGATATGTTGCCGCGTTGTGTCGCTGCTATCTGTGCTCCTATTTTTGTACTTCTGTTTCTACAAGTCTTCTTTTTCTTCTTCTGAGGCTTCTGATTCCTCCGTTTCTGATTCTGGTAGAGTATATATATCGCTCCGATTTCCTTGTGAAATTCATTATTTCCCTTCGCTTTTCTTTCCCAGTATGTTTGGTCCTTTCCCAGTTTGTTCATGATCCTCTCGATTGTTGTTTTCCACGTGTAACATGGTCTCCCAATTTTAAGTTTGCTGCTGTTCAGTGTTAGTGCTTTCTTCAGTAGGTATGTTGGTTCCCTTCTTTGGACGTGTCCCCAGTACTTCATTGCGTACGTTTCTATCCTTTTTGTGATTGTCTTCCCTTCTAGTAGTGTTGATGTTTTATGTCGTTGTTTTTGCCCCGTTGTTTTTCTGAGTAATTGGATGATGTCTCTTTCAGCACTTCTCAAACTTCTTCTGTTGGCTTTTGTTGTTGCCGCGTTTTTAACTCCATTGTCATTGTTGGCTGTATGATGGCTATGTACAGCCGTTTGGCCAGGCCCCATGATAGTTTGTTTTTCACAATGAACGGTATAATTGCTCTTGTGACTGTATGCTGTTTTTATTCTCTCCTTTACTGTTTCTCTCCTTTTCAGTTGGTTCGTCAGATATGTTCCTAGGTATTTCAGTTTGTTCGTTGCTCTTAGGGAGTAGTCACCTATTTTGTGTTCTTCTCCACTGATCCGACTCTCTTTTGTTGATGGGTCTCGCTCCATTATTAGACATTTCTTGAAATTTATTTTCAGCCCAGATGCGTCCAAATGCGGTTTCATGTTTTCTAGGAAGTTGAGAATTTGTTGCTCTTCTTCTGCGACGATTAGGAGGTCATCGGCGTAAACAATAATTCTCTATTTTTATTAGAGTGCCCATCATATATGCTTTTCGCTAAAAGTATATCAGGTTTCCTTACCGTAACTATATGATACATAATATTTTTATTCATATTATTTTACGAGTTAATTTTAATTTAATCTTACATGAAAAAATGTTTTCTTATTATTTTGTAATAATAATTTTGTTTCGAACGGATTATAAACCACCCTGCAGGTTTAGAAAATGAAAAAAGTTGATCGATTGCATATGGCACACTGTATATGCCGTCATTTACTTTTTTGTGTGAAATTTAGTTCTTTACGTCTCTGTCTCTATAGTTTTTTCGTCTTTTACCATTTCGGCAACGTTTTTATTTTAATGTGACTTTTGCCTATTATGAATATAGATTAGCCGCCATTTTGACTTTGCAACTTTTGAGATTTTTGGGGCGTTGTGAAGATATTCCCTACCACATACTAAATTTCATGTTTCTCGTTTATCTAGATACCAAAGGTCCAGTGATCTAAATATTAGAAAAAACCGCTGTCTAAAGGTATCACTACTTCCACATCCAAGTCTCTTAGATCTAAACAAATGCTGATAATATATTTGCACTCCATTATGTGTAAATATTTGTTCATTGAACTTTAGTAAAATATTTCAAATCGTCCACCCCAAAAACACACGCCTCATCGGTCGTGGGGGTGGTAGTAGGGGTGGTATGCCAAAAATTTTTTTGATGTTTTGATTCATATACGTATAGTCTAGGAAATAGCGTGCAAATTCGACGAGTGGTTACCGTCTGCCAGTCGGTAATCGAAGAGACCATATAAATACAAAACATTTTTCTCTCTGGAACTTTTTGGTATGGTGGGGGGATAGGGAGGGGGGCATTTATTTTTAAATCGAATGATTATCGATATCTGTCCGCATAGGTAGTTAGTATATGTACTTCACATACCCCAATTACGCTGGCAGACGAAACTTCCAAACGGCGCGCGCGCTAACCGGAAAAAGAAACTAAATTTTTTTTTTCTTTTTCCGGATAGCGCGCGCGCCGGAGGCTGCAGTGCCCTCAGAGTATTCATTACAGCCCTAGGAGGAGGGAATTTAGCCAGTTAGAGGCTGACACACAGACCCATTCCAGTGGAATGGGCAGCCCGTGTGGGGGGTTTTCCCTCCTCGAAGAAGAAAAAAAGCCTATTTGTACAAAAAAGTACTACTACTCCACTATGTGGATGCCCAAGTGACAATTTAAATGCCAACAACTATTTATCGGGTTTTATAATAGATTTAGGAAGGTAAATAAACCGAACTGGGTTTTATTATTTCTTTTGTGCATACCAATTTATCTGCAGATAATATGTACCTAAAGAAAGGCCTTCAAGTTATCTATAAAGCAATTTGTTAAACCTCTTTGCTCTTAGGGACCTATTGCATTGGTTTTATAGCCATTTAATTGCTGCATTATTCAAACCACAATAAACTCATTAAGTTTTATAGTGGATTTTAAATATTTTAAGTTTTGTGGTAGACATCTATAAATCTTTAGGTTTTATGGGAGTTTTAAAATATGGTCTTTAAGTACTCCTTATGATCAAGCAATAAAACTAATAACTCTTAAGTAGTCTTACCCTCAATATATGTTATCATAAATACTATTTGCTTTTAACGATAATTGGTAAAGGTTCCTTAAAACCTAATAGTTTTTTGGTAGCTTTATTAAGCTACGTTAAAAACTTTTTGGTTTTTATAAAGCACTTATAAATCCTTTGGTTCACCCACTTACGCCTTTAAACTTTGAGAGAGAGGGCATATAACGCATAGTAAACACCATTTCGTGATCGTACACTCAAAAACACACGAAATAAATAATGTTTTTTAGGTTATGTTATCTAAGCTAAGTACATTTGGATTAGAGATTGTCAGAAACAAATCTTAAGAGTTTTAAAGAAGAGTAGTAAGGCTGGGTAAATACAATTTTTCCTCTTCAGATTGGGCTTGTTTTCAAAGAATTTTTGAGATCTATGCGGCAGTTTTCTCGAAAACGGTTGGAATTATCAAGTTCTATCAAGTGTACCTTTTTTTACGTAGAAATGACTCCTGCATGGGATTTTCTAATCAAAAGTGCCACTACGTTTCCTAAAAAGAAGGAGAAAAAATATTCATCATCAGGTAAAGCCATGAGGCGCCCTCCGTGGGCTAGCGCGATGTAATACATAAATTATTGTTTCTTAGCTTAAAAAATGTTTCCTTACCAAACTGGGAGAAGATCGGTCAAGGGGTAGTTGAAATATTGCAAAAAAAAAGAAAAAAACTTTGATACCCTGTATCTCAGTAAGGAGGCACATTTTATCTAAGTGTTTCAGGATAAATCTTTATATTTTGGACTAAGGATTCTCCAGTTAGCGTATGTCCAATTATTAATGAAACATCCTGTGTATGTGTTAACAAGACACGCGTCCACATGATAGTGAGGCGCGTATAAGAGAATGGTCGGTAATGCAGTTTTTCGTTTTTTTAACCATCTTCCACATTTTTTAAAAATATGAAAATAATTTGAGAATAGGCCTTGATAAATGAGTAATGTACGATGAAAAATTCAGAGTGGCCTTCTTTCTTAAAGTGCCAAAAGATTGTATGCAAAAATTTGCAAATTTTTTTGCATACGAAATTTGCATTTAAAAATTATGAAAAAAATTGGGTAAATAGTCCAACATGTAAGTAACAACTGTGAATTTTTTCGGATTTTTTCGTAGAACGGTATCCCAGAAAATTTTAAAAAACGAAAATCAAAAAAAACCCCACCACTCCTTCAATATGGCAGATGCGGGCTTGAAATTTTGGGAAAATCATATTTAGGGTAAGCCCCTTCAAATAGTTGATAACAAACAAAATTTTGTTTGGGGGCAGATTTTACATGCTTATCCTGCTATGCCCTTTGCAATCGACAGCGCCGTAGTGCAATTATTTTAACATCAATGAGTTCAACATGCTCTTGCACTCTACGCACAGACCGCCGCTGTTAGTTTTATTTATTATTTATAAAATGAACGAACAATATAAACGATGAAGTGAAACAATACACTATAAAAATGTTTGTACAATGTCCGACCTTGATTACAATATATTCATATGTCCACGGCTGCACAGCTATAATTTAAAATGCCATTAAAAGTATAAAATTTGCAAATAATAAAAAATTTAACATGAATAAATCAATATCTATTATTTCCTACGAATCGAAAACAAATCTTATTTTCGAGAGAGACAGAGGAGAGAGAGATGATCGTGGATATTTTAAAACTGTATCGCAATTTTTTTCGCAGTAATGAGGTTAACGACTCCTACACATTTAGCTCTTTTATTTTGAAATAAATTTCTTTACTTATGCACAAAACACTGCATTTTTAATGTACTTATTTTTTGGCAAGATAAATTATTTACACTTATAAATGTAACAGATCAAGGATAATTTATTTTGAAACGGATGCATAAAAGTTATTATAAGCTTTGGTGTGGTAGTGAAGTAATAAAAATAGGGAGAGCTCTGAAATACTTAAAAGGACATAAGCACGAGTTCCGAGAAACTGTATTTTGAGACATTTAAATCCTTTTAATGCTTACACGAGATACGTACAAAATGGCAGATTAGACCCAAACAAGTTTTAACAATCAGGAGAACTTCACCAAACACTGTAAGTGTGGAGACAGGGCCGGCCAAATCAGAAACAAAATTTTTTCGTCCTCTTCTCAAAATTGATGAGGAAGGGGTAAAATTCAAAACAAAATTTTTTCGTCCTCAAATTTTACTCGAAAAAAAAAGTATATTAAGCTCATGGGATACGGCGCCCTCGTACGCGGCACGGTCGCGCGCCTCCCAAAGGTCGGCCCTGATACTGGAGAAGATACCTGCCCTACGAATAATTTTTGATTTCTTAAATACCTACATGAGTGCTACAAAACTATTTTGCTATTGAATAATTCATTTATTATAGAGACGTTTTTGAACATGTAATAGGGCTCATTACTCACAGTGGGTAATGATTCATTACTCAATAGGCTAGGACCAATCACAAGAGTTCATATTCATTATTCAACAGTTTCTGTGGAGCGATCATAAGAGATGATTTAAATTCAAAAACATCGCATGTGCCATTACTCAATTCTAGTCCACAGTACAGAGCCCCTTTTTTTAATGATTAGTAACAAGCTGAATTTTCGTGAGTAGCTTCGTTTTGACGAGACGCCTAACTTTCTCTCTGCGAAAATTCTCGGTAGTGGTAGCTAATAACTGCGCTTGGGTGTATATATGTACTTTCCTCATTAGTAACAACCTTATTTTCGTTATTTTCTCTTGGGAATAAAGTGTGGAATACGATTTTACTAATGTCATACAAAAAAAGTGGTATATATTGACAAAAAATTAAAAACACTTATTTTGAAATTTCATTCCATAGGTAAAGTTTTATATTATTTTTTAAATATTTTAATTGAGTTGATGAAAATAAGTTGTATAAAATTAATAATAGAGGTGCTTCGAAATCGAATATTTTAATAATTTAATATATTTTAATAATTTAATATATTTTAATAATTTATAGATCTGTTAAAAAGTATCAAAGTACACCTAGAAGTGCATAAATCCTAAAATTCTTGTTAATGGCCAGCCCGAGTATTTTTTTAAATTATAATTTTTTAAAATTTTCTCCAATAATTTTAAAACGGTTGAATATACAGTGTGACTTACTTAAGATGAAGACGCCCTTATAAGTTTTTTATTTTTTTTCCGATTTGAATCAAATTTTTTCTCAAATATAGAACAAATTAGGATCTAATTATGATCAGAAAAACATTCGCCTCTTACAAACGCAAAGCCACTTGCGGTACCAAAATATGAGGAAATAATAAAAAAATCATATTAGGCATTCCTTTATCGGAAAATTTTGTTAATGAAACTTGTTCAGAATTGTCCAAAAACCGTAAATCCAAAATTGAAATAAAACGATATTGAAATTCTGATTAAAATAATGTCGAAAGTCGAAAAATGTCATTTTAATGGGTTTTTTGTTTAGAAAACTGTACTATGACAATTTTGTTTTGAAATTTAACCCACGCTGCCAGGTAGTTGTCAAGCAATTTGCAGTTTTTTTTTAAATAATTATTTTTAAAAATAAAATTCTAATTTTTGAATTTTTTATTTTGATTAAATTTTGGACATGAGGTTTTTGGATAATTCTGAAGTTTCATTAAGGAGATTTTCCGGTAAAAAAGTGCCTAATATGATTTTTCGCATATTTTGGTACCGCAGATAAGTGGCTTTGCATTTATAGGAGGCAAATGTTTTTCTAGTTTTTAGCTATTCAAAAAAAGATTATTTTATATAATTTCTCAAACTTTTTTCATAAACTTTTCATATAAATTATGTTATTTTAGAATTAAACAAACACTTAAACCTTAAAAATAATATTACAATAGAATTATAAAGACAAATTTTCGGTCTTGTACTCGAACATTTAATAAAACATATAAAAGTGCATGAAAAATTCAAATACTCGCAACGAATTTAAATATGCAAATTAGGGTTTAAAATCAAGGGAAATATTGTGTTTTGATAAACTGAATGTATGTGCTAAATTTGGTAGATATCAGAATTCCACTTAAGTAATAAAAGTATATTAATTTACCAAAACCGCAATTATAAAATAATTCGTTATTTAAAATAATTTTTGTTGGACTAGCGATACATACCAATTTTTTTGTAGGACACTATTTTATTTGGGCAGATAATACACTAACCTATCATGTGTTATCTTTGTCCTACAGTTACTAATGATGAAAGTGTTACCGTGGAACTGACAATTTCCGAGCGTAGGACGGGAAAAACATATTCAATTTGTAGGACAATGTGGCCATTTAATTTTAAAAACATTTATTAAGCAATAGTAAAAAAACCGCTGCCCAAGGAATCACTACTTACATCCAGATTCTCTATCCAAGTCACTCACAACGAAAAAACTTTGTATGTGAAAATAATTGTTTATGGAACTTTAATAATATAATATTTGAAATCCTTTACCCCAAAAACCCATAAAACGATACCCCACATCGGTAGTGGGGTGGGGGTGGTGATAGGGGGGGTGGTAGTGGGGGGTGGATGAAGTAAAAAAATATTTTGAGGTTTCTGGTTCCTGTACATACACTAAATCACAATTTTTTTTCATCCCCTTTAATAAGGAGGTGGGGGTGGTAATGGGGGTGACTAATGCCAAAAATTTTTTTGAGACCTTAGCTTCTCTTGTATATACTAAATACCAATTTCATGGACTCTTACCTGCTTGAGTTACCCATTTACCCCAAATTTACCCCAATTTACCCCCCAACCCTTCGACGGAACAAGATGAAAATATAATCTAGTTCTAGATCTCGTTAAAGTACATATGTGTACCAAATTTCAAGTCAATATCTTAAACGGTTCCAGAGTAAACGTGCGCACAAAAAAAAGTTACAGACAGACAGACCGACAGACAGACAGACCGACAGACAGACAGACAGACCGACAGACAGAAATTTTTTTTTCGCTCAAACTTAAAATCTCGACGTTTCATAACATTTTAAGCCTATTTGGACAATAAAAATTTTTAAAAATTTTTTTGTCGTTACTATACTTCCTCTGGACGTGGAAGTAAAATCAGCTGGTTACTAATAATTTTTGTGACCTCGAAATTTGTAATTTACAATTTAACAAATTATAAAATTTCAATTCGTTGTATTTCAGTTAGTAATGAAAATATTTTCATAAACTCCAAAACCTATTGTTGTACTTTTATGAAAAGTAAAATGTATATGACAAAAAAAATAATTTTCAACAGGAGTCCCTAGACCTAGGGGGTCAATCGAATTTTGAAAAAATTTTTCGCAAATTGCTTTTTCAAAATTTTTTGCGGGTCGTTAGAGGAGTGCTTCTCTAGATGTTAGTTCCCATATTTCGTATGGGTCCCATGCGCCAGAGACGGGAAAAAAATTTTTGAAATTTCACCAGCCGCCCCTGCGAATAAATCGGAAAGTATCACTTCTAGCAAAAGAATAAAAATCTCCAAGGTAAAGATCATAAACCGAGAAACAATTTGCTGTTTTTAAAATCTGAGTAACTTTTTGTTTTTTCGGAGATATGGAGGTTTAAAACTGACATCAAATATTTTTAAATCAAAACCTCTTTAAAAGTTAAATATCTCAAAAACTATGGCACTTGCGCCAAAAATGTTAAAAAACCAAATTAAAGATCATCAATTAAGCTAAAAAAAATTTTAATTTTTTCTCCTGCTTAAGAAATAAAGAAGTTATGACCGATACAATGTGATTCTTCGCATTTTTCCCTAAAAATTTCGCCATTGTGACAATTATTATTTTCGGCAAATTTACTTTAAAGTGGCACTTTCTGTTGAGTAGTCGTAGAAAAACTATAATATTCTACGTGGATTAGCTATTACTCACTCAGATGAATTACTACACGTCATCCTCTTTAGTAATAGCTATCATTACACGCTCGTTGAATAATATACTACTATAAAGTGCTTCGAAAAATCTGTATTGCTGTAACAACATCCGGGACTATAAGGAGCTATCCTCAAGGTTGTTATGACCTTTCTTAAATTCTCTCAGAACCATCCCTTAGAGAGGCATAGCGACGCTCTTGAAAACCTTATCTGGACCATTTTAAAACCTATTTTAAAGCTAAGTGGACTTTTTATAAGCTTTCTGCATTTCTAGAAAACACTTAGAAGGCTACCTTAAAATTGATTTATAAAACCCTTATAAGCCCATAGCGGCATTAAGAATGTACACGGAGGAATACAAATAATTTTAATATCGCATTTTTTTCCAAACTGATTTAAGCAAACACCAGACCGATACGAAGACAAAATGAACGTGAAACTTATAAAAGCGTAGCACACTATGCCACCTTTATAAGGCCGATATAAAAAAATCAAACCAATGACAGTTTATCGTTAAATTTATAAAAGATAGACGGCCCAGAGCGCGCCTCAGAAATAATGACTATTTAATATCCACGTAAAATTAAACAAAACTTGCATAGACGCGTTAATTAGCAAATAAAAAAATATGTTGCTTGTCGTTTTCCAGTCATTTTTAGCTTTTTTCTTTGTTAAAGAAAAATTGAAAATTATTAATAATTAAGACTTTAAGTGACAATTAGGTTTTACTTAGTAGGCCGGCCATGTTTTCTTACAAAAAATGGTCAAGGGCAACATGAACATTTTTTGTAAGAAAACATGGCCGGCCTACTAAGTAAAACCTAATTCTCATTTACAGTCCTCTCGTTAAACTATATATTCTAATAATGGTAATGATCTAAAAAAATTTCCTCTAAATTCAATTCAATCTTCTTGTAGACTATGACAAATAATTCCTTTCTTATATAAGTGCAAAAACACTTATCAAATGGGCTTGATAAGGCCCAATAAAACTGTAATAACTTCTCTTTGGAGTTTAAAAAGCCGCCACCAAGACGAATTTGCTTATAGTCTACAGGGTGTTCAGAAACTCTCGTGACAAACGAAAATTGCAAATTCTAGATGTATATGGCGTATGGCGTACATCACCTTATCCAAGCATGCTTCCTAACGGAGCTACAGCCCTTTCAAGATGGAACCTTGTCATCAATTTTTTTTTAATAAAATGCTTTTATCTAAAAAGATAACACTTGGTACATTTATTAACCTAAAAATGACTCGAATTTTATTAGGTAAGTTGTTAAATATCCTAACACCATTATAAAAAGCACTTTCTGATACTTCGAAGGATGATGTTGGTCCGGGATGAGTTATGTCTATGTCGCGTTGCAACTTAATTCATAAATATAGTTGAGTTAAAATTTTGAATTATTTAAAGAGTTTCTACACGACTCCCTCTTTAATAGACCAGCTATTATACGCATTGCGTATTTTTGTAATATAAAATGCGTTCAATAAATTCAGTAGTGTCCCAAACTAAAATACCATACCTCAAGCGTGAGTGGAAGTGGGCATAATATAATGTTATCAAAACATTTGCAGTGATTTTTGAGGTAACGTACATAGTAGCTTTTCTTTAATTTATCACATAAAATATCAATATGATTATGCCATCGTAATTTTGAATCGAAAGTAACTCCCAGTAATTTCACTGTGTCAGATAAATTAAGAGTGTTGTCTCAATAGTGTTATTACCAGTTGTTTTAAAACAATAGACATAACAATCCTTTTTTTTCAGACCATAACATAACATTTCTATAAACTACTTATGCCATTCCTTGAGCTGTTTTGACATTAACGTACGTAATTGAGTCATTGGCAAAAGCTAAAAACAAAAATGGCCCCAGGACCGAACCTTGTGGCAGTCCCATTTTAACCTGGTAGCTATGTAAATAAAGTAAAAATTTTAAAAAAACATAGAAAACCCCATTTGGTTTCGAACCCGGGACCCTTGGATTCCGAGTCAAAAGCGTAAGAACTACACCACCACCTCACACGTAAAAAAATGTAAATTTTTACATTATAAGACACGAGCTGAAATTATATTTCCACAGTTGTATTTTGAAAGTTGTTAAGAATTCGTTCACTAACACAATGATATGAAAATTTTTTGTCTGCGAGCGATATTTACGGTTTTAGAAATGTGCCGATCAAATGTAATATACACTTCGTTTTCGTATTTGCGAAGAGTATAATAATAAAACCCAGTTCGATTTATTTACCTTCTTAAATCTGTGATAAAACCCGATAAATACTTGTTAGCATTTAAATTGTTACTTGGGTATCTACATACATAGTTCGACATTTGACTCTATTGCTAGTTTAATCGAAATTTAGAGCTATTGTACGAGAAGCGAAAATTTCTGATTAACATTATTGAAGCGGAATTACATTTTATTTGACTTTATTGCTCCAGTTCATTTTCACTAAAAATAGCATAGACAATACACCGAGTGATAAAAATACGTTTATTGGAAAACGCCTTTCAATGCATGAATCATGATACCATGATAATAAATGATAATTTCAATATAATCATCGTAGAAATAAAAATTAAACGATATAACAAAGGATCTACCTTTTCAAGTCAGGACATTTCATTTTGACCAAAAACGCTGAATAATTTTAAATAGCTAATAAAAAGAAGATTTGTCGTAATACTATGGAAATTTTGAAGTGAACCTGAACCTATATGGTAATTCATTAATAAATTAAAAGTTTTATTTGTTTTTCTTCCAACTGTTTTGACAGTTTTCACGCGAATTTATTAAAGTACGAGTGCAGTGTCCCACTGTATGACTCATTGAACGATAATATTCTTTATTATTGTTCCATCGGTAAAAAAATATTGTTTGTTTTTGAATTTGCTGAAAATGAAATTTTTTAATCTGTGTGTTAAGTAGGTACTCGGCAAGCGGTATATTTTTTCATTATTGCCAAAACTGGATTACTGTAAGTGCCTTAACTGATAAAATATATTTATATTTTATCGTGTTACGAAATATTTTTCTATTGTTATGTATTATCGACGTTATTTAATTTTTGATATAATCAGTTATATTATGTAGGGGTACCTGAAAGGAGAATCGACGTAGACAACTTGTCTCAGATAAAAACACTTCCAAACAAAATCATTATCATTAGATGTTTATAATTTTTATTATTATTATTATCTCAAACAAAGGGTGGTCGAAGGAAATACTGGAAAGGTTATTTATAAACACGTATTCTTTGTGACGTCATTTCGTAGATTAAGGAAAACTGAGAACAACACAAAAATACGCAGTAATTAATAGTAAACATGTTTTTACGTTTGATAAAACGCATAGAATTGGGAAAGGACACAATTTTACATATAACAAAGTGGGTTTTCTAAAATACAAAAGTGCTTTATTTTTTAATTATACATAACAGTAACGGATTTTTTAAACCTGTTAGTTGCCAGACATTAGGTAATCGTATTTTAAAAAACCGCGACCTTGGCATAATGAACATCATTTTGTTATAGTTCTTTCTTTCCATACATAAATTATTGTTCTTTAATTGGTCTAGGCCAATTCTGAGTCACAGTTTTTGCTTTTATGAATACACTGAAAAAAGTGCACGTAAAATTACAGTCTCCATTACATTAGAATTCATGGAATTTTACTGTTAGAACAATGTAATAAGAAATCTCTACAGACAAATTACACGTAAAAAAAAACGCTGCCCAAGGAACCATTACTTCCACATCCAGATTTCCAAGTCACAAGTCACTCACAACGAAAAAAATTTGTATGTGGAAATAATTACTTTAATATTTGAAATCTTCTATCCCAAAAACCTATAAAACGATACTACACATCGATAGTGGGGTGGGGGTGGTGTTAGGGGGTGGTAGTGGGGGTGGATGAAGTAAAAAAATATTTTCATCCCCTTTAATAATGGGTTGGGGGTGGTAATGGGGGTGGCTAATGCCAAAAATTTTTTGTGACCTTAGCTTCTCTTGTATATACTAAATACCAATTTTCTGGACTCTTAACTGCTTGATTTATCTATTTACCCCAAATTTACCCCAACCCTCCAACCCTTCGACGGAACAAGATGAAAATATAATCTAGATCTCGTTAAAGTACATATGAGTACCAAATTTCAAGTCAATATCTTAACCGGTTCCAAAGTAAACGTGCGCACAAATAAAGTTACAGACAGACAGACAGACAGAACAATTTTTCGTTCAAACTTAAAATCTCGACGTTTCATGACATTCTAAAGCCTATTTTAACAATAAAAATTTAAAAAAAAATTTTTGTCGTTCTATACTTCCACTGGATGTGGAAGTAATAAAAATACATGCCACATGGAAATATACATAACTTTCGAATTTATTCCTGTCCTAATGTGATTTTACGTCAACCTGTCTGTTAAATCACAATGTAATTATCCACACTGAGTGCAAATTTACTAGCCCTCGTGTAAATTTACAGACAACAGTGGTATAATTTTACATCCAGTCTATGAATTTCGATGTTTTCACAAATTTTAAAATTTCATTGACTGTGAAGGTAATAACTACCTACTTAATTATAACTAAAAACATTTGAATTTCCACAACCAGTTGAGTAATATCCAAAAAAAAGTATTTTTAAATTTGAATTAAAATTTTACCGCCCAAAACACTAAGCCATATTGTTGACGTCATTGGTCATATTGATGGTAAACACCTAACCTCAAAAATACATATCTTTTAAAAATTTCCGAGTGATATGTCACTATTATGAAAATTTCCGCTTGGTTCTTGTACTTTCAACTAAAATCTTGTTCAATGTAATGTTTATAGAGTTTTAAATATCTTCTCACAATAAAATAAGGCGATTCATGTAGGTTGGAAATCCAACCTGTAACTAGCAGTCCATTTTTAGTAATCAACAATATTGAGACATCATTTGCGTCAATTTTGAAATGTTTGCTTGGAGCCATACTGGTTTCAAATGACCATTGTTGAGATATTTGCAGTTAAATTTTTGGGATAACATTTTTTTATTAACGTAATTATAAGGAATACTACAATACAAGACAATGGGGGTAAGTAGGCAAATCAAGTGAGTAAGAGTCCATAAAATTGGTATTTAGTATATATAAGAGAAGTGAAAGTCTCAAAAAAATGTTTGGCATTAGCCACCCCCTATTATTAAAGGGGGGTGAAAAAAATTGAATTGTCATTTAGTGTGTGTACAAGAACCAAAGGCCTCAATTGTTTTTTCACTTTATCCACCCCCACTATTCAATTTCGGTACTATTAGTTAAAATTATTATGACATGTTTTATATCGTTGGAAAGGGGAAAAAGTAACAGGTTTAATAGTGTCATGGCCTACCTTGAGATTTGTTCTTTTCATTTTTGCACAAGAGCGTATGTCAAAATCAACTGCGTTTTTCGAATTCTTGTATTCATATTTTATCCCTTTAATTTTTTCGTATTCGTACTTTCCTACTTTTTTCGTACTAATAGGCAAGATATAAGCGTTTGTTGTTCTCGTATTTTTTATGATAAGTTATTCGAATTTTTGTGGGTTTTTTTAAAATTTTTTACCTCTCCTTACAAAAATTACCACTGTGCTAAACAACTTAGTTTATCGACCTCATTGGCACAGATATACTTTAGTAACGTAGCAATCAGATAAAGTATCAAATTTTGATTTACAACTACTGTAATAACGTTTGTTTTTTTTTCTTGCTAAAATTTTTGTTTACAAGAAAAAAAAAGTTCAATTTTCAAACGGGTATTTTAAAAAAATTGCGTGAGGACGATGTGAACAAAATGTTAAAAACTACCTTGGTTTATGCTAATTACATGAAAAAAATTCAAATTCGTATACCTAGCAATTTTTTTAAATAATCATAATTTGTGGAAATTCCGAAAAAACTAAAAAAAATTAATCAAAACTGTAAAAAATAATTCATGAAAGTGAACTGAAGGATACAAGCCAGCGGGATCACCTGATTTAAACCCCATTGATCATTTTGTTTGAGAACATTCTAAAGAAATAGTTTACGAAGTATTCGCAGGTAATCATCCGACTGAAAAAGAATTTCCTGCTCCATTCGATTTTAAGACCTATTTTCAAATTTATTGGTGAATGAATTAACAAATACAAAAACCACCAGTCTGCAAAGTCTATTTTAGATTAGTAGACAAATGTAGACGATATTTTTATCAACGCTAAAAAATAAAAACAAGATAAAAACGATATTACTGTCACTAAGCTTTGTTTTCAATAAGTATTAACTCACTCAATTAATTAATAAACTATATCAGTTAAGAGGTTTTTAGCATTTCTTTGTTAAAGAAATAAAATATTTTACAATACCTTTAGGTTAATAACGTATGTATTAAGTGGTAAGAGGTTGACCTCAAAGCGACAAGGTTTGTCGTATTGTGACCTCATATTTGTTGGTTAATTTATTTCCGGTAACGTTTCTTTACTACAAATAAAGATTTTACAAAAAAATAACCTTGAAATTGAATCATGTATATCACTAGGATTAGTGGCTTGTATTATGAAATATTCAAATTATTAATAATATTACAGCGTCAGGTATTTCAAGAACTGTAAGTATTATGTCATCCAATTTAAACGAACTTGAAGAGTGTATTTTTTGTTCAATTTCCAGTTATTGCAGTTTAGGCACTCGGTTAATGAGTAACATGTCTTACTAAGCATTTATTTAAAAATCAGTAGCAAGAAAATTTAGTAATGTATTAATAATATTTGTGAGTTTTCATTTTTAATACCCAGATAATCATGCAGTAGAAGTCTATTTTCAAGTTATTATGCCCAGGTACTCAAGCTACTTTTTATCTAGTATCAACCAAAACATACAGTGGATTTTGTCATACATCGAGTGGTTTGTATAGGAACACTATAATCATTGGCTAGAATCATTATTGCCATATTAGTCAGTTTTCTCACTATATTATCCAAAATACTTAAAATCCAACAGATGATCATTTATAGCAGAGACATTGTAATACTTAAAATTGATAGTTGCGAGCGAACCAAAGTACGTATGCACATGGCCCACTTCTCTGAAGATCGAGGTTGTTTTGATAATCAAATTGTCACGCGCTATGGACAAATTTAAATCCATATTATGAAAACACCTGCATGATAATCCTTTTTTCAAAATGAGATTGAAAACATTCCTTTAAAGAGAAACTAAACACATTTTTTGATAAATCATTGAGTACTTGAAACGTTTTAACGCAATGCAAAAAATTGATTAATAGGCAAATATACTATAACAGAAAGATGTTTTATTCTAACATCAAGTCTAAAATCTTATGGAGATATAGGATTTTTTTTGGAGAATTACATCCCATTTAAATGCCTTTTCGGTTCATTTAAGTTTTATAAGTGTTTTATAATGGCCACTTCATATAAACCAGTGAACATTAAAAATAATTTCATTGGAATGACTGCCTTATCAAGGTATTTCTCAAGTCTTTAAAAAAACTCTATAGCTGTGCAACTTGGGAGGATTGAGAGAATTGGAGAATTTAGGAAATGTTGTGGTTTTATAATAGCTCTATGAAATTATCTTGAGATGGTTATTGATGCTGGCCTATAAATCTAATATGCTTTGCTATCTCTAAGTTTCCATTCTAACCTTCATAAATACAACTACTTGTTAGAGTTTTAATGAAGCGGATAAAAACATGCAATAAATCAGTCTTAAGCATAAAAGCATTTGGTTTCCCTTTGTCCAGACTATAATATTTTAAAATAGATAGTTTTGAAGCTGTGGTAAGAAATATTCGTTGGCGTTTCATGTGTTTGGGCTGACGTGTGTATATAGATGAATAAATATAAACACAACATACATACTAAAGAACCCCCAGATCCAAAGCCAATGCTGTCCGGAAGGGGGTTACACATTTGAAGACAGACAATATCCATTACCTACCGACATTGCTAGTGTCGGAGATGGGATCGAACCCAGTACGCGATAGACGGTGTGACCAAACATGCTCACCACTAACACGCTTTAGCAGTAATGGCAAGCGGAACTACCAATAACTTTTTTGTCAAAAGTGCATAATATTAAAATCAAACCGAATTTTTAGGTTAAGTTATACAAGGGGCCATAAACCCTATATGTCTTAAAGCGGCTGTGTTAACTCCTTATAAGGTTTAGAATAAGTTTTAAGAAATGACTATATTAAGACCAATGAGACTTAAAATATACCTTTACAAGATTTAGTTAATTCATTAAAGCTTGAAAGCTTTAATAGTAGCTTTAAAAAGAGGCTTGTATGCCTTTCTCCAGGTGGGCCCCCTATACTCTTATAAGAGTTTTAAATCAGTTTTATAAAGTTATAAAGTTTTATAAAGTCCTAAAGTCACAGACTATTTCAAGTAGTCTACGAAAAAGTCCTGAGGTTTGGTGGAAATGCACTGATGCACTATGTAATAAGCTACTTGTTCTTCAGCATATCCTCAGAAGATATGCAATATTAGGCGAAGATTGCGTAGAGGCAATACCATCCTTTGGAGAAGATGTAAAGCAGTCGATTCCTTATCTAATAAATGTTAAGCAAGTAGGCCGGCGTTAAATAAATTATTTAACAAAATTAATTGATTTATCTTTGTGAACTAAACCTACGTCTTTTCCAATTTTATATTCTATACACTGCGTTCTCGACTATTATCATGCAATAACAGAATGAGGGGCGGCAAATCCTTCTAGACACGTCGACATCAATAATTTTATTTTTAGACGCAACTTGAAGTGTTTTGTTTTGACAATGATCTTTTTGCTTATTTTTGTAAGCTATTTAAAATTTAGTTATCTATATTACATTAAGATACCTGCAAGATGAGGATGTGTTTCGAGTAAGTTATTTGTGGGTGAATTTTCCGGGATTTTGTGGTCACAAAACCATAATCAACACATTTTCATCCATATCGGAGTTTTATTTTGTAGAACTGTAATTGTTTGGCACAGTCTCCTACGAGATGTTTCTTGAATAAATACCTTAATTCGACAATCGCAGGAAATATTGTACCAAAGAAATGATAAAGAAGGGTCCTAACTGTGGAGCACCTCATCCGAGAGTAAAATTTCGATAGAAATAAATTTTTGTTGAAAATCTGATAAAAAAAGTATGTCTATGTTTAAGTTTTTTAATGCTCATCAGCATAACTTTGTAACATTTTTGGTTCGATATAATCTTATCAACCGTCTTCAGATACTTTTTTATTAAAATATTTATTAAGTCTTATATTTACTGGTCGATTTTTTTCATAAACAATAGGATTCTTCCTCTAACGAAAACCCACTTACTGTCCAAATTTCAGCCCTATCGGAATTTTCCTTCTAAAGTTATCATGTTTACGAGCGGACGTACAGACGTAGGGACGGACGTTATTCATAATTCAATGACTAACACGATGATATGAAATGTTTTCCTCTACGAGCGAAATCTATGGTTTTAGAAAATTTCCTGGAACTTGAACAATGTTTTCAGATATTTTGATAATTTCTGTTTACTATTACGTATTAAATCTTCGCTATAATTTGTCAACATGTACAGGATGTTAAAATTAACTGTGAAGTAATTTCCCGTGGATCCTAAGGATAAACTAAATAAAAAATATAAACAAACATCTATGTTCTATATTCTGTACAATAATTATTAACACTTGTATAGTTAATTGTGTGCCCAAAAAGGTGTTTTTAAATGTTTGTAATGAGAACGACACAAATTTTACAATGTTATTAATTGAACAAATAAAAAATTCAATGTAAAAAAGGAATTCCTAGCCAGTTATAAATTAGTGATAGTAACGGGAACTTTCCTATAGCTTTCTCTAGAGTTAAAACGCAAAACATTTTGAATCAATAGAGAAAAAGTAGGTTCTTAATATAGAAGAGAAGACAAGTGAACGGTTAACTCCATAGCTTTGGAGCTCACACATCCGTTTAATTCTAATAATAGAACAAAAACACTGATAATATCGTCATTACAAAGTGGTACTGCCGGAAAAATTGTCTACAATATTTTTTATTTGTTTGCCATGTTTATATACAGGGGGTAAAAGTATATAAGGTACTCTACAGCTTTTAATTTCTATAAAATTCACAATGAAAATGCAAATATAGTGCAAGTAATACCGTAAAAACAACTTAATATATGCGTTTGTTATATACAGTCCACTAAATCAAAATACAGTCCACTAAATAAATCTCGTTATATAAATGGACATTTCTTTTTTCTGCTGCCTTTAACAGAAATTGTTCCCAAAATATTACTCTAAATTTACACTGAACCAGTTGAAAGATTTTTTAAACAATTTATTTTTCATTCACCAACAGCATGAGATAAGCCTATCACAAATTTTAAAAATACAGTCCACTAAACAAACCCGATTAATATAAAGCGGCATTTATTTTTTATGTTGTCTTTATCAGAAGTTGTTATCAAAATGCTACTCTAAATTTACACTGTACTAATTGTAATCTTGTTTTAAACAACTTATTTTTCAATCACCAACAGCATGAGATAAGCCACTTTTCACAAATTTTAAAAATACAGTCCACTAAACAAACCCCATTAATATAAAGAGACATTTCATTTTTATGTTGTCTTTACCAGAAGTTGTTATCAAAATACTACTCTAAATTTATACTGTACTAATTGTAACCTTGTTTTAAACAACTTATTTTTCAATCACAAACACTTGATGATAAACTCATCAAAAATTTTGAAAATACAGTCCACTAACCGAACCCCATGAATATAAAGGGATATTTCTTTTGTATGTTGTCTTTACCAAAAGTTATGTTCAGAATACTACTCTAAATTTACAATGTACTAATTGTAAGCTTGTTTTAAACAATTTATTTTTCAATCACCCACATTTGGTGAGAAGCTCATTACAAATTTTAAAAATTCAGTTCACTAAATAAATCTTGTTAATATAAATAGACATTTTTTTATGCCGTCTTCACTAGAAGTTGTTCTTAAAATACTATTCTAAATTTACTCAATTTAGCCCTGTCTAGAGGGAAATGCCAAGATCACAATTTTTATCGTCTCATGGGGGGGGGGGGGCAAATAGAAATCTGAAAAGTTTTATCGCTTACGAGGAAGGGTGCTCTTAAAAATCCGAAAAAATTTTTTTTATCGCCCCATGGAGAATGATGCTATTAGAAATCCAAAAAAAAATTTATCTTGCCGGGGGAGGGGGGAGGAGGTTGTGCAAATAGAAATCCGAAAAAAATAGGTTTTATTTTAATTTCAGAGCAAAATGCGTTTTTTTGATTAAGCATACAAAAATATGAAGATGTATAAGATTTATAAACCGCAATATACCGGGTGCATGTTAGGTTCAAACCAACTTTATTTAAATTAGATGATATATCAATGCTATCCTAAAATTTGGAACATGGTGTTTTTAATAAGATTATTACGTTGTGAGAGTTTGTAGGCCTCTGGTTATCACAATGTATTACACATATGGCCCAATTTCAATAGGCATTATTATTGTACTATGCTGATTCACATATGTTCCAAATTGTAATTAAATATTTTACGTCTAACAGAAGTTATCGTGTTTACAAGAAACGGTATACATACACACACACACATATGTATATATATACACACTTACAGAGACAAAGACATTTTTTATTCGATATTTGAGGTCAGTCTGCTATGGAACGGATATCTGTACAAAAAATTTACAATTTTTAAAAAAAATTTTCAATTTATATTAAATTTATAATAAAGACAGAATACAGTTAAAAGATATACAATCCATTACTGAACCATAACAGATACGAAAAAAATTAATAGAAACATTATTGTAGAACATTTAGTCAGCTTTAATTTTTTAGCCACTCTTTTATTATGGCTAACCGTTTTCGAGATATGAGCGAAAAACCAAAACCGGGACTTTCTTCGCGCCCTCCTGCACCCCCCGCACCTCCTATGTTGGGGAAATTTTGGTATGTTTACCTGCTAAATAATCCAAACACAGCCCTAAAGTCAAAAATTGTGATCTCGGTATCTGTCTCTAGAAGCCATCCATTGACAGGGCTAATTGTAGGCTTTTTTAAAACGATTTTTTCAATCACAAATACCAGGAGATGAGCTTAATGTTTATGTAACTACCCTGAACCCCCTTTGTCGTAAGCATATTTGACGTGCTCACATCGCATATGCATGGATATCGCAAGTAGGTTCGTTCATCTAGTGTGCGTGACCCTGCTCGGATTTGAACCCGGGCGGCTTGGGTGTAGGACGCGCCTGTCTGTTACATTACCGCACCGATTTATTTTATTTTCCAGTGCTTCTAGGTATTACTTAGACTAAATAAACAACATGATAAAGCAATTATATTTTCCTCGGTGCTAATTATTTTTTTTTATTTTAAAGAGAATGGTATTAACCTTTGTAAAAGAATTTATTTTTCATTTAATAATCGCCTTATTGTATAGCTATCTTTAAACCATGAACTTTACAGTTGTAAATATGTTATTAATCTTCATGCACAAACCCTAACCTATGTCAACATAATCTCTCATAATATTATGTTATTACCATTATTTTTAGTTTAACGACTGACTATATGACAATCGCTTAAATATAACTTTATTTTTCTTTGATAAGTTTTAAAAAACATTCATTTGAAGCTGATTTGAACTACGAACTGCCAGATCGATATGTCTGGCTTCTATTTCATTTCTTCTCTTTACCGTGGTCTGTTAGCGGTTACCTAACACAAATTAATATCAAACCTCATTTTAATTGACCTAGTTATCTATAAAAATGACCGACCATTAGATCGAAATCACCTTCAAAGAAACAGGAACTCGTACGATATCATAAAAAATTAATTACGTATTATCAATTCAATTTTGTAAATATTGCGCGTTGTTTTGCTTTAATCGTTATTAGCTTTTTACGTTGCTTGTCCATGCTTTGTCCTCTACATTGTTGCAACAAAGGGAGGCACTACAAATATTGGGGTTTCATGAATCATATACAGGTCTATCAAAAATTACAAAGGGGGGTTGATAAGTTGCGATATGCACTACGCACTGGCCGAAGAAAAATCTCGATAATTTATATAGATATTAAGCTAACGACATGCGAATAAAGACGAAATGTTGTTACCTTAGGGCTTAAGCATGAATGCTTGCGCAAACTGCAGGAAAATTTGTACCCTAACCTAAGTATTTGAAAATAATTTGAACGAAATCAAGAATATTCTGCGCTTCTAATTTTATAAATTAATTGATTACTTGTTTTACTAAAAGAAACAAAAATAGTCCTACAATCATACATATCACGGTATATTTACAAAAATCACACGTGATGTTCTCAAAGGAAATAAAAAAGCGGTGAAAGTTTGTTCACTATCGTATTCATATGTTTAGCAGAAAACTTTGATAACAAATTCTTTACAGTTTTCGCAAATAGGCTTGTTCGTTGTGCACTGAAATCCAATTAAATACTGTCCTCCCCACATAAAGGGTCGTCATTATGTTGGTGGGCCGATCATCGGGTCAAAAGGGCCCTGGATCCCAAAAGGACCTCAAGGCCGTTACGTCAAATAGTAGATTTCTAAATTAGATGAAAAATAAAATATTCTGTGTAATATTATGTAGCACAAAAAAAAATGTACTAAAAAGGAAAAAAAATATTTGGGAGATAGCTACGTATTGGGATCTGGGATATAACATGTTGGCATTGCTGTTATGTTTTAGCAAATATTTTTCTGAGTATTTTATCTTATGTGAGTCAGACCTCCCCCCCCTGCCTGTTTCGGCGCTAGCCGCCCCAGAAAATATTCAGTTGTGAAACGGAACACTTTGGGGCTTTGCGATCAACATTCGATATATGCCAACATTTTTTCTTCGTGTAATTGGCAGCACTGGCGACATCAATTATGACCAAAATTGGAACGTAGTATAACACTTTCTGACCAGGCGGAAAATTTCCGTTGCCAATGCTGATTGCTGGAAAACCATATGCCAACATTTTTTGCTTGCCATTTTCCAGATTTTTGGCCAAAACTGGTGCCTTTCAAAAAAAAATGTTGGCACCTTCTCAAACTTGTAGTTTTTGTACCAAAGAATAGTCTCTGCAAGTGCCAACATTTTTTCTCAATGTACCCCCCCCCCCCCCCCCAACAACCCCCAAACATTTTTTTTAAAAAGCCGAAAATCTGGAAAATGGGCATGCAGAAAATGTTGGCATAGATTTTCCAACAATGAGCATTGGCAACGGAAATTTTCCGCCTGGTCAGAAAGTTCCAATTTTGGCCATAATTGATGTCGCCAGTACTGCCAATTGCACGGAGAAAAAATGTTGGCATATATCGAATGTTGATCTCCAAGATACCCTTGTCAACTAGCACTAAGCCCCAAAGTGTTATACTCTCTTCCACAATTGAATATTTTCTGGGCGGTTAGCACCGAAACAGGCTTACTCTATACATTCAAACTTTTGCATGAACATACCTAGATAGCAGTAGCAAAAATATTGCTTTCTTTTTTAGTGCATTTTTCATTATTTCTTGGAGAATTCAACAAACGTCTCCAGACCCAGCATCAGAGGCATACATGAAGATGGAGAAAACTGGGGCGTTAGCAAATCTGATCTTTGTGTGTTCTGTGCCATTTCTGCCGAGTCCAATTTTGCTCAACTTGCCAGTTGTCGGTTTTGAGATGTTTTTATGAAAAATGGGGGGGAAATCATATATTATGATTCCCCCCCCCAATTTGATGCCAAAATCGAATTTAATGACCATCAAAACCCCCGAAACAGGGAGTTGTAATAAGTCTTGAGTTAATTTCACGATATGAAAAAACATCATGTTTATTTCACCTCTGAGTGAGAGAAGAGAGAGAGAGAGAGAGAGAGAGAGAAGAGAGTATACTATTATATTACCATGGAGAATAAATGCCTGGGCAAAATTTCAGAAATCCCAATGAACAAGAAGTGCTTGAAAAATCAATTACAAGACAAGTTGTTGATAATAAAAGAGTGTAAAAATATCTGATTCTGTGATTTTTTACATTTTTACCCCCCTTCCTGGACATAGCCCCAATACAAATCTCTTGTATCAGTTCGTGCCTGTTTATGTATCTCGAATACTCGAACAATCTAGCAACATTCTAGAACACTTCTAGATCTTCCTTATACGAAACTTGTAGACAATGGTTGCTGACAATATCCTATCTAAGGCATACTAGGGCCGAAATTCTACTATGCAACTTTGAGTTAAGGCAGGTAAATTTAAGGGGGAACATGTCGATACCTGCAGAGAAACGTAACATAATCTATGCATAATAACCTATCTGATTTGATATATGATTCTCTTCTGTTAAAAGCACAGCTTCTTCTAGGGCTAGGCTATCTTCATCGCTTATCAGTTGTTTTTCCCTGTTCTATATTGTTTTCTCTCCGGTTGATGAGGCATAAAATAATAACTAGGACAGAATAACAATTCCTTTGCCTACAACTTGTTGGATTGGGACATTTTGTTTTTAAAAAAACACCCCAATATCTACCTTTAATTTGCTGATAAGCAAGGTGATTTTGCCATTATCCTTTGTGTAGTTGTTATTCGGTAACAAAGGGAGGCCCTAGGAAACTTTGAGGATATAATGATTCGTGATAATTTTATCAGCAATTTACATTTTATCAGGGCTGAGCGATAAGTTATTATTTTCAATTTTCTATGTGCTTTTTTCCCGCACAAAAATTTTTTTGTTAGGAGTTTCCAAATGGTTCTGTTTCGTTTACATGCAAGCAATAATTTTCTTCAAGACGTGTATTTTAGTTCGTTTGAGAAAATTTGGGAAAAAGTAAGCGACCGTGACCCTGATAGAAATAGTTGGAAAATATTATTCGTGGGTTCCACTATGCAATATAAATAAACAAAGAGCACTTGTTTACTTGTAAATCTTATTTTTTATGTTTGTTTGCGACGCAGTTTTATCATCGGGTGATTTGGAATTTGGCATAATCGTCCGCGGAACAAAGACAAAAATGATTACGCAATATGTTCGAAATGAAAATGGGCCAAAAATTAGGAAGACACGGGAGAATTTTCTTACATAACAATAAGAAGTTAAAAACTGTCCCTGCTCTGATTGGTGAGTCACAGAGGGTGTTGTCCTCTGTCTTTCCCCACCGAGTGTGATCAACACGCGGTCGCGCCGCCCGCCTCGCGTAATACTCCGTGAGTCCGCGAGTCCAAAGCCTTGCTAGTTAACTCAGGCAAGTTGCGTTTGGCGCTCAGTCATTGCTAAAACCTTCGTTAGTCGAGACGTGTTTATATAAGTGCTCTCCGCTATTGTTGTGATCATTGTTGACAACATTATTTGTTTTGAAGCAGTCAGTGTTTGGTATTCGCAAGTTATTAAGCAACTTGTACAATAACGTCAACACATTTAGTTGGTGAGTGCTGAATTTTTTAAAAAGTGTCTATCGATGTCGCGATCTTGTGGTATGATCTGATTGTTGCGGTGTATAGGTAGATGACAGATATGCTCTAATAATATTCTAACCATCGGTATGGGCGCCAATGGTACAGTTACTTTGTGCTAAATTATTCATAACAATTACTGGATGAGTTTTAATGTTGCACAAGGTATTATTACACACAATATTTTACGACAAACGCGGGTATTTACATTTACCTACTTTGCGATGTTTTTCGGAGTTCAAATTCTTGGAAAAAATTATTCTTACTGACACAACAAAATATTATTGGCCTGATTACCACTGGAAAGTGATGCAATGGGTAATTAATTTGTAGTAATTATCTATTGCGTTCCCTGAAATATCGCATCGTAGTTGACGGTGATGAGTAACAACAACTAATACCCGTGTCTGATTCACACAATAATGATTATATTAATATAGAAATACTGTTTCCAAAATTGTTTCATAATAATATTTTATTCAAAAAACTTAGTTTATTATTTACGATATATTTTTACTTTTGTTTACAACGAAATGATATCGTGTGCTTTGTGCAACAAGCTCATTTATGGCTTTATTTTTAATCAAATTGTATTTTAAATGTGTTTATCGAGGTATTTGTTTCTGGGTCTCGATTGGCACACACCAATAGCTAATTGGGTTGGTGTTTGAAGTTGTTAGAACATGATTCCTTTGTGACTGAAGGTTAAGAATAAGAACAAACAAAGAGAGATGTATTTACGGTTAATCTGAAGATCTTTTTTGTTATTTTGTAATCGCATCGGAATTATGTAACGATAAGTGTGTTGAGCATGATGCTGGCTGTCTCAATATTGTCGAGCATTCTTGAACTGATAGTCTACTAGCCTACTTCTAGCTCACATTAACGACTAGTCTACTCTTGTAATACGTGTCGAGTTATACTGGAGGTGCTTTTCATTGTTTCAGAGATGATTCATGGGTAGCAATAGGAAAATCCGCGGCCACAAAACAAAGCGTTTCTCCTGCTAGTCCAGGAATATTAGGTATTAAATTTTTAACCCCTGGCACTGTCACACTGGGCGTGATTAATGAGGGCTCTTATCTTAAGTACGCATTGTTGATTGTTGTAAGAATGTAAATTGTTTCATTTTTCTTTGTTCGAAATGACACGCTTATCATATTTTGTTTAGACGTTTAAGGAATAAGATATATGCCAGGACTATATAGCATTTCAATTTGCTCTAATTGACGTAGGAGATAATGCAATGCCCGCAACCTTTTAGTTTCTCGATTATAATCATTGTTCCGGAACCGTAATATAGTTGCGTAATAAAGCAAGTACGTGTCTTACAGCAACTTTAAAATGAGCTTATCATGGACAATAAATTGAAAACAGAACACAATGTGTAGGTGTTAGTAATACTTAATCTTGTGTACTTCATATAGTTCACGTGTATTTAAAAATAAATTAAATGTGTTGACAAATATTTGAACGTCGAGTTCTATATAGATTTGCCATTACGAAATGATGTAAGCGAAGACTTTGACCTCATTTCTCATTGATTTTTAAAGAGGTAGAGGTTTATTGAGAATAATCTGATAATTTTCAGTTTGTTTTATATATCGCAATTTGTTTGGAAGCGGATTTGGCGGCGTATTAACGTACGTATCGTGTATTAAGCGCAATTTCGATTCGACTAAAATTAGACTTATTTCTAGAATGACAAAAATAATATGTGTTCCTTTGTACCCAAAATTAATATTGTTTTCATTGTTAAAATTGAGGCAAATCATCGCTCTGAACTTCGTGAAATTCTATTAATACCTTCCTATTGCGTATTATGATTATGAATGTCGTGTACTAGTTTACGGACAATTTTCGAGAAGTGACGATTAGTCAGCTTTTTACTATTACACGTGTTGGCGACAGCACAGAAAAGGATAGGCGGATAAGGACCACATAAGCGTGCCTAGGGCTTTGACACGTGTTCAGGAGCACGTTGCTCGAACGGTTGTCTATAGAAATGAGATAGCGGAGAACTTAACAATTTTATTTTAATTAATACAGAATGGTATTAAGTAACATACCTCAAAATGACTAGCTCATGTACATTGTACATGCCTCTGGGACACTACAAGCCAAGGTATGATGGCGTAGGTTCAGTTCGATGTCTGCAGATATATCAGGACGGCCTTGGCTGCACTTGCAGCAAAAACCAGTCTTCATTTTTTCCGAAATCCATTTAAATGCTCACGCTCATTTTTTGTTGACTTGCTCTTTCCCACATTTTGCAATTGTCTGTGAATCTGTAAAGTTAAATTTATGTAGGTCATTAATATATTTTCTCTTTGTTTCAGATGTAATAAAACAACATATAATGGTTGCCGAATTTGTAGGTCGCGGTCAAAGTGGTTCCCCCGTTAACGGCGAAATCCCGCATCTAAATTCAAATATGCCAGCCACTCACGGTCGAGAGATGCTATCTGGCTCGTCCACCCCTGGGGAGGATTACAACCCCAATTACAACATGTCGAGTGTAAAACACAAAGAATTATTTTCCACCCGCAAGCAACGAGAATTCACACCAGATAACAAAAAAGATGACAGCTATTGGGATCGACGACGTAGGAACAACGAGGCGGCCAAGAGATCAAGAGAAAAACGGAGATTTAATGACATGGTATTGGAACAACGTGTCGTTGAACTTACGAAAGAAAACGCTATTTTAAAAGCCCAATTAGAAGCGATCAAGGAAGAGTACGGGATCTGTGGGGAGAATGTCGTCTGTGTAGAAAAAGTACTTGCAAATTTACCAACCAACGAACAAGTTCTCAGTCTATCTAAGAGGCAGAAAATTTCTCACCCACCTACCCCGATGCTATTCGGGCCCCAGAGTCCTATTCCTACGTCGGTGATACACCAGCCCGTCATGGGGTCGCCTCCACCACAGCCCATGCCACATGCCCACAATATGTTACATCCTCCACCTTCACATCTGGAACCTCCTTACAGAGAACACTTCGATTATCACCCATCTCCTTTTTCGTACCATCCAGCTATCCACTACGACTCAAACAATGCACTGAATCTATCACGATCTCGCTCCAGGGTGCAATCTCCTTTCGAGGTATCCAGCAATTCCGGGGATGAAAGCGTACCGGTTGCCCTTACCACAAACGAGCCCAACAACAGTTTACCATTAAAACTAAGACATAAATCACACCTTGGTGACAAAGACGCCGCGAGTGCATTACTTTCCCTGCAGAACATCAAACAGGAGCCGGGACCACGAGCTAGTCCTCCATGGGATGGAGAGGGATCCAGCGACGAGCGGGACTCCGGCATTTCCTTGGGGGCCGAGTGGTCTGCCGCGGCAACGGCAGCCGCAACTCTCCAGACCCTTCAGAAACAATGCCAACTCCAAGCCATGCAAGACGTCGCGGACGGCGACACATCCGCTAAAAACAGACTGCACTCAGAAATCGTTCGACTTTCCTCCGAGGTGGAACACCTAAAGTCGATGATGACCCGCAAAGATAAGGGCACTCCCCAGCATTAGGTTAAGGGTGTTAGATGTGATGAAGTGGTTGTAGAACGGCCACTGTTTTTGTGATGATTCTCATTATGGAGATTTGGACATATCATGCTCCGATGGGGCATATTTATTGTATTGATAGGTATTTATTCGTTAGTTAAGAATTGACTTGAAGGATATTTCAACTTGCACAATTACCGCTTTCATTTGCCAATATATTCCTATGATTATCTTTATTTTTATTTACAAATAATTTAATTGCGTATTATTGGCGCTTTTATAAGCTATGACTTAATACATTGTTATCGATCCTATATGCTGTACTGAGTGTACCGTATTATATCATCACAGCTGATTTCACTTTGTCATCTTATCATAGGGATTAACGTACCTTTTATTCTTAGCTGAAAATATGTGTGATTTTTGTAAACTATTTATCTTTATGTATAAAATGTATGTATTTTTGTTATTTACCGCGCGTAATAGCCGGTTAATATTACGTTATGTTATCTCATTATTGTATATTTATAAATATCTATTATAAGACTTATGCTGGACCTTACCTCAAAGCTGAATATTCGTTTTGTTAATAAATGTGAAATATATGAATCTGTCCAGCATAACATATGCTATTATAAAGAAAATATCGATATTTTCATATTACCGATTCATGTATCCTAATTATGTATTAATTAAATAAATATTTGCATCGTTTTTCAATACCGTCTTTTTAATTTCTCACAACCCCACACCCAAACGATCAACACAACATACAACATATCTTGCAAAATTATCGCATTCCAAATTGAATCTATCTGTTTCATTACGCAACTTGGCATCAGCTACTAAAAACTGATATCTTTTGAAGCCCCAGCACAATATTCACACCCAAAAGAAAAAACCTTGAAAAATAACCAGGTATGACTATTTCAAGAATTTTCATCCCTTCTGGTGTCATCGAAAGCTGTTAGTATTGTAAGTATATCGCCATCAATATAATAAGATTTTTTGCATACACCTTTTATTCGGGCGTATGAATTCTCGGTTGAAATCCAGTTTTTTTTATTTTGAGAAAGCAAAAATTCAAAAATTTTGACACTTTTTACCCAAAAATCGTACTTTTCAGATTTCTCCAAATACCGTTGTACCTAATGATCACACGTAAAATCGGTCTAAAGATGAGTTGCCTGAAGTATCCAATTTCCTGTAAAACTCCCATCCCCCCCCCCCAAAAAAAAACCTAAAAACCGACTAGACCGCAACCTATAACCTCTGCAACCGTTATTCTAGTCAGTTTCGGAGGGTTGCAAATTTTTGAAAATAACTCTTTGTGGATTCAATGTAAAATAGAATTAAATTAAAATAAAAGAGAATAAAGCACTGCGTACACTGTAAAGTGAATAATGTTCTAATCGAATAGCTTCCAAACGCAATTAAAAAAAAACTATTTTGTGATAGTTCAATTTTTTTTTGAGGAATAATAAATCTAAGAAGTTCAATATTCAGACGAGAAATATTTAAAAATTGGGGTTTTTGAAGGGAGTGCTTTGAAAACTATTAAGACGAGAACATATTTTTTTTACATCCTTCCGCAGAAATGTATCCGCTTTCATTTTTACTTTGGACATACTTAACAGTTATTTTTAAAAAGTTGCAATCATGCAAAACAGGCTCTAGGAACGGCCTAAAATGCTTTAAGTTGAGAGGTCATAGCTAGCAAATTATTCGGGTTACAGGGCCATTGCTTTTATTTTTTTAATTCATAGCAAATTAAGTCTAGTTTAACTTAACTATAAACAACTGTTACATATGACCATCAGGAACAAATCTAATTTTTTGATTAAAATGGCAAAAAATAGGTGGGTGTATATTAGAAACTATTAAGACAAAAAAATATAATTTGATTTTGTTTTTCGCATCTTTTTCTTTGTAAAAACTATTTTACAAGTAGAACGAACTGGAACTGGACAACTGAGGATTATGTGATTTTTTTGCATCATTTTCAAAAAATTTCAGAGTTCCATGATCCGTTACAATGCCGGTTCTGGAAGGATTTAAATAGGAAAATGTTTGGTAAGTAGGATTTCGCTGCATTTTCGGGTGTATTTCGACGTAAATAAGGTGGACCTAAATTTGTGCATATTAATTCGAGGAGAAAACCAATTAGAAATAACAAAGCAGGTAGTTTTTTTCTCGATAACCAAAAGCGATATTTGAATTCTGTAAAAGGTATCCAGTAGAATATATAAATGACTTCAGTTTTGAGTAAAAACGGTTATTTTACACATTGAGGTATAGATGGCGTTGCGATGCAAAGATATTGTGAGATGGAGGACTATATTCAAAGCAACTTTTTTAATATGAACAATTTTCGAAAAATCACTAGTTTTCGAGATATTTGAACTACAATGTAATTTTGCAACTAGCAAAAATCGCATTTTTTTTCATGTGTCTATAATTTACAGTATAAAATTTAGTCGAACATACAACATGAATACATAAGGCAAAAATTAGACAATATACAATAAACACAAATGTCAAAATCTTTAATTTCCAAATAGCAGTTGCAGGCCGCACCTTTGTTTTAATAGAAAAAAAAAGTTATTTTGTGTTTTGAAATAAATATTTCATTACATCTAAATCAGCCTGATTCACTATGAAAAATGTCCCAATCGTCTAAAATGTATTTTAAAAAAGTTGACGATTTTTATATTTAAAGAAATTATATTGAACTTCAAATATCTCGAGAACCAGTAATTTTTCGAAAATTGTTCGTACCGTGAAAGTTGCTGAGAATGTAATGTCCCATCATTTCAACGTTCCTAGGATAAATAATTTGTTTGCGTCGCAACGCCATCTATACCTCAATTTGTAAAATGACCGTTATTACTCAAAACTGATATCATTTATATATTCTAGTGAAAACCTTTTACAGAATTCAAATATCTCTTTTATTTATCGAGAAAATGGCACTGGGAGTTTTAAGTGGGACACCCTGTATATCTCTGAAACCTTTCTTATGCTCAACCTCATATTTTTGTGTGATTAATGTCTTATCATAAGGTATCACTTGGACTACAAATCAACCGAAAATTTGCGGACAGCCAAACGGGTTATTTTTAGGGTCACTCTAGGAAAATTAAGAAAGAAAAAAAAACAGTGTTCCTTAAATTTTATTATATGAGGGAAAAAAATAAGCCCCCATAGAAGTCTGTAGTGTCATATGGATCGGAGATGTAGGTTCTGAAATAGGATACAAAATCGCTAATTTTGTACTTTTTCGGTAATCCCTCATTTTTAAAAAAATCTACAAAAAGGTCTATTTTTAAAATATATGACCTTTCTCAACAAAGTAAATTCAAAAAATCTTGTATTATTAGTTATTAGTTCGAACATTATACCGATTGAATGTAGTAAAATAGTTTTAAAAAATTTTCATCTTTCATTTTATAATAGTATAGTTAAACAAAGGTTATATCATTTATACATCTAAACATATAATAAATCTGTAAAGTTGGCATGTCCATACATTGAAAATATTTGCAAAAAAAACTGATCTGGGAGATGTCAGCTGTGTAATAGAATACATTAAGATAGTATTCGGGATTTTTGTCTATTAGTTTGGACGCACATCATGCAGAAACTACTGAACCGATTTGAATAGAGTTTTCACAGGTAAATTTATCTAAGCCTGGAGTAACATTTAGTTTTTATTTCATCGAAATAGGCCCACCTTAAGCCAAGTTTTATGAATATTGGTTTAGTAGGAAATAGAGCTTTATCTCTACAATAAGCGTATTTGCATGGCATAAGCTGTCATGAATATTGCACAAGTTTATTGCGTAATATTCCAGAAAATTCGCGAGCATTCTGGAACATTCCAGAAAAATTGTGAGCCTTCTGAAATATTCCAGAATGTTCTGTAAAATTCCACAAAATTTGTGAGCCTCCTGAAATATTTTAGTATGTTCTGCAATATTCCAGAAAATTCGATAGCATTCTGGAACATTCCAGAAAATTCGTGAGCCTTCTGAAATATTCCAGAATTTTCTGTAATATTTCAAACTATTCGAGAGCATTCTGAAATATTTCTGGCAAATTGAGAATGTTTTGGAATATTTCTGAGCAGAACAGAAACTAAATTATACTCTCTGATTATAGTCTGGGTCCAACAGTACGAAATCGCTCTAAATTCCAAGTAACCTGTTCCGACATGACGTACATTTTTCAACTTCAGATTTGCAAAAAGGGTTATATAGGACACCAGAAATGACTTGTCGGTTTCTTGTCAGCTCTTGCATAACTTCTTAAATGATAAGAAAAGAGACGAAATGATAATTCCTAAAAAAATGTTTTTTAATACATAACACGTCCTGTAAAAGAAACTATGAGTGCTATCCATCTAATTTTTTTATAGTATACACTAAAGACATAAGCGCTTGGATGAGGCTCGATGGCATTGTTTAAATATGTTTAGTTTTTTTGGGAAAAAAATATGAAATCTGTAACTATAAAATATTGTAGTAAGAATTTCGACATACAAGCAAGTACTTCAATTTTAAATTTTTTGTGTACAAACTATGCTAAAAAACATACCCAATATATTGAAAATGTTTTTAAGACAAGAACTAAGTTGATATTGCATATAGTATTCGAGTTGTGAATTTTTAAAATGGGTGCATGATTCGGCGCATGTAATAAAGGCGACAGCTCTCCCAAAATTCATAAAGCGCATGAAAACAGTTTACAGTGGAATTAGCTGGTATGTTTATGTTTACTAGGCGTATGTACTTATGTGTATAGTGTGAAGTTATTTGTCTTAACATTTTAACATTATAAAAACTATTTGTGTTTGATTGTTTAAATCAATTGATTATTATTTGCGGTTAATATTTATTATTTACTAGCTATGCCCGCGGTTACGTTCGCGTGGAATTTTGAAATTGACCAAAAAGCTTCTTTATTAACGACGTTTGAGGTAGAATCACAATTCTGGAATATTTCAGAAAACTCAAAATTTTCTGGAATATTCCAGAGTACTCTTGAATTTTCTGGAATATTACAGAAGTTTAATCTTAAAAGTTTATGCCGTGCAAATACGCTTATTGTAGAGATCAAGCTGTATCTCCTGTTCTACTAGACCTATTTTCATAAAACTTTGCTTAGTCTAGGCCGATTTCGATGAAATAAGAACTAAATGTTACTCCAAGCTTAGATGAACCCCATTGGTTAAGTAGTTTCTGCGTGATGCGCGTTCAAACAGACAAGCAGACAAACAGAAAAATTCCAAAATCTGTCTTAATGTATTCCATTACTCATCTTACACCCCCCACATCAGTTTTTTGCAAATATTTTCAATGTACATACACGTCAACTTTACAAATGTATTATATGTATACCTTTGAAAATTATTAAAAGGTAAAATAATTTAATAAAAGTTATTTACGCTCCCTACAGTGTTGTGAATAGTCATTCAAATTACCTCTTGCACAAAATTTTGGATGCAGACTTGGAAATCAGGAGCTGGTACCGATAATGTCGACAAAAAAAGTTTATCTGAACTTAAATTAAAATAAAATGCGACACAAAATGTTCTTGTGAGTGGTATTCAATTGCGTGCTCGTGTGCTGCTTTTCCTGAAAATTGTTTTAAGGAAAAAAACAATATGCATCATTTTATAATGATAGTGATTCTGACTAACATGTAAGAATAGTTATACACAAAAATTACGTAATATACAACATTAATGTTTTATTTAAAATATCTCCCTTTTCTGCTTTCTATTAAATATGCTAAATACCTAAAATAACATTTCTCACTAATGTTTTATTTCTTAAACAATATAAAAACGAGTAGAAGTTGTACTCGGGCATGGCCAATTGCGTATACCTATTTGATTAATTGGTTAACATTTTGCTCGAACACACAATTCACTTTGTATGGATTATTATTTTTTTAAATGAGTGGCCGCAATCCGCAACGCCCGACTACTACTTGCATTCGTTTTGTTGTACTATTAACATAAAGTAATTCAAATTTGCAATTATATTGAACAATATAGTGCTTTTTACTGTTACACTGTACCAATTATCGTGTAGACTATTTTTATTTTAATGCTGCATAATTACGCGCCCCATAAAAAAAATCAAAAACAAAAAACTGTATACGTTATCGACAGGATCTTTTTTAAAAAAACTTTTTCAATATATGTACTATATTTGGTAAGCAATTGTATATAAGAATTTCATAAATTTAACACAGTTGTCCGCATATCGAAATTTTTAGAACGTAAATATCAACCTTTTGATTTTACTTATTTTTTTCCAAAAAAAATATTCTTTTCAAAAATACCAATAGCTTAGTTAGCATCACGTATATCTTTTGAGTATACATACCAAAAATAAGATCGGTAGGTTACACAGTTTTTTTTTTAACGGAGAATAACCATTGTAAAACATAATTTTGTAATTATCAATCCGCCATCTTTTTTGCGATTTCTGAAGTTGCGCAAGAGCAAAAATTAATCCGACAAGTGTTTTCTAGTGCCCCAAGTAATGCTCTCTTCATTACTTATATCAACATTTGTACGTCATGTCGGAACAGGTCATCTTGAGTTTGGAATGCTTGGACCCCGGACTATTAATAGGATCGATTTATCTGTAAAATACAGTTTTCTCGTGTGATTCTACCTGAAACGTCGTTTACAAAGAAACATTTTAGTTAATTTCAAAATTCCAAGGGAACGTGACGCAGGCGCATTAGCTGGTTAAAAATAAAAAAAGTATTTTTGTAATAATATATTATTATTTTCTGGATTTCTTAAAAAAATATGAGTGATTACCGAAAACTTAAAAAAATACAGATGTTATACCCTACTTCAGGAGCTTAATAGAAATAATATATTTTTTCGGTATAAAATGTCCATTCTGATGGGTTATTTTCAGAATGACGTCAACGGACTCCGTATTTGAACCTATCAGGATGTATACCAATTCACAATTATGAAATTCCCTGACTTTTTCAGGTTTTCCAGAACTCTTCAATAAAAACTCCAGAAAATTTTTCTGCTCGTAAATGACATTTGATGAGTGGGGGGGGGGGGAATTCTTGGCTATAGGGAGGCGCAAGATGGGAACAACTTTGGACATAAGTAGTTTTAATAAATTTTCCCTGATCTTTTTTATAAAGGCCATGGCAGGTTAAGATAAGTGTCCATGCCTTTGCAACCTGTTTGCGTGTGGTTCCTTCCAGTGATGTATCTTTGTGTAAGATACTACCACAAAAAGTTTTTCCCTCAAAGACTTCATAATATCTGGGAAAATTTTTTTTTTTTCGAAAATCGAAAAAAAAATTTTTTTCTTAATCAAGTGAACCAATTTGTTTGTATTTCACACATATTGTGAATATACTCAAGACAATTTATTATTGATATTTTCATGAAATCTTTTCATTAACAAAACAAAAATTGATGCTTTTGAATTTTTTGAAAAATTTATATACGTACTTACACGTTAGCGACCATCTCTTTTTTTTTACTAATTATACGCCATACAATAAGCTATAACATATATTTTTTACAAAACTCTATCGAAGGGGTAACGTAGTCAAATTGGCAAAGATAATGTTACGTGTTTACACCCCCTGTATCGTGGGTTCGGAAATTATAACACCAGGGTAACACTAAACAATAATGTATTTACTTAGGTACTAATTACAACAAATAAAGAAAAAGAGTATAAATTGGTAAAAAACTAGATATATTAATAAAAATATAAATGAACAACTGCTTGGATTACGCGTATTGCAAATTTTTTGGAGCAGCCTATGTATTTTTTTGAAATAACGAGATGTATTTTTCACAATACATATTTTCTACAAAGCTCCATCGAAACGGTAATACATAAAAAACCTATGTGTTTAATAATAAAAATACATAATAAACATGTTAAGCTAATGATATATGATAATATTAGTCGTTTTCATCACTGTCCTCAATTATTCTGCGAATAATTCAGATAGTTTTACTGATGATTTCGGAATATCGACGAAAAACCTTGCATATAATAAATGCATCTATAAGTAACAGAAAACTAATTTATTTTTTTTTTAACTTAAACATGAATTTATCATATGCAAGGTTTCTCGACGATATTCCGAAACCATCAGTAAAACTGTTTGAATTATTCGCAGAAGATATCAGTGTTACAATAAATGATAGCGTGCCCAGATTAGGGCAACAATATACAGAAAGTAGGTATTTTCATAATAAATAAAAAAGTGTGTAAGTTGTGATTTGCATAATACCTAAATAATATTCTCTAATCATGATAAAAGCAAATAAATAAAAAATAATTAATTGTAAAAAATAAATCAAGAATAGGCTTGTAAATAATGAATGAATGAATATACTCTACTGATGAGAACTAACGAGTTCGAAAAAACTTGTACAACTTTTCTAGAGTTGAAATAGAATGTAAGGTTCAATAATAATTGTTGTGAATGACTGAATTTCAATAAATAATTTAAGTATTTTCAATATATTTTTTTGCCTTAAAATGCCAGGAATCCTATCATGTAATTCAATACTTCGTCAGTATTAGCTAGAAGAGTAGTTATTTTGATTGGTTTTCCAACAATGAGTGTTTTAAAGTGTTTTCCTAAGTAGTATATTAGCGTGACCCGGTTAAGGTATCAATATACAGAAAGTAGATAATTTCATATTAAATAAAAAAAAAAGTGTGAATGACTAAATGTAAATAAATGATTTAAGTATTTTCAATATTTTTTTCTTTAAAATGCTAAGAATCCTATCATGTAATTCAATACTTCGTCAGTATTAGCTAGGAGAGTAGTTGTTTTGATTGGTTCTCCAATAATAAGTGTTTTAAAGTATTTACCTAACTAGTATATTAGCGTGCCCAGATTAGGGCAACAATATACAGAAAGTAGGTATTTTCATAATAAATAAAAAAGTGTGTAAGTTGCGATTTGCATAATACCTAAATAATATTCTCTAATCATGATAAAAGCAAATAAATAAAAAATAATTAATTGTAAAAAATAAATCAAGAATAGGCTTGTAAATAATGAATGAATGAATATACTCTACTGATGAGAACTAACGAGTTCGAAAAAACTTGTACAACTTTTCTAGAGTTGAAATAGAATGTAAGGTTCAATAATAATTGTTGTGAATGACTGAATTTCAATAAATAATTTAAGTATTTTCAATATATTTTTTTGCCTTAAAATGCCAGGAATCCTATCATGTAATTCAATACTTCGTCAGTATTAGCTAGAAGAGTAGTTATTTTGATTGGTTTTCCAACAATGAGTGTTTTAAAGTGTTTTCCTAAGTAGTATATTAGCGTGACCCGGTTAAGGTATCAATATACAGAAAGTAGATAATTTCATATTAAATAAAAAAAAAGTGTGAATGACTAAATGTAAATAAATGATTTAAGTATTTTCAATATTTTTTTTCTTTAAAATGCTAAGAATCCTATCATGTAATTCAATACTTCGTCAGTATTAGCTAGGAGAGTAGTTGTTTTGATTGGTTCTCCAATAATAAGTGTTTTAAAGTATTTACCTAACTAGTATATTAGCGTGCCCAGATTAGGGCAACAATATACAGAAAGTAGGTATTTTCATAATAAATAAAAAAGTGTGTAAGTTGCGATTTGCATAATACCTAAATAATATTCTCTAATCATGATAAAAGCAAATAAATAAAAAATAATTAATTGTAAAAAAGACTAATATTATCATATATCATTAGCATAACATGTTTTTTTATTATGTATTTTTATTATTAAACACAATTTTTTTATGTATCACCGTTTCGATGGAGCTTTATAGAAAATATGTATTGTGAAAAATGCATCTCGTTATTGAAAAAAATACATAGGCTGCTCCAAAAAATTATCGAGTTTCTAACCAATTTATACTCTTTTTCTTTATTTGTTGTAATTAGTACATAAGTAAATACATTATTGTTTAGTGTTTACCCTGGTGTTATAATTTCCGAACCCACGATACAGGGTGTTTACTAAAGGGGGTGTAAGCCGTAACATTATCTTTGCCAATTCGATTATATTACCCCTTCGATAGGCATGCCCTAAAATGCTCTATAAATAAAGCCCTAGAAAAATAAAGAAAGTAGACTTTTCATAACAATGACATAATTGTTTGAAACTGTCAAAATACATTGTACTGAATTATTATTTTTAGATAAAAGTTGGATCTAGATATTATCTGAAAATGGCCTTTTGGACGCCATTTTTACAGAACTGTAGCTTCTTTACGAAGCATTTTAGGGCATACCTTCATTAAAACTTTTATGCTTGAAGTTGGTCATATAATCACCTCCTGAATATTTTCTTGCGTACCCTGTATACTTGGTTGAAACGTACTGCCCCTGCTAGCTGCATTTTTCAAAGTTTATACTTAAATATCTTGGAAACCCTTGACTTTAGGGGGTTGGGTCCATTGAGGCTTTGAATCAGCATGGTTCGAAGTACAACATACTCCAGAGAAAATACTCGTTAATGATGAATATCGTGCAACACAAATCGAAAGAGAATTACATTTATCATTTTTATGTAATATTCGTCGTAATATTTTTCGACGCATCATGAGAACTACATAGAATCGAAACGTTTAAAATACTATGGAAACTGCTATTAAATAATAAATATGATGTCATTTCCACTTAAGTGGAAAAGCTAGAAATGTTAAATTGCTGATTGTGTCCAAAAATGAGTTTCAGGTTACTATTCGATTAATGAATTTTAAAAAACGCACAACAAATAAATAATGCGAAATTGCGCGACATAAAATTAGTATCGTAATTCCAAATTAATAATGAAAATTTTAAGTGTAATATGATGGTTCACCGATTCACTAGAAATCAAATCACTCATTAAATTATTACAAGTTTACTATCACGCAGCCAAATTTGTTGACTCATGTGAAATATTTCAAGGAATCTAACGGTATCCTAGAATATGATACTAACGTTATTGGTAATCGAAAAATTAGTATTTAATTAGTAAGTCTGAATGATTTACATTCAAATCTTTAATATTACCATTTAAGCCCTCATAAACTAGCAATTTTCATTTGCAACTGGATAAATTCTTGAACGTCTTTCGTATAAATACCTCAATTTTTTTAAATTAAAAAGATTTATAAATTATTGAGCAAGTGGAACTCTGGTTCAATGATCTTTATGATCAGTGATCATACGTCTTTAAAATACCACATAATATTTCAATGTTAGAGTGACGGTTCACCACACTACACTTGTTTTGGGTTCGTTATTACACGCGTTAGCAGTGTCTCAAATTAGACATAACGACTAGAAGTTAAACTGGGCACTGCCAACTGCGAATACCTATTCAATTAACATTATAACCTTCATTTCCTAATCATAACGTCTTGGTCGACTTTTTGTGATCAATGGATTATTCTAGTTGGTATATCTTTGCTGTATGGCACGTCTGACAGCATCACGCCATGTGCTGCAGCACATGCCTGTTAGGCGCAGAGCTCTTTTCCATCAGCTCAAGGTTTATGAGGGAGGTCCTCTTTGCCTTTTGCCATCTGGTTTTCCCTGAACTATCAACCGTCCTATATTGTCCGCTCGCCAGTTAAAATGACTAAAAGAATGAGAGGATTCGGAAAAACACGATGGCGGAGAGTCGCTTTGGGGGATATCTCGGAGCATCGAGGTGCTGGGTAGGTGGGCTGTCCACGTAATATATTGTAGAGGTAACATTTCGCAAGATATAAGGAATATAAGGAATCCAAGCGACAAAAATTAAGAAAATACATTTTTTTAATTAAACGATTAATAACTTTCTTATTTACTGATTGATTTTCTTAAAAAACAATATGGTTCTTCCTCTAGGTAACACTAACTTACTTTCCAAATTTCAATACAATCGGACTTTTTTTTCTTAAGTTATCTTGCTTACAAGAAACGTGACGGACGGACGGACAAACGGACAGTTTGAAAGTTGCTCAGAATTCATTCACGAATACAATTTTTTTTCTCTACGAGCGATATTTTCGGTTTTAGAAATGTGCCGATCAAATGGAATATACTCGTTTTTGCGAAGAGTATACCGGGTGCCACAGACTAGCGGCTCCCCTCTATATTTCCTTTATTTTTTAACTTATCTATTTGAAATTTGGGGTGCACAAATTACCTGTAAAAATGGATTTTTGGACACAAAAACGGTATGAGAGCATTTTCGGTTTACCCGGAAATTACCGCAACTTTCGATTTTTAAATGGAACGCCCTGTATATTTTTACATATTTGGAGTCAAACCAACATTCTGAGTATACTATGAGATTTTCGCGAAATTTTGTGTCGATGTACAGTTTTTTAAGACATTCGTCTAGAGTGCTTTGGAATACCAAAACTTGTTCTACGGTAGGTAAAGTCCAAGGGAAAAATATAATTTTTCGTTTAATTTCATTAATAACTATTTACGAAGCCTCCAAAATTGAACAAATCACTTTTTTTTTCAAATGGGGTGGTGGGGGCTCATAGTGTTCAATAAATTATAAATTTTTTGCTGAATTCGTTTATATCCATTTTAAATCTATGCTATTTGTTATTCTATTTTATTAAATTTATTTAAAAATAAAAAATCACTTTCAAAATAATTTTTATTGATCCTTATACTTTGCACTAGTACTTATACTTATTGGGAAACAAAAGAGAGAACCAAAAGGCTATTATTCACAAAACTGTAGTTATTCACATTTCATTATTAGACATAATTTTTTTTTTCAAAGGCAACTACGTTACAGTTCAAGAAAAATTATATTGAAAGGGATTTTTTTATTTTTAAATTTGAAAAAAAAAGTTTTTGATAAAAAAAGTTATTTGTTCAATTTTGGAGGCTTCGTAAATAGTTATTAATCAAATTAAACCAAAAATTATATTTTTCCCTTGGACTTAACCTGCCGTAAAACAAATTTTGGTATTCCAAAGCACTCTAGACGAATGTTTTAAAATGCTTTAAAAAAACTGAACATCGACTCAAAAATTCGCGAAAATATCATGGTATACTCAGAATGTTGTCTTGAATCAAAATATGTAAAAATAGCAGGGTGTTCCATTTAAAAATCGAAAATTGCGGTCATTTCCGGGTGTTATGGGGGTAGACAGAACCTTCGGTGTGACGTTGTGTCCGAAGTAGTGTCCACAAACACCAAAACACTTGACTTCTAACGAAAATACAAATATTTAATTAATAATTTTCAGCGTGAAATTTTGGTTTTACACGCTCACTATGTTGACTAGTTTTGGCAGCTTTTCATTTTATTGTATCACCTACTCCACCATAATTATTTTTGGCTATGAAATCAGTGGGTACCGCATATGAAATCACATCAGTGTTCCAGTCGCTTACGTGAATTTTACTTTCTACAACTCGGAACTTCACCTTTGCTATAGCTTCAAAATTCAGCTGCAAGTTATACTTCTATCGAGCCATTTTTAGGCCCTCCGCTGTCGAAATTATACCTTTAAAATTGATCGAGGAACTAAAGCAATCTTTTTGTACATACATACAGTATAAGAATAAAGTTTACGGCTTTTTCGCTTTAGACATTATTTTTATAAAATTTTATTTAACTTCATCTGTTAGTCAGTATGTTTAGGTCAAATCTTGCAAGTCAATTTTAAACCACTCATCGACGTCCAATTGAGCTGAAACTTTGCATACACGTGTAATTTTGGTGACAATACAATAATATGGTACCAAAAAAAATGTGTTTTTTAGTTTTTTAAACTATAATTTGATCGGCCAGTGTGTTCACTCAGACGTTGCATTCTAAGAAATGGCGGAGGATACGGTACTTTTAAGTAAGGGCGGTGAAGTGAATATAAAACTAATAATTAAGGTATAACTAAAAATTTAAAACAAAATTATGTGTAAAAAAAACTTTTTAAAAACAAGCTTTTAAGACAATTACTTCAACATAACTTTTTTCTTTTTAGACACCTAAATAATAACAATAGTCTGTTTTTAAAAAGTTTTTTCTTACATTAGTCGATGAAAATATTGTTTAACAAACATTTTAACAAGATTAAGGCACATATCACTGAAAGATCGTTGTACAAGAATAAAAAAATATAATTTCAAAAATGCATTTGGTTACGTTATTTAATCATTGTTAGTTAGTAATGTTTAAAACATTTTTACTTTCCACTAATAGAAATACAGGCATTTGCAAAAGTGAAATTTTATTTCATATTAAAAAATTTCAATATTTGGCGAAGGTGCTCAATGTCACACATACAGACTATTATACACGGTCATCTCAAATTATCTCCCCATATTTCTGTGACTAATAGTACTTCCAAAAATAAAGGTACTCTTTTATATCAAATTATTTCCGAAAATGAATAATAAGGAAATTATAACCCCTTTAAAGAGGAATGATAAATAGGTTTTTCTGCCATATCTTCCGACCGATGTAGAATATAAAATTCATATTTTGAATTTAGATATAGCCTGTCTGGACATCAGTCAGCATAGTATCAGTCAAATCTTCTTTTCTCCATAAGGGGTAGTATTAGGGGGTGGCAGTCAGTAGTTTACCAACTTTTCATTTTTTACATATTTCTAAAAATTCTTCACATTTTATTAAGAAATCCTTTTGCACAAAGAATGCTTTAAAATATTAAATACATAAAATAATTAAATTAAACATAGAAAATTGTCATATCAATTGTAAAAATTGTTCGAAGTATCCTCCATTTTCCTTAATGTACAAGCTAAACCTTTAAAAAAAAACGTTGAATGCCCTGTAAAAACGCGCCGTGTAATAGAAGCCTTTTTAGAAGTTTATACAAAACATAAAGGCTATTAGGTACAGTGTACAGTAGAGACCTAAATCTAGCAGCTTAATGATACATATACTCACAAAAGAAAACATAAGATAGTTGTGAGTTAAGAAAAAAAATACTCACAAAAATTAATACCTTAAATAATAATTTTCAAAACTACTACAAATTGATGTCAGATAAATAAAAATATTAAAAGAGGTCCAAACTGGCCATGAGTTTATTGTTTTTAATCGTACTTATTATTATTTTTTTAAACACTGTATATGACTTTTGAAAAAGTGGAAGTGCATTGTAAAAATGTGATGCCAAATGGGAGAAGCTAGAGCAAAAACCGTTGCCCAAGGAATCACTACTTCCACATCCAAATTTTCTATCCAAGTCAGCCACAACGAAAAAAATTTGTATGTGGAAATAATTGCTTAAAGAACTTTAATAATATAATATTTGAAATCCTCTACACCAAAAACCTATAAAAACGATACCCCACATCGGTAGTGGGGTGGGGGTGGTGATAAGGGGGTGGTAGTGGGGGTGGATGAAGTAAAAAAATATTTTGAGGTTTCTGGTTCTTGTACACACACTAAATCACAATTTTTTTTTCCATCCCCTTTAATAATGGGGTAGGGGTGGTAATGGGGATGGCTAATGCCAAAAATGTTTTTGAGACTTTAGCTTCTCTTGAATATACTAAATACCAATTTTCTGGACTCTTACTTGCTTCATTTACGTAATTACCCCAAATTTACCCCCTCCCTTCGATGGAACAAGATGAAAATATAATCTAGTTCCAGATCACATTAAAATACATACGTGTACCAAATTTCAAGTCAATATCTTAAACGGTTCCAGAGCAAACGTGCGCACAAAAAAAAGTTACAGACCGACAGACAGAAAATTTTTTTTCACTCAAATTTAAAATCTCGACGTTTCCTGACATTCTAAGCCTATTTGAAAAATAAAAATTTTTAAAATTTTTTTTGTCGTTACTATACTTCCACTGGATGTGGAAGTAAAACCATGGTGTCGCAGGTTTAGTGTATTTAGAACGTGCCTGAGAATATGTTCTTGAATTTCATTGTGTCTTACTAGTTTACTATTTAAATAAGCAGGTAATTTAATTATATATTTTTTAAAAGTTCAAATTGACGAAGATACAGTGTTACATGAGCAAATAGGGGAATATTAGTAATGAATTTCATACTCAAATGTTTAAATTTTTCTGATTTATTTTTATCATCTGTTAAACATGACCCTATTATCGTGTCACAATAATTTAGATTTGATAGAACTAAAGATTCGATTAACATAATTTTGGTTTTGGCGTCTAAATCCGATTTAAATAGATATAAATGTTTTAACTTATAATAACCATTTCCTTAGACTATTTTTCACATGTTCGTGAACTTTAATTTGCTGTCTATCATCATATCAATACCAAGACCAGAGCAAGACCCTGGCACTGCCCACAGGTTCCAAATGTGAACCATTCAGACATATTGCTAGGTGTGGGTCTTGTTTGTGGAATAGGTTTTGCATTTATATCCGTTTAATATTAATGAGTTCTGTTTACACCAATTACTAATTTGTGAGAGATCAAAATTTATTTTGTGTTGCGCGTCCATATTATTATAGACAGAGAAACCATAGTATATCTGAATGCCGTCTACATAGAGTTGCATATTACAGTAAATGGGTATTTTTTGCAAATTGGAGGTGAATATACTGAACAGAACAGGCCCTAGGACTGAGCCTTGGGGTACCCCATAAATTAGAAGATCCTTTGGTTCTGAATATATCTCTTACCCACTGAACTGTTTAGATTGTTAGAAATTCCAAAATATTTTAATTTGCCGATCAAAACATCGAAAGCTTTCGACATATTTAGTTGAATTAAGGACGTATGTTTTAATTCACCCATCTTTTTGTAGAAAATTAGTTGCTCTACAAAAAAGGCACAGTGCATTTTTTAGCATGTCTATTACTATTCTCGCTATGTAAACGGTGAAAGGTCAAAAAATACCGCCCTCTAAATTTCATCATTTTTTTCTGATCATCTAAACAATTTGAGAGGCTCTTAAAATACTCACAAATAATATTCCCAACACCCCGAATCGAATGATGTTAAAAAAAATTTTTTTTGAGTATGCAACTAATTACAATTGTACTAGGTACTCTTCGCAGTTTATTTGTGAATAATTTTAGGTTTTGGGCATTCTACATTTTGTGATATCAACTTTGTTGTGAAAAAAAATATATAAAAAAACATTGAAAAAAAAAACACCCAACCTGTCTGGGATTCGAACACAGGATCTTTGGATTGCCAGTGGACCATCACACATTACTGCAAAAGTTGAATGCCTGTAATTTATATCTTTCGAGTATCATATTTCAACGCATTAGATATATTATTATAAAATATATATTAGTAAAAAGCATAAACAAACAAAAAAAATATATTATAACATACGCAAGATTTCTATTTAAGTACAAGTACACGTGACAAAAATTAAGAAAACATTTTTTTTTTAATTGAATGATTAATAACTTCCTTATTTACTGATTGATTTTCTTCGAAAACAATAGGGTTCTTCGTCTAGCTAACACTAAGTTATTTTCCAAATTTCAATACAATCGGACTTTTCTTTCTTAAGGTATCGCGCTTACAAGAAACGTGACGGACGGACAGACGGACAGACGGACAGACAGACGAACAGACAGATGGACACTTTGAAAGTTGTTCAAAATTCGTTCACTAACACAATGATACGATTTTTTTTTCTCTACGAGCGATATTTTCTGTTTTAGAAATGTGTCGATCAAATGATACTCTTCGTTTTTGCAGAGTATAATAAGCAACTTTGTTCTCCAAAAAAATCTAGGCAACAAAATTTCACGGTACTCATAAAATGGAAATTTAAGATACGAAATTATTAATAAAAATAAAGACATTGCATCTAGAAATTAAGTCATATTTTTAATTTGTCAATACAAATACCCAAGGATGTTTTTTTTATTTATGTCATTCATTAACAAACAGCCCGAACTCTTGTGACATAACATTTCATTTGAATTTCAGGACAACAAACATATTTGGGAAAACATGATAGTACTTAAATTATACCCATTTATGATTTTTGTTTACTACTTAAGGATTTATTAAATAAATATATTTTTTAATGTTGTATTCGCGAAACTGAGTAACTATTGCAAACAAATAGGATTCTCCACCTGACCTCATCATATACTTCTAGAGAACATAGGCATTTATTTCAGATACACGTGGTCTACAAATGTTTGTACACGTAGCCCAAATACGTTTTTGGGAGGAACAGTAACAAATCCAGGTTATTAATTTTTTCTGAATCTACAGTGTGTTTCACTTGAAATGGTAACACCTCAGTAACTTTTTTATTTTTTTTCCGATTTGCATCAAATTTTAATTAAGTGTACAACAAATTAGGATCTACTTATGACAAAAAAAAACATTCGCCTCCTATAGATGCAAAGCCACCTGCGGTACCAAAATATGCGGAGAAAATCAAGAAATCATACTAGACATTTTTTTATCGGAAAATTTCATTAACGAAACTTGCTCAGAATTATCCAAAAACCTTTAGTCCAAAATTTAATCAAAATAAAAAAATATCCGAAAATATCATTTCAATAGGTTTTTTTGTTGCCAGTTTACAGTTTAAAATAATTATTTTAAAGGTTTTTTAAATTTTAATTTTTCACTTTTTTAATTTTGATTAAAGTTTGGACATAAGGTTTTTGGACAATTTTGAACAAGTTTCAACAAGATTTTTTGATTTTCTCCGCATATTTTGGTACCACAGGTGGCTTTGCTTTGGTGGTGGTGGTGGCGGTGGAGGCTTTGTAGGAGGAAAATGTTTCTCTGGCCATAAGTAGATCCTAATTTGTTCTATACTTAAGTAAAATTTAATTCAAATCGGAAAAAAAAAAGTTATTGTTACCATGTCAAGTGAAACACACTGTAGATATATTTAAATTCACGCTAAACTGAATAGATATAAAAACCGCTGCCCAAGGAATCACTACTTCCACATATAGATTTTCTATCCAAGTCGCTCACAACGAAAAAATTTTGTGTGTGGAAATAATTGTTTATGGAACTTTAATAATATATTTGGAATTCTCTACCCCAAAAACCCATAAAACGATACCCCACATCAGTAGTGGGGTGGGGGTGGATGAAGTAAAAAAAAAATATGAGGTTTCTGGTTTTTGTACACACACTAAATCACATTTTTTTTATCCCCTTTAATGAGGTGGTAATGGGGGTGGCTAATGCCAAAAATTTTTTTGAGATCTTAGCTTCTCTTGTATATACTAAAAATTTTATAGACTCTTACCTGCTTGATTTACGTATTTACTTCAATTTACCCCCCTTCGACGGAACAGGATGAAAATATAATCTAGTTCCAGATCTCGTTAAAGTACATATATGTGTACTATACCAAATTTCAAGTCAATATCTTAAACGGTTCCAGAGTAAACGTTACAGACAGACTGACCGACAGACACAAATTGTTTTTCGCTCAAACTTAAAATCTCGTTTCATGACATTCTAAGCCTCTTTGAACAATATAAATTTTTTAAAATTTGTTTTGTCGTTACTACCACAGTACCACCGGATGTGGAAGTAAAATTATCAAGAATGCAATAAAAATATGAGTATCATTAAACTGCTATTTATTTTTAAAAATAGATTTAATGTTACATATTATTGTTTGCGATCCTTAGAATTTGTTTACCGAACTTTTAGTTAAAATAATAAAATGTAATCGATTCAAAGAACTCCTTGGATTTTTAAAAACAGAATTTCCTGTTGATCATTTCAAGATGGTGAGCAATGTGAGCACCCTGTTTATATCGATAGGTAGCAAATAATAATGACTTGCCAGCGAGTGGCAAATTCTAATGTCGAGTAGTAGATATTAAAGCTAGAAAAACTAGCTGCTCTAGCCTTACCTATCATCGCAGCACTCTGTGCCAGAGTGTTTATCTGCGATGAACGCGAGCTACACGCGTTCTGACCATGACCAGACTCAACGTTGCGCAATACTTAATTCTAGATTTGAGGGAATCAACATGACTCTGTCACGTCATGGGTATTTACGATGCTGGTGCGCGATTCAAGCGATCGCCGAAACACGTCCCACTCGATACTCAAAAAACACCAAAATATTATTCATATTTTTATATTTAATTACAGGAATTTTATTAGATCCAAGTAAACATGAATTACCTTAACAAATACGAAATTTACAGAAATAACCTTATCTTAATTATTTAGATAATTTATGATATTTAAATGCCACAACATTTAAATGCGCTTTTCCTCAATAACAAACGCGTAAAGATCAAATTCCATCCATATGCACTATACAGGGTGTATCTTGTAAGATGCGCTTCTCTTTATGCCTTCATAAAATCAATATTTTTATTAAATGTTTCAAAAATGGGTATGTTGGTTTATGAAAAATGAAAACGTTAGCCACGCAAAATATTTTTTAACAAACGTCTCTACAAAGGGCCCCGCACTTTTTCCTATATAATATAAAATGGTTCTCGGTTAAATTTTCTGAATTACTTCCACATCCAGTGGAAGTATAGTAATGACAAAAAAAATGTTTATTGTTCAAATAGGCTTAGAATGTCATGAAACGTCGAGATTTCAAGTTTGAGCGAAAAAAAAATTTCTGTCTGCCTGTAACTTTTTTTGTGCACACGTTTACTCTGGAACCGTTTGAGATATTGACTTGAAATTTGGTACACATATGTACCTTAACGAGATCTAGAACTAGATTATATTTTCATCTTGTTCCGTCGAAGGGTTGGGGGGTAAATTGGGGTAAATTTGGAGTAAATAGGTAAATCAAGCAGGTAAGAGTTCATAAAATTGATATTTAGTATAGCTAAGAGAAGCTAAGGTCTCAAAAAAAATTTTGGCATTAGCCACCCCCATTACCATCCCCACCCCATTATTAAAGGGGATGAAAAAAAAATGTGATTGAGTGTGTGTACAAGAACCAGAAACCTCAAAATATTTTTTACTATATCCACCCCCCACTCCCACCCTCTCTCACCGCCCCCACTCCACTACCGATGTGGGGTATCGTTTTATGGGTTTTTGGGGTAGAGGATTTCAAATATTATATTATTAAAGTTCCATAAACAATTATTTCCAGATAAAAAATTTTTTCGTTGTGTGACTTTGATAGAAAATCCGGATGTGGAAGTAGTGATTCCTTGGGCAGCGGTTTTTTTAGTATGTTATACATCTCGATCTCCTGATTAAAAGTAACATGGACCCAATCTAATCCTATGACTAGTTTTTGAGATACAGGGTGTTAAAGTTAAAACGTGACTATTTTTATAAAATATATTCACGGCAATTGAAGGATTGGATAAATTTTTTTTTTTCGCGAATATCATTCCTGTAACGTCAGGTAATATATTGTGATAAAAATATGCGCTTATATACAGGGTGAGCCACCAATAACACGAAGTGAATTTTTAAAATCGATGTGTTTATGCTGTAACAACAAAATTTTGAGAAAATCATTTTTGAAATGAAATGTACTGTTTCATTATTACCGAAATTCCCAATTTGTATATTTTATACAGGGCGAGTCAAAAATATGGAAACACGTGTAGCTCATTCTAATAAGACGCCCTGTATATTTTAATATATATATTGATTGTCCATTGACAGCTGATTCCAAATATATATAATTTTAGAGGGGTCCACAGGGTTATACAAAAGATAAAACACAAGAAAAATCCCGAATTTCGAAATCGTCCTGTAATTCAGAATTTCGTCGGTTAATTTCTGTAATTTTTTCAAATTGTGTTTATTGTGCATACGTTAATAGAGTACCAAATTCAAAATCTTACTATGACTAGTTCTCGAGATTTAAAGCGAATTTACCATGTAGGTACGTAAGCCTAAGGAATAAAGCTTGTTTATATCTAATCATCACCGAATAATCGGTTAAATAGTGGAAAGTGATGTATAAATATGAAATAAACTTTAACATACCGACTATAAGTAAAATGACTATATAGTAGGTACATCGGACGAGACAGCATTAAACTCGGTTTCCACTAACACTGCTTTAGTCACCTCCCGATGATACAGTCGTGTTTGTCAAAACGTTGGTAAGTATCTTTGTGCTTATGGAATTTTATGAAAGGTGTTACAACACTTTTCGCGTGTATTTTTTTTTCATAACCTTTATAGTTACAATTTTTTTCAATAACACTACGACTCTCCAAATTTCAATTAAATCGGACTTGTCTCCCATAAATTATAGTGTTTACCAAAAAAATGACGGACAGGGGTGGACGGGAGGACAAATGACAGAAATTCAGAATTCTATGACTAACACAATTATGTGAAATTTTTTTCTATACTAGCGAGATTTGCAGTTTCAGAAATGTGTTGATCGAATACAATATTCCGATTTCGTCTATTTACAATAATAGATAGGGAAAACCGCTGCCCAAGGAATCACTACCTCCACATCCAGATTTTCTATCCAAGTCTAATAATGGAAATAATTGTTTATGGAACTTTAATAATATAATATTTGAAATCGTCTACCTCAAAAACCCATAAAACGATATCCCACATCGGTAGTGGGGTGGGTGTGGTGATATGGGGTGGTAGTGGGGGTGGATGAAGTAAAAAAATATTTTAAGGTTTTTGGTCCTTGCACACACACACACACACACTAAATCACATTTTTTTTTCATCCCCTTTAATAATGAGGTGGGGGTGGTCAACTTTGGCTAACGCCAAAAATTTTTTTGAGACCTTAGCTTCTCTTGTACATACTAAATGCCAATTTTTTGATTTACCTATTTGCCACCATTTACCTCAATTTACCCCCATCCCTTCGACGGAATGAGATGAAAATATAATCTAGTTCCAGATCCCGTTAAAATAAATAAGTGTACCAAATTTCAAGTCAATATCTTAAACGGTACTAGAGTAACCGTGCGCACAAAAAAGTTACAGACAGACCGACATGACATTCTAAGCCTATTTGAATGATAAAAATTTTCAATTTTTTTTTGTCGTTACTATACTTCCACTGGATGTGGAAGTAAAACATGCATATAACATTTTTATAGAAAATCTTATAAGCTCTATTTTTTGTATGAAATATAATTTCGCTATCGCCAATGGTTAGCGAGATATAAGGGAAAAAAATGAATCGGTGCACCATTTCTCCAAGATGGCGGCTCGAGTGCAGCAGAGAGGACTTTTAGTCTGTTTAATAGTACACATTAATGAACATCTTTGTCCCTCCAATTCTTCCCATTTGACCAGAATACAAAGATATATAGGCATGCAATAGCCTTGTATCAATGCGGTGTCTGTCTGCTTCCCTCACGTACATGTCTCAGAGGCGAAAAAAGAAAAGAGAAAAATAGGGCATTAGCAACTCATGTAAGTTTTAAATTTGAAATAAAAATTTTGAATGTAACAGAAATGATCGTGTTTACAAGAAATCGTCTATACATACGTACACACAGTCATCTTTTTATTGGATATTTGAATTCAACGTGTTAAGAAACATGTTCCTATGCATTTTTTTGTATACGAAGATTAGCAAAAATTTTTGTCTGGTTGTAATACCTTTTTGCTTAAATCAAATAGGTATTAATTATTATACCTATTTGGAACGAGTATCTACAAGTTGGCTGCGACTGTTACGAGGGGTTACTATATTTCACAGTCGGTGGAGGATTGGGCCGGTGGGACACCGTACAAATGCTCGGTGGGCCGCCAGCATTGCAAGAGAAATGGCGCTGCTATTTTAATTTTTGTCGAAAAAACCTTTAGATGTCCGGTGATGGAAAGACAAATCCGCCCCTGTTTAAAGTAATTATAGTAAGGATTCTTAAATATGAAAGTGAAATCTTCAGAAATATTATCAGCTATAATATCCCAAGAACGTTGATAATGTGAAATAATTTTATTAAAGTTTCCGAAAGCACTTGCTTTTTAATATCCCGACGCCGTAGGGGAAGGGATATTACCTAAAAGCAACGTGCTTGAGGAAGTTGTGATAAAATTATGAGCTATTTATCAACCTTCGAGGGGCATTCTCATAGAAAATTTTTTGCAATTTATTTTATTTATTTCTATCTAATTCATAATTTCTGGTGCCGCAAAGTCCATAAATGTATTCCAGATGTACTTTTTACTTTTAATTGTATTACATGGCGTGTTTTCATCTATTATTATATTCATCAAGTTGTTATTTGTAGTGTTAATATAATAGTAAATTATTCAACGAGCGGTAATGTAGGTAATAACTCACGCAGATGAAGTTATCAAGTGAGTTATTACCATTACCGCAAGTTGAATACTATACTTTATCTACGATTACAACAATAAATATTAAATTGAGAAAATTGTTTAAATTACTCAGTTTGTTCATTAATAAAAACGGCAACGTCTACCAACCTTTCAGCGGAGGTGGAATGTGATTTTTAATCGAAATAGTGCATACATTGCTTGTAGACAAAAATCAGCTTTGTAGATATTAATATTCCCCAGCGGAAAATGCAAAACTTATCCGCGAACTGCAATAGCCCGGAGCGCATATTCGGTCATAAGTATTTTGTTTTTTATGTTAGAGAAAAAATAAAAAAGGTGTCGGAAAGGTGTCAATTCTCTTTACATAAGCTGTCTGCAAATTTTTCGAAAAAAACGATAATTATCGAGATATTCGAGGAAATATAGGAAATTACACGTTTTCCTATAGAGTGTATGTAAATCTTAAAAAAATAATTTTTCTCAGAAACTTTTGTTTCGAAGGGCCAAGATTAACGGAGCGTCAAAGTATTACATGATATTAAGTGAACATCGTATATGAGACCGATTTCAGTTAATTAAAGATTAATTACGGTGACAAAATGGAGAAATTTTTACAGAAAAAAAAAAGTCCCAAATCCTGCCCCCTCTAATTCCTTCATTTTTGCCGGAATTCAAAAAATAAAAAAAAGAGTTTTAGCAAATTTAATTCTATTTAAATTAGCTAGAGTAGTCTTTTGGCGTAGGAGCCAAGATTAAAAAGTTGCCAACCGTAGAAGCTCAAAATTTGCGATTTTTTGCCGTACATGGCCGATATTTCAGTAGTTATCATCGAAACAAAAAAAAATCAAAATTCTAATGGTAGCAAAAAGATTCGTAGTGGAAAATACTCGTTTGACCTAATTTTTTATTTCGAGCCAACTCCCACCGTTTCGGAGATATCTGCAAAAAATAGCAAAAAACAGCTTGCATTTCGGTGCAAAAAAAATTGTAAAAACATGCAACCTTGACACGTTCATACTTTTCGAAAAACACCATTGGGACGGCCGTACGATGTCGCGACGTATAAAGGAAGTCTTCTAGATAAACCTGATCGTAAATTGCACGGTGAAATTCGAAAATTCATCTCGGCACGAACAAATCAAAAGTGACATTTTGTGACATTTCAGAAAATCGATATCTCTTTTTGCAACATTATTTAGTTTTTTATTCATTTTTGTTGGATACTACAATCGTTCAAAAGCAGTTCATTAATTAGTATATACCCTAAATAAGAGTAGATAAAATAACTTATTGAACTGTCAAACTGGATGATATAAGTGAAATGTTGTTCTGATTGGTTGTCTCCACACACGTGATGAAATGTTTTCAAGGCATCCCCGAATAGCCAATTCTTATCAGTACCTCAATAGCCTAGTTGGTTAAGGCGTTGATCTACAAACCCGAGGTCGGTGGTTCAATCCCAACTTGATGATCTCTGTTTTTATTTCATTTAATATCAAACAGAAACCTCGAAGTGGACGTATATTAAATGAAACTGACTGATTAAAGTTCCAAATTGATGAGTGCGAAAGTACGATAGTCCTCTTACTAGGGGCAAGCGAACATATTAGACGGATCGGTAATACCTGTGTGCAAAGCAGGTAGTTCTGTTGTTTGAAATATGTACGCATCGTACGGTCGTCTCGTCATTGGAACTAGTAATCATGTCTACAAACAGAGCAAAGCCAACTGAGGATTTACATCGCATTTCGGTGAATGGACCGTCAACGCTACTTGGGGTACGTAACATTTTGCTTTTACACGTAAAAATCTATTTCAATAAATGCATATTTTATATTTTCGTATAACGAGTGGTTTTTGAAGAAATAAATCCAAAAAATCAGGAAATAAAATTTTCTGTAATTTTTGTATTGGCATGTATCTTGAATAATATTAATTCTGAAATAAAAATATTTGTATTTCAGATTTTGTGTCTTAAAGGATTTTGATTAATTCCCAATACTTTCTCAAAAATGTAAAAAAACTTAAGCGCCTTACCGTGATTTTGTAGAAATAAGAAAAAAACTTGAATAACTTTTTGTTCCTTTCTACATAACGAAAGAAAATATCGAGAAAAAAAATCTATAAACGTCTTGGTATGAGGTAGGAACAGCAAATCATTCCAATAATCCAATGATCATTTACACCATTTCTGCAGGTTTTCAAATTGTCTTTATATCAATGATTATTCCAAATTCTATTGTAACTCTTGGAAAATATACTATTTTTCACCCCCCTCCCCTTCCCAGAAAGATAAATTTTTCACATCGATGTTTTTCTAGACCGAGACTGATGGTGAATTATTTACATTTAAAAATATGGCGGAGTCGCTAATGTTACACACAAACTGCTATTTGTAGATTTTACATGCCATGCCCTATTTATTAAATTGTATAAGATAATCAAAAATTCTCTAAGCCGCGGTTAAATATATTTAATTTCTTCGTATCATACTGATTGATTTATAACATTGCAACCTGTATTTTCAAATTACTTCGTAAATGTTGAAAATTTTTATTGCTCAAATAGGCTTAGAATGTCATGAAACGTCGAGATTTTAAGTTTGAAGGAAAAAAATTTCTGTCTGTCGGTGTGCCTGAAATTTTTGGTGTGCACGATTACTCTGGAACCGTTTAAGATATTGACTTGAAATTTGGTACACGTATGTATTTTAACGTGATCTGGAACTAGATTATATTTTATTCCGTTGAAGGGTTGGGGGAGTAAATTGGGGTAAATAGATAAATCATAGCATATAAGAGTGCATGACATTGGTATTTAGTATATACAAAAGAAGCTACAAGGTCCTAAAAAAATTTTTGGTATTACGCACCCCCATTACCACCCCCACCATTGTTAAAGGGGGTGAAAAAAAATTATGATTTAGTGTGTGTACAAGAACCAAAAATCTCAAAATATTTTTTTACTTCATCCACCCCCACTACCACCCTCCCCACCCCCTACCAATGTGGGATATCGTTTTATGGGTTTTTGGGGTAGACGATTTCAAATATTATATTATTAAAGTTCCATAAGCAATTATTTCCACACACAAATTTTTTTCGCTGTGAGAGACTTGGATGCAAAATCTGGATGTGGAAGTAGTGATTCCTTGGGCAGCGGTTTTTTACTCGTTTTACTAATAAATTCAATAAAATGCGTTTCCAAATAATGCAGACAAAATTGTGTCTTGTTTGGTTGCCATGGCGATAAATAAAATGATGTTCGGCGTACCAATGCCCTGCTAATAAACGCAGAATAAAGGTCTTCTTACAATTTAGTCCAGAAACAGCAAGAGATACTGTAGTGTTTGGGTTTAATAAACTCTTCTACTTCGTAGGCTTTATTAGACATTTTCCTACAAAATATTTAAAAAGGAAATTATTTAGAACTTCCAGTAAGTACATAATATCCTCTCATAATTTTTATTCTCCTCCTGATGAGTGATGAGTCAATAGTTTTTATATGGCTATTTCCACCTTAATTTAAGTATTGCAGATTCGTTTTTATAGTCCTGCTGCCAGTCAAGTTCTGTGGAAAAGCTTTTTGCAAATCTTAATAAGCTGTTCCTGTTAGTTCTTAGCTATCGGTGGAGTACCAAATTGATCAAGTTTTGGATTCAAAATTACGTTTCACTGTTTAGAAAGGTCTTTAGTGTTATTGCGATCAGTTTGTGATCCCCGGATGTCTTGTAGATAAGAATTCTTGGCTCTTCGACAAAGAATCTCTGTTTTACTCTTTCCATCCGAAAGTAGTGTTAACACTTAGAGCCTTCGAGTTCTTCCTGGTACGTACTTCAATCAGAATTTCGAATAAAATTGTTTCATATTCCTAGGTCTTTTGTCTGTCTTTCCGTTGCTGCTTGCCTGATGCTCTCAAGGCGCGCATTTTACTTCCGCATCCAGTGGAAGTATAGTAATGACAAACAAAATTTTGGAAATTTTTATTGTTCATGAAATGTCATGAAACGTCGAGATTTCAAGTTTGAGCGAAAAAAATGTCTGCCTGTCTGTCGCACATTAGGGCTTTTGGTAGTTAGTAGTCCCAGAAACGCCTAGAAGAGCCTATCAAAGTTGACCAATACAAATAATTTTTAACATGTATTTAACTATGTAAGATTTTTATGTATTTAACCTGTATCTAACTATGTAAGAAGGTCTAAGAAACTGAATTTCACCCACTTCTAATTGCTGCATCATCATGAAATTTGGCAATTGTGTGTAGCTCTGATGACAATACAATATTAAAATATGTTCAAAATGGCCGCCGCCCCAAAATGGCGGATTATCATTTTCTTTACAACCCCCTTGATATGGATGTCAAAGGAAAGGGCTTGATAAGTGGAAAACAAATATGTAATCAAAATTTAAAAATTCAAAATGGCGGCGTCAACATGGCGGCGGATTATCATTTTCTTTACGACCCCCTTGATATGGATATCAAAAGAAAGGGCTTGATAAGTAGAAAACAAATATGTGATCAAAGCTTAAAAATTCAAAATGGCGGCGTCAACATGGCCGATAGGTTTTTATCAATTATCGTCGGATTCGACTGAAAATCGGTATCTGTGGGTTATCAAGGTTGCAGATTACAATTATCCGGTCCAAATTTAACAATTCAAAATAGCGGATAAGTTTTGTAATTTATGATCCGACTCGTATGAAACTCGATACTGATTCTCATACGAATCAGACCAAAAGTTACAAAATTTATCCGCCATTTTGAATTGTTAAATTTTTTTAACTTTTCCTTAGAAAATTTCTAAACAATCCATCACGAGCTTTTTTGATAAAAACTACTCTGCATTAATAGAAGTTGGTTTACATTTTGATTATTGATGTAAGAAATTGCTTTTTTTTCTTAAACCTCAGTGAAATCAATATTATAAGCAATAAGAAATCAAAATAAAGCTATAAAAAATTAATTATCATGTAAAATTTACACTAAACGTTTTTTAAAAATTTTTTATAGCTTTATTTTGATTTTTATCAAAAAAATTCGTTTAGAAATTTCCTAAGGAAAATTTAAAAAAAATTGTGTCAGCCTGTCTTAATTTTTTTTGTACGCACGATTATACTGGAACCGTTTAAGATATTCACTTGAAATTTGGTACACGTATGTATTTTAACGTAATACTAGCAACTAAATTATATTTTCATCTTATTCCGTCGATAGGTTGGGGGAAAAATTGGGGTAAATGGGGGTAAATAGATAAATGAAGCAGGTAAGAATCCATGAAATTGGTATTTAGTATATACAACAGAAACTATAAGGTATCAAAAAAAATTTTTGCATTAGCCACCCTCACCCCATTATTAAAGGGGTGGAAAAAAATGTGATTTAGAGTGTGTACAAGAACCAAAAACCTCAAAATATTTTTTTACTTCATCCACTACCATCCCCTATCTCCACCCCCACCCCACTACCGATGTCGTGGGCTCTTGGGGTAGACGATTTCAAATATTATGTTATTAAAGTTCCATAAACGAGTTTTTCCACATACAAAATTTTTTCGTTGTGAGAGACTTGAATAGAAAATCTAGATGTGGAAGTAGTGATTCCTTGGGCAGCGGTTTTTGTTTGTCTTCGACAAATTTTCAGCTTCAACGAGAGAAAATGATGATCTAAGCCATAATCAACGCTAGGTACAGTTTCCACAACTTTCTTGATGATCTCCACCAAGCTTCTATCATAATACAGTCAATCTATCTCCAGGTGACAGCCAAGGATAAATTGCTGCGGGAAATAGAAACAGGCCTCTGAAAATTATTCCTCCGAGAAGCATTCTTTCAACCTGTCTGAAGATGACCGGATACGGATACACCGCTGTTTGTCCTCACAGCTTAAGGTATCGAATAGATCTAGATCAGAAAATTAAAGAGATGTAGAGTGCAATGGTAGTACACCGTACTCATTAATGACTGATGAGGAACCAGAATTCCGAAACATCAATGTTCGTAGCTATTTTAAGTGTCGCTTTTTTTGAGGTAGTTTGAGACTGAAACGCATTTTGCTATCATAATTTAGAATTTGAACGTTTAAGTGCATTTTAATAAATATTTAACAAGTTCAAAAGCTTTATTATTATTCTGTTTAACACCAGTAAATGAATCATTAATATAATATTTACCCGCCGATAGAAGTGAATATGAAATCTAAAGCGGATGTTACGAAACCAATTACTGAAATTGGCATGTAAATAAATTCGTTATGTAATTTTATGAAACGGGGTGGGGACCGTTCATAATGCAATAAACTATATTTTATTATTTAGAACAAAAATTATTATATTTGTGTATTTAGCAACAATGTTTAAAGTGTATTATTTCTCTATGATAACCTTAATAGTCAAGGTAAGTAAAACAGCGCTAAATTTCAGATTATGATTTCCTGATTTATTTACGGCTGGGGGAGAAAAACAGTGCAAAAAATTATAGACAGAATTTGTGTATCCAGTATGTCAATGTAAGGCCTAGAATTTGAATAAATTATAAATTTTTGTCATCAAATAAAAATAATTTTAAACAGAATGAAATTTTTACTGTAACATGATAAAGTATCAATTTTTTTTATAAACAGTTAAGAATTCTCAATTTCGATGCAAACAGACTCAAAACCTCACAATATTCATATGGCCTGAATTTGATAAAAAAGAAAAATAAAACAAGCTGTAAAAATCCGTCGAAATTCACAAACATGCAGTGTTAAGCATACATTGTTTTTTATTTTTATAATCAGTGTAGTTAGAATTTGAAAAAACTGCAGGAATTCTTTGGTATCTACTTCAAGTATATTTTTATTACATCCAGAGAAGCTTTTAACCGACATTTTCTTTTTAATTTCAGGAAGCTGTTCCGTATAAAAAGGAAAATAAGCTCGACTGCGAAGAAAATACGTAAGAAAAATAAAATAAATTATTAAAAAAAAAACAAAACAACTAATGTAAAAACTTCAATGACTCCAATTGGAGCGTTATTAGCACATATGTTTATTCACTGATATGCATTCAAATACACTTACTTTATCTATGAATATCTCAAAAACGGAGAAGCTGAAAAAACTGAAAAAAATATATGTTACATGCGTATTGTAATGCATTCACTCTTATATAGAAAATGTTCCACTTTTTAAGGAGATTCTGAATAAGCATAAAGTCACGTTTCCGAAATTTCGAAATAAAAACTTATGACAAAATTCCATCATACGAAAAAGCTTATTTTATAGATACCTAAAATATTATTCTCAGATAGGATACATATTTTCCAAGATACAATAAATTAAAAGCTGGTATGGTCAAAATCTCCTTAAAAAGTGAGTCATTTTACTTCCACATCCAGTGGAAGTATAGTAACGACAAAAAAATTTAAAAAAATTTCTATTGTTCAAATAGGCTTAGAATGTCATGAAACGTCGAGATTTTAGGTTTGAGCGAAAAAAAAATTTTCGGTCTGTCGGTGTCTGTAACTTTTTTGTACGCACGTTTACTCTGGAACCGTTTGAGATATTGACTTGAATTTGGTACACATATGTACTTTAACGAGATCTAGAACTAGATTATATTTTCATCTCGTTCCGTCGAAGGGTTGGGGGGTAAATTGAGGTAAATTTGCGGTAAATAGGTAAATCAAGCAGGTAAGAGTCCATAAAATTGGTATTTAGTATATACAAGAGAAGCTTTTGGCATTAGCCATCCCCGTTACCACCCCCCGCTATTATTAAATGGGACGAAAAAAAATGTGAATTAGTGGGTGTACAAGAACCAGAAACCTCAAAATATTTTTTTACTTCATCCACCCCCACCCCACTACCGATGTGGGGTATCGTTTTATGGGTTTTTGGGGTAGAGGATTTTAAATATTATATTATTAAAGTTCCATAAACAATTATTTCCACATACAAAATTTTTTCGTTGTGAGTGACTTGTATATAAAATCTGGATGTGGAAGTAGTGATTCCTTGGGCAGCGGTTTTTCAATATAACTTAGTACATCTTCAAAACCGTTCAACGCAAGTTATTCAAATTTCTGTGAGTGGTGTACAATAGACACATAATGAACACATAATATTTTCAAATTTTTCCGCTCCCCCGTTTTTGAGATATTCGCGGAATAAAGAATACATTTATTAGGTACATACCATGCCATTTTCGTAGATAAATGTAATACAATTTTGTGGCTCCGAGTGCACAACCACAATGAAAATTACATATTAACAACACCATTTTCGATAAATATATAAACCACATTTGATAAAAACAACAAATATTAATGATCAGAAACTAAAATAATATGAGTTATACAATTTTTTCTACGACCATTGAATAATTTATTTATTATAGATGCGATTTTGAACAAGTAATGGGTCTCATTATTCACAACCGTGGGTAATAATTCATTACTCAGTGGGCTAGAACCAATCATAAGAGTTCATTTTCATTATTCAACAGTTGGGGAGCAACCACAAAGATGATTTAAAGTTCAAAAATATCGCGTATACCATGACTCAATTCAATCTGTCATGCAAATATCAATATGCAGAGTGTAATTAGTTTCCTGTCATTAAAAAAAAAATTGGTGATGGAACACGATTAGACGAACAAAAAAACATGGGATCTAAAGCCCATAGTTCTGGAGAAAAAAAATAAACAGAAATTTCGAAAATTTTCAATAATATTGTTTGAGAACTGCTGGAATATTGGGATAGACTTTACTATTGTCGAGTATGTCGGCGTCCTTGACCATCAAACACGCTAATGCGATCCCATCAAAGTGCCGCGCTACTTTTTAAAAGTAAGAAACTTCTATGATTCGGAACCATACGCCCATTCAGCCAGAATAGCAGTGGTTCTCAGATGTCTCCTACCATAATAATATACTATGGTACAAACAAATGTGTATTGATTCTCCATTAAAATAAATTTACAGTGTCCATTGATTTCTTTAGCTCATTAATTCATTATTAGTAACTATAATCTATAATACAGGTTTAAAGGCCCAATCTCAATATCCACTGATATAAAATTGACAAAGTCGTCAGACAGAGCAGATTCCTATCACCAATCCTCTCTAACATCTATGGTGATCATATGATGCGAGGTGTCAGGGTAGATTAGCTATAGGCATAACTAAGATTTCTAACTTGAGATTTGCAGATGATACAATCTTAGTCGCAGCAAGATTGGCTCGTACAACTCCTCGGCAATCTTCAAACAATAAGCTCTGAGTACGGTTTCTTCTGCTCTAAGCAGGGTTAAAATATTCATCACTGTGTGGGCGTTGTTGTGATACATTTTACTCTAATTCAGCTGCCCCTGATATCGATTCTGGCTATCCTGAATATGATAAAAACGACTAAACTGATGTATATCGAGAAAAAATCTAGAATAAGACAATATAATCGAGTTTGACATTAACATTCACACTAAAGCAACGAAAAGCTTTAATAACCAATTTGTCATGGAATAGGCTTCCAGGGATTATCACGCAATAAAAATCGCGACATCATACTTTACACCATAGACGATGTGGAAACAAGTACCTGTACATTCTGTAAGGTAACTAATTTTTATTTAGTTAGTGTGAAATTTTATTGTTAAATCGTTGTCCTTAATCCAGACAATAATATCGAAAAATATTGTTAATTTCATTTGCTTATATCTTGGTTCCTATTGAGTTTATGAAAAATTTGTTTAAACGTAAAATTATAGAGAATTTCATGCTTTTTATTTTTGTACCCCAGAGCCTATATTGTAAAGTCCATTACAAACGATACATCCATGAAAAATGAAACAGCCATATAGCAGCTATTTTACTTCCACATCCAGTGGAAGTATAGTAACGACAAAAAAAATTTTAAAAATTTTTATTGTTCAAATAGGCTTACAATGTCATGAAACGTCGAGATTTTAAATTTGAGCGAAAAAAAATTTCTGTCTGTAACTTTTTTTGTGCGCACGTTTACTCTGGAACCGTTTGAGATATTGACTTGAAATTTGGTACACATATGTACTTTAACGAGATCTGGAACTAGATTATATTTTCATCTTGTTCCGTCGAAGGGTTGGGTGGTAAATTGGGGTAAATTTGGAGTAAATAGGTAAATCAAGCAGGTAAGAGTCCATAAAATTGGTATTTAGTATATACAAGAGAAGCTAAGGGCTCAAAAAAATTTTTGGCATTAGCCACCCCCATTACTACCCCCACCCCATTTTTAAAGGGGATGAAAAGAAAATGTGATTTAGTGTGTGTACAAGAACCAGAAACCTCAAAATATTTTTTTACTTCATCCACCCCCACTACCACCCCCCATCACCACCCCCATCCCACTACCGATGTGGGGTATCGTTTTATGGGTTTTTGGGGTAGAGGATTTCAAATATTATATTATTCCATAAACAATTATTTCCACATACAAAATGTTTTCGTTGTGAGTGACTTGGGTAGAAAATCTGGATGTGGAAGTAGTGATTCCTTGGGCAGCGGTTTTTTCTAAATAGTCGTGGTTTTGAAAGCTCAAAGATTTATTATTAAAGAACATCATACCCAAAACGCAGCTAAAGGTTTATATCAATAAAACTGGAAAGAAATATATTCAAAATCTATCACCCCCTCAAAATTCTCAACAACTAATCTATTCTATTTTATATTAATAATATTTCTTTGATACTCTGATATGAAATCAAGAAGAGATTACAATATTCAGTATATATCAATGAAATACTCTGAATATCTATTTGATTGTTATTGAATAAATGTGGCATTCCTTTATGCCAAATGAAACAGGACATCAAATATCTCTCGACCATTCAGAATTACCAAATTGATTCGTCCAATTTGACGAGGAAATTACTGTTGAATGAAGAGAACTTCATCAAACTATTAAAAAGGCAATGGACCGGACATTTCTCTAATTTGCGCTTTAATTATGATTCGTTTGTTGTCCATCATACACTCATGTGTCTTTAGAAGTGTCAATATTAGATTATCTTTCTCTATGTCCGTTTTCAGCAAAATCACATATTGTATTTAAATTAGGCTTTCAAGTTTTGCTGTTTTAAAATAAGTTCTAGTGTCGTTTTATTATACAGGGTAGTCCCAGTATATTTTGCACTGTGCTCATGAATATTTTTTTAAAATTTTAAATATTTGTGTTTTCCAATAGAACACGATATGGTATATTGTTTTAATTCCTTTTTTACTGATTTCCCTGCATAATATTTAGAAGCTTTTCATCGATGTATTCACTATTAAGTTGACAAAAATGAAATAAATCTAATTCATATGGTATTATTCCGAAGTTACTGAACTATTTGTTCATTATTCTCTTCTTTTCGGTGGCCATGTTGTATATTTTTTTTCACCAAAAATGTATCAGGTATTCTTCCTTGACAACAGTGTAAACCACATTTAAAATATCATTTTCTTTTAATTTTTTTAGGATATCCAACCTGTACATTTTTCCCTCTTCAACTAACACCAAGCAAAGTGTTATACTTCACAATTGAATATTTTCCGGGGTGGCTAGCGCCAAAACGGTCAGGGGGGAGGTCTGACTCACATAAGATAAAATATTCAGAAAAATATTTGCTAAAACATAACAGCAATGCCAACATGTTATATTCCAGGTCCCATATACGTAGCTATCTCCTAAACTATCTTTCAAGTTGTAAGTTAGCAGGCAACCTATTCCTTAGGCAGTTCCTTGTTCCTTTAGTAATCTTGGTCGTCAGTGACTAAAGCGCTTGCTCTCATTCGGCTTGCAGATAAGGATAGTGATGGGCATAACCATTTCAATAAGCGAAAACCGCTGCCCAAGGAATCACTACTTCCACATCCAAGTTTCTTACAACAAAACACTATATTTCCACTCCACCATGTGGAAATAATTGTTTATGGTACTATAATAGTATATTTGAAATCATGTACCCCATAAAATTATATGTCACATCGATAATGGTGGGGTGGTGGTGGGGGTGAATGAAGTGAAAAATATTCTTGATGACTTTGGCTCTTATACACACACTAAATCACGCTATTTTTTCACCACCTTTAATAATGGGGTGGGGGTGGCAATAGCAATTAGCTAATGCCATTTTTTTTTGAGACCCTTGCTTCTCTTATATTTACTAAATACCAACTTCATGGACTCTTACTTGCTCGATTTACCTATTTACCCCCATTTACCCCAACTCTGCAACGGAATAAGATCAAAATATAATCTACTTCCAGATCTCGTTAAAACACATACGTGTGCCATATTTTAAGTGAATATCTTAAACGGTTCCAAAGTAATCGTGAGCACCAAAAAGATACAAGACTAACAGACAGACCGACGCGACAGACAAATTTATTTTACTCAGACTTAAAATATTGACGTTTCATGATATTCTAAGCCAATTTAAACAATAAAAATTTTTTGCGTTAATATACTTCAACTGAATGTGGAAATAATACGCAGAAAATGGCATAACAAAGATATAAAAAATCATTGTGTGGGTAGGTTAGTAATGAGGATTTAATTTATTTGTTAGAGTGATGAGTAATGATTAATTCAATAACTGTTTAGAATTCGGTTATTTTTCACTCGAGTACTCGTTGACGATAACCGAGTAATGCAGGTTATTGGAATAACCGGATAACCGGTTATTTTTCACTTGAGTGATCCCATTACTAGATAAGGACTCGAATTCTCCAATTACATCACACACTTATGCGTTTCAGAGTTATGAGACATTGGCAATATGCGATATTCGTCTTAATCGTCTTGAGCAAATAAAATAAAATGTGTAACTGGTATTTTTTTTAGTTTTGTTTCAGTATACAAAAAATTTGCATTATTACATTACAATTACATTTGCTATTTTAAAGATAGTAAGCAAATAATAACAATAACATAATTAGAAAAAAAAGTACGAAATGATGCAGTTAGAATTATTCAATTGAGCGGGCAACGGGAGTTTGCTTTCTATTTTTACTTCCACATCCAGTGGAAGTATAGTAACGACAAAAATTTTTTTTAAAATTTTTACTGTTCAAATAGGCTTAGAATGTCACGAAACATCGAGATTTTAAGTTTGAGCAAAAAAAAAATTTACTGTCTGTCGGTCTGTCTGTAACTTTTTTTGTGCGCACGTTTACTCCCTCGAACCGTTTGAGATATTGACTTGAAATTTGGTACACATATGTACTTTAACGAGATCTAGAACTAGATTATATTTTCATCTTGTTCCGTCGAAGGGTTGGGGGTAAATTGGGGTAAATTTGGGGAAAATAGGTAAATCAAGCAGGTAAGAGTCCATAAAATTGGTATTTCGTATATACAAGAGAAGCTAAGGTCTAAAAAAATTTTGGCATTGTCCACCATTACCGCCCTCCCATTATTAAAGGGGACGAAAAAAAAAATGGGATTTAGTGTGTGTACGTGTACAAGAACCAGAAACCTCAAAATGTTTTTTTACTTTATCCACCCCCACTACCACCCCCTATCACCAACCCCATCCCGCTACCGATGTGGGCTATCGTTTTATGGGTTTTTGGGGTAGAGGATTTCAAATATTATATTATTAAAGTTCCATAAACAATTATTTCCACATAAAAAATTTTTTCGTTGTGAATGACTTGGATAAAAAATCTGGATGTGGAAGTAGTGATTCCTTGGGCAGCGGTTTTTACTTCCACATCCAGTGTAAGTATAGTAACGACAAAAAAATTTTAAAAAACTTTTATTGTTCAGATAGGCTTAGAATATCATGAAACGTCGAGATTTTAAGTTTGAGTGAAAAAAAAATTTCTGTCTGTCTGTCGGTCTGTCTGTAACTTTTTTTTGTGCGCACGCTTACTATGGAACTATGGATATTAACTTGAAATTTCTTACATATATGTACATTAACAAGATCTCGAACTAGATTATATTTTCATCTTGTTCCGTCGAAGGGTTGGGGGGTAAATTTGGGTAAATAGGTAAATCAAACAGAGTCCAGAAAATTGGTATTTAGTATATACAAGAGAAGCTAAGGTCTCAAACAAATTTGGCATTAGCCACCCCCATTACCACCCCCGCCCCATTATTAAAGGGCATGAGAAAAATTGTGATTTAGTGTGTGTACAAGAACCAGAAACCTCAAAATATTTTTTTACTTCATCCTGTTGTAGAGTTCACTGGCATAGCGTCAATGTGTCGAAAAGACACTGACCCTATTAAAATTAAATTTTAAATTGTACTCGTAGAACGATGTTCAGTACGCCACTTGGCGCTTAGAACAGTGCATTTAATGTAATATTTTCTTTGACTTTCCATTATTTTCAAGTTTTTTTGTTGTGCTGTATTCTACAAAAATTATTTTAATTTTTGCTATTTTTGTAGTATGATTAAAACTAAAGTCACTTCTACCCTCTCCAGGTTAATAAGGTAATTTTTTTGGTCCCATTTTTCCAATTACTTCCACATCCAGTGGAAGTATAGTAACGACAAAAAAATTTAAAAAAAATGTTATTGTTCAAATAGGCTTAAAAAAATTTCTGTCTGTCTGTCTAACTTTTTTTGTGCGCACGATTATGCTGGAACCGTTTAAGATATTGACTTGAAATTTGAAAGTACACGTATGTATTTTAATGAGATCTGGAACTAGATTATGTTGCATTTTATTCCGTTGAAGGGTCGGGGGGTAAATTGGGGTAAATGGGGGTAAATAGGTAAATTAAGCAGGTAAGAGTCCATAAAATTAGTCTCAAAAAATTGTTTGGCATTAGCCACCCCCATTACTACCCCCACCCCATCATTAAAGGGGGTGAAAAAAATAAAATTGTGATTTAGCGTGTATACAAGAACCTAAGCCTCAACATTTTTTTTTACTTAATTGAGATAAATGGGGGTAAATAGGTAAATCAAGCAATTAAGAGTGCATGAAGTTAGCATTTAGTAAATATAACAGGAGCTAAGGTCTCAAAAACATTTTTGGTAATATCCACCTTTATTACCACCTCCGCCCCATTATTAAAGGGGTGAAAAAATATTCTGATTTAGTGTGTGTACAAGAACCAGTCATCAAGAATTTTTTTCACTTCATCCACCACCACCCGCTATGGGGCATATAATTTTATGGGTTTTTCTGCTACACGATTTCAAATATTATACCATTAAAGTTCCATAAACAATTATTTCCACTTAGTGGAGTGCAATTATAGTATCTTCTTTGTAAAAGACTTAGATAGGAATCTGGATGTGGAAGTGGTGATTCCTTAGGCAGCGGTATTCTTCATTTTTTTAACTCCTTTCGGTAGGGACAACTTACTGATAAATTTTCCGCATGTTATGGTAAATCACCCTGTATAATCTATAATCTATTTAGAATGATTTTTTTTTACTTTTTTTACCCTGAGACAGCGGGTGCGAGGTGCATATACGGAATCTGCAGACGCATATGGAATAGCTGATAGCTTCGCATTTTATCCTAGTACGTCTGCAGTTTACTACATTTGCAGGTGAATGAGCAGTGTGTTCATTTTATTTCGCAACAGTTTTAAACACCTCTAGATTCTTTCTTTTAGAGATAAAAATATGAATTAAAATATATTTGTCATAAAATTTTATTTATGGATAAAATAAGCTATAAAACTGGTCATAAATAACCATATTAATTCATTAAAAAGATGAGGTTAGGTTAATATCTCAAACATTTGAAGTATGATATTTTTGTAGTTGTCACAGAAAACTAGGCACGATTTTATGAAAAACACATTTTATCTTTGAATGTGAAACATCAGTAACTGTTTAAAAAGGTTGGAAAAAAGGGAGGCCTAATAAAATGCCTAGAAACAGCTCTGTTTGGCATCCCTGTACAAATTTTCAATTAAAACTGTTTTCTGTGAGGATAGCCAGTACAGAAAAAACCGCTGCCCAAGGAATCACTACTTCCACATCCAGATTTTCTATTCAAGTCACTCACAACGAAAACATTTTGTATATGGAAATAATTGTTTATGGAACTTTAATAATATAATATTTGAAATCCTCTACCCCAAAAACCCATCAAACGATACCCCACATCGGTAGTGGGGTGGGGGTGGTGATAGGGGGGTGGTAGTGGGGGGTGGATGAAGTAAAAAAATATTTTGAGGTTTCTGGTTCTTGTACACACACTAAATCACATTTTTTTCATCCCCTTTAATAATGGGGTGGGGGCGGTGATGGGGGTGGTTAATGTCAAAATTTTCTTTGAGACCTTAGCTTCTCTTGTATATACTAAATACCAATTTTATGGTAAATCAAGCAGGTAAGTGCTTGATTTACCTATTTACTCCAAATTTACCCCAATTTGCCCCCCAACCCTTCGACGGAACAAGACGAAAATATAATCTAGTTCTAGATCTCGTTAAAGTACATACGTGTACCAAATTTCAAGTCAATATCTCAAACGGTTCCAGAGTAAACGTGCGCACAAAAAAGTTACAGACAGACCGACAGACAGAAATTTTTTTTTCGCTCAAACTTAAAATCTCGACGTTTCATGACATTCTAAGCCTATTTGAACAATAAAAATTTTTAAAATTTTTTTTGTCGTTACTATACTTCCACTGGATGTGGAAGTAATATGCAAAAAATGTACACATACACTTGTAATCTAATCTTCTAATCTTCTTCTATTTAAGATCGCAGTTAATCAGTTTGTTTAACATAATGTGTGCCAACATAGCGAATGCAGGAGATTCAAGTTTGGGAGATGCTTGTGTAGGTTGCTTTACGTTAGCATCTAGATCAAATAATAACCAACCTTCAATAAGCAGTCTTACCGAATGTGCTAATGTATACCTGATAGACACCAGATATAACGATTGCGTTGATATTATAACGGTAAGTATACGGTATGTACATTACTTATGTAGGTACACCATTTATCAACCAACATTGCCGTATTTAAAACATATCTGATACAATAGTAATGTAAATATAATTTGGGTTATGCTCAATACCAACAGTCATTTCAAATAGAGTTACCCAATTCAGAACTTGTTCGTTGCATATACAGGATGTTTCAGTAAATTAGACAATACTTACAGTTAGTAATGCCATGACTTAAATAGTTGAGATATGGTAGTCATAGATAACAAAAATCTGAATATCTGCTCAAAATGTTGCAAATAATCACTGAACAACAATTTCCTTCATTGTGTAGAAGCTAAATAAAAAGCCACTAACAAGGTTTAAATACACATTTTAAGTGCTTTAGAAAATTACAAATGTTTAAATAAAATTTCACTAGGTTTTAGTAATGCCTAATGCTGGATATCATATTGCAGAATCTAATACCAGCATAATTTTAGCCTTAGAGAAGCATTGAACAGAAGATATTGTGTGAAAATGTCCCTTAAATGCCTTAAATTTCACTTAATAAAGCCTATATGTAGACGTCAGTAATAATGGAATTTATATGAGCAACACAGATTAATTTTGAATAAAAAATGTACTTTTAGATCTTTAGATAACTGCTTCATTACCTGTCCTCTTTTCCTGAGGGTAACGATATTACATTTTGGTATATTCAGGAGTAATCTATTATTCTGATGCCGTAAATTAATCTTTGAGAGATCATGTTCAAAAAGGACACAAATCTTCATCTGATTTCACAAATGCATACAATTTAAGATCATCAGCAGATAGAAGATTATTTAGAACATTAATTTGAATGTCCCGGTAAATGTCGTTGATAAATAGTATAGATAAGAGTGGCCCCAGAACGGATCCCTGTGGACTACTTACTAATACTTAATTCAATAGCTGAAAAATCATGATATTGCACATTAGGGTGGTCTAAAAATGACTTATTTTTTTATAGAAGGTCTCGATCCCCCCAATTTGTTTCCAAATCCGAAAAAGTAAGTAAGTACGTATTTTTTTGCTTTTCAAAATTTTGACTTTAAATGGTGCCTATGGAGACATGAAGTTTCCCATTTAAATTGCATGGGGAAAAATCACTTTGTGGGATTTTTTTGAATAATTGTTCAGGGTTAGAGAAAATTTTACATTAAACTTATAGGACTTGGAGAGGACTATCCAACGAAGCATTGATGTATATACATATGGGTTTGTCGCCCCTAACACACCTCCGCGGTGCCCCGAAAACTACCTGAAGAATTTACACCTTTTAAAATTTAAACTATCATCAAATATTACTCCCAAGTTTTTTGCTATTCTTTTTCTGGCGCATGGCACTTTCAGTATACCTGTATATTGGTTGTTTCCAATGTGCCGTAGCACCTCACCATGGGAAAAATATAGAGACCAACCATCATTTTCAAGCTACTGTGCAAAATGTTACTCTTAATTAAGATATAGTTTAGTTGGGAACGATAATTTTAGACTTATCTGATGCTCTTTTATTATTTTGATTTTTCTATTCGCCAATTCAAAAAGAAATACAAGTTGTACTACAAAATAAAAGCGCAGCACCAAAGGCAAACTTGTTTAGTCTGGCTCAGAAAATCACATAGTTACACTATGAATTAAAAATAAATACAAATTTCAATTTAAAATTGTCAGTGATTTTCCAGTATTTAAACTATGAATTGGCGAGTGTCCTAAAATAATAAAATGAATACTTAACTATTTTCGGACATAAATAAATTATAAAATTTTTTCAATACTGTTTTTTAAACGTAAAAAGCAACCCCCAAATCTACAGCCAGGGCTGTCCACAATGGAGTTATTATCTTAATTGTTTTTATTTCTCTCGTGTTAAGATTTATCCTGTGGGGAATTGGGACTTGCAATGAGACGTTATGCCGGAATGTACTTTAAAATGGAATTGTTTCTTTGAAGTACACAAAAGCAAAATATAATAAACGCACATACATCGACCTTTCTTTTAACTCTTTCAACAAAAACTTGGGTGTATTTCAGGGTTCACAATCATCAACAAATGGAGGCTGTATTGGTGGATATTGCGAATTTGTTAGATGCATAAGAAGAATAAATTCTGACTTACTGGTACGACTACATATTTAATTATCATCTATCGCATGTATAATTGTCAGTATTAATTATATAATTAAGTCTTTAAAGAGAGAGACACACTATACTAAATAAAATAAGTAGAGGGTCTTACTAATTATGTACTTATACAGTCCACAGTTACAGTGGATAAGAGGGTAAACTTTTTCATTTCTCATTTTACATGGAAAGTTTATTCTTCATAAAAAGTTTTACTTTTGTTGAAAATATGATTGCCATGGAGTAAGTTAACATGTCATGCACATGGTATTCAGAAAATTAAAAAATCTGAAAATTATGTAAGAGTAAACTATGCGGATAAATCTGCCTAATTCGACTTTTTTTTAAATTTCCCATAAGTATCAAGTGGTCAGCGTTACCGCATTTGGTAGATTTTTATTTCTTTTTAGTAGAATTTTAAGGATTTTTTTTAAAGTTTGGTAGGTAAAATTTGCTGGTAGATTTCTGATAATTCTATCAGAAATCTACCAGCAAATTTTACCTACCAAACTTTACAAAAAATCCTTAAAATTCTACTAAAAAGAAATAAAAATCTACCAAATGTGGCATCGCTGCAAGTGGTATCATTTATTTTCAACAGCATTGAAAATAATTTTTTTGAAAAATATTATTCAAACACGTCTCCACCGTACTCCACGCATTTTTAAAGGCAAGTGTACAGCTCTTTTTAACTGTTTCTAGCCTCTTGTAAGGATATTGACTCAACAGCTTCCCTAATGCGACCTTTCAACAGATCAGTGTTATTATCTAAAGGCCCTTCTCGACTAATGGGACTGTATCATCGCACCATAGTCGATATTGGAGTGAAGGTAATCCTAGTTTTAAAATACAATGTAGGCGACAATACTTTAAAAAAGTAAATGTTTGGTGCGCAGTGTCTTACAATAGAATTATAGGGCCATATTTTTTTGAAGATACTTGTAACAGCAATAGTTATTGAATATGCTGCAAACTTTTTTCAGTGATGAGATGAAAATTTACCGATGGATAACCTCAATTCATTTTATTTTCAACAAGATGGTTGTCCGGCTCATTCTGCGGCAAATGTTAGAACCTGGTTACGGAATAAGTTTGATAACCGATGGTTTGGTCGGTAAGGTCCAAATTCATGGCCTCCGAGGTCCCCCAATTTAACAAATATGGATTTTTATTCGTGATTGAAACAAATTGTATACAGTAGGCCTTTAGATAATAACACTGATTTGTTGAAAGACCGCATTAGGGAAGCTGTTCAGTCAATATCCTTAAAAGACATTAGAAACAGTTACAAAGATTTTTTTATTTTTTGAACACACTGTAATGAGAAATAAAAAAGTTTATACACTCTAATTGTGGACATACTGTATATACATAATCCGAAAGATGACAGCTTGTACTAACTATAAAATTCAAGCGAAAACTTAATATGAACAGAAATTGAACTCTTTGATGTTATAATTGACGCAATAACTAAATGGAAACAAATCAAATTAATTTAACATGGACCTACATGGCTGTATTTAACTTGTATTTAATATTCATTTATTGTTTTCCACTCACTAAAAATCGCAAAATTATATGCATATTTAAAATGGTTTGCTGAAAACCTAAGCCATAACCAAAACCGTAGCCTTTGCCTTGAAAGTTGTATGTATACTTAATTAGATTAGATTGAAAAAGGAGCTGGCCGATTGGCCTTGGCCACCGCGACCCCCGTGGATCTATTGTGGCTCTCCTCGTCTAATTTTACTTAGAGCTCCTTATCCAGCTTTGTCTTTTGTATCAGACTCCACAGCCTTGATAGGGGCTCCTTGGTATAGCTATCTGCCCTTGGTTTCTCTTCGCCAAGTAGTTGGAACCTCAGTCTGGCTAGGCCTTCGCAATGACACAGCACATGTACTGAGGTTTCCTCTTCCTCTTGACAGAATCTGCATGTTGCATCCTCTGCCAGGCCCATTAGACTCATATGTCTATTAAGCCTACAATGTCCAGTTAGAAGACCTACTATTATCCGAATGGCCTTTCTATTTTGGCGTAGCAGGTCTTCCGTGAATTTGGCCGATCATTCTTTAATGGACTTCTTGGCCTGTCTCTGTTGTGGGAAATTCTTCCACCACTCTAGAGATTTATTTTGTACCCAGTCGTTGATGGATGTTCGTATGCGTGGCTTAGCCACACCGCAAAAGGGTTCGGGTCCTACTAGGGCCTTAGATGCGCCTTCTCGGGCCAGTTCGTCAGCCTTCTCATTTCCCCTGTGTCCCTCGTGTCCTGGTACCCATGCCACGGTCACTTTGTTCTGACTTCCTAGGTCTGTAAGGGCATTTATACAATCCCATACTAGTCTTGAATCGACCTGCATGGAATCGAGTGCCTTTAGTGCCGCTTGGCTATCGGAAAAAATGGCAATTGACTGGTTTACAGTTCCTTGCCTCATTATATCCTTTGCACACCACTGTATAGCGGCCACTTCAGCCTGAAATATTGTGGCATGTATTCCTAGACTTAGCGGGATTTTCGTTTTCGACCTTATCCTGTAAATCCCAGCTCCGACTCCTTGTTCTGTCTTGGAGCCGTCCGTATACCAGATCGTTTGCGCCGATATTGGAGGACCGTTTTTCCAGTCCTCTCTGTCTGGGATTTTGATTTGAAAATTTTTGTAGAAGTTATACTTTGGAAACATAGTGTCCTTGGGCATTCCCAAAATGGGATCTGCCTTCAGCTCTGAGTATAACTTTTGATGCTCTGTTCCGTGTTGTTGCTTTATGGGTGTTGTGCCTTGCATTAGCCTATGTACCATTGAACGAGCTTCTCCTTGGATAAATATGTGTAGTGGTGTCAGGTGTAAAAGGACTTCCAATGCAGCCGTGGGAGCAGTTTTTATGGCCCCAGTGGCGCACAGGCAAGCAAGCCTTTGTACGCCACTTAATAGCCTTACTGCTCCAAGCTGCAGTGTCTTGGTCCATCATACCACCGATTCATAGGTTATCATGGGTCTTACAACCCTAGTGTATAACCATAGGGTTTAACCCCCAGTTTTTTCCACACATCTGCCTGCACCTTCCCAGGGCAATTGTTGCTTTCTGTGTGACTTTTTGGATGTGGGAATTCCATGTCAGCTTTTGGTCAAAAATGACTCCTAGGTATATAACCTCGCTGGCAAATGGAATTTCCACTCCATTGAGCCTCAGGGGTTTTAGGTCCCCCAAGGCTCTTTTCCGTGTAAAGGTGACGACTGTAGTTTTGTGAGGATTTATGGAAAGTCCTTCCTCACTACACCACCTGTCGACAATATTTAGGGCTCTTTGTGAACGCTCTGATATCGTGTTCGCAAATCGCCCCTTGACTACTATCGCTAGATCGTCAGCATATCCTAGGCAGTAAAAGCCTTCTGCGGAAATTTTTCGGAGGAGTTCGTCAACAAGGGTTGCCCACAGCAGTGGAGATAATACCCCTCCTTGGGGGGTATTATGTACCCCTCCTTGAGGGCAGCCTGTACTCACTTTTGCCTCAATGGTAGCCTCACCTAGGTTGGATACTATTATCCTCTTTTCTAGGCTGGCTTTAATCCACTGGCAGAGTACTGTTGGAACTCCTCTATTTAACAACGCATTCGTTAAAGATTGTGTTGTCACGTTATTGAACGCTCCTTCTATATTTAGAAATGTTGCCACTGCCATTTCGTTGTCATCTAATGACTTTGTCAGCAGCCTATTTAAATCATCCAGCGCGAGGTCTGTTGACTTTCCCGGCTGGTATGCATATTGACGCTCACTAAGGGGGTTTTCCCTTAGTATTTCGTCTCTAATGTACCTGTCCAGTAGTCTTTCCAACGTTTTAAGTAGGAAAGAGGACAGGCTCTATGACAGGTCTATATGACTTGGGCGTTTGGTCTGATATCCTACCTATCTTTGGTAGGTAGGTGACCTTCACCTTCCGCCATATGTGTGGTATGTGTGGTATGTACTTCCAGGCCAGACAGGCTTTGAATATTTTACACAAGTGTGGTATTAGTATATTCTGCCATTTTTGGAGCAGAATTGGGTAAATTCCATCAATTCCAGGAGACTTGAATGGTTGGAACTTGCTTATTGCCCATCTGATTCTGTCGGGTTTTACTACCTCATTGGCAAGCCTTCAATCCGCAGATCTGGCCACTCCGGCCTTTGATCTGGGAATTGCACGGCCTTCGAACCCTCCAATATCAGTGAGCCCGGAAAGTGTGCCTCCATGAGCAATTTGATGCTTTCCGTTAGTGTTTCTGTGTAGGTTTCATCCTCTTTCTTGAGGAAGCCTACTTCATTTGCAGTACAACCATCCTTGGCCAAGACCCTATGGATTCTGGGGGCTGCAGGGCCATCATTGACCTCTTCGCAAAACCTCCTCCATGAGTCTCTTTTATCCTTGCGGATTTCGTTGATGTATTGCGTGAGTTTTATTTTGTAGGTATCCCAATCTTGGTTGGATCTGGCCTTATTGAACAGTTTTCTCACTTCTGTTCTGAGGCTTTCTATATGTTTGTTCCACCAGATTGTTTTACCCCTGCTTTTCCTTGTTTTCTCTGGGCAGTTTTCCTGGTAAGCGGCTATACTTAGTTACATTAGCATCATTTTTTGAAGCTTATATCAGTGAAACTAATAGCTGTTGTAAATGTGAAAATTGTATTATATGTTAACTGGTTCGTGATACTTTAACCCTTTTGGCACCATATTTATTACACTTGACTCATTCATGGATGGTTTTTATTCTTGCATTCACTGGTTTTCAATTTTCACTGTTATTTTTGTTATGTATCGACTAATTTCATTAGGCATATTCAGTGCTGTAAAAACATAACCTATATAATAACCTATTACACTTCAGTAAAAATAATCACGTATGTGAACAGTTTTTAAACATAAATTTATTAGAATGCATGAGTATAAAGATGATATTTGCAGTATTTAAATACCTGAATATATAACTTACCAGCTTAAGAAAGTTATGATTCATGTTTCATTTATAACCTCTTAATATGTTTTTCTTCTCATTTAAAAGTACTTATACTTTTACCATTTGGATTAATAAAGCGTTTAGTTTCCGATTCTTGTCTTCCTTTAGTTTCTACCTTTCCCATTTTTTTTTACTAATCACAAATAAGATGTATTTTTTCTTAAATAATTTAAATTCTGAACAACTCGGTACGTCAAAAATACTTCTGGTTCTGTCAAGTGCTCAGCGCCATCTGTTGACCACAATTTAAAACTGAACACATAATTTCTAGAGATGGATGGGTTCAATATCTTGTTCAAATGACATTCCAATTATTGATTAGATTTATTAAAAGTTACTTATATGGAATATGGGTAATTATTTATTATGTAATAATGCGCTGTGCAGTGTCAGCACCATAGGTGCTTAGGCACAGACGTTATTATTGCACATTCGCTAATTATTTATAAATAGTTTAACAGTCTAGAGTCTAGCACTGTTTTACAACAAAAGTAAGGGATATTTATTTATTTCAGATAGCCCGTTGTTACACTGAAGCCAGTGCGAATAATCCAGCGGAGCTCGAAGAAGATCAGATCATTCTCTACAAAAACATAACTTCATGTATTTTAGCAATATCCCGTTGCTCATTACAAAATCCCATTACTGGACAAAGTCAAACCAACAGTATTACATCAACGACTTACAGTAAATTGGGAATACCTATGAGTACCACAGTTCCTCTGTACAATACCCTTCAAATCAATCAAGCTGGCGATTTAAGAATTGTAGCTTTTCCGGGAACGACGACTATACAGAAATATCTTTGTCCGTTCGAATTCAATTTAAGAGAAACATCTTGGTTGGACAACACATGTTGATATTTTTTATATAATATTTTTATAACTATTATTTTTGTTCCCATTTAGCGTAGGAAGGTGCATTTCTTATCCCTGATTTTACTTATTAACAATATTTATTTATTACCCTTACAATTCTTGAGCGAAAAGAGAAAAGGTTTTCCACAATAAAAATATATACCTATTTCAATTTTGCGTGTGTTTGAATAAAGGATGTAGTGAATATGAGAAGAGTACCTATATTAATATGAAACTTCCAATGTTCCAATTTGCTTCATTAAGTCCATAAAACCTGAAGATTGGGGATTGTACTTGCTCTGTCCCTATTTAGCAGTACCAAATATTTCTGAAGGGTACTTATATTTTACCTATATAAAAACTAGGTATGTAAGGATGTTAAAACGGCTCCAATTTATGAACCTATACCTATTTACTATGAAGATTTAAAAAGTAAAGATACAGGAGAATATTTTTTAAACAATAAATAAAAATTTGATAAAGAATATATGGCTTGAAAGAAGTACATCTATTTCTAGATTATTTAACCGGTATAAAATATGTCAGTTTTGATTAAGAAAATAATTAGAAATCAAACTTAATAAACAAACAAGACAAATATGAAACCTGCCGCGAATTCAGTTTTTATTGACGCTCAATAAACTCGAAATATGAATGTGTGCGCCATCTAGCGGCAGAAGAAGGAATGACCGAAAGCTTTCTCCGGTTGTGAATACGTGGAACGTGTTGTGTTCTCTATTTTTCTGACAACTGACAGTGACAATAGTCTTTTAATTTCTTATTGATAGACACAGCATACAGAGTAAACTGTAACAGCTGTTGTAATATGTAGTTAATAAATAAATATATATTTTAATTAAAAATGAACGACGGTAGTAAAAAAGTGAATAATCCTCTGTTTAATGTTTCTGTTACCGGAGGCACCTTCGAGGAATTTTCTCAAAATGCCGTTCTACTTCCTGCTAAAGAAAAAACGCCTCCGTCCACCTTAAATATACCTCCAGGTAGGTGTATAAATATCTTAAAGCACAGTTATATGGGCATTTCTTTGAGTTATACCATTTTTAGCCTGTTAGCTAAACGTTTAGACATAAATAGGTTAGGTAAAATAAGCCAACATTTTTAACCAATATATTAGAAAAATATAAACATAGTAAATTAGCAGACATAGTTTAGGAGCTCTAAAAGAAGAATCTTTTGGTTATATTGCCATTAATTCTACCAAAAGTTTTGTTCGTCCTTTATCGAGTTAATTAATTGTCATATCCTTCCACCTCTATACGTTGGCAGGTCATAATTTTCTCGCTTCTTTACACATTTCACGATGAGATATACTATAAGAATAATAATTAAAATCAACAGCAGTATTCCTAGAACTAAAGCTGCTATTTGTGCAGGACCCCAAAATGCAACTGAAAGAAGAAAGGTAATAATTTATTTAATGTATTTGCAGCTAAGTGTTTTCACTTACGGTATGCATTTACATTTCGAACTTTTCTGTTATTCTGTCGGTCCACGGCTATTATTTGTAAGTCAGGGCTACAACAGGAGTCACTATAATATCCTACTACTTCTTCTCTGGTGCCAGTCGTAAAACCAAATGGAAAGTATATACCCCTGGGATCAGTGGTGACTTGAAGTAAACCTAAAATTTGTAATAGGATTTATTCTCCTAAGTTTGCTATTGTTATTGAAGATTAAGTACCTGAACCAGTATCCCTAGCGTTAATTTTAATGGTCCAAGTGCCTTCGGCACAACTTGAAAAGACCACTTTGGAACAGTCACTAGAGTAGGTATAATCCAGCTCGGGATCGACGTTATCATATGCCATTTGATTTCCAACATCGACTATAACCTTTTTTGTAAACGCCTCGGATCCGATCGTTGCTGAAAACGTGACTTCGTCTTGGTAACTGCCATATTTTGTCGTCAACGTTACTCTCACTATTGCTGTTTCCTCAGGACTGATAATTTTCCTTTAAAAAATCATTATTTTTCATTAACGAGAACACTAGATGAATATGTTGCTAAAATATGTACCTGTAAGGTTGCATAGAGCGTAATATGGCTCTTTCATCTCTACAGAAAAATCGGACATCAACTGCTGTGGTTTTGTGATTAGTTACTTCGAATATTATAACTGGAAACTTTCCCGCTGTTGTAATCAACTCTGACCCAACTCCAACGTCAATGGTTAAAGTTGGCTGTGGGAAGATATCGTTGGAATTGAATGGGCTCACATATGTCAAACGAGCAAATTCGTTTCCTAAAATAAATCAGATGATCAGTTTCCTTCAGAGTCTCCCCGAGAGGCTCCCTTGTTGAATTTCTAGGAGAACACAGTTTAGTACGATAACATAGGGAAATATTTTGATTGGATGTGGTTTATACAATCTAGCAGATAAGGTACAGAAACTTTGAATTCAACCATATCCCATATACCAATGATTGTACACGTTTGTGTCTTTCTCATACAGTGAGGTATCTGGGCTAGACTAAAAACTGTAGTGGAAGGACCACGTGAAAATTGCAAACGCATCTTCAGTCTTAAGTGGGAAATAAGACCACTGTCTGAACTTATGAAAGACATTTTCTGAGTCCCGGAGGTCTGGAATGGTATACTGACCGATCGAAGATTCAGGAGGATATTAGTGCTGGTGTACACGAATGCAAACCAAGGGCTCGTATATCGGTGCTACTTGGCAAGTACTCTAGTGACTATGTTCTTGTCATACAATGAAGAAACCATTAGGACACTATCATTTTTTAGATTAATTCAGTGAGTTTCTTGTAGACATGGAAATATATATTAATTTTTTCAGACAACGATATATTGTTTGTGATAAACACACCTACCTATATGAAAAATGCTATGGTTTTTTTTTATAATGCCGATTTTGTTTAAAAAATCTCCATTTTTCATTATTTATGTATTTATTACGCACCTAGTTTAACTTTTGAGATTCTGAAATCTGTTTTTTTCTTTATGTGAAATAAATAAATTTCCAAAATAAAAATGATTTAAATGTCTCGGTAGGTTAGAGGGAAATAAAAAATACATTTAGGTATAGGAAATAAATTGTAATCATAACTGTTGAATTTCAAAATCTTATTAAAGTCTTCTAGATGTTACAGTTATTTTGGAAATTTTTCTGTTTTACCCTTTTTTATTGGTATTAGCATATCAAATCAAATCAAATCAAATTTATTGGTGCTTTAACAATACAGTTTTACACAAGTCAAATATACATGCCATCAAGTTTTATCAGTTACTAAAAAAGACTGAAGAATATCAATCAGAAATAATCTTTTCTAAGAGATCTAGATTTAACATAGGTATAAAATGTTTTTTGTTCGAATAAGAAACAGTTATAGCTGGGGAGCTGGTGGCAATGCGGGTATATGATTTCATTGTAACTTGTAACTAACAATAATATAGAATGAAGGTATTGATATAACAGATCGATTCCAGCAGCTACCGAGCTTGGTTGCTGCTGATTTTTTAAATAAATTACTTAAGTTCAAATTTGCAAAAAAAGAAAAACGCTCCAATATTAATTTATTGTTACAGCCATTGCTATAAAATTGTTCATTTATTAAACATATAAAAAAAAAAAGTTGGCTGAAGTCCATGTCTCTAATTTTTTATAAAGCTAATTGTTAACTTACAAAAAAAGAGTACTATTAAGTGTTTTCATTGTATTTCGCATTGGTTTTGATTCGTTAGTTTTTTATCCATAAATAGAGAAAAACATTGGCTGACGTGTACGTTGCTGATTTTCAGAAATATACCCAACTTACTCCAAAAAATATCAAAGTAAGGAAAACGAATTATCGTATTGAAATTTGTCAAACAAGTTGTTATTAATTTTTTATTATTAAAAAAAAAACTATTTTTGATTGCATTGCTGATTTTTTCAAATATTTTCCAAAAAACGTGTAAGGAAAAGAAGTTGGGGGTGTTGTAGTAGGGGGAGCTTAGGGTGCAGTTTCTTCAAAGAAAATATGTTTTTCAAGTTTAAAAACATCTAAACATGTGTACTAATGTGCATTATTTAATAATTTAAGGTTGATACATGGAGGGGTAAATTGTTTCGAAATTTGTTGACCAAAAATAAAAAGTGCCGAAACCGGCCTTATAGGCCTCCTCCTTTATATTTTTTTGTTGAAATGTTCAAATTTAAAAAGTGTTGGTTTTCACTTTACATGGCGACTCGCTATTTTAAATATATGCTTGTATATTTAAAACACCCTGTTTAGTTTCCGACATCACTCCTATTATTAAGGCACTTGGCACTTGGGTCATTTTAAATAAAAAAATTCCAATTCAGTCGAAAGCAATAAAACACAACCGGAACGGTGCGAAGTAGAAGGAAGTAGTGGAAACTATTGACGCTAATAAGAGATAGACAGAGATAGAAGAGAGAGAAGAGATAGATGCTAGTTCGCTTACAGTGGTTCTCCTTTCATGCAAACTGTATACCTGAGGGCGGCATTTGGAAGATCAAGATTCTGTTTTAAACTTATTTACTTACTGATTTATTTACTACAATATTTTGAATTCAAATTTATTTGCTATGGAATTATTTAAAATAGCAGTATTAATACATTGCATTTTATATATGTATATACATTATACCGTGCGTGTAATTTCCCATTAGGCATGTACATCCACGTAGCGCGATAGATATGACAACATAGCTGCCGTAAATTCCTCCGTCGAGCGGAGCATTCCAGTCTGTTATTTCATTTCAGCCAGCTGGCACGCGCGATGTTGTAATTTTACTCCCTATGCCTAGCGTTCGGCTACACGCACGGTATATACACATTATTACTACATAAAGGGTGTCCCAGAATAGAGTTCCCGGAGGGGAACCTGTGATTCCTGAGTTCATATTAGGCCAATATAACCCAACTTACCTTAGTCCAAATATGCATCCCTTAGGCAGTACATCCTCTTAAAGTGAACATTTTCAAATTTTGATGGGAGCTGTAGCTCGATAAGTACACTATGCAAACTTGGCAACAACCAAATATCTTTTGTTTCTCAATTTTTTTTCATAATTAAAATTTGACTGGCTGTAATTTTTTAATCACCCTGTAAAATTACGGAATACTTGAACATTTTTGCAGAATATTGAAAGGGCTTCAAAAAAGGTACTCTTAAAAATTTTTGTAATATCAATCAAAATACAAGAAATTATCGTTTTTTCCTCTATTTGTATTTATCATTAATTTACAATTATAGAATAACATTTTGTAATAACAGAAAAGACAATTTATTTAAAGACAAATACATTCATTATAAATGCTCCACATGATGTCCACCTGTTTCAGTACACATACCGTGCGTGTAGTTTCCCATTAGGCATGTACATTCACGTAGCGCGAGAAATATGACAACACCGGCAACCGTAAATTCGTCCATCGATGGAGCATTCCAGCTCTGTTATTTCATTTCAGCCAGCTGGCACACGCGATGTTGCAATTCTACTCCCCATGCCTAGCCCGCGACTACACACACGGTATCAATTCTCTTCATCAACGACGAGCGAATTCGTTGGAAAATACGCAAAATCCCTCTAAATTCATCGCACGCATTCTGTACAGTGTACACGTTTCCAAAGTTGCTCCCTGCTATCAATTGGAACAGTGGTTTTTAAATAACCCCAAATACAAAAATCGCAAGGGTTCAAATCTGTCGACCTGGCTGGCCAAGCAGTGGGCCCCCCTCTGCTAATCCAATGGTTTCCATAAACTCTGTCAAGAAACTGACTCACAATAATGTTAAAGTGAGCAGGACATCCGTCGTGCATGAACCATAAATTATGTCGTATTTCCAAAGGTACGTCATCGAGCAGAGGTAGTAAACCATTTTGCAAAAAGTGTAAGTACTCTTGCCCATTTAGGCGGTTTGGTAATTTAACTGTACCTAATAGTTGATTGTTCACTATACCTATCCACACACATTGATTGAGAATTTCTGCTGTTGTTTCATTTGCTTTATGGCATGAGGATTTTCATCAACAGATGACCAGTGATGAGCATTATGTAAATTAAATATTCCGTCTCTCGTGAATGCTGCTTCATCGGTGAATAATATTCGGGAAAAGAAATTTTGATCTTGGTTTTTTTTGTTTCGTAACCACTGTGAAAATTCCAATCGAGGTGGATAGTCTCGTTCTAATAATGCTTGGACTTTTTGAAAATGAAACGGGTACAGTTGTTGTTTATTTATAATTCGCCAAATAGTACTCTTTGAATACCCCTGATGCATTGCCGCTAACCTGATGCTTATTTCAGGATTTTCATCAATAGCATCTAAAATCATTTCTTCGTAGTCGGGATTTACTACAGAAGTCCTACCCCTGGTATTATTTACAGGACACACTGATCCTGTGTCCCTTAAACGTTGATATACAGCATTAAACGTTTTATGACATGGTGTTCTTCGGTTTGGGTACTTTTGCCTGTATCTTCGCTCAGCGGCTCGAGAATTATACTTCATTTCTCCATATATTAAATGCATATCAGCATATTCTTCATTACTAAATTGATTCATGATACAAAATTACAATAACCCAACTCTTTGCTGGTAGATTACCTAAATTAAACTTATACTTTCTATTTTTTGACGTTAGTGATGAATTAAGTTTTGTGTTGTCGTGACAACGTGACAGGTTTTCTGTTTCACAAGCACCTAGGATCTACAGAGAAAAAACCGCTGCCCAAGGAATCACTACTTCCACATCCGGATTTTCTATAAAAGTCACACAACGAAAAAATGTTGTATCTGGAAATGATTGTTTATGGAACTTTAATAATATAATATTTGAAATCCTCTACCCCAAAAACCCATAAAACGATACCCCACATCGGTGGTGGTAGTAAAAATTTTTTTGTCGTTACTATACTTCCACTGGATGTGGAAGTAAAACAATTACTCATTTTTGGTTGATATTACATGAAATTATAAAAGTATTTTAAAACAGGTGGGCGTCTATAAACTTCCTTTTAAAAATTTGTATGGTTCAAATAGGCTTAGAATGTCATGAAACGTCGAGATTTTAAGTTTGAGCGAAAAAAATTTCTGTCTGTCTGTCTGTTTAACTTTTTTTTGTGCGCCCATTTACTCCGGAACCGTTTGAGATATTGACTTGAAATTTGGTACAGATATGTACTTTAACGAGATCTAGAACTAGATTATATTTTCATCTTGTTCCGTCGAAGGGTTGGGGGGTAAATTGGGGTAAATTTGGGGTAAATAGGTAGATCAAGCAGGTAAGAGTCCATAAAATTGGTATTTAGTATATACAAGAGAAGCTAAGGTCTCAAAAAAAATTTTAGCATTAGCCACCCTCATTACCACCCCCACCCCATTATTAAAGGGGATGAAAAAAAATATGTGATTTAGTGTGTGTACAAGAACCAGAAACCTCAAAATATTCTTTTACTTCATCCACCCCCACTACCACCCCCATCACCACCCCCACCCCACTACCGATCTGGGGTATCGTTTTATGGGTTTTTGGGGTAGAGGATTTCAAATATTATATTATTAAAGTTCCAATTATTTTCACATACGAAATTTTTTCGTTGTGAGTGACTTGGATAGAAAATCTGGATGTGGAAGTAGTGATTCCTTGGGCAGCGGTTTTTTTTCTGGAATTGTAAATAAATGTTAAATACAAATAGAGGAAAAAACGATAATTTCTTGTATTTTTATTGATATTACAAAAAACTTTAAGAGTACCTTTTTTGCAACCCTTTCAATGCTCTATAAAAATTTACAAGTATTTCGTAATTTTACAGGGTGAATAAAAAATTACAGCCAATCAAATATTAATTATTATGAAAAAAAAATGAGAAACAAAAGATATTTGGTTATCAAATTTGCATAGTGTGCTTATAGAGATACAGCTCCCATAAAAATTTGAAAATTGTATCTTCTATATAACGGAAGTTATTGGAAATAATTTTTTTTCTATCTCACTTTAAGAGGATGTACTTCCGCAGGGATGGATTTTTGGACTAAGGTAAGTTGGGTTATACACTGTGTGTAGTGGCGGGCTAGGTATAGGGAGTAAGAATTACAACATCGCGTGTGCCAGCTGGCTGAAATGAAATAACTGAGAGCTGGGATGCTTCGCCAGTGGGCGAGGACGGGCGAGTTGTTTGTTCTGCTGTGTTGTCATATCTCTCGCGCTACGTGAATGTACATAACCTAATGGACAATTACACGCACTGTATGAGCCCAATATGAACTCACAGGTTCTCGCCCGGGAACTCAATTCTGGGACACCCTGTATATACATACAACCAAAGGAAACAGAAAATAATTGTAAAAAACATTAGAATATTTCTTGGGACTACCTAGATAGCGATAAAAGCTTTATAAAAATAATTATCAAGAATTTTTACCCCGTTTTTGAAAATTCACCCCCTTTAAACGCAGCAGTGTATACAGGTGACTGAAGTTTGTTTTATTGTATCTTATCACTTTGCGAAACTTTTGATATAAGGTATACCAACAATAAGATCACTTAATTTTTAGTTTATCAGCAATTAATAAAACAAATCAAATTGCAAAATAACGTAGACACAGATTTTAGCCGACTGCATTTATATCAATGTCATATTGACAAGCAACGTTTAAAACAAGTGACTGACACAATGAAATCATATATAGGAGCGGTTTTTTTATTGTATTTTTATTTAACTGTTAATTAAAAATTTAGCAACGCAGTAATGACTGAAATGGTTTTTCCGGCTTTTTATTATGACGTCTTTATACACTTTTCAACTTCAATTACACAGTAAGGTCATATAAAAAATTCTGGCACCAGCTCCCTAACTATTAATTATATGCCATATTTGATAGAATGAAAGCGTCGTGAAATTTTTCATATCGCCCCAAAACATGCTAATAATATTGAGTTAGTTTCTGTCTAAATGTCTACAATAAAACATGGAGGAATGATAACGAAATTTTGATATTGGAAACCTGCTTGATGACCCACTTATTGATATTTTACAATTTAGTCAATTCATGTCAGCCTTTAAAATGTTTACTAGGTAGTCCGATAGCTCCAAGTAATCGAGGATTAAGGATAGGATTTTGCAGAGTGAGAGGGAAACATGCGTTTATTTTCTTTCGGTTTATTATAAATATAAAATTATAAATGGTATAACTTTAAAATAATTTCAGATACTTCCCATTGCTCTAACGAATACAACAATACTATAAACCAAAGTAGCACATTAGGTCAGAATTACGTAATGTAGCCCTCGTTTTGGTCTCGTTTTCTCGGTAATTTAAACGTAAACCTTGTGTTTAATTGTGGTCGTTAATACGTAATATCTACCAAACCAGTTATCCTCTTTCAACTGCAGTCTTTCTTTCACAGAAATAACTAATAGGATTTTATCTACAACAATAATGAACTCATAAGTTATAAGGCATAAGCAGCAAATATATAACTAGAAACCAGACATCTCTATTATAATGTTGGAGTAGGAGTATATCATATGTCATACATAGTTGTGAAACAATGTGTCCACCCTGTCCCTCTGTGTGCTTTTTACTGCCAATCAATTTTCATTGTAAATATATCCATTCTACCTCGGAATATTAAAGACGCTTCAGGTTCCTATTTTACGTTTTTGAAGAAAAAAAATTTTTTTAGCTTGAATGTATTTTAAAAATATTTGTGAAAGCTTATAGAATTGCCCTGCAGGACTTTCCTGGAGCATAAAATATGATAATATTGTACTTGATATCTGTTAAATAACCCTATATTAAGGATTTTTTCAATTTGTCGCTTATCAAAATTCCATTATAAAATGGCCTCTTACGCAGCTGGTTGAAAAATATGGCGAACATAACCGCGCGACTTCAAAGTATTCTTTTCCAATATTTTAGACCTCGCGAACGTTTTTCCTTCAGTCAAAATGTGAAAACTTATTTATTGACTTTAAAGTTAAATGAGACCAAGATAGGTTAAAATAATTTTGTAGTCTTCAAAATTGTAAAGTCTTTAAAGTTCTTGTAGAACTGAATTGGTCATATTCCCCAGTCTAGGTTAGAGAAGGCGGTAAATTGAGCATCTCGTGCTGTGACATCATATTCTGTATGTAACCTCAAACTTATTTGGCTGCACTTCACTTTGTTGTTTTGTGAGTTTGAAATTTATTCGTTTAACTCTCTTGTATTTTAACAATAAAGATGGGTGTGTTTTGTTTTGAATGTGACAAAGTATTCTCCAGCCAGCCAGCGTTAAATCGGCACAACAGAATTGTGCATAAATAAACAAATCCGACGTAATTATATCGAATATTCAGTGCCTAAAAGATACTTGTGCTTGCTTAGAGTGCAAATTGTATTTAATAATAACGTTTTAGGGGCGAGCGTAGAGGCGACTTCAATGTGAATGTCAGTCGATATTCCGTTGAAGCAACATCGAGCGCGGTTAGTACTTGGATGGGTGACCCATCTTGGGAAATACAGCGTTCTCGTCCCACCTTCTAGCGGCTTGTATATCAGTGTATACGCGGAAGCTACGTAATTTCAGACGAGGATTACGTAGTGGATATACCATCCTTCGGAGGGGCTGTAAAGCAGGCGGTCCCTTGTCTATTAAATGTTAGGCAAGTAAAAGATCCCTACTCTTCTTAAGGGAAGAGGTTCGGCAAAATTTCCAGGTTGGGGGTAGCTCGTCTCCTGGCGTCGGTGATAGGCCCTGGTAGCGGAAATAGGCCGACGTTAAATAAATAGAAAAAAAAAACAATAACGTTTTGCGTTTGCATTTGAAAGAAAAACATGATCACATCACTGATTCGGTGAATTTGGAATTTAAAAACATTTTAGGTAAAATAATTAATCTTTCGGTTAGCTAGTTATAGTTTAATACTTTATTTTTTATTTGAATAAATGTATTAACATAAAACACAGCACATAAAAACATGTTTTTTTAATTCCATATTACTACTTCTTCATCTATCAACTTAAATTCGTTTAAAGATATAGGTGGGCCGTAAACCATTTTTACAACTTCCTTTAAGTAATTACATTTAGGAACACTGAATATGATCCAAAGAAAGTACAAGTCGATACTAGAAAAGTTGAAATTCAATTACAAGTATCTTTAGAGCACTATTTGCTTATGAACTTTTCAGTTGTGGCGACTTAAAGGTGGCTGGCTGTAGAATACTTTCTCGCATTTAAAATTTAAAACAAAACACCTCCAGTTTTATTCTCAAAAACACGAGAACAGAAAAACCCAAATCAAAACAGATTGCTGCTAATAGTAGAACTACAAATTAGGACACGATCCCATCATTAAAGTAAAGAACTAACTTTTGACAGTGGGAGGGGCATCAACATAAAACAATTATTATAGTATTTTGAAGTAATTTAGATAATGAAAACGTAATTTTGCCTTCCAGGGAAGATACCTAATTCTATTTTGAAGTAAAAATAACTACCAGGACATTTTATGAAGTAATATTTATTTTTAGGTCAAAGACATATGCTAGGTTGGTGAGGAAATAAAATTGAAGTAAATTTTACCTAAAATTGGAGCTAGTTGGGACCATGAGCTTAAAGTTTTAACTTAAATCTGACTACAAGGACAAGACAAAACTCAGGTTATACTTACGTTAAAAATTGGTAAAACATTCCTGTTTCTATTCAGACAAAAGGCAGCGACTCCAAAGTTAATAATTTAGTCTAAACTTACGTAATATTTTCTTACACATAGACCTCAATATGCACTTTTACTTTATAGTTAAATTTTAAGGAACAATAACGTAAATATTTCTTGTCAATGTGACTTTATCAGGCATTTGTTAAGAAAATATTACCTAAATATTGCTTGATAAATTACTATTAAGTCCTTATGCCTTCAAAGTTGAAAGTAATGGTTGCGATTGCGTTATATCAACTATCTTAGATTATTGTGGCTTTAAACTGGTAAAATAAACTAATTGTGCTGGTTGGGAAGATTTTATCATAAACTTAAATGCAATACTCTAATAATGAAAGTAGGAATTATTTTCAATGACAATCTACGATATTCAAGTACAACAGAAATTTACAATAAAATATATATATATAGTTGTATTCGCTAGAATAATAGCAATTATTTAAAACAGTTTTGAAGATTATACTTTGTTTGGTTTTCTAATTATTTATCATAAATCGAAAATAAACGCATATTTCCCTCTCACTCTGCACAATCCTATCCTTAATATTGTGATATTGTAAGATTTATTTTTATCAGTGTATGCCGTACCTTCTGCATCTTTTCCTTGGATAAGAGCATACACGGGCTGTTTGGGAACGTTACTTATTTCAACATCAACTTCTCTGATTGGTTGTGAGTTGTTATCATTATTTTCGGTTACCAGCCAATCCTTGACTAATGTGTACTCAACATTATCTAACGTTGCCTGACCGTCTTGGTCCACGAAACTGATATTGCTTATCGAAGTGATGTAACCAGATATACCCAATTTCATAATTTTCCTGACATTTCCTGTAGAACTTTGAGAATCTAAAACAATGAATAATAATAGAACTAGGTCAACTGATAGGAATTAATACTGTTTCATTTGGTGTTAGAATTTCTGGAATACTGGGGAAAACCGGTTTTTTATTTCGCAGATTTGAAGATCTTTAAAAAAAATTAAACGTAAAGATAATACTTAAAATTAAAAAAATGCGGGTATATTCTCTACTTTTTTCATTATTATTCACCATAGAATTTTTTAATTTGGGTTTTAGTAGAGGTTCAGAATTCGAAAAGGTCGTCTAGAAACGTGTCCTGTGGAACATTGAAAGGTAAAAGTAAAATTGTACTGATTGCGCTATAGTTCCTTTATTTTTTAACTTATCCATTTGAAATTTGGGGTGCATAAACCACCTGTAAAAATGGATTTTTGGACATAAAAACGGTATGATACCATTTCCGGTTTACCCGGAAATGACAGCAACTTTCGATTTTTAAACGGAACACCCTGTGTATTTTTACATATTTGGATTCAAGACAACATTCTGAGTATACCATGACACTTTCGGGAATTGAGTCGATGTTCAATTTTTTTTAGCATTTTAAGACATTCGTCGAGTGCTTTGGAATACCAAAATTTGTTCTGCGGCAGGTAAAGTCCAAGGAAAAAATATAATTCTTCGTTTAACTTCATTAATAACTATTTACGAAGCCTCAAAGTGGAACATTTTTTATCGAAAACTTTTTTTTTCAAATGGGAAGGTGGTGGCTCATAGTGTTCAATAAATGATAGATTTTTTTTCTTAATTCAGTGATATCAATTTCAAATCTATGCTATTTGTTTTTCTATTTTATTTTTACGTTTCACAAATATGTTGCGATGTTTAACCGGCAGAACGTAAGACACTAGTCCAAACAAAATCAAACATTAGTTAGACAAGGGAGATTTCAAGAAAGAGTTAGGACAAATGTATGGGCAGGTATTTATGTAACACGAATTATTGGCCCAATATTCATTCAAGGTACGCTGATAGGACAAATCAAAGGACCCCGCACCAAATGCATGGGTAATTTGTTGTCGACGGAATCGTTGTAGATTCCAGGCATAGAATCCTTAGGTCATTCTCAATGAAAACTGTTATGGATAAAGTCCCAAAATGTCTTTGTTTTAAAAATACAGCAAGTCGAAGCTCCAAAATTAAAAATTTAAAAACGCGATTTTACGTATTTTTTATCGAAACGGTAACTTTTAATATTTAATTTGCTTTAAGAATATAATACTGATGTACAGTATAACATAGGAAAATACATTATTCTAATATTCATATAAACAAAGAAAAGATTCTTACGTAAATAAGAAGAATCCTTTTTTTATTCCAATGGAAATCAGAAAAACAAACAAAATACAAACGAGATCGTATGATTCGTTTTCCGGATAATATATTTTTTCTTCAAGCGTATTAAAATGTTTAAATTATGTCACCAAAAACAGAAGTAGAAGTAGGACATTGTTTTACTAGTAACAAAATGTTAGTACCGAACGCCACCGTAGTGGACATTGTTTTACTAGTAACATAATGTTAGTTCCGAAAGCGCCGCCGTAGTGGGTATTGTTTTACTAGTAACATAATGTTAATTCCATGAAATTGGTATTTAGTATATACAAGAGAAGCTGAGGTCTCAAAAAAATTTTTGGCATTAGCCACCCCCATTACCACCCCCACCTCCTTATTAAAGGGGATGAAAAAAAATTGTGATTTAGTGTACCTATGTACAGGAACCACAATCCTCAAAATATTTTTTTACTTCATCCACCCCCACTACTACCCCCCTATCACCACCCCCCACCCCACTACTGATGTGGGGTATCGTTTTATGGGTTTTTGGGGTAGACTATTTTGAATATTATATTATTAAAGTTCCATAAACAGTTATTTTCACATACAGTTTTTTTCGTTGTGAGTGACTTGGATAGAGAATCTGGATGTGGAAGTGGTGATTCCTTGGGCAGCGGTTTTATTATTTAGTTTGCATTAAGAATAAAATACTTACTGATATTCAATGCAATATAGGAAAAAATATTATTATAATACTCTTATAAAAAAGGCTCATATTTTTAGTAATTTTTATATAGTATATTATATTACTAGGAGTAGAACGCACTCTTTTTTTGTGTTGAGCCCAGGATTTGCGGCTGAGGCGAAGCCGAAGCCGCAAACTGGGCGAAACACAAAAAAAGGCGTTCTACTCCGTGTAATATATACTATTTTTTCTTCAAGCGTATTAAAATGCAAAAATTCATTTATTTATCATAAATGTACAAATATTCAAACTACAGTCTTACATGTTGACACAATATGACAAGTGGCTAGTGGATAGCGCGCCACCGGTGGCTTTCGGTACCTGCCTGATTTACCCATTTACCCCAAATTTACCCCCTTCGACGGAACAAGATGAAAATATAATCTAGTTCTAGATCTCGTTAAAGTACATATGTGTACCAAATTTCAAGTCAATATCTTAAACGGTTCCAGAGTAAACGTGCGCACAAAAAAAAGTTACAGACAGACAGACCGACAGACAGACAGAAATTTTTTTTCGCTCAAACTTAAAATCTCGACGTTTCATGACATTTTAAGCCTATTTGGACAATAAAAATTTTTAAAAATTTTTTTGTCGTTACTGTACTTTCACTGGACGTGGAAGTAATACGTAAAATCGCGTTTTTTGAATTTTGGAGCATCGACCTGCTGTATTTTTAAAATAAAGACATTTTGGAACTGTATCCATGACAGTTTTCATTGAGAATGACCTATGCCTTGGTGCGGGGTCCTTTGGCAAGAAATCGAACAAGTTCCTCTAGCACAATACCGATTGTTGTATTTAAAGCAAGGCGGAGCACCGCCCCATAACAGCCACGTTGTTATGGATTAACTCAATGAAGCTTATGGCCCACAACTTATTTCAAACCAGGGTTTCATAAGGTGGTCTGCAAGGTCACCTGATCTAACCCCAATAGGCTTCTCTCTTTGGGATTATGTCAAGGGACAGGTCTACAAAACTTCCGTTATGACCATCGAGAATCTCGAATTTCGAATAAGAAGAGCAGCTTTTAATAGCACCGCTCTACAAATGTTAAGGAACGTAATGAGTATAGTCGAGTAAACTCTAAGCTGGCGCGTCCAATGGTCGATTCATCATATAAACTAAGAGAATAAGACATACGCAACTAGTTCATCTTTATGTCACTGCGATAGCTTTCCCAAGGAACAATTTAAAAGTCATTTGGACTTGAGGAGGTTTTAAGAAAGGTTTGTCAGGGTTAGGAAATAGTCTTGTGCTTTATTGATGTTGTAGTTAAGGCCTTTTAGGCTTCAAGTATACTTGCTCTTATATAGTAAGTTTTAAAGCATTCTGTAAGACCTAATTATAAAGCTAATTTGCTTCTAGGATAATATGTATTTGTAATGGGTTTATCATAACCTACATAAAACTGTCATAAAGCTAATTAGTTTTATGAACGTCTTAAATTCCATTTAGATTTAAAGAGGCTTTAAATTATTCTTTATGGTTTTAACATATTTGCAATAAATGCATTTTAAATCCTTTTTAAAACTAGACATTTTCAATGCCTATCAGTACTTATTAAAGGCCATTACAAAACTAGACTCTTAAAACATCCTTGATAAATGTTGTGATGAAACCGTTATGAAGAAAAAAAGGCCTCTATAAATATAAAAGGCAAATTTTAATTCCATAAAACACTTTCCAAAACCTCAATAAAACATTAATTATAAAAATAATAAACAATATGTCTGCCTGAAGTGTCGTTGATGCATGTGTGTGTGTGTGTGTGTGTTAATTAAAAGCATTTCACGACTTACTGATGTGTAATTAAGTCTTTTTTGGAAAGGTGGAAGAAAATAAAAAAGAGTGGCCATTTTAAAAGGACTGTTAAAACACACACACATACAAATTATTTTGAGGTTAAGTTTTGAGTTTTTTGTATCAAATGTCAACGTCCCAAACGTTTTATTACAGATTTTATCAAGTCCATGTGATCTTCGCCAAGTGCATTTGCATTTTTGTAAGGAAGGGATTATTTGTGATAGTATACAAAAAGTCTAAAAGGGCTTTATTTAGAGTAAATGTTCTAGGTCATTACCATCATTAGAATATATAGTTTAATGAGAGGACCAGTGTTGCCAGATCAAAATTTTAAAAGTTATCAGACGACGCTTTAAAAAGTTACTAAATCTTACTAAAATTTCACTAGATTTGAAATTAAAGCTCTCATCTTTAATTTTCAAAAGTTGTAGTGTCTGTAGGACACGTAATTTTCTTGAGCTCTCTGAGCACAGCATAGCTTTGAGCGTCCTCTATCTGATTATTTCGTTGCCAGACTTCGTACTCTGTATTGTATTAAATGGTTTGTAACTAGAATGTACTGTTTTTCTACGAGCCGCTAGAGGGCAACGAGCCCAGGCTATTCGATTGTAGCGATTCACGGTCAACAAAATATACGGTTACCTCAATTAGCAGCTTTTAGACGAGAGAGACGCGTGGAGCGGGGAATCGAATGAAAGAGATTCTTTTGGGGTCTACAGCCTACGTCAGCTGTAGACACTGCAGGCATCTTTGTCTGTCTTTTGCACGGAAATCAGATATGTCTGGCTCTTTCATTCGATTCACCGCTCCGCGCGTCTCTCTCGTCTAAGAGCTGCTGATCGAGTTTACTGACCGTGGTAGCGATTAACGTGAACAGTTTTGTATTAAATGGATCGCAACTCGAATTTAATGTTTGCCTATCTACCAGTAGAGGGCAATCAATTGGATGATTCAAAAATCATTAAAAATGGGCATTTTCATAAAAGTTTTCACTAAATGACTAGATTTACAAAAAATCACCAGATCTAGTGAAATTTCACTAGACCTGGCAACACTGGAGAGGACTGTAAAATGACAATTAAAAATATTCAAGGTCAATCTCACAATTGACGATTTGCATGAAAGAAAGTTTGGTAAAAAGTATCATGGCGCACAGTATAATGGTATCACTGTAATTCACTGCACATGTTGACCAACTCGTCTAATTTCCAAACTTTGCAACAATTAAATACCTATAATATAATAATCATAACATTGTTTTCATTATCTTTAATGTTAAACCTACTTCCACTGAATATAAATCATCTTTATTAGGTTGTTTCGTAGTCTACAATATTTAAAAAATGTCAAATTATGCAATTTGTCAATCACTGCTGCCAACTCTTCTAGTAAACTGAGAGTTGGAAACAGTGTTTGACAAATTGCATAATTCGACATTTTTTAAATATTGTAGACTACGAAACAACCTAATAAAGACTATTTATATTAAATGGAAGCAGGTTTAACATTAAAGATAATGAAAACGATGTTATGACAGTGAATTACAGTGATACCATTATACTGTGCGCCATGACACTTTTTACTGAACTTTCTTTCGTGCAAATCGTCAATTATAATTATCAATCATTATCACTTTTTCGTTAGCAAATTAAGGTAGAATTACAAGAAACGACTGAAAATTACCGTGGGAACCGAGAAGCAGCCCACTTTTTTAAATTTGCTGATTACGTGTCTATATGCAAATTTGGTACGGATATTAAAATCATTATTATTTCTGAGGGGCTCTTGTTTTTTGGGCCTTTCTTATGTAGTTTTAACGAAGAACTGCCGTTGGTTTTAATTTTTTGTCATACCTGATGTCTTTTTATTACCTTTTAAATCGGCCTTAGAGAGGTTATAGTGCCACTCTACGCTTTATAAATTTCAAATTCCATTTTATCTTCAATAAGTCTGATGGTGTGTTTGCTTAAATCAGTTTAGAAAAAATAAATGCAATAATAAAATTATTTGGATTCCTTCGTGGACATTCTTATAGCTTCTCAGTTCTAATATGGACTTATAAATAGCATAGAGCATAGATTTGAAATGGATATGAGCCACCACCTTCCAATTTGAAATATAAAAGTTTTCGATAAAAAATTGATATGTTCAACTTTGGAGGCTTCGTAAATACTTGTTGTTTTTTACTGAAGTTTTTAGCCAATTTGGATGACAGATTCGTATTCAGCACCCCAAAATTAATAAAAAAAGATGGCTTCCACACTTTACCACGGATGGGCGAAAAAACCCTTTTTTTAACATTGTTGTTTGGTTCACTAACACGCTCTACTCTTTAATCATAGATCAACATCCAGTGAGGGGCGCCAAAATCAAACATAATGCCAAAGGAGCATATGCCCTAATTCGGTGTTTTCACAAATTTTAAAACCTCATTGACTGTGTAGGTAATACTTAATTATAACTAAAAACATTTGAATTTCCACAACCAGTTGAGTAATATCAAAAGAAAAAGTATGTTTAAATTTGAATTAAAATTTTACCGCCGTCATATTGTTGACGTCATCGGTCATATCGATGGTAAACACCTAACCTCAAAAATACATATCTTTTAAAAGTATCCGAGTAATGTGTCACTATTATGAAAATTTCCGCTTGGTTCTCGTATTTTCAACTAAAATCTTGTTCAATGTAATGTTCATAAAGTTTTAAATATCTTCTCCCAATAAAATAAGGCGATTTTTGTAGGTTGGAAATCCAATCTATAATTAGCAGCCCATTTATAGTAATCAACAATATTGAGACATCATTTGCGTCAATTTTTAAATGTTTGCTTGGAATCATACTAGTTTCAAATGAGAAGTACGGATACAATCATTAAAAATGACAATAAACTTAAAAAAAATAAAAGTTGAGGTTATGTTGATTTTATTAATGCAACCGATGATGTCACAGCCCGTTTTGTATATTACCCGTTCAGTTATTCAGTTTTGTTATTCATTTGTTGAGATTTTAAATTGATAGATAAAAGAATGGTGTTTAAATATTGGTAAGTGCTTTAATGTATGGAGTACTTCATTTTAATAATATCAAAAAAGCAAATTTGCATACAGTGAAAGCACCTAATTCAAGCTCTGCTGCTACTTAGGCTCAAAAATTATTTTGGGAGACACATTTTCATTACATAACATTGTACTAAGCATTATTTTATGTACTTGGTTCAATTTATTTGGGGGAAAAATTTTTGCTGGCAGTAGACTCTTTAATTTGCAAATTTTCTTTTCAATATCTGTAGTAAAATATCTTACCAGACCAAGTGACTTGCCATCAGAAATGGAATTTGATACAGAATCATTTATGTCAATTTATGAACCAAAACCGGAAGTATTTACTGTTGTACTGTTCTCAGTGTTCTCTCTGATCTATAATGATCATGGATATTCACTTTTTGGATTTCATGATTTTCGAATTAAATATAGGGCAGATTTCTAAATTCACCGGTGGATCGCACCGGTAAGCAATAACATTATTTGATTGGGTATTTTGAAAAGCATAGCCAATCAGCTTCGTATTTTGTTCACCCGGTGCGTCCACCGGTGAATTTAGAAAAGTGCTGATTGTATTTGCTATATAAGTTATTTAGACGACCGGTGTTTCTGACCTTCAACTTGACTACGTAAGGTCAGCATAGTATGTAGTTTCGTTGTCTTCAATATCCGCATGTGTGTACCACAAGGACGGGACCAAGCGTTTTGATGCAAGAGTGGGCACTTATATATCCAAATACACATATTTTTCGTCTTCTGTGCCTCGTATAAATTTACGCAAATACATTGAAAAAAATAAATAACATTGTTCCATTTGTTAGTATACAGCAAGGTCATATTTTTGTATGATTTCATGATGACGCATTTTCTCTCACTCTGGTCTGTACAAAGTCTAAATCAACTAGAGTTTATCCATCTTTACAAAAACTTATTTATGTAGTGTATATTTACTAAAGCACATGCGAATGTTCAGTGTGTTGTTTTTTTACTATTGTCTTAAGGTGAGTCCCAGTTTCAGTTTAAATAATTGTGGCAGTTTTATGGTCAAAATTTTGAGGTTATTAGGTTACAGAATATCGCATCAGTTTTATTAAAAATTAACAGAAATTTGTTACATATGTTTTTTGTTATCAAAGAGGTTAGTCGATCTACGAGGTTCATTGAATAAATAAACACAATCATATACCTAAACGTATTGCTTTAACTTCAATCCAGACTCATATGATTTTATGATTTTAGAATATATTTTTCTCTTACTATATGTTTAAAATTTTGTTTTGTGTTTTATTTGGAAGTAGAACGTCTTGTGTATAGAACTGCTTAAAAGTATCAAACTTATTTGTATTAACATAACATATGAAATGGTTTATATAATTGAAGGGTAATTTTTTAAAATGTCAAACAAAAAATGTAACTATTAACTTGGCATCTGGTGGGTTGACGCATAGGTACAAAGATGCATTTAATTTAATGCATATGATTATACCTATACCTATTTAATTTAATCGAATAGATATAGTGTAACAATACAAAAATGTTTAATATTCATCATAGAAAACTAATTTTTGTACAGAAATTCGTTTTTTAATGCGCCGCACTCAAGTATCGAATAAAAAATGTATGTGCGTAGACCGTATCTTCCGTTAGACTTAAAATTAGTATTCTATTGGAATATATGTAAAATTACAATGAAATTGGGATATGTTCGTCATATCGGGTGACCGCTAGAGGCGAGTAAACTGTCATGTTTTGTAAAAACTGTGAATTATTATTATTATAATTTTAGAGTAAAATGTTATTTAGGTTATTGACAAAACATACATAGGAAGATGTGCAAAATATCGAAACTGCAATATACTGCGTGTTCCTCTAGTTCTAACTTTATTCCTGTTCGACCCCCGATACGATAAATATTTTCGGAGATATTGCCTTTTAAAGTTGGGGTAATGACTAATGAAAATCGCCCATAAGGGCCTTATTTTTACGTCTTGTTGCTTCAAGCTTTGCTTAATTCGGATATCAGAAATCGATGTAACTTTCATGAAACTACAATATGTAATGAAGAAAATGCGATGAATATAATCGTAGATACGAGTTCGGAAAGTTGGGTAAAAAATGACCATTTTTCAGGGGGTAATGTTTCGTTTTTACTTTACAAAAAACACCTTCCTATTTAAAAAAAGTTTAAAACCTAAAAACATGCTTTTATGAGTAGCGCACTAAAAAGTTAAAAATAGTTATATATAGCGGTCTAGGCATTATGAACAAAATGTAAGTAGTAGGAGTTTCCCTAAATTAAACCCCTAGTTAACAATAAAGAAAAAATGAATAAATTAAGTAAATCTGATGTTTATGAAATCAAATCACTACATTAGATTTCATATACATGAGATTGTGAGGCAGTTTATACTGGTCAGAGTGGTAGGAGCATTGATAGGGGGGTAAAAGAACACAAAAATATAATTTTAAACAATAATGAAAACACAGAGATATCTACTCATTGTGTTAATAATAACCACTTTATAGACTCTAAAATGTAAAGCTAATCCATGCAGAAACAAAAGGGAAACGTTTAGATCTTCTCGAGCAATTAGAAATTAAAAAATCCCTTAGAAATAATCCTTGTACCACTAATGATCAACTAAATTTCTTTAATACCCCTATAATAGACTCAGTACTAAGAACTCTTCTTTAGTTATTCATGCCCGGTCTTTCAACCTGTAATTTTCTGAATTTAGTACCTTTTTAAATAGTAGAATTTTGTTCTATAGCTTTAGTAATCTTTGTATTTACTCTTGAGAAAGACCGAAACATATGTAGTACATAGAGTATCAATATACTTATTTTGAAACACTAAAAAGCAGTTTTTTCTTGTAATTAGAATTATTTACAAGATGTTTCATAAGGAACCGACCACAAATTCAGTTTAACGTATTATTTTATTCTTCAACAAAAAATTGTCTGCGGCCTAACCGTTCCCCTAATTCCACCAGCAAGTGACGTCATGGCGGAGACTGCGATATAAGAGGATTTTTGCGCGAGAGCGTATCTCCTTTTCATGTTTTTTTTCTCTTCCGGGGTCACAAATGGTGTCCCGAAGTATGAAAGCTTTCCAGCCATCAAGGCTGGGCATTCTCATGGTATGTAGTGAGGAGTTTCCTCATCCTCACCACACACTCTGGATTATCCCTCGGCCCTATATTGGTTTAGTGTTTATTTAGAGTGCAGTGTGCAGTTAGGATAACCATTGCATATCTCAGCTGTTTTCTGCTAAGCTGTACCAATTTGTTGGTCATTATGTAAGATGGTCCTCAGTGATGCACATACGTGATTGTCTCATCGCCGGCGCCCGAGTCCAAGGCAAGTTGTGTTTCTGACTTAGTTCCTTTACCTCGCAGTATTATGTGATATACCACAGGTTGGCTCAGGTCCCATCAATGCTATTCCTGCACCTTCTCTGTCTAGCTTGTCTGCTTTTTCATTGTTTTATTGTCCTGCTGTCCTCGCGTCCACTCCAGTTGTATGCTGTTGTGTTCCGCCAGTTTCGCCAGGGAGTCAAGGCAGTTTTGTACCATTTTAGAACGTATCTCTACTGCATTTAGAGCTTTGAGAGCTGCTTGACCGTCAGTGCTGATGCGGATTCTTTTGCCAGTATATGACCTCCGTATCATTCCTTGTGCACAGATTTCTATAGCTGTGACTTCTGCTTGGAACACCGTTGCGGTACTGTCCAGGTTCAGACTAAAATCTGTCCCTGGTTTGTCCCTCGTAACACCTGCTCCAGTAATTCTTCACGTTTTTGATCCGTCAGTATACCACATGGTATCATTTGCATGTCTTCGCAGTTGCCTTGTTCCTTCCTCTTCCCTATCGGGTGTGTACCCTGAAGGTCTTTGCGAAGTTGTGGCTTGTGCTGATTCTGTCCGACTGCATATGTAGTAGTCGATTTTTTCCTATTTGTTTTAATGTTTCGGTATGATACCCTATTCTTGGAATGGTCCGTATCAGTTTGTTTTCAGCATGTACGCTGTTAGCAGTGCCTCATTCTCCACGACTAAGTGTGGTGCTTCATGGTTGAAAATATATTTTGTTTTCCTACTGACAACTGTTTCTTATGTTATGTTTCTTATGGTATTTTAAATATGAAAATATTATTTAGTTTGTCAAAAAAAACACATTTTTCACAGTATTATATCCTTAAAAGCCTTTGTTTTTATTGGGGAGAAGTTTCTTGTTAGCTTACCGATATTCCTGAAAAATAGTCATTTTACACCCAACTTTACGATTCATATCTCCATTTCTATTCTCCACTCTTTGTGGTCGCACTTTCTTCTTTCTATCCCAAAGAACAATTTTGGTTTCTTAAATGTATACAAAGGTGCTATAAAACTATTTATTAAATGCATTGAAAAATCTATTTTGCTCTAACAATATCCTTAATATCATCATAAAGCGACTTGTAGACTAAAAGGGCCCACCCTTATGAAGGTTGTTAAGGCCTTTTTAAATTCCATCATAAAACTCCTTAGTGAGACATAGTGCCGCTCTTGAAAACCTTGTTTGGGCCGTCTTAAAACCTTTCTTAAAACCTATTTTTAAAGCTGTCGGAAGCTTTTTTATTAGCTTCTTGCATTTCTAGTAAACACCTAGAAGGCTACCTTAAAACTGTTTTTTAAAACCCTTATAAGTCCATATTAGAACTGAATGAATCCAAATAATTTTATTATTGCATTTATTATTTCTAAACTGATTTAAGCAAACACACATCAGACTTATTGCAGATAAAATGGAATTTGAAATTTATAAAGCGTAGAGTGGCACTATAATCTCTTTAAGGCCGACTTAAAAGGTAATAAAAAGACATCAGGTATGACAAAAAAATTTAAAACCAACGGCAGTTTATCGTTAAAACTACAAAAGAAAGGCCCAAAAAACAAGGGGGCCTCAGAAATAATAATGATGTTAATATCCATACAAAATTTGCATAGACGCGTAATCAGCAAATTTAAAAAAGTAGGCTGCTTCTCGGTTCCAACGGTAATTTTCAGTCGTTTCTTGTAATTCCACCTTAATTTGCTAAAGAAAAAGTGATAATTATTAATAATTATAATTGTGAGATTGACCTTGAATATTTTTATATAACAAGAATAACATGACCGGCCAACTAAAAACCTAATTGTCATTTATATATTCTAATAATGGTAATTACCTAGAACATTTACTCTAAATGAAGTCCTTTTAGTCTTTTTGTGTACTATCACAAATAATCCCTTCCTTACATAAATGCAAATGCACTTGGCGAAGATCACATGGACTTGATAAAAGCTGTAATAAAACGTTTGAGAATTTAAAAGAACCGCCTCCACGACGAACCGCGTTGACATTTGATACAAAAAACTTAAAACTTAACCTCAAAATAATTTGATACTTCAGGCAGACATATTGTTTATTATTTTTATAATAAATGTTTTATTGAGGTTTTAGAAAGTGTTTTATGGAATTAAAATTTGCCTTTTAGATTTACAGAAGCCTTTTTTTCTTCATAACGGTTTCATCACAACATTTGTGAAGGACGTTTTAAGAGTCTAGTTTTGTAATGGCCTTTAATAAGTACTAATAGGCATTGACAATGTCTAGTTTTAAAAAGGATTTAAAATGCATTTATTGCAAATATGTTAAAAAGAATAATTTAAAGCCTCTTTAAATCTAAATGGAATTGAAGACGTTAATAAAACTAATTAGCTTTATGGAGAGTTTTATGTAGGTATGATAAACCCATTACAAATACATATTATCCTAGAAGCAAAGCTTTATAATTAGGACTTACAGAATGCTTTAAAATTTACCATATAAGAGCCAAGTATACTTGAAGTCTAAAAGGCCTTAACTACAACATCAATAAAATACAAGACTATTTCCTAACCCTGACAAACCTTTCTTAAAACCTCCTCAAGTCCAAATGACTTTTAAATTGTCCCTTGGGTAGAGTAGTTTCATTAACGCTATACCATCAGAATAATGCAAAGTTTGACAAGACAAGATACGAAAATGAGACATTTTTTATCGATATTCTCCTTTGTTGACTATTAGTTACAAAGTATTGATCATTATATTTATGTAAGTTTGTTCAAGCTCAAGGAACACACTGTATATCGCTGCTTCGATATTTTACAAATATTTTCGTGTGTTTAATTAAAAATCTAAGTGACATTTTACTCTAAAATCATAATAACGGAGTTTATTTATGAGAAGGAAATTCACTGTGTATTAATAGATAATTTTGGGCGAGTGTATTAAGCTTTAGTTATGAGTGACGTCTAAAGAGTCCAAAATAATATCAGGTGAGCAAATTAGTCCACCAGGTTTGTGATTGACGCATAAAATAAAACAGTTTGTTTAGTTCCAAACCAAATTTTCTGTTTCATATCGCTAATACAAAAAAATTTTTCGTGCTAAAATTAGTAAGTTTTGACCAGTCCTCGTATTCGTGATAATCTTAGATTACGACTTTAACATTACACAATAATTATTTATAAATTGTACCTACTTGTGTCGGTTTGTACAAAATAAGCGTGTGTACTGAGCTTCGTATAAACGAAAACAGTGACATTGTATGGGACACGCGCATTCTTCAGTTTGAGACGCCAAAATCCGACGTTGTGCGTCGGTGCCGTCGTTAGATTCAAGTGAACTTCGTGTAGTCCTAGTTCCGTTGCACCAAATGACCCAGTTGAATATTCCGCTATTTCGTCATTTTTCAAAATATTGATTATATAACCTAAAAAACTAAAATTAGTCGTTGTGTTGAAGCCTCTCATTATTTTATTTTTACCGTTTGGCGATGAAAGAGCTCCACTTGCAACAAATGGTGATATGCTGATGTGTATACCTGTTACTTTGGAATCGATTGGAAAGGTAAAATCGGACGAACCCATCAAGTTGTTTTTAGATAGAATTATAGACTAGAAATGATTAGTTGCTTATTAATGTAGTCAGTCTGTCATTTGACCCGTGAATAATCCCTACAAGAAATTTTTCTCCTTTGTAATGTAGGGGGATGGGGGTTGCCACAATCGTTAATTAATGTTATGCACAAAAATATCTTTGCTGCTGCCGCCGCCATGTTGGAAAAATGGCGGTCATAGTAGGTTTTTTTTTTCAATTATTTCCTTTCCTGTTAGTTCTATCCTAAAATTAAGTATTACCAATATTGTAGGGAATAATCCACAACTTTTGTTTCATTTTTTTTTCTCCATTGTTAATACTTTACGATTTACAGCCGCCAGCCGCTTTACTGCAGATTTTCATGTGTGTTGTTCTGATATCATTAATACTCATTATTAATTTTGCAATCAGTAAAATAAACTTGAAGTAGTATGTTTAAAACAATCAATTTGATCCAGATTTTTCGAGTTCTCGCCGATCTGTCGACACAGCTTCCCTCTATAGTTAATACTTACGATTTACACTCGCCCATAAAAGCGAAAATTTATGCTTCACTGCAGATTTTTGCAATTATCTCTGTCCTTGTTGCTCCTACGTAGCAACTAATTATTATCAAGACTGTAAATTATAGAATTCCCTAAAACTTTTCTTTAAACAATTTCCTTCCACGGTCAGTTACACAGGTCCACATTTTTTTTTGTACATTAACTAGAGTCTGTGGATGTTTTTTGGTACATTGAGTAATGCTCTGAAGTCCGTTTTGCTCTAACAGACCTCAATTTTTTTTGTAGCTCCACTTCCAACTCCAAAATTATAAAAAAATATCTAATTAAATGCAATTGACAGAACAGTAAATTTGTATCCCAAAAGCCAGTGTTTGTCCGTCAATACTAGACATCAAAGCCAACTAAGAGATATTGTTTATATCAGCCTTACCATAAACTACCCTCTCACTCCACTCACTCTCGTTCAGGGGTTGAGAAAATCTTACTATGCAGCAGGACATGTTGGCGAAAAAAATGTATACAGCCAATAGTCTGGGCCCTCATGTGAAGAAAATGCTAATGCATCACACTTACTTACCACAAAATAACCCGTAATCTTTTTCAACCCCTTTCAGGGGGTGAGAAAATTATATATTTCAGCAGCTCTAAATTTCATCATTTTTCAAACTTCAAAAATCTACAGTGAGGTACAAATTTTCGCTTTTCTGGTGGCTATAAATCAAAAAGTGTTAACAATATAGAAACGTTGTAGCTTTTCTATTATCTACAATATTGGTTACCTAATTACTTCCATATTCAGTGGAAGTATAGTAACGACAATTTTTTTAAAATTTTTATTGTTCAAATATTTTAGATTAGAAATAACAGGAAAGCAGATAATCGAAAGAAACAAAGAAACCTATTTTCATCGTTACTTTTCCAATCTAGCGGCCAATGCGGCAGCGAGATTTTTATGGAAAACATCAATTAAGAGTCATCATAAAGAAGGAAACTTGTAGGAATTATTCATTTTCGGACTCTTCAGACTATACATATATATTAAATCGTAAACAATTTTGGAAATTTTGTACAGCTGGTTATCCGAATACTTTGTTTATAAAATTAGTTGAATGCTGGGGGATTACAAATAATTTAAAAATATACAGTTTGGGGATACAACCAAACAGAAAAATATATTTTTATAGCATCATATTTTCATCCATCGATATTAATAAAAGGTCAAGGTGCAGTGTCTATATTGATAAAAGTATTTCTTTATTAAAATTTGTATTCTATTTATCATTCAAGCAAAACATAAACATACATATTACGATTGTTAAATTACTCATCGGTTTCTAGTTCTATGTTATGTTATTATGTACAACAAAATTAATATCAATAATACCATATCAAAACGACGAGTGGACTAAAAATACTTGTTATTTACACGTTTTTGTTAACTTTTGTTTTTACCCTTCACGAGAAGTGAAACAAATTTTTTTTTTTGAAAATACTCCGATTTTTACAAAATTTTACAGGGGAGCATATCAAGTGATTCCGAACAACTTGCGTTAACAAAATTTTTGACTATTTCTAAGCCTACTATGATTTCTCGAAAATTGCGATTTTCTTTTTATCGCAGTAGGCCAAAGTTATAGATCTAGGCGGCATTTATTGTTGTGTTGAGTAAAGTCGTCTTATGGAGTTGTATAGCTGATAAAAATTTCAAATGAATTGGGCCACAAATCAAAAAGATACCGGGGTGTCTTCATGAGAAGTGAAACACACGGTATAACGAAAAAAATAAGCCCTCATAGAAGCCTATAAAGTCAGATGGACTGAAGATACGAGGTCCTGAAACAGGATAAAATATCACATTTTTTAAATTTTTCCTGCAATTTATCTTTTTTTTTTTGTTGTAAAAAAATCGATATAGTACGATATTATTACAAAAATGCCCATTTTATTTAGTTTATTTTATGCTTAATTATTAAGTTGTGTTATTTTATTAACCTTTAATAATTCCAATGTAGTAATATGAGAAATATATTGTAAAAATGAAATTGACGACTCATAAATCAAAACGTACAGTATAAACTGAGATTCGGCAAACATTTTACCAAAAGAGGTAGATAACAAAAAAATTGAACACTAAGTATATTCAAAGAAATCAGATTTCATATTGAAAAATGCTTTGAATTGGGAGGAGGTCATATAGAATAAACGAGCAATCAAAAACAGAGTTTAGAACAAATGTTTTTGCACCATGTAGTTTCTTGATTGGATTGTTACTTACAGTGTTGGAATGAGTGTTTCCGTTTTCTAAAAATAAACGATAATTATAACTAGACAGATTTTTGGCGGAATTAACCAAAAACAAGCCGCCAGAATATTCGCATAATTCCCTTAGTAACCGCTCCTCGCTTGATTTTGTAGGATAGGATCCTCCCCATACCGTATACACCTAAATAATTGAAAAATGATTTATTTACTCGAGAAAATATACTGAAAAATGTTTACCTTAATATTTTTCTTCTTTAACAGACCTGTATGACTAGCTAAATCTTCATCGGCTATTTTTCTGTCGAGGAAAATTAGTATTGCGCTGTTTTGAGGAAGGGTAGAGGCTGCGTTTAGTATAGCAAAAAAAGCAGCTGTACCATTCGATACTCTAGGACCCAAATACGAAGATTCTTCTTCAATAGTGCTATCAAGAAGTGTGTCGATTTTATCTGTATTATTTCCGATGATTTCCAGAGCCGACGACACTCCTACAGTAAAATCGTTTTTAATTTATTATTATGTACTCAATTATAATACAAGTTTGTTATTTATCGCCTACATAACCAATTAAGGTGCGTAATTTTCAACTTCTAAACAGGGAGATAGGGAAAGTTGTTAATAAAGAAAAGACTAATGAATGAGAAACGTACGTAAATGTACCAGGAAAAACAAAATTGGGGTTTTTCAAGGATTATATTTCTTGCATATTTTCATTTTGTCGTATTATTTTTTTAGACATTAGAAGTAGCAAAAATTAACCTTGTGAAAAATTTCATAAAAAAGGTTATGTCTAAATAGGTAAGATAAGTAGGATTAAAAGAAATGCAAAAATCAGTGCAATAAATTCATCAAGAGCTTTGCTGTAATTTTTCTCTTCAACTTTTCTAATGGCCTTCTATAATCGTTTTGTTATAAAAAATTATGTTGGAAATATTAACCTAAAAGTTCTCGAGGTCGCTGGCTACGAATCTGATGTTTAAAGAATTAATAAATAAAATGGCGGCCCCAAAAGACCAAAATCATACAAAGTTCAATAAGTATAAACCAGTGCCGTAGCGAGCCAACTTTTTGGGAGGTTATTTTTTAAATTTGCCAACTTCATAAACTCTGTAAATAAAATAAATAAATAATAATTCCTCCAAAAAATTGATAAGCGGGGGGGAGAAAATCTAAAAAAAAGTTCTTTTCTACCGAAATAAAAGTTGATGAGCGGGGGGGGGGGGATCTGAAATGTATATTTCAGTTAGATGCGCTCGATGAACCAAGAAAATCTACACTCAAAGAAATAGTATGGGTAAATTCAACAAAAAAAATGGTTAACTAACAATATCGTTAATTTTGTTAAACCAAACTATATTGATGGTATTTTTAAACAAGAGGTGATTGTTATTTTAATTAATAAAAAGTTGTCGTACAACAAAACAAACATTAACTTAAAAAATAGATGAATAAGACTATTATTTTTTTCGTCTGACTATTATTTTGTTGAATTCTGTCAAATTAAACTAGATAATAGTATATTTTATTTTTAACTATTATCGAATTGTAATTCTAACCCAGTATTAGTTCGCTGTACTATTGTTCTTGGTAGACAAACCAATATTATTGTCGTCTTCTAGAAGTTCTAAAAGAATTACCATAAAATTTGCTTGCCTACCACGTAGTCTATTACAGAAATTATTCCCAGATGACGCCACATACAAATCACTAACAATAATCCATCATGCATTATCTTGCACTCTTATGAATTTATAGAAAATTAATAACATGATTGCAGTGTTCAAATTCTCTCAGGGATCATCGATATATTTGGATGGATCTTATAAACGATCTCTAATCTTTGGTTTGGGTGGTCTGATGTCTCAATACTGAGATTTTGGCTAACCAAAAAAAACTTCATCATACAATAAAGTGTAGATCAACCTAAAAATTAGTTGGTGAACAAAAAACAAAGTCGTTGTACTATTTAATTGTAGACCAAATTGAAAATGGTTAGTGAACATAAAAAAATGTCATTGTACTATTTAATTTGTTACAAGAAGATATGATTATTAAACTACTATTTATTTACGAAAACAAAGTTGTATGATTATTCTTTACTGATTGATTTAACTATGAAACTAGATAGGCGCGATTTCATATGCTCTTTTTGGTTGAATTTACCTATCATTTTCTTTGAGTGTATACCTTATTTCATTGTTGAGTATGTAAGCTTTTAATTAATTGTCAATTTATATTGGTTCATCAAGCGCTTCAATGTATAAAAGACAAAATCGTTTCCGCGGGAGTCGTAGAGGTGTCGATGTTGTGTGCAAAGAGTGACCCCAAAAACAGGTGTTTTTTAGCCCGTTTGGGGGTCGGCAAATTTTTGATTGATTTTGTAGTCTTAATGATACCTTATGATGAGACATCAATCATAAAAAATATTGGAGTTGAGTATAAGAAAGGCTTCAAAGATATAGTGGTCAAAGTGGTCAAAATCGATTCACATAGCACAGTGAGTGAAGATGATAATTCAATGAAAAATAATACATCATTGACCATACAGAAACAATAACTCATGAAATATGAATTAAAAACTAATCTAAAGCAAAGAAGCAGAAAATCGAAAAACGATACAAAAAAAAAACAAAAAACAAAAGAGCATAAAAAATACAAACAAAATTGAAAAACCTCTTTGTAGATTAGTACCGTGATGTGGCAAAAGGGCTGAAGTGTTAATATTATATATTATTATCATTGTTATTATTATCCTTATTATGTTTTACAATAATAATAATACAACCAGATCTAATCTATTGACCCTCTACAGGGTATCCCACTTAAAACTCCCGGCGCCATTTTCTCGATAACCAAAAGCGATATTTGAATTCTGTAAAAGGTATCCAGTAGAATATATAAATGACTTCAGTTTTGAGTAAAAATGGTTATTTTACACATTTAAATATAGATGGCGTTGCGATGCAAAAAAATTGTTCGATCCTAAGAACGATGAGATGAGGTGCATGATATGGAGGACTGTATTCTAAGCAACTTTATTAATATGAACAATTTTCGAAAATCACTGGTTTTCGAGATATCTGAACTACAATGTAATTTTTCAACTAGCAAAAATCGCATTTTTTTTTCATGTGTCTACAATTTACAGTATCAAATTTAGTCGAACATACAACATGAATATGAGGCAAAAATTAGACAATATACAGTAAACAGAAATGTCAAAATCTTTAATTTCCAAATAGCTGTTGCAGCCCCACCTTTGTTTTACTTGAAAAAAAAAAGTTATTTTGTGTTTTGAAATAAATATTTCTTTACCATCTAAATCAGCCTGATTCACTATGAAAAATGTCCCAAAGGACTTATCGTCTAAAATGTATCTTAAAAAAGTTATGACGATTTTTATATTTAAAGAAATTATATTGAACTTTAAATATCTCGAGAGCCAGTGATTTTTCGAAAATTGTTCGTATCGTAAAAGTTGCTCAGAATGTAATATCCCATCACTTGCACCTCATTTCAACGTTCCTAGGATCAAATAATTTCTTTGCGTCGCGGCGCCATCTATACCTTAGTTTGTAAAATTACCGTTTTTACTCAAAACTGATATCATTTATATATTCTAGTGAACAGTGGCGCAGCCAGAAAATTCATCTGGGGGGGGGGGGGGCAATAGCCTCCCCAGAGGATGAGGAAAATTTTTGAGAAAATGGTTGAAAACGGATGTGTATGTGGATTCCTCTACTAGATAATATTGGCATTAATTACAAAATATTTATTTCAAGGGATAATTTGGATACTGCTTTGTACTGATAAAGATTATGCTTCTTTATTTTTTGGCTCATGGAAGACGGCTTGGGGGGGGGGGGGCATGGCTCCCCCCCTGGCTGCGCCCATGCTAGTGAACACATTTTACAGAATTCAAATATCTTATTTATTTGTCGAGAAAATGGCACCGGGACTTGTAAGTGGGACATGCTCAACGTCATATTTTAATGTGATTGATGTCTTATCATGAGGTATCATTTGGATCACAAATCAACCGAAAATCTGCGGACCCCCAAACGGGCTACTTTTAGGGTCACTCTTTAAACGTACCAGCGCTCAAAACCACATATTGTCGTGTGTTGGATAAAAATATTTTTTTCTGAAATCGGTCAAGAATGTCCACTTTCTCGGCGCAATTTCAGATTCCAAAATACGCTATTCTAGTATTTTAGTCCATGCTAAGCAACTATTAGAACAGTTCGTGAAAGTAACTTTCCCGGCTTAGGGAGTAAATAATAAGCACTGAATCTGACTTTCTTTTTTTTTATCCATCTAAAAAATTCCTTAATTTATCATAATATTGATTGAGATTTCAGAAAAAGTAGTATTTGTATTTCGTAGTATAGGGCTTAACGCCTTGGTCAACAATTTACAGCGTCGCACAGTGGCTGGTAAATGACTTTTTTTTCAAATCAGTCTGTAGGTCTTAATACTTAAGCAATCAGAAAGTTTTTTTTTAATCTTTGTTTTCTAATTGCCCATCGGTCTGCCAAGCCAAATTTTCGATTTTTGTCCCTGACTCTTCAAAATTTTCTAAAGTTTGAATTTTCATAGAAATTTTGAAAAATCAGAGACAAAAATCGAAAATCTGGTTTGACAAATCAACAGACAATTAAAAAACGAAAATATCAAAAAAAAAACTTTCCGATTGCTTAAGTAGTTAAGACTGATGACAAAGTGACTTTTTTTTCAAATCATCTGCAGGTTTTAATACCGCTTAGGCAATCGAAAAGTTTTTTTGTTGAAATCTTTTTTAATTTCCTATCGATCTGTCAAGCTAGATTTTCGATTTATGTTCCTGAATTTTCAAATTTTGTTATGAAAATTCAAACTTTGAAAAATCGAAAATCTGGCTGGCAATTAAAAAACGATGATTTAAAAAAAAATATTTCGATTGCTTAATTATTAAGACCTGCAGACTGATTTGAAAGTCACTGTGCGTCGTCCGGGAATGTATTGCTTTTACTACTAGATACTCAATGTACTATTCCAAAGAACTGTGTTTTATTACATGTCAAGACATATACTACTCGGAAAATATGACATATGACATCGCCGATTGGCGAAAGAAGCCCTTATCTACCCTTGTCCTTTAACAAAAAAGCGTGTGATATTTTTTATAATTTATCTTTCAAACCATTGTGGGAAAAACTGATAGTGCATATTTTCGATTATTACTTACCTGTGGTATTAAATTTGGATATAAAAAAATGTATGAATTTCGCGTTGGGTGTCACTTCAAAAACACTTCGCAGAAAATTATTGGCGTCATTTTTTGTGTCCATCGTGTCGTCGACCAAAACAGCCACTGGTTTGAGCGAGTTGTAATGTTTGACGAATTTCCAGGCCGTGTCAAGTTTTTTTGCGGATGCATTAGTTGGAACATTTTTAATTCTTTCAAATTGTCCGGTAATTCCCGTGGAATATGAACTATCACTAAACACGTCAATTAGTTCATTAAAATCATTTTCTTCATTTTTTACTAAGGAAATATCTACCAACAAAACGGGGTTAATTAGTAATGGAACAATTAATAACCGCAACATTTTCACTGATTGGAGTAACACTGATTGCTGTTGAAAAATGCGTAAACTTTTGTAGTAAAAAGATGACAAATTAGTGGGCAGGGACGGAAATTGTTCAATACTAATAGACAAGGATGATTTAAATAATTATTTAGAGCACGTGTTATTACCAATTACTTATGAGCACAATTAGAATTAGTTCAATTAAGAATAGAATATGAGAAAAATAACTTTTATGCGAAAATTATAAATCTTTTTACTTTTTGGTTTGTCAGTATTCGGTGTTTTTTTATAAAATTTTGAATAGCAATTTGAAATATTCTTGCAATTCTAGTCCTCCGTTCTTTTGTTAAACGACCAAGTATATTCAAAATATCATGAGTTTTTTGCTTATATCTTCCAAACTATTTTATTAATTGTAATATATTACAACAAAACATTGTATATCATAATGTTTTGTTTCCCCAAAGATTTAAAGCAAGTTTAAAATAGTAAAATAATATACTAAAGTGTTAAAAATAAATTATTATTGTTTCAATTTTTTATGTAATAATACATATATCATGATATTTTTCTGCCAGGTGTAGTAAACTGTAAACTATTTAAGATCTAAAATAAATATTTAATCCGGATGGCGCACACCTTGTAGATATTTCGTAAGTCGTGTTTCGTGCATATCTTTGGGAAAATATAATAATATACAGAGTGTTTAATACCGCAGCACCCTGTTATTTTGGAACGCATTGGTCGATTTAATTTTTTTTTTGACATATAGTTCTCGATGAGCTTTATTTGACTGTTATGAAAAATTTGTAATTTTCATATTTTCGAGGCCTACTAAACTCCTCTAAATAGGTCGAAATTTCGAGATCAACTATTAGGCAATTCTTTATCGGCAAATTGGATAGCATATTCGATTCGCAGTTGTCTCAAATACCTCTATATAAAATTTTAGCTGAATACCTCATATAGGGTGTAGGGATTGCAATTTACCGGAAGTTTTAATAACCGGTAAATCGGTAAATAAAAATGTAAATAACCGGTTAACCGGTATTTACCGGTAATTTTTAGAATGAATGATTAGGGTGGCGAAAATGGCAATTGTCTTTTTCCATGTACAAAATTATCTAAATTTAACAAAGAATTTTTATATACGTATATTTAATATAATGAACAAACGAAAGGTTTTTTATCAAAAGGAAAAAATATAAATTGAATAAATTTAAATAAATAATTATTCGGTAAATAACAAAAATTATAAACATAAACTCAAATAGGGCATTTACTGAATAGTCCACTTAAATTAGGAAAAAAGCGGAGAAAAATTCTGAACAGCAGTTTCTTTGCATAGGAATTAAGTATTCAACTTTTAGAACAAGGTTTTGCTTATGCGCAGAAAAAAGAGAAATGATTTTTGAGATATATACATATATATGCGTTTTTTCGTGTTTTATTTTTTCATTTAGACGTATATATCTCGAAAACTACGCGTTTTTAAAGCTTAACAAACATAGGTAAACGTCATGATACTATGAAATATAAGCTACGCTCGGTACGAGTACCAGCTTTCGACCTACTGTGCGCATAGCGTCACCCTCTAGTCAACTTCAAATCGAGCCCGCGGCGGCGACCATCTACCTAAAAATACATCGAAATAATATAAGACCTAGAAAGCTGCTTGCAGGCAATTTTACTTTTTAATATCATAGAATTCTATGACTGCTTTTGTCAGCACTTTTCATTTCGCATAAGACCGTTGTGGGTTTAAATTTTTGTGAAAACACCTCCAAAATAATTGGTGCAAGCACATATGATCTTTTGCACCGTTGACTTTTCAACGTATAAGTAAGCTATTTATTTTGTTTTTATTTAATATCAAATTTTAATTCATTTAATTAAACACAATAAATAGTAGTAGTAAATAATATACTACTTTAATTATGAAACAGTGCATTTATCTAACGTTATTCAGGAAATAGACAAACAGTCAAGAATGAGAAATATTTATTCTGTTATTTAGAGATAAATTGCCGGATTTTTTAATGTTTTTATTATGAAAAACATTTTGCATCTGCAAAATAGCGTTTTCGCAGTATGACTTAATTCAATAGCACGGGATAAATCAATGTGTGTCATCGTAATTATTACAGATATTGATTTGCTGAAACATCTCAAGAAAATCTGAATTCGATTTCATTAAACAACACTAACGTACATTAGTTCTCTGCGCTGGCGCTGTATCGTTCGCGAGGGGGTTTCGTATACTTAATTGACGATTTGCACGAAAGAAAGTTTGGTAAAAAGTGTCTAGATTGGTATCACTGTAATTCACTGCACATGTTGACCAACTCGTCTAATTTCAAAACTTTGCAACAGTTAAATACCTATAATATAATAATCATAGCATTGTCTTCATTATCTTTAATGTTAAACCTACTTCCATTGAATATAAATCATCTTTATTAGGTTGTTTCGTAGTCTACAATATTTAAAAAATGTCGAATTATGCAATTTGTCAATCACTGCTGCCAACTCTTCTAAACTGGCAGTTAGAAACAGTGTTTGACAAATTGCATAATTCGACATTTTTTAAATATTGTAAACTACGAAACAACCTAATAAATATGATTTATATTCAATGGAAGTAGGTTTAACATTAAAGATAATGAAAACAATGTTATGATTATTATATTATAGGTATTTAATTGTTGCAAAGTTTGGGAATTAGACAAGTTGGTCAACATGTGCAGTGAATTACAGTGATACCAATCTAGACACTTTTTACCAAACTTTCTTTCGTGCAAATCGTCAATTGCAATTTTCTCGAAAACTGTTAACCCTAGAAAAAAAAGTTTCAAATAAAAAAGTTAGCTCCATCCTTTATCTTCATATGCCCTCGATATACTTGGTACCTATTTCGAAAGACAAAAAAAGTTTCTCGTTTGTTGTATCCCACCTGTAAATTTTCACAGTTTATCGACATAGCCTTAGGAAAAAAATCATATTTTCTACACTTATTAAAACTTGACCTTCATATTAACACATTTTGTTAACAAATATGGATTCATCACACGGTAAAAATTTGAGATTACCTCGTTGTCCCGTTTTTTAGTTAGAGCGAGTTAAACGAGAAAATAATTGTATCTATTATTTTACAATTTTCTCACATTTTTAGCTCTATCTTTTGTCTCGAACAACCAAAAGAGTCGTAATTTGTTATTTTATCGAAGGATAAGCTTCTAAATACTTCGGTTAAGGCAATTTTAGTTTACATCTAAACTAAAAATTGTCCACTGAACTAGTTGACTTTTACGTGACGTAACAGCGGGAACTGCAGTAAGGGGAGGTATGCGTGAGAGCGTATCTCTATTTCTTAGTATCATGGGTAAACGTGTTCAAAATACGACTTCCTACAAAAAAGATTCTATACATTTTTCCGATTATCCCATTGGCTTTTTCGAAAAAGCGACTTGAAAAATATATATATGAATTTTTTTCGTGTTTTTTTTTTATTTTGAATGCGAATATCTCAAAAAGCACGCGATTTTGAGGCTAAATGGACATAAGTAAACTTGTTCAGAATGAGATTTCCTACAAAAAAGCTCCTATACATTTTTCGATTATCCCATTGGTTTTTCCGGAAAAGCTTCTTGAAGAATATATATTTGTTTTTTTTTCATTTTGACGTATCTCAAATATATAGAACATTTTTAGAAGTTTACTGATGTTCATTTAGCCTTAAAAATGCTTACATTCCGAGATTTGTATGTCCAAATAAAAAAAAACACAAAAATGCAAAAATATATATATATATATATATACTCTTCAAGAAGCTTTTCCGGAAAATCCAATGGGATAATCGAAAATGTATAGGAGCTTTCTTGTAGAAAATCTCATTCTGAACAAGTTTATTTATGTTCATTTAGCCCTAAAATCGCGTGCTTTTCGAGATATTTGCATTCAAAATAAAAAAAACACGAAGAAACACATATATATATTTTTCAAGTCGCTTTTTAGGAAAAGCCAGTGGGATAATCGGAAAATGTATACAGCCTTTTTTGTAGGAAACGTATTCTCAACACGTTTACCTGTGTTCGTTTAGCTTTAAAAACGCGTATTTTTCGAGATATAAAATTCTAAATGAAAAAAACAGGAAAAATCGTATATATATATATATATATATATATATATATATATATATATATATATATATATATATATATATATATATATATATATATATATATATATATATATATGTATATATGTTATATAATATTACACGCTATCTTATTGCGACTTAGCCATAATAAACCTTCACAGGTATATCGTATTTCACGATAACAGCTTCTCTTATTAATTGCTTATCTTCAAGATATCATATTACACCTTTGTTTCTCATAACTTGTGCAGACTGCAGAACTGCAATTCCTTTGTTATATATTTTGCTTACTCAGGTTCTGTATGTTATAAATATGACTAAACACGCTTTGTTGAATCAGTTATTAAACTCACTTAGAATGAAACACTTCTAATTATTATTATATTCCTTCTTCAAGAGCCAACGTTGGCTCCATTAAATAAATAAACCTTTTTTAAAAAGTCATTCATGTGAACCGTGATCTAACATTGGCGCAGTCGGTAGGATCCGTAAACATCATCAGAACAAGAAGCCTAACTGGTAGTGAAGCGTAAGAGAACAAGGAGAACATCTGCAGAAGGTGCCTAACTAGTACGTGTACATCTACGAGAACAAGGAGACCTTCCTCACTGGTGGTGGCGGATCCCAATCCCTTGACGGACGAAGAACCTACCCATGGAAACGAAACTAACGTTTCTCCTGCTGTTCGGATCAGTACTCTGTCAATACAAAATTATCCCAATCAATAACACCGTTGGTGTATACTACCACCAAGACACGGACATCGTGGTGACAAATGACAAATGGACTCTACTAGTGCATAAAAACATTTCATCCCTCAAACTAGCTTTTGACAAAAATCAAAATATCTTAGACAGAATCCTGTACACTCTCCATAATGGTGATCATAAGTCAATTATTTTTACGAGTGAAATTAAAACAGACTTTAACCTTTTAACACAAATATCCAACTCTATAAAAATGAAATTTGATGAAATCTTTTCAGATACAAAAAGATATAAACGAGGAATACTTAACGGTATCGGTACAATATTCAAATCCATAACTGGTAACCTAGATGCTGAAGATGGCCAGTACTATACTAATTGTATTAATAAACTAAATAATGACGAACATCAATTGGAAAACTTAATCAAAAATCAAATTTCAGTTACAACTTCTGTTATTAAAAACTTCAACTCGACTATACAAAAATTACAAATTGACGAGGAAACCTTTAACAAAGATCTCGAAGAAATAGAACACACAATTCAAACAATGACTCAAGCTATCGAGGCTGCTCACATAAAACTAAAATTTTTATACATTTCCGAACAATTAATGGCAAGCTATTTGTATATCGAAGATAATTTAAACGACATTCTAAATTCAATAACATTTGCCAGACTAGGAATCATTCACACGTCAATCATAACCCCTAATCATTTGGTAACAGCATTACAAGAAATTTCACAGAGCTTACGAAGGAACAATTTGCCTCTCCCCATTAAATTATCGGCAGTTGCTAAGTATTTGGATATTATTGAATTACAAGCGTTTCAAATGGATTCTAACTTAGTATTTGTTTTAACAATACCACTTGTTGAACCCCAAAATTATAACACCTATCGCCTATATCCTATCCCGATACTTGATAACAGAACTGGTCTACATCACATTTTATCTATTTCACAAAAATATATCGCGAGAGATGATGATTCTTTGATGTACATACCTATACAAAATTTGAAAGAATGCAAACCACTTTATTTTGGAACCAAACTATGTTCGAACCTGTTTGCCTATCCTATCGACCAAAATGCCATATGTGAAGCCAGAATACTAAAACCATTGCCAAAACTTCCAGAGAACTGTCAAACTTCCTTCATTATTAGTCAGGGATACAACGTCCAAGAACTTGAAGACAACACATGGCTAGTAATTAATTCCGAACCACTTCACATTACCATCAACTGTCCAAAGAGAGAATCCACAACAGAGTTAATCAACAAAAATTCCATCATCAAACTACAACCAGGATGTTACGCCTATGCAGGCATTACTAGAATACAAGCCAGTGCCAAAGACTTTTCCGAAATTAAGGACAATTCACATCCTATCCAAATTCCTTTTGAATGCTGTAATCACATGCCCGACAAAATCGAAATTCCAAAATTAAAACCTCTCAAATTAAACAATCTCGACGTAGAAGACCTAGATATTGCTAAAAACAAATTGGACCAATATTCCAAAGACTTGGATGACCTCATAAATGAACCTTTTGTGACCAAACACATATCTTGGTTCACATATTTCATAATCACTCTCATCATCCTATTAGTTCTACTTTACATAACTTGTAAATGCAGAAGAAGAAGATGTGGAGCATTGCGAATCCAACTCTCAACGGATAACCCTCCTTCACCTCCTTCAGAGCGAAGCAGAGTATTTACCAAATTTCCTAGACTGATCCCTCCAAGAAAGCGACCCGGTATTAGACCTCAAGAAGAAGAGGACATCGAGTTAACATAGACTTTCATGTGGAGTTTTACCCTTGTCTATTAATTTAGACTATTGTATTTTATCCTTATTACGTTATGTAATGTTTTATTATCGCTTACCAATTTTAACTTTTACATTATTTTATTATTTTGCTTTGTATTCATTCAACATTGTTTCAATTTATTTTTGCATTATATTCATTTAACATTTTAACAATTTTCAAAAGTTGCTGCATAACATCAACTTTTTTATTAAGGGGGAAGTTGTTATATAATATTACACGCTATCTTATTGCGACTTAGCCATAATAAACCTTCACAGGTATATCGTATTTCACGATAACAGCAGCAATTAATAAGAGATATTAATTGCTTATCTTCAAGATATCATATTACACCTTTGTTTCTCATAACTTGTGCAGACTGCAGAACTGCAATTCCTTTGTTATATATTTTGCTTACTCAGGTTCTGTATGTTATAAATATGACTAAACACGCTTTGTTGAATCAGTTATTAAACTCACTTAGAATGAAACACTTCTAATTATTATTATATTCCTTCTTCAAGAGCCAACGTTGGCTCCATTAAATAAATAAACCTTTTTTAAAAAGTCATTCATGTGAACCGTGATCTAACATATATATCTCAAAAATCATATCTTCTTTTTTCTGCGCATAAGCAAAACATTGTTTTAAAAGTTGAGTACTTACTATCTCTGCAGAGAAACTGCTGTTCAAAATTTTTCTCTAAAACGGCGTTTCTTTCCTAATTTGAGTGGACTAGAATACCTAATCTAAAAATACAATATATTTTTAAAATAGTCCATTAAAAAGGGTTTTCAAAGCTGTTATATCTGTTAGTCGTCTAATATTTATGCATAGAATACCACCAGTTGAAGATGCCCTTCCTCAATCGATATTGGTGGGTCGATAAGTTAATAAGAATTGGTAATAACATGCTTCTAAATGTATTCCACGGATATTTGCGGCAGTGAAATATTCAATTTCCTGTCGCATGATATTGTCAATGTCTCTCTTGTATTTCTTAGGGCTTGGTGTTTGGATTTTACTTTTTATAATATTATTTATTTATTGTTAAAAGTGCTCAGTGTTGGGACAGTCACTCTGTATTTAGTGAATACTAGTCACTGACGTAAATAGAAACGTTGAATACGTGACATATCGCAAGTTCAGAATGTACCGAAATAACCTGTAAAAAATTAAAATAACCGGTAATTATCGTCATGTGTTTTTTGTCCTGATAACCGGCTAACCGGTTAACCGGTATTGTAATCCCTAATAGGGTGTTCGTTATTCAATAGCTAAATTTAAAATTTCTCACTTTTTGACTGGCCCTGTATAAAAATCGGTTATTTTTAGTAAAAAGGTAAAGTAGTCATTCAACTTGAGGAACATCAAATACTAAATAAAGAAGAAAAAACAAAAGTTATTCTTTACATAAATAGTACTTTTATACATTATTCGGTTGCTGTATGTAGGTGCCTTAATTAAATTTTTTTTAAACAAATGAATTAGACGGAATAGCTTTTCTTTTTTCTTCTTGAGCAATTTTAAATTTGGCTATTGAATAACAAACACCCCATATGAGGTATCAGTAGTTGATTTAACCGGGTGCTAGGCATCCCCCCACCACTTTTCGGTGACGTCACAGGGTGGGAGGAGCCACAGGTGGGGTGCGGGGTAAAGGGGGTGAGAGGGGGTGAGCGGCAAGGGGAAAGCGATGAGTCACACACCGAAAATTGGTGGAGGGATCCCTAGCACCCGTTAAAACTCATGCGTGACGAATAGACATAATTCATGTGTGACGTGGGGTCCCACCCTCACCCTTCTTCCGGTGTGTGACTCATCGCTTTCCCCTTGCCGCTCACCCCCTCTCACCCCCTTTACCCCGCACCCCACCTGTGGCTCCTCCCACCCTGTGACGTCACCGAAAAGTGGTGGGGGGATGCCTAGCACCCGGTTAAATCAACTACTGGTATCGAGCTAAAATTTTCTATAGGGGTATTTGAAACAACTGTGAATCGAATACGCTATCCAATTTGCCGATAAAAAATTGCCTAATAGTCGATCTCGAAATTTCGACCCATTTAGAGGAGCATAATAGGCCTTGAAAATATGAAAATTACAAAATATTCAAAACAGTCAAATAAAGCCCATCGAGCACTATATCTCAAAAAAAAAAAAAATTAAAATCGACCAACGTGTTCCAAAATAACGGAGTGTTGCGTTCTTAATTCGCACACACTGTATATCCAATTCCCAAAATATTTATTTGACAATTGTTTTCGTGAATTTTATTTTCAGGTTAACTTCTGTTATGAGAACGATGCTCGTGCTCTTGAACTAATCAAAATCAACTGAACCTTTCAGTTATTTGATAAAGTGACATATTTTGTCGTTTTATGCAAAATTTTACTCCTTATTTTTTTGTTATATTCTTTAGTATTGAAATTACTCCTTTCTCTTACATTTTCGTATAATGACTTTTACTTTTGTTAAATTCTAAATTCATTTTCCTTTTTAATGATATCTAATAACCTTCCTTTTATATTAATTTTCATTTTGAAAATTTTTGATCAAAAACAAATTTTCTAATAATTTTCAAAATAATTTCTAAAATCTCATTAATCTACCTATTATCTACTTCTAATAACTATACATAAAATGTTTCCTACTTAAATTACATCTAGACTTAATTGTATTTCAAGTATATTTTTTCAATGACAGAATCATGTTCATCAGCACATTTCATCCTACATCTTTTAAGATTAACTTGTAAACTTTTTTTTATATAATTTATTAAAATGTCGAAATGGTAATTTTAAAATACAAAAGCCCTACAGGAATATTTTAAAATAAAATCTAGATGTACTATTTTACAAATTTTTTATTTCATAATATAAAAACTTATATCTAATAACAAAGAAACTTAATAATATTAACATTATATGCTATTTGTTACAGCTTTTGGGAGATACTGCTCAAGAGCTTGTTCATCCCATAGATTAAATTATTTAATTTTGATTCATGCTAATAATTGAAAGCAAAATATTAAAAAGGATGTGGATTTCATGACAATATATGTTATGATGTTTAGAATTAATACTTTTGATGTTCAAAATGTAAACCACCGTTTGTAGTACATCCACGTGCTCCTTGGTAGTGGTGACGCTTAATCTCATTCATTCCTTAATTCTTGCACCTGCTTCATTAATTGATGAGGTAGTCGCTGTCAGTTATTTTAACCTCGTTCTTTCATTTGTCCCCAGGCGTGAAGTCGAGAGGTCTCAAATCTGGGGACTTGAGACCTCTAAAAAGGCCGCTATCTCAAAATCTGTGATGCTTTTTATGATGGTATATACGGCCATATGTGTTCTAAATGACCTCTTCTATCACCCCCTTAAAACGTCGATGTGCCAAACGCCTTGTATATTGCTTAGCTAGCACATTTATTTTTTCATCGAATGGAAAAGGAATAGAATTCTGCATAGAATTTTAAAAAATAATAATTCTTATCAGAATAGTAGCTTTTCAAAGTGCCCTAATTTCTTCAGATAACTGTTGTTCCTGACGATGATACATAAGAGTGGATTTTGCAAGTTCGTTATTAAAAAGTCGAAATTTAACTTCACAGTAATTTTAATGTTAATAAACAAATCAGTTAAATCAGTACGAGGTAAATAGTGATTTTCAAGTAATTTTTTGTACATATTATTTCAAATAACTTTGTATTCCTTAAAAATAAATAAATATTCATTTAAATGATACACAATGATTTGTTTAAAGTAAAAATATTTAATTACGGATTTTAAAAATCCCCGACACGACGACATTGACTAAAAAAAAAAAAATAAATAAATAAACAAAGGTATGTTCTAAAATTTGCCTTCTTATAAATGTTTCGGGACTGCTGTTTTGAATACATGTACTATTTAATAACTCATTCAATGCTATACTCACATGTGTCTACTTGATTTTTGTTTATTAACATTTGACAACAGCACCCCGACATATTCAGGCATATAGGAATAAAGCAAACACAAATCTATTTCTAAGGCGAAGATCGCCAGACAACTTCAATTATTTTCAATGCACTTTATGATTTGGCTATACATCTGCCAGAGTGAAACAATGTTAGGGGCCATCCATAAATGACGTCACGCCGATTTTTGAGATTTTAGACCTCATCCCCCCCATTGTCACGTTTTGTCAGACTGAGTTAGACCCCCCCCCTTATGTTTTTTATTCATTTATTCACGATATTTTTCGCCTCATGGAGGGGGGGGGGGTGCTAGTAGAAATAAAAAAAAATTACCGCCTCATGGGGGGTGCTAGTGGAAATCCAAAAAAAATTTTTTGTCGCCTCATGGGCGCAGTGCTACTAAAAATAAAAAAAAAGGGAAATTTTACAATATTTTTCTTGTCTTGATTCGGTCACCATTCGTTATTACGTCACACTGAGTCAGCCCCCCCTTATCACACTTAGTCACGTAATTACGAACCTCCTCCCCCCCTGGGGCGTGACGTCATTTATGGATGGCCCCTTACCTTTTTTACGTTTTTCCTTTTTTTCACTGTTACCATAAACATATTTTATCTTTTTTTTTTTTTGCGCGGGGGGAGAAGGGGAAATCCATCATGGACACCCAGCGCCTTGGATCTATCACGCTGGGTAGTGCTGGACTCTAACCAGCTAAAACCCCTCTGGAGCCCCCTCCCTGTCTTCAGTGTTTCCTCATATCCTGCACCGCTCTCGCTTACCGTCAGAATATCAGGTCAATCTTAGTGTTAGGTGTTCGAAATAATCTGCCCCCGCAGAGATGTCCTCTTATTACTACATCCTTGAAACAATTAGAGGTTCAAGTTTCTTTCGTCTACTTCCTTGATTTTCATAACTGATGTTATCATGTCCTCCAAGAGTTGCCAGTTTTCCTCTGATTCTAGCATCCTCAGCACTATGTCATCGGGTGTAACTGGGCCGCCTAGCCTGTTTATGACTCGTAGCCTTTCTTCTCTCCACCTGCTACACCAGAACACAGTATGCTCCGCGTCGTCTATCTCCCCGCAGTACATGCATTCTCGGTCTTCAATCTTCCCGATGTCGTAGACGTACTCTGCAAAACATCCGTGTCCTGTTAGGGCCTGAGTAAGGTAGAACCCAACCTCCCCGTGTCCTCTCTCCACCCATCTTTTAATATCTGGAATGAGTCTCCTCGTCCATCTTCCCTTACTCGAGATATTCCATCTTTCCTGCCACCTCTGATAGAGTCTATCATTGGCCTCCTTCCTGCCACTTCCCTCGTATATCTCCCACCTTTCTTTTGCCAGAAGGTCAATGGGAGGATCCCTGCCACTATCAGCACTGCCTCGTAGGAGACCGTTCTGTAGGCACTGCAGACTCTCAGTGCTGCACATCGCTGTACCCTGGCCAGTCTTCTTCGCGTTCTTTCCACTGCCATCGCACTTACCCATACCGGGGCCACGTACAGGAAAATGGAGTGCACCACGCTACACAGCACTCTCCTCTTGCTGGCCTTCGGTCCACTGGTGTTATGCATTAACCTGCCTATGGCTGTTGCCACCCGCCCAGCTTTTTCCTCCAATTTCGTCACATGCACCCCGTATGTCAATTTCGAATCGAGCCATATGCCCAGGTACTTTATCGCCTGGCTCGGGCCAATTTCCAGCTCCCCTACCCTTATTCTCATGATAGGAAGATACCTCTTTCTGGTTATGATTACCAGCTCGGTTTTTCGAGGGGCAAGTTCGAGCTTCTTGCCCCTTACCCATCTCTCTATTTTTGCAATGGCCGTGTTCGCCGCATCCTCGATTTCCCTCACCGTTCTGGCCGTGACTGTTACTGCCAGATCGTCGGCATATCCGATCACCTTAACGTTCTCCGGTTGGGGTAAGCGTAACGCATCGTCGAACATTATATTCCACAAGGTTGGGCCCAGGACCGATCCCTGCGGAACACCACAAGTCATTTTTCTCCACTGGGTAGTGCCCTCAACCTCCAGCCCTGTCCACCTGTTCTCGAGGTAGCTCTTTACTATCCTGAGCAGGTACGGGGCTATTCTTAATTTTCGCAACTTCTCAACTATCTCGCCCCAATCCGCCGTGTTGAAAGCATTCCGAACATCCAGCGTTACTATCGCACAGATCTTCTTGGCCCTCATAGCCTCCCCGGCTATCTCGGTTATGCGCCTTATCGCTCCTACCGTGGATCTACCTTTCCTAAAACCGAACTTGGTCTCCGATAACCCTCCCTTCTCTTCAATGTCTACCTCTAACCTCCCCCGAAGCAGATATTCCATTAACTTACCCATCGTATCGAGTAGACATACCGGCCTATATGAGGATGGTTCATCTGGTGGCTTGTCCCCTTCCTTTATCAACACTAGTCTTGCCTTCTTCCATCTCTCGGGGAAGTTTCCCCTTTCCAGGGTGCGGTTCATAACCCATAGGATTACCCTAGGTTGTTCTTCCGCCACCAGCTTTACTATTTCCGGGGGGATTTCATCCGGTCCAGAAGCCTTTCCGCTCTTGAGCCTACCACACGCCTCCGACATTTCCTCCTCGTTAAAACGGGGAACTTCTCCCACCTCCGTTGGTCTCCATATTATTTCGTCCCTTTCTGGGAATAAGGCATTCACGATCTCCACCATCTTTTCGGCTGGTATAGTCGGAGGAGGGGCTTTCATGCGTCTCGTCGCAATCTTGAACCCATCCCCCCACACGTCTCTATCTATGTCTTGGCACAACTCTTTCCATTTGTCATTTTTTGACTTCTTGATTGCGTCTCTTAATCTCTTCTTTGTCTCCCGGTAGTGTTGTAAGGCCGCGTTCTCCTCTTGTACTCCTTGTCTCCTGTTTCTCCTAACGTATCTTCTTCTGGCCACAACACACTCCTCTCTGAGATCGGATATTTCTTCGGTCCACCAATATACCAAGCCGTTTGGTCTTATAACTCTCCTCCTCGGCATTGCTTGATCGCAGGCTCTAGTAACTGCCCTGATTAGGTCTTCCTCTGTTGCAGCATTACCACCTGTCACCTGTTCTTTAAGAGCTCTCTTGAAGATACCTCTGTCCAACCGGCCCAACTTCCAGCCTCTTCCTCGTATCACCGGTGTTTTGGTCCGTTGACCCACTTCGTATTCTATATATCGGTGGTCGCTCAATGTTTCCTCCAAGAGAACCCTCCAGTTGCTAATCCTCCTCACTGCACCTGTTGAGGCTAGCGTTATGTCTGGGATAGAGCCACTATTACCTCTCACGAATTTGAACGTTGCTCCCTCGTTTATGACCTGTAGGTTGATCTGGGCTGACCACTCTACTATTACATTTCCTCGGCGGTCTGTGGACTCCATTCCCCATTCAGGAGCTCTGCCATTAAAATCACCCGCTACGATTACGTCTTTCCTGGTCCTCCTAGTTAGCTCCCTAATCCTATGCCCCATTTCTTCTAGGGCCCCTTCTAGGTCTCCCAGCATGGCATATTTTATCTACTCTGATTAGGTTATATACTAATTAATGAACTGTTTTTGAACAATTAATAGTATCCATAAACAAATAGCGTGAGTTATAATGAGTGAGTTATTATCAACCACTAGATACAGAGTCAATCACCATTATCTTCATACCTAGCCTGTCCAATCGACGTAACACACGACACACGATGGTGGCTCTGTCCGAGATAAATTCTTTTCCGATACGGTGAAATAGAACGGTCCATTATTATTGAGGGGAGGAAGTACTGCAGGGAAATTAGACAAAAAAAAATGAGGAAACCTGGACAAAATTAGTAAAAATCTGGATTTTTGCACAGACATTCTTTGAGGTGTCCCAAAACCAAATCCACAAAAATACCAACATAGCTATCCAAGATATTAAAGGTCAGTTTTTCACAAATATCTCGCGTCCTATGCATCAGATGCCCACGAGGTCAGTGTGAAAGTTGAATTAAATTATCTACAAGTTGTATTTTTTATTTTTTATCAAATCGCCGTCCCTTTTTCGAGATATTCAAGGTCAAAGTTTCAAAAACATGTTTTTGGTTTATATATATATATTTAAGGAAACGTATAGAGGAGTTCGACAAAAATATTTCACTAGTAAATATTCTGCCCTCTAAAAGCATACCTACTAACTATGCCCATGGCAGGGCTACTGCTGTTTCGATTGTAATGGACATTAGCCGCTGGATGGAGCCTGCCATTTTTGTTGCATGTCGTGGTTTTATAAATCTCGTCATGTACCAAGAATGAACAAATACCTCGTTCCAGCCATCTCAGACCTACCTTGCACTGACGAGAGCCAATAGCTTGAAACTGCAGTGTGCAAGTGGTATGGGGTGGCTGGCACGAGAGCTCCTTTAAGTAGGAATAAGTCTTTCGGCTGGTGTCTATTAAAATCGAAACTTTAGCGTTTTGTGGCAATACACAGTTATTGCACTTAACGCGGCCAGGCTTGTAATTCGTAATTCAGCGCTCGGAGGGGCATTAGTTCGGAGAATAGCTGTTGGTTGCAGTCTGGTTTTTATTCCTTATATATTTAAGGAAACGTATAGAGGAGTTCGACAAAAATATTTCACTAGTAAATAAAAATAATATAATTTAACAAATAAATGAATCAAATAGTTATTCATAGTAACTCAGGAAGGAAGAGATATGAGTTTAATATGTAAAATACTAATATTTTAATTAAATCTTCTGCGTTACGAATTAACCCACACGTTATTTTGCGGACAAGAAAATAATTTTTAAATAAATCCACAGGTTCATAGGACCCTTCGCAAAATAAATAGAACTTAGTTGGGTATTTCGCATATGTACGCACACTCTTATCAAACTACCCATTGCTTACAGACTCTAACGAGTCTAAGCAATCACTCATTTATTTATTTATACCTATGCCTATACCTTTATATTAAAATTAATCATTGTATCTTTTGTTAACCTATATAAATAAATAAATATTCCATTCTATTCTGTTCTATTCTATTCTATTCTATTCTATTATTTGATATGAATAGGAAATTTTTAAATATTTCATCTGTAGCAGGCTTACTTCAAAGTTTGATATGTATGTATGTATATTTTAGAAAACGTTTGACAGCAAGGATGAAATTTGACAAACAATATTGATAAAATAAAATATATCAGATCAGGACAAAAATAACATTATTTACCTTCACAATGCATATACATTTGTGTATTAGTGACTATATTTGAACATATTTTAATATTTACCTTGACATAATTTGTTAAGTTAACCAATCTAGAGTTAAATTATTGGGTATGTAGATAACTCTATTTTAACAGACATTTTGTTGATATGGTTGCAGATCAGTTGTTAAATACAATTATCCCGAACGACAATTCAAGAAATATTGATCTTCCTGCAACTTTTGAATATGTTCCCACTCAAGAAGAGCCAAAGCCTGCGACTTCAACGTTTCCCGAAAGCAACGCTTCTCAGTCTGTAAATCTGCAACCTTCGCCATCTGACCCACAACAAGCCACAAATTTTTCGTCAGTATTTTCGTCTTTTTCGAATATATTACACTTAGGGGCTCAAAGTAATACTCCGAAAGAAGAAATTGTACCACTTCCAGCTGGAATCGACAGCTTTATAAATCAAGATACTACTAACGTGGACCCTGTACCACTCTTCCCTATTAATTCAGCAACAGTTGCACAGCCGAAACCACCATCTAATCAAGGTAGGTTGTGGTACATTAGTGGTTGAGAAATGTTCTTTTTGTTTTATTAAAGTACAGTTGTGAACTAATCAACAATTCTTTGATACAGAAACACCCTAAGAATGTTCTCACAACGTAATTATAACTATTTTATAAAGCTCTATATCCTCTTGTAAAGTTTCACGATATGTCTCTTATATTTTTATATTATAACGATTACTAAATGTGGGTTATAGTTATAGAGCTATTATAAAACGAATGGGTTGCTTCTTTAATACAGGATATTCAGGTGATATAAACGTTCATAAAAACTGATTATAAAGCAGTTAAACTCATACAGAAACTTTATTAAGGTGTTTTAACAAAATCCAGTAAATGCATAAAGAACGTTTATACAGCCGAAAGTTTGCCCTTTCAGTATTTCACCTGCTGCAGCTATGATATGCATATAATTACCATCAAACTAACCAAAGAGTTACATGACTTTATAATGGCTGCGTAATACCCTGAATTATTTTATAAGAGAACCCACACAAGAAACTGGAAACTAGAAGAAGGCAGATTTTAATTACCTTGTATTTCTGGCTGAGATTTTTTTTTTAATTTTTGTTGTCTATGGGGTTTTTAATGATGTTAGTTTACGATTTTGAGTGTTTTAATTCAATCTTATTTTTTTGCAAGTTCCCTATTCATTTATTGAAATTAATAACAGTTTTATTTCTTGTTTGTTGGGTATTTTGCCACTGTAAAAATATTTAAAAATTTTGATGAAATAAACCTCTGCACCAAAAGGATCAGACAGAGGCTGGTTTTTAATACTTTTTATACAAAATGTCTCACATCTAAAAATATATAAACTGAAACAAAAATGTTAAATGATGATGAAAAAAATTAAATCGAAGGCTGTTAACATTTCGGAAAATATATTTTTTTCCGCTATCAAAACTTTCACTTGTAAGCAAGTCAAACAGTGACAGTTTGTTGTTTATGAATAAACATAGTCATATGAGACATTAAATTATATTTATTTTATTTTTACTTACTTCGTCTGAGGATCGGCAACCAGCTGATACAGAAGTTTATGAAATAATTAGAGACACATTTATCCTTATTTATCAAAATAATAGGGGATTCCTTAAGTTTTCTTTTAGTTGAATTGCTTTCTTTTTCCAAGATTTTCGCAGAGTCCCACTGGATCCTATGATTCTTTTCCCACGTGTGTTTACAAATTTTTGACTTCTCAAATCTTAAATATAAAGCTTTTACTCTTATACAATGGCGATGTAGAGTTCTTATAACTATTATAAAATAATTTGTGTTAATTGGGCACTGAGTTTTCCCAAAATCTTATATCTATTCATTAATATGTTTTCGTTTTTCAGCACCAGCAGCAAATGTCTTTCGGAGACCTGGTTTAAAGCGTCCCGCATATGCCCAAGTGCCAGGACTAACCAACACATCTCAACCTCCTTACCGTCCTGGAAATTTACCATCCCACCCAGTTCAGTTTGTGACACACCAACCGAATACAGTTGAAAACTATTTTCATAACACGTCGGCATCTCCTCCCACAAATTCTACATCTTTAAATAGGAAACCCTTCTTGCATTACAACTTACCAAACCAATTTAAGCCCATTTCACCCCCACCTCCTAGTTTAAATGTTTTATCCCAACTCCCCCAACCATTGCCTACGATTCCATCACAACCGTTAAGCCAAATCACACAACCTCTAAACATACCCTTCTATTCTGGTGCTTTTGTTTCTGCATCATCGAAAACTATTCAAAGTCCTGTCATGGACGCAATTCCAGCCAGTGAAGCCATGCAAAATAACAATTTGGACATGGGCTCTTCAATGCCAACCCATCAGTATACAACAAATCATAACACCGATAGCACTGTAAGTATTCAAAACACTGTATTTCATTCTTAGTTTTTAGCACTGATCCCAGAAATAGACTACGTATATATATTTGTGTTTTTAGACTCCAGTAAAGCAAATATATCGGCCCGTTTACAATCACTGGTTCTTCCAAAAAGAAGTTGAGACCAAGAAAGAGTGGAAACCATTTTCCATGATCGACTCCCTAGCTTTGGAACAAGCCTTTATATCAAGTAATGAAAGTAATAGAATTCAAGTTCCTTTTCTATGATTTATGTTTTTAGATGATTTGGACCCTGATAAAGTTATAGCTACAGACGGTGGCAGATATGACGTAAATATTTTGCGCAGGCAGAGGATTCCAGTTTATTGGAAAGGTGTTCCATCCGAGGTTAGAAGATGTTCGTGGTTTCACAAAGGTAGTCCAGATGGAAGGTTGGTGCCATACGAAGAAAATGTCGCAACTAAATTAGAAGAAGAATTTAAAGCAGCTTTCGAACTGAATCAGTGGCACAGAAAGGTTGAACTTGCCAATGGAGAGACTGTTGTGTTTCATGGACCTGATGTTTTGGTTCTTTTTCCCCCGGCACAGTCTCCAGATGCGTGGGGTAACACTCCGGTAAGTCAGAGGTAATCCTGCAGCTGGATATTTCAGTGTTATGCTTTTTCGTCTTACTCACATACTGGCAGATGTTTTGTGGGCCACCAATAAAGCTCCTTGGAGACATTGGCGCAACATTTTGAAGCGCATTCTCTTTGCCTTTTATTGTCTGGTTTTCCTTGAACTATCAGCGGTTCTATATTGTCCTCTCTCCGGTTGATGTGGCCAGGTGGCCAGAAAATGAGAGGATTCGGGAGAATATGATGCTGGAGTGTCACTTTTGAGGACATATTTTTTTAAGGACCGAGCTAGTGGGATGAACTGTTCAGAGAATTCCTAGCATGTCTCAGAATGTGGAGACAAGTAGCATTAGCAAGTCTGATATTTGTGTGTCTCGTGATATTTCTGTCATGCCAAAGTTTGATCAAATCTTGCCATGTATATTCGTTACCGAATTTCATATTCGCAGTTGCCCGTATTGTCTACAAGGTATACCATCTTGTTTACTTCCTCACAGTCGCCTATTTTTAATGTATCTGGGTGGTTATCATTTGCTCGGTCTACAATCATATTTTGCCAAGCCATTTTGCAAATCTGGCTTATACAGTTTAAGTTTGACACTGACCATTCCACAAAGTCACTTATTACTGATTTTTATTGCTTTTATTCTTTTCACGTCCTATGCCATTGTAATATAATGTTTTGGAAATAAAGAGGTTATTATTATTAATCCACTTTTTTTTCAGAACCAAACCCGTCCCAGAGTTGTAAAGAGAGGAATGGATGAATTTGATGTGGACGAAGGAGAACCAGCTCACGTTGATCACATATTGTTTATAGTACACGGTATTGGATCAGTTTGCGATTTTAAATTTAGATCTGTAGAAGAAGTCGGTAAGATTTACCTGTTTATGAATTAGTATTTTACTCAATACAATTTCTTCTAGTGGACGAATTTCGTAACATTGCCCTACAGCTAGTGCAGTCCCATTATAGATCGGCGTCTGAAAAAAGAGCCGTACACCGAGTTGAAGTTCTTCCAATAAGCTGGCATTCAAAATTACATTCTGATGAAACTGGAATTGATAAACAGCTAAAAAGCATCACTTTGGAAAGCATTCCAAAATTAAGAGATTTTACTAATGACACATTACTTGACATACTGTTTTATACGAGTCCAATATACTGTCAAAACATAGTATCAACTGTTGGAAACGAACTAAATCGTGTTTATGAATTATTCAAACAACGTAACCCCACTTTTGAGGGTGGAGTATCTCTTGGTGGTCATAGTTTAGGATCATTAATCCTCTTTGACTTACTCTGCCATCAGGATTCTAAACCAGAACAAGAAGAAACTGCAGAAGGTAATACTTTATTTGTTAGTAGTTTTATCTAAAAATACATTTGTAGTTATGGATGATGATGTATTTCCTCCAAAACAAGAATCTAAACCTCCACCTCCAAAGAGGAAAATGAGTAGAAGAATAAGTTATATGATGGGCTCCGTGGGAACTGGTCAACCACAGATTTACTACCCTCACCTTAATTTTGAGCCCAAGGCATTTTTTGCTCTAGGATCTCCCATAGGTAATATATGACAACCCAAATTATCCCTTTATAATTCAATTTTGAGTATATCCCACAATTTTTGCTGGCAACACGCAATTCAAATGCATTGAGCTCTTTACAGCTTTTGGAACAAGAAAATAAAGAAAGATATAGTGTGCTTGCACAAAGTGAAGCAGCTTAGAAGGAGAATACTTATAGCTACTAGCTAGGGTGGGACTTAAACAAGCGCGGATTTATGGGGGGGGGGGTAACCCAAGATTCTGTAAACCACCAACTTTCATTTTAAAATTTCATAATTTTTCTTATTTTATTTTAAATATTTGAATATATATTGTATTTACAGAGGCGTAACTATGGCAGGGCAAACCCGGGCAGTGCCCCGGGGTCCCGGGAGATCAAGTGGCCCCAGTCGGCCCATGGGCACCCCGCTCATAAAAAAAATTTGGGACGAACAAAATTTTTAATAATATAGTAGGGGGCCCCCAACAATTTTTTGTCCTGGTGCACCATGACGTCTAGTTACGCCTCTGTGTATGTTGTGTTTATAAATTTTGTTTGTGATTCTCCCCCCCCCCCCCTCCCCCTGCTTTCGAGGAAAAACATTTCCCCCCCCAAGCTCAAGGTCCAGATCCGCCCTTGGACTTAAAAATGCTTACACCTTTTTATTTGGGAAAAATTCTGTAATCATGATAGATTATTGTTTCTTTTTGCTACTTTTCTATAAAACGTAATACAAAAAAATTCCAATAGCATGAATAAATAATATGAAATCCTATGAAAATTATGTTTGCACAAATTCTTATCAGTTTTCCTTTAATTGAATAATATATCAGGTTTTGTTGAAAAATATTCTGCAGTAAAGATGCGTAACCATAACACAATATTGTTTGTTTGCATTGTATTTGATGGTTTTTTGATGTTTTTTTGTCAGACTAGTCATAGAGAATACTCCTCCCAAGAAATTCCGTTAAAAGTCCAAGCTTGACAAAAACATATTTAAACAATGTATATAAACAAACACAAGAACATGTTTTATAAAACTAAATGTTGTAAATTGTTATTTTATCACTAATAATGAATGACATTTGATTTCGATGCAATATTGTCAAAAAACGAGCTCTCTTTAACATCAGTTATTCAAAGAGTCTCGCCGGTTAAGTATATGGAATTGGGCCCAGTGGCTTATTGGGCTATTCATTCATATGAATGTTGCTTATGACTAGGAATGCTCAATAAAATATATAATAAACCTCTATTCCTTATATTACCAGAGTTATGGGGGTATCAACCCTCAACTTTAAAATTAATTTTTTTCAAAACTATAATAGATAATTAATTGAAGCGCCGCAGGCAATTTTTTTTTTATCAGTTCAAGGTCGTTTAATGACCTTGACCTTGACAAAAAAAAGTCATCGTGCTCTGGCAACGCTGGCCAAAAGGCGAACCGGCCGCCTTTGGTGTATAGTAACATTTTGAAAATAATGTTACATTGAACTTTCGATACTCGGAGCCACCCCCCCTGAAATTAAAACAATTTAAACGTAATTTTTAATAATTATGGTCAGAATTTTTGGTAGTTCTGCAGCTCTGCAGCACTTATGAAGAAACCGCCTCTGAATTACCATTATACCTAGATGGGAAATCCTATTTTAGCTATTTCATCAACACAGCCATACCCATATGCATAAAACTACTTTTCACTTTCGGTCAAATTATAAAATGAAAAATCTATACAAATATGTAAATATTATTGGTTTCGATTGGTTTTATCGTGATGTTGACACCATACGAAGCTTAAAAGTAAGAGATTTAATAATTTAATAATTTTTATTCTTTCCTTTGGGGTGGGCCATGGCTAGTTTGGGGTGGGCCCGGCCCACCCTGCCAACCCCTCTAGTTGGGCCAATGGGCTCACTACATTTGAATCGTATATTAATATTTCTTGTTGCCATATCGTCTATATTTTAAAGAGTTGAGATAATTGCCTTACTAACTACCTAAAAATGTTTCAGGAATGTTTGTGATAATAAGAGGCCTGGATACCCTAGGTGAAAATTTCTCCCTGCCAACCTGTCCAGCCTTCTTCAATATTTTTCATCCATATGACCCCATTGCTTATCGCGTTGAATCACTCATCCATCCAGGGTTGGGAAAACTGAAACCTGTCCTCATTCCACATCACAAAGGAAGGAAAAGAATGCACCTAGGTAAATTGAAACCGCTTATTCACGTTAATGTTTAATAAACCGACTTTTCTTTCAGAGCTAAAAGAAACGATGGCGCGTGTTGGGGCTGATTTAAAGCAAAAAGTGATAGATTCGATGAAAAGTACGTGGAATTCATTTTATCAACTGGCAATGTTTCACAAACCAGACCAACCTTCTTTAGAGGAAGAAGTACAAAAGGCATTCCAGGAACAAATGGAGAATAAACCGGATGTGGAGGAAGACCCCCCTCAAGAAGTGACAGACATTCCACTTGGCAGCTTAAATAGAGGGAGAAGGGTTGATTATATTTTACAGGAAGCTCCATTTGAATTTATCAACGAATACATATTTGCTTTAACTAGTCACGTATGTTACTGGGAATCTGAAGATACGATATTGTTGATGTTAAAAGAAATTTATTCTTCCATGGGAATTTCTACTGATAGTCAAATTCCTCAGCAGACAATGACGATTGAACGACCTCCGCCTTCTCCTACTTCGGTTAGGTCAAAAATATCAAATTTGGCCCAAGAACCTGTAGGTATGGATCCCACATCACCCATTCAACTCAATACAAATTTACAACCTCCCCCTACGGCTGGGTTTGTGAAGAAAACATAGTATATGCTTTACGAGTGGGTATATCGACCTTTAGCCCAGAGATATGCCCCATATTTATTGTACAACAACAGAAAAAATATTAAACAAAAAAGGCGAGTTAATTAGAGAACCTTCAAATCAATAAGGCCTTCAAGGCTGTGATTTTCATAAAATATATATATATTAAATATTTTTATATTATACTGTAACAAATTTTAGATGATTAGTTATTTATAGCAAATTAAATAGTATTAAATACTGATATGTTATTTTGCCTTACACCTCAATTATATATTTTAAGGAATTAACTTTTTTTTAAATAAAATTATATTTTTTTATCATTATTAACTTAATACTTATACTTCTCAACTACATTTAACAACACAAGAGGTTAAATTTACGGTAACGGGCAGGGTATAAACACCTGATGGTTTTAAATCTCAACGTTGCTCAATGGTGTGTTACATTTACAAAATAATGTCCATCCTTTTCCAATCACCTTGTAGGATGTTCTGTGGAAAGTCATTTAGAGTCACTGGTTTAGTTCTTGGATACTCGTTGGACCAATCAGGATGGCTCTGAATCGCATTATTTTCTAACCTACAATTATAAAGTGTTTTTAAAATGTCTCATTGTGTTCAATTGTCTCGAAAACTCCCGCTATGTAGCTGCGACTTTATTCTAGTAAGTATCTCTACTATGGAAACAAAACCAAAGCTCCATGGTGGCTAAACAAGCAGTGCACTGTAAGAAAATACCATACCGTTAGTGCTGCCTTTCGGTGATGTGAGCAGCTGCAGTTCAAAAACCGTCAGGTGTTTGCACAACACCCTGCAGATGTTATATTGTATGTATAGTCTCTGTTATTTATTTTGTTATATGGTATTATTTAAGAATACGTTGTTAAATTTTGAATTTAAAAACAAACAAAACAATTCTTTATTACCTGTTTTGTACAAATTAGAATAAATTTTACTGGTTATATTTTATCTTGTTTTATTGTCTGTCAACACAGCGAAATTCTATAAAGGCCAAAAGTCTCACTTACTCGAGATCAGATTTTATCCCAGATAGCACAAACACATTCCCAGCATATAAAAGGAATATGCTTCCATAATATTTGAATATTCCTGAAATAATATTTAAAAACCCAATATATTAGAATATACCTGGAATATCAAAAGTACACACTTTTTTGTAACCCGGGAATATTGCAGAATATATTCCCATAATATTTCAGAGAATGTAGTAAAATATTAGTGGAATATACTTGGTATACTCCTGGAACCTGTAACAGAATATACTTTTAGGATTCTTGAAATTACTGTTGATGATTGAAATGCTAATAATTAATAACCTTCAATAAAAATAACGTTTAAAAATTTTTCAGTCTAGAATAATCAGTAAGTACTCTACTTGATAAACATGAAGTAATTATAATGCATAAATATTGTCCTATATGAATTTCTTTGTTAGCATCCGTATATTTTATTTACATTAACATATCTAATATTGTTTACCATAACTCCAATTTATTCTCACAGGGGTTGCTTGCAAATTATAATGTTTATTAAATTCATTTTTACTTGCCTTTTTACCAATAATGTGTGTGAAATGTATTTAATGAGACTATAAGTATTTATATTAGGTATGTGAATTTGAATTTCTAGCCTTATTTAAAATATGTGAAAATCTTTCAGGTTCTCTTTGTTTTTCATTTTTATGCGTTCCCAAACCTGAATTTTTCCTGTTACTATCATTTTTATTTATTTATAATTATTAAGAACTTATTTAATTTCTAGTGATATTCTGATAGAACTGTCACCAGTGTCACCTCAGAAGTACGAGTGGTTGTTGACCACACTGTTCAGCAACCACTCGTACTTATACTACATTACAAAAAAATTCTTTTCCTCAGACCTCGAAATTGAAGAGCAGGGAGGGGGGAGAAATCCGAAAAAAAAATGTTTGGAGAAAAAACGGTAAAGGAATAATATCGTCCTCTACACAACATAAATAGAATATTTAATGGTCTAAAACAGACCTAAAATTAAAAAAAGTAGAATCGTATATCGGTTTTATAAGCAATTATTACCTTTAACAAAAAAAAAAAGTAAACTTTTATTCAAAATTATTTTAGCCTAAAAAAAAAAAAACACGGAACGAGTAGAGATCGAACCACCGACCTCCTGATTCATAAATCACCGCTTTAACCCACTCGTCCACTTTACTAGTATGGTAGTGTCCTTACTTAAATACTGTACCTATTAGTTGGCTGTAATTTATTATGTTATCATTAACCTTTCATTTTAATTTAATTTTATTAAAAGAACTCGATACCTGCACAAATAAGCAGGGGTGGATGGGACAGGGGGGCAAACGGGCAAATGCCCGTCGGGCCGGTGGCTCTGGTCCGGTCCGAGGTAAATAGGCATTTGTTCTGGCGGCCGACGGCCAAAAAAATTTAAACGGCAGCCCTTTTCCCTCCTTAGTCCTTACTTAGAACGAAAGAAGTCTCAGATGTGATTATCAGGCTGGTATCTTAAAAACTCGGCCACTGATATAAATGCCAGATGTCATTTATAAAAAATTATTAACCCAATAACCTAATTTTGCATGTTCGTCCCAAATTCTGCAACTTTGCTTTAAAAAGTTCCGATATATTATGGGGTCTTTTCTTTTTCTTTTCACCTCTAAAACTTTAGAATAATTTTTGTTTTGTTTTTTTTTTTGGGTGTTTAAGATATGTTTATGTGGACAATATTAGTCATAATTATTATTGATTATTATTTATTGTTATACTGTTAAAATGTTTAAATTTTTTTTTCGTTCTTTGTTTTTCAATGTCAATAAATTTTAATAGAGTATGGATGTTTAGTGGCGTTTTTAAAAGTGTTGCCAAGACGGTAGCAGTCTGCTTTAGACCTATTTTTCGAAGAAAATATTTTTGATACTCGAATTTCTAGCTTTTCATTAGAACACTTGACCTTGAAAAAAACAAAATTTTCACCTGTGGCGCATTTTCCCCCCTTAGGCCTTGGCCCTCCAAAAAAATATATATATATATATTCTTGGCCCACTCAAATTTGAGATTCTAGTTTCGTGCTTGATTGGGCCGTTTCCCTAAAATTGCCAGAGCCGGTTGGACCGACCCCATCCACACCTGCAAATAGCTGCCAGATCTTATAGACTATATATATATTTATTTTCAATCATATTCTTTCCAATTACAATTACAATAATTATAATAATAATGGAATATTCCTGGGCTGTTACTATATGGGATATTCTGCATGAAATATGAGTGGGATATATTATTTGAATATTCCTGTAATATTCGGAAAAAATATATTACCCGGTTATAAAATATATTCCTGTCATACTACAGGGGTATACAAAACGAATATCCTTTTGGGGAGATTCAGAGAAGCTTATAGCATATTCGTAAAATATTTTGTGCTATCTGGGATTATCCAAAAAATTTTAAACAGTAGTACACGTCCGGGAGCGATACTGTGCCATTTCTGCTATGGCAGATAGAAAAAGAGTCAGTCTAGTTAGAGGAAGAGGTACTTTGTCATACCCTTCAAGAGTTCACGTTTGGTGTGAAGGGAGTAAATATCTGTTAACTCTCACAAAACTAATAGTACCCTTCACCAGAAAAAGGAAGCTGGGTACCTCAGAACCACTCTTTTTATTAGGTGAAACTATTCCATTTATGGAGACAGTGAAATACCTAGGCATTACACTATGAATTACCTGGAAAAGTCGCAAAGCGAGATAGTCCTTTTGGACATGTTGAAGAATTTATAGAGAAAAGAAGAAATATGTTGGTTATACACGTTAGGATGCAACCTTGAGCATACACTTGCATGAAGCATCCCTACCGTTCGCCATCATTCATCTGTTTTGCAGTACACCAAAAGGTTGGTATTTTCCAGAGAATTTGAAGTCAGAGGCTTGACTTAAGGACCACCATTATCAAAAAAGAAAACACTGCACCGGAAATGCGATTCGGTAACCAACCTGGCATCAACTGGAGACGATTAAAATTAAACTTCCACTTTTAACATCTGTTGATGATTGCCACCGTGGAAATTAGAGCTTTTCGTTCATATCACAATGGAAAGTAATTATTCATTTGATGGGTCTATTTTTTTGTCCCTCTTCTAGTAGATTTAAGCGCTAGACAAAGTCGGCGTGCTTATTTCTGCTCAGTGGTTGGACAGAAGCTGTTCTCAACGTGTCAGTTACAGTGGCAGCGTTCAGATGTTGGCGTGTTGATAGCAATTTCTGAACGTACTCCCCATTCTAGGAAATCGGTGATGTCATGTCAGTGAGACAGTGTTGTTCTGTCTGGTAACTTTTATGTTTTCAACGATTGTTTTTTCGGAGCGGGTGGAGTCGTTTGTGTTCTACAACAGCAACAAGTGTCAGAATATAAGAGATTTTTAAAATAATATGGGTTGTGCGGTCAGTACAACGGGAGATAAAGCGGCTCTGGCAAGATCTAAAAAAATTGACAGAGATCTTCGAGCCGATGGGGAACGTGCAGCGAGTGAAGTTAAGCTTTTACTTCTCGGTATGTTACACATACTTCTATTATTCATCATTATTCATTGACAAATTCAAATTATAAATATTTTCTTGAAACTTTTCAGGAGCTGGAGAATCCGGTAAAAGCACGATTGTTAAGCAAATGAAAATAATTCATGAGTTGGGGTATTCTACAGAAGAATGTGAACAGTACAGACCGGTTGTTTATAGCAACACGATACAGAGTTTAATGGCTATCATACGTGCAATGGGACAATTGAGAATAGATTTTGCAGACCCAAGTCGAGCAGTAAGTGATTTGTTTTCGTAACAGTTTGGTACAGTTACGTTTCGCTCTACTATGCTTCTTACCATAACTACAGACTCTCTCAAAGCAAGAATTTTCAGTCTGTTTTAATATAATTGTATAAAATAAAAACGTTAGTCAGTATTTGTTCTTCAGATCCTCAGGATTTTTATTAAACATCATTATTTTTTATTTCATTTGCAGACATCTGAACAATCTTGGATTGTTTATTTAATTTCACAATTGATTACCTGGAAAAATTATCAGGGATCCTCAATTCAGTGAGTCATTCATTGAAATGCTTTAAATGTTTATCTTTGTAATGATGATTACGAAATACATTTCCTAATGTGATCTGTGCAGATGTTAAATCATGCAGCATTTTCTAATTGATAAAACAATAATAAAGTGTTAAAGACACAAGTGGTACCTACACTTTTATATGTTATTTTATTTTCTAAATGTTTATTTAGTATTTGAAATTTAGATGTTGGGTTTCAGCAATGTATTGTTATTATTTTAGGATATAGCAAGACAGTTTTTTACATATGCCAGTGCAGCAGAAGAAGGTGAACTGACCCCAGAATTAGTTATGTTAATGAAAAAGTTATGGCAAGACCCTGGAGTGCAATTATGCTTTGCACGTTCCAGAGAATATCAACTAAATGATTCCGCAGCTTATTATCTAAATGCCTTAGATAGAATATCGCAGCCTAATTACATACCTTCTCAACAAGATGTTTTAAGGACAAGAGTTAAAACCACAGGAATTGTGGAAACTAATTTTTCTTTTAAATCGTTACACTTTAAGTAAGCTATGAAAACATCAAATCTGTCTTCTTTTATTAATATTTGCTTGAATTCTTAGGATGTTCGATGTAGGAGGTCAAAGATCTGAGAGGAAAAAATGGATACATTGTTTTGAAGGTGTCACTGCGATAATATTTTGCGTAGCTTTATCAGGTAACTTTAGATTTTTCATTTTTAAAAAACACCCTTGACTAATGCAACATTTTCAAAGCAAGGAAATGTTGTGCCACTTTGACTGTTGCAGAGCTGGCTTAGCCCTATTGTACGGTTACCGTGGTAGCTGCTAGAGTTAAATAATGGCCCGTCTTTGCTACAACGTTGGCGCAGCTTTTCTACAGCTTCTTATGCTTATTGGGCAAACATGTAAATGCTTCGAGTGACTTTAATGAAACTAAAGATACTTTACTTTTATGTTCCTTTAATTACTAAGTGACAAAAAAATAATATACAAATAACATAAAAAAGCAAAAACAGAACTTCTATGGTAGTTGCATATCTTTCTCTTCTTCACAAGAAGAGGAAGAACATTAATATTTACTGTGTAGATTTTGACAACGATCCCCACACTCGCACATTTTAACTGATTCACTGTACATTTGCAGTGTTTTGTACTACATTTAGATTTTATATTGTCGCATTTAGCTAATTTTATTATTATAATGTGAGGACATGCAAATAATTTGCAGCGAGTTTTTGTCTGCCAAAAGCGCATAATTAGATTAATTTTTAATCTTGATTTCACCACATCCTGTAAAAACTCTTTTAAAAGTCACAGAATATTAACGGTACCATCCATATATCTTTTTTCTTTGCTAAAGTACATTAAAAGTAACATTAACCAATTTAAAACTACTTCTAGCTACCATAATTATAATACTCGTCATGACGACCTGTTAGCTCTTCCTCATCATAATACGTCTCATTTTGAAAAATCACCTTATTACTCTGGTATTAGTTTTTACAACAAATTACCTAGTGAGATTAAAGATGTCATCAATTTTAATAAATACAAATCTAGCCTCAAACAATTTTTACTTGAGAAATGTTTATATTCGTACAAAGAATTTTAATCTGTATTTGTCATATTTTTTGTTTATTGTGTTTTATATTTACTACTTATTGTCTCACCTTGTAAACTAAATTATGTATTTTTTGTTTATCTTATTGACGTTCACATCTGTATTGTAACAGCCCAAGTGATTATATATATAAATAAATAAATAAATAAATAAACCATACAAGTGAGAGCATGCGCTAACAATCGATTTGGTAGAAAAGATTCACTTAACTTCCTCAGAATTAAATGCCTTTTAAAAAGAATTTAATAAATTTTGTATTTTGGTAATTATGGCTGACTGAAAAAAAAATAAAAAATATTTTGGTTCGCTTATGAATAGCTTAAAGGTCCCAGATCGTGATTTTATCATTCACGGGATGGAGTTCGACTAATACATGACTTTAATAACTTTTGGCCAGTCTTACTTGTCCTCATGCAGGTTCAATATAGGAAAAATGACAGCGACTCGCCTCCGAACGACTTTTGGACAAAATGGACTTTTGAGACTTTAGAACAGGGTTTATAATGACTGTATCTCCATGGTCAATGTCTGCAGCGGAGGAATTAAAGTTGAAAAGATTTTGAATATTTTCAAATTTTTTGGCATACCTTTTAAAAAGTATGTGATTCATTTTTGCATGACCACCATATACTTTCACTCATATCCTGGAACAAAATATGTTTTCCTAGGTAAAAATTCGGTGTTTCTTCGAATTTTTACCCGGTTGTGCCTACTGTCTTATCGAACTCATAATGGTCCTTTTGGACTAGTCTGTGGCTCTGAAGTCTCTTAGACTCTTGAAAATGTCCTTAAATGAAATTTTTGCCTAAGTCAAATTTTTATTTTGGCTTCGACTTAGGTCAATTCTGGAAGATTCTACAACATCCTCGAATCCACTGCAGGCGTACTCCGTTGTGTTCTGCTAGTTGTGCCAGGGAATTAAGGCCATCTTTTACCAGTTTGTAACATATCTCTACTGCATCCAGAGCTTTTGAGAGCGGGTTCGCTGTCAGTGATAATACGGATTCTTTGTCAGTGTATCACCTCCGTATCAATTCTCGTGCGCAGATTTCTCTGGCTGGGACTTTTGCTTGGAACACTGTTGTGGTACAACCCAGGTTCAGACTAATGCATGTCCCTCTGATTGATCCCAATAACTGCTCCTCCAGTACTTGAAGTTTTTGATCCATATCAGTATACCATATGGTATTATATGAATGTTTTCGCAGTTGCCGTCTTTCCCTCTCTCCCCTGTCAGGTATGTATATCCTGAAGGTTTTTGTTGTGTGTTGTGGTTTGTGCTAATTCTATCTGACTGCATGTTTAGTAGTCGATTTTCTTCTATTTGTTGAAATATCTCTGTATGGCATCTTATTCTTGGAATGGTTTTGAATCCGTTTGTTTTCAGCTTGTACGCTGCTAGCAGTGCCTCACTCTCCACATCTAAGTGTAGTGAAGATAAGCAAACTAGTTCTTCCATGATTGCGGTAGACGTTCTTGATATTGCTCTTGTTATCCCTAGACAGACCAATCTTTGCACCTTTCTTAATTTTCTCAACGCCTCCCCTTTTCCGGTTTTGTGCCACCAGATCAGGGAGGCAAAGGTTATTGGATAAAGTAAAAAAATATTTTGAGGTTTCTGGTTCTTGTACACACACTAAATCACATTTTTTTTCATCCCCTTTAATATTGTGGTGGAGGTGGTAATGGGGGTGGCTAATGCCAAAATTTTTTTTGAGACCTTAGCTTCTCTTGTCTATACTAAATATCAATTTTATGAACTCTTATCTGATTGATTTACCTATTTACTCCAAATTTACCCCCCAACCCTTCGACGGAACAAGATGAAAATATAATCTAGTTCTAGATCTTGTTAAAGTACATATGTGTACCAAATTTCAAGTCAATATCTCAAACGGTTCCAGAGTAAACGTGCGCACAAAAAAAGTTACAGACCGACAGACAGACACAAATTTTTTTTTTGCTCAAACTTGAAATCTCGACGTTTCATGACATTCTAAGCCTATTTGAACAATAAAAATTTTTTTGTCGTTACTATACTTCCACTGGATGTGGAAGTAAAATCATGCCAGCTAGTAAAGTTTTTACTTTGCTTCGTATATTTTAATATTTTCCATAAAATGTCAGAGGTAACCACATAATCAAAACAATTATTTGCCATACTTTCACTAACTCGTAGAGGCTCTGAACGATTAGTTGGATTTTTGTACATAACTATATTTTTGTTTTCATGTAAACTGGAAGGGTTAAAATTGGATAGACAATCTAAATATGCTTGTGTAAATAGGCTGTTTTTTTTTTAAATATTACTATTCCTAGTGGGATTTTTACCATCTAGCCTGTCTTCGTTTTGATCAAAATTAGCTCTGAGATAAATGTAATTGTTTTCTTCAGAACATACTGGAGGGACTCCAGGTGGTATAAAAATGTCGTCACCAGTTTTTACTAATACGTGACTAGCTAAAGACGTTAAAAATGTACGTATTTCATCGTAGGAATAACCATAGCCAAAAGAATAAAGCATATCAAGTTCTTTTTCTTCTGACGGCACGAAACACATGTAGTGATATGTAAAGGATTAAAAAAATGGCCTAAGCTTATTGTTTTTTTTTCCCATAAGTATTAATATAAATTCCATTACTATAGAAATAAAGTTTAACTCAAATTTGTCTGTCCTGACATATTTAGTATCCACGACATAAATGTTTATAACAAATCTGAAACTTCTTGTTTACATTTATGTTCATTCAGATTAGTAGTCGTGTTTTTTTATAGTTTTAAAGCATCCAGCTATAGCTTCTCTTAAGATACCGGCAGCTTTATCAGGAATTGTCAATTCATTCTCATGAACCAAGTTTTCTTCGCCTGATTCACTTATGACTGACAACAAAAATCCTTTTAGCTTTATTATCACTTGAATGAACTGTTGTTGTATTTTCTTTGTATTCACAAAACACTTTGTTTGCTTAAATGCTTTTCTAATCTCTTTCTTATATTTCCACTGCTATAATAATCTAATTTTTCTTCTGTCATTTCTTCAAATATATCATTAAGGCGTGTTTTTAGAAATATTAGAGTTAATAATTCTTTTTTGCAAAACAGCAAGATAAGACTCCTTAAATAAAATATTTAACGCTACTTTAAATTCATTTTTTTCTTTCAGTTGTTTAGTTTGTACACATTTAATTTTTTTTTGCTAATATATTTTGCATAATAAATTTTATGATAATTTCCATTAGCCCAAATAAATCTGAATAAATGTGTAACCTGCCTTGTATTTCTGTATCACAATGCGACACTGCAGCTTTAATATATATTTTTTTCTAGTTTCCGCACCCGTTCCTGTACAAACTGGTACTTAAAGATGTTCTTAATTTATTCTTAATTTTTCTGCATTTTCCACAAATCAGACAATGCCATTTTATTTTAAACTAATTTTTTTCTTTATTATAACCACATGAAGGCTCACTTGCATTTTTTTATCGCGTTACTAATATCAGAGACAATACGTATTATCTTTGCTAATGTTATTTATTACAAAAAGATGTCAGACAAGAATAATGAAATCGGTATCGAAGGGTGTGCAAATAAGTGCCACCACTTTGTTTTATAAAAATTTTAATGAAATTGCATATTTTCTTTCATTTGCACAATTAATAATAGACCTGATGCCAGTAACAGTTGGTTTTTTACCATTAGATTTTCACTGCTTTCAGCAGTTTCGTAAAACATGTAGTTTTTCTCCATTGATAAAAATGAATCTACAATATACATAAACTGTAATAGCCTACATGTAAGTAAAATAGTATATACTTATTAATATTTATCCAGACAATAATGAGTCCAGCAGCCGATACGTTTCTTGATGGGCCGAGAAAGTAGCGGTTGCGGGAAAGGAAGCCTCGCGTCTTCGTCGCCGTACTGTGCTTCGTTGTGTTTCAAGGGCTGTAGCACTTTTAGTTAAAAAATTAGATCCAGCATTAATCGAGACAAAATGAAGCCTATTAAATTTGTCAGTTTTTGGTGAAAGAAAAAATTGAATACCTCGTTATATAAGCGAGTTATGGCGAGTTAAGAATTAGAAAAATGTTGCTGATTTGTGTATCTTTTTGAATTTTGCTAGTTTTTTTATGTTAATTTTTTAATTATTGCAATAAATTATACTTCAAATTAAAAAGCAATGTTTATTTGTCAAAACCAAAAAAAAATTGTATTTTTATCTGTTTTAGTTCTAAAGTTATATTTGACTAAATCTTAAATTTCTAAATTTCTTTTTTTTTAGTTTTTTTCTTATATCTTCGGTCTCGACCAATGGAGAGTGTCGTCAATTTTGATTTCCTGTGTAAAATAACATGCTTTAATAAGTAGTGAAGGTCCCATCTGGTTATACTTCAGTATTGGGTAGGTCAAGAAAGAGAAGGCTTTTCGCGCTCTGCCCGACGGGCTATAATAATAATACTGTTTATTGTGCAAAAGCAAATACATATTTTACACAAAAGGATGAGGTTAGCAAAGCTTTCTTCCACCTCTCCTAAAAGATTTAAAGACTTAAAGATTTAAATATTATATTATTAAATTATAAATTATAAGTATAAAAATCAAATTTTAAAACCTTCAATACATCATAAAGACACATCTATCACCTTGTAAAATGATCAAAAATAATAACAAACCACATTTCATAGCATCCAAAAGTGCTTAATAACAGAGATCTATCGTCTTTTGAATAAGAAAATAACAACCGGTTATTTATTGCAGGTTATGATTTGGTGTTAGCGGAAGACGAAGAAATGAACAGAATGGTAGAGTCCATGAAACTTTTCGACTCGATTTGCAACAGCAAATGGTTTGTAACCACATCGATAATTCTTTTCTTGAATAAGAAGGATTTGTTCGAGGAAAAGATTACAAGAAGCCCGTTAACGATTTGCTTCCCTGAGTATACAGGGCCAAATACTTATGAGGATGCTTCCGCTTATATTAGAATGAAATTTGAAAATCTGAATAAAAGAAAGGATCAAAAAGAAATTTACACACACTTCACTTGTGCAACTGATACAACCAATATCCAGTTTGTTTTTGATGCCGTAACTGATGTGATTATAAAAAATAATTTAAAAGATTGCGGTCTTCTCATGTAATAAGCGGCACTATATTTAAAAAATAATTATTCTCTTAAATATCAAAGTCAATTTGGCTCATTTAGGTTAACATCTGTCTCGATAAAGAAATTCATACAAGTATTTATCTGCTTGTAGAAATTACATTTCGCTTTGCGGAGAGTAGTAAAAAATTCAGGTGTTAACTCTGATAAGCCTTAAAACAGAAAACATATCTTTTTGTTGTGTTTAAATGTGTACTGTGGTTAGCTGTCAGGCAAAGTAATCTTATTACGTGGAAATTTGAAGACAGTACAAGGTTTTTAAAGTGATTTTAACAAAAATAATTTAGTATTTAGCATAGTACTTTTTGCCATAAAATGAAACGCACATAAACGAAAAATAGACTACATTACAAGAAATATAATAATTCCATTTTGTGTATTTTAAACAAGAAATATACAGCAGAAAGTTCGAATGTCTTAACAAGAAATGTTCTGAATTTTTACTACAGTTTCATTATTTAAGCTCCAAAGAATTATCTCGAATAAAGATATTTGATCTAACATAGTTAAAATCACTTTGGGTCTGTACCAAAATGGTCAAACTAAACTAAAGCAAATATGCTTAAAGGTTAGCGAGTAAATTTCTGCCTTTCATTTTGGATACGGTAATGCCATTTTTGGCACAGATGTTATTAAACCTTAATAAGATTATTCCTTAAATGTTTAATGGACTAATATTTGATCTCTATGTTCCTTTTTTTCAGTTTTTATTTTAGTTCTTATACAAGTTGACCAGTATTTTTGCACAACACTTTACATCATGACATTTATAAGACTTCAAAATTATTTTTGAATAATATTTATTAAAAATAGGAGTAGCAAACTTTTTAATTTTATACTATCAGGCGAATGTTATAAAAACATTTATTTAGCCGTGAAAGGTTTAACCTAGCCCTTTTTGGGGTAAAAGGGGGTACTATTGTATTGCAACAATTATTTTGTGTAGCAAAAATGCAATATCCTAAGATGCTTCCAGAGAGCCATAATTCTGTGATACTGATATTGAAGTGGTTTTCAAAAACACAAACATTCGAATACACATTTCATGTGGAGGTCATTGAACGTTTTAAAGATGTAATCATCACCAGATGATGAAAACATGTTTGGCGAAACTCGTGACGTTCATATTTTCTTACACTTCATTGGGTATTTTGCCATTTCTATAATATGTTCTTAGTTTATCTTCACTCATACTTTTTTTTCAAATGTGAGGGCATATCAAGTGACACATTATTTGAAAGCTCATTTTGAGGCGAATACAATACAATTGTTTTCTAAATATTCCAAGACGATAAAAAAATAAAAACTAGCTTTTAAGATAAGATGTTCAAAATGTGCACCATATTTTTCTTGGCAAAAAAGCTGTGGTACTCCATCCTTAACTGACAATACGGTCGTTTCCTTCAACAAAATTTACAAAATATTGTTATATTATCAAAAAGTATATTAAATATACATTGTATATTAGGGTGGTCCTTAAAACTAACTTTTAAAATTTACCCGGGGCACCCTCTCATTTTGTTCTATGATTTAAAAAAATACTTCCATAAAAATTTCAGATTTTTAAATAATGTTTTAGGGGTCACTACCAAGTCTTGAATTTTCAATTTTTTTTCAAAATAAATCAAATGAACATCAAAATGATATTGACCATCAACTGAATTAATAAAATAGGACAGTACATTGTCCTCCACTTTCATCTCAAGTCAACTGTATTTTATTAACAACTTTTTCATTTATATTATTTTATATATATAACATTGTAATGCTGTATATTAATTACATGTTTAATGAACATAATTTCTTTTGTAACTGAATTTAATTATTAATTCCTAACTAGTTTTTTTTTTATTTTGAAACTTTACGGGGCGGTAGCGACCCCTAAAACTGAATTAAAAAATCCCAAAAAATTACAGTAACTCTTTTTAATAGAGTAGATCAAAATGGCAGGGTGCCCCAAAGAATATTACGGAAAAAAATTTTTAGCCTAATTTAAGGACCACCCTATTGTATATATCATATTAAAAAAAGTTCTAATCATCACATGCAAGAACAAATTGGTTTTGAAAATAAAAAGGCGGTAAATGATGACGCATATAATGAGAATTCAATTCTAGAGAATTGATTTGTTGTTTACGTTTGTTTCTTTAATATTTGTTTATAATGGAACGTAATTTTGTGAAGAGAATATACCCATAGTGGATTTTTATATGGTACATGAGTTTTATGTAGTCAATCTGAAATATTAATTATTTAAGTGCCGAATACCGAAATGTTAAAAATTTGAGGTTAGTATTTCTTTAAAATACAATGACGCACATCGATACTAACACTAACGGCTACATATAATATTGTTTAATCTGTTAGTCCAGTCAACGGAGCACTAAAATGACCAAAATCTCTAATTTGAGTGCTAATGAATGGATTTTGATAAAACCTTGTGCCAATGTGTTTGTAATGACGTTAGTAAAAAAGTTCAAAAAATGATTAGAGTAGGAAATGATCGGAAGGGGTAGAAAACACCCCTTTTATCATGGGTTCTGTAACTTGTAGAATTAGGTCAAAAAGGAAAAAGTAACAGCAGGTTTACCTTTTTTGTCCCAAAATAAGATGTTTTTACTCTTGTGAATTTTTTCGAGAAATACATATTTTTGGAGATATGGCCACTCGAAAATTCCTAAAAGTGGGGGAGGGGAAATGTAAAAGTTAAAAAAAAATCTGAAAAAATTCGGGTGAATGTATAATCGAAATACAAAACTTTTTTTATATGCAACTTTTCTGTAAAGTGCGTTTTCACCGAGTTATTCCAGAAAAACATGAAAAACTACCTCTTTCTTTGAAATTGTAGTGCTTTAAAAATATGTAATTTAAAAATTTGAAAAAACTCAGACGTATGCATTGAGTCCTTCTAAACATTTTTTGTCTCTTGGAATTTTTTTGTAACTTGCTAATTTTCCGAGTTACAGGCAGTTTTTCATGATAACTAATGTACTACATTTTTTGCACATTAAAAAATACATGAAAATTTAAAAATTATATTGAACTTTTGAAAATGGTATAACTAGGTATATAGGTTTCATATTTTTTTATAATAATATACATAAATGACGTTCATTTTTTCGAATTTTCATGTACTTTTTGTGCAAAAAATGTACGTTATTTATCATAAAAAACTGCCTGTAACTCGGAAAATTAGCAAGTTACAAAAAAATTCCAAGAGGCAAAAAATGTTTAGAAGGCCTCAATGCATACGTCTGAATTTTTTTAAATTACGTATTTTTAAAGTGCTACAATTTCAAACAATGGGGTAGTTGTTCATGTTTTTCCGGAATAACTCGGTGAAAACGCACTTGTCTTGTATTTCGATAACACATTCACCTCAATTTTTTCAGATTTTTTTTTTCAACTGTTACACTTCCCCTCCCCCACTTTTAGGAATTTTTGAGTGGCCATATTTCAAAAAATATGCATTTTTCGAAAAAAATCACAAGAGTAAAAACATCTTATTTTGGGCCAAAAAAGGTAAATTTATTGTTTCTCTTTCATTTTTGGCCTAATTCTACAAGTTACGAAACCCGTGATAAAAAGGGTGTTTTCTACCCCTTCCGATAATTTCCTACTCTGATCTTTTTTCAACTCTTATTAATAACGTCATTACAATCACATTGCACAAGGTTTCATCAAAATCCATTCATTAGCACTCAAATTAGACTGGTTTATATGCTAACAGCAAATTAGCAAACAAACGACGCACAGTGGGGCAAATAGCTCATTTTTTGGACAAGCGATAATTCCCAAGCCTGGAATTAATCAAATTTAAAATTTTTTTTTTAACTCTTCGTTATAAAATTGCCTTTAATTCTATCGAGCCCGAATTTTGAAATTTCAAAATTAAAGGATTTAAATTTTGAAAGTAAATTGAAATTTTATCAAAAAATTGTTACTTGGGGGGTTTTTTTGGTTTCTAATCTCATTTCTGATCCCCGAATTTTGCGATTCAAAAAACCAAGATAGCGGATCCAATATGGCGGCCATAATATTTTTTAAATGAAATGTACATGCACAAACTGTTAAAAATTGTTACTTAGGACTTTTAAGGGTTTCTGATCGAGAATCTGAAATCTAAATTACGTAATATCGTAATCCAAAATGGCGAATCCAAAATGGCGGCAATAATATTTTTTTAATTGACATGTAAATGAGCAAATTGTTAAAAATTGTTACTTAGAGGTTTTAGAGATTGCTGATCATGAATCTGAAGTCCAAATTACGTAATATCGAAATCCAAGATGACAGATCCAATATGGTGTTTGTAAGTTAAAAAAGAATGACAAATCAAGAAGGAAACTGTTAAAATTTGTTTTTCGGGGGTTTCGCAGTTTGCTAATCTCGTTTCGGATATTAAAATTTCGATATTTTGCAAACCAGAAAATTAAATTCAATATGGCTGCCATAAATTTTTAAAAAATTATGATGTACATGCGAAAATAGTTAAAAATTGTTACTTGCAGGTTTTTGCGATTGCTGACTACGCGTTTGTAATTTCGAATTCTAAGATGGCAGATTCGAATATGCCATCTTATAAAAAAATGAGATAACCAATCAAAAATGTTGACATCTTTAAACCTAATTTTTAATAATTTGCGTATGTACATTTCATTTAAAAAAATATGGCCGCCATATTGGATCCGCCATCTTGGATCCGCCATCTTGGATTACGATATTACATAATTTAGACTTCATATTCATGGTCAGAAACTCTTAAAAGCTCTAAGTAACAATTTTTATCAATTTGCGCATGTACATCTCATTTAAAAAATATGGCCGCCATATTGGATCCGACATCTTGGATTTCGATATTACGTAATTTGGACTTCAGATTCATGATAGCAATCTCTAAAACCCCTAACAATTTTTAACAATTTGCGCATTTACATGTCAATTAAAAAAATATTATGGCCTCCTTATTGGATTCGCCATTTTGGATTACGATATTACGTAATTTAGATTTCAGATTCTCGATCAGAAACCCTTAAAAGTCCTAAAGTAACAATTTTTAACAGTTTGTGCATGTACATTTCATTTAAAAAAAATATTATGGCCGGCCATATTGGATCCGCTATCTTGGTTTTTTGAATCGCAAAATTCGAGGATCAGAAATGAGATTAGAAACCAAAAAACCCCCCCAAGTAACAATATTTTATAATTTTAAACAATCTTTTGATAAAATTTTAATTTACTTTCAAAATTTAAGTCCTTTAATTTTGAAATTTCAAAATTCAGGCTCGATAGAATTAAAGGCAATTTTATAACGAAGAGTTTAAAAAAAAAATTAAATTTCATTAATTCCAGGCTTGGGAATTATCGCTTGTCCAAAAAATGAGCTATTTGCCCCACTGTGCGACGCCTGTCGATTATTCCTTTATCAAACTGCACATGGTCTCACATCTGATGGGCTCGAATTCAAAATTTCTTAATTTAAATAATTCATTTCACTAAAAAAATATGGGTCAAGTAAAATTTAATAAAGTACTTGAATATCAAATTTTTTGACAATATACATGACAAGGAAGTAAGTCTATAGTTTGGCGCATCACTGATATCACCTTTTTTGAACTACAGATGCTGTCTTCAAGACTTCAGAAAATTTACCATATCTGATAATAGTTTAGTTAAAAGTATTACTTAACATGTTCAACTTAGTATCGCTTCCAACGTCATTGTCTAGGTACATCTCTGACATGACCCAACTCTCAATAAATGTCAAGGTGCCTGCAAAAAACTCGGGACAAGATTAGAAATTAGTTTAAAAGAAGGATACGGTGCACATTTCGAACATATACATTAAACAGTGTTTAAGATAAAATGTAAATTTTTATTTTGTTATCAATTAACCCCTTGGAATATTTAGAAAATAAAAAAATATGTTTGCAGAAGTGACAAAATACACAAAAAGCGACAGAAAAAGAAAATAGGACATCGGCATTCAAATTTATTATAACGTAAAAGTTGTAAGAAAAGTTTGAGATTTATTCAGGAAATTTATTTTTCCTTTTACCTGTAAAGGGCTGGTAAGTTACCTTTGGTGGCACTATTTGAAAATTGCTTTATTTTAACTCCCTCAACATTCAGTGTTTGATCTATTAAGTGAACATCCATGAAATGTAAAATCACCCTGTACATATACTTATTATTGTGACATAAATAGGTGATGTGAAATTAGAATCTCAAGAAACGTTTATATGGGTCCGTAGATTTTATAAATTTACCGTTTGTATTTATAGAACACGATTTGTCTACTAGTGACCTTTATAGAACTCTGCATTTTTGTTATTCTAAATTTACCATGTCTATATTTATTTTCATATAAGAAAACCTTAAAACACTTCCAAACTGTACATTATTAACACCGATGCCTCGAATCGTTAGTTTATAGGTGACTTTCTTGCTTACGCGAAAAATAATAAATCATTTAAGTAAAAAGTATGTAGTAAAATTGTTCAAGAAAAACTCGAATTGTACGTGTCATAGATTGGCTGTTTGAAAGGTTAGAAGTTGGTTGTTTATTAGGTACCTAGTTCAACGAATGATAATTAATTGGTACGATATCTTTGTTTAGTGCCAAAATAAATGTCATTTTTGAAGTTACAGGACCTAATCGAATTTACAGTTTGTTTGATGTGCAATGAATTTGCCCTTCTGGGCAACCAAAGGGTCAGTCAGTTGTTTATCACGTGGGAATGTTTTACCGTTTTCAAAGATTTGGGTAATACTTTGGCTCAAAAAAACAGATGTATCACAGCGACATTAGTCGTTTATTTTTCTATCAAATTTACAAACTTAAACATGCCATACTATTAAATGTTACATAGAATATGCTTTTATATATATTTTTTTAACATTCCTAAAAGACTTACTTCAACAATACCTGCCTTAACTTCCAGTATTTTAAATTTTGTATGGATTTACAACGTCTAAAATTAATGTTTGACTTTTTCATTATTTATTGTAATATAATGTAAAGATATAAAAGTTTTATACATCTTATTCCAAAAATGTTACAGTGGGATTCTCTTGATAGAAATATTTTGCAATGCTATGTACTTGTTAAGAAGTTTTTTATTTTTATATTTTTGTATTCTTTTAACAGATATAGATTTTAATAAATACGATATATGGCTTAAAAAATGTATAAACTTCAGAATATGTTTTGTAAGATAACTATTACATAATAAATATATTACATTTAAAGCTTTTTTTTATAGCTGCTACAGAATTCATACCGGGTGTCCAAAAAGTCTCGAAAAATACACATTGGATCTAAAAAAGATAAAAATACGTCCTTAACAATTTTAAAAGGGCTATCCAATGATACCAAAAAAAAATCATTTTGGCGAAAAAAAATATTTCTTAAAAACTTCACGAATAATAAAAAATGAGGGTTTCCATTTAGCATTTGAAAATGGCCCTCCACTTTCCCTCCCCCACGGTGGGGGGGGGGTTGGTATTAAATTTAACACCATTGAATGGTTTTTCATGGAAATGAACTTGTACTTTATTATTTTTCATTCTTCCGTAGAATTAATTTTTATTGTTCAAATAGGCTTGAAATGTCATGAAACGTCGAGATTTTAAGTTTGAGCGAAAAAAAATTTCTGTCTGTCTGTAACTTTTTTGTGCGCACGTATACTCTGGAACCGTTTAAGATATTGCCCAACAAACACAAAAGATCGGCCCATCACTGGGCCAGAAATGAAACTTCTGGCCCTGTGATGGCCCATTGGAGGGCCAACCTTTTGTGTTTGTAGGGTGACTTGAAATTTGGTACACATATGTACTTTAACGAGGTCTGGAACTAGATTATATTTTCATCTTGTTCCGTCGAAGGGTTGGGGGGTAAATTTGAGGTAAATGGGTAAATCAAGCAGGTAAGAGTCCATAAAATTGATATTTAGTATAGTTGAAACATTCGCAATAGTGATAGACGTGATAGACGTACCGCCCATGTAGGCAGTGTTGTTGAATTATATCTCCACCCCGACGCGACAGTGTAAGCTCGACTACGGTCAAGAATTCAAATAACAGCCTAACAGATTACTCCTACACGCTACGTCAGATGTCGACATCCAATGACCGATATCGGGAGATCTAGTTGCCACCTATTTTTCCTCTCGCCCCACATAACGTCTCTCAAAACGGCACACTATTGCGATTATTTCAACTATATATACAAGAGAAGCTAAGGCCTCAACAAAATTTTTGGCATTAGCCACCCCCACCCCATTATTAAAGGGGATGAAAAAAAATTGTGATTTATTGTATGTACAAGAACCAGAAACCTCAAAATATTTTTTTACTTCATCCACCCTCACCACCACCCCCTATCACCACCTCCACCCCACTACCAATGTGGGGTATCGTTTTGTGGGTTTTTGGGGTAGAGGATTTCAAATATTATATTATTAGAGTTCCATAAACAATTATTTCCACATACAAAATTTTTTCGTTGTGAGTGACTTCAATAGAGAATCTGGATGTGGAAGTAGTGATTCCTTGGGCAGCGGTTTTTTACTTTGTCTTGTAGGAGACTCCATAGCCTTGATAAAAGGTCTCCGTGGTATAGCTACTTGCCCTTTTTTTCTCATCGCCAAGTAGTTGGAATCTCAGTATGGCCAGGCCTTCTCAATGGTATAGCACATATACTGAGGTTTTCTCTTCCTGTTGACAGAATCTGCATGTTGCATCCTCTACCAGGCCTATTAGTGTCCAGTTGGAAGACCCACCATTAATGATCTTTCTATTTTGGCGTAGTGAATTTGGCCGATCGTTCTTTAATTAACTCTTTGCCCTGTCTCCTGTCGTGGAAAATTCTTCCACCACTTTAGACATTTATTTTGTACATGCATTCAAACGTACCTCGAAGTTCTTGATAAAATCGTGAAGATTGGTTCTAAACCGGGTGCCACAAGCTTTAGTGGCTCCCCCCTATATTTCCTTTATTTTTTAACTTATCCATTTGAAATTGGGGGTGCATAAACTACCTGTAAAAATGGATTTTTGGACATAAAAAACGGTATGAGACCATTTCCGGTTTACCCGGAAATGATCGCAACTTTTGATTTTTAAATGGAACACCCTGTATATGTGTATATCTTTACATATTTGGATTCAAGACAACATTCTGAGTATATCCTGAGATTTTCGCGAATTTTTGAGTCGATGTTCAGTTTTTTAAAGCATTTTAAAACATTCGTCTATAGTGCTTTGGAATGCCAAAATTTGTTCTACGGCAGGTAACGTCCAAGGACAAAATATAATTTTTCGTTGACTTTCATTAATAACTATTTACGAAGCCTCCAAAATTGAACACTTTTTATCTAAAACTTTTTTTTTCAAATGGGAAGGGGTGGTGGCTCCTAGTGTTCAATAAATTATAGATTTTTTCTGAATTCATTGATATCCATTTCAAATCTATGCTATTTGTTTTTCTATTTTATTAAATTTATTTACAAAAAAAAAATCAGTTTCAAAATAATTTTTATCGATCCTTACAGTTTGCGCTAGTACTTATACCTATTAGGAAACAAAAGAGAGAACCAAAAGGCTGTTATTCACAAAAAGGTAGTTATTCACATTTCATTATTAGACATATGATTTTTGCAAAGGCAACTATGTTAAAGTTCAAGAAAAATTATATTGAAAGTGATTTTTTGTTTTTAAATAAATTCAATAAAATAGGAAAACAAATAGCATAGAGTTCAAATGGATATCAATGAATTCAGAAAAAAATCTATAATTTATTGAACACTAGGAGCCTCCCATTTGAAAAAAAAAAGTTTTCGATAAAAAGTGATTTGTTCAATTTTGGAGGCTTCGTAAATAATTATTAATGAAAATCAAAATGAAATTCTGTCTATGACATAAATAAATATTCGATGTTTGACAAAAACATCGATACATCGAATTGATAATATCGATGGTAAAAACATCGAACATCGAAACCGAAACATCGATGAATATCGCCCATCCCTAATTCCGTTACGGTAGCGTCGGTAGCGGTAGTAGAGAGATGTGGCAGTCAGTAGAGAGATATGGCAGTCAGTAGAGAGATATGGCATAGTCAGATAACGGCATGCGCTATTACAGGATCGCGTTATTTGACATCTAAGCATGCGCACCTTTAATCTGCGTTAAGGCATGCGGTAATAACTTAGCGCCTGACGTAATTTTCGTACGTTTAGCGAACGTCGAGTAAACGACGTTATCCTCACCTCGGTGAAAATTGGGAAGCCCAAGATTTATAGAGCATAAATCTTGAAATCAGCCGATCTGTATTTATGTCAGTTGTTAGTTAGTTTCGGGTTCGTTCATTATTTTCTTTAGAAATTTTTGAGGTTAAGTTGATAATTTCAATACATTTAATGTTTATTTACTACTTCTTTTTCAATTTTAGAGAAAAGATGAGAAATTAGTTTATTTATTTAGTTGTAATTAAATCTATTATTAATTAATCGATCGAAGAAGATAACCTAGTTACGTTAGAATGGAACTGCAATGCCATAAGTCTGAAACAAAGCCTCGTTATTTGCTTCAATAACGTAACATAATTAGCGAACGTCGTGCGGTATCACTGACTGCCATATCTCTCTAGTGATACAGCACGACGTTCGCTAATTACGTTACGTTATTGATGCAAATAACGAGGCTTTGTTTTAGACTTATTGCACTGCAGTTCCATTCTAGCCATATCTCTCTAGTATTAGGGAGTTATCGCAAAAGATAACGTATTTGCGTTAAACGTTATTTTTGACATCTAAGCAAGCGCATATTGGTTTTCGCGTACAAAAACAAACATACGCAAGCGTAAATGTCAAAGATAACGTTTAACGTACATACGTTATCTTTCGCGATAACTCCCTAATTAGCGCTCTATGCTACGTCCGCTGAACGCGACCATTACTATCTTTTTATACCCTCACTGTGGCCAAAGATCAAGAGATATGCCCATAGATAAATAAATACCTATATCTTATAGGATATGCCTCTTGACGTATACTCTGATCTGGGATCTGGTCTCTGGTATTCCACCCCAGTTTAGTAAAACAAAAAAAAACTGAGAACTATTAAGGTTTCTCTTAGTAACAAAAACAAATTACATGTTTACTGATATTGTGATATTAAATAAAAATATCAGGAGGGCAGGAGGGGTTTATCATTCACGAATGAATTGACATTTTAAATTTACCGCCATATCTCAGCCATGGTGATATGTTCGGTTTGTTGGGAATAAAGCAAAACACAAATGTTCCCAGTTGTAGGTAATCGTAGTTTTGGCTACAAAGCATGAGCTCTCTGAGTGAATAAAAATAATAAACTCTTGTGTGTAGCTAGTGGTGGTGTACAAGACATAATAAAACATTGTCTTGAATGTCTTGTGTTGCGTAACGTTTTTTTGACATTTATGTGTGGTGTTGACGTGACGGTATACAATTCAAAGTGTGTGGATACCATGCTTTTTTGAACCAACATGGTTACACTCCATATTGTTCGTTCGAACCCTATTTGCTACTGATCATATAAATTCTGCATTTAACATAACACAAGTTAGGCTAATATGGATACTCATGTTCCTTCTACACCAAATAATCCTCACTTGGGGGATGATACCAAATCAGAAGCAGGAGCTTCATATGCTCATGCTGTTTTAAATTTTAAAACAGCCACTACAAATAACAATAAAGAAAATATCAAAGAACCTTCCGCAGATAACCAATCACAGCCAACAGTAGTAGAAAAACTAAAACAACCAGAGCCTGAAACATCCAAAACAAATGTAGATGACGATGGAAGTTTTACTCCTGTACTAAGCCATAGTAGAAAAGATCGGAAAAATGAAAAATTAAAAAAGCAAAAGCTTGTAGTTAATGGAGTAAGTGAGAAACAAGACAGACATGATAAACACGATAAGAAAGATACACATACTCCGAAAGATAAACAAAAAGATCCGCATCCAAAAGAGAAAAGGGAAGAAAAGGATACTTCCCATGCCAAGGAAGCTTCGGAAGAACCAGTAGATAGCAAAAAAGTATTTGTGGAGGCTCCTATACCTAAAGTTAACCCTTGGCAGGTTAAACAGACAGCTCCAGCAGCTGCAAGTGTTGCCAAAGACACTTCAAACGAGAAGCGTGTGTTACAACCCAAAAAACAAGAAATCACGGTAAATGGATCGACTGCTTCGTCAAGTGTTGTTAAAGCCCCTAAGGATAAACGGCGATATAACCAAAAGGTAACGTTTGATATACCTAGCTGAAAATAACTACTTCATATAAGGTAGTATCTTGAGGTTTTAAACTGAGAAACGTCTCTTATGATCATGAAAAACTTAATTTCTGTAATTTTTCCATTCCAATGCTTTATCTGAATTAGAAGTAAAGATCTTTGTGATGCTATAAATTCTAGATATCAAAATACGCAAAAAATGGTAAGTACGTACTGTTCGATATTTTCACTAGGACACGCCATTTGTGTAGAAACAGTTGGGAACATTTTCTATATAGAGAATTGCGATTAAGAAACCAAAGTTTCTATTTTGGAATAAGAACAGTTTTTAACACATCTACGAATACAGTAATGGGTGTTTTGTACGCTTAGAATTCCTAAAGGGTATGATGTAGCTATATTTGATTATTTCACGCCCTTCTTTTCTTTGATTTATATTTATTAAATAATATATACAATAATAAATATGTACCTGATGCATACTGTAAGGGTATATTAATTTTGCATCATATTTGATATTTTAATATACAGAAATATATTTATACCTGTAGGCTACTTGATTTAATTCACTTATTTATGCAAGCTGTTTCATTAACATTTGTTAACATGTTATCTTGTTAGTTGATAATGAAATGGAGAAAATGCCATTTATGTTTTAAGTTATGCGTACTAATCTAATCTAGCATGATGAATAATAATTTATCCATAATGTCTTGTCTCAGCAAGAGCTATTTGATTGTTTAAAATTGTTTGTTTGTACAGTGGTAAGAAAGAACCATAAAACTGATATAGATTTTATTGCTATAAATATATTAGCTCCCAATATTCCTTAAAGTGCTGATTTAGAATGTTTTATTATGTAAATAATGATATGTAATTTAGGTTTATCAAGTGTTAAAATATTGGGTATATGTACAGGATGTCCCTCTTAACACACATTAATATTTTCATTTATTTTAAGGGCTTTTAGAATTATGGCCTAGGTTAATTTTCTAATGAGATTTAATGGAATGGTTAGCTACTGCTCGATTTGTTGTACGGATAGTGTGAAGTATACAGTGTGTCCCACTTTTCATGGAGCCACCCTAGCTCGCTCGTTTGATGTCCGAGTCTTTAGACATAACCACATTTGATTTTTTGTTAAAGGCGTCCGATTCTAGGATGGAAAAAGGGAGTCGATTTTCAAAAAAAAAAATAAGTATTAGCAAATTTCTTTAGAAAGAAACTACACTCAAAGAAAATGATAGGTAAATTCATCCAAAAAGAGCATATGAAATCGCGCCTATCTAGTTTCATAGTTAAATCAATCAGAAAAGAATAGTCATACAACAGCTTTGTTTTCGTAAACAAATAGTAGTTCATATCTTCTTGTAGAACAACAAATTAAATAGTACAATGACATTTTTTTATGTTCACTAACCATTTTCAATTTGGTCTACAATTAAATAGTACAACGACTTTGTTTTTTGTTCACCAACTAATTTTTAGGTTGATCTACACTTTATTGTAGGCATGGGTAACTCGTGAGCGAGTTAACTCAAAGAGCCAGCTTAGTACTGCGAGTCAAGTGAATCGGATCTCGATTTCCGAATTACATGACTCTCGGCTCATTTCATGAATGCCGGCCCATTTACAGCCTTCGAGTCACCACGACTCGAACGTCGGTGACAGATAGAATAGAAACGAGTCGTTCGGTTCTTCAGATAATTCGGTTCACTTGAATCAGCTGATTATGTTTGTGAATAGGCATTGTGTTTGACGTGTGCGTAGGTGCACATTGGCATGCGAACCGACTTTCACTGTTTATTAGAGAAATGATTCCAAATCTCGCTATTTTTTCTGGACGGTGGCATCTTAAAATGTCTGTTGGAATATAGTTAATATAATAAGTAAGTTGCTTACAAATGTAGGTATCTATAATAATTAAAATGCGCGTATTTGCCTCTATAAAAGTGTGTACAAAATTATCTTTCCGAATCTCCACAGTGGCAAGAGTCATGAGTCCTGACTGTGCCAGCAAATGACATCTTCACCCCACCCGCTCATATAACTTCTCAACGCGCGCATGGCATGCGAACCGTGTGGGTTATTAAGTGAATTGTGAATCATGTAGCTCTCTTGAGTCAACTCACTGAGCCGGCTCGTTTATAGGAGTCAGATGCGAAGAGGCGGATCGGTAAAAAGTGTTACTTTGCCCATCTCTACTTTATTGTATGATGAAGTTTTGTTTGGTTGGCCAAAATCTCAGTATTGAGACATCAGACGACCCAAACCAAAGATTAGAGATCTTTAATAAGATCCATCCAAATATATCGATGATCCCCGAGAGAATTTGAACATTGCAATCATGTTATTAATTTTCTATAAATTCATAAGAGTATAAGATAATGCATGTTTGATTATTGTCAGTGATTTGTAAGTGGCGTCATCTAGGAATAATTGCTGTAATAGACTACGTGGTAAGCAAGCAAATTTTATGGTAATTCCCTTTTAGAACTTCTAGAAGACAACAATAATATTGGTTTGTCTACAAAGTACAATAATACAGCGAACTAATACTGGGTTAGAATTACAATTCGATAATACTTGATAAAGTCTACTATTTATCTAGTTTCATTTGACAAAATTCCACAAATTATTAGTAAGATGAATAAATTATAGTCTTTTGCACCTATTTTTTAAGTTTAATGTTTATTTTGTTGTGTGACAATCACCTTTTGTTTAAAAATACTATTAAATATACTTCAATTTAACAAAATGAACAATTTATATACAATTTTTTTGATTGATTTAACCCATACTATTTGCAAACAAAAGCGCTGATGCGACGTCTTAATTCATCAAACTGGATAGCAGAACGATGTTATGTTTATGTAAACAGAACTGCGGGTTAACTCTACAATAATATTGGTTTATCTGTCAACTATAATAGTAGAGCAAACTGCTACTGGGTTTACAATTACAATTCGCCAATAGTTAAAAATAAAATATACCTACTATTATCTAATTTAATTTGACAGAATTCAACAAAATAATAGTCTTATTCATCTATTTTTTAAGTTAATGTTTGTTTTGTTGTACAACAACTTTTTATTAATTAAAATAACAATCACCTTTTGTTTAAAAATACCATCATATAATTTAGTTTAACCGTTGAGTGAAAAGTTTACCAAGAGGCGCAACCGTGTACTTGAAATCGTAGCCAAAGCAGGGTCTGATATACAGTACGGCGCCACCGGCATTGGGGTCTAAGATCTTAGTCAGTTGCACAAACATCAGTTAGGTTGATGGCAGGCACTCGTATGGTTCGCGTCGCTTTTGATAAACAAGGAGATTTGTCTCTGCGCCAGAGACGGCTCTCATATAGACATAATATTTAAATGCAAACACCTACTGAAACATTCAGAAAAACGACGAAATGGTGAAATATTCATCATTGCCAGCTACATTGTATTTTTAAATTTAACCTAAAAACGGTAATGATTCTTACAAAAACATGTAATGCATACCTAGCAAATAAAAAACAATTTTGAATCAAACACATACCTTCCTGTTCTGTTTAGTGTGTGGCGTGTTTATTATGTTTATTTTCATAACAATTAAATATAAAAACCCAATGAGCTGCTGGCAACATAAAACATTTTTTTTCCCAGTAAAATAAACCATTTTGATATAATATTAAACAACACATAACAAAGAAAATTAAGTAAAAGTTCCATGTACCATGTGCATCACAAATGTGCACAACGTGATAAAGTGAATTTTATTACTTTCACATCCAGTGGAAGTATAGTAACGGCAAAAAAATTAAAAAAACTGTCATTCAAATAGGCTTAAAATGTCATGAGACGTCGAGATTTTAAATTTGCGCAAAAAAAAATTCTGTTTGCCCGTAACTTTTTTGTGCGCATGTTTACTCTGGAACCGTTAAAGATATTGACTTGAAATTTGATACACGTATGTATTTTAACGAGAACTGGAACTAGATTATATTTTCATCTTATTCCGTTGAAGGGTAAATTGGGATAAAGGGGGGGTAAATAAGTAAATCAAGCATGTAAGAGTCCATAAAATTGGTATTTAGTATATATAAGAAAAGGTAAGGGCTCAAAAAATTACTCCCATTACCACCCCCACCTCACTATTAAAGGGGGGTGGAAAAGCCTCAACATATTTTTTACTTCATTTGCCCCCTCTACCACCCCCCCCCACTACCGATGTGACATCGTTTGATAAGTTTCATAAATAATTTTCACATAGTGGAGTGCAATTTTTTTCTTCTTTGTGAGAGACTTGGATAGAAAACGTGGATGTGGAATTTTAAGGTTTATAAACAGGTTGCTAAATTGATACCAATGTTTCAAGGATAGATGAGGATATAGCAACGCGTCCTTGCGTGTGTATCTACCTTCTACGATTTTCAATTAAAATACCATGCAACCTGTTCGGTGTTTCTATTATTTTCTTTATTCTTTAATAAGTGGGTTATCTCGAGTAGTATATAGATGCGCAGTGGATTTCTTCGAGTACTATGGATGCGCGGTGGCTTTCCTCGAGTACTATAGATGCGCAGTAGGTTACTCCAAGTAATATGGATGCGCAGTAGATTTCCTCGAATAAAACGGATGCGCAATGGGTTACCTTGAGTAGTATGGATGCGCAGTGGGTTTTCACGGGTAAAATAGATGCGCAGTAGGTTACCTCAAGTAGTATGGATGCGCATTGGGTTTCCTCGAGTAACATGGATGCGCAGTGGGTTACCTCGAGTAGTTTGGATGCGAAGTTGGTTATCTCGGGTGGTATGGATGCGTAGTAGGTTTCCTCGAGTATAATGGATGCGCAGTGGCTTTCCTTGAGTAGGTACTGTTGATGCGCAGTAGGTTACCTATACGGATACGCAGTGGGCTTCCTCGAGTAAAATGGATGCGCAGTGGGTTACCTCGAGCAGTATAGATGCGTTTCCTCAGAGAAAGTGCTTGAAGTAGATTACTTCCACCGTGTAGTCCACGGCACATTATGATTGTTTATATTTTTGTCATGCCATTTGTATTGCTCCCACTTCCAGTATAAGTGTAGTAATTTTGAAAACATTTATTTAAATAGGCTTAGAATGTTATGACATGTCGAGATTTTAAGTTGAAGCAAAAAATAATTTCTATCGCGTCGGTCTCTGACGTTTTGGGTGCACGATTACTCTGGAACCGATATTGACTTGAAAATTGGTACATATATGTATTTTAACGAGATATGGAATTAGGTTATATTTTGATCTTATTCCGTTAAAGGGTTGAGTGGTAAATTGGGATAAATGGGGGTAAATAGGTAAATTAGTAAATAGTAAATTAAGCATAAAATTTGGTATTTAGTTTATTATTATATAAAAGAAGTTAAAGTCTTAGAAAAATTTTTGGCATTAACTACCATTATCACCCCCACGCGATTATTAAAGGGGGTGAAAAAAAAATTGTGATTTAGTGTGTACAGGAACCAAAGGCCTCAACCACCCCAACCCCCACTATCGATGTGGCATATCGTTTTTTGGTTTTCATTTAGAAAATTTCATAAACAATTATTTCCACATGGTGGAGTGCAAATATAGTGTTTTCGTTTTGAGAGACTTGGATAGGAAATCTGGATGTGGAAGTAGTGATTCCTTGGGCTGCGGTTTTCATTTTAAAATGTTAAAACCGCTGCCCAAGGAATCACTACTTCCACATCCTGATGTTCTATCCAAGTCGCTCAAAACGAAAAATATTTTGATACTATATTTGCACTCTACTACGTGGGAATAATTGTTTATAGAACTTTAATTATATAATATTTGAAATCGCCTACCCCAAAAACTCTGGTATTTTTAAGATATCACAAAATTATCCATTTTGCACCTTTCTTAACCGTCTTCATCCTAGTAAATTTTGAATATGTTTTAGATGACATTTTCCATTACTACTGCCGCAAAAATATTACATGTTGCAATATTTTTCGGGTTTACACCATTCCTTTCTTTAATTCTGCTGAACTGTAATAACCAATGTGTACAAAAATATTTTTTATCCTCTCCCAAATATACTGCTACTGCAGTGATGGGTTCATTAAAAGTTATTTATTTGTTTATAAGTTTTTCTCTGTAATTGCTTTTTTTAATAATTAAAACGAAAAAGCGATTTTATTGGGAAAAAGAGTAATAATTAGTAAACATAATAAAAATTAACTTAATTTGAATATCTGCGGAAAGACTGGTTAATTTTTTTTTTATTACAAGTAGGTATTACTTTTCCGAGAGCATAGTTTTCGAGGCGATAAAGTATCGCACAAATGGTACACTTCTGAAATCGCTTGCATTTTTCTTCTGGTACTAGCAAAAAAAATATTTTAGTGCGATTTCATTGAGTTCGATGGTAACAGTATTTGTGAATATTTCAAGACCTCCCAATTTGCTTACACGATTATAAAAAAGTATATTGAAATTTCGAAGAAGGTATTTTTTGACACAGCAAGAACGGTAATAAGTATAACGAAAATGCACTTTTTATAAAGCATTGAATTTTGTAGAAAAAAGTCCCTGAGAGCATATTTTTATCTATTATAGCTCACATGGCAAAGGCGCCAGCGCACAAACCTCAAAGTAACTGTTTTTCGCGCTGTTCTCCAAGCAGCCCGTTAAAGCAGTTAAATATTATTTGTCCAATGAGAATTTGTGGTCGATTTTTTTATTTATGAATTTCTGATCGCTCTGCACGATGGCGTGCTTCATTTTTCTTAAATATGCGTTTTTTATTGCAAAAAACTTTTAAAAAATCGTACATTTGAACTTTTCCACCTTGTAGGAAGTAATTTTCTTTCTTAAAAAAATGTATTTATTGTTGACATATCATTTTGTTTTTATTTATCACATATAAACAATTAATATTAGGACCGAAAAGTGTAATTTTTCATTTTCATCGATTTTTATATAACTGGAACTTATTTTTATTAATTAGTGTTTTTTTCTGTACAATTGTACATACATTTCAATAACACAAAGAATATTTAACTATTTTTTTATTTTATTTCAACATTTTTTTAATACTTGTAACTCCATTATTAATATTATGCATCGTATAAAAAACAGTTTTAAACAGAAGTTACTCATTATGTTTTGTGTAATTTAAATTTGACTATTAGCATCGCCGTTTTCTTAATTTTTTGTTTCTTAATTAAGTCGCCAGTGCCACTTGCAGAGTAGCGTAAAAAACAGTCATTTTTATGCTTACACGTGAGCACCTGTAGCTCGAAAACTATAGTAGATAAGAATATGCCCTCGCGGACTTGTTTGTAGAAAATTCCATGTTGTACAAAAAAAAGTGCGGTGCATTTTCGTATTTATTACCGTTCTCGCTACGCAAGCGCTGAAAGATCAAAAACACCATCCTCGACATTTGCGTATTCTTTTTTCTAATTATTTAAAAAAATTGGGAGGTCTTAAACGTACTCATAATTACTATTCCATGAAGCTGAACCGAATAGCAAAATAAAATATTTTTAATTTATCACATTTTTATAAATTTCAGAAATTCAAAATTGAACAAAAATCTCAAAAAAAAACATTTTTTGAACCCCAAATGGGTCTCGAGGACAAGGAACAATTGCAATTTCGAACAAAACACGATTGTTACAGCGCACAACGTGGCGACTTAAAAGATGAAATACGACAATAATTGATAGTTAAAGGTTTCTCTTGTTTTTGAATTTTAAGTGAAACTAGTGAAAGAATTATTTATCTGAGATTTTTGTTTGTAAGTTTTTATTAATAAATTTGTCCTAACAGTAGTAACTTGTAAATGTTTTTTATCAGGGCGGCAAGCAACTGTTTGCTACAGGTGCCAAATGCCCTGACGTCGGCACTGATTGCGCCGGTCTACAACCTGCGTGGAGAATTATAACTTATATATTATGTACCCTCGTTCGCTGGATATCAACGTCCAGTATTTCTATTCGCGGTTCGCGCAAAATAACACCGGTGGCACCACAAGTCAACGAACAATATGTGGATAGGGACGTGGGGGAAGCGTGATGAGCGAGATGAACATATAGGAACGGTTTTGGCCGTATAGTTGCATATCTTATAGACTCTTCAATCAACGGTTTAACAAAATTAACGATATTAATTAACCATTTTTTTTTGTTGAATTTACCCATACTATTTCTTTGAGTGTACCTAGTAAGATATTCTTAATCAGCAACTTTAGAAACCCTTTTGTACACGATAATATCGTAGTGGGTTCATAGGTGTTTGAGATAGGGGCCGTCAAAAAAACAATTTTTTCAACTAAAAATAGTTTTTATCTGTAAATCAGATTCTCAAATGAAAAAATGTATTCTTCATTTTTTGTTCAGAATAATGTATTGTACTTGTTTGAATTGATTTTACAACAAAATAATTTTTTATTTAATCAGGCAAAGATTCTAATTCGCAGGGCCGGCTATAGAGAGGGGTATGGTCGCCCCCAACTTTGAAGCCGATTCGGCAAATCGGTCACCATTCGGCACACATTTGGCAATACGTACATAAAATCATAAAAAAACTCAAAACAATGAAAACCCAATACCATAAATAATTATTACTTTTCGAGCAAGAAAACTTCTCAGAGGATATGTATCTTGACGCGACTAATAATATATATAAAGAAAATAATGGAGCAAAGGAGAAGAAGTCATTCGGCATAATAACGATTTCGCCCCGCCCCTCCATAAAAACTGCTTAAAACCGGCCCTGCTAATTCGTACCTACTTACCTACCATTTTGCTAACAAATAATCTTTAATAAATACCTAAGTAAGATAAAAGTTATTGCAAGTGTCAATTTAATTTTATAATTCTTTGCGTTTCTATGTAACCACCATCATTCCGAATACATTGCTCAATCCTTTTTCTTGTATGGCGTATAACTTTTATAATCTAAGCCGGATTGATTTCAACACATGCCTGTCTAATTCTGATCATTAACCTTTCTAGGCTATGTGGTCTGCTCTTATACACTATATTTTTTTAAACGACCCACAAATAGAAATCAAGTGGTCTCTGGTCCGGAGACCGGAGTAGAAACTCCTGCACTTTGCTTCTTAGACCTATCCATCTACCTAGAAAATTGTCTTCTATCCAACCCCTTGCAACATTATGAGCCGGACACCATCTGACATCTTGCGGCAGATTTTTGATTGAGAAAGGGTTGATTTTCATTTTGCAACAAATTTGAATACACTTCTCTATTCAATATCGGAATGAAAAAAAGGCCCAATAATCTGATCATTCCATAAACCACACCGAACATTAACTTTTGACGTATATTGCCTTTGGGCAATGGGGTCATTTAGTCAAATTTCATAATGAACTTTTTATTATAATTGTGCGAAATAATCATCAAATAGTTATTACACTGAATATCCGAGTAGTTCAAATCAAATCAAATCAAATATGCTTTATTGTCTAAAAAATACAACAGATTTTTATTGACAAAGCCAGTCCTTAATATATGTATAAAAACAAAACATCCTAGTATAAAATACAAACATAATGACACAAAAACCTTTATTTTTGTATAAAACAGGGACTTAGTCTAAAGAAACAAACAATAAAATCAAATATATAAAGTCAATCAAATGTGTCCTGAAAGAATTCATCGACTGAATAGTAAGCTTTACTAAGTAACAATTTCTTTAATTCTTTTCTAAATTTAATTTCGTTGATAATTCGCCTCAAATTTATAGGAAGATGATTGAATATTTTTTTGCTGTTATATAAGATAGAATTCTTTGTCTGAGCTGATGATGGAATGGGGAGAAGGATGTTATGAGTACGACGTGTGTAGTGAACTGGGTTAGCATTTATCTCATGTCTAAATTTTTTATGCATGAGGCATGCAGTCTCAAAAATAAAAATACATGTAAGTGTCATAATTCCATGTTTCATGGAACCAGTCCCTTACATTAGCCTTACTCATATATTTTATAGCCCTTTTTTGCAGAACAAAGATTTTATTTAATAAATATTGTGAACAACAACCCCAGAAACAAATGCCATAACGCAAATGAGAATCTATAAGTGCGAAATATGCATTTCTGACTGAGTCTAATTTTAATTCATTTGATACTACTCTAATTGCATAACAATTCGCAGCTAATTTTTTACTTAATATTGAGACATGGTTTTCGAATTTTAATTTGTTATCAACATGCAAGCCCAGAAATCTACTTTCAGTTTGATTTTTAACAATTTGGTCTTCCAAGTATACCTCATTTAGGTTGCACTTAAATGTAATAATGTTAGTTTTAGGCACATTAAAGGATAACAGATTAGCATTGCACCACTCTTTAATCATTTCTAAATCAGTGCTTACAATCTCATGGAGTTCATCAATGAATTTGTTCCGGAAATATACTGCTTTAAAATCTAATTCTTCATAAACTCGCTCAAGTCGCTGACGTCACTCTTTCCCAAGCCCTACATGCAGCTTAATAATCTTCCGCAATCGCAAGTCAGTGTTAGTATTAGCATTAAGGAGATGTAGGATCTTTTACTATGTGCAAATCTGGCTATTTAAAAGTAGATTCGTCTAATCTGCCAGAGGTGGATATTTAATTATGGTGATGGGGTATTTTAACACAAATCACCAGAATGTAAGTGCCGAAATGAGAAAAGTAAAAATGAAACGGTAAGTTGTATTGTTAAAATCATAAATAATGATTACTTACTGTGTCAGTTTTCACTCTCAAGAAGATATATTATTTTGCTAATAATATAGAGGATGTTTGTATATCTCCAGGATATACCGGGTGCCACAGACTAGTGGCTCCCCCCTATATTTCCTTTATTTTTCAACTTATCCATTTGAAATTTGGGGTGCATAAACTACCTGTAAAAATGGATTTTTGGACATAAAAAACGGTATGAGACCATTTCCGGTTTACCCGGAAATGACTGCAACTTTCGATTTTTAAATGGAACACCCTGTATATTTTTACATATTTGGATTCAAGACAACATTCTGAGTACACCATGAGATCTTCGCGAATTTTTGAATCGATGTTCAGTTTTTTAAGCATTTTAAGACATTCATCTAGAGTGCTTGGGAATACCAAAAATTTGTTCTATGGCAAGTAAAGTCCAAGGGAAAAATACAAGTTTTAAGTGAGTTTATTTCAATTTCAGAGAAGTTAAAATGACAATTTGTAATAGCGTTTTGCGTATTATTTGCGAAATATTTTAAAACTTGTCTGCTAAATGGCAATTTACTGCTGATAATTTGAAACATAAAACTGTTAAATGGTTCATGGAAAATAAGATGACAAATGGTGAAAGAAACTTAACCGACTCAGTGGTTCAGTGCTTACGTGTTAGCATTGAGATCACGGATTTTCTGGTTCGAGGGCCTTTTTCCAGAGTATGGACGTTTAGTGCCATTTTTAGCGAGTTAACGAAACTGTAGCAGTGGCCTAGACCCGATTGAGTGAAACAACATGGTTAGTCGCTGTTATCTCTACTGAGTTCGAGCCTCAGCTGCAGCAGATGGCAATATCGCAGAGAATTGTTGCTGTTAAAAAACGACCAATGAAAAAGAGAGAGGTCGTACGCCTAGCAGACAACCGCGACAAATACCATGTTGCTATAAGACATTCCTACAATGAAGGGAAGCTAATTCGATTAATTAATGGGACACAAAACGAATATCCTGCCATTTCAACGAGAACATGGATGTTCTGGTGCCTGTTTATGCCAACCGAAGCTTCATTATTCCTATTCACAAGGCTGGCTCCAGGTATTTTGCTGCCCCGGGCACAGTTTCATTTTGCCGCCTCTCTCTTATATAAATAACATTATGGTCAGGCAGGGTAAAAATGAGACAAAATGACATCTTTCAATTTTTAGGTTGCTTAGAATCGAGTCATATTTAATGAAAGATTGGTATCATATGTAAAAATGACAGGAAAAACTATTTTTCTATGTATTTTTTTTACTAAAAAGTACCGTTAATTGATAAACAAAAATAAACAGTGTCTCATTTTTACCCTCCAAGTGGGGTAAAAAAAAGACAGTGGAGGACAAATGAAAGCCACATGATTTATTCCCATTCTTATTGATGTGTACAAATGGAAGTGCAAAAATAAGACGGAGGGTTTTTTTCTTTTATATGTAATTTATTCAGATTTTTTACTAAACAAGAAGGGGCTTGCAGAAGGGCTAGCTTCTCCTAAATTAGGAAGCTGAAATGTACCTGCTTCAGTCTGCCCATTTGGTCTCTTTAGTCTCTTTTTTAGCCCGCTTTTAATTTTTTAGTTAAAATCAAATTTTTGATGATTTAAAACTATCAGATTGATAAACTTGATCACAAAATGTGAAGCATGACACTTCTAGTTGACGTCTGCCAAATACAGACAATGCAAAATAGAGAAACTGTAAAATCCCCAAAAAAGCACTGCGTGCGTTCAAAAACAGTTCTGAATGTACAAAACAAACTTGAATAAGAAACTAAGTTTGATTTATTTCAATCTGGGTTGGATATATCACCTTGTCTTTTATTTATCCCGCTACCTGTATGTCTCATTTTTACCCTGCCTGACCCTATCTTTTCAGTCTGTTATTTTTTATAACATTTTTGAAACTTAAAAAAAATACCACACCACAGAAAGTAGACAAGAAATAAAATCACATATAAGAAACAGAATGTATGTATGTAACCTACTATATATGAGAAAAATACAAAGAAATGACATTTTATAAAAATATATTTTCTTCCAATTATGTCTGTATAACCTTTCGATGTAATCAATAGTTCACGAGATACTATTGAAAATAAATGAAAATTACGTATTTTAGTGACTTTTAATGGCCTTGAGGCATGGGTTAGTGTTATCCGATCGAGTTAAAATTTTGTATACTTCATTTTTAAAATTATTAGAAAAACTTTTGGGGGTGAGACCGAAAAAAAATCCAATGTCCCTAATGTGTATGTGTATGTGTTTTTATTTAAAAACATCACCAAACATTTGTAATTACTCTGGCACATATTTTTTTGCCTATTGAAAGATTTGAAGTGTGCGTCTGGTTTTTTATTAATAATTTCAAGCTAACATTTAATCTATAAATAAGTTCGTATTGTTTTTATTGTCTGATCGAGGAAATTTTAGATAAGCAAAATATATTGTTTAAATGTGGACATTAATATAAAATAAATTACCTATTTACAGATAGGACTGATAATATAAGTGTGTATCCGAGAGTATGTCAGTATAAAAAGTTTATTTGTTTTTGTTAAAAAAATTATGTAGAAGTAACCTCAAATTGGAAGAGATTCATATCTTACACATTTATTTAATTCTTGTGCTTGTAATCATATAAAAGGCATTTTGGGCATCAACTGCAGAATTTTCAAAAGTCAATATATTTTCCATAATAATGGTACTATCAATTTCTCAAAAAATTTGTTCTCGGAATAGCAGGGTAAGTTAATATTATAGAAAGAACATTTTGAAGGTATTTTTAATAATAAATAAATAAAAAATATTTGGGGTGCTAAATAGATAAGAACTGTATGCTGTAGTTACTCAGATCTGTATGTTTATCCTAATATTACATTCCCAAACAGCCTATCAGAAAAATGTATTTTAAATTTCCCACAAATCCACAAAAACTGGAATCTGGAATATAAGTGAAGCAGATAGAGATAAATTTATGTCTAATGATGTTACTTTCACCAAAAAATATCCAATATTATTTCAAGGTTTTCGGAATATATTAAATACTTTTATAATGAATAAAATTAAAATGTCAATTTTTACATTTAAGTACTAATAAGTAGTGTCCTTTATTGAAAAATTTCCATAAGCCTGTTAAAATTTTATTACTTATATTGAAAGAAAATTTACATAAAATATTGTGTTACCGTTCAATTAAGTATTAAATAGCATTCTAATTTATTATTGTGCATAACTGGTTATACACCACATAAAATGTGATCTGCTTTTTATATCAGACCAGCACGTAATGCGTTTTTGTGACTAATATGGTTCCGAAAGTCTTCCTTTCCCAATCTCGTGGTTATCATGGTCTTGAAATTCCCATCAAGTTATAAAATAATTTGTATGGGAAATGAAATATTTATCAAAAAAACTTTTTAAACATGCATTTTTCATTTTCTGTTCCATTCTCTTTTTATTTGCAACATCTTGACAGACGTTTTGTGATCCATGAGTTCTTCTTGTTGGCCTCCCTTTGCTGTACGGCACGCCCGACAGCACCACACCATTTGTCGCGGTTGCCTGTTAGGCGCCCGGCCTCACAGAAACTCTTTTCCATCAGCTTAACACTTTGGAAAGCATCCTCTTGGCCTCTTGCCAAAAACGTAAAAATTCACAGTCATATGCTCACTAATGTTTTCAGTAAGTGAGAAGAATGATTTTAAAGACAATAATTTTGTAATTATAAAATATAAAATAGAAAAATTGTATACGGGATGATCCATTTTTAGGTGGCATCCTGCGATTATTCACCTTATTTAAAAAAATTGGGTGTTCGTTTTTCCCTTTTTTTATTTTCAACTTTTCTAATAACAATCAAAAGTGTGTCGGTCTAACAGGCTCAAGAAAGGTATTTTTGTTGATATACGGTAGAATGAGGCATTTTCGGGGTGTTCTTTCCAAGAGTTAGCATTTTTAGCTTCTTAATATTTTTTGGCTTGAACAATGAAATAACTGAAAAAAACTATATTGACAATAGATGTTAATAGACTAAATAGATTTTAGCATGAAAAATCATGGTACTCTTAATTTTTATGAAGTCAAGTCAATTTTATGGACTCTTGCTTGCTTTACTAATATACCCCCAACCCTTCAACGGAATAAGATGAAAATCTCGACTTCGTTATAATACGTACGTGTACCTTTCAAGTCACAAGGTGGGGTTCTTTCCCCCCTTTTATGGTCACTGCTTGTGGATGACCTGCTGGCCATTCTGTATCTGTGGGGAGCCGAGATTCAAGGAAATGCGGACGATCTAGTCATTATGGTTAGAGGAAAATCTGAAGAGGTACTCTCTCATACCTTTCAAGAGGTGCTAGATACAGTCTGCAAGACTTTAATAGTACCCTTCACCAGAAAAAGGAGGCTGAATAATTTAGAACCGCCCTCCTTAGTAGGTGAAACTATTCCATTTGTGGGGAAGTGAAATACCTAGGTGTTACACTAGATAAATCACTTAACTGGAACTCCCATCTGGAAAAGGTATAATCCACAAAGCAAGAATGTCCCTGTGGACATGTCGCAGAATTTGTGGAAAAACCTGGGGCATAGGTCCTCAACAAACATATTGGATATACGTTACATTCATAAGACCAATGGTAGCGTATGCCTCCATAGTTGGGTGGTCGAAAGGGCTACAACAAACGACCAAAGCCAAACTCTCTGTTCTACGGAGATAAGCATGCCTGGCAATAATTGGTGCAGTAAGTACTACACCGTTAACTGCTCTGAAAGTTCTCCTGGATCTTCCCCCTCTTCACATCTATTTGGAGAGAGAGGCCAGGTGGACAACATACAGACTTCAACAAGCGGTAATTAATATGCCGCAGGCTAGCAGCATGAAACGCAACAGGCTGTCAGATGACATGGATTTGTATGACATCCTGGGAATGCTTTCAGATGTAATGCCTACTGTGACCAACTATGAACTGCCCGTTATAGAAATAGAAAAATATTTATTGTAAGCACATTGTAAATACAGTGTACAACACAAAAGGTGACGTTCGTATAAACGTTCTTCTACGCCCTTTAACGTCCTGTTTCCTGGAAGAGACGAATGGGATAGGAACAAAACCAACCTACAAAAAGCAGACATCTGCTGGTTTACAGACGGCTCCAAAACCTCTGAAGGAGTTGGAGCTGGACCACTACAGTCGCAACCCAAAGGTAAGAATTACTTCGAGCCTGGGTAATAATGCGACTGTCTTTCAGACAGAAATTCATGCCATTGAACTGTGTACAAGGAGGCTTGAACAGATGCATCCTAGACACAGATCAATAAGAATCTTTTCAGACAGCCAAGCAGCTCTCAAAGTACTTGGTTCATATCGCTGCAATTCTAAATTGGTCTGGACTGCTAAAAGGCTCTAACCCAATTGGGTAGATATAATAAAATTAACTCTGATCTGGATACTGGTCCATTCTGGCATGGAGGGCAACGAAATAGCCGATTTCTTAGCCAGGGAAGGGCCTGTTACTAGCCCACTCACATATCAACCTAACCTAACGTAACCTAACCTTTCAAGTGAATGTCATAAATCGTTCCAGAGTAATCGTGTGCACAAAAAGTTACAGACAGACAGACCGACAGACAGTCAAACGTTTTCTGTTTCATTTGTTTTTTAGTTTCCCAGGATTGGTCTAAGAGTTTTAAGATATTTTTTATTTATTTTTTTTTAAAACAGGAAACATTTAAAAACTGCATTATCTTGATGATGAACTAGCATAAAGCTACAAAAGGAAAACTTTTGGAGTAATATCTTATGTAGGTATATACAGTGTGTTCCATTCTTCTGGGAAGCACCCCTCATATTATCGTGCTCCACCACATTTTATTTAATTTGTTAGGGTGACCACCCTGTATGTTTTTTTTCATATTTTTCTTTGGCAGTTGTATTAACTGCATGCGAAATGTCAAACTAATGAAATTATACTTAAATGACAGAACTAAGACGTCACCAAAGCATACTTTTCAATAAATACAATTTTTCCTCTTCAAATTGGGCTTGTTTTCAAAGAATTTTTGAGATCTATGCGACTGTTTTCTCGAAAACGGTTGGAGTTATCAAGTTCTATCAAGTGTACCTTTTTTACGTAGAAATGACTCCTGCATGAGATTTTCTAGTCAAAAGTGCCACTACGTTAAGTAAAAAGAAAGATTTAGCTTATGAGGAGGCGCGCTCCACTGGATAGTGGGATGTAATACATAAATTATTGTTTCTTAGCTTAAAAAATGTTTCCTTACCAAATTGGGAGAAGATCGGTCAAGAGGTAGTTGAAATATTGCAAAAAAAAAGAAAAATAGCTTTGACACCCTGTATCTCAGTAAGGAGGCACATTTTATGTAAGTGTTTCAGGTTAAATCTTCATATTTTGGACTAAGGATTCTCCAGTTAGCGTATGCTCAATTATTAATGAAACTCCTGTATATTTGTTAACAAAACATGCGTCCAAATGATAGTGCCCAAGGAACAATTTTAGTTTCTTAAATGTATACAAGGGTGCTATAAAACTATTTATAAAATGCCTTGAAAAATCTATTTTGCTGTAACAATATCCTTAATACCATCATAAAGCGACTTGTAGACTAAAAGGGCCCACCCTTATGAAGGTTGTTAAGGCCTTTTGAAATTCCATCATAAAACTCCTTAGTGAGGCATAGTGCTGCTCTTGAAAACCTTGTTCGGGCCGTTTTAAAACCTTTCTTAAAACCTATTTTAAAGCTGTCAGAAGCTTTTCTATTAGCTTCCTGCATTTCTAGAAAACACCTAGAAGGCTACCTTAAAACTGGTTTTTAAAACCATATTAGAACTGAGAAGCTATAAGAATGTCCACGAAGGAATCCAAATGATTTTATTATTGCATTTATTTTTTCTAAACTGATTTAAGCAAACACACCATCAGACTTATTGAAGATAAAATGGAATTTGAAATGTATAAAGCGTAGAGCACTATAACCTCTCTAAGGCCGATTTAAAAGGTAATAAAAAGCCAACAGCTATGACAAAAAAATTAAAACCAACGGCAGTTTATCGTTAAAACTACATAAGAAAGGCCCAAAAAACAAGAGCCCCTCAGAAATAATAATGATTTTAATATCCATACAAAATTTGCATAGACACACGTAATCAGCAAATTTAAAGAAGTGGGCTACTTCTCGGTTCCCACGGTAATTTTCAGTCGTTTCTTGTAATTCTACCTCAATTTTCTAACGAAAAAGTGATAATTATAATTGTGAGATTGACCTTGAATATTTTTATATAACAGGAAAAACATGGCCGGCCAACCAAAAACCTAATTGTCATTTTACAGTCCTCTCCAGTGTTTCCAGGTCTAGTGAAATTTCACTAGGTCTGGTGATTTTTTTAAAATTAGTGATTTAGTGAAAACTTTTATGAAAATGCCCATTTTTAATGATTTTTGAATCATCCAATTTATTGCCCTCTACTGGTAGGTAGACAAACATTAAATTCGAGTTGCGATCCATTTAATACAGAACTGTCCATGTTAATCGCTACCACGGTCAGTAAACTCTACGGTTACCTCGATCAGCAGCTCTTAGACGAGAGAGACGCGCGGAGCGGGGAATCGAATGAAAGAGACAGACATATCTGATTTTCGTGCAAAACACACAGACAAAGATGCCTGTAGTGTCTACAGCTGACGTAGGTCTTTCATTTGATTCCCCGCTCCGCGCGTCTCTCTCGTCTAAAAGCTGCTAATTGAGGTAACTGTATAGTTTATTGACCGTGAATCGCTACAATCGAATAGCCTGGGCTCGTTTCCCTCTAGCGGCTCGTAGACAAACAGTACTTTCTAGTTACAAACCATTTAATACAATACAGGGTACGAAGTCTGGCAACGAAATAATCAGATAGAGGACGCTCAAAGCTATATTGTGCTCAGAGAGCTCAAGAAAATTACGTGTCCTAGAAACACTACAACTTGAAAATTAAAGATGAGAGCTTTAATTTCAAATCTAGTGAAATTTTAGTAAGATTTAGTAACTTTTTAAAGCGTTGTCTGATAACTTTTAAAATTTTGATCTGGCAACACTGGTCCTCTCATTAAACTATATATTCTAATGATGGTAATGACCTAGAACATTTACTCTAAATGAAGCCCTTTTAGTCTTTTTGTATACTATCACAAATAATCCCTTTCTTACAAAAATGCAAATGCACTTGGCGAAGATCACATGGACTTGATAAAAGCTGTAATAAAATGTTTGGGACGTTGACATTTGATACAAAAAACTTAAAACTTAACCTCAAAATAATTTGTATGTGTGTGTGTTTTAATAGTCCTTTCAAATGGCCACTCTTTTTTATTTTCTTCCACCTTTCCAAAAAAGACTTAATTACACATCAGTAAGTCGTGAAATGCTTTTAATTAACACACACGCACACACATGCATCAACGACACTTCAGGCGACATTGTTTATTATTTTTATAATAAATGTTTTATTGAGGTTTTGGAAAATGTTTTATGGGATTAAAATTTGCCTTTTAGATTTATAGAGGCCTTTTTTTCTTCATAACGGTTTCTAGTTTTGTAATGGCCTTTAATAAGTACTAATAGGCATTGAAAATGTCTAGTTTTAAAAAGGATTTAAAATGCATTTATTGCAAATATGTTAAAACCATAAAGAATAATTTAAAGCCTCTTTAAATCTAAATAGAATTTAAGACATTCATAAAACTAATTAGCTTTATGGAGAGTTTTATGTAGGTTATGATAAATCCATTACAAATACATATTATCCTAGAAGCAAATTAGCTTTATAATTAGGTCTTACAGAATGCTTTAAAACTTACTATTAAGAGCAAGTATACTTGAAGCCTAAAAGGCCTTAACTACAACATCAATAAAGTACATGACTATTTCCTAACACCTGACAAACCTTTCTTAAAACCTCCTCAAGTCCAAATGACTTTTAAATTGTTCCTTGGGTGAGGCGCGTATAAAAGAATATAAAATTTCGTTTTTTTTTTAACTAACTTCCACATTTTTTTAAAATATGAAAATAATTTGAGATTAGGCCTTGATAAATGAGTAATTTACGATGAAAAATTCAAAGTGGCCTTCTTTCTTAAAGTGCCAAAAAATTTTATGCAAAAATTTGCAACTTTTTTTTGCATACGAAATTTGCATTCAAAAATTATGAAAAAAATTGGGTAAATAGTCCAACATGTAAGTGACAACTGTGAATTTTTTCGTATTTTTTCATACAACGGTATCCGAGAAAATTTTAAAAAACGAAAATCAAAAAAAAAAACCACCACTCCTCCAATATGGCGGCTGCAGGCTTGAAATTTTGGAAAAATCATATTTAGGGTGAGCCCTTCAAATGGTTGATAACAAATAAAATTTTGTTTGGGGGCAGATTTTACATGCTTATCCTGCTATGCCCTTTGCATACAGTGAAAACACCTAATTAGTGTCATTTTACATTTCCTGAAAACGCGTTCTATTACGGACAAAAACTGAGCTTTTTTAAATTCCATACGGCGAAATTACCCACTCCGCCCCTGTATAAATCGGAGTAATTTACAAATTACATTTATTGCGAGAATTGGCAAGGTTATCTGGACTACTGTTCCTCATTCCCTCTTTTATCTGCGCAATTATAGCGACTCCTTTAAGGATGTTTAATGAAAATGGAGAAAATAATTTGACGGACAATATAGCGCACAACACTACGTGTATTGTTGAGATTTAGTTAATATAAAACAATGGTTACTATAGCAGCTCAACTTCTGAGTGTGTGGCGTGAGTTTGTGGATATAAACACGTAGGTTATTTTAAAAGTCAGATAGCAAACATTACGTCATATAGCGCATTTCTTCGACTATTTAATGTTTTGTGTACTTCTGTTCTAAATACAGCGATAATTCTGTAACCACCGTGCATATGGATATTAAAAAAAAATCGCCGTTTTTTGTGTAATTTTTTATAACCAGGACTGTATTTTTACCTGTATCGGTATGTGAACAATAAATATGGTATGTACATTTTTATATTAAATCGCAGTTTCTGTCAACGCGTTTGTTTATAAAATGCGTTTATTTTAATTTTTTTTCACATCATTGCACTGAGAGAAGCTAACAGAAATTTGTTTAAATTCCTGTGTAAATATGCGTATTTTTAGGCTGTAAGAACATTTTAATATTCGTAGGTGCTGCTGAATTTAAATACATATACTGCCGTCCTAAGCCAAAAAGACGTATCTCAAGTTTTGGCCGAAATGCATATTTTTATACCTTACGATAGCTGGAGCTATTTTCTATATATTTCCATAGCGAAATAAACGTATTTCAATCGTTATGTATTTTTAAAGTGCTAACAAAGTTTGACGTATCTAAAAAAATATGAGAAACCCTAAGCGATTTAGCCAATTAGACGTATCTCATTGTAAAAAAAAAAACTAGTAACCTAATTAATATAAATTCATAACTACACCACTATTAACCTCTACATTAGTAGGGGTAAGCGAGGGGAATTCCGATCACTTAAGCAGTAATGACAATAACATTCTAATTTTTCTGCATAAACAACTCAAATTACATACATATATCACCAAAGTATCTGGCTGTACACTACAAATTCGAAAATTACGTAATGACTATTAGAATCAGAAATTTGATAAAAAAAACGATAGAAATCATTTGATCGATATTGCCCTAGTTCAGTTTAATTCCGATCGGAACATGGGTAATTCCGATCTATTGTGGTTAATTTCAATAAAAGCCTGTTTCTCATGGGAAAAGTAAAATAAATGAACAAAAGGGAACCAGTTTATATTTTGAATAATAATATATAATCATATGCAAATTTCATTTACATGAACAGAAGTCACAGATGTAATTTTTTGGTGTATCAAAACCAGTACATGCTCTATGGGCCCATCCTGCACACAATATGCATCTGTACCACACTTCATTGTGACGCCCTCGTTCTCCACAAATAATGCAAAGGTCTGACTCCATATTGTCATTACGATTCATTGGTATATCATCTTCAGAAGAAGACGAATTTGCAAAAACTTGCCTGCGGGTCCTTTCTACTGCTTGGATCAGGGGTTTAGGCATTGCAGGTACCTCTGTGCTTTGTTGTTTTTTTCTTTTATTTTGAATATTCTCTTTATTTTCAACACTAGTTTTTCTTTTAAGTTCTACTTTGGTATTCACTATTTTCTTGACATCTTGAGTTTTCTTTTTACTTTCTGTTATATTCTTCTTCTCCATCTTTTCTAACTTTTTTTGCAGTTCAAGTTCTAGTTCTTTTTTCTTTGGAGTTTTTGTTAAAACCTCAGAATGCATTTTCGCTCTTCCTTTTCCTTTGGAGGAAGATTTTTTTTTAATTTCTGGTAAAGGTGCTATGTCTTTAAATGAACACTCCGATATTCGTTGAGACGTTGGTGTTAAATTTTGATTGCTACCTGAAGGCATAGGTAGTACATCTGAAAAGTGCTCTCCTGATTTTACAGATACTGTTTCAGCTAGTGCATCTGGTGGTTTATGTGGTACATCGGAATAGTTTTCCCCTCGTGGGTAATTACAGATTAGATCATTTGCACAAGGTATTAACGTTAACTCACCTTCTTCAATTTTACTACTATTTATTATGTAGTCAGAGGCAAGAAAATCATCATCTGTGAAGGCCGTAGGATCTAACGGACAGATGCCGGTTTTCCTAAACCCCTTCACCGCCTTATCAATTGAAGCAGCTTTAGTGAACGCAGTGTTAAAAATACCTGCCATTTCGTCAGGAGTGATTTTTTCATAAGGATGATTAGTCATCCAAATTCGGCTAGCTTCTTTCAAGGCTTTTTTTAAAGGAGCAAAGAAGCTGACATCTAGAGGTTGTGTACGGTGAGAAGTGTGGGGCGGAAGAGACACCATAACAATTCCATTGCTGCGACAAAATTCATAAGAAGCAAGTGAAATATGGCTCGAGTGGTTATCAAGTACTAATAAGACGGGTAATTCTGGAGTGGAATGAGAATAATTCAAAAAATGCTTCAACCAAGTGAGGAACAACTCTTCATTTGTCCAACCATTCTTAGAACATTGATAAGATGTTCCTGCTGGGCCATCCCTTTTCATAAATTTACTTAATCTCACCCTCGGATAAATAAACATGGGTGGCACATAGAAGCCACTTGCACTCATAGCACACATAACTGTTATATTTTTTCCTCTTTCCCAGCTAGCAGCAACACCAACTCTTTTATCTCCAGTCTTTGCCAAAATCTTGCTAGGTTTCTGTACGGTACTTATGCCAGTTTCGTCGGCATTATATATTCTATCAGGTGTAAATTTATACTTGTCCATAGCATACTTAAGATTTTCAAAAAAAAGATCAATTTCTTTCCTATTAAAAGCAGTGATCCTGTTCATACTTGTAGATTGTGGTCTTCGAAGTGAAATACCAGGATTTCTCTGTCTAAAGCCAGTAACCCAGTCCCGGCCAGCTAGTTTTGTTTCTTTGTTAAAATTATGTTTTACATTTAGCTTTTCGGCATAAGAAAATGCAAGTTTTCGAAGGTCCGTTATTGTAAGACCGTAAAACAATTTTGATAGCAAACCTATGCGATCTGAAATTTCTTTTTCTTGAGTCTTAGAAAAAATGGGACGCCTACCAAGACATAATTTATGTTTATTCTGTGTCCTCAAGTGGTCATGTAGTGTACAATAAGGAATGCCATAGTCTTTCGCTGCTTTTCTTATTGATTTTTTCTTATCCTGAACAGCTTTCATTGCCTCAGCTAGCGTAGGTTCATCCCAAGAAGACTTTTGCGTAGTGCGTAACCTCTTTCGGGGCATATCGTAATTGCTGCAATCTGAAAACAATTATTATTAATATAACAGGTATAGGCATGCAACATGTGGGCAATATCGATCATGGGGTAAATCCGATCAATCGGAATTGCCCAACAAGCACACACTTCAAACATTTGGCAATTACGAATTAGAGGTTATAATTTTTGGTCATAGATATATCGCAATGTTGACATCATATATCAAGTTTTAAGACTGCATAGTCATTCAAAGAAATCACATTATATATATTAAGTATTTACTTACCTAAGATATAGCGAAATTTATAAGAAATCGATAACAATCAGAAATGTTGATATTAATTCCGACGACGACGTTCGAGCGCTTTACTGTAAATGACACGTAATTGTACATATTTTTCGATAGAGGTCGCACTGATACAGAAGTTCTAGCATTTACAGGGGCGTTTAAATTACGGTGATCGGAATTACCCACTGATCGGAATTCCCCTCGCTTACCCCTACAACTACAAAAAAAATATTGACGCGATTTCGAAAATTCAAAACATGCCTTATATCTCAAAACAGTGAAACCTTGAGATACGTCTTTTTGGCTTAGGAGGGCAGCATAGTGGAGTCAAATTAGGATTTTAATGTGAATTGTCTGGTCAGGGCAGTTTTTCTGTTTCAACGTGATCAGGGGGTCAACTTAAGTTCACAGCTCAGTTTTGCAGTTTCTACGAGATCGGCGTATTGTTTATTTAAACAATTTAATTTTGTAGACCGTGTTTTCCATCGGTTTTCTTTGAATATCTCGAAATCTATAAGTCCAGTGGAAAACAATGAAAAGAAGGAAAATGTTCGTTTTGAGCTGTACAATAAAAGTACATAAACTATAATTCATTCCAATTGTTATTATTATTTAAAAAAAATTGAACATTGCGAAATTATGCGTTTTTAAACAAATCGCTATTGTTTAAAAAATAATGGATAATATTCAATGAAATAAAGTACAGTCACCACTTAAAATGTCGAATCAAAATGATTACTGAAACGGCTCAAATATACAATTATTGCTAAAACTTTGCACCCTTGTGAAATTCTGCCATCAAGTCCAAGAAATGTGTACGATGGCTCAAATTGAAGCATTCTATAAGTACTTTAAGATCACGGAGAAAAACATTTTTTTTTTCAAAATTTAAACCAGTTTTATTGCAGTTTATAGTTTTCGAAATTTTAGTTATAAACAAATTCAAGTAACTCTCTGGTTTTTTTATGAAATCAAAAACGGTAAACGAGTAATTAAAAAAAGCCAACTTTAAAAAAAAATGAATGCTTTACTTGCATTTGGATGAGATACGTTTGTTTTTACGTTTAGGTCACTTATAAATAAACAAATCGATCCAAAGCTACAATTGTTAAAATAACATATAAAATGCGCGTAAAGTACTTATAAAAAGCTACAATTTTAGCTATCGTACACATTTCTTGGTTTTGACGGCAGGACGTCACAAGGGTGCAAAGTTTTAGCAACCATTGTATATTTGAGCCGTTTTAGTAATCATTTTGATTTGAAATTTTATAAGAGCTAGATTTCTCCAAAATTTCATTGAATATTATCCATTATTTTTGAAAGAACAGTAATTTGTTTAGAAACGCATTATTTTGCAATATTCAAATTTTTTTAAATAATAATAACAATTGGAATGAATTATAGTTTATGTGCTTTCGGTGGCGTAACCAGAAGAAATTGATCCGGGGGAGGGGGGGCAAACCCTGATCTAACTGACCTAATTTAAATTTTTTACTTAACCTGTTACCAGGGTGGTAAACACAAAATACGGGCCCGGTGAGAAAAAATTTGGAAAAAACGGCGGTGGAGTATAATACAAATTTTCATCATCTTAAAACCGCCTCCCCTCTCGACAGGCCTGCCTGTTACGTCAACTTACGGACTCAGTGGGCTGCTGCTGTGCTGTGCATATCTGCATTTGGATGTGCGCCAACGCTCAAATGCAAAAAGCTTCTTTTTCAAGAAATCAAGAATTATTCTAGTTACCAATGAAAATTAACAAAGAGCGCAAATTGGTAAATTATTTAATTAAAGGTAATTAACGAAACATAAATTCGCTTATAAAATGAAACAGAATAACAGAAACGAAACGTATATTACTAAATAATTAGGCTTCGCTTGACTTTTGCGAGCTCCTGACACACTTCACCGCAAGTTACAGGAATCTCTGCTTGGTGAATATTTAGTAGGGCCAAGCCATTAAGGCGACTTGTGATTGTTATATTTCTGAGGTAAGTTTACAGTCTTCTTAAACTCGAGGTAATAATTAATAGTCAGTTGTAGCTCTGGGGGCCATTACCCCCCCCCCCCCCCTTCTGGATACGCCACTGTGTACTTTTATTGTACGGCTCATAACAAACATTTTCCTTATTTTCATTGTTTTCCATAGACTTATAGATTTCGAGATATTCAAAGAAAACCGATGGAAAACAGTCTAAAAAATTAAATTGTTTAAATAAACAATACGCCGACCTCGCAGAAACTGCAAAACTAAACTGTGAACTTAAGTTGATCACCTGAACACGTTAAAATAAAAAAACTGCCCTGACCAGATAATTCACATTGCGAATTTTTTGGTCTTAATTTGACTCCTCTAATAGTAGGAGAAAGACGATTGGGCCGATTTGCTTTGAAACTTATTATCACTGGGCATTTCAGTATGACATTGTCCACAGAATTTAAAAATGTCTTTACACTTAATGTGGGACTTACCATCAATTCCTTAGTGACATGAGCCTAACGATTTGGAGGGCATCCTCTTCTTGCCATCTAGTTTTCTCTAAACTATGAACCGTCCTGTTGATGTGGCCAAAAAATGAGAGAATTCAGGAGAATATGATGCTGGGAATCACTTTCTGTCCTGCTTTATTTTGAAACTTTCCTTAAAACTATATTTATATAGGTATTTTAAATAGACGTACATTGTACGATACTGCCAAATCCTACAGAGCAATCAGCCTTACATTCTTCCTGCTCAAAACGTTAAAGAGGTTGATTGAAATGATGTATGCAGATGACTTGGCAATTATCATCAGGCTAGGCGGTTTTGTTGAACCTATAATCTGCGACACCACTCTAACAATCTCCTGGAAAGATCACATAGAGAGACAAGTACAAAGGGACACTACAACTCTGTGTGTAGAAGGACCTTTGGTGAAACACGGGAGTTAAACCCCAGGGTAACAATGTGGTATTATACTGTTATAGTAAAACCAATAATTGAGGCTGTCATCCCCAAGAGGGATGACAGGCCTGCCGATATCGTCTGATTCACAGACTGATCGAGGTTTGAGGAAGGTGCTGGAGTGGAGATATACGGTGAAAGGCCCAGGGTTGAACATTCTTATGCCTTGGGAAAATTCGCCACAGTATTCCAGGCAGAGATCTTCACTATTTTGGTCTACGCTCAGGAGAATAACCGAAGGAAATATTCTGACAAGCACATATATATATGTAGCGATAGTCAAGCGGTCCTCAAGACCCTTGCATCAGTCCGACCAAGTCAATCCTGGTTCAAAACTGTAAACAGGCTCTTTGTGAACTTGACTCATCCAACTGGGTCAAGCTGCTCTGGGTGCCTGGACACAGCAACACAGCGAGCAGATGCTCTGGCCAGAGGGCTTCTGAGAGGCCCCTACTGAGTCCGAAGCTGGTTCTCGGCTACCCTAGATCAAATGCCAAGAAGTCAAATACTGGACACGGCCCTAGTTTTTTTGACTTCTGGGCTCCGGCAAGCGAAGGTGACAACCCCGACTGCAGGTTCTGTGGGGACGAGAGGAGACTTCCATCCACGTCCTTACTTCCTGCTCTAGTCTTATGAACTTGAGTCACAAACACTTTGGCATTGGTTTTCTGGTGCTGGAGGAAATAGGGAATGCCCCATAGGAAGGATTTTCGCCTTTGGGTTAGAATCCGGCCTGAATGGGGGAATTCAATAAATTCGTAGCGATAGTACATTGGACCACAAGGCCTGAGGGCGGCGACCCTTCGTCGCCCCGCTAAAAGAAGAAGACCAATAATTACTACTTATGCTTCGGTTGTTTGGTGGCCTACTGTAACCAGGCTATACATCAGCAGAAGCTAACACAACTTCAAAGACTCCTTGTTTGAGAGTCACGACCTTCTGGACCTTGTGCCCCTTTACCTGATGATTGTAGCCGAGACTCTTCTGGGGGCCAGGAGTGATGATATGATGCCTTCCTTCTCCTTCTCAGAACCCCATGAAATCCTCAAATGGGGACACATTAAAGTATAGCCAGAATTTCTGTCTGGAATGTAGTGAAGTAAGAGGGACTTATACTCGCTCTTAGTCATTCTCCAAGTATCTCTGCTTCAGCTCCTGCTGTAGAAAAAAATTATATTAAAGTGATGAAACAATTTGACTTGGGAATCTCATTCAGAACACGTTAATAAAATTGAATATTGAAAAAAAAATTGTTTGTGTTTTAGGTTTACCTCTAAATGTTTGAATAAAAATGTTGTACATATGTAAAATAACACGGTAGAAAAAACTAATTCATGGTGATTTCTATGGCAAATTATTTTTAGGTAAATTGAGTTGTAATAACTTTCAAAGCCAAATTTCACCAATGGTTTTATTATGTTCATAAAAAACCAACCATATCTAAGAGGGTGATTATTTAAAATGTTTTAGCTATACAGAGTAGCACTGAAATAATTTTGTTCGATTAGCTTAACTTTTATCGTTTTGTGAGGTTTCGAAGGTAATATTACAACTATATATTCAGGCTACCTACTGACCGGGAAAACCTGCTTTGCTTAATTTACTTTCAGCTCCTTCGGTAAAAAGTACCACTAAATTTTTGTGCCGCTTGGTACATCGACATTGATAATTGCTCAAAGCAAAGGCTAGAAAGGACTCCGCACGTTTTACAGGTAAATTGGTGGCCCACGCGGTAGCGCTACCTAAACGATCACTTATCATTTACGTCATTGATCAGTTGTGTGCTGAACGGTGTATTCTGTCTCTATTATGTGAGACCATCATGATAGACAGAGAGCAACTGTCATCTGAATAAGCATGCAAAGTATTAGTTGAGGTTAATAGTAGTACCAACAACTTTATATTATATTTTTCTTAAATTAAACTAAATATAGAAATGTTATTTTATAGTGAACAATTGGACAGAGGCTTACGTACTTAAAAACTAAAATACGGCTGTTTAGTGATATTGATAGATAAAATTTATTTAAAAACATCAGTTAGAAATAGTGAAATGTATCCGGTTTTAATAAAAAATAGTTTAATATAGCCCTAGTATCGAAACTTTTATTTATTTGGCCACTAAAATCAAAACACAACAATATTTAATAATCTTCACATTCGTAAATAATTTCCAATTTTTCTTGGGTCATTTTTGTGACCTTCCGATTAACCAGCACACACAGAAAATGTTTGCTTAGGTTTATATGTTAATAGACAAGACAAAAGTTGTGTTTATGTCTAATATTTTCAAATTCAAATAACTGATCAGTGATCATGTATCATGTATCATACAATTATTTTGCTACATAAAATGGCTACCTTAGCGATCACCAGTGATCAGTCGGGCTAATATCGTTCATGCAAAATGATCAGTGAGCGCTACCTGATCGCTCACCGTGATGAATGCAACCATTGTTCAGAAACAGTTGATCTACAACATATCAAAAATTCATCGGGCCGCTAACTTACCTATAAAACGTGTGGTATCCTTTAACAAATTCTCCTGGATTATCTGGAAAAATCAGGGAATTTAATTTTGTTAAACTGGTGGGTACCGACACAAATATTACTTTAAGTATAAAAGAATGCTACTAACTGCTGTAAATAATTTCTCGAAATGTAGTACTTTTTTCATTGTGATATATTACTTAAACCTATAACCCTTAATACTAACTAAAAAGGAATCATAATTGTGGGGTTTTAGATAGATATAGGCTTTAAGAAATAGTCTCAATAATGTTGTAGGTGCTAAATGTGTAAAGGAGAGCAGTGTATATATTTTGTATAAAAACCTCATTGTATAAACTATGTTGAAAATAGATAAAATTTGTTGAACAATTGAAACCAGTTGACTTGTACATTTTGCCTTTATAGTGTTTGTATAATTTTACGATTAACAATTTGACGTAGCTGTTAGACTTTGTGGGATGTGGCCAATTAAAAAAGAATATATACAAGTTTTTTGTAATTTAAAACGAGTACACTAGAAGCCTAGAAATATAGTAAGATGGATTTTAAATTTAGGAAACTGAAATGCGACATAAAAGTTTAAATTGTGTTAAAAAAAATAATGTTTTTTTTTCAGGCTAGTGATTTTACTGATATATGTGATTGGCCCACCTTAGGAAACAACACTGCTGAGGTTAGTGTTATTATTTTCTATTTATAATTTACAATTTTTGATTCTTGGCAGCTACTGTTGTTTTGTTTTGTATTCAATTTCAATCTCCATGGTTTAACAAATTTCATCTCTTTCTATTTTATTTACTTATATCAAATTATATCTTTTTGCAAATTGTAAAATTAATTTTGCGATTGTTGTAGCTCGATAGGTTGGAAAATACACAAGGTGCTCACGCAGTAATGCGTTTTCTGATATTAACGTTTTAGAAAAGAGATTTAGGTAGAGAGAATATTTTACAAGGCTGCATTTTTTGAAATTATTTTTGTTTCTACAGGATGTTGTTTTTAGTTTAGGAGGATCCCTGGGAACAGTCTCTGTATTTATAAAATTACGAATTCTCTAATAAACAGGGTAGCAGGCCAAAAATGGCCTATCGGCCCCGGCGTGCATGATGTTTATTTATTTTTTTTTCATTTTGAATACTATCAGTGGCACTTACAATTTGATCAAATATCAACCCTTAATATTTAATTGTTTAGGTGTAGTAAAAACCATCGAAAATAATTTATGTTTTTAAATGGCTTAATCGATTTAAATTTAAAAAAATGTATTGTATATACAGGGTGATTCTTTTAAGGCGGCCATTAGAATATTTCCCACTTGCAGATGAGATAGCCATTTGAGATTTGGTACCCTACCCTAATCGACCATTGCGAGTCCGAAAATAATAATTTCAAAATGGCGGCACTTCCGGAAACACGGGAAATCGATACCAACTTGCTTGTTTTAAATGGAACAACCTATATATTTTCGACTTTTCGAAATGACAATAAAATTCTGAGTCAAAACATGTAGCACACCCTATACCTAAACTGAGCAGTTTTGGAGATATTTGACATTTTATAAAAAATTTGACAGGTGCAACGGTTTGCAAGAACCGTTATAACTTTCTTCGTGTAGGAGATCCTTATTTGCTCTTTGGTACGTAGAAAGAACACAAGATGAGCTACTTTCTACAAAAAAAAAAAAGATTCCAAAATAGTATACCAAGTGTTTTATTTTTCACGTTACATTTTGTAAAATTCAAACCTCAAAAACTTTTTTATTTTAAATGGAACACCCTGTATTTTTTTACATCAAATTATGTTAAATTAAATTCCCTTTCTTCTAGTATAAGCATTGTAGGGATTAAAGTTACAACTTTTCGAAATATTGGCGATTTTCTTAAATTCCAAGAATTTTTAGTAAAAATTGCCATCAACTTACCCATGATTAGAAACAATCATTAATGTCAGTCATTCTCTTTTATTAAAAAATGCCAGTACGTTTAAATTACACCCACGTAGACTTTTAAATTTGTTTATTATTTATGGAGAATGTGATAAAGTAATAATACCAAGAACAAGTAACACATTTGCTACTCGATACCCATTTTATTGTTTCAATTGTTTCATAGGCTTCTACGTTTTTTTGGATAAATTATAATTTTCAACAAAAGCTTGCGAATAATTCGAAAAGCACATGTGTTAGATATAGGACATGCTGATATAAATCCACCTCAAATTTAATTCTACATCGATTACCATAATAAAATTTGGCACGTGCCATTCGACAGAGCCAAATATTCTAAAATTATCCAATATGCGTTTTACAGTGTATGGTGGATGGTTTCTGTTCTTGTTGGTATCGAGTAGCAAATGTGTTACATGTTGTTGGTATTACTTTATCACATTCTCCATAAATAATAAACAAACCTAAAAGTCTTCGTGGGTGTAATTTAAACGTGCTGGAGCTTTTTAACATAACAGAATGACTGACATTAATGATTGTTTCTAATCATGGGTAAGTTGATGGCAATTTTTATTAAAAAATTTTGGATATTTAAGAAAATCGCCAATATTTCGAAAAGTTGTAACTTTAACCCCTACAATGCTTATACTAGAAAAAAGGGAATTTAATTTAACATAATTTAATGTAAAAAAATACAGGGTGTTCCATTTGAAATAAAAAAGTTTTTGAGGTTTGAATTTGACAAAATATAACGTGAAAAATAAAACACTTGGTATACTATTTTGGAATTTATTTTTTTTTTGTAGAGAGTAGCTCATCTTGTGTTCTTTCTACGTACCAAAAAGCAAATAAGGATCTCCTACAGGAAGAAAGTTGTAACGGTTCTTGCAAATCGTTACACCTGTCAAATTTTTTATAAAATGTCAAATATCTCCGAAACTGCTCGGTTTAGGTATAGGGTGTGCTACGTGTTTTGACTCAGAACTTTATTGTCATTTCGAAAAGTCGAAAGTCGCAAGTTGGTATCGACTTAAGTGCCGCCGTTTTGAAATTATTATTTTCGGAATCGCAATGGTCGACTATGGTAGGGTATCAAATCTCAAATATCTATCTCATCTGCAAGTGGGAAATATTCTAATGGCCGCCTTAAAAGAATCACCCTGTATAAATAAATAAATAAATAACGTCTTTATTTCTTTTTGTTATAATACAATATAAGTAATTATTTATTGTGATGGCGACGTTCGATTTCTCGTTCTTCCACCCATGGGGCATGCTTCTTAAAAAATTGAGAAAACTTTTTTTTTGATGATGAAAACAAAAAAAATGTATATATTTTTGAATAACGTTCTGGCACAATTTTTATATTTTTTAGTAGAATCTTTAGATTTTATTTCTCAACAGGGCGGCCACGAGTCATGTACTGTTTTTTAATTTAAAAATTTAGTTTTTGGTACACAGAAATTAGACAAAAGTGGCTACTTTTAGACTAACTGTAACGAAAATATCATCATAGACATCAACTTGTTTTCTTAAGCAGAATGACAATGTTTTTTTGGTGGATAAATTTTAAAAAAATCCAAAAAATAAGTGTCATACGGACATTTTTTTATTTTTTTCAAAATAGCCGTGTCAAATGAACGCGACGTAAGAAAATTACTAAGTAGGCTATGGAAATTATTAGTAAGGTTGTAGACTTGCCTGTAAAGAACAAAATAGTTATTTGAATTGCTGATAGGTATGACTATTTTTAGGTTTTTCTCCAAAGACGGAATTTTATGTTCATTTCTGTAGGGGTCCTATATAAAATATCTTAATGGGTCATGCTATTTTCTTTTATTAATCAGAAATAATGATTCATTAACTTTAATTTTTTCACCATTAATCATTTCTTAACGATATCCTTCGTAATAATAAAAGTATTTTTAAAAGGTAAGCGCCAACAGATAATTTTATTAAGATATCTACATTTAAGTCCAAAATTGCAGATAGCCATGAAAGTGGTAGACTTTCGCAGCAGTTGAATTATTCTTGACATTACACACTGATTATCTGAAGTAAGTGTTTTGAATTTGGTATAAACAAGTAAATTAGTATAAAATGGCTGAAAAATATTCAAGAGATGAAGAAGTTGACATGGTGATTATTTATGGAGACTCAACCTAATGCAACTTGAGTACAAACTCTGTATAAGCAGAAATATCCAGAAAGGAGACAATCTCCGAGAATCTATTTCGCCCAGTTGGAGCATCAATTTTGAACTGAATAGAAATTGAAGAAAGATTTATTATGAATGAAGAAACAGAAATTGATCCTTTGATGTATGTTGTACCAATTATTTCGATAAGGCAAATTGTTTTCAAAGAATTAGCCAGGAAAATTTTAAAGAAACACGGCTATCATTTTTATAAATCAATAGGCCCATTTAACAATTTTTTATTACATATTCTGAAAGAGCTTGGTGAGTATAGTAAGTACGCCAAAAATTAGAATTTACTGACGCCGCCTTCATGTATAAAAAAATTATTAAAGTCGGCGCGCTTAAAAACGGGATAACCATGTAGTCGAGTTGTGACGTCAGATGGCTGAACCGCCCAGTGAACACGGCTGTGAATGCAAGTTAATAGAGTAAAATCTGGAAGTAAAGTCGCTTAGTTTTCGAGAAAAACCGGCGTAGAACCAAACCAGACTTAGTAGGATTCTTTAGTAAGATAATCGTGTACACAAAATCATTTTTTACGACATTTTTTGGTGGTCGAGAACTTTTTTATTTCGGAAAAACTCAAAAAAATAGATTTTTAATGAAATATGTTTTTTAACGTCTCCACCGCTATATCTCTGAAAATATTTGTGCTATCAAGCTATTTTTTTTTTAGATTAAAGTAGACACAATAGCGCTTCGAACAACGTCCCACGTGAACCCGATTTACTTTTTTTTAAGTTGGAAAAATAATAGGAATCTCAAACCTATTATTTTCAGTAGCGTAATTTTAGACAATCGAGAAAAAAATTTATTTATGAAAATTTGTATATACATGCGTACAAATTGAAGCCAATAGTTAAAAAAAGTTTTTAGGATAAAAATTTTTCATGTTCCGTTCATAGTATTGAGTCAGCGATTTAACGGGCCAAGTCATATTCTTGCGTGCTCGGTTGTAGCAAGCCTGCCGACTGCAACGATCAAAAGCATCTAGGGGATCAATATTATTGTTCAATATTTCATATATTGTACAGTAGTATTGATCGTATGTTGTTAATATTAAGAAATTGTACAATAAATATAAAATAGTCTCCTTTTAATAATAAAAAGATAAATACCTAATCTATAAATATCAATCAGTGCTACTAACTACCCACCTAATTAGTAAGTTTATTAGACATTTTTAAATGAATGAAAGTAAAAACGATAGATAAATATGTAGTATGTAGTTTATGTAGGCCCTACATTAATAGCATTCTAATTCGTTCATATCTGCCTCGAAATCTTTAATAATGTTGTTACAGGAACGACATTTGCACTCGTTGCAACATTTTAGGCCTTCCTTCAAGGGCGGATCTGGACCTTGAGCTTGGGGGGGGGGGGACACTGAACCCAAAATTTTTTGATGAACGAGGGAGAGAAATCCGAAAAACATTTTTTCGTCTCAAAATTTTTTTCATCCTAAAATTAAAAAATAAAATTTTTAAATGAAAGTTATTGACTTACACAATCTTGGGGGGGTAATTATTATTTTTCTTCCCAAAATTAACAAAAATCATAACATTTTAAAACAAAAGTAATGGTTTACAGAATCTTGGGGGGGGGTAATTACCCCGTTACCCCCCATAAATCCGCGCTTGCCTTCCTTAAAACAAGCACATTTTCGATTGTCACAATTTTTATCGGAACAATGAATACTTAATGATTTTCGACAACCGCCACTTCTACGCAACTAATCTGACAAACCCTGCATGCGAGGTGTATTAATTGCGTCCCAATGTCGCATTTAGCGCTGATAAAAAAAAATCGCTGTTGCCACACGGTACATTTTAGGAAAAAATATATTGTTTCAAAAATTTTGTGATTATTAGGCTTTATTTTCTTCGCTGCATGTATGTAAATATTTTCAAAAATAAAAGAGTTTATCGATTGGTGAAGATTTCAATACATAAAATATATATTTTTAGTTTATCTGATTTTTAGAGAAATGAAAGTGCGAATCGTGCCCAAACCGTTTATATTGGTAAAAGCTCTAGTGTGTGCTTTAATTTGACACAAAACAAATTTCGGTACCTTTAATAGTTTTAAAGATATGGCGGTGGAAACAAAAAAAAACAATTTTATTTAAAAATACATTTTTTTCACTTTTTATTGATTTAAAAAGTTCGAGACCACAAAAAAATGTCATAAAATATGATTTCATATGCCCGGTGACATACTCAAAGGAACCTAACATGTTTGACCTTGTTCTACGCCAAAAAAAAAAACGACACGATAGACTTACGAAATCGCTGCTCTAATATAGGTATCGGCGCACGCCAAGTGACGTCACTTTACGGACTGTTGGCCGGCCGAGCGTGTTTCTATTCAAATGCGAATATCTCTGTGGCTATTGATTCAATTGAGCTGAAATTTTTTTCTGAGGCTGTTGGTTTGTTATACTTTAAAATGAGGAAGAAAAAGTAGGAAACTGCCATATCACTAAATGACCCTATTGCATACATTTTTGTATGAGAATGATTATCAGCTAAGATAACCTTTTTTTGTAATTGGTACTTCCACTACCTAAGAAATGAGAAGTTTATCAAAAACATTTTGTTCTGTGATGAATCGAGATTTACAAACCTTTGGTTATTTAATCGAAACAACGTTCCATATTCGGCAATTGAAAATCCTCTTATTATGACACGGGCGGTTTCAGGAGAGGTTTAGCTTCAGTGTTTGGTTAGACGTACTTCGACAAAAATCTAACTGGACCCTAGAATTTCTCCAAAATATGATAATTCCACAGATTATTCAAATTCAAGTTGGATTGGGACCCATGGTCCAGTCAGATAGTCTGTAAGGTCTCCTGACTTAATCCCAGTTGATTTTTTTATTTGGGCGCATTTGAAAAATAGAGTCTACGCGACTGCTCCAACCACAAGGCAAGACCTGGAAGAAAGAGTTAGACACGAAATTGCACAAATAACACCTTAACAACTACAGAATGTTAGACTTGCGATGCAATAATAATAATAATAATAATAATTTTATTCGCCAGCAGAATACTACAATTAGCACAGCTAGAGCCATACAACTGTTTTGGCAAGTCAGAAAATGGACATAGAAATTAAAGAAGTAAATAAAAAACATACAATGTAAATGTGTACAAATACAATTTTAGTATATTATAATTTATAACATGGACAATTAAAATAAATGCAAAGAACAAGAAGATAATGCATTTATTTCCATTCGCCCGTCCAATCAAGAAATTCCTTGATCGCATAAAAGCTATGGGTGAGGAAGTCTCTGGTTTTTCATTTTAAGGCCCCTTTGCTGAGTCTCTTCCATTCCATGGGAATTTTATTATATAGTTTTACCGGTAGTGATTCCCCCCAGTGGCTGTTCGGCACAGATTCACCCCGGGCAACCTCGACTGATTTTTACCCCTAGTATTATGTTCATGCATATCAGAGCCCCTTACAAAAAGATCTTTATTTTTATGAACCCACAAAATGGATTCTAAAATATATGTACAAGGTATTGTTAAGATTTCCAAGCTTTTAAACAAAGGACGAGCATGTTGGTCAATCGCTGTTCCACACATTGTCCTAATTAATTTCTTTTGAGCAATTAATACATCGGTAGCAGCGACGCTAGCTCCCCGAACTAAGACACCGTAAGCGAGGTGACAGTGGGCAATCCCGAAGTAGGCTTTCTTTAATATCTCCATGAATACAACCTCCCTTAAACGCCCTAATACAAACCGGGCTCTAAATAATTTAGTAATAATTGTAAAAACATGAGTACGCCAATTTAGTTTGGAGTCTAAATGAAAGCCAAGAAGTTTCACATTAACATTTTCCATAGAGGTGACTTCCCTTCTACCGACCCACGCCATTTTATCAGTTTTGCTTAATAAGTCGTGCTACTCGGTGTATTAATCAAAACGATGAGCAGTTTGAATAATTGTTATGATGGTTTATGTAGTAGTAGTAGTAGTAATTTATTTAAATAGGAATCCTAATATACATATATTTAAAGTACATTTTTTCAACCAAATTAAAATACGTTAATTACTATTGCTATTATCACAGAATGACTAAAGTATAAATGTAATTGGAACATTAAAATCAAAATATACAAGTATAAGAAATACAAAATCCAAAGATATAAAAATGCTTTATATATTTTATCATAATTTAGGTTTTAAATAATTTTGTTATTTTATTTTTTATAGTGGTTACGTTTTATTAAAATTATTTTTTGTTTAATTTGTGTTTACCTTTTATAAATACTTTTATTATAACGAAGGATATCATTAAGAACTGATTAATGACGAAAAAATTAAAGTTTATGAATCATTATTTCTTATTAATAAAAGAAAATAGCACGGTCCCGTTAAGAAATTTTCCATAGGACCCCTAAGGAAATAAAAATGAAAAATAAATTCCGTCTCTTGAGAAAAACATATAAATAATCGTGCCTATCAATAATTCAAATAACTATTTTGTTCTTTACAGACAAGTCTACAACCTTACTAATAATTTCCATAGCCTGCTTAGAAATTTTCTTACGCCGCGTTCTTGAAAAAAATAAAAGATTGTTGGTATTTCACTTATTTTTTGGAATTTTTTAAATTGGAAAAAACTGTTGCACTTAGAATTTTATGCTTAGTAAGATACCAGCAAAAATATAGTCATTTTATTTAAGAAAAGAAAGTTGATGTCGCTTCTGGTTCTACGGGAAGTGATATTTTGGTTCCTGTTAGTTTGTTTAAAAGTAACCCACTTTTGTCTAATTTATGGGTACCAGAAACGGAATTTGTAAATTTAAAAACAACCAAATAATTGGGGGCGTACATTGACTCGTCACCCGGTATACTTTTTTGGATTCGATAAAAAAAATTTTGTTTGTTCCAACATTCTGGTACTATTACAATATTTTTTGGTAAATCTTTGAGCACTAACTTACAAAATATATATATATATTTTTTAGTGAAGGTAGGCATGTTTTATAAAAGTCAATAACGATAAATAGTTATCACTATCTTCAATAACCAGTCATGTTTTCATTTCTGAATAGGTGACTCAATTTATTAGCTGTGGAATTTTAGATAAACATTATCCATGCTAGGTAGAGAATACTTGTGGTCAAATATAACCAACATCCCACAGTTCTGCAATAGAGTCGTTTCCTTCAACAAAATTTACAAAATATTGTTATATGATCAAAAAGTATATTAAATATACATTGTATATATCATATTTAAAAAAGGTCTAATCATCACATGCAAGAACAAATTGGTTTTGAAAATAAAAAGGCAGTAAATGATGACGTATCTGAGAATTCAGTTCTAGAGAATTTTCATGTTTTCATTTATCATGTTGGTGGTAGTGCTCTGTTGATTTGTTGTTTACGTTTACATTGTGTGTTTAATATTTGTTTATAATGGAACCTAATTTTGTGAAAGGTACTTCAGAGAATTTACCCATAGTGGATTTTTATATGGTACACGAGTTTTATGTAGACAATTTGAACTATTTAAGTGCCGAATCCCGAAATGTTAAAATTTTGAGGTTAGTATTTCTTTAAAATACAATGACGCACATTGATACTAACACTAACAGCTACATACAGTGTCGGAAGATTTTGGATTTGGGTGGCAGGCATAGTTTCAACAGCTTGACAGACCCGCCTACTATAAAGGCATGTACCAGTGCTCTAGTAGAGGGAGCAAATAATGACGCGCTATCAAGAAAACACGTATATACATCATTGCTATTAAAAATTTCAGTACCATTTATCCAAAGGATGTAGTTGGCTCTGTTCAGTATAGGTAATATTATTACGTGCTTTAATAACTGAAATTATTTAACCCGTTTTACTTTCAAAATGAGTCAAATAATTCTTTACATTTCCTTGCTATTAAAATATTTTAAGCCGTTAGGCACAAACAAAAATTTGATTCGTAAAATATGAAACATGAGAATAAAATAAAAATATTCTTAAACGTAAAAATATGTTTGATAAAATATTAAAATGAGAAACAAAAAAAAATTCTAAAACTGTTGAAAACACCACTCAAAATGTCAGTTTAGAGAGGCTCAAAAATACCACCTTGTTCGGCCAAACAATACCGTAATCTATCATAAAATGCTGTCCTAACATTTGAGAGCATTACTGGGGTGACATTCCCGTGAGCATCAATTATTTTAAGCCTGAGCTCATCCAATGTGTTGGCTCTTTCGTGGCTGTGTTTATAAATGGTTCCTTTTAAGTACCCCCATAAAAAGAAATCACTTGGAGTAAGATCTGGAGATCTAGGTGGCCATTTTATTGTGCCTCTCCCGCTAATAATATGTTCAGGAAAAGTGTTGTTAATATACCCTTGTACTCTGAGCGCATTATGAGCGGGATAACCATCCTGTTGAAACCAAATTTCCTCAAAGTTGACAGGAAGAATTTGCACAGCCGGAATTACTTCATTTTGGAGTAAGCTTAAATACTTTTCGGCATTGAGATTGCCATCAATGAAATATGGTCCAATGATGAAATCACCCAATATGCCGGTCCAAACGTTCAATTTTCGAGGATATTGTGTCCGTTTATCAACATACAAATGTTTATTTTCCTCAGCCCAGTAACGTACAACGGAAGGATTATGGCGACCATGAATGGGGAATGAAGATTCATCCGTAAATAAAATATTTCTACAGAAATTTTCATTTTGGTTGCACCGTTCCATCATAGCCTCACAAAACTCCATTCGCTTAAAATTATCCTCTGGGAATATTTCTTGGACATTTTGCTCTTTAAAACAATGAAACTTATTCCTTTTTAAAATATTTTGAACTGTTCTTTCATTCATGCCAACTTCTTCGGCAATTTCTCTGCTAGAGCAAGGGTCACTAACAGTAACAAATCCACAAATATCTGCTTCCCTGTCAACTCTCTCAGAATTTAATTGAAGTACTCGTGGTTCACGATTACTATCATGGCATTTACGGCAACCTCTCAAGTATCCCACAGACTCGAACGTATTAGCAATATTTAAAACTGTTTGACTAGTGGGAATAGGACGATCTTCGAAATAAACAGAGAATAAATCTACAACATTCTGCGAAGTGTTGCCGCTAAAATACCATTTAAGTATCTGAACCTTTTCAGCAGACGTATAAACTGACATTTTGAGCAGCTACTAAATAAAAACAAATCAACCTTTTGCTTATTAGGCTAAACGAGAAATGAAGGGTACAAGACGGAAACAAATTGAAATTTCGCAAGCAGAGTTGCCCACGCACATGCGGTGGGGAAAGCAGGTGGCGCCAGTAGGATGTGTTATATGATAAAAAAGAATAGCCTAGTTGCTTCGCTCTCGCTTGCTCTCATTACCGACCCAAATGAAAAATTTTCTGACACTGTATAATATTCTTTAATCTTCTAGTCCAGTCAAGGGTGCGCTAAAATGACCAAAATCTCTAATTTGAGTACTAATGAATGGATTTTGATAAAACTTTGTGCAATGTGTTTGTAATTACGTTAATAGAAAAGTTGAAAAAAAAATTAGAGTAGGAAATGATTGGAAGGGGTAGAAAACAACCCCTTTATTAGATTTCAGGTAATATACTCTCTAAAATACTGATACGACTTCCTTGTTATGTTTTAAAATGTCTGATTGTTCTTTAACAAATTCCATATCGTTCAAAACGGATGGAAGGAGATACAGGCAAAGTACAAAGAAGTACTATCAGTGTTTTATTGAGCATATACCTGACGAAAAATGGTCGCGAAGGGATTCGTAGATATTTTTGCGAGTGTTCCAGTGGACATAGAACAGTGGGATGTTGTTCACATTTGGCCACAATTATTTACTACTTATCTCATGGACGAGATTTATCTATAGTCTGAGCAATAAGTGTGGACAGTACAACAAAAAATGAGGGAATTCGCTTTAATATGTTGGACGGCTGGGAAACAAACAGTTACTAGATGGTAACGAGACCTTTGGCACAATACAGTGTCGTCCCGCTGGGTATTTTGGTACCTATTGTATGTATATTATAGTATATTGCTTATAGACAAAAAGTAAAAATGAGCAGCATAGGTATACTAATAATTAATTATACCTATTTAATTTAATCAAAAAGGTATACTGTAATCGGACAAAAATTTTTAATTGTCATCTTAGAAAAACAAATTTTTGTACAAAAATCGGTTTCATAACAGGGTGAACTCAAATATCGAATAAGGAAGTCTGTGTGTATGTATGCGTGTATGTCCGTGGGCCGTTTCTTTCTAAACACGATGACTTCTTTTATATTTAATATTGCGAATACTTATTAAAGACAATAGGTCTTAAAATTTTTGTTTCAAATTTGAAACAAGTAAAACATGGTCCAATACATGTGTGTCACAATTTAACAAATTATACATAAATTAGGTGATATATCAATTTTACTTTACGCCACTGGCTTTAACCGAAGCACAATCGAATGGGATACTTTTACCATCCAATCAGTCCTGGATTTGCGCTTTTCGCCATGCGCTAGTTGGTAATTCTTCCATTAATTGGCTGTGGTATGGGGTAATAATAATAACGACCGATCCGGGTTCTATTTTTATGAGAATTTTTGCAAACCATGTCTCAAAAACATCCACAGGATGATTTACCCATTTTATCGATTACAAAAAATTATATGTTGTGAAATAGTACTTGAAGGTTCTAATAAAAAAAATATAGCTAGAGTGCCAGAACGATATGATGAGTAAAAAAAATCTAGAAAAATATAATTTTTTTTTTCTGTTCCCATCATATAATTAAAAAGATATAGATTATTTTAGGTATTTTCAGTTTTTTTTATTATGCCTCAAAGGGTTAAATATTAAGGTGGGCGGTACGTAATTCGACAATTTCGCCTGAACCGATTCGAAAAATTTTTTGGTGGGCTTTTAGAGACAACTTTATGGAATGGTACTAGGCTATTGAAAAGTAAAGAAGGAAAAACATTTTTTTTCTCGTGCAAAAATCAAAGAAATTTTCTTTGATTTCAATAGTCGGGTATCATTCTATCAAGTTTTCTCTAAAAGCCTATCAAAGAATTTTTTCAATCGGTTCAGGGATATAGGAGAAATTGTCGAATTACGAAATCATTTTCTTAGGCACGGCACCGCCACCTTAAGGGCTAATATTTCGTAAAATTGTAAGTGCCATCAAAGCAATCAAAATAAAAAAAATTAACATCATCTGCACTGGACCCGTTGACCATTCTTTATGTAAGTAAAGGCAGGTTATTTGTTTTTGCAACCCTATTCTCTCCTCGTGATGTACAGGGTGTATACTTTGTGGAAAACAGGGAATTTATAAATTCATTAAAAAAAGTCAGGGAAAAGAAGGAGGGTCCATAAAGCCGGTTTTAGGCCTAATTTATTTTTGAATAAAAAAACTGACAAACATGTTTTTATTATTTACTATCAATATCGAATTGATTCCATCCCAAACGAAACTTTCCCACACTCACCTTCCCTTTCTATTAAACCCCCAAACTATTAAATAACCAGCATTCAGTTGTTTTTTTATGGAGTCATTGAAACATTTTGACATGACTGTTGCTGAATAAGGATATTTTTGATTTTGTACGTGTATTTTCGTTATTTCGGAAGAATACACGTAGAAAATCAACAGGAGGTAAAAAAGGAAGGGTGGGTGAAAGTTTCGTTTGTGGTGGAATCGATTCGATATTGATAGTAAATAATAAAAACATGTTTTTCAGTTTTTTTTTGTTCAAAAATAAATTAGGCCGAATACTGGCCTTATGAACCCTCCTCCTTTATTAAAACTACTTGAGTCCAAAGTTTTTCCCATCTTGTGCTCCCGTTTTAAAAAAAAAAGTTTTCTATTCCCCCCTCCCCCCCCCCCCCCCCCTGCTCATCAGTGTTCATTTTCCAGCAGAAAGATTTTCTGAATTTTATATTAAAAAGTCCTGGAAAACCTGGAAAAGTCGGGGAATTTAAAATTTGTGAATTTGTGGATATAGTATGCTAATGGTTCGTCAACAAAAAACTTCCATGTTTGACATAAAAGTATTTAAGTGTTTTATTAACAGAAGCATAATCATGTTCTGAAACCCCAAGTAGTCATTTGTATATTCGCTTTTAGGGGGCAGAATATTTACTAGTGAAATATTTTTATCGAACTCCTTTATACGTTTCCTTAAATATATAAAGAATAAAAAACCAGACTGCAACCAACAGCTATCCTCCGAACTAATGCCCCGCCGAGCGCTGAATTACAAATCACTGTTTCGATCGTAATGGAGATCAGTCGATTTGAACAACTATTGTGCGCATGTGTAAGTTGCTTCCACATTGGGTATTTAAGTATCCCAGTTTGATCAAGACTGGTCAGAAGTACAAACAGTGGTGATGTAGAAGTTTCAACCTCTAAATATTTCAGAAGGTAGCGACAAACGCTACACGCCATCAATATCGTCAATGAGTGTTACAGTTCTGCGGCTATTTTCTACTACATATACAGAACTTTTTGCATTGGTTCTGTTCATTTGCAGCTAAATATAATATTCGCAGAAGCCATACTATGCCTCAGTTGATATAGTTCTCTAAAATTCTGCACCAACCAAAAATAAAATAGTTTTCATTATCCACCATGTGTACATCTTGCACATCGATATTTAATTGTATGTAAAAGAATGTGCTCTTTAAAATTTCGTAACAAAAAATGGGGGTTGCCATTTAAAAAAAAACATAGATGACGTCATAGCTTTGCGAAAACTTGCCAAAGAATAAATTAGTAAATCCTTTATTTATTTAGCCAAAAGACTAATACATCATGAATACACATAAACATCATATAGATATAAAACAATATATATAAAACAAATCATCAGACAGACAAATTTTATACTTCACACTATAAAATTTCACAGTGAGTATCTAGAATAACAATAGTAATACAGCAACCGATATCCCATCAAGATTAAGACAGTTAATTCAGTTTTTAATTGGGAGGTTTGACAAACTATACAAGCAGCTACTCATCCAACAAATACTTTTTAAGTCGACTTTTGAATATATTTAATGTGGGACTGTTACTAATACTTAGTGGTAGACTATTATATTCACTTAATCCCTTATAGAATAAACTATTTTGGGTTGATTTTTTCTGTATGTTTGCAAATGAAAGTTTAGATTATTTCTAGTATTGTAATTATGAATATCTGTATTATAAACTAACTTACCCTGCAGATATTCGGGAGTTAAGTCATTTTTAATTTTATATATAAACACCAAAGTGAAAAATGTTATATAATTTTTTACAGAAAGCCATCCTAGTGTATTTAACATAAATCTAATAGGTGTCAGTCTACAGGAACCTAAAATTATTCTCATACTTCTGTTTTGAAGCTTTTGAAGTCTACCCATCTCATTTTTATTTAAGAGGTATGGAATTGAAGAACAGTAATTGAAATGGGGCAATATGCATGTATTATATATTGTAAGTCTGGTCCAGTAGCTCAAATAACCACTGCATCTGCTTAAGAAGTTTATTTTGAAACCTATCGTCTTACATATATATTTAGTGTTTAAATGCTAGTTGGTTGTTAATAATTACTTCCAGATATTTAATTTTTGTAACTCTCAATTTCATTTGTACCAATTTGAATTATGCGTCTATTTATTAAGTTTGCTCCCGTTCCAATAAGCATCCACTTAGTTTTTTGTGATTTAACCTTCGGTAGATTAATACAGCAGTACCTGTTAATGTTTTCCATTACTATTTACACTAATAACATATATTGGGGTGTCATCAGCAAATAAATGTATTTTACATTTACAATTGTCCATAACCTCCACTATGTCATTTATATACACCAAAAATAATAGCGGCCCCAATACACTGCCTTACGGTATTCCAGTATTATTACTTATTTCAGAAGATGTTATATTACTTAATTTTAATTTCTGCCATCTATTATCCAATTAATCAGTCAACCATAGTAATGCAATACCATCAATACCTATATTTTCTAATTTTCTTAACAGCCTTGCCCTATCTATGGTCTCAAACGCACATTGCAAGGGTAACATGATTTTTTTCCAAACTTAATTTCCATTCGTGCAACACACATTGTACTGCTGTTTCACAACTATGTTTGCTACGAAAACCAGACTGGAAGCTTGTTAATACTTTTTTTTTTCAAGAAAGCTACTAGTTGTTCACAGACTACTTTTTCCAGAATTTTCAACATTGCAGTTATCAGGTTAATTGGCCGAAGATCACTAGCTTTTATTGAGTTAGGAATCTTTGGAACAGGTGTAATGGTAGTAACCTTAATATCTATCGGTACTTTACCTTCCAAAGTGGCAAGTTTATCATATTTAACAAAGGAGTTGATAATTCTCATAACAGTTCTTAATTAATGTTATGCTCACATCGTCAGGGCTGTTTTTGTTGGACAGAGCAAAAATTAGACTTTTCAATTCATCAGCACTTAATAAAGAAAAGCTGTGAAACTTTTCATCAACTATCCTGCTACTAAAAGGAAAATCTGGACCTATCACAACAATTTTGTTCCTAATATTCTCTATACTTCTGACATAACACACATTTAACAAATTGGGGATTTCTGCCGGATCATTAATAATGTCATTACTGTCAAATTCTATTTGCGAGGTCATGTCATTTATAGTTTTATCGTTGGAGATAATTCTTTTTAATATCTTCCACATTTCGCGAGGATTTCCCTTATTCTCATCAATCTTTCTTTCATAGTACTTTCTTTTTTCATTTTTTATTACTTTTACCACATTGTTTCTAGCCTGTTTATAACGCCTACAATTTTCATCATTTTTCAAAATTACAAAATCTTTATAACATTCATCCCTAATCCTTACATTGTATGGCTTCTTTCACATCATTCCACCATTCCTGATAGTAACACTTAATCTTCAACTCTTTTTTTGGAGCTACCTCGTCATACACCCTTAATATTGTACCCAACAAATGTTGATATACAATGTCTACATCTTTCACTCTATAATCCCATGTCACCCCGGACAATTTATCATTAATTTTTCCATAATCAATGTTTCTACCCCTACTTACAAGTTGCTGTGACTTTCCCCTGCTATGATTATGTCGACCTAAAGTCAAAGTTATATTATAATGTGAACCAATTCGAGGTTCTTTCACAACTTTACCAGTCACCTCAGTATTTGTTAATACCAAATCAAATAATGACCCTCCAGTATTATTTGGATGAGTAAACTCCTTTACAATCTTCTTAAAGCCAATGTCATTAACGTAGTCTTTTAGTCTGTTACTGTAAATACTAGTTTCATCAGACCAGTTGATATTAAAGTCGCCTGTAATAAAACTTTTTACATTCTGATCTACCATGTGTTGGTCACACCATGTTTCAAAAAAATCTAAAAATGCAGCAGTACTACCTGCCGGTGACCTATAAAGACATGCAATGTTAATTGTATTTTGTTGAAATTGAATTCGCAGAGATATTAACAAAAGAAAATAAAGTATATCAAAAGATGGAGACTTTTATCGACTTTATTCCTATTTTACGAAAACACTATACATAAATGTGTGTGAAAGTGAATTCATACTTTTCCTAACGTGAAACTTAAACGTCAATCTTATTTCTTCCATAGCAGCGAAGATCGTTCAGCCCAGTAGCAGGGCAGCCATCAACAACAACAGCACCAAAAGAGAGACAGCAGCATCAACTAGAGGAGCAGGAAGACAAACGGAAACCGTCTAAACATAGATGGGTGCCGTTGGAAATTGATTTGTCGAAAGCAAATAAAAATGACAGGAGAAAATCTGATCGATCAGGGGATGTTCAATCCACTGTAAGTGATGGAGACAGAGACTGGAGGGCAGAGCGGGAGCTTAGCGGACCTGCCCATAACGGAAGGCATCAAAGACCAGCATCAGCTGCTCCCAGAGGCAGAGGTGGAAGAGCTAGAGGTGGTAGGAGGGGGCCATTCAATAGACCGGCTAATAGAATACCAAGTGATCCTGAGTATCCGGATTTTCCTTCTGATTATACCCAGGTGTGTTTTATAATGTGTGTTTCTGTTTTTCTTTTTGGAATTAATGGTTGATCTATTTTGCTGGTTGGAAAACTTTTAAAAGAGAATAGATAATATGTGCTAGAAATTCCCAGAAAGAAAAACAGAAAAATTAACGGAATTAAATTATTTTCTTTTTTTTTGGAAAATGAAACTATTACCAAATTATTTGTTTCAAAATAAAATAATGCCGTTATTTCTGTTCTTATAAATATGCTTGACCCAACAAAAAATTTTGCAGCTCTCAAAGTTTGGAGGATCTCTCGATGGCCAAAATTTTGTAGTACCCTACATGGGTACTTATTACTTTAATAGCAACAATTACCTCAATCTCGATGCTCCCACTTTAAAAGAGTATATACGTAATCAGATGTGAGTTGAACTTCTATTACTGGTAATTCTGATGTATTATACTGGACCTTTACTCGTTTTTAGAGAATATTACTTTAGTGAGGACAACTTAAACAGAGACTTTTTCTTGAGAAGAAAAATGGATCCTGAAGGATACTTGCCGGTCACACTAATAGCCTCGTTCCATCGAGTTCAAGCATTGACCAATAATGTAGGATTGATTGTGGAAGCAATTACCTCTTCAGAAAAACTTGAAATGTCATCCGGTTTTAAGGTAACGTTTTGTAAGTATAAAGAAATTGAAGAGTACATTGCCTTGTATTTAGGTTCGACCTAAACATCAACCTACAAAATGGCCGATATTGGATAAGAATAGTGAGAAGGAAGAAGAAATTATATCCAAATTGGTGCCCCCTCCCCCTATGCCAAAAACCCTCAGGGAACGACACATTGATAATCTCAACCCTGACGTTGCAGAGTTTATCCCACATGAAATAGGTAAGTTATTTAATTTTCTTAAAAACTTCAACGTCCAGTATCCTATACAAGGACAGCAAGGAAAACCCCTTGTAAGGTCTCTTTTTTTCTCATAGAATTTACTTCTTCCCAGAATTTTTTTATCTCTGGAGCTACTGTTTTGACAACATTTTTAATTACATAACTTTTTTTTTTTTTGTCGGTTCATATAAATCTTTTTGTGTTGGCAGGACTTTAAATGCCCTTGGTAAATGTTTTCCAAATTTTGATAATAAATCATATCACAGATACGCCATTCCTGTCTTCAAGATGGTGTACAATCAAGAAATATTGAAAGAAAGAAGAAATTTTGGTACCCATGACAGCCGGATTAATTCTGAAGTCTTGCCATTAACATGTTTTAAGTTTATACAATCATAAGAAATACATTTAATTAGGTGGCATCTAACTGAAAAATCTGTCTGTAGGGTGTTTGCCGCAGAGGCAACGAGTTTAATTTAGTTGAAATGTACTTTATAAATCTTAAATTTTTATGATTAAGTGATTTTAAATGTTAATTTGTTTTATTCCTTGTTTCGTTATTCCTTGTTTTCGTTTTTATGTTTTATATATTGACTAATATTTATGAATGTGTAAATTAGCCTATGTTAGTGTTCATTTATAGATTTCCTAATTATGCAATAAATTAATTAATAGGAAAGAGTTTACGTTTATGTTTTATTGCCTATGAAAAAATATAATATTCGTTGTTATCCTTTGTATAGGACACTGGACTGGCATGATATCATTTTTACATACTTTGAAGGTTTGTAATGTTTTGTAATAAATGGAACAAGTATAATTACAACTTCAAGCCAGCGAGATGCTGGCAAACTCCGGCTCCCGGGTAGTTATACCAGATCTTCGAACAGAGATAAATATAATATTTTGAATCGAGAATGCTATAATTCATATAAGCAAATATATAAATTCTTTATATAAAACAAATTCAGTTGTGGTAAGAGATATTCTTGAGGGCCATCGAAAAGCTTGCCGATAAAAGTTACCGCTACTCTCCTGCTTACTTTATTCTTCTATATGTATTTTCTTAACTGTACTTTTGTGGTAAGGAATAAATAATTGTCATAAAACTACTAAATACATTATTTTTCTTCAAACGTCAGTAAAACACGACATTTTTTAACTCTTTTTATGACATAAAAGTTTGACTTTTCAGACGGCTCTGCATTGCTATTAGCAACGTAGGCAAAAGCACTTTTTCTGACGTGAGCGGCAGTAAAAGTACGACTGATTGCTAATAAATAATGATATATTAAATAATACAAAACTTATATGCTTTGATTGATTGATTGATTTACCAGCGTGCGGTAGCCATTTTTGCTACTTCCAAGGGTTATACAGCTGGGCCTGCTACGTCCACGCTGGGTTGGACTAGGGTCATGCTTGTTGCCAGCAGCGAGTGCCACATGGCGCATGGTAAAGGAATGTGGGATGGGAGGTGTAGGTATATGTGAGATGCGTTACCGCATTGTGTCGTAAGGGAGCGTTTAAGCTCTTTTTTTTTGTATTTTTGGTTCTGGAATTCTGCCTCTTCTGGGTCTTGTGATATATGTTGCCGCGTTGTGTCGCTGCTGCTTGTGCTCCTATTTTTGTTTTTCTGCTTCTATAAATCTTTTTCTTCTGAGCCTTCTGATTCCTCCGTTTCTGATTCTGGTACTTCACTTCGTTCATTGTTCTTAGGGAGTATTCATCTTAGGCTTTTCTTGAAGTTTGTTTTCAGTCCAGATGTGTCATGGGCAGGTGCGTATGCAGGAATGTGTCCTGGGGGGGGGGGGGCCTGGGGGGGGGCAACCAGGGAAACAAATAAACACATAACACAGCACAATGGAACTTAAAACCTCACTTTTCTTTTTGGCATATGCGTAAAAACGAAGTTAAACTAATATTTGGTATGTAAAAACAGATATGAAATGATTGTCACTATCCCAAAAATTTTCAACCGCGCCGCGCCTGGGGAGAGGGCAACCAGGGGGGAACCATAAACACATAATACAGCACAGTGGAACTTAAAACTTTTTTTTGGCATATGCTTAAAAACGAAGTTAAACTAATATTTGGAATGCAAAAACATATGAAATAATTGTCACTATCCCAAACTTCTTTTACCACACCGCGCTTGGGGGGTCAGTTGCCCCCCCTTGCCCCCCTGCGTACGCACCTGGTCCTGTGGCGATTAAGAGATCATCGGCGTATGTGTATGTTTTCTTAAAAAATACCATTTTTCTGAAAGAAGCCTGCACAACGCATACCTCCGTTGAAGTGCTGTGAGAATCTTAGAATTCAATTTTGACGCCGTATATCAACAATGTCTCATTGATTATTTCGGGTTTAATCCAAATTAAATTTGTTTGAGTACTTTTAATAATCATAAAAAACCTCACTTGAAAATTCACGTAAGAAATTGTTCTGTCCCTACTTTAAGAGTAATGCATTTGATTATTGTGGGTTTAATTTATATTAAATTCGTTTGAGTATTTTTAATAATTATGAAAAAAGAATTATTTGAGAGAAAGAAATATATATATATATATATATATATATATATATATATATGACCATATTTTACAATACGTTATTAATTATTTCGGATATAATTTAAATTAAATTCATTTGAATATTTTTATAATGATTAAAAACAATTTATTTGGCCATATTTCAATAATTTACTGCTCTCATAAATTTGTCGACAGATGTCGATTTTTCAAGGGTCTGGACCTAAACATTTCAATGGTTTTATGGGGCAGACACTTGTAGTCATTAAGACATAAATAAACTAAGATGTACTTATCTCTTATATGCCTGGGTTTGGGTCGTGTTTATATATTCATTTCTTTAAGCTCGTTTCTTTATACACCACACTGATTGCCACTAAATAACTCTGTATTAGTTATTTCAAAATATTAATTATATTTCAACTTTGTTCTTTTGTTATGACACACACTCAAAGAAAATGATAGGTGAATTCAACCGAAAAGAGCATATGAAATCGCGCCTATCTAGTTTCATAGTTAAATCAATCGGAAAAGAATAGTCATACAACAACTTTGTTTTCATAAACAAATAGTAGTTCATATCTTCTTGTAGAACAACAAATTAAATAGTACAATGACATTTTTTTATGTTCACTAACCATTTTCAATTTGGTCTACAATTAAATAGTACAACGACTTTGTTTTTTGTTCACCAACTAATTTTTAGGTTGATCTACACTTTATTGTATGATGAAGTTTTTTTTGGTTGGCCAAAATCTCAGTATTGAGACATCAGACGACCCAAACCAAAGATTAGAGATCGTTTATAAGATCCATCCAAATATATCGATGGTCCCTGAGAGAATTTGAACATTGCAATCATGTTATTAATTTTCTATAAATTCATAAGAGTATAAGATATGCATGATTGATTATTGTCAATGGTTTGTATGTGGGGTCATCTAGGAATAATTTCTGTAATAGACTACGTGGTAAGCAAGCAAATTTTATGGTAATTCCCTTTTAGAACTTCTAGAAGACAAAAATAATATTGGTTTGTCTACAAAGTACAATAATACAGCGAACTAATACTGGGTTAGAATTACAATTCGATAATACTTAATAAAGTCTACTATTTATCTAGTTTCATTTGACAAAATTCAACAAATTATTAGTAAGATGAATAAATTATAGTCTTTTGCACCTATTTTTTAAGTTAATGTTTATTTTGTTGTGTGACAATCACCTTTTGTTTAAAAATACTATTAAATATACTTCAATTTAACAAAATGAACAATATATATACTATTTTTTTGATTGATTTAACCCATACTATTTGCAAACAAAAGCGCTGATGCGACGTCTTAATTCATCAAAGTGGATGGCAGAACGATGTTATGTTTATGTAAACAGAACTGCGGGTTAACTCTACAATAATATCGGTTTATCTGTCAACTATAATAGTAGAGCAAACTGCTACTGGGTTTACAATTACAATTCGACAATAGTTAAAAATAAAATATACTATTATCTAGTTTAATTTGACAGAATTCAACAAAATAATAGTCAGATGAAAAAAATAATAGTCTTATTCATCTATTTTGTAAGTTAATGTTTGTTTTGTTATACGACAACTTTTTATTAATTAAAATAACAATCACCTTTTGTTTAAAAATACCATCAATATAATTTAGTTTAACAAAATTAACGATATTGTTAGTTAACCATTTTTTTTTTTTTAATAATTTTCTCCGATAATAGTAAATGATCCTGGTTTTTTCGTTTTATTGTCAGCAATTCTTATACGAAAGGCAGATCCTAAGTCTTGTATGTCGTTTATCGTCATTTTTACCATCTCTTCGCATCGGCATGCACCAGGGATACCAACAACTAAAACAATCTGAAAACAACATGAATTTAAAAAACTTGTATATTTTTTAACTCTATACATAAATTTACCTTAATACCTAAATACTGATGATAAGGAGGTTCAAATAAAAACTTTTCAAATTGTTCCCTTGTAAATACTTTTTTAGGAATGTAGCCTTCATTTTGCTTCTTCAAATAAGTATGCAGCTTCAAATACTTGCTTATGTCTATCGCCTCTCTGATATTTAGCAACGATCTTATCATAGAATAATGGGACCACATTGTTGAACCTTTCAATTTGTGTGTACTGGCTAACTAGCCGAAAAATATGCTAATGGTACATTTTCAGAATAATTTTTGACATTTTTCTTAAAGCACTACGTCTGGTATCTTGTAAATGCTGCTTCATAAATACTAGCCGATTTTGTAGATTAATAATTATTCATGGCATCTACGGCAATTTCCGCAACCTCAGGTGGTGTACAATCGAAATTTGAGCTTGTCATTCTACCTAGAATAAGTGTGGTTTAAAAGAATAATATCAAAAGAATATTTATTAAAATACTTACAAATCGTGAGGACGCTCGCAGTACAATTTAAACTAACACTACTTGTCAATTCGAATATGTACAATATATCCAATGCCCAATTATTAAGTATGAAACTAGATGCACCGACTAAGGAAAAAACAATATACTATACGAGACAAATAAATAAGAACAACGTAAATTATTTCTGTATATTGTTAGCTCAGGAAAATTGGGAAGAAATACTCGTTACGGATTTAGATGCAAATGAAAAATTTTATTTATTTTCAGAACTTCTTACTACCTATTTTGAAATAGCTTTTCCCCTAAAGAAAAAAAACATCAGTAAAAAACAAAGAAAAATTGGATGACAGAGGGCATACAAGTTTCAGCTCAAAAGTTAAAAGATTTGCATATTTTAGCAGCACAGAGAGACGAGGAATTAACACGTTAAGCGCCATGTGTATCCTCAAGGATGCATAGCAAGTTTGATAGCTGGGCCACGTGTATCCTTCAATATACTCACGCAGAGCTTTACTTACTGGCCCGTAGCATCTATAAGGATGCTAAATATACATTTAACAGCAGGTTCATAAATATACGTGGCCCGGTGGGATTGATTAGTAATTAGTTGAAAAGTAATTAAAAAAAAAAAATCAAAAACATGCTGGTAATTCATTATTTAATAGATCATAAGTGTTTCAGGCAAAATTACATTAAGGCCCCGAGGGAAATTTTTTTTTGGGTATACATGGCGCTTAACGTGTTAAGGAACTGAACTCTATATTTTGTACCTGAAATGGACCCGTCGTTTGATAAAATAATTTAAGCAATCCACACTCGTGACAGGTATCTTTCTCTTTCTATCTTACTGCGATGTATGAGATCTCTCTCTCTTAATATCTAATTGCTTATTTTATGGTGAAATCTGATTCGTGATGATGCAAGCTTCATTTTGATAACAAATAAGTGCATACAGTTATATTATTACATGGCTTTTACAGAGTTTTATCAAATATGGAAAGTTTCCTTGGCACATCCCTGAAAAATTTAAAATTAATAATTTCTTAGCTAAATTGTCTTTTAATTTTTCATTCATTATTCTTTCTGATGTTTAAAAATAGTAAACCACATAGATACATAAGGCAATGAATGACAAACAAATTAAAAGTATTATAAAATTATCTAAACTAATTAACAAATTAAGCAAGGGGTAATATGTGGTAATAAGTGTACAGTGCCTAGGTCCTTGTTAAGGCTGTGTTACCAAGGTCAAATATGCGTTCATTAATTCGTCATTTTGTAATTATTTCGGGGAAAGTATTCTTAAAAACGAATCAACAGAATTCAGATTTGATTTAATTATTGAAACTAGTTAACTTAAATCTGTTACGTACCATATCTTATATTTGAATACTAAGTTTCCAAAGTTTTCTCCTCTGAATTATTAAACGTGAACATACCCGTCAATCGTCCGTAATTCATCTATAATGATTTTATATTTTTTAATGGAACTCAAATATTCAAATAAAATGTGATACGTAATAGAATAAATATATTTAGCACAAAAAAAAGTTAAAAATCCGCATAATATTTGCTACAATAAAAGATTACTTGCTTAGAAAAATTTGACGAAATATACCAATATTAGTTTTACGTTTTGCTAATAGATGCCGCGACAGAAGTCGTTCGAAGTGGTAACACTGCTATAATAATACTAGAAAGACAGTATGAGCAGGGTCGGACTTATTTTTCATTTCTCCAGTGTTTGAAATAGATTTTAAAATAATTTTAATTTACTTACCGATTGAATTGTCCACACTATTTATTACTGATCACGTTTTTAAGATCGTTTAATTTATCTTTATTATGATTGATAGGGCTCGGTCTCTTAAGTACATATACTTACTACAATACAAAGAGAATTGCCAATGGCTATTTATGCACGGCTTTTTTTCTCAGGCCAGGGGCAGAGAAATCCAAAAAAATTTTTAATGAGCCGGGGGGAGAAATCCAAGAAAAATTTTTGAAGAGCGCGGGGCGGGGATGAAATCCAAGAAAAAAATTTTTCTGCAGTAATTTTGCGCCCCCAGAAGCATGCGCCCGCGTGCGGAACACTCATCGCACGCCCGTTAGGCGCGGACCTGTCTCAGGCTGTACGTAAAAACAAAGTAGCCATTATGATTTTTTATTATTACAATTTTTTAATAATAAAATTGCTACACGAAGTTGTATTCTTTATATTAGAACATATAATTTCAGCCTTACTGCACAAATCCAGAATTTTTTTACTTTCTATTATTTTTTCTGAAGTTCTACATTTCTTGTTTATTCTACATTTTCAATAAGAGCTCAAATTGTCTCTGGGACTGACACTTTCGTATTTGAAAATGATAATTAAACTTGCAGTACAAAAATATTGTTTTTAAGAAGTGAATGTTCAAAATTTTTTATTGCATTCTGGTATGAATGTTTATGAGGGTGTAAAAAAAATCTACATTGTTCACTATAATTTTTTTCTTTATTAAATAAAGAACTGTAAATACTTGTACTTATATTACACACAAACCTAAACAAAATGTTCATTTCCTGGTGTCCAAAGTAATTTTATTGGTCAAACTAGTTAGATCAAAAAGTATAAGGGTATGAACATGCCGAAGATCAGTGGCGGCTGGTGAAATTTCAATATTTTTTTTCTCGTCTGTGGCACATGGGACCTATACGAAATATGAGAAATACATCTAGAGAAGCACTTCTCTAATGACCTCTAAAATATATAGAAAAAGCAGTTTGCGAAAATTTTTTTGAATATTTGGTAGCCCCGTTTTTTATTTTTTGTTTCTGTCATGCATTTGACTTTTCATAAAAATACAACAATACCTTTTGGAGTTTATGAAAATATTTTCATTATTAACTGAAATACTGAAATTTTGTAATTTACAATTTAACAAATTTCAATTCGTTGTACCTCAGTTAGTAATGGAAATATTTTCATAAACTCCAAAAAGTATTGTTGTATTTTTATGAAAAGTCAAATGCATATGACAAAAACAAAAAATAATAAACAGGAGTCCCTAGACCCAGGGGAGGTTACCGAATTTTCAAAATTTTTTTAGCAAACTGCCTTTTCAATATTTTTTAGGGGTCATTAGAGAAGTGCTTCTCTAGAAAAAAATATTGAAATTTGACCAGCCCGTAATATAATAAAATGTTTTTTGTGTCATGAAAACACGTCAAATTTAATCCAACGATAATTGAATTTATTACTATTAGATACCATGAATTGTTTAATTATTTACGAACATCAAATCCTATTTCAAAAGTTACAAAATAGAATAGGAGCTGACAGAGGCGCACTGAAGGGGGGGCTTTGGGGGCTTAAGCCCTCCTGGAGGCCAGGATTACATGTTTTAAAGTAAAAATGAAATATAAATAAACAAAAAACAATATATAAAAGCAAAATACATTGTACGAAATATACGATTATTATTATTATTATTTGTAGTAGCCCCCCCCTCAGCAATTTTCTGGGTGCGTCCCTGGGTGCTGAATAATTTTTTACTTCACTTAATTCACTATTGTAAATCTAGTCGACTATTTTCGATACTGTCCGTACGGCAAAGATCTAATCTTTGCCGTACGGCCCTGTAACACTTCTGCTGCCAACAACAAATAAGTAAATCTCAACTCATAACTAGAAAATTGCATGGTTCCTGTTTTACTGGCAGAACCATTAGTTCGCTATTTCTATATAAGAGTTGACTGTGGCGTGCAAACGCAGCCTTAAATTAAATCTGAGAAATCGTTCTCAAAAAATTCTTCAAAACTGTAGAAGGCCTTAGTTTTTCAGTAACCTTTAACTACTTCCACGTCCAGTGGAAGTATAGTAACGACAAAATTTTTTTTTTTTATTTTTATTGTTCAAATAGGCATAAAATGTCATGAAACGTCAAGATTTTAAGTTTGGGCGAAAAAAAAATTTTCTGTCTGTCTGTCCGTCTGTCTGTAACTTTTTTTTTTTGCACACATTTACTCTGGAACCGTTTAAGATATTGACTTGAAATTTGGTACACATACAATGTGTCCACGGCAAAGCTGTATTATAGGTGTAAATGACAATTTTTTTTGGATTACGAACGCAATTTTTTGTATTCTGCTCTTGCTTCACCCAAAAACTATTTTTAGTATCTTGGACTTAAAAAAAATTATAGAGGGGGCTGGTAACAGCTTAAAAATAAAAATCGCGTCAGGTAAAGTGTCGTTTCTGTGCGAAATATTGAAAAATTTTATTAGAAAAACTTGCTCAGAATTAAAAAATATGACGCTGTACCAAATTACAGAACTAAAAATTTTTTTTTCTAATTTATAAAATTTTAATTTTTTTTAATATAAATGTAATAATTTAAATTCATTTATTCTACCCATGTTCCTCCATTTTCAGCATACATCTTAACTCTGTTCTGAGCAAGTTTTTCTAATAAAATTTTTCAATATTTCGCACAGAAAAGACACTTTACCTAATGCGATTTTTATTTTTAAGCTGTTACCAGCGCCCTCTATAAATTTTTTAAAGTCCAAGATACTAAAAATAGTTTTTGGGTGAAGCAAGAGCAGAATACAAAAAATTGGGTTTGTAATCCAAAAAAAATTGTCTTTTACACCTATAATACCGCTTTGCCGTGGACACATTGTATGTACTTTAACCCTTTGCGGTCCAATTTTATTTTTATGCGCATTCTTCCTGGGTCCTATTTATTTTCCGCAAATTTTTATTGAGATAATAAATCAAATTTAAAGATTTTCATGTAACATTAAATTGAAATATATACTTGAAATTTGGTACACGTCTATATTATAACGACATAGGGAACTAGATTATATTTGGAGATGATTCCGTTGAAGGGTTGGGGGTAATAATAGGGAAAAATAAGTAAAGCAAGCTAGTAAAAGCCCTGAAACTTGGGATATGCTGTATATACTAGAAGCCAAGGTCCGAAATTTGGGATTTGTTTTATGTACTAGAAACCAAGGCTTTAAATTTTTTTATAATATTTTCCGCCCCCCACCACCTCCACTCTAATATGAATAAAATAAAGTTCCACATACTGGAGTGAAAATATACTCTGAAGACTTTTCCATTTATTTTATTACCAATTTTTATTATAATAGAAAAATACCTATTGGTGTTTGTAATTTTTTTCAGTGTGGTATCTTTTGAAACATTCGCCAGGATGAAGTCCAGGCTTACGGGTGCAGGTATCGCAGAAGTAAACAGTTTCCCTTCGCCCACCTCGTACTTTTCGGTTACTACAAACTGCACAATCCTTCGAATTACTCCTCTCGTTTGCAAAAATAAAATGAGGCTGTTTATTTAGCCGCTCTTCGGTTTCTGATGTTGACGGACGGCCTTTCCTAGATCTGTGGGGATTTCGAACATTTCCGACAAGTTGCTGCACCAGTGATTTTCTGTATTTGAGGTGACTTTTGCAGTGCAAATCATCTTGACGTCTCTGAATACTATATAGTATATAACTGTTTACTATTGCCACTTCTAGAAGCCAGAAAAACATTTTCCTCCACCATTTGAGTGACTTCCTTGTAAAGCCATAGCTTGCAATGTAATGATCTGCACGATCAACGGCTCCCATATTTTTTGTATAGTCCAGAATTACAATAGGTTTTCTAACTTCTTCTATATGTCCTATTCGGTTTCTTCTTTGTACCAACTGTGTTTCTGTGTTATGATATGTCGAAAGGATATGGACATTTCTTTTATCCTTCCAAGTTAGTACCATCATGTTATCATCTTTTCTATAAGTGACTGTATCGTGTTTTGCCGGTTTCACTCTTTTTTTTTCTTATTTCTTCTGGTAAACCTTTCCGATTGGACAATACGGTACCCGTTGTTTGAATTTGAAGATTCAGAAGTTCCATGGCGAGGTCTGTTCCTGTGTAAAATCGATCTGTGTATAAGTGATATCCACTGCCGTTGGACGTTTCCAGTAATCTATTACATAAATGTAACGTTATTCTAGATGTGAATGGGAGATCAGGACGAATGAGTCCTGCAGTTGTACTAGCTCCATAATAAGGTAATAATACACTTATATAGCCCGTTTTCGATTCTGCTAAGACATATACTCTTAGACCCCACTTAGTTGGTTTTTTTGGATTATACATCTTGAAAACTATTCTTCCTTTGTGCTTTCATCCACAGCAATATGTTGGTCAGGAACATAGTGTTCTCGACACTTATTATCAATGTAGTCAACAACATTCTTCACTTTCTGTCCTCTAGTTGATCTGTTTGGATGTGCTGGAGGGGGATTCAAATGGAAAGCCCAATATATTTGAAGGAATCGATACCTGGGAAAAATATCTTTGAAAAAAGGTTGCTTGTCAGTCCACTCCTCACTGAAGTACTCTTTTATAGATGACTTTTCATGCAAAGCCATATTCATGATGATACCCAAGAATGCCTTCATTTCTGGAACAGTAACATCTCTCCAATTTCGCCATATTGAATGTTTCTGTAATGGTGTCGACTTTTCTATTTTTTCTGCTCCATATCGATTAGTTTCTACAACTATCTCCTGTATTAGATTGTCTGTGAAAAATAGTTGAAAGAAGTCTAACTCTATCACTGGTCTATTTTGTGGCATTTTGTAGCCACTATTAGCTGTAAATGGCAGTCTAATGAAATCTTGATCATTCTGATCCCATATTTTCCACATGGAGGTCTCGTCCTCATCGCCTTCTGCATCAGTTTGCTCCTCATTCTCATCTCCCTCAGTATCACTTCCCTCTCCATCCTCATCCCTATCACTTTCTTCATTATTATCACTCTCTTCAAACTCAATTTCGGAGTCACTAAATTCAGAATCATCTGTTTCTGAGTTTCGCCTTCTTTTTCGTGAAGTTGACTCCATTTTGTTATATTTTCCTACAAGTTTTCCGTTTTCAAATATGTAAAGAAAAATAGAAAACAAACTCACCAATAGTAATAACAGAATTGTATTTACTGTAATATCCGAATTTATAGTACCTACTTACTAGGGTAAGTAACACTTACGCAAAATCTTTCTCAAACTAAATGAAATATTTACACTATCAAAAATCTAATAGTAAATGTACCTTCAGCAAAATCGAAATAGAACTGATCAACAAAGGCAGAGACAAATGTTCTATTCATATTTTTTGTCCCCGTTACTTTACTTACTCGTTATTCATAAATTGTGAAGTATAAAGAAGCACATACAGTGATTAATATGTTTTATAAACATTGTCAGATTATAAAGAGTACATTCAGAACCTCGAAAAATGTTTTTATTTCATGGCGGGGCTGCCCCGACGTGGGACCGCAACGTAATAATTTTAATGTCGGGGCTTTCCCGACATAGGACCTCAAAGGGTTAACGGGATCTGAAACTAAATTATATTTTCATGTTGTTCCGACAAAGGGGTAAATTGGGGTAAATAAAGTAGGTAAGAGTCCACAAAATTGGTATTTAGTATATACAAGAGAAGCTAAGGTCTCAAAAAAATTTTTGGCATTAGCCACCCCATTACCACCCCCACCCCCTTATTAAAGGGGATGAAAAAAAATTGTGATTTAGTGTATGTACAAGAACCAGAAAAGTCAAAATATTTTTTTACTTCATCCACCCCCACTACCACCCCCCTGTCACCACCCCCACCCCACTACCGATGTGGGGTATCGTTTTATGGGTTTTCGGGGTAGAGGATTTCAAATATTATATTATTATAGTTCCATAAACAATTATTTCCATATACAAAGTTTTTTCGTTGTGAGTGACTTGGATAGAGAATCTGGATGAGGAAGTAGTGATTTTTTATTTTTAAATTGCAAAAAGTTTTAAGTTTTTTATTGAATTCTCAATATTTTTAACTGTAACTATAAGCAAACAAATATTATTTACTTTAGCATAGTATGTTATATGTATGAAAAAAGGTACTATATGTGCTGGAGTGGAAAGGACCCTGCACTTTTTGAAGGTATTTTCGTGGTTAATAGATTTTTCTGATTTTTTTATATGTTAATTCTTGAGGTATGTTTACCAACCCTGCAAAAGCAGGGTCGGGGTTATAAAGCCGATTGGCAAATTCTGTCACGTGAGTCGGTATGAACCGCTCTCTGCCTCGAGCCTCTATTGAGTGGACACCAATATTCTCTAACACAAATCTTTGCATGAGGCTTAATCTTACTTTTTGAAAACTTAAACTTACTGTTTGCCGCGATGAATACTCTAAAATTGCGTGTATAAATATATCCGACAAACCTTGACGCAGTTTCATTAAGAATGTTATTAAATCTTTTTTTGACACATTCCGGTTGTTCCCATACATTTGTACTGGATCACAATATTCAAATAGTCTTAGAAACTGTGCCTTCATCTTCACCAATCTTCATCTTCAAAATTATCTTCACTGCATCATCCTGTATATGCTAAAAATGAATCACACTGTATAGATGTGGCAAAAATATGTCATACCGCCTTTTATTAATTCAGACATAGGTATGTATCCAGATACTTATACGCCGTACCGCTGATTCTGGTGCGAAATCTGCAATTTACGTCATTTCCGGTACAAACGGATGTGACACAATAATCGTTTTATAATATAAGTGACATATACTTATACACGCATCGTTCCTGGTGGGTTTTACTTCAATGGTTTTACCGGAATGGAAGCAAATATAAAACTTACAAAGACAACTTCAACGCCCTCTCCTGTCTAAACTATGAACCCCATATGATTGTGCTTTTGCAGGGTTGGTAAACATACCTCAAGAATTATATAAAAAAATCAGAAAAATCTATTGATCACCAAAATACCTTTAAAAAGTGCAGGGTCCTTTACCACAATAGGCTCATTTAACAATTTTTTATTATTACATATTCTGAAAGAGCTTGGTGAGTATAATAAGTATGCCAAAAGTTATAATTTACTGACGCCGCCTTCATGTATAAAAAAAATTATTAATGTCGGCGCGTTTAAAAACGCTCGGAATAACCATGTAGTCGAGTTGTGACGTCAGATGGCTGAACCGCCCAGTGAACACGGCTGTGAATGCAAGTTAGTAGAGTAAAATCTGGAAGTAAAGTCGCTTAGTTTTCGAAAAAAAAAAAAAAAACACCGGCGTAGAACCAAACCAGACATAGTGGGATTCTTTAGTAAGATAATCGTGTAACCGAAATCATTTTTTACATTTTTTGGTGGTCGAGAACTCTTTTATTTCGGAAAAACTCAAAAAAATAGATTTTTAATGAAATATGTTTTTTAATGTCTCCACCGCTATATCTCTGAAAATATTTGTGTTATCAAGCTATTTTTTTTTTTTTTAGATTAAAGTAGAAACAATAGTGCTTCGAACAACGTCCCACGTGAACCCGATTTATATTTTTTTAAGTTAGAAAAATAATAGGAAACTCAAACTTGTTATTTTCAGTAGCGTAATTTTAGACAATCGAGAAAAAAAATTATTTATGAAAATTTGTATATACATGCTACGTACAAATTGAAGCCAATAGTTGAAAAAAGTTTTTAGGATAAAAATGTTTCATGTCGCATTCATAGTATTGAGTCAGCGATTTTTTTTAACGGGCGAAAGTCATATTCTTGCGCGCTCGGCTGTAGCAAGCCTGCCGACTGCAACGATCTGACGGTCTCGGTCGGGGTGTATGTAGTAGTTTAACTTATATCAATAGATACAAAACCAGTAGTGATCAAAAGCATCTAGAGGATCAATATTATTGTTCAATATTTCATATATTGTACAGTAGTATTGATCATATGTTAATATTAAGAAGTTGTATAATAAATATAAAATAGTCTCCTTTTAATAATAAAAAGACAGGTAGGTAGATATCAATGCCTAATCTATAAATATCAATCAGTGTTACTAACTTACCCACCTAATTAGTAAGTTTATTAGGCATTTTTAAATGAATGAAAGTAAAAATGTACGCATAAAATGAGTTTTATTGTTGAAATAAATTTTCTATTTGGATAGATAAATATGTAGTATGTAGTTTATGTCAGCCCTACATTAATAGCATTCTAATTCGTTCATATCTGCCTCGAATTCTTTAATAATGTTACAGGAACGACATTTGCACTCGTTGCAACATTTTAGGCCTGCCTTAAAACAAGCACATTTTCGATTGTCACAATTTTTATCCGAACAATGAATACTTAATGATTTTCGACAACCGCCACTACGCGACTAATCTGACCAACCCTGCATGCGAGGTGTATTAATTGCGTCCCAATGTCACATTTAGCGCTGATAAAAAAAAATCGCTGTTGCCACACGGTACATTTTAGGAAAAAATATATTGTTTCAAAAACTTTTGTGATTATTAGGCTTTATTTTCTTCGCTGCATGTATGTAAATGTTTTCAAAAATAAAAAAGTTTATCGATTGGTGAAGATTTCAATACATAAAATATATATTTTTAGTTTATCTGAGTTTTAGAGAAATGAAAGTGCGAATTGTGCCCAAACCGTTTATATTGGTAAAAGCGCTACAGTGTGTGCTTTAATTTGACACAAAACAAATTTCGGTACCTTTAATAGTTTTAAAGATATGGCGGTGGAAACAAAAAAAAAAACAATTTTATTTAAAAATACATTTTTTTCACTTTTTATTGATTTAAAAAGTTCGAGACCACAAAAAATTGTCGTAAAATATGAATTCATATGCCCGGTGACATACTCAAAGGAACCTAACATGTTTGACGTGGTTCTACGCCAAAAAAAAAAACGACACGATAGACTTACGAAATCGCTGCTCTAATATAGGTATCGGCGCACGCCAAGTGACGTCACTCTACGGACTGTTGGCCAGCTGAGCGTGTTTCTATTCAAATGCGAATATCTCTGTGGCTATTAATTCAATTGAGCTGAAATTTTTTTCTGAGTCTATTGGTTTGTTATACTTTAAAATGAGAAAGAAAAAGTAGGAAACTGCCATATCACTAAATGACCGTATTATCTGAGCTTTAGTTTTCCACAAAACATACATCTTTTGTCTAATTCCGATAGCAGTTTAAATTAATCCTATCATTTACTCCTCCATAAGCTACATTTCGTAGAAATGAGCAGCTAGGCGAAAACTATACTTTGGCAACCGAAAGTAAAACAAATAAAACGTTTTTTCGCCAATTTAGAAAATGCATATACCTTGTACGTCATTTCTCCAGTCCAGTGTCATATGTAGGACATTTTTTATTAAATATTCTAGCCAGAAAATTTGTAATTGCTGTGTTTCACTGAACAAAGCGAATACATGAATGAAAAAAGAACACATTTTACATACAGCCCAAGAATTATTCGGGCGAGAATTAAAATTTTTTTTAATGGCAATTTTGTCACTACAAATTCAGTGCTCTCTATATTCCTAACAATAATGGAGAGCATCAATAATCTGCAGCTGTTGTATACTATTTCAAGATGGTAGGTTTCCTGAGTAGTGATAATAGAATCTCTCGTGAAAATTATTTAGGTACGACTTTTCCTATTTATTTATCATTTAGAAATGACATAAATTAACTTTTTTTTTTGTCACTATTTTTAATTTGTTTTTTTTTTGTGTTCTTAGAGGTTAAAAAACTTAACAACAACATGGTAAATGGTAATGGAGAAGACCAAGTGTCAAATAAAGGGAAGATTGACTCTGATAAGAATGAAGATGAGGCCAACTGGAGACAAGTTAAGAGAAAAAACAAAGAAAATAAAGGCAAGAAGGAGTCTAAAATTAAATATTTTGAACGCGAGGAACTGGATTTTCATTTCGATGAAGAATTAGACCAAGAGGTACCCACTGGCAGGCAAAACACGTTTTCCAACGAATGGTAAGGTGTTTTAAAGTAATTTTTATGAAGATTAAAATTATTAATATTTTTTATTTTCTAGGTCTGAAATAGATTCGGATGAGCTGAGTGACAGAGACGTAAACAAGCTTTTAATAGTAACTCAGTCAAGTTCAACTAGAGCGCCTAAACATGAAGGGTATGATAGAACGGGAGACTGGACAACTCGTGTCAAAATCACTCAAGAATTGGAACAAGCTATTAATGATGGACTGTATTATTATGAGGAAGATCTCTGGACCGATCAGGATTTCGTAAGTTTCATTTGGCTAATTCCTATAAAGACAATTTCCTTCGGTTAACTGTGTTCGCCCATGTTCATGTTCCTTGCGTGGTTTGTACAAATGGTTTATTTTACTGAATTTTTAGGAACGAGGTTCTGGTGGAAGCTACAAGACTGTAAATGTGATAAGCCAAGAAGATTTTAGGAAGATGGCACCGCCAGCACCTAAAAAGCAAAACCCTGAGGTACCACCCCCACCTCCGCCCGTGGTGAGTTTTGTTATCAAACGTCAAGTGTTTTTGCTTCTGTTTGATGCATTGATGCTCATAGAATTATTTTTTATTTAGCTTGGTTCTCTTGAAGAACCATCAGGAAGCAACAAATTACCCACAACTCCAGGTCACAGGAACGTTCCTAGATTTTATGCAGTCGTTAAAGATGAAGGACCGGATCCCTGCACACCAAGAAAGCGCAAAACAAGACACTCTAGCAATCCACCCGTTGAACAACATGTTGGATGGATTATGGATGTTAAAGAACACCGTTTACGCACTACATCTACTAGGTAAGTCGCTGTAGGTTGAATTTGACGAGAATTCGGTTTAAATACTTCTTTTTCTGTTCAGAGTGTAGGCAGGCTTATTCCAACTAGCACAATTAGTTGCTGGAATATAGCAACGGCTATTATAGCCACTTTAAAGTGTTTTGCTACAGGAATATAATAGTCACGTTCTCATTACATATGTACAACCAAAATGGGGAATAATATTTGTTTATTGCAGTAGCAGCTATGGAACTAGCCCAAACGATGGTCATTTAGCTACAAGTTATGGCAGTTACGGCAGTGTGCCTCTCCCATCTTTCCAGCACCCATCTCATGCTTTGCTGAAGGATAACAACTTCACCCAGCAGGCATATCATAAATTTAGGCAAAAATGCTTAAAGGGTAAGACTAGTATTCGCCTTTTTTATATTGTTTCTTACTACTTTTTTCTACCATAGAGAGAAAAAGATTTGGAATTGGAATGTCAAATGAGATGAACACCTTGTTCCGTTTCTGGTCGTTCTTCTTGAGAGAAAACTTTAACCGCACAATGTACAGTGAATTTAAGACTTTAGCGTTAGAAGATGCCGAACAAGGTTATCGTTATGGTTTAGAATGTCTGTTCCGATTCTACTCTTACGGCTTGGAGGTCAAGTTCAGACCACATCTGTACGAAGACTTCCAGCAGGAGACCATTAAAGACTATGAAAGCGGGCAGTTGTATGGATTGGAAAAATTTTGGGCTTTTCTGAAATATTACAAACACGGCGGTCACTTGAATGTCAATCCAGTTTTAAAAAAATACCTCTCCAAATTTAAGACTATCGAAGATTTCCGAGTTGTTGAAGTATGTATACTTTGTGTTTCTCAAATCACACGCCTTTGACTAGCCTTTAATAAATTAAGGGGATTTGGTCAACTAATCGTAATGAAATTTTGTTTAAAAATCTTGCAGCACTGAATGGCGACAAATTCGTTGGTTTTCTCTGAGATTATTAACCACTATATCCTCTTAATAAAAAAACGTGGTTTGAAATTGATTGAAATAGAAACACTTTATATCAGAAATTTCGATTAACAAATTAAAGGGTGTCAAAGACCACAACTTTCAAAATTAGCAGTATGTACATAATAAATATAAACATACAAGTAATGTAAAAGTCTTTTCAGCCAAAAATTGATGAGCTGCTTAATCACAACGGCAGAGGAAATCAATACAGGCAGCAATCTAAAAGAAATCGAAGCGTTTCCGAAAGCCAAAGTGCTGGTCCAAGCACATCTCGTGATGATCATCGCCGATCTTCTGCTTCAAATCAAAGGTAATTCTATCTGTTACGAGTCATTAGTTATTTCCTTCCCATTATTTTCTATGTCGTGCTTAGGAAATGTTGCAGCTGCGAAAATTATACTGACCTGTCCTTGGAATAATGCCCTAGTAAATAATTAGAAATATTTGTGCATCTTTACTACTGTTTATCGTTTAATTCACTGTCATAAAAAAATACTATGAAAGCAGTGAGAAGAGTATAACTGAACCATCATTCAAATAGGGTCGTTTCCTTCAACAAAATTTACAAAATATTGTTATATGATCAAAAAGTATATTAAATATACATTGCATATATCATATTAAAAAAAATTCTAATCATCACATGCAAGAATAAATCGGTTTTGAAAATAAAAAGGCGGTAAATGATAACGTATCTAATGATCATTCAATTCTAGAGAATTTTCATGTTTTCATTTATCATGTTGGTGGTAGTGCTGTGTTGATTTGTTATTTACCTTTGCATTGTGTGTTTAATATTTGTTTATAATGGAATATAATTTTGTGAAGGGTACTTCAGAGAATGTACCCATAGTGGATTTTTATATGGTACACGAGTTTTATGTAGATAATTTCAACAATTTAAGTGCCGAATCCCGAAATGTTAAAAATTTGAGGTTAGTATTTCTTTAAAATATAATGACTCACATCGATTCTAACTTTAATCTATTAGTCCAGTCAACAGAGCGCCAAAATGACGAAAATCTCTAATTTGAGTGCTAATGAATGGATTTTGATAAAACTTTGTAATGTGTTTGTAATGACGTTAATAAAAAAGTTGAAAAAATGATTAGAGTAGGAAATTTTATCACGTGTTCCGTAACTTGTAGAATTAGGTCAAAAATGAAAAAGAAACAATAAATTTACCTTTTTTGGTCCAAAATAAGATGTTTTTACTCTTGTGAATTTTTTTGAGAAATGCATATTTTTGGAGATATGGCCAGTCTATTTTTCTACCCCTTCCGATCATTTCCTATTCTGATCTCTTTTCATCTCTTTTATTAATGTCATTGCAAACACATTGCACAAGGTTTCATCAAAATCCATTCATTAGCATTCAAATTAGAGGTGAAACCCCGGTTGACTGGACTATATTGCTAACAGCAAATAAGCAAATCAAACGACGCCAGTTGATTATTCCTTTATCTAACTGCACATGCTCTCACATCTGACGGCGATGGGCGCGAATTCAAAATTTTTTAATTTAAATAATTAATTTCACTATTAAAATGACTTTGGATTGTAAAATAAAAAAATACGGATCAAATAAAATTTAATAAAGTATGTACTTGAATATAAAATTTTTTAAAAATGGTTAACGACCCTATTACCCAGGGTCGGACGCAAGTTTTTCTTATTGCTGCATTATTGAGAGTTTAAAACAAAATTCGAGATATACTTAAGTAAAATATTTTAAATAACAATTAATTGCATTGGCATAGCGCCTCATTTTTCAGTTTTCTTTAAATCAGAGTTGAGCTAATTTAAATCAAGCTTTATTTTAAAAAATCGTAATATTTTTTCTTTTCAAGTCTAAATGTTATAAAGAAAAAATACAAACTTTATTAATAAAAAGTTTTATTTGCAAAAACAAAACTTTAAAAACCTTTAATTTGAAGGCTTAAAACATTAACAAACATATGAACATATAAAAATAGAAATATATATTTTTCAAAACAGTACGAAACAAGACATAGGTATTATAACGTTTAAAGAGAAATACTAATTTGGATGCTTTCTCATTGCCCAATCTATTCCTAATATCTGAATGAACAAGTCCATATGAAGAAAATATTCTTTCCACACCTGCAGAAGAAGCAACAGCACACAGAAAGGGAATTATCAGATCCAGTACTCTGTTAATTTGTGGAATATTTTTTTTGAGATTTCCACCACTGCACTACGTTAACATTTTGTAATATTTTTTTTGAAAACATTGTTTCTTGGAACGGATCGGATTTCGCTTCCAACTTAGTTATTAACGGTAATAACCCTGTGCCAGAAAAATGTTGAGAAACTATATCTAAAGTAGCCTTTTTCTCTTCTTTCGACAGTGGGTATTTGTTTTTGTTTCTAATAGGATCAGGCAAATATGCCAAAAAGTGAAATGGTGTTAAAGCTTCATCATATCTCCTTTCAAATATCAGACATTGCTTTAAAGAACCTCGCATTTATCTTATGGAAAAGTGGTTCCGGCCAAATTGGCTGAATTTGTTGTAGATTTCGACTCTGATCAAAAACTAGATCCTATATGTCTAGTCAAGAAATATACAATGGCCTCTTGTACAATTTAAAAATTTTCGAATTCATGATTTTTTTCAAACATTTTATATTGTGATACGTTCTAATAGCCCTTTACAATATTTTGCACTAAAAAGATTTGTTGTTTTAATAAACTACTGCTACCTGACATCATCTTTCACCATCTGTTATATCCCCATGAAAAAATAAAGAATCCCTGCAAAAATAGTCGATGCCAAGCTGTTATATGAGAAATAAGCAAAAAGAGGTGGTTTTTTGCCATTTCAGGGGGTGCGCATGACTAAAAACTTTTTTCACCCTGTTATTCGTGTTCAGCACTCTCGAAAACGGGGAGGGAAATAGGTTTCATAATTTTGCACTTTTTAGAGAAAATCCCGACTCCCTACTTCCACTATATTACATTTTTTTCATTTTGCACGGCATTCAAGTTTTCCCATAACTTCTTTTTTGACAAAATGTTGCCAAGCACTGTCTTCTTTCCTGCCTGCATGGTCTAGATATTTATTTTTAGTATGTGTCGCACATCAACGTTCAGTCAGTACTAGAGTACTAGAGTAGTATTATTATGAGAAGATGACAGAGGCGGAGCCAATATGCGCGAATATTTTTTCCAGTGGCATAGCGTCACCTGGGGTATAGGGGTGTGTAATTGCAATACAAGTTTTGCAGTCAAGGAGCTGTGTAATGGAGCAGATTAACACTTGGCAACTACTACGAGTAACCTCTGTTCAGGAGAAGTGTAAGAATAGTAATTTATACTAAACTTTGCCTAATAAAGGTTTTATTATTATTATTACTGCCATCGCCACTCTACTGCAGGCCACTGCCGCCACTGGTGTCGACATTGAATGTCACGTAATTTATTCTCATTGGCTTAGAATGATGGAGGACACAAACTCATGATTATACCTAAATTCCATCAAAGGAGACCCTCCACTATAAGACCGGTTTTGGGCCCTTCTTATTTTTGGTCAAAAAATTTCGAAACAATTTTTTTTTATCATATATTTTCAATATCTAATCCATTCCACCCCAAACGGAACTTCTCCAACCCTCCCCCCTCCATGTATCCCCCTTAAATTATTAAAGAACCAGTTTACATTAGTACACATGTTTAGATGTTTTTGAACTTGAAAATCATATTTCCTTTGAACAAACTGCACTCTAAACTCCCTACTACTATACCAACATCCCCAACCCCCAATGACAAGCACCCCCTCCTCTCACAACATAAACCAGATATAAAATAATTTTGGATAGACTTTTTATTTACATTAATAATAAAATGCCAATACCTCGTATACTATATAATTTAAGGGGATATATGGAGGGGGTAGGGTTGGGGAAGTTCCGTTTGGGGTGGGATGGATTAGATATTGAATATACCGGGTGTAAACGAATAGTGGGCCACCCCTGTAACTTCTTTGTTTTTAAAGATATGGGGGTGAAATTTTGTATGGTGAAATTAGGTAAGATTTTCAACTTTTTCAGATCTATCCGCCATATTTATCACTTCCGGTTTTACCGGAAATGGCCCCAATAGTCTTTTCTAAATGGACCACCCTGTATGTTTTTACATTTTTTAAATAAAGATCACATTTTGGATACATTTATACTATTTTGAACAATTTATACAGTATTGCACGAAAAATAATTCGAATTTTAGTTGTCAATCTAGATGGCTGCGAATATGTTAAAATTATTTTTGTTCCAATGTAATTCATATAAAAAATACGAAAACGTCAATATGTCCAATAATACACCATACAGGGTGCTGTAAACTCATTAAAATCACATTTTTCAAAATGACTCATTTGTTTTAAATATTATGATATGGGCCACCCGGATATTCAGAAAGCTATTTAGTAGGGGTTAAACGGTACCAAAAGTTCCGTAATATGTAATCGTTACCGGCAGAAATGACAATTTTTCTTAAGAAATTTATGATTTATATCTAACTTCAATTAAATTTTGATCAACCCTGTATATTTTTGTTAATATTTTATGATGTGCTACCCTCCGCAAGAGACAGAATGGGCCTCTGGTTCATTCTTTTTTGCTTACCATATCATGACAATTTTTCTTAAGATATTTATGATTTATATCTAACTTCAATTAAATTTTGATCAACCCTGTATATTTTTGTTAATATTTTATGATTTGCCACCCTCTGCAGGAGACAGAATGGGCCATATCATAATATTTAAAACAAACAGGGGGGTCCGGTGTTATTTTTAATCTACATAAACGATCTACCAAATGCGGTAGATAACGTCAACTGCTTGTTTTATGCAGATGATACAACACTTTCCGTGGCAGCCGAAAATACTGACAATTTAAAGATAAAACTTGCTGATGCACAGTCGAATGCAGAAAAGTGGTTCTCAACAAATTTGTTGACTCTAAATAAAAGTAAAACCGTAACAATGACATCTTCATTAAGACGCAACACCGATATTTTGGAGGAAAATCCCAAATTCGTGAAATTTTTGGGACTATACCTAGATCCAGTTCTTAAATGGGATGAACATACAAATTATATTGCTAATATAATAACCAGAAACATTTATGTACTTAGACAAATGTCTACAAATCTATCAAAAAATGCATTGAAAACAGCATATTATGCACTTATTCAATCACGCTTGTCCTATGCTATTTTAGCGTGGGGACATGCCGCGGGAAGGCATAGGCTATTTGGTCTTCAGAGAAGAGCAGTCAGAATAATAGGCAACGCAGGTTACAGAGACGAAACAAGTCTCATTTTTCAAAACTGTAAAATCCTCAAATTACCGTGCATTTATGCATTAGAATGCATTACTTATATCAAAAACAACATGGCGCTATATAACAGAAATAAGGATTTTCACAATCACTTAACTAGACGCAATGATGATCTTAGAGTTAATAATATCAGACTTAATCGAGCTCAAACTGGCATCAACTCCTATGGAATAAAATTATTCAATGCACTACCTAATACAATAAAAAGCCAGCCTCCAACTAAATTCAGATCGACTATTAAACAATATTTAATCAAATATGCTTTCTTCACACTTGAAGATATTGAAAATGGTTTTCAAAATTTTTCTGTAATGTAACATGTCAGTTTTTTAATCTTTTTTTTATTTGTTATACAAATAATTTTATCATTATTATTTATAATTTATATTACACTTTTCCTTATGTAAAGTATAAAAGTTTTTATGAAATTTGTCTTACGTGTTAGGCTATATATATTGTAACGTGTTTCCACCCTTAGGAAACCACCCCTTGCAAATTCCGTGGGTTCCAAAAATTATAACAAGAGATGTCCACTAACACACTTTATTAAATATTTACTGGATACTTCACAATACTATTATTAATTTAAATACACTTTACTGACTAAAATCACAATGTTTATTACTTTGTTTATCTTTGAACTCTTAACCTCACTTTCTATACTTTCTGAACTTTCTGAACTACTGAACTGAGAATGCGGTCGGTCTTTTATACCTAAAAATGACAGATCTCGATTTTTCTGTGATGACGCCACCATTCTCTAGATAATTCCAGATGTCACCAGAACTAACTTCTGGTAGGTTTCTCGAGTAGGTGCAAATACACTACATTCATTCAGACATTCGATCTGTCTGCCTACTTTTTAGTAACATAACCTTAAATTTTAAGGGGTGCAACATATTACAATATATATTTTAATTGATTTTACTCACTATATTTAAGAAACACTTCTTTGACGTAAAATATTTAATATGATTACAATAAATAAATAGGGTCAAATGAGTCATTTTGAAAAATGTTATTTTAATGAGTTTACAGCACCCTGTATCGTGTATTATTGGACATATTGACGTTTTCGTATTTTTTATATGAATTACATTGGAACAAAAATAATTTTAACATATTCGCAGCCATCTAGATTGACAACTAAAATTCGAATTATTTTTCGTGCAACACTGTATAAATTGTTCAAAATAGTATAAATATATCCAAAATTGTGATCTTTATTTCAAAAATGTAAAAACATACAGGGTGGTCCATTTAGAAAAGACTATTGGGGCCATTTCCGGTGAAACCGGAAATGATAAATATGGCGGATAGGTTTGAAAAAGTTGAAAATCTTACCTAATTTCACCCTACAAAATTTCGTCCCGATATCTTTAAAAATAAGGAAGTTACAGGGGCGGCCCACTATTCGTTTACACCCGGTATATAATTAAAAAAAAAATCTCGAAATTTTTTGACCAAAAATAAAAAGTGCCGAAAACCGGCCTTATAGGCCCTCCTCCTTTGTTCCACCGTATAAATCTTATGTTTTTCCATTGTAGAAATGATTATTCACACAACTATCCTCAACCGGGCACAAGCGCTCCAGCTGGAACTGGATTTAAATATACAAGAACCCGGACTCATTCATTCGGTTCTGGTCGCATCCGCAACAATAACTCTCGCTCACGTACTGATTCTTGGAGACAAAGAGAAAATAAAGAGTCTGCCCAAGGTTTGTATATGACAAATGCATTCAATTTTTTTTTTGCATCTGCATTTAATTGGTATTAGTGATATTCTGTACATTAACAAGTAAAGAAAATGATGAAAGTTGACCCAACCGTTTCATCGTGATACGATCAAGAACATTACTTTAGAGTAATTCTTTGTAACTATAAGGATTCAATTACCTTAACACTTTGACTGCTAACGTGCTTAAATAGTAGTTACAGTGACTTTGATGCTAGTTGGGTATTCAGACACACTTTTCTTAGTGATCATTTATAACAGCAACTTACTAAGGATTGTTTCTAGGCAAATCTGGTCACAATAGTGCCGATTGAAGAGAAGACACCATGAAGAAAGGTTTTCAACTTCAGTTCAACTGAAAGCTAAATTTTTATAATGGACTTTGCCTATTTCTTATATTTGTATTATGATTAATTTTGTTTCCATATAGTTTAAAATTTAGCTACGGTAAAGAAACATTAAACATTCTATACTAAAATGGTGATTTTTGTATAGGTTTGAACAACATTTGTATAAAAACTGTATGTAGATGCGATTGTTATATTCGGTGCCATTGCCTTAAATATTTTACATAGTTTTCATATTTTTCTAGATAAAGTTGTATGAATAGTACCGTACCTACACAGCAATATTTCTTAAAAAGTCGGTGACCAAACCGTATCGGTTTTTGTTGTTAAATGTATATGTTTTTAGTCATGATTAAGATTATGAAATTATTTTAATTAAATGTGTTCGTTACAAAAAGGAATGCCGATTGTAAATAAAAAGCTCACTATCATAATACTCGCATAACTCAAAACTGACTGTTTCTCTCGCATTGGCATCATATTAGTTAGTGTATTATTATATTTTTATAAATAAAGGATAATTATTTTCATTTGTTTAAGTAATTATGTGATTATTCGAGTAATAGTTAGTGGGCATATATAACTATGTTTTTTATTCATTTAATTGGAGCATCTGCGTCTGGGGCCACTTTTAGTTTGGAGCATAAATAAATAACAGAATTATGACTTATTTAAACTTGTAGACTTAGAAAGAATTACACAGATTATGAATTTTTCTGACAAATTTTATAATGCTGTCATTTTGCATAGCTTTGTTGGTGGAAGTAAATATTTAAGGGACGCAGGTGTTAGGGGGGCTTACCAAAAATGGTAGGAAATTATAAACTATATTGTTTAAAATTGATAAATTAGAACACAAATATATCAAAAATGCATAAATATATGGCAACTATAATTATGCGTTAATAGGTTTGTTTATGCTCCAAACTGAAAGTCACGTGACTGATGTCGATGCTGTACAGTTTTTGTGAGTGGCATATCGTATAAATTATGTTATTTTCTTTTTAATAATATGCATATTCCATTTTTCCAAAAATTAGTTTTTGACTAAACTCTACAGAAACATATTTTAACGAACTAAATAGATTTTGGGTACAAAGCTTGTCATATTTAATTATTTTACTTATACTGTTATTTTATTCTACGAAGTAATTTTTATAGTTAAACTCGTGTTGGTTTGTTTCAAAAAAAAATATATATATAGGACAAAGCAAGGAGTTTAATGTATATTGTTTCTTTGTGTTTAGGTAATTAAAGATAATTGTGTGCTAGAATATTATTTATAAAAATTATAAAATGGTTTTTTGTCTAATGTGTCGGTGTAGTCGGTGCAATCGTATACATTCTTTGTTGGTACCGTTAGACAAGAAATTCAGAAAAAATGTGATAATGGATAATGAGTTTTCTATAGTTTTTGCTCAACTCCTTGCATTTAAGTATGTATCTGTAATGTAAGTTAGTTTGTAAAGTGTGTTGTGGAAGTGTGGTCTGTGAATTGTCTTCCAGTGACACTAAAAAAAACAAAAAAACAATAAAAACACTAAAACTGCAATTTTCTTTTTCATGACAATACCACTCACACCAATGTAATAAATTCATTCGAGCTAAGCGATACGCCCTCTGGCATTAAGCATACGAACTGTGAAATTTACGTTACTTGGGATTAAACTGTGTTTTTTGTATTTTCTCGGTTATGTTTAATTCAAATTAAGCGAAAAGGAAAGAACTTGCTATGTGAACTTTGCGCGAAACACGTCTTACGGCTCTTGTGCATTTTTTTTATAGAAGAAACAGTTGTTAATCCCTTTTGTCTCTTGCGACGCCCCTTTGTTTTGTACTGTGTATTTTGAGTCTGGATCTGCTAAAAACGAGTACCTGTGAAATAGAAAATCATTGGTTTTCTGTTTACAAAGTAGAAATGATTTTCTACTTTTAAAAGAAAACCATTGTTTTTAAGTTTTTTCTTTAAATTCATTTATTTGGTGATTAACTACATTACATGCCTATCTATATCAGCCTAGCTTAGGTCAGTGGTGTTATTGACATATCCACATTGTTTGTGAAGTGAATTGTGAAATTATGGGAACATATCCAGGAGCAATAGAATTTGAGAATAGGCCTTAATAAATGAGTAATTTACGATGAAAAATCCAGAGCGGCCTTCTTTTTCTTAAAGTGCCAAAAAATCGTGTGCAAAAATTTGCAAATTTTTTTTGCATACGAAATTTGCATTTAAAAATTATGAAAAAAATTGGGTCAATAGTCTAACATGTAAGTAACAATTGTGATTTTTTTCGGATTTTTTCGTACAACGGTTTCGGAGAAAATTTTAAATAACGAAAATCAAAAAACCCCCCCACTCCTCCAATATGGCGGTTGCAGGATTGAAATTTTGGGAAAATCATTTAGGGTAAGCCCCTTCAAATAGTTGGTAACAAACAAAATTTTGTTTGGGGGCAAATTTTACATGCTTATCCTGCTATGCCCTTTACAATTTAATTATAACATGGCTAATGGAAAAATATATTATATGTTAATACCAAAGATGTTTTAACTCCTAGATGGCTCAACCCTATCTCAATTCTGCGTACAACATATTCTGACTTTTTCAAGTAAAGAACCGCCCATTATCTCTCCCGCTCTGCTCCCACTCTGGACCCAACTCCAAATACGCATGTTGTCTATGCGCATGCTTCACTTCTAGTTGCTTCTAGTCGCAAACTTTCGCGACATCAAAGATCAGAGACAAAAGTCGTTAAGCGGGGAATTTTGAAGTGGTCAAATGCAATAACGTTGTGTGATCGGAGAATGTAGAGAAAATTGTGGCAGTTTAGCAACACCGCTGGTTGCTCCAGTTAGTTGTTAGTGCCGATTGATATTTGATTGCGTTTGCGCTGTAAGCCCTAAAAATCTTATTTAACAAACTCGAACTGATCCGACCTAGCAATGGTAAAGTCCGACAATTCCAGCATTGCTATCTTGCTTTTTGAGGCGTGTTAATATTGCTTTCTCCGTTGGGATGTTTGCAGCTTTGTCGTATAGGAATTCCTTATGGGTTAAACCATCTAGTAGTTAAAGATCTTTGGTTAATACTACTGAATTATAAACATACGTCACGTAAATTTACATAAATCAGATGATATTTCATTCACGGTAACAGATTTTCCACAAATTGTGCAATAACTGGTGATATTACACTTGGTAAGTACAATTTCGTTAAAGATTAAAAATTCGCTAAGTCTGGTGAGGAAATAAATTTCATCTTAACAGATATTTTTTGCTATAAAGACAAACACTTGTATCAATATTAACTTAAATGTTTATAAAATTAAAGTCTGCAGTCGCTAGGTTCCTGGAGAATCTTCCTGATTATATATCAAAGGTAAGTTTTTTATATTGCTTTTGACTCACAATAAACTAATTCTAAAACTTCCTTGTAGGAAGATCACTGATTTCCCCTCTGATATTTAATACATATAATTATCACAAACACCATCTAACTTTTTTGTTTAAATTATGGTGTGCACTGTCTTGTCCTTATGGGAGATAAGTTTATTTTACCTCATTTATGGATTTGTATAGCTAAGTTTATTTTGAATTATTAATTATGAATTTGCACAGTTAAGTTTATTTTACCTTGCTATGAATTCGCATACAGGGCCATAGTCTTGGGGGTGTATGCTACCCCCTGGCGAAAGTTGGAAATTTTAGGTATGAGTTTGCAAGGCAAGTTGTTAATAATCGTCATATTGTGTTAAGTGCAGGCGTGTGCTGGATTATCGGGAAACGGGAGTTTTTCGGTGTCCCTCCTTTTTTCCGATTTTCTCCCCTTTCCATTTTGGAGGAAAATTTTTTTTTTAGATTTTGTCCCCCCGCACGTCAGTTTTCACAGCCTCTCAGCATGAGCTGATGAAAGATGAGACTGTCGTCTATTAGTTGGAATTATTATTTATTTATTTACAGAGTTGCCTTCTTAAGTTCATGGCGTTGGCAAATTTTAAAAGCAACCTCATAAAAAAGTTGGCTCGCTACGGCTCTATTTATATAGTTAAGTTTATTTTATACCTTACTATGGAATTAATATAAATTCAATAGTTATAGAACTCAAAATATTCTTGCAAGTGATTTTGTAATGCACAAAACTCTTGTAAAGTACTATACAAATTAGTATAAGAAACCACCTGGACAGTCTTTATTAAGTTTTGAGTTAAATAAAATTTTGGATAAAAATCTGGTTTACTTATCTTATGAACAAAAATTCTCTCATGCCCTCTGTGGAGACATCAGACTACATAACTTATTTGAAAAAGATATTATGTAGGAGATATGTACCCCGTGGCCCCCGAAAAGTGCACGTTAATATTTTATGTAGTTTATGCTTCTGACTTAACATTTTTGGTTCACAGTTTGTTAGTAAAACATTACTGGAAAAATTACATTCAATATGCTCAACAAGAAATTCCATAGTGACAATAATTGTGCCTTTTTGGAGGCCACAGCTGTATATGATCTTGTGAGCTTACTTTTCTTTATGAAGAAATTTATAAGCATTTTGAAAGTTCTTAATGCATCAAACTATCTTTTTATATCGTATATGTACAGAAAATTTTATGTTTTTACTTTTAAACCGAGTAAAAGAAAATAAAAAGTTTACTAAGTTGCTTTTATTAAATGTAAAAACTTTTATAACAGTTTATTCTTAAAAAAAATTTTGCTCAATTTTCTTAATCTTGAAAATAGCATTTAAAAAATTTACTATACACACAATAACTTTTTCTTTATAACAATAAAAGAGAAAGTAAGACGTAGATAGGTAAGTATAAAAAAGAAGTAGAGTTTTTAGCATCTCCCGACGATGCCAACTTAATTGGCAGACATAGTTCTTCCTACTCAGGCTATTTACTACACTTTTTAATTAAAATAAAAAAGAACGTAAAAAATGAGCAGGTAAGTATGAAACGGAGGTAGAGAAATGTAAAGAGGACTTTTATAATGAAAAACATAATTTCTCCTGCTATTCCTTGTATGGAATAGTTAAAAGTTATTTTATTCAAATTTTACTTATCACGAAATTTATTTTTGTAATTAATACAACTGACATTTAGAAAATTATAGTAGAAAATTACCTCAATTTACCTGCCAAAACTAATAATTTAAAAACTTAGATGGCCTTCAAACAAACAAAAAATTTCTTTCAGTTCCTGATTACTACTCTGATATACATAATAAAAGGTCGTCCCGAAAATATTGAAAGTAGGTGATAAAAATTCTTATTCAATATCTTTTGTTTTATCATCTAATATTTCCATTCCAGTATTTTTGAGAAAACTTCGTATAGGCAATAACAAACCTAAAAGTCGCGCGAACGTTAGAACCTCATTTAACTTCATTATTTTTACTTACGTAAAAAAGTTTAAAAACAAAATTTATAGAAAATCACAAGTATTTTCCAACTCATTTCAGAAAATCAATTAAAAGTTGCATTTCGGAGATATGAACTTTGCTTTAGTTTTTTTAAACATAACACCTAGACCAGTGGTTCCCAACAAGATTTTTTCAAGGACCCCCTCATCGGTCGCTATACTGACAAGCTTAAAAGCTTAAATTCTTAAAATGAAGATTATGTAGAATCTACCATAAATTATTTACTAAACTAATATACTTAAAAGTGACAGTTGACTGCAAGGGCTGATCTGGACCTTGAGCTTGGGGGGGGGGAACACTGACCCCAAATTTTTTGATGAATGGAGGGGAGAAATCCGAAAAAAAGGAAAAAATTTTTCATCCTAAAATTAAAAAATAAAATTTTTTAATGAAAGTTATTAACTTACACAATCTTGGGGGTTTAAATTTTTTTCTTCCCAAAATTAACAAAAATATCAACATTTTAAAAGAAAAGTTGATGGTTTACAAAATCTTGTGGGGGGGGGGGGGTAATTACCCCGTTACCCCCCCATAAATCCGCGCTTAGTTGACTGTAAAAGCTGATGAATAACCTACTGAACTTACGCGGGAACTAGATTAGGATAATGGCCACTGCAAATCAAGTGAAATACAAAACAATTGAATATCTCAGTGACATTTCGCGGACCACCTGTTGGGAATCCCTGACCTAGATTAATTGTCAATAAACATCTTGACAGAACTAACACATTGTTTATTTTAAATGACATACTTTTGTTTTCCAATGGCTAATTTGATAAATTGTAAATTTATAGTAATTTAGACAAAACAATTTTAAGATAAATACCTACAGTTTTATATACCGTGCGTGTAATTTTCCATTAGGCATGTACATTCAGATAGCGCGAGAAATATGACAACACCGGCAGCCGTAAATTCGTCCGTCGGTGGACTGGTGGAGCATCCCAGCAGTGTTATTTCATTTCAGCCAGCTGGCACACGCGATGTTGTAATTCTTACTCCCCATGCCTAGCCCGCGACTACACACACGGTATCATTAAAAAGATTTTTTTTTTTTTGGTCTTTCAGACGATATAAAGATATAAAAAAACAAAGTAAAGTTCATATCTCCGAAATGCGACTTTCAATTGTTTTCCTGAAATGATTTTTGGAAAATACCCCAGGTAGCAAGAGCACGTGAAAATGACGTGAAAAAATGGTCAGGGGTGACGAGAAATGACGAGTTAGATGACGTAAATGAAACGTGAAAATGACTTCCTAATGTCTCAGACGAATGACGTCTTTTTCAGGTTATATTTGGTAATCCCCCCACAGGTTTTTAGTAATAGGAACATATAAAACTACATACTAGTTAGTAATCTACTTGATAAAAATAAAACAATTAATGCATAAATAAGTTTTATCCTAATGAATTTGTTTGTTAGCCATCCGTAATTTTATTTACATTTAACATATCTAATATTGTTTACAATCACTCCAACTTTTTCTCACAAGAGTTGCCTGCAAATTATAATGTTTATTAAGTTATTAAATTCATTTTTACTTACCTTTACACCAATTGCGGTCCGTAGGATTCAAACCTACACGTCTCCCGTTGTCCGTATTACAGTACAGACGCTTCAACCAACTGAGCTATCTTGGCGACTGCTATTTCAGATGCTAAAAGCAGTATTTATTGTGGTGAATGAAGTCTTTATTATGTGAAATTGAATTTCTTGCCTTATTTAAAATATATGAAAATCTTTCGGGTTCTCGCTTCGAGTTACTAGTATTTTTATTTATTTATAATTATTAAGAAGAACTTATTTAATTTAATTAAACTGTCACCAGTGTCACCTGAGAAGTACAAGTAGTTGTTGAACATAATTATTGCATTAATTAGTATGAGTGGCGGTTCGTTAAAAAAATATATTTTCTCCAGATTTCGAAATTGAAGAGCAGAGAGGGAGAAATCCGAAAAAAAAATTTTCCTTATCTCAAATTTGATGAGCGGTGGAGAGGAAGTCAGGAGTCAACTATTTTAAGAATTAAAGTTTTAAGTTGAGGTACTTATACAAACCTGAGAAGCGTGTTGGAGAAAAAACGGTAAAGGTGTAATATCGTCATCTACAACATAAATAGAATATTTAATGGTCTAAAACAGACCTAAAATTGAAAAAAAACAATAAGCAATTATTACCTTAAAAAAAAAACAACTAAAATTTTTTTCGCAATAAAATAAAAACGCAGTGAGCAGGGACCGAACCGCCGACCTCATGACTCTGCGTGTCATCCTTGCGCAGGGGCCATGCTAATCTTCTCTGTATCGTTCCAATTTTAGTATATGTACCGCCGAAGCGAGTACGGAAGACGACGCCTTAAGCACTCAGCCATCAACCTTTCTGAGGTTACTTACCTAAAGACTTTATAGTTGGAACTGAAACACGCAACGGATAGATTTTGCTTTTTAATGCATTTTAATCTAATTTTATTATTAAAAGAATAGACAGAAATATAGTTTAAACAAATAAACTGCCGAATCTTTGCAAACTCTTTCGAATATAAATTATTTTGGATAATGTTAAAAAACATTATATCCTCGAATAAAAACGCCAATACTTATCCCTCATCACGACACGGTTTATTTTTTTTTAAACTTTACACTCTGGTTACGATAACAAAATGCCATTAGCGAGTTTTAAAGTTTGTAATCCGATAAAATATAAATAAATTTAACACCAAAAAAAGACGACAATATGACGTGATGTGTAGCACGTCATTTTAATGTCATTTATAAGACGTCATTCTGTCGTCGATTTTTAGTGCCCTGACGTCTTTTTGACCAGAATCACCAGATTTTGACGTCATTATAACGTACCCTTGCTACCTGGGACAATGTAAAAATGTTAAAAGGCTGCTACCTTTAAACTGGAATAACCTTTCATCGCTATATAAGAATACATTTCATATAACTTCACATATGCAACTTAAGCAACAAAGAGTAATTGGAATTAAATTTTTAATGGCTGACCTAAGGGACCTAATTGTGAAATTTACAAAACGTTTGCCATAGACGTATGAATTGACGATTTGCATGAAAGAAAGTTTGGTAAAAAGTGTCATAGCGCACAGTATTAGTGATGGGCGATATATCACGAACTGTGATTTAATCACTGATATTAAGAAATCACAGGTAACGACTGTTAGTCAAGTTGGCAAAAAAGCGTGACGTGATCACGACTTTCCTTCCGTATTTCGTTCCCTTGCCGTGGTTCAACCAAGACCAGTATAATAATTAATAATTTCTCCCGTACGTCGTATTATGAAAGTCGTGATCACGTCACGTTTTAAATTCACTGATAGAAGAAAATCACAGTAACGATTTACGTTGTGATTGAAAAATCACGATATCGCCCATCACTACACAGTATAATGGTATCACTGTAATTCACTGCACATGCTGACCAACTCGTCTAATTTCCAAACTTTGCAACAATTAAATACCTATAATATAATAATCATAACATTCTTTTCATTATCTTTAATGTTAAACCTACTTCCACTGAATATAAATCATCTTTATTAGGTTGTTTCGTAGTGTACAATATTTAAAAAATGTCAAAATATGCAGTTTGTCAATCACTGCTGCCAACTCTTCTAGTAAACTGAGAGTTGGAAACAGTGTTTGACAAATTGCATAATTCGACATTGTTTAAATATTGTAGACTACGAAACAACCTAATAAAGACTATTTATATTCAATGGAAGCAGGTTTAACATTAAAGATAATGAAAACGATGTTATGATTATTATATTATAGGTATTTAATTGTTGCAAAGTTTGGAAATTAGACGAGTTGGTCAACATGTGCAGTGAATTACAGTGATACCATTATACTGTGCGCCATGACACTTTTTACTGAACTTTCTTTCGTGCAAATCGTCAATTATATTTTAGCAATAATGTTTCGTATTAAATATGATTGAATTAGCAGCCAATTTTTACTTGGTTATAATTTCTATAATATATTATTCACTCAATACTACTTTTCGTTATCATTGCCACGTTATTTTTTAAACTCCCTCTATAAAGTACATAAAAATGGCCGCACCCTATCTTTATGTGACTGAACGTACGCGCGGTCTATAGGTCTGTGGATTGCAAATGCAGCATTGGAATGCGCCATCTAGATTACATTCGTGATATCTATGGTGGAAATCTAACGTTCCTGGCTATGATCTATGCTGTAATGTAAACAAATATTCTCATTCTAACGTTTCTTCTTCAGAAGTGAAATTAACTAAGAAAAGTCTAAAAATTACACTTTTTATCTAAAACTTTAAAGGTAGACAAGACCAGCGATACCTAATCGTTTTTGAATTATACAAAAATTGTCAATACGATTTTAAAAAATCCATTCTGATTGTACTCTAGGACAGATGTTGGAAAAAAAACAATGCTATTTCGTTAGTACATCATAAAATTAAATCTTTGTTGTAATATCATATCGTGATTTGTTGCCCTAGATTATTTAAAAAATTGTCAAACAATTTTTTTTCAAATTTATTGACGTTTGACAACTTCGTTTCCGGTTTAAGTCCCTCCCATCCCGAATGTCGAATACCAGCGAACCAGCGTTTTTGTAGGTTTTATGTCGGATTTGATCGTTTGCAATTAGTGAATTTAATTACTAAGTTCAGTTTGTATGTGCGATAAACAAATCTGAGGGTCAGATACAAATAAATATAACGACATGAAAATGGAGTGGACACCTCAAGAAGATGGACTACGAGAAATTTTAACTTTACTTAGAGAATCCCAGTCGCCGGACACGGCAACCCAAAGGGCCGTACAGCAAGTATCCTTTTTTATAAGGTGTAAATAATTTTATTATTCCAAGTATTATATTCCTCTTATATAACGGACACAAAAAATTATACGCAAGTTTATCTCAGTTGTAAACAAGTTCGTTATTTTGGATGTTTACACTTCAGTTTCATGTTTTATAATTTAAACAGTAGGTTACAGGCAACTTGTATTGCTCTTCTCACGAAAACTACCACGAAAGCCGTGTTGCTTTTCTCCCTGATAAGTCTTTAGGTCCATTGGGAGCTAGGTTTTTCCAGTCTTCGCTGCAAAATTTTTTATAGCATACTTTAAGCATAAGAACGTACTGAATCAATTGTGCCCTAAATTATATCAAAATAGTTCAGCTATTCAGTTTTGTAGCTCATTGATTTGTATAAAGGGACATCCAGTATGTGTTGCATGTTTCTAATTATAGAAATATATTAGAACATATTTCAATTATCTATAGATTATTTGGAACTGTCAGCTATGAAATATATCCTGATTCTCGTATGCTATCATGTATTGTTTGTTATTGAATAATAAAATTAGTCAATTTAACAGTGTAAATGATTAATAAAAGTTTATTCAGCTTAAATCAATAAGTTCTCAATTTTTATTGCTGGCTTATCTTGTACAATTATAGTTATGTATTCATACGTATATGTCTTTAACTAAAATAAATCTAAAGAAATTGGAGGAGTTAAACAAGTATCCAGATTTCAACAACTATTTAATGTTTGTACTCACGAAGTTGACGACTGAGGATGAACCAACAAGATCTCTGAGTGGATTGATTTTAAAAAATAATGTTAAAACTCACTATAGTAACTTATTGCCAAGCGTTACTAACTTCATAAAGACTGAATGTTTGCAAGCTGTTGGCGATCCATCTCCATTAATTCGTGCGACAGTTGGTATACTGATAACGACAGTTGCAAGTAAGGGAGATCTTTCAACGTGGCCTGAATTACTTCCTGCCTTATGTAACATGTTAGATTCAACAGACTACAATATATGCGAGGGTGCATTTGGAGCTTTACAGAAAATTTGCGAGGATTCTGCAGAAGCCCTAGATGCCGACACAACTAATAGACCTTTGGATATTCTGATTCCAAAGTTTCTTCAATTTTTTAATCACTCCAGCTCAAAGATTAGGTCGTATGCTATAGGATGTGTAAATCAATTTATAATACAACGTTCTCAGGCACTTATGTATCACATCGACTCATTTTTACAGGTAAATATGATATTGTGATCTGCATTAGTATAAACCTAACGATATATTTTTTAGAATCTGTTCCTGGTGGCGACAGATGATGATGCAGAAGTTAGAAAAAACGTATGCCGGGCCCTAGTAATGCTTCTAGAAGTTAGAATGGATAGGCTTATACCACATATAGACAATATTATAGAATATATGCTAGTTCGAACCCAAGATGCGGATGAATCCGTTGCTCTTGAAGCTTGCGAATTTTGGTTATCTCTAGCTGAACAGCCTATTTGTAGAAGCGTTTTGGGAACTCACCTCAATAGATTAGTTCCAGTGCTCGTGAGAGGAATGAAATATTCAGAGATTGATATTATTTTGCTCAAAGGTGACGTGGAGGAGGATGATAATGTCCCTGATAAAGAAGAAGATATTAGACCTCGTTTTCACAAGTCTAAAACACATACAATTAAAACTAGTAGTGTGAGTAATACTAACTCAGCAGAAAACGGTACGGACAAAGAAGATGATGAGGATTACGATGACGGTGACGACGATGGCTCATTGTCAGATTGGAACCTAAGGAAATGCAGCGCTGCTGCACTCGATGTCCTCGCCAACGTGTTTAGAGATGACTTGTTGCCAATACTTATTCCTATACTTAAAGAAACGTTGTTCCATCAGGATTGGGATATAAAGGAATCTGGAATATTGGCATTAGGTATGTTAAGGATTACGCTGCATCAAATTTGGCAGTCATTGGGCTAATGCTTAAAATACGAAGCGGGCTTGGAATGACGAAAGCTAGTAGCCTATTTCGTCTATAACTAGTCTATACAGAGTCTAAGTTGCTTCTTGATCACCCCAAATACGCATCATTTACCTCTTCAAGGTTAACAATGCATATTGGGAGTGGCCACAGAGTTACTTAGTGTTGTACAATAAGCGTCAGCTTAAACTCACTACCCTTTGAGATGGTCCTTTTCTAACACGCCCCACTACAAATAATTAAATTCGGAATTTTAGGTCAGAGTAGCGACTGACATTGTACGATATATGATGGCCAGAAATCCTGGAATTATGCAATGCAGCAAAAGTAAACATTTTTCATTTCATTTCGTTTCTTTTTTCATTCTTCAATTATCCGATTGTGAGACGTATCGGATATTCAGTAGAATAAATAAAATTGATCTGATTATGCTTGCAGTATAAAACGCAATGTATATAAAATAACTGACGCTATAAATAAGTAATACAGGGTGATTCAGTAAATTAATGCAATCGGTCAATTAAAAAACTTTCGAAAGCTGAAATACTCTACGGATGTCCTAGCAAACATCAGTTTGATAATTAGCATTTTTAAGGTAAGTGCCATAATTTCTAAGATATTTAACATTTAAACTAAATACTTCTTGTTATATATGTTCGGATGCCACCTTTATACTTCCAGGTCTCCGAAACCATTAATTCTACAGAAATTAGAAAAAAAGGAAATTCAACCTCAATTTAGTAACTTTCTTATTTGTCTATAGCATGTTTTTGCTCAATGTAATAAATTTCGAGTTATTTGATAAAAACCTCTTTGAAATACCTCTTTTCAAGTTAAAATCCCAATTTTCTAGTCGTTATAACTTAAAGACTATCAATTTATTTGAAAAATTGCATAGAACCTTTTCTTCTCAAAATTTGATTCCCCTTACCGCCGCCATGTTTAAAAAATGGCGCTCTAAATAGGTTTTCTAGATTATCTCCTTTCCTGTTACTTCTGCTCTAAAATTTGGCATTACTAATATTGTAGGGAATAAAAGAGCTACAACTTTTATTTAAACAATCTTTCCTTATTGTTAATATTTTACGATTTACAGCTGCCAGAAAAGAAAATATTTCTGCTTTACTGCAAGTTTTTCCAATTTTCCCCGCCCCTGTTGCGTTATTATCAGTATTGTGGATTATAAAAGTTCCTATAACTATCTCAGTAACAATAATTCTTTAATTCTTTATTAGTTCCGTAACAAGGAAAGTTACATATAAAAACCCAATAATTGAAAACATATTAAAAAATGACTGCTGTTTTTATGTGGTCGACTGTCATTCATTTAAAAGACTTTTTTTAACATTCGATAATTTTTTTATATGATTGATAACTCAAATGCCTTGTCTTACCCGCATTAAAAAAATCAACGTGCTGTCAGTTATTATTACTAAGGTAATAATTTTTATATAATAAAACTTTTCTGTCAAAATTTAGGAAAAAAATTAATATCTCAGAAAATATTAATTTTAGGCATAAGAAACCTTTAACGAAATGTCCTTTACATTTATTGTGGAATCTAGAAAAAAAATAAAATGGGAGCATTATATTTAATATAAAAAAAATTTCGAATCAGCTTCCAGTATAACCGAAAAAATATTTTCGTTGAATAGATCCCACCCAGTTAGGACCATAGCCAAATTTTCAGATCAATATTATTTTTCTTTCATACATACTTTTAATAGACAGTCAAAATAAATCGTCCTGTATACACTGATACTCCAGCGATCACCAATATATCCTATATTTATATGAAATATACGGTCTTTACGCATAGTTTCTGTCGAAAAATCGAATAATAATAATAATAGAAATAGCCATAATTGTAAATTTGCCTTAAAAATTAAAAATTTTAAACCCTGGGCTGATTGTAAGTGAAGGTTTCTCAAAATTCGACTCTGTATCTAATTTTAAAGACTACCAATTAAATTGAATTATCTGCATATGTTGGGATAACAATATAAATTATGAAAATATATATTCAAAAAAATTCACACTGTGCGACTTTGAACTTTTTGCTGATATTACTTTGAAAAATTATTCAATACTTTTCAGATATAACAAAAAATGTTTATCATTCTATGTGTGCATTTTAAAAATGATGTGTTTGTCAAAAATATTACATTTTCTTGCACCTTGCCAATAGATATGACAAAATCACGGAATTATTAACCGCTTAATTTTAATGAAAAATCACAAGACACCAAAACTAGCATATAATTAACCACAATTAATTTCATTATAAGTAATGTTCATATTTTTGTCTTCTTTGTTTTTGATAAATTATTAGGTATATTCAACTTAATACCTTCATTTCAAATCTTTTTTAAGGTAACCGGTTGCATTAACTTTTCGAATTGTTTTGTTTGCTGTTTTTTCACTGTTTTTATTGCAAACAATGTTAGGTTAATAATTTTTGAAAATCTATTAGCGTCCAGAATCCATAAATCAGATAAATGAATAGTGGAGAGAAGAATTACAAATTAAATTAATATTATTCAAAATCTCTGATAATATACAGAACTCCAAGCTAACAACTGGTCACATTCTAATAAAACTATGACGTCAGTCTTCACTCTGATCTAAAATATGGAATGTGTAATTTATTTGTAGTGGGGCGTGTTAGAAAAGGAGCATCTCAAAGGATGGTGAGTTTAAGCTGACGCCGATTGTACATTATACCTTCTATCAGATAAAATAGGTTGCCTGCTTATTTTCACAATTACAATCTCGCCCACTACATGTGAAAATAAATATACTACGCACATAATTTTTTGAATTGTTAAACGTTAATTTTAGGTGCAATTGCCGAAGGATGTATGTCTGGTATGATAAATCACTTACCAGAACTAATCCCTTACTTAATAAATTGTTTGAATGACAAAAAGGCCCTAGTTAGGGCTATAACTTGTTGGACATTGAGCAGATACTCGCACTGGGTAGTATCTCAACCACATGACTCGTACTTAAAGCCTCTTATGACTGAGCTCTTAAAAAGGATTTTGGATGGAAATAAGAGGGTTCAGGAGGCTGCTTGTTCAGCCTTTGCTACGTTAGAAGAAGAAGCTTGTACAGAATTAGTGCCATATTTAGGTTTTATATTAGAAACATTAGTCTTTGCTTTTTCTAAGTATCAACACAAGAATTTACTTATTCTATATGATGCGATAGGAACTTTAGCCGATTCGGTTGGTAGTCATTTAAATAAACCTGACTTCATTAATCTGCTTATGCCCCCCCTCATACATAAATGGAACATACTTAAAGATGAAGATAAAGATCTGTTTCCGCTACTAGAGGTAAGACTTCTTCCCTAAGTTACTCTTGATCAAATTAATAAGTAACAGTTTTTTTTTTTTTTTCAGTGTTTATCAAGCGTAGCTACAGCGTTACAGTCTGGATTTTTGCCTTATTGTGAGCCTGTGTATTGTAGATGTGTTTCTCTCGTTCATCATACACTTTGCCTGCATATAGTGAGTTAAACAGCAATTTTTATTAACAACACTTGCCTACCTATTTTGTTTCGCATTTTAGAATAGAGTATTTTATAGTGCAAAAACAAAAATTCAAAATAAGACATTTGTGAAAAAAAATTGTTATATTTTTCATTTAAGATAAGGCCCTGTCACAAGACCGTCACCTCTAAGACACATTATTTTATAGATGTTTTGTAAGAATCGCCTATAGTTAAATTATCTTAAAATGCTTGTATTTAACACAAAAGTATTTTATAGGAGGGAGCCATTTCATGAGACCAGCGTTCAAGGTCGTAAAAATGACAAGACAAAAAGTTTAAAAATCACATTTTTATTAATATTTATGGCAATTAATACGTGCTAATTATAAAATTATGATGATTAAAACAAATTGGCATTAAATTTCAGTACAAAAAAAATTTAAAATGTGAAACAGATTTGTATAAAATTCCAAAAATTATTAGAAACCTTCAGTAAACATGAGGGGGCACTTAAAATTCATCAAAAACACATGGCATAATTCGCAGTAAAATTTCCTTGGCATCAAAAATTGCAAGCTGTATGGGTTAACACGTCTCTAAAATAATTATTAAGTAGGGGAGAGCAGGGAATAAGAGACAAATGGGGTTTTAAGAAACGCAGTGTGCTGGTATCAGAAGTTAAAATGACAGTAGATAACCTCATTTTTTACACATATACCGGGTGTAAACGAATAGTGGGCTACCCCTGTAACTTCCTTGTTTTTGAAGATATCGGGATGAAATTTTGTATGGTGAAATTAGGTAAGATTTCCAAGTTTTTGAGACCTATCCGCCATATTTATCACTTCCGGTTTCACCGGAAATGGCCCCAATAGTCTTTTCTAAATGGATCACCCTGTATGTTTTTACATTTTTGAAATAAAGATCACATTTTGGATACATTTATACTATTTTGAACAATTTGTACAGTGTTGCACGAAAAATAATTCGAATTTTAGTTATCAATCTAGATGGCTGCGAATATGTTAAAATTATTTTGTTCCAACGTAATTCATATCAAAAATACGAAAACGTCAATATGTCCAATAATACATCATACAGAGTGCTGTAAACTCATTAAAATCACATTTTTCAAAATGACTCATTTGTTTTAAATATTATGATATGGGCCACCCGGATATTCCGAAAGCTCTATTTAGTAGGGGTTAAACGGTACCAAAAGTTCCATAATGTGTAATCGTTACCGGCAGGAATGACAATTTTTCTTAAGAAATTTATGATTTATATCTATAACTTCAATTAAATTTTTATCAACCCTGTATATTTGTATTAATATTTTATGATATGCAACAAGAATGAGCCAGAGGCCCATTCTGTCTCCTGCGGAGGGTGGCATATCATAAAATATTAACATAAATATACAGGGTTGATCAAAATTTAAATGAAGTTAGATATAAATCATAAATTTCTTAAGAAAAATTGTCATTCCTGCCGATAACGATTACACATTACTAGAGCTTTCTGAATATCCGGGTGGCCCATATCATAATGTTTAAAACAAATGAGTCATTTTGAAAAATGTGATTTTAATGAGTTTACAGCACCCTGTATGTTGTATAATTGGACATATTGACGTTTTCGTATTTTTTATATGAATTACATTGGAACAAAATCAATTTTAACATAATCGCAGCTATCTAGATTGATAACTAAAATTCGAATTATTTTTTGTGCGACACTGTATAAATTGTTCAAAATAGTATAAATTTATCCAAAATGTGATCTTTATTTAAAAAATGTAAAAACATACAGGATGATCCATTTAGAAAAGACTATTGGGGCCATTTCCGGTGAAACCAGAAGTGATAAATATAGCGGATAGGTCTCAAAAAGTTGGAAATCTTACCTAATTTCACCATACAAAATTTCATTCCGATATCTTTAAAAACAAGGAAGTTACAGAGGTGGCCTACTATTCGTTTACACCTGGTATAGTATAGTTATATAGCTTTAAGTTTATTATAGTAAACTCATTGAAATTTTTAGATAATTTTTTTTTTTATAAATTTTTTTTGCCTCCTATTACCTGGTTAGTAGAGCCTGTATACTTCCTTCAAAAAATTAATCGGGAATATAAGAGACACCATTGTAATGTTTCTAATTCCCCCGCAAATTTGAACAAAATCGACTAAATAGTAAAAAAGTTATGAATTGGCAAATTTTTATTTTGAAAAGGTCGTGTCGCAAACTAAAAATACAACTCAATATTATTGCAAAAATCAAGTACAAAATGATAATAAATTCTAGAGAAAAGGTAACCTACACAAATTTAATTTTTTTTGAGTGCAATTTTTTTTTTAATTCCTAACAAGTAGTTTTGATTTGTCTGAAATGGTCCATTTCCGATTAATTTAAGTAGGCCATGAAATATGTATACAGGGTGTCGCAGAATTGAGTTCCCGGATGGAAACCTGTGATTCCTGAGTTCATATTGGGTCCATATAATCCAACTTACCTTAGTCCAAAAATGCATCCCTGAGGAAGTACATCCTCTTAAAGTGAGACAGTAAAAAACATTTTTTCCAATAACTTCCGTTATATGGAAGATAACATTTTCAAATTTTGGTGGAAGCTGTACCTCTATAAGTACTCTATGTAAACTTGATAACAACCAAATATCTATTGTTTCTCAATTTTTTTTCATAATAATTAATATTTGTCTGACTGTAATTTTTTAATCACCCTGTAAAATTACGGAATACTTGGGCATTTTTACACAGCATTAAAAGGGCTGCAAAAAAAGGTACTCTTAAAATTTTTTGTAATGTCAATCAAAACACTAGAAATTATCATTTTTCCTCTATTTGTATTTAACATTTATTTACAGTGCTATAATAAAATTTTGTAATAATGGAAAAGTACAGTTTACTTAAAAAAAAAATACATTAATAAAAAATGCTCCACATGACATGCACCTGTTTCAGTAGGTATACAAATCAATTCTCTTCAGTTAAATTAATCTTATACTTGCTATTTTTTGACGTTACTAATTAAGTTTTGTCAGGTTTCTGTTTCATGTTTCATGAGCACTTATGACCTACAGAGAAAAAACGATAATTCGTGATTTTTGGTTGATATTACAAAAAAATTTAAAGGTATTGATTTGTGTACTGAAACAGGTGGACGTCATGTGGAGTATTTGTTATGAATGTAGTTTTTAAAGCAAACTGTACTTTTTTGCTATTAGAAAATTTTGTTCTAGAACCGAGTATAAATATTAAATACAAATAGAGGAAAAAACGATAATTTTTTTGTATTTTGATTGATATTACAAAAATTTTTAAGAGTACCTTTTTTGCAGCCCTTTCAATGCTGTGTAAAAATGTTCAAGTGTTCCGTAATTTTACAGCATGATTAAAAAATTACAGCCAGTCAAGTATTAATTATTATGAAAAAAAAATTGAGAAACAAAAGATATTTGGTTGTTATCAAGTTTACATAGAGTACTTATAGAGATACAGCTCCCATCAAAATTTGAAAATGTTATGTTCTATATAACGGAAGTTATTGGAAAGAAAATTTTTTTCTGTCTCACTTTAAGAGGATGTACTTCCTCTGGGATGCATTTTTGGGCTAAGGTAAGTTGGATTATATGGGCCCAATATGGGCCCAGGAATCACAGGTTCCCGTCCGGGAACTCAATTCTGGGACACCCTGTATATTGCTCAGTCTCAATATCATCATGTGGGGCCATATAAATTCGTTCATTTGATCTTTAAGAAATTTTATTCTATAGTTTTCATTATTTTTTCCGACAATACGATCCAAATACTACCATAGGTCGTAATAAACTGCATAGTAGTGTTCTTCTAACAGTTTTCCTTCGGAGTCTAACTGAGTTATTATTCTCTTCGATATCAAATGAGACAAGTAAGGTCATAACCCTTATTATCCCGAGAATTGCGTTTCTCGAGGTAATAAGGGACATGACAAATAAAAACAAAAAAACTGTGTTTTTTTTTCAAATTAAAATTGTATTTAATACCTCATTTCATCAACTTTCTCTATAAAAATTGAAACCACACAACATCTGTAAATAAAAGTGTAGCCAACAGCCCAATGTAAAATGGACCAACCTTAACCTCTAATGTTGAAGGTCATGTGTTCATTGTTTTTGTAGTAAAAAAAATAAAACATACGAAAAGAAACTTGAAATTGTCTGGGTCAATTTTTAAAGGATAGGGGATGTATGTAAATTTTTTTGAGATTTTTCATTATCCTTTCGATGTCTCTTATATCCCCTGTCTCTTATTTCCCCTGCGTCCCCTAAGTTCTTCTCCATTATCCAGTAAAATCACTGAAAGCTTGGTATTATAGAGATCAGCATATTATATATTTGTAAGTATATGTCTGCGACTTTTTGAATACATTAGAAATTGTTTTATTTTATTGGTGTTTTATAGCAATAATAACAGTGAAGTATGTGCTTTATAACACAATTAAATGAAGCTTCAATAAAACTGTTTTATAGTGACGGTACCGAATTTTCTTAGAGCCTGCGGAATTGTTTATACAATTATTTTGTTATGGTTGCAATAGCATTTACAAAATATGAACAATGACTAAACTGTTTTATAAGATGGTGCCAATTTTACATTTATAGCTGTGGTAATAACGTTTTCAAAGTGTTTCTGAGACTAATGTTGTTTTATAAAATTTGTGTCGGAAACATCTCTGCAGCTTTTATAAAATACCAAATTGTTAGTTGGGACATATACATACACAGTGATGAACCTTGGCGAATCAAAATGAGGCAATCTTATATCACAAATGTCATGCTTTAATACTGAAAAAACATTTGTTTTAACAAGCCACTCTAATTTATTTGTTTTTTAGGCCAATATTCAAAACCCCGATCAGTTTGAAGCACCCGATAAAGATTTCATGATAGTAGCGTTGGATTTATTGTCTGGCTTAGCGGAAGGTCTCAACGGTCACATAGAAAAATTAGTCGAAAACAGCAATATAATGGAGCTGTTGCACCTCTGTATGCAAGACTCGATGCCGGAGGTTAGACAATCCTCTTTTGCGCTATTAGGAGATCTTACGAAAGCATGCTTCCAACATGTTCAACCACATATATCAAATTTTCTACCGATCCTTGGGCAAAACTTGAATCCAGAGTATATATCTGTTTGTAACAATGCGACGTGGGCTATTGGAGAAATTAGTATTAAGCTTGGTAAGTTGTGTTTAAATATGCTTTTCGTTTTTTTTTCAATTGGTTTCAATTTTTAGGAGCTGACACAAGACCTTACATTTCATTAGTCTTAAGTCAACTGATAGATATAATAAACCGGCCAAATACTCCGAAAACTCTCTTAGAAAATACAGGTATGTGTTTCTTCTGTTGTATGTTTGCATGTAACATTATTTTTCCAAATTTGGGTGTACGTTGTAAGCTCGAGTGATTAATAAATCTTCACTAACAAATATCGCACAGCTGTTTTTATGTCTTTAAGCTTCTCTGTTAAACAGCTCTGTGTTTTAAGTAGCCGCTACGTTATTTTTTTTACATTGTTTTTAACAAATAAGTAAGTGCTTAAGTAAAGGAAAATTTGTTAAGAATTTTGAATCTTAACTATGCGTTTTGTGATATAAAAAAATACACACAAATACACGTTTTCGTGCCGTTTTTTTGGGTATGTAGACCTGTTCTGCAAAGTATTTAAAAATTTTATTAAAGCGACCTCTATATCGAGAATAGGCATGTCCACAAAAAAAAATGTATGTTAATATTAGTTAAAACCATACATTAAAGCTGCTAGTACCAAAATCAGAAATTTTTTTATTTATAAATATTTTTATGCAGTTATTCGTAATAGAAATCACTTCAAAGTGAAAAGTCATTCAAAAGAAAAAGTCATTCTTCATTTTCCTTTTTAAATTCACTTTTTCTACAACTCAGCGTCATCTGTATTTTCAAATTTCTTAGGCCACGAATTTTCGTTAAAAAATTTCCAAACATTTTGAAGCACCAGCCTTGTAAATTATTCGTGCATTAGGGTTTGCCGAATTTGAAAGCATGGATGACAGTGTTGATAGGAAAAGTAATTTTAAATAGAAAATGAAGAATTACTTTTTCAAAAAAAAATTCGTTTCCAAATTATAGATTATTTAATATTTTTGGTAATTTTTTCAGTGAAAATTCTTGGCCTATGACATTTTAAAATATAGATGACACTGGGTTGTAGATAAAGTGCATTTAAATAGAAAATGAAGAATTACTTTTTTTTTAAATACAATTCGTTTAAAAGTTATTAATTTAATATTTGAGAAGTACAAGTTTAGAGGACCGTAATTCGAAAATCATAAATCAGAATGTCTTTAAATTTTGAATAAAGAGGTTCTTAAGCATGCTGATCAATAATATTACACTAGTCTTTCAATAAAAAACAGGTCCGCATTACACATACAGACCTGCTGCCTCCAAGGAGGTGACGTCATATTACTAGCCTCTGCCTGAGAATGTTTCTTAGCCTCGCTGCATTGGGGTCATTTCTATTACGAGTGACTGGCAAAGTAAAAATATTGTTTTTTTATTGTTACATAGTTTATAATACCGATAATTCTATCATTTCCAATTGAAATTAAAATTTTGTGGACATGCATGTGACGAAGTGAAATACTTGGGAGTAACTGGATACCAAACTGAACTTTAAAGATCATCTAGACAAAGTGATTACCAACACCTTGCGGACCTGTAGGTGGGTAAGGCACAAACACTATAATAATGGTAAATGGCAATAGAGAAGTTGCATGATTTTTTTTTTATAATGAAAATCGATACAGCATCAAAAAACGGTTATAAAAATGTAAAATTTACGATTTTTTGAATGTTAATACAGCGAGAAAATAAATAATTTCATCGGTGAGGAATTTGGATATTTCAAAAAGGCAGTTATTTGGCGCCATTAACTGTGACGTTTCCCCGTTATGATTTGTCCATCGAAATTAATAACAAACTGGAAGGTGCACTCGACTAGAGAAAGTGACACAGAGAGAGAAACTTGCGTGCACTATATTCCATCCTTTTTCTCGGTCTGTGTACAGGACGTTTTCTTCAACCAATCAGATCTTGTCAGACAAGGACGGAATAGTGAATGGAAGTTTCTTTTCCGTAGAAACACGCTTCTGTAATTTCGTATATCTAAAGCAATTTCGATGGGTTTGTCAAATGTCAGTTTACTGTTTATTGTATACAGTCAGTTTACCAAGTTCTTGTTTGTGGTGTTATTGTGTTATTACTTGGTTAATGAGCTAGTGAACAACAATATTATGACTTATAAATTACAAATATTGCATTGTGCCTAAATGTAAAACTAAGAGTATCACTACAAATATGGTAATTTTACATTCAAGATTCTCCAAAATTAGTTCGTAGACAGACGTCAACGAGAGGTTAGAACACTGCGTCTACTTTAGACAAATTATCCGAATAACGGATGTCGTCATTGACTTCACGCCAATAAGAAACCGTTTGCAGTCATGTGGTTTTGTTTATAAATTACAGTATAATCTAAATATTAATTTTACGGAAAATAAATTTTATTTTGAATTTCTTTTGTTATAATCATTTTCTGCGTAATGGAAATTAAGAGCAAATCACTTTTTCAAGCATTTTAAAATTTCATGCATCTTCCCTATTAAAAATATATCATTGCTTTATCGATCTTTTTGCGATGAAAACTGAGATGTTACTGAAATGTCAAAGTATAGTGACTTTACACTCTACTTCAAGACCTCATATCTTTGATCCATCTGACCTTACAGACTTCTTATGGGGACTCATTTTCTTTCGTTATATGTAGTTTAAGGGGGAACACTTTAGTTTTCTCTACCTTAATTTCCTTAAGTTGGCAGAATGAATTTGCAAAACGGTAGTTTTTTGGCATTTTTTTTTTACTTTTTTACCCTAACTTTGCACAAATATTGGACCAACATACAGTCTATACAAGACCGATATTAACCCTTTCGCTGCGCAAAGCGGTTTCACGTAATTCTCGTGTGGTGCGCAATAAATTGACCGCTTGCGAGTATACGCGCTTGGAGCACGCAGATCCGATATTACGTTACTATTTGATTTGGTTTATTGTATGCATGGTCTATTATTATATATAAAATTGAAAGAAAAAGAAAAACCAAGTGCTCTAGTTTCAATAATAATAATTTATTTTTTTTAAATGGTTAAAAACAGTACAAGTAAACTTAAACATAAAAACAAAACAACATTCTTATCAAAAATATTAAGGTACAACAGAAACTTGTGTAAGTATATAAAAATGTATTAATAGAACATATACGCGTGTTAAATCGCTTTGAGCAGTCTGAACCAATTTAAAAACGACAGGCGAGTTAACACGCTTGGAGCACAGTGGGCCCATTTATTTTTCGCGCGTATACACGCTTTGAGCAGTGAAAGGGTTAATAAATTAAAAAATGCGTACCTATATTTAAAAATAAAGGCTCAAGAGATGACATCACCAATTATCAATCTATATGTATGCAGAGCCATTTGGGCAAACTCTATGAACTGGCTTATAACAGTAGGTTATGTAAATTTCTGGAATTTCATAAATTATTATCTAATATTCAAAACGGATTTAGGAAAGGGAAATCCACCTATAATGCTATTTTTGAATGACTTGAATTTGTATACAATGCTCTAAACGACAAATATCACACTCGAGGTTTATTCTATGATTTAAAACGTGATTTCGACACCATAAACCATGAATTACTTTTACTGAAATTAGAAAATATAGGGATTTGGGGTGTGGCACTCCAATGGGCTACTTCATACTTGAAAGTATAAAATTTTTAGGAATAGCAATAGACCAGAAACTCACCTGGGAAGATCATATAAATACAATCTATTCAAAATTTAGTAGTATATGTTATATAATAAGAATGCTGAGAGACACGGTCACAATTGACACACTAAAATTGCTTTGTTACGGCCTTGTACAGTCTGTGTTACAATGCGGACTATTCTGGGGCTCTTTACTTTAAAAGAAAATTCTAAGATGTATGAATAGTATGAATAATAATATTCTCACGTTACCTCTATCAGTTGATAATGTATGTGAAGGAAAACGAAACATCCTTCTTAAATAATAGTGACACGCACTCATATTGTACACGAAACATGGAAAATATACATCAACCATATTCTAGACTCAATAAGCCAATGTAATCCAACCTTTATAGGAGTTATATGTTGCAACAGAATACAAAGTATCTTCTTAGACTTTGATAATGTAAATTTATTTAAAAAAGAATTACACGCTTTTTTAGTAAATGAATTATTCTATTCTGTAGATGAATTCCTTAAAAAAAATCTCCAAAGAAAAATAATGTATTTTTAATTCTTATGTATTTTATTAAATCAGTTTTACCACATCTTTGATCTTGTGTGTCTTGAATTTAAATTTTAAATTTAATGTATACAGGGTGTAACGCAACTTACCCGAAAAATTTTAACCATACATGTACCTTTAAATAAGAAGTTGACTTCTTAAAAAAAAAATGAATAAAAATCCAACACAGAAAAAGATACCTACACATTGTTAAAGTTACAAATTAATGGAAATGTTAAAATAACCTACTATTTTTAATTAATTTTTTTTTACACCCTGTATTCTGCTAGTGATTTGTCTTTTAGTTATTAAGCTTTTGTTTGATTAGTCCGATAATTGACGCTGTATCAATTTTGTGATGAATAAAGTTTTCTGATTTCTAGAGGGATTGTAAGTTGGTCCAATATTATAGTAACGACAAAAGTTTTTTTTTTTAATTTTTATTCTTCAAATAGGCTTAGAATGTCATGAAACGTCGAGATTTTAAGTTTGAGCGAAAAAAAATTTCTGTCTGTCGGTCTCTGTCTGTAACTTTTTTTTGTGCGCACGTTTACTCTGGAACCGTTTGATATATTGACTTGAAATTTGGTACACATATGTACTTTAACGAGATCTAGAACTAGATTATATTTTCATCTTGTTTCGTCGAAGGGTTGGGGCGTAAATTGGGGTAAATTTGGGGTAAATAGGTAAATCAAGCAGATAACAGTCCATAAAATTGGTATTTAGTACATACGAGAGAAGCTAAGGTCTCAAAAAAAATTTTGGCATTAGCCATCCCCATTACCACCCCCACCCCATTATTAAAGGGGATGAAAAAAAATTGTGATTTAGTGTGTGCACAAGAACCAGAAACCTCAAAATATTTTTTTACTTCATCCACACCTACTACCACCCCCTATCACCACCCCCACCCCACTACCGATGTGGGGTATCATTTTATGGGTTTTTGTGGTAGAGGATTTCAAATATTATATTACACAGGCCCACAAAAAAAAAAGTTGTCTGCGCCGGAGTACTGACCATACCTATCCCTTGTATTTTGAGCCGCTGAACACGAATCTGACCTTAGTTTTTCCCCTATACGTCAGGTTTTTTTTTAACAGCAAATAAATATATAAATATCACGATTCAACAGACTTTTTTTGCTGTTAAAAAAAAAACGGACGTGTAGGGGAAAAACTAAGGTCAGATTCGTGTTCAGCGGCTCAAAATACAAGGGATAGGTGTGGTCAGTACCCCCGCGCAGACCACTTTTTTTGGTTGCCACTGGGTTGCCACTGGGATTGTGCCACACTGAGTGTGGCACAATCCCACGAAAAAAGTCATCTGCGCGGGGGTACAGACCACATCTATCCCTTGTATTTTAAGCCGCTGAACACGAATCTGATCTTAGTTTTTCTACAGCACGTCAGGTTTTTCTTTTAATAGCAAATAAATATATAAATATTAGGCTTTTTTGCTTTAAAAAAAAACCTGACGTATAGGGGAAAAACTAAGGTCAGATTCGTGTTCAGCGGGTCAAAATACAAGGGATAGGTATGGACAATACCGCGGCGCAGACAACTTTTTTTTGTGGGCCTGTGTTATTAAAGTTCCATAAACAATTATTTCCACATACAAATTTTTTTCGTTGTGAGTGACTTGGATAGAAAATCTAGATGTGGAAGTAGTGCTTCCTTGGGCAGCGGTTTTAAATATTTTACAGAACAGTTTACCTACATTTCCGAACAAAAATTAAGAAAACATGATTATGCCACAATTAAACACTTGGACAGTACTGGGTGTCAATGGAATCTTAGACAAGCCAGTTTTCAGAGTTTTTGAGTTATAAGACTCAAACTTGGCAGGGGTAACATATACAAAAAAATGGCCAATTTTTCATTATTTGACGCTTTTAAATGGAACACCCTGTCTATTTTTACATTTTTTTTATACCTGAGACGATTTTAAGTACGATTACATAGTTCCAAAAATGTTTTTTGAAAGTACTTGATTTTTTAGGGTCGCTTTTATTTTTGCATCCAGAGTGCAGTGAGGGCACTTAAATCAATCTAATGGACTAAAACTAAAATAGAAAAATGTAAATGTGAGATTTGAGAATGCTCCTTAGGAGTAGTCTCAATTTTTTTAAGCTATGCAATCATACTTAAAATCATCTCCCGGATGGTAAAATGTAAAAATATGAAAGGTGTTACATTTAAAATTCCAAAGTTGATCATTTCCGGGGAAACTGGAAATGTCAAATAACGAAAAATTTGCCATTTTGGTATATATTACCTCTACCAAATTTGAGTCTTATACCTTGAATACTCTGAAAACTATGGCTTGTCTAGTGATTCTGTTGACGCCCTGTATGATTAAAACGTAATCTTACCAATTTCTGTTAATACAGCATAGGAAAAAAATATGGTTTATGAGCTTCAAGGAATATTAACTAAGCCAAAATTTGTTAATTACAAACTGAAATTATGTAAAAGAAAATAGATATTTTATATACAACAGATTTTTCTGAAACTTTAATTTGAAAGAGATGGCATATTAGAAAATCGAGGCTCCGTGATATTTATTATACCGCATAAATCTCATTTTGTGTTGATTGAGTGACCTCATTCAAAAGGTCATCTCATCTAGAGTATAGCCCTCAATCTAAATGTTTTTCATTTCGAACAAAGCAATATTGTTATTTGGTCGTGATTCAAGTAAAGACTCATAACTAGATATGTATTGTAATTTACAACTGATTATATTAATTTTTCATTTTAAACAATGATAAACATTTATATTACGTTTATTGTCAATGCATTTGCTGACATCACGTTCTAGTCCAGATTCTGGAGACGTTTATCTTTCAGTCCTAAGTAACTGTCAGACATACAGCTGAAAAGTGTCGTATTCTGTGTAAAATTGTCTGTTCAATCCGAATCCGGAGGGCGCATAAAATCGGGAATTGCCTTCAACCTTTAATCCGCGAGTTTACCCTTATTTCGGAAATTGTGAAAAATTGAATTTTTAAAATATAACTTGCGTTTTCTCCCACAAAACATAAGCTAAAAATCTATTCTTTTTTTAATTGTAGCCTACAATGCACTTAATGTAACAGTGTAGTCAAAACACATCTAATGTTTATAAAAATTTTAGAAAAAAATATCAAGCGAACCTTTACGCAGTCGGCGGATTGAAAAATGTAGCATGCAAGATTTTTGTTTGTTTTGAGAAATTGACAAAAACTAGATCATACGAAATTACAAGAAAAGACCAAAATTATTTTTGGTGATTGATTCTTACTAATATCTTGAGTGAAATGGAAGATATTTTTTTCAATTTGGCCGTCCTGTGATCGAGTATGCTACGAATCGAAACTGACAGATGCGGGCACTCATTTGCGTTATATTTAGTCATTTGGTACTGTATTATTAGTAGTATTAGTAGGTACAATATTCCTGTGTTTGGTTTTACCCGCTTGATTTTGTTTAAAATATGTAGTTATTAATATAGTTGTTTAAAATGCCTTAGGTTTAATTTTCATCATAACTTTAGAAACATTTAAATTATTACATATGCGGGTATCTAATCTGTATAAATGAAATTGTCTCTAAATATGATAGATATGAATGTATTTATACCAGCTTATATCTTTAAACATGCGAAGATTCATAACTGTGAGGAAGCCAATATAGTTATATTCTCCATTCTAAAATTTTGTGTTTTGGAAGAGCAGCAATAGTGGCAAGTAACATATTTTTTTGTGGTCATTGTTTTTGTGCAGCAAAATGAAAGTTAAGTTGTGGCTTCAAAAGTTTGATTTTTATTTGAACTACAATAAAATAATTGAAGACGCAGCAACAAGCACTCATACCTCTCCTCCTGACAGTGACCCTTCTTATCTCTACCTATGTACTTAGTGGGTGGGATAACACAAGCTACACATTTGGAGAGGGGAAAAAAGACAGAATTTAAAACGGCAATTGAAAATTGGGAAACACTCAATCCTCTGGCAAAATATATAAATGACGTGGATGATTGCAATGTCATGGAATTTATAAACACTGGCTCCATATTCTTCAAATGCCTGTATGGTCACTCACATTTCCACGTAAGCCTTAACAAACTAAGGGCACATTTATTTTCAAACTGCAAGAGCGATGTCTAAGAAACAATCTAACCATGTCTAAGAAACAATCGAAGCCTGTCACTTCTAAGTAGTCATTTACAAGTGTGAGAATAATATTTGCAGCAAGAGGTGTTTCTCCAAGAGAACTGGAGAACTGGTCTTGCATTATGGGTTGTAAGTGTTTAGGTAAATGTACTGATGAAAATATAATATATAATAATTTTACTTCCACATCCAGTGGAAGTATAGTAACTACAAAAATATTTTTAGAAATTTTTATTGTTCAAATAAGCTTAGGATGTCATGAAACGTGGAGATTTTAAGTTTGCGCGAAAAAAAAAATCTGTCTGTCTGTAACTTTTTTGTGTGCACGTTTACTCTGGAACCGTTTAAGATATTGATTTGAAATTTGGTACACGTATGTACTTTAACGAGATCTGGAACTAGATTATAATTTAATCTTGTTCCGTCGAAGGATTGGGGTCAATAGGTAAATTAAGCAGGTAAAAGTCCATAAAATTGGTATTTAGTATATCAAAAAATTTTTGGCATTAGCCACCTCCACCCCATTATTAAAGGGGATGAAAAAAAATTGTGATTTAGTGTGTGTACAAGAACCAGAAACCTCAAAATATTTTTTTACTTCATCCACCCCCTCTTATCACCACCCCCACCCCACTACTGATGTGGGGTATCGTTTTATGGGTTTTTGGGGTAGAGGATTTCAAATATTATGTTATTAAAGTTCCATAAACAATTATTTCCACATACAAAATTTTTTCGTTGTGAGTGACTTGGATAGAAAATCTGGATGTGGAAGTAGTGATTCCTTGGGCAGCAGTTTTTAATTATTAATTGTAATGTATTTTGCTTAGCTGATATAAATACAAACCAGTGCCTAAGGAATCACTACTTCCACATCCAGATTTTCTATCCAAGACTCTTGCACTACCACCCCAAGGTTCAGACTTTACGTGGCTGCAAAAATTCCCTGAATTTTCCAGGTTTTCCATGACAAGAAAAAAATGTTTTTCAGCTACACATAATAAAAATAATTTTATATTAAAGGTAATTTTTTCTTTGACAAAAAAGTCGCCGTTTAAAAATAACTTAAAATAATAATTAAAACAATAGTGGGACCTCTTAAACAGTTTACTGTTTTCTATATTCTGACTCAAAATTCCCAGATTTTTGCATAATTTTTAAAATTCCCTGAAATTTCCATGTTTTTATTAGGTTTTTTAAAATTCTTCATTAGGCTCTTCAGGTTTTCCATGAGTCCGAAACCTGCACCCCCACCCCATTATCAAGTGAGGTGGTAGTGGGGTTGGCTGAGGCCTTTGTTCTACACAAACTAAATCACATTTTTTTTACCCCATTTAATAATGGTGTGGCGGTGGTAATGAGGGTGTGGGGTAGCTGTTGCCAAAAAATTTTTGAGATCTTGGCTTTTTGTACGAACACTAAAGCATAGTTTTATGAACTCTTGTGTGCTTTACTTATTTACCCCCCATTTACCCCTCAACCCTTCAAAGGAATATCAATATATAATAATCTAGTTACATAACGTGTAGATATACTGTAGATATATCAAATTTCAAGTCAATGTCATAAACTATTCCAGAATTTTTTAAATTTTGTTCCAACTTAAAATTTTGACGTTTCATGACATCCTAATCCTATTTGAACAAAATAAATCCCATTTTTTTTATTGTTACTCTACTTCCATGATGTAGAAGTAATTGAACCTAAGGAATTTTAAACAAATATATTAATAACTACACCTTCTAAACAACATTAAGCCGGTAAAATCTGACACAGGAATATTGTACTTATTAATACAGTACCAAATAACTAATATATAATGCAAAAGAGTGCCCACATAAGTCGGTTCGATTCGTAATGCGCTTGACCGCAGGACGGCCAAATTTAAAAAAATCATATCTTCCGTTTCCCTCAGATATAAAAAATTGCATGCCAATAAAAAAGTTCAAACAAAAATTAAGAACGTTTCTAGCCGATAATTGCTTTTATTCCGTGGAAGAGTTTTTGGAACTCTAAATTACTGTAGTGCTGGTTTTTGTATTTTTACTTGAAATGTGTTGTAATGTTTTTATTTGAAATTTTAATGCATTAAATTAATTAAAGTTAGGTAATTTAAACCATATTTGTCCATATTTTTATGTTATCTTGTTTTTAGAATTAACACCATGACAATATCTATACTTATGTAAATAAGTCACAGAAATAAATAATAATTTATCTATCTATCTATCTATCTAAGGGTTGAAGGCAATCCCCGATTTTTATGCGCCCTCCGGATTCGGATTAAGCAGACAATTTTACGTCGAGTATGACACTTTTCAACCGTATGCCTGACGGGTACTTAGGCTTCAAAAACAAAGCCTTAAATTGGATTCCCGACTATTTACTTTGTAGTATAAAGAATACCTTGTTTTTTCATTAAATATCCAATAATCTCGAATAGGTTAAGAGCCGGCATCCGAAGTGTAAACTTGAAGCTACATGGCATATTTAAGAAATCATTCTGTTTGTTTTGTTTTTTTTTAAGAATCGCCTCACTATGTTACTATTTAAATGATCGTCAAATTACTTGAACGTTCACACGCAACAAATTTCCCATTTTAGGGCTTGTTACCTAACGGTGTTAGTATGTATAGCAGTGTTAAATTTTTAGAAGCATATAAATTTCATTAAAACGTTTTGTGCTTCTAACAAATGTAACAGTGTTGATAAAATTGGAACTATTTGTTGAACAGTGAATCCTTATTGTAAAATGTGTTTTACCTGTTTTTTATTTGTTTGCAGCAATTTTTTTGTTCAGATATTGTGAATGTGAATTGGTGTAAATTTATTTCAAATTCCCTTTCCTCAGTATTTAGACATGTTAAGAAAGCTAAAGAGATTTTATGTTTAAATTAATGAGTCTACAGTTTTAGACAGAATTTTGTGCTTTTTTGCATTTGTTAGCGATGTCTAAAATTGGGTATTTAGTATGTGGCATGTAGCTGATTAATTTAAAACGGAATCTCTCCCATATTAGCATACATTTAACTGTAAAATTTGAAGAAATAAATTGGAAGAAAATGGCTCTAGATAGGATCCACTGTAGACCGACCAAATTGTATAATTTCTTTATATATTATAATTTCAATTTATATGTTATTTATTTATTTAATAAGAGTTCTTTTTTTATCAAGCACTGATTTTTTTAATAACTTTTACATGTATGTATGATTTCAGTAATTTTTCTCTATAATTGATAATTATTTATTATTATTATGTAACTTGTAACAATTTATTTGTAAATTGAGTTGGTTTTTTTGTTCTGTTTTTGTTCTCGGTATAGCCATAACAATTGGTCGCCTAGGTTATGTCTGCCCCCACGATGTCGCGCCCATGTTACATCAGTTTGTACGACAGTGGTCTGTAACCCTTTTTTATTCTTTTTTTAACTTTAATTTTTTAACTATTCAGTTCTTCCTTCATTTTGTTTTTGTTATAACAAGGAAGCTAGCTTATTTATTAGCAAAACCCCTACTAATGCTTCCTCCTATATTAATACTATTTAGTACGCTTCAATTTCATGCCGAGGGACAATAGGACTCTCATTATATTTCATAGAGAGAGAGAATTACACTTAGAATATCCTTTTTTGGACCCGCTAGGTCATTTCAAATTGGTCTTTGTGTGGTAAGTATTTAACTTGTCACTGTTTACAACAGTAGTGATTTTCTGTTGCAATACATTACTGATTTACCAGTGCATTAGTATATCATGACTTAGATATATGGGATGATCCTATTGGTATAGTGAGCATTCAGAAAAAATGTACTGTTTTGTAATGTACATATTTATTTTTCTGTTTTGTGGATCCAAAATTAATTTTAAAACATCATGTGAAAATGAAGATCGCAAATGAAGCCTTATTCAAGAGGTGGCTATGTATTTTCAAACAAATACCAAATCAGATACGGTCAAAAGTAGTAAATCAATTATTCTTATTTTCCAGTGAAAATTTGTCTCCAGAATTATTTGTCTTTAGATTTCTTTACTGAATACATTTTTTCGTATTTGCGAATCATGTTTTGTAGTCTTGACTATGAACATCTCATAACTCAGTACAAAGTTGAAAATTTTCTGTCAATAAATAAGTGTCTTATATTGTCCAAATACATTTTCCTTATATTTTTGTATTAACTTGCTGCAAAATTTCTAATCTACTGATCTTGACCAGTGCAGTTCTATTCAATAATGCAAGTCTTACTTGCATGTGTGTACACAAAACCAATATCTAGAGAATTGCATGAATGAAAAAAATTAACCTACAGTCATATACCACTAACCTAAAGGAAAAATGGGGCTTCTACTTACAGCCCACAGTAGCTGGGGTGCCAATATTAATTTGGCACACCAGTATTATAATATTGTAATTTGAAGCTTAAAAAAAATTATTCGATAGTTCTAGGGAATGATCTGTTGCTAATCTTCATTTTTAACCTGTCTTTTGCAAATGTTATTTGTAACAGTTCCTCTTACTCTTGAATGAAAAGTACATTTTTGTATGATTTCCAGATGTCTGTCTGCAGTTTTTTAAGATACTAAATGTATAAAACGAGTATATTTACAAAAGAAAACATGTTTCACATTGAAAAATGTCTCTTGATGAAATTGAGGAGTACTAATAATCTATAACATATTCAACAATGCAAGTATGTGATAGACATCATTCCTTAGACCATGTTGAACTGCATGGTCAATTGACAAAATGGAAAGTTTGCTCTATTTTTGATAAGCCTTTCCTTTGTTTACGTAGTTTGCCAAAATCTAAGGCATGGTTTCTAACATTTATTATCATGGAATTTCTTTTACGTTATTGTCATTGGTGTTTTTTCTAAACATGCTCTTCGTTTCAAAAGACATTGAGTACTTGTCGAAGCCTATGGCATAAGCGACAACATTGACAGTACACAGAAGAAAATTCCTTATTTGTAAGGCATTAAAAGCCTACTTACGATACTATTACTGTATGAAAATTAATTAACACCATCTTGACACCATTCAAATAACTGTTAATGTGGTGGTCCAAAATTGTCTCCCGATATTACTGTGATGGTACATCCAAAAGTAAAGATACTTTTTTATATAAAATTATTTCCGAAATAATAAGGGGGATCATAAATATCAGATTTTCTGCAATATCTTCCGACCGTCGTAAAATATGAAATTAATATTTTAAATTTAGATATAGCCCGAGGGGTGGTTGTAACTTCTTTATTTTTTCTATTTCCATTCTTATAAAAAACAATTTTCAGATCATTAAAAATAAAAAAGGTATTCTTATTAGACATGCAGCGAATATTCGGCAACTTTTCGGTATATTCACTATTCGGCCGAATAACCAAATAGTAGATGTTAGAGAGAGAGAGAGAGAGAGAGAGAGAGAGAGAGAGATTTATTCATGTTAGACAATATTACATTGTTTACATGCATCAATAGACAAATTAGTTACGTTTAACTGAGTAAAATAATATCAAAACAATGAAAATCTAATTCAATCTAAATCAATTCCGTACATCAAATCTAAGCTCCACATATTTTTAGTTTATATTGACAACGGATCAATAATTGAAGAAACCATTTTCACTAAGGCCTCCTTATATGAATACTGCATTATTATTGGAGATTTTAACCCAAACACCACCAGGAAGAAAAATCAGCTTAAAAACTTCTTAAACAGCTCCAATTTTATAAGGATTCATACACCTCCCACGTTTCTCATGCCAAATAATCCAAGTTCAACCCCCGATGTAGTTATGTGTACAAAAAATATTCAAAATAATATCACCGAAGTGGAATTAATCTCGGACCTTGGTAGTGACCATTTAGCCATACAATTTAAATTTAATCTACAAGCAAACCCAATTATTCTACCGCCTGATACTTACCTAGACTTGGCTAGATGTAATGTCGAAATCGTTAATGAACAAATGATACAATTTATAGAAAGCAGACAAGAGGCAATCACTCCATTATATATCACTATGTTCAATGAAACACTTAAAAATTTAATAATAGAAAACACACCAACAAAAGTAAAAACATTCTTTAACTACAAACTACCGCCGTTCATTTTAAACCTTATAAAACAGAAAAGAAGATTATACCGTCAAATCAATCAAAACGAAGATCATGACACAAAATCCAAATATAACGAACTTACGAAACAAATCCATGTATTAATACAACAATACAAACAGGACAAATGGATAAATGCATGCAAGAACATTAATGACTCCAAAGGAAAAACATATTGGAATGAAATTAAGAAACTATCCAAATATAAATCTAGCAAATCCACAATCCCTGAAATTTCGTACAATAACAACAGCTACTCCACCGACCAAGAAAAGGCCAATGCTCTTGGCGACTACTTTGAGGACACCACTAAATTTACCATGGATGATAACTTCGATGAGGAAAATTTAAACCTAGTGAACGACTGGTATGAAAACTTTTTCAACACAGACCCTCCAACAGACGAAGATATAAATATAACAGAAGAAGAATACTACAACGTACTGAACTCAGGCAAAAATACAGCCCCTGGCCATGATCATATTAGTAGAAATATATTAAGAAAACTTGAACAGAATATACATCTAGAATTAATTAACATATACAACTACTGTATAAAAAATCATTACTTTCCAATAGAATGGAAAACTGGAGTAATAATTACAGTGCCAAAACCTAATCAAGATCATTCTCATCCACAAAGCTATAGACCAATAACTTTATTACCAGTAATCGGCAAAAACTTGGAGAAAATCATAAAAACAAGACTACATAATGAACTAGATGAACAGATCCCCAAGAATCAATTTGGGTTCCGAGAAAAATCATCTACGATTCACCCCCTCATCATTATGACGTCAAATATACAAACCAACAGCATAATCGGAAACAAATCGGCAGCAATATACATAGACTTAACTAAAGCATTCGACTCCGTCTGGCACAAAGGCTTGCTATTTAAGCTACATCACTCACATTGCCCCAACTATATTCTTTGGTTTCTTAAAGATTTCTTAGAGGGAAGGAAAACAAAAATCAAAATAAATGCATCCTTTTCCAGACCATACGAAAACGAACAAGGCGTTCCACAAGGATCTCCACTATCGCCAGTGTTATTTAATATTTACTGTTATGACATACCGAACAACCACCAACAAACACACAATGCAGAGTCTTACCTACTTCAGTTTGCGGATGACATAGCCTGGATAGCCCATGGAAAAACTATTGAAAAAACAATGAACATCCTGCAATTTTCAACAACTGAAACCATCCAGTGGTGTGACAAGTGGAGATTAAAAATAAATCCTAACAAATCACAACTAATGATATTTAATCATAACATCTCAAATACTTCTCCAACTATACAAATATGTAACCATAGATTGACACCGGCAGCAACAGTTAAGTACCTTGGAATTAAGATCGACCAAAAATTAAACTTCAACAGCCATACCAAGGAAATGAAAAAAAAGATGATAACTAGAGCAAAACACTTTAGATGTCTAACTTATAAGAATCAAGGTATCAACACCTCCACAGCAAGTAAAATTTACAAAATGATATGTCGACCTATCATGGAATATGGATTCATCCTATTTAACACCTGCAGAAGACCAGCCTTGAACAATATAGAAGTGGCAGAGAGAAACAGTCTACGTAAAATAACAAAATTTCGTCATCCAAATAATCCTCTCTACAACATATCCAATAATTTATTATATGAAAAAACTAGTATCCAACCTATACTAACTCGCTTCAAAGACCTCACCAAAAGATATACACAATCCCAAAACCTCCTTACCCTAATTCAACCCTTCATAATTCAACTGCAAGAAGACACTACCAGAAGAAGAAGATATCCCGAAAAAACACTTTTTGAGGCAATTACAGAGAACAGCAATGATGAATAAATAGAGTAATGATATACCTAATTATTAAGAAGTTTTTTTTTTTTTTTTTTTTTTGTACCTGTTAAATTCACTGAGGAAATGTTATTTTAAAAATTAATTAGATGTAAAAAAAAGTATTGTAAGACAGGCTGAAAGACTTCGGTCGCTGGCCTTTTGGAACATTTGATCCAATAAATATTATTCTCTCTCTCTCTAAAGTGGTTAATAAACTCTTAGATCTCGTAAAAGTCGTATATTTCAAAGATCAGTAATACTTTATCCACAAGAAGTAACAATTACTATTTACTTGAGAACTGCTTGGTTTATCGAAACGCAATAAGAATATCTTTTTATTTCTAATCTGAAAATTACTTTTTTTATATGAATTTTTAGAAATATGTAAATAATAAAAACAGAGCTGGGCAGTACTCGAGTAAATTGTACTCGTAATTATACTGAGTACCCAAAGTACTCAGTAACAAGTACTCGTGAGTACTTTTATTTGGATGGTACTCTATACTCGAAATTTTCAAGTACTGGTACTAGAGTACTTTTGGCGGCTACAGTTAACGAGTAACGAGTACGAGTACTTTTTTCTTAGAATTTTAAATTTTTGGTTGTGTTCATTGTGTACCTATATATTTTTAATAAATGTAACTGATTTTGTTGATGTCGATCTACTTTTATTTACTAATAATGGTGTATAGTACAGTAACTAGAGGTTTTAACTTCGGAATAATGTTATATGAAACGGATTTTGTTCATTTTTGGCAACATAATAGTAACTGCATCAAAGGAAAGTTTCTACATTATGTGCGGCGACTTGCTAATTTATAGGGGGTGGATGCCACCCCTTTTCAGGGGGTGGCAACTAAAAAAATCATTTGAGTTGAAAGAGAATCAAATTTTAAGAAGAAAAGGTTTTATGCAGCTTTTCACATAAATTGATAGTCTTTAAGCTATATCGACTTGAAAATTGGGATTATTGCTTGAAAAAAGAGGTATTTCAAAAAGGTTTTCCTCAAATAACTCAAAAGGTATTACACTGAGCGAAAACAAGCTAGAGACAAATAAGAAAGCTACTAAATTTAGGATGAATTTCGTTTTTTTCTAGTTTCTGTAGAGTTAATAGTTTCGGAGATTTGGAAGTCCGAACGTTCATAAGACGAAGTATTTAGTTTAAATGTTATATATCTCAGAAATTATGGCACTTACGTCAAAAGCGCTAACAACCAAAATTAAAGAATATTAATTAGGCTTTCAAATGATTTTTTGTCTATTTCTATAGCATAAAAAACAAAGAAGTTATGACAGAAACAATGTACTATTTCATTTCTTTTTAATAAAAACGTCGCCATTTTGTTAATGTAAGTGGTCAGTAATTAAAAAAATATATCCCCATATACTGTTTTCCGTTAATAACGTAACATTCTTGTTTCTCTGTAAATATCTTAATAAATATAAGTTTTAGAGAAAATATAGGGATATCAAAAATGAAGCTTATAAAATGAGAATGAATTTGTTTTTTTTTATATGGATAATGTTAATCAAAAGGGAACCAGCGCCAAAAACTAGTTTTGTGATAATTAGCATTTAAGTATCAGTATGAAGCTTTGTGAAGGTCATGGTGCTCTTTATAGAAAATTAGCAATTTGGCGCTTGGTTCCTTTTTGATTAACATTATCCATATATACTTGTTTAGGGTTGATAGTTTCGAAGATATTTAATTTTACAGATGACATTTGACCATTTTTAGGATGATTTATTAAACTAAATAGAGTTTAAAATGTTGAATATCTCAGAAACTGACACTTCCATCAAAAATTGTAAGGAACAAAATTAAAAATAATTAATCAACTTTTAAAATTATTTTTTGTCTGTTTCTACATCACAAAAAATAAAGAAATTATGACGATTCAATGTGCGTTTTCACATTTTTTATAACAAAATGTCGCCATTTTGTTGTAACTGCTCAGTAATGAATTTTTTTTCAAAAATACTGTTTTTTGTTCATATATAGCATCACCTAGATGCTCTATTTCTTTTGTCTGTTTAAAACACTTGTTTTAGAAAAAAAATTCTACCCGCCACACTAGAGCCGCCATTTTGAATTTTGACTTTAGATTCATAGTCAGCGACCTCAAAACATAACTGTCAAAAATAAATCACTAATGCTGTTTCAAATATTAAACATTTAAATTTAGGATGAGAGTAAGAGCAAGTATCTGATCCATATAGAAACTGAAGACGATATATTTTACTACAATAATAACCCATAAAGAAAAATTATTACATATGAAATTATTCCGAAATTTTGCATATTTTTGACTTCTAGATACTGTACTGTAAGTGGTATTCTAATTTTTTGTCTACTACCTATTTCAATTTGGTATCTTTCAAAGTTCTCGTACTCGTTACTCATTTTTAGAAGAGTACTCTCCAAATTTTGCATAAGTACTCATTTTTTAGAGTACTTCAAAAACAAGTACTGGTTTTCACAAGCACCTGTTGTGAAGTACTCGTGAGTACTTTAGTGCGGTACTCTGCCCAGCTCTGAATAAAAAGTTAGTGGTACTGACCTTAAGAGAAGATATGGATTAACTGATGTAAACTGGTGTCCAGATTGGTTATATTTAAATTTAAAATGTGAGTTTTATATTTTAAGGTGACCGGAGGATATTGCAGAAAAACTATATTTTTTATCCCCCTTTAAATGTGGAAATTATTAACAGGTTTTGGAAATAATTTTATATAAAAGAGTATCTTTATTTTTGAATGTCACAGTCACAGAAATATTGGGGGACAGTTTTGGACCACCGTGTATAATATAAAACAACTACCCGTAATAATTTTGATTTACTGAATTCATCCAAAAGCCTTGAGTATAAATATTCATTAATAATTGAATCCTTATTTGGTTGATGCAATATGGTGGACTTTCATATTTTAATCTTGCATTGTTTAAAAAAGCTATAAATAAAGCAGTTGGATAAATACTGCTAATTTCAGGTGCATATCGTTGCGGAACATTAGAGATAATGAAGAAAAGGACAGCGCTTTTCGAGGAATGTGTCAAATGATTCAGGTGAACCCAGCTGGTGTTGTTTCTGACTTTATCTTCTTCTGTGATGCAGTCGCCTCTTGGATTACACCCAAAGATGACTTGAAAGAAGTCTTCATTAAGGTAATCTGTCTGTCACTGATAATGCCAATTATTATGTTTGCAAGCTTTTGTCGTAAGTTTTTTGTCATATTTAAAATATAGCTAAATTTTTTGTGCCTTTTTCAGTACTTCATTATTACTTTCAGATTTTGCACAGCTTTAAAACACAAGTAGGTGAAGAAAACTGGAAAAGGTTTAGCGATCAGTTTCCGCCACAACTTAATGAAAGGCTTTCACAGTTATACGGAATATGAGTCCTAAAACAGGTTGGTATAACTTGATTTGTTTGGTTAAAAGAAACAGGACTAGTTCAAGGAGTGACGTGACGGAGACCAATAAAATTTGCTCCTTCGTGTCAATTTTAAATTATGAAAGTTCTTAAAAAAATGCAACACCCGTATTTTCGTAGCTGATTCTGAGTCTTCTCATTGGTTATTGATTACTAAACTTGTAAATTTTTAGTTTTTTTTTTTTTGTTATGAAGGGGAAACATTTTTGAAAAAAAAAATAATTTTGGAGGCCCAAAGTATACATTGCCGTAGAATCAGAAAAGTACTATAGACTGAAGGGATAAGAATTCCTATTTGCAAGACGTCTCTAAAGAACGGAAGTCACATGCTGACTACAATAATAGCAAAGACTTTTTCCGAACGGTAAGAGTGATTACACATAAATTTAAACCTAAAACATGGTCAATTAAGAACCACTGCTACTCTAAGAACTCATAAGGATCAGATCATTGAAGTTTGTCGCCAATACTGCGAAAAACTTTTTGAGAGAGAAATTAAATTCGAAACTATATTGTTTCTTGGTTTAAAGTTTGTATGTTATTAAATTAACAATAATTTGTTGTGCCCAAGTAATATTTTCTAGTGACAAGTATTCACATTCAAGTGTAACCGATTACTTTGATAATAATAATAATAATAATGTACTTTATTCATAGAATGTTACATAACGAATATTAACATAAGATGAATTAGCGTCAACATAAGTCCCGAACTATTCAGTACTTGAACATAATAAACATTGCAAATATGTTGTATACTACAAAGATTACAAAATATACTACATAATAGAAACATTTTAAAAATTCTATAACATTGTAATATAATCAAATAACAAAAAAAAACACTGAGTAACTGTGACACCGTTTATAATTTCAAGGTTAAGAATTCATTTATATAATATATTTCATTCTCACTAATAAATCGAGAATCTGAAACTTGAATTTACTTAACACTTGAGTCTGTTGCATACGTCATGGAAGTTTATTAAACAGTTATAACTACCATTCCTTTCAGTTATTGTAAGGCGATGTATTAGATAGTTGTAATTCAATGTTCGAGTTGGGTATTCATATTTAGGTTCGTCTTTTAGGAACGGAGATTTGTTTTTGAAAAGAAGAAGCAAGCATTCTTGTATATGAATGGCTGAGGTAGTTGGCAATTTATTTTCATTAAGATTATTTCTGCAAGATTCTCTATAACTTGGTTTGGTCCTTAAAATCCTTTTTTGTATTATAAATACCCTATCAAAATCTCCACTGCTTCAATAGAATATACCATATCTTACATTCGACTCAGAGTTTGTATAGTACACCGTTTTTAATGTTAATAAATATCTAATAAATGTGGAAAGCCTTCTGCTTAGATTTGAAAGTTAGCATCATCTGCATACATGGTAAGTGAGCTTACTTTATTAGCAGCGCAAACAATTCATAGTTCCTTTACATATATTATAACATTAACGGACCTAAAATGCTCCCCTGTGGAATGCCCATTTTGATAGGCTTTAAGCACGATTTTGTCTCTTTCCAAGCTTTTAAAATGGAAATGGATATAAAATAGTTTTCTTTCCGTGCATTTTCAAATACACATTCCGATTTTGGCGAAGTTGAATATTTTTATGCAGATCTTGAATCATTAGCTTTGTATACACACTTTTTACTAGTTTTTTAGTCATCTATTTAGAGCTTTTTGAATCTCTTCTACATTTACATATTTTTACCCCCAATGGCTCAAAGAGAATATTTTTGTCTGGGAGTAATTTTGTATGATTTTGTCTCTTACCTTCTATTTTTTCAACAAATTGAAAATATATTTGTACTTTACCATTTCGAACAATCGTAACTGATGTCCACTCAACTTCTGTCACTCTATGTGACATTTGATAATGTTTTGATGAACCTCCCCCTTAAATATGTGTTTCATGAACGGTCGCTGAATTCGATCCGCTTTTGCAAGTGATCTGATACACCTTTCGCCAAAGATGGATAGAAACCGGGTTTTTATTTTCCTAAGACACAAAAAGAGATTAAATCTTTTTTAGGATTGGCTGGTTACTATAGGCGCTTTATTTCCAATTGCGAAAACGTCTAAACCCCTGACTAAACTCCTACAAAAAGATGTCCCATTCAATTTCAATTCAAATTACAAAAATTCTTTCGAAGAACTGAAAACTGCACTAACTTCACCCCCATTTTAATATACCCAAATTTTGATGAAATCTTTCTTCAAACAACCGATGCTAGCGCGTACGCTATCGCAAGGACACGTAGGTAAGGATGTCCCGATCGCCTATGCATCGCGAACATTATGTAACGCGGAAACAAAGTACTCCACGATTGAAAAAGAGCTTTTAGCTATCGCATGGGCAGTGAAACATTTCAGACCGTATCTTTTCGGACGAAAATTAAAGCTCGCACGCTGGCGCCTCTTTTAGTCTAAAACTTAGGTTAAAATTGCTGGCAAATTCAAAAATGGGAATAAAACGGGTTTTTTTCATTTTAACCCTCCTAGGAAAAAACCCATTTTTGGGAAAATTTCTAACCTAACCTAGGTTAGAAATTTTAACCTAAAAGTTAGGTTAGAATTGGCGGCAAGCCCAAAAATGGGAAGAAAAACAATTTTTCTTATTTTAACCCTCCCAAAAATAACCCATTTTTGGGAAAATTTCTAATCTGACCTAACTTTTAGTCTAAAAGTTAGATTCAAAATGGCGGTAAATTCAAAAATGGGAAAACAACGTTTTGTTTTTTTTTCATTTTAACCCTCCCAGGAAAAAACCCATTTTTGGGAAAATTCCCGATGAGGGAAAAAACCCATTGCCATCTCTGCCTTTCGCAATACCTTCCATATTCCTATAAAATTTTAAAAAATGGTCCAAGAATAATCGAAACAAACACCCTCCATCAATATCAGGCCAATTCGTGACTGCGTGCTGTAGGTTTGGTACAAAAAAAATTTACAGTTTATCAGAAAGTTGTACAAGTTAACATAAATATTCTCATATATACATGAAAATATTTATATGCTGACACTTCTCCTAGGGCCAACTATGTTTGAAAAACAAACATTTAGTCAACTCATGCGCAATCTTTGAAAATGGATAGTGACGCATATGCATGCAGAAATTCAAACTTCAGTCATTAAAGTACTAATAGACGACAATTTAAGATTTTGTACCTGTATTAAGTCACATTAAATCTGACTTATTAACTTTTGCGACTTAAATTATGGTTAGAACCCCATAAAAATATCGGGCAATCTTAGACGTAGTTGATTTATCATCATATAATTTGAATATTGTGGAATCTCAGGAAATTTTTTTTAATATATAAGAAAAATCTTTTATTAACAGAATAGATTCTTTTTTTTTTGTTTTTAACTCTAAATAAAAATATTCTTTTATTATAAATATAGAAAGAAATTTTTGCGAGATTCCTCATTCTATCCATAAAGAGATGTTTGAAAACCTTTTGGCATTTGTCGTTTTTCAAAAAACTACCTGACAGATTAAAATATTGTCGATTCAGCGCCATCTGTGTCTGGCTATGAACTTTTCAAACATCCCTAATGTAGTAAATCTTTGACACTAAAGTGTTTTTTTATCTAGGGATTTGGGGTAAATAGACAATTTCTAGATCCGGGGTGGGAAAACCTGGCTACTACAATGTCTGGAGGGGACACAAGCGACATTCAGCACCAAACATAAGGGTGGGCTCTTTGGAAAACAGTAAAATCTTCATCAGATACTACGAGTGAAAACCTATACTTGAGATTTTGTTATTAATTTGTCAGATTTTAATGTCATTTATTTTTATTGTTGTTTTAATTTAGTTTTTATACATTTCTGTATATTATAACAATAAGTAAGTATAGGTTTGACTTACGAAATGTTAATGTATTTAAATAAATGGGATTTATTAGTTAATAATATGTTGTATAATATTTAATAAAGTTGTTGATTCGTTGAACTGCACTTAGTTATCTTCAAATGGAAAAGTTTTAAAAAATGTGGCCTTTTGCAACAGAAATAGTTAAATATTAACTAAAGCAATGTCGACTATTCAATTAGAAATAGCGTCGGATAAACTTTTATACAAAAGAAGCGTTTTTAACTTTTATATACAATGCTCGAATCAATATATGTCAGTGCTTAAGAATATATGCAGTTTTTGATATGGATAAACTTCAATTTTTTTTTATAGAGATACTGAGCAAAAAAAGCATCATTAGCCCTATTTCTACATCTTTTTTTTGTTATTGTTAGGTCTCTGATAAGTGTTATCTTTTTAATGAAATTATTTTTAAATTATTCACATTTTTAATTGTCGATCAATCTAAACTTTGTTATTTTATTATAGAATATGTATAATACAAAACACAATGAGTAAAGAGATTTAGCAACTATAAATGGAAAGAGATATACAAATACAAATTACATATTATTTATGATAAATAGGTGTTATAAATCAAGAGCTACTGGCTGATGGTTTCATCCAAAGCCAAGAGGGAAGGAAAAAAAATGTGATAAATAGAAGTACTAATGAAAAATGTTACTTGGAGTATTTTTTAGATCCAGAGATTAGCGAATTATACGGTTTACACGCTACTGACAGAAAAAAGTGAGAAATTATTTTGAATTCACTTTTATTTTTCAACATGAACTCCTATAAGGCTGATGCAGATGTTCCATCGAAACTCTAATACAGTTACACCTTGCCTACAAGCTGCAAAAAAAATCTGCAAAAAAACTTTCTACTGCTGTAAAATAAACCTTTATTCGGTGGGAAATTCTTTCCAAGCAAGAACATTTTTGAGCTTCAGTAGTCAAGCGGAGCCATATCAGGCAAATAAGGGAGGAAGCAGCAACAGTTCAAAGCCAAATTCGTAAAGTTCAGCCGTTACAACTGTGGATATGTGAGCCCGTGCATTGTCATGATGAAACATTTTTTTTTTCTCAAAATTTGTTTTGTGGAAGAATTGTACAGATTTCTTTGGTTCTTTAGCCTTACTTCACCTCAACCTATGAGATTTTTTGTGAAATCTTCTGCATCCACTTGGTGCCAAAGATTCCTAAACTTTCAACAAAGCTTGTGATTTTCCTGGTAGATCATTTCGCTGTCTTCTGGCATTAATTTTACCTTTTCTAGCTACTTTAGCAATTGCAATATCATGGTATGTCGTTAATAAGCCTGTGATCAGTCAGGTTAGCATTTTGGGGTTTAAGAAGCCTTGGAACATTTTTTGTCAAATAAATTATGAGCTTTTCAGTTTTCTTTGGCCTGGAATATTTCTCTAGTAGACTTTTTCTGTTCCTTTTCTTATTCTCTGAACTGTTATGTTAAGTTGGATCAGCCATCAGATCCTCAAAATGAAGCTCGAACACCTCCTTTCTCAAGGCCGTCAGCTGTTTCATTACCTCAAGTTCTCATGCGCTAGGATCCTCATCAAGATAAATTGTTTTTTTGCTAGTTGCGTCAAGAATTTTCTGCTTTCTCAGGCTTCGATTGTTCAAAAATCGGAGTTGTTCATAAAAGTGTCATCTTTGTGTCTAACCATGATCTTTTTGAACGCTCCTTGTAACTGCAATTGAAAGTTTAATCTTCTATTTGACTTATACCTTTGCTATGTCATATATAGTCAACCCAAGATATATTCGAGATATAGATGACAACACTCAACTAGATTCCATTATGCTTTTTATATGGAGTAAATTTAAAGTTTATATTCTAACGACCGATGTCATCAGTTTACTAACTATGAACAAAGCTTTTACCTAAACCCTATCTTTTTTAAATTCTAACAGATAAAGCAGGCTGATATTTTATCTTTGACTAGTCAGATATATCCAATTCCAAATCCATTTGATACTTTATCAATCAAAATTTAAAAAATAAGGTTTATGTATGACACTCAGCAGATTTTCGGTATCGATAATAATAGTACATTCCATTTAGTTTTCTCATCAGGAAATATTTTCATTAAAAATAACACTTTACCGTTAAAACACTCCTGAAAGAATTTCCGTTCATCTAATCATAAATATAACATAGTTTTAATGTTATGCACACAGCATTTTTCATTGCTGCTATCAATACCTTTTGCATTGAAGAAAAACTTATTTTGCAGAGTGGTTAGCAGCACTGATGTTTATGGACAGCGACAAATGGCACGTTATAAATGAACTCATTAGATGCCATGTTCTTAAAAAAATGGCTTGAATTTTTACTGCTTACATTTTGTTTTGTTATATACAGGGTGGACCATTTTAATCTATTATTGCATATATCTCGTCGTGTAGGCCACCAATTAAGAAATGACCTCTACAAAAGCTGTTGGGTTCTATAAGGGGGCTATCTGATTCTGTGGTCGGGCACCGTGACCTTGGTGAGGCCCTATGATAATCAATTTTGTTTATTTAAATGACAACCCCTATTTTTTATTGCAGAATCTAATTCTATGGAAAAAAATACGTTCAAATGTGATTTTCAAAAAATTTTCCCAGTGGGCCTTACTTGGGCCCAATACCAACAATTGAAATCACAAGAACCCAATTATCTCGCCGGTTAAGCTAACAATTGAAAAATGGCTTCAATAAAAGTTATAGGATTCGATGGGGTCATCTAATGCTATGGTTCAGTACCCGGTCCGGGCCCTTGATACAGCCACTTTTTTTTAATGGAAATATCAATTTTTTATTGCAGATTTGCATTCTACGGAAAAAAATACGTTCAAATATGATTTTCAAACATTTTTTCCAGTGGGCCTTACAAATTGGGCCCGAGTAAGGCCCACTGGAAAAAATTTTTGAATATCATATTTGAACGTATTTTTTTCCGTAGAATGCAAATCTGCAATAAAAAAATTGATATTTCCATTAAAAAAAAAGTTGGGGGCCCCAGGGCCGTATCAAGGGCCCGGACCGGGTACTGAACCATAGCATAGATGACCCCCATCGAATGCTACTTTTATTCAAGTCATTTTTCAATTGGTAGTTTAACCGGCGAAATAATTGGGTGATTTCCATTGTTGGTATTGGGCCCGAGTAAGACCCACTGGAATAAAATTTTGAAAATCATATTTGAACGTATTTTTTTCCATGGAATTAGGTTTTGCAATAAAGAATAGGGGTTTCCATTTAAAAAAACAAAGCTGAGTATCACAAGGCCTCACCAAGGTCACGGCCCCGTTGCCCGACCACAGAATCAGATGGCCCCCTTAGAACCCAATAACTTTTGTACAAGTCATTTCTTAATTGGTGGCTTACACGACGAGATATTTGCAATAATAGATTAAAATGGTCCACCCTGTATAATTGCAAGTAGAAACTGTCAATTATATATAAAAATAGGTTTGAAACGACAATTATGTATAATTGTAACCTTAAACTGACAATCATAAAATATTTTGTCTGTCTTTTTGGCTATTTCGTTCTTTCAAGACTCGACTGCAATTTTAAAAGGTCGACAGAGTACAAAGTGACCAATTTGTTCTTCATGATTACAAAATGAGCATAAAAGAACTAACATAAACTTTCACTGTCCATTACTTTGAGTTATTTTAGTCAATTGAATCAATTGTTTCATTCATTGTTTGAAGAATAATATCGTTCCTTTATTATTTGCTGTGCTGTCAGTGAATATGCATATTTCTTTTGAAAAACGATCTTCTAAATGAGATAAGTGATAACGCATAATTATATTTATGAGTTTAAGCACAATTAGTGTTGATAAAATGTCATATTTTTTACAACTTTTACCTAAATTAGTTATTAAATATTATACGCTTAAAGAGAAGTTATTAGGTTAAGTAGCAATGCATGTGGTTTGGTATTTTAGGTAAAATGAATAATTTCATTGTATGAGTGTTATAAACTGGGAAACCACAAAATTTGAACTTTTAATTAGCGTGTTGTTTATGTTTAAAGTTATACTGTTATAAAATGTCAAGTTTTGTGGTTTCTCTATTTTCCTACATAAATATTTTCAAAAGGAAATTCCACATTTATGTAGCTAGTGGACAGTGAAGCCACCTTTAATTTACAAGTCTCTAAGCTGGAAATGCCACTCGTCATGATTATAATTTTTTCATGTCAATAGGTGAGCACATAGCAGGGCCATATCGGCATCATTGAACATATCTTGGGAATTAAGGTTGCCATGTCCAAAAGAGAAGTTTGATAGGGAATATTTATTAAATTTTACATAACTAAGTGTAGGTCGGTAGTTTTTTGAAAATATGTCTGTATGGAGCAGCTTTCAAATATTGTTTAAATTAATTTTGAACTTAAATTGGTCTACTAATTTTGATGTTTCTAAACAAAAGTTAACTTCAGCCCAACTTCTCGCGTGCAAAATATGCTACGAATAAAAATTGTGACCAAAAGTAATAATAAATTGCCTTTTTGGACCTCTCTTTCGAATATGGCATGCGTATTAATTTTGCCCTGTGGTTCAAAATGATAAAAATACGTATTTAAAGAAATATAAAATGTTAAAATACATTCTTAGATTTTTCTTTAGGTAGATTACAAAGCCGCAGCCCAAACTACTTGAACTTAATTGTATGTAGGTTGTGGTTTGATTTCTGTTGATGCTGTAGCACAAGATGACGGTAGCGATGGGGAAATTAGGTTAGCCATATCTTAGTATTGAAGCAAGGGAAGAACCCAAGTTGTAATTAAGACTAGCAAGACTATTTATTTTTTGCAGAAAACGTGATTGAAGTTTGCGAAAAAAATTTAAAACGGGCTACTTAGTTTTTAATTTTTAAAAAAATTTTTAGAATCAAAAAATTTAGATTTTAGTGAAGTTACATCTTTTGGAAATTATATAAATCGATCATTAATCCAGAATAAATTTCAATGAAGTAACTGTAAAGAAATTAAGTTTCATACAAGATTTGATAAACAGTTTTATCAGTTTTCCTCCTAATTATGGAAAAATAGGTTTTACAAATTTTTTTCAAAAATAACTTGGGTTACAGCTTTGTTTAAAAATTTGACACATTAAAATGGGGTTGAAGTCGATATCTTCTGATAAAAGCCTTATGGTCGAAATTAATATTAGTTTTAGTAAAAATGCCATACATCAAACACCTTATTATGCAAAACAGTGATCAAGCTCAAAATTCAGAAACTATATATTTTTCAATTTCAATCTGTATATTAGAATTTTCTTTGGCTTTCGTTTATTCCAATTTTGACCATATAGTCCTAATTTACACTATTATCGTTCTTCGGTACGCAAGTTAAAAACACTTCATTGCTTAATTTAGTCCCAAGCTATCTGACTATATAGGCTTCCCAAGTGTGGCTTTGTGGAGATATGTAGATATCAGAGTGCAGCATTTTATTTTTCATAAACTGCACAACAAATTCTATTTTAGGGCATATACCGGACCCGACTTGAAGAAAACCCTACCACAATAATTAGGTAATCCCAAATCCAAAGTTAGGTGATTACGTTGTTGAAAAATGTAGAGTACAGCCAATCCTTTCGACGTTGCCATCTATCTGAGCTAAGTCGAACCCAGGAGAGCTAGACTATAAGCTAGTCTCCTTTTGCCACAACGCATTGCCGTGCCTAGCAAAACTTGCCAAACCCTCCAAATAGCACCCTCACAAATTGTTAACAAGCTCAAGAGAGTAGTCTCTTGTATTCAGTGTCACAATGAACCGCATAATAGTATCGAGTATCTTATAAAAATGCAAAAATAACCTGGCTTAGATTAGATTAGATTTGAAAAAGAACCACCGCGAACCCTGTGGACCTGTTGTAGCACTCCTACTCTAATTTTACTTAAAGCTCCTTATCCAGCTTTGTCTTTTGTATCAGACTCCAGAACTTTGATAAGGGCTTCTTGATATAGCTATCTGCCCTTGGTTTCTCTTCGCCAAGTAGTTGGAATCTGTCTGGCTAGGCCTTCGCAATGGCACAGCACATGTACTGGGGCTTTCTTCCTCTTGACAAAATCTGCATGTTGCATCTTCTGCCAGGCCCATTAGACTGATATGTCTAGTAAGCAGTTAAGACTTACCATTATTCTAGCTGCCTTTCTATTTTGGCGTAATAGGTCTTCTATGAATTTGGCCGATCGTTCTTTAATGAACTTTTTGGCCTGTCTCTGTCGTTGGAAACTCTTCCACCACTCAGAAATTCAATTTGTACCTATGTATTAATGGTGGTTCGTATGCATGGCTTAGCCACACCACAAAAGGGTTTAGGTCCTACTAGGGCCTTAGACGTGCCTTCCCGGGCCAGTTCATCAGCCTTCTCATTTCCTCTATGTCCCTCGTGTCCTGATACCCATGCCACGGTCACTTTGTTCTGACTTCCTAGGTCCTTAAGGACATTTATACAATCCTATGCTAGTCTTGAATCGACCTGCATGGCATCGATTGCGTTTAGCTCTGCTTGACTCTCAGGAAAAATGGCAATAGACTGGTTAACAGTTATTTCCTTTGTACACCACTGTATAGCGGCCAGTTTAGGCTGAAATACTGTGGTGTGTATTTCTAGACTTAACGAGATTTTCGTTTTCGACTTTATCCCATAAATCCTAGCTCCGACTCGCTGTTCTGTCTTGGAGCCATCCGTATACCAGACCGTGTGTGCTGATATTGGAGGACTGTTTTTCCAGTCCTCTCTGTCTGGTATTAAAAAAAAACTTATATTGTTTCTGGTTGATTTTTCGATAACAAGTTTGTTCCTGCAGCAGTAAGCAACCGCTTTCAACCATCTAGAGTTTGCGCAGAATGGTTTTGGTCAGCTCAAAATCATTGTGCACAAACTCTTGACCGTTGAAAACGATTGCTTACCGATGCAGGTATGAATGAAATATTGCAAAAGAGCTCTGTTTACAGTTGACTGTGATGGCAATTTTGTAGTAGGTTATATCAGTTAGTACGGTTAGTCGAGAAATCTAACAGAAAATAATCGATGGGTGACATTTCTTGCGTTAATACGTTATGCAATTTATAAAATGCAGACAGTATTTCAAAGTATTATATTTGTAATTTTTACCTTCATTAATATGTGAAATTTTTATTTTATTAATTTTACCGTTATTGTTATATTTGATTAATATTTATATTTTGTAAATAATTGTTGAATTAATTGTGTATACAGAATTGGTCAAAGGTTTTGAATCCTGTGCCAGCAGACTTTTTGATAGTGCTTCTATTTTAATACCTATACACATGTCAGTGTCATTTATTAATTCTCTTTCTAGCAGTATGTTTAGATTAAATAGTAAAAAGAAATATTTCCAAAAATAATTAAGTACATCTAACAAAACGAAAAATAAAGTGATTGTGCAGATTCAGCAGTTTTTAATTTTCATGCTGCTAAGAAGAGAAGAGGACAAACTTTAGTGGCAGAGCTACAGAGATTATTCATTACTTTTGTCCGCCTTCGTATACATACTGCGTGTCCTATTTTTAACGAGCCTTCCTCCATATATCAGTTCTTAGTAGCACAGTTTCAACTAAATTTGAAATGGTTAGTTAAAGTCGGATAACGACTAACTAAGATATAGAAGGGGTATAAAACTGGGACAGACTATGTACATATATGTATGTAATAGAACAAATTTTTATTGTTTATTATTATTTGAATGTTTACAATATGTGTGTTAACACGTTGACTGTCCTGTGACCCGCCACGGACGCTGGTATTGCAGAGTCCATGAACCATATGTGGGTCACGCAAAAAATTACAAAAATGGAAAATGTAATTACAGGTTTTTATTTCGTTGCAGTAGACATACCGCGGTGCCCGTTATGTTATAATACGGACAGTCAACGTGTTAATTTTATTTCCCCAGTAATATTGTGTAATATTGCTTTTACAAATAGGTACAATTTTGATAATTGTAAATTCTGTGTGTATTTCTTTAAATGTGATCGGTAACATGCTTATGCAACTCAAAATAATTTTGTTTATTTCAAATTTTCCGAATTAAATCAAGGTCATATTGAAATTGTATCTGATTATGTGAAATTATTACACATTTCACTGGCTCCTTTTGAAAATATTTTGACAGTAAAGTCATTAGGGAAAAGTTATTGGTCTCTAAATCCTCGATCCTTATGAGGACTTCTGGTTCCTAGTCCTGTTCCTGTTTCCCGTATCCATCGTTACCCAAGGGTTTGTCCTTAATGTGTGATTGTGTTGTTAATGTTTAACTTCAATATGTGATAATAATTTAGTGATCATGAAACTTAATGTTTTTTTGTGATACTTTCTACTGTAATATATAAGACTTGCAAGTATTTAATATGTCGAATTTATACAGTACTTGCCAAAACTATTTGGTATCAAATTATTTATGACATAAGTGAGATTCCCCTTAGATTTATGAAATATGATCACTTGGAGATGTACCGTTTCTCTTGAAAGGTAATTGTTTTATTCGTAGCTACATGTTGAGGGTTATTTCATATCAGATCACAGTATATTTTTTGCGCATACCATACCATGTAATGAGAGCAGTTTTTAATAAAAATCTTAAAATACAACTTTTAAACTACAACACACATTTAAAACCTTTAGTAATTGTTTACTTGTTGATAATTCTATGTCTCTTTTTCTTCAAGACAAATATTTAAGTTCAAATCTTAGCTGCAAGTGTTTTGTGGTGAATTGTCTAAAATTGCTTAGAATGATTGAATCCTATATGGCATTATTGGGTTAAGCTTACCAAACAAAACAAGAATTCTTTAAGTAGTAAACGTTTACCTTTAGAATGCAACAACTTCAACTTCCTATCTTATTGATAGGATAGTTATAAACTGCCCAGTAAACAATTCCTTCCCTTTGTGTAAAATTTTGCAAAGTGAACAAATATAAATCAGTAAAATAATGCATGTTACACAGTTAAAAAATGAAAATGACCAATTCCAATTTGTCAAGTAAAAATAAACATTCAGTAAATACACTAATTTTTGTTACTTTATGATATAAATAAACTTCTATGTTATCTGCAGTGCCATTTGCCGAGCATGTAAATACTATTATTATAATGTACTGTTCGTATTTTTTTTTCCTCACGCCTTAAACTGTGGTGCCTTAAACACGCCGTACTAAGTTTATTGTGTGTCATATTCTCGTTATCCCATTCCCGTTCTTCCCAAAAAGGGGAGTTAATGGTTAATGGAAGCTCTGCCTATTTATTTCGGTGTCGCAAATGGTCCCTCGGAGTATGAAGCCTCAGCCCCCAAGGCTGGGCATTCACATAGTATGTGGTCAGAAGTTGCCTCATCCACACCACACATCCTGCACACTATTAATTGTTCTTTTCATTTATTATTTTTACTTGGCAGATTTATTTTATGTTTAAATAGAGTACGGTACATTTTTTTGGTTAGATAATCTCGATGACAGGAATTGAGTGAGAGCCCTGCTATTGCATGTGAATCTATCCCTAAATACAAATATGTATAAAAATGTAAGTCGCTTATCAACTTAATAATTTTAGAACAAATGAAGCTAAAAATAATGGAAGAGATTTTAGATTTGCAGTGAAACAGTGTGATTTGAACTCTATTTCGTGGGCAGTAAATTGTTTTTTTATTGGCCCTTAACGTCAAACGGAAATATATTTGCAAAAAATGTTCTTGCTACCATGATTGGGTGATTTGCTATGGAATGACTCATATATAGAACAATTTGAATAAAATGTTACAGGTATTTTTTTTTCTGTAACCTTACTGTGCCGATAATGAACAATAAGTAAAATATTATCTTCGAAAGTGATCTTTTTTTTTATTAATTAAAAATTTTCGATTAATTAGGTATCCGTGTGAATGAGTTTTTCCTTGTGTTACAGAAGTCTTCTTTCCTTCTACACTCCATTATCCATTCCTTTTGCGTTTTATTACGCATTCCTTTATCAATTTAGGATAGTTCTGTTAAATTTGTAACACATGGGGTAGTCCCATAGCCCGTTATGTATTTTTTTATTTTTATCCTTATCACATTAATTAAGGGCTATGTTGTACTCGTTATGTATATTTGTATTAATTTAACAAATTAATAAATATGAGTGCTGGACGTATAGTTTACTCTTTAAATGTTTTATTCGGAATTTATTCTGTAAATGAAAATGATTTAGTCAATAAATAGATTGAAACACCACCATCTTTATTACAATTATTCAATTCTAAGACAAATCAATAATCCAAAAGTACGCTAAAAATGGAATTGACTAATGGGCATATTTGAGGTAAATGATCATGATACTGTGAAAGACAGATACCCTCTCATGCAGAAATTCCCCTCACCTTGTAAAATAACAAACAATTATTTTTTTGTTTCAAGTGTAGAAAGTATGATTTTTAAAATAACTAAATAATAGAGTAAATATTTTTCGTTCTTGTCTGTTTGTCTGTTTCCCTGAATCATGTTAAATGCACTGTTTCATAATTAAATTAATTAAAGTGGTATATTACATATTATTTACTACTATTTATTGTATTGAATTAAATGAATTAAAATGTGATATTAAATAGCAACTAATATATGAATAGCTTATAACCAATTGAAAAATTAACGGTGGAAAAGATTATACATGCTTTAATCAATCATTTTGGAGGTGTTTTCACCAACATTTAAAAACTGAACAGCAGCCTTATTGCACAACAAGAAAAATGTTGACACATGCAGTCTTTGAATTCAGTGATATTAAAAAGTAAACTGTCTGCCTATAAAATTTGAGCTTGCAAGCTCTTATGGTTTTCGATGTATTTTTTAGGCAGACAGCGGACACGAGGTCAAAAGTTGGTACTTGTACCGAGTGTATCTTTTATTTTGTAGTGTCATCATTAATGATTGAGAACATTTTGTATCTTCGTCTTTTGGTTTCTGAAGGGTATAGCCGGATAAGTAGTGCCATCATTAATGATTGAGAACATTTTGTATCTTCGTCTTTTGGTTTCTGAAGGGTATAGCCGGATAAGTGTAGTTAAAAATGCCCCCTAAGCCAAATTGGACTCTGCGTACATGGCTTGTTAGCTCTCTATTAATAAACAATTTTTAGCGAATTTTAACTTCGTATTCCTACTGTTGGCAGTGTCAGTGGCAGAAGGAAACGTGATTTTCAGTTTTTATGTATAGACATCTATCTGCACCCTCTCGCACAAAACATGAACTGTATCTAGTACCTCTTGAAGGGTATGAGAGAGTACCTCCAGATTTTCCTTTAACCAAAATTACTAGATTGTCTGCATAAGCTTGAATCTCGACTTCGTACAGAGAGAGAATAACCAAGGCATCTTCAGTATGTTTGTACACTAAGGGTACAGACATGCCGAAGATGCTTATATGCTAAAAGTTCAAGCCGCAGTTTCAGTCGATGCATCAAAGCCACCAATTGATAAAACAAACCTGTACATTTAAATGTGACCCCACATACTGAGGATGCTATCAGGCTGAACTTTTAGATGCGTAGCATGTTCGTACCCTGATTCATGAATAGTCACTGCTGCCCACCATGTAAGTTATAGACTCTTATCTATGATGTAAGTGCTAGTATACTTTAAAATGTTCAGTGTTCACCAAAGAGAAATGACAGTGTGACCAGATTTTTATTCATTGATATTTTGTTTTTATGATTAAAAAAAAACTATTGCCGATTGCAAAGAAAATATGACCGTATTACCACAAACCACCCATACCTATTGACTTTCAACTTATATGGAAGCAAATGGAATCACTTTGTACGGTGACGTGATGTAAGTGTAGTTGCGCTTCCAACCCAGAGATGTCGCGCTCTAGAGTAATTTTATCAATAGTGTTGGTAACAAAAAAAATAGTTGGCAGCGACGTGCTGTCACAAACGTCAAAGTTATGGTCAAAGTTGCTTATTGTTTGGAAATGGGATATAAAATGTTGTGTTATTAATTGTGAGGACAGTATGATTCATAACCATCGGTTCCCTCATCCATCTAAAGACCTCAATAGATTTTAAAAAGTGGTTAAGAGTAATCAACAATCCACTGTTTGTCATCGACATTTTGAAAGCCGGTATTATTTATGCGGAAGGTGCTTTACAATGGTGATCTAATAAAACACTTTTTACTTTGTTTTTTATCGCTAATGTATTGTAAGTAAACTTTACTGCAGTTTCAACATTAAGCGTTCCATTTTGAAACGAGGATCTCTTGTGAAATGTGAAATATTTGAAAATGACACGCTTAGTGTTGAAACTGCAGTAACGTTTAGTTACAATAAATTAGTGATAAAAAATAATGTAAAAAGTGATTTATTAGATCATCATGATTAATTAATTATTTCAAAGAAGGGCTTCCACTATTCAGTTTTAATTAATATATGTTATTCAAACCTCTTGAATCATTAATTTTATTACCCAAAATATTTTGTTTCTGCAGCATAATTTCAGTGTCTTTGAAACTGTGCTAGTCATATTTTGATATTTAATTATCAAATGTGGCATAGTACTGCTTTTAAAAGCATTTAAATGGGATTTAAGATTATTTAAAACTTCCCGCCGGCCGCCAATATAGCTCCGCTTGCGCTTCCAACCACCAGAGGCGCTTCAGTTTTGATCCCATTTGAATGTACGGCAGTAGAACGTCTATTATAGGTGTGGGTTGTTTGTGCGTATTACTGGACATCTTTTCGATGGCAGATGGCGCCACATTCGATAAAAATTGCAGTCGGTTATCTCGTTTCAGATAAAGCCTCAAGATGGCACCATCAAAAGGTAATACAGATTCTACTAAAATATACTGCAGAATTCTGCCCTAGTGAACAAGGCTGATATTAGGTATATTAGGTCCATTCCTTTGCAGAAGTGTGACATTGGTGTGTTCAAATACCCTACACTACATGTACTAGTGCAGATAATAGAAGGAGATAGACTGAGACTCTACATAAGTTGAAGAGAGATACGTTTGCACTGGTGTAGAGTGAAGGATTTTGAACAAAGCCACTAATTTTGAGACAGATATGGTATCAATATGGATATCAGTTAAAGAGATACAAAATTGCACTAGTGTAGCTCTGTGCCACACTTTTAGTGCAAAGGAATAAATCTATTATGCCTATAATCGATTGCCCATTTGTTCCGTCAGAAATGTCGGTTATACAGGAAACTGTAGCTCACACTAAACTAAAGTCGCAAAAACGCGGCAAATTTAAATATCTAATACTGATTATTCCCATGTGGCAATGGTTGATATAGATTAACACATCTTTTAGATCTGAAGAAGCGAGAATAAATTTACAGTATGTCACCTTTGAAGAATATTGTCAACCACCTGGCAGTAAATACAGTATGTAAATTTAGGTACATCTGATATCGCTATTAAACTATATACCTATTAAACGCAACATATATCCAATATCGTGAAGATAGCTTTCTGGTTTATTAACATAATTGTAGAGCTTTATAAAACTAAAATAAAGCCATTGTGTTGTTGGGATTACATTATGTAATCTCATGCAAAGTGTATAAGGCTCCTTGGTATAGTTTTTATTTTCTTTTCTAAGGACCATAGTATCGATGCAATAAAATGCGCTGATCCTTAATATAATATACCCCTCCAAGGAGTCGTGGGACCTTGTCGTGGTGGAGGGGCTTAAGTAACTGCAATGATTCTGAGAACGATGCCGGCAGGAGTCTTGTACTCCTGACAGGGTCACCCATGCCGGTAAGATCAAAGAGGAGCGGAGAAAAACCAAGGACGACTCAACCCAAGCTAAGGCGGAAGACAACGTGTTGAAGCCTAAATGGCCGCAGGGTCAAATGCGATCGCGAACATTTCCCTGGGGACACCAGGCGGCACCTTCTTGTATTCTACGCCTTACTCGGTTATGCGGGGCTCTGATCGAGCGGACTCACATTTCCCTAGCTGCTTGTGGGAACCACATAGAGAGCAAGAAAAAGATCAGGGTCCTGCAGGCGAATCTTCATCATGCTATGGCTGCTTCGGCGATTTTATATAAGAGAGATAAGGCATAGATATTGCCTTTCTGCAGGAACCCTTTCTTGTAAAGGGAAGGCCCGCAGGCCTAAAGCCTTTACAAATTAAGTTGCTGTACAATATACTCGCAAATAAACCAAAGGCGTGTATAGTACATAGTAATATGGTAAGTTGTATATTAATTCCGGTGCTTTGCACCAATGATTTTGATACAGCTACCTTAAAGTGTCATCAGAAGAGGGGACAAAGAGCTGGGTTATATGGTCCGCCTACTTTCCAGGTGAGGAAAGATCCTACCCTCCGCAATTACTACCTAAGCGACATAGTAGCTTATTACGGAGGAAGGAACCTTCCAATGATAACAGAGGATGTGATGCCAACGCACATCACATGGTGTGGGGAAGTACCAACATCAACGTTACAATTCATTCTAAGGGAAGGGTTATTAATAGCCAACACACTTTTGTTACTTCAGTGCATAAAGAAGTTTTTGAATCTTTTGCACGAGTAACGTAGGCGATAATATTATAAATTGGCATATGTCAGAAGAGCCATCAGGCTCCGATCACAGGCACATAAGATTTGATATCACAATCCCATCTCTGACGGAGACAAAGTTCAAAAATCCCGAGAGACCAACTGGGAAGGCAGAGTCCCTCAGAAGGCACCTGTAGGGAGGAAGAGCATCCAAAAGAGATGTGGAGAGCCTTGAAGTGGCAGTGGAACAGGCAAGCGAGGCGATAATAGCCGCTTACCAGGAAAACTGCCCAGAGAGAACAAGGAAAAACAGGTTTTTTTTTTTCTAGTAGGATAAAATCTATTTTGTGGCTTTATTTTTTTTCACCAACCTTTGACGTGCTGCTTGTCTTTTTCCGAATTTAACAAGGCAACTCCAGCTTTCAGCAAAGAATTTACCTATTTAAGTACTGCATCACTTTTGTCATCCAAATCCAAAGAATAAATATTGTCAATTCAAAGTACAATTTCTTGTTTTGAGCCATCTATTCTTTGTGCATTACCAACATTTAAAATACAAAGGTACATAGGCACGTAATTTTCTCTTGGCTTCTCGACAAAACCTCCTTGCTGAAGTCTGAATTGAACTATACAGCATTATTTTACTGGGGTGTGATAGTAATGCCAGCAATTTGTACCTCATCACTTCCTTTTTATGTAAGCGCCATGAAAGTTAATTTTCATCTTATATTGATAATTAATAAATAAATAACTAAAACATCTAAAAATCCAAGTCTCTCAACGAAAAAAGTTTTGATACTATATTTGCACTCCACTATGTAGAAATTATTGTTTATCGAACTTTAATAATATAATATTTGAAATCATCGACCCCAAAAACCCATAAAATAATATGCCACATCGGTAGTGGGGGTGGGAAGTAAAAAAAAAATTATTAAGGCCCTTGGTTCTTGTGCAACAGTTTTATTTTTTTCACCTCCTTAATAATGGGGTGGGGGTGGTAATGGGGGTTGGCTAATTCAATTTTTTTTTAAGATCTTATATTCTCTTCGAATAGAAGTGGAGACAGTTACACAGACTTAAGGAATAATATTGTAATGTTACATCAAAATGCTCAGTGCATACGAAACAAACTAGATGAAATTGTGCTATTATTAGAGACAAACTATCACAATAAATTGACTGTGTTAGCAATCACTGAACATTGGTTAAATCCAGGAGAAGAACAATTCATACAAATTCCAAATTATCAGATCGCATCCTGTTTCACACGAAAAAACAGTATACATGGGGGATCATGCATCTTTGTACACAAAGATGTAGAGTTCGTGGAAATCGAATATTTGAAACAAAAAAGTAAGGAAATCGTTTTAGAATGTAGTGCAGTAGAATTAAAGTGGCAGAAAACAATAATTATTAATATATACAGGTCTCCAAGTGGTGACATAAAAGAATTTTTCAATATTTTAGAAGATATTCTAAAGGAAATGTTAAAGTATAAAACACACACAATAGTTGTAAGTGGCGATTTTAATATAGATTTTGGTAATGAAAATGGCAAAGAATTAATAAATTTTCTTGATATTGTAACATCCTATAATCTGAAAATAACTATTCATGATCCTACAAGAATCACAAATACAAGTAAAAAAACATTAGATAACATCCTAACAAACAATGAAAAATATGTAAGCAGAGTTGTGATATCATCACTATCTGATCACTTAGCACAGGAGATTACTATTGACACCAGAACAAGCCAAAGTTTCTTGAAAACTCATGAATTTAGAAATTTCTCAGATAACAACTTAACTCAAATTAAAGCAAAACTGCAAGAGGTATGCTGGAAAGAAAAGTTAACAAACAAAGATGCTAATAATTGTCATTCAGTTATAGAAGAAACAATATTAAAAATAATCAATGAAGTGAGCCCAAAAACGATTTGTAAACAAACAACAAAATGTAAAAAATGGCTTACAGCAGAACTTAAGAATAAATGCAAAATAAAAAGACAACTGTACGAGGGAATGATAAAAGGAAAAGTGAGCAAAAAAACCTATGAAGATTTCCGTGATCAACTAAAAAAGGACATACAAGAACAAAAACAAAAATGTAACAGTGAATTCCTACTTGCATCAGATAATAAAATAAGAGACACGTGGAAGTTAATTAAAGAAGTAACAAATAATAAATCACAGAAGAAAAAATTTAATACAGCAAACTTTAAGACAGAAAATGAGAGCCACGAGAAAACATTAAACAATATAAATAAACAGTTAATTGATTTGGTAGAAGATATAAACATAAATACACATGTGAACAAAACACTCATAACCAGTACAATAAACACATTTGTCTTATTACCAACGGATGCAGAGGAGGTATACAACACAATACAGGCGCTGAAAAACACACATACAGTTGGATATGATGAGATTCCCACAAAACTTCTGAAATACTGTGCACACTCTCTATCAGAGCCACTTTCAATATTAATCAATAAATGCTTTCAAGAAGGTACATTTCCAGATAAATTAAAAATTACCATGCTGACATTACTACATAAAAAAGGAGACGTCACAGATCTAAATAACTACAGGCCAATTGCTTTGTTGTCAGTAATAGCAAAAGTAATAGAAAAAATAATAGCCAACAGAATTTATGATTTTCTTGCAAAGTTCAAAATATTAAACCACAATCAAAATGGTTATATAAAAAATCGATCTACAACTAGAGCTGTCTTTCAAATGTTAGAGGACATAATAACTGGAATGAATGAAGACGATTATACGGTTTGCTTATATGTAGACTTAACAAAAGCATTTGACAGTGTGCATCATCAGACGCTACTTGAAAAACTAGAAACATTAGGATTTCGAGGGCTAATATTAAAACTCCTTACATCGTACTTAAGTAACAGACAACAATATTTAGTCACAGAAGATGATCATACTGGTAAAAAATTAATATCAAACGGATATACGGTAAAAAGAGGAGTACCTCAAGGCTCTATTTTAGGACCGATTTTATACCTTCTTTACGTAAACGAGTTGCCAAAATTGTTAAACCACATAACAACATCATTTGCTGATGACACATCAATTGTAATACGGTCGACAGATATAACTGTCGATAAAATAATATCAGTATTAGAATCTCTTAATGAATGGTACCAACAAAACAATCTGAAGCTGAATATAGGCAAAACCAACATCATGGAATTCAACAAAAACCAAACCAAAATAAAGCATTCAAATTTAAAAATGAAAAACTCAACCCCTCCAACGACACAATGTTTCTAGGAGTCAACATATAAAAATATTAGTGACAACGGTAAATAGAGAAGCCAGTTTGAGTGCCTATTATGCTTACGTCCACTCTCGTTTAAAATATGGTATCATTTTTTGGGGAAATTCAGTAGAAGCCGAAAGATTATTTAAAATTCAGAAAGCCTGCATTAGAAGTATGTTCCAACTAAATTATAATGCAACATGTAAAGACACATTCAAGAATGAAAATATACTTACTGTACCTTCCATCTATATTTATGAATGTGCATGTTTTGTCAAGCTAAATTATGAATTATTTAGCAATGTATGTATTACACATACATATAATACAAGAGGTACAGTGAATCCATATTTAAATCCAGCTCAAACAACTAGGATTAAAGTTCAAAAAAGTGCACCGTATCAATTAATACGTATATATAATGCATTACCTAATCATGTAAAACAGATGCCAACTAAAGTCTACAAGAGGTATTTAAAAAACTTTTTGTGCAAGAATGTATTCTACAGAATAGAAGACTTTTTTAAGACTGATTTTAATTAGCGAAACTACATATTTTAATGTGTTCAAATGTGCAGTGTTTAATTTTAATTTCATATTCATGTAATTTTGTGGTTTTGACGTATTCTATACTTTTGTATGACTATTGAATAAATGTGTATTCTATTCTATTCTATATATACTAAATACCAATTTTATGGACTCTTGCTTGATTTACCTATTTACCCCCCAACCCTTCAACGGAATAAGATCAAAATATAACCCAGTTCCAGATTTCTTTAAAATACATACATGTACCAAATTTCAATTCAATATTTGGTTCCAGAGTAACTGTGCACACAAAAAAAGTTGGACAGAATGAAAAACAATTTTTTTTTGCTCCGACTTAAAATATCCACCTCTCATGACTTTCCACGCCTATTTGAACAAAACATTTTTCAGTTTTTTTCGCGTTACTATAATGAATGTTCCATAATTCTACATCAGAGATTAAATATTTTCAGAATTATTTGAAAGGATGGATGCCCATAAGGCTCTTTTGCGGCCCTAAAAATTCTTGATAAACCTAATAGGTTCCATGAACATAGTAGTAGCATTTTTTATTCTAGACGTTCGTTCTATAAGAGTTCAAAAATCATTTTTAGGTTTTATTATGATTTAAATTTTTAAAATAGCCCGTTTTTGGTGATTCCTCCATTCTTTTATGAGCGCAATGGGGCAAGACTTTCTATTTTAGATAAAGTATATCGTAACAAATTATATACATAGAAATACAAGTGTTGCTCCTCTGCACTCAAAAAATGGGAGGTATCACCAAAAATAAGCCTTTTTTAGACGATTCCTCCTGATTTTTAGCCGAAATGTGCAATTTTACACATTTAAGAGAAGCATAAATTGCAATAAAACGTAAAAGTTATTGTTGGATCCTTGTAGAAGGAACATCTAGTATAGAAAATGCTAATCCTTTGGGAATATTTGGTTTTCCAAGAACTTTTAGGGCTACAAAAGGGCCTTATAAGCATTAGGCACCCATTCCATTGACTGTATTTGCACCAAAAGTATTGTTAAAGAAAACAGACACTATTAGATGAGAATTAATTAGTTTTATTAATGACAATCGTATTACATTGCTTTGTAACAAATTACGAACATATATGAATATACAATTAGATATTCACAAATTTTATCTCGAAGACATATCCTACTTCAAAGTTTCCCTGAGGACCTCCTGGTGTCCAGAATTAATACATTAACATACAATCCAAAATTATATTAGACTTTGTTGAAATCATTTATAAATAAATAAATAGTTGTGGGCAGATAACTGTAGAACAATAACAAGAACAATAAACTGTTGGTAGAAACATTACCAAATAAACTTCCTGGCGTATTCAACGCCTAAAATAACTGTTAGGACTTTCTCATTGTCAACATCGTGTTGATCTCCCAAATAATTCTCCTTAGATGATCAATCACCTCCTTCAGTTGCTTATTCTTCAAGACAACTTGTTCCATAACTTCCTTACTTTCTTCACATGCCAATCTATACGGCTCAGAATTCTTCTTCTCGTCATGCTTAGGATCGTTAGGATCATCCTTAAAAGGTATCAAGCTTTCAATATGAGTATACTCCATACCTTGTATCTGGCAATTCTCATTGCACTTTTCATAAATCAGACGTAATCTCTTGAAAAGAACCCGTATGGTTCGTAGAAGCTCTTGCACCTTGGCTTTCTTTTCGTTGCTAGCGTTCAGTGATTGTGGCGTACCATTCGGAGGCTGAAACAATAACCATTTGTTAATAAATCGTCAAAGTCAAATAAAAAACCTTATTAGTGGCAAGGAGTAATAATATTTCAGGCAATAATGCTTTGGAAACAAAAATTATTTTGTCAGAAAAATCCTTTTAAAATAGGTTAACGTAGCTTTGACATTTCTAAGCAAAACAATTCAGAATATTAAAGAAATAGGGAACACAAGCTAGCTTTAGACCATAATAAGATAGGTCAGTTTTTTCCGACCATTGAGTCATAGCAGTTTTGCTCAGTACGAAAACCGTAAATTTGGACATTCGGTCATGAGTTTGGTAATCGTGTGAAGCTCAAACCACTAATTAAGCAGTCAACTCTAATTGATGGAACAGATTTTGTCTCTTGAAATGCCCATTCTCTATTGAATTTGTTTACTAATTAAATTATTCGCGCAACGCAGTTCGTTCGTTTCAAATTTGACAGCGAAATATTGTATAATAAGTACCTGTATTGCTTTCAATGTCTGGAAAACTTCCTGAGTTCTACTGACAATATCTTGAACGGTTTCTTGGCCTAATCTGCACAGGGACGCAGTGTTAAATTCTTTGGACTGTTGCTGTTGCTGCTGCACAGGAACCGAAGGTGTAGGCACTACGCCTGGTGCTTGTTGGGCCATCTCGTGGTGATTTAAAGCAGGAGCAAATTCTGGAAAAGAAATACTGATATTATTTGCCATAAAACTTGATTTAAATACAACAGAATATATTCAATTAAGCTTGACTCAACTACAACTGTCATACAAAGAATGACAATAAATATTATTGAAACAATTGAAATTGAAGTTCAGGCTAGTTCAGAAATTCAGAAAAGTATTTTAATTAGAGTTGTGTGTATATTTTTCAATGGCACTGGATGAATCCAACTAGCGTGTCAATAATATTAGAGGTAAATAAATTAAACTAAAAATACAAATTTTAAAACTGCAAGAAAAGTTCAAAAAATAACTTATCTGCAGATAAATAAAATTCAACTCTAGTTCAAATAGATAAAATTCCAGTGACTCTCAAACAAAGTCAACATAATTTTGACCTCACTTAAACCAAACAGTTTTAAACCTCCAGAACATCAACAAAAAAAAAATGAATGAGACAGTTCATCTTGGATCAGAATATGAAACAAAATACTAGTCAATACTGTATCTCCTTGTACAATAACAGAGCATCTGGAGTTCTAGAATTATTTAAAAAGAAGAAATAGTGTCATGTGAAACAATTACATTAAGTAAAAACATTGAGTGCAATTTTAACCTCACTTAAATCAAATAGTTCTGAACCTCCAGAACACCAACATCTTAACTTAGATTAAACAAAATGTAAGTCAACACTGTATAACCTTATACAACATCAGAGCAGCTGGAGTTCTAGGATTACTTATAATAGAAAAAATAGTGTCGTGAAATAATTACATTAGGAACAATGAGTGCAAAAACATTACCCATTGGCCTTGGCTGCATAGGCATTTGTGTTGGGTTTTGATGTGGAGCCATTTGACCACCGTTCATGGAATTATTCATAGGGCTGTTCATGTTGTAATGCTGGTTCATTTGTCCCAACATAGGTGATCCTCCATTCATACTAGGATTCATCTGGGCATTTATAGTACCGTTCATAGGATTGGACATTTGAGGTACCATTGGGCTATTCATCGGATTAGACATTTGTACTGGCATTTGATTGGGCATCGCATTTTGTATACCTCCAGGAGGCATTTGGGTTTGCATGGGGCCAGGTCCAAATGCATTTCGCATACCTGACAATATTAAAGTATGGTTATGAAATTGTTTAATATTAAGAGTTATATCTGAGCACACATAAATAGAGTAAATATTGACATCATTAGCGTGAGCTCCTAATACTGCGCCGGACTACTCAAAGGTACGAAGCCCACGCTGCTTTTTCAACTAAAAACCACACCAGCGTATCCACAGTCAATTGAGTGATTGGCAAGCCTAATATAGACTTGGTCATCTCACGTGTCCTGTGTGGAAATGCAAGCAACATCTGTCTCTTGCCGGTGTCAGAGGCTATAGAGTTATCGTGCATATCTAGTTTCAGATTGTATTGCATGCACAACTTTCATTGATTTGAAATATATTGTAAACTATCACTGAATGATGGTTGTGTTACAAAAAAAAATAAATTATAAGTTTCATTTACCTGTTTGTGGAGGGTTGCTTAAATTTTGCATAAAATGATGTGGTGGTGCAGCCATCTTTTGAAACTAAAAGTAGTATATATTATTATTTATAGTTCTAATGGTTTCAGGTTTTGCCTCTAAGAATTTCGATACTCCATAAAATAGCACGACTCCAAAGCCACCATATATTATCAACAGTTCTATAGTCTCTTTCTCACTATTTATGTTGTTTACTTCTGTTGCCAATGTTTCGGCCAAACCTAAAACTGAACTGAGATCTAACATTTAGGACGATTTTGTTTAGAATAATATATTATTTATGATTTAATTGTTATTTTTCACTAGTTGACTCTAATCAAAATGATAAACTCTAAATTCCTAACGAGGCCAAGGTGTATGTATGAAAGGTTATCTCATCGTAACCTCACACAGCTACCACTTGGCGCGTGCGCGTCAAGCGCCAGTATCAGTAGAATAAAGTGAATTATTTATACCTCACAATTTAGCGACCCTTTATAGTAGTTTTACATGCATATTAGTTGCTGAACAAGTCAACCTTGCCAATAGAAAACAGTTTTCTCAATGATTTTCAGATGTAACAAGTAGTTTTCCGGCTCCAACTTTTTATCTATGTGAGATTTCCTGAAAATTCATAGATAATTTTTAAAGATAATAAAATAATGAACAATTTATTAAATTATTATGATTTAAGCAATATTTGAAATTCATTATTCGATTTTTACTAAAGATTGTTTAATTTAGAAATATTTTTTTATGTTTTTATGATTGGAAGACTCCATTATATATTCGCCATCCTTTTTCTTGCATATTTTGAACCTTATGTTCATATTCGGCAATTCAAAAAACATTATAGGTAACAAATTTCATTATTTAAATATGATATTTATTTAAAAAGCCTATTAATCATAATACATTTTTTCTGCGACTATATTCAATAATTAATTAATTACCAATACGTTTTTGAACAAGTAATAGAGCTCAAGAGCTTACTCACGGCCGTGGGTATAACTGTCATGCACGTGTAGGTTTCTTTAAATTTTAAAGTTACTATTAGGTTTTTTACTAATTTGCACAATTTGTTGTGCGGTAACGAAATTACCGGTATGAAAAATACAACTAGCAGCATGTGCCTTACTCTGTATGCAGATTGACGCAAATTGACGTCGAAGATCGTGTGTAGTTGTAAAGTGCGCCTGTATTTGAAACAAAGATGCAGAGTAGAGTAGTATTACTATGAGAAGATGACAGCAAAAATCATGCGCAGAAACGAGTTTGTGCACTTCATCATTCTAAGCCAATGAGAATGAATTACGTGACGTTCAATGTTGACACCATAAGGCGGCGGTGGCCTGCAGTAAAGCTGCGACGGCGGTAATATTAATAATAAAACAACTTTATTAGGCAAAGTTTAGTACGAATTACTATTCTTACACTTCTCCTTAACAGAGGTTACTCGTAACAGTTGTCAAGTTTGAATCTACTCCATTACACAGCTCCTTGACCGTGAAACTTGTATTGCAATTGCACATCTCTATACCTCAGATGACGTTATGCCACTGGTAAAAACATTCGCGCATGTTGGCTCCGCCCCTGTCATCTTCTCATAATAATACTACTCTACATTTTGTATTTTTACTTTTCTCCTATATTCTGTATAGAACTCATTGGGTGCTATTATTAAGATTGTAAATATGGCGGTTATGTCATTCTGTCTATAAATAAAATATGATTTGGTACTTGATCTGATTAAACGTGCACGTGTGTGACGTCACCCTAAACTATCATTGATCGGAAGGTAAGAGTCGACCTTCGATACGCACATCTTGTCATAAGGCCGAGCCGCAGTAATATAGGCGGCGTTGCCAGATAGCTAACAAGCTATGTTCTTGTCTGCGATGCCAAATTTCATGATGTTAATCTTTCTTACGCCCCCTTTTGAAATTGTTTCTATATTTTAAGTGACATAAATAAAATCTCTATCTTTACAGTCAATGTATATGTGAGACGTTAAAATAATTATTAGATATTAAGAGTTGCTTCTTTTGTCAGCTTTCAGAAAACACAATGACGTTTTTCACTTTTCACCTATATAGGTAAAAAGTGGTTAATTTCGATTTTCCCTTCATAGCTTCATATAGTAGTTTTTAGTTTACATGCCATGATTTTCATAAAATGGAGAATATGAAAACTGAATTTGTCTAAAACTGTTGCAGTATTTATTTACTGGCCTGATTCTCAGTCCTGTCGAGATTTTTTTGGGATTCCCCCCCACCGCTCATCAATTTTCAAAAAATTTTTCTCCCCGAGCCCGTATTTTCTCTCCACGGCCCTGCTGATTCCTTATAAGTGATAATGCCTATGACGTAGAGGTGGTCCTTTAATTTCTTCCCTGCGGTAGACCTTTGCTATCCAGGACATGCCCGAGCAAACATTGCTTTTCAGGTATTGTCAAAGAAGTGCTTTTACATATTTAATGTACCAGCGATGGTAAAGTAATTCCAAGTATGCAATAACAAAATAGCGCATTAAATACATAGGGCCGTAGATTTACCGTTTCATCACAGAAGTTATATTAAACGATACTTTTTATTCGCTTTTCAAGTATTGGAAAAATTTGCCAACACTTTACCAGTCATAAATATAATGGCCCATTGCCTTGTCACCTATAGTGTATTTGCTGTGGCGTAACTTTGGAAGTAAAAGCGTTTAGGTGTCCATGAACAGGGGTTTATTACTTTCGTCGTTTGAAAGATTTTTGAACGTACTATTGCTCGAGTTCACACATCGAGTCAGTCAGTGAACTCTAGATAATCATATTTTTTTGTTTAATAGAGTGCATAATATGCCTAGTCATATTGTTGAAGGACTTTAGTTCTAATCTGGGTTTGAGGATTAATAAAGCTGTGGTAAAATTGTTGATTCGATTAATTAATTGAAATTGAATGGTCTTTGAGTGGCCCGCTGAGTCGGTCGGCGCATGCGTGTAGGTGTTATACCAAACCGCAGGCCGCAGATAATGAAAACGTCGCTGGATATGTCCAAATTCGTTATCAACCTCCTTTATTAATAGACAAATATTGTGTGCATTGGGAATAATGAGAGGTGAATTTATTAACGCAAAGTGAAGAATAGTATAAATAGCGTTTTTTGTTATAGTGAAGTGATTTATTTATACCAAAAATTACAGGAATATTAGCATTGATAAGCAAAAAATGGCAGCCCTTCCACGCAGGATAATTAAAGAAACCCAGCGATTAATGCAAGAACCAGTGCCGGGAATTAGTGCTGTACCAGATGACAGTAATGCTCGATATTTTCATGTTATTGTGACAGGTCCTGAGGATTCTCCTTTCGAGGGGGGCCTCTTTAAACTAGAGTTGTTTTTACCAGAAGACTACCCAATGTCAGCACCTAAAGTAAGATTTATAACAAAAATATATCACCCTAACATCGATAGACTTGGTAGAATTTGCCTTGATATATTAAAGGACAAGTGGAGTCCTGCTTTACAGATACGCACTGTTTTACTATCTATTCAAGCCTTACTTAGTGCTCCAAATCCTGATGATCCTCTAGCTAATGATGTGGCTGAATTGTGGAAAGTAAATGAATCGGAAGCTATTCGAAATGCTAAAGAGTGGACCCGCAGATATGCAATGGACAATTAAAATATGCTCTGAAAGAGCCGCTGTGAAAAATATAATGATTCTACTTTCGAATTTAGAATTATGTTTATTTTATTTATCCTGTTAAAGTAGAATCCTTATATTTTTTACCATAGTTGTATAAATTTTCTGCTAATGTGAGACGTTTCTCAAGTTTATAAGATTTAAGTATCTTAATCTTTTTATTTTTTAGTGTATACAAATCTCTATTGTTATTTATAATGTTGTATATTAATTTTCTTTTTCATAAAATTTTATTGGTTTAAAGATCCTTTTTTACTTTTTGTATTTTGCTCCCTGATCTCTGCTTTTTATTTTGATTTATTATTGGAAATTAATTTAAATTGGGTTTGCGAAGTATTAAAGGATATTTTTTGCTTCACATGTACAATTTAGCAACAATTGTGCTTAGTTGCACTTAAAAAATGGATTTGTAGTTTGTTGTAAATAAAGGTATGTAAGGCTTTTTACAAATAAATTCTTTACATTGATTTTGTCAATTTTACATTATTTAAGGCATATTCTCACCGTTGTGATACACTACCATCACCATTCATCTGTTAGAACAGCAATATCTATAAAATCACAGTAATGTTCTCAAATAATTTCATTATAGAATCTCATTTCTTATGTTCACCATTTGAATGTCCTAAAGTTACTACTTATCTACAGTTTTATCTATAGCCTTACGAACAAATCTGCCATTTTTATATTTCATCGTCTCTACCTTGTAAGTTATTAGCCTTTGAAATACAGCGAAAATTAACTTATATTCTAAATAACGAAAAACAATAAATTGAATATTACCTAAATGTTACTGTTGTGCTTTTATCTACATCTGTAAAGTAAAATATTACACACAAAGTTACCACTAAAAATAGCAGGAGTGCCAAACTGTATTCTTATTTTGTAAAATGAATTTTATAAATAAATTTTGTACCTACTAAACTGACAATAGATTTATTCACAGAAAACATTAAAAAAAATTCAATTTTGTACCCCAAGTTTTGAATAAAGTGCTCGTAAATTATACATACAGCACTTAGTTGACAGTAACGTCTTTTGAAAATATTTTATATAGATTAATAACATAAGTATAGTTTATTTATATACTGCATTCAGGTAGGATTAAAAAAGTATACAAAGTTTAGATAGTTCCTGCATATCTAGAATTTTCATAGTACTTATGTCACGTGGGTATTTATTCTACTATAATTGTGCAAATAAAAACATTTTTACTATTCCATATGATAAGTAACCATCATAAAGGGATTCATTTAAGTTTAAGGCACATGATCATTTCAATATTTGCAGAGTGTTTATTTGATATCTTTTAACATACTGAATACATGCTATAAGTGCACGTAATATATCTAAGGAGGCATGTAGGTATACAAATAGGTATATTTATAAATAATGATTTTTAATTCTTGAATTCTGTAAATGCTGTCTTAATAAATATAAGGGAGAAAGAAATGAAAACTTTGCAATAGAAAGATTCTAAAATTAATCTATCTAGTTAAAAAATTGTTCTTGATAAGATAGCATTGGTTAAGTTTCTAAAAATTCTTAGCAGTCTACATTTCTTTAATTGTTGTAATGCCATGTCAGATATACGATATCTGATAGTGAGTATGAATTCCAGGGTTGGAAGAAAAAACAGTTTTTTTTCTTCAAGCGTATTAAAATGTTTAAATTATGTCACCAAAAACAGAAGTAGAAGTAGGACATTGTTTTACTAGTAACAAAATGTTAGTACCGAACGCCACCGTAGTGGACATTGTTTTACTAGTAACATAATGTTAGTTCCGAAAGCCACCGGTGGCGCGCTATCCACTAGCCACTTGTCATATTGTGTCAACATGTAAGACTGTAGTTTGAATATTTGTACATTTATGATAAATAAATGAATTTTTGCATTTTAATACGCTTGAAGAAAAAATAGTATATATTACACGGAGTAGAACGCCTTTTTTTGTGTTTCGCCCAGTTTGCGTCTTCGGCTTCGCCTCAGCCGCAAATCCTGGGCTCAACACAAAAAAAGAGTGCGTTCTACTCCTAGTAATATAATATACTATTTTCATTTTAAACAAAAAAACTGTTTTTTTTTTTATTTTAAACAGTTTTTTTTTGTTTTAAACAGTTTTTTTCAATGTCTTAAATGGTACGTTTAAAACAGATTTAAAACGTTTAAAACTCTATTAAACTAAAATTAAATGGTGCCAAGTTACTGTGTCTGCTACTACTACTTGATGCCAGATGACGCTCTTAAACGGATTTTACAGCACTCTACAAATAAAACGTTCCGTTTAGTGCATGTGACCACTGACCATTTGACTCATAAGAATAAGACTACAGAGGCTATTTTTTTGTGAGTGTGTTTACTGTTTATATTGGAATTATTTATCGGAATTGACCATCATCAGCACTTTTCCTGCTTTTCACAATCTCCAAAATAATGCATTTGTTTTAAACAGTTGTTTAAAACATCGCATTATGTATTAAATATGTTTTAAACATTTATTTAAAACAAGTATATAGTAACGACACAATAATTTTTAAAAACGTTTATTGTTCATATAGGCTTAGAATGTCATGAAACGTTGAGATTTTTAAGTTTGAGCGAAAAAAATTTATCTGTCTGTCGGTCTGTCTGTAACTTTTTTGTGCGCACGTTTACTCTGGAACCATTTAAGATATTGACTTGAAAGGTACACATATGTACTTACGTAAATCAAGCAGGTAAGCGTTCATAAAATTGGTATTTAGTATATACAAGAGAAGCTAAGGTCTCAAAAAAATGTTCGGCATTAGCCACCCCCACCCTATTATTAAAGGGGACGAAAAAAATTGTGATTTAGTGTGTGTGCAAGAACCAGAAACCTCAAAATATTTTTTTACTTCATCCGCCCCCACCCACTACCGATGTGGGTATCATTTTATGGGTTTTTGGGGTAGAGAATTTCAAATATTATGTTATTAAAGTTCCATAAACAATTATTTCCACATATAAAATTTTTTCGTTGTGAGTGACTTGGATAGAAAATCTGGATGTGGAAGTAGTGATTCCTTGGGCAGCGGTTTTTTAAAAATTATTATCATTTGTGTTTCTTTTCTATATTCATAATGTTTCAAAGTGAGACGTAGCTCAGTGGTTAGTATGTTTAGCATGCAAATTGGGATAATAACAATAATATGCTTCATTGACTTCAAGAGAAGTACAAAAATACAATTATTGATATCAAACAATGAACAATGTACATACTTACATACGGTGTGTGCTATTTTTTAATACCGTAACACCATTATTTTGGAACACAGCCGATTAAAAAAAAATTCTTTTTTGAAAGATAGTGCTCGATGAGCTTTATTTGACTGTTTTGAAAAATTCGTAACTTTCGTATTTTCAAGGCCTACTAAATGGGTCGAAATTTCGAGATCAACTATTAGGCAATTTTTTATTGGCAAATTGGGTAGCGTATTCGATTCGCAGTTGTCTCAAATACCTCTATACAAAAGTTTTAGCTCGATATCTCATATAGGGTGTTTTTTATTCAATAGCCAAATTTAAAATTCCTCACTTTTCGACTGGCTCTGTATAAAAGTCGGTTAGGTTTACTAAAAAGGTGAAGTAGTCATTCGACTCAAGGAACATCAGACACTAAATGAGGAAGAAAGAAGAAAAGTTATTCTTTAAATAAATAGTGCTTCTATACATTATTCTGTTACTGTACGTAGGTGCCTTAATGAAAATTGTCAAACAAATGGATTGGACGTAATAGCTTTTCTTTTTTCTTCCTTATTTAGTAACATCAACATCAGATACTAAATTAGGAAAAAAAAGAAAAGCTATTACGTCCGATCCATTTGTTTGACAAATAAAGCTCATCGAGTACTATATCTCAAAAAAACAAAATTTAAATCGACCAACGCGTTCCAAAATAATGGGGTGTTGTGGTATTAAATATAACAAAAAAAATTAATGTATTCCAATACCAATAAGTCATGTTAAACTAAAACTTAAAAAATCAAATACACTACAAACAAATATACAAATAAATAAATATAGTAGATATGGTAAATGTAAATAAATCATATAATTTTGTTTGGGTAAACCTCGCAAAGCGGGTTCCAACCCTGGGTCACAGTGAAATAATTTTAATTATAAAATTATCCCCAAGAAGTGCTTCAAACTCTACTGTAAACTGTAGGGCCTCGTTTTCTCTTTACCTAACACAAAACCCAGGATTTTTAAGGAGTTACCAAAGCCAAAACTTCTGAAAGAGGTTTCATTTTTGAAAACACAATACAACTACACACAACTATTTCCTCTGACATGACTATCTGCTGTAGCTGCGATTTGAACCTAATAGTGACTAGTGAGGTTTTGCGACAAAATACGCTCTAATAACTATGACACAATGCTCAGTATCGGTCAATGTCCATAATATATTAGTTATTATTATTACATATAATTTATTAGTATTTAATAAATTAGCCTACTAGATTATTGTTTTAGTTATATTAAGGATTTCTTCGTTAGTTTGGGGAAACACTCCGGAGTGTTTTAAGTAATAATTGGTATTTAATATCAACATTTTAACAAGTATGTAAGCCTTATTTACATGATTGATTTACCCGCGTGCAGTAGGCATTGCTGCCATTCCCAGAAAACATACCGCCGGACCGGCTACCTCCACGCTGCGTCATATTTGTTGCCAACAGTGAGAGCCACATGACGCATTGTACAGGAATGTGCTATAAGCTCCTTTTTTTGTGTTCTTTGTATTTTTGCTTCTAGCTGTTCATTCCCAGTATGCTTGATCGGACTATTCGTAATCCTCTCGACTATTGTTATCTACATATAGCATTTCTAGTTTGTTAGTTAATATCAGTGGCGGCTGGTGAAATTTCAATATTTTTTTTTCTCGTCTGTGGCGCATGGGACCCATACGAAATATGGGAAATAACATCTAGGGAAGCACTTCTCTAAGGACCATTCAAAAATTTTGAAAGAGCAGTTTGCGAAAAAAAATTTTAAATTTCGGTTGCCCTCCCTGGCCCTAGGGACTCCTGTTTAATTTATTTTTTTTTGTCATGCATTTTACTTATAAAAATACAATAATAGGTTTTCGAGTTTATGAAAATATTTTCATTATTAACTGAGATCCAACGAATTGAAATGTAATTTGTTAAATTGTAAATTATAAAATTTCAGTTCACTATAGCTACAAAATTAGGAAAAATCAGTATAAAGAATTTGTTGTGTCGTAAAACGTATTCTTCAAGACTTAAAGACTCGTTTGGAGCGGGAAGTTGTTAAGATCATTTTTGTAGATAGTTTTATTCTCTACAAGAAATGTATGATAGTTTTTTTCTCTAATGTGCTTATTTCTTGAGATATTTAAGAAAATTCTGCTTGTGTAGTGTAGCTATGTTGCTGGGCATTGTTTCAAAACAAACTTTCGGACAATCTGCCTATCTGTGCTAACTATTGAGAATTCTGGTGTTTCCGTAAGAAAAGTTATTTTCGATAGAAATTTTGTAACAATAATAATAAAATTCAAAAGTTGCAAACTCCTACTATTGTATACGCAAGTTAAGACACATCGGTAATACCTTAAGTGGGTACCGGCAGGTACTGCCTATGTCATAACATAATCTCAAACCTGATTTTTTTTTGGTCTTAATGCCTTAGAAAATAATGACAACTATTTTTATCCAACTATTTCGTAAAGATTCAACATGAGCTTTTTATTGCTCGCCAATATCGGATCATAAATTGTTAAAGCACCATCTAGATTTATCCTTGAAAGGATGCCCAAAATTTGGGCAGATTCTGTATTCTGTCTACATTGCCTACATTGGTTGATTTCCAACTTTGACCCAGCGTGACCAGATTTAGTAGATTCTCAGCTTAATTCAACCTTGTTCGGTAGGACAGAATTCTGCAGTATATCTTTTACTAGAATCTGTATTATTTTTTGATGGTGTCATCTTGAGGCTTTATCTGAAACTGAACAATATCAATAAATAAAATGGGTAGTAGATTTTTAGTACATTTTTAGTAGTTTTTAGTAGATTTTGATTTTATGTCGCAGTAAAAAAAAATTAGTCACAAAATGCTTCGACCATATATAGCATGGTCGAAGATTTCCAACCATACAGTAGGAATTACACCTTCAAAATAACACCACCTGTTTTTAGATTGTGTTACTCAAAAGTAGTGGAAATTAAACAAATATATATTATATTATATATTAAAGGTCCTTTCCTTTGCAGAAGAAGTGTGACACTAATTTTGAGTGATAGATATCAATTCGGATATCATAAGTTTAGGGTGACCATACGTCTGGAATTTCGCTGGAAAGTCTTACAAGTGTCCAGCAAAAGTCTAGCATTCAGGTTATAGTGATTTTTTTCGAATACTTCCTCCCCGCTCTTTAAAAAAATATTGCGATCAAAAAAATTTTTCGTCCCGGTTATCAAAAAATGATTTTTCGGATTTCTGCCCCCCCGCTCATCAATTTTTTCCCAGCAGAAATGTCCAGCATTCACTTAACAAAAATCTGGTCATCCTACGTAAGTTAAAGAGAGACAATCTTACACCCAGTGCAGCTCAGTGCTACACTCGCTACACTTTTAGTGTAAAGGAATATACCCTAAGCATATATTAGACAACTTGCAATATTTATCTGATTATCTAAATTTCTAAATTATCTGTTTTAACAATTTGTTTGTTAACAGATAATTTAGAAATTTAGATAATCAGATAAATATTGCACTACTATATGTGAGGTTATGGTATAGTTGTCTACGGATTTATTGTGCAAATATTTAGTATAATTGAACAAGAATAATCTATTAATATTTTGATTAGAGTTGATCACTTTTTGCATAACCTATTTATTCGTACCGCCTTCCAGATTACCTCAATGTCCCTCTTAAGTCTAGATTTGTCTGTGAAAGGAGACGGAGCCCTACAGTTTATAGCGGATCGACAATCACTTCTTCAGATAATTTATAATTAATTTTTGTTTCGCAGCTCAAACCCGCTTTGCCTAAAAAGCGAGCTAGACACGTTAACATCTGAACTACCGTCTCTTGTTGCATATGTCCTCAAATTAATTCACAAAAGTGATAATAATTAAAAAATAAAAGTATTTCGCTTGTCGGATATAGCAATTGATATCCAAATACTATTAAATCAAAATTATTAATTTACCATTCATTACCGTCTGCGCAATCGAAAATGCCTAGTTTCTTTATCCTAGTGGGCCGTTTCTGTGGCGTCACTGATGGTGGCGTCCTCACGCTTCACGTTGAGACATGTGGTTGAGATTGGTGCTCTGTATTCTGCCACAGAAATTATAAGTTCAATGGTCTGCTGTGGTTCTGCATGTTCTGGTTGTTTTCTGTCAGTTAGTTCTGTTCTGTAGGCACCGTAGGTAGTTCAGTTGGTTAGTTTAATTTGCGCGTTGTGAAGCTAGTTTTAACTTTTCTCTTTGCTGTTTTGTCGTTCTGTTATTTTAGATATAATTGGTAAGTTGTAAAGTCCCATTGTTTTACTAATGATTAATTATACTTTGTGGTTTTATTAGCAATTGTGGGAAATGGAGGGAAATAATAATTGGCAAAATTTTGAAAGAAACAATGCTCCCAGAGGTAGGCCTGGTAATAATCGTGGATATCCAAGGCCGGAAAATGACCACGACCGCAATATGAGATTTGGAGCATTACCACCACCTTATACTGGTACTGGCAATAGGCAAAATAACCCACACAGATTTTTCCAGAACCCAGGCCCAAATTTTGGCTTTGGACCCGTCCCGGAAGATAATTATCCGAAGTATTTTAAGACTAAAAGCTTTCCACAACATAGACCCTCACCTTACTCTAAGTCTCACCACACTAGACAACCGGGAAATTGGTACAAGCGTTCTCAGTCCACTAGCGCTTTGATACATGAACCAACTACATCAGGTCCTAGTCGTTTATCGCCATTAGAACAAAAAATAGAAAAGCTTATTACTGCAGTTCAGTCTCAAGAAGGCGTTATAGGCCTTTTGGTTCTCTTACAGACAGAGTTGGATAGTCCCACTGTAATTCTACAAAATGCAGTGCAGAGTCTTAGACATGGTGTGTTAACAGTGACCCCGCGGGAGAGTAGGTGAGAAATTGAGTTATTTTATGTAAATTTATAGTATTTAAAACATAAAATTGAGTTGAAATATGAAGACAAGTTCGACAATAAAAAGTTACACAGAGATTTAAATATTTTGTCTCGTTTGCGCATAAATTGCAACTCTAGTAATAATCATACAATTCTCTCAACCCACTTAGAGATAGAATTTTGTTGTGCCCATGGAAACTTTTGTTCGGGATGCCGAGAAGAACATTTTCTAAAAGTTTCAGTCAAATCGACGGGTAGTCGTTTTCCATTGGTTTTGTGAGGGGTCCTTTATTACTCAATGGGCTAGGACCAATCACAAGACTTCATGTTCATTATCCAACAGTTTTTGTGAAACAATCAGAAAAGACTATTTAAAATTAAAAAACATTGCATATGCCATAACTCGATTGAATCTGTCATAATAAGTAGGTCATTGATTTTGCCGAAACGGGCACCTCAACACGGTTTTTGTCGAATAAATCGAAAGTATCGCTCCTAGCTAAAAAATAAAAATCCAATCCAATCTACTTTTAACCCCCTGCTGACTTTCATCAGTATGAAACACGTTTTAGAGATAACATAAGAACCTAATTCACAAGGCACACTAGAGGGCAAACCGGTGTTAATTACCAAGGTATTAATTTATACAACTTTTTGCACGTGACGTCACAAGTTCTTTGCCTGAAGTATAAACAAATAAATAACCTGACTTTATTTCTAATGTTTGTGGTTTCGTGAGAGTTGTGCTTTGTGATATTCGAAATTTGTATACTTTGTTTCATTGTGAACAATAATATATTTAGCTGGGTGATTTTCTGCGTGTGTTTTCAGGAAATTTGACTCTAATTATGTATAGTAATTATTATTATATGTTGGACACTGAAAGTCATAAGGAAATAGTGAGGTTATTTATTTGCTTATCATCCAGGTAACGACCCTACAATAAAAGATTTTCTGATGAAAAATGCATTCATCTTAAATGAAGATATTGTGGGAGAAAGTGTAAACTTGTAATTTTACTTCTTTAACTTGTGTTCTGTCATATGACAAACTCTATATTTTTTTGTTAATGATTTTTAATGTAGTTTTTTATTCCATTTACCATAATTTCGTCCATTTTTACGTGAATTTTAAATCTATTGTATTGTTTTATACCTATTTGGAAGTGTAACTCTGTTTGACATGTGTACGATTTTATAATTTTTAACATGAACAAATCTATCTACAGGCCTGTACCTAGCCAGAATTAAATTGTAGGGGGTGCTTGGGGAATTTCCGTGTGTTAAATAATTTATTTCATCAAAAACTTAAGTACTTATATTCTTTATGATGTTTATTATAACATATCTACATATTAGTAGGTATCAGCAAAAACAAGGATTATAAAATATGAAAAATTAACACAAGAATTCGTAAAAAAAAAAGAAAAGGTAAAATATAGTATGAATTAATATTAACATTAATCAATATTATCTGTGGTGTGTGTTTATGTAATAAAGTTGCAATCTCTTGTTGCGCCTGCTGTTAAATTTTCTGAAAAATACATCTGTGTCAATATTTTGCATCCGCTTCTTCTCAAATGCAAGAAGAATCAAGTCGCCATTCTTTGATGGCACATGGACATTCTTTGGGGGACGATTTATTTGAGTCTGTGTTGAAAAGGTGGATTCGCACACTGCGGTGCTACAAGCAAAAGTTCTGTCTGTAGCGAAGAAATTATAAGTATCCTCAAATGCCAATCTTTGATTATATATTTCTTTGAATACTATCATCAGTCGACTTTCTTCCTTGCCCTTATCATTGATAACTTTTACTTCACTTTTTCTTTTCTTTTCTATAAATTGCCTGAAAACTTTTATTTCTTCTACTGATGGAAATTTTATTCTCAATTTCGAATAAAAAATGTTTAATTTTATTCAAATCCATTTCATCTTCAACCGTGTAAATGGCTTGCAACAATTCGGCGTTCCACTAAACCTTAGGTTCATTTCGTTTAAAATAATGTCAATTACTTGATTAAATACTGTTTTAAATGGTGATTGGGTACCACAACATCTGTAGATCTTTCCCCAGTATGATTGGTTACAATGTAATCTTGAAGTTTTCTCGGTATTTTTCTTTTGCATAGTGGCAAGGAAACAGCTGCATCATCATCTCCAATATGAAACTCAGTATTTAACATTTTTATCATTTTTTCTTTAGTGCCAGTTCTCATTTCTTCAAGAGATTTTGTAGCAGCATTTGTAATTTCAAATAAATCTCTCAAGCTACATTCACGTGTCTGGAAGGCTTTGTTTGCAGAACAATTTTAAGTACTGAGTACTTAAAATTGTTTTCACAAAAACAAAAATCTTTAGATTTAATAACAGCTAACAGGGCGTTTCTGCTATTGTAACAATCTGGAAAATTTTCAGAGAATCTAATATTTTGGAGGTTCTTTTAATAACAGCGCATTTTAATTATTGAAAATAGGTAAAAAAATATTAATAAACAGATCTAAAAGTCTTCGTGGATGTAATTTAAACGTGCTCATATTTTTTAACAAAAGAGAATGACTGACAATAATTCTTGGACATTTAAGAAAATCGCCAATATTTCGAAAAGTTTTAACTTTAACCCCTACAATTCTTATACTAGAAAAAAGGGAATTTAATTTAACATAATTTGATGTAAAAAAATACAGGGTGTTCCATTTGAAATAAAAAAGTTTTTGAGGTTTGAATTTGACAAAATGTAACGTGAAAAATAAAATACTTGGTATACTATTTTGGAATCTATTTTTTTTATAGAGAGTAGCTCATCTTGTGTTCTATCTACGTACCAAAGAGAAAATAAGGATCTCCTACACGAAGAAAGTTATAACGGTTCTTGCAAACCGCTGCACCTGTCAAATTTTTTATAAAATGTCAAATATCTCCGAAATTGCTCGGTTTAGGTATGGAGTGTGCTACATGTTTTGACTCAGAATTTTATGATCATTTCGAAAAGTCGAAAATATATAGGGTGTTCCATTTAAAATAAGCAAGTTGGTATCGACTTCCGGTATTTCCGAAAGTGCCGCCATTTTGAAATTATTATTTTCGGACTCACAATGGTCGATTATGGTAGGGTACCAAATCTCAAATGTCTATCTCATCTGCAAGTGGGAAATATTCTAATGGCCGCCTTAAAAGAATCACCCTGTATAGTTTAAGTAGCTTTTTTTTGTTCAAATGCCATGAAAGTTGGCATATGCAATGCAAAATATTTTATCCAAATAAAATTTTGCCGTAAAATTAACAGAAAGACCAGTTTACCTACAATGATTTATTTTCTTAACTCCGCGAGTTAGATCCCATTTTAACTGAAATTTGATAAAAATCCATTTTACGTCAAGCAGACCGAGACTGCAGAAAATTAAAACCATACTAATTTTTTTTTTCTTTATTATTATTACACCTATCGCAAACTCAATCCGGGGACACACTGTATCTATCTATCTACAAATCAGTTTTTAGGAATAATTTTAAAATTAAAATTATTTGCGAAATTATTTTAAAATTAAACTTATTTCGCAAACAGCAGGGTTCAAACCTGCTTGAAATTTCCTCCCTAACATAAAATAAAAGTAAGAAAACGGTAAAATGACATTATTAGGGATTGCATTTTAACCCATACCACTGAAATTGTTTGTAAAAAGGCTCCTTCCTAACCTCGAAAAATAGTCAAAAAAAGCTAAAATGACACTATTAGGGGTTGAACTCTACCTCTTACCACTGAAATCGTTTGTAAAAAAAAAGGTTACTTTATGTTTTTGGCGTCACTGAAACCGAATGTGGTGTCAGATTTGCCAGTTCAGATGACCGTTTTTCCATAACCAAAAAATATTGGCAGAAAAACCCTTCAAGTTACAATTTATAACCTGAGACTCCAAAATTATATACTTTGAAGATTTATTGGAAAACCAAATTTAAATTTTTATAGTAGTATATACTTATTTTAGTAGTAGGTACAATATATGCTTATTTAGCCCAGTATATTCGCCGATTAGAGAAACTAATACTAAAATTAATACTACTAATATTAGTTGATTATTAAAACATCTCGATTACAAATAATCGAATGTTGAAATATCTCGATTATTCCCATCACTGTCAGGTAAACTTTTACACTCGAATTGTCCATCTGTTTTATGTTATATTTTGCAACTAATGAATATGAACTGATGTAAAAAGATTATATCAAAGTTGTAAGTTGTTGTATGTGAAATTAATGTCGATTAATTGATACATGTAGTGTAGTTGTCAATTATCACATTTGAATAACCTTAATTATTCGAAAGTGATAATTAAGAAGTATTTGATTATTCTCCGTTTTTGAGTAGTTGTACTATTAGCATATTTCTCAGCTAAAATTTGAAATATGCCTGTATTTATTTAAAGAATTGATATTATTGGAACAAGCAATATCAGTGGGCAAAGTAATCAAAATCGTATACTATGCTTATTCCCAATTCTGAGAGGTTCATTAATAGCAATGCATTGTAAGATTGAAAGAAGTATTTTTTAAACAGAAATATTTATTTTTTTCTAGCCAAACCTATGAATTGGCCATTAATGGGGAAAAAATGGCCGATGGTGTATTTGTAAATAAGCAACTTGCTAAAAATACATTGTGCGAATCTGTACTGGAAGACTTGAAGAAGAAATGCTTCTATATTATTAAGAAAAAGAATTATGAGGAAGTATCCACAGATGATTTAACTCAGGTAAAGAAGGATATGTTGCCTCCAAGCTCATTGGAAGGAAGTAAAGCTCATCTAATGATGCTAAAAATGGGATGGGGAGGGAAGGGCCTGGGATCAAAAGAACAAGGGGAGGAGAAGACTGTAGCTGAAACATTGACACAAAAAGTGACCAAAGAAGGATTGGGCACTAAGAATATAATGTCTGAGATCCATGGCATTTTGGAAACCTTTGCCGGTTCTATTAAAGTGACTACATTGGCCTTTGATTCCGGATTTACTAAGGAAGAACGAGCACACATCCACTCGTAAGTTAAAGCTTAGATTTTACAGTAAACGCTATGAATGTTGGCAAGCATAAGGGAAATGTATTTTTCTTTTTATTTACATTAGGCAGTATTTTTCCAAATTAATCTATTCATTTTTTCTTAGCTTTTTTGGAGAATAATTTAATGTTGAAGCTGGTAATTAATTTTCGGCTTTTCTACATCGAGCACTTTTAACTTATTTGATATTTAAACAATCAGCTCTGCATTTTTTATGAGCTACAATATAATAAAGTTCATGTTTGCGATCATTCCTTTTTTTACTAGCTTTCCTAATAGTTTAAATTGTTGCAAATTCAGGGATAACGGAAACATTTGTGAAAATACAAAAGAAACACATAATTTTCCTAGTTCGTTAGAAAAAAAAATATTTCTTGATCTTGAAATATTAATTATATTATAACATTTAGATATACCAAACACATACTGAAACACAATAAACCATTTATTTTTATGTACCAATTTGTTATTTAAATGTTAAAAAAAATATATTAGAAATCAGACAGTTAAAAAATGCGTCTGTACTATCAAAGACTAATAATATATTATAAATAGGACACTACACTCGAAAAGAGAGCCTCGTTTCCTGAGAGGGAGGGAGACAAAATTTCAAATGGGCTCATTTAATAAAGAGTGACCTCAAAAAAGGCCTAAAATTCGCCCGTTTTTGCATAGTAGATAGCGGGCCATGGCAAAGAGCAAAATAAATCCTATAGGGCTCAAACTAAACTTTGAGAAATTTTAAGGTGAGCGTATTTTTTACTTTTTTGAAAAAATGCAAAAATCTCCCCTATTTAAGGGTAGAAAATATTTTTAAAAGGCAGTATATAATGAATATTTTAAAAAATAAAGCAACTTTTATTACTCAGATTTTATATTGTATGAATTATTTACGGATTATATATAATTCTGTAGCGTATTTGGAAGAGTTTAAGAAATTGTCATAATTAAATTCTGAGCAAGTTTTTCTAATAAAATTTTTCAATATTTCGCATAGAAAAGACACTTTACCTGATGCGATTTTTATTTTTAAGCTGTTACCAGCCCCCTCTATAAATTTTTTAAAGTCCAAGATACTAAAAATAGTTTTTGGGTGAAGCAAGAGCAGAATACAAAAAATTGCGTTTGTAATCCAAAAAAAATTGTCATTTACTCCTATAATACCGCTTTGCCGTGGACACATTCAATCAATCAAATCAATCAAAATTTATTAATCTTTTGGGCCACTGGTTACAGTGGATGAGACAAGTCAACAGTACATGGGTATAAAAAAATACACAGATTAAAATATGAAGTACAACATAGGATAAAAAATATTACATTCAGACTAACATTTTTTAAAACTCGCGACATAAAATGATTGGGTAACAAATTAATAAGAGTAAAATGAAAATATGATGGCTCATACTATATCTAAGCCGTTTAATGCCTCTGTGAACTCATTAATAGTGTAGAAACACTTGCTGAGTAAAAATTTTTTCAGTTCTTTTTTAAATTGGAGAGATGTTAATTCTTTCATATAGGTTGGGAGTAGATTATAGAACTTAGTTCCTGCAAATACTGGTGATTTTTCATATTTTGAGTAGGAGTGTTTTATGGGCTGAAAATTGTTTTTACCTCTGGTATTGAAGTGATGTATTTGGGCATGAGTTTGGAAAAGATTTTTGTTATCATGTACATATGTTAAAATTTTTAACAGGTAGGTGCTAGTTAGAGTTAAAATTTTGTGTTCTTGAAAAATATCTCTACAAGATGTACGAGGGTTTACATTGAAAATTAGTCTAAGGATAGCTTTTTGTTTTATAAATATTCTATTAGCCTTCGTAGATTGCCCCCAGACAGCGATATTGTAGGTCATGACAGAATGGAATTTCGCATAATATACTGATACAAGGGATTTTGTGTCTAATTTGTTTTTTAGAGATTTAATTAGAAAATAAATTTTGTTTAGTTTTTTACATGTAAGATCAATGTGGTTATGCCAAGAGAACTGTTCATCAACCATTGTGCCTAAGAATTTTGTTGTATTGACTGCATTTAGAGGTTCGTTGTGAAAGTGGAAATTGAAATTGTGTTCAGTTTTTAGACTCGTTCCGAATTCTATACACTTTGTTTTTCCTAGATTAATAATGAGACGGTTTTGTAGGCACCAATTGCTGAACTCATTTAAGGTGATGTTGACTTTCTGCTGTACTTCTGTGGAAGTTTTACCTGATAAAATTATGGAGGTGTCGTCTGCATATATAAATACCTTTCCATTTGTGATGTAATTGGGTAAGTCATTTATGTATAATAAAAACATGAGTGGACCAAGAGTACCAGTATTTGTTGAGAATATTTCTGATTTTATATTGCCTTGCTTTACATGGAAGCGTCTATTAGTGAGATAAGAGACCAGAAAATGGTTTATGTTTCCACATAGGCCTAGGTTTGACAGTTTTTCAGACATAAAGTCGATGTTGAGTGTGTCAAAGGCTCGGGTTAGGTCGAAGAAAATTCCAACAATAATTTCTCTATTGTCGGTTAGATTGTGTATGTGTTGAACAAACGAGAGTGTCGCAGTTTCTGAGGAGTGATTTTGTCTGAAGCCATGTTGGCTGTCTGTGAGGAGATGAAAAGCTTCAAGGTAACTATTTATTCTTTGAGCTAGTATAGTTTCGATGATTTTGTATATTGTAAATGTTCGTAAATGCGTTGATGGCGTCGAAAGACGTCATCAGCACTCAACGTGTTAAGAAATGTGTGAAGCGAACTTTAATAAAGCAGACTCTTCGAATCTTCCAGAAGTGGATTTATTATGATTATAGATTTTTTCAATGATAAACATGAGTTTATTAGTGCAGAAATGAAAGTGGTTAATTTCCTCAAGAATTGGCGCTGCCTTTTAAAAAATAATCTGCGATTCTCTAAACTATGTGTTATTGTTCGATTTTTTTGACAATCAAAAATGTGTGGCACAACGTCAGTTCTCATTTTTATATTGAATATATAATTTATTGCAAGATATCCAGGGAAAATACTGGGTAATAATAATTAGAGGTGCAACGGATATCCGGTTACTATCCGGTATCCGGCCTATCCGGTCATTTTATTACTATTCGGCTGGGCACCGGATAGTGACCTGATATCCGGCCAAAACCGGATAGTTGAAAAATAAAAGTGGTATAAAAAATGAAATGGTTTTATTATTTTTCACTTATCTTGCATTACAATTATTACTACAAACTGGCAATATCTATAGATTAGTTACTAAATTAATACTCAAAGTTTACCAATGGTAAATTATGATGAATAAAAACGGGTTTTTCAGCGTTTAAACGTAGTAGATGATTGCGTTTGTTTTCATATAAGTTGCCAGCTTCTGAAAAAAGCCTCTCACTGTATACACCGCTGCAAGGAGCTGAAAGATATATTTTTACAAACTTTGAAATGTATACTGATTGGAGTTAGTATAGTCCCACCATGCGTAAGGATCACTATTTTTTTGAATCCGTGCTCCTTTCAAATAATAACCAATCTCCTTGGCCATTGAACTTTTCTCCGAAACGTTTTCATTAACGCTACTATTTTTTTTGCCACTTCCTCAAAACAGTCCCAAAAAGTGTTGTGAATATCAGCAGTAACATTATCTTGTGGGTTTCTATTACTTTGTTTACTGCAAAGAGAAGAACCACTTTCACTATCACTGCTTGAATATGAATCATCACAACTGTTTTTTTAATCCTCTAGCAGAAAAATTTGACGGGATATTTGAGCCTGATTCTTATCAAAAAGCTTGTTGTAAATCTGAGGTCTAGAAGAGTTGCCAGTAAGTATATTTTATCGTCGATGTTGCCAAAACGTGTTTTCAATCCAACTTTAAATGTAAGCCGGATATCTGGTATCCGGTACAAGAAGTACGTCGGATATCCGGTATTCGGTATCCGGCTAAAACACTATCCATTGCATCCCTAATAATAATCGCTTTGTTATAAAATAATTGTTCTTTAATTAGATCATTCCAACATGATATACAATACGAAACTGAGTACAAATAAAAATCCTATTATAAAAAGTAGATAAAAAGTTCTAACAAAAAAGTACACTTACTTTAGTAGTGAATTAAATTAACTTTAAAAAATACAAGTCCGTTGAAACGGAAATCATAAATATTTTCTATGATTATTAATTAACAATAATTAATAATTAAATATATACATATAGTTTTCCATGTCTTTTTCGAGCTAAAAATAAAATAGTATTTTAGACTTTTCTCATTGCTAGCTTTAAATTTTATAAACAATTTAATAAAAAGGGTATTAATTACTTAAGTAATAAGTTTTAATAACAGTATATTATAAAACAAACATAGGAAATTTGCAATTTTTCCCTATAATCAAAATTTAATATAATTTAAAATATATTTGCGTTACACCCTGTATAACAGCAGCTCAGTGTTGAAATATGAACCAAAATGGAAAATACTTTTTCTAGTATTTAAAATGTATTTTATTTAAATTTCAAAAATACTGCATTTAATAATAAATAATTTAACATATAAATACTTACATTGAAATGGTCCTCACAAACATAATATGTTGATTAGTAGTTAGCTTTTTCTCTCTTTTTATAGTTTGTTACCATTTCTTTCGCGTTTTTAAATCTATAGGAACAGTAATAAATGTTTTAGTAGGTGTTTTCACCGCAGCGCTTTGATAATACAATATTTATAATTCCTTTTACCGTCACTATTATTTATTGTTAATATAAATCGAAGATAATAGTTGATAAACCAAAATTTTTCACCAGCACGCATAAGTTTCAACACACGCTACTTGAGTTAACGATTTTTATCTCCTTCATGGAGAGCACTGGTCTTTTCTAGGGATCCTAAATGTCGCCAATGTACAGTGGGCCAATAGGCCTAAGTACTGCGGATCTTTAGATCTACTCGCGTTTCTAATAATAAAAATCTGTTCTGCACATGACAAAAGTGGCATCTTTAAAAGTTCACGTTTTAAGTATGTACTAATTAGACAGGGCCACAAAAAAAAACTGGTCTGTCTGACGGACTAGACCAGTGTATCCTTATGTATTTTGACCCGCTGAATCCGTAGTCAGAATTGTCAGATTGGCTGGTTTTTCGACCCTAACCTCAAAAAACACCTGTAACAGCTGGTTTTTTGCCTTTCGCACTTAAATGAGTAGTCAGAATTTTTTTTTTAAATGTTTACTTCACAACCTCAATGCCATAACCTCATCACTGCAACCCCATAACCGTATAATCCTATTAATCGGGATGTACAAGCTCTTATAACCACAAAACTCGGAGTGTTTTTATAACCCCATGGGGTTATAAAAACCTGCACATTCCAAGTTATATGGTTTTTAAAGTCAGATATGTAAAATTTTTATTTACTCAGAGTTTTGTGGTTATAGAAGCTTGATTAATAGAGTTGTAGGTTAATGGGGATATGAGGTTATGAAGTAAACATAATTTTTAACTACTCATTTGAGGGTGAAAGGTGAAAAACCGGCTTTTTACAGGTGTTTTTTGAGGTTAGTGATGAAAAACGAGTCAATCCTCAGATAAACAAAGAAATATGGATAAATAATCCCATTTGAAGTACACAGAAGTTGTGTATCCTGGAGTTATGCGGTCTTTATAATAAAATTATTCTTTTTGTTACCATCGTCAGAACTACAATTAAATGAAGACAAATATTTTTTTAAATGCTATTTTTTATACACATGCAATTTAAATCCATGTGTATAAAAAATAGCATTTAAAAAAATATTGGTCTTCACTTAATTGTAGTTCCCTGACAATGGTTGAATAAACTGAAATGTAAGAAAAGAGTAATTTTATTATAAAGACCGATAACCCAGGACATAACTGCATCAAGTTAATTTGATATCAACGGTCAAGAAAATAAAAACATCTATATATGTTAGCATATAAATGTAACCAACTAGTATTTTTTCATATTACAGTATAACATATTCATCTAAAAGTTTACATACTTATCACTCTACAGTATCGGCAAGCGTTTGATTAGGTATGACAATAAGAGCAAGCGAGAGCGAAGCAACTAGGCTATTCTTTTTTATCGTATAACACATCCTACTCGTGCCACCTGCTTTTTCACCACATGTGCGTGGGCAGCTCTGTTTGCATGCCTAATCCAAGACTTTCCGATACTGTATAATGAATCTGGTCATACGCTACCATACCATATACATAAAACAAAAATAACATTATATTACTTTTAAATCTCTATATTGTAAACAAATATACTCTACATAATGCACTACCTTATTTCCAGTTTTTAATTTTAATATTGTTGAATATAGTTACGATAAAGATAATACAAATTCCTTATCAAATCTCTTTTCGATACAACGCATCAAATTATTTCAAACTGATATGGCTATAAAAAAATATAATAAATTGCAGTTAATTTTCTAACTTGGTAAATTTAATTTATATCGGTATCTTGGCAGGGCCGTGGAGAGAAAATACAGGCCCAGGGGGAATTTTTTTTTTTGAAAATTGATAAGCGGAGGGAAGAAATCCGAAAAAAAATTTTGCTGAAGAGAATTTTTTGGGCCTCCCAAACAAACCCGGGCGCATAAACGTAATCTGCAGACGCATAAGGCATAGCTAATATGATTCGGTAATATTCGGACATAATCGTCACCGGCTTATGTGTCTCACAGCTTACTGGTAAAGTGGGATCGTAAAATGTTCATAGAAAAGCCTTAAGCATCTGCAATTAACTGATAGTTTTATAGCTTATTTTTACTTCCACATTCAGTGGAAGTATAGTAACGACAAAAAAATGTTTCAAAATTTTTATTGTTCAAATAGGCTTAGAATGTCATGAAACGTCGAGATTTTAAGTTTGAGCGAAAAAAATTTCTGTCTGTCTGTAACTTTTTTGTGCACGCATTTACTCTGGAACCGTTTAAGATATTGACTTGAAATTTGGTAAACGTGTACTTTAACAAGATCTGGAACTGGATTATATTTTCATCTTGTTCCGTCGAAGGGTTGGGGGGTAAATTGGGATAAATAGCTAAATCAAGCAAGTAAAAGTCCAGAAAATTGGTATTTAGTATATACAAGAGAAGCTAGTCTCAAAAAAATTTTTGGCATTAGCCAACCCCGAGGCCAACCCCATTACCACCCCCACCCCACTATTAAAAGGGAGGAAAAAAATGTGATTTTGTGTGTATACAAGAACCAGAAACCTCAAAATATTTTTTTACTTCATCCGCCCCCTGTCACCACCTCCATCCCACTACCGATGTGAGGTATCGTTTTATAGGTTTTTGGGGTAGAGCATTTCAAATATTATATTATTAAAGTTCCATATGCAATTATTTCCACATACAAAAGTTTTTCGTTGTGAGTGACTTGGATAGAAACTCTGTATGTGGGAGTAGTGATTCCTTGGGCAGCGGTTTCTTCCAATTATGTAAATATAACAAACACATGAAATTTTATAAGAATCATATTTTAATTCATATTTTTATCTCTAAAGTGTTTAAAACTGTTGCAAAATAAAATAAACACACAGCCCATTGCCTGCAAATGAAGTAAACTGCAGACGTACTAGGATAACTACGTCTGCACTTTACTCTCGTTTTTATTGGTCCTATTATTCCAAAAAACCCAAAGCCGTCAGTATGCCTTATGTGTCTGCAGATTACGTATATGCAACCCGGGCCCCTCAAAAAATGTCTTGATGGGCGGGGGGAAGAAATCCGAAAACAAATTTCTGGGGCCCCTAAAGAAGCCCGGACCCCTCAAAAAAATTTTTGATGAGTGGGTAGGAGAAATCCGGAAAAAAAAATTCCGGGGCCCCTAAACAGTCCCGAGCCCCTAAAAAAATATTTTTATGAACGGGGGGGGGAGAAATCCAAAAAAAAAATTCCGGGCCCTCTAAACAAGCTCGGCCCCGGGGAATCACCCCGCACCCCTCCTCTCTCGTCGGGCCTGTATCTTAGATATGTACCTACTGGACAGGTATCGATTCTGAATTAATTCCAGTAAAAGCAAAGATAAAGCAGAGAGTAGCCTCGACTCGACTCGACTCGACTCTCGTTAGTATTAAAAAGCAAATTATATGAGACACCCTTAATACGATAACGGAAGTGAAATGAGTCTCTTGGTAAAAATACTAGGAAACAGACCTTTTGTAAACATCTTTTTCCTGTCCGGGTTACATAAAAGTCATCAAACTTGAAACGATTAAAGCATACGTAATTGTAAATGCTTCAAATTTTGGTCAGTTACCTGTAGGACATCGAGTCACTTTTTTCTAAGCTTAATATTTTCTGGAAGCCTACGGAATAAAAACATAACGTAGCACATATATTATGCAACCCCCACAATTTCAAAGTCAAGACTGTTCAGAAAGGGGTTACACATTTGGAAAAACGCAGATATACATCCATTACATATCAACGTTGCCAATTTTAAAGCTGGGGATCGAACCCAGTGCATTATTATTTTGAAAAGTTAATACAGTCTATTATTATGTAATGTAAACATTCTGTAAAGTTTGAAATACTCGTACCAAATTTAAATAGGTATACTTATGTAACATTTAAATTTAGAGAAATAAATCTAAATCTATTAATCTATCTATCTATAGGTATCTGATAATCACACAACTGTTTTTTTTACGTTTTTTACTTGAGTGTAAAGACGAGAGAGGCAGAAGGAAAAATTATTTATTGCTAGATCAGCAAAACAATAAGACAGTAAACCTAACTATAACCCTAACCTACGACTATGTACACAACTATGCACACAACTATGCTTGCATATAAAACGAACGAGATTACTCCCTTTTGTAGGTCTTTTAGTAAATTAAACAATCCTTAGTCATTTTTGAACCGTATAAAACGTGATTAAACTGCAAAATCAACACAAAATTGTTTATAACTGTATAAAAACAGCATTAAAAGCAATAAAACAATATGGCACAAGAAAATGTAAACAACGGTTAACGTCCTTAGGAAGAGAACCAATGAACACCTCGATAGACTTGTAAACAATGAACACGTGATGTATCTTACGCGGAGACGGAAAGTATTATTTATCCATATATTTCTTTGTTTATCTGAGAGTCAATCTGACAATTTTGACTTCAGATTCGGATTCAGCGGGTCAAAATACATAGAATACTCTGGTCTGGTGCGCTGGTCAGACCACTTTTTTTTGTGTGCCTATGTTATAATACATATGTCTTATGTTGAACGGTCTTTTTCACTCTGTAAATGGTTTTTTAATGAAAGGGATCAAAGAACAATGTTAAAAAAAGGGCTTTTTTGGCCCATCCTTGGTAAAGTGTGGAGGCCATCTTTCTTTTTACTCATTTTGGGATGCTGAAAACGAATCCGTCACCCGTTTTGGCGAAAAATTTCGGGAGCACATTAAAAATAACCCTTGTTTGGGTGCCATAAAGTGATATAGATAGACACCCCCAACCCAAAAAGTATGAGAAATATTCAGAGTTGAGAAATATTCATCTTAATTGGCTAAATCGCCTTATTACGATAAAAAAACATGAAACTGGGTGACTAGGGATTTCTTCTGCAATTAAAACCAATAAAAACTCAAAAGATAAAATCCACCACCTTAATTGGTGGGGATGGGTGTAAGAGTAGTCAGAAGTAATCACATTATAATACAATAATAGCCATTTAAGGAGGAGTTGGGTTTTTTAAAAATAAATTAAAAACTGTATATTAGATATTGTAACTTACACTGTTCTTATCGTGGTGAAGGGTGAGGGAAACGAGGGGGAGCAAGTTCTAATATCAATTTTAATGCCACCCCCAAATAAGGGTTGTATTTTACTGTCTTCCCGATGTTTTTAGCCAATTCGGATGGCAGATTCGTAAAGAATTAGTAAAAAAAAGATGGATTCCACACGTTACCATGGATGGGCCAAAAAAGCCCTTTTTTAACATTGTTCTTTGACTATAAAGCATTTAGTACAAATATTGCTAATATACTTACTTCTACCGGCCTCTTTGAGAAACTGTTACAATAATTGTATCGTATTAACTTTGTATGTTAAGGAATTCGCTAAAAAACTACAAGGTAATGACGGATTAAAGTATTTGCCACTTTACGCAAACCTAAACTCTTAAAACCCGACAACCGATTGCGGCATAATAAATTAAATCCATTCATATGTTAAAGTAAACCTCGGATTTAACAGGCACTCAAAAAATGTCGACATCTTTGCTTTGCGATGAGGTCAAAGACATTCTTTGAGTGTCTGTTAAATCCAAGGTTTACTATACAAGTTACAAAGTTACAAATGCAAGATGTGCAGTTGAGTGAATTTTTATTATTCTGCCACTTTACGCACATGCGTAATTACCCAAGGAACAATTTTGGTGTCTTAAATATATACAAGGGTGCTATAAAACTATTTATAAAATGCCTTGAAAAATCTATTTTGCTGTAACAATATCCTCAATACCATCATAAAGCAACTTGTAGACTAAAAGGGCCCACCCTTATGAAGGTTGTTAAGGCCTTTCTAAATTCAATCATAAGACTCCTTAGTGAGACATAGTGCCGCTCTTAAAAACCTTGTTCATTAGCTTCCTGCATTTCTAGAAAACACCTAGAAGGCTACCTTAAAACTGGTTTTTAAAACTCTTATAAGTCCATATTAGAACTGAGAAGCTATAAGAATGTCCACGAAGAAATCCAAATAATTTCATTATTGCATTTATTTTTTCTAAACTGATTTAAGCAAACATACCATCAGACTTATTGAAGATAAAATGGAATTTGAAATTTATAAAGCGTAAAGTGGCACTATAACCTCTCTAAGGCCGATTTAAAAGGTAATGAAAAGACATCAGGTATGACAAAAAAATTAAAACCAACGGCAATTTATCGTTAAAACTACAAAAGAAAGGCCCAAAAAACAAGGGCGCCTCAGAAATAATAATGATTTTAATATCCATACAAAATTTGCATAGACGTGTAATCAGCAAATTTTAAAAAGTAGGCTGCTTCTCGGTTCCCACGGTAATTTTCAGTCGTTTCTTGTAATTCTACCTTAATTTGCTAAAGAAAAAGTGATAATTATTAATAATTGTGAGATTGACCTTGAATATTTTTATATAACAAGAAAAACATGGCCGGCCAGCTAAAAACCTAATTGTCATTTTACAGTCCTCTCATTAAACTATATATTCTAATAATGGTAATGATCTAGAACATTTACTCTAAATGAAGTCCTTTTAGTCTTTTTATATACTATCATCAATAATCCCTTCCTTACATAAATGCAAATGCACTTGGCGAAGATCACATGGTCTTGACAAAAGCTGTAATAAAACGTTTGGGATTTAAAGGAACCGCCTCCAAGACGAACCGCATTGACATTTGATCACTGAACTCTACTATTATAAATGAAGGCCAATATAGGTACATGCGCGTGAACAAAATCCGGCAATTACGCCACAGATTAAAACTCAAAATATGAAGCCACGCGTCGACGCAATAGAGGAATTGATGTCTGTTGGTTGGTTCAAGAACCAAACGGCTGTCTACGGAAGTTATGCTCTGACGCGATTCTGTGTTTTATTCGTTTCCCATAGATTCCGTAGCGTAAGTCTTGGATTAGATGAAATTTCCAGAGTCGGTGTCACTCATTTTATTCTTTGTTTATTTCTGTCATGTATGTAAAGTTGTTATAAATTGATTATTTTGTGAAATATATTTTGTGACTGTTATAAACAGTTAATTGAGACAATATGGTGCAATCTTATATGGTACTGTGTTGCAAGAATCGTTGCAGTCCCGGGTTTTAAACAGTTGCAGTAACAATAAGACCGGCTCTGGCGTATTCGCGAGGTTCAATTTCACGTAAAAATTGGTATGGATATTGACCTTTTATTTATATAGTAGAGTTCAGTGCATTTAATACAAAAAACTTAACCTCAAAATAATTTGACAGGTGACGCGCGCGTATGTGTTCTAAATATACGTATTCATGCATCGACACTTCAGGCAGACATATTGTTTATTATTTTTATAATAAATATTTCATTGAGGTTTTAGAAAGTGTTTTATGGAATTAAAATTTGCCTTTTAGATTTATAGAGGCCTTTTTTTCTTCATAACGGTTTCATCACAACATTTCTCAAGGATGTTTTAAGAGTCTAGTTGTGTAATGGCCTTTAATAAGTACTAATATGCATTGAAAATTCTAGTTTTAAAAAGGATTTAAAATGCATTTATTGCAAATATGTTAAAACCATAAAGAATAATTTAAAGCCTCTTTAAATCTAAATGGAATTTAAGACGTTAATAAAATTAATTAGCTTTATGAAGAGTTTTATGTAGGTATGATAAACCCATTACAAATACATATTATCCTATAAGCAAATTAGTAGTCGGGAATCAATCTTCTCAAAAGATGCTCCTAAAATGCCAGGGTGTGAACTCAAAGATATACTTTTGAAAAAATATGTACATTATCTGGAATGACTTTGCGCATCTAAATCCAGAGGGCGCCATTCTGTCCGCGATTGCAAAAAAACATAAAAAAGTTTTTTCCGAAAATTTTTGTGTCACTGAAAATTGATTAATTTATGTTCCCATCTCATTTACAGGGTTATTTTTTAATATTTCTTAATGATTTTCAAACTAATGGAAAGCTTATTCCTTCTAGATTCTGGTACTGCCAAATAATTTTCGAAATTATTGTTAACAAATGCTACAGAAATTGTTTAAACAAAGCATGCCCGAAGAGTGCACGGTAAATTTCAGTATCGAGACATTTTAAAAACTATTATAGATAGATGCATACTTCTATGATATGAAATTTGCGGAATAGAATGGAGCAGTTTTTGGTGAAAGAATTATCTGCATTGTTTTATTGTTGTAAAAGATATGACTATTTTTGTACAGCGCTCCGTTATTTCCGCTATCGTTTTGGCTGACACGTTCGCGCGCTGTGGCCGATCAGTAACTTGCTGACAATATACTGTGAATGCAAAAAAATTACGATGCGTATTACTTATATGTAAATATTATCATTTGTCATTATGTAAAAAAACGAAGGTATTTAAAGATTAGTTTACTTGAGAACCAAAATTATTATATTTTAACTTAAAATATTGATTAGAGACAGAAAACCATATAACCAATTAAATGAACTTAAATTTACTTTTTGTGCTTGAGAAATAGAAATACAAAAATAATAATATACATACATACATTATACTTAAACTAAATTAACAGCTAATAGATTTACCCTCTCAGTAGCAATCTATTATGCATTCCAACCCAGCTTTGCTACGACTGCAGTTTCTGATACATTTTTTAAATTTACATTTACAAAATACATTTTGAGAAGTTATATTGGGACGAACATTTATAGTTATTAATTTAGGAATAAGTACGTTATTTTTCAAATCCCAACCAAAATCAATTGGATCGGGAATTTCTGGGTTTATCTCAGTTGCACTCTTCCACAGAATAATTTGATACGCAGCTTTCAACAAAAGAATCTTCGGTAGGCGATAAATTCCTTATATCAGACTTATCGTCGACCATATAACATTTACTTCCACATCCAGTGGAAGTATAGTAACGACAAGAAAAAATTTGAAAAGTTTTATTGTTCAAATAGGCTTAGAATGTCATAAAACGTCGAGATTTCAAGTTTGAGTGAAAAAAAATTCTGTTTGTCGATCTGTCTGTAGATTATATTTTCATCTTATTCCGTTGAACGGATGGGGAGTAAACTGGAGTAAATAGATAAATCAAGCAGCAAAGAGTTCATAAAATTGGTATTTAGTATTTACAAGAGAAGCTATAAGGTTTCAAAAGTTTTTTTGGCATTAGCCACCCCCATTACCACCCCCACCCCATTATTAAAGGGAATTAAACAATTGTGATTTAGTGTGTGTACAAGAATCAAAAACCTCAGAATATTTTTTTACTTCATCCACCCCTCTATCACCACCTCCACCCCACTACCGATGAGGGATATCGTTTTATGGGTTTTTGGGGGTAGACGATTTCAAAAATTATATTATTAAAGTTCCATAAACAATTATTTCCACATAAAAAAATTATTCGTTCTGAGAGACATGGATGGAAAATCTGGATGTGGAAGTAGTGAATTCCTTCCAGCGGTTTTTAAAAAAATACCGGGCCAGATTTTGAAAAGTAATGAAATCATTGAAGTATTCTTTGTAGTTCTTTATCTTCTGTATGTCTTAAACATTTTTTACAGCGTTAGTTTTTCCTTTTTTAAATAGAAAACTGACTGTATCACAGTCAGTCAAAGCATAAATGCACAAAAATAAATTACCCAAATTCATTTGAGCACTTATTGTCTTCTCTATAGTTAATTCTCGCACAGCATGATGAATCGGTATAAATAAATACATCAAATCTACGACACCATTATTCTAGACACAAAATACAGGGATAAGACAAAAATATCTGTTGTAGCTTCTATTATTATTCTACCATACTCCAGATTTGATAATATAGGATGATCGCAAATATTCTAGTGTCAGCTTCATTATGATTATGTTGAGAAAAATGCAATTGCGCTATTATTTTTGTAATTTCATCGGATACTCTGCAATAATAATGGAAATATACAGGCTATTAAACTAATACAAAAATTATTTTAAATATATTTTATATGAATTTATAAACAACACAGTTACTGTATACGCTACTTATAAGATTTTTTTGTTATTACACTACACCTCAGCAGGTAGTCAACAAGCCTAAAGAGAGCGAGGCAATGCCAGACATACATGTACACTGTATATCTACCAAAAGACGAGCCGGATCACAATGCGTGCTGTACAAAAATAATCGTATCTTTTACAACAATAACGCAATGTAGATAATTCATTCTCTAAAAACTGCTCCATTATGTTTTGCAGATTTCATGTCATAGAAGTATGCATCTATCGATAATAGTTTTAAAAATGTCTCGATGCTGAAATTTACCGTGCACTCTTTGGGCTCTCTTTGTTTAAACAATTTCTGTAGCATTTGTTAACAACAATTATGAGAAGTATTTAGCAGCACCGGAATCTAGAAAGAATAAGCTTTCCGTTGGTTTGAAAATCATTAAGAAATGTTAAAAATTAAGCCTGTAAATGCGGTGGGAATATAAAATTAATCAATAATTAGTGACACAAAAATTTTCGGAAAAAATTTTTTTACGCATTTTTGCAATCGCGGACAGAATGGCGCCCTCTGGATTCAGATCCGCAAGGTCATTTCGGATAATGTATGTAAAAACTATATCTTCGAGTTCACACCCTGTGATCGATTTAGTGGCTCCTGATTCCTGACTATAGCTTTATAATTAGGTCTTACAGAATGCTTTAAAATTTACCATATAAGAGTAAGTATACTTGAAGCTTAAAAGGCCTTAACTACAACATCAATAAAGCACAAGACTATTTCCTAACCCTGACAAACCTTTCTTAAAACCTCCTCAAGTCCAAATGACTTTTAAATTGTTCCTTGGGTAGCGTATAGGGTAATCCAGCACTGAAGATAATATATTGAGTTTCTCTGGTTTTGACATGCTTCATCGTTACAATTCAGCGTCTACATTGTAGAGTTGCCAAAGAGAGATTTCAAATTAAACGCCAGGTTAAATTTCTCAATGAATATTTATAAATGGGATTGCTGGGAGTGCCGCATGTTTTTTATATTATATTAGTAGTCTGGTAAAATTCTAAGTGCTACTGATAGTAATAAAAAATGAAATAACATAAAATACCATTTGTATTGGGGCCGATTGGCCAATCTTATTCTACTACACTTTTTGGTCTAGTATTTTTAAAGTATAAATTTTTATTTTCAGAATTGCTTCTAAGTTTAACCTTAAGTCAAAAAGTGAGGGTAAGGACGAAAACCGAAGAATCACAATTAGCAAAAAAATTGGTAGATGGGATCTGGTTAAAGAGTTGCTGTTGGTTAACTGTGAGAACGACTCTTACAAACTGACCATACCGTCAGATTTTGCAAATATGTGGTGTGCTGAGTAAATTTGGTTTTCTCATTTATTTTTGTTTATCCGTTGTTCCTTCTTGGGTTAGTATTAAAGAAATGTATTCAATATATATATTACTATCAGTGGAATGTAAACTGTAAATAGTATATCCCTAATCGTAAAACATTTTCGTAATTGTATAGTTATATTTTTTAGTAAAGAAATTTTTGATTGTAAGAAAAGTGGGATATGTTATTGTCATGATACATTTTGTTGATTTAAGGTCCAGTATTTATCACCAAGTGATAAAATGACCTATTGTTCTTGATCTCATTTTTAGAGTGATTTTAAAATGAAGAGTTTTATTTTTTGTTTCGTTTTTAAGAGTTTTATGTTTTAGTTTCCTTTTCTGCATGTAGTTTTAAGTATTGTTTTGTATTTATCCGTTTATGATGTTCCAAACATGTGTTGTTTGTCAGAAAATTATAAACTGTGATTTACTAACGCTAGTTTTATTTCATATATTGGTTGGTTATGCAGTAGTAACTATTATTGGGGTTAATCGGGTCACATATGGGTATTTAAACGATTTACGCGGTCGTAAGTCAATTTTTCAAAATGCAATAGCGTAAAAAGCAAACGGCTAGTTGGGATAGGAGACTAGTCCGAGAATAATACCTGACCTCTTCCACTTCTTTGCCGTGCACTCCGCATGTACAGGATAAGTCGGATTGCGATCATCTTGGTTGGTGTATGTGTCTGTTTTCGGCGTTTTTGTGAATTCATAAATTTTAACAGTGAATATTTTTAATTCCACTTTTATCTCGGAAGTGATAGTGATTAGTTTTGATATGGCAGGTAAAAATGCGCTAACTATAATATAATTTCGATGATTTCTATAATTTTAAGGTTAGGTTTTAGTATTTGTTATACTTCCAAGTTAGATCCAGCTGTACTCTTTAATACAGTCGAAAGTTTGAAGTCTTTATCAGTGACTAATCAAAAAATTAGCCGCGGAAAAGCGCCGATAAGTGCTATTAGGGTACTTTTTTATTAGGATAGATTCATTAAAAAAAAATTTGTATATAGTCTTATGCATTTTAAAAGAATGTATTCTTGTTATAGGTTCACAAGGTCCCTCGGGAGTAAGATGTGTGACCCGAAAACACTTGTTCGAACGTGAAGATGAAAATATTTTATCTGACGAATGTTAGCATTTTTTTTTGTTACTTTTTTACGTTAAATATGCCTGAACCAAACACTAAGAGCTTTGTTTTATTCAGTAATATTGTTTAGAACAGATAAAGATCAAGAAATATTTTTGGCCGCGTAGATCATTCAAATACCCGTATGTGCGGGTAATATTAGTGGTAGTAGTAGTAACAATCTTTATTGGTTTGCCGTTGGCCAATATGGTTCCATTTGAAAAAATTGTGTTTTGTCCCAAAAACCATTTTGATGATTTCTCGTAAAGCACATAATTAAGTATACGGGTCAATTAGAATAAATCGGAACAATCATGACCAGAGATTGGAAATTTGGGCTCATTCTAGGTCCCTACTAAGGTAATAATGAAGAAAAATACACAAAATGGAAAATATTTATTATGAACATTTATTGGCAAAAATCGTATTCATTATTTTTACAATAACAATAAAATAATAAAAATAATATTGCTTTATTTCAAACAACCACAATACAATATGCCTATGTTACACTATAACACATACAATAATAATGGGTTGAAATAAGTCAAAAAATAAATAAATTATACAATTATTTGAAAAATAAATACGCTATACTTTTTCAATCAGGTAGGTATTGAAAGTACTGTAATTATTTTTTTCAAATATTCTTTGTTACTTATGTACCGAGAACGTTCTTTCGCAATCAGCTGTCGTCATGGGAGCATATTTTATTTTTGATAACGATATCAGTTACCCATAATGCTTCTTCTCTATTTCTTATTGGGATGCTCTGCCACATATATTTTCTTCTAAACAATGTCTGAAATCTACAAAATAATACAATTAACCAGTATTTTACTGGAAAATAACCTCTACGCCTGTGACTTTTACGTCAAAGGATCAGTTAGAGGGTGGTTTTGACAAATAACGAATAAGGATAAAAATATAAAGATGACGTATTTTGCTGACGTTTCGGAAAACGAATCTGTTTCCTTTCTCAAAGCGTATTATAATGTTTGTGTGCTGTGTATATTAAATACACAGCTTTAAGAATATATTTTTTATATTCAGTATCCATAGATACTTACTGCTTACACAGAACTGTTGATATATCTAGTTGATAGTTTTATTTTAAACAATGTTGAGTTTGTTAAGTTCTTCTTTTAACATCGGCAGCCAGGTTGTGCAAACATCTACGGAACAATTCGACACGCATTTATCCTCATTCAATAGTATTATAGCCGCTTCTTTAATTTTTCTTTTCTTGGCTATCTGCCTCTTTTGTTAAAATTTTTGCCAAGTCCCAGTTTATTCCATGTCCGTTCTCCCAAGCGTGTTCGCAAATCTTCGATTTCTGAATCTCATTTTTTCTAATGTAACCCTTGTGCTCACCCAATCTAACACTGAATGGTCTGGATGACTCACCCACATGATGTTTATTACACTCACACGGAATACTATAAATGCAGTTTTTTGAATTTTGCTCATGATTTAGCGGTTTTGTTTTTGTTAATATAGATCTCAATGTATTGCCCGTTTGAAATATCGTCCTAATATCAAATCTATTGCCTATACGGCGTAGCTTTTCAGATAATCCGTGTACATAAGAAATTAACGTCATGTACCGTTGTTCTGGTTTTTGTCGTATATGATTATTATTTTCTGTATATGTGAAAGTTCTATCAATAAAAGCTTCAGGGTATTGATTTATAAAGCGTTTTTCATTGCCTAATATTTCATCATTAGAAGAAATTATTTTGGCCCTATCATATAAGCATTTTATGACAACCTTTTTAACATGCATCGACTGATTTGAGTTAAAATTCAAATATCTGTTGGTGTGTGTTGGTTTTCTATAAACACTTGTTTCAACTGTATTATTTACTCTTTTAATTAAAACACCTAAAAATGTTAGTTCATTTCTATTTTCTACTTCTAATGTAAATTTAATAGATGGTTCTAATCAATTATCTAACAAATCGACTCTGTGGGGCCAAATTGCAAATATGTCGTCAACATATCTCCACCAGCTAACCGTATTATATATACAATTTTGAACATGTTTAGTTTCAAAGTCCTCCTTAGGTTACAAAAAAGTACGCATATAAATAAATTTAGAAACCTAATAAGAGAGAAGCAGATCAGGCAATTGCATAATATAAACAATAACCCTCTAATTGACAAGACTGTCATTGATATGTCAAATAGAGTTTTAACAATTTCAGATAAACTTGTCTTGTCAAAAGGTTTAAAATTTGCAATAAACCCAAAATCTGTCCCAAAATTTGATATAATAGCAGCTGTAGAGAAAACTGCTCAAAACATGCCAACAGATGATGCAAATTAATATCGCGTACGGGCAAAAATTGCTTTAGAAAAGCAATGTAAAATTAGAGATAATTTAAGTATAGAAGAAAAACAATCCATATCTTCCTTAAGAAGAGATGAACGTATTAAAATTTTGCCAGCAGACAAAGGTAATACCACGGTTGTTATAGATAAAAATGTATATGATACAAAAGTCATGACATTAATCACTGAAGGACCTTACTCAAAATTAAACAAGGATCCCACAAAATCAATTGAGAACAAAATATATAGAACTTTATTCAAGTATAAAAATAAATTTAATGACTGAACGAAGTAAGCTCACACTGCATCATAGCAAGCCACCTCATTTTTATGGTTTGCCAAAAATACATAAGCAAAATATTCCTTTAAGACCCATTGTTGGTTCCATTAATTCGCCTTGCCATAACTTGGCAAAATTCTTAATATCCTAAATCCTTTATCTGGAAACACCGATTCGTATATTAAAAATAGTAGACACTTTATAGAAAAGATTTATGAAAACAATATTCATGATACACCCATCTGATGGTTAGTTTTGATGTAGTTAGCCTCTTTACCAATGTCCCAGTAGATAAAACTTTGGAAAAAGTCAAGGATAAATTGTTAAATGATAATAATTTGGAAGCTAGAACTAAATTAATTGTTAATAGCATAATGGAACTTCTAACATTACGTATAAAAAAGACTTATTTTCAGTTTGAAGGTGATTTCGATCAACAAAACTTTGGTATGGCAATGGGGTCTCCATTGTCACCAGTTTTAAGTGATATGTTTATGGAGGACTTTGAAACTAAACATGTTCAAAATTGTATATATAAATCGGTTAGCTGGTGGAGATATGTTGACGATATATTTGCAATTTGGCCCCACGGAGTCGATTTGTTAGATAATTTTTTTTTAGAAAATATAAATAATAAAAAACCGTCTATTAAATTTACATTAGAAGTGGAAAATAGAAATGATTTACCATTTTTGGATGTTTTAATTAAAAGAGTAAATAATACAGTTGAAACAAGCGTTTATAGAAAACCAACACACACCCACAGATATTTGAATTTTAACTCAAATCAGTCGATGCATGTTAAAAAGGGTGTCATAAAACGCTTAGATGATAGGGCCAAAATAATTTCTTCTAATGATGAAATATTAGACAATGAGAAACGCTTTATAAAAGAGGTTCTTATAAACAATCAATACCCTGAAGCTTTTGTTGATAGAACTGTCACATATATAGAAAATAATAATCATATACGACAAAACCTGAACAACGGTACACGACGTTAATTCCTTATGTACACGGATTATCTGAAAAGCTACGCCTTATAGGCAATAGATTTGGTATTAGGACGATATTTTAAACGGGCAATACATTGAGATCTATTTTAACAAAAACAAAACCGCTAAATCATGAGCAAAATTCAAAAAACTTTTTTTTTACTAGTGAAATATTTTGTCGAACTCCTCTATATGTTTCCTTAAATATATAAGGAATAAGAAACCAGATTGCAACCAACAGCTATTCTCCGGACTAATGCCCCGCCAAGCGCTGAATTACGAGTTACAAACCTGGCCGCGTTAAGTACAATAACTATGTATTGCCACAAAATGCTAAGTTTCGATTGTAATAGACACCAGCCGAAAGACTTATTCCCATTCAAAGGAGCTCTCGTGCCAGCCACCTCATACCACTTGCAGACTGCAGTTTCGAGCTATTGGCTCTCGTCAGTGCAAGGTAGGTCTGAGACGGCTGTAACGAGGCATTTGTTCACTCTTGGTACATGACGAGATTTATAAAACCACGACATGCAACAAAAATGACGCTCCATCTAAACTGCATTTATAGTATTCTGTGTGAGTGTAATAAACATTATGTGGGTGAGTCATCCAGACCATTCAGTGTTAGATTGGGTGAGTACAACGGTTACATTAGAAAAAATGAGATTCAGAAATCGAAGATTTGCAAACACGCTTGGGAGAACGGACATAGAATAAACTGGGACTTGGCAAAAATTTTAACAAAAGAGGCAGATAGCAAGAAAAGAAAAATTAAAGAAGCGGCTATAATACTATTGAATGAGGATAAATGCGTGTCGAATTGTTCCGTAGATGTGTGCACAACCTGGCTGCCGATGTTAAAAGAAGAACTTAACAAACTCAACATTGTTTAAAATAAAACTATCAACTAGATATATCGACAGTTCTGTGTAAGCAGTAAGTATCTTTGGATACTGAATATAACAAATATATTCTTAAAGCTGTGTATTTAATATACACAGCACACAAACATTATAACACGCAGAAAGGAAACAGATTCGTTTTCCGAAACGTCAGCAAAATATGTCATTTTTATATTTTTGTCCTTATTCATTATTTGTCAAAACCACCCTCTAACTGATCCTTTGACGTAAAAGTCACAGGCGTAGAGGTTATTTTCCAGTAAAATACTGGTTAATTGTATTATTTTGTAGATTTCAGACATTGTTTAGAAGAAAATATATGTGGCAGAGCATCCCAATAAGAAATAGAGAAAAATTAAGAAAATGCCACAACCAACATTTAGACAATATTCCCATAATGCTTGTACGTCAGTAATAATTTTTTCATTTATTTCTTTTACAATTTCAAAGTCAGAATTTCTCTGTAAAATTGTGGAATATTTTGATTTCAAAGTTTCTCCGAAACCACCCAATATATTGTTTATTATTTCTTGCACATTTTCAATCTTTTTTAAATGATTCGTTGATAGGTAGTTTAGGATTCTAAAGCTCCACTATTGTTTCGGCAACCTTTTTAAAATAATTTTCAAGGAAGGGCAATGACAAGTTTGTAGCTTTCTTTATGGCACTAGATTCTTCTGGTAAGGTAGATTGTAGATTGTTTAAGGGTCGCTTGGCTCTGAGTTGGCCTTTCTCCACCTCCACCTAACAGATCTTTTGTGAATTACCCTACAACTAGTTGTTTCTCAGGATTCCAAGACTTTACAAAGTTTGTGATGAGCACCATTTACATATTATGTTTAAGACAATTTGCATGTGGTTTGGTATCATAACCTCATGCCTGCCTCTCACAGTAACGACCAGGTCATTAGCATAGCCCCGAACGTTGAAGCCATAATTACTCAGCTTGTGGAGGAGATCGTCGACCACCATTTACTTCAGCAAGGGCGATAAGACTCCACCTTGTGGACAGCTCCTAACTGCAGTCACAGTGACCGAATTGTTCCCCATATTTGTGGTAATTATTCTGCTTCTTAGCATAGATTATATCCATTTGATTGTTGAGGAATCTATTCCCCTTTTTTCTGCGGCTCTTTGTATGGATTCATAGGATGTGTTGTCAAAAGCACCCTCTATATCTATGAAAGCGCACAAAGCCTGTTCCTTTCCTGTAAGTGTCTTTTCGATTCTCTTAACCAGGCCAGTCCGACTAATAGTTAACGAGAAAATTTGAAAAAACTATTATTTTTTTCATCTAACGGGCTGTAGTTCAAAAACTATAACTCCTACAAATTTGCGCCGGTGAAAGAAATTGTAGACATTTTCGTGCTCTACAAACTTGCCATAAGATATTTTTTAGTCCGACCAATAGTTAACGAGATAATTTGAAAAAACCATTATTTTTTTCATCTAACGGGCTGTAGTTCAAAAACTATAACTCCTACAAATTTGTGCCTGTGAAAGAAATTGTAGACAATTTTGTGCTCTACAAACTTGCCATAAGATATTTTTTATTCCGACCAATAGTTAACGAGATAATGTGAAAAAACCATTATTTTCTTCATCTAACGGGCTGTAGTTCAAAAACTATAAGTCCTACAAATTTGCGCCTGGGAAAGAAATTGTAGACAATTTCGTGCTCTACAAACTTGACATAAGATATTTTTTAGTCCGACAATAGTTAACGAGATAATTTGAAAAAACCATTATTTTCTTCATCTAACGGGCTGTAGTTCAAAAACTATAACTTCTACAAATTTGCGCCTGTGAAAGAAATTGTAGACAATTTCATGCTCTAGAGACTTGCCATAAGATATTTTTTAGTCCGACCAATAGTTAACCAGATAATTTGAAAAAACCATTATTTTTTTCATCTAACGGGCTGTAGTTCAAAAACTATAACTCCTACAACTTTGCGCCTGTGAAAGAAATTGTAGACAATTTCGTGCTCTACAAACTTGCTATAAGATATTTTTTAGTCCGACCAATAGTTAACGAGATAATTTGAAAAAGCGAAACCCATATTCGGATTCAGCGCTCTCAAAAACTTACACATTTCTTTACAGATTTTTTTGATAATTTATTCTTGGTTTGACCTTGAAATGACCTCTGAATGACTTTGCAGGATCAAGCAAAATCCATATTCGGATTCAGTGACCCCAAAAACCTACCTATGATTTTTTACAGATTTTTCCAATTACTTCTTGGTTTGACCTTGAAACGATATCTAGGTGACCTTGCAGGGTGTTGCGAAACCCATATTCGGATTCAGCGACCCCAAAAATCCTAGTATACCCTCATCACTTACAAGAAATGTTGCCCTGCAAATAATTATTCAAAATTACTCCTAAAAGACCCACTTTTTGAGGCCCAATAATAATATCTCGGAAATTATACATAGCTGGTCTTTGGGTGCATCGAGACTTTTGACCAGCATGCTGAAAACTATCACTCTGCAAAATTTCAGCCGATTCGACCGGGATTAATTATTCAGAATTACTGAGCCATCTCTCGTAAAAGACCCACTTTGCGGCCCAATATCTCTGAAACTATACATAGCAGGTCTTTGGGCCCATTGAAACTTTTGATCAGCATGCTGAAAAATATCACTGCAAAATTTCAGCGAATTCGACCGGGATTTTTTTTCCATTGATTTTGTGCGGGGTCCTTTAGGAAGTAAAACATTTAATATTTCTTTACGCTGTAGTTGTCTCATGAACCTCTTATCTCCTATCCTCGGAAAAAGATAACAGAATTTTCGGGAAGAATGCGGAGCCATTTTCATTGTGGTGTTTGAGTAATTATTTATTGAATGCTTTCGCTTGAATTCCCAAAAGTAGTTGGTATTAAAAGCGGCCATTCTCTAAGTCGAAGGTAATTTATTATTTATATTATTAGCCTCTTATGATTCTTGAATTAAACATAAAAATATATATGTGTAAGCTGCGTTTCTCTTTGTAGATATCTTCTAAATTAATTTTGCTATGTTTTTTCAATTCCCACTCAACACCAAAATTTTTACGAAATTATTCGAAAAATTAAATCTGCTATTAATTTTTGAGAGTACAGTCATCATTTTTACCCGTTCAAACTCCTGCTGTTATGCTGCCAGTCCTATTAGCTAATTTTTGTCTAATAATTACATATAGACGCTACGTGCCTTTGCCACATTTTTCGGTTCTCGTCGTTCAATATGTCGCCTCATCAAAATTTTATTGCCATTCTTTCGAATGATATCCACAGTGACTGTGTCTCCAATTTCATCAAGTTTCGTGAAGCGATAGAAAAAGTTAGAAATATTAAAACATATTTTCAAAGCCCACTTTTAGCGTACTTTTTAATAAATTTTTCCTGAGTCAAAGTTTTTATTTATTCTTCGACTTAGGTCGATTCTGGAATGTTCTATAACAATAACACTGTCCTCTGAACAAGCACCTATTAGTAGGAGAGCTGGCAAACATTATGGTGAACGATAATATTCAAAATTTTCACTGATGGCAGTCCATTCTTTGGTCTTTGGGTATGTCAAAATCGATCGTCTGCCGTTTCAAAGTGGAAGCATTAACTTGGGGGGTGTATTCAAAAAGGGGTGATTTTAGGTTTCAGTGAACCATATTGTTCAAAAAAAATTTTTGCAGGGGTGACTAATATAGTTAGTCTAGACGGCATTTGTACCTAGGCAGACGATTTTTCTGGTAGCATTATCATAGCATAGCAGACGCAACTCAAAATGGCAAAAAATCATATTTTGGTGAACTATATTGTTCAAAAATAATTTTCGCAGACGAAAAAATCGGTAGCATTTTCCTAGCAGACGCTGTCAAAGTGAAAAATTAAATTTTTTTCCCTTATATAAATTTTAAGTTTGAACAACAAAAATCTCTCTATAGGTCTGTCTGTAACCTTTCGTGTGCGCACAATTACTCTGGAACTGTTTAAGATATTGACTTATGGTGTATCTATGTACTGTAACGAGATCTGGAACTAGATTATATTTTAAGCTTATTTTGTCGAAGGGTTTGGGGCAAAATGGTTAAATAGGCAAAGCAAACAAGTAAGAGTTAATAAATGGACCAAAGGTCTCAAATTTTTTTTGACATCAGCCACTGCCGCTACCCCCACCTCATATTAAATGGGCTAAAGAAATAAAATTGTGATCAAGTGTGTGTACGAGAAGCAAAACTATCCAAATATTTTGCCATCGACCACCGCCACGGCCACCCCATTACCTTCGTCCCATCATCAAATTATCCTCTTTGATGGTATGTGGAAATAGTGATTCCTTAGACAGCAGTTTTCAAACAAAGAATTCCTCTGCATACAAAAAATCGGTGACAGTTCGTTATATTTCCTGTGCGAATAAAACAAAAATAAAAATCTGACTTTAAACAACAGATTTATTACTTCTATACAAATAAAAAAATAACATAACAAAAAGCCTAGAAAACATTATTTTCATAATAATCTAAAAGTAACAAATAATATGTGTAGCCATAAGAATATCAATCTATCATATACGGCTATACTGTAAGGAACATACAAATGACTTATTGATAAAAGTAACTTATATTACCAAAAGGAAGATTAAATACGATATCACAAGCAACTTATAACTTAAATGTTCATTTAAAAAATCAATATCCTTACTTAACAAAAAACATAAACTCTGATATATAAAAATGCCTAGATACCTACATGGTAGTATCACAATATGGTAATATCGCAATAAACAAATAAATATTATTTAAAAAGTAACAAAAAAGTGATCTTTTTTTAAAACGCTACCTACAGATTGCACGGAATATGCTTTTGCTTCTGTACCATAGAAACTAATTATGGGATCCGAGAGGAATTCATCTTTAAAGTTTCCCAAAATCAATGGACCCTTCGGGATATTAAATATATTTCCATCCTGATAGTTTGAAGTATCAAAATTCTGACGGATAACTTTTATGACTTTATAATAGATAACCGAGAGAAATTTGATACTTCAAACTATCAGGATAGAAATATATTTGGTCCTTTGGTCCATTTAAATAATAGGGTGGGGATGGCTGATGCCAACAAATTTTTAAGACCTTGGTTTCTCATACATACATTAAATTCCAATTTTATTAACTCTTACTTGTTTGCTTTGCCTATTTAACCCCATTTGCCCCAAATCCTTCGACAAAATAAACTTAAAATATAATCTAGTTCCAGAGTAATTGTGTGCACAAAAAAGGTTACAGACAGACCTACAGACAGATTTTTGTTGTTCAAACTTAAAATTTCGTCGCAACATTCTAAAAAAGAAAAAGAAAAAATTAAAATTTTTCACTTTGACAGAGTCTGCTAGGAAAATGCTACCGATTTTTTGTCTGCCGATTTGTTGTTTATTGTACCATAGATAGATGAATCGAAAGACGCAAAAACGAAACGTGATTTTTGCCACTTTGACAGGCGTCTGTCATACACATAGCTACGAAAAAAATCGTCTGCCCCGGCGAGAATGTAATCTTGAGTTGTTGTATTTATCATTCCTTACATAATTTTTCTTGATAAATGTCGTTCATCAAAACCGGATCTGTCACTTTGACGGCGTCTGTTAGGGCGAAGATACCGATTTTTTCGTCTGCCGATTCGTTATTTATTAAACCATAAGTAGGTTTAAATAGACAAATCGAAGGACGCGAAAATTATTTTTGAATAATATGATAGTTCACCGAAATGTGATTTTTTGCCATTTTGAGTTGCGTCTGCTATGATAATGCTACCAGAAAAATCGTTTGCCTAGGTAGAAATGTCGTCTAGACTAACTATATTAGTCACCTCTGCAAAAATTTTTCTTGAACAATATGGTTCACTAAAACCTAAAATCACCCCTTTTTGAATACACCATCCAAATTAATGCTTCCACTTTGAAACGGCAGACGATCGGTTTTGACATACCCAAAGACCAAAGAATGGACTGCCATCAGTGAAAATTTTGAATATTATCGTTCACCATAATGTTTGCCACCTCTCCTACTATACATACAAAGTGGTTGAAGGAAAATTATATTTGTCGAATGTGTGGAGTATTGAAAGAATCTATTTGATCATTACAACCAAAATACTATGCGAGTAGCACTCAGCAAGGTTCTTTGATTGTAAATTGGGTTGCGTACCACAGGTTGTTCTCAAGAATTATTCATTGAATTTAAGACGCACACACCTCTTTAAACATAGTAATGGTTGATTGGGTTGCCTATGTGGAATATGAGTCGAATTCGTAATGCTTTACTGTAGTAGAGTGAAATTACCTAGAGAAGATAACATTGCCATAAAATGCGCAGAGACCGATATCGTTACCGCGTGCTCGTTACCTAGGTAACGATCCTTTTACAGCTGCATTGGCGTCATACTGCCTACTACCATTAATATTTGACTGCCTTGAATCCCTAGCGAAACTGGCGGAACACAACAGTATACAACTGGAGTGGACGCGAGGACACCAGGGCAATGAAGGCAACGAAAAAGCAGATAAGCTGGCCAAAGAAGGCGCAAAAACAGCCTTGATGGGACCTGAGCCATTCTGCGGGATATCATACAATACCGCAAGAGGAATGGTAAAGGAACTATTGAGTCAGAAACATATCTTGTACTGGACCGGCGCGCCGGGGATGAGGCAGTCATGTATGTTCATCACCGGCGGGCCATCCATGACAAAGACCAACGAATTGCTAAAGCTGAGCAGAAAACAGCTGAGATGTGCAGTGGGAATCCTAACAGGACACTGCACACTGAATAGACACCTAACTAACATAGGTGTGAAAGATAATCCAGAATGCAGGATGTGTGGTGAGGATGAAGAAACTCCTCACCACGTACTATGTGAATGCCCAGCCTTAGTGGCTGGGAGGTTCTCACACTTCGGGGGACTAACCGTAACCCCGGAAGAAATAGCCAGAGCTCCCATTGACCGTATACTCTCCTTTTGGAGAGGAACGGGATTAATGGGATAACGAGAAAAAAAAAACCATTAATATTTAAATAAAAAATGGATGGCACGGCACTAGTATTATGCCAACTGTTATACACGATGTGCGAAGCTGTGACGTATGTTATCTTCTCAAAGTAATTTCACTCTACTTACTGACAAGATGAACCTTTTCTTGAAATGGGAGTTTTTATCAGACATTCTAGATTAGGAATGCAATAGTAGAAAAAGAGTATCGAGTTGGCCATTTTACTTTCTGGATTGACCCGGTAAAATTTTAACAGGTGTATACAATTTGTTCAATTGTGGGATTTTTTTGTTAAAACTATAGAATTCATATTTCCATTTGTTTTGGAGTTGATGTGTGGAATATTTGTGTTTTGGAAATTGTAACTCTTTGATAGTGGATTTAATTTGGTAGACCATATTCTCTCCTTTATTGAGCCATACTACCATAAGCCATGGTTTGAATAAAAAGGTTCATTAATTTTGTAAAGAAAATTCCTCGAAAGAGGCGAGTCTTGATTTTTTTTTTGCTGTGGCTATTACGTAACAAGCTATTTTGTTTTAGGTTAAATATTTGGTTTTGACACTCAATTTGAGTACACCGTTAGAGTATCAGTTTTTACTTCCACATCGACATAGTGGAGTTTAAGTAACAAAATTTTTAAATGTCATGAAACATTGAGATTTTAAGTTTGGGTGAAAAATACGTTTCTATCTGTCTGTAACTTTTTTTGTGCACACAATTATTCTGGAACCATTTATGATACTTGAAATTTTGTACACACTTATATACTATAATGAGATCTGGAACTAGATTATACTTTGATCTTATTCCGTTGAAGGGTTGGAATGTAAATAAGTAAAAAAAGTCCATAAAATTGGGATTTGGTGTATGTACGAGAAATCCGGAATCAATTGAATATTGTTGAATATCGTTTAAGAGCGAATTTTTATTTATTAAAGAATTAAAAGTGTCTTGAAATTGTGGCCAATCGCGATAGTCACCCGAAAATGTTGGTAAAGGTATTATTGGTAATTTTATATTGCTTCCAACCAGAGGCCGCACATCTGAAACCTGAGGAGAATTCTGCATGATCTCTTTTGCCCGAGCCACGATGTTGAAATAGCTTTCTTCGAATAATTCGCGTTCTTGTGTTTCCTCGGGAGATTCGAGATTTCTATGTCCGTTTGTACGGTATCGAATTCTAGCCATTTTTGTGCAATTGCCTCTAATCGCGTTTTTAATTCAGTAATAGAACGATTATTGTCATAAAAACCAGATATAAAGTTTGAAAATTTTGTAACTTGGCCTCTTTAATACTACCGCGTTTAGCTTTGAGAGCTCGCAATTGTGCCTCAACATCCATGCTAAACGGTTGTGGTGTTTAAATAAAAAATAATTAAATTATATTTTCGTGATCAATTTTAATTTGATATGAAATTAATATTTTAGAAGCATAAAATTAAATCACTAAACTTATGTGATCATTAATGAGTTTGAGAATCAAGTTATTTACACAAATAAATGCAAAATAGGTTTATAATGCAACGGACTTACTTTATCCACTTGCCCTACACCTCTAATTATATTGTCAGTTTGACAGACCTCGATTTTTCGTCCGGGCTGCCGGCTTGCGATTGAGCGATTATGTTGAAAACTTCTAGATACCGCTTGTCGTACTAGATGTATGATTCTTTGCAGAAAGGAATATCTTACCAACTCTGCGTTTCAATATACCTTGATTGAATAATATTCTATAATATAAGTACTGGTACTCTGTTACTCAGCTGATGATTTTCTGCGTTTTTCCAGCGAATTCTGGAAATATGTCAGTATTCCAAATTAGTTTAAGCAACAACATCCGGCTCGAAGGACCAAATTTGTTTGATATTTCTCTTTTTGAGTAAAGATATAAAACTTCTGACGTTTTGTTAGGTAATTTATTTATACTTCTATAAATAATAATAACAATCATAAACATCTTGATTTTACTACAACTAAAAGGTGGGGAAATTATTTCTAGTTTAATTAATAGATAAAATGGACTGAACAAGTTGATCTTATCCGTTGAGTGAAAAGTTTACCAAGAGGCGCAACCGTGTACTTGAAATCGTAGCCCAAGCAGGGTCCGATGTATAGTACGGCGCCACCGGTATTGGGGTCTAAGATCTTAGTCAGTTGCACAAATATCAGTTAGATTGATGGCATGCACTCGTATGGTTCGCGTCGCGTAAGTCGTCGCTTTTGATAAACAAGGAGATTTGTCTCTGCGCCAGAGACGGCTCTCATATAGACATAATATTTAAATGCAATGCAACATCTGAAACATTCAGAAAAACGACGAAATGGTGAAATATTCATCATTGCCAGCTACATTGTATTTTTAAATTTAACCTAAAAACGGAAATGATTCTTACAAAAACATGTAATGCATACCTAGCAAATAAAAAACAATTTTGAATCAAACACATACCTTCCTGTTCTGTTTAGTGTGTGGCGTGTTTATTATGTTTATTTTCATAACAATTGAATATAAAAACCCAATGAGCTGCTGGCAATATAAAACATTTTTTTTCCCAGTAAAATAAACCATTTTGATATAATATTTAATAATACATAACAAAGAAAATTAAGTAAAAGTTCCATGTACCATGTGCATCACAAATGCGCACAACGTGATAAAGTGAATTTTATTACTTTCACATCAATCACATCCAGTGGAAGTATAGTAACGGCAAAAAAATTTAAAAAAAACTGTCATTGTTCAAATAGGCTTAGAATGTCATGAGACGTCGAGATTTTAAATTTGAGCAAAAAAAATTTCTGTTTGCCCGTAACTTTTTTGTGCGCATGTTTACTCTGGAACCGTTAAAGATATTGACTTGAAATTTGATACACGTATGTATTTTAACGAGAACTGGAACTAGATTATATTTTCATTTTATTCCGTTGAAGGGTAAATTGGGATAAAGGGGGGGTAAATAAGTAAATCAAGCATGTAAGAGTCCATAAAATTGGTATTTAGTATATATAAGAAAAGGTAAGGGCTCAAAAAATTACTCCCATTACCACCCCCACCTCACTATTAAAGGGGGGTGGAAAAGCGTCAACATATTTTTTACTTCATTTGCCCCCTCTACCACCCCCTTCCACCACCCCCCACTACCGATGTGACATATCGTTTTATAGGTTTTTGGAGTAGGCGATTTCAAATATTATGTTATTAACGTTTTATAAATAATTTTCACATAGTGGAGTGCAATTTTTTTCTTCTTTGTGAGAGACTTGGATAGAAAACGTGGATGTGGAATTTTAAGGTTTATAAACATGTTGCTAAATCGATACCAATGGTTCAAGGATAGATGAGGATATAGCAACGCGTCCTTGCGTGTGTATCTAGCTTCTACGATTTTCAATTAAAATACCATGCAACCTGTTCGGTGTTTCTATTATTTTCTTTATTGTTTAATAAGTGGGTTATCTCGAGTAGTATATAGATGCGCAGTGGATTTCCTCGAGTACTATGGATGCGCGGTGTCTTTCCTCGAGTACTATAGATGCGCAGTACGTTACTCCAAGTAATATGGATGCGCAGTAGATTTCCTCGAATAAAATGGATGCGCAATGGGTTACCTTGAGTAGTATGGATGCGCAGTGGGTTTTCACGTGTAAAATAGATGCGCAGTAGGTTACCTCAAGTAGTATGGATGCGCATTGGGTTTCCTCGAGTAACATGGATGCGCAGTGGGTTACCTCGAGTAGTTTGGATGCGAAGTTGGTTATCTCGGGTGGTATGGATGCATAGTAGGTTTCCTCGAGTATAATGGATGCGCAGTGGCTTTCCTTGAGTAGGTACTGTTGATGCGCAGTAGGTTACCTATTCGGATACGCAGTGGGCTTCCTCGAGTAAAATGGATGTGCAGTGGGTTACCTCGAGCAGTATAGATGCGTTTCCTCAAAGAAAGTGCTTGAAGTAGATTACTTCCACCGTGTAGTCTACGGCACATTATGATTGTTTATATTTTTGTCATGCCATTTTCTACGTATTGCTCCCACTTCCAGTACAAGTGTAGTAATTTTGAAAACATTTATTTAAATAGGCTTAGAATATTATGACATGTCGAGATTTTAAGTTGAAGCAAAAAATAATTTCTATCGCGTCGGTCTCTGACGTTTTGGGTGCACGATTACTCTGGAACCGTTTAAGATATTGACTTGAAAATTGGTACACGTATGTATTTTAACGAGATCTGGAATATAGGTTATATTTTGATCTTATTCTGTTAAAGGGTTGAGTGGTAAATTGGGATAAATGGGGGTAAATAGGTAAATTAAGCAAGTAAGAGTCCATAAAATTTGGTATTTAGTTTATTATTATATAAAAGAAGTTAAAGTCTTAGAAAAATTTTTGGCATTAACTACCCCCATTATCACCCCCCACGCGATTATTAAAGGGGGTGAAAAAAAAATTGTGATTTAGTGTGTACAGGAACCAAAGGCCTCAAAAAATTTTCCACTTCATCCACCCGGGTATCACCTCCTACCACCACCCCAACCCCCACTATCGATGTGGCATATCGTTTTTTGGTTTTCATTTAGAAAATTTCATAAACAATTATTTCCACATGGTGGAGTGCAAATATAGTGTTTTCGTTTTGAGAGGCTTGGATAGAAAATCTGGATGTGGAAGTAGTGATTCCTTGGGCTGCGGTTTTCATTTTAAAATGTTAAAACCGCTGCCCAAGGAATCACTACTTCCACATCCTGATGTTCTATCCAAGTCGCTCAAAACGAAAAATATTTTGATACTATATTTGCACTCTACTATGTGGGAATAATTGTTTATAGAACTTTATTATATAATATTTGAAATCGCCTACCCCAAAAACTCATAAAGCGATATACCACATCGGTAGTGGGGGTGGGGATGGATGAAGTAAAAAAATATGTTTGAAGCCTTTGGTTCTTGTACACACACTAACTCACAATTTTATTCCCCCCCCCCCATGGTTAAATGTTTTGAGACCTTGACTTCTCTTGTATTTACTAAATGCCAATTTTTGTCGTTGTTGTACTTCCACTGGATGTGGAAGTAAAAGGCATATTGACATTTTATGATGAAACTGTTCTTTTTAAGATATCACAAAATTATCCATTTTGCACCTTTCTTAACCGTCTTCACCCTAGTAAATTTTGAATATGTTTTAGATGACATTTTCCATTACTACTGCCGCAAAAATATTACATGTTGCAATATTTTTCGGGTTTACACCATTCCCTTCTTTAATTCTGCTGAACTGTAATAACCAATTTGTACAAAAATATTTTTTATCCTCTCCCAAATATACTGCTACTGCAGTGATGGGTTCATTTAAAGTTATTTATTTGTTTATAGGCTTTTCTCTGTAATTGCTTTTTTTAATAATTAAAACGAAAAAGCGATTTTATTGAGAAAAAGAGTAATAATTAGTAAACATAATAAAAAAACCGCTGCCCAAGGAATCACTACTTCCACATCCAGATTCTCTATCCAAGTCACTCACAACGAAAAAACTTTGTATGTGAAAATAATTGTTTATGGAACTTTAATAATATAATATTTGAAATCCTCTACCCCAAAAACCCATAAAACGATACCCCACATCGGTAGTGGGGTGGGGGGTGGTGATAGGGGGGGTGATAGTGGGGGGTGGATGAAGTAAAAAAATATTTTGAGGTTTCTGGTTCCTGTACAAACACTGAATCACAATTTTTTTTTTAAGGGGGTTAGGGTGGTAATGGGGGTGGCTAATGCCAAACATTTTTTTGAGACCTTAGCTTCTCTTGTATATACTAAATACCAATTTTATGGACTCTTACCTGCTTGATTGACCTATTTACCCCAAATTTACCCCAATTTACCCCCAACCCTTCGACAGAACTAGATGAAAATATAATCTAGTTCCAGATCTCGTTAAAGTACATACGTGTACCAAATTTCAAGTTAATATCTCAAACGGTTCCAGAGTAAACGTGCGCACAAAAAAAAGTTACAGACCGACAGACAGAATTTTTTTTTCGCTCAAACTTAAAATCTCGACGTTTCACGACATTCTAAGCCTATTTGAACAATAAAAATTTTTTAAAATTTTTTTGTCGTTACTATACTTCCACTGGATGTGGAAGTAATTAACTTAATTTGAATATCTGCGGAAAGACTGGTTAATTTTTTTTTTATTACAAGTAGGTATTACTTTTTCGAGAGCATAGTTTTCGAGGCGATAAAGTATCGCACAAATGGTACACAATGCACTTTTTATAAAGCATCGAATTTTGTACAAAAAAGTCCCTGAGAGCATATTTTTATCTATTATAGCTCACATGCCAAAGGCGCCCGCGCGCAAACCTCAAAGTAACTGTTTTTCGCGCTGTTCTCCAAGCAGCCCGTTAAAGCAGTTAAATATTATTTGTCCAATGAGAATTTGTGGTAGATTTTTTTATTTATGAATTTCTGATCGCTCTGCACGATGGCGTCCTTCATTTTTCTTAAATATGCGTTTTTTAATGCAGAAAACATTAAAAAAATCGTACATTTGAACTTTTCCACCTTGTAGGAAGTAATTTTCTTTCTTAAAAAAATGTATCTGTTATTGACATATCATTTTGTTTTTATTTATCACATATAAACAATTAATATTAGGACCGAAAAGTGTAATTTTTCATTTTCATCGATTTTTATATAACTGGAACTTGCCGCATATTTTTATTAATTAGTGTTTTTTTCTGTACAATTGTACATACATTTCAATAACACAAAGAATATTTAACTATTTTTTTTATTTTATTTCAACATTTTTTAATACTTGTAACTCCATTATTAATATTATGCATCGTATAAAAAACAGTTTTAAACAGAAGTTACTCATTATGTTTTGTGTAATTTAAATTTGACTATTAGCATCGCCGTTTTCTTAATTTTTTGTTTGTTAATTAAGTCGCCAGTGCCACTTGCAGAGTAGCGTAAAAAACAGTCATTTTTATGCTTACACGTGAGCACCTGTAGCTCGAAAACTATAGTAGATAAGAATATGCCCTCGCGGACTTGTTTGTAGAAAATTCCATGTTGTACAAAAAAAAGTGCGGTTCATTTTCGTATTTATTACCGTTCTCGCTACGCAAGCGCTGAAAGATCAAAAACACCATCCTCGACATTTGCATATTCTTTTTTCTAATTATTTTAAAAAATTGGGAGGTCTTAAACGTACTCATAAATACTATTCCATGAAGCTGAACCGAATAGCAAAATAAAATATTTTTAATTTATCACATTTTTATAAATTTCAGAAATTCAAAATTGAACAAAAATCTCAAAAAAAACATTTTTTGAACCCCAAATGGGTCTCGAGGACAAGGAACAATTGCAATTTCGAACAAAACACGATTGTTACAGCGCACAACGTGGCGACTTAAAAGATGAAATGCGACAATAATTGATAGTTAAAGGTTTCTCTTGTTTTTGAATTTTAAGTGAAACTAGTGAAAGAATTATTTATCTCAGATTTTTGTTTGTAAGTTTTTATTAATAAATTTGTCCTAACAGTAGTAACTTGTAAATGTTTTTTATCAGGGCGGCAAGCAACTGTTTGCTACAGGTGCCAAATGCCCTGACGCCGGCACTGATTGCGCCGGTCTACAACCTGCCTGGAGAATTATAACTTAATAAATATATTATGTACCCTCGTTCGCTGGATATCAACGTCCAGTATTTCTATTCGCGGTTCGCGCAAAATAACACCGCGCGGTGGCACCACAAGTCAACGAACAATATGTGGATAGGGACGTGTGGGGGAAGCGTGATGAGCGAGATGAACATATAGGAACGGTTTTGGCCGTATAGTTGCGTATCTTATAGACTCTTCAATCAACGTCTTATCTAAATTTGATATTGTTCCTTAATTGTTTTTTATCTAGTTAGAAAGTACTCATCATTTGACTTGTGAATATAAGGCGTACCTAAAAATTGCAATCTGTTAATTTTATTTTATTTGATATCAAATTAAAATTTTAGTTACACACTTGTATTCTGATTAAAAAATAAATAATAAAAAATAAAGGTAATCCGATAACCATATTATCTAATTTCCAGGATAGTAATATTCAGCCAGGCGACTCTTTTCTCAAGTAGCTTTTCAAGCTAAACGTAGGGTTTCTCACTACTTACTTCGAATCTGTACCAGTCTGTATTCCACTGTGGATGTAACGATTTCCGGCACACATCAGTTTTGTACGTTGTGCTACCTAATTTTATTTCCACATAGGCATCTGTGGTATCGCTTGACCTGTCCATTACCGGCAAATTTTTACCAGAAGAAATTTTCACTTTGACTTTTCCAGGCATTTTGAATGTATGTTTACAACCTGCAATTAAGTGAGGTTAGAAAGTACACAAATTATTGGTACAAAGTGTTGTTAAAGAAAAAATGCAACTGATTTATAATTACCACATTTCTTTAACTAACCTGTAACCCTTAATATATTGTTTCTATTTTTAGTAAGAGAGCTCAAAATCTAGGAAAATATTGGCATTAAAAAAGGTTAATTCTATCGTTCTACTTCTTCTTCAGGGGCAAAATATTCCAGTGTTTACTTCGCGCCATCTGGTGTACAGTAGAATTACAGTACAAAATTGTGTGATAGAACAGGAACAACTTGAAATAGAAACGTACTCTTCGCCAATTTACTGAGCTTTTTATATACCTACCTACCTAATTGTTCACATTCTGTAGGATACTCTTCGCAGTTTTCTTGTAAATAACGTTAGTTTTTGGACATCCTAAATTTTGTGATACAAACTATGTTGTGAAAAAAAATATATAGGTATAAAAAAAAAATGGAAAAAAAATCAAATCTGTATGTGCGATTCGAACACACAAGGATTGCAAGGCAAAACTTTAGCCACTGGACCACACATATTGCTACAAAAAATTAGTGTCTGTGATATATATCTTTCGAGAATCATTAGATATATTATTATGAAATATATATTAGTAAAATGCATAAACAAAAAAATATATATTATAGAGATAACATTTCGCAAAATTTCTATTCTACAAGCGACAAAAATTAAGAAAATATATTTTTTTTAAATTAAATGATTAATAACTTTCTTATTTACTGATTGATTTTCCTCAAAAACAATAGGGTTCTTCCTCTAGCTAACACTAACTTACTTTCCAAATTTCAATACAATCGGACTTTTCTTTCTTAAGTTATAGTGCTTACAAGAAACGTGACGGAAAAGTTACTTATTGTCGACAACAGTTTTTGAGATAGCTGGAAAAAGATAAATTAAAAAATAAAGGTTTTACGCCACGTATCTCAGTAGTGTTGCACAGATACGGTTGCTCGTTTCATAATTTTACAAGATACCTTTTTCCTTGTAAATTTTTTGTATTTTTCTAATGCCTATCAAGCATTAGAAAAATACAAAAAATTTACAAGGAAAAAGGTATCTTGTAAAATTATGAAACGAGTTGGTGGCGTATAAAATATTCTTGAAAAACCCCGTCTCCCCTACTGAATTTCCATAAGTACATGAAAGTCACCTTAAAAGTTGCTCATTGTCGACGAGCACGTGTGGTGCAAAATTAAGAAATTTTTTTGTTTTTTGAGATAGCTGGAAGAAGGTAAATTAAAAATAAAAGTTTTATGCCACACATCTTAGTAGGTAGCGTTGCAAATATATGACTGCCCATATCAAAATTGTACAAGATATCTTTTTCCTTGCAAATTTTGTCTATTTTCTTACTGTCTATGAAAATATGAGAAAATCGTCAATGGCGCGTGAAATATTTTTGAAAAGGGGGTCATATTTACTCTGCCTACACTACTGGATTTTCAAAAATCAATGAAAGTTACGCTAAAAGTTGCTTATTGTCGACGAGCAGGTGTGGTATAAATTTGAGAAATATTCCTAAAACAGTTTTCGAAGTAGCTGAAAAAAGGTAAATTAAAAATAAAAGTTTTACGCCACATGCCTTAGTAGCTCTGCAGACATACGGTTGCTCGTTTCAAAATTTTACAAGATATCTTTTTCCTTGCAAATTTTGTGTACTTTCTTACTGTCTATGAAAAAAAGAGAAAATAGTCAGTGGCGCGTGAAATATTCCTGAGAAGGGGATTTTCAAAAATCAATGAAAGTTATCCTAAAAGTTGCTTATTGTAGACGAGCAGGTGTGGTGAAAATTTGGGAAATATTCCTAAAACAGTTTTCAAAATAGCTGGAAAAAGGTAAATTAAAAATAAAAGTTTTACGCCACATGCCTTAGTAGCGCTGAAGACAAACGGTTGCTCGTATCAAAATTTTACAAGACATCTTTTTCCTTGAAAATTCTGTGTACTTTCTTACTGTCTATGAAAAAATGAGAAAATAGTCAGTGGCACGTGAAATATTCCTGAGAAGGGGGTGATATTAACTCTGCCTCCACCACTGGATTTTCAAAAATCATTGAAAGTTATCCTAAAAGTTGCTTATTGTCGATGAGCAGGTGTGGTGAAAATTTGGGAAATATTCCTAAAACAGTTTTCGAAATAGCTGGAAAAAGGTAAATTAAAAATAAAAGTTTTACGCCACATGCCTTAGTAGCTCTGCAGACATACGGTTGCTCGTTTCAAAATTTTACAAGATATCTTTTTCCTTGCAAATTTTGTGTACTTTCTTACTGTCTATGAAAAAATGAGAAAATAGTCAGTGGCGCGTGAAATATTCCTGAGAAGGAGATTTTCAAAAATCAATGAAAGTTATCCTAAAAGTTGCTTATTGTAGACGAGCAGGTGTGGTGAAAATTTGGGAAATATTCCTAAAACAGTTTTCAAAATAGCTGGAAAAAGGTAAATTAAAAATAAAAGTTTTACGTCACATGCCTTAGTAGCGCTGAAGACAAACGGTTGCTCGTATCAAAATTTTACAAGACATCTTTTTTCTTGCAAATATCGTGTTCTTTCTTACTGTCTATGAAAAAGTAAGAAAATCGTCAGTGGCGCGTAAAATATTCTTTAAAAGAGGGTCATATTAACTCTGCATACACCACTGGATTTTCAAAAATCAATGAAAGTTACCCTAAAAGTTACTTATTGTCGACGAGCAGGTGTGGTGAAAATTTGAGAAAAAACAATTTTCGAAATAGCTGGAAAAGGGTAAATTAAAAATAAAAGTTTTACGCCAGGTGTCTTAGTAGCGTTGCGGACATACGGGTTCTCGTATGAAAATTTTACAAGACATCTTTTTCCTTGCAAATTTTGTGTTCTTTCTTACTGTCTATGAAAAAGTAAGAAAATCGTCAGTGGCGCGTGAAATATTCTTTAAAAGGGGATCATATTAACCCTGCCTACACCACTGAATTTTCAAAAATCAATGAAAGTTACCCTAAAAGTTGCTTATTGTCGACGAGCAGGTGTGGTGAAAATTTGAGAAATATTCCTAAAACGGTTTTCGAAATAGCTGGAAAAAGGTAAATTAAAAATAAAAGTTTTACGTCATGTGCCTTAGTAGCGCTGCGGACATACGGGTCCTCGTATGAAAATTTTACAAGACATCTTTTTCCTTGCAAATTTTGGGTTCTTTCTTACTGTCTATGAAAAAGTAAGAAAATCGTCAGTGGCGCGTGAAATATTCTTTAAAAGGGGGTCATATTAACCCTGCCTACACCACTGGATTTTCGAAAATCGATCAAAGTTACCCTAAAAGTTGCTTATTGTCGATGAGCAGGTGTGGTGAAAATTTGAGGAATATTCCTAAAACAGTTTTCGAAATAGCTGGAAAAAGGTAAATTAAAAATAAATATTTTACGTCACGTGCCTTAGTAGTGCTGCGGACATACGGGTCCTCGTATGAAAATTTTACAAGACATCTTTTTCCTTGCAAATTTTGCGTTCTTTCTTACTGTCTATGAAAAAGTAAGAAAATCGTCAGTGGCGCGTGAAATATTCTTTAAAAGGGGGTCATATTAACCCTGCCTACACCACTGGATTTTCAAAAATCAATGAAAGTTACCCTAAAAGTTGCTTATTGTCGACGAGCAGGTGTGGTGAAAATTTGAGAAATATTCCTAAAACAGTTTTCGAAATAGCTGGAAAAAGGTAAATTAAAAATAAATGTTTTACGTCACTTGCCTTAGTAGCGCTGCGGACATACGGGTCCTCGTATGAAAATTTTACAAGACATCTTTTTTCTTGCAAATTTTGCGTTCTTTCTTACTGTCTATGAAAAAGTAAGAAAATCGTCAGTGGCGCGTGAAATATTCTTTAAAAGGGGATCATATTAACCCTGCCTACACCACTGGATTTTCAAAAATCAATGAAAGTTACCGTAAAAGTTGCTTATTGTCGACGAGCAGGTGTGGTGAAAATTTGAGAAATATTCCTAAAACAGTTTTGGAAATAGCTGGAAAAAAGGTAAATTAAAAATAAAAGTTTTACGTCACGTGCCTTAGTAGCGCTGCGGACATACGGGTCCTCGTATGAAAATTCTACAAGACATCTTTTTCCTTGCAAATATCGTGTTCTTTCTTACTGTCTATGAAAAAGTAAGAAAATCGTCAGTGGCGCGTGAAATATTCTTTAAAAGGGGGTCATATTAGCTCTGCATACACCACTGGATTTTCAAAAATCAATGAAAGTTACCCTAAAAGTTACTTATTGTCGACGAGCAGGTGTGGTGAAAATTTGAGAAATATTCCTAAAACAATTTTCGAAATAGCTGGAAAAGGGTAAATTAAAAATAAAAGTTTTACGCCAGGTGTCTTAGTAGCGTTGCGGACATACGGGTTCTCGTATGAAAATTTTACAAGACATCTTTTTCCTTGCAAATTTTGTGTTCTTTCTTACTGTCTGAAAAAGTAAGAAAATCGTCAGTGGCGCGTGAAATATTCTTTAAAAGGGGATCATATTAACTCTGCCTACACCACTGGATTTTCGAAAATCGATGAAAGTTACCCTAAAAGTTGCTTATTGTCGAAGAGCAGGTGTGGTGAAATTTTGAGAAATATTCCTAAAACAGTTTTCGAAATAGCTGGAAAAAGGTAAATTAAAAATAAATGTTTTACGTCACGTGCCTTAGTAGCGCTGCGGACATACGGGTCCTCGTATGAAAATTTTACAAGACATCTTTTTTCTTGCAAATTTTGCGTTCTTTCTTACACTCTATGAAAAAGTAAGAAAATCGTCAGTTGCGCGTGAAATATTCTTTAAAAGGGGGTCATATTAACCCTGCCTACACCACTGGATTTTCAAAAATCAATGAAAGTTACCCTAAAAGTTGCTTATTGTCGACGAGCAGGTGTGGTGAAAATTTGAGAAACATTCCTAAAACAGTTTTCGAAATAGCTGGAAAAAGGTAAATTAAAAATAAAAGTTTTACGTCACATGCCTTAGTAGCGCTGAAGACAAACGGTTGCTCGTATCAAAATTTTACAAGACATCTTTTTCCTTGAAAATCCCGTGTACTTTCTTACTGTCTATGAAAAAATGAGAAAATAGTCAGTAGCACGTGAAATATTCCTGAGAAGGGGGTGATATTAACTCTGCCTCCACCACTGGATTTTCAAAAATCATTGAAAGTTATCCTAAAAGTTGCTTATTGTCGATGAGCAGGTGTGGTGAAAATTTGGGAAATATTCCTAAAACAGTTTTCGAAATAGCTGGAAAAAGGTAAATTAAAAATAAAAGTTTTACGCCACATGCCTTAGTAGCGCTGAAGACAAACGGTTGCTCGTATCAAAATTTTACAAAACATCTTTTACCTTGCAAATTTTGTGTTCTTTCTTAATGTCTATGAAAAAGTAAGAAAATCGTCAGTGGCGCGTGAAATATTCTTTAAAAGGGGGTCATATTAACTCTGCATACACCACTGGACTTTCAAAAATCAATGAAAGTTACCCTAAAAGTTGCTTATTGTCGACGAGTAGGTGTGGTGAAAATTTGAGAAATATTCCTAAAACAGTTTTCGAAATAGCTGGAAAAGGGTAAATTAAAAATAAAAGTTTTACGCCAGGTGTCTTAGTAGCGTTGCGGACATATGGGTCCTCGTATGAAAATTTTACAAGACATCTTTTTCCTTGCAAATTTTGTGTACTTCCTTGCTGCTTATGAAAAAGTAAGAGAATCGTCAGTGGCGCGTGAAATATTCTTTAAAAGGGGGTCATATTAGCTCTGCATACACCACTGGATTTTCGAAAATCGATCAAAGTTACCCTAAAAGTTGCTTATTGTCGAAGAGCAGGTGTGGTGAAATTTTGAGAAACATTCCTAAAACAGTTTTCGAAATAGCTGGAAAAGGGTAAATTAAAAATAAATGTTTTACGCCAGGTGTCTTAGTAGCGTTGCGGACATACGGGTTCTCGTATGAAAATTTTACAAGACATCATTTTTCTTGCAAATTTTGCGTTCTTTCTTACACTCTATGAAAAAGTAAGAAAATCGTCAGTTGCGCGTGAAATATTCTTTAAAAGGGGGTCATATTAACCCTGCCTACACCACTGGATTTTCAAAAATCAATGAAAGTTACCCTAAAAGTTGCTTATTGTCGAAGAGCAGGTGTGGTGAAAATTTGAGAAATATTTCTAAAACAGTTTTCGAAATAGCTGGAAAAAGGTAAATTAAAAATAAATGTTTTACGTCACGTGCCTTAGTAGCGCTGCGGACATAAGGGTCCTCGTATGAAAATTTTACAAGACATCTTTTTCCTTGCAAATTTTGTGTACTTCCTTACTGCTTATGAAAAAGTAAGAGAATCGTCAGTGGCGCGTGAAATATTCTTTAAAAGGGGGTCATATTAACTCTGCCTACACCACTGGATTTTCGAAAATCGATCAAAGTTACCCTAAAAGTTGCTTATTGTCGAAGAGCAGGTGTGGTGAAATTTTGAGAAACATTCCTAAAACAGTTTTCGAAATAGCTGGAAAAAGGTAAATTAAAAATAAATGTTTTACGTCACGTACCTTAGTAGCGCTGCAGACATACGGGTCCTCGTATGGAAATTTTACAACACATTTTTTCCTTGCAAATTTTGCGTTCTTTCTTACTGTCTATGAAAAAGTAAGAAAATCGTCAGTGGCGCGTGAAATATTCTTTAAAAGGGGATCATATTAACTCTGCCTACACCACTGGATTTTCAAAAATCAATGAAAGTTACCTTAAAAGTTGCTTATTGTCGACGAGCAGGTGTGGTGAAAATTTGAGAAATATTCCTAAACCAGTTTTCGAAATAGCTGAAAAAAAGGTAAATTAAAAATAAAAGTTTTACGTCACGTGCCTTAGTAGCGCTGCGGACATGGTCCTCGTATGAAAATTTTACAAGACATTTTTTTCCTTGCAAATTTTGTGTTCTTTCTTACTGTCTATGAAAAAGTAAGAAAATCGTCAGTGTCGCGTGAAATATTCTTTAAAAGAGGGTCATATTAACCCTGCCGACACCACTGGATTTTCAAAAATCAATTAAAGTTACCCTAAAAGTTGCTTATTGTCGTCGAGTAGGTGTGGTCAAAATTTGAGAAATATTCCTAAAACAGTTTTCGAAATAGCTGGAAAAAGGTAAATTAAAAATAAAAGTTTTACGTCACGTGCCTTAGTAGCGTTGCGGACATACGGGTCCTCGTATGAAAATTTTACAAGACATCTTTTTCCTTGCAAATTTTGTGTTCTTTCTTACTGTCTATGAAAAAGTAAGAAAATCGTCAGTGGCGCGTGAAATATTCCTTAAAAGGGGATCATATTAACTCTGCCTACACCACTGGATTTTCGAAAATCGATCAAAGTTACCCTAAAAGTTGCTTATTGTCGAAGAGCAGGTGTGGTGAAAATTTGAGAAATATTCCTAAAACAGTTTTCGAAATAGCTGGAAAAAGGTAAATTAAAAATAAATGTTTTACGTCACGTGCCTTAGTAGCGCTGCGGACATACGGGTCCTCGTATGAAAATTTTACAAGACATCTTTTTTCTTGCAAATTTTGCGTTCTTTCTTACACTCTATGAAAAAGTAAGAAAATCGTCAGTTGCGCGTGAAATATTCTTTAAAAGGGGGTCATATTAACCCTGCCTACACCACTGGATTTTCAAAAATCAATGAAAGTTACTCTAAAAGTTGCTTATTGTCGACGAGCAGGTGTGGTGAAAATTTGAGAAATATTCCTAAAACAGTTTTCAAAATAGCTGGAAAAAGGTAAATTAAAAATAAAAGTTTTACGCCACATGCCTTAGTAGCGCTGAAGACAAACGGTTGCTCGTATCAAAATTTTACAAGACATCTTTTTCCTTGAAAATTCTGTGTACTTTCTTACTGTCTATGAAAAAATGAGAAAATAGTCAGTGGCACGAGAAATATTCCTGAGAAGGGGGTGATATTAACTCTGCCTCCACCACTGGATTTTCAAAAATCATTGAAAGTTATCCTAAAAGTTGCTTATTGTCGATGAGCAGGTGTGGTGAAAATTTGGGAAATATTCCTAAAACAGTTTTCGGAATAGCTGGAAAAAGGTAAATTAAAAATAAAAGTTTTACGCCACATGCCTTAGTAGCGCTGAAGACAAACGGTTGCTCGTATCAAAATTTTACAAAACATCTTTTATCTTGCAAATTTTGTGTTCTTTCTTAATGTCTATGAAAAAGTAAGAAAATCGTCAGTGGCGCGTGAAATATTCTTTAAAAGGGGGTCATATTAACTCTGCATACACCACTGGACTTTCAAAAATCAATGAAAGTTACCCTAAAAGTTGCTTATTGTCGACGAGTAGGTGTGGTGAAAATTTGAGAAATATTCCTAAAACAGTTTTCGAAATAGCTGGAAAAGGGTAAATTAAAAATAAAAGTTTTACGCCAGGTGTCTTAGTAGCGTTGCGGACATACAGGTCCTCGTATGAAAATTTTACAAGACATCTTTTTCCTTGCAAATTTTGTGTACTTTCTTACTGCTTATGAAAAAGTAAGAAAATCGTCAGTGGCGCGTGAAATATTCTTTAAAAGGGGGTCATATTAACTCTGCATACACCACTGGATTTTCAAAAATCAATGAAAGTTACCCTAAAAGTTGCTTATTGTTGACGAGCAGGTGTGGTAAAAATTTGAGAAATATTCCTAAAACAGTTTTCGAAATAGCTGGAAAAAGGTAAATTAAAAATAAAAGTTTTACATCACGTGCCTTAGTAGCGTGGCGGACATACGGGTCCTCGTATGAAAATTTTACAAGACATCTTTTTCCTTGCAAATTTTGTGTTCTTTCTTACTGTCTATGAAAAAGTAAGAAAATCGTCAGTGGCGCGTGAAATATTCTTTAAAAGGGGGTCATATTAACCCTGCCTACACCACTGGATTTTCAAAAATCAATGAAAGTTATCCTAAAAGTTGCTTATTGTCGACGAGCAGGTGTGGTGAAAATTTGAGAAATATTCCTAAAACGGTTTTCGAAATAGCTGGAAAAAGGTAAATTAAAAATAAAAGTTTTACGTCACGTGCCTTAGTAGCGTGGCGGACATACGGGTCCTCGTATGAAAATTTTACAAGACATCTTTTTCCTTGCAAATTTTGTGTTCTTTTTTACTGTCTATGAAAAAGTAAGAAAATCGTCAGTGGCGCGTGAAATATTCTTTAAAAGGGGGTCATATTAACCCTGCCTACACCACTGGATTTTCAAAAATCAATGAAAGTTATCCTAAAAGTTGCTTATTGTCGACGAGCAGGTGTGGTGAAAATTTGAGAAATATTCCTAAAACGGTTTTCGAAATAGCTGGAAAAAGGTAAATTAAAAATAAAAGTTTTACGTCACGTGCCTTAGTAGCGTGGCGGACATACGGGTCCTCGTATGAAAATTTTACAAGACATCTTTTTCCTTGCAAATTTTGTGTTCTTTCTTACTGTCTATATGAAAAAGTAAGAAAATCGTCAGTGGCGCGTGAAATATTCCTTAAAAGGGGGTCATATTAACTCTGCCTACACCACTGGATTTTCGAAAATCGATCAAAGTTACCCTAAAAGTTGCTTATTGTCGAAGAGCAGGTGTGGTGAAAATTTGAGAAATATTCCTAAAACAGTTTTCGAAATAGCTGGAAAAAGGTAAATTAAAAATAAAAGTTTTACGCCACATGCCTTAGTAGCGCTGAATACAAATGGTTGCTCGTATCAAAATTTTACAAGACATCTTTTTCCTTGCAAATTTTGTGTTCTTTCTTACTGTCTATGAAAAAGTAAGAAAATCGTCAGTGGCGCGTGAAATATTCTTTAAAAGGGGGTCATATTAACTCTGCATACACCACTGGATTTTCAAAATCAATGAAAGTTACCCTAAAAGTTGCTTATTGTCGACGAGCAGGTGTGGTGAAAATTTGAGAAATATTCCTAAAACAGTTTTCGAAATAGCTGGAAAAAGGTAAATTAAAAATAAAAGTTTTACGCCAGGTGTCTTAGTAACGTTGCGGACATACGGGTCCTCGTATGAAAATTTTACAAGACATCTTTTTCCTTGCAAATTTTGTGTACTTTCTTACTCTCTATGAAAAAGTAAGAAAATCATCAGTGGCGCGTGAAATATTCTTTAAAAGGGGGTTATATTAACTCTGCCTACACCACTGGATTTTCGAAAATCGATGAAAGTTATCCTAAAAGTTGCTTATTGTCGACGAGCAGGTGTGGTGAAAATTTGAGAAATATTCCTAAAACAGTTTTCGAAATAGCTGGAAAAAGGTAAATTAAAAATAAAAGTTTTACGTCACGTGCCTTAGTAGCGTGGCGGACATACGGGTCCTCGTATGAAAATTTTACAAGACATCTTTTTCCTTGCAAATTTTGTGTTCTTTTTTACTGTCTATGAAAAAGTAAGAAAATCGTCATTGGCGCGTGAAATATTCTTTAAAAGGGGGTCATTCTAACCCTGCCTACACCACTGGATTTTCAAAAATCAATGAAAGTTATCCTAAAAGTTGCTTATTGTCGACGAGCAGGTGTGGTGAAAATTTGAGAAATATTCCTAAAACGGTTTTCGAAATAGCTGGAAAAAGGTAAATTAAAAATAAAAGTTTTACGTCACGTGCCTTAGTAGCGTGGCGGACATTCGGGTCCTCGTATGAAAATTTTACAAGATATTTTTTTCCTTGCAAATTTTGTGTTCTTTCTTACTGTCTATGAAAAAGTAAGAAAATCGTCAGTGGCGCGTGAAATATTCTTTAAAAGGGGGTCTTATTAACCCTGCCTACACCACTGGATTTTCAAAAATCAATGAAAGTTATCCTAAAAGTTGCTTATTGTCGACGAGCAGGTGTGGTGAAAATTTGAGAAATATTCCTAAAACGGTTTTCGAAATAGCTGGAAAAAGGTAAATTAAAAATAAAAGTTTTACGTCACGTGCCTTAGTAGCGTGGCGGACATGCGGGTCCTCGTATGAAAATTTTACAAGACATCTTTTTCCTTGCAAATTTTGTGTTCTTTCTTACTGTCTATGAAAAAGTAAGAAAATCGTCAGTGGCGCGTGAAATATTCCTTAAAAGGGGGTCATATTAACTCTGCCTACACCACTGGATTTTCGAAAATCGATCAAAGTTACCCTAAAAGTTGCTTATTGTCGAAGAGCAGGTGTGGTGAAAATTTGAGAAATATTCCTAAAACAGTTTTCGAAATAGCTGGAAAAAGGTAAATTAAAAATAAATGTTTTACGCCACATGCCTTAGTAGCGCTGTAGACAAACGGTTGCTCGTATCAAAATTTTACAAGACATCTTTTTCCTTGCAAATTTTGCGTTCTTTCTTACTGTCTATGAAAAAGTAAGAAAATCGTCAGTGGCGCGTGAAATATTCTTTAAAAGGGGGTCATATTAACTCTGCATACACCACTGGATTTTCAAAATCAATGAAAGTTACCCTAAAAGTTGCTTATTGTCGACGAGCAGGTGTGGTGAAAATTTGAGAAATATTCCTAAAACAGTTTTCGAAATAGCTGGAAAAAGGTAAATTAAAAATAAAAGTTTTACGCCAGGTGTCTTAGTAACGTTGCGGACATACGGGTCCTCATATGAAAATTTTACAAGACATCTTTTTCCTTGCAAATTTTGTGTACTTTCTTACTCTCTATGAAAAAGTAAGAAAATCGTCAGTGGCGCGTGAAATATTCTTTAAAAGGGGGTCATATTAACTCTGCCTACACCACTGGATTTTCGAAAATCGATGAAAGTTACCCTAAAAGTTGCTTATTGTCGACGAGCAGGTGTGGTGAAAATTTGAGAAATATTCCTAAAACAGTTTTCGAAATAGCTGGAAAAAGGTAAATTAAAAATAAAAGTTTTACGTCACGTGCCTTAGTAGCGTGGCGGACATACGGGTCCTCGTATGAAAATTTTACAAGACATTTTTTTCCTTGCAAATTTTGTGTTCTTTCTTACTGTCTATGAAAAAGTAAGAAAATCGTCAGTGGCGCGTGAAATATTCTTTAAAAGGGGGTCATATTAACCCTGCCTACACCACTGGATTTTCAAAAATCAATGAAAGTTATCCTAAAAGTTGCTTATTGTCGACGAGCAGGTGTGGTGAAAATTTGAGAAATATTCCTAAAACGATTTTCGAAATAGCTGGAAAAAGGTAAATTAAAAATAAAAGTTTTACGTCACGTGCCTTAGTAGCGTGGCGGACATACGGGTCCTCGTATGAAAATTTTACAAGACATCTTTTTCCTTGCAAATTTTGTGTTCTTTCTTACTGTCTATGAAAAAGTAAGAAAATCGTCAGTGGCGCGTGAAATATTCCTTAAAAGGGGGTCATATTAACTCTGCCTACACCACTGGATTTTCGAAAATCGATCAAAGTTACCCTAAAAGTTGCTTATTGTCGAAGAGCAGGTGTGGTGAAAATTTGAGAAATATTCCTAAAACAGTTTTCGAAATAGCTGGAAAAAGGTAAATTAAAAATAAATGTTTTACGCCACATGCCTTAGTAGCGCTGTAGACAAACGGTTGCTCGTATCAAAATTTTACAAGACATCTTTTTCCTTGCAAATTTTGCGTTCTTTCTTACTGTCTATGAAAAAGTAAGAAAATCGTCAGTGGCGCGTGAAATATTCTTTAAAAGGGGGTCATATTAACCCTGCCTACACCACTGGATTTTCAAAAATCAATGAAAGTTATCCTAAAAGTTGCTTATTGTCGACGAGCAGGTGTGGTGAAAATTTGAGAAATATTCCTAAAACAGTTTTCGAAATAGCTGGAAAAGGGTAAATTAAAAATAAAAGTTTTACGCCAGGTGTCTTAGTAGCGTTGCGGACATATGGGTCCTCGAATGAAAATTTTACAAGACATCTTTTTACTTGCAAATTTTGTGTACTTTCTTACTGTCTATGAAAAAGTAAGAAAATCGTCAGTGGCGCGTGAAATATTCTTTAAAAGGGGGTCATATTAACTCTGCCTACACTACTGGATTTTCAAAAATCAATGAAAGTTGCACTAAAAGTTGCTTATTGTCGAAGAGCAGATGTGGTGAAAATTTGAGAAATATTCCTAAAACAGTTTTCGAAATAGCTGGAAAAAGGTAAATTAAAAATAAATGTTTTACGTCACGTGCCATAGTAGCGCTGCGGACATACGGGTCCTCGTATGAAAATTTTACAAGACATCTTTTTCCTTGCAAATTTTGCGTTCTTTCTTACTGTCTATGAAAAAGTAAGGAAATCGTCAGTGGCGCGTGAAATATTCTTTAAAAGGGGGTCATATTAACTCTGCATTCACCACTGGATTTTCAAAAATCAATGAAAGTTACCCTAAAAGTTGCTTATTGTCGACGAGCAGGTGTGGTGAAAATTTGAGAAATATTCCTAAAACAGTTTTCGAAATAACTGGAAAAAGGTAAATTAAAAATAAATGTTTTACGTCACGTGTCTTAGTAGCGCTGCAGACATAGGGTACTCGTATCAAAATTTTACAAGACATCTTTTTCCTTGCAAATTTTGTGTACTTTCTTACTGTCTATGAAAAAGTGAGAGAATCGTCAGTGGCTCGTGAAATATTCTTGAAAAGGAGGTCATATTAACCCTGCCTACACCACTGGATTTTCAAAAATCAATGGAAGTTGCCCTAGAAGTTGCTTATTTTCGACGAGCAGGTGTGGTGAAAATTTAAGACATCTTTTTCCTTAGTACACAGAAATTTTCGTAAAACGGTTTTTGAGATAGCTGGAAAAAGATAAGCATTGCAGGCATATGATTGCCTATATCAAAATTTTACAATATATATTTTTTCTTGCAAATTTTGTGTATTTTCTTAATGTGGATAAAAAAAAAAGAAAATACTCATGGGCGTCACGTCACATTGACCCTGTACCAGAAATACTTGAAAATCAGCCTAAAAGTTGCTTATTGTCGATGAGCACGTGTGGTGAATACTTGAGAAATTTTCAACAGTTTTAAAAAAAAAAAGGTAAATCAAAATTATGCCACATGTTAGTAGCGTTGCAAACATATATGGTTGCTCATATCAAAATTTTACAATTACATTTTAAAAAATGGGTCATGATGGTCATATCTATGCCACTAAATTTTTAAAAATACATAATATCTCCCTAATAGTTGCTTATTGTCGAAGAGTTTGTGAAAATTTGTCAGGTTTTCCTAAAACGGTTTATGAGATCCTTGAAAAGTGATAAATTAAAAATAGGAACTTTACGCTGCGTGTCTTAGCAGTGCGGAGAATTGAAAAACAGTAATTTAAAATTCAATGTGCATCATTATTTGTATATCCGTGAGTGTGAAATATTTAATACATACGGCTATATCAAATTTATTATTTTATTTGTTCATTATTTTTTTAGTCGCATCAACCAGAGAGAGGACAATACAGAAGGTGAAAACCAGATGACATATGGCGAAGAGTGTGCCCCTTAGTGTGTGACATCACCAGGAAACTGATGGGAGAGAACTTTGTCGAGATCGTTAGCCTAACAGACAACCGCCACAGGTGTGATGCTTTCAGACGTGCCATCCAGCACGTATGTTAAGACGAACACCAATGTCTGAACACCAATGAAACCACAATCATCAACCCCATCTACTAAGGTGCGGGATACACGATTGACTGAAGTTGATGGGCAACTTTTATTTTATACATGAGTTGTCCTTTGACTTTGGACCCTCGTGCTATCCTGAAATATTCATCGAAACATCTGCTGCATTCTTCAAATACAAATAAAACTAGCCATATTAAAATAATAAAATTTACTGGATTTAATTTTGCAATTTCTCCTTTGGTTTCTAAGATGAACACTATATTTTAAAATACTCAGAATTTTATTATATTCTGAAACAAATAGTTCCAAATTTTTTTTCAGGCGACATTCGTTTATGGTCTATTAGAATTCCTACAAATTTCTCTTTCTCATTCTTGTTATATTTACAAAAAAAATAGTTCCAACATTTTTCAGTAGATGGAGCCACATATATTTTACACACCAATGCCTGTCCTAAGATACCCTAGGGAAAGATACCCACAAGGGTGGGGAAGGGTTGGGATCATATAGCAGACGACGTTCACTTCCCTTACTGTCTTAGAATTTTGCAAATTTCTCTTTTAGTTCTCATTTTTGTTATATTTGGGGAAAAAATAGTTCCAACATTTTTCACTAGATGGAGCCACATATATTTTACACACCAATGCCTGCCCTAAGATACCCTAGGGAAAGATACCCACAAGGGTGGGGAAGGGTTGGGATCATATAGCAGACGACGTTCATTTACTGTCTTTTAGAATTTTTTGCAAATTTCTCTTTTAATTCTCATTCTTGTTATATTTGGAGAAAAAATTGTTCCAACATTTTTCACTAGATGGAGCCACATATATTTTACACACCAATGTCTGCCCTAAGATACCCTAGGTAAAGATACCCACAAGGGTGGGGAAGGGTTGGGATCATATAGCAGACGACGTTCACTTCTCTTACTGTCTTTTAGAATTTTGCATATTTTTCTTTTAGTTCTCATTCTTGTTAAATTTGGAGAAAAAATAGTTCCAACATTTTTCAGTAGATGGAGCCACATATATTTTACACACCAATGTCTGCCCTAAGATACCCTAGGTAAAGATACCCACAAGGGTGGGGAAGGGTTGGGATCATATAGCGGACGACGCTCACTTCTCTTACTGTCTTTTAGAATTTTGCAAATTTCTCATTTAGTTTCTAAGATGAAGTTTATATTTTATAATACTTAGTATTTTTATATTGTTAATAAGTGTTTATTATTATGAAATATTTTGAGAAAGAGAGAAATATACTCCCCCTTATTGCAATGGAATTACTGAATGATTCATTAAAAATCGTAAGTACTGTATACTCTCCAACAGATATTCATAAGTGTCATGTAAGTTGCGCCATCTATCTAAAAACACCAGAACCAACAATTTGTCTTGTCAAAATAAATTTATGATTTTTCCAGTCTAAATTTAAGAAGTTTCTAGGTTTCAAAATCGCAAACAGCAAGTTTTTCTTATCAAACATAAAATAGAAATTTTTTTGACATTTGAATTTTTGAGTATCTTACCCTAATATCCCCAGGATCGAGATCAGTCAGTGAATGGTTTGTACTGACATCTATTGAGAAATATCGGAATCAACAATTTCATCCCTTCGAAATCTAAATTTAAGTAGATAGTTTTATATTTAAAATTTTGCAATAAATATAGCTACAATTCCAAAGACGAGATATAAAGTATGGAGATGCAGGGTCACTTACCTTGATAATTTTGTTTAGATATTTGTCGGCTAGTTGTAAACATTTTCCTTACAGTAAATAATAGTATCGTGGAGGGATTAATTTAAAAGAGCACGAAGGTCCGAAGTCCATGGACAACTCTATTTATAAATACGAGTTGCCCAATAACTTCAATCAGTCGTGTCTTTAGTTCCTCCACGCCAGGCTGCCCATCCACAGGAGATGAAGGATGACTTACCTTTGTAATGAGGTTGTGACTTCTCTTTGCTGTATGGCACGTCTGACAGCATCATGCCAATGGGCTCGCGGTGCCCCTGATGCCATGATGTCTGTGTAATAATAATAGTAGGCAAGAGTAACTTAACCTAAATAGACAAACATAAAAATGAGATTACTGATAGGTCCATATAAAGAGTGACATTTATAGTAAGATATCAATTTTACAGGTTAATACACATTAAACTAATGAAACGAAACACAGATTTAAAAATTAAATATATACATAATTGTAAAACTTAAGAAGTAGGGATTATGAGTAGAGAAACATGAAAAGGGATAGTGATGGTACAGTTATGAAAACTAATTTTTTAAAGTAAGGTTTGCAAGAAGTTCTAGGATGAAGTTTCACTATACATCTAATAATTCTTGTTTCTCTGTTTTTTCTGTTTTTTTTTCCTTATGGGTTGCGGTGCCGAAGCCCCGCTGTACTGAAGCTTAAGCTTATTGTACCCCATAGTCTCGTTATCCCATTAATCCCGTTCCTCTCCAAAAAGAGAGTATACGATCAATGGGAGCTCTGGCTATTTCTTCCTGCATTCTGGATTATCTTGCACATGTTAGTTAGCAGTGTCCTGTTAGGATTCCCACTGCACATCTCAGATGTTTTCTGCTCAGCTTTAGCAATTCGTTGGTCAATACAAGATATGTTTCTGACTCAATAGTTCCTTTACCATTCCTCTTGCGGTATTGTATGATATCCCGCAGGATGGCTCAGGTCCCATCAAGGCTGTTTTTGCGCCTTCTTTGGCCAGCTTATCTGCTTTTTCGTTGCCTTCATTGCCCTGGTGTCCTCGCGTCAACTCCAGTTGTATACTGTTGTGTTCCGCCAGTTTCGCTAGGAATTCAAGGCAGTCTTTTACTGTTTTGAAACGTATCTCTACTGCATTCAGAGCTTTGATAGCTGCTTGACTGTCAGTGATGATGCGGATTCTTTTGTCAGTATATGACCTCCGTATCATTTTTTGTGCACAGATTTCTATGGCTGTGACTTCTGCTTGGAACACCGTTGCGGTACTGCCCAGGTTCAGATTGATGTCTGTCCCTGGTTGGTCCCCCGTAACACCTGCTCCAGTACTACTTGACGTTTTCGATCCGTCAGTATACCATATGGTATCATTTGGATGTCTTCGCAGTTGCCTTGTTCCTTCCTCTTCCCTATCGGGTATGTATACCCTGAAGGTCTTTGTGAAGTTGTGGCTTATGCTGATTCTATCTGACTGCATATCTAGTAGTCGATTTTTTTCTATTTGTTGGAATATTTCGGTGTGGTCCCATGTCCGTTTATTTTCAGCCTGTACACCGCCAACAGTGCCTCACTCTCCACCACTAACTGTAATGGGGGCAGGCAAAGTAGCGCTTCCACGGCTGTGGTAGGCGTTGTTGACATTGCTCCCGTTATACCTAGACATGCCAGTCTTTGTACTTTCCGTAGTTTTCTCATTGCCTCCCCTTTTCCGGCTTTATGCCACCAGATCAGGGAGGCATAGGTTATTATTGGTACTACAACCCTTTGGTACAGCCAGTGCACCATTCTTGGTTGTAGTCCCCAGTTTTTACCTACCATTCTTCTGCTGGCCCATAAGGCCCGCGTAGCTTTGGTAGTCACTCTGTCTAGATGTGCATTGAAGTTTAATTTGGTATCTAGAATCAGTCCCAAATATTTCACTTCATTGCTCACCTGCAATTCGTTTCCCCGGAGATATAATCTTCCCAGGTTGAGTTTCCTCTTTCTTGTGAAGGCGACCACAGTGGTCTTCCCTGGATTCACGGAAAGACCTTCCTGGGTACACCATCTGTCTACCATAACGAGAGCTCGCTGCATCTTTTCTGATGCAGCACCCTCGTGTTTTCCTGTTACCAGGATGGCAATATCATCTGCGTAGCCTTGCGCATATATTCCCCGCTGTTCCAGTCGAGATAGGAGCTCGTCCGCGACCAGGCACCATAGGAGAGGAGATAAGACCCCCCCTGCGGGCACCCTCTGGTCAAGAACACCTCCTCTTTCGTGGATCCTAGCGTGGACTGAATTTTCCTAGTTCTGAGTGCTGAGTCGATCCATCTTGTTATTGACTTTTCGACTCCGCGCCTCTTCACTGCATCACTAAGTGAGTCAAATGAGGTATTGTCAAAAGCACCCTAGAGGGTGCTTTTGACAATAGACATAGATGTCTAAGAAGGCTCCTATGGCAGTTTCTTTGCTGTCTAGGATCCTTTCTATTTTTTGAGTAAGCTCATGTATTGCTAACTCACAAGATTTTCCTGTTTGGTAGGCATACTGGTTTCGATGTAGAGGTTCTGTACTCAGTTTATCGTCCCTATCAACCAGCTTCTCCAAGGTTTTCAGGAGAAATTATGTTAGACTAATAGGTCAGAAGGATTTTGCCTGGGCGTAGGTATCACGCCCTGGTTTTGGTATGAATACCACCTTTATCTTCCGCCAGCCAGTTGGCACATAACCCAGGGCCAGACTGGCCCTGAATAATGTGCACAGTATTTTCACTCCCTGTTGGAGTAGAGCTGGAAATATTCCATTCAGCCCTGGTGACTTGTATGGTTCAAATGAATTGATTGCCCATACAAGTCTTGTTTTGTTTATTATCTTATTTGCGGTTTTCCAGTCCTCCTTTGATGCCCTTATTGATATGTCTTCGGGTGGACCGCTTCTGTCTTGTGGGGTGGTTACACTGCCTGGGAAATGTGTCTCTAGTAATAAATCTAAAGTCTCCTTCTCAGTGTTTGTGTACTCACCTTGTTGTCTTTGCAGTGATCCAATCTTGCCCTGATTGTCTCTCTGCAAGATTTTCTGGAGTCTAGCAGCTTCTGGAGTATTTTCTATCTCCTCGCAATGCTTCCTCCATGATTTGGTTTTTGCTTCTCTAATGGTGTAAACGTATTTCAGACAGGCCGTTTTGTATTCGTCCCATCTGCCAGTCCTTTTAGCCTGGTTGAACAGTGTCCGAACCTCCGCCCTTCTGAAGGAGAACTCGCGGTTCCACCATGGGGTTTCACGCTTGGCTCCTCTCTCTTTCAGAGGGCAGCTTGACTCGAAAGCTGTTATTACTGCTGTGGTTATTAAGTCACTCAACAGTTTTACTTCCGCCGGTGTTTGTGGTCTTGATGGGCAGACCTTCATGTAGTCGAAATACAGACAGTGCCGGTTTTGCATATAAGCTAAGTAAGCGCCAGCTTAGGGCCTCGCATTTGGGGGGGCCTCAGATTTCATACGCAGATCTGCGCGTTTATTTTATTAAAAGAGAAAGCTTCTTCGAAAATCATACCTAGCGCTTAGGGTCTCCTGTTACCTAAAACAAGCCCTGCAGGTATTTAAATAAATACCTCCTCAGATTTTGTTATACTAATACTCCTGACAGATTTTTAAAATCTAGAAATAGCGCGAAAATTGTAAAGAGGCATAATGTCATGGCTTCTAGTAGATACAGTTAATACCTCCTAGCATCTCTGTTATCCTAACACCATCGATATTAGAGAAATGGAACTACGATGCCCCTAGTATTGAATAAATATCACCTGAAAATTCTCTGAATCCATCAGCAACCATCTCATATCTTGGAAACAAAAAGAAGTGAAGTTAATCATTGTAATCACAAAGTCATTTGACTTCAGAATGACCAAAATCCGGTAGAACATAAAATAGTTACACCATTTTTACATTCTACATGAATTTTTAACTGCTTATAAGCAGTTGAAATATTTGAGGACGATAGGCTCAGTTTGGAAAAAAACGCCAATACTCCGTACAGTACTAGTAAGGGAGCCCGTGACATAATTTTTTGTAAAATTTGTTTAAATTTATTTTCTATTTTTTGTGTTACATTTAGATTGAATGTGATTTTTGAGTTGTTACCACAAAATCAACTCCTGCGGCGCACCAGCGGGCCAATGCCTAACAGGAATTTTTCTGCTCCTGCCAAAGCCATGTTCCGACAAATGGCCGGCAGCAGAAGTTTTTTAATAATTTCAAGTAATAAACTACTCGCAAAAAAATTTCAGCTTTAATTTCTGTCAATTGACTTTATTTATGTTAATGATGGAGCACGCCGGTCTACTACAATGAAGGTGGCAGGAAATCATTTTCCATCATACTGTAATGTCAATAAAGGACACAAAAAATATCAACTTTAACACGTTCACTGCTGATGTCGCCATATTTGAAGTTATATATTAATATGATCGAAAAAAAAACACGTTTAAAGAAACATAGCAATTAAATGTCGCTGGTTCCTGTACTATACGTAATATATCCTAAAATTGTTAAATCCAAGATATTAGACAGCCAACAATACCGCAAGACATATAGTGCTTTCAACAGTAATGTTGGTTGCCTACAGATTTTATAATTTTATAGCAATCTTTGAAGGGTTTCAGAAAAACTGTATGGCAATTATTGGTAAACTTTCAGTCTCATAAGCAACTAAAGATATTTTACTTAGTATGTCCCAGTAAACACACACAGGTTAAAAAAACGTTTGAAAATAACTATAACCAAACGTTACATAAACGTAACTAATATTCGATGAATAAACGCAAAAATGTCGAAGAGATCCACGGAGTTTTCCACTATTAAATAGACTACTAATCAACGTTAGTTAATTAAGGTATTTTAACGTTTTTATTATTGGTGGAAAACACTTAATATTATTTACTTTTTTTATAGTAAACCAACATACGTCAGAAAGACATTTTAAAATCACTTTATATCAACGTGAATAATATTCGTTGCATAAACGCAAAAATGTCGCCGAGATCCACGGAGTTTTCCACTATTTCATAGACCACTAATCAACGTTAGTTAATTAAGCTGTTTTAACGTTTTCACTATTGGTGAAAAACACGTAATATCATTTATAGTAAACCAATATACATTGTAAAAACATTTTAAAATCACTTTATATAAACGTGAATAATAATCGTCGAATAAACGCAAGAATGTCGCCGAGATCCACGGAGTTTTCCACTACCCAGTGGGCACACATACATTCAAAAAACATTAAAATAGGATTCAAAACCACACATTATTATAGGGTTTTTAGAAACGAGTTGATTCAACGAAAAAATGTCGCGCGAAGAAATGGATCAGCCATCTAGACAATTAATAGGTTAAACACCCACTGGTTTTATCATAAAACCAGAGTGGGTGATTAAAACCTTATAAACAGATACCATAAAATGTTTATGCTATCTCGGCCCAGCCACAGAATAATGATTTTTAACCTGATTGTTATAAGATCCATCCTAAAAATCGATGTTCCCTGAAAGAATTTGAACATTGCATCAATGTTATTTATTTTCTATAAATTCATAAGAGTATAAGATAAAGTATGACTGATTATAGTTAGTGGTTTGTATGTGGCGCCATCTAGAAATAGTTTCTGCAACAAACTACATGGTAAGCAAGCAAATTTTATGCGTTAAAGTAGATGAGTAGAAAAACGTTAAAAAAACGTCATCTACCATTTATTTCACCTTTAGATTTAGAATGTCTGCATTTTAATCAATTATCTTAACGTTGTATAAAAACGTTTTTTTCCTTTAAATAAAATTACCTACTATATTATATTAATGCAATTTCATTTCACAAACGTTACATTTAGCAGGTTGTTACAAGTTCTCATTATATGAATGTGTATTATACGTTAATATATCAGTAAAATAAACGTTCTGATCAAAACGTTTTAGTTCAGTAATCTCTTCCACTACTGGTTGGGAATGTGTGTAAGAGTAAAGTATTTTATAGATTTTATTTATAACATTTTACAACAGAATTTTATGCGCTGGTATAGATCGGTAGAAAAACGTTTAAAAAACGTAACCTTCTACCATTTATTTCAAATAATTTAAAAATCCTTTGCAATTAGTAAGTTGGAAACAACAGTTATTTTAACGTTATAAAAAATACGTTTTATTTTTCTTTAAATAAAACGTTTGAATCGCCGTATTAAATATATGTAATAAAAAACGTTAACCTTGTTCGTTGTTGTCCTTATTACATATTTGTGAGAAAAACGAACCACCTATAATCAATATATGGTTGATTTTCTTTATTATATCAGTGTTTCTTCGACGTCAAATATTGTCACTTTTTTACGTTATAATATTATGTTAAATAAATGTTTATTAAATAATATCTAATAACGGATAGTTGTAAAACGGGTCTAGGACATTTGAGGATCAACGCCGCTTTTATAAGTGAGTTTAACGTCTCATAACTCCATTATAATAATTACTATATGTTAATATGTGGTGATAAAACAGGCACAAAGTATATTATTGTTCAACGTCACATTGATCTGAAATATAAACGTTTTAAAAACACGTTGAATTAAACTCCACGACTAAACCTAAAGTTAATATATTTTCTTACATCAACGTACAACATCAAAATTTCCTTACATCATCAATGTTGTGTCAACATACTTTCGTTGCTCTTTTTCATCTTTATAACACTACGTTTATCGGATATAAAATAAACCACCTGTAATCAATATATGGTTGATTTTCTCTATTATATCAATGTTTCTTCATCGTCAGAGTATGCATTTTTACGTCATAATGTTACGTTTAATAAAGGTTTATTAAATAATATGTAACAACGGAGAGTTGCAAAATGGGTCGACGATATGTGAGGATCAACGTCGCTTTTATAAGTGAATTCAACGTGTCATAACTACGTTGAAAAAATGTTATAATTAAACTAATGGTTACAACATTCATTACCTTAACGTTATATTAACGTCGAAAAACAATGACCAATAAAATCAACGTTCACTTTTTCAATTCAACGCTTACAACGTTATATCGACGTTTAATAAACGTAGGTGTGTTTACTGGGGTGTACAGGTGTAAAATCTCAAACCTAAACTTAGTTTTTTTACACTCTAGAAAAATAAATGGCACATCACTTTATTTACGACACCCCACTAAATATTCACTGGCGATCCCTTCTATATATACAGCCAACTCTGTTATAAAAGAAATGCTTCATTGGATTTTTATTAATTTTAAAACCACCCCGAAAATTTGGAGTACAATATACTGCCCTCTCGACCTTCTCGTGAGTGGTTTTTTAAATAGTTGTAGAAAGGTGCAGAAACAATGCTATTTTATATGGTCCACTCCCAGAATTACTTTTCAAATGACTTCTACGTGGAGGGATGCGATAAAAGAAGGCATCCGAAAGCTACTTTCCTAACGTAATCCTAACGTAATGCACCATTTTTCATTTTTTTTTAATTTCCATAAAAATTTGAACTCTTTCTTCAATTTACTCTTCGTGCTTGTAGGTCTAGCATTCTCCAGTCACCTTGGGATGTATAAAAACATATCGCCTAAAATATCACGAAGTGACATATCCCATTTTTTCAAATTTTACAGAAAAGCAATAAAGTTTAATAATATCAGAGTGAACAATATAAATACATACTACAAACACAGTATTTTTAAGTTACTGCATTAATCATTGAAGCGGCTACCAACAGGAAACTATAGCTTTGTTCAAAAACCCTGCACTATCTGCACCAGTGCAAATGTATCTCTCTTCAACTTATGTGAAGTCTCACTCTATCTCCTTCTATTTTCTACAGTGGTGCAGATAGTGTTAGAACCTCTGCACGTACGTCACGAGGTCGTTGCCTGGATGATAATAGTATATTATTCAACGAGCGGTAATGTAGGTAATAACTCACGCAGATGAAAGTTTACAGCACGAGCCGTAGGCGAGTGCTGTGATTCATCAACGATTCATCACGATTATAACAATAAATATTAAATTGAGAAAATTTTGTTTAAATTACTGCTTGTTTATTAATAAAATTAACTGTAAAATTTAATATTTGTTCACCCTTTTATATTTGTTGTCTTCAAAGATTTAGCCACCTTTAAGCGGAGGTAGAATGTGATTTTTAATCGAAATACCTAGTGCATAAACTGCTTGTAGACAAAAAATCAGCTTTGTAGATTAAAAGCAAAACTGCAATAGCCCGGAGCGCATATTCGGTCAAAAGTCTTGTTTTTATGTCAGAGAAAAAAATTAAAAAAGCGTCGGAAAGCTCAATCAATTCTCTTTACATAAGCTGTCTACAAATGTTTCAAAAAAAACGATAATTATCGAGATATTCGAGGAAATGTAAGAAATTACACGTTTTCCTATAGAGTGTATGTAAATCTTAAAAAATAATTTTTCTCAGAAACCTTTGTTTCGAAGGGCCAAGATTAACAGAGCGTCAAAGTAGTACATGATATTAAGTGAACATCGTATATGAGATCGATTTTAGTTAATTACAGATTAATTACGGTGACAAAATGGCAAGGGCGGATCTAGAAATTTCAATAATTTTTTTCTCGTCTGTGGCACATGGGACCCATACGAAATATGGGAATTAACATCTCTAACGACCCCTAAAGATCTTGAAAAAGCAGTTTGCGTCCCCAGGTCGCGGTACAATGTCGCGACGTAAAGAGGAAGTCTTCCTGTTTAAAATAATTTCTTTTTGTCATATGCATTTTACTTTTCATAAAAATACAACAATATATTTTGAAGTTTATGAAAATATTTTCATTACTAACTGAGATACACGAATTGAAATTTTGTGATTTACAATTTAACAAATCACAAAATTTCAATTCGTTGTATCTCAGTTAGTAATGAAAATATTTTCATAAACTTCAAAACATGTTGTATTTTTATGAAATGTAAAATGCATGACAAAAAAAAAAATTTAAACGGGAGTCCCTAGACCTGGGGGGGTAAGTGAATTTTGAAAATTTTTTTCGCAAACTGCTTTTTCAAAATTTTTAAGGGGTCGTTAGAGAAGTGCTTCTCGAGATGTTATTTCCCATATTTCGCATGGGTCCCATGTGCCACAAAGGAGAAAAAATTTATTGAAATTTCTAGATCTGCCCTTGCAAAATGGAGAAATTTTACCGAAAAACAAAAAAGCCCAAATCCCGCCCCCTCTAATTCCTTCATTTTTGTCGGAATTAAAAAAATTAAAAAAAGAGTTTTAGCAAATTTAATTCAAGATTAAAAAGTTGCCAACTGTAGAAGCTCAAAATTTGCGATTTTTTGCCGTACATGGCCAACATTTCAGTAGTTATCTCTGAAACGAAAAAAAAAAAATCAAAATTCTGATAGTATAGCAAAAGATTCGTAATGGAAAATGCTTGTTTGACCTTGTTTTTATTTCGAGCTAACTCCCACCATTTCGGAGATATCTGCGAAAAATAACAAAAAACAGCTTACATTTCGGAGTCGAAAAAATTGCAAAAACATGCAATCTTGAGACGTTCATATTTTTCGAAAAACACCATTGGGACGGCCGTACAATGTCGCGACGTAAAGAGGAAGTCTTCCAGATAAACCTGAACCTGATCGTAAATTGCACGGCGAAATTCGAAAATTCGGCTCGGCACGAACGAAACAAAAGTAGCATTTTGTGACATTTCAGAAAATATTTATAGATATTAACGCGAATAATCTGTCACTACTTCCCTGGCTTCACCTTCGTGTGTTGTGCGTTACATCGATTGGACAGGCTAGGCATGAAGATAAAGGTGATTGGCTCTGTACCTAGTGTACCTACGCAGTGTTACCAATTGGTGGGTATTTACCCGAATTGCGGGAATTTTAGTGATGTGTGGGTATTTTTGTGGGTAATGGCTTCATGTGGGTAAAATGCGGGTATTTTGAGATCTGGCACCAGTGAGCTCTATACATATTGGAGTGTGCTCGCAAGGAGGGTGAAGCTCGCATCCGCAGGTTCTCTGTCTCCGTTGCCTAATACATAATTTAACAACTGCGAGGGAGACACTATTGTTCGAGTTCACTCCATTGGCTATTTTCTTTCGTGCTCGTTCAAAGTGAACACAATCAGTAAGCAACCAATAGAGATCAAAAGCAAAAATACCTAGATTTAATTAGCTGTTTAGTGATTGCAATCAGTTCGTTAAGCATGAAAGAAAACAGGTATTATATATAGAGCTCACTGGCCGGCGCTGTGTCATTACTCATTATATTTATTTTTGTATTATACTTATATTTTTGTTATTACATTGTTCGAGTTTTTTTATTTTTTTCAATAGTTTCTATTGCGTTGTATATTTATTAAATACCCATTAAATTATGTATTTATATTGTTTTATTATCTTCCCATTCCTTCGTGCGAGCATCACTATTAAACCGGTAAATTTTTTTAGTACCAAACCAAGCCACAAACAACCAAAAAAATTGCAATGCCTATCTGTTTTTCCAGTGTGGGTATTTTGGTGGGTAATTTCATATACTTGGCGGGTAATGCGGGTATTTTCTTTGTGATTTTGCGGGTATTTAAAATCTACTCGTTGGCAACACTGAGTACCTAGTGAGTTATAATAACTCACGCATTATAACTCACGCTGTTTGTTTATGGATACTATTAATTAATTGATCAAAAGCAGTTCATTAATTAGAAAATAACCTAATAAGAGTAGATAAACAAATAAATAACCTCACTTTATTTCCTTATGACTTTCAGTGTCTATCGTATAATAATAATTACTATACATAATTAGAATCAAATTTCCTTATAACACACGCAGAAAATCACCCAGCTAAATCTATTATTGTTCACAATGAAACAAAGTACACAAACTTCGAATATCACAAAGCACAACTCTCACCAAACCACTAACGCTAGAAATAGAAATAAAGTGAGGTTATTTAGTTTATACTCCAGGCAATGACCTTGTGATGCCACGTGCAGATGCTCTATTGAGTTATGTCGCTTTCTGATGATAATGTAAAAATATGGTAACATCTCAAAAATCACATTCAATCAATTTTTTCTTAAATTTTTTACTTCTAGGATCTAATTCCTCCCGAATTTACCATATTTATTTTCTCGCTACCTATAATCGTGGATATATTTTTGTTGCTGTTATTTTTTCCCGCACCCTTGCACCTTTTTGGTTAAAGCACACTTACTTCTTTTTTGTGCGAAATCATGAAGAATTGAGAGAAGGAGCAGAACAAGATAACCAGGAACTGTCGTGATGAAGCTGAGAATAGGGGTATATCTATTTAACTATAACTGCATTTTTATGTTTTCATTCACTTCTGGTTTCCTCTGATAGCGTCCTTTTTTTCTCTCCATTTTTATGGATGTAGTCTCTATTTCCCGTTATTTGTAAAATTCTCGATATGTATAGGCAGACAGGATTACACCCACTGTAATGCTGGTTGCATACTATATCCATCTTATCTCAAGTGAAATTATATAATTTATAAAAAAAGTAGGAGAAATACAAGATTTGTAGACTACAATTCCTGGCAGAAATACTTGTTCTTTGCGCGGGTATTTCAACGTTTGAAACAATATCAATAAATGTGCCAAATCTAAATTCTGGTGATTAAAAAAGTTGCAATCATCATTTCTAGATCATGCCTCAATGTCAGTCTCTCACCAAAAGCCTCCCCCCTCTACCAGACTATATAGAATCTATTTGTCACCTTCCTTCAAAATTTGGAAAAGTAAATTATATATCAAAGGCAACATTTTTCGCAAATTTCAGACTACTAGGTCCACGAGGTTTAGGCTGTGCACTGATGACTGACTGGTGGTGAGCCAATTGGGACAAACTATTTTATGCAGATTGTTTTTCTCTAATTTTATTTGTGACCCCGGACTGGATTTTTAAGCTCCAGCTTGTGTTGAAGTTAAGGTTAGGTTAAGAAAATGAATTAAGGAAATACTATAACTAGATAAAAAATCACTATCAATGCATTTTTAAACCAGAATGTACCTTTACTTGTACCTATAGAATTTTACCTTAAATTGTTTAAAATTTAAAATATAGTTAGCAACATGCTACTTTTAAACTCTATATATAGGTATGATTCGTAGGTACCGTACATTATCAAGTGCAAGGCAAAGAAAATAAATGATACGAACTGGAGAAATATACGGTTATCCATTTATTTCTATAATAGATATATTTATGTTAATTTGATTCAAAGTATCTACTTCAGTCTGAAATACCTAATCGATGCGAAATATCAGGAACATTTTTAATATAAGAAGTAGGAAAATGACAGTGGCGGCTGGTGAAAGTTCAATTTTTTTTTTTTTGGTCTGTGGCGCATGAGACCCATACGAAATATGGGAAATAACATCTAGAGAAGAACTTCTCTAACGACCCCTCAAAAATTTTGAAAAAGCAATTTGCAAAAAAAAAATTTTAAAATTCCGTTGCCACCCCTGGTCTAGGGACTACTGTTTAATTCATTTATTTTTTGTCATATACATTTGACTTTTCATAAAAATACAACAATAGAATACAACAATTTTCATTATTAACTGAGATACGTCGAATTGAAATTTTGAAATTTGTTAAATTGTAAATTACAGAATTTCAGTTCATTTTATTTCAGTTAATAATGAAAATATTTTCATAAACTCCAAAACCTATTGTTGCATTTTTATGAAAAGTCAAACGTATACGACAAAAAAAATAAATTAAACAGGAGTCCCTAAACCAGGGGTGGCAACCGAATTTTAAATTTTTTTTTCGCAAACTGCTTTTTCAAAATTAGAGAAGTGCTTCTCTAGATGTTATTTCCCATATTTCGTATGGGTCTCATAAGCCACAGATGAGAAAAAGAATATTGAAATTTCACCAGCCGCCACTGGAAAATGACAGTGATTCTAGGAATAAATAAATAATCTAAAAATAAAGTGTGTTTAATAAACAAAAATACTCCCATGACAGTTAAAACATATTTTGTTTCTAATAATAAAATATAATTCTTTTCTACAGAATTTGTTGTCTGATTAATTATAATTCATTAATATTAACACCTATTGTCGATTTTATTTATCACAACACAGAGACTGAGGAGGTATGAAAAATCAGGTCTACTCAACAAAATATGTCAGAGCTAAAAATTCATCGATTTCCAGTTTCCGGATCGTGATCGGAAATGAGGTACAAAAACTGAAAAGCGATTGCTAACAATGATATTCCCAGGAGGTCGCCTATAGATGTCAAGTATGGAATAGCCGAGTTGTCTGGATCTATTTTTCTTTTCCACATCCAGTGAATCATGATATAGGCCACGTAGAGTAAAGTAGCCACCTGCATTACTGCTGCGCACAGATACACAACAACAAACCAAGAGCTCAACGATGTATCTCCATCTTTCATGTAATCAATAGTGTATATGAAGATAATATGTCCAGGAACAACCATCGACATTAGAACACGAGTTGTTCGAGCATGGACACCTTTTCCACAGAAACCAGTAACTGGCGATATGAATATTACTGTGTCCTCATCTGCGTTGTTTTCAGGGGTAAGAATTCCAAGCTCCGCTTGCTTATGCAGAGCTGTAGATATCCTGCTAGCTTGAACGGCTACTAAATTTCCCCCAACCCCGTTGATGACAGGTTGAAAAACAGCTATTCCTTCGAATCTTGACACCATGAAATCTAAAATTAAACCTCCCATGGAGCTTATTAACATGGCCCCCATCACCGGTGTCCATCCGTGATATAATACTTCTCGTGTTTGTAGGTTTCTTTTCGCTATCCATACCCATAGCGGTATTGCCAAAATATACCCTGCTATTATTAGCGGTGCTAACCAATCTTGAGTACCTAAAAGTAAAGCATATTTTTTATGAATATAACACTCCCACCATCTAATATATCATACCTATGGAATCATAGAGCACAGTGGAGACCCATGATAGTAACGTGAGTGATGTGATGTCGCCTAAACTAGCTGCTATGGGGGTTGCCACATTGTCAGGATTGATGTGGCAATATCTAGATAATACTATGACACCAGCAGTAATTATTCCAAGTACCAAACTTGCTATGGAAACTGTTACTAAGCTACTGGCACATAAAAGGTAAGCGTGGTCTAATTCAACATCGTTGCTTTTTATTCCACCCATAACAACTGCAACTACGGCTCCCAGAAAGCCAACAACGATCGCCTGACACTAAAAGACCAAGAAATATATTACAAAAAAATGTTTAGAGTTAAATTTTCCAAAACATACCTGAATGAGAGTTAAATTGCCTACGATAATACTTATTTTCTGTTTGGCTGTATCCATGTGTCCTAAATTTGCCTGTGTAGATAATCTAGACGCTAATGTCATTTCTAAATTTCCTTTTAATCCTAAAAGAGCTGGAATTAATATTACTAGTTCTGTTATTTCTTCAAATACTGGCCAGTGCTAAAATAAAATACCAATATCAATAAGAAGCTACTGCAGGGAAAATAGTATTGATTATTAAATATCCTGTCATCTACAACATATGGGACTCAAATTTTGTTCCCTGAGATAAAACATGTTGTAATCGTTTGTGGTATTTAGTGACTTCCAGATCAGATTAATCAGATGCTTTCCGAAGGTATAATATCCAGACCAATATTCCGCTGAGGTACTCCAAACATCATTCCTAGGAATCATCACCTTTTCAAGAATATTTCATACAACCCCGATTTTCTAATTTTTTTTTTAGACATTTAGAAAATACACAAGAGGGTGTAGAAGAATAAGCATAGTAAAATGGCCCCAGAAGCTTTTGGGCCTAATTCGGTATCAGTAGATCGACAATAGGAAAAGAAATGTTTTCCTCGAGTTTTTGCCCTCATTTTTTATCTTGCAAGCTGTGCGTTAATTATTATGAAAAAAATAGATGATGTACACGTAATTTAAATGCATCTTAGGAAAAAAAATCAGCTGATTTTGCTGCCTCCTTCGAGTAAAAAAAAAATATTTAAAAATTAAAATATTTATTTTTCCATGAAAATAATCATTCGCATACACAAAACTTTTACCAAAAATACATTGTTATGAGTAGTTTATTGTAGATTTTTTCAAATTTTTTGAAGCGGTGCGCCATAATTAAAAAAAATAAAAACTGTTACGACACATTGTTTAGTGGTGCTTAACCATTGAAACTTTATGTACCCGTTTGTTTTACGTTTAATTCATTCAGATACTGCCTCTGCAGAAGAGTATAAATATCTTCAAAAAGTTAGTCAAGTTATCGTAATATAAACATCACTACCCCATTATCAAGAAAATCGTTTATAAATAATCACTTTTACTACAAACGGCATATTATGTTATTTATGTTGCTACAAAATTATCTGTAGAAATAAAAAAGAAATAAATTTAAACAAATGTATATTTCAACAATTTTTCCCCAACATATGGATTCTCAAAGTAACTAATTAGACTGTTGTGTTATTTTACATGTAAAAACAAATGGATACATAAAGTTTCAATGGTTAAGCGCCACTAAACAATGCCTCGTAACAGTTTTTATTTTTTTTAATTATGGCCCACCTCTTAAAAAAATTTGAAAAAAATCTACAATAAATTACTCATAACAATGTATTTTTGGTAAAAGTTTTGTGTATGCGAATCATTATTTCATGAAAAAATAAATATTCTAATTTTTAAATATTGTTTTTTTATTCGAAGGAGGCAGCAAAATCAGCTGATTTTTTTTCCTTTTTTTTTTCCTTTTTTTTCCTCCATTTAAATACATCGTCTATTTTTTTCATATTAATTAACGCACAACTTGTAGAGATAAAAAATGAAAACGAAATGTCATATTTATTAAGATACAGAGGTTACCCGTGGCGACCAGGGGGGCTAAAACTCGAGGAAAACATTTCTTTTCCTATTGTCGATCTACTGACACCGAATTAGGCCCAAACGCTTCTGGGCCCATTTTACGATACTTATTCTGCTACACCCTTTGCAAGGAAAAAGATATCTCGTAAAATTTTGATACGAGCAACTGTATATCTGCACACTACTAAGACGTGGCATAAAATTTTTATTTTTAATTTTCGTTTTTCTAGCTCAAAAACGGTTTTAGGAAAATTTCTCAAATTTTGACCACACATGCTCGTTAACAATGAACAACTTTTAGGGTGACTTTTATATATTTTTGAAAATTCATCAGTAGGGGAAACGGGGTTAATATGATCCCTTTTTCAAGAATACTTCATATCATTTGACTACTCTCAAATTTTTTCATAGGCGTTATGAAAATACACAAAATTTCGAAGGAAAAAGGTATTTTGTAAAATTCTGATACGAGCAACCATATCCCTGCACCACAACTAAAATGCATGGAGTAAAAAAACTTTATCTTAAAATTTTTTCATAGATATTAAGAAAGCACATAAAATATGCAAAGAAAAATATGTGTTGTAAAATTTTAGGACAAGCAACGGTATGTCTGCATGCACACATGGCATAAAACCTTTATTTTTAATTCACCGTTTTCCAATTATCTCGTAAATCGTTTGAGGGAAATTTGTGAAATTTTCACTGCACATGCTCCTCAATAATAAGACATTTTTAGGATGCTTTCATGTATTTTTAAAAATTCAGTGGCGAGGACATATAACCTTTTTCAAGAATTTTTCACACGCCCCTGACGATTTTCAAATTTTTTCATAGACACTTAGAAAATGCATATTTAATTTCTGTTGTGTAAACTTTCGTAGATATTCAAAATAAAGAAGTGTCATATATACATCTGACTGTCAATTAATCATCTAATTCCAGCACAACGCACTGATGGACTCCATACAGGTCATTCTCGAGGAGTTTTAAATAGTTTCACATTACAGTTTTTAGTACGTTTGTGCTTGCTGATTATAGTAAGTAAATAGTAAATATATTGCCACATTACCTAGCAAGATGTCGTCATTATGACGTCGTTTTAAGCCTGCCTGCCGTCAGTAGACGTCATTCGATCAGTTAATGACGTAATAATGACGTGACATTAGAGTCGTCATATTGACGTCATAAAAATTCTGTTATTTAGACGTCATTTTTAGATGTAGCTGTGGTGGGGTAACATTATGACGTCAATTACACGTCATTGTTAAGTGATGCAAGTCACGTTACAAATTGATTAGAAAGTGAACATAAATATTACACTTTGGCATTGCAAACAAAAAATATCGAATATAAGTAACAGTTTTTCATATAATAATAATAATAATAACAATATAAATTTTGTTTTACTATTTCCAACTATACAGTTTTTAAGTAAATTAAAATATAACTATATTCAGTGGTTCGGTGAGTTAAGACGGTGGCGATTTGATCCAACCCATTCCGTACTTTCTATTCGTTAAAAACTTTATTAATAATTGTGGAAAAATATTATAGTGAAAGGTTTGCATCTCTTATCGCAAGACCAAGATACATTTCTCAAATTACTAGGATGCCCAAAGAATGATTATTAATACGTCATATTGACGTCACATGTATGACGTCAGTTGTCTGTGACTTACGATCGTCACTTTCACGTCTTAAGTACGTCATAATAGACGTCAGCTCGCCGTCATCACTGACCAAAAATTGGCGTTATAATGACGACACCTTGCTACTTAGGTATTTAACAATCCAGCAAAGATAATATTTTTGTAGATATTAAAATAGAAGTACATACGAATTTTGTGCAACGATATCATGATTTACTCGACAAATGACGAGAATATGTTAATATCATTACTGACCTAAGCTGAAGTAATGCAGATAGGCATATACTTTAATAATATACTTCAACAATTTTGTCTTACGAGAGTACGTGTAAACAACACATTCTATCCCCATCGTGATGACGTCACGGCGGGGATAGTCATAGTTCTTCAGCTTAACACCAGGGGCGTACTTAAAAAGGCAAACCCACCTGTATTCTGTCTAAAACTAATCCGGCAAAGACCATCCCAAACCCTGCAATTAAGAAAGGAATAAAAACTTGGATTGCAATAGAAAAATATGTTTCCTCTAATTGTTCCTCATCGTCACACACTTTAGCCTCAACTACTACATCTGGAAGTCGGCCATTATCATTATCACTATTGTCTGGTTGTGAGTTAACTAAAGTTATTTCCAAGTCTACTGCAGGGTTGGTTTCGAAGGCACTTGATGGGCTGGGGGTCTCCGCCGGACTTTTTGGAATGTGTTGAACATGATTGATACTGCCCATGGCTTCTGATCCATAGCTTTCTTCTCTATAACAAAAAATAACAAATAAATAAATAATAGAACCTGAGTTTTACCAAAAGCTTCGCATGATATCTCCAAAATAACCCACACACTATCCTTTAAAATAATTTCTTAGTTTATTAACCAATACGATAAATGTTTATTAATTTATTTGTTTTGACGTGTGTAGGTACATAAGCAATTGCTTCGAAAATAAATTTTAAAAAAGTTGTTCATGGTTTTAAAGGATACTAGATATTTAAGGATCAAATATCGCGGTTTCAGTGGAAAGAAATATGATGTGAATATTAAATATTACGCATACTTGGAAATCAGGAGCTAAAAATTCAATCACAGGGAGTGCACTAAAAGGTATAGTTTTGAAACGATCTTGTGCATCTAATGTGGAGGGCGTTATTCTAATCGAGAATGCAAAAACCGTAAACAAAATTTCCCGACAATTTTTGTATTGCTGAAAATTTTATGTCTACACCGCACTTACAGGTCTATTTTTTAATATTTCTTACTGATTGTCAAACCAATGGAAAGCTTATTCTTTCTAGATTCAGTTACCCAGTTGTTAAACAATGCTATAGAAATTGTTTAAACAAAAATAGCAGTTTTCAGCATCAAGGCATTTTAAAAACTATTGCATACTTCTATGATATGAAATCTACGAAAAGGATTGGAGTAATTGTTAGTGAAAGAAATATCTGCAGTTGCTTTATTGGTAAGATTATTTTTGTACAGCACTGCGTTGTTTTCCGTAGAGTGTTTTGGGTGATGTATGTACAGGGTTATTCATTATACAGGGTGTCCCACGACGAACTGCGGCGATCTATATCTCGAAAGGTAGATATTGTAAAATTTTGAAAATTTGGTAGTAAACTAATGTCGATGAGGGCAACTCGGCTAAAATATTCTCAAGATGATAGCACTTCCGGTTATACCGGAACTAGATGTCAACTTGCTTATTTTAAATTATATTATTGCATTTTTGGATTTTACGCAAAATTATGTATCATGTATTTTACCTAAGTCTCTCCGTTTTCGACATATTTCAATTTTTATGTCAAAAATGACGTTTGCGGGCCCTAAAAGAATTATCAATTTTTCCTATACTTTATCTAATTTGGGTTGGATTCTTTGTTGAGAAAGACCTACTTTAATAGTGTTTTTATAATATTTTGATAAGTATTAATACAGAGTGTTCAAAAAATAAGAATAAAAATGAAATTGAGGAAATTGTCGAAAATCAATTTTTATAATCTTATCTTATTTACCATTAAAAATAAGGGAAAGTTTGTGTATGGATGTCTATTACGAAAATTTTTAGTTTTCGAAATATTGCCAAAAATATTGCTATGGAGTTTAAGTTCAATACTCTTAGACGGCTATGAAGGCGTGTGCCAAAATTTTTAAAATTCTCCATTATTTTTTTAATACTGTTAGGACACGGTTTTCGTTTCTCTGAATATCTATTACCAAATATTTCACATGTTCTTGATAAAACTTTGTTACATTCTCCATAGATTATAAACAAATTTAAATAATCCTCGTGCGTAGATATAATTTAAGCGCCCGGCATGATAATTAATACTTGTCAAATGGTAAATGACAGCTACATACATTTGTTTAGCACCCAACGCCGTCATAGCCAACTAAGAGTATTTGAACTTAAAATCCATAGAAAAACCCCATATAAAAATAGTGAATTGGCAATATTTCGAAAACTAAAAATTTTCGGAATAGACATCCATGTACAAACTTACCCTAATTTTTGATGGTAACTAAGATAAAATTATAAAAATTAATTTTTGACAGTTGTGACAAATAATAAAAAAATCCAGAAGACCAATTCCATGGCCACCAAACAGTCCTGATTTAACACCTTTGGATGCATTTTTGTGGGGGTATTTAAAGGACAAAGTGAATTAAAACCATAAAATTATAAAATATTGTCCATCTCAGGATTTTATTTTTATTCTTATAATACCTATATCAAACATTTAATGTCCGATATGTCAAGAAATATTACAGCTAGACCTATGAACCCATATATATTTGAAATCAGGGAAAAGGAATATGTGAAAACATACAGGGTTTTCCATTTAAAAAACAACCTTCATTGTTATATATGCAAGCAATTGTTTTTTTAATTACATTTAAAAAATATATACTACGGATCACGTCATATTGTCGTCTTTTTTCGGTGTTAAATTTATTTATATTTTATCGCATTACAAACATTCTAAATCTACAGGTGAAATAAATAGTAGATGATGACGTTTTTTTGACGTTTTTCTACTAATCTATACTAATGCATAAAATTTGCTTGCTTACCACGTAGTTTGTTACAGAAATTATTTCTAGATGGCGCCACATACACACCACTGACAATAATTAGTCATACTTTATCTTATACTCCTATAAAGTTATAGAAAATAAATAACATCGATTGCAATGTTCGCATTCTTTCAGGGAACATCGATTTATTTGGATGGATCTTATAACAATCAGGTGTTAAGGATCATTTATTCTGTTGCTGGGCTGAGGCAGCATACAAGTTTTATACTATCTGTTTAATGGTTAAGCACTCACTGGTTTTATGATAAAACCGGTGGGTACTTAACCTATGAATTGTCCATTCATCTACATAGCGGCTCATCCTGTAACCCATCATATATTGGAAAATGGAGACCTCCTAGAGCCTGTTTAATTTCGTTTAATTAACGTAAATATAACCTGCAAAAGACGTTAAATTAACATCTAGCATAAGACGTCATTCATCTGAGACATTAGGAAGTCATTTTCACGTTTCATTTACGTCATCTAACTCGTCATTTCTCGTCACTCACTGACCATATTTTTTCACGTCATTTTCACGTGCCTTTGCTACCTGGGAAGCATCTAAAAAGTGTGTTGCGCTGGCGCAAGAGACGGCTTCAATTAGGACGATCATCCTATCAAGATCTATTATGCCAGAAATTCCCCAAAAATCTGACTAAAGTGCAGTATTTTGAATAACGAAATTGAAAATGATAAATATATTCACCGTTTGTTTAGTAAGAATGAAAAAGTAAAATTAGCAGAAATTACATTTTCACAAAAAATCGTCTTTTTTGAGTTTTTTGCGCGAACAATAAATATTTTGAAATTGCAGGTTTTAAATTTGTTTCGTGTTCCTCATGTCCCAAACTTCACATTAGGACCTATAGCGTTTCAATAGTAGTGAGCTTAGTAATTATAAAAAATTGACGAAAAACAGCAAAATTTTGCCACTTTTCAAAACTTTTATAGATATAGAAGATATTTTTTTATTTGAATTTTTTTTTTTCATTTTGCTTAGCTAGGCGATAGGCAACTTTTCCAGGGTATAGCGATAGAACAATTAAAAAAGTGTGTTTTCTGTCCGCCCTTATGTATGTACATGTCTCGCGCACTCTAGCATATGCTTAGAAGAAACTTCACCGGGAACTGTAATTGTGGGAAGGCAGGGGTGGAATGTATAATAGGTTGCTATGACGGTGAATATATTAGGTGTAAATTTAATTTTAGTATGCGTAGTGTATGTATGTACCTACCTATTTTACTTTTACATTGTTATTTTTCACGCACAAGTAAATTTAAGTTCATATAGTTGCAAGTTGTTTTCTGTAACAGTTATAATTTTTGTTCGCAAATAAATTCCTTTAAATATCCGTTTTTTTTTCACGACAGCAAATGATAATATTTACATATAAATAGTAAAACATAATAAGAAAGTATTGTAAATGTTTTGTAATGTCATTGATCGGTCAGAATGCGCGGGACGTGCAATAAACTTAAAACGGTAGCCGGAACAAAAAATAATATTTTCATAACAATTAAGTAATGCAAATAATCCATTAACTAGAAATTCCTGTCTTCTTTAATGCAGACAGAAGTATGTATCTGTCTGAAATCGATTTAAAAATGTCTCAGTGCTAAAATTTACTGTGTATATTTGGGATATGCTTTGCTTAAACAATATGTCTGTAGTATTTATTAATTATGAACCATAATTTAAGGTATGGTCTGTTTTAGGCGAACAGTCGAGGCGTTTAATCGCTCACGTCCAATCGCTTAAAAACGCACCTAGTGGTCTGTTTAAGTCGTCAGTTTCGGTAATCGACTAGTCGTCAGTCATTTTTTATCCGTTTGGCAAAAATGACTGCTACTGGACTTGTGCTTGCAGCACAGTTGCTTATAGAAGAAGCAGGAGATGATATTTTGCTATTATCATTAATTAATATAAAGATCATAACATGTTTGTTCAAAGAAGAAAGGAAGGGTGTTTTAATGCGCTGATAATGAGACATTTAATTGATGACGACACTAAAGAAAATACTTTAGGATCACCAGATGTCAGTTTAATATTACCTTTGGAGCTCAATTCTGCAACAGTCGCAAGCGGTTAAGTAAACGCGAGCGATGATTTTTGTCGACTTGTGTCGACCGGTCGCTTAAAACAGACCATCTCTATGATATGCGTATTAAACCTATTGACACGAGTAAACGCCACCTTTAAACGTCTCGACTATTCGCCTAAAACAGATCATACCTTTAGAGGATAATTTGGCAACAACTTACCACCGGTTCTAAAATAAGCTTGCAAACGCGGTGTAAAAAAATTATCAGAACATATTTTTTTAAGCTTTTATGCAATCCCGGACAGAATAGCACCCTCTACATTTAGATGCGCAAAGTCATTCCAGATAATGTACTATTTCCAAAACTATATCTTTGAATTGTGGCTTTGACATTTTAGGAACGTTTTTTGAGCAGCTAAATAGTTTTTCAACTAATACGTCGAATCTTTAGTAATATAGTATAAATTATCCAGAATTAAACTCAGTAAACGGATGGGTCAAAACTTCGCCAAGGTAGATCAAATAACCTTTGTTTAAATTCGTTTCAGTGAAATATAATACATAATGGAATGATAACTGCGTGACCGTTAGAAAGAGATAGAAAAGCTAAGACCCTAAGCTAGCATTGTCTATGGCATTGTTTTGCAATGCGATAAGAATTAAGAACATTGACATACTAACTTATGCCTATTAAGAAGTACTACATACGTTCACTGTACTCAAGGAAAACTTCTGCGCATCCATTGTACTCGAGGAAACACACTGCGCATCCATAGCACTCGGGGAAACCTAGTGCGCATCCATAGTACTCGGGGAAACCTATTGCACATCCACTGTACTCGAGGAAACTCACTGCGCATCCATTGTACTCGAGGAAACATAGTGCGCATCCATTGTACTCGAGGAAACCAACTGCGCATCCATAGCACTCGGAGAAACCTAGTGCGCATCCATAGTACTCGGGGAAACCTATTGCACATCCATTGTACTCGAGGAAACTCGCATCCATTGCACTCGAGGAAACTTAGTGCGCATCCATTGTACTCGAGGAAACCCACTGCGTATCCATTGTACTCGAAGAAACCTACTGCGCATCCGTTTTGAGGTCATCTTTTGGTCACCCGAGACGTCATTTTGACCTTTGGAAAAACGTAACAATGACGTAAAAATGACGTCATTATGTCACAGCCCAGCGACGTCATTTTGTGACGTCACAATGACGTCATTTAGCGACGTTAATCGGGCTATATGTAAGCTATTTTTGATTAATTGAAATAAATGTACATTTGAGAAATATAACAAATAAGCCAATTTGGTGCAATATGGCATGTGAATGTTAAGGGCTCTAGGAAGTTTCCATTTTCCGATGTATGATGCCATGTGCGATGTAGACGAATGGACAATTAATAGGTGAAGCACTCACTGGTTTTTATGCCATCTCGGCCCAGCCACATAATAATGATCTTTAACCTGACCATTATAGGATCCATCCAAATCAATCAAAGTTTCCACATTCTTATTTATTTTCTATAAATTCATTAGAGTATAAGGTAAAGCGTGACTGATTATTTTCAGTGGTTTGTATGTGGCACCATCTAGAAATAATTCATGCAACAAACAACGTGGTAATGCATAGTTTGTTTGTAGCGCCATCTAGAAGTAATTTCTGCAATGAAAAAATGACGTCACCAAACGTCGCTTCGACGTCTCAACATGGCGTCATAATTTCGTCACAATACGACGTTACTGAGATGTCATTTTTCGTCACGTGACGTCGTCGACCAATGTGACCAAAAAATGACGTTAACATGATGTCAGTCGGCCTGGGTTGATAACAATTCATTATTCTATTTTTGTGTAAGAGCGAGTTAAACGAAAAAATAATTATTTTAATCGACAATAAAGCACATGGGCGGGTATCTGTCAAATTTCATACTTAAAAACATCCCCCTCCCTGTTCACAATTTTAGGGGGTCTCGTTTTGTAAACCGTCGAATACGTATCTCCTTATTTCCTCAGAAGAGCCCGTCGCTGGAATATTACGTTTCTGACTTACACGATTTCAGAAACCATCTACCACCTCTTTTCACCATTTTCACCTCTTCAAATAGTGAAAATCAAAATTTCGTTTTACTCGTGTCTAATGGATTCCAATAAAGAGTATTTCTGAAATCCGAACTACTATGAAAATTTTGTTCGCTGTTTGCGTATTTATAGTACATGTTGTGATATTATCATGTTCATAAACAAGTGAATATTTTCCATACAGCTAAATTACAACAAATAATTCGTGCACTAGTACACAGAACGCTGTCGCTATGTTTGATAATAATCAAAACAACAGCATGAAGTTGAAATTGCATGGGAGTTTCTCATATCTGAATTCCAGTTCAGTCCTTCTCAGTCATACCGTGTGTTAGTTTGAAAACTCCTTATTCTCGATATTTTCCAAAAGAAAAGTTTTTGAGGCAGCTAAAAATTTAGGGGCAACCTTATGTAGCATAATCAAGGTCCAAACTCAATAAATAATGAGGGCGACATGTGAGTATTGGCCATTTTCACACTTTAATCAAAATATAGAAGAAAAACGGTACAGACACTGAATACTGAGATATAATTTTGATAAGAAACCATTTTTTAAATTATCACCTGATCACTGTTATGCTACCTTATGTCCTCCGTTATATCGTAGTTGAGAATGTGCAATTTTTTGTATTTTTTGTAATCTTTGGCTGCGCCAATTTTTTTTTTCAACGTCTTATTTATATAGTCGTCTTGGCGGAGTTTAGCTATAGCTAGTCCACCACTGAACCAGAACAAGCACACATAGACAGCAACACAACAACTATTCCCTAAGACATTGCCAGTTACCGCAGCTGAGACTCGAACTCAGGAGAGGACAGCGACTAGCCGTATTGTCTTCCAAACAACCGCGGTCTAGCCCATTACTAATATCAGTACCCCAGCCATGATTCGGAACCCCGTGGTCGCCCGTAAGCACTGAATTGGTTTCCCTGACAAAGTCTATAATTGTAGCAATATTTGATCATTATTAGGAAATGAAATTTCCCTATATATCTTATCTGACCAATATGTGCGCAGAAAGTCATTTAAATCGCTGTATAGACGTTTACGAAAAATAAGACAAAAGGGAAAGGATAAGCATGTAAAATCTACCCCCAAACAAAATTTTGTTTGTTATCAACTATTTGAAGGGACTTACCCTAAACATAATTTTTCCAAAATTTCAAGCCTGCAGCCGCCATATTGGAGGAGTGGTGGGGGGTTTATTGATTTTCGTTTTTTAAAATTTTCTCGGATTACGAAAAAATCCGAAAAAATTCACAGTTGTTACTTACATGTTGTACTATTTACCCATTTTTTTTCATAAATTTTAAATGCAAATTTCATGTGCAAATTTCTGCACACAACTTTTTGGCACTTTAAGAAAGAAGGCCACTCTGGATTTTTCATCGTATGTTTTGAAAAAATGTGGAAGATGGTAAAAAAAACGAAAAACTGCATTACCGACCATTCTCTTATACGCGCCTCACTATCATTTGGACTCATGTCTTGTTAACAAATATACAGGGTGTTTCATACCCTAACTGGAGAATCCTTGTATCTGTATCTCAGTAAGGAGGCACATTTTATCTAATTGTTTCGGGTTAAATCTTCATATTTTGGACAAAGGATTCTCCAGTTAGCGCATGTCCAATTGTGAATGAAACACCCTGTATATTTGTTAACAAGACATGAGTCCAAATGATAGTGAGGCGCGTATAAGAGAATGGTCGGTAATGCAGTTTTTCGTTTTTTTAATCATCTTCCACATTTTTTAAAAATATGAAAAAAATTTGAGTAATTTACGATGAAAAATACAGAGTGGTCTTCTTTCTTAAAGTGCCAAAAAATTGTGTGCAAAAATTTGCACATTTGTTTTGCATATGAAATTTGCATTTAAAAATTACGAAAAAAATTGGGTAAATAATACAACATGTAAGTAACAACTGTTAATTTTTTCGGATTTTTTCGTACAACGGTATCCGAGAGAATTTTAAAAAACGAAAATCAAAAAAACCCCCACCACTCCTCCAATATGGCGGCTGCAGGCTTGAAATTTTGGGAAAATCATATTTAGGGTAAGCCCCTTCAAATAGTTGATAAACGAAATTTTGTTTGGGGGCAGATTTTACATGCTTATCCTGCTATGCCCTTTGCCCTAGTCAGATTTACAAAAAAATTAAACAAAACTATGTTTTTCACGGTGATGAGAGGTAATCTATTTTAAAATGATCTATTGTAAACTCACCTTCTTGTTAAATCTGATTCAAAATTAGGACTTTTGTATATGCATTTTCAATCCGAAGTTATTCCTCGTTTTTATTTCACTGTGGAGCTAACTCACTCATTTTTTGCACGCACCAGGTACCTTTCTTCGATAGATTTACATTCATAAAGAGGCAGATTAATACCGGTCAAGGTCTGATACCCCACCGAATTTATAATGTACGTTACCGGTCGAGCACTCCGTTAGTGACTTACAGTGAAGTATGCCTCAAGTAGCGGCGAATCCGCAAATTTTCCAGAAGGTTACTATTACACGTTAGGACCGATACCTAAAACTTGCTAGCAGTTAGGTAAGTCACCGGTCACAAATGCAGACAACAGGTTAGATAATTCGTTTTTGGCAATCGACAACGCCCGACAGCAATAACTTTTTCACCTTTAAAATTGGCGTGAATGTGATGCATTCAAACTGTCACATTTAACTTATATAACACACCTGTCGTAGTCGTTTGCACGGTGACGGTGTTTTTCGAAGAATAGATAATTCTCTCTATGCGGAAACATCCGTGTTTTTATCACTAATACTTCATAATGGAAATAAATTGCATAGTCATTATATAACAGCGTTAAAAATGTACTGTCTCGGATGTGGAAAAATCGCGGTACTTCAGCAATAAAATTGCAACTACTAATAATAGCTATTATTATTCAACCCATGCCTATGTGATTGTTTAATGAAAGTAATGTAAAACAATAAATACCTATTCGCTTATCAATAACGTTTGCAAGACTATACAACTCTCAATGTATTGTCATTTGGTAATAAAATTATTTCATTTCTGTATTCAATGCAATGACCATTTATTTTGTTACGGTGTTATTATGCAAATTAAAATTGTTTCATGAAGATATATGTTAGGGTCCTATTGGTTTAAGAATCCCCCAGACGCACAGTAGTTTGTATCCCTCCGAACATAGGTGATCTTAATATAGTAATTTGACTTCATCCTAATGAATATATACTTTATATAAACTCTCATAAATGCTTGATTGCTTAAAGATAGCAACATATAACGTACTAGTAGTAATCAGTACTTTTATTATGGATTGTAAACACTTTGTGCAAAATTTCAAACAGTTGAAATCAATAAATATCTTCCACATTTTAAGGAAAAAAAAATGACTTTTTAACTGCAAATTTTTTTCAGCATTAGTAATGATAAAATGTGTAATATACCACGTGTTGTAGTTCCGGTAGTTGATGGTCATTATCCATCAATTACCATTATTCTTTACTTTGTGGAACTGATATTTTAAGCGATCATGCACTGAAACAATATTTGAAGAATATAGTTTTCAATTATATCAATTTATTCAATTAATGACAATTAATTTTTTTGTATCACTGTAACATATTATTGCTACAACGTCAGCCTTAGTTTTTCTTAAACTTCTTAGAATAAGTTCCCATTTTTCCCAAGGAAAGCAACTAATACATTGTACTTCGTTTTCTTATTACACTTTCGTGGTGACGGATTTTTAATAACACTGAAGTTTGTTTTTTTTCTTTCCGTGGACTGTAGTCCTATATTTCTTTTATTTTTTAACTTATCTATTTGAAGACCATCCTATTTGTACAATCGGCGTCAGCTTAAACTCACCGCTGTTGGAGATGCTCTCTTTCTAACACGCGTCACTACAAATAAGGTTAGAAAGGGAGCATCTCTAATGGTGGTGAGTTTAAGGTGACGCCGATTGTACATACTAAGTATAAACTGTGTTATGTGGCAGCATATCACATTTTTCAAGTGGGGAGGTGGTTGTTCTGGCTCATAGTGTTTGATAAATTATAATTCTTTTCTGATTTCACTGATATTCGTTTCATATCTGTGTTATTTGTTTTTCCGATTTGCCTCATTTGTCTAAAAATAAAAATAAAGTGCCAAAATAATTTTCATTAAACCTTAACATCGTTACCGTTGCACGAAGAGTTCATACATTATGAAACAATAGAATGAGGTGACATTTGCAAACAATTTTTTAGTGACTAAGTGGTAATGGGGGAGGTGACTAATGCCAAAAAATATTTTGAGACCTTATAGCTTCTTTTGTATATACTAAATACCGATTTCATGGGCTCTTATCTGCTTCCCCAAACCCTTCAACGGAATAAGATGAGATAAGTTGCAGATCACGTTAAAATACACACGTATACCAAATTTCAAGTCAATATCTTAAACGGTTCCAGAGTAATCGTGCGCACAAAAAAAGTTAGACAGACGACAGACAGAAAAATTTTTTACGTTCAAACTTAAACTGTCGACGTTTCATGACATTCTAAGCCCATTTGAACAATACAAATTTTCAAATTTTTTTTTTCTGTCGTTACTATACTTCCACTGGATGTGGAAGTAATTATGAAAATTTTAGTATCAACGTATCATAATTTAAAAAAATAAAAAGGACATTTTATTTTTTTAAAGACCTTCTACTGATATTACCGATTTAAAAAAAAATTAGGAATTATAGAATACTATCACTCACAACGAAAAAATTTTCTATGTGGAAATAATTGTTTATAGAACTTTAATAATATAATATTTGAAGTCCTCTACCCCAAAAACCCATAAAACGATACCCCACATCGGTAGTCTGGTAGGTGTGGTAGTGGGGGTGGACGAAGTAAAAAAATATTTAAGGTTTCTGGTTCTTGTACACACACTAAATCACAATTTTTTTTTCATCCCCTTTAATAATGAGGTGGGGGTGGTAATGGGGGTGGCTAATGCCAACATTTTTTTAGAGACCTTAGCTTCTCTTGTATGTACACTAAATACCAATTTTATGGACTCTTAATTGCTTGATTTACCTATTTACCCCAAATTTACCCCAATTTACCCCCCAACCCTTCGACGGAACAAGATGAAAATATAATCTAGTTCTAGATCTAATTAAAGTACATATGTGTATCAAATTTCAAGTCAATATCGCGAACGGTTCCAGAGTAAACGTGCGCACAAAAAAAGTTACAGACAGACCGACAGGCAGGCATTTTTTTTTCGCTCAAACTTAAAATCTCGACGTTTCATGACATTCTAAACCTATTTGAACAAGAAAAATTTTTAAATTTTTTTTTGTCGTTACTATACTTCCACTGGATGTGGAAGTAATATGACAATTACTTCCACATCCAGAACTATAGTAACGACAAAAAAAAATTAAAAAATTTTTATTGTTCAAATAGGCTTAGAATGTCATGAAACGTCGAGATTTTAAGTTTGAGCGAAAAAAATGTCTGCCTGTCTGTCGGTCTGTAACTTTTTTTTGTGCGCACGTTTACTCTGGAACCGTTTGAGATATTGACTTGAAATTTGGTACATATGTACTTTAACGATATCTAGAGCTAGATTATATTTTCATCTTGTTCTGTCGAAGGGTTGGGGGGTAAATTGGGGTAAATTTGGGGTAAATAGGTAAATCAAGCAGGTAAGAGTCCATAAAATTGGTATTTAGTATATACAAGGAAGCTAAGGTCCCAAAAATATTTTTGGCATTAGCCATCCCCATTACCACCCCCACCCCATTATTAAAGGGGATGAAAAAAAATGTGATTTAGTGTGTGTACAAGAACCAGAAACCTCAAAATATTTTTTTACTTCATCCACCCCCACTACCACCCCCTAGCACCACCCCCACCCCACTACCGATGTGGGGTATCGTTTTATGGGTTTTTGGGGTAGAGGATTTCAAATATCATATTATTAAAGTTCCATAAACAATTATTTCCACATACAAAACGTTTTCATTGTGAGTGACTTTGATAGAAAATCTGGATGTGGAAGTAGTGATTCCTTGGGCTGCGGTTTTTAACATCAGCGTATGATAATTTAAAAAAATAAAAACAACATTTTATTTTTTTCAAGTGCCAAGTACCCATTTGATTACTTTAGAAAAATTATGTGTGGTAAAAAGCCATCCAAAGATTCTACAAAAAATATTTGGTAGTTGTGTCGAAACTTTATAGGAGTTAAAAAAATACAGAAAAATTCACAATTTTTTTTTCAATGTTCCCGTTGTCAGATTCCGTTCCAATTTATTCCAAGTTGATGTTCTGGTAGTATCTATAATTGGTTAAAATTTTATTTTAATCGATTATGCCGTTCAATAGATACAAATTATTTTCTAAAATTTTCGATTTCTTCTTCACTCGAAAACGGTTTAATATTAAGGGCTGAAATTAGGCAAAATTATAAATGATATTGAAGCAAAGAAAATGAGCACAATCCGTGCAGGGGCAAATTCACCCATCTTATCCGACCATGGCCTTTTATGAGTTGTTCCCGCCCCACCCAGTCCTGCCCCTCAATTGCCGTGGCGCATCGCACCCTGGATGTTTACTAGACTCCGGGCATCGGTGTCGGAAATTATATGTGTAATTAAATTATGAATAAAGTTGTCAGTTAAAAATGCGGCGAGTGCCACGTGTCCAAAGATAAGAATACATCATAAGTGAAGAGTTGGAGATTAAAGTACTAGAAATCGTCAACCACAGTAAATCAGCCTCCCTTAGAGAAATAGCGGAAGTGCTAGGACCAAACAGGGAAACAGAAACAGTAAGGAGAATTTTAAAAAAACATAATTACCGTTCAAGTACCTACAATCTTAACCAATACTTGTACGAAAAAGACGAATTGATTTTTCCAAGTGGTTAGTCAACGCTACCAAAGAGACAACAATATTGCCTCAACTTGTCTGAGAAATAATGCGATGTTTAACCAGAAGATCGTGAGGTGCTGGGCCTAAGAAAATCAAATATTAGTGAGACAAGGCAGATGTCCTGATGTCAAAAAAGATTTGGGATGAATGTATGAATGGGCATTCATGGAACAAGTACCATTAGATCAATATTTTTTCAAGGTACACTGACGTGACAAAGGTATCTCGAATTCCTACGGAATCAAATTTTGCAAGAAATCGAATTAATTCGTCTAGCACAACACCATCTGTTGTATCCCAATAAGACGAAGCACCGTCCCATAACAGCCGCGGTGGTATTAATTATTTGAATGAAACCTGCGGCTTACAAATTATTTCAAACTAGAGTCCCGTAAGGTGGCCTGCCAGATCACCTGATCTAACCCCATTGATTTTTTTTCTAAGGTGCTACATCAAGGGACAGGTCTACAAATGTTCAGCTATGACTACAGACGATCTTGAAGTCAGAATAAGAAGAGGTTCACTCCACAAATGTTGAGACACGTAATGGGTAACACAATTGTGCGAGCGAGAAGATGTACTGATTGCGATGGGCGTCATTTTGAACACTATTTGTAAAATTCAAATGTCCCTTTTCCAAGAATTTATAATAAAGCACTTTATTGAATCATAAATAATACAATAGGTTAATGACCGAGCTCCTTCTGCGTATTGTTTTATTATAATTGTGCGATTTGCACTTTTTTATTATTCAAAAATAATTCATATTTCCAATATAAATGAAAGGTAAATGACGGTGGCACTTAGTTTTTTCTTGTGTTTCTTAATAGGTAAAAGTAGTACTGCAAAGGTAATTTTTATGTTAAGGCTCAAAAAGTTCAATAAAAATTATTTTGACACTGTATTTTTAATTTTAAATAAATGAAACAAAATTGAAAAACTAATTTTTCTTAAATTTTGTATTAAATTTTCGTTTTGGTTTTATTTAAAAAAACCTCATTTGCTTGCTGGCAAAGGACCCCGCACCTTGGCTTTTACACCCATGAGCTGAAACTTTGCTCAGTGGTAGTTTATGACAAGTCGATCAAAAGTCTCCACGTACACAAAAAAATTTAATAACAAGGTTTCGAGATATTGGCCAAAGAAGGTCATAATTTAACAATTTTTTCAACTAAAAATAATTTTTATCTGTAAAACGGATTCTTAAATGAAAAAAATGTATTCTTCACGTTTTGTTCATAATTTAACAATTTTTTCAACTAAAAATAATTTTTATCTGTAAAACAGATTCTTAAATGAAAAAAATGTATTCTTCATTTTTTGTTCAGAATAAAGTATTGTACTAGTTTGAATTAGTTTTACAACAAAATAATTATTTATTTAATACAGCAAAAATTAAAAAATCAAATAAATTAAAATAAATGAATTAGAATTTTTAAATAATAATTTTGTTGCAAAATCACTTCAAACTAGTACAATACATTATTCTGAACAAAAAATGAAGAATACATTCTTTTCATTTGAGAATCCGTTTTAAAGATAAAAATAATTTTTAGTTGGAAAAATTGTTAAATTATGACCTTCTTTGGCCAATATCTCGATACCCTGTCACTAAAATTGTTTGTGCTCGTTTAGACTTTTGATCATAAACTACCACTGTGCAAAGTTTAAGTTCCCGGGTGTGAAAACCAAATTACATATAAAAGGTGTGGGATCCATTAACAACAACTTTAATTTTAAAACATTAAGTATTATTTCACAATCAAATACAATGAAATGACTAGAACTTCTAAAACACAAATCTTCAGCGCCCATAGTATTTGAGTAAATACTGACTTGGAAAAATTTTAAAATTTTGCGTCAATATTTGGCGCAAAACTACGGAGCACCCAGAACGCTAAACTACATAAACAGAACTATCTGTATTTATTTTGAAGCATGCCGAACTAACTACATTTCACAAAAACAAAATTTTAGCATTTAAAATGTATTTAGTAAAATACTTACCTACCTACTCTTTTAATGGCCTGATTAAGAAAACATTACTGAAACTAAATTTTGAAAGTAAAGCTACAACAATGAAATCGTTTCCAGTTTAAAAGAAATTTTGCAGGTTGGAAATCTTTTTGTTGTTCTACTATATACATTACCAAGTACCGATAAGACATCAGACACTAAGATTTACATTTTCGTTAATAATTTGCCTAAATGTGGGCAATAAGCTAACCCATATGTACTATGGCAACTTGGTCGTTCTAAATTTTATATAGATAAGTGGGTTAGCAGCAAATTATATACTATACCCAGGCTGCATCTTCTGCGGCAATTATACTTGCAGTATTGTACTTGCCTCAGCTCTGTTTGGAAGATATTATCACACATTTTCGCATATTTTTAGATTTAATTTCTTGGCATACTTTATAAAATTTGCACTAAAATGATGGGGGTCAAAAACCCGATGTCTGTAAATTCAAAATTTATCTAAAAAATTAAAATACATAATACCTAATACCTACATGACTGAGAAAGCTACCTAAAATTAAAAAACAGTAAAACATACAAAACGATGTAAAATACATATTAAAAATGCTTTCGGGCTAAAAAATATGGTAGAAAATCCAAATGCATTTTTTAAAAATTAAATGCTTACCGCCGAAATATTTAAACGTAAGCCCAACAAAATAAGATTATGAAACCTTGCGAAATCTTACTAATAAGGCTTCAAGACCCTGACTGTAAGAATGCTACTTAACTACTACTTAAAAAGTTTTGTAAGTTAGTCCCCAACTACAGAGTCCCTTACACATGCTCAAAAAATCACTTGTTGATTTAACCAATTACATTTTTCGAAATAAACGCTGTCGATTTTTCAGCTTGAAAATTATTTCATAATATTACACAACATTCACCAATTTCCTTATAAACTTTTAGTCTAGAATGTACAAGAACTGTTTTGAGTGGGCAAATGTCACGTCACAAGGGACCTTACACAATTCGACCGCCATTGTGGAAAATCAATTCGAGCACGTGGTGTAGGCGAATAAGGGCATCTAATAATAAAATGCCAAATGTTACCTTTAAATAAGATTGCAAACAAATAACTACCAACAAAAATAAGTATTTCGTGAGTTTGACAACTTTGAATGAATTTTGCAATTGGCTGTCGAGTTGATTTCGCTACAATTTCTCAAAAAGCAGATACAATTAATATTATAAATTAACGTACCTTCGTTGATAAAGTGAAGTTGTGCGTCCTGTTGGGATAATATTTAGTTGTATAGAAGTTAGGCCAAAAAGCCTTTTTGACGTTGATTCGACTACATTCTGTGTTAGACTGATTATATTGATTGCAGCTGGTCTTTTCTAGACTTTAGCTCATCCCACAGGTTGTTACCAAGGGAGATACGTCTGCGTAATGGAAGGGGTTGAAACTTTATACAATAACGGGTGGTTAAAAATAGAGGGATGTAGTTCAAACTTTAGTCGCTAAAGTTATTATTAAACTGATAAACTGATATATTTGTATTGAAAAACACCCACAGAAAATCAATTTAATATATTTTCATTACTATTAGAATAGAAACTTATTGAAGTTCATAATGATGTGTTAAAATAGTTTTAATATTGTAATAAATACACAGGTACACAATTTTTTTTAAATTTACACTGATTAGAGTATGTTTTTTGGAATGCTGAGTCATAATCTGAAGTCCATTTTACTCTAACAGACCTCAGTTTCTGTGTAGTTCCACACGTCAACCCCAAAATTATAAAATAAATCTATAAATAAATGCAGTTGGCACAGCAGTAAATTTATATCCCAAAAGTCAGTTTGTACGTTAATACTAGGCTTCAAAGTCAACTAAAAGATGTTGTGTATATCAGCGTTACTATAAACTACCCTCTCACTCCACTCATCCCCGTTCAGGGGGTGAGAAAATCGTTTCCCACCCTTATTTTTTTTACTCAACTGGCATTACTGGCAACTTCTAGATAACTTATTCCTTTGAAAAAACTATTAAAAATATGTCAAAAATAGAATAAAATTACTCGAAATAATTGCGGAGGAAATTATAGGAATAACCTTTGAACCTAGCGCGATCTTGGTTGAGCGTTTTAATTATTTTTCTCGTCATTCGGTCTCATTATTTGAAGTAAATTAAAAATGACGGAACACGGTAATATTTGACATGTAGTTAACACAACTGTCAAGGATGAAAAATATTAACAAAAATACGAGGTGGTCACTCAAAAAAAAATTAAAAATGTGGCGGAGCACGATAATATTTAGCATGCAGTTAACACAACTGTCGAAGAAAAATATCAAAAACATATACAGGGAGGTCACCTAAAAAGATAATGAAGAAATGTGGAGAACGATAATATTTGGCATGTCAAAGAAAGATATAAAAAAAATGTGCAGGGTGGTCACCCTAAAAAAATGTATTAAAAAATGTGATGTCAATAATATTTCGCATGCACTTAATACAACTGTCGAGGAAGAACAATATGAAAATTATACACGGTGGTGACCCAATAAAAAATTAAAAACCGCTGCTCAAGGAATCCCTACTTCCACATCCAGATTTTCTATCCAAGTCACTCACAACGAAAAAATTTTGTATGTGGAAATAATTGTTTATGAAACTTTAATAATATAATATTTGAAATCCTCTACCCCAAAAAACGATACCCCACATCGGTAGTGGGGTGGAGGTGGTGATAGGGGGTGGTAGTGGGGGTGAGTGAAGTTAAAAATATTTTGAGGTTTCTGGATCTTGTACACACACTAAATCACATTTTTTTTCATCCCCTTTAATAATGGGGTGGGGGTGGTAATGGGGGTGGCTAATGCCAAATTTTTTTTTGAGACCTTAGCTTCTTTTGTATATACTAAATACCAATTTTATGGGCTCTTACCTGCTTGTTTTACCTATTTACCCCAAATTTACCACCCACCCTTCGACGGAACAAGATGAAAATATAAACTAGTTCTAGATCTCCTTAAAGTACATATGTGTACCAAATTACAAGTCAATATCTCAAACGGTTCCAGAGTAAACGTGCGCACAAAAAAAAGTTACAGACAAACAGACCGACAGACAGACAGAAAATTTTGTTTTCGTTCAAACTTAAAATCTCGACGTTTCATGACATTCTAAGCCTATTTGAAAAATAAAAATTTTTTTAAATTTTTTTGTCGTTACTATACTTCCACTTCCAGTGGAAGTAAAATGTGGCGGAGCAAGATAATATTTAGCATGCAGTTAACACAACTGTCTAGGAAGAAAAATATGGAAAAAAAACCGCTGCCCAAGGAATCACTACTTCCACATCCACATGCCCTATCCAAGTCACTCACAACGAAAAAACTTTGTATGTGGAAATAATTGTTTATGGAACTTTAATAATATAATATTTGAAATCCTCTACCCCAAAAACCTATGAAACGAAACGGTAGTGGGGTGGGGGTGGTGATAGGGGGTGGTAGTGGGTAGTGGATGTGGATGAAGTAAAGAAATATTTTGAGGTTTCTGGTTCTTGTACATACACTAAATCACATTTTTTTTTCATCCCCTTAATAAGGGGTGGTAATGGGGGTGGCTAATGCTAAAATTTTTTTTGAGACAGCTTCTCTTGTGCATATTAAATACCAATTTTATGGACTCTTACCTGCTTGATTTACCCATTTAAAACAAATTTACCCCAATTTACCCCCCAACCCTTCGTCGGAACAACATGAAAATATAATCTAGTTCCAGATCTCGTTAAAGTACATACGTGTACCGAATTTCAAGTCAATCTTAAACGGTTCCAGAGTAAACGTGCGCACAAAAAAAAGTTACAGACAGACAGACCGACAGACAGAAATTTTTTTCGCTCAAACTTAAAATCTTGACGTTTCGTGACATTTTAAGCCTATTTGAACAATAAAAATTTTTAAAATTTTTTTTTCCGTTACTATACTTCCACTGGATGTGGAAGTAATATTCTGGATGATCAGTGAGGGGGTAGTTTATGGTAAGGCTAATAAACACAATATCTTTTAGTTGACTTTGAAGCCTTGAACTGGCTTAGTAACTGGGATATAAATTTACTGTTGTGCCAATTGCAAATGGGCCAAACCTACAGAGTGTTCAAAAAATAAAACATGTCTACCGCCTATCAATAGAATGCAGCTGCCCAGCAATGAAGTAACAATAATAATAATAGGCATTGGGATTTGTAGTGTCCATAACATAATCAGACAAATTGTATGCTGTCACCATTTTGTCGCGTAATAAATCGTATTAGTCCCTTCTTGGAATGGACTCCGAAGTTCTTGAATAAAAAAGTGTCACTATTAGGTATTTATTTTTTTGTTAAATATAAATTACTTAAAAGTTGACTTTTAGTGTAAATAGTACTCGAAGGCTGGGTTGGTATAAATAATGGGCCAGGTAGTTGGAGGACAGAACCACTAAATCAAATCGGTACTTGATGGTTAAAAGAACTACTTTTTCCCTAAAAGAGCGAAATTTAGCAAGAAATTCCAACAGAATCGGAATGCTTGATGTACACCAAGTATTTTATGTAATAGATTATAGGCTATTCTATTTAAAAAGTAAATACTCCAGAATATCATTATAACTGCAAGTGTAATCTATCTGTTAAATTTTACTTAACAAATATGAAATTATTTATTTAACAATAGTGGAAATAGAAAAGAAATATCTTGAATTACTAATTCCATATCAAAGATAGTCACCACAGTTGTTCACAAAATTAATATAGATGCGAACGCTCAATCACAATAAATACCAATAGTGCTACCGTTGGTACACCCAACCTTCATAAAACTTACTCTTTTCTCTTTCTAGATTCAGGTGCTGCCAAATAATTCTTTTTACCTGACATTTTCGCGGAAGTGGTAGGAAGTTTATCCTAGAATACAGGAAAAGCTACAAAATCGAGATATGCTCATTTTACTTTTTTTATCATCACTACATATTTAAAAAAAAAAAATATCTTGTATTTCTGCTTACATTATTGTTAAAAAATATTATTTTGGGTATTCAACAGATAAAAAAAAAATTAAACTAACACTAACGAACAAAATGTGTTGACATGAAAGTCGAATTTTAATAAATGTAGAAATTATGAATTTTTTTCTGAGCATTCTTACGGTCTTCGTCATTATACAAATTTAGCATATATTTCCTCCACAGTTTTACCTTCTCTTCCATCTCCTATATTGCCACTGTTGGTAAAGTGTTTATAAAAAAAATTACCACAAATTTAAAATGTAATAATACTTTGATCAATGTTATACACGTATAACCCTTATTGTATAAAGTAACTTGCGTGGTGGGCACTTTCAAGGGCGGATTTAGCTTTCTGTCATGGGGGGGGGGGGGGGGGTAAACTCCCGGATGACTACGATTTTTTAATAAAACCAGCATTAACATTAAGCAATAAATAAAATGTTTAAAACATATTCTTTTTTTCAAGCGATTATTTTATTATTTTTTATAGTAGTACCTTGAGGTACAGCTTTTACCCCAAAATTTCTGCGACTGGACCGCAAGACATGTCCCCCCCCTCGTTTTCAAGGGCGGGGAACACGATGGTGACAATATTTTCCAACCTACCCTCCAACCACTACCCCTAAACCGAAGAAACCTTTTTCCGATTTTCCGGTGCTAGGCATTTTTTTATTGGAAAATTTTATTAATGAAAGTTGTTCAGAATTGTCCACAAACCCAATATCCAATATTTCATCAAAATTAAAAAAATGAAAAATTTAAAAAATATAAAGAAAACTACTAATTACTTGACAACTATCTGACAGCTTGGGTTTAATTTCAAACAAAATTGTCATGATTTTTTTAAACCAAAAAAACCAATTTAAATGATATTTTCGGACTTGGGCAATATTTTAAGCAAAATTTCAATATTACTTCCACATCCAGTGGAAGTATAGTAACGACAAAAAAAATTAAAAAATTTTTATTGTTCAAATAGGCTTAGAATGTCATGAAACGTCGAGATTTTAAGTTTGAGCGAAAAAAAAATTTCTGTCTGTCGGTCTGTTTGTCTGTAACTTTTTTTGTGCGCACGTTTACTCTGGAACCGTATAACATATTGACTTGAAAGGGCATAGCCGGGTAAGCATGGTGTGACTGCCCCCAAGCGTCTGGCGCTTATATTTGTGCAGTAGGAAGCAATCTTGGAAAGTAGCAATTTCACAAAATATTAGCCCGAAAAAGGGACCGGTTTGGGGTGAGTAAGGGAGGGTTGATTTTAGCAAAACTATTTTTTTTATAAGAAACGGCGCATTCAATCGTTTTGTAAAAAATATATGTTAAAGACCTACTGAGAAAGTACTAAATAAAAAATCATGCTCAAATTCCGAAAACAGATACAGTAAAAAAAACATATATATTATTTTCAAATTTTTTTTAGGGTAACTTATCCCTGGGGTACCAGCCTGATTTTTTTTCTGTAGCATGTCTATGTCATATTTTTTTCCCAGTCTTATCCGAAGATTACGCCATACTTAAAAAAAATGCCGAAGTGTGCAGTGCCGTATGCATATTTTGTGGACAATTAACTCCTTGCAAGTAAAAAAGGCCAAACTGCAAAGTAAATATGGATATCTGAGTAGTGTATACATATTAGTGACTAGTGATTATGGAGATGGTGAACGTTGTAAGAGAAACCAACATAAAGCTGCAACGCTGACAGTTAATTAGGTGCTCAATAGAGTTGACTCTTGCGCCGCAAAAATCAGTTTATAGCCGCAATGTTAAATATCATTAAGGGTAAAACCTAAAGTCAGCGGTACTATCGAGTACCTTGTCAAAGACTGTCATTATTCACATATTACCGTCGGCGGGGATAAGAGCTTGGTTGTTAACAATTTGCAGCACTAAATCGTAGCATTACTAACCTGAGAAGGATATAGATGTTAATCTTCCTCACTGTCATCTGCAATCACTGTACTCATGCTATCCTTCTGGAACAATAGGGAGAGAACTTCTGCCGGTTTAGGTATGCTTGCTAGATATCATCCGTACGAAAGGTAATACACGACAGCAGCTACATGGGAACAACATCCAACAGTTTGATACCCATTGGCACATTCACAGAAATGTCTTCTAACGCCGACACTGTGGGGAATATAGTCGAGGAAACATCAGTAAACCTTCGTTTTGATGTGACGTGAACAAACTTGTATTTTGAGTACATTGGACTGGTCCTTAGCGTACTGAAGATTAAGTGTTCCGTTTTCATTTATGACTTCGAGGTACGAAATCGTTTGTTTATATTGATACGATCCGGTAAAAAACAGTTTTAAATCCGTCATTTTTGGGAAGTCCAGTACATCTTTGCTGGAAATATCTACAAAAGGCAGTTTTGCAATTTCTTTGAATGTGCCAGTGGGAATCGAACTGTTGGATGTTGTTCCCATGTAGCTGCTGTCGTGCATTATCTTTCGCAAGGACGATATCTATCAAGCATACCTAAACCAGCGGAAGTTCTTTCTCTATTGTTTCAGAAGGATAGCATGAGTGCAGTGATTGCAGATGACAGTGAGGAAGATTAACATCCATATCCATCACAGGTTAGTAATGCTACGATTTAGTGCTGCAAATTATTAACAACACATGACTGTTAAGACCAAGCTCTTATCCCCGCCGACGGTAATATCGATAGTACCGCTGACTTTAGTTTTTACCCTTAATGATATTTAACATTCCGGCCATAAACTGATTTTTGCGGCGCAAGAGAGTTAAACTCTATTGATCACCTAATTAACTGTCAGCGTTGCAGCGTTATATTGGTTTCTCTTACAACGTTCACCATTTCCATAATCACTAATCACTAGTATGTATACACTACTCAGGTATCCATATTTACTTTGCATTTTGGCCTTCTTTACGTGCAAGGGGTTAATTGTTGACAAAATATGCATACGACACTGCACACTTCGGCATTTTTTTTAAGTATGGCGTAATCTTCGCACAAGACTGGGAAAAAAACATAACATAAGTAAGTCCCCAGACATGCTACAGAAAAAAATTCAGGCTGGTACCCCAGGGATAAGTTACCCTAAAAAAAATTTGAAAATAATATATATGTTTTTTTTACTGTATCTGTTTTCGGAATTTGAGCATGATTTTTTATTTAGTACTTTCTCAGTAGGTCTTTAACATATATTTTTTACAAAACGATTGAATGCGCCGTTTCTTAGAAAAAAAATAGTTTTGCTAAAATCAGCCCTCCCTTACTCACCCCAAACCGGTCCCTTTTTCGGGCTAATATTTTGTGAAATTGCCACTTTCCAAGATTGCTTCCTACTGCACAAATATAAGCGCCAGACGCTTGGGGGCAGTCACACCATGCTTACCCGGCTATGCCCTTTGGTACACAAATGTACTTTAACGAGATCTGGAACTAGATTATATTTTCATCTTGTTCCGTCGAAGGGTTGGGGGGCAAATTGGGGTAAATTTGGGATAAATACGTAAATCAAGCAGGTAAGAGTCCATAAAATTGGTATTTAGTATATACAAAAAATTTTTTGGCATTAGCCACCCCCATTACCACCCCCACTCCATTATTAAAGGGGATGAAAAAAAATTGTGATTTAGTGTATGTACAAGAACCAGAAACCTCAAAATATTTTTTTACTTTATCCACCCTCATTATCAACCCCCTATCAGCACCCCCACCCCACTACCGATGTGAGGTATCGTTTTATGGGTTTTTGTGGTAGAGGATTTCAAATATTATATTATTAAAGTTCCATAAACAATTATTTCCACATACAAAATTTTTTCATTGTGAGTGACTTGGATAGAAAATCTGGATGTGGAAGTAGTGATTCCTTGGGCAGAGGTTTTTTTTTTATTTAGATTAAATTTGGGATTTAGGGTTTTTGGTCAATTCTGAATAACTTTCGTTAATAAAATTTTCCGATAAAAAAATGCCTAGCACCAGAAAAACGGAAATGGGGGTAGTGGCCACTACCTGGAGGGTATCGTGTTTCCCGCCTCGAACACGGCAGGGGGGGGCGGGGCGTGAGATGTCTCGCGGTCTAGTCACAGAACTTTTGGGCTTATTGCCTTTTTCTGGTTTACCTTAAGGGCTCAAGGGACTAGAGTAGATATATTTTTTACTAGTTTGTTTTCTGCACATGCAGGTCTTCAGGCATTTCTAAGTTGCGGGATTTTGGGAAAATAGTTTTCAATACATTATTTAAAATCCGTTACTCGTCTTTTTGTTATTAGCAAAACGACCCACCGCCTTTATTGTTATATAAATGCTATTAGATAAAAGATAAAGTTTCTAAATTTTCGTTTCAAATTATTTATTTCGCCAACAATTTTTTCCCCCCGTAAATCCGCCCTTGGACACTTTCAGTTTTACCAACGATTGTTTACACACGTCGAGTGTGGCTTAAAGAGCAGGGTTATAAATAATTTTTAAAAAATGCAAAAAATCAAACTTCCTCAAACAAGTTCACTAAAAGTTATAAAACCTAATATCGATATTGGTTAGAAATACGTTCGGTTTCGTTATTTCTTCATTTTACAACTAGTCATGTATTTTTTTCTATTTTCCGATACATCTACTTACTATCAAATGAATTAATCTGCGTTTCCACAAGCACACAAAATTAATCTACATTTTCCACTCAAAGAATCACACACACACCCACACAGCATCCGATGCACCTGTACCATAATCACAAACTGACCAATTCATCTCCCTACATATAGAATCCGAACTTTCAGGTAAGATTTTATTGCACCCTAGGACTAAATTTCTCTTCAATTGTCGTTGACCAGATTCCTACGAATTTGAAACTTTTAAAAGGCTGTATTAGTTAATGGTTAAAGTAATGCTGCAAAGCTACTAGGGCAATGACCCGAATGCACAAAATAAATAAGAGTAATAAATTGCACTGTGATAATGATAAAGATAATTTCCTTTCGTTTATTTGACCGACTGAAATAGAACGCATTGCCCCTTTTTGGCTACGACTTAAAACATCGCAGAGTGCATTAGATGTGGGTCACTTAGGTTAGTTGGAAAATTACAGCCGGTAAATATGATAGTGTGTTGTTGTCTAGGATGGAGTAGAATGATATATACTATCATATACCTATATGAAATACACCTTTTCAGATATGTTGATACCTCTATATAAACGTCTTTTAATCGCTTCTAAATGGGTACAACCTGGAAACTGAAACGATCTTAGCCAAGATTGAGGCAATCTAAGCCAATATTGTACTTTGAAAAGAGACAGAAAGGCTCAGCGTATATGATAAGTTCATATTACCGAAGATAATTTGATTGCAATACAATCAATTATCATCATTAAATAACGGTCACACTTGTTGGACAAAAATAATTTGACTCACATCAATGTTGAGAAATCAAGATGTGAACATCTCAGAAGTGAATTATTACCATGATTGTTATAATCGAGAATCAGGAACCAGAAATTCGATCATAAGATGTGTGTGTGCACTCGAAGACATGGTTTTGAAGAAATATGTACATTATTTGGAATGATCTTCTGTAGGGGGGGGTGGATTAAGGATTGGCGCGCCCCTAGGCTATAATCTTGTATTTGCGCCCTCTTATTCATAATAGAAAAAAAATTGATGAGCAGGGGGGAGAAACCCGAAAAAAACATTTCCAGATTCAAAATTGACGAACGAGGGGGAGAAATATGAAAAAGAATATATTTCCTTTTCGTCAGGGTTTCAAAATTGATAAGTGGGTAGAGAAATCTGAAAAAAACATTTTTGATTCAAAATTGATGAGCAGGGAGAAGGAAATTTTTTTCTCGAAAACGAAAATTGATTAACGGGAGGGCGGCAATTTGTTTTTTAATAAGCAAAGAGCGTAAAGAGCTCGCGTAGCCCCTCATGCCCTAGCGCGCCCCCCTTCACGCATTGTCACCCTAGGCTATAGCCTAGTTAGCCTTATGGATAATCCGGCACTGATCTTCTGGATTTAAATGTGGCCCGCAACTGCAAGAAAGCGTATTTTTTTCCGGAAACATTAGTGTTACCTACTGAAAATTGATTTTTAAGGTTACGTTGCGTTTACCGGCTCTTTTTAAACATTTCTTAATGATTTTCAAACCAATGGAAAGCTTATTCTTTCTAGATTCAGGTGCTGCCAAATTATTCTCGAAATTGTTGTTAACAAATGCTACACAGATTATTTAAACAAAGCGTACCCGAAAAGTGCAGTGGAAATAAAACTGTTGCAGATAGATGCATAATGAAATCTGCAGAAAAAAGTCTAGCAACTTTTAGGGAAAGAATTATCTGTATTGCTTTATGTTTATTGAAAGATCTATAGAATAAAAATTTATTTCTACAAGAAACGTGCTAATGAGCCTTATAGAGGGTGAATTACCTTGACATGAGGAAAATAAAATGGAGTGCTAGTATTCTATGTGGGAAAGCGCTTGAAAAATTTTAGACTGATCCGATATAATTTATTATATTTTTTGCATTAAAACTTGTAAAGACATGCTACCGTTATTTGTTTATGGACAATGCATAGGGCAGTAAACTAGGTACCTGGAACGGACCTGTCGTTCAATAAAAGTGAATCAATCCGAATTTAGGCAACCCGTAATCGTGACGGGTATCTGCCTCTTTCTATCTTATTAACTTCGACAACGATCGAGTCCGTTCCAGGCGTTCCAGGTACGTAGTAAGAGTTCACTGGCATAGGGTCAGTGTCAGTGTCTTTCCGACTTCCATTTAGAGCATACTGTTAAATTCTACATTGTATTCGTAGCATTGTATTTATAATGAAGAAACATTCGAACATTTTCTTTGAGTTTTCATTAATTTTTAGTTTTGTGCTGTGCTGTGTTCTATAAAAATTATTTTAATTTTTGCTATTTTTGTAGTGTGATTAAAACCAAAAACCGCTGCCTAAGGAATCACTACTTCCACATCCAGATTTTCTATTCAAGACTCTCACAACGCAAAGAAATTTGATACTGTATTTGCACGCCACTATGTGAAAATAATTGTTTATGGAACTTTAATAATATAATATTTGAAATCGTCAACTCCAAAAACCCATAAAACTATATATAGGAGGGTGATAGTGGAGTTGGATGAAGTAAAAAAAAATGTTGAGGCCTTTGGTTCTTATACACACACTAAATCACAATTTTATATTTTTCACCCCCTTTAATAATGAGGTGTGACTAATGCTAAAAAATTTTTTGAGGCCTTACCTTTTCTTAAATATACTAAATACCAATTTTATGGGCTCTTTACCCCAATTTACCTCCAACCTTTCAGCGGAATAAGATCAAAATAGAATCTAGTTCCAGATCTCATTAAAATGCATACCTACGTGTACCTTTCAAGTCAATATCTCAAATAAAATTTGCATGAATTCGACCAGTATGTATGTTGTTTATTACTTCCACATCTAGTGGAAGTATAGTAACGACAAAAAAATTTTTAAAAATTGTTATTGTTCAAATAGGCTTAAAATGTCATGAAACGTCGAGATTTTAAGTTTGAGCGAAAAAAAATTTCTGTCTGTCTGCCACCCCCATTACCACCCCCACCCCATTATTAAAGGGGATGAAAAAAAAATGTAATTTAGTATATGTACAAGAACCAGAAACCTCAAAATATTTTTTTACTTCATCCACCCCCACTACCACCCCCTTATCACCACCCCCCACCCCACTACCGATGTGGGGTATCGTTTTATGGGTTTTTGGGGTAGAGGATTTCAAATATTATATTATTAAAGTTCCATAAACAATTGAAGGGGTGGATGGATGAAGGTGTTAATTGACATTTTTTCAAAAATTGAGTTATCCTATTTGATGAAGCTGTTAAGTGATGATACAACTTATCGCCACGTTTCACTTCATCTCTATGACTGTATTCCTAGATACCAAATTGATAAAGGTCATTAGGAACAGCTTAACTCAATGCTTCTAGATAATGGTGTTAATAAGTAACATTAGCAACTTTTTCTAATTTGTTAATTAACACCTTTATCCATCCACCCCTTCAATTATTTCCACATACAAAGTTTGTTAGTGACTTGGATGGAGAATCTGGATGTGGAAGAAGTGATTCCTTGGGCAGTGGTTTTTTACTTCCACATCCAGTGGAAGTATAGTAACGATAAAAAAATTTTTATTGTTCAAATAGGCTTAGAACGTCACAAAACGTCGAGATTTTAAGTTTGGGCGAAAAAAAAATTTCTGTCTGTCGCTCTGTCTGTCGGTCTGCCCGTAACTTTTTTGTGCGCACGTTTACTCTGGAAGCGTTTGAGATATTGACTTGATACACATATGTACTTTAACGAGATCTAGAACTAGATTATATTTTCATCTTGTTCCGTCGAAGGGTTGGGGGTAAATTGGGGTAAATTTGGGGTAAATAGGTAAATCAACCAGGTAAAAGTCCATAAAATTGGTATTTAGTATATATAAGAGAAGCTAAGGTCTCAAAAGCAATTTTGGCATTAGCCACCCCCATTACCACCCCCACCTGTTATTAAAGGGGTTGGAAAAAATTGTGATTTAGTGTGTGTACAAGAACCAGAAACCTCAAAATATTTTTTTACTTCGTCCACCTCCACTACCACCCCGTTTCGATAGTAGAAGACGATGTTCAAAACCTAACCTCAAAAAAGTTATGGCTTAAAGTGTCACGTAAAAGTCGTGTAACTAGCGCCATCTATAAAATATGGCATCGGTAATAGCACCATTGTAATTAGCGACCTGAAAAACATGTCATTACCAACTTTGAAGTAGATACGTGTAATAGTCTCTAAGATAGAGACAAATTACGAATACAATTTTTTTACTTTGCCACCCTGGATCTTGAAAACGAAAAGAGTTAGACCACTACCTTTTGAGTTAAATCGACTTGTTTTGATGTCAAGAATCTACGGCTAAGCGTTGTCCCAATCTTTTCGAAACACCCTGTATTACTTCTATATTGTTATTTTTTATGCACGAGAAATACATTTAAGTTCATTTAGTTGCATATTGTCTTCTGATCTCAATATTTTCAGTTATAATATAATAATTTTAGTTAGCACGAAAATTAATCCTTAAATTTCTTTATCTTTTTTCATCATAACAAATGATGGTAATAAGCATTATAAGAACATATTGTAAATGTTTTGCAATCACAGTATATTGTGGTGCAAGTCACTGATCGGACAGAGCGCGCGAGACGTGCTCTTATAAACTCAAAACGGTAACTTAAAATAACGAAGCGCTGTAAAAAAATAATAATATTTTTTATGATAATAAAGCAATGCAGATAATTCTACAGATTTCATATTGTAGAAGTATGCATTTATCTGCATGTAATAGTTTTAAAAATACCTCAGTGCTGAAATTTACAGTGCACTTTTCGGGTAGGTACGCTTTGTTTAAACAATTTCTCTAATATGTTTATGTTTATGTTTAAAAAAATATGTATTAACCATAGTTTCAAGTACAGTCTGGCACCATCTGAATTTATAAAGAATAAGCTTTCCACTAGTTTTAAAATCCTTTAGAAATATGAAAAAATAAGCTTATAAATGTAAACAAAATTTTCAACAATAAGAAAATTTTCGGAATACATTTTTTCACACTTCTTTGCAAATAGATATATTATAACCGAACAACTTTTTTTAATAATAATAATCGTTCAAACTTGCTTGCAAAAGGTACATTTTAATATCTTTCTGGCATTACCTACGCTAGATGAGACTTGAAACTAAATTTTTGTAATGGAATGAATCATTTTCATTGTGTTCAATTTTCCTGTTAAATATTTTTTTCCAGAAAAGCTAACTATGCAATATTCCTAAAATTGTACCGGCCGGCCGTTGATGTCGCTGGAAATATATCCTGTTGCATAATAAACATGTATAATAATACTTCAAATCACGTACAGGTAGTAAAAAATTAAAATTTTATAACATATTCAATGACCAACGACAAAAACAGCAAAAATAGCAATTATAAACGAATTAGCAGGTACTAGCCTTTATTTTATTACCGGTAATTCATTTATAATTACTTATTCATTCTATAATCACTATTTCTTCTCTATTTAATGATAATATACCATTCATCCATTTTTTTCAGACATCTCAATGACTTTAAGACCTGTAAGTGAAAATTATTAATTAACACAGACCAAAAAACGAATGAGACTGCCTAATCATCTCATTCATTCAATTATCATCATTATTTATTGTCACTATTTCCAGGTTCTTAGACAAACAATATACATGGTGATCTAAAATTGTCTCCCGATATTTCTGTTGCTGATAGTACATCCAAAAATACAGGTACTCTTCAATATAAAATTATTCCCGAAAATGAATAATACGGGAAACAGATGAAAATACTTTTCTTTGTCTTTTATCACCAATTTATTATAACTCCAGTATCGACAACTTACCATGTCATTCTCAAACGGTTGATTGATTTGATTTATCAGCGTGCGGTAGGCATTGCTGCCACTCTCGGCAGATATACCGACGGACCAACTACGTTCACGCTGGGTTTGTTGAGGGTTATGCTTGTTGCCAGCAGCGAGAGTCACAGGACGCATGGTACAGGGTGATTCACCATAAATGTCCCCCCCTTTAATTGGTTATTTCTGGACCGATTCGAGAATTTCAAAAACCAGATTAAATCATTCTCTAGCAAGTTTTTATACGTCATATAATATACAGTGTGTTACTTGATTTTTTTAGATGGAACACCCTGTATCTAACTCGTGAATCGTAATCCTCATTTTCCTCCGATTTCAAAAATATAATATTTCACATGGCTGTCTTCTGTAGTTTTTCTAATATTTACAATAATATCGATACATTGAAGGATAAAATCATTGAAGTAATTGATCTCATCAATACGAGCAATATTTTGGAAGATCTGTCCAGAAATTTTAATAAAAGAATGAACTGGCAGGGCTGGCTCCAGGTATTTTGCCGCCCCGGGCACAGTTTTATTTTGCCGCCCCTTTCTTATATAAATAACATTAGGATCAGGCGGGGTAAAAATGAGACAAAATGACATATTTCAATTTTTAGGTTGCTTAGAATCGGTCATATTTAATGAAAGATTGGTATCATATGTAAAAATGACAGGAAAAACTATATTTTTTTTTACTAAAACTACCGTTAATTGATAAACAAAAATAAACAGTGTCTCATTTTTACCCTCTAAGTGGGGTAAAAAAAGACTGGAGGGTAAATAAAAGACACGTGATTTATTCCCATTCTTATTGACGTCGTGCAAATAGAAGTACAAAAAAACCGCTGCCCAAGGAATCACTACTTCCACATCCAGATTTTCTATCCAAGTCACTCACAACGAAAAAATTTTGTATGTGGAAATAATTGCTTATGGAACTTTAATAATATAATATTTGAAATCCTCTACCCCAAAAACTTATAAAACGATACCCCACATCGGTAGTGGGGTGGGGGTGGTGATAGGGGGGTGGTAGTGGGGGGTGGATGAAGTAAAAGAATATTTTGAGCTTTCTGGTTCTTGTACACACACTAAATCACGTTTTTTTTCTTCCCCTTTAATAATGGGGTGGGGGTGGTAATGGGGGTAGCTAATGCCAAAAATTTTTTTGAGACCTTAGCTTCTCTTGTATATACTAAATACCAATTTTCTGGAATCTTACCTGCTTGATTTAGCTATTTACCCCAAATTTACCCCAATTTACCCCCCAACCCTTCGACGGAAGAAGATGAAAATATAATATAGTTCCAGATCTCGTTAAAGTACATATGTGTACCAAATTTCAAGTCAATATCTTGAACGGTTCCAGAGTAAACGTTCGCAAAAGAAAGTTACAGACAGACCGACAGACAGACCGACAGACAGAAATTTTTTTTTTTTGCTCAAACTTAAAATCTCGACGTTTCATGACATTCTAAGCCTATTTGAACAATAAAATTTTTTTAAATTTTTTTGTCGTTACTATACTTCCACTGGATGTGGAAGTAATAAGACAGAGGAGGGTTTTTTCTTTTATATGTAATTTATTCAGAATTTTTACTAAACAAGAAGGGGCTTGCAGAAGGGCTAGCTTCTGCTAAATTAGGAAGCTGAAATGTGCCTGCTTCAGTCTGCCCATTTGGTGTCTTTAGTCTCTTTTTTACCCCGCTTTTAATTTTTTGGTTAAAATCAAATTTTTGATTATTTAAAACTAGCAGCTTAATAAACTTGATCACAAAATGTGAAGTATGACGTATGACACTTCTAGTTGACGTCTGCCAAATACGAACAATGCAAATAGAGAAACTATAAAATCCCCAAAAAAGTACTAAGGTGCGTTAAAAAAATTTTAAAAAGTGATTTAAAGAGTTTACTGAATAATATTTTTTCCGCATTAACAGTAGGCATAGGACCTGATTGGGTAACATAAAACAGTTCTGAATGTACAAAACAAATTTGAATAAAAAATTAAGTTTAATTTATTTCAATCTGGGTTGGATATCACCTTGTCTTTTTTTACCCCGCTACCTGTCTGTCTCATTTTTACCCCGCCTGACCCTGTCTTTTCAGTCCGTTATTTTTTATAACATTTTAAGAGTCACCTACTGAATATTCTTGATGGTTTGTTTTTTTAGTTATAAGGTTTACAGCAATTTTTGGATTTTCAGCAATATGATTACTGTATTTGAAAGGTTAAAATAACATAATTGAAAAAATTAACCATATTGAAACTTAAAAAAATACCCCACCACAGAAATTAGACAAGAAATAAACTCACGTATAAAAAACAGAATGTATGCATGTAACCTACTTTATATACAAAAAAAAACTAACAATAACAAATTATTTATATAAAGTTAACATTACTATTACTATATTAGTGAAACAATTGTTTCCTAGCTTTTTATATTTTTTGGTAACTGTGGATTTGAAGAATTTGCCGCCCCTAGAATTTTGCCACCCGCTTCGCCCCCCCCCCCCCCCCTAGAGCCAGCCCTGTGAACTGGTGTGTAAATAATGACAGTAGAAGACATGAACAATTATTGTAATTTTTCCGTTGCTTTCCTTCAATAAATTTCTTGTTTTGTGTTCAAAAGTTTTATTTTTTGTTGATTCATCAAATGAAATTAAACTTATTATGCTTCAATGATTACAAAAAGTGCCTTTCTGGCATTCCACTCCGGACTCGGCCATTTATCTGTATGTGGTTAGATTTAAACGTCATTATTTTCTCAATATGACGTATAAAAACTTGCTAGAACATGATTTAATCTGGTTTTTCAAATTCTCGAATCGGTTCAGAAATAACTAAGTTAGAGGGGGCGGGGTGGGAGTGGACATTTAGGGTGAATCACCCTGTACCATGGGCGCAGCCAGGGGGAGAGCCGTAGGGCCCGCCCCCCTCCCAAGCCGTCTTCTATGAGCCAAAAAATAAAGAAGCATAATCTCTATCAGTACAAAGCAGTATCCAAATTATCCCTTGAAATAAATATTTTGTAATTAATGCCAATATTATCTAGTAGAGGAATCTACTACCCATCCTCTGGGGAGGCCGGTTGTATTCCTCCCCCCCCCCCCCCCCCCGATGAATTCTCTGGCTGCGCCACTGCCCTGTACAGAAATGTGAGATGGGAAATGTAGGTATTTGCGAGATGCGACGCCGCATTGTGTGACGAAGGAGGGTTGAAGCTCCTTTTTTGTGTTTTTGGTTCTAGCTGTTCTTTTCTAGCATGCCTGGTCCTAGACTCTTCATGATCCTCTCAACTACCGTTTTCCATATGTAGGATTTTCAGTTTGTTACTGTTAATATTAGCGCTTCCTTCAGTAAATATGTCTCTGTGTCTCTGGACATGCCCCCATAGTACTTCATTGTGTATGTTTTTTCGTAATTTCCCTGCCTCTTATTATGCTTTAGTCCTAATGGTTTTGCAAGTATGGATGTCTCTTTCAACTCTTCTCAGACTTCTATTGGCGTTTGACGTTGCCGTGTTCTTGACTCCGTATATCAAAGTTGGAAGTATGCATGATGCTATGTAGGTTCCATGTAGTATAATCGCTCTTGCAACTCTGCCTGGCGTTTTAATTATGTCCTTTAGTTTCCTTTCTTTTTGGTTGGTAAAAACCTTTGGCTAATAGTCAGGATGGCGGGATGGGGTCCTTGTCCTTGAGGGAAGCACTTATCGTACGCCTATTTTATTGTTCAATAAAGTCTTCTTCAACCTCTCTGTGACTCCAGCCACATAGAGAAGGCACGCATAAGTGGTAGGTCGTTCCTATTCTTCTGTAATTCTTCTCCGGTTGTTGATAATTGTATATCGTTTTGCTCCTACCTGTTTTTCTCTAGAGTGTGTTGGACGTTTCTGAGTTCTTCCGGTTTGCTTTTGTCGTCACATATTATATTGGCTCTGTGAAACAATGTTCTGGTTAACGATCTCTTCTGTTGTTGATGGTGGTGGGATGTAGCATGCAGGTAACAAGCGGTATTTGTTCACTTTCTGTAGACTCCATGGAACAACTTGATCATTTCACTGATACATCTAAGAAAGGCAAAACCCCCTTCTTGCTCGATCTCCATCGTCAACTTGGTATTTGGGTCATTTAGAAGAACGCAGACAGTGAAGAATCTCCATGCGCCCATATGATGAAGGTATCGTCAACATAACGCAACCAACATTTTGGTTTCTCTATACTACAGCGTATAGCATTTTTTTTCAAATGCTTCCATGAATATGTTGGCAATAGAAATCTATGTTCCACAGAAAATATGTTGCTGATAGGCATAATCGAACCAAATCAGGTACATCTTCTCTTAATCCTTTAGTTGCTGACGTATCAGGTTTAATGCTTCCTCAATCGGTATGCTGCTGAAAAAAGATTCCACTCACCATGAAACTCACCATGATTTCACTACTCGTTGTTTGTAAACCTTTTAGAATTTCCATAATGTATCCAGAGTTCTTTACATAGCTGCTGGTCTTGCCTATATAGGATTGTAGTATATCTAACCAATTCATGGTAGGTAATCCGCATGTGCTGACGATCGGCTCAAAAGATCTCCAGGTTTGTGAATCTTTGGCAGTTCATACAGTCGTGGTGATATATTTTCACTAGGAAGCAAGTGACGTTCTTCTACTCGGATCAATGTAGTCATAATGGCTGTCCTCATTTTTCGTTCAATTCTTGATGTAGGATCCTTTTTCAGCTTTGTATAATGCCCTGGAGAAAAAAACATTGTAGTTTATCTTGATATTCTTTTCTCTTCATTACCACCGATGCACGATGTGTTGTCTTTGTCTACCTTTAAGACGATAATATTTTGGTTTTTACAAATATCTCTAAGCGCTTTCTCCCCCTTTCGAGTGATGTTCCTCTTAGGTAATTTTGATCTCCTCAGTATACGGCATGTCTCATGACTCACTTCTTCAGTTTTCTCAACTGGTAATCCTCTGACGGCATTTTCAACTTCTGCGATATCTTCTTTAGGTATTAAGAAGAGTTTATAGAAGCATAATCACTTTTTAAATGAAATTACACTTAAACTGATTATTATTAATTAACGTAGGGCTATGAGACATTGCTGTTCAAAATTAGGATAAAAATAGTGCAGAAAATGCAAAAAAGAACTCAATTTTTCACGTATTGGCTTTACAAACTTAGGGAAGTGTTCCAAATTGTTCCTTAAAAACTTCATCGTATGATGAAAATAATGAGCGTTCATAGAGATATGTAAGGTCAAATGGACTGAAAATGTGAAGTCCTGAAGTAGGGTATAAAATCACTATTTTTTGACCTAATAATTTACCTCTACACCAAGTTGCACACATAGCACTTGATGTATTGGATCTGGTCATCTTTAAAACCCTATGGAATTTCTTCATCCACCCATTAATCCACAAATTATTTCAGGGTATGCAGAATTTGAAATTTGTAATTTGAACAGTTTCCAAAATTTGTTTTTTTTTTCAAAATTTTGACTCAGATTTTAGTACACAGGTAAGTTAGGTTACATCGTTATATTTTGATCTGGTCTATATGTAGTCGCTCCATGTGTACTTACTTACGAAACACATTATATATCTTGTATATCCTGTATACTTTGCAAAATAACACAATTTTAAACTTCCGTCAAAATGTATGTCATGGTGTCAACGCAATTATACACCTTAGTTATGTACGGCATGTCGTCAACATTAATATCGTGTAGTAAACACAAAATTTTAAATGAGATATATACAATTTTGCGTATTTGGAAGGCTAGTACGTATATAGTTTGGTTGTATTTATCTTTGTTAAGGTATAATATTCAATTCAAATTTGCGGTAAAAAATGCGAACATAAGTAATTTGCGTTATATCTTTTTAAGCGACCTATTCCCTAGGCTATCCTCATTGAAAATAATAGCAGATTTCCTGCCTACTATACTAAAAATACAATCCAACTTTAGCAGATATCTACTATAGGAAGTGAAGTATTACTAATATTATCAATAGCTTAGCCTAGGTACTTCACTTTGCAACGGTTTTGTGGTACCAAACTAGCTATGCTATAGAACTGTTTTAAAATTATTATACCATGATTATAAATTTTTTTAAAAAATGTACTGGAGATATTCAGTTAAGAAAAAATATGAGGAAGAAGAAGAAGCTACTTAGCGTCGTTTTAAAATTTGCAAGTACTCACCCTGTGGTCATCTGCACACTTTTTTGTTTCTGGTTCTAATACTGAATGTAAAATCATTTTCAAACATAATTCTCGTGTTTATACATTTAAAACTTTGACACAACACTATCGAGAAGGTAAATTAATTTTGGTTGGGTATAATCAAGGATGGTTTTCTTTTGAGTTGGAAGCAAGACCAAGATTGTATCAAAAGAAGTAAGTATATTACACCTTTCAACGATATGTCTTACTCCAAACTGGTTTATGCGCAATTGTTCGGCAATAGCCACAAGTTATTATGGTCATTATACTATTACGCCCTCATAGCGTCGCTTAAATGCGTGAAAATGGCCCATGAATTTGCTATGAGCAAAAGCCTTGGGTTACTATTTCTCATTGGTGTCCGAATTCAGTGATCTTCCCGCATCTTTCCTTCCGTGAATTTTACCACAACGTGATTACAATATTTAATGTCTTATTAAATGAAATTTTCATTATTTATGATCTTGCATCTCGTTTAAAACGTACAAAAGGTTAGTTCCGCTATTTAACATAATCATCCAAACAGTTTGAAGTAAATGCTTCTTTACGTAAAGGATTCTTAAAAAATGACCTTGTATGTTTCTTACTATTTCATTATCTTTGCGATGTTAATTTTATTTAAAATAAAATAGGCCTAATGTTAGGGTCAAATTAGAAAACACAAGTTTTTTCAATACGTAAATTTTGCCAATCTCATTTTCTGTAATTTTTCAAACTTAAAAAAAACATATATTTCATTTACACATTAAATGACATTAAATGAAATATAAAAATCTGCAATCGCAAACTTATCTTAGATATAATGGTAATATATCGAGTTACAAAAAAAAAAAAAAAAAAATGAATAATTGAATCTTCTTCAAAAAGAGTCCGTTAAAATTATGAAGTAAAATTTCACCCACTTAATTGAACGCTATTATGTAATACCGATATCGAAGATGGTTAGAAATATGTTTGAATTCGTTATTTCAGATTCGATATCAGGTACTCCTAAAATACGAACTACTAATTTTGTTACTACTATCACTTTCAAAATAATTTGCGATTAGAAAAAGAACTGTTTCCAATCATTGCTCACACCTTACACTACTTTTTTGAACTCGGTTAAAAAGCACGACAGTGAACAAAATAGTCATTTTGGTCCGGTGATATTAGGAAAACGTAGGAAAACGTGGAAAATGTTTGAGTGGTCAACACTATTTTTTTCTCGCCTTTTAATTATCCTAATCAGAAGCCAGACTTTAAATAAACCATGGGCGCAGCCATGCCCCCCCCCCCCCCCCAAGCCGTCTTCCATGAGCCAAGAAATAAAGAAGCAGTACAAAGCAGTATCTAAATTATCCCTTGGAATAAATATTTTGTAATTAATGCCAATATTAGCTAATAGAGGAATCTACATACACATCCGTTTTCAACCATTTTCTGAAAAATTTTCCTCATCTTCTGGGGAGGCCAGTTCTATTGCCCCCCCCCCCAGATGAATTTTCTGGCTGCGCCACTGAAATATACACATGCAAATACTTCATTTGCAGCAATACATTTGTTTTTGTGCAAAAGCAAATGTATCATGTTCCATAAGTTGTTTATGTGAAGACAAGTAGTGTACATATATCGAATAATAAAAATGTATTTATTGTGTGCTTGTGCAAAATTTTATTATTTAATATACTATTGAAATGTATTCAGCCCTTGCACAATTAATTATATGGAGTTCTCACTTTAGCCGCGAAGATCTCAAAAAGGCCTTCCGCCTGACAAAATTGAAAAAAAAAAGTATATTATTAATATTTGTTCTAAATGTTCTGAAATTAAGCTTCGCCGCCGTGATCTGTTCCATCAAATTGCAGTTCTGGAAAATCGCGAATCCACAAGTATTCAGCAGTCTGAGAAGCACGAGACATTACTGTATACCGTCGACTCTGTATGTTTTCACGCTAGGTTTGTAGATACATACATACACATGGCTAAATTTGTACTACGGATTGCGAAACTGCGATCTCGGATGGTCCACCCTTTCTCATTATTAAATGTTGACGTAAATGCCCAGAATTGCCACAACGTAGGTATAGTAAAAGGGAGTCTGTCAAAGCAATGTCCAATATTTCGACGGCGGACATAGGGGTATTTGACGGTGAAAGTTGATCAAAATTATTTATCTTTGTTTTTTCATTCTTAACGCCTTTCTTAACTGATTTCTAGTGTATTCTCTGCCCAAATAAAATAGTGTCCTACAAAAAAATTGGTATATATCGCTAGTCCGATAAAAACTATTTTAAATAATGAATTATTTTATAATTGCGGACTTTTATTTCTTAAGCGAAATTCTGATATCTACCAAATTTAGCACATACATTCAGATTATCAAAAAACATTTCCCTTGATTTTAAACCCTAATTTGCATATTTACATTCGTTGCGAATATTTGAATTTTTCATGCACTTTTATATGTTTTATTCAATGTTCGACTACAAGACCGAAAAATTTTCTTTATAATTCTAACGTAATATTATTTTTAATGTTTAAGTGTTTGTTTAATTCGAAAATAACAATTTATATGAAAAGTTTATGAAAAAATTGGGGAAATTACTAAAAAAAAAATTATATAAAAAAAAATTTTTTTAATAGCCAAAAACTAGAAAAACATTCGCCTCCTATAAATGCAAAGCCACCTATCTGCGGTACAAAAATATGCGGAACAAATCGAAAAATCATATTTGGCATTTTTTTATCGGAAAATTTCGTTAATGAAACTTATTTAGAATTATCCAAAAACCTCATGTCCAAAATTTAATCAAAATAAAAAAATTGAAAAATTAGAATTTTAATTTTAAAAATAATTATTTAAAAAAAAAACTGCAAATTGCTTGACAACTACCTGGCAGCTTGAACAAAGAACCCAATAAAATGACATTTTTCGACTTGGACATTATTTTAATCAAAATTTCAACATCATTTTATTTCGATTCAATTTTGGACTTTTTGTTTTTGGACAATTCTGAACAAGTTTCATTAACAAAATTTTCCGATAAAAGAATGCCTAATATGATTTTTTTAATTATTTCCTCATATTTTGGCACCGCAGGTGCCTTTGCATTTGTAAGAGGCGAATGTTTTTCTGATCATAATTAGATCCTAATTTGTTCTATATTTGAGTAAAATTTGATTCAAATCGAAAAAAAAATAAAAAAGTTATAAGGTTGTCTTGATCTTAAGTAAGTCACAATGTATATTCAACCGTTTTAAAATTATTGGAGAAAATTTGTAATGATCTGCTTTTTGTATGTTTTTTTACGTGTTTAAAAAAAAATTTAATTTAAAAATGACACGGGCTGGCCATTAACAAGCATTTTAGGATTTACGCATTTCTAGGTGTAATTTAATATTTTTTAACAGACTCTATAAATTATTAAAATATTCGATTTTGAAGCACCTCTATTATTAATTTTGTACAACTTATTTTCATCAACTCAATTAAAATATTTTAAAAAAACCGCTGCCCAAGGAATCACTACTTCCACATCCAGATTCTTTTCCAAGTCACTCACAACGAAAAAATTTTTGTATGTGGAAATAATTGTTTATGGAACTTTAATAATATAATATTTGAAATCCTCTACCCCAAAAACCCATAAAACGATACCCCACATCGGTAGCGGGGTGGGGGTGGTGATAAGGGGTGGTAGTGGGGGTGGATGAAGTAAAAAAACATTTTGAGGTTTCTGGTTCTTGTACACACACTAAATCACATTTTTTTTTCATCCCCTTTAATAATGGGGTGGGGGTGGTAAGGGGGGTGGCTAATGCCAAATTTTTTTTTGAGACCTTAGCTTCTCTTGTATATACTAAATACCAATTTTATGGACTCTTACCTGCTTGATTTACCTATTTTCCTCAAATTTACCCCAATTTACTCCCCAACCCTTCGACGGAACAAGATGAAAATATAATCTAATTCTAGATCTCGTTAAAGTACATATGTGTACCAAATTTCAAGTCAATATCTCAAACGGTTCCAGAGTAAACGTGCGCACAAAAAAAGTTACAGACAGACCGACAGACCGACAGAAATTTTTTATTCGCTCAAACTTAAAATCTCGATGTTTCGTGACATTCTAAGCCTATTTGAACAATAAAAATTTTTAAAATTTTTCTTGTCGTTACTACTTACTGTTATTACTTCCACTGGATGTGGAAGTAATAATATAAAACTTTACATATGGAATGAAATTTCAAAATAAGTGTTTTTAATTTTTTACCAATATATACCACTTTTCTTGTAGGACATTAGTAAAATCGTGTTCTAATGAGAAAAGTGTTACCGTGGAACTGACAATTTCCGAGCGTACGACTGGAAAAACATACCATTCAATTTGTAGGACAATGTGGCGATTTAATTTTAAAAACATTTATTAAGCAATAGTAAAAAAATCAGCTGGTTACTAATCATTTTTGTGACTTCGTTATTTGGACATGTTGGAGGTGGGGGACGCTTCGGTCAAACCATCGATTTTGTAGGACAAACGTTTTTTCTTGTTTTTTATCAAATTATCTCAAGATTTAACTAAAAAACTAACTGTTTCTAATAAAATTTGAACAATCACCCAATCGACATATATACAACCAAGCGCAGTTATTAGCTACCACTACCGAGAATTTTCGAAGAGAGAAAAGTTGGGCGTCTCGTCAAAACGAAGCTACTCACGAAAATTCAGCCTGTTACTAATCATTAAAAAAAGGGCGCTGTACTGTGGACTATAAAAATTAGTTTTTGTGTACATAGCCCCTTCATCCACTCAGTGCTTTAGCACTATCGCTTCTAAGTAAAAACCGCTGCCCAAGGAATCACTACTTCCACATCCAGATTCTCTATCCAAGTCACTCACAATGAAAAAACTTTGTATGTGAAAATAATTGTTTATGGAACTTTAATAATATAATATTTGAAATCCTCTACCCCAAAAACCCATAAAACGATACCCCACATCGGTAGTGGGGTGGGGGGTGGTGATAGGGGGGTGATAGTGGTGAGTGGATGAAGTAAAAATATTTTGAGGTTTCTGGTTCCTGTACATACATTAAATCACAATTTTTTTTCATCCCCTTTAATAAGGGGGTGGGGGTGGTAATGGGAGTGGCTAATGTCAAAAATTTTTTTGAGACCTTAGCTTCTCTTGTATATACTAAATACCAATTTTATGGACTCTTACCTGTTTGATTGACCTATTTACCCCAAATTTACCCCAATTTACCCCCAACCCTTCGACGGAATAAGATGAAAATATAATCTAGTTCTAGATCTCGTTAAAGTACATATGTGTACTAAATTTCAAGTCAATATCTTAAATGGTTCCAGAGTAAACGTGCGCACAAAAAAAAAGTTACAGACAGACCGACAGACAGACAGACCGACAGACAGACAGAAATTTTTTTTCGCTCAAACTTAAAATCTCGACGTTTCATGACATTTTAAGCCTATTTGGACAATAAAAGTTTATAAAAATTTTTTTGTCGTTACTATACTTCCACTGGACGTGGAAGTAAAAGATGTTACTAAGTGTGGAATAGTGATTTTTTGGTGAAATGGACTGTCTTATACTTTGTATCAAATACAAATACTGCAAGAGTGTTGAACAGATTTAAAAGAAAACTAATATCTTATTACATATAAAATAAACATGACAATAGTCACAACACGCATGAAATTAGTTTATAATTAGTACACCCCAGTTCAATATCAAGATTTATCCTGTTCGTGTGGGTATATGTATACTATAATACCTTTAAATCAATGTAAAAATCTCTGGTTTCGTTAGATTAAGTAGATTATCCTTAGAGATTATTCAAGATCAAGAATATCGGAAATGTATGAAAAGGTTGAGACATGATGTAAATTCACTAGAATGTATTTGCGAACTATTATGTAATGTCGGTTAATAACTAGTTTTTAATATTCGGCACGAAATCCAGTCATTAGCAAGGCCTCTGACCTCTTAAATACCTATGTGGATTTAAATGTATATACATTTATCACGGATAAATATACTGTAGCACCAGACAAATTAAAATAATAAAAAACCGCTGCCCAAGGAATCACTACTTCCCCATCCATCCCTCTCTCACAACGAAAAAAAATTGTATGTGGAAATAACTGTTTATGAAACTTGTAATACTACTGCTACTAACATAATATTTGAAATCGTCTACCCCAAAAACCCATAAAAGGATATTCCACATCGGTAGTAGGGTGGGGTAGTGGTAGGAGGTGGAGGGGGTGGTAGTGGGGATGGATGAAGTAAAAAAAATAATTTGAGGCCTTTGGTTCTTGTTCACACACTAAATCACAATTTTTTTTCACCCCCTTTTATAATGGGGGTGGCTAATGCCAAACATTTTTTTGGACATTAGCTTCTCTTTTATATACTAAATACCAATTTTATGGGCTCTTACCTGCTTGATTTACCTATTTACCCCCCAACCCTTAGCCAGTTAGCTATACTTATTGATTATACACTAGTAGTACAGGCTGTTTTACTTTTTGTTTATGATATGATACCGAAAATACATTGGAAGGTTTAAACAAGGGGAATAAAACTAATGTCTAAATATACTCTCAATCTTAATTTCTTTAATTTTCAGCACGTTTTCTCGCGAGTCGTGCACAAATGTTGCCCGTACTAGTTTATATTTTTTTCCCTTACGGATTGCGGTGCCAGAACCCCATCGTACGGAAGCTTATTGTACCACATAGTCTCATTATCCCATTAGTCCCGTTTCTCCTTATCCTCACCACACATCCCAGACTCTGGACTGTCCTTTACCCCCATATTGGCTAGATGTTTATTTGGTGTGCCCCTAGTGTGTCCCAATGTCCCTCAGCTGTCTTCTACACAGCTTTAGCAACCCGTTGGTTTGTTCTTGGATGGTCCATCAACAGGCGCGGTTTTAACATGCTTGCCGCCCCCGACACTATTTTAAGGTGCCGCCCCTATTCCTAAAAATATAACTGTATGTACTCCAAAAAAAAAAAAAACGACTAAACGAATATTCAGAAGAAAATAATTTTGCCGCCCTGGGCACCCGCCGAGTGTGTCCAGTGGTAAAACCGTCTCTGTCCATCAGTGATGAATATACGTGACTGTCTCATCACTGGAGTCAAGAAAAGTTCTGTTTCTGACTTAATAGTTCCTTTACCAATCCTCTTGCGGGATTATACCGTGCGTGTAATTGCCCATTAGGCATGTACATTCACGTAGCGCGAGAGATTTGACAACACAGCCGTAAATTCGTCCGCCGGGCGGAGCATCCCAGCTTTCAGTTATTTCGTTTCAGCCAGCTGGCACACGCGAAGTTGTAAGTCTTACTCCCTATGCCTAGCGCGCGGCCACACGCACGGTATGATATCCTGTAGGTTGGTTCGGGGTCCCATAAAGGATAAAGGCTATTTTCGCGTTTTCTCTGGCCTGCTTATCTGCTTTTCATTACCTTCACCCTTCACTGCCCTGCTGTCCTCGCGTCCACTCCAGTTGTACGTTGTTGTGTTCCGCCAGTTTCGCCAGGGAAGTGGGGGTGGATGAAGAAAAAAATTTTTTGAGGTCTTAGGTTCTTATATACGCGCTAAATTACAATTTTATTTTTTCACCCCCTTTAGTAATGGGGTGGCTGTTAATGGGGGGTGGTCAATGCCAAACATTTTTTTGAGACATTGGTTTCTCTTGTATATACTAAATACCAATTTTATGGACTCCCACCTGCTTGATTTACCTATTTACCCCCATTTACTCCCAAACCCTTCAACGGAATAAGATGGAAATATAATCTAGTTTCAGATCTCGTTAAAATACATACGTGTACCAAAGGGTATAGCCGGATAAGCATAGTGAAAAATGCCCCTGAGCCAAACTGCACTTTGCATACATGGCTTATTAGCTCTCTATTAATAAACAATTTCTGCCAAGTTTTAAATCCGTACCCCCACGGTTGGGCCAGTTATAGAGGGAGACGTGATTTTCAGTTTCTATTTAATTTCGCTTTTCCTGTTGCATTGAAAATTCTGAAAAAAATCAGGGTCCATACAGTCTTAAGGGTGCATGTCAGGATTTTTTTTCAGATTTTTTGGCTTAAAATTCGGCTTGCTAAAAATTTTTGAAATTTTGAAAAAAAATTTTTTTTAGGATTTTATCAAGTGACTATCTTTATTTTTTTACAGTAATAACTACTTCATATGCTTGTTGGTTTGTAATTTTTTCAGATTTTTTAAAGTGGTGGGCCATGGTGTAAAAAATTAAATTTCGATTTTGAGATGTTTGGGCTCTTAATCTTTATTCTTGAATATATTGTAATTTGTAACATCAAAAAGTTTACTTAGCATTTCTGCAGGTTTTACAATTTTGGAAATATATCGAGCGTGAGATAAATAATAAATTATTGCAGCTATGTGTGAACAGCACCCGACTGGGCGTCTACCATTTGCACACTCGCAGTAGTATCGCCTAACTCCTCGGAAACCAACGGAATTTGGCTCATAATCAATAAAACACTTATAAGTTCTGCTACTAACATGTTGCGACCTCACTTCTACTTTAATTATATTTTTATTGTCTTTAACAAAAACCACAATAACTGATACGATCCAGTGAATAAAATTTTCAAGTCGTTCTGTGTCATTTCTGGGAAATCAAGGAGGTATGAGGATTTCAACTGTTGAAATGGAACCTTTTGCCTAGTCCAATGTTTCATCTCGATCTCTAAAGTTAAAGTATTCTTCACAGTTTGCTGCGATGTCATTTGGAAAATAATGTTTTCGGAAAGACTAACATCTGAAAGGCGTTTTGTTTTCCAAATCTATTAATTAAAAAACAAGCTATCCGAAAGTATGCACGGATTCTGAGAAGCAATTTGTTATCCAACTGCTGATGAAGTAATCGGTACTTCTGTCTGATTACACCATGAATTGCTTCAGCGACCCAGCGAACTTTTGTTACTCAGCGTGAGTTATTGGATTCGGCTGTGGTCAGCTGACTACGTTTGCCTTTAAGAGCAGCCATAAGTACTTTATATTTTCATCCGCATCATTCTGCGTTGGGTGAAAAGGTCCGAGCATTTCGACAATGACTTGCACCACGATTTGCACCACAAACGGCTATATTGTCGAAATGCTCGGACCTTTTCACGCAACGCAGAATAATGCGGATATCATGAAAATTGTCTTGCAAGATCCGAAAGATTTGCAAAATCTTCTGAAGGAAAATGATATTTGTATCGTCGATCGAGGCATTCGCGATGTAAAGGACCATTTGGAACAACGAGGTTATAAAGTACTTATGCCTGCTCTTAAAGGCAAACGTAGTCAGCTGACCACTGCTGAATTCAATGACTCACGCCGAGTAACAAAGGTTCGCTGGATCGCTGAGGCAAGTCACGGTGTAATTGGACAGAAGTACCGACTACTTCATCAGCAGTGGGATAACAAATTGGTTCCTAGAGTCCGTGCATACTTTCGGATAGCTTGTCTTTTAATCAAGAGATTTGGAAAACAAAACGCCTTTCAGATGTTAGTCTTTCCGAAAACATTATTTTCCAAATGACATCGCAGCAAACTGTGAAGAATACTTTAACTTTAGAGATCGAGATGAAACATTGGACTAGGCAAAAGGTTCCATTTCAACAGTTGAAATCCTCATACCTCCTTGATTTCCCAGAAATGACACAGAACGACTTGAAAATTTTATTCACTGGATCGTATCAGTTATTATGATTTATGTTAAAGACAATAATAATATAATTAAAGTAGAAGTGAGGTCGCAACATGTTAGTAGCAGAACTTATAAGTGTTTTATTGATTATGAGCCAAATTCCGTTGGTTTCCGAGGAGTTAGGCGATACTACTGCGAGTGTGCAAATGGTAGACGCCCAGTCGGGTGCTGTTCACACATAGCTGCAATAATTTATTATTTATCTCACGCTCGATATATTTCCAAAATTGTAAGACCTGCAGAAATGCTAAGTAAACTTTTTGATGTTACAAATTACAATATATTCAAGAATAAAGATTAAGAGCCCAAACATCTCAAAATCGAAATTTAATTTTTTACACCATGGCCCACCACTTTAAAAAATCTGAAAAAATTACAAACCAACAAGCATATGAAGTAGTTATTACTGTAAAAAATAAAGGTAGTCACTTGATAAAATCCTAAAATAAATTTTTTTTTAAATTTCAAAAATTTTTAGCAAGCCGAATTTTAAGCCAAAAAATCTGAAAAAAAATCCTGACATGCACCCTTAAGACTGTATGGACCCTGATTTTTTTCAGAATTTTCAATGCAACAGGAAAAGCGAAATTAAATAGAAACTGAAAATCACGTCTCCCTCTATAACTGGCCCAACCGTAGGGGTACGGATTTAAAACTCAGCAGAAATTGTTTATTAATAGAGAGCTAACACGCCATGTATGCAAAGTCCAATTTGGCTCAGGGGCATTTTTCACTATGCTTACCCGGCTATATATACCCTTTCAAGTCAATATTTTAAACGGTTCCAGAGTAATCGTGCGCACAAAATAGTTACAGACTGACAGAATTTTTTTTTCCACTCAAACTTAAAATTTCGACGTTTCATGACACTCTAAGCCTATTTGATCAATAAAAACTTCCAAAAATTTCTTTATCGTTACTATACTTCCACTGGACGTGGAATTAATTATTTTCAGATTAACATGGACTATTTCTAATACAGATATCTCTTGTATCTATAAAACTGAAAGAATAGTTTGACCTCCATGTGCTAGATGGCGCTCAAAACTTTAATATGTACAAATTATAGTGGACTCGAATAATACAGAGTTCTAACTTCTAACAAACCAAAATATAATAATTCATACACATAGAGTTCATTGTAATAATTATATCAAACACCAGATTTATTTTGCTATTTGGTTGTGAAAAAAATGGCCAATAGAAATGCCTTTTAAGATACAAGCTTATATTGTTGATCGGCAATTTAGATGCCTTTTTAAATATTTTTCAACTTCAACGAAATCCACACACATTGAAATATTAGCAAAATAAAAATTATGTTTATAAATAAATATAAAAACAAATTTTGTTGCCTCTTTTTCTAATACTTTACTGGGAAGAAAATGTATTAGCAGTATTATTAGAATTATAACCATAGTACCAAAACATGTGGGAAGAATAAACAAATTCCTATCAACATATTGCGATTAAACGGGGACAGATTAATGTCTATCTTTTATATTGCAATATTGTCACGAATTTGATTATAATGAAACTAATCAGTTTATCTGTAATAGTTGTATTTCAAAATGTACTAATTATCGTAAAAATACAATCTCTCTTTGAAATTTGCATAAAAAATGTCAACTATTTATAATATATTTAAAATAAACTAACAGTTGATCTATTTATATACTCAACAATTACATTACATTCGTTTAAATACTCAGGTATCAAATACTGAAGTTAAATAAAGAGGTTATCTATTAAAATACTTATAAGGAAAGATTATTTTTATTTAAACATATAGTTACGAAATGTCTACAAACTGATAACAAAGTGTAAATTGTTATATTTTTAACGGCCACTGTAATCGTTAATAAATAATAAAAAACTTTTATGTACATTTTCTCATTTTGAATTAAAGCACGAAATTACCAATAGAAAAATTTATTTGTATTTGAATGTTATATACAATAGCACCTATATTGATTTTATTCACATTTCTTAGTGATTAAACCTGTACAGTAATAATACAATGATCACAATACATCCATTAAGTATATGGCCCCTAATATGGCAAGGAAAAGGTACTAAGCACCTTAAGATGAGTTAATCACCAACATCGCCATCTCTATCTCCGATGACGTAGAGAAATTGGAAGGCGATGCCTAAAAGTAAGGTACCTAATAAGTCGCCTAAAGCAGTTAAATATGGGATAGCCGAATTATCCGGATCAACCCCATGTTTCCACATACTTAAAGTCATAACTTGTGCTATATATAATAATAAAAACACCTGCACAACTGCTGCAGTTAAATAGACTATCATAAAAATAACGGTGAAAGATGTATGCCCCGCCTGCAGATAACTAATAGTGTACGAGAAAATTAAATGTCCCGGTATAACCATAAGCATTAGCATTTGAGCAGTGCCAGCATGGCTTGTCTCCTGCTTATCACAGAAAGCAGAACAAGGACTTATGCAAACTTGCATATGTTCCGGTAAATGTCCCGGGTTTCCTATGCGATGGAGTTCTGTTGATATGCGACTCGCTTGCACGGCTACTAAATTCCCTCCCACCCCATTAATGACTAGTTGAAAAACAGCAACGCCTTTATACTGAGATACAGTGAAATCTAAAATTAAACCACCCACACTACTGATAATCATAGCGGTAATAACAGGACTCCATCCGCTAAAGAGCACTTTGTGAGTATGTTCATTTTGACTTGCTATCCAAGCCCACACTGGCACTAAAAGTAAACCTAGAACTATTAAACTTGAAGTTAAATAAGGATGGCTGTCCATCGTATGATAAAAAATTGAGGATAACCAAGATAAACAGGCAAGAGTAGTTAAATCTCCCAAACTTGCTGCAATTGGAGTAGCTACATTGTCTGGGTTTATATTTATGTAACGCGAGAACATTATAACTCCGACCATAACTAAACCAAGTATAAAACTAGCTCCAAATGCAGTTACAATACTACTGGCACATAATAAAAGAACATGCTTAAGGTTAATTACTCCTGTAGGGACCCAACCAAATATAATTGCGGCTAGGGATGCTAGAAATCCAACAACAATTGCCTGACATAAAATCAAAGCAATATTTCCAGTAATTAAACTTAATTTTTGTTTGCGGCTATCTAAGTCACCCAAATTTGCATGAGTGGAAAGTCGAGATGCTAAAGTCATTTCTAAATTGCCCTTTAACCCTAACAATGCAGGTACAAGGATATAAACTTCCGTCACATTTTGGTACACTGGCCAATGTTGAACTTCGTCTAGTAAGAGGCTTGCCGCCACCATGCCAAAACCCGCTAGCAGGAACGGAATGAACATTTGTATTGCGGTTGCCCATAGTGACTCCTTTGGTACTATTATTTCAGTCTTGAGTGATGTTTCTCCTCTGTTTAACAATACACACGTGTCTGATAAATCGCCACTATCGTCATCCTAAAATTTAACATAACCTTAACTTTACTTGTTTTCTAAATGTTCAGTTTCTTACGATATCATTTTCTCCATCCACCATTCTATTAGTTTTTAAATGCTGCTCATTATACAACTTCCTGCGCTTTAAATTTCCGCTATATTTGCCGTTTCTGTCCATTGTAAATTCTATTTAAAAAACACATCATTAACACCTTAAAAACTTGTCAAGACATCTAGTTTTTAATAAATACATATTAAAGTACAAGTACATAAGATTTATGGACAACTATTTGTCATTACTATATCTTAATTACACGTACGCATCATATCATCATAAAACGTACAGAATAAGGTATTTCATATTTGCTTATTCAGTCAAACGTCAAAATTGTTGCACTTCGCAAATTGGTGACACTGATACAGTACGACAACCTACAAAGTCTACAAACGCAAATTTCAAATGTAGGTACACTGTGCCATGAACATAAACAATAATACACAATCATAGATTTAGGATATTATATTAGTATAGGTATGGTATAGAATACCTTATTGACTAATACTTTTGTTTATGAAATTTATAAACAAGGCGTATTTGTTTGTTTGATATAAACAAGGATTATCAATTATTATGCATAAACACAGAGTTTTATCCTTATCAGTCTTAAGTGAGCTTTGACTGAGATCAGACTCTTTCAAAAATAAATAGAGGATACATAATGTACAAAGTAATTATTTTGATGCGGCGATATTCTCAAATTTGGGCTACATCCTACCCCCTCTATTATCGAGTAGGCTAAACTAAACACCCTACAATTGAATAAGTATATGTTCCTTCTTTTTAAAATTACAATCTATAGTTGAATCAATGGATCTTTGAACGGACGTCATCATTCTCCTTTGTCTGAACTAATTCATTGAAAAATGGCAGTGATTTCGCACCATAGGCGTAGCAAATTTTTATTAAGATGAGTACTGGAAATTATTATAATAATATTAATAATGATAAATTGGGCTAGACTACAGTATTGGGCATTGTCAGTAGGTTCAGTGAGTAAATATAAAAAGTCAAGCATGTGAAATCTAAAAAGTTATAAAAACTTTACATGCATTTGTATTATCTTTTCACAATATTTCAATTTTAATTATACTTTCATTTGCACTTGAGATATCCAATAAATAAAATGGTTATTCCTTCATATATACAGTGTGTCCCATATAGCTTGGAACCACCCCCATGAAAAGTTTATTTTCCGATTTACATCGGTTATTTTTTTAATCGTAGATCTCTCCCAAGGAACAATTTTAAAAGTTATTTGGACTTGAGGAGGTTTTAAAAAAGGTTTGTCAGGGTTAGGAAATAGTCTTGTGCTTTATTGATGTTGTAGTTAAGGACTTTTAGGCTTCAAGTATACTTGCTCTTATATGGTAAGTTTTAAAGCATTCTGTAAGACCTAATTATAAAGCTAATTTGTCTCTAGGATAATATGTAATTGTAATGGGTTTATCATATACCTACATAAAACTCTCCAAAAAGCTAATTAGTTTTATGAACGTCTTAAATTCCATTTAGATTTAAAGAGGCTTTAAATTATTCTTTATGGTTTTAACATACTTGCAATAAATGCATTTTAAATCCTTTTTAAAACTAGACATTTTCAATACCTATTAGTACTTATTAAAGGCCATTATAAAACTAGACTCTTAAAACATCCTTGACAAATGTTGTGATGAAACCGTTATGAAAAAAAGGCCTCTATAAATCTAAAAGGCAAATTATAATTCCATAAAACACTTTCTAAAACCTCAATAAAACATTCATTATAAAAATGATAAACAATATGAAGTGTCGTTGGAGCATGTGTGTGTGTGTTAATTAATAGCATTTCTCGACATAATGATGTGTAATTATGTCTTTTATGGAAGAAATTATTTTGAGGTTAATTTTTAAGTGTTTTGTATCAAATGTCAACGCGGTTCGTCTTGGAGGCGGTTCTTTTAAATCCCAAACGTTTTATTACAGCTTTTATCAAGTCCATGTGGTCTTCGTCAAGTGTACTTGCATTTATGTAAGTAAGTGATTATTTGTGATAGTATACAAAAAGATTAAAAGACTTCAATTAGAGTAAATGTTCTAGGTCATTACCATTATTAGAATATATAGTTTAATGAGAGGACTGTAAAATGACAATTAGGTTTTTAGTTGGCCGGCCATGTTTTTCTTGTTATATAAAAATATTCAAGGTCAATCTCACAATTATAATTATTAATAATTATCACTTTTTCTTTAGCAAATTAAGGTAGAATTACAAGAAACGACTGAAAATTGCCGTGGGAACCGAGAAGCAGCCTACTTTTTTAAATTTGCTGATTAAGGTCTATGCAAATTTTCTATGGATATTAAAATCATTATTATTTCAAATCAAATCAAATCAAATCAAATCAATTTATTTTGTTTTGGAACAATTACACAATTGTATAACAATAGTCAGAAGTGGTAAAGGAGAAAATAATATAATATAATATAAACTAATCTAACTTAATCTAAGTAATAAAAAATTCGTCTAAAGAATAAAAACACTTATCTACCAGGAACAATTTCAATTTTTTCTTGAATTGGTGTAATTCAGTATTTTGTTTAAAATCATTTGGCAATTTATTAAAAATTTTTAGTCCTAAATAATTGGGTGATTTATTGGTAACTGACAGTTTTGAAAAGGGTACATAAATATCATTCTTATGCCTTGTATTTAACCCGTGTATATCTTTATTGAGATTAAACTTATGTCTATTTTTAAAAATATATATACATATTTCAAATATAAACAAAGACGCTAAAGTTAAAATTTTATACTGCACAAAAATGGTTCTGCAGGTATGTTTGTTAGGCACATTCGCTATGTTACGTAAGATACGTTTTTGCGATATAAAAACAGTTTGAGATAGTGTGGACACACCCCAGAAACAGACACCATAGCGTAGTCGTGACTCTACCTTTGCATAATATAAATTAATTAATTGTTGTTTATTTAAAATTTCCTTCATATTTCTAAGTAAGAAATTAATTGAACTCATATAGGAAACAAGAAAATTACAATGAGCTTTCCAGTTGAGACATTCATCTATATGAATTCCTAAAAAACTAATACTAGCAGTACCATCGTTTTCAATTTTACAGTTATTGATATTAACCGCTACAGTGTCACACTTTTTTTGCCTATTGTGAAATCTAATTATTTGTGTTTTATTTGCATTGAAATGTAAATAATTCTGACTGAACCAACTGCAGACATGTTTCAAAGTTTTGTTTATGTCTAAATGTAAATTATCAAGCGATTTGTTTGAGATAATTAAAGACAAATCATCAGCATACATAGTGAAAAAAGTTTTACCTAATACAGACTCTAATGAGTTTACATATAAGATAAATAGTACAGGGCCCAGGACGGAGCCTTGCGGTACGCCCATATCTACTAAAGAAAAATCAGAATTAACCCCATTTACGGAATCGTGATCACTATATTGTATTGAAACATATTGTTTCCGAGAATGTATAAAAGAAGATATCCAATCAAAGGAACACCCCGTATGCCGTAATCGTAAAGTTTATTGAGTAAACTGTCAGGATCTACGCAGTCAAACGCCCTACTGAGGTCACAGAAGACTCCAAAACAGGGCATTCGCCTGCATCAATACATCTAATAACTTCTTCGTAAAAGGAATGTGTAGCCGTTATGGTAGACATTCCAGAGCGAAAACCATGTTGGTTATTAGATAAAATTTTTAATTTGTTTACAAATATTCCGAGGCGCCCTTGTTTTTTGGGCCTTTCTTTTGTAGTTTTAACGATAAACTGCCGTTGGTTTTAATTTTTTTGTCATACCTGATGTCTTTTTATTACCTTTTAAATCGGCCTTAGAGAGGTTATACTGCCACTTTACGCTTTATAAATTTGAAATTCCATTTTATCTTCAATAAGTCTGATGGTGTGTTTGCTTAAATCAGTTTAGAAAAAATAAATGCAATAATAAAATTATTTGGATTCTTTCGTGAACATTGTGATAGCTGCTCAGTTCTAATATGGACTTATAAGAGTTTTAAAAACCAGTTTTAAGCTAGCCTTCTAGGTGTTTTCTAGAAATGCAGGAAGCTAATAAAAAAGCTTCCGACAGCTTTAAAATAGGTTTTAAGAAAGGTTTTAAAACGGCCCTAACAAGGTTTTCAAGAGCGGCACTATGCCACACTAAGGAGTTTTATGATGGAATTTAAAAAGGCCTTAACAACCTTCATAAGAGTGGGCCCTTTTAGTTTATAAGTCGCTTTATGATGGTATTAAGGATACTGTTACAGCAAAATAGATTTTTCAAGGCATTTTATAAATAGTTTTCTAGCACCCTTGTATATATTTAAGAAACCAAAATTGTTCCTTGGGCTGAGAAGTGAAATATTAATTTTATAAAATATAAAAGCTGCGGTCTTTTCTCATGGTGGAAAATGAAGAAATCTTTTTACCGATGTTTTTATTTCTAATCTGAATTCTCCATCTCCCGAGCCTTGCTTATAAAATGAAATACATTTCAAGAAAGCGCTTTTTAGAGGTTTACGTTTAAAAAAAAACCGCTCTAAATCGGACATAAATAAAATTTTTATGGGAGTGGTTCCAAGCAAAATGGGCCACACTGTATGTACCAAAGACATACATTTATAAATAATATACATAAATACGGTGAGTTTTAAATGCGTTATAGTCGAAATTGGCATGTTATGTGCTCATCCACTCGTTAAAATAATTTATTTATAAGTAATAAAAAATATCATTCGACAATGGTCGTGAAAGCCAGCATTCTAATGATAAGAAACATGTACATTAAATTTAAATAACTACCTCTCGGGCAGCATTGACAGAAATCAGTGGAGCTTTGTTTTTTTTCTCTAACTATACGATATTAAATTAGCTACCAGATTTCTAGTTCGCGTATTCAAATGTTTTCCAGACGTAAAGAGTTAAATGAATTAATAGCGTTACGAAAATTAAACAATATGTGCCCACTGACGATTGATACATGAGACTGATGCGCTTCTATGTAGTAACACGTACGCGTTACCATTACTCTCAAATCTAACGCACAAGATAAGCATACGTAGGTCGTAGACTGTGCAAGACACATACCCTTACGTCAATTTCAGGCAGTTTGATTGTAAGAAGTGAGACGTCAACATACAAACGATAGTCTTTGCTTGCTTCTCGCGTTAGTGACGTGCGTTCAAAGATCCATTGATTCAACTATAGGAACATTTTGATGTATCCAGGATGGTATACAGCATATATAATAGATATCGTACATAAATATTCACATTTTAAAAACAATTTTGGAGAACTTTGAAATACGGTATCGATGAGATGCACCAATAAAAGTTTAATGACAATTTCAATAGGCATTTTGGCACTGCTAACACGTTTCGTCGGTAATATTTATTTAGTATTAAAAAAATATAGTATTATTGGGGAGTATCGACTACATGAAAAAACGGGGGTAAATGTAATTCTGGAAAAGTAAGGGTGCTAGCATGAGAGGGTCAGTAATAAATACCTTAATTTTATAAGAAATTACAGAACAATGATCTTTTCTAAATGCAGCTTGCACCCATTAGAGTATAAAATTAGATTGTAAGTCGTGATCTAAAAATACCATCGGCCGGCCGGCTGTTTAGGTAGGTTACACGCATTTTAAAAATGGACGTTCGAGGTGTGAATAAAAATGACTATAGTTTATTTCAACAGTATTGTGAAAAAACAATAGGAAAACTAACAGAAGACTGCGTAGACAATTTTAGAGCAACAACAGATGAAGAGTCCAGAATAAAACTGCTCTACGATAAAGCTGTACAAATACCTATAAATTTATTGTCAAACAATGGAAAAAACAGTGAAATAGCGCAGCAGGAAAAAGTCAAGGGTAATGAGTATTTTGCGAAGAAAGATTACAACAATGCTTTAAAAGCTTATAATAATGGGATAATAAAATGTCCTCAAGACACAGGTATGTACATATTTTTGTTAAATGTTTATTCTTGTATTACACAAAATATTATTTTACAATGTAATGTATAAAACAGCAACACGGTGGTCCGAAAATGTCTCTCAACATTTATGTGACTGATAAGTGATAGTACATCCAAAAATTAAGGTAGTCTTTTATAAAAAATTATTTTCGAAAATGGATAAATAATAAGGAAGTGATAGCTCACCTTTAAAGGGGGATAATAAATATCAGTTTTATTCAAATATACCATTTTCTGATATTTTAGATTGAGATAAAAATTGAAATTATTTTTCGGGAAACGGGCTCCGACGATTTGTTCGAAATTTCTCAACCTTTATTTTAAAAAGTTTGATTTTGGTTGAGATTTGCGTTCTCTATCCATTTTGGAAACAACTTACCTCGATTCAGACCACTGTGGGGCGGGGGGCAGAGTGCCCACTAGCCCCCCCAGTTACACCGGTGAAAATAGTCTAAATTGTTTACCATAATATTATATTTACTGACGAGGCTGCATTAATACAATTTTTTTTTCTCCTATTAGTTCGTTTTGAGCTGCGCCCATCCAGCAACGAAAAACATTAATACAAGATATTTTTAATTCTGGGCCGAGGAAAATTCTAATGCAACAATACAAACCCATTTTCCAAGAGACTTTTAAAATAAATGTAAGGGCAGCAACTTTTAGGGAATCAGTTTGTTGGATACCATATTTTTCCTAGGGATATGTACTGTGATTTTGTGGAAAACGCTTTGCATGAATTATTAGATCATATTTCATTGTGAAGGAGAAGAAGCATGTTTTGTATGCATGGCGGTGCACCACCGCATTATAAAAGAATGTAGTGAAAGAAACACTATCTAATAGATTGGTTGGTCAGGGGGCAGATGCATCGATTAAATGGCCTGCTCGGTCTCCTGATCTTACTCCTCTTAATTTCACTGTGTGCGAGTTATTTACAATCAAGTGTTTATAATACTTAAATTGGCACCATTGGACAGCTGAGAGAAAAAAACAATCATTCAACGTTCCTTAAAAAAACCGCTGCCCAAGGAATCACTACTTCTACATCCAGATTTTCTATCCAAGCCTCTCACAGCACAAAAAATGTTGATACTATATTTGCACTCCACTATGTAGAAATAATTTTTTATGAAACTATATTAATATAATTCTTGAAATCGTCAATCCCAAAAACCAAAAACCCAAAAACGATATATCACATCGGTAATGTGGGTGAATGAAATAAAAAAAATGTTGAGGCCTTTGGTTTTTGTACACACACACACACACACACACACACACACTAAATCACAATTTTATTCTTATTTTATTCTAGACTGTCATGAAACGTCGAGATTTTAAGTTTGAGAAAGAAAAATATCTGTCTGTCGGTCGGTTTGTCTGTAACTTTTTTGTGCGCACGATTACTCTGGAACATTTTATGATATTGACTTGAAATTTGGTAGACTTATGTATTACAACGAGATCTGGAATTAGATTATATTTTGATCTAATTCTGTTGAAGCAGACCCGAACTGGCTCCTTTGGGGAGTCCCCTGAGGAGAACTCCCTCCCCCGGACAATTTTTGAAAATCACATGCCTGAAAACCACATTTTCCTCTATTTTGGCACTTGGAAAGTATTTGAGTGCAATACATTTTATATAATATCTAATCTTATTACACACGAGAAAAAATAGTAATCAATTACAAGTGGTTTATTACTTGAAAATGAGAGTGAGAATATTTTTAGGTTTAGGCAATTTAACCTGTGGTAAAGCCATCATCTAAATCCTACTGCAATACCTCAATAAAAAAATAAAAAATAATTAGGGAAAACACTAATGAGTAAGACAAGCATATGTAAAGAAAAATGTTGCATTTTACTACGATTACGTTTTTAAAATCAAAAGAAAAAATGATAGATGATACAAATGAATAATTTACAATTTAAATTAAGAAGTAACCTAACCTAATAGCTTTTTAGCCAGTTCTTCGCTGGTCCTGGCTATTGCATCTGTAATTAAATTTTTATCAAAATATAAAATAATAATAATATAAAATAAGTCTCTTTCTACATTAATAAATAGAGGATTAGACAAGGTCTTGGCTTAAAGTAGAAACCATTTTTTGAAGCACTGCATCGCCACTCTTAACTGACGTTTTAACAAAAGCTTAAAATTGATTGTACACGCGTAAACTTTCTGAAAAAAAGTAACCGCTTCGTTTGGGGCCTCTCAGGGGGGCCTGAGAAAAAAAGACTTTTTTGAGGCCCCTTCGGGCCCCCCTTGGGTCGGGAGGCCCTCAGCGATCGCTGACCAACCGACCTAGCCAGTCCGGGCCTGCGTTGAAGGGTTCAGGGGTAAATGTTACTAAATGAGGATAAATAGGTAAAGCAAGCAAGTAGAAGTATATAAAATTGTAATTTATGGAGAAGCCAAGGTCTCATTTTTTTTCGCATCAGCCACCCCCATTAGCACCACGCTATTATTAAAAAAATAAAATTGTGATTTAATGTATATACATAACCACCCCATTGCCACCTCCACATCCCCCCACCCACCCTATTGTTAAAGGGGGTAAAAAATAAAAATGAGATTTAGTGTGTATACAAGAACCAAGGGCCTCAATAATTTTTTTTGGCATTAGCCACCCCCTCTACCATCACCACCTCTACCATGTGACATATCGTTTTATGTATTTTTGGGGTAGACGATCTCAAATTATATATTATTAAAGTTCTTTCGTTGTATGAGGCTTGGATAGGAAATACTGATGTGTAAGTAGTGATTCCTTCGGCACGGTTTTCTTTATTTCTAATGCCCTTAAAATATTTTTTTTATAAGAATTTTTATAAATACGTAAAAAATAAAAAAGTTGAGGGTAAAATACTGAGAGTCATCCCCTAAAACTACCCTTTAAGCACAAGAGAGGGACAATTTTTGGATTATTGTGTATATTTAATATAAAAAGTTATCAATGTGTAATACGGAATATTTTTACTTAAAAATGTATTTGTATATACATTTCCTTTAAATGTTTTCACTGGTCTACAAGAATATATTTTATTTTCAGTGTCTGCTAGAGAGCTTCTAACCATATTAATATCAAATCGTAGTGCCACCTATTTTGAACTGAAAGAATACAAAAGGGTTTTTAATGACATAGATTACCTAATGGAGGTGGGTAATTACCCCTCACATTTGCAGTACAAAATATGGTTAAGGAAAGCAAAATGCTACGACGCCTTGCAAAATGAAAGATTATCTTCTGAAGCGTATAACGAAGCCGTGGAAAGTTTAAAACATAGTAAACTTGATGAAAAAACCATCGAAAGTAAAATAAAAGAAATTGAAAGTTCACGTTCCCAAAGAACAGCTTCCCCAATTAAACAAGAATTAATACCCGTTATGAATCCGGAAATATTTGTTGGAGGAAAAGAGTACATTGCTGCCCATCCCAAAATAACATTTGAGCAAGACAACTACCAAGGCAGATTCGCCAAGGCAGTTGATGATATTGGAACAGGGACTATAATTTTAGAAGAAAACGCACATTGTGCAGTTATCGACTCTCAACACGTTCTGTCAAATTGTCAGTTCTGTTCAATCAGTGTTGATCAGCCCACTGCATGCCCCTTTTGTGGTAATGTCGTGTTTTGCTGTACCAACTGCGAGAGGCTTGCTAACAGAACTTTTCATAAGGTAGAATGTTCCATTCAAGAATCTGTGTTTGCTTCTGGAGCGTCAATAAATTGTTCACTGGCTTTGAGGATAATCAGCCAACGGCCGTTTTCTTATTTCAATGACAAGAAGAACAAACTTAAAGATTATTTGAAAGATAATTGCAAGAAAAATACTATAAAGAAGAAAAATTATAGGTTCGATGACTACGATAACGTATTTTTTCTATGCCGCAACGAATTTTTAAGAAAAAAGGAGGAACTTGTTCACTATGCCTGTATGGCAATTTATTTACTGCGTTTGTTGAAATGCGGAAAATATTTTCCATTTGACACTAATGATGGAATTTTGACGGATGATGAATTGTTTATTGGGAGTCTGATTCTCAGGCATTTACAATTACTGCAATTTAATGCCCACGAAATATCCGAACTTAAGAATGCTCCCAAACCTACCTTTTTTCAAGGACTTCCAACAAACTATGAAAACACCACAATAGGTGCAGCGTTGTATCCCACATTAGCACTTTTTAATCATTCCTGTGATCCTAGCATAGTCAGGTATGTTGCTAAAAAAACTCCTCCTTTAGTTTATAATTTTCTCATTTTAGGTATAACATAAAAAACAAAGTTGTTGTGAGGACAATTAAACCTGTAAAGGCAGGAGATATGATTTACGAAAACTACGGTCCCCTATATATGGGAATGACTGCAGAAAAAAGACAAGAAACGTTGAAAACGAATTACTGGTTTGAATGTTTATGTACGCCCTGTGTCGAGTTATGGCCGATGTTTGAAGAAATGAATGAGTATGAATTAAGAATACCTTGTCAGGCAGACAGATGTCCATATGTGTTTACTGTTCGTACTGACGACGATCCTTTTATGACATGTGAATATTGTCGTACTGTCACCACCATTTTTCCTCATCTAAAAGGATTGATGGTATGATCTAACACAGTCGCAAAAACTTGAAATTCAGTTGTTTTAAAACACGCTCCTCTTATTCAGCAGTTGTTAAATTTTTTTGTTCATGTTACTTCTGGATTCATACCTGAGTGTTCTGTTTGGAATATTGACCTCTACTAAATATTTGATTCATCTAGTTGCCAATTTTTTGAGAACAGTATTTTAAAAATCGAATTTCAATATTAACGGTCTATACACGATGGCCCAAAATTGTCCCCCAATATTTCTATAAAATTATTTCCAAAAATGAGGTCATACCACTTTAAAGAGGGGTAATAAATATTAGTTCTTCTGCAATATCTGCCAATCGCTGTAAAATATAAAATTCATATTTTAACTTTAGGTATAGCCCGTCTAGACACCAGTTTATGAAATCAAACCCTCTCTTCTACTTGAAGGGTAGTGTTGAGAGATGGTTTTCAACATTTTACCCCCAACTTTTTTATTTTTACCTATTTCTAAAAATCAACTTGCGCATTTACAACATTTCATTAAGACATTGTTTTACACAAAGAATGCCTTGAAATATTAGTTTGACATTTCTCGAAACAGTTAACTTTTTTTATAATCAAGTGACATTTATCTTAATTTATGGTAATTTATTAGATTTTGTTGCAGAAAAACTGATATTTATTACTCACCTTTAAACCTTAAACCCATGCATTACGTATTATACGATTTCGGAAATAATTTTGTATCAAAGAGCACCTTTTTTGGTTTTAACACCAGCCACGGTAATATCGGAAGACAATTTTGGCCCACCGTGTATATGAGCAATATATCTGAACATATTTTTCAGGCCTTGGACGATATATTACCTGCAGCTGAAACGTTCTACGGTATGGGTCAGTTTGAAAATGCGATGAAGAATTTTATCAGTGGCTTAGAAGTCTTGTACAAGTATACGAAGCCACCACATCCAGAGATAATAAAAGTGCAGCAACGCATACGTGTGTGTATGATTCATTTGGGTAATAAATCCCACGATTACAAAGTAGATTTATAAGTGTGTTTTATATATTGTTTGATAAATAAAGTATAATGCATTTAAATGATTTACCAATGCAGAAATGAATAAGGACTATGTGTGAGAATACTTACAGACGTGTGGACGCAATGGGATGATAAAAATAATTTTTATTGCGACCATTAAAAAAATATTTTTTAATTACTTCCACGTCCAGTGGAAGTATAGTAACGACAAAAAAATTGTTTAAAATTTTTATTGTTCAAATAGGCTTAGAATGTCATGAAACGTCGAGATTTTAAGTTTGAGTGAAAAAAAATTTCTGTCTGTCGGTCTTCTGTCTGTAACTTTTTTTTATGCGCACGTTTACTCTGGAACAGTTTAAGATATTGACTTGAAATTTGGTACACGTATGTATTTTAACGAGATCTGGAAATAGATTATATTTATAAGGGTTGGGGGGTAAACTGGGATAAATGGAGGTAAATAGGTAAATGAAGCAGGTAAGAGTCCATAAAATTGGTATTTAGTATATACAAGAGAAGCTAAGGTTTCAAACAAATTTTTGGCATTAGCCACCCCCATTACCACCTCCACCCCATTATTAAAGGGGGTAAGAAAAGATTATGATTTAGTGTGTGTACTGTGTACAAGAACCAAAAACCTCAAAATATTTTTTTACTTCATCCACCCCCGCTACCGATCACCACCCCCCATTCCACTACCGATAGGGTATCGTTTTATGGGTTTTTGGGTTAGAGGATTTCAAATATTATATTATTAAGGTTCCATAAGCAATTATTTCCACATACAAAATTTTTTCGTTGTGAGAGACTTGGATAGAAAATCTGAATGTGGAAGTAGTGATTCCTTGGGTAGCGGTTTTTTTTTTGCGTTACTATACTTCTACTGGATGTGGAAGTAATACGTTATTAGCTTTTGAGGGTTACTCAAAAATGATGAAATGAAAAATAGGCGAGTGGGGTTCATAAAAAGTGAATGTACTTACAAAAAAAATTTATTGGAAAATAGGTTTATTAATTTAACTTGTTAAGTCAATCAACAGAACATATTTTAACAATGTGTATTTTCCATTTTTAAATGTTTGGTATTTAATTCAGAGGGAGTATGCAACGTTCGTTTAAGGGTGGGTTTCACAAATGTTACAAGGTGCTAGAAGAGGCGGTGGGCGGGGGGAGGGGGGTTGGTTAAAAATATACCATATTTGCGAATGTACTTCTTGAATGGCCCCTTCTTGTCTCCTTTAAAGATTATTTTTCCTATAAAGCCCAATTTTTATTATAATTATTTTAATTATCTGCATTCTCGGGAATATTTCGATGAAAATAAAGTATAACTAGATTTTCAGAAACCAATTCAAGGTGGAAAGTAATTAAAATTGGTAAAACATGGTAAAACAGGTAATTTTTCATCATCCCTTGTTTTGTTATAACTCGGTAATGTAATATTTCGTAAATAGAGCATAATAGGGAACTTGCCCAAAAAATAAAATTGAATTCAAATACTCAAAATCGTAAACTAACATCATTAAAGACCCCATAGACAACAAAAAATTAAAAAAAAAAAATCCTCCAGAAATATAAGCGATTAAAATCTGCAGGATTTTACCCACTCCTGAAACGTGATGTCAGAGGGTGAAAGTCGGACGACGGCGTCAAGCGACACCGATTCTGCGTTGGTTTTGACAATTCCGCATGCGCATGAGCATTTGTCAGAAACAGCTAGCAGTGAACACAACTTAACCTAAAATTCGTTGGAAAAACATCTTCAATATTCTGAAATGTCACAAAATGCTACTTTTGATTCGTTCGTGCCGAGCCGAATTATCGAATTTCGCCGTGCAATTTATGATCAGGTTTATCTGGAAGAATTCCTTTTTACGTCGCGACATCGTACGGCCGTCCCAATGGTGTTTTTCGAAAAATATGAACATGTCAAGATTGCACGTTTTTACAATTTTTTCGGCTCCGAAATGTAAGCTGTTTTTTACTATTTTTCGCAGATATCTCCGAAACGGTGGGAGTTAGCTCGAAAGAAAAAAATCTGGTCAAACGAGTATTTTCCACTACGAATCTATTGCTATCACCAGAATTTTGATTTTCTTTTTTCGTTTCGGAGATAACTACAGAAATGTCGGCCATGTATGGCAAAAAATCGCTAATTTTGTGCTTCTACAGTTGGCAACTTTTTAATTTTGGCTCCTACGCCAAAACACTACTCTAGCTAATTTAAATATAGTAAATTTGATAAAACTTTTTTTTTTATTTTCTGAATTCCGACAAAAATTAAGGAATTAGAGGGGGCGGGATTTGGGACTTTTTTTTCGGTAAAATGTCTCCATTTTGTCACCGTAATTAATTGGTAATTAACTGAAATCGATCTCATATACGATGTTCACTTAATATCATGTACTACTTTGACGCTCCGTTAATCTAGGCCCTTTAAAACAAAGGTTTCTGATAAAAATTATTTTTTTAAGATTTACATACACTCTATAGGAAAACGTGTAATTTCCTACATTTCCTGGAATATCTCAATAATTATCGTTTTTTTCGAAAAATTTGTAGATAGCTTATGTAAAGAGAATTAATTGAGCTTTCCGACACTTTTTTAATTGTTTCTTTAACATAAAAAACAAAAGACTTATAACCGAATATGCGGACGTCTCAAAGCCAACCACCGCGCCCACTCTATTAATTAGGGTGAAGACGTACCGCTCGGCTAAAGTACGCCCTCTGTTGGAGACTAGTTTTCACCCGGTGACGTCACAGTGCTTTTCGTGAGGAGTGGCGAGGATTTCAACTTTAATTATTTATTGCAAAGTAATTCCTGCGATTTAAGAGCTGATATTCGGTGCGCCGTGTTTTTATACATAAATACACACTTTAATCAAATAAAAAAAAATGGGCAAGTTCCCCATACCTTTTTTCCCCTCTATTTTATAACAAAAAAAATGAGTACAGGCTGAACTTTGTATGACTAATGCAGCCTGAGATATTGCGGTTTAAATTTAGGGTTAAAGTTCAAAGAAATGCAAAAAACGACTTTATTATATAAATGTTCCAACTATATAAGAGATGTTTTTGGATTCACTTTATTAGAGAAAAGTCATCTTTTTTATAATTAAGGATAAACTAATCATTTTTGTAATAATATATCGTTGTTTTGTCGATAATTTACAAAAAATGAAAGAATACCGAAAGATAAAAAAATTATTTTATACCCACTTCAGTACCTCCTATCTCCGGTCCATCTGACATACAGACTTCTAGAGGGTTCACTTTTTTCGTTACCTAATGTAGTTTAAGAGACAATTTGATGTTTTCTATTTTAATTTCCTTACATTTCCAGAGCTAATATGTAAAAAAGTGGGTATTTTTGTCACTTTTAAGAAAGTTACTATTTACAATTTACCTACTATTTACTATTTATTTATGATCGACAAGGAAAAAACTTGATAATATAACAACAGATAAAATAGCTGATTCACTTTATATACATCACTGGAATTTTTCGTCTATGCAGAATTCTTAGGCCATCTAAATTTGCTGTTTGAGAAATTGCTCCAGAGATGGCGCCCACAGACTCATTTGAAATAAAATATCCTTTTCTAAAAATAAATTCTTGGGCACTTCAAGTTTATATTATAATAAAATAGATAAGAGTTGTTGCCCGTTGAAGTGGCTTACTCAAATATTTTTTTGATTAAAATGTAAATGTTTGAAATATAAAAATAGGTACCTACTTATATTAATTTTGAAAAAGTCCAAAGTAATAGTAATGACTCGTGTGTCCCTAATGATAATGATTTACATTAAATTTTACTTACAATATTGTCCCCATAAAATTTTCTAAATGCAAAGCTGCATTTTTTAATTTTAATTAAAAAGGGTATATTTTTGGGTCCAATTATCACATGTAAGATTTATCACATAGGTACTGACATTACATAGTAGAGATTAAATTTTTACCCCTTCACCAAATCAAATGCAGATAGGTTATAAGCAATTCGTTATCTTTGCTTGATAATACAACAAATAAAGCAGGTGTATTGTCTACCTAGAATTTAGTTGTTATAAGACCTAAGTACCATAATCTCAAATGATGATTTATTACACGTTAATTTCGTTTGCATTTTTACTCATACTGACAGGTAAGTGTATTTTATAAAAACTGTTGTTTAATTTTTTAGTTTACGTTATTTTGAGATACTCTAGTTTTCTTGGCCACAGCCAAATAATGAATGTAGAAGAGATCATAACCTTACCGCTATCATGCTCTTAGTATTAACTATTTAAGAATTATTTAGTGGTTCTAAATCTACCTACCCTTAATTTCAACTAACAACTTTTTACAGATTTGTCTCTGTACAATTATTTGGTTAAAGTAGATAATTACATTAAGATAAACTTTTTAACGTATTAAAATACCAGACTTAATGAAATTATTCTGATGATCAGTGCTTTGAGACTCTTTTATCAATGAAATTGTTTAAAATTCTTCATGCTATAAACGAAATATGTGAAATAATACCATTAGTTGTACGTGTCTAATTTCAAAGGGAGGTAATTTTCTGCATTAACTAGCTATACCCTAATCAAATTTCATTATGTAAGCATCAGCAGGGCCGGATATAGAGGGGGGGTGGGGGGGGGGATGGGGTGTCAGCCCACCCCAACTTTGAAGCCGATTCGGCAAATCAGTCACCATTCGGCATTTGGCAATTATGTACATAGAATCATAAAACAACTTAAAACAATGAAAACTCAATACCATAAATAATTATTACTTTTCGTTTTTCGAGCAACCCCCGTCTTGTATTTGACTTAAATCATCCTGGCTGGCAACAGCATGGCCAAATCTGCTTGTTCTAGCCTCTAGCCCTGAGCGCTGTAGTATATGCCCTGAGTATATGTATGTATATCTACAATGCCTTGTCATAATTGCTGGAAACGTAAACAGACATTTTGATTCATCAAAAATCTTCAATCAGATTTACATTTTTTTTGTATACCAAAAATTAAATGACCATCTAGTCGCGTCAATATAGAAAAGTTAAAAATTGAGATGTTTTCTGGCAAAGCACCAATCGGAATAATTTTTTTTACAAATTGTTTACTGGGGTCTAAGGAACATTGGTAAAAAGAAAAAAGCAGGCCGCTGGGACTTTTCTATTAATAAACTAGCAATTTCATGCACTAAACAAATTAAGTAAATTTTTGTTAATTTGCTATCTCGAAAAGTATTTGAGCAAACCGACTGAAAATGGTTACTTGGGAGGTTCTGATTACGATTTTGAAGTGAAAAGTGGAAAATTCAAGATTGGCGGCTATAAAGTATAAAAACGCAATATATTTTTTTAATATATTATTTAATATTTTTTTAAGGCAATTATTATTGTTTTAATTTAGTGTGTAATTTTTAAAATTGAAAATAATGGTCTTAAAATAGTAAATATTTAGTATACAATTTAAACTTTGTTTATGTACATTTTACGTGGAAATTACAGAAGTAAAAAGTGTTTTAATATTGCAAGGAAAGAATTGTTAAAAAATGAAATACAATTTTTTTTTCATTATTTATTTCTACACAATTATAAAAAATATATAAAGATATACATTTAATTAAACACCATTCATTAAAATGATTTTTATCAATTTCATCAAATATTGCTCCTCTTGTTCTTCATCTTCATTTCTTTCTTCTTCTTTAACGTCGTTGACTTCATTATCGTAAAATAATGTATTCAACATATTACTGAGATAAATCTCATCTGTTCCTATTGAAAAGTTTGGTACTAATATTAAGGAGGAATTAAGGAGGGTGTCTTTACCGTATGTAAATCCCGGGATCAAGAAAGTGCGCTGTATTTAAAATGTATGAATGTGTGCCCTTTGAATTAATTAAAAGTAAAATTAATTCAGTAACGGGTAATTACATTACATCTATTTAAAATATTTTACCAAAAAAATTTTGAATGATTTACCCGAATATTTAAAAAAATGGTTACTTTATTTAAATAAACCAAGGTTAACCCCAAATTAGGAAGAAGGAGAGTTACTCATAAATCGTGTATTTAGGTGCAAAATGGCATTCTAAACACTTTTTATTGTCATTTTTCTCAAAAATGCCAACTTAAGTCAGAAAATCTCGTTTTGATACTTCATAGCTGCCATTTTGGATCAGCCATCTTGAATTTTCCAATTTTCAAAATTGTAATCATCGACCTCAAAATCCCCCGAGTATACATTTTCAGACGGTTTTCTCAAATAGTTTCCGAGAAAGCAAATTAACAAATTTAATTACCTTGTTTAGTGCTTAAAATTGTTTGTATGTTAATAACAAAATGAAAAAGTCCCAGCGGCCTGTTTTTTCTTTTTACCAATGTTCCTTAGACTTCAATAAACAATTTGCAAAAAAAATTAGGCCGATTAATCCTTTGCCAGAAAATATCTATTTTGACGAGATTAATCATATATAAAAAAAAAGGAGCAAAGGAGAAGAAGTAATTCGGCATTATAACAATTTCGACCCCCCCCCCCCCCTATAAAAAAACTGTTTAAAACCGGCCCTGAGCATCAGTGTATCGTATATTTTAATGAAAGAAAAAAATAACATACACTTCTGGCATCTCAAAAGTGGAAATAAAGAAACACTTTTGATATAATATTCTTATATTAAGTCAACTGATAGACTATAAACATAGATAAGAAAAACAGGTGTACAATGAATAAATCAGGAGCACCTGTACATGTACAGTTACTTAATCCATTGTACTGCTTTAATTTTCATGTTATTGTCATTATAGGTAGGTATTATGATAATCAGTATTATTTATCGATAATCGTGGATTTGCCGGTGGACAAATATTTAATTGAATTATCTTTTGAAATTAACACCTGGTATGCTACAGCAGTTAAAGTTTAAAATAGAAATGTTCTATGAATCTAATAAAACAAGTACTGTTCCTACTTTTAACACACTCTTCGCAAATACGAAAACGAGTATATTGTATTTCTAAAACCATATCGCTCCTAGAGAAAAAAAATTCATATCACTGAAAGTGAACGAATTCTGAACAACTTTCAAAATGTCCATCTGTCTCTCCATCCTAAACAAAAATTCGATTGTATTGAAATATTTACAGTAAGTTAGTGTTAGCAAAGGGATGAGTACTATTGGTTTTTAACAAAATCTATCAGTAAATAAAAATGTTATTTATCGGTTAAAGAACAATGTTAAAAAAAAGGCTTTTTTGGGTTTTTGGCCCATCCATGGTAAAGTGTGGAAGCTATATTTTTTTTACCAATTTTGGGGTGCTGAAAACGAATCCGTCACCCGTTTTGGCGAAAAATCTCGGGAACACATTAAAAAACAACCCTTATTTGGGGGTGACATCGGAATTGATATTAGAACTTGCCACTAGAATTAGAAATACAAGAGGCTATTCTTTTGCAGGAAATTCTCTTAAAATACTAAGTTTCGATAACTAAATAGAATAGAAGTAAAAACCGCTGCCCAAGGAATCACACTTCCACACCCAGTCACTCACAACGAAAAAATTTTGTATGTGGAAATAATTGTTTATGGAACTTTAATAATATAATATTTGAAATCCTCCACCCCAAACACCCATAAAACGATACCCCACATCGGTAGCGGGGTGGGGGTGGTGATAGGGGGTGGTAGTAGGGGTGGATGAAGTAAAAAAACATTTTGAGGTTTCTGGTTCTTGTACACACCCTAAATCACAATTTCTTTTCATCCCCTTTAATAATGGGGGGGGTGGCTAATGCCAAAATTTTTTTTGAGACCTCAGCTTCTCTTATATATACTAAATACCAATTTTATGGACTCTTACCTGCTTGATTTACCTATTTTCCCCAAATTTACCCCAATTTACCCCCAACCATTCGACGGAACAAGATGAAAATACAATCCAGTTCTAGATCTCGTTAAAGTACATAAATGTATACCAAATTTCAAGTCAATATCTCAAATGGTTCCAGAATAAACGTGCGCACAAAAAAAGTTACAGACAGACCGACAGACAGAAATTTTTTTTTCGCTCAAACTTAAAATCTCGACGTTTCGTGACATTCTAAGCCTATTTGAACAATAATAATTTTAAAAAATTTTTTTGTCGTTACTATACTTCCACTGGATGTGGAAGTAAAATTGCTTATGGAACTTTAATAATATACTATTTGAAATCCTCTACCCAAAAACCCATAAAACGATACCCCACATCGGTAGTGGGCTGAGGGTGGTGATAGGGGGTGGTAGTGGAGGTGGATGAAGTAAAAAAATATTTTGAGGTTTCTGGTTCTTGTACACACACTAAATCACATAATGGGGTGGGGGTGGCTAATGCCAAAATTTTTTTTGAGACCTTAGCTTCTCTTGTATATATTAAATACCAATTTAATGGACTCTTACCTGCTTGATTTAACTGTTTGTCCCAAATTTACCCCAATTTACCCCCCAACTCTTCGACGGAACAAGATGAAAATATAATCTAGTTCTAGATCTCGTTAAAATACATTTGTGTACCAAATTTCAAGTCAATATCTCAAACGGTTCCAGAGTAAACGTGCGCACAAAAAAGTTACAGACATGCCGACAGATAGAAAAAATTTTTTCGCTCAAACTTAAAATCTCGACGTTTCATGACATTCTAAGCCTATTTGAAGAATAAAAATTTTTTAATAATTTTTTGTCGTTACTATACTTCCACTGGACGTGGAAGTAAAATGAAGGCACGTTTTCTGTCTTTAAGATTGAAAACAGGTGAGAGGATGTCAACAATGTATAGAATACTTCATTCTGAGAAGGAAAATTCAATTGAATAACTAAGGAATCTTTTCGCAATGAAAACTGATCACGAGTCTCGAGATGGTGACTTTAGTGGTGGTTGGGGGTGAAACTGTATCATGATATGACGAATCTCGTTCTGATATTTACTAATTCATACACCATCCCCCCTAGGAGTGGCAAGAGGTACCATGGAAAATAAAATCTCATTCTAACAACCACAAATCAATAAAATATATAAGGATTTTTAAGCTATAAATAAAAGTGATAGTACCGAGATATTTACATCCTCAATCCAATTCCACCCCGAAAAGGGTTGAGAAATATTTAATAATTTTATTATGATAGGTGATTAGGTAGATTTTCTGCAAAAAAAAAACTGATCGGTAGTCCCTAAACGGTGATTTTAACCCCATTTATGGGGTGTTTCAGAGCCATAAAGTGAAGATTCTCAGTTTCCCAACCAAAAGTCATTTAAATAGTTAAAGAATTTTTTAATATAAAAAACAAGTAATATTTTCTGGATAGTGAATGAACACCCTACATATTAACCCCAAAAATGTGAGAAGTATTCAGGGGGGAGAAGTACTCACTGAATTGACTAAATCACCTTATGATAAAAAAACATCAAACTGGGTGATTAGGGATTTCTTTTTCAATTAAAACCAATAAAAACCTAAAAAGATAAAATCCACCACCTTAATTGGTGGGGATGGGTGTTAGACTATTCAGAAGTAATCACATTATAACCCGATAATAGCCATTTAACGAAGAGTTTTGGTTTTTTTAATTCAGAATGTTTGTTTCTTTTCTACTTATCTAACGAAACTGAGTATTTTGAAAAAATTCGCTGCACTAATAAAGAATAGATAACTTTTTGTTACAAGTTCTAATATCAATTTCAATGCCATCCACAAATAAGGGTTTTTTTTACTGTCTTCACGATGTTTTTAGCCAATCTGAATGACAGATTCGCATTCAGCACCCCAAAAAAGATGGTCTCCATACTTTACCATGCATGGGCCAAAAAGCTCTTTTTGTAACATTGTTCTAAACTTTTGTGTCTTGTAATCGAATAGAAATGCTATGTTCTGTCATTACTTATTTATATATTTTAATAATATACATTTCATAATAATATAATATCCAACCTTGGCGAGATATAATTTTCACCTAGACAGATTTTAGAAATTTATATTTATTACAATAATGAATCATAGTCTAGTGACTACGCGTTTGACTCGAAATAAAAGGGTGGTGAGTTCGAGGCACAAATAAGTTGAAGGTAGTTATTTCTTTTGATTTTATTTTATACAGACGAGTGTTTCACCAAGTTGGTATCATAAAATTAAAAATGTCTAAAACTAACAACATTGACAAAAAGTTCAATAAATCTGCCGAGCAGTATAAAGATTCTAGTTTTAATATGCAGGCGTTAGAAATCGACGAAGTCGAATTTTTGTTTTATTTTTTACTCTTTATTATAAAACTGCCGGTCATTCTATCAGAAACAAAATCTCAAATTCCTGTGTAAACTACAAAGAGTATGAAGCCATTCGCTGCTCATCCTTAGAATTTAATATCTTGGCTAACTCATCAACATTCTTGTCATTTTTTTATTTTATTTTAATGTCTTCTTTATATTAACATCCTAACGAAGTGTAGCCATATCTATTCCACCACTCAACCAAAACACATGCACATCAGACAACTACAAAACTACCATTCCCTGCGACATTCCCATCTGTCGCAGCTGAGGCTCGAGCTCAGGAAAGATAACAGATAATAGTGATGTTGTCTCACTCAATCACATTCTAGCCACTGCTATCATCTCGGTAACATATTAAAAACGCCACTAAACATTCATTCCCTAGCCAGGATTCGAACTCGGGATCCTTTGATCTCACGTCTAAGCCACCGAGTCTGTGTCATCCTACTTAAATAATGTGTTCGCAATTGACACGAATTCTCAAAATTAAAAATCCAACAAACTAATTAGCCTCCTCCATAGATATGGACCACAATATAAACCGGAAGTTGCATAATTAAGTCCATCTTTTAGAGTGAAAACTTTATCTTTTTCAGTCTCAGTATAGACCTGCGTGTTAAGTACGTATAAAGAGTAAATAAATGGATTTCAGGCCTCCTCGCTAGATATGGACCACAATAACACAGGGCTGAAGTCCGAACCGGAAGTTGCATAATTAAGTCCATTTTTAAGGGTGAAACATTTTTTAGCGTAATAATTACGAATTTATGGTAAATGAACGGTTTTCAGGCTTCCCCGCTAGATATGGACCACAATAGCACAGCGCTGAAGTGAGAATCGGAAGTTATTACCCAGGTCTATATACCGACTGCATAAGTTTTCACCCTTCAAAATTGACTTAATCATGCAACTTTCGGTTCGCACTACAGCGCTGTGTTATTGTGGTCCATATCTAGCGAGGAAGCCGTTTATTTACCATGAATACGTAATTATTACGCAGATCAATATATGCGCTGAAATACTTTTCACCCTTCAAAATGGACTTTATTATGCTACTTCCGGTTCAGACTTCAGTCGTGTGTTATTGTCGTCCATATCTAGTGAGGGGGCCCGAAATCTATTTATTTGCCCTTTATACCAACTTAATGCGCAGGTCTACACTGAGACTAAAAAAATGGACTTAATCAAGCAACTTCCAGTTCGCAATTCTGCGCTATTATTGTGGTCCATATCTAGCGTGGAGGCCTGAAACTCGTCCATTTACCCTGAATACGTAATTATTACGCAGGTCTATATATACGCTAAAAAAGTTCACCCTTAAAAATGGACTTAATTATGCAACTTCCGGTTCGGACTTCAGCCCTGTGTTATTGTGGTCCATATCTAGCGAGGAGGCCTGAAATCCATTTATTTACCCTTTATACGTACTTAACACGCAGGGCTATACTGAGACTGAAAAAGAAAAAAATTTCACTCTAAAAAATGGACTTAATCATGCAACTTCGGTTCGTACTTCCAGTCCGTATTGTGGTCCATATCTAGGGAGGAGGTTAATTAGTTTGTTGGATGTCTGATTTTGAAAATTCGTGTCAAACTCGAGCTGTTCTTCGACCACATCATAATTCGTTCCGAATTTGGTATACCACGGATAGACAACTTCAAAGCTCCATAACTTAAAAACTATTAATTTTTCGGCCTTGCTGCCAGGGAGACTTTTATTCAGGATGATTTCATAAATAACATATTTCAATTTCCAACCAAATCTACCGGGCATTATTTTACATAAGAATCGTGCGGGGTCCTTTGATCAAATCAGTTTTTTGCAAATATTTTCAATGTACAGACAAACTTTATAGATTTTTTTATATGTATATATTGAATTGCTACATGCCATTGTAAATGGATTCTAATGGGTAAATTAATTTAATAAATGCACACCTAAGAAGCACTGATTTAATTTTGTCCTTTTCAGACGTACTAGGACTAAATGAGTCCTGCAGCAAAAATTCTGACTGTGATACAAAAAATGCCATATGTATAAGTGGCAAATGTAACTGTGATAATCTTTCGTATTACAACGACACTCTGTGTTTACCATGTAAGTAACTCCACAAGATATAGGTGCCGATTACTAAGGAACATGTATCTGGTTTTTAGATGCAACAGAATACAATGGAGTATGCTATGAACCCCTTCAGTGCAGGGAATATTTGGGGGATAATTCTGACTGCAAAAACAATCGATGTGTTTGTGACAGCAAGTTTAGGTGGTATAAAGGAAAATGTCGAGCCTACGTCGATAAAGGAGAGAGCTGTCAAACAAACGATGACTGCTATAACGGTTATGATTTATTATCGTTAAGCTGTTCCCGTGGTGTATGCACTTGTAGCAGTGACTACTATGACAGAGGATATGACTGTAGGAAAAAATCTGCATTGCTTGGTGGTAAAATTATTTTCTAGATATTTATGTTGTGTTATTGTTTTAAAGTTTGAAGATTCTTCGTGTTATTTAGTATAGACGTATTCAAAACAAATCTATGTTGCAGATTGTGCTCTAAACAGCGATTGCAAACCAATATTTAATATTAACTCAGTTTGTACACTTGGAAAATGTGTACTACCTAATAGAACCTCAACAAATCATGAGTTATATATTCAAGAACTGTATAATGAAAAAACAAATGAAATAAAACAGATACTTCCTGTTGACGTGCAGGGTATATATGGAATATGATATTATGTAGCAAAATATAAAATAATATTTTGTAGATAATCTTTCTTGCGAAAAAGATGACGACTGTAGAGATATAGCAAATTCTATATGTGATGCAACCAGGAAGACATGTGGCTGTATTGCAGAAACTCACTATCTTTCCGCTGGAAACTGTGTACTAGGTGTGCTATACATAGTTATTTATTTGCTAATTTTCTCAGTTCAGTGTGTTAATTATTTATTCCTTAGGCTTGAATAAATGCGATACTTCAGAAGAATGTAGTAACAATGCAATGTGTTTTAAGAACACTTGCATTTGCAAACAAGGTTTCTTCTTGAAAGATAAGGCTTGTATTGCAGAACTCGGTGTTCGGGATACTAATGCTAACTATACAAATGATAATAGCTGTCCCATTAAGCCTGGAAAATTATCAGATTCAACTTGTTATTGCAAAAACTACTGGTTTAATGACGATTCGAATAGAAATTGTATAAAAAGCAAGTATTGAAAACTCATATCTAGAAGTAACATCGAAGTGAACATTTGTTATATTTTAGCTATGATTGAACAAATACAAAGTTGTCTTACCAATGAATGGTGCGATGCCCTGGGCCCTTATTCTTTTTGTAATTCCGCTACAAGTATGTGCGAATGTAGCAGTTTTGCGAAATTAAACACTTCTACATTCTATTGCGATAAAGTGGGAGATAAAACAGCAGGTAATATTACTAAGAGATTATTTTCAGCCGAAAATAAAAAATCGAACGTTTTTTATAGATATTTGTCTCAGGGATAATGAATGTAATTTAAATGAACACTGCCTAGATGAGAAATGTCAATGTGTCGAAAATTTTGCTAGAAATGAAGACAATATTTGCGTACCAAGTAAGTGACTAACTAGAATATAAGCAAAATGTAATAAATTGTTGTTTTTCAGATATCGGCGCTTCATGTGAAACTGCGCCTTGTTCTCATATCCCAAATTCCAGTTGCCTATCGAGAGCTTGTAAATGCAACGAAAATTTTGTAGGAGAAGAAAATCGATGTTTAAAACGTAAGTAACACGTGTCCACGTGTGTAATACCGTGAAATTACAGCAATATCTGGAGCTCTCCACAGCATTTTAGCATCTTTATTATTGACATTTAATGAGCTCCATTGTAAAGCCGTAAACTGATTATATGAAGTTACGTAGTAGTAGCACTTTAGGAGGTTTATAGCAAAGATGGATCGAGGAAATTTTCCAGATTTGATAAAAGTCTAAAATAATATAATCGTATACACTTATTTGGTGTCACAATGTAGCTTGCATCATCACGAATCAGATTTCACCATAAAATATCCTATCAATATACCCAATGGAAAGTTAGAAGGAAAATTTCTTGGAAACTTTCCGTTTTGAAAACTCCGAAAGTTTCCAGGAAGTTTTCCTTCTAACTTTCCATTGGGTATATTGATAGCCTATATTATGGTGAAATCTGATTCGTGATGTGGCGTATATATGAGTAGGTAACACAACGTACGATTTAATATGCGATATGCGCAAAGTGCCGTAATTACGCAGAGAAAAACTAGGTCGCTTATGTCTGATCTTCTTAGTTTATATGATGAAGCGACCTTTGGAACTGCCAAGTTGAAGTTTACTCGATTATACCTGCTCCCTTATGTACGTGCGTGTTTAAGACCATATGGAACTGAATTCTCTCTTTCTCTCCCTCACACACGCACATACATAAGAGAGCAGGTATAATCGAGTAAACTTCAACTTGGCAGTTCCAAAGGTCGCTTCATCAGGGAGAGAAAGAGAATTCAGTTCCATATGGTCTTAATAGAGTGCCTTGTCAAGATTTTAAATTTACCAAAGCTGTATAGATTTAAGGGTTAATATTAACTCCTTCAGTGCTTCGATATCTGCCACAGGCGATTTATCCATAAATTCTTCCATTTGGTCTTTTATTTCATCATCAATTAGCAGATAATTTGTTAATGTTAGCTGCTAAATCAGCATTTTATTTAAAATGAGCTTTGTTTCGTTTTTGGTTATAATCAATAAAGATGAAGTTTAATTAAGATCAACCTTGAGTTTTACATTATATATAAATGAACTGACTTCTGGCATTCTTGGATATTTTGTAATTAAATTACAATATGTTAATATAATAAACCTAATACTTACCAAATAACCTCAACTTCAACTAATATCAACAACACATTTTTTTTTATTATTAATTGTTTCTGGAACGTTTTGCTAAAAATTGAGATTAGGTAAAGGAAAATAACGAATGAATGTCCCGCTAACGTTCCCTCGTGGCCAAGGCGTCACGCTTCAATAGAAACTGCACAACAATGAAACTAATGTACGAAATTTCAAATTAATTTTTTGATAAAAGTGACAATTCAATTCAGTAAAGCAGCATATCATAGACGGCAAAAAATTGTTACTCTTAATTTAAGATTTAAATTATGGGGTGTAACATTTTAAAAATAACTGTAGCTGCTAATTTTCTGGTGGAAAATTCTAAAATTAATTTAAAGTACGATATTCCTATAAATGACGACATATTAATCCTTTTGAATATTACAGTAATATTCAAATAGGGCATTGTAGGAATATTCAAAAACAATATTCAAAAAATGAATTTAGAGAGACGTAGATATTTCAGATATTTCAGGAATATTCCCAGAATATTGGAATATATTGGATGTTTAGAGAATATCCCTAGAACAACCTGTGCTATCTGGGATATGCCTGATTTTGGCATATTGGAACTAATTCATAGAAAACCTCTCGAAATGGTGATCAGCCATTGAAAGAGATGCCCATGCTGTGGCTAAAAAATGTTACCGTTATTAGACTAACTACTTTGTGCTATGTGCACTATTGCACTAAGTATTTTAAAACTGTGTTTGAAATTCTATTTTAATTATTTGGACAGAGTGAAGTATTAAACTATATATGTTCAATGCAAAAAATTAATTTAAAGGGACGTAGATATTTCAGGAATATTCCCAGAATATTGGAATATATACGTCCCGCTTTGGATATTTAGAGAATATTGTGGCAGCTTACTTGCCTACTAATAAGGATTGGCGGTATTCAAGGTAGAAAAAGATGAACATCGAGAATCAACACACATATATATATACAGTGTGTGCGATTTAAGACCGCAACACCCCGTTATTTTGGAACGCATTGGCCGATTTTATTTTTTTTTAGTGCTCGGTAAGCTTTATTTGACTGTTTTGAAAATTTTGTAATTTTCATATTTTCAAGGCCTACTATGCTCCTCTAAATGGGGGGGTCGAAATTTCGAGATCGACTATTAGGCAATTTATCGGCAAATTGGATAGAGTATTCGATTCGCAGTTGTCTGAAATACCTCTATACGAAATTTTAGCTCGATATCTCATATAGAGTGTTTGTTATTCAATAGCCAAATTTAAAATTTCTCACTTTTCGACTGGCCCTGTATAAAAGTCGGTTAGGTTTACTAAAAAGATAAAGTAGTTATTCGACTTAAGAAACTACATCAGACACTAAATGAGGAAGAAAAAAGGAAAGTTATTCTTTAAATAAATAGTGCTTCTATGCATTATTCGGTTGCTGCACGTAGGTGCCTTAATGAAAATTTTTCAAACAAAAGGATTGGACGGAATAGCTTTTCTTTATCTAAAGACTTGAGGAAACACCAGATCTCTTATTCAAGCACATCTTATGTTTATGTGATGGTGTATGTGTCAGTGGCGCAGCCAGAAAATTCATCTGGGGGGCAATAGAACCGGCCTCCTCAGAGGATCAGGAAAACTTTTCAGAAAATGGTTGAAAAAGGATTGTATAGATTTCTCTACTAGATAATATTGGCATTAATTACAAAATATTTATTTCAAGGGCTAATTTGGATACTGCTTTGTACTGATAGAGATTATGCTTCTTTACTTTTTGGTTTGTGGAAGATGGCTTGGGGGGGCCCGGGCCCCCTGGCTGCGCGCCTGGTATGTGTCTCATGTATGCATATGTGTGTGCTTGGATCTTCCTTAGCCTGACTCTTCTCCTCAACTACGGTGACCCAACTACTGCCGCAGGTTTAGGTCTCAGTTCATCGAAAGCACTCAAGCCCCCTCACCACGTACAAGGTGAAGATCCATCGGGAGAGATATGAAGTTAGAGTTAGATTTTTTTTGTCGTAAAAATGTGTTATTTACACTTGATATTTTCAGTTGCAGACAATTTGCAAGACAGTTGTGAAGAACAACAACAGTGTCAGAACATTGAGCACGCAGTATGTACCGCAACTGGAGATGGGGCACTCTCAGAATGTCTTTGTGCAGAAGAATATACCGCAATTAACAGAACTTGTTATCAGAGTAAAAGTAAGTTTTCAAAAAATAGTAACAAAAATTAGTCACATAGAACCTATCACCAAAAAATGTTCCTTTTCAGAATATGGGGATCCCTGTATGACTCGAGTTGACTGCACTAGGGTACTGAATCGTTCCTACGAATGTAGAAATAGCTTATGTCAATGTCCAGTAGGTTCTGAGTTGAAGAATGGTTACTGCATGTCATCTGCAACTGCCATTTTTGGAAGTTATGCGCTGTTATTAATAGTTCTAGTAAAATTAGTTATTAATTAAAAAGACTGCTCAGTTTTGGATAATTTTACTTTTATTATACAAACACATATTTTTATATAAATAACATAAAGACATTGTACACGTATTTTAATAATAACTATACGTATGTGTCCATTTTAGTATATAAACAAATTGTGATAAATTATTTAATTTAGTATTAGACCATGACTATAATGCTGCTGACAATATTGGAAATGTAACATGTAGTAAAACGTACAACCATATATTTATCCTATTTTTTTCAAGAAATATAAAATTTAATTCGAAATTAGTGGAAGACAAGTCAAAGTATTTGTGAAAACGCATTGGGCAGAGGTACATCTACGTACATCTACAACATAGAGATATAAGAAAAAATAGTGCAGTTATACTTTGCTTGGGCAATAGAAGTTGCAAAGAAACATGTAAAACATAATTCTATTGTTGACACTGTTAAACCGAGAATGCATGAATCAATTTTAGTTGTGGGAAATTATCATATATGCCTTAACTACATTCTATTACAATCAGAGTATTTATATTTAGATTTTGTACGTCATCGTGGCAAAGTGAGACTTAGTATAAATGTTTCCTTTACATCAATGTACAGTGAATGAAATGAACAGATATGTTTAACCATTAGAAATAATTTAGGTTCATAAAAGGGACATTCGTTATTTTCTAACTTACGACGTTACCAACATTTTTTATTTTTTATAAACAATAATAACACACAATGAAATATGTAACAAGTTTTTTCTTAAATCATTGTGCAGCTGCCAGAAAGAACTGAGAAGCCTTAAAATGTTTAACACATTTATATCCAAATCCTCCTCTTGATAAAAATATAACCAATCCTTGATCCAACCATCTCAGCAAAACTCTAATAACATTGAACAATTATACAATATGTACATCATGAAAGTCAAAATAAAATTTCAAATTGGCACATAATATGGCAAATCAGACATTGAAACATATAAAACTTCCGTTATATAAAGCTCCATATTGCCCAAAGCATGTAAAAATAACTCATCTTTTTTCCTGTAAGCTTAAAATAATATTTTTTATTTTGTGAATATCAATATATAATAAAATATGTGTCTTATGGATAATAACAGCCACACAAAGAAAAAAAAAAGTTCTGTGCAGCGGACCAAATTATATGGATATGGTGTATTTTTCGACGCTGAATCCGAACCCGTAGTCCAAAAAAGGATCTATCGTGTCAGTTTTGTTTTTTAGTCAAAAACATCCCTTAAATGGTGTAAAATCATAGAAATAATGTAATAACTCTTAATGAAGTGTGAAAAATGGTAATGTTTTGTAGTCGAGAGTAGAGAATATAAATTCGAGCCACAGTAAGCTATTTTGGACTACGGATTCGGATTCAGCGTCGAAAAATAAACCAAATCTATATAATTTGGTCCGCTGCACAGAACTTTTTTTTTCTTTGCGTAGCTGTGTAATTAATAGTTCGGTAGTACGTCATCGAACAACCAATTAATTCATGATAAATTCGAAAGAACATACTAAGACTAAGAAGCACTAAATCGTTGGTCTACCTAAGCATATCCTGGCGGGAGGCCTTGAATTAAGCTACAAAACACCCGACTAAAATTTATATGGATTATAGAAAAATACTAATTGTTTAAAGTTATCTTAGTCTGCCTTGCCTCACCTCGACAGCAGAGGCGTAACTATGGCAGGGCAAACCGGGGCTGTGCCCCGGGGCCTGGAAGACCAAGGGCCCCAGCCGGCGGCTGGGTGAGGCCGGGTATTAGGATTAGGTATTAAGAAATCGGTCATATCATTGTATTTTTTAAATAAAGGTGAATAGGGGGGCCAACAATTTTTTGCCCTGGGGCCCCATAATGTCTAGTTACGCCACTGCTTGGCAGAAGTGCCTGGCAAACCTCCTTATAAGAATACATTTTCAATATTTCGTATACATGACCCAATGGTATTTTTTTCCACGAATGGGAAATCTGACCCACGCTGCAGCTTAGGCTCGCTGCCGCATCGAATTAACAAAAATGTTTCTTAAAATTGTTTGCTCTAATGATCGCCAGCAAGAGGCATAACCGAATTAAAGTTTCCAATATTGTCAATAAAATTGTCATCTTTGTTACTAATCGAACGGTATATTGTGGAATCATAATTAGCTTAATCAACGGTTCAGTGTTTCTTGGTATATGTTCCTTCGGACTTACCATGAAATGAACAGATGCGACGCACCGCCAAAAAACAAATATTGGACGAGCTTTTAAATATAATGAGGAATTCTTATATCCTTTCAATTATCAAACAAATTTCTAGGATACTCTGAAAGTTTATTTTGACGATAACATTAATTCATAAATTCGTATCAGCACAATAGTCAGTCTAACTGCTTCTTGTATAAATAAATGATAACAATAATATCGATAGTCTTTGACAAGGGTCTAGAGGTGAATTTATCTTTGGTCTGGTTCACTGAAGATAGCGTGCACTTGAATGTCTCCAAATGGCACTCTGCAGCACTAAAAGCAGTAAGTGCGCTGGCCCGGGCACGCGGACGTGGTCGGCGACTGTGGTATAGTTGCCCCGCGCCCCGGGCACTCCGGTCATCCATAGTAGTAGTGGGTACTAGAAGCACTACTTAGGCTTCGTGGAACATCGCTGTCGATGGCTTGAGTTGGCCTGCGGAGTGTATGTGAGTGGACGTGTGGGTATCGCACAACCTCGGCGATGCTACCCATAGGTGGAGAATGAATGGTGACTGATGGGACGGGGCATGGTAGCGGTGTGGTCAAGTCTATGTCGGCATCAACTTCGCTAATGTCATCGGTGAATCCATTGGGGAGAGTGTTATCGGATACATTCGTAGCATGAAACTTCGCATCCCTTCTTGCTCGGTGACGCTGCAGTAGCAAGCGACCAACAAGGAAGCTAAGCAGAAGAAGAAGACCGGCAGCAACGCTGACTATTAGGTACAGGAAGAAGCGTTCTTGATTTTCTGAAAACGATTGCAAATTTAATAATAATTTAATCTAGTTTAATACAGTTTTAAAATGTTGAAGACAGCACATCGCGTCGCATTCGCTCTAAGGAAAATGAGAAGGTGCTCCTACTTAATCTGTATTTTCTTATTCCTGCTTTGTTCTCTAAGGAAAATCTTCACTTTCTATGTTATTCCATGGCGAAATTGATATAAATTCGTAAAAAATTACAAATTTCGATTTTAGCTATAAACATACAAGACATAAAGCATAAAAACGAATACAAATCGGAGCAGTATGTGTAGGAATTAATATGATTTGGGATTTTCAGAACATGTTTAAGTATCTACGTAGGCTACATTTTCAGCCCTAAATTATACAAAAAGTGGTAAAATCACGAAGAAAAATTTAAACTCGCATAATTCTCTAGAATAATATTAGTTGCATATATACATATGAACTTTAGTTTTCTTCCATCGATAACACCGTATTACCCATTCTTAAACACCTAAAACATTCTTTTCGTGCGTTATTATTTTGATTTGAGGAAAAATCCAATATGCGTATAAAATAAATTAGGATCTAGATAGTGGAGTTGTTAAGAGTTTTAACCTCGGAACCCAGCAAACAAAGATGAAATCATCTGAAACTTTTTGCAACGCCTTTTCTATACTAAAACCTTCAAAGATTGTTTGTTTCCCGCGTATGCTTATTAATAATTAATATTTTAAACAAATAATTATTACAATAGAAAAATTAAGATATTTTTTTGCCAAAAAGTCAGTAATTCGTATATTTTGCAAAATAAAATAAAAAAAGCAGAAAAGCATAAACTTTTACGCCAAAAACGTGTATTTGATCTTTAATTTCACAATTAAATGTCGAAAGACAAACGCAAACGCCCTCGTAATAAATTTTTTGAAACTCACTAGTATAGTAACCATATATTCTAATTTAAAAAGATTATCATATGGATTAAATTTTTTTTTTTTTTTTGATAATTTAATAGTAAATGCAACAAATATTATGCAGGGGCTTGGCAAATTATAAGAGGTGGTTGCCATCTCTTTCTACGGGTGGCACCAAAAAACAAGTAATCATTGAACCTGAGAGAGAATTAAATTTTGAGAAAAAGGCTATACTCAATTTTTTTTTAAAGTAATAGTTTTTAAGTTATTCCCTTTTTCTTCCTGTGACTACTTGAATCTTACGAATTTAGCTTGGGAAGATAGAAAGCTTATATACTGGGTATGAATTTGTCTTTTTTTTTTTAATTTCTGTAGGATTAACAGTGTCGGAGATAAGGAAGATTAAAGTTAACTATTTTATTTAGTGATGGAAGCACTTTTACGACAAATGGTGTCGTATCATCTCAAATTTGTCGATTTTGGGCGACTGATAATCCAGATTGGATTATCATTTGCAAAAGACAATATTCTGAAAATGTGGAACGTTTGGAGCAGATTAAAATGAAAAATTATAGGCCCTACTTTTTTTAAGGAAATATAAATTTGATGAAATTTATCTGTTCATTATGCCAGATTTTTTTCCTGTAGGGGGTTCCCTTGTACAACGTATAAAACTGCCCCAGAAACTGACAGGAGGGGTTTTCAGAGGTGCTCTATATAATGAAAATAACGTCACATATGTAGCACTTCTGGTTATACCGGAAATTGACATCAATATCCTTATTTTAAATGTCATGCTTTGTTTTTTATGCCGGATTCGAATTCTATTTATTATTTTGAGGTAACTTTCAATATCATTCCCTATCTAAAAAACCAGCAATTTTTGAGATATTTCGATTTCAATGAAATCTGATGCGAAAACTAACGCATAGTCGGGAAATAATAACCTTCGCTACGGTAACCGATAATCAATATTTGTACCATATGCCTATGAGATGGAGCTTATGTAGGCTAAAGCTACAAATGATCCAAAATATACCGGGTGTCCAGAAAATGAAGTCCAACTTCGACAACTTCCATTGGAACATGCTGTATTTTATAATTCTATTCGCTTCCCTCTTTTATTACCTTTCAACCTATATGTGCATTCCCTATAACAAAAATGTACGATTATTGGGTTATTAAAAGTTATTTAGAAAAATGGTTAAATTAACATCTATATCGACAAGTGCCATGGAGCACAGTAATTTACAATAATTTTCTAAAATAATCACAGTAGACTCATTAAAGTTGCTAACAGTTCTTCAGGGATGGTCAAAAGTTCGAGAGGGAGAGCACAAAACACGAATAAATCAAACTTTTTACTATCCATGAAGAACTTTAAGCAACTTTAATGAAATTACTGTGATTCTTTTACAAAATTATTGTAAATTACTGTGCTTTCCATGGCGTGCTATTGTCGAAATTGATGTTAATTTCACCATTTTTCTAAATATTTACTAACGTAATATTTTGTCGAACTCTTCTATACATATTTCCTTAAATATATAAGGAATAGAAAACCAGACTGAAACCAACTCTCCGGACTAATGCCCCGCAGAGCGCTGGATTACAAATTACAAGCCTGGTCGCGTTAAGTGCAATAAATATGTATGGTCACAAAACGCTAAAGCTTCGATTGCTGCAACAAACACCAGCCGAAAGGACTTATTCCTACTCAAAGGAGCTCTCGTACCAGCCACTCCACACCACTTGCAGACTGCAGTTTCGAGCTGTTAGCTCTCGTCAGTGCAAGGTAGGTCCTGTAACGAGACCCTTGATCACTATTGGTTTATGACGAGGTATATAAAACCACGACATGCAACAAAAATGGTAGACTCGAAGTAGTAGTAGCCCTGACATGGGTATAGTTAGTAGGTATGCTTTTAAAGGGCAGAATATTTACTAAGCTAATATTTTGTCGAACTCTGTTATACGTTTCCTTAAATAAAAGCATGCCTACTATTTTTCTAAATAACATTAAATAACCCAATAACCGTACATTTTAGCAACAGGAAATGCACGTATAGGTTAAAAGGTAACAAAAGAGGTAAAAGAATAGGATTATAAAATACAGTATGTTCTAATAGAGGTCGAAGTTTTCGAAGTTGGAAGTCATTTTCTGGGCATCCTGTATATTTTGGGGTATTTGTAGCTTGAGCCCACAACAGCTCCATCTCTCATAGACATATGGGAGAAAAACTGGTTATCGGAATTTACCTTAGCGAAGATTATTAATTTCCAGCTATGGGTTAGTTTTCGCATCAGATTTCATTAAAATCGAAATATCTCAAAAACGATTGGTTTGGCATGACAAATACAAATTGAACCTCAAAGAGGGCCCGTACTGCACCTGTGAAGAAGAAGGCAATTTACAACATTGCTTGATGGAATCTCCTTTACAGTTCCAGGAAATTAGTGAAATGTTTTTTAAACTTGCTCGCAATAAGATTTCACTACCTACAAATCTACCCGACTTATTAGCATTAGAAAACAACGATGTGTATAAAATACTCTATGAATTTATAATAAAAAACAAAATAGAGCTGTAAACTAGTTAGGTAAAAGTGTATATCTAATGTAAGTATGTGTATTGTGTATATGTGTGAATATACACGTATATATGTATATAGTGTATATATTATAATTTAGGATAGTATTGTGGTAGGTGTTTTGGGGAAAAAAATGAATAAAACTGAAAAAAAAGGGGGAAATATATCAGTATAATAGAAGCACAAAGAAGGCAAAAAAACAATAAGAAAATCCAAAGAGGGAACATATTAATAGGTAATAACTAAGACCATTGAAGGATAGTTAAAAAATAAATAAATAAAAATAATAATAATTGAACTGAACCCATATTTTGTAACAAATATTTGAAAACAATCTAGTTTGTACCTGATAATAGTATTATTTGATTGTAATTTTTAATTAAAAATGTATATTAATTCTATTTATTACATATTTTAAAAGGTGTAATTTTTATTCCACTTTCTCTTGATTATTTTTAACAATCCGTTGAATAGACAACAAATGTCTGGCTATTGGTTTATGACCAGTGCCATTTAACAAAACACACACACAAAACATACCAAATAGATTTTTCCAGTTATTATGACAACATAGTGTTTGTTAATGTGCTACGTAAGTTCGGATAAGTTTTGTACTCCTCTCGTAGATACTTAAACAAAACATATATTCTGAATGTTATGTTTCCTCAGTAACCATAATTTATATCTAAATTTCCTGAACTAGTACGGAGGGTTTTTGTCTTAGATACTCTAAGGATTGAGGCCATGCAGAACGGATGCACGATTACACAGCAAGAGCGGTAGCCCAGTAAAACGCACAATGCATAGCTTAGACAGATACTTACGTGAGACGAATGTGTACGCGTTAATCCACTCGGAAATGAAGCCGATCACCCTAGTTTTCTCGCTTGGATCTGACCCGACATACACCGTGATGGTGCAATTTGGATCGGGGATAACATCGGCCAACATATCTTTGGTAGTTTTCTGCTTGGGTGGAACCCGGGAACGGAACGGGTTAATACGAGAACGAGGAGTTGTGTAAGGCTGATAGGACGCTGCAACCAAATATCAGTCAATGGACAAGTCTATTTAAACATGACCTTGATATTGAGACATTTGTGAACATCATTGTCTGAAATTAATCCACACTGGTTTTATCTATGCCATAAAAAATAAAAATAAATAATCATTTTTTATACCAGGAAGAATTGGAGTTAACGATAGTTATACAGTGGTCCAAAATTGTCTCCTGATATTTCTATATAATGAAATCCCGTACACCTATTTTTCGCTATATTAAATCATTCTTTATTTATTTGTCAGTGTCAGTGTCATATTTTCGCAATGCCAAAATTAACTGAACATGAAAATATTTTAATTCTCTCTGAAATTGAAGAGGGATGGTCTATCAGAGCAGTTGCTAACCATTATCAATTGGAACTGTTATGAGTGTGAGAAAAGATGTGAGGAGGAAGGTAGCGTAAAGACAAAGGACGGTTCAGGCCAATCGAGAAGTTCAAATCTCGTTCAAGATGAAGCGCTCCTTGGCTATTTTGAGGGAAAATCCGTTTCAAACAGGAGGATACGCTGTGTTCATGACAAATTTTCCAGCATCGAGGTCAACAGCTAGCCGAAGGATAGGAAAATCGGGATTGAAGTGCCAAGAAGACCATATTAACAGAAGAACAGAAGCAAGCCCACATTCTGTTTTGTTTAAATTATATCTATCGCCCGCTGGAGTTTTGGAACAATGTTGTGTTTACCGATGAAAAAGTTTTTCAGTCTCGTAATGACGGACATATTCGGGTGTACCATCCTGCAAATACCAGGTTTCACGAACGTTACAGTCGTATCTGCGAATTTTTCAACGTCAATTTTTACATTTGTTATAAACCGAAATAATTCCCATCGAATGGTGTGAAAAAGCAAAAACAAAAACACATGTTTTTCTTCTGGATTAACATTATTCAAATACCTTACTTATGATGTTTCACAATCAATGTCAGTTTTTCATAACCTATATGATAATGAAAAATCTAAATTCCAAAAAGACTGATTCACACTACTCAATATTAGTAAAAACTGAATTACTTTATTTTTCAAGAGTACTTCCATTGCGCATAAGTGTACTTCCAAAAAATTATTTCGTATAAAGAATGCTTTGAAATAGTAGTTTGACATTTCTCAGAATAGTCAACTTTATCATAATCAAGTGACATTTAGCTTAATTATGGTAACTTATTAGACTTTGTTGCTGTTTTTTTTGGAATATTTCATTTTAATTGTTAATGTTTAAACATAGTTCTGATGCCAAAACTTTTTTAAGTACAGATAGGCGACTTAGGGAACCAGGAGTCTTAAGTAAAAAACAGATGCTGACCGTCCAAGAACTGCAAGAACTGTTGACGTTCAAGAAGAAATATTAGATACTGTAATGGAAGATCCTACGTCAAATACTAGAAGATTAATATTAAGAAAGAATGTATCTCACCAAAGCACTTTAAGAGTACTACATAAACAACAATTATACCCGTTAAATTTTATAGAAAAACTCAGGAATTATTACCAGAAGACATGCCAATGAGAGCTGTTTCTTACGTAAAATTCTGTTTACTGACGAGGCTCTACATCCACACGACAAAACACGTTTAATTTTCAGAATATGCATTTCCAAGCTAAGCAAAATGCTAATGCAAAATACAATCCCACTTTCAACATACTTTCAAAATAAATGTATGAGTAGCAACTCTAGGGAGAGAGTTTGCTGTATACCATATTTTTCCTGGAAATTTAAATGAAGATATATATACTGTGATTTTTTGAAAAACACTTTGCATGCATAAGAAACATGTTTTTATGCATGACGGCACATCACCGCATTGTAATAGAATATGTAGAAGGTGGTTAAACAACTACTATCCTAGTAGATGGGTTGGTCGGGATGCAGACGCACCCACTGTCTTCTATCCTGTCTTCTTTTCGAGGAGGGGAAACCACCACCATATACCTGTTATAGTTCTCAACTGTATCCTGTTCTTTATGAGTAGTTGTTTTGAGCATGGTCCATTAATAAGTGTTTTCCCATGTCGATTTCCTGGAATACCTCTCCAGTGATGGTTGTTTTATTCTTGACCCAGTCTTCGGAGCTCCTGTCATCCAGTTCTTCCTATCTCCAATGGTGATAGTAAAGGGCTTGTTGAATGTAATTTTTGGTAACATGTAGTCTAACCTCATGCTCAATAGAGGATCTACTACAATGTTGATTATCCGCGTGTGTCCCGAATTACCTCCAAGACGACGAGTCACTCCCTCTGAATCTCCGAGTTGAGTGAAGGGAAGTCTAATAGGGTCTCCATGCCGTAGAGGTTTTTCATGGTATCTGTAATTCCCAGGCAGGCCAGTCTCTGCACCCGGTTCAGCCTGTTAGCTGCTGTTGTTTGAGTAGCCTTGGGTCACCAAACTAAAACACAACCATTACACTGGTATAGAGTCAATTCTCTAGCCAATGCTCACCATTGACACCATTGAACAGATGAGAGAAAAATTCTATTAGGAGTTTACGATACTAAAAGAATGATGCAGGGATTGTACTTCCTTAAGAAGAAGACTTAGATTGTGCATTAGGAAAATGGAGACATTTCGAACAATTTTTATAATCGATAATATAATTAGCAATTTTCTGTTTAATTTAATTATTTTGTGTACTTAATACTTCAATGCATTCTTTGTGTAAAAGTAGGTATCTCTTAATAAAATGTTGTAAGTGCACATTGATTTGTAAGCAAAAATTACTTAAGAACATCTCGGTTTATCGAAATGCAATAAGAATACCTTTCTTATTTTTAATGACCTGAAAATTATTTTTTGTAAGAATTTTTAGAAATACGTAAAAAATAAAGCTAGGGGTAAAATACACCTATACTCTAAAACTACCCCCAAGCAGAAGAGCCCATTGGTGTAAATTTAAAATATGAAGTTTACATTTTAAGATATTGCCGAAAAACAGATATTTATAATTAGCAATTTTCTGTTTAATTTAATTATTTTGTGTACTTAATACTTCAATGCATTCTTTGTGTAAAAGTAGGTATCTCTTAATAAAATGTTGTAAGTGCACATTGATTTGTAAGCAAAAATTACTTAAGAACATCTCGGTTTATCGAAATGCAATAAGAATACCTTTCTTATTTTTAATGACCTGAAAATTATTTTTTGTACGAATTTTTAGAAATACGTAAAAAATAAAGCTAGGGGTAAAATACACCTATACTCTAAAACTACCCCCAAGCAGAAGAGCCCATTGGTGTAAATTTAAAATATGAAGTTTACATTTTAAGATATTGCCGAAAAACAGATATTTATTGGGATATAACTCCATTATTTTATATAAAAGAGTAGGTATCTTTATTTTTGAATGTACTATCAGCCACAGAAATAGCAGGAGACACTATTGGACCACCTTGTATGAGGAAGTCAAAAAATTTACCAAGTCAATAAGTCACTGTAGATATCTTATAACAACTACTATATTCGGTGGAAATATTATTACTATTTTTGCCATGATTCTGAACCTCAAGGCCAGATATTCTAGATTACTTTGGTTAAGTTTATTCCCTATTTTTCAAGCGATTTAGTATATGAATGAATTGGCTAATAATCGTACTAATAAACATTATTTCGAGGTGAAACTACTCGAATATAAATGAAAAATAACCCAACGCATGCGCTGTTGTGGAATATTTTTTTGTAACATTAAGAATTCTGTAATGCGCCTTCATATTTTCTTTTCAAAACTTACTTAGTGACATGTACTTAATAAAATTTAAAAGCTTTTTAACTCCCTTTCTAAATGTACAATTTGTCGACGGAGTTCAAATTATAAGTGGGTGGAGAAAATAAAATTAAAAATACAATAAGATATAATTTTGCCTTTCCAAGATTTTCTTTTAAATATAATTTATTTCATATTTTCCTTTGTAGCTCTTTGTAAATCGACTTCTTTGATTAAATGTGTTAAAGAAGTCGTAGTAAGAAGATAAATTAAAAAGGAGAAATTATAAATGAGTAAAAGCTAATTTATTTCCAGGCCTTGTCTATATTAAAATTCTAATTTTTATGTTGCAATCTTCCTCAGGTCAGCTTTCTTAACATTTTCTAGCATTACTGAGTTTCCAATTATTTAAAAGCAATGTGTAAAATGCAGTAGTTAACTCTTTATAAACTCCATATTTCACCCCTTTGGGCAGTAGCATAAAGCCGTAATTTATGTGGATACGCCTTATTTTTATTTGAAACACTCACAGAAACTCGTGAGTGACAGAATCGCCAACACAAACATTGGAAAAGCGATAAAATCAACTTGTGTAAATGAAAGAGGCTATTTATACTACATTTTAACGTTTACAATCCTGAAATTTAGATTTGGCCACTATTCGTGAGGAAATTACTGCATAAATTCACTGAAAGAACTAAAACGGATCTAGTAAAAACACGTCACATTTCTCATTTCAAGGTCATGTTCAAGTTGAACTCCATTTGATCAATGTCTAAGTGCACTGTTGTTTGCCGATTATCTTGAAATAAACTGTCACTGAGAAAGGATCTTAGTGGTCAACAGCTGTGTTTACCACTTCCACCCATCTACCCCTTCACCTGTCCATAGCAGTTGGTGTGTCATATCACTGGCACTTACCCGCTAGCCGCTATACCAAAAGCCATACTCAGCATTTATAGCAAAGCTAATAAGCAATTTTTACGTCTGCATGCACTACTACAATGATTTTTCTAATTGCATTGCTATTTGCTTCGACTCGTATGCACTCTACTAACTATATTTTTTTCATATCTAGCTTACGAGTATATGCGGTAGAAATATTTAAACATTAAATATTTCTACATGTATTAATATCAGCAAATAATTAGTGTATTGAATGGAAAATTAATAGTAGTTTTCAACTAGTTAACATATCATTAGCGGGGCATAATTTTTACGAAATATAAGAATTGATTTTGATAAAATTTTATACAAATTAATTTTTTTCAATTTAGATTTAAAATGAGTGTATTATCGGCAAGAAATTTCTTTTTACATATAATAGTGTACAGAGCTGAGAAAAAGTAACTAAAAATCGGCGTTACTGTGCCTGTAGACTTTTTTAAAGACCTTTACCACTAATTCTGGACATTTGAAAATAAAAATACATTGTGGTTAAATAATACCCAGTGAGATTTTTTTTAAAAATTGCACGATTACAGCGATTATCCTTTAATGGATCATTTAGTCAAATCGAATTATAAAAAAAACTGTAAATATTATAACAGAGCTAAACTATTTAAAGTACACTAAAAAAGTTAGATCTATTGAATAAAGAACAATAGAGATATTGAAGCCTAATAGTCTAAGCTCCAAAGGTACCCCATCGAACACCTCATATATTTTTCACAAAGTTCCATAAAAGTACCATTCGATAATAAAATCAACAGGCAACTTCATTACAGCACACTGAACTCTGGATCGACTGGTGTGACGTCATGTTTGGCCACGTCCGGTTTCGCGGCGCGCTACATGTGATAATTAATTTGTGTAGGAAGCCGTTCTTATACATCTACTATTTCAAACATAAATTTTCAACATATGCAATTAAAAAAATCTTAAATGTACCCATTCTACGTAGCCCTGCATATGTTTGTGACTCAATATAACCTTTCATACATTATTTTCTTTTAAAGGTTTTGATTTATTTTAATTTTTTAAATAGATGTGGCTTAAAAATAAAGAGAAAAAAAGAATTGACAAAAGTGAGTGAATTGCTTTATTTTTTGTCTTCAAAATCGTTTGCCTTGTATATAATTCAAAATTAGAAAATGGAATACTCCAACTGACAAAAATAACTCTTCATACTGCGTTAAATGCAGGACTATTATATGAAAATTTTAATATCCTCTATCTTATAATTTTTAACTAAAACAACCAAAGTATATTATTAATTGGAGCGGCACCTGTCTGTTTTTAATCTGCTACTTTGTTCCACGACTAATGTTAATGTAGTTCAATTGAGGAACCACAGAATAGTGCACCTTAATTGTCTGAAGAGCTTTAGTTTAATTATTTATCCTGTCATTTGCTAATTATCCCTCTAGCTACAATGTTCCATATGAGTGAATTCCCGTGTGTATTCCATTTCCCATTTAGCTCAGGGCGTGGATATATTCTTATCGTATCAAAGAACTTTTGTTTATATACGACATATGTTATATATTCTTTATTTATTTGCATATGCACCCATGATACATTAAAAAACCTAGCTAGTTAGATATTTGGAGTAAAAGTGTCAAAAGAGTCGAATGCAAGAAGTCTAGAGAAGAAGGTAAAATAAAAAGCTTCATGCAAACTTACCGAAATCAAGCCCGTTAGACTTATGCGCAGGATTTTTGGAATTAATATCGTTCACATCTTTGGTAAAATTGTCTTTGGCTATACCTTCGATGTTTGGTGCAGGTGGAGAAGCAGCCGATTCTCTAATATATTCATTTCCCGCATCGTAAATGTCAAAGTCGTCGTCTTCGTCGTTCGAAAATTCATCTTCGCTTTCATCTGGTTCCAGCGCACCCTCATATTGTTCTTTTAATACTTTTCTGGGAACTGTAAAAGTAAAGTTTATGTTACCAGTGTTTTACTACTGTATTGTCAGAGAAAAAGTTACTGTAGAAATCTTACCACAAGTATAGACTACTTTTAGGTACATTCGAGATTGAGGTTTGCATGGGCTGCCAAAAGTACTGATATCCGCCGTGAGATCGCAACTTCTTTTGCCGTGGCAGAGCTGCATCACAGTTTCGGTAGCATAACTTACTAGGCATGCTGAAACATATTTTTATAGTAAAATATTCATTAGTTTGTCTACAAGATAGATTGTGTTACTATTGTCTAAAGTAATTGAATCTGTTGTACATATTAATTTAAATGTAAATTGCACACTTGGTGAATCAATTATGGAGTAGGCCTGGTTGAAATTTTTACAGTTAAACAAATTATAGCGAGACCAGACAATGAAAAATTCGATTTTTGGCTTTTTGTTTTTAGTAATAATTCATCCCTGCATGCAATAATGCACCAATAAGAAATAGTTGTCAAATTTATGGAATAATTATTTTTATATTTATTATTTATACCCTAAAAACGGCAAAATTTATTTTTAATGCATTCGCGTATTATTCAGTGGAAGAGAATTGCAAGGACTTGGTAAATGAAATTTTACAGCCAAAGCCTCGCAGTCGCGTCGTATTCATTCTTAAGGATTACACAAATAATGAGATTTCAAGGTAAATACCCAGAGTAAACTTTTGCGTGTACCGTATACCCCATTTAGTTAAAAGAGGGTGCTGTCATTAGGGATGTATGACTTATATAGACCCGGTGAATTGTTTTATATTTTGTAAACATCGCTGACAAAAACATTTTGACTTAAAAAACAAGGAAATGGATAGCATATGCCTTGTATTACAATTTTAAGATATTACTAACGTATACAAGTACCAAAACAGTATAACATCTTTTATAGTAAAATTTACACATTTATCAAAATAAATTAAAAAAGAAATTTTAACTTTGCGGTTTTGAAAATTTTGTATTAATCTGTGTTCTAGCTGAAAAAAATCATTTGTTCAAGCTTCAATAAAGCAAGCATTTTGTATGACAAATTCAAAATGATGGAAGTCCGCCTGTTCTACATTTTATTCATATACAGGGTGTCCAGTTAATGTTCCCTCGGAAGATTGTGCAAAAAAGGGCAACTTTATAAAAAACTTTCTTAACAAAACATTCAATGTTTCATCTCTACTACAATATAAAATTATTTTCAATTATACAAGGTGTCACAAAAACGATTTACACAAGAAAGTATAATTTTTTTAATGGAACACCCTGTATTTTTTATCGCCAGTTAAGCTTCCAAGGGTTCTGTATTAGACTCTAAAATATTTTGCCAATCGGATGTGGCATTGCCAAGTTATATTTTTCCAGTTTTTTCTTTGGCAATTTACAAACATTTTTTAACTGCCATATCTCCGCGATTTATTAATTGTTTTTTCTAAAAATGTACGATGTTATTTAATAATGATGTATTTATTGAAAAACATTTTTTAAATAAATTATTATTATATCTGTTGTCCAAAATATTTGTTTACATTTCTTGATATTTGATTATTATTTTTTTTAAACAGAATGCCGATGATTTTTTTACATGGATGAATAACGCATACAATTTCTCACATTTGATACCATACACTTTCTTTTAATAATACTTATGAACGGTTTTTGAGGACTAATTTTTTTCACGATATTGAAAGTGACCTAACAATTGGTCAAAATGTCCATCATTTTGATTCACGCAACACTGAAGTCTCTTGATAAATGAACGCCTTACATTGTATAACATATCAACATTTATACGATTGAAACATTGACGAATCCCATCCATCATATCTTCTCGAGTCGTTGGTTCTACTTTATAAACGTCTGACTTCACAAATCCCCAAAGGAAAAAATCCATTGAAGTTAGGTCGGGTGACCTAGGCGCCCATGCCATGAGACCTAACACAATTTAATAAAATAATAAATTTGATATAATTTAACAGTTTATTAAAATATCAGACCGTCTTCCATTCCACCTTCCAGGAAACTGGGTAATAATGGTCTGACGAACATTTCTACTAAAATGAGGTGGTTGTAACTATGTATTATTCAGGAATATGCTCGATCAATTGTGGAAACGCATTTTGCATAAAATCCAACAAGACTGCTCCAATTACATTTCCCTCAAACAAGTGAGGACCAATAATCTGCCCTGTTAAGCATAGAAGTCGTAACTGACAAAATCGTAATTTTGAGATATTTCCTAGTTTAGATAATTTGATATGCCATCGAACTTAATATTTTTAGTAATAATTAAATTTAATATATTATGATATGTTGTACATCAGATTCTAATACTTTGAGTCTTAACAAGGAAATAGATATACTTATTATCAAGTTGAAGATGTCATAAGCTGAAAATATTGAAAAATGTAGATACGACTTCTATGCTTAACAGGGCAGTAATGTACATGTAGAATTCCTCCTCAAACATGTAAACTCCAGTTGTACTGGTAATGATTTTTCTGTACAACTTGAAGGTTTTCTCTGTCATAGTAATGGAAATTGTGCCTATTCACAAATTCATTGCGATGAAACGTTGATTCATCCGTGAACAACACAAATTTGAACAATTCTTCATTTTCTTCAATTTGGTTTTGAGCCCACTGGCAAAAATTTAATCTACTATTTAAAACCACATCCAAAAGCTCTTGATGTCGCTGTACTCGATAGGGGTGAAACTTATTTTTACGAAGACATAGGGAAACACTAGATTTACTGACCTCTAAATTCCTACTTAACTCCCGAACACTTGCCGAGGATTTTCGATTAACGCTAAAGTTACAGCTAGCTCATTTTGTTCACTTAATACATTTCGTCGTCTCGCCTTCTTTTCATATGCAACACTTCCAGTACGTTCAAAACATTCTTTCAAATTGTCTAAAGACCCCACGTCGGGATATTTTTGATGACACAAGCTTGATGTCAATAAACAATTTCCATCACATTCACCAATAACATACACCATAGATATCAAATCTCACTGACAAGCTAAAAACGTACTCTTCGCCGGTTTACTAAACCTTGTATACAATTGTTACACAATTCTATAGGGTACTCTTCGCAGTTTTTTGTAAATAATGTTAGTTTTAGACATTTTTAATTTTGTAGTACGAACTTAGTATGTGAAAGACTCAGTGTAAAATAAAGTAAAAATTAAAAAAAACTATACCATACCCCATGTGGGGGGGTTTCGAACCTGGGACCCTTGGATTCCAAGTCAAAAGCGTAAGAACTACCTAACACGTAAAAAAATGTAAAAAATGTAAATTTTTACAAAAACATAAAAATAAAAAAAAAATTCTGAAATTTAAATCATTAATAACATTTTTATTTACTGATCGATTTTGTTCAAAAACAATAGGGTTCTTCCCCTAGCTAACACTAACTTACTGTCCAAATTTCAGTACCATCGGATTTTTCTTTCTCGAGTTATCGTGATTACAAGCAACGTGACGGACGGACAGACGGACGGCCGGACATTTTGAAAGTTGTTCAGAATTCGTTCACTAACACAATGATATGAAAATTTTTTGTCTGCGAGCGATATTTACGGTTTTAGAAATGTGCCGATCAAATACAATACTCTTCGTTTTCGTATTTGCGAAGAGTATAATAATAAGCGATATTTTTAAATATTACTTAACAATATTAATTCAATTTAATCACGATAATCCTTAAACACTTTACAGAAATGTCAAAGTGAAAAACAAACACAAAACAAAAAAACCAACTAGATTTTAATGCTAAATTAAAGAGCACCTCAATTTACGCCCAAATTATTTGAAATAATCATATCTCAAAAACTGTTTGAAATAAAAATCAGGTGTGATATTAAAATGTGGGAAATTATATGCTTTATTTATTCATGTAAAACTATAGGCATTCCATTTAAAAAAATTGAGAAAAATAATAATTAAATATCAAGAAATGCTAAACTAAACATTTTGGACACACGATATAATAATAATTTATTTCAAAAATGTTTTTCATTGAATACATTACTAATAAATAACATTCTATATCACCTTGTATAATTGAAAATAATTTTATGTTGTGGTAGAGATGGAACATTGGAAGTTTTGTTTAGAGTGTTTTTTTATAAAGTTAGCTAGTTTTTGGATAATCCTCCGAGAGAACATCAACTGGATACCCTGTTTTTCTCTATTAAGTCCGAACGATCGCTAGCAATCGCAACAAGTGGTGTTATGCTGTTAGACGTACCATACAGCAAAGGCAGGCCAAGTAGAACATTCATAACTGGTGCTAAATGAGTGCTTAAGCAATCGTGACTACGACTTGAGTTTTCCCTTTTGGCAGGAAAATAAAATAGACAAAGTAAAATAATAATAAAGTAACGTCAACTATGCTATTTATTCACTCGCTTATTTATGTGGGCATGTACTTTCAGTGCTGAGCATATTGTCCTAAGTAGCTTCCATTATTGTACCTTTGACAGGTATTGCATATTCCACTGTCCATATTTCATACAGGTTCGTGAAAGGTATCTTGGACTACGGCAGGATTAAAATTGGATTTTTCTTTGAAACCCTGCAGCTAGTAACATACGCAAAGATACATCTTTAAAATTTCTATTTCAAATATCAGAGTGCCTTTAGTTCGGTAATGTAGTAAAGCATAGATAATTACCTCAACCTGATTTCTGAGATATACTTTTGTGGAATGCAAATTTTGTTGGCATTGGCATAAAGTTATAAAAGTGGTTGGTTGTATTAAAATCTAACGATAATAAAACTTATTATTTTCTCACTGTCAAGGAGTTTTAATAAATTAATAACCATGCACATCGTTCAAATGTCGAAATGCAATTTTTACTTTTCAAACCACGTTTTTGTCATTGAATTCGTATATAAAAATATTAAAAATCAGTTTAAATTTAATTGGCTTTCTTGCATCTCACAAATGGCATTACATTTCAAGTAAAGAATGCCTCGTACATTTTTTAGAAGTTTATTAAAATTCTTTAAACCCATGGAAGACGGAAATCATCAAAACATCTGCGCTTCATAATTGCTATGAAGTATTTGAAGCTGCAATTACATCTACGCTTTACTTTTCTCAGCTGTCACTTCGATGCCTTCGGTTTGTTATTATCGTGTAAAACTTTTCCGTCAGTTATATTTAAAGGTGAAACTTGCTCTTCCATTGACGCTGTCTACTAAAATATAGTTGCAAGTTTTTCCGATTAATTCTCGAGCACTTGGAGAAATATAATTAGCAGTTGTGTATCCACATTCATTAATATTTAAGGAAACTGTTTGATTAAACGTTTAAATACAGTTTGCCCTGTTTAATCGTGCTAAATTATCATCAAAGCACAAATTGGTTATTAACGAAAATCTGGCAAAACTAGCAATGCTTAGTAGGTGAGTGTTTCGCGTTTCTGTTTCAATATTAAACAGCTCGTAGCTGAGATGAGAATTCTGTTGATACTTTAACAATTGTTTACCTTTGCTATCTTAGTTGACTGCTCTTTGCTGCACGACAGGTCTGATAGCATTACGTCATTTGTCGTGGTTGCTTGTTAGACATAGGGACTCATCAAAGCTCTTTTCCATCAACGTCTTTAGACCTATATCTGGAAAGCATAGCACGCCGCCTGTCTGCTTGCCTAACGGTCCATGTTACAGAGGAAAGACCAACTAACTTAAGCGCCTTGGCCGTAATATTGTCGGCCTCAACGGCTTTGCCAGTTTTTTGTTTTTTTTTGTATGTCTGCCTTTACTTTGATTTCGGTATTGAAGGTTGGATGTCGGTCGTCCTGCTGCTGGTAGTCATCTTCTACCTGAGGATGGTTACTTTCAAAAAGCTTTTTCCGATATTGGCGTCTAACCTCAATAGTCTAACCTTGACTGCCACATGAAAATTTTTCCACGCCTGGTTTAATTTTTCGATTCAAAGGGGTTTAGACTTTTCAAGGTGTGGGATCATAACAGAATATACTTTAGAGTACGCACTTTCGGGTCGGATTTAAAAAATGGTCTCTCTACTCTTAAATAATACAGTCCATCATGAAATTATATTTACATTTGTATTATCTACTATCATTCTGATAATAGTTTGACATATCTCACAAAATTCATTCGATAAAAAAACCAGCGAAAGCAATAACATTTAAAAATTATGGCCATCATTTTGCTTTTTCAATACCTTACAAACGACCCCTCCAGTGAATTATTTTGGGTAAGCACGAACATGTCTCAATTTCAGACCATCTTGGGAGTTACCCAGAATTATAAGCTTAAGAATAAAGATTGATCAGGCACCTGGTAGTGTACACCGTTTTGTGTAGAACGTAGTTTTTCGTAGAAAGTTTATCTTAAAACTTTAATTATTTAGATCGTATTTTGGAAAACTCAACATTGTTAGGATTTACCTACGAAGACACAGAGTAATAGAATTCGACATCGATTTCTGTAGATCAGTTTCAAGTGATCCTTACTGATAAATAAATGGATGAACCAATAGCTTTTGAAAACACTGTCTTATTTTCAAAAAGATATTCGTGTGAGTTTATTAAAACAGTTAAGTATACTATACGATGGTGGTCCAAAATTGTCTCCAGATATTTATGTGGCTATCAGTCACATAAATACACAACTAGTGGAAGCATTATACTCTTCGCGGATTTACTGAACTTTTTATATAATTGTTACAGATTCTGTAGGATACTCTTCGCATTTTTCTTGCAAATAATGTTAGTTTTTGGACATTCTAAATTTTGTGATACCAAATTTATTGTGAAAAAAAATATATATGAAAAAAAATATATATAAAAAAAAATGAAAAAAAAAAAACAATCACCCTGTCAGGTCTGTTATAATGCGGTGGTGCGCCGTCACGCATAAAAGCATGTTTCTTCTCCTTCGGAATGAAATATTAAATAATAATATACAGTGTGTCCCCGGATGGAGTTGATAAGAGGAAAAACATCTCTATTATTGGTTTTACGACGAAAAGTCATTCTTTATAAAAAATTCTGCTTGTCGAAGAAATGAATTTACCATATAAAAATCCTAGATCAGATGTACCGGGTGTTAATAAATTAAGAAAACATCAAAATGCCTCAAGAGAGAAGTACCTTTATTTATTATTTTGGACAAAATGTTTATAAAACAAAGTTGTTTATCATCCAAAATAAAGCCTAAATACAAATTGTGAAGTCTAAATTTTGACTTTTACATTTATGTCAACTTACATTTTTTTTTAAACATTAACATAACATAATATCATTAACTTCAACGATTGTAGAAAAATAATTTATTCTACATAGCCTCCTCCAACCTCAACACATTTCTCCATCCTTTTAATAAATTCACCATAGACCTTACGAATGGTTGAGGGTACATTCACTTCATTCACCGCGTCTTGTATTCATGCTTTTAGTGTTTCTCGATCATGCGGCAGATCATCTGCATAAACTTTCTGTTTCAAAACACCCCACAGAAAAAAATCCATTGGTGTAAGGTCTGGTGATCTTGCAGACAAATTAATTGGAGCATATCTTCCCATCCATCTGGCCCCGAAGTGATGTGTCAACCACTGCCGTACCAAAACTGAGGAATGAGTTGGGCAACCGTCTTGCTGCCAAAAAATGTTACGCCTTACTTCCGGTTGCAGAGTGTTTATAAATGGCAATACAAAGTTTTCCAAAAGGTCCAAATAAACATGCTGATTTAAATTTCTTCTAAGAAATATGGACCAACGATTCGATCATAGAAAATCCCACACCATACATTCACTTTTTTATAACGTTGACTTCGTTTGTGAATGACATTGTTTGGATTTTCAAAAGCCCAATAACGACTGTTTTGTGATGAAATGTGGCCATTGGTACAAAATGTTGCTTCGTCAGTAAAAAAAAATATTCTGTGAAAACTTGTATCTACGAGGTAATTCTCAGCGACCCATAAACAAAAATCCAATCGGTTCTCTTCATCTCCATTTTCAAGTGTGTATCTGAACCTTAAACGGTCGAACTTTGTTTTCCATATAAATTCTATGTAAATGAATTTTACTTACTTCCAGTCTTTGTGAGCGTTTCCGTAAAGATAATTTCGGGTTTTCTATTACTGAATTTATTGCCAAAAGTGTTGCCGCATCGTCTTCATTGTACTTGTTCTTGGGTTTTTTGACATCCAATACAGATCCAGTTTCATTGAATTTTTTTACAAGTTTGCGCAATGATTGGCGCGATACCGCTGTGTTAGGGAGCTTTTGGTGGAAAAGGTTAATTGCATATCGATAAGAGACGTCTCCAATCCCATAACATTTGATCAAATAAATTCTTTCTTGTTTGGTAAACATTTTTTAAATGATCAACAGAACACTAATAAATTCAGATGTAAGATAATAATATTCTACACAATGTCACAATGACGTTTGTCAGTTCAATATTATCGACAGCACACTCTGTTTCTTAATTTGAATTCTTATTCATATTAATAAATTCAACGTAAAAATATAAACACAATAAAAACATAAAAGTCAAAATACAGACTTCATAATTTGTATTTAGGCTTTATTTTGGATTATAAACAACTTTGTTTTATAAACATTTTGTCCAAAATAATAAATAAAGGTACTTCTCTCTTGAGGCATTTTGATGTTTTCTTAATTTATTCAGTACATCTGATCTAAGATTTTTATATGGTAAATTAATTTTTTCGACAAGCAGAATTTTTTATAAAGAATGACTTTTCGTCGTAAAATCAATAATAGAGATGTTTTTCCTCTTGTCAACTCCATCCGGGGTCGCACTGTATACAAGGCGTTTTCCCAAAAATCATAATATATACCACCACAAGGAAAAATATGGTATCGAACAAATAGTTTCCCTAAAATTGCTACCCATACATTTATTTTGAAAGTATGTTGAAAATGGGTTTGTATTTTGGCATTAGGACTTCCCTCAGCCTAGAAATGCATATTCCAAGAATTAAGCATTCATTGTCATGTGAATGTAGTAAAAAAAAATTGGGACTATTTTTGCGTTCGTTCAAACAACAATTCACAAAAATCAGCTCTTGTTGGCATATCTTCCAGTTTCCCTAAGTCGCCTATCTGTACTTAAAAAAGTTTTGGCTTCTGGAATGTTTCTATTCGGGAATTTATTAGCATTAGCATATAAGAAAAACATTCTCTCAAAGTTCAAATTACGTCTGTTAATTTAGAAAACTTGTAATCAAACATGTTTAAATATTAACAAGTAATATGAAATATTGCAAAAAAAACAGCAATAAAGTCTAATAACTTACCATGAATTAAGATAAATATCACTTGATTATAATAAAGTTGACTGCTTCCAGAAACGTCAAACTACTACATTATAATTTTTCATAAAAGAATACCTTTATTTTTGGATGTACTGCCACTTACAGAGATGTCGGGAGAAAATTTTGGACCATCATGTATATTTTCAGATCCTGAGATCCTTTTACAATTGATTATTTTTTATTTATTTGCATTTATTGAGAATTTACCTACTTTCTGTATATTGTTGCCCTAACTAGTATATTAGCGTGCCCAGATTAGGGCAACAATATACAGAAAGTAGGTATTTTCATAATAAATAAAAAAGTGTGTAAGTTGTGATTTGCTTAATACCTAAATAATATTCTCTAATCATGATGAAAGCAAATAAGTCAAAAATAATCAACTGTAAAAATAAATCAAGAATAATGAATGACTGTTTCTATACTCTACTGAAGAGAACTAACGAGTTCGAAAAAACTTATACAACTTTTCTAGAGTTGAAATAGAATGTAAGGTTCAATAATTGTTGTGAATGACTGAATTTCAATAAATGATTAAGATTTTCAATACATTTTCTTCCCTAAAAATGGTAGGAATCCTATCATGTAATTCAATACTTCGTCAGTATTAGCTAGAAGAGTAGTTGTTTTGATTGGTTCTCCAATAATGAGTGTTTTAAAGTATTTACCTAACTAGTAGGTAATTTCATAATAAATAAAAAAGTGTGTAAGTTGTGATTTGCTTAATACCTAAATAATATTCTCTAACCTAAGGTCCTTTATTTGATTCATCCTTAAAATTATATAAATTAATCTTTCGTATACCAGCCTGTATATGGACGCAAATTTTCTGAAGTTGAGTTTCGTCAATTTCTCCGCATTGCAGACGACACGACGTGGGCTTTACGATCACGATTAACACAAAATAGTGATTTTTTTTCAGCATTTGTTTTCTTTTTAGTCTTATTTTATAGGGCGATAACGGAAATAAAATGTGCTCATTGGAAAACTAAAAATTGCTTAAGCTGGATGGAATCGCGGATTCTTCCGTACTTTGAATAAGGTCAAAAAGAAAATGGCAATCCCTCCTGTTATGTCAGGATGAATTTAAGAATGTTATTGTTTTGAAAATACTCTCATAAATACGTCGTAAATCTTTGGTTGCGAGCCAAAACGAGAGCAATTAAGATTGTATTCTCTAGATTGTTTTTATTCAAATTTTAGTGTGATTAGCAAACGTTTTAATTTCAGCTCAGCATATTTTGGGTTAATTGTAATGTTAGAATAAATTAACCGTCAATTTTCAAACAATTCTTATGCGAATGGATATACGGGTATAATTTCATGTAAATATATGGATGTAATGTACCATTATTTAAATTTAGCTTCACAATTGGATATAACCACCATTTAATGTTTCTCCTTGCCTTAAAAAACAAGCTATTTGCTAGAGTTCTGTCTTCTTAAAAATATTCAAATTTTTTGTCGCAATATCCTGATTTCAATCCGATTAAATTAATTACCAACTTGCAAGTTGTATGCATTCATAGTCGCTGGCTTCTTAAGAACTTTGAGGATTGTTTCTTATACATAAAGATGTCTGTTTTCAAACATATTTATTTATAATTCGCATATCTTTGTTTGTTTCATTTGCGAAAGACTGCGATTAAATTTGATAATAAAAGCGAGATAAATATTTAACACATTTATTTTGCCTTTGACAGTTTTATGGGATTTACTGGATAGTATTAATAACAGGCTATGTGGACCATATTCCAATGTCATTTGATTCAATAAAATTGTCTCTAATTGCCTCAAATAAAATATATTAGTATTCCTACAGTCGAATTATACTGATTCCCATTTCATAGCACCGAAATGCATACTAAACGTATGTTATTATCGCGTTTGAATATTTTGTTATATAGACACAGTTTCTGTATGAATTACGTCTAGGTATTTATTAAATTGTTTTTAAACACCCTGGCACGTTTAAAATTGATTTGAGATTTATACCAAAGTTAAGCGAAAAATCCAGGGTACAGTTTTGTGGTCATATCAGGTTGGAAAAGTTAGAAATTACATAAAAAAGTTGAGGAAGCACTAACGCAGATTTAATATTAGTCAACAGTACAGCGCCCTTTTTTTATGATTAGTAACAGGCAGAATTTTCGTGTGTAGCTTCGTTTTGACGAGACGCTCAACTTTTCTCTCTGCGAAAATTCTCGGTAGTGGTAGCTAATAACTGCGCTTGGGTGTATATATGTCGATTGGGTGGTTGTTCAAATTTTATTAGTAACAGTTAGTTTTTTAGTTAAATCTTGAGACAATTTGATAAAAAACACGAAAAAACGTTTATCCTACAAAGTCGATGGTTTGACCGAAGCGCCCCCCACCCCCCAACATGTCCAAATAACGAGGTCACAAAAATGATTAGTAACCAGCTGATTTTTTTACTATTGCTTGTTTTTAAAATTAAATGGCCACATTGTCCTACAAATTTAATGGTATGTTTTTCCAGTCCTACGCTCGGAAATTGTCAGTTCCACGGTAACACTTTTCTCATTAGTAACAACCTAATTTTCATTTAGATTTAGATTAAAAATTCAAAATATTCTCTTACGAAATACCTTTCGTTTATATGACGAATATTTTGATTCTTTTGGCTTCTTGCCTAATTTATCGTCTGTCTAACAATTGCTTATAAATACCCCCAACGCCACAGTTAAAACTACACTAGCTCACAGCAATAGTATGTATATTATGGATTTTTGCATCAACTTTTGATATTTTTAAACAATTTTATATTTACATTATTCTCTGTGTACATGAGGAATTCATTTCTAAGCTATAATTTTTCAAATCCAAGTCCACGTTGTTTTTCTCATAGCTACTATATAAGATTTGCAAAGGTAACTCTTTCCCATATTAGTCCGGGGTCCAAGCACTCCAAATTCAAGATGACCTGTTCCGACATGACGTACAAATGTTGATATAAGCAATGAAGAGAGCATTACTTGGGGCACTAGAAAACACTTGTCGGATTAATTTTTGCTCTTGCGCAACTTCAGAAATCGCAAAAAAGATGGCGGATTGATAATTGCAAAATTATGTTTTACAATGGTTATTCTCCGTTAAAAAAAAACTATGTAACCTACCGATCTGATTTTTGGTATGTATACTCAAAAGATATACGTGATGCTGACTAAGCTATTGGTATTTTTGAAAAGAATATTTTTTTTGGAAAAAAATAATTAAAATCAAAAGGTTGATATTTACGTTCTAAAAATTTCGATATGCGGACAACTATGATAAATTTATGAAATTCTTATATACAATTGCTTACCAAATATAGTATATATATTGAAAAAGTTTTTTTAAAAAAGATCCTGTCGATAACGTATACAGTTTTTTGTTTATGATTTTTTTTATGAGGCGCGTAATTATGCAGCATTAAAATAAAAATAGTCTACACGATAATTGGTACAGTATAACAGTAAAAAGCACTATATTGTTCAGTATAATTGCAAATTTGAATTACTTTATGTTAATGATACAAAAAAACAAATGAAAGTAGTAGTCGGGCGTTGCCGATTGCGGCCACTCATTTAAAAAAATAATAATCGATACAAAGTGAATTGTGTGTTCGAGCAAAATGTTAATCAATTAATCAAATAGGTATTCGCAATTGGCCATGCGCGAGTACAACTTCTACTCGTTTTTATATTGTTTAAGAAATAAAACATTAGTAAGAAATATTATTTTAGGTATTTAGCATAATAGAAAGCAGAAAAGGGAGATATTTTAAATAAAACATTAATGTTGTATATTACGTAATTTTTGTGTATAACTATTCTTACATGTTAGTCAGAATCACTATCATTATAAAATGATGCATATTGCTTTTTCCCTTAAAACAATTTTCAGGAAAAGCAGCACACGAGCACGCAATTGAATACCACTCACAAGAACATTTTGTGTCGCATTTTATTTTACAGTTGCACTTTTTAATTTAAGTTCAGATAAACTTTTTTTGTCGACATTATCGGTACCAGCTCCTGATTTCCAATTCTGCATCAAAAATTTTGTGCAAGAGGTAATTTGAATGACGGTTCACAACACTGTAGGGAGTGTAAATAACTTTTATTAAATTATTTTACCTTTTAATAATTTTCAAACGTATACATATAATACATTTGTAAAGTTGACGTGTATGTACATTGAAAACATTTGCAAAAAACTGATGTGGGGGGTGTAAGATGAGTAATGGAATACATTAAGACAGATTTTGGAATTTTTCTCTGTTTGTCTGCTTGTCTGTTTGAACGCGCATCACGCAGAAACTACTTAACCAATGAGATTCATCTAAGCTTGGAGTAACATTTAGTTCTTATTTCATCGATATCGGTCTAGACTAAGCCAAGTTTTATGAAAATCGGTCTAGTAGAACAGGAGATACAGCTTGATCTCTACAATAAGCGTATTTGCACGGCATAAACTTTTAATATTAAACTTCTGTAATATTCCAGAAAATTCGAGAGTACTCTGGAATATTCCAGAAAATTTGTGAGTTTTCTGAAATATTCCAGAATGGTGATTCTACCTCAAACGTCGTTTATAAAGAAGCTTTTTAGTCAATTTCAAAATTCCACGCGAACGTAACCGCGGGCATAGCTAGTAAATAATAAATATGAACCGCAAACAATAATCAATCGATTTAAACAATCAAACACAAATAGTTTTTATAATGTTAAAATGTTAAGACAAATAACTTCACACTATATACATAAGTACATACGCCTAGTAAACATAAACATACCAGCTAATTCCACTGTAAACTGTTTTCATGCGCTTTATGAATTTTGGGAGAGCTGTCGCCTTTATTACGTGCGCCGCATCATGCACCCATTTTAAAAATTTACAACTCGAATACTATATGCAATATCAACTTAGTTCTTGTCTTAAATATATTTTCAATATATTGGGTATGTTTTTTATCATAGTTTGTACACAAAAAATTTAAAATTGAAGTACTTGCTCGTATGTCGAAATTCTTACTGCAATATTTTATAGTTACAGATTTCATATTTTTTTCGCAAAAAACTAAACATATTTAAACAATGCCATCGAGCCTCATCCAAGCGCTTATGTCTTTAGTGTATACAATAAAAAAATTAGATGGATAGCACTCATAGTTTCTTTTACAGGACGTGTTATGTATTAAAAAACATTTTTTTAGGAATTATCATTTTGTCTCTTTTCTTATCATTTAAGAAGTTATGCAAGAGCTGATAAGAATCCGACAAGTCATTTCTGGTGTCCTATATACTCCTTTTATCAAATCTGAAGTTGAAAAATGTACGTCATGTCGGAACAGGTTACTTGGAATTTAGAGCGATTTCGTACTGTTGGACCCCAGAATATATGGTTTTAAAATGAATTAATATTAATGGAGCCATCGTACTACTAGTATAATGCACTATAGATATTCAAATATTGTTATATGTATTGCTATGGCAAAAATTTAAATAATAAAAAAGTCATTACGAACTCACTTTCCTCTGGTACACCCTGGGGTTGAGGGCACTGAATGCTCTCGTATTCAGTCCTTCCATAGCTAGCGCTGTAGACGGCTACTCTTGAGTTGGGATTGCACTTCAATTGAATTCGTTCATTCTGGCAGGCCACTTTACTCCGAAACTCATCTAAAAAATGTAGATTCTATTTAATTCCACACATTTCTAGTGCCTATTATTAAATCCCTAACCACCTAGTGCAGTCTCTACCCTCTATTTAAATTGAAAGGATTACACAATTATTGTGCTTCATTATTTTCTTTCTCAATTGGCCGCGTAAATTCACAGAAATAAATATACACTGTATATTAGTTATCCCCTTTTATTTACAGGTATACAGTGCATTCGTAAAATAGTGGATAAACTGATCAAAAGTGTACACTTTCAGACAACAGGTTTATATATACAGTAGGTCCACAATTAGAGTGGATAAGAGGGTAAACTTTTTTATTTCTCATTTTACGCGGAAAATTTATTCTTCATACGAAGTTTCGCTTTTGTTAAAAATATACTTGTCTTGGAGTAAGTTAACATGTCATGTACATGGTGTTCACAAAATTAAAAAATGCGAAATTTTAACGATATAAAACACTGTCACTAAGAAAAGTTGTTTAGAATTAAAATTTATGTCAGAATTCCAATTTTTGGATAAATCTGCCTAATTCGACTTTAAAAAAAAAAAAATCATAAGTATCAAGTGGTATCATGCGGTAAAACTTACAGTAAAATAAAACTCATTTTCTTCTTACAAAAATTATTAAATAGGACAGCTAACTATACTCGTAATTATATTAAAGTACTTTTATTTTTAACAGCATTGAAAAAATTTATTAGGAAAACTAAAGCAAATTAAAAAAAAATTATTCTCCACGCTCCACGCATTTTTGATGGCGAGTGTAAAGAAAGCTCTTTGTAACTGTTTCTAACCTCTTGTAAGGATATTAACTGAACAGCCTCCCTAATGCGGTCTATCAACAGATCAGTGTTATTATCTAAAGACCTACTGTATACATATACAATTTGTTTCAATCGACCCCACAAATAAAAATCCACATTCGTTAAATCGGGGGACCTCGGAGGCCATGGATTTGGACCTTACCGATCAATCTGTCGATCATTAAACTTATTCCGTAACCAGGTTATAATATTGGCCGCAGAATGAGCCAGACAACCATCTTTTTGAAAATAAAATGAATTGAGGTTATCCAACGGTAAATTTTCTTATTTATCACTGAAAAAAGTTTGCAGCATATTCAAATAACTATTGCTGTTACAAGTATCTTCAAAAAAATATGGTCTTATATTTCCATGGTAAGAAACTGCGCACCAAACATTTACTTTTTTAAAGTATTATCACATACAATGTATTATAAAACCGGGATTAACATCACTCCAATATCGACTATGGTGCGAAGATACAATCCCATTAGTCGAGAAGGTGGATTCATCTGTAAAGATAGTTTTTTTGTAAAAATGTCTCCTCATGTTTCCAATCCACAAACAGAAATAAAGACGTTTTGCTTCGTTACCTGTCTTTAAGGTGTGGTTGAAAATTGGTTTGTAAGGATATATCTTATTTATTTTAATTTTTTTTTGAAAATTTGAAGTATTTTAATAAATGGTTAGTACTTAGTTGTACCGGAGAAAACATATCATTAAAAGAGCTCAGCGATTTAGATTTTTCTGAAAATGAAATAAATTATCCAGACGTACTGATATTGGTAGAGTCTGTTGGCTCCGTATGAATCTTTATCATTAAAACTGTTTGTGATTTTTCTTGTTTTGAAATACATATTTACTCATCCTTATTTCTTTGTTGTAAAAGGATGTACAATAAATTGGTCTATTAAAATTGAAAAGAAACCGTTATTAGGATATCAATTTATTTTATTTAAAGTGCACTACAAACGTAGTTGGAACGGGCGCCGCAATTATCTTGACAACTCGAGAGCACTGGACCTTTGATGTAGAAAGTAGTTTTGATACAAAGGCGTCTCAAATTTACCCAATAATATATAGATAACATCATTTTTGTTATAAAATGCAACATAATATCAAATATGTTTGTTGTGAAAATACAAAACAACTTTTTAAAGTAGATTTTGGTATATACAGGATGTGTTTCCGAAACTGTAAAGCTAGGAAATTTTTTATATATTGGTTTTCCATGTGGCTCTATTCAAGTCAAATATTTGAATTTTTCTATAATTTTCGACTAGAGCAGAAGAGACAACCAACTTCATTAAACAAGAAGGCTAAAGCAACGGTATAAAACGTCAACATTAATGGAAGGGAAAACAACAAAAAGATTGAAATTTACGTAATGAAGTTTTGGAGACATCCAAAGAAAAGACTCAACATATCTACTGAAGAAAGCGCCAATACTGGACAGCAACAAACTAAAAATAGTAATAATAAGTTATTCTGTACATAGCACCTCTCTTATATTCCTAAATAAATATGTAATGGAGGCAAGCTTTGAAACAACAGCTTCACATTGAACTTCCCAGTTAAAGTTTTTATCTAAGTGTAAATCTAAAAATTTGACAGTTTCTAATTCAGTACATAAATGAGTATCATTTATAATTAAAATTTAACAGTTTATACTGTTTCTGATTGTTATGAAATCTTAACACCTGGGTTTTTTCTACGTTAAAATATTATAAATTTTGAGAAAACCATCCACTCAGCTTATTGAATAAACTATTACAATTGAGTTCTAAACATTCATCTGTTTTATTTGAAACAATTAAAGAGGTGTCATCAGCATACATCGTAAAGTGAGATTAGATAAGGAATCTATTTCATTTACGTATAGTAAAAATAATACAGGATCCAATACAGAACCTTGTGGAACTCCTAATGTTAAATAAGACCATACCGAGGTAACTCTGTCAAAGCCATCTTTATTGTTATATTTTATACTTACACATTGTTTCCTATTTTCAAGAAAAGTATTTTAGAAAAGCCTAAAGGCATAGTAACCGATTTATAATTTTCTAAACAATTTGTGTCACTTTTTTTGAAAACAGGTACAACTTTTCCAGTTTTTAGGATATCAGGAAATGTTCTAATTCAAAGGACAGGTTTACGAGATATGTAATTGGTTCAATAATTAAATTAATAATTTTTTAAATTATAAACATTGGAACATCATCTGTACCAGATGATTACTTATTTTTGAATTTTTTGGTTAGTAAATCTAACATTTCCTCTGCGGTAAACGGATTAAGAAATAGTTCATTGTTTTGTACATTTATTATTATTTGAAGATGAATTATTTAATTTCGGAATTTGATAAATTATATTTTTAGGTGTTTTAATAAAAAAATCATTGAATAATGAAGTAATTACTTTAGGATCTTCATACCGAACCCAAGCTTATTTTATTATTATACACATTATTATGGTTTTTGTTACGATTACATAACTCGGACATAACTCTTCAAGCAGATTGAAATTGAAAAACTAACTAATTAAAATCCACTAAAATGTAGTTTCATTAAAACACAAAAAATTCAAAGTTAAATAATTACATATATCTAAATACAATTGTCAATTTTACTCGAATTCAAACTTTCCGCATTAAGTAATAAAATATTGGGGTTAAAGTTTATTCTTTTTCTTTCATTCTCCTCCTTCGGATCACTATAAAACGTTGAACACAAGCTCCTTTAGGCCAAAAGTGAGGATCCATGGTCTTTTCAAAATTTTCATCGAAGCTTGCAACTTTATAAGATGTATATAAGATGTACATGAGATGTATATAAGATGTAAATAAGATGTATATAAGATATATATGTGCATAACTGTTGGAGCTGCTCTACCCTGCCCTATTTTTTTCAAAACAAAATCTGCAGCGATTATTCTTTTGCATGAAATATAAAATTATATATTCTTGAATTAAATTAAATAAATAATGAAGAAGTGAAAGTTATTACTTACATGGTCTACATTTATAGGCAACCTCGACATATTTTCGCACTCCGGGACAAGGATCTCCCCCAAAAGTTTTCGGATTCGTTTGGAACTTGCACTGGCGCTTCTTCTGGCAAGCCTCCACGACAGTCTGCAACAGCGAGTACTAGGTACCGTCAGTCAGATCGGCTGTATTTAACCTTTGAGAAATGATTTGTATATTATGTATGTAAAAGCAGTGGTTCAGTCATTTTAGTAGTGAATATTTGGCACCCTTAAAAAGTTATATCAGCATCTTTCTGATGCTCTTTATGTAAGTAATAAATGTGAAAATTAATTACTTTTATTTACGTACTTCATCTGAAAAAATACAGCGTCTTACAGCCGACAGTTACATGCTGGAACAGAAAATCGTGAGTTTATTTCAGATCAAAAAGAAGATACAGTTCATAATTCTTAAAATTCATTATTAAGATTGGCTCTCACTTTGTTCCGAAATTCTCTTTATGAACGGTAAGTATATTTAACGTAGTATTCTTTAAACATATTTTATTAAAAACTCCTCAAACATACCCCAAGTGGAAGCTTCCAAGCTTTGTAGCTACGGTAAACCCATTTATGCATTTTAATTGTCCAAGAGTTATAAAGTTTTAAGATATCGCGAGGGAAATCCTTCAAAACACACCGGATTTGATTGAAGGGCAAAATAAAACTACATTTGTTTTCTAGGGTGGTAGGCTCTCGAGCATAAATATTCAATAAAAGGGGTTCAGGAAGTGACTGATTAGGTCTTATGCGATGAAGTTATGAATACATTGTGAATAATTAATACATCGAACCCTTCGCTGTCCACTTTTGTGGGTACTCCCACAAACACATCGCGCGTCATGGCTACGATGATGTAATTAATGATTTAATTGGAATAACGGATGGTGCGGTATATATCTTCGTAATTAATGAAAATTTTATTTACGAGATTACACCTGACGGGGAACAGGGGGCCGAAACGGCTGTATGGATTTGTAACATTAATTGAAGTGATCAAACTATGGATTATGTATCAATAAAGTAGTATTTAAATACTACGAAAAAAATCAGGCAAACTTCTGCGAGATTTCAAGTGACCTCAATTTAATAACGATAATGTCGAATAACGAAGACCTCTGATATCTCACGTCAGAAACATGTTAAAAGATTTGATGGAAGCAATATTCCGACCTCAGAACAGATGGCAATCTTTTGGGAGCGTAAATTTCAGGTAAGATAATACCACCACAGGGTAGAAAAATCAGTTTTTTACTGCTTGACCTCCTCGATCATCTGATTTGAATCCTTTAGACTTGTGTCTATGGGGACAACCTAAAAACTTAGTTTATTTTCCAGTAGAGAAGTGCGATGAAATACGAAACAATGCCGAGGTACTGTGGAGGGTGTAGCATTCTTGAATTAATTGGGTCCGGGAGTCTATTAGAGTACGAGGAGCTCATCTCATGAATTTTTTAATGAAATTCAAAAACTTTCAATATTCATTCATACCTTCCTTCTTATGTTTTAAGGAATCGAATAACATCCATTTTAACGAAAAAAGCTTTAAAATATCTTGGGGGTAGATCACCTCCGGCCTCGCCTATCTGTTTGTAAAACAATAAATTTCATTATCATAAGGGCATCTATTTAGAACAACGATAACCCGACATTGATCAAATTATATCGAGCACTAAAAAGTTGTTATTGAAAAACAAATTTTCCCACCCTATGTTCAGAGATAAATATTTCTATAACGGTGCATCCTATCGAAAAAAGTTATATGAACACATGGTGATATTTTTACCTAAAACCTACTCTTCCGAGAGACTGACCACGTATTCTGGGGCACGCTGTATATAGGGATTATTTAGTAGAATGTTTTTATCTTTTTTCCCAGACACAATAAAATAGATGGTGGAAATCTCCTGATGGCGGGACGCCGAAAATTATGTATTATTTATCATTGGGTATTATAATTGCACATCCGTGAAATATGTTTTAGTGTCGTAAATATTACAATTTTTACCAATTTGATGAAGTTTTTCATTTCAAAACCAGGTGGTTGAAATTTCCAAAGATAATAACTTTGTTTCGCATTTTCATTTAAACTGTATATTCAATTTAATTATAACGTGATACAAGGCTTTACAATAGTATTTGTTGGTTGTCAGAACTAAACTGTACGCGTGAAAGTTACCAAACTATTAAAATAAAAAGTTTTGTTTCATGCAGATGATAATCAGGAACATACGCTTGCCAGAAATCTGATGATTTAGTCCTACTGTAGGGCAGATGTAGAGACAACCATTTTCTTTTTTTTGTGAGCTGTAACTTAGGACCTTCCAAATTTAACTAGGTGTTGTGGCAGTCGTTTAAAATTCTTATATTTTTATAACGATTGCCATTAACGATTTAAAAGCTGCAGCAGAAGATTACATATTATCATCTTGTAAATAAAGAAAATAAAACACCAACTAATAAAGAGAACAAGATGATAATCTGGCAAGAAAAATTATGTATAGAAACAGATTTATTAAGAACTATTTTAGTAAAAGTTAACGACACTAAGTTCTATAGTTGCAACGTTGGAAAAAGCGCCAGGCAGGGCAATATTCTGTCATTGATTCTTATTAACATCTATAATGAACAAGTAATGTGATGTGCCCTGGAGGACTCGCAGGGTGGAGTAAGCTGCAGATAGAAGTAAGATTTCTAAGATTTGCAGGTGATACCGCCACAGCGAAGCAAGTGAAGATGAGCTCATGCACCTGCTCAACGGTTTTCAAACAATAGGTTCTGAGAACGGTTTAACTAAATTACAAAAAACTGATGTTGTAGATCGAGTAAATGAAAAGCATTCAAACATAAAGTGTCAAAATTGAGTCAGAAGCTAACTTGATACAATCCTAAACTTTAGATCACCGATATATTATTGTTCTGGAAAATGACATCAATTTTGACTAACTATAATGAATTCTAAAAGTAAATTACTGGATATCGCTTTTTCACAATAACTTATTTGAGTATATAGATAGGGTGGGCCAATTAAAGATAGACCGGCTTTTTTACATGGCTTGGTCTATATTTTACAAAAAAATTTAAAACTGTCCAAATTTCAATGATTTCCTAAACCAGTGTAATATATATTTTTCTATGATTCAAAAACCTGTATTTTTTTCATTATTTTTTGTGTGTGAGACGTATGTTTATAGTAATAGTGAAAAAAAATTAAGAGCGTGAAAAAAGAAACATTATGTCACTCATTAGGTGTATTGCTGAATCATAAGAGCACAATGAAAACCATTGAAGCTGTCTTGATATCTCTGCTTAAAAATGTAAAATTTGGGAGGACTGTCGTAGAAAACTCATACATAAAGTACTTTACCCACGACCGTTTTACAATATACTAATTATACTTGTGTTTGTTCAGTCATAATTATATACATTATTCACTACTACCAGTGATTAATCATCAATCACTACTTCTATAGTAGTGATTAATCCCTGGCAGGTACTTCTTCAATTTGAGTGCAACCTCGCAACTTTTTAGTAGAATTTATGGTCAGTTTCTGAAACGTTAAATGGAATTATTCGTTAACAGTCATAGCTACAATTGCGTGAACAATTTTACTGTTATTGTCTAAATGTTGGTAGTGGAATTTTCTTAATTATTTCTTTCTGTTTATTATAGGGATGCTCTACCACATATATTTTCTTTCAATACCGTCGTGAAATTTACAAGATAATACAATTAATCAGTATTTTACTGGAAAATAACCTCTACGCCTGTGACTTTTACTTCAAAGGATCAGTTAGAGGGTGGTTTTTGACAAATAATGAATAAAAACAAAAATATAAAAATGACGTATTTTGCTGACGTTTCGGAAAACAAATCTGTTTCCTTTCTCAAAGGGTATTATAAATGTTTGTGTGCTGTGTATATTAAATACACAGCTTTAAGAATATATTTGTTATATTCAGTATCTATAGATACTTACTGCTACACAGAACTGTTGATATATCTAGTTGATAGTTTTATTTTAAACAATGTTGAGTTTGTTAAGTTCTTCTTTTAACATCGGCAGCCAGGTTGTGCAAATATCTACGGAACAATTTGACACGCATTTATCCTTATTTAATAGTATTACAGCCGCTCCTTTAATTTTTATTTTCTTGCTATCTGCCTCTTTTGTTAAAATTTTTGCCGAGCCCCAGTTTATTCTATGTCCGTTCTCCCAAGCGCGTTCGCAAATCCTCGATTTCTGAATCTCAATCTTCCTAATGTAACCCCTGTGCACACCCAATCTAACAATGAATGGTCTGGATGAATCACCCACATAAAGTTTATTACACTCACACGGAATACTATAAATGCAGTTTTTTGAATTTTGCTCATGATTTAGAGATTTTGTTTTTGTTAAAATAGATCTCAGTGTATTGCCCGTTTGAAATATCGTCCTAATATCAAATCTATTGCCTATACGGCGTTGCTTTTCAGAAAATCTGTATACATAAGGAATTAACTTTGTGTACCGTTGTTCACGCTTTTGTCGTACATGATTATTATTTTCTATATATTTTTGTTCTTATTCATTATTTGTCAAAAACCACCCTCTAACTGATTCTTTGACGTAAAAGCCACAGGTGTAGAGGTTACTTTCCAGTAAAATACTGGTTAATTGTATTACCTATTTTGTAGATTTCACGACATTATTGAAAGAAAATATATGTGGCAGAGCACCCCAATAAGAAACAGAGAAATTTTACTGTTATGAAATTTATAAATAGATAACTTTATTTAACATTTCAGAAACAGACCCATTTTTATCACACAATTTCGTTTTTAAATTTTATTGAGTAGGCCGTTATATATTAAAAGAACGGGTTGTCAAATTGAATTTAAACGTCAATGTTATTTACAATTATTTACTCAAAAAGACTAATATTATAAAATAAATGGATACTGATAGTGAAAACGAGATTTCTTTGACACCGCCAGAGATAAGGGAAGCTGCAGAAATCGCCTCATTAAACCTGTTGCCCGAAAAACAACGTATGAATCTTTCTTAAATTGGAGAAATGAAAAGAAAATGAATTCCTTCTCGGAATCTGGAAAATATTTAATAGTCGTGGACAAAGTATTCTACTCGCATATAATGGCTACTATTCACTCTGGTAATTTACGACACTCGCCTGCGGCTCGTGTCTTAAACTTCCCCCTCGTGAATATTAGCTATCATTATATGCTCGTTAAATAATATACAATTTTTCACTTCCCATTCATGAAAAATGTACCACTTTATGCACTTGTTGCATAAATTACTATTTTTCCACTCATGATATTGCCATTTATGAAAGTACCACATCATATGTCATGGTATTGGCGTGCGCCTAACAGACCATTGCGACAGTTGGCGTGATGCTGTCAGACGTACCATACAGCAAAGAGAGACCAACTAGAACAATGCATGGATAACAAGACGTCGTGTATAAGAAAAAAGAAGTTTTGACTTTGAAAATCAAATTTTTATTCTTTAACTAAGTGACATCGAGGGTCGTCCATATCAAAAACAACTATCCTTGACTGGCTGCCAATTCCTTTTTATCTCGATCCCGATACTGTATAACCTCCACAAAGTAGAGAATATTTTGAAATTCACTGTTTTAGATAATTAAAATTTGGACATTTTTTAAAAACTCGTTTGTTCGTTCATTATTTATACGAAAAAGTTTTAATAGCTCAACAAATGAATGAAACTTCAGAACATTGTAATAAGGTAAGAAAATGTCTCGTTTTTATTATTAGACGTCAATTAGGTATGAAAATATTAGTTATTAGATAATATGTTCTTAAATTCAGAAATTATTTAATTTTAAATGTATTTTAACGTCCCTTTGTGTTATTTTTTTGTTCCATTTACTGTAAGCGCCGTAATTTTTCAAGATGTTAAAGTTTGAAACGGTGCATATTTAACGGGTCTTTCAGACTTTCTCGTCATTGGCTGCTCTGTGGCATATTGTCGCAGTGTTTTTTATGGTGTACTACAGTTAGGGCACTGAATAATCATGCAAAATGCTGCCCCGACATAAAACGCAGAGACAGTTTAAACTCAGATCTGAAGAAATTCAAGATAAAAAATATTTTTTTAATTTCGCATACAAATAACTTACTTCATTTTTTAAACACCACTTAATTTTGAAATAAACATTAACAAAGTGTGAACAGAATATGCCAAAACTTTATTACATCATAAAAAGTCGTTCACTGATTTATCATATAGGGTAACGGCTAATATGACTGAACTACTTTCGCAGAAGCTGAAAATCGTTGCATATGACATACCTGATGCATGCTGGATGTTAGTAAAAGTTAGCGTGTTATAATAAACTTCTTCTTTGGTAATTCTTTCTTATTGCTTTTGAATCATGCGTATTTCTTACTATAAATTGCTGTCCGCCACATATGAATATTACCGTGTCATTTGACGTTAACATTTGATCATATACTAATCGCGTGCATGAACAGAATGTTTTTATGTGCATATTGATATATGGTAGTTGTACAGGGTTATTCACTACATATTGACCCCCCATTTATTTCTGTTATTATTGAAAATAGAAAAAAAAGTTTCGTATAAAAGTTGTAGGATCTTACCTATATCTTATTGAAACGTGATAAAAAAAACAGTGATACGAAATAAATATATGTTTTTTTAAGTATTTAAGATAGACCTATACAATATTATATATTTGAAATCAGCCCATTCTAGAATGGGCAATAATATATAGGATGTTCCATTTAAAAAACATATATTTATTTCGTATCACGTGACTTAAGGCGCCGTTACACGGCGCGTGGTTCGCCGAACCTGGCCCGACGAACCACGAACCACACGCCGTCTGACAGGGGTGGTTCGCTATAAGTTCGCGGTTCGTGGTGCGTGCAGCCGCGATCCATCAGATGTCGGTAAACTTGCACGAACCAAAGGATACAACCAAATGCGTCACAAATCAGAATGAACTACGTACCGTATTGACACTTTCAATTTAAGACACCGTTACACGGCGCGTGGTTCGCCAAACCACGCACCAGGTTCGTGGTTCGGCGAACCACGCGCCGTGTAACGGCGCCTTTATACATGATTTTTTTTTGGATCACGTTTCAATAAAATATAGATAAGATCCTACAAATTTTATACGAAACTTTTTTTTCTATTTTCAATAATAACAGAAATAAAGGGGGGTGTCATTATATAGTGAATAACCCTGTACCACTTACATCAAGACCAAGAGCTATAATGTAATCATAAGTCTTTAATAGTTGTTTGCCTTTTAGGTGATATTATGAAATATGCAGATTTTTCCTGTATATAAATCTAGATCCAATTCCTGATGTATTTTTGGTGAATGGCCCGTCAAAGTACACGGTAAACGCAAAGCAATTTATAGTTTTGTTAATTTTTGAGACCCAAGATTTTCCTTTGCCAGTTTGTTTTATTTATTCTGTTGAATAAGACAATTATTATTATAACCTTTTTCCACGGCAAACTTAGAAATCTATTGTTTTATCAGAAAAATATAAAAAAATTTCTCTACATGTGCTGAATCTGTTGTAAATGAAGTAATGGTAGAAAATACTTTGTTATTCAAATGATTTATGATATTTTTCAGGCGTTAAAAATGATAAAGAATATTCCGATTACGTATATCTACAAAATAATAATTTACATATAAAAATAAATAATTTAAATAAGGAAATTCAGCAAGCAGTGATGATCCTATTTCTCGAGCTCCTGTTTCTTTATATCTTATCTACGTCTCAGAATATATACTCAAATCTGTGCAAAGTGCGTAGAAGTATATGCTAAATAAGTCGTCTTATATTTCGAATGCTTTCACAAACGTTAATACCTGCTGGGGTACATCCCACTTAGAAAACCAGATTTTTTTCTGTTAATATTTTACATATACTGCTTTAAAATTAGTTGAAGGCCTTATAAAATGTCTTCCTGTTCAGAAGGAAACGGGCATTTTCAAAGTTACATCCGCGAATAAATGAAAAATGCTTTATTTTGTTTTCCCCAGATGCTATGCAACTCTCGAACATATAAAAACAAACAACCAACTCACGTAAAAACATCTCACAAAACATATTTTTGGGATCGCGATTTGATTTGAAATTGCCGAATTGGAAATATTGAACTTTTTTAAATACTACTTTTGCATTTCTAACGCCCCACCCCTCTATATCTGTCAGTTGTTATCGTAAAAACTTGATAATAAGTAAATTAAAATAATATTTATTTTGACATGAGTGAAAATAAATATTAACGGAACAGTTGCCAATTTTGTGTAGTTTACAGAGAGAAAGTGTGGGATAGAGATAACTTTTTATTTCTCAAAATAACTGCATGCTGTAAGAGTAAGTTGTAGGCTATTGTAATGAGGAAATTGGGTTTCGGTCAAATCGTCTGAATTTTGGATATGTTTTAGGTTTCGTCATCCCAAGCAAAAGTCTTAATGAGCACAAAGCTCGAAAATCAATACTTTGGCTGCTACGGAGCTTGAAAGCTCCAAAGCTCCACCACAGATTTATTTATTCGTGCAGTCTTTATAGATTTTTAAATAACTTATTTTTTCGATTCTAATGTCTAGGTTTATGTTTTTGAGGTTGCTGAATTCAAATTCTATGTCAAATTGTCCAAATTGACACTTGACAGCTGTCAATTAGCTGTCAAAGTGCCTTAACAAAGTGCAAATCTTATTTTTATGTTATGAGTTTATGCTGTTTAGGTAACTCAGTTCATGTATGATGTGAATACAATAATTCGACAATTGGCAGCTGTCAACAGGCTGTCAGCTAGCCGTCCAAGTGCAATAACAAAGTGCAAATCTTATTTTTTTGTTATGGCTTTATGCTTTTTAGGTAACTCAGTTCATACATGATGTGAATACAATAATTCGACAATTGGCAGCTGTCAACAGGCTGTCAGCTAGCTGTCAACAGGCTGTCAGCTAGCTGTCAACAGGCTGTCAGCTAGCTGTCAACAGGCTGTCAGCTAGCTGTCAAAATGCAATAATAAAGTGCATATCTTATTTTTTTGTTATAACTTTATGCTTTTTAGGTAACTGAGTTACCGAAAAAGCATAAAGTCATAACAAAAAAATAAGATTTGCACTTTGTTATTGCACTTTGACAGCTAGCTGACAGCCTGTTGACAGCTGCCAATTGTCGAATTTTTGTATTCACATCATGTATGAACTGAGTTACCTAATTGACAGCTGTCAAGTGTCAATTTGGACAATTTGACATCGGATTTGAATTCAGCAACCTCAAAAACATAAACCTAGACATTAAAATCGAAAAAATAAGTTATTTAAAAATCTATAAAGACTGCACGAATAAATAAATCTGTGGTGGAGCTTTGGAGCTTTCAAGCTCCGTAGCAGCCAACGTATTGATTTTCGAGCTTTGTGCCCATTGAGACTTTTGCTTGGGATAACGAAACCTAAAACATATCCAATATTCAGGCGATTTGACCGAAACCCAATTTTCATAAGATTATTGCGGGGTCCTTTACTTGGAGCCTTTTTTTTATAAAATGCATAGTAAGTGAGAAAACGGCCTTGTAACATGAACACTGGTTTAGCGCGCAATCCCTAACCGGGTTTGCAACCGATAGTTTTCATTTTATCACGTTTATGGGTGTTTAGTTCACTACTGATAGTTTCATAGGGTATATCATTGTAAATTTGTCATAATAAATAAAAGAGACAGCAATTTCAACTGGTTTATCATTAACCGTTTAGGTATATCATGAAGAGATCAAGTGAGACATTTTTAGTTTGCACTTGAATTGAAAATATCATGTGGTCATTACGTGCCTATTGTAAACCAACCACTGAGATTTGAATAACTTACTTTGAGTAGTTTTGAAGATCTGCTAAGATATATGGATAAAATGTGCCAATTTTTAAGGAGATTTTGACCATACCAGTTTTCAATCGGTTATATCTCGGAAAATATGCATTTAATGTAAATATTTTAGGCATCCATAAAACAGCTTTGTTAATTAGTTTTGATTTTAAAATTTTGGAGTTACTGTCAAAAACACTTCATGCTTATTCAGTTGATTAAAAGCTCTTTGAAAATTGGAATATTTTTCTGTATAACTTAACATATCTTTAAAACTGTTCGTCGTAAGTTATTAAAATTTCAGCGAGTGGCTTACAATTGACACGTAATGACCACATTTTTTTTATATTTTCTTAAGCTCTTCTGTTTTTGATATACAGATAACGGCAACCAAATACGTACACGGGTAACTAGACATTTCATATTCACGGGTGCGAAGCAGATTAAATGCGCAACGATACAAAGGAATTTAAATAGTGGGGGCTCGATCGAGACGGCTGCCCATTTATTTCTCATGTAAACCCGGACCGATGTACGTACTTGCCTGCCGTAATCTGTATTAGGGATTAAAGTTAGTGATTTCTGCATCGGTAACCCAGGATTTAACAGCGCGTACAACGCTCAAACTTATTACACTTCTATGACTACCTCAAACTGTTCTAAATAACGATTTCTGGTTTTTCAAACACTAATTTAGACCTTAAACTATATTTCACTCGCTTATACTAGTACTTTATCTTCAACACGCTGCTGAAAAATTCATGGGACCTTGAACGAAAATATTTGTGATGTACCAGATATTTTGTCTTTGGTACAATTGTATGTATGACAATCGATTCAACATGTTTCAGAATCTGTGTCTAAACTTTCAAGTTAAGTCAATGGTTAAAATAAAGTCATAGGACGAGAAATTTAAAATAGTAAAGGACCCCGCAATTGGTTAAAATTGAAATGTTATTTATGAAATCATCCTGAATAAAAGTCTCTAGGGAGCAAGGACGAAATACTAATAGTTTTTGAGTTATGAAGCTTTGAAGTTGTCTATACGTGGTATATCAAATTCGGAACGAATTATGATGTGGCTGAAGAACAGCTGGAGTTTGACACGAATTTTCAAAATTAGAAATCCAACAAACTAATTAGCCTCCTCCCTAGATATGGACCACAATACAAACCGGAAGTACGAACCGGAAGTTGCATGATTAAGTCCATTTTTTAGGTGAAAACTTTTTCAGTCTCAGTATAGACCTGCGTATTAAGTACGTATAAAGGGTAAATAAATGGATTTCAGGCCTCCTCGCTAGATATGGACCACAATAACACAGGGCTGAAGTCCGAACCGGAAGTTGCATAATTAAGTCCACTTTTAAGGGAGAAAACTTTTTCAGCGTAGATATAGACCTGCGTAATAATTACGTATTCAAGGTAAATGGACGAGTTTCAGGCCTCCAAGCTAGATATGGACCATAATAACACAGCGCAGAAGTGCAAACCGGAAGTTGCATGATTGAGTCCATTTTGAAGGGTGAAAACATATGCAGTCTGTATATAGACCTGGGTAATAACTTCCGGTACGCACTTCAGCGCTGTGTTATTGTGGTCCATATCTAGCGAGGAAGCCTGAAACCCGTTCATTTACCATGAATACGTAACTATTACGCAGGTCTATATACACGATGAAATACTTTTCACCCTTCAAAATGGACTTAATTATGCTACTTCCGGTTCAGACTTCAGTCCTGTGTTATTGTGGTCCATATCTAGTGAAGGGCCTAAAATCCATTTATTTACCCCTTATACGTACTTAATACGCAGGTCTATGCTGAGACTGAAAAAGTTTTCATACTTCCGGTTCGTATTGTGGTCCATATTTAGGGAGGAGACTAATTGGTTTGTGATTTCAAAATTTGAAAATTCGTGTCAAACTCGAGATGTTCTTCAACCACATCATAATTCGTTCCGAATTTGATATACCACGGATAGACAACTTCAAAGCTCCATAACTTAAAAACTGTTAATTTTTCGGCCTTGCTCCCATGGAGACTTTCATTCAAGATGATTTCATAAATAACATATTTCAATTTTAACCAAATCTGCCGGATATTATTTTACACAAGAAACGTGTGAGTCCTTTCCGAGAAATTTCACAGGAAAATGGAAAAGTGCGATTTCCTCAGATTGTACAATTCCGAATCGAATCGCGACTTCTATAATCGAATTCGGCAGGTCATTTTATAAAAGAATGTGACGTCAGTTTTTGTACGTTCGCAAGTTGCATGCGCCACTTTTATTTTGCATATTTCGAGAGTCTCATTCTCTATTTTATACTTAATACGAGTCTCGATAGCGATGAACAATTAAATCGACAACCCTTGCGAACGATGCCGGACACGAAATACCGTCAGCCCGTTGAAACCCAAACCTAATACTTGAAGTTTGAAAACTTCATAAGGACGTGCACACCATAATTTCGAGGTAGAGTTAGAAATGCAGGAAAGGGAATCTAAATATTTGAATATTTACAGTGAATGTAATATTCATTGTGTAATATGTTATAAAATAAAATACAACTATCATTTTGGAGACATCCTGGAGAATTTATTGAAGCCTATGTGTGAACATAAAATTGCGCTGAATTTTTTAATACAATTGTGGGAATAATACCTACATTTTGGCAAAGAAATAAATCATGTTTAATATTGTCTCCAGTATGTGTAAGCATTTCTACTACCTCATTCTTCAGACTTTCAGTCTTTTTGTTGCTAATAAAGACATGTCAAATTTCAATTTAATGTCTGATATTAAATAATTTTTCATTAAATAAAACAACGTGTTTAGGCCGTTATAAAAAGATTATAATCTAATTATTCTTGAACAAAGGACCCCGCACAAAGCATGTGGAAAAGTGTCCCAGTTAAATTGGTTGAACCAACTCGATTCCGAGATACAGCTCAAGAAATGTACAATAATTCGTGATTTATAACAACACAACAACACATTTTCTTTCATACATTTTATATTGTGATACTTTCTAATAGCCTTTTATAATATTTCGCACTAAAAAGATTTCTTTCAATAAAAATAGCGTAGAAAAAAATAAAGTTTGAAAAATGTTGGCGAAGGCGCCGGAAATTCTACCTAAAAAATAACAAGTGAAAAAATATTCGGTCAAATTGGCTAACACTACTTTTTCATAAAGTATGTGGTCGTCCTGGTCAAAAAACTTTTATCATATCAATAAATTATAAATACCAACCTAAATTTTACTACAAGTTTTAATCTTTGGTACAAAACACATCGTTCATTAACTATAATAGTCCAATAAACATCAGAACGTGTAAAATACGTGAAATATATTTCCAGTGGTTTAGAAATGACTTTAGTATAATAGCTAGAGTAAAAATTATACTCCTCGCCAGTTTATTGAACTCTATATATAATTGTTGTACATTCTATAGAATATTCTTCGCAGTTTTCTTGTAAGTAATGTTAGATTTGGACATTCTAAATTTTGTGATACCAATTTTGTCGGTGAAACACTAGATAGTATAAAAGAAATGCATAAAAAAAGTTAAAAAAGAAACGTCCAACCTGTCTGGGATTCGAACACACGACCCTTGGATTGCAAGGCAAAACTTTAGCCATTGGACCATTATACAACTACTAAACTTGAAGTATCACAATATAAAATGTATGAAAGAAAATTATGAATTTGAAAAGTTTTTAAATTGACGTCTTGTACATTTCTTGTGCAGTATCTAGGAAACTGGATGTAGGATCGAGTAGGGCTCATGAGAGCTTTTGATGAGATAGTCGAAATCTACAACATATTAAAAATTCAGCCAATTTGAGCCCTTCTCATATGCTCTGTGCGGGGTCCTTTGTGGTGTCTCGTTCACTAATTAACCACTAAATCTAATACATAAGCTTTGTTAAACCAAATGGCAAAGACATGATAATGGGTCTACAATTTAAGCACAATAGTAAAAGCTGTATAGAGTGTTGTAACCTATCGTTGCCTAGTTGCAGTGTGCTGAGCGTTGTGCCTATATAAATGAATACATGTATATTATTATAATGTAATGATCACTTACTCTCCCCCAGTTTCCTTCAGATCCTTCCCACTTACTCTGTAAATAAGCATAGAAGCGAAGCTTTTACAAATATGTTTACAGCTATTTTACAGCTCTATATACATACTATCGTAATTGGAATCTTTGCTTTTTTTCAGGCGTGGATTGTAAAAACAGCAATAATATGAATTTCTTAATATATATTTATATAATTTTGTTTCTGGATTACAGGTATAATAAAAATGCAGGACAAGTACTTTATTTTTGAAAAAGCGAAAACTAACTTTCTGAAAAGCAGTTTAGCTTTCACAACTGCTGCAAAACGTAAGAAATAACTTTTTCTTTATTGATTTTTATTGAAAAGACCAGAATATTAGAAATCCTGTTCTAATCTTCGGCCCAACATTCTTGGAACATCTGGTATAAAAAGTTACAATTAATTACGTAACCGTGGTATGTAATTTTCCTTTTGAAAAAATGTCAAAGCGACATTATATCAAGAACCTGCTGACGAAAGACAATATACAGAAGTATCAAAACCTTCGTTCATCTTGACATTTTTTCAAAAAGAAGTTTAAGGAGGCATACATTTCTTAAAGCAGCTTTGCAAAAACATTCTACTGGCACAGTTACCGCCATTTCTTGTTCCTGTATGCACACTTCAGTTACAAATTCCCTTAAATCATAATAATATGTATCCAGGTTTTGCAATAAAATTGGTGGTTTTAATAATTGGCAGTCTTGGTGGTATCAGACCGTCTTTTCTTAAGGAACCGAACACCATTCCCGTCTGCATTTCGGTCTCCACGACGCTGGTGGCCTAAATGCAAACGGCTCTGCTAGGTTCATTCCATATTGTGCGGTTTTGCGCAGAGTACAAGTTTGACCAAATTAGGTGGGATTTGGGATTTTCTCTAAAACTATGTCAGATAGACAAAAACCAATATAGGTGTCCCGAGCTCGATTTTCGGGAAACGAATAACGGCGCAAATCGCGATCGTCTATCTTTTTCGACTACCGAGCTACAGAGCGTTTTTGGAAAACTGGCAATTACCAAGTGTCGAATCGAAAATCCAGTAATACATTCTTAAGGCACTTCTTTGAGTAGAGTCTGTTTGCTGATAAGAAGAAAATTATGCATGCCTCAGTTTTCGAGATATAGACAAAACTTGTGTTTTTTTAATGGAATGTAAATTATTTCATTATTCGATCACAACTTAAATTAGCTATCCAACGATATATGTCAGATTTATCTCTAGAAAAAGTGGTTAATTTTCGAAAAATTTAATATATTTGTGAGGAGGCCATGGAAAACTATTAACAACAGCACTTCTTATAATATAAAACAATTTTGACAAAAATAGGAAAAACCAAACCACAATAAATGTTCGAATTGTCTTTCATTGACGCATTTCTAATATATTTATTGAGAAGGCCATGGAAAAAAAAAACGAAATGATCGGAAATGTCAAAAACTAATTTGTGAGTTAATTGTGAGTGAGCATTGTTAAAAATGGTTCAATTTAGTAATGGTGAAAAGTATGATATAATTAAGTGTTTTATAGAATGCGGAGAAGATTCAAATTTAGCTTCCGAGCGTTATTTTAATAGGTAAGTTATGGAAAGCAAAACTTTGTGCCAAAAGTGCTGCCTAAACAATATTTTTAGATATCCAGAAAAGAGACAGCCAGATATAAAAATATTCAAAAGGCTACAACAAAATTTAAAAGAGTTTGGATCATTTGTAAAACCTCGAACAAAAATATATAATAAAGCAGGTAAAGAAACTGTACAAAATATTGTTTTAGAAACTGTAAAAGAAAATTTAGGAATCCCAAAAACAAATGCGTTGGCATTTTGGATGACCTAGAGGTCATCCAAAAATGCCAATTTTTCGAAAGAGCTCTGTAGCTCGGTAGTCGAAAAAGATTGCGGTTTGCGACATTGTTCTATTCTATCTCGCGTATTGGCTGATTTCAATTTTCTTCTTGCATCAGCTTCAGTGGTTTCAGTTCCAAGATATTTTTCCAAGAGTTTGCGAGCTATTTTTTGGACAGAATACAGATTCCTGTCCACAACTAGCCGTGTAGATTTGTTCTTTCTCAGTCGAATATGCGCGCTCAATCCTGTAATAGAGAAATCATTAGCAGATTCCAGCTTTATTTATCCACGGCCGCCGTCCTCCCTCTTAAGGTATAACCTGTGCACATCTGCATTCGGATGATGTATTCCGTCAATAGAGAAGTTGCATGATTTTTTTTTAATAATGAAAATCGATACAGCATTAAAAAAAAGTTATAAAAACGTAAAATTTACGATTTTACGATGTTAATACAGCGAGAAAATAAATAATTTCATCGGTGAAGAATTTGGATATTTCAAAACGGCAGTTATTTGGCGCCATTAACTGTGACGTTTTCCGTTATGATTTGTCCATCGAAATTAATAACAAACTGGAAGGTGCACTGGACTACAGAAAGTGACAGATCTTGTCAGACAAGGACGGAATAGTGAACGGAAGTTTCTTTTTCCGTATAAACATGCTTTAGTAGTTTCGTATATCAAAAGCAATTTCGATGTTTTGACAAATGTCACTTTACTGTTTATTGTTTACAGTCAGTTTACCAAGTTCTTGTTTGTGGTGTTATTGTGTTATTATTTGGTTAATGAGCTAGTGAACAACATTATTATGACATGAGTTACAAATATTGCATTGTGCCTAAATGTAAAACTAAGAGTATCACTACAAATATGGTAATTTTGCATTCAAGATTCTCCAAAATTAGTTTGTAGACAGACGTCAGCACGAGGTTAGGACACTGCGTCTACTTTGGACAAATTACCCGACTAACGTATGTCGTCATTGACTCCACGCCAATAAGAAACCGTTTGCAGTCACGTGGTTTTGTTTACAAATTACGGCATAATCTAAATATTAATTTTACGGAAACAAATTTTATTTTGAATTTCTTTCGTTATAATCGTTTTCTGCGTAATGGGAATTAAGAGCAAATCACTTTTTCAAGCATTTTAAAATTTCGTGCATCTTCCCTATTGTTAGGATTTTTTTCATATTCATGTCAATTTTCATGACCTCACTTCGAAACCAATCGACAATTCTAAATTTGTAGGTAACTACGAGGAAAGCAATAGTGTTTATCACTGCAATTTTGTTCTTCAAACTCCATGCCATCAGTGAATGATTTGATGATTACCACCTCTTGCTTTAGTTGATCTTTATTCTTAGAAAATAACTTCAGATCATCCATACAGAATAGGGGTTACCATATTGTTGCCACTGATTTCGAAACTAAATGTTTATTCAGTTGGTTTGACAGAGGGACAAGCGCCAGGTAAACAATAAAGGCGAAAGATAATCTTCCTGGAATATTCCTCTTTTAATTTGCGTGTTCCATTTTCTGTGATCTTTCGAGCAGTAGAGCCACATATGTTTTCCATCCATTGTGGTTTCCACGAAGTTTGTTATTGTTGGGCACACACGGTAAGTTTTCAGGAATTCGACAATTCAAGTGTGGGAAATGCTTTTTTGTAACTAACCCATGCTACGCCGAGATATGTGCCTCTTCTTTGCAATTGACGCAATGGTTTTACCCAATTGCAACTGATATTTGCAATCCCTGGAATCCTTCCGTATTATTATTATTGTTATTATCATAATTTAAGGGAATGCGTAACAGAAATATGTATTAAATATCCAATTTTTTGTTTAAATGATTCTTATATTAAAAAAATGTTAAAGATTTTGGAGTGAAGTTTTCTTGGCCCACCCCATTTTAATACGAAAGTCTGTTGTGAGAAATAACATTTATAGGTCGGTGATGACTATACAACAAATGTTGGTGGAATGGTTAGAGTTGCCAGAGTTTTCATCTAATAAAATGCAACTGAGATGGAGAGGACTGAAATTAAGTTGGGTCATTGAATTGGAACTACTGGAAATGTGACGTAAACTATCTCCTATCTCTATTCATGTTATTGAGATTTTGGTTACTTCTACATCAGCGTCTATCCTAATCTCCTGTCAATAAATTCAATGACCATCTTAACCATCCTCCCGTAATTTTTATTACATAGAGAAGCTGTCTAATAAAAACTTTTACTCGTACAATTTCCGATTTATAGAGAATTTCTGTCGTGAAAGTCCATTATGACTTGGTTGAAAATAAAGAGCTCTTTTGACCATTAGAATTGGCCAAATAACGAAAGCTGAGATGTATTAATGGAAACCAGCAGGCGTGAAACTCTGCTCCAAAATACCCAGACAATTAATTAAATTTTCGATCAAACTGACATAAATTACAACTCTTGCTCTGGAAGCTAGAGTGTTATAAACATCGAAACTTTTTAGAGTTTGAAGATATTTAATTAGTGGTATCTGACAATGTGTATATACATTTAACAAACCCGTTGGATTTCGATATTCACTCCCGAGGGTTTAAAAAAATAGCGGCATTAAATACAATATTTTTTTAAATAGTAATAATAATATTAATAATAAAATCTCCCAAAAATTTAATGGTGGAAGCCATTACTTTGTAATAATTTATCATAATGACAACAGATGAAAACACTTTTCTTTGTTTTTATCAATAATTTATTATAACTAAACGTTACTGCAGTCTCGACAACTTTGTGTGATTTTCAAATGGTTGATTCAGAAATACTGAAGTCGAGTGCTAGCAGACAGACCTATGTACTCCCATGCATTTTGACCCGCTAAACATGAATCCGATGTCGTTTTGCCCGATTGGCTCTTGCATTTTTGCTAACCTCAAAAAACACCTTAAAAGTGCCCAAAAAATCCCAAACAAGTAAATAAAAAGCTTTCATGAACTGATTACTAAATCTATACGTAATTTGGGGCACTGAAACCGAATCCAAGGTCAGAATTTATGCGCGACGATCGAATATCTTGTAAAATCCTAATTTAGGATGAAAACGTACCCAAAAATGACTGAATCATATCCCGAAATTGACTTTGCTCTACATAATATCTGAACATATAATTTCCGACGTATTTTCACGAGCTGAACACAATACCGTAGTCATAATTACAGCGCAATCTGCAAACTTCATACAAAAATATCATTTCAGCATATATTCTCATCAACTCTAGTAAGCGGAGATGGGTAACTTTTAAATTTTTAAGTATCTAAAGGAAAATATTACTGAACAGTGACATTTTTAGGAAAAATTTTTCGGATAAAGTTTGCTCTGTTGAGAGAGGAAGATCGTTTGGACTTTTTACCTACACCCCCCTTGATGATTTTTTACTTTTTTTTCTTAGAGCTATTTAGAATTGTATAGTTTTCTTTATTCTGTTTGATTGTCATATGCCATTTAATTTACTACAAACAAAACAGAAGGAATTCGCAAATGAGTTTAGATATAACCATTAACTGAGGTGAACCATCAGATTTTACTTATTCACATTTTATCAAGTTTTTCCATAGTAAACTGTTTTGGAATAATAGAAAAACCACTAGGAAATTTTATAATTTTTTTTTACTAGATTACTAGAAATTAAATGGAAACAGATAGTTGAACTTCTAGACTACGATTTAATGTAATTCTGGATGATGGGATAACCCCAAAAGATGAAGCTTCCTCACAAAGTTGTTCCATATTTCTTTTTAATTTGAATTTACTTTACATTTTTCTTAATCGTGTTAACATTATACTAAACAGTGGCTTAATTTGTTAGACATTTTAGTTCGTCTGTTTTATTCTCCTTCTCTATGGCAAGTACGTTAATTAAAAAACATTTTTTATTGAATTAAAAAAAAACATTTTTATAATCATTAGCTTGGTTCCAACGAATAAATATGAACAAATAATATTCTATTTAATTCCACTATTTTCCACCGGGTCTGTTATTATTTTTTTAACACTCTCAGAGTAAATTTCAAAATCTCGATGTCTGACTGAAATATTCCGTATTTTCGAGCTCTTCTTCCTGAGCTGTGTTCAACAGTTCTGTTCGATTAACGAGACACCGCAGTAAGCAGCTATCAGCGAAAGCAAGACAAAACAATTAAGTACAAAAAAGACTGAAAAAGAGTAGCGGAGTACGTTAATGCCCTAGAACAGTGTAGCAACTCATTTTAAGGAAAATTGCTTTAGCCCGTATTGGCTCACAAACATTACATCAATAGCTTTAAATATATCTTACAATTCGAATAAAAAAGTTCCTTTAATTCCTTCAAATTATATTCAGTCTGAAGTTGGTCTGTACCCATATTAACTGATTTACAAGTACAAAATCGATATTAACTTAATTCAACTCAACGACTGTTTCAGCTCCATTCTGATACAAAAGAAACCCAAGTTTGGTAATGAAGTTGTGTTTCGAAAGTTGCAGCAGGGGATGGTTCATTTTCTATAAGTTTGTTACATTATTCCAGCTTGTGACATTTTCTGACTCTATTTATTTCAAATAGTCATAATGCACTCTCATATTTAAGGAAATTCGATAAATCAGTAAGCAAATATATTTTAATTACAGTGATTCAAAGCTTGGTTATCATATATCACTCAAAGAAAATGATAGGTAAATTCAACCAAAAAGAGCATATGAAATCGCGCCTATCTAGTTTCATAGTTAAATCAATCAGTAAAGAATAGTCATACAACTTTATTTGTTTTCGTAAACAAATAGTAGTTTAATAATCATATCTTCTTGTAACAAATTAAATAGTACAATGACATTTTTTTATGTTCACTAACCATTTTCAATTTGGTCTACAATTAAATAGTACAACGACTTTGTTTTTTGTTCACCAACTAATTTTTGGGTTGATCTACACTTTATTGTGTGATGAAGTTTTTTTTGGTTAGCCAAAATCTCAGTATTGAGACATCAGACCATCCAAACCAAAGCTTAGAGATCGTTTATAAGACCCATCCAAATATATCGATGATCCCCGAGAGAATTTGAACACTGCAATCATGTTATTAATTTTCTATAAATTCATAAGAGTGCAAGATAATGCATGATGGATTATTGTTAGTGATTTGTATGTGGCGTCATCTGGGAATAATTTCTGTAATAGACTACGTGGTAAGCAAGCAAATTTTATGGTAATTCTTTTGGAACTTCTAGAAGACGACAATAATATTGGTTTGTCTACCAAGTACAATAGTACAGCGAACTAATACTGGGTTAGAATTACAATTCGATAATAGTTAAAAATAAAATATACTATTATCTGGTTTAATTTGACAGAATTCAACAAAATAATAGTCAGACGAACAAAATAATAGTCTTATTCATCTATTTTTTAAGTTAATGTTTGTTTTGTTGTACGACAACTTTTTATTAATTAAAATAACAATCTTGTTTAAAAATACCATCAATATAGTTTGGTTTAACAAAATTAACGATATTGTTAGTTAACCATTTTTCTTGTTGAATTTACCCATACTATTTCTTTGAGTGAGGTTTACTTGAACCGACTAGGGCAAAAAATTTGATTTTTTGATGATATACTCCAAACCTTTGCAGTTAATGATAACACTGCCCCACAAAAAAAGTGGTCTGTTCTGCGGACTAGACCGGTGTGTCTTTATGTATTTGGACCCGCTGAAATCGAATCTGAAGTCAGAATTGTAAAACTGGCTCGTTTTTCACCTCTGACCCCAAAAACACCCCCAAAACAAAAAAAGTAGTCTGTCCAAATACACTGGTATGTTCCGCCGGACAGATCATTTTTTTAGATGGTGCGTTTTTTGGGATTAGAGGTGAAACGCGAGCCAATCTGTCAATTCTAACTTCGAATCTGGATTCAGCTGGTCAAAATACATAAGGATACACTGGTATAGTCCGCCGACAGACCACTTTCTTTTTGTTTTGGGGGTGTTTTTTGAGGTTGGGGGTAAAAAATGAACCAATCTGATTAGGTTTCAGAGGGTCCAATTACATACGGATACATTGGTCTGGTGTGTTTTTTTTGTGGGGCTGTGTAAACTTTTTAAAGATATTTAGCTCAAAATGAATAACAAGCGAGATTTTCATTCGGCTTGAATGGCCTTATAGGTATTAATCGTATTTTCTATAATAAACAGAGTAAAAGTTTCATTAAACCTCTGAGCCTAAATTTTCTTTATATTTATGTTGGTAAGCCTTTGTTCCTTCTTCCGGTTTTAACATTGTTGAAAGTTCAAAAGAGTAGCAGGATACCTTTCATAAGCAATGTAAAATTATTTTTCACCTTACTTATATTCTATAAAATTAGAAAACATTAAAACACAAGATTGATTGATCGGTCTTTATCTAAAATTGAATTATTATGAGAGTAAAGAATTTTTAATGAAATTCCCTCTTCCACTTTGCATTGTTTAAAGTTAAACAGATTTTAATTATTAATCAATATATAACGTAGTTCCTGTATAAACATTTTTGTTCAAATTGTAATTTATACAGAAACTTGGAGTTGAAAATTATAATTCTGTGGTAACAGATATCAGTGGATTTGGTTAAAGTTTTATGTTATTAAACTGGCCTAAATATTATCTGCTACTCCGTAAACTACAAATGCGTAAACTGAGTTCTATTGCAGAAGCTTTAATAATAGTAGTATAAAGCACAGTCTAGTTGCAAAAATAAATAATTTATCCTACCATGCTGATTCAACTGTTGAGTTTTTTAATTATATAATACTTTTTCTACAGAAGCTCTATTTAATAAAGGAATTTCATTTTTGATACGCTTTACCATTACACTGGTGTGGTTACAGCTTTTTGCCCTGATACTTTTTTAACAAGTGCAGTTTGTATATTACTTTATTTCACCTACATTGTGAGCGACAGCACTTTAATTACAGCCGATATTCAGACTCTTTACAGTGTTTCAGTTTAACATGCCACAAAAAACTAACACAAAAAAATAGCAATAAAATTTTGATAATTTTAATAATGTACTTCATAAGATTAGCAGGATAATAAGTTATCTTCAGGCCAACATTAGATCTGTTTGATTTCATATACCGGGTGGCTCAGCCGATAGGGACACTTGTAACTTTTGGATGGGCGAATGGATTTTTTTCAAAGGTGTAATGATATGCGATGAAATTTCCAATTATATGATTCTGAAATTTTTAAATGGGACAACCTGTATATTTTTGCATATTTGGATCCTGCTGGCCAAAATATATATGATTTGATCCTTAAATATTATTTTAATTTTCAAAAAATATCAAAAAATTTCTTTTTTTAATTATAGATTTAGTACAAAGATAAGGTAGACATTATGCATATCATTTTCTTTCTAATATAAAGATCTAATTAAATAACCGGTTGTCCCATAGGAGTTCCATTTTAAAAAAAATAGTTTCGATGAAAAACCAATGTCGTTGTACTTAGTGAAGAATAAATCGTGTTTAATGTTAGTATCTGAAGAGATAATATTTTAAAGGTACTTTCAAGCTGATTTTTAACAATTTTGGCAAAATCGCGGCCTTCTATGATTAAAACTAAAAATTAAAAATTCATTCTTTGGAAATCAAAATAATATTTGAGGGTCAGATCATATGTATTTTAACTAGCAGGATCCAAATATGCAAAAATATATAGGTTGTCCCATTTAAAAATTTGATTTTCATGTCAATTGCATCGAAACCGGAAACCGGCCATTTTGGTTCTTTACTTCATATAATTAGAAACGTCATCCCATATCACTAGACTAAATTCATTGGCCCATTCAAGAGTTGCAAGAGTGTCCCTATCGGTTAAGCCACCCGGCATGTACCTATTGCTGATCTATTTCTATTTAACGCCAAAATTCGATCAACAAGTATATTGAAATGTGTTTTAATCAGAACCTACATATCAAATCTCGAAAGCAAAATTTAACAAACTTCTAATATATCCCCTCCTCTTGTAGTACGTTTAATATATATAGAAATACTTCATTAAAAAAGTTTTTGTTGCCTTTTCCACGCGTTATTTTGCTTAATAGCAGGTAAGTTTTGGTTTAATTAAAAATCACATGACATGTTTTCCTTTGACTGTGTTATATTTAACAATCCAGATTTGATTCATCGGTCAATGTCATTTAGTATCCTGTCTTTTTTGATAAACGACGTTCTTATTTTCCTCTCTTCTGCACTTCGCAATAAAATTAATATTAATTTTGGACACGCCTATAGCGGAAATGTAATATTTTAGCGAAAATATTTCGGTTACACTTAATAATAAATTATACCGAATACGTACTTTCAGAAAGAACGAAAGTAGTTTTTATAGCTACATTTATTAATTCTAAGAGCACTATCAATCTTGTGTTTTATGTTATTTACAAAATAAAAACACCAGAATATGTACGCTAAATTAAAAAAATACAGGAGCTTATGCTACATAACAGAGTCGGACTGGAATCATTTCACAAAGTTGTAATTTTTTTGATATCTACATGATGCTTTGTATTGTTATACATTTTAAATATTTTTTCATACAGTTCAAAACGAGGAGGCTTTGGAAAAGAAATCGTAACATTGAACTTGGCTTTTGGGTAAAATCATGAATGTGAAGAGCAAATTATACAAGAAACAACAACTCGACTCCAAAAAATTTTGCATTTACATGAAATTTGATACATAGTGGTTTCAAGATTCTCTGATAACGAGACTAATGTTAAAGCCTAAAAAGTCACAACAACGGGTATTTTACTATGTAGAAGCGAAATAAAGAAGCCACTAAACTGGTGTCCAGACGTGAGACATTTTATATTTGTAGAAAATAGTGTTAGACCCACAGAGCAACTATTGTCAATGAACTTTTAGAAACACTATGCAATGGCTGATAGTATCGCCTGACCTCGACCTTACTGCTCCAATAAAGTGTAATAATGTGGTAAAGCTGCGGATAATGCTATGAAATTAAGCACTTGAAGTGAATAATATTGTGGAGAAAAAATTTAAAACATCTTACTCTTGCTACAAAAAGTTGTATTGTATTGATGTACTGCAACGCCCCAAAAATTAATTTTTAGTGCCATTTATGCAACATGCTGCCATAGCTAGTTTTCGATTGAACAAATACCTAGTATATTTAGCAAGGGACCCTGAATGTATAATATTTTCAATTCTCTGTGAACTCTGTCACATTTATGTCGACTTAGGAATTCAACGGAGCGGAATGGTATTCTGTTATAAACTGTAGGAAGGGTACTACTGAAAGACCTAATCTGATAAAACAGTGACTTGTATGCGGTCATTACAACTAAAAGTATCTGCAGAGTTGCTAGAACAAAGTTTGAGCCTTAGAGACTTTCATCATATTCGTTATCCCAGTCCGACGCTGTGTGTGTGTTTGTGACGTTAGAATATGCACGATAGTGTAATAAAATTATTTACATGGAAGCAAAAAAATCGCATTATATATACACTGCGAAAAACCTTCTTATTTTTGAATCTTTGAAAAAAGTTACTATTTAAAAAAATGTTTAAGATACAAAAATTACTTTTGCTATTAAGAAATTGGATTTACGATATACAGCGTGATCAAAAGTTAACAAAGTATGAAAATCGCTTTCTTGAGAGTATTAAACTTTTTGAACGGAAATATTAGAAAAATTATGTGCATCTAAAAATATCTCGTTTGAAAGCAAAATGTCAAGAATAAAAAGGTTTCCTCTGTAATAAATCATCTCGAGGCACATTGTATATGTATGGATACAATAAATTTACCACTGCAGAGAGAATTTAAAATTATATATATTTTAAAATAATGTATATAGACTTATCTCGATATAATACAAATGAATTAATAAAATTGAAGCCTGATGTTTTGAAATAAATGAAGTATTGTCTATTATTTTAAAATATCTGTGTATTATACAATTAGTGCTACACATAATAAATGAAATAATACAAAATCGTAACCAAATGTTTCTACATTAATGTATTATTTAACTAAGCATCTACATGTTAGTAGGACTACAATTTCATCAATAAAAATCAGTCAAAAAACAAGTTTACATAATGTATACTGACCTGGATGGCATTAGGCCATAAGCAAGACACATTGTAACTGTACGACGTCCTAGATATGGGTGTAGGCGTCGATCTAGCCCCGCAGAGTGTTTTGGAGGGAGCCGATTTTCCATATTGTGCGATTTCGATGGATATGCTTGTTCCTGAGGGACATTTCAAGGTCACTACTTCATCGTCACAACCAGCCCTCTGGTAGGTCCTTAGGGTTCCTGACAATAGAGCTGTATCCATGAAGGAGTAATTTTTATGGAACCATCACCAACATGAAGCAAAAGAGAAATAGCTAATGTTAGTAAGAGAAAAACCACCACCAAATTAATTTAATTGACAAAAGACAAAGAACGTTACGACAGAAAGATTTTTAATAATAATTGCCTTTAAAGGCGCTACATTAAAAATATTTCGAATTTTTTAGTTGGATCTTTCAGCAATATTCTTCCTATTACCTTGTTGCGGTAATTCGAAGGGCTGCCGCTAGATGGCGTAGTACTGCAGCTTACTATCTACAAGCATTTGTATAAACCGGTTCATTATTCAGTAAAGTTTTTACTTAATGTAATTTAATGTGACAGATTCTGCAATCATTTGTATTTTAAAGCGTTTTGTTAATAAAAGATACCTTTATCTAACACTATTAATTATATTAAAAGTAGAACGTCAACATAAATAAAAACTAGGTAATTTCTTATCAGTATAAAAGTTTCGTTTGCGTAATACCTAAATATTCTATCAAGCAATAAAATGAAAAAATATTATATCTAGAAAGAGATAGGCTTGTAAATGGTATGAATATAATAGGTAATATCAAATATTAACCTGTTCACTGAATAGTTTGTGTCAATTTTTTTATAAATAAATTAATCAGTATAATTCGTATTAGTCTGGGAGGTAGCGTCAATATTTTATGCATCATTTCAACACGACTTCTTTGTTTTTTAATGTTAGTTTTCGTTCGAAAAATAACTAAAATAGGTGTCAGCTGACGCGACCGTGGAGATTAAGAGTGTGGGAGGCTGCGCATTTGGTAAAATAATTTTGTTTTCTGCGTCAATCCAACAAAGCTACAAAACTATGTAATTTAAATTTTAAAAAAATGTGTCAGCTGCATAGGGCAGGGAGCGAAGGTTGTCAGCTGCCCTAGTCAATATGTATGAAAAACACGTGAAAATTTGTTATTTCAACAAAACTGAAATTTATTTATATGATAGTTTGCGATATAAAAAAAAAAACAATTAAAAAGTGTCAGCTGGGACAAAACCCGTCAGCTAGGCCTTTTAAGTGTATCGCAGCATCCAGGTGCTCACCTCGCGTGGTATCTTCAATGCCCCGGTTAACGTATGAGACTTGAAAGAAAATCATATTTGTATGAAATATTAGACATACATATTAGAGAATACTTAGAGATTGCAATCATTAATTGAGAATGGTGAGGATTAAATAATGAGAATCAATATAAAAATATTAATATCTCTATTATTTTGGTACATTCAATACGAATAAAACAAATCAATTCTCATCTGAATCACTCTGATGTATTCTAAATTATCTTCATCTTCGGAAGTGCTATCTGTATGGTCTTCCAAGTCTGGATTTTCCTCAGATTCTCGAGCGTCATCGTTCTCGTTTTCGTCATCACAAATATCTGCCGAAAAATATTGAAAATCATTGAAGTGAATAAAAGAGAATTCATGTAGAAGTAAAAGATTATATGCATTTATGATATTTTCAATTTTCGATCGCCTTGAAACCACTTGAAAATATACTTCTCATTGTGTTCTTCCCATTCATAATCAGTTGGCACAGACAAACTTGGCGTATGAAGATGTGCAGGACTCCACAATTGAGCAATGTAAGAAATTCGCAAAAAATGCTGTTTCAATTATGTCTTACATGGAGGTAACATAGATCCTTGCAGATTCTGGTCAATCTTCAAGACATCTTCTTTCTGTTTGACATTATACGTCTTCATAAAAGTAGCTACGCGTAACGAGATTAATATTCTTGATTCTTTTAGAACCGTACATATGACAAACAAATTCCTTCAGAGTAAAGTTCTCTTCCAAGTTTTCAGGTGCGTGTTGAGAAATGTTATGTATTAAAAAACATGCCTCCTGTTGTTTCAAATACAGAATATCGACATTTGAGCATCGATAAATGTATTACTTATAAAATACTTTGTTACTATTTGTGCATAATATGATTATCTAATATTTCATACAAATATGATTTTCTTTCAAGTTTCATATGAGAAAAACGATATCAGCAGGCGTGAAATAGAGTATTTTATTAGCTTGTGTTGAGAGAAACTTGAAATTGATCATCAGGTGGTTAAAAAAATGAAATAATACGTTAGCTGGGGCATTAAAGATGCCGCGCGCGGTACGCTTAAAAGGCCTAGCTGACAGGTTCTGTCCCATGGTATTGTCAGCTGACACTTTTTAATTGTTTTTTATATCGTAAACTATCATATAAATGAATTTCAGCTTTGTTGAAATAATTTTCACGTGTTTTTCATACATATTAACTAGGACAGCTGACAACCTTCGCTCCTTACCCTATGCAGCTGACACATTTTTTTTTTCATTTATATTATATAAATAAACTATTTATAGTAGCCTTGTTAAATTGACGAAAAACGTTGAAAAACGAAATTATTTTACCAGATGCGCAGCCTCCCACGCCCTTAATCTCCGCGATTGAAGTAGCTTTCACGTGTTTTTCATACATATTAACTAGGACAGCTGACAACCTTCGCTCCTTACCCTATGCAGCTGACACATTTTTTAATTTTTTTTATATTACATAAATAAACTATTTATAGTTTAGTAGCCTTGTTGTATTGACGCGAAAAACGAAATTATTTTATGGATGCGCAGCCTCCCACGCCCTTAATCTCCACGACTGAAGTAGCTGACACCCGATTCTTCGATAAGCAATGAAAAAAAACCTGTACTGAAAAAATGAGCTTTGCTGAAATGATGTGATTAAATTTGACGCTACCTCGAGTTTCGCTTTTGATTATTCAGTTTCTAACCTGATCAGAGTAGTTTTAATAAGTCTTTAAATTAGATTGTGATAGAGAAATTAACACGTTCTATGAAAATATTTAAACTTGAATAATGAAACTGTTCTGTTTTTTCAGCGATCATTCCTCAGGAAATTATTATATGCGGTGTCATTTATATACAATAATATGGTATTGTTAAAATTGCAATGAATGCTACATTTATGGAATTTACAAATATGTTGAATCAAATAAAGTGTAATACTGATTAATAACACTAGCTTAAATATTTAATAATAATAGGTGAAAATAAATATAAATATCATTAAATATTGCATAGAGCGTAATTCCCAACAATAGATTTGAATTGTTAACCACTAAATTCGGTAAAATAATATTAATATAATTTTATAATATGTATGCATATATACCACACACACGTGTATATATAATTGCGAATATATTTTAATGCCAAAAAAGTTTTATTTAGACTTTTTATAAACTAAAATGTAAACCTCATAAGATTTAAGTGGTGAAAAAGTGACAGGTATTTTGAAATAAAAGCAATCGAGTAGCTTTATTTGCTTCAGGCCTTTATGTTCAGAATGAGTAGTATCTACTCTAAACTGACAGCACTGATGTAGCCCCTGGGGTACAATAAGACTGCCTTTGTGAAGTGTCATTCAATAATAAAAAGAAATAACGAAAAAGTGGAAAAATTTAGGATGAGGATATACGATACTACTTTAATGGAATATTATGACGTAGATATAGTGTTAAGAATTTCCAAAAAAACCTTAAAAATGTAAAATATCACTCATCATCGAAATTTAACCTTTTTAATGTTTTTTTGGGATATCACTTTTTGTTTTACGTAGTAAGTGTAACATACCCCTTTCTCAACATCAAAATTTTACATTTTAATGTTTTCTTGGGGATATCACTTCTTTTCATTTACGTTAGTAAGTAAACATACCCTTATATCTATACATTGTTTAGGTATTACTAAAGCTACATTTCCATACTGATTCGAAATTACCTTTTTTTTAAAAAATTTATATTGACGTTCTACTTCTGAATATGCTAATATATTATTTTTGTGAAATGAAAAAAAAAAGACTTAAATCAACTTTCACTCTCAGGTTCGTTAGTTAATAATCAAAAACTAAACACCAAAACATTGGCCAAGATTTTTCATTCTGTTTGGAAAGGGCATAGCAGATAAGCATGTAAAATCTGCCCCCAAACAAAATTTTATTTGTTATCAACTATTTGAAAGAGCTTACCCTAAATTTGATTTTCCCAAAATTTCAAGCCTGCAGCCTCCATATTGGAAGAGTGGTGGAGGTTTTTTTGATTTTTGTTTTTTAAAATTTCCTCGGATACCGTTGTATGAAAAAATCCGAAATAATTCACAGCTGTTACTTACATCATTGGACTATTTACCCAATTTTTTCATAATTTTTAAATCCAAATTTCATATGCAAAAAAATGTTGCAAATTTTTGAACACAATTTTTTGGCACTTTAAGAAAGAGGGCCACTCTGAATTTTTCATCGTAAATTACTCATTTATTAATGCATATTCCCAATTTTTTTCATATTTTTAAAAGATGTGGAAGATAGTTAAAAAAACGAAAAACTCCATTACCGACCATTCTCTTATACGCGCCTCACTATCATTTGAACGCATGTTAGTCTATGTAATGAAGGCAAAAATAGTGTAAATATTTCCTGCAAAGACGAGATTACCTTTCCCCCCATTTTCGAGGATGCTGAACAGGATGCAAGTGGTGGGAGAAGTTTTTGACAGCCGCAACCCCCTGAAACGGCCAGCCCTTTTATGGATTCCTTTATGTTTTCAGATATAAACGAGTCTGGGAGTGATTTATCAACGGGTTATACTTGAAATATCATGGAAGGGGGCTATAGAGTAAGTGGAATTCAGACAGCAGGTCTAGAGTTGATTAAACCCTCCCTCCCTTTTTTTTCAAATGATTCGGTTCAAACGCGTATTCCCCCGTTTTCGGGTTCGCTGATCACGGGAAAAATATTCATTTCCCTCAAACGGTGAGTGAGAGGTGGTTCTGGAGTTTCTACCCGGGGATTAATACTTATACTACTATCGTCATACAATTAGCGTTTTCTATCCATCATTACAGAAGTTATTAATATTAACATGCCCTGATTTTTATAAACGGTATTTCTTGGAAACTGTTGATGACTGGCACTTACTAAACTTGTACGACTATCGGATAGTTAAATTGTAATGAATAAACCCTGTGATTTTCCATCGGATATTAATAGAAGAATAATTACTTCTACATCCAGTGGAAGTATAGTAACGACAAAAAAATTTCGAAAATTTTTATTGATCAAATAGGCTTAGAATATCGTGAAACATCGAGATTTTAAGTTTGAGCGAAAAAAAAAAATCTGTCTGTCTGTCGGTCTCTAACTTTTTTGTGCGCACGATTACTCTGGAATCGTTTAAGATATTGATTTGAAATTTAATATACGTATATACTTTAACAGGATCTGGAACTAGATTATATTTACATCTTATTCCGTCGAAGGGTTGGGGGGTAAATTAGGGTAAATAGGCAAATCAAGCAAGAGTCCATAAATTTGGAATTTAATATATACAAGAAAAGTTAAGGTCTCAAAAAATTTGTTGGCATTAGCTACCCCCATTACCAAAAAATTTGTAATTTAGTGTGTTTACAAGAACCAAAAACGTCAAATTATTTTTTTACTTCATCCACCCCCACTACCACCCCCATCACAGTACCGATGCGGGATATCGTTTTATGGGTTTTTGGGGTAGACGATTTCAAGTATTATATTATTGGAGTTCCATAAGCAATTATTTCCACATACAAAATGTTTTCGTTGTGATAGACTTGGTTAGAAAATCTAGATGTGGAAGTAGTGATTCCTTGGGCAGCGGTTTTTACACATAAACGGTAGATATTCTGAACAAACCCGGTCTTTCCGACGGTCCCTTGGTGGCCCCGCTCGGGCGCACGTCGTTCTTTTCATTACTGGGCATACTTGAACGTATAAGCGATGGAAAAACTGTATATATTTGTTAACAAAACATGCGTCCAAATGATAGTGAGGCGCGTACAAGAGAATGGTCGGTAATGCAGTTTTTCGTGTTTTTAACTATCTTCCACATTTTTTAAAAACATGAAAAAATTTGGGAATAGGCCTTGATAAATGAGTAATTTACGATAAAAAATTCAGAGTGGCACTCTTTCTTAAAGTGCCAAGAAATTGTGTTCAAAAATTTGCAATTTTTTTTTGCATATGAAATTTGCATTTAAAAATTATGAAAAAAAAATGGGTAAATAGTCCAACATGTAAGTAACAACTGTGAATTATTTCGGATTTTTTCGTACAACGGTATCCGAGAAAATTTTAAAAAACGAAAATCAAAAAACCCCCCCACCACTCCTCCAATATGGCGGCTGTAGGCTTGAAATTTTGGGAAAATCATATTTCAAACAGTTGATAACAAACAAAATTGTTTTTGGGGGAGATTATACATGCTTATCCTGCTATGCCCTTTTAGCAGTGTAGCATATGTTCTTGGGATCGTTGAAACCGAATCAGAACTTATTTCGCCCCATCACTTCAGGGTAATATTTTCGAAGTAACATTCACATGGTGCTCAACGTAAAGAGAATTTTACAATAACGTAAAATCGGTGCAAAATAGTATATTGTGTATTGTGAAAGCAATACATTCCCGGACGACGATGCAAATTGTTGGACAAGGAGCTAGCCAAGGTCAACAAGCATCGAAGTCCGGGAATGTGCTTTCACACCGAAGTACACATACTATTTTTTCCGAAATCACAATGAATATTATTATAAATTAAGGAATTTGTATTAATGCATAACATGTCTTCATTACAATTTAACTGCTTACTAATAAATGTAATTTTAATGTGAGTTGGTTTGTCTGCGTGTATTTATTATTGTCTAAAATATACATAAAAAACCGTACGGGAATGTTACTTTCCCGGCCCAGGCCGGGAAAGTAATATTCCCGTACAGTTTTGTTGATCGTTGCTTGGCAATGGATCTTTTCCGGTCTGTTTTCTGACAGTTTCTTAGCAACGGACTAAAATACTGGAATTGTGCATTTTTCGATCTGAAATCACGCCGAAAATGTAGACATTGCCGATCGATTTCAGAAAAACATCTAATTTCAAAACTGGCTGCAGTTTTCATCTATAGATTTTAAAAAAATCCTAACGTGATAAGTTTCAGACTTGGTTTCAGCGACACCCAAAACACTGAGTCTGGTCCGACGCACCTCCCAAAAATATTTTTGCGTGGTACCAAAGGCCAGTTTTTATCGATTGAGTCATAAGCTCACACGAGAAAACCCAATAACTCAACATCCTCAAACCATAGACAGGCCAAAGGCCTGTTTTCATCGGACAAGCGATCAATTAACCCCTAAAAACCATAATAATCCGACACCCTTAAGCCGCAGCCAGACCGAAGGCCTGTTTTTATCGAATGAAGTGAGCCCACCTTAATAAAATTCAAGAACTCGACATCTTCGAACCACAGACAGGCCAAAGGTCTGTTCGTAACCGGTACAGCCGAAAACTCTAATAACCTGACATCCTTAAGCCGCAGACAGGAGGCCAATGGTCTGTTTTTATCGAATAGGGTTGCGAAAATTCTAATAGAGGTGAAAGACTTATTTTTTGGGTACCTATGAACTATAAACAACAAGTTTTGTAATTAGATATTTTTGCACCGATATCAAATTGATATTAGGTAATAAGGTACAGTTCCTTGCTACTTTCCACCAATAGGTAGACAGGTATTTGTTAAACTGAGTGAAATTTTATTTATTACTTTTTCGAGATGTTTTGAAGGCGGTTCGATTTAAAAAAAAATTTTTTTCAACCTTTTTAGTAGTAGCTCCTTGTATTTATTTAACTTCTACATAGTGAAGGATACTAATGTGAAATTCTCCTTATGTTGGGCACCATGTGAATGTTGAAACAAAAATAATACCCTGTTTGTGAATTAATTGATATTACCGGCAACTCCGCCAAATCTTCGAATATTCTCGTAACATGAAGTCGGTTAAAAAAAATTATTTTTAATTTAAAAAATAATCCTGACGTGATGGAGCTAAATAAGTTTCAGACTCGGTTTCAGCGACCCCAAAAACATATGCTACAGTGGGTCTGGTCCGGCGCAGAAAAAATATTTTGTGGTCCTGTAATCTATTTATAAAATAAAATAGACATAAAGTTCCACTAAGTGAACAGACTATTATTTGATATTACCTATTACATTCATACCATTTATAAGCCTATATTTTTCTAGGTAAAATATTTTTCTTATTTGACGGATTGGTAGACAAGTATCTATACATTTTTTAGCTATTATGCAAGCGAAACTTTCATAGTGATAAGAAATTATCTAGTTTTCACTTCTGATCATGTTAATATAATGAATAGTACTGGATAAAAAATCTCTCACTAACGAACACTTTAAAATATAAATTGCTGTAAAATCTATCAGGTTAAATCACATTAAATACAAAATGTACTAAACAATTAACCGGCTTATATAAATGCGTATAAGTGCTAAATAACTATAAAATTAATGCAAGCAGAGAGCGCATTACGCCATCTAGCGGCGGTACTTCGTTTCCGCTGTTAGGTAATAAGAAGAACGCTGAATGACTTAACACGCGCGTCAACAACTAGAAAACTCCAAATATTTTAAATGTACCGCCTCAAAGTGCGTATATTGTTAAAGATTCACGTATACCACGTATAATCGACGCCAGGCGACTTAGATAACACGTGCTGTACCGGTCGCCTTGACCCTGTCGCATTTTGGGAGTGTCCGGTTTTCAAAATATTTAAGGTCTGCGTAAAGTTCCGGAACAAAGCGTTTGAAATTTCCGGGCAAGCGAAAGATTTAAAAGGAAAAAAATGCGTTGTTCATTCTTAGGATAGTCTTATTCCCAAGGATACTGATGAGTGAGGCATAGTGTTATCACATCCTTCTACGTTTCAGAGCTTTAGATCATTCTTGTCGTTCGTACGGTCGCACAGAGATCTGTCTGTAGTCCCTAATATATGCGTTTTCAGTGCTGGGCCCGGATACATGTACCCTGTCTCACCGGGGATTTATTATGCCCGCTTTACTGGCTTTTTGTTAAAATTCCCACTGCTCGTGTTATGTCTGAACAAAAGCTGCATTTTCTCGATATGAGCCCACACTAAGACCATATCGACATTATCTACTGATTTACTTACACCTTCATCAGCTTTACAATTGTAATTTTTCCCGATATTGGATTTATTGGGAATGCCGTTCCTGCTTGCACTGCAAATTTACTGATTTATGTCGAATTTACAGTACAAGAGAACTTAAGAAAATGTAAAGCGTCTTGATTTCAAGCTTGATACTGCGCATTGCATTATTCCAAGTGAAAATAGCTGCATGGTTGCCTAATCAATTATCTTCTTGATTTAGTGTTTTGCAAAGAAAATTAAATAATATTCTCTTCAATTGTGATAGCAAATGTAAACAAACATTGTTGAAATAAATCTAATTAACCCTTTGTTTCTGAAACGCAAATATATTGAATGGAAATAAGGACCTCGCTAAATGAAAAATAATTTCAAACACAACTACGAAATCAATCAAGTGCGCTACCGGAAGTTTATACAATTTTTAGAATTACGCAGAAGTTCCGGATTGTAATTTTCAACTCGACCCGGAATCATTTCATATATATTATTTTCCCTGTGCGAACTGCGGGCTTAACTCAATAATATTTTTTTCGCTTATATGCCAGCTTTGGCACAGAATGACAGCCACATTCAATGTCACGTGGCACTACATGAAACTTCTATCCAATTTTATTTATTTATAATGACAATAGTTATGATTGATGGTACTCTTTGTTAAAATATAGTTATTCTGTTGTTTCCATTTTCACAATCCAAACAAGAATAAAAAGTTACTTTGATAGAACTTTGTAATTAAAAATGTAGTGAAAGTGCCGGTCATAATTTCGGAATAAAGAAACTCGATAAATAAATGGATTTAGTGAGGTATTTGGTGAATGGTGATTTGACACTTGTGTTAAATAATATAAAGATAATGCAAATAACAAAGATAATAGATTTTATATATATTTTTTGTATATGGTGAAGGTCGGTCTGTCCTAATTCTTAGTAATAGAGAGACGTATAACGCGTCCTACGTCGCACAGTGGGGCAGAAATTCGAAAACGTGGCATTTAATAGTAAAATGAAACGAGCTAAAGGACTATATGTTATTGACATATGACAAGAGAACATATCAGTGTATCAATTGGGCCACTCTCTAACTTCATTCAAGGTCACCTCGCCTACTACCATCTTCATGAAACTGTTATTGTTAAGTAGTATTTGCCTATGCTCGTTGCGCTAAATTTGATAGAAATTTTAAGAGGAAAAACTCATTTCTCTGTAGTTTTTGACTTAATTAACTATTGATCCAATACGGACAGGTATGTACTCAATATATAACGTTATTTTACTACAATTGTTTAAGTTACATAGTAATTATAATTTCAAAAACAAGCCTATGTAAGTATATTAATAAACTACAATATATTTTGTAACCAAATAAAAAGTTTACTTCCGCATTCATCCCCATTGTGAATTTGATGTATTATTAAAGATGAACTATTCTAAGTTTAAAAATTAAAGTTAAACTGGTACTCATATGTACTCGTTAAAATTTAAATTGAATTCCTGAAAATGCATTTCATGAATATTTTTGAAACTTGTAGTACAGTCGAATTGATTTAATTCAATTTACTTCAGCGACAACAATCCACTAGAAATTTTCTTGTTGATTCTTATGTATTATCCTGATTACGAAAAAAATATTTGCGCGCAAGAATTCCTAATGCGTCAAAAGTTATATGCACTTTTTGACGTACTTTCGCGGATTTTCTACTTATCTGCTTAATATATCTTGTACTAATAATCGAATGGGAATTTTAAAAATACTGACTTATTTGAAATAAAATTCTTAAAAATTATAGACCTATCCGATAAGTATAGGTCAATCCGGCATCTTGGAAAAAATATAAACACACCAAAATTGTCCGAAAAAACAAAATTGAATATTTTTCCGATAAGAAGGAGTAATTTCACTAAAGTTGGCAAAAACAAAACTCATCTATGGTCAAATATAGTGCACCAAACCAGGACGCTCTAAGTCAAATAGAACGCTCAAAGATGGTGGACGAAATATATATTTTTTTAATTCTTCGTCAAGTACCAAGGAGGCTTTGTGCGTCATTTTGTTTCGATTGTGGGTTCTTTTAGGTACCTTTAGTTCTTTTTTGTTATTTTTAATAAAAGTTCATTTTCTACAATTTTTAAAAATTCATTTTCTTTGACCTTCCTTCTTTTCATATATTATTATTATTACCATGCGTATGCTTAATAAATTTCGTTATCAAATTAATGGAGTATCATTTTGTAATGAAATTTCTAAAGTTATACGAGACTTTCTATAATATATTTCATTTTTTTTCGATGAAAATTGGTTGAAAAAAGGAGGGTCAGGGAAAATGCATTTTCGAACATTGTAAAAAATTTTTTGAAAATAAAAAAAAATTAACTTTCTCCCATTATGTACCTAAAAGAACCCACAATAGAAAAAAACAAAAAGTGGAGCACAACGCCGACGAAGAATTAAAGAATTTTATTTCGTCCGCCATCTTTGACCGTTCTATTTGACATAGAGCGTCTGGGTTTATTGCATTATATTTGACCCTAAATGAGTTTTATTTTTGCCAACTTTGGTGAAATTACTCCTTATCGAAAAGATTTTTATTATTATTTATTTTGATTTTTTCGGCAATTTTTTGTTTTTTACTTTTCCAAGATGGCACCTTTACATAACGGACAGGTCTATATTTTTACATTTCAACACCAGATTTAAAATGTACACCCTCAAAAACCCGTATCTTAAAATCAAACCGAATTTTTTAGGTTAAGTTTTACAGACGCCATAAACCCTATAGGTCTTAAAGCGGGTGCGTTAATTACTTAAAGGCTTTAGAATAGCTTTTAAAATAGCCTAGAAGTTTTAAAAACAATGAGACTTAAAATATATTTCTACAGGAACAAATCGGCGTACTTAAAGAGCAAATGGTAATTTAATAGACATTTTAAGACAAAACACGTTAGCAGTAGAATTATTCACAACTAGTAGGGTTTATGCTTACAGTCGCCATTATTTCCAGCAACCAAGCAATGTATAGGGGTCAGCCATATTGGGAAGGTTCCAAGTTCTGGTTTTGTAAAGGTTTTGAGTCACCGAAAAGAAAAATTATTTATCCATATATTTTTTTTAATTTGTGTTTTAGAGGGCACCAGAATTTTTAAGAACTATCTAACCATGTTTTACAGTAAACTTAGTCTCGTTGAAGGTTTTAGGCCACTGTGAGGACTCCCAATACTTTATTTGTAAATACTCTCTCTCAGTATTCGCCATATATTATGTTCATTTCATAACTATGCATGGCGGCCCATATATTGTGTGGATGATGTGAGTGTGGCAATAATAGATTTATTTGCTTGCAAATATAATTTTATAATACTCTTCAAATATTCTACGAGTAAAGATTTAGTTACTTCATTAAAACTTGGAAGATTTAATAGTAGTTTTAAAAAGAGGCATGTGGGTCTTTCTCTAGGTGGGTCCCTGTACTCTTATAAGGGTTTTAAGTCAGTTTTATAGAGTCTTTCCAGACCATTTAGTAGTAGTACTGCTATTTTTACTAGTCAATTAGGCTGGGATGACCCATTTTGCCTAGGAATCTACAGTTTAGCGTGGATTCCAAACCATGGTCCTTGACCACCAACTCTGACCCACCCTGGTCCACCCACCACCTTTCATGGCGGATTAATAGCCCAGGATTTCCGGGTCTCCTGGGCCAACCACCGCCTTTCAAGGCGGTTCACTAGCACTAGGATTGTCTACCTATAAGTAGTCTTAGAAATAAGCTTTCAGAATATCTTACAAAGTATATTAAAACTAAAATTGTTACTTGGGCAATCATATAATTGAGAAATTTTTGGAACTTGAAAAATATTTTCCAGTAAGTTGCAGCTATTCTTGTTCTCCTAGCAACACAAACACACACACCTATTTGTTATTTACATTAGAATGTGTGATTGTTTCAAATTATATTTATCCGACATACTTCCGCTTTCGTCTTGATTAAACTGAACAACTTGCCCGTCATTAACTCTGGATTTTATTTCCTCCACTTCCCAATTTACCCTTTGCCACCCTTACATTATCAACCGTCTCTGATCACAATTTTCCATATATTTTATAATCAAGAAAGAATGCTTTTTTAGCAACTATAACATATTTAAGAGTTAGTTACTGTTTCTAAGTAATTAGGTAATTTGTTTATTGTTTTCTGAATAAAAACAAAAATAATTAGAGTTGGTGACAGTCCCGGACTTTATTTAGCATAAACCTAAGCAACAACGATTTAATTCCATGTTATGACCCTTTTTGATTTAGTTTCCTTATCATGTGCTTATTTGTATTAAAGTTAGAGACCCATTCCAAGCTCAACTGACAGTTTTATAATTGTATTTGGAATTTTGGCAATTATTCTCCTTGTTACGTGCTCGTTTTGCGAACGCCACACATATTTTCTGCAATAATTGCACACCCACTGAAACGGCGTCTGACTTCCTGAATTACATAATAAATTCTACTAAAATTCAGTCTTGATGTTTACACAAGTTTTGCTTTGTTGACCAGTTTTAAAACTAAACGGAGAGACAGATTTGGTCAATGTTGAATTAAATATTGAATATTTTATATTAAGTAATACGTTTATCAAGGGTACAGTCACGTAATAAGAATAGAATGTTTACTTATTTACTTATATAGGTTAACAAAAGAAAATACAATGATTACACAGGTCTACAAAAAAAAAATGGCCGACCAATGGGATTCTATTACCGTACCCCGAAAGTTTTTGACGTGCTGAACACGATGCCGTAGTCCGTTTTGCGCCATCACGTCAGGATTTCGAGAAAACTTAACCTAAAAAAATACCTTTTTCGCCTTCATTCGTGCACAAATTAGTTCACTCAAACGACCCCCAAAACCCCCTTTGTGGGGGCCCTGTCTAGGACCTAAATAGATAAAACATTTTGTGCCTATAGTTTTTTTATGCAACTACTACCTTTATTTGTTTTTTATCTTTACCTCGTGTTGTAGATACAGTGTGTGTAGTGGCGGGCTAGGCATAGGGAGTAAGAATTACAACATCGCGTGTGCCAGCTGACTGAAATGAAATAACTGAGAGCTGGGATGCTTCGCCGACGGGCGAGTTTACTGCTGCTGGGTTGTCATATCTCTCGCGCTACGTGAATGTATATGCCTAATAGGAAATTACACGCACTGTATGATCAACGAGTGTTGTTTCTGAATATATTTTGTTCTACTTTAACGAGATCTGGAACTAGATTATATTTTCATCTTGTTCCGTCGAAGGGTTGGGGGGTAAATTTGGGGTAAATACGTAAATCAAGCAGGTAAGAGTCCATAAAATTGGTATTTACAATATACAAGAGAAGCTAAGGTCTAAAAAAAATGTTTGGCATTAGCCACCCCCATTACCACCCCCACCCCATTATTCAAGGGGATGAAAAAAAATTGTAATTTAGTGTGTTTACAAGAACCAAGAACGTCAAATTATTTTTTTTTACTTCATGAGTAAGTCGTATTTGGTAAATCTATTCTATTTGTTAATTTTTCTCCTATTTCTGTGTAATGCTTATTAAACTCGTTTGTAATTTGTTTTTCGACATTTACTGCATAATTGTTATCTAATTTAATTTGTGTTATATCCTGATTTTTTTTTTTTGACTTTTGAGGATATCCTTTGTTATTTTTCAGAGTCTTACTACAGTGGTTATTATTTTCAATTTGTTTCTCACAATAATCTTTTTTAGTTTTTTTCAATCGGTGAGTTTACTTTATTTTTATATAGTTTATATTTTTGTTTTAAGTCTGCGTTTAAAGGTTGTTTTAGCGACCCATGGTACATTTTATAACGAGTTTCGGTCGACGTTATTAAACTTCTTGTAATCCACTCTTTCTCTTTTTTATTATTTAGATATTATTTTTTTGGTTGCATTTTGTATAGCAGTTTTAATCAGAAATAGTCACATATTCTGCCGATTTCAAATATTGTGTTAAGAACCCCACCATCCATCAATATATGAACATTCTACTTTTTCAGTTAAAGGCGATTTGTAATCCTATGATATTCTGATATTCGTGGTGCTTTGATATTCATAGTCATATCTGATACTACTCCATTCCAATATATGTAATTTGCTCATATCAGAAACTTATGAATTTTGCTATACATCGGCCATAAGGGTCAGCACGCATTGATTGAATTTTGGCGACCGCCCGAGCAGAAACAGAGTGTAAATTGGAGTCGTGATGAATTAAATGGAAACGTTTCTTTTATTTATTGTAGAAATAGCCCTGGAATTATGTTTTATGTAAACCGAGTAAACACTGTCGTCATATTTTATTACTTAAAGTAAAAATATCACCTCATGTGTGCGAATTTTGCTCAAGAATAATGTACCATTTATAGCGAAACTCAAATGATATGAAAAATAACATATAAGGGTCAAAAATATCCTTGATAAAAGTATCAACCATATATCTTCCCTTGATAAACAATCTAAATATGGAGAACAGTAGCGGTAAACAAACTTCTCAGATTATTTGGGATTTATTATAGCTAGATAGCAACGCAAATATTCGAAGGACTAAAACTTTGTTTATTAAAAAAGGTGTTGAACAGTAAGACATATGATAAGTGTCAACTGAAAGGGTGACAACTGACGGTGTTTAACCGAGTGCCTAAACGTCTAGCCGTCTAACGACTCATATTTTTGCCATAAGTCATTCAGTGATGTTGTCACCCTATTCAGTCGGCTTGGTTCTAAAAATAAAAATAGTTTACTTAACAGTCTTTGGCTAAATTAAATATTTTCAAACACTGGATTTGTAACGTAAATAAGCTAATAGTCCGGTGATATTGGGAAAATGTTTCGGAATGTTTTGGGACTAGCCAAAAATTAGTCTACCTCCTACAGAATTTCCTCAGGAATCCTAAAAAAATAGTGTTGACCACTCAAAACGGCGGCTTTAATTGTTATTAAACTTTTTGTAAACAAAATGAATTTTGCAACTTAGTTTTTTGCTTATACATCGCTTCTAAAGATCGCAGAAAAACGTTAATTATTTTTTTGCAATTAATTTATATAAAAAAAATTTAAACTGTTGTCTTAAAAGATCAAATTAATATTTCACAGTTCTGTTTCGGTAGGTACATTGTATTTGACGTACATTTCCATAATCAAAAAGAATATTGCAGAAAAATTTTAATTTGCGATTTTTTTACGCAAAAAATCAATTTTGCAACTTAAACAAATGTAAGTATCTCAGTGGATTTCACATAAAATTTATTGCAACTAACAGCATTTCAATTATCATAAAAAAACACGAATTTAAAAAAAAAAGAATTTTGTGCTTCGATGCTTTGGAGCCGAGATATGAAGAATTCACGTTTTTCGAGATTACGGCGTTTGAAAATGTAACTGAATATTCCTCAGAGTGTGTGTTATCAGTTACAAAAAGTGCCATGTCTATATATATAAATAAGCCATGGAAAAAAAATCGAGAAAATTGCATCTTTGTTTTTTTTTAAATCAACTTATTTTTTTATCAGCTTTCCGATTCTTGGATTATTTTTCAATTATTTAATTACGTTGCTCGGCAAAAAGAACATTTTTTAATACAGCGGCTTTATTATTTAATTAGATAAAATAATTTCAGTAGTTTATAATCAATCATCTTATAATTTTTACAAACATCCTATAATTTAAGCAATCACGCATTATTGTTATGTTATGAATTAGATGTTTATTTCGCTGTTTAAAACAAATTAAATCAATATTGATGTCTGTCAGTTTGAATTAAATGAAATGCAAGAAAATGAAGAAGTTATTGGAAATATTGATCTAAATAATGACGATGATGACAATGATTGTCTGTACGCAGAAGTGCGACACGAAATGATTAGCGAGTCCGACACAGGAAATCAACTTAAAAAAAAAATGAGGACAGAAAAATCAACTTTATTTTGTATATTCAATAAATTAATTTTTAAATACAAAATGTATACATTTGTTATCCCCAATAAGAGTAAAAACTCCTTACTAATCAATGTATTACCATCAACTGTATGTAATCTTTAAATATTTATTTTATGAAGCAACGTAATTGAATGATTGAAAAATAATCGAAGAATCGGAAAGCCGAGAAAAAAATAAGTTGAATTAAAAAAAAATCCATCTAACCACTCCGACACCGAGAAAAAGAGAAATAAAGCTGCCACCGCGGTGAAACTGTCCAAGAAGGGGAAAGGGGGATCTGGCGTCTAGGTCAGCGCGAGCGCCAAAGATGCAATTTTCTCGATTTTTCTCCATGGCCCATTTATATATACAGACATGGCACTTTTTGTAAGTGATAACACACACAAGAATATTCAGTTAAATTTTCAAGTAAAAATATTTTCAAATTTCACTGTAATCGCAAAAAACATGAATTCTTCATATCTCGGCTCCAAAGCATCGTAGCACATTTTTTTTTTAAATTCATGTTTTTTTATGACAACTGAAATGCCGTTGGTTGCAATAAATTTTATACAAAATCCACTGACATATTTCTATTTGTTTAAGTTGAAAACTGATTTTTTACGTAAAAAATTCGCAAATTAAAAGTTTCTTGCAATATTATTTTTTGGTTATGTAAATGGATGTCAAATACAATGTATTTGCCGAAACAGAACTGTAAAATATTAATTTTATCTTGTAATATAACAGTTTGAATTTTTATTTTTATAAATTAATTGCAAAAAAAAAATAATATTTTGCAACGGGAAAAAGTGAATCTTATTAAGGGTAAAAATATGTACTTTTCTCATAATATCGTTAACATACAGATTTTATATTTGTTTCTACAGTACTTCAAAGTTCCAAGATCGAAAAATTTAATTTTTTCATTTTTTTGCCATAAAATGTTATCAACAATTAAAGATTCGTTCTTTGCGTATACCTACCTTACATGGGAGCTCATACGAAGAAATTGACGGGCTGAACGTTTTTCTACAACCTTTTGAAGCGAAGATATAAGCAAAAAACTAAATTGCAAAATTCATTTTGTTTACAAAAAGTCAAATAACAATTAAAGCCGCCGTTTTGAGTGGTCAACACTATTTTTTTCGGATTCCTGAGGAAATTCGGTAGGGGGTAGACTAACTTTTAGCTAGTCCCAAAACTTTCCGAAAAATGGTTATTTCTGAAGCTAAAATCACCAGATTATAAGGACACAGTTATGAACTACTCTAAAGAACACTATTTGGGAATCGTAGGTGGTATAACAAAATATATTTTCTTTACCAAAGACGTCGATTCTCTGGGAAAATAGTGGAGTTGCGTTCTCTAATCCAACGACAAAAAAATACCCAATGAAAACAAGAAATAGCATACTTCTACGGTAGCGGTTTATTTAAATATCCATTGATCATTATCCAGTACAAATACCTGCAATAATTTCGTTGGATGATTTAACAATAGAATTATTTTTCATTGTGACATGTGATTGTTACAGAAATAATAGGATACATCATTATTTTGAGGGTTTCTACTTCAGTTTGGTCACACAACAATGGGTAAATATTAACATTAGCTTGGCAGCAATACAAAAGGAAAAAAAATAAAACTCGATAGCAATTTTATAAGAATTACGAACCGATTTTTTAGTGTAGTAAAACTAAGTAGTGAATTGTCTTACTATATCAATTTCTTAAGTTGCAACAAACAAAAACAATTCAGAGAGGCAGTTTTTAAACAACTGATGATTACTTAAATAATAATGCATATACCGGGTGGCCACGAGTCAATGTACGTCCCCAATTTTTTAATTGTTGTTAAAGTGGGTCCCAGTCGATTTGTCTGATATAGTTCTCGACTTTCTGAACACAAATTCTCATTGGCCCAACCCAATCCTATGTCTAGTTCCCGAGATACAGCTCAAGAAATGTACAAGAATCATCTCTTGTAAAAACATTTGTTATTTTAATAAAAATAGCGTAGAAAAAATTAAAGTTTGAAAAATGTTGGTGAAGGCGGGGGAAATCTATATAAAAATAACAAGTGAAAAAATATTTGGTCAAGTAGGCTAAAACATTTTTTACATAAAATATGTGTTTTCCTGATGAAAAAACTATAATTGAAAAACTTTCCGAAATTGTTCCTTTGACCTCTGATACCCCATCAATAAATTAAAAGTTCAATAAGATACAGAATTTTACAAAAATGTATAGTTATATCTCGAAAACTAGACATAGAACTTTTGTTCAGAAAGTCGAGAACAATAACATACTGAATTTTCAGACAAATCAACTGGGACCCACTTTCCATTTGTTTTGTGCGGGGTTCTTTTAAAATTTCGTTTTCGGTACACATAAATTAGGCAAAAGTGTGCTACTTTTAGACTAACAGGAACGAAAATATCACTTCCGGTTGAACCGGATGTTACATCAACTTTTTCTTCTTAAATAGAATGACTATTTTTTTAACCTTTCTTATTAAGCATAAAATGTTAAGTACAGCAGTTTTTTCCGATTAAAAAAATTCCAAAAATAAGTGAGATACGAACAATTTTCTATTTTTTTTTTCAAAATGGCCGCATCAGATGATTACTAAGTAGGCTAGGGAAATTATTAGTAAGGTTGTAGACTATCTGTAAAAAACAAAATAGTTATTTGAATTACTGATAGGTACAACTATTTTTAGGTTTTTTTCAAAAGACGAAATTTAACTTTCATTTTCCTATGGTGCTATTTTCTTTTATTAATCATAGACATTTTAATGAAACGTAACAACCATTATAATAAACTATCATAGAAATTGTTCAAAATGGCCACCGTTTTGATCAATACACAGAGTAGCGCGACTTATTGTTGCACGTCTAACAGTCTGTAGTTGCTAAGGTGTTATTTGTGCAATTTCGTATCTAACTCTCTCTTTCAGGTCTTCCTTATGGTTGAAGCAATCGCGTAGACTTTAATTTTCAAATGCGCCCAAATAAATAATCAAGTGGGGTTAAGTCAGGAGACCTTGCAGGCCATCTGACTGGATCAACGCTCTGAAATCAATTCATTTAGGTAATCCCTAACGATAATAGCATTGTGTGGTTCAGTCCTATCTTGTTGGAACTAAACCTCGTCAGTATTGGTATTGGGAATTTGAATAATCTGTGGAATGATTATATTTTGGAGAAATCCTAGATATCTTAGTCCAGTTAGATTATCGTAAAATATTATTGGACCTATGATATGGTCGCCCAGTACGCCTAACCAAACATTGAAGCCAAACCGCTCCTGAAACCACCCCTGCCTCATAATATGACGATTTTTCAATTGCCCAATATCCAGCGTTGTTCCGATTAAATAACCCAAGGTTTGTAAATCTCGATTCTTCAGAGAACACAATGTTTTTGATAAAATTCTCATTTCTCAGTAGGCGGAACTGTTACCAATTATCATCATTATCACCATTCTGATGCAATTAATATTTATAAGAACGATAGCAGTGTTTCTTAAAAATTTTCCTGGCTGATTCTTTGAAAACTGATAATTCATGTTCAATTTGTCTTATCCAAATAGTTGGGTCAACATGCACCAAAGTTAATACATTAATTTCCGTTTTTTCATCCACAATAAATCTTTCTTTAATTTCTATATCAGTTTCACTTTTAAATTGATGCTCCAACCAGGCGAAATAGTTTCCTGGAGGTTATTTTCTTTCTGGATATCTCTGTCCATAAAGAGTTTGTGCTCTAGTTGCATTACATCGAGTCTCTCCATAAGTAATGTCAACTTTTTCATCTTTTGAATATTTTTCAGCCATTTTATATTCGTTTACTTGTTTAAAACAAATTCAATACATTTACTATTTTGGATTTAAATGTAGATAGGTACCTTATTAAAATTATCTGTTGGCACTTACCTTTCAAAAATACTTTTATTATTACGAAGGATATCGTTAAGAAATGATTAATAGCGAAAAAAATTAAAGTTTATGAATCATTATTTCTGATTAATAAAAAGCACGATGCCATTAAGAAATTTTCCCACGGAAATGAAAATGAAATTGTCTCTTTAGAAAAACCTAAAAATTGTCGTACCTATCAGTAATTCAAATAACTATTTTGTTCTTTGCAGACAAGTCTACAACCTTACTAATAATTTCCATAGCCTACTTAGTAATTTTCTTACATCGCGTTCATCTAAAGCAGCCATTTTGAAAAAATATAAGAAATTGTTCGTATTTCACAAAACAGTTGTACCTTAAATTTTATGCTTAATAAGAAACCATACAAAAATATAGTCATTCTACTTAAGAAAAAAAGTTCATGTCACTTCTGGTTGAACCGGAAATGTTATTTTCGTTCCTGCGTGTTTAAAAGTAGCCCACTTTTGTCTAATTCATATGTACCAAAAACGAAATTTTTAAATTAAAAACAATAAAAAAAATTGGGGGCGACAACTTTTTTTCAGATGGTAGTTTTTTTTGTCATTTTCAGTGATATTAAAAAAAGATTTATGCATTTTACTCATCAATGTTTTCCTCAAAATTAGTAAACCACTAAACAATTTAAAAAATATAAGTCTTGTCTGCGCCAACTGGAAGCCAAGATATGACATTTTTTGCATTTTAGCCATTTACAAATAAAAGAAATGACAATGGCTTGAACGTTTAAAACTCTTCGCTGAGCACATTACGTGTTTTTTCATTACAAAAATTGTTGAAAAACTATCCAGCTGAAGTTGCTTAGCAGCGCGCCAAAACGGCAAAGTCCTGCACGGTCTACTCCCGCAGTAAAAGACACTGGAGCGCTCGCTCTAGCGTTTTCACGGCATATTTAAAACCTGCTTCACCACCCACCAATTTCATCATATGACGATGTTTTTTCTTTTTAAATTGATTTCTCTACCAAATGTTAAGATAAACTATTTATTTCAACAATATTTTGAGAATTTCAAACTAAAATCTTACTTTCTATTTTTGCTTAATCGCTCTTTAAGTAATTGAATTAAAAGTGTTCTTTACCTACATGTTTTTTCTAAGTGAATTATATTTCTCATATTTTTATAAGTTGATAAAAAAAGGTTTCTACAGATTTAGTTTTCTTCGCAATTTAATTATGAACAATTTGTTTTTGTTTTCAATGCGATACAAGCTATGCAATCACAAATATTTAAGAAACATCCCAAAAAAACTCAATTTTGAACACAATTTTGTCTCAGAACTAGGATTTAATCCAATTTTTTTTGTTACCCTCCTTGTAATGTTTACAAGTTTCAGTAAAAAATTGTTATAGTAAGATAATTCCGTTTTAGCTCATCTAGACTAGTTTTACTCCACTATTTACCGAAAATTTATTTTTAATTTCTATGAAGGGTAATCTTGGCAGATGGGTATTTTTTTACATGTTTGCTGTAATTTTAACCTTAGTTTATATCCCACTCTGTATCAACCCAGAAATTGGAAACATCATTAAGGTTTTGGTCTTTTCCAGTCTAGCAAATTGAATTTAAATTCGACATATGACCTTATCTGGTAAATAATGAAATATTATTTCTGCAAGAATTACCTCCAATTAGAGTTGTTAAATTAAGGTAGTTATAAAGGAAGAATAACATATTGGGTTAAGCTTTATCTAGTTAGATTTTGTGAACCCTTTATAATTTGGCTAAGCATAAAGAGAGATAATTCTTTAGAAATGTGTTAACAACTAGAATGTTAAGATTAAAATTTAATTAATTTCTTAATGGAAGTAGCAAACTTCTTTGTACATTTTTATTAAAATATATTTTTAATTAAAATCATAAAATCCCACTTTAATTAATAAGGCAGAAACTTGATCAAACACAATTAGCAAAAAGAAACATTATAAATGCAATGAATAATACTCTACGCAATCTTTAATGAGAACATAGCAACCCCTCGATATTTCTTAAATATTACGCAAAATTACTTCATTAATTAAATATATGAAGCCTTTTTCAAGTGCCCAAAAAATATTTTGGCACTAGTTTTATGATATTAAACTGTCATTAAGGGCTAATTCCCAGACTAATTAAATATTAACCCCTTCTTGTTTTATGACTCTTTTTTAAACACATGCAAAAAGATATTTAATTAGACCGCTACCGTATTTAACATATGCACATGACACTTCACGCACACGAGCAGTGCCGGTGACCACTTTTCAAGCACGAACTCTGCACGACTAGTGACAGCGTCAGCAGCGCAGTGTTTTCTCGACCGATTAACAGATGAGCCTATTCTGTCTACTCAAGCAACTTCCCTGGCGTCTTTTCAGAGCATCTCTAAGCAGCGCCGCTCCTACCACATCTGGAATATACGAGATGGAGACACAGAAACGTTGAAGTTTTAAAGTCTCGAAGCCGTATTACTTTTTCGACAATGGTTGTTGTCGGCCCAATTTACTTCGTTTCAAACTGTGCTACTTACTAACCAGAATAAATTATGCGTTAAAGTTGAAATGACAGCAGTAAAGAGTAACTTTGGTTATACTCACATCAATTCTGAATATAGGGCAAATCTGCTACGAGAAAATAATACGCGATTTCACATCGCAACTAAATAAATCAACTTTCAAAGTTAGAATATTTGGTGCAGCTTAAGAAACGATTTATACCGAACTCAGAAGGAAAAGCTACAGAGCATGGTAAAATTCTGCCTAATCTGTGAAAATATTAGGTTTACAATAAAAGCGCCAACATTGACAAATGGGATCAAATCAGTACTATTAACTCTTTTACATCTCGATATGAATGTAAATGAATTACTCGTATTTGATTTTCTTAATAAAATAAGGAGCAAATAAATTAGATTTGTAGAGAGCAACATAGTACAATTTCTGTAAAAATGGTTTTTGATTCATTCTGTTGTGAGATGCATTTATGTTTCTAGAAGCACTGTAGCCTCCTGAGATTATTGTACCATTGTCTTTATGGCACCCATTACAATATCCCTGTTTCTTGCACTATCTTGTACAACAACACCATTGGTTTAGTGTCATAGTCTTCTGGACGCGATTTTTGTTCTCCACACAGAGCCAGTCTTCTGTCATCCAAAGCTTCGCTTTCACCCAGGATAGTGTGATTGTGAGGCAATCAGGACCAACAGCAGTATATGCTACCCATTGGTCTTATGACCGTAACGTATATTCAGTATATTTATTGGAGGTCAATGCCCTAAGATTTTCCACTATCTTTTCGACATATCCACAACAGTTTTATTTTGTAAAATACCTCTGTCAAGAAGGAATTCCAATTAAATGATTTGTCTAGTGTAATACCTAAATATTACGCTTCCTCAGCAAATGAAATAGCTTCATCTGATGAGGAAGTTACCCAGCTTCCTTTTTCAGGTGAAGGGTGCTATTACCCTTTGTGAGCGCTGACAGACATCTACACCCTCTCACACCAGACTTGGATTGCATCTAGTACCTCTTGGAGGATATGAGAATGCACCTTTTCAAAATTTCCTCTAATCAGAATGGTTCGAAACTAGTTAGCTGTTGGTTTTAGGTAAGTTTCGAATCTAGTATTTTACCTTCTCTGACAGTTGAATTTGTTTACCTCAAAGTTTTAGTGGTCCTAGCCCTTCTAATTTCTTTCGAATGCTATCATGGTCACTTCTTTGTCTTTAAGAGAATACTCCTTTGTTGACTAGTTGTACCTGTTCCTCTTAGATTCCTTGATCTTGATTTAGAGGATGATTTACCAATACTGTCATTATGTCTATCCAGCTGTTATTCTAATTAATCTCCAGGCCTTTGGTAGGTATGTATCGTAGTACCAAGCTGTTCATTTCATGCTATATTATTTTACTTCCACATCCAGTGGAAGTATAGTAACGCCAAAAATTTTTTTTTTAATTTTTATTGTTCAAATAGACTTAGAATGTCATGAAACGTCGAGATTTTGAGTTTCAGAGAAAAAAATTTCTATCTGTCGGTCTGTCTGTAACTGTTCTTGTGCGCACGTTTACTCTGGAACCGTTTAAGACATTGACTTGAAATTTGGTACACATGTGTACTTTAACGAGATCTGGAACTAGATTATATTTTCATCTTGTTCCGTCAAAGGGTTGGGGGTTAAATTGGGGTAAATTTGGGGTAAATACGTAAATCAAGCAGGTAAGAGCCCATAAAATTGGTATTTAGTATATACAAGAGAAGCTAAGGTCTCAAAAACATTTTTGGCATTAGCCACCCCCCATTACCACCCCCACCTCATTATTAAAGGGGATGAAAAAAAATTGTGATTTAGTGTGTGTACAAAAACCAGAAACCTCAAAATATTTTTTTATTTCATCCACCCACCTATCACCCACCCACAACTACCGATGTGGAGTATCGTTTTAAGGTTTTTTTTGGGTAGACGATTGCAAATATTATATTATTAAAGTTCCATAAACAATTATTTCCACATACAAAATTTTGTTTTTCGTTTCGTTGTGAGTGACTTGAATAGAAAATCTGGATGTGGAAATAATGATTCCTTGGGCAGCGGTTTTTAACCTTCAAACCGTAGTCAACTTTAGTCGCTTAAACCTGCGTCCGGTTGAAATCACTGTCAAGGCTCTATAATACAAGTTAGGTTGGACGTTTAACTGACATTTTGGTCATAGTCAGATATTGAACTCTGGAGAAGGCTTAAAAGAGGGTCACTTATCTTGAAATCTTAACAAAGTAACAACAAGGAAGCACAAATTTACAGAAATTGCATGTTGCCACTTAACAGAACATGTATATTCCAATATTGATAAAGGCCAGTATTTTGTTTCTTTATTTTCTTTATCTATATGCAGAATTTGACATTGTATATCATGAATTTCATATAGAAAAATTATACAATACAGGTATTAGAAATTCTTAGTGGTAGGAAAATGGTCGTGAAGTTGGCAGACCATACATAAAAAATGTGTGATGTTAAATTCGGCGTTCCCCAGTGTTCAGTTCTTGACCCACTGTTGTTTGGTATATATGTGAATGACCTTCCATTCAACATTACAAATGATGAGTTACAATGTTTGCGGATGATAAAATATCTGGTGTGATAAAAATATTAATATTAAATAACCTAAAAACTATCTGCTTAACCTTTCCTACAAAAACCCCTGCGAGGGGACCTGCCATCTATAATAAATATCAAGTTTGCAAACCATGTCAAAGTTTTAGGACAAAAAATATTAAATTAAACAGCTCAACCAGGGATCTTTTGCTATGCTTCAACTTAAAATTTCATGTCTTTTTTTACTCTACGCTACTCATGTATCTCGTACAATATTATATCTTGGAGAAGTTTAAAGATGCATATATATTTACTATTATTATTTCTTTTTTCTTCTTTTCTTTATTCCACTTTAGTAATATAAATGCCAATGACTAATTACACGTATCTCATGATAAATTGTAGTGTGTCAGATGATTATTTACTAATTTTATTACATTTTATTATGTATATTGTATTTGATTGATGGCCTTATATTTTTTAAATGTTGAATTGACTTGCTATATGTAAAATAAATGTATCATATTATGATTAATAATATATCTGTCCATCTATTTATCTGGTGTATAGATGGATGTAAGATGAAAGAGGTGGTAGATGTAGTTGTTTAGCTAATAGTTGCTTAAACTTAAAATTAATGTACTGCTGACATATTTCCATATTTAGAGTTTTTTTTAATTTCGACAACTGGCGCATTTATAGAGTCAAACAAACTTGAAATTAGTGCGTTCTCCATTATATTATATTTTTCAAAGGTATGCTTTGAAATTTTCGCCTCGACGAATTACAAATCCATTTCATATTCATATTGAGGAGCGCTGAATTTTAGTGTCAACTGATAAAAGTTCCTTTTGAATATTCTTACATCTTGAAATCTTTTAAACTTGCACTGGTAGAGTTTTTTTTTATTATATTTCTCGTTAAAATATTATGCAGATTTTTAACCTAACAAATTTATCATTTTTAAATAAAATAATATTTTACATTTCAGGCCACTGAAAGCATTCGAAAAATATATACAGTTATCAGTTATTATTGAATAATTGTTGTTGAAAGCATATACTATACGAATCCGTATCATGTTATTTAAAAATTAAATCTAATTACTCCTAGAACATTTCCATATCGTAAACAGATATATCAAAATGATAGTTGTTGTTGTAGTTTCTACGTACTGCTGAACAAAATTTGTTTCAGTTGATGTATTGTTGGCGTTTCATATAATAATCTGAAAAAACCTCTTGTTTGTTGGTTCTATGACGAAATTCCCGAGCGAATATGTAAAAAATGATACGTATTTATATAGTTATCGATTTTCTATACTTCTAGTAATATTTAATAGTTAATTGTTGCGCAGGGATTTTAATAATTCTCTATACGAAAACAACCGCAATAATATGTATAGCTATTCAAGTTATACTTGCCGTGAAATTATTTCATGCAAGAATATTCATGTGCACATTTATGTCCCGGGATTTTCAACAAATACAACAAAAATACAATTTTAAAATACTATTCACAGGATGTGAAATGCCCTTTAAAAATATGGCCATACCAAAGGTGCCTGGAATTTCTGTGAAAAATATAGTTAAATATAGAGAACAAAGAGAAGTAGTAACAATACAGTTTTCACCTTCATACGTTGGCCAATAAGGGGTGGGGACAGACATAGTGAACGTTTTTAACGAATATGTTAAAAATTTGAAAAAACGATATTTACGGGGTCCATTTTTGTTAAAGCCCACATTTTGACTCATAAAAAGGCGTTAGAAAATATTTTCAGGGCATCGTTTAAAGCTACCTCTGAATTAACGAAATTGTGAAATTTTATTTTTCTGACTACAATAGTTTCGGAAATAAACCACTGTGATTGACAGAAAGAAAACGAGATAGAAAAACAAGTCATGCTGTAAGGTTCCGTTGTCACTTTTGAGTAAGGAATCCTAAGAATTAATAAAAGCAAAAGGTCATTTGAGGTTCTTATCCCCTCTACATATGGAAGCGCAAAAACACGTTTGATTATATTCGTGACGTACCCAGCAGCGCTCAAGTTTCCACAGAGAAAGAAATAAGGTCTGGCACCATGAGATATTGCACTCTAAGATGTAGGTAAGAATTCAATGGCGAACCAGCTACAATACCCAATTCTTAAATCTATCTCGTAAAGCTGGCACTCTTCTACATCTATTTCACATATCACATTGGATTTCTCACCACCTAGTTCCGTTCATGATATCAATTCCTTCGATCTTTAAAGACAGCAAAGGGAAGCATAAATATGATCGCAGTTCAAAAGATTTTAAGTTGGTGATAATGATATAGGGCACATATTCAGATTCAAAAAGAGGAGCTGCTTGATTGGTCTTAACCACCGCGACCCCCGTGGATGTATTGTGGCGTTCCTGTTCTAGTTTTACTTAAAGCTCCTTATCCAGCTTTGTCTTTTGTATTAGACAAACAGCTTTGATAAAGGCTCCTTGGTATAGCTCTCCGCTCTTGGTTTCTCCTCGCCAAGTAGTTGGAATTTCAATCGTTCTAGACCTTCGTTTACAATGGCATAGCACATGGACTGAGGTTTCCTTTTCCTCTTGACAGAATCTTCATGTTGCAGGCCCATTAAACTTGTTAAGCTGACAGTGCCCAGTTAGAAGAGTGAACATTATCTTAATAGCCTTTCCGTTTTTGCGTAGCAGGTCATCTGTAAATTTGGCCAATGAACTCTTTGGAAACTCTATCATCTTTTCAGATATTTATTTATTTTGGGTCCATTTATTAATGAACTCATATGTATGGCTTAGCCATACCAAAAGGATTCGAGTCCTACTAGGGCCTTAGACGCGCCTTCCCTGGCCAGTTCATCGACCTTTTCATTTCCACTCTATTTCTTTCTTCCTGTATTAAGTGATCCACGCTATAGTTTTGTACTGGCCTAGGCCCATAAGGGCATTTATTGCCTCATTATTTCCTTTGCCCACAGCTGTGGAATCAGTTTTTATGGCCCCGTGGCGCACCGGCAAGCAAGCCTTTTTTATTGCTCACAGCTTCGGTGTCTTGGTCCACTATACTACCATGTAGAACTTAGCAAAATAACAAAAATAATAATTTTCCAAACTACCCTAAAAATCGACGCTGAAAAGTTTTCAATTTCACAAGGCGTTATGTCGACCGACGAATTATAATTTTGGAATTCACGCTAAAATGTTTCATGTCACACAACAATTGTATGTTCTAGATGTTCTACTCGAGTATTTCGAATGGCTGGTGTTGATAACGTTCAGATTCTTGTTGGTGGCTATTTACTTCCGATTACCCACATCAAATTCTCAACTGAGATATCACAATCTGCAATTTGCGAAGTTGGCCTCCTTGTTAATAATGATTTGAATTCATTCAAGCTTACGTAGCTGACGATAATGAGCAAGTTCTAAATGTTTCGAAATTATTTAACTACAAAATGCAAAACCATAAATGAAAATAGTCTGAATTATGTTGATAAGATTATTTTTCAGAAAAGCAGGTGAGTTTGTCAACATAAGTGTAGCAAGAATACTCCTTCATCCAACGAACGTAGACAGAGAAAAAGACACAAGATGAAAATGTGAAATAAAAGACGAGTCTGGGATAAAAAATCATTTCGTCAAGTTTTCAAAAAGTGTAAGTAGCTTACGTTAATTAGTTTCTTATTTCCTTTTTTACGTTAATGCATAACTGAGCTTTACAAGTAAAGAAATAATAAAAATTAGCATTTTTAGACCACAGAAAGATGTTCTTTATTTATGGTGTTTGGAATGTAAAACATTTTTGTTGGTTATTTTCAGAATATGATTTAATTTACGACAAACGCGCACTGTTTCGGACAATTGCACAAATCGAAAGGAATGTGCTTAAATAACTCGTTCCCAGATCCATATAGTAAAATAAAAGGGTGCTCAGTGTGAAGGACTTTTCAAATGAACTCTTTATAGTCTAAAGATCTTAACCCAATCGCGCTATAAAATTTCAGTTCAGTTCCCTTTACGTTCTTGAGATTAGAAACCACATATTAAAACCTCCTTCAAAGAAAGATAGCAAATATCTAATGGGGCAGTTTCAAGTAGAAGATGCGGCTCTTTTTATAGCTCATGGTTTATGTATACTTGCATTCATACAGACCGACGTAAAGTTTTACATACTGCACATTTTCAAGAAAACTGCAAACTTCAAAAATATATTGATAATAAGTGATTCAACAATTTCTTTATAAATTTAGTTTAATACATTTAAAGAAACAAACTTAAAGAAAACTAATTTTACTCAAGTTGTGAACTGAGATAAAAATGGAGGAAAATCGAAAGTAAGTGTCCAAAATGACGTTGACATAATCTTGCTCTTTTATAAATCAACTTCAGCATTGAACCTTCTATGAGCTGAAATTCTTCCACGCTAGTTTGAACAAAATTTATCCAATTCATTTCCCCTTCAAAGGACTAGGGACTCTCTGAAAGGTTTCTTATCTGTGTCGAATGGTTGTTCTCCTGTGTTCAAATGTAATATACATTTTTTATTAAAAAAACATTATCATTTAATTATATTCGCCCAAAAATTCTTGGAGATCAAATCGAACATCTTCAATAGTAATAGTAAATTACAAATCTACAAACATTTTTTAACCTCCCCTAAAAGTAGGGAGGTTGCTGTAAGTCGTCCAAAACAGAGAACTGAAATAACCAGATATTTAACCCTTGGTGTCCAAGCAATACGAAAAAGTGATTTTCAAAAAATGTCTGCGTATTTTCATGGATGTTCGTAGGACAAATTGAGTGCAGTAGTTCCCCCTTGATTTTATACTTTTAATGACAGCCGCCCACTCTGGGTCAGATGCTGGTTGGAGCCACTTAGAGTCAGACTGTTAATTTGCACAACGTTGCTGCAACTACCTTGGGTATTTGACATTGAACCTATAAAGAAGTCATTTTTGAGCAGCATCGATTCAATAATGGTACTCTGGTAAAAGGTCCCTTATTGGTTGCCACCCTTCGAGTGTGGGGTAACCCCGAGCTAGCGTGGGCAGGGACGCTCGTTTTCCTGAAGTAGGATTGTCCCCCAAGTTGGTTCTAAAGAGATCTCCTACCCGCTACCCTCCAAGAAATTATGGGAAACAGAAATCTGGCCAAATAGTCAATTTCTATACCACTACAAAAGAAGGAAGGAACAGATGTCTGTGATAACTATAGATTGCTAGCATTAATAGACTTCGACATCTGTTTTAGCAAATACCTCCTGAGCAAGCAGGCTTTGTTAAAGGAAGTGGTACCAGAGAGAATTACTAAATATGCGACAACTTAAAGCAAAAGAACATTGCGTGCCTATATACGTACCTTTGTTTTATAGACTACTGTAAGCCTTTTGACAATGAGGAATGGGACCAATTGTGGATTGTATTATTAAAGATCTGGTATTTATGAAGAGAACTCTGCTTTGGTTAAAGTAGACGACACTAACTCCGAAGGAAAGTTGCAGAAATCGCCTTGCCTGTTTAGGGACTACAGGAGCAATGGGCTCCTGTCCCACAGCAGCTATGGAGGCAATGCTGGACTTACTTCCTCTGCATTTGCATGTAAGGAAGGAGGCAGCACTTAGTACTCTAAGGATGCATCAGGCACTTAAATTCAGACCAGGTGACCTGGCTGGTCACTTAAGGATTCTGGAACTAATCCAATTCGAATCCATGATCACTCACTTAAGGCCAACCAAGCATGACTTTGACTGCCCATTTGATGTGCTGATTGAAAGCCATCAGGCGAGCAGGGTCGAAGTACTGCGGATGGAGAAAGAGTCACACATCTGGTACACAGATGGATCCAAGATGGACGAATGGATTCGTGTGCGTGTAGCAGGGCCTAAATGCAGGCTATCTAAAGTCCTTTTTAACACTCCCAATCATCTTCTAAGCAGAAATCTATGCTATAGATCAGTGTGCCCAGGAATGCCTAAATAGAATCACTCGAAGGACAAAGATCTACATACTTTCAGATAGACAGGCAGCACAAAGGCTCTCAGGTCCTATACCTTTGAGTCTAAAATTGCCTGGGATGCAGACAATCCCTGAAGCAACTGGCAAAAAACAACAAGGTTACATTGATGTGGGTACCAGGGCATGAGGGAATAGAAGGCAACGATTGGCTGATAGCCTCGCAAGAAAAGGGGCTGAAGCCCCATTTTTGGACCCGAACCGTTCTGTGGCTGGAACACACAAATGGGAAAAGAAACAAAAGAAGTCCTACTGGAGGAATACTTCCGGCCAAAGACAAGCGAAAAGGTTTATAACCTATTCAACAAAGAATGCCTCAAGGCTTCTCGAACTTGAAAAGTCCGACCTAAGGGTGATCACAGGCCTTTTAATTGGCCATTGCCCCTTGAGATATCATCTCAAGAACATGGGCATGGCAGAAGATGACAAATACAGATACTGTGAAGCTGCAACCGAGACTGCGGAACTTTGTGAATGCAAGGTACTAATTCGCATTGTACCTAGAACAGGAAAATCACAAGCTTTGTAAAAGTCTTGGAATCTTGGGCAACAACTAGTTGTAGGGTAATTCACAAAAGATCTTTTAGGTCAAAGTGAAGAAAAGTCAACTCAGGGCCAAGCAACCTCTTAAACAATCTACAATCTACTACTCCGATCAACTTAAAATTGGCAAAGGCGTCACACAGGACTGTGTTCTGTCACTAATCTTCTTTAATATATATGGTAAACAGATGATGTGACATATCCTCATCATCTCGAAAGCATCAATATGCTGTCTGTCTGCTTCCCTAACATTTTATGCCTCAGGCATGTAAAGGCAGGTGTAAAGAAAAATGAAGAAAACTAGGCGCTCAATAGTCTGATCTTTGTGCGCCTCGTGATATTTGTGTCACACCAAATTCTGCTCAATAGTGTACGAAAAGAAAAAATACCTTTTTTAGTTATTAACGACATTTTTTTGTTGTTAATATTTGCCAATTATTAATTGCAGAAGTTATTTTAAAATTCAACGAATAATTTATGTGTCTTCCTTTCGTGAAATGAAATGCCTCAAATGCCGGTAGAATGATCCGTTTGTTATTTGCAGTTTGTGCGGCGGTGTTTTATTTGTGAACGCGTAAAATGCAGACAAGCTACGCTGAAACAGTTGGAAACGAGGCAGCGAGCTATATTTGCCAAGGCGGCCACTGCCCCGTTAAAAACACCTTACGCTTACGAAACAATGTTTTTTGTAGACTTGTACATTGTAATGTTTACCTCCTCAAAAAAGATTGTTTGATAAATTTTCTTTGAGAAGTAAAAAATTAAGAAACAAAAATACATTAAAGAATATAATAAAATGACTGATGATGAATGATTTGTGTAATAAGTTACCATAAATTAAGATAAAAAATGTCACTTGATTATAATGAAGTTGACTTGCAAAATGAATATTTTTTTTTAGCTCGTGAAAGTGAAAATGATATCCTGAAAAGTTTACATTTTGCTCGGATGCAGAACATAAAAAAAGTGAAAGAAAAATTTTTTTCATTCATTTTTTCAAAATTTTGAAATTAAATCAAGGTAGGAAAAAATTAAAAATACACATGGATGTACCACGTGTTTATGAACAAAAAAAATGTCCTAACAAAATTTATCTCTAAAGCCACGGTACTCCCGAAAAAAAATAATCAAGTAACGTTATTATAACTCGGAGCGAGATCCATGCCTGCGCGCGCTTGAATACGCATGACTGTGACACCGACGCAATGAATTACATGACACTAAATCAGAATTTGTTCAATCTATATGAGTGTTGGTTCATTTAAAAGATGGAAATTGTAGCTTTCCGATGTTATTTTGTTTTAAACAATACAAGCAAAGGATGGATGGGAAAAATATACTTATATATATTATCACGCCCTAATTCAATCGTCGCAATAAAAAAAATCGCTGCCCAAGGAATCACTACTTCCACATCCAGATTCTCTATCCAAGTCACTCACAACGAAAAGAACTTTGTATGTGAAAATAATTGTTTATGGAACTTTAATAATATAATATTTGAAATCCTCTACCCCAAAAACCCATAAAACGATACCCCACATCGGTAGTGGGGTGGGGGGTGGTGATAGGGGGGTGGTAGTGGGGGACAGGTACACTAAATCACAATTTTTTTCATCCCCTTTAATAAGGGGGTGGGGGGTGGTAATGGGGGTGGTTAATGCCAAAAATTTTTTTTGAGACCTTAGCTTCTCTTGTAAATACTAAATACCAATTTTATGGACTCTTACCTGCTTGATTGACCTATTTACCCCAAATTTACCCCAATTTACCCCCCAACCCTTCGACGGAACAAGATGAAAATATAATCTAGTTCTAGATCTCGTTAAAGTACATATGTGTACCAAATTTCGCACAACGTGCGCACAAAAAAAAGTTGCAGACAGACAGACCGACAGAAATTTTTTTTTTCGCTCAAACTTAAAATCTCGACGTTTCATTACATTTTAAGCCTATTTGGACAACAAAAATTTTTTAAAATTTTTTTGTCGTTACTATACTTCCACTGGACGTGGAAGTAATATAGAAAAAAATAAAAGCCCCCCAAAAAAATTCTTTCTTCATTGAGAACTGTTAAAAAGTATGTACACTTCATGATTATTATGGTTTATTAAGTTGTAATAACGTGGGTTCAAAAAAAGTACATCTCAAATCATTTTAATTTCCTTGCATGATAATTTTTTTGATAAATATATATAATATTGACGGCTGTAACTTGCCGAGAACTTGACCCATTCGAAAAAATAAAATATTACATCAAAATCAGAAATAGCGATTTTCACGATCTTATCCTTATAACTCTCTATAGTTTTGAATATACATTCTGGAACTTTTCCAATACATTAACAAATGTGGGCTTATGTGTGGTGTCTATGTATGCGTTCATAGTTATATATTTTCCCTATATACTCACTATTTATCCTCCATCTCACCAAGAAAAATGTTTAAAATGTGTAATCAGAAAGGGAAAAAAAGTTTTATTTTACTCGTTAGAACGGCTAACAATTAAGTTTGAGCGAAAAAAAAAAATTTATGTCTGTCTGTCTGTCTGTAACTTTTTTTTGTGCGCACGTTTACTCTGGAACCGTTTAAGATATTGACTTGAAATTTGGTACACGTATGTACTTTAACGAGATCTGGAACTAGATTATATTTTCATGTTGTTTCGACGAAGGGTTGGGGGGTAAATTGGGGTAAATTTGGGGTAAATGGGTAAATCAATCAGGTAAGAGTCGATAAAATTGGTATTTAGTGTATACAAGAGAAGCTAGGGTCTTAAAAAAATTTTTGGCATTAGCCACCCCCATTACCACCCCCACCCCTAATTAAAGGGGATGAAAAAAAATGTGATTTAATGTACGTACAAGAACCAAAAACCTCAAAATATTTTTTTACTTCATCCACCCCCACCACCCCCCTATCACTACCCCCACCCCACTACCGACATGGGGTATTGTTTTATGGGTTTTTGGGGTAGAAGATTTTAAATATTATATTATTAAAGTCTATAAACAATTATTTCCACATACAAAGTTTTTTCGTTGTGAGTGACTTGGATAGAGAATCTGGATGTGGAAGTAGTGATTCCTTTGGGCAGCGGTTTTTTTAGAGGTTCCATTATATGCATTTAACCACTGCACTTGGCCGCGCGAAGTGACAAAGTTACTTCACTATTTTTTTCCGGAATACTGTGACTTTAGAAAAACTGATATTTTAGTATCCCCTTTTAAAGGGGATACTAAACGCCCTTATTATCCAATGTCGGAAATAATTTTATATAAAAGAGTACCTTTATTTTAGGGTGCACTATCTGCCACAGAAATATCGGGAGACAATTTTGGTTCACCGTGTATAAAGGGTTAGTTAGCAGTGTGAGTAAAATTCAAGTTGGAAATTTAAAAATCTGAGAATTTGGAGATAGATCATCTGTACAGAGGAATGCTATTGTCGCGCCACTCGGTAATTAGACGTATTAATCAAATGGACATTTAATATTCTTGGATGCTCAAGACGTTAGACAATTTAACTGGAAAACATGGTTTGACACTTAAAATTTAAAAGCCTGCATTCAAGCCATTTAACATCACAATTTAAATAGAGTAGTTGGAAATGTAACGGTGAAAATAATTAAAAGCCAGGGTAGTACGATTATTTTGCACGCTGCACGGTGACTTGCATGCAGTCTAGAATCTTTGAGGTAATGGTGTTGCTTAGAGCACAATCCAGATATTCCTCAAATATCTTTACATCCTCTTAATGTTAAATATTTGTTAAGTTAGGAGGGAATCGAATTGAGTAAACTGCTGGCTAGGTATTTGAAATAAATTATATGATCATGTTGAGAATTTAATACATACACTCTACTTTGGTGTTACAAAAGCACAACACAGCAATATTCCACAATAATCACAACCCAAAACACACTTCATTCATGTAAAACCAAAATAAATGGTAAACATAAAAACAAGGTGACAGAAATAACCCAAGAAAACTCTCAAACTTGTGCGATTATTATGTTCTAGTTGCTGAATAATTATAATACGAGAAACTCCCATAATAGCTCAACGAAAGGACCGACCTCTCACAAATCTTATGGGAAATTAGCTTACGGTGAAATTGACCCAAATTTTGATATGTTGTTTTACTAATTCAGTAGATCAAGCCTCAATGAGTACGAGTCCCAAAAACACACCCTTCTACCTTTTTTTTGCCCCCTATTGGGGGAAAAGCGCTCGTATACATTTAACAACTACATTTCTCTAAAAAAATATTTGTATCTTTCAGCGCGGTAAAAAACCTCAGTCGTAGGATCTGACCTACATTTAGACCCTTCCACCTTTTTCCATTCTTCCGGGGGGGTGAAAATCTCTTTCACGGCTGCACAGCGGTATCTTTGAAACTATGAAACTGCTTAGTTGAACACAGAACCTTAAAAGACGGTGCAAAAATCACTTTGAAGTACCCCCTAAAGCTTTTCCACCCTTTCCGGGGGGTGAAAATCGCTTTCACGGCTTCACAGCGGTATCTTTGTTCCAAAAAAATATGAAACTGCTCAGTTGAACACAGAACCTTAAAAGACGGTGCAAAAATCACTTTGAAGTACCTCTTAACGCTTTTCCACCCCTTCCGGGGGTGATTCTCAATAAAGCGGCTGCACAGTGATAGCACATCTCAAAAGAGGTACAGCAATGACTCTGAGCCAATCTCTAACAATTTTCCAACCCCCTCCGAGGGCTGAAAATCACTTTCACTGCTGCACAGTGGTATACTTTTACCCCCGCGAGGGCGGTAAATGGTTAGGGGCAGAGTAACTGCTACACCTTTTTTTAGATGTAGTACTCATCTGAGTAGTTCCATAACTTTTTTGCCAGCCGCGCAGAGGTGAAAGCCATTTTCATCCTCCCTAAGGGGTGGAAAAGCGTTAGGGGGTACTTCAAAGTTATTTTTGCACCGTCTTTTAAGGTTTTGTGTTCAACTGAGCAGTTTCTAATTTTTTGGAACAAAGATACCGCTGTGCACCCGTGAAAGCGATTTTCACCCCCCGGGAGGGGTGGAAGGGTCTAAATGTAAGTCAGATCCTACGACTGAGGTTTTTTACCGCGCTGAAAGATGCAAATATTTTTTTAGAGAAATGTGGTTGTTCAATGTATTCGAGCGCTTTTCACACCAATAGAGGGCAAAAAAAGGTAGAAAGGTGTGTTTTTGGGACTCGTGCCCTTTGAGACTTTTGATTACTGGATTAGTAGAACAACATATCAAAATTTGGGCCAATTTCACCGTAAGCCAATTTCCCATAAGATTTACAAATAGAGATAAAATATTTTAAACTAAACTTAACCTGAGCTACTGGTTAAGAGAGGACACCACCTTCACAGTTCTTACTGAAAATACGAACATAACTTGAAAATTTGTATTTATAGCGTCTTCGAAGTTTAAATTTATATTTGCACTAGCTGCTCAAATCTTTATCTTGATTGTTATATACTTTTAGTTAACCACTAATAGGAATGTGTTTTCTCGAACTCGTTTAAACTAGCCAGAGTGGTCCCTATTTTCAAAAAGGATGACGTAAACCTGGTCGAGAACATCTTTGTTATCCCCTTTTTTGGAAAAAATCGACAATTCAAGCAGCATCTAAAATTTTGAATAACACAGTCCGATGCTTTGAGCCTACATATAGGCAGGGAGCCCCAGATATCGAAGTACCGTCAATGCGGATTTGAAAAATTCCAGTGAAAATTGACGGTAGAAAACCATACGAACAAACTGAGCCCGGTAAGACGTGGTTTTTCTTGCCGGAAGTATTTTTAATTAAATTAATTATCATTAAAAAACAATAATGTTTGACCATTTTCGTGGAAGTTGATTTCAATTAGAGCATTTTTTAGTAAATTTCATGCTCTTTCAGAAAAACCTGGTATGACAACCTCTACTCTGCCGAAAATGCCTGTCATACCTCTATTTGAAGGAGGTGATAGGTAACAAAGTTTTACCGTTATGGTGTGGAAACATTTCTTTTTACTTTTGTTCGTATTTGTGCGCTCTTTCAGAATATCATGGTATGACAGCCCAAAAACTGCCGGAAATACCAGTCATACCGGTTTATTGCATAGTTTTGACTCTCGGAATAAAAGAAGTAGCGAATTGAATAAATTTCATTTGGAGCCAATGTTTCTTGTAAAATTATTTATGTTCTGCTTTTCTTACACTCAGCACAGTATAGTGTGGAATACTATATTACAAAAGTGGGCAAACTCGGGTCCTGCGTGCTAGAACAGTATTCATGGTCTGCGTGAGAATAAGTGAGAGAGATTTGGGGTTCACTTTGAAACCCTGCATGACTTTTTCTCTCTCTAGCTCCCAAAAAGTTGAAATTTACCTATTTTTGCTACATTACATGCGCAGTACATTACAGTAAGGTCACTATTTGAAAGTCTAAGCCATCCTGTCCCTTCAGTCGGCTGTCTTGATGACTGTTGAATGTTTCAACGTTTCAATCAGTTTATTGCGTATCAGTATTTTAATATTCTTTTCGTTATAAAATTAAGAGAAATCGTTGTATAATTGCATTTTTTAATACAAGACACTAATATTGTCCACTCAGTACAAACGGTATGACGGGTATTTATATATAAAAGAAGGTCTTGTCCTAAGGTTCTAATCTAACTTTTCTGAAGTATTTTGACGCGCTGAAGCCAATATTGGACAAAAAAAGATTTTTCTACCGGCTCAGTTTCCCTCTACAACCCCTTTCATCCCCTAAAAAGGGCAAAAGATCTTGTCCTAGAATTCTCATCCAACCTTTCTGAAGTAATTTGACGCACTGAAACTAATTTTGGACAAAAAAAAAATAGGTATAAAGGGGGTGGTAGAGGGAAATGAGCCGATAGAAAACATTTGTTTGTCCAGAATTGGCTTCAGCGCGTCAAAATACGTCAGAAAAGTTAGGTCAGAACCTTCGGACAAGACTTTTTTTTTACCCTTTTTTAGGGGACAAAAGGGGTGGTAGAGGGAAACTAACGCGATAGAAAAAAATATTTTGTTAAAAATTGGCTTCAGCGCGTCAAAATACTTTGAGAAAGTTAGATCAGAACCTTGGGACAAGCAAGACCTCATTTTCGCTTTTTTTAGTGGATAAAAGAGGGTGGTAGAGGGAAATTGACATGATATAATTTTTTTTTGTCTAAAATTGGCTTCGGCGCATCAAAATACTTCAGAAAAGTTAGATCAGAACCTTAGGACAAAACTTTTTTTGCCCTTTTTAGGGGATAACAGGGGTGATAGAGAAAAAATGAGACGGTAGAAATTTTTTTCCCAAAATTGGCTTCAGCGCGTCAAGATACTTCTAAAAAGTTAGATGAGAACCTTAGGACAAGACCTTTTTTTTTTGTAGACCTGTGTATTAAACAACTAAATTTTAAAAGTAATCAAACATTTTTTACTGCTCCATTGTTTTTCACAAATTGTAATTTTTTTTCCTTGCCATAAATGTATATAAACCATACAGTTCAGTGGACAACTAAAAATGTGTAAATTGTAAAAATCAGTGGCGTAGCCAGCTGTTGGGGTGGAGGGGGCAGTCGCTTACAAGGTGGTATAACAAAAAAATGCACAAAAAATAAAACAGATTTTTATCTACAGGAGGGGTACTACGTAATAGGTTCGGCGGGTGCAGAGTGACGTTTAGCCCCCTCTAACTACACCGCTAGTAAAAACTGTTGGTTTACCAATACCTGATCTACTGGTTATCTTAGCTATATGATAACAGACTAACCATACATTTGGAATCGGATTTATATAGTACACCATTGGTAAAATTTTAACTATAAGCAAATTCAGAATGATTATTTCTTACGGAAAAATTCCAAGAGGTATTTTTTCACGAAATTTGGTACAAACCCATTTGAAGAGTTATCAAATCCAGTGGCGTCCTCAAATTAAAAAAAAATCGCTAATAAGTTTTCTTCATTTTTCTCCCCGAAAAAAGACCGCAGTAGGCCGAGCTTTTATGTTTTATAAAGTTTAATGTATCACAAGAACGCACCATTCAGAGGTCTACGTTTAAAAAAAATGATATAAGATATAATGTACCGCAAGAATGTACTTTTTAGAGGACTACATTTTATAAAATCCCGATCTAAATCAGGCAAAACAGAATGATGACGTCAGTTCAAAGATTTTTTGCTCCGACTATACGAAAGATTGTGATACTAGCAGTAAATTCATACACTCGCTCTAGGCGACAATAACCAATAGTCTCGATTTTTTCTTTACTGTGGGCTTAATATCCGTTAGCAGCACTAGACTCCTCGAAGAAGGCAAAAAGGCCTGAAAATCATAACTGATACGATGATGATTTTTTTTTAAATAATGCAGCGGTGTAAAACTCAGTTTGTGGCCATAGTACCTTGTTGTTTCTTTGAATGCATCAGGATATTAATCCTAGTATTAGGCCAACATAAAAGAATATTTGCATTAGCAAATATTCTTTTATGTTGGCCCAATACTACCCTAAGATACCATCACTCTCACTACGTGCTCCAGGGTTTCCAAACAACGCAATTTGGGACATCAATAACCTTCTCTTAAGCATCAAATCAAATGTTTTTTGTAAGGTATTAAAAAATACGCATTTGTTGTCTCAAAATAAACTCCATAATTAGATTACTTTATTATTTATTTTTCAATTTATTTCTGAATGCAAAACAAATACTTAACATAAACAGAAAGCACCGTAATTCAGTCATTTATTAAAGACTTTTAACAGACAAATATCAATAAAGGGAAAATGACAAAAGAGTATCTCACAATACCTACATCATTTGAAATTGCATTGTTTCGAAACATAATATGTACTTTGTTACAGTAGTTTGGTTTAAATAGTATTAGTTAATGATATTCCTCACTACTACATGCTTTATTAATTGTTAAAGGGTATCCCCGGTTAAGATAAGTGAAATGTCCTAAGTTTGGATTTTTAAATAAACCGGGTGAAAGTGTTACTTTGACCTCAAAACTAAGGTTTCAACGGTCTATGATTTTGCCCCCCTCCGCGGGAGGTAAAAAATGTATTTTGTGTTTTTATTTTTTTTCCAACGACAGGCTCGAGCGAATACTCTGAAATTTTCCATGAAGGTGGACTATTGGAAAACTCATTCTGGGAAAATTTTTCAAGGTCATTTAAGGTCATTAAAGAGATTTATAGCTTTTACAAGCATGAAGAAAATACAAAAATGCGATTTTAGTGCAGTTAATTATCATGTACACCAAATTTTATTCAGCCTTTTTTTACAATTATAAAACTCTAGTTTCAGGATTTTTTCCAGAATGTTTAGAGTGGTGCGCCATATTGAAAAATTCAATTTTCTCGATTTTTCACGTTTTTTTTTGCGGTTTCTTGCGTTTTACATGGAAAGCGATTTTATTACTAAAAGTAAATTTTGGGCCTCTGAAAGACGCGTATTTTGCTTTTTTTTTGTCTCCCAGCTCATTTTTTACTCAAGTTATGACGATTTTAAGCAAACAAATTAGAATTTCCACTCATTGTATCTATTTTGTGCAGTTAAATATAATATAATATATATTAATCATCGGAATTAAGAACATTGACATACTAACTACATACTCACTGAGTACTCCTATAGCACTCAGGAAGTACAGTCGAGGGAATCCACGGCGTATTCATTACACTGAAGGAAAACTTCTGCGCATCCATATTACTCGGAGAAACCCACTGCGCATCCATTCTACTCGAGGAAACCCACTGCGCATCCATAGTACTCGGCGAAACCCACTGCGCATCGCAATTTGATAACAATTCATTGTTCTATTTTTGTGTAAGAACGAAGAAAATAATTTTTTTAATTGACAATAAAGCACATGGGCGGGTATGTGTGTTAAATTTCATGCTTAAAAATATTCCTCTCCCTGTTCACCGTTGGGGAGGGGGGGGGGGAGGGGGGAGTATCTTTTTGAAATCCGTCGAATACGTGGCTCCTTATTCCTCAGAACAGCCCGTCGCTGAAATATCTCGTTTCTGACTAACGCGATTTCAGAGATACGGGTACCCTTTAGACCATCTACCACCCCGCTTTCACCCCTTCAAAAAGTGAAAATCGAAATTTCGTCTTACTCTTGTCTAATAGGTTCCAATAAAGAGTAATTCTGCCGAATTGCATGCTTCTACGTCTAACCGTTTCCGAAAAGGTTAAAAACCTCCCTGTTCACCCGTTCGGGGGGTCTCTTTTTGAAAACCGTCGAATACCTACGTGTCTCCTTATTTCCTCAGAAGAGCCCGTCGCTGGAATATCACGTTTCTGACTTCAGAGATGCGGGTACCTTTTAAACCATCTCCCACACCCGTTTTCACCCCTTCAAAAAGTGGAAATCGAAATTTCGTCTTACACGTATCAACAAAAAATATTTCTGCCAATTTCTCTAACCGTTTCCGAAAAAGCCAAAAATTTCAACCCCCTTTTCACCCTCTTTCGAAATTTCGAAAAATCACTTCTTAGTGGTTACTTACGTCATTCGAGGAACCTCTATGAAAGATTTGAAGTTTCTAGACCCAGCGGTTTGAGCTGTGCGTTCATAGATCATTCAGTCAGTCGGTCAGTCAGGGTATTCTTTTATGTTATATAGATTTAGTTGTGTTTATCATGTTATCCCCTTTCAAGCTCAAGGCTGAGATTCGCCCTTGGTTATTCCACCCTAAAATACACACGCACCACTTTGTAAGATCTATTTTTGTTAATTGTTTTCCTTCGATTTTCTATTATGAATTAGTGACAAAAAAATTTTATGATAATATTTGGCTCTTTACCTTCAAAAAAATGTCGTGACGATCCACATAATCGCAAGACAAGATCGACAAATCAAATCTTAAGTAGAGACTGGCGGTTAACAAAGTGTTTTCGTGTAAAAAAGAATTCAGATTCAAGAATTCAGTCAGAATTCCGAGATTAAAGTCGGAATTCCGAGATTAAACTCGGAATTAAAAAAAAAAATCAGTGGCCCTTCTACGCCTTCGTACGTAGACCCTTATTTTAATGCAAATTTTAATTTTGGTTACGTGAAAACAACAGCAATTTCAAGTAGAATTATTTTTATAAATGAGATACTTAAGACATTAAAAATGAATTGTATTGAAGTATTCAAAAGCGGTGAACAATATAAATGGTATTCATAATAATTTTATGCCAATAACAGTTTTATAACCTGAAAAGTTTCGTAATTCCATACTATGTTCTATAACCATGGTAGCCATGAACACTTGAATCGAACAAATTCTGTTCAAATTATCAACTAGGCACATACCTTTACTGAATGTCACTTTTAGTTCCATTAAAAAGCGAAGCACAATAATCAAACACTCAAAAATATTTCAAATTATAATAATTATGTAAACACTAACACATTAACGACTCGTATACGTTTGTTGACTGTTGACATAGCCTGTTTTCTCGCAGTGTATTATGGGTACTTAAACGTAAAAACGCAAAGCCTACCTGGTTTACTTTGATGCTTTCTTTGCAAAGCTTTTTGTTCCTTATCAATTATCACACGAGTGATACATTTCTTATTATTGAATAAATTTTAGCATGTATTATTGCTCTACAGGATGGTGTAAAATCTTGACCATCATAGTTATAATTTAAAGATATGTTAACTAATTTTAAGCTTTTTCTTTTGCTTATTTATAACATTTTTGGGACGAACTTTATTAGAATCTACAATAGCACATATTTTTACTATATCATATTAATAAAAATAGAGCATATTATTATTAACTGCCATACAAACGTAAAAATATTAAGATGTACAAAATATTGAAACTGAGTACTCACTCAGAGTTTACATAGGTTAGGATATAAGTTACTTCCACATCCAGTCGAAGTTTAGTAACGACAAAAAAAAAATTTGAAAATTTTTATTGTTCAAATAGGCTCATGAAACGTCGAGATTTTAAGTTTGAGAGAAAAAAATTTCTGTCTGTCGGTCTGTCACTTTTTTTTTGTGCGCACGATTACTCTGAAACCGTTTAAGAAGATATTGACTTGAAATTTAGTATACATATGTATTTTAAGGTGATCTGGAACTAAAATATATTTTCATTTTATTCTGTTGAAGGGTTAGGGGGTATATTGGGGGAAATGGGGGAAAATAGATAAATGGAGCAGGTAAAAGTCCACAAAATTGGTATTTAGAATTCACAAGAGAAACTATAAGGTCTCAAAAAATTTCTTGGCATTAGCCATCCCCATTACACCCCCACCCTATTATTAAAAGGTATAAAAAAAATGTGTTTTTGTGGTAGACGATTTCAACAATTATATTACTAAAGTTCCATAAACAATTATTTCCACATAGAACATTTTTTCTATGCTGTATGGCACGTCTGACAACATCGAAATTAAAATGCATTAAAATTAACATTTTAATGCATTTAGATATTCTTGATAAGACTATTATGAAACGAATTAAATTTGCATTTGAGCGTTGCCGACTGCTAATAATCATTACACAGGATAACTTTTTTTATGCTTAAATATTTTGTTTAAAGACTGGACGAGATATAAAGTAGCACGATAGAATATTGAATTGATGAAATTGAGCTTTGTCTGTCATAAAGGGTGATCGTCAGAGACATGTGACCTGTCATGTTTTGAAATAAGTACATTTTATCATAATTTTAGAGCAAAGTGTTACTAAGCTTTTCAACTAAGTACAAAAAAATACGAACGTTTACAAGATCCAAAATTGCAATATACAGTGTGTGTCTCAGGTTCAATAATAAGTAGATTTGGATGCTTGAATTCGCTTTGAAATACTATTAAGGTATTTTTAGTAAGGCTATTATGAATGCAATAAAAGTTGCAGTCCAGCGTTGCCGACTGCGATTCATTATTTAAACAAATATAAAAACTATTAGCAGCGTACTTAATGTAATTTACCAGATATTCTTTATGTTGTTTTGTGCATTTGTGCATGTGCTTTTACGCATCTTATGGAAGAAGCGAATTGGAAGGTAAATTTAATTTAATTTTAATTACATAGTTTTATAGCAACTTCTAATGATTCTTAAAAACTGACCCAAAGGAAATTGCGAATGATGCAAAATAAATGGCTGTTAAGTATCTGCCAATTTATTCATACTTTCCCAAATTGAAATAATAGCAGTTGGTGACAAGTTTGAAATGGAACTATTATAAAGAGATATATTGAAGCAGTTCAATTTTCAACGCACATCATTAATGTAAATTTACGGAGTGATCTGTGAAGTTTCCGACGTGGAAAGAATTTAAACTTTCCAAATAAGTCTGTGTCTGCAGGGCCGGATTGAATTTAAAGACATCCAAAATTACGAATTTCGTGATAAATCTAAGATACCTACAATCTACATCATAGTGAGTTCATAAAGCAATGTATAAATTCGAGAAAATCGTAAAACGTAACACAGTCTGAACAAAACATTTCCAGGTAGATTTTTTAAATTTTCTTAAAAACTGTTGATTGATTGATTGATTTACCAGCGTGCGGTAGGCATTGCTGCCACTCCCAGGTTATACAGCTGGGCCTGCTACATCCACGCTGGGTTGGACTAAGGCCATGCTTATTGCCAGCAGCGAGAACCCCATGGAATCTGTGATGGGAGGTGTAGGTATTTGTGAATGCGATACCGCATTGTGTCGTGAGGATGGTCGCGCAAACGTTAGAATCTCATTTAACTTCGTTATTTTTGGAGTTACGTAAAAGAAATTAACAATAAAAGTTATAGAATATAACACGTATTTTCCAAAAATCGTTTCCAAAAAACAATTCAGTCGCATTTCAGAGATATGAACTTTACTTTGTTTTTATTTAATGGAACACCCCGTATATTTTTACACCACTTGAAAGGCTATACAAAAATCTTATTAAGTAAATAAAATATTTTGAGGCCTTTGGTTCTTGTAAACACATTAAATCACATTTTTTTTTCACCCCCTTTTATAATGGGGTGGGGGTAGCAATGGGGGTGGCTAATGCCAAATTTTTTTTTGAGACATTTGGTTCTCTTGTATATACTAAATACTAATTTTATGGACTCTTACCTGCTTGATTTACCCCAATTTACCCCCCAACCGTTCAACGGAATGAGATGAAAATTTAGTTCCAGATTTCGTTAAAATACACACGTGTACCAAATTTCAAGTCAATATCTTAAACAGTTCCAGAGTAATCGTGCGCACAAAAAAAAGTTACAGACAGACAGTAATTTTTTTTCTCAAACTTAAAATCTCGACGTTTCACGACATTCTAAGAATATTTGAACAATGAAAATTTTTAAAAAAAATTTGTCGTTACTATACTTCCACTGGATGTGGAAGTAATAACGAAGTTAAATGAGGTCCTAACGTTCGCACGACCATCCTGTACTCACGTAAAAAATGCGCTCTTTAAATAATACTATCCAAAATGGAGGCAGCCATTTAAAAAACTTTTTATGACATCTTAACTTTCACACACATTTTTGAAAAACAATTTTTTATTCACGGAAAAAATAGAGAGATGTATTTGAAAATCAACCTGTTCAAGCAGTTTTTATCATTACGGTTGTCACTGATCTATTTAATTTTCAGGTGAAATTAAAAAAAATAATAATACATAGATTATAATATGTATAGATATTTAAAAAATTCCTAGCTGAGAGAAAATTGTTTTTTTGCAATCCATACAAAATAATCTTTATTTTGAAAATAATCTATTCTGCCAGCTGTAAACATAATCATTTTGTCGTGTTTTCTTCGTGTTTAGGTATCTTCGTGTTTAAGTGCCTTGAATGTTGCTTGAAATATATAAACTCTGTACGTATACATATATAAATTCCACTTCTTTACACATGACATTTAATTTTGCAGAAAGGCATTCTCGTAACTTGCTGCTGTAGTTGCTGTTTTCTTTTTTGTTCCTTCCGCTGTTAGTTAATTTTGAGACAATTTGGTTTGTCAGACTGTTCAGTTATTTATTGCGTACGCGCAAATACATACATCAATCACCAGTGAGCATCGCCCCGACCTCTGGCCAGTTTTTATTGACAATCTGCCTCTACGTGCATGGCTTCTATCCTTTAGATTTCAAAGTCAACAAACTTTTTGACCCACTTCTCGAAACTTTATTCATTTTTCTTATTTAAAATTCTACTCGACAGAGCCTCTAAAATTTCTAACCTTAATTGCAATAATACCTTTTAACAAGTTTATCAGCTCTGCTCCTTTAGAACTGCTACTAGAATCACTAATTAGGGAGTCACTGAACAACGGTAACACAATTCGTCTCCTGACGAAAATTCATTTCATTTTGGTGCAGAAAAATTACCACATGAGAGGCAGATAAGCTTTAGGTACTTACTCTTTTTATTTTCACACCATGAATTTACGTAATTGTAACTAGTTTCTGTATAGGCCATTTAAAAGTAACAAGAACAATTCATGAAGACAAGACCCTAAATTAATATTAATACGCAAAATAACCACTTAAACAACAATAATGTGGAGCATAGTTTTTCACTTTTTAAGCTGTCACTTTTGTAGAAATTAGAGCCATAATTTGACCCTTTAGAAATATTGACATTTACGGATTCATTGACCATGCTAAATTCAGTTTTGCTGCAGAATTTTTTTTTTCAATATGGCGGCTTCAAAATTAGGGTCAGAAGAAGCAAACAAAAAAAAGTCCTGATCCTGGAACTCGACCCGAGTAATCCAATGTATTTTTCGACGCTGAATTCGAATTCGAAAAGCCCAAACACCCACAAAATTTTAAGCTAGAGCGAAACAACACCCTTAGAATAGGGTAAAATCACCCCTCATATATGGTGACAATAATTATATGCAAAAAGTACTCCTAATGTACAATCATGGGATTTTTGAAGTTACTGATTTCAAATTTCAACATGCCAAAAGCCAAAAATTGATGCTTGGGGTGAAAATCGCGTAAAATGGGGTGTAATAATGAAAATTTTAAAAAATACTTGATTTTCGTTCTAAACTTATATTTTTAGAGGTTTTTGAGGTTGATGATTTAAAAGTTCAACATGCCAGAAGCCAAAAATGTATTCTTAGAGTGAAAATCGTGTAAAATGATGAAAAATTAAAATTTGACAAAATACATAATTTTCATTCCAAAAATATATTTCTATGTGTTGTGGTTGCTGATTTCAAATTAGAGTAAATTAGTGGTTGAAAGAGGTGTAGAAATAAAAGTTGAAGAAATACGTAATTTAGATTCTGAAATTATATTTTTAAGGGTTCTGATCTCAGAAAAGCTCATGTGCCTTCAAAGTGAATAAACAACCCTGAAATAGGGTAAATCATCCTTGATTTGCGGTAACAATACATACAAAGTAGCGCAAACGTATTGTATTTAAATATAGATTTTTGGTATATCGCAAAAGATTTTCTTCTCTGAGGTGATTAAGCAACCCCCAAAATAGAAGAAAGCTGTAGCGTACTCACTTACTTTACTTAGTTATATTTATTTTATAGCATATATTACTATAGAAGCCACTCTAAAACGAAGCAAGGCTAACCCATTTCAGGATTTATAAATTGATATGAATGAATGGTAAAGAATATCAAAACAAGGGAGAGGGTTAGGTTTAATATTTAACAGTCATCTCCCTAAATAATTGCCGAACAACTACTCTTAGATTAGGCTAAAAAATACCCCTGTTCTTGCAAAGAATATACACCATCACACCATCATAGAGTACATAAATATAAAAAATTACATAAAAAATGAAGATTTGAAAGTTTGGAATTATGTAGAACTAGAGTGACTTAAAGTCCACCCCTTTTATCAAAGTACACATGTGCCTTCAAAGTGAATAAACAACCCTGAAATAGGGTAAATCATCCTTGATTTGCTCTAACAATACATATAAAGTAGCGCAAACGTATTGTATTTAAATATAGATTTTTGGTATATCGCAAAATATTTTCTTCTCTGAGGTGATTAAGCAACCCCCAAAATAGAAGGAAGCTGTAGCGTACTCACTTACTTTACTTAGTTATATTTGAGGAGCCTAGAAGACAAGGGATATAAGTGACAAATTGAAATAAAATGGGTTAAGTTCACTAAAGGTTAACAAAACATGCATTCTGTTTGGTGGCTTGAAGATACAAATGATTTCAAACCCAGTGCTGACATCTGTTGACAAATTACTTAGACACTTTACCATATCTGACTTTTGATTGAAGCACAAGGAATACAACCAAGGGCAGAATACAACCAAGGCCAGCAAAAAAATTCCCATAAAATTTAGATGTCTGGTTGTTTTACAAAGATATTCATTTAGAAAATGACATTAGACTGTATGAATCAATGTTTAACCGTGGAAAATGTAATACTCGTTTCCTTTCGATTACTGTTAATCTTCAAGTTTCAACTCTATTATCTCCAATGTAAAGTTCTGATACTTATACCCCTTGTCTTCTAGGTTCCTCATTTATTTTATAGCATATATTGCTATAGAAGCCACTCTAAAACGAAGCAGGACTAACCCATTTCAGGATTTATAAATTGATGTGAATGAATGGTAAAGAATATCAAAACAAGGGAGAGGGTTAGGTTTAATATTTAACAGTCATCTCCCTAAATAATTGCGGAACAACTACTCTTAGATTAGGCTAAAAAATACCCCTGTTCTTGCAAAGAATATACACCATCATACCATCATAGAGTACATAAATATAAAAAATTACATAAAAAATGAAGATTTGAAAGTTTGGAATTATGTAGAACTAGAGTGACTTAAAGTCCACCCCTTTTATCAAAGTACACATGAGTGTAAAAACTACCCTTATTTAAAAATAAAATACATGATTACCATTAAAATATGGAAAATGTGGAAGTTTTTGATTTATAACTTATTGAATAGAAACTAAAGTGACTTTAACCCCTCTCATGAACTTTATTTTTATAATTGGGTGGTTTTCCTCTATCTAGGGGCTCCTTAACCACCTCAGAGTAGAAAATCCTTTGCCATATATCAAAAATCTACATTTAAATACAACACCTTTGCGCTTTTTAACTACTTTTTGCATGTATTTATTGTTACCACAAATCAGAGCTGATTTACTTTATTTTCGGGTTGTTTATTCGCTAAAGACTTAAAATTTTGAGGGCACATGGGCTTTTGTGAGATCGGATTAGAACTTGAACTCAACAAGTTCAAAACCCCTTAAAATATAATTTCAGAATCTAAATTACGTATTTTTTCAACTTTTTATTTCTGCACCACATCCAACCACTAATTTACTCTATTTTCAACCTAAGAATAAATTCTAGACTTTTGGCATGCTGAAATTTGAAATCAGCAACCTCAAAAACCCCTTTTGGAAAGAAAATAAATAAATAAAGAAAGAAAGTAAATAAATTTTTGGCTTCTGGCATGTTGAAATTTGAAATTATCAACCTCAAAAACCCCTAGAAATATAAACTTTCATTTTTACTCCTCTTTCAACCCCCATTTTACTCGATTTTCACCCTAAGAAACAATTTTTAGCTTTTGGCATGTTGAAATTTGAAATCAGCATCAAAAACCCTAGGATTGTACATTAGAAGTACTTTTTGCATGTACGTATTATCATCATGTGAGGGGCGATTTTACCCTATTCTAATCGTGTTTTTTCGCTCTAAAAATACATTGGGCTACTAGGGTCGAGTTCCAGGATCAGGACTTTTTTTGTTTGCATCTTCGGAATCAAATTTTGAAGCCGCGTAAATTTTGAAACGAGACGAAGTAGCAGTTGGGCGTAGCCGAATGGGAATACCAATTTGATACAAATTTCACTCCAATATTACACAATACACTATTAGGTGGTACTAGTGGTACTCTTTTTATTTTTATAATATTTACAATCGGCAACGTCCGACAGCAACTTTAACTACACTTTTAAGTAAAATTGATGTATCACCTAATCTTTGTAATGTTTGTTCCAACCTGAGAGACATACTGTATATTATAGTTTCGGTATCTTGTATGTCTTCTAATTTTTGTATATTTAATGAAAAACCTTAGAAACAAATACAAATATTTTTTTCTACGGTTATTGACATTTTTGTCAGATCGATATACCTATTAAATTGAACCAAATTGGCGTAATCATATTTACACTTACTGAAACGATTTGTATATTTACAAAGATCAGAAAATTGTCAATTATAAAATAAGTTTCCCACGAAACAGTTTTTTCGGTCGTTTAAAAGAAATCTATTTCCAATATCTACATTTTATATACCTTATATTTGATCTAGGTAATGCATAGATAGATTTTATTTAAACATGTTTTATTTAGGGCGTTTTTGTAGTTTGGCGGCAGCTGAGTCAATGTCGTGTCGATTTAGAGAAATTGTGGTATTTTTTAGCATGTGTGGTCGAGCCCTGCACATACGGCGCCTCACCTAAGTAGAACCAGATGAGAAATGCTAAGATATGAACCTATGATATTAGGAAAGAACGTCACGTATTTCGGCTACGCAATACAAGTGATGAACAGCACGTGATAAGCAGAATGAGGCTCACAGAAATAGCTACAATCGTGTTACTACTTCTCTAAAATTTTAAATTTCATGTGTCATTAACGCCATTTTTGCAGTCACTTTCTGTCATAAATAATTTTACAGTATCATTTTATTGTATTCGCAAAACCGAAATTTAACATTTGCAATGTTTTTTCAGAAAATACGTTTTTTTACTCGCAAAATAATATTAAGTAGTGCAGTCACCAATTTTAGTATAATAAAGATTGGGATAATGTATTTTTAACTAATCCAAATTCTTTTAATAGGCTCATGATTCTTAACTATTTACCAAAAGATGTGTTATGGTTTGGAGAGTGTATTACCAGATACATCCTTAATGTCTTGAAACCAGGCAGATGGAGAATGGAATTTTCTATAAAGACAATGCCCCACGCTGCAGTAGAGCATAGGCTAACACTAGATGTTGGCAAGACAGTTTATCCTTGACGGTCATCATCAAATTGAACTAGTAGATGTAGGATATGATCTAATTTATCCGGATCATGCCAAGAAGAATTATGAAATATACCAAAATCGGTAGATATTTAACTTTCCGATTTGAATTTTCTTTTGAAGTAAATTGTTACTTATTTAAAGTGGGTCATATATGTTTCTGCTTGCACTATGTGTTGTAATAAATGAATGTATAGAGAATAGTGAGGTTTATCATTCCACACTCCAAATAAAGGCATTGTAATGCAAATTACAATCAATCTTGGAGTATAGTCTATATTAATAATCATCTGAATTGTATTTAGGTTCGCTTGATAAAAGCCATACATAGGTGTACATAATTTACTTTAGATAAGTTGCATACGTCCCATCTCAGATCTGCATTTTCTCTATTACCATTTGCCTTTTCGCCTTTTGGTATTTGATTGTTATTATTAAAGCGATATAGACAATTAATTATGTCTGGTTGTGCGGATTGTATTTGATGTTAAAGACATACTCACACATTAATTAGTTCAAATAATAGTGAATAGGACATAATTCTGCTGATAGTAATAATAATAAGTAAGACCATCACATCGACTGCAAAGAAGCGACACGGAAATCTCTGCATGGCATAGGAGGACTACAAAAAGGCGTTTGATAGCGTTCTCCACCCTTGGATTGTTGAGTCCTTGAAAACTTACCGTGTGTGTCCAACAATAACAGAATTCGTGGAAACCACAATGAAGAATGGAAAACCGAAATGTGGCTCTATCACTTAAAAGGTCACATAAGAACAGGGAACATGCAAATTGAAAGAGGAATATTCCAGGGAGACTCTCTCTCGCCTTTACTGTTTTGTCTGGCACTCGCCCCCCTCTCAAACCAACTAAACACAAAGAGAGTTGGCTTCGAAATCAGTGGCAACAATAGAGTAAATCATCTCTTCTATATGGACGACCTGAAGTTGTTTGAAAAGAATAAAGCTCAACTAAAGCAAGAGCTGGGTATCAAACCAGCAGTAGACAAAAAGGCGTCCATGCAGTGGTTGAACGATTTGGGCTTGAAGAGGGAAATGGAATAAGTTTAATAATATCAGCTTGGGCCAAGCATTAAACACCAGATACCACCAGAGGTTGATTTTGAAACAGCCTGTAGTATGTGCGGTCTAGCACATGGGTTATGGGTTATGTGCCAGTACTTTGATGTACCAGTACCGCAAAATATTATGAATACACCCCCGAGAAGGTTGTCAATACCAACGATGTCACAATTATGTGGGACTTGCCGATTATAACTGACAGAGAGATTCGCGCGAATCGACCAGACATCGTCGAACATAATAAAAAGGAGAAATTCTGTTTACTGATTGATGTGTCCATCCCAAATGATGCCAATGTGATGCTCAAGGAAACGGGGAAGTTGAGCAAGTACAGAGATCTCCAAAATGTATCGTCGCTAAGTCTATGATAATAATAATAGATTTATTAGAGAAAAAATGCTATTTCTTTAATCTAAAGGGAGAAGTTTGCTTAAGACGATCCAACCAACCGGCAAAGCAACCTTCTAGCTACACTTTGAAAACTGCCATGGAATTCCAATGTCTTCAAAGCGTACCTACAATGTTGGCTCCAGCAGACAAGTTCACTTTTACAGGTTCGATATGGCAATCTTCAAAGTGTACCGATAAGGTCGACGAACCAACCAACCAACCAACCAACCAACCAACCATCTGTAGGCTCCTTTAACAGATACTTTACCACGTATACCCTTAAAAACATAATACGAAGAATTTTTGTATTAAGAAGATACTTATATAAAATTAATGAAACTTATTGAAATGACAGTAACATAAATAATAATAATAAAGTGATTAGACAATAAATAACAAAGTTACATATTTACATAGCATAAAATAAAATTGTCTAAATAAGATAATGGATCCATAGTTATACACCCCGGCATGCAGTACACATATATTTCACATAATTTAACACAAAATCACACACAATGTTGAATAACATTTTTAAAAATTTTATACTTAAAATTTTTTTTTGAAAGATGTTTTAAATAATTTTCAGGCATATTTTAATTTGATATAGCGTTGAAGGAAAATAGCAGTACTATGTTGTGGCATGGTAAAAATATTAGTAGATCTTATATTTACATTATGAATATTTCTTCGTTTGGGGCGGCGAGCGTAGATGCGTCTTCACTGTGTATGTATCTCGATAATCTAGTGAAGCAACGTGCAGCGCGGTTAGTACTTGGATGGGTGAAATCCATCTTGGGAAACACAGCGATTATATAGTGGATATATCATCATATATCATCCTTCGCAGGGGATGTAAAGCAGGCGGTCCCTTGTCTATTAAATGTTAGGTAAGTAAAAGATCCCTACTCTTCTTACGAGAAGAGGTTCGGCAAAATTTCCAGGTTGGAGGTAGCTCATCTCCTGGCGTCAGTGATTGGCCCTGGTAGCGGAAATAGGCCGACGTTAAATAAATAGATAAAAAAAAAATATATATATATATATTTCTTCGGCTTTTTGCTTAAGATAATTTGGTATAGAAGTAACAAGAACTCTATAAACAAACGTGAGCAGGTGATATTTGTGGGTATTTTTGAAGTGAAGCCGTCCAAGTTGGTTATGTTTCGTGAAACATACTCAATTTTTGTTTTTGATCCAAAAATATACCGAATACAGGTATTCTGAATTTTTGTAAACGATATAATGCATTGTTATGTGTTTCAAACCTCTAGAGACACATAGAAAAATTTAGAAGATTACAGACATCCTCTTGAGCATTGTAGAATGTGCTGGAATGTAGTAGAAAGATCCAGAACCAATAACCTGGGTATATAAAGGAATGACAACCTGTGTGTGGGGACAGTTTGAGTTTGGTTGATGTACAGTTCAGACGGTCAGAGAGTGAGTGTTTAGTGTTACTGTTGTAGAACCCTCCAGAATCGACCTAAATCGAAAGCAGAATGAAAATTTGACTTAGGCAAAAATTTCATTTAAGGACATTTATGAGAGTCTAAGGGACTACAGAGCCACAGACCAGTCCATAAGGACCGTTATGAGTTCTATAAGGCATAAGAAGTGACCAGGTGAAAATTCGAAGAAACACCAAATTTTCACTTAGGAAAATATGTTTTGGTTCAGGATATGAGAGTGAAAGTATATAGTGGCAAGGATTTAGGAATAATATACTTTTTCAAAGGTTCAACAAGTTGGACTTTGAAGAAAATAACATTTTTTAAAAGTACGCCAAAAATGGACTTGAAGATTAATTTTTCAAAAGTACCTCGAAGCTAGTTTAAAAAGTACTCCAAAAATGCACTTTGAAAAATATTAAAACATTTTCCATTTTTATTCCTCCACCAAAGACATTGTCCATTGAGGCACGGTCATTGAATGTCCTGTTCTAAAGATTGAACATAAAATTTTAACGATGCAATGCATCTAAAAGGCGAAACCGACGATCGTGACAAAGACGACGTAGCGCCGATAAGCAAAAATTTGATAAAAATCAATGCACATGCACAACTGCATAGGGGCAAGTAAGTTGTGGACTGGTCGAACGCCATCAAACTTATGCAGTAATAAGTCATCATGAATGTGTTTTATTACGTGAACTGCCACGATACGAGAACTTTAAAGCTAAGTAGTCTCTAGCGAAACTAAATTTTTTAGTAAAACTTTTTTAAGTTAAAATCAGTGAGCCGTAATTATGAAATTATATAGAGTTTAAGACATCTCTAAAAAGCTTGCATTTTGATTTTGAGAAGGTTTGCATAAATCTTTTCTACCTAATCGATCGTTAGCGTAAGCGCTCTCACATGTATGGTCTGAAAGCCATTGCCTTAATTGGGGAAGGCGAGATTCTTAAAATAAGAATTTTGCCATAACCCTTTTGTGTATAACCATATCTGTTAAATAAATGGATTCTTTGAACTAATTGCATCTTAATTGATCTTGAGACTTCCCTGGAACTTTCGTATCGAGAACCGGATGTGTTGAGTTAACTCTCATTAACACTTGACCATCTGGTTGCCTTACGGAGGTTTGATAAAGATTTTTGATGCATTTTTCTCAGAAATTAGTGCAGCCTTGATCCATTACTTGGCTACCGAAGTGTATTTTATCTCGAACCCGTCTGGGAGTAGAAGAACGGGGCAGAACACGACTGGCGCCCCTAACCAAATAAATCAGTGTCGCGTCATTTGACGCCCGGTAGTGTGTTCTTCTACATTACCCTGGTGTTATAATTTCCGGATCCACGATACAGGGTGTTTACAAAACCAGACACGAAAAATGCACAACAATATCATAATTAAGATTAGATAAAACTAGGAATTCAAACGTTTTTCCTCATTTTATAATTAACTGTGTACATCGGCATAAATAAGTACAATGTTTGTTTTTAAGTAATTTGTTAACACGTGTTATAAATCCAAGTTTAGGTTAAAAAATAATACAAAAAATTTCCAAAATTGGCAGCTTATGACTATCTAATAAAATATATATATTTTCACACAGCATTTGGTGATGCATATTTTGAATAAAAATCATCACTGTTGATTTATTTGAATTTATCTTCAAATCATGTTTTATAGCAAAATTGTAAATCTGTTTAAGTCATTATTTATTAAGTTTGTAGCTGCACGGCAATTATTAGGATCGAATGAGAAACGAAATTGTGTGCTTGCACAGCACAGGGCTGTATATATACAAACACGTCTGCAGTGTAGAAGAGGTAAAGAGGAGGCCCCAATACGGAGCCTTGAGGTACATCTGATGATTGTAACTGTTTACGAGAATAATTATTTTCAATGAAACCTCTCTGACTGCAATCGGCAAGATAAGATTTAAATTTAATTATAAATTCAAGTCAACCTCTTACAGTCAAAGTTCATGTGGAAATAACGAATGAATTAATATTTCAGAATTTTAGTCATATGTTCTTTTTATGAACAAATTTATATAAAAATATTTATTACTTGCTATTCTGAAAAGTCTGAGGCGTGATGGTTTAAAATAGTTATATATGAAGGTCCTTTGGAGCGACAATAATTCCCTACGATTTAGTTTAATTCCATGTGTTGTGCACGAAAAACAAAGCCATATTTAAAGTTCGCGAGACAATATGGCTTTATTTTAAATTTTAGAAAGGGTTTTATTCTGAATATAGATACATTTGTTATAACCAGGACTGAGCAGAACCGAGCTATAATACTAAAATTATATTATAATATTAGGCGCGACTATATATTATCCCAATATGGCTCCGTTAGTCGAACTTAAAACGAGGTCTTCTTTATTGAGATATGTAATAATTCCGTAGAGTTATTTCACTGTAATAAAAGTAGACGGAAATTGAACGTATTTCTTTCTAGCTGTATTGTAAAAGTTATAAAAAGAGTAGGAAATTGAACATTATTTCTCCTGTTACAGAATTTATGCCCTGCGATTTTAATAAAATTATATTTGGTGATAATATGTTATATAGTCATATACTGTATTATGGTTTTAATTAAGTTAGAACTTGGTATTTAATTTAAAAAAAATTTAAAAGCACAAATAACATTTTAATTATCACTTACAAGAAATACCCTTAATCATATTTCCAACAGTGGACAAAAAAATGTTACAATTAGTGTTGCTTTGTGACTACACAGAATCAAAGATTTTTCAAGAGAAGGAAGGAGACGAACCAAAACAATACCAGGGCAAAAAATCGTCAACTTTCTAGAGAGCATGAAACCGCATCTGAACACTGAAAAAAAAACTTCAAGAAGGTTCTACTAATTGTGCGAGACGTGTCAACAAAAGAGAGCTCGGCCAATGGAGAAGAATAAATAGGTGCTAAGGCTTTCGCGGAGCTGGTGATCTGGCTGCTGGTTTCCGGTCTTCTTCCGCGTGGACTTGGTTGAGTGCTTGACGTTGAACTTCAGAAGAAGACCACGATAAGATGGTCGATGCGTCAAGCACTCAACCACGTCTACACGGAAGAAGCTCCGGAAACCAGCATCCAGAATACGAAATAGGCTTACTCCTTAAGAACGACGAATAAATTGAAATACTTAGGAACCAATCTTACTAATCAGGAAGAGAGTATTTTGTTAAAGATGGAGAAAAACTTTCTGCACAAAAAACAAAGTGCATAAAATTTTCTACAATTTTATTCCTATACAATATTTGGATAGGAGTTACCATTTTCCAGATAAATGATTCAGCTTTAAAAATAAAATATAAAATTCAATATAAAACGTAATACTACGGGAGCCCACCCTAACTATCCGTGCACCCCCTGATCCTTGGAGACAATGTTTTTCATAAAGATTAAAGCCTAAGGGACAATTTAAGACATGTCCTAAAAAAAACTGGCTGTACTTTCAAAATGTCTGTTTAAAAAAAATGCAAATATTGTTTTTGTCATTTAACACAAAAACTAAAAAAGATGGAGAAAAACTTTCTGCATAAAAAACAACATTTTCTACAATTTTGTTCCTATACAATATTTGGATAGGAGTTACCATTTTCCACATACCATTGTTACCGTTTTCGAGATAAATGTCTGGAAATTATAATATTATTATTATTATTAATTTTTTTCAGTTTATTTTATTTTTTGTTATGTTAATAATATAAAGTTATATAATACGCCTTACAATAATTGTCACAGTTATTTCCTCTAAGTGATTTACTGATATATGAATTTCCATGTTTTCTTAATTTTGGACTCATTTATCTGGAAAATGGTAACTCCTGTCGAAATATTGTATAGGAACAAAATTGTAGAAAATTGCACGTTGTTTTTTGTGAAAAAAGTTTTTGCCCATCTTTTTTAGTTTTTGTGTTAAATGACAAAAACAACATAGGCAACCGTCGTTTTTAACATATGGCCGCCATTTTGAAAGTATAGCCAGTCTCTTTTTAAGACATGGCTTAAATTGTTCCTTAGGCTTTAATCTTTATGAAAAACATAGTCCCCAAGGAACGGAGGGGTGCACGTACAGCTAGGGAGGGCTCCCCAACTATTATAATTTAAGCTATGAAACTTTGTCGTATAATTTTTTCCATCTTTTTAGTTTCAATTTGACAGCTTTATCTTTAACGGTGTTTTAGTAACTCTACAGCTCTTTCAACCACGCATTTCTCTACAAGAGATTGTTCTTGGGTCACCTACTACACTTTTCCCAAATAGAATCCATTAAGAAATCCAAAAATTAAAACAAAACAAATTAAAATAATCTCCAACATACATTAGTTCACAAGTTCAAAGATGTGTTAGTTCTTGATAAAGCTTGTAAAAATATGAGTGACGGCTCATTGGATTCGGAATGACGTCTAGAAAAATGCGCAAAACTTTCAAACCCGCATATAAACAATTGCAAAAGTTATAAACAAATTAAGATTGAAAAAATAACGAGCTTCGTTTTTTAAAAATGACTCCAAAACCCTTAATATTTAAGAAATTTAAAAAAAAAGGTTCTTGAAGAGGAAGAAATTTTCAATAGAAAACTCACAACTCCCGGTATTTTATCTCTATCATTAATAATTTTAATTTAATGTTGAAAATGGGGCTCCGCGCGGCGAACGCTAAGCCGTTACGATGCTTTGAAACGGGCCGTAATAAGTAAAAAGATTTTTTTATGTTATTAAATATTAATTTAAAAATTTTAAAAAACTATGGTATTATTTAGACACTTAAAGTAACAACATCCAGTTGGAAAACATTTTTTCCAGATTTTTCATAAAATGAGCCTATTGTTAATTAACAATTTTTTTTAGAGTTTACGTTTATATTTCAAGTTGGATAATTGTTAAACAAAAGCCACTAAAATTATTTTGCTTCTATACTTTACTGGTTTATGACATTGCGATGTTTTTAACATGTTGACTGCCAAGACAATTTTGAAGTTTTCATCCTGAGGCCGATGCTGTTTTATTACATGTTTCTGTTCATTTTCTTTCACTATATTTCATAAAAATTAAAACATAAAGTAGAGTTTTTGAAAAAAAAAAGCTTAAAAAGCTGGTCTCATAGAACTAGGACAATTCTACTTTTCATCGAGAAAAACAAACCACGATAGACCAAGATCAAGAGGATATACATAACCATCATACTGCCAACGATAACATATGGAGTTAAACGCGGCAACGGCAAAAGAAAACAAACGAAATCTGAGAAGAGTTAAAAAGGACAACGTCCAACTACCAGCAAAAACAATAATACTAAAGAAAGGACATAAAACGTGGATATTCATAGGAAAACAATTTCAAGAAGGATAGAAATGTGAGATTGTAGAAGAACCTAGCACACTGCGTCTGAGCCAGTCGCGTTCTCCCTTGTGCTTATGTGGTCTTCCACTCCCAGGCGGGTTCGAGAAAAGAGATATTTTATAGACAAGAAATAGGCCAAGGCTGCACTCACCATAGATTATTAACCACGCTCTATCCAAAGTAAAAAATTGGTTTTTCTCTCGATACAATCTTACTTATTTACCTAATGGTAATGGATTTATGCTTAAAGATCTCTGAATTATTTTGATGCAAACGTTCACATAATACCATTTATTATTTAGGTTTAAATTAAGTACATTAAAATTATGCAATATCCTATCTAATAAATCATATAATTTGAATTGAATCGCCTCCCCCAAGTAAAGCAAGGTCGACCGCCTCTTCTAGAGAGTGTTTATAATGCTATCATGCAATGGAGAGCGTGTGCTAACAATCGATTTGGTAGAAAGGATGCACACAATTTTCCTTAAAATTGATGAAAGCATTTTGCTTGGATTTTTATTGTGGCTGACTTGAAATAATATAAAAATATTTTACTTAAAAAATTTTGGGCCGCTTTAAGGTTCTTATTCGTGATTATATCATTCACAAGAACGAAGTTCCAATTGCGTTCAACTATATATGAGTAGCTTATTTTGTATATACTAAATACCAATTTTATGGGCTTTTACCTGCCTGATTTACCTATTTACCCCAAATTTACCCCAATTTACCCCCCACCCTTCGACGGAACAAGATGAAAATATAATCTAGTTCTAGATCTCGTTAAAGTACATATGTGTACCAAATTTCAAGTCAATATATCAAACGGTTCCAGAATAAACGTGCGCACAAAAAAAAGTTAGACAGACCGACAGACAGACAGACAGACAGACAGACAGACAGACAGACAGAAATTTTTTTTCTCTCAAACTTAAAATCTCGACGTTTCATGACATTCTAAGCCTATTTGAACAATAAAAATTTTAAAACAAATTTTTTGTCGTTACTATACTTCCACTGGATGTGGAAGTAAAAATAAACGGCCACTGTTATTAAAAGTAATTAAAATTAATGAACAAAATTTTGTTTACTTACAAGAAGTACTTTGTTATACAATAAGGTTTTTTTGCGAATAATAAACTAAAATTATGATCGTATGTACATATTGTCTTTTTTGTCTCGTGTAGGATTATGCCTTAATCAAAGCACATACTTTGAAACTTATCAATTTCAAGCAAATTAACAACTTCCTGGGAAAGTGATCCTTTAAGTTTTTTCGGCAATATTCTGAAAAAATTAAGCAATGGACCGCTTGTTAACAATAACATGTGTATTAAATCTCTCATGGTGTTAATTCGAGATGTCTTCCGAGTACTATGTTCTCTGAATCTTTTCGCATCTTTATGGCGGGATTCTTGAGCCTCCTTAAACATTCTTCTTAGAGACACTACACAAGATTTAATGATCTCCGATCCATGGATCAGTACTTTATGTAAAGTGATTGGCATATAATACCAGTTATACTTTTCTATGTACAATTTTGCAGTATCAGTATTTTAAAATAGTTAATGTTGGCCTGACATTGCTTCCATCTTCTTACAAACAGTTTGCTCCAACATTTCCTTTAGTAACCACTAAGTGTAATTAAGTAATTATATATCGATATACAGCAAACGTCTTTTCACTGTGTGGCGTTTCTGTATGCCAAACTTCAAACAACTCTCGTCGGGCTCTGTTGCTGGCATAAACTAAAATGAAAATAACAGGAAGAGTTGTAAAAAGCAGAGCATCTTACTAGATAGCTTTTGAAATCTAAGGACTGTGGATTAATATGCATAGGAAATTCGAAGGTTCCATGAAGTTCCACAAAATATAAGCTGTGTCAAACTTTTCATTTTTATTATTTTTATTTCCGATTAATTATTGTCCAACAGCCGAGAAAAACGATAATGATTTCAACAAATAATATATAGTATACTAGAACATACCGTGACTAGTAGGGTCCATAATAAAAAGTTTTCACTTTTCTCTTTAAACACATGTAACAACAGCAGTTAAAAAGAAGTGACTGATCCGAGTTGAAAATGGGTGAGTTTAACTAGTTATGTTTTTATTAGGCCACTACTTATATATCGAATATATACAAGCAAATACTTCTACCTGTGTACGACAGTCTATCGTTTTCGAAAGGCTTATGGTGGGTAATGACGTCATCCGGCGCTACATGAGTCGAGCACTTTTGATAAGCTAAATCCGCTCTCCGAACCACTGCGCGTCGCTTCGTTAAAATTTTATATTCATTCTTTTGAATGATATTTGCAATGACTGTATCTCCACTTTCATTGTGTTTCGTGAAGCTATTAAAGAGTTAAAATATTCACAATATTACATTTTTGGTGTACTTCTAAAAAAGTATATTGTTTTTTTTCCTTGTCCATACAAATATTTTTCAAGTTCAACTTTGGCGTACTTTTGAAAAAGAATAATACATCTTTTTCTTTGACCAAAATTATACATTTATTTTTGGTACATTTTTCCATGACCACAATATACTTTTACTCCCATGGCCTGGACATAAAATTTTTAGACGTGGGCGCCACGTGTTGTACCTTTTCTTGTCCTTGTTTAGTTATGCTCTCTCTCCCTCTAAAATGTCTTTAAATGAATTTTTACCCAAGTCGAAAGTTTCATCTAGTCTTCGACTTACATCGAATTTGTAACAAGATCATGCCATACGTAGATAACAATTGAGAGGATTATGAACAAACTAGGAAAGAATCAAGCACACTGCGATGAACAGCAAGGCAAATATGGATAAAATAAAGAAATTGCACAGATATATGCTCTGCCGGAATCAGAAAAGAAAGAAACAGAAGACTCAGAAGAAGAAATCTAGAAGCAAAAACACGAAAAGTGTAGCATAAATACTCTATTTCAGAACATAATGCAGCAACGCATCTCACAAACACTTTCCATCACTTCCACCACTTTCCATCAGATATTCCTGTCCCATGCGGCACATGGCTCTAGGTGCCGACAACAAGCATGGCCCAAATGCAACCCAGCATAGACGTAGCCGGTCTGGCGGTATGTTTCCAGTGTGTGACAGCAATGCCTACCGTGCACTGGTAAATACAATCAATTAAAATAATTTTAAACGTGATATATCACGCTTGAGTATCGATTTTTTTTGGGATTTGATTATTTTGGATCCAAGAAAGTTCAGAATTAAGCACTGATTAAATATGTAGTCGGTCAGAAACTTAATGAGGCATTCTTTAAGTCAATAGTGAATACCCAATTAAAAAAATATTTAAGGGTTAAAATTAAATTATATCCGGAAGATTGTCGATACAAAATTCACAAAACAACAAAATGCGCTATGCGCTTAGAGAAAGATAAAACATAAGTATTTAAACGAAAATGAGATTCCTATACTCCGTTAATTATTCTGTAAATGACTTGAGTGTTCAATAAGAGTACCATATGGCAGTGGTCACGTGTTTCTTGTTTAGTTAAAGTCTTTTTCAAGAACCCAAGTATTTTCTTTAACTGCTTAACGTGAAAGGATCCTTCATTCCAACATTTGATGCATGGAATTGTTGACAGATATTTTCGTTACATGGTTATTCCTTAACTTCCGGGATCTGGTTTCAGCTACTCAACGATTTTAACCAAAAGAAATTCAGAAAGAAACACCCATAAGAATCACTTTGTTTACAAAATCGAATATCATCAGTACCAATTTAAATATAAATTATAAGCACCCTGCTAATCCTCTCTTTACACATTTAAAAAATATCTTTACCTATGTCCATTACAGAATAAATTTATGGTAAGGTTTCTCTCTAAAGCTTAATAATTAATAGCTGTACAATTTACCGTATTACATATTTAATTTTCATTTAATTTAAATGTAATTCTAAAATTCTGCTTTCATCTGAATGCTAACTTTGCACATTAAAAAACAAAAAAGCATGTATAAACCACTGTCTATGGTAACCAAACATTTTGCCTAAAATTTCTAATAAGAAATGTTTTGTATGTGTAATAGAGATGCATATATACAATTAAATATTATTGCTTACTTGCTGAACTTGTTTATTTATTTATTTTTTAAAGAAAAAGATTTTCTTTATTTTTCTTTGAATGATTCTTGGCATCTTGAAATATCACTCACTCACTGAGTTATCAGGCGCCTGGAGCTAACGATGGGGTTCTTTGGCTTTCAACTTAGTGTACGTAACACATAAAAGTAAAACTCCGAGGGAACAGAAACCCACTACGTCCACGTTGTTGTTCCTGGGTAACGCTAAAAGTAGTTTCTTGAAAAAATTCAACGCTATCTATCACGAATGAAAAAAATTGTTTCAATTAAAACCTACACGTAAAATCTAATTTTGCAATGAAAAATATTGCTTGAATGTTACCCCCACCCCATCCCCAGGGGGTGGAGAGGGGGTCAACTATTATCACTGGATAGGTTTTTTAAAAATATTGAACACGTATTTTTTTAATTTTTCAATCTAAACTGTATTTCTCGAGAATTGCGAAAAATCTATTTTTTGGCGATTATCACGCCATCCACCACTAATCAAAAAAAGTTTCAGACAAAATATTTTGTAACGTAGAATCATCTGCAAAAAATGGGGGTTTCCATTTAAGACTTTAAAGTTACCGCACCTCACCCCCAGGGGGTAGGGGGTAGGGACTCGAGCTTGGTATCATTGGATAGCTTTTTTTTACAATATTCAACACATATTTTTTTGTTTTTCGATCCGATGTATATTTCTCGAGATGTTTGACCGTTCCGGGATTTTTTATTCACCCGGTATGTGTTCTATGCGGACCGGACCAGTCGTATAATTACGACTGAACCTTCTTAAAGGTAAGTTGTTTAATCGTAAATTATAACCATCCTGATATTCCTATCTTTACACAAAATTTACTTGTTTGTTTAAAAAAAATATCTTTATGTTCATTACAGAATTAATTTATAGTAAGAAGGTTTCTCTCTAAAGCTTAATAGCTAATGCCTACTGTACAATTTATTGTATTTTTATACAATTACACCAACGATATAGAGAGCACTATCTACAAAGTTTAAAATTATATTGTTATTATCTTTTTAAGGAGAACATACAGCGGGCGCATTCACATGTAAATGATTATCAAATTCCCTGTGCTGATTGGACGATGTTCGCTTTCGTCTTAGTGGAATCAAATTAGGTCTAAAAACCGCTGCCCAAAGAATCACTACATCCACATCCAGATTCTCTATCCAAGTCACTCACAACCAAAAAACTTTGTATGTGAAAATAATTGTTTATGGAACTTTAATAATATAATATTTGAAATCCTCTACCCCAAAAACCCATAAAACGATACCCCACATCGGTAGTGGGGTGGGGGTGGTGATAGGGGGTGGTAGTGGGGGGTGGATGAAGTAAAAAAATATTTTGAGGTTTCTGGTTCCTGTACATGCACTAAATTACATTTTTTTTTCATCCCCTTTAATAAGGAGGTGGGGGTGGTAATGAGGGTGGCTAATGCCAACCTCAGGTTCTCTTGTATATACTAAATACCAATTTCATGGACTCTTACCTGCTTGATTTACCCATTTACCCCAAATTTACCCCAATTTACCCCCCAACCCTTCGACGGAACAAGATGAAAATATAATCTAGTTCTAGATCTCGTTAAAGTACATATGTGTACCAAATTTCAAGTCAATATCTTAAACGGTTCCAGAGTAAACGTGTACACAAAAAAAAGTTACAGACAGACAGACAGACAGACAGACCGACAGACAGACAGAAATTTTTTTTGCGCTCAAACTTAAAATTTCGACGTTTCATTTTAAGCCTATTTGGATAATAAAAATTTTTAAAATTTTTTTTGTCGTTACTATACTTCCACTGGACGTGGAAGTAAAAATTCGCAATGTCGGCGTATTGTTTATTTAAGCAATTAAATTTTTTAGGCCGTGTTTTCCATCGGATTTCTTTGAATATCTCGAAATCTATAAGTCCTATGGAAAACAACAAAAAGAAGGAAAATGTTCGTTATGAGCTGTACAATAAGATTACAACTGAACCCGAAATATATTTTTTTATTGTATCAGTAATATTAAAAGTTTTAAAAAACTGTATACATAAACATAAGGTAGGTGTTCAAGTTACTTAGGTTACCATTTTCGTGACAAAAATTAAAAAAGTTATAAAAAAGTCGAAAATGTGCATTATGTTCTCAAAGCTGCTTTATTCGATGTTATTTTAACATCTTCAAATAGCAGAAACAAAATAATAAGCATTGGAGAATAACCAGCCCAAATTTCAAGAAGAAATATCGATTTGTTTATTTATAAGTGACCTACACGTAAAAACTAACGTATCTCAGCTTCAAATGCAAGTAGAACATTTTTTTTCAAAAGTTGGCTTTTTTAATCCACTTTCATTGCTTGTTTATCGTTTGTGAGTTCCTAAAAAAAAACAGAAAGTTACTTGAATTTGTTTATAACTAAAATTTCGAAATCTAAAAAAAAAAAATTTCTCCGAGTACTAAATACTAAATTACTTCGAGTTCTTATAGAATGCTACAATTTGAGCCATCGTACACATTTCTTGGTCTTGATTTGATGGCAGGATTTCACAAGGGTGCAACAATTGTATATTTGAGCCGTTTTAGTAATCATTTTGATTTGAAATTTTACGTGATGATTGTACTTTATAAGAGCTATATTTTTCCAAAGTTTCATTTAATATTATCTATATTTTTGAAAGAACAGTGATTTGTTTAAAAACGCATAATTTTGCACTGTTAAATGTTTTTTAAAATAATAATAACAATTGAAATGAATTATGGTTTATGTACTTTTATTATACAGCTCAAAACGAATATTTTCCTTCTTTTTATTGTTTTCCATAGGATTTATAGATTTCGAGATATTCAAAGAAAACCGAAGGAAAACAGGGTCTAAAAAATTTAATTGTTTAAATAAACAGTACGCCGACCTCGCAGAAACTACAAAACTGAGCTGTCAACTGAACTTGACCCACTGAACACGTTAAAACGAAAAAACTGGCCTGACCAGACAATTCACATTAAAATCCTAATTTGACTCTACTATATGTCATCTATAACTTTACGCTTCTTGAATTATCCGCCTCAAAGTAGTAACCTTTTTTACAGTAAAATTAAATAGATAATGCCTGCTCTACCATCTGATTCGTGAAATGCTTGTGATAATAGTGCATATAAAATGGATATATTTCACTCTCCTCTTAGAAAGCCTTAATGCAAAATCGATTATTTAATGGACTTCAGAATAAAAGGAATATTTGAAAATCAGTATGCAAATTAAAATGTAGAACCTTTAACGGCTAATGAGGATGGTGCTAGTACAGAAATTTATGAAAATAAAGAATCCTCAATTATTTCACAGTTTATTAAATTAATTGTGTTTGTTATTTTAAAAAATATATTGTGAGTAAATTATTATTTAATCAAGCTAAATTACCTAGACGCAAGCTAGCTAAGTTTTAAAGAAAGAATTTGCTCTTTATTAACTGAACTTTAATACTATGTACTTATTATTTAATCTAGCCATGTACAATGTACGTTGCACAAAGTAAAAGAGCGAGACATGTATACAGGCATTGTGTATAAATTCTGAAAACAATTTTGTTTCAACTGAATATAAGGGTTAGCTTCCATTCATATTGAACAGATATGCGACAGGATAATCGACTTTGTGTAATGTATAAACGTTCTGTATTCATAAGAAAAGAAACACATTGTTAAATTTATCTATAATATACGTATATAAGAAATACACTGGTCAAAAGTCCAAAAACGCCCTTCATAAAGGCTCTCAACCTCTCGCTTTTATAGTAAACTCGATATTATACATTGTTTTTCTAAGATATCAACGTCAATCATTTCACGATTAGTATTTAAGCTTTGTTTACCTAATATATTTCATATCTTTAAACTACCAATAACAAAATTGTTGCAGGGTCCATGACATTGCTATTGAATGAAAACCGACTTCACCACCACGAGTCACATTCGAACTAGCAGGAGATTTGTCACATTGTTCTTCGTTCGCTTCCTTCTCTTTCCTTTGTATTTTTGCTTTATTGGACATACTTCTTGTAAAGCATGCTTTCCCCTTTCACATTCTTATTTTTTAAGCGACGGCCATATTGAACACATCAAATTGTAGATATTTTTAAGGCCTTTAAACATACATACAGAGTGATTTAAAAAAAAATGCTGGAAAAATTGGGAGAGGAAACTTAATTTTCTTGAATATTTCTTTACCTCACACTGTACAGTGTACATGAACTGTGTTATTTTCTTTTAACGGTTTTAATTAGCTTCAATTTATGTTATTACATCATATTCAAAATCCATTTTGGTTTTAGAGAAAAAAATTAAAAACACTCCTTCCGATTCCAAACAGAATTCTTTTAAACTTTGAAAAGAATGTAAATAATAATCTTATGCTTTATTTGTAAAGGACATATCATAAACAATATTTAAAGTAACAAAACAGCAACAAGAAACAAAAGAAATCAATATTAAAAATAAGCTTGCGTGGCACGCCTATGTGCAACTGTGAAATTAGTGATAGAAAACAAAGTGTTTTTCTCATATCATTATTCATTTTCACACCCCAACTAGGCATTTTAGAAATAATAATTTATTTATGCAGCCATTTATGCTCAAAATTGTTCATTCAATTATTAAAAATTTTTATTGTTCAAATAGGCTTAGAATGTCACGAAACGTCGAGATTTTAAGTTTGAGCGAAAAAAAATTTCTGTCTGTCGGTCTGTAACTTTTTTTGTGCGCACGTTTACTCTGGAACCGTTTGAGATATTGACTTGAAATTTGGTACACGTATGTACTTTAATGGGATCTAGAACTAGATTATATTTTCATCTTGTTCCGTCGAAGGGTTGGAGGGTAAATTGGGGTAAATTTGGGGAAAATAGGTAAATCAAGCAGGTAAGAGTCCATAAAATTGGTATTTAGTATATACAAGAGAAGCTAAGGTCTCAAAAAAAATTTTGGCATTAGCTACCCCCATTACCACCCCCACCCCATTATTAAAGGGGATGAAAAAAAATTGTGATTTAGTGTGTGTACAAGAACCAGAAACCTCAAAACGTTTTTTTTTTCATCCACCCCCACTACCATCCCCTATCACCACCCCCACCCCGCTACCGATGTTGGGTATCGTTTTATAGGTTTTTGGGGTAGAGGATTTCAAATATTATATTATTAAAGTTCCATAAACTATTATTTCCACATACAAAATTTTTTCGTTGTGACTTTTTTCATTTTGGACCATAATCATTTAATTATTATTAATTTAACTTACAAACCTAATAATTAAGTCATATTGTTGTACCTATAAGATTAAATAAAGTTGTTTAATTATTGCATGAACCATTTTGCATTATTTACCTAAATGATCCTCAAAAGTTGCCATGGCAACTTTTCGGGATTGAGTCCGGAAAAGACTCGTTTTACGGACTCAAATACAAAAAAGGTGTTTCTCAACTTTTCATGAATATTTTTCGTTATTTGTTAATATGTTCTGATATATCGGTGCCTCGGTAGCTCAGGGATGCGGGTCGGTTTATAAAAATAATATAAAATATTTAAAATAATTTTTGGTACATACACTCAAAGAAAATGATAAGTGAAATTAACCAAAAAGAGCATGAAATCGCGCCTATCTAGTTTCATAGTTAAATCAACCAGAATAGTTGAACAAATTTTGTCACCATACAATTTTTATTGTCATTTTGAACATGTTTAGTTGGTTAAGTAAGTTATCATTTTTTTAGTCCTACCATAACTTTATTTGTTTTCGTAAACAAATAGTAGTTGGGTAATCATAACTATTTTCAATTTGGTCTACAATTAAATGGTACAACGACTTGGTTTTTTGTTCACCAACTAATTTTTAGGTTGATCTACACTTATATTGTATAATGACGTTTTTTTTGGTTAGCCAAAATCTTCGTTTATAAGATCCATCCAAATATATCGATGATCCCTGATCCAATGAGAATTTGAACATTGCAATCATGTTATTAATTTTCTATAAATTCATAAGAGTATAAGATAATGCATGATTGATTATTGTCAGTGATTTGTATCTGGCGTCATCTAGGAATAGTTTCTGTAACGACTACGTGGTAAGCAAGCAAATTTTATGTAGAACTTATTATCTATCTATTTATCTAGTTTGATTTGACAAAACTCAACAAATTATTAGTAAGATGAATAAATTATAGTCTTATGCACCTATTTTTAATGTTTATTTTGTTGTGTGACAAATTTTTATTGATTGATTTAACCCATACTATTTGCAAACAAAAGCGCTGACGCGACGTCTTAATTCATCAAAGTGGATTGCAGAACGATGTTATGTTTATGTAAACAGAATTGTTGGTTAACTCTACAATAATATTGGTTTACCTGTCAACTATAATAGTAGAGCGAACTGCTACTGGGTTTACAATTACAATTCAACAATAGTTAAAAATAAAACATACTATTATCTAGTTTAATTTGACAAAATTCAACAAAATAATAGTCAGATGAAAAAAATAATAGTTTTATTCATGTATTTTACTTCCACATCCAGTGGAACGACAAAAAATTTTTTTAAAATTTTTATTGTTCAGATAGGCTTAGAATGTCATGAAACGTCGAGATTTTAAGTTTGAGCGAAAAAAAAATTTCTGTCTGTCGGTCTGTCTGTAACTTTTTTTTGTGCGCACGTTTACTCTGGAACCGTTTGAGATATTGACTTGAAATTTGGTACACATATGTACTTTAATGAGATCTAGAGCTAGATTATATTTTCATCTTGTTCCGTCGAAGGGTTGGGGGGTAAATTGGGGTAAATTTGGTAAATCAAGCAGGTAAGAGTTCATAAAATTGGTGTTTAGTATATACAAGAGAAGCTAAGGTCTTAAAAAAAAATTTGGCATTAGCCACCCCCATTACCACCCCCACCCCATTATTAAAGGGGATGAAAAAAAAAAATGTAATTTAGTGTGTGTACAAGAACAAGAAACCTCAAAATATTTTTTTATTTTATCCACCCCCCCACTACCACCCCCTATCACCACCCTCACCCCACTACCGACGTGGGGTATCATTTTATGGGTTTTTGGGGTAGAGGATTTCAAATATTATATTATTAAATTTCCATAAACAATTATTTCCACATACAAAATTTTTCGTTGTGAGTGACTTGGATAGAAAATCTGAATGTGGAAGTAGTGATTCCTTGGGCAGCGGTTTTTTAAGTTAATGTTTGTTTTGTTGTACGACAACTTTTTATTAATTATAATAACAATCACCTTTTGCATGAAAATACCATCAATATAATTTAGTTTAACAAAATTAACGGTATTGTTAGTTAGCCATTTTTTTTAGTTGAATTTACCCGTACTATTTCTTTGAGTGCAACTTGTGTTATTGTTATTGTGTAAACTAACGCAGAAACTAAATATTAAAATAGTTTTACTAAAAAAAATTGAACATTTCTAAAAAAACATATAAATTAAAACACATAAAAAAAACCGCTGCCCAAGGAATCACTACTTCCACATCTAGATTTTCTAGCCAAGTCGCTCACAACGAAAAAAATTTGTATGTGGAAATAATTGCTTATGGAACTTTAATAATATAATGTTTGAAATCCTCTACCCCAAAAACCCATAAAACGATACCCCACGTCGGTAGTGGGGTGAGGGTGGCTATTCCCACATCGGTATTGGGGTGGGGGTGGTGATGGGGGGTGGTAGTGGGGGGTGGATGAAGTAAAAAAATATTTAGAGGTTTTTGGTTCTTGTACACATACTAAATCACATTTTTTTTCATTCCCCTAAATAATGGGTGGGGGTGGTAGTGGGGAAGGCTAATGCCAAAAAATTTTTTGAGACCTTAGCTTCTCTTGTATATACTAAATGCCAATTTTATGGACTCTTACCTGCTTGATTTACCTATTTACCCCACATTTACCCCAATTTATCCCCCAACCCTTCGACGGAATAAGATGAAAATATAATCTAGTTCCAGATCCCGTTAAAGTATATGCGTGTATCAAATTTCAAGTCAATATCTTAAACGGTTCCAGAGTAATCGTGTGCACAAAAAAAAGTTATAGACCGACAGACAGACAGAAATTTTTTTTTCGCTCAAACTTAAAATCTCGACGTTTCCTAACATTTTAAGACTATCTGAACAATAAAAATTTTCAAAATTTTTTTTGTCGTTACTATACTTCCACTGGGTGTGGAAGTAACTATTGAGGTTTTATGGTTATATCACACGAATACGTCCACCATACGTCCACTTACCAATTACCCGGTATTTAAAGCAAGATACTTTTTACTTTTACAGATTAACTGATACAGAATACAACAAATCGAATTTCACTTGTGTGTCTGTGGCCACTAAAAGTTAAAAAATACACTAGGATTTTGCGTAAAGAAAAACCGTTGTAACATAATAATTTGTGTTTTATCAATATTTACGGTCGGGAAACGGAAGAGACGTGAAAGCACCGTTCAGTTTCAGTACCTCTATAAACCGAAAATAAAACTAAAATGATAACATCACATTATCGTTTACAGTTTGTAATCGTATCTTGTAAGTGAGATCCATCGGTAGTGTTAAAGTGTGTAAATCCTTGTTCGTGTTTTTACAATGACCTGATAAGCTTTGCTTTCGGACAGTTCAACTCTGAATGTCGCTTTAGATTATGCAAGATCCGCTATACGCTTTCCAAAGACCCTGTTATTTTTCAATAATCTTTTTCTTCTATCTTAAATGGTTTTCCCTGCAACGCGACTCAATTTACTGATAAAGGAAAATCATTGTTCGATAAGTTTCACATTTATCCCTTCTGCAAATTATATGACTTTCTCGCGCTACCTATAACTACACATTGAATAAAACACGTATTTCTACGCCAATTTCATTTTTACGTATAAACTAGTTAAACTGACATTCTCCACAACTATTAGGAATGTTTAGATGCGGACAAATCCTGCACCATGATTGCTGCCAAATTATGTCCCTGAAATATGTGATCATATAATACACAAATTGTCAATAATTTACTTCTATCCACCAAAAATACAAAACGTTTTAAATTACGCTTTCGACATTTTTGTTATACCCCTGTTTACTCTGACAGGGAAGATATGATTGGGAGTCGAATTCCATAACTTTGCTGTTCGTGCAGGCAGGACATCTGATGAAGCGACAGTCAGTGGAAGGTAAAGGGATGAGTTGAATAAGGAAGGTTGTATTAGCAAGGCAACTCCGCTGAAAAATCATGAAATGAATGATAGATTTTACTAAAAATTGTACTTTAATAACGAGGTGGGGTAATGGTAATGGGGGTGGCTAATTCAAAAAAATTTGAGACCTTAGCTTCTTTTGTATATACTAAATACCAATTTTATGGACTCTTATCTTAATTTACTTATTACCCCCAACCCTTTGATGAAATAGGATGAAAATATAATCTAGTTCCATATCTCGTTAAAGTACATACGAATACCAAATTTCAAGTTAATATCTTAAACGGTTCCAGAGTAATCGTGTGCACAAAAAAAAGTAACAGACAGATAGACAGACAGACAGAATTTTTTTCTCTCAAACTTAAAAACTCGATGTTTCATGACATTCTAAGCCTATTTGAACAATAAAAATTTTCAAATTTCTTTTTGTCATTACTATACTTCCACTGGATGTGAAAGTAAAAACGTCCAAGATTCAATTATTTATATTCCTCGGAGTGTCCCATTTTTAAGAATGATGATCCATTCATAGTAACTACATACCTGTTTCAGTCTCAAGTAACAGCAGTGGTGTAATTTTACATCCAGTCTGTGAAATTTTAGTCATTATCGCTGGTCACAGAACTACATGAAGAAGCACGTAAAATCACACGTGTACTTTTTTCAGTGTATGTTTAGTTTTGTGACTCAATAATTAGCAACTTCTGACTTGCTTTTATTAATAATCATCAGTACATGGTATGGGGAGAGGCCAGAGTAATATCCAAAATACAATTTAACGTATCTTAAAATCTTTTATATGTGAATAGTAAGCCCCTTGAAATCTGTATTTATGAATTTTTTTAATAATGCAAGGAAATGAAAGGAAACACTCCACATTATACGCCTTTATCACTACCTAAACTATTGTATATAGGAATGTTGTGGTGTAGATAGTTCCACTGACTGACTTTTTCCCATAAAAACTGCGATCTGACACGAGAATTTGTATAAGATCTTTTTTATTGCACAAATTAAAGTTACGGGTTAGGGAAATTTGATATTATCCGTATTAAAGTATTCTCAGTGACCCTCGTCAACGTGAAGTTGTTGGTTTTTATTAGCATAGATTTACTCAGAACCAACCTTTAATTACAAGGGTTCGTTGCAAGAAGACCGCAGCTGTTACCAAATATTAATATGAATATGAAGCTGTGAGGGCTTTCTAGTAAATCCTTAATAACCCAGGATGCAACTGAGTTGCACGTCTATTTGCAGTTTGCACATGCCTGCATATCAAAACTTTCACTACGTGAGCACTGAGCAGTGCACTCCTTTATTAAATTAAGAATTTACATCATATTGCGTCGATCTTTAATATGAGATGCATAGAATCACTTTATGATTATTAAAAATTATAAGTACTTGGCTGGCGCTCTAGAGAAGATAAGTTTAAAAAATGTAGGTCAATAAAAGCATTCCTCGCTTAGTATCTCGATAGGTTAGTAGATGGCGCCACGGGTATATCTCGTCTAATTTATTGAGAACTGATTCTTAGTAGATGCATTGAAATATTTTTAATGGACAGATTATGTTTTCAGTGAGGATCTCGATTAACTGATTATTCCGAAATGTATTTTCTGTGCATCTTCCTTAAGGGATTTACATACAGTATGTTCGTGAAGGCCTGGACAAACCCGATAAAAATGAACACGTCCTAGTGATTTTCCAAAAATATATTTACACTTTTTATCAAACGTAATCTCTACTTTACAAAAACACTGTGTACCTTCTGTAAGGATATTAGAAATACTGAAACGATTTCCTTAGCAATGTGTGGTTAAAAAATATATATGGGAAAGCCGTGTGGGTTTAAGAGGGTTCACTTTATTGACATAGTTACAGATATATCAAATTTTTATTGCATTATTTTAATAGTTACTGGGTGTTTCATTTTACATGGTCCAGGGTATAATAAAGTTAAATAATAACTTCCGTTAATATCACAACACTACATATTCAAATAAATAGTTAACATAAGCAAATAGTGCCAATCAGCTCTATGATGGAACGTTTACGTTAGTCACAACGCCTATGTTACGATCATCTGTCTCTCTCATTCTTATATATTTTTTGGCCAGCGCTCAACATAACAGGTGTATGTTAAATAACGTAAACGTTCCATCATAGGGCTGATTGTATGTGCTTGTAACATGCATGTTACTTCGAAATCCTGAATTCATAATATATCACTCTAGTCAATAATAATAAGCGTTGTATTTCTGTTCACAAAATATTCATATGAGATTATATATGTATACAGAGCAATTTAGGGAACCCTGTTTTCATCTGTATTGTTTTTGTGAGCATCAGATATAGTACAAAACAAGCTAAAAACGTATTCTTCGCCAATTTACTGAGCTTTTTATATATAATTGTTACACATTCTATAGGATACTCTTCGCAGTGTTCTTGTAAATAATGTTAGTTTTTGGACATCCTAAATTTTGTAATACCATCTTTGTTGTGAAAAAAATTATATGAAAAAAAAAATGAAAAAAAAATAATATCCGGTCTGTTTGAGATTTGAACACGGGACCTCTGGATTGCCAAATTGCCAAATTACATTGTTTTTACTTTGTTTTACAGGTCATTTTTTATCATTTCATTTATGTTCATTTTACAATCAATAATTAACGATACGTAACAAGTACGCGTCTGAGCGCACGAGTGACGTAACGGCCGGCTGTTCTGGCTAACGACTTTTTGACTCTGTATTTTAAATATGTATTAAGCGGTCTCTGTCAAGTTAAACCGTAAGCGAGATATATCCTTCGATTTCACGATTGGATTTGGGTATTTATTTTCTATAGAAATTAGAGTAATATTTTTATTGATACAGGGAAAAGAAAGCTGCTGTCAATAGTTAAAAAAAAAAAATTATTTATTTCGTGTGAAATAAATTATTAGATGGATTATCTGGATTGCAACGCAAAGCTTTAGCCGCTGCGCCACCACATCTTGCTACGAAAATTAATTGTCTGTGATACTTATATATCTTTCGACAATCATACATATTTCAACTCTATGTACTTCTATGAAATATATACTAGTAAAATTCATAAACAAAAAAAAAAAATATATTATAGAAATAATATTGCGCAAGATTTCCATTTTAGTATAAGCGACAAAAATTAAGAGAATATTTTTTTTAAATTAAATAATTAATAACTTTTTTATTTACTGATCATTTTTCTTCAAAAACAATAGGGTTCTTCCTCTAACTTACTTTCTAAATTTAAATACAATCGGACTTTTCTTTCTTAAGTTATCGTGCTTACAAGAAACGTGACGGACGGACAGACGGACATTCTGAAAGTTGTTCAGAATTCGTTCACTAACACAATGATATGAAATTTTTTTCTCTACGAGCGATATTTACGATTTTAGAAATGTGCCGATCAAATACAATATACTCTTCGTTTTTGCGCAGAGTATAATAATGTCCATATGTAAATATTTATATTGCTAAATTAAACTGTTGTAACTTTCATCACAATATTTAGTTATACTTGTAAGAAAATTGTCTACCAGTGACGTTAATGCAATTTTTTTACGTTTTTTTAATTATTTTTTCTTTGTCTTTGTGTGTTGAATCAAAATCTTTCAACGTGAGGAAGGAATTTGAGAAATAAAAAATTTCTAAATATGATTGAAATAAAAATTATAGTATTCAGAATTCTGTAAAAATTTTGGTAAATGAAGATACTGCACTAAAAGAAAAAAGAAGGAATCAGCTATTTTTTTTATCCACCCCTCTGAGTTTGTGCTCTACTTTCTCTCAGCGCGCAAGCGCTCAGTTTTGTTGCTAAAAGTCATGTTTAAATTGGTTAATTCTTCAAATAATTAATTTTAATTATAGCTGTTTCAAATTAAATGGATGAATGGATGAATTAAAAAAAATATTTTGAGGATTTTGGTTCTTGTACACAATACACACACTAAATCATAATCTTTCCTCATCCTCTTTAATAATGTGGTGGGGGTTGTGATGGGAGTGGCTAATGCCAAAAAATTTTTTGAGACCTTAGCTTCTCTTGTATATACTAAATACCAATTTTATGGACTCTTACCTGCTTCATTTACTTATTTACCTTCATTTACCCCAACCCTTTGACGAAACAAGATGAAAATATAATCTAGTTCCAGATCTCGTTAAAATACATACGTGTACCAAATTTCATGTCAATATCTTAAACGGTTCCAGAGTAAACGTGCGCACAAAAAAAAGTTACAGACAGACAGAAAAATTTTTCATGACATTCTAAGCCCATTTGAACAATAAAACTTTTAAAAATTTTTTGTCGTTACTATACTTCCACTGGACGTGGAAGTAATACTTGATATTATTCTAACGAATACAACTATTATATAGGTATATTCTTTATTGTAAATTTCTGTTATACTTGAATATTGTAGTTTATCAATGAAAATAGTTCCTAATTTCATTATTAGAGTATGGCATTTAACTATATACAAAATTTAAGATAAGAACTGTATATGGTTGTATTCCTTAAAGCAATGGGAAGTACCTGAAACTCCTTTAAAGATTATACCATTTACGATTTATAATATTTATAATAAACCAAAAATAAACGCATATTTCCCTTTCGCTCTGCAAAATCCTATCAAGCTCTAAAATTGCTATTGAAAAATAATATACACTTAATATAATGTCTCATGTCTCTGTGGATATACATAAACAGAAAACTGTCATAGTGTTTACCCATCGGTTATTCTTCTAATCAAACTCGACATAAATTTGAATGTGACATCCATTTCAGTACCTATTAAGGAAATTGCACCCACGTTAGATTTCCAGCTAACAGTTTTTGGTCAGTTCCATCGTGTTAAATCTGAACCAAGCGACTATTAATCATATTAATCATTGTCATTCACAAAATCTGTCAGTTAACGCACCACCTATTTTCTATGTCTATAATATATTAATTAAACACAATTCCTGTAATTACCTTTCCTCAGCGTAGTTGTTTATTTGACAAAGTTGTCTTATGACAGGATAAACACATTTTAAATTTATAAATATATAAAAAATCTGTTTCATAAGATCCTAAGCTTAAATATCGGAAAGAAAATTATCTGCTTATGTAAATGATGTCTTGATATAGTAGTTTCTGACTTGCTGTGCGCATAACGTCACTCTCTAATCACTTTCAAATCGATCCCGCGGCAGCCGCGTGTCCGATGTCTGCCTAAAAATATATCGAAAACCATAAGACCTAGAAAGCTGAAATTTTCAGGCAGATATTTTACTTTTCAATACCATAGAATTCAAAGATTGCATTTATCAGACTTTATTCACTTTGCATTAAGGCCGCTGCACAGTGGGCCAGAATCCGAAAAAGCTGGCCAAAAGTCGAAAAATCGAGTTTCGAATTTAAGACTTTTTGTCCCAGAATGTTTAGTAGATGACTCCAGGTATAATATAAACCGGTCCCTAGGAGCCGACATCCCCCGAGGTGACACGAAGACCACCGAGCTGTTTATTTCACGCATTTAGAAAATAGTGGCATTAAAATACATTAAAATGGATTCTCCTCCACAAGGTATGTATAATTAAATGTTGAAGGTGAAATTTCGTAATTATTAATTTATAAAAAATTATTAACATTCAATAGGAGGTCGTTTTTCACAGAATATAGAAAACATTTTTTTCTTTATCAAGAAAAAAGTTTACGTTTCGTTCACACTCGTTCAATGGGTATTTTTTTAAGTTGTCCGTTGAACATTCTTGTAAAAAATATGTAAAAATTGGCTGCCTTTAGGAGCCATTATTGTTTCTGTGATCGTTTTTCTGACACGGTGCAAAATACAGCGACGCGTTAACTTTGGTTTATAGTGTTGTTTTAGCATAAAAATTCCATTTAAACGTAACAATTTATAATATTTATGTGTTATAAACAATTTTTGAAAAAATTAAAGTATTTTGTTATGTCAAAAATAATTATTGAAAAATTATTAATTTTTTGGTTGGAATTTATAAAATGCCTAAAAGTATGTGAAATTGAATTTAAATTAATTAGTTAATTTAATTTTTTAAATCTGAATTGAAATTCGTAATCAGCGACCCCGAAAATCCCCGAATACCAATTTTCAATTGAAATGATTAACTTTTCTCAAATGTTTGTCGCCATATTGGAGCCGCCATTTTACTTTTGAAAAAACTATTACCAAATTCGTATTCAGCGGCCTCGAAAACCCCCGAATACCAATTTGCAATTAAAATGCCTTACTTTTCTCAAACGTTTGTCGCCATATTGTTCTTCGATAAAATATTATCAAATTCGTAATAAGTGACCTCGAAAACCCCAGAATACCAATTTCCAATTGAAATGACTAACTTTTCTTAAACGTTTGTCGCCATTTTGTTCTTGAAAAAAACTATTGCCAAATTCGTAATCAGCGACCTCAAAAACCCACAAGTGAAAATTTTCAAAACCATTACTCCATTTTTCGACTTTTGGCTAGCTTTTCCGGATTCTGGCCCACTGTGCGCTGTGGGTTTAAATGTTGGTGAAAACACCTCCAAAATAATTGATGCAAGCACGTATGATCTTCTGCATCGTTGATTTTTCAACGGGTTATAACCTATTAGTATATTAGTTGCTATTTATTATACTCTTCGCAAAAACGAAGAGTATATTGTATTTGATCGGCACATTTCTAAAATCGTAAATATCGCTCGTAGAGAAAAAAATTTCATATCATTGTGTTAGTGAACGAATTCTGAACAACTTTCAAAATGTCCGTCTGCCCGTCCGTCACGTTGCTTGTAAGCATGATAACTTAAGAAAGAAAAGTCCGATTGTATTGGAATTTAGAAAGTAAGTTAGTGTTGTTTTGAAGAAAATCGATCGGTAAATAAAAAAGTTATTATTATTTAATTTAAAAAAATATATTCTCTTAATTTTTGTCGCTTGTACTAAAATGGAAATCTTTCGAAATATTATTTCATAGAAGTACGAGTTGAAATATGTATGATTGTTGAAATATATAGGTATATCATAGACAATCAATTTTCGTAGCAATATGTGGTGGCGCAGCGGCTAAAGCTTTGCGTTGCAATTCAAAGGACCCGTGTTCGAATCCCACACCGGTTGGGTTTTTTTTTTCATTTTTTTTTTATATATAATTTCTTTACAACAAAGATGGTATCACAAAATTTAGGATGTCCAAAAACTAACATTATTTACAAGAAAACTGCGAAGAGTATCCTATAGAATGTGTAACAATTATATATAAAAAGCTCAGTAAATTGGCGAAGAGTACGTTTTTAGCTTGTTTTGTTTTCATTTGATATCAAATTTTAATTCATTTTCGTTTTCTCGAAAACTGTTAATCCTAGAAAAAAGTTTCAAAAAAGAAAGTTGGCTCCATCCTTTATTTTCATATGCCATCGGCATACTTAGTATATATTTCGAAAAATAAAAAAGCTTCTCGCTTGTTATATTCGCATCTATGAATTTTCACAGGTATGGACATATCCCTAGAAAAAAAAATCATATCTTATGCACTTATTAAAATTTGACTTTTATATTAACACACAAATATGAAGGGATGAAGGGATAACATGATAAAAATTAGTCGTCCCGTTTTTTGGTTAGAGCAAGTGAAATGAAAAAATAATTGTTTCTATTATTTTCTCACATTTTTGGTTTTATCTTTTGTTTCCACCAACCAAGAGTCGTAATTTTTTATTTCATCGAAAGATAAGCTTCTAGACAATTCGGTTGAGGTGATTTTAGTCTACCTCTAAAAAAATGGCCGCTGAACTAGTTGACTAGTAAGTTACGTAACAGCGGAGACTGTGTTAGGCGAACTAGATATTCTGAGGCAGATATTTCCGGAAAATTTTAAATTAAAATAGAAATACGTGGTATACAAGGGAACAACAAAGCCAATCTACTTGCCAAGCAAACATCAAATATGGATGTGTTCACAGGCTTGGGGAAAGTACCCAATGAGGATTTTCCAACTGCATTAAACAAAAATATATGGAAAGTGACAAACTCACTAGACCGATACTTTTATAACGAAAAAATACAAATATAGTTTGCTCTACTCTAACGTAAGAAAAGAACCGGTATATAAAACAATTTAGCTATCTAGGGTAGTCGATGTATTCTTAGCAGGACTTGGATTTAATCATGGAAGCTTTATACAGCATCTTTACAAAATGCATCTCCCTTATGTACATGCGACAACGAATCGATTATGTGATTTAAATCATTCTTGGGATGTGGAAACTACATTTCAGAAAATGTTTCTTAGAAAAATTGCAGATTTACCTCTGATACTCCCACAATATGATAAATCTAATGAAAATGTGTCATTATTCAAAATTGTACTGGACTTCCTATATTCAATAATAAGAATGCAGTTATAGATTCATTTTACTTCCACATCCAGTGGAAGTATAGTAACGACAAAAAAAATTGAAAATTTTTATTGTTCAAATAGGCTTAGAATGTCATGAAACGTCGAGAGATTTTAAGTTTGAGCGAAAAAAAATTTCTGTCGGTCAGTTTGTCTGTAACTTTTTTGTGCGCACGATTACTCTGGAAACGTTTAAGATATTGACTTGAAATTTGGTACACGTATATACTTTAACGGGATCTGGAACTAGATTATATTTTCATCTTATTCCGTCGAAGGGTTGGGGGGTAAATGGGGAGTAAATAGGTAAATCAAGCAGGCAAGACTCCATAAAATTGGCATTTAGTATATACAAGAGAAGGTCCCAAAAAAATTTTTGGCATTAGCCACCCCCATTACCACCCCCGCCCCATTATTTAAGGGGAGGAAAAAAATTGTGGTTTAGTGTATGTATAAGAACCAAAATCCTCAAAATATTTTTTTACTTCCTCTTATTTTTGTTTATTCTTTGTGGTTCTTGTGCATTTGTTGTTTTATTTTTTTATTTTCTGGGTTAAGATATCATACAATGACTTTTTCTAACAAACCTTGTGGCTATATGGGCTACGTTCTCAAAGCAATTTCTAAAAAAAAACAGAAAGAAAAATTTACCGCGTATTCTGTTTCTGTTTATTGTTAAATATATATGGCTTATTTAAATTTTCCACTAAATATCTTTACTTCTCTAATAACTGTGTCATATGATAAATTGTTGAAATGTATATATGTGGCTATATTATGATACTGTCCTTAGATTACAATAACCTTGGGATTTCAGGGAGATATTTATTATCCCTTTTAAGGGTCGTTCTTCTTACGGCACTAAGCTCCTATTTCACAAAACGGAAATGTTCTTTCAAGTAAGTTTATTAGCTCATACACTGGTGTATTTGCAAAGTATAACTATCATATATTACATTTTAATCACTTTGACTGGAAAATTATTTTTGACAATGAGTAAACGAAATTTTATTTTTCAGATATCAAACTGTAGACAAAAACTATCTTAAAAAATCGTTTAATTAGAGACTCTTAAGAGGAATGGGTCTTATGCAACCCAGGGGCTCGGCAAGACTCCTGTGAAGTATGCACCTATTCACATAAGACTAGAACTCAGAGAAAGCACTATGGTTGGTGTAAAATTTGACTTTAATCGAAGCCTAAAGTTGAAAAAATACCAAATTATCTAAAACATAGACAAACAAAAAAACTGGGCTTCACAACGTTCGTATATTTCTTGAGCATTTATGAGTACATCTTTGCTACAATTTCTGTTAGCGCTTTGACTTTTTAAAATTTCATTCATATTAGAAGATCGATTAAAAGATTAGTCAAGTAACACTTTTCTATAACCATTAAAGTACTTGCAGATAGAAAACGTAGTATTACTTGGAGATTCAGTAAAATTGGACACTATTAAATAATATATAGTTGAAGCAATCGCATTTGTGAGCGACGTTGAGAGGCAGAGTCAGATTTAACTATATTGTTCGCTCGTTTACTTTTTATAATATTACACTTACAATATCTCCTGAAGCACTGCTACGAATTGGTAACAAAACTTTCTAAAATTATTTTAAAAAACACTTTACCAAATAAAGAAATATAAAGTAATTATCGAACTATATCTTCACCCCGACAGTATAAGCTTGACTGCGGTGTCTCAACTGCGGTCCTGGATTAAGCAACACAGTCAAAGATATACTCCCACAAGCTACATCAGATAGCCGACATCGAATGGCCAGTATCTTCTCTCTCACTTAATATAAAAGTGAAGTAAAGACGGGAGATCTAGTTGCCCCTCATAACGACTCACTATTAAGATTACTTCAACTATACATGGTGGTGGTATAAAGCACTTTAGGAGTAGTACATGAACACCAATAGGAGGAATGCATAAGTTTAGTAAAATATTTCGCCGCCAGGCGGTTACCGATCGCCTTTGGGTACTCTATTCATTGTGTTCTGTGCTTTGTAGTTTTGATGTGTTGAAATAAGTTTGTTTGTTTGATACCTACGGAAAATGGATAGTTTAGTTGAACTAAAAGAAAAGCTTGGCATTTTCAAAGAAGTAGTAAACAAAGATGCACAGAAAATGAGGTTATGTTGCAGTACCCAAACGCGACTCTGACGCCGCCTACATGCATTCGGTCTGTGAAATGTTTTGAACATACTAGATGGGCTTTTTTGTAATTTGAGAGCAACTATCCACTTTCTTCTAAAACTGCTGCATGCTGGAAACTGGTGAAACTTTAAATTTTTATTTTTTCTATAATAGAAAGTGCATTGAGGCACACAATTGCTTGGTATTTTTAAAGAAGTAGTAAACAAAGATGCACAGAAAATGAGGTTATGTTGCAGTACCCAAACGCGACTCTGACGCCGCCTACATGCATTCGGTCTATTACACCCGTTTTATTATCGAAAAACTCAGGAATTATTTTCTGAAGATATGCCAATACGAGCTGATCTTTGTGAATTGTTGCTGGAACGAATGGAAAATACTCCAAACTTATTACGTAAATTTCTGTTTACTGACGAGGATATATATATATATATATATATATATATATATATATATATATATATATATATATATATATATGCAATAATACAAATCCATTTTCAACATATTTTCAAAATAAATGTATAGGCAGCAACTCTAGGGAATCAGTTTGTTGGATACTATATTTTTCCTGGAATACTGTGATTTTTTGGAAAACAACTTTTCATTGTGAAGGAGAAGAAACGTGTTTTTTATGCATGACAGCGCACCACCGCCTTATAATGTATGGATTGGTCAAGGTACAGATGTACTCATTAAGTAGCCTGCTCGGTCTCCTGACCTCACTCCTCTTGATTTCACTATGTGCAGTTATTTAAAATCAAGACTTTATAATATCCAAATGAACACAGTTGAACAGCTGAAAGAAAAAATCGATTACGAATTCCTTAAACAAAAGATTCAGATTGTGCATTAAGACAAGTGGGTGATATCGAACAGTTGTTTATAATTGATAATTCCTTGCCTATGTTTAATTTAATTATTTTATGCACTTAATATTTGAAAGCATTCTTTGTGCAGAAGGAATTCTTAATAAAACGTTGTACATGCAATTTTTGGATGTGTTATCAGCCACAGATATATATATCGGGAGACATTTCTGGGCCACCGATAAAGTTCGAGATTCATTTTATAACTTTAAACAATTGTACCCTATTTGGTGATAATTATGATTATACTTCTAAAAGTAGAAACATAACCTTAATTACGTTATTATTTAAATATGAAACACATTTGCAAGTTTGGAGTTTTTCTTTTTAGTTAGAACAAGTTCTATAAGACTTTCTTAATTATTAAGTAACTTCTATAAGCTATTCTTAGGCAAGTTTTCTAATTATAGAGGAAATTTAATTATACCTAAAATAATTATCAGTTCATGCTTTGCATACTACTTGTATTACACGGTTTTGTTTTCTCATTAGGGTTTTAATGTTTTCATGTAAATGAAAATTTACGTTATATATTTTATGAATTAATCGGCTTAATTTTAATAATAATAAATTTTATTTTGTTTACCACACCAACCATAATTTTCCCATTTATAGGATTGGTAATAAAACGTATATATTCTTTTTCTCGTTTGGAACATTATTTCAACATTAATCGAATAAATTATTCGCACAATTAAAACCAGAATTATTTTTAATGAGATTTTGGAATAATCTATTCCCCAGAGCTTCATCGGCGATTAGATCTGTGTGCTCCGGAAAACCACATCTTGAACATGGAGGGGTGGTCCAACTAAATATTAATTATATCTGTATTTTCGTGGATTTACTAATTGTTCCAGTTTATGCATATCAACAATTGTTGTAAAATTCAATATTGTATCAGGACAATCACAAGAAAAATATAAATAAACATCAATTACAACGCGAATTTATTCACGAAAAAGTTGAAACTGGTTGCAAAATTTGCTCGTGCATAATACCTTTTGAATGCAATCCATAGTTTAAAAGCATTTTTCCTAATATGCAATTTTTATATCTTTGTTTTAAAAATGTTTATTTGGGACTCTTTAGCCAAGATTTTAATTTAAGCAGAAGAAATCTTTGTAAATAACATCCATAGATTCAGTTCACGGAAAATTTTATGTGAGAGCATAAATAAACTTTCTGAAAACAACATTCATGGTATTTAAAGTTCATAAATGATTTCAAATAAATGTCGGATTGCTTTTATAGTGACCTATATAGGCTATCTCCAGGAGCTCATTTACTGTTTCAATTTGAGTTCAAGACAAAGACGCAAAATGTCTCCACAGCACAACGTGAAAACGAAGCATCGTAAGCATCACATCTAACGTATATACGTTTTTATCAATTACTTTAGAGTGTAAAATGGCTTTATTTTTCAAGTCGCTTCCAGATGATTTTTAAAAACTAGAACATTTATTCTTACACAGTAACAGATATTTGATGAAATTGGACATACTTGTACTCAAAATTGCAATGCCCTTTAAATAGAAAACATAGTTTTATTCCGTATGAAATATACATATGTTAATAGTAAATCCCTCTAAAAGCATTAAAAATGTTAAATGTCAATGTTCAGAAAAATGCTAATCATGGAACAAAAAGAAGTCACATTCAAAGAGGCAAGCTGAGTCGAGAGAGACAACACAATAGCGTCGTTGACCATTTTTAAAAAATTTTATATTCAAGTACTTTATTAAATTTTATTTCAGCCGAATTTTTTATTTTACAATCTAAAGTCATTTTAATAGTGAAATTAATTATTTAAATTAAGAAATTTTGAATTCGCGCCCATCGCCACGTCAGATGTGAGAGCATGCGCAGTTAGATAAGGGAATAATCGACGGGCGTCGTTTGCTTTGCTTATTTGTTGTTAGCACATAGTCCAGTCAACGGGGGGTTCACATCTAATTTGAGTGCTAATGAATGGATTTTGATGAAACCTTGTGCAATGTGTTTGTAATGACGTTAATAAAAGAGTTAAAAAAAATCAGAGTAGGAAACGATCGGAAGGGATAGAAGACACTCCTTTTATCATGGGTTCCGTAACTTGTAGAATTAGGTCACAAATGAAAGAGATACAATAAATTTACCTTTTTTTGCCTAAAATAAGATGTTTTTACTCTTGTGAATTATTTCGAAAAATGCATATTTTTGGAGATATGGCCACTCGAAAATTCTTAAAAGTGGGGAAGGGGAAGTGTAAAAGTTGTCATTTATGTATATTATTATAAAAAAATATATGAAACTATAGATTTTTAAAAGTTCAATATAATTTTTAAATTTTCATGCATTTTTTAATGTGCAAGAAATGTAGTACATTAGTTATCGTGAAAAACTGCCTGTAACTCGGAAAATTAGCAAGTTACAAAAAAACTTCCAAGAGACAAAAAATGTTTAGAAGGCCTCAATGCATACGTCAAATTTTTAAATTACATATTTTTTTCCGGAATAACTCGGTGAAGACGCATTTTACAGAAAAGTTGCAAATAAAAAAGTCTTGTATTTCGATGATACATCCACCTGAATTTTTTCAAATTTTTTTCAACTTTTACATCACCCCCCCCCCCCCCCCCCCGATTTTTGGAATTTACGACTGGCCATATCTCCGAAAATATGCATTTCTCGAAAAAATTCACAAGAGTAAAAACATCTTATTTTAGGCCAAAAAAGGTAAATTTATTGTTTCTTTTTCATTTTTGACCTAATTCTACAAGTTACGGAACCCGTGATAAAAGGGGTGTTTTCTACTTCCTTCCAATCATTTCCTACTCTAATCATTTTTTCAACTTTTTTATTAACGTCATTACAAACGCATCGCACAAGGTTTTATCAAAATCCATTCATTAGCACTCAAATTAGAGATTTTAGTCATTGTAGCGCTCTGTTGACTGGACTAATAGATTAAAGTTAGTATCGATGTGAGTCATTGTATTTTAAAGAAATACTAACCTCATTTTTTTTCCATTTCGGGATTCGGCACTTAAATAGTTCAAATTCTCTACATAAAACTCGTGTACTATATAAAAATCCACTATGGGTAAATTCTCTGAAGTACCTTTCACAAAATTAGGTTCCATTATAAATAAATATTAAACACACAATGTAAATGTAAACAACAAATCAACACAGCACTACCACCAACATGATAAATCATTATCATTAGATACGTCATCATTTCCCGCCTTTTTATTTTTAGAACCAATTTGTTCTTGCATGTGATGATTAGAACTTTTTTTAATATGATATATACAATGTATATTTGATATACTTGTTGATCATCAGGAAAATCAAATTTTTAAATGGGATATACTTTTGCATATTTGGATCCTGCTAGCCAAAATGCATTTAAAAAATTTAACCGCGTTTTACCTGACACGAGAGCGTCTCACCGCCCGTCCGCTCACTCGACACACCTCTCGAGACCAAAAACTTTGCATATTTAATGTTAATTTTTAATTTAAACACTCCTCATAAGTTCGAAAATCACCGTCGAATACAGATTATAATTTAAGACTATTAACGTTTATTCTCTCCGCAAGAAAAAAATTAATTAAACCACTAATCATCTTCAAAATAATTTGTAAGGTCATGTTTGTAATGGTTTAAGACGGCTCTACTCCACGCGGGTTTTAATAATGCCAGTAGGTATAAAGCAAAACTTAAAATATAATACCGTGCATGTATACTGGAGATGGGAATTACAAAGCAGTGCAAAGCGGTTGCCTTAAATGGAATGCATATATCAAAGATAATAATTAATGTGCTAATTTATGCAGTTGTGAACTGCGGATAAATATACACTTTAGTTTATTGCTTTACAACAAATACCATGAGAGCATAAACTACATTTTAAAGGATAGATGTAATTCATAGTGACAAATTTCAATTGAAAGCAGTTTTAATATTTAATGAAAAGTCGTATAACCTTTAGAAATATAAAACCAGCAACATTACTACCCGTAGCGCGTTTCAGTAATTTTAAATGCATAACCAACGGGAAATGCGGAGTAATCCTTGATTGCAATAAGCAAGCAAAGAAAAGTCTAATGAACACGCACATAAATACAATACACAGACTGGTCTCTGGCCATTAGGGTACGAACAGACCGCAGTTTCAGTCGATGCATCGAAGCCATCAATTTGTAAAACAAACCTGTATATTTAAATGTGATTTTGTGAATTAAAATTGACAGTTTATTATCTCTGATTGAATCCCGAGCGCTTTAATGGGAATGATTTTCATTTGATAATAAACTGTCCAATTTACACGAATTGTATTACTTTCGGCAACATGGCTCGAAAAAAAAATTATAGATAGTACCTACATGGAAGTCACGATATTTTAAATGCAATGTAGTAAGTGCCTTTTCTTAGGACAACTAGAACCACAGATATTATAATATGACCATATGACGTGAAAAGACAGAGAGAGCACTAGTACATTTGACCAACGTTCCGACTGTAACCATATTATATGTCTATAACTATTGATTAATAGTAACGCCGATATAATAAGGAGTTAACGAAAATGCCGTTAGAGGCCGCAGTTCGATTTGTATTCGCCTATTTTCAGAATATATGATAGTGAAAACGATACAAAAATTATTATTACTATTAGATTAAATCCTTATTTTTAATTTGACAAGTTTGAAAATGAGTTAAAGTTATTTGGTTATGCAGAGCGTACTCTCTGAAAGGTATTTAAAGAATTATAACACATTGTACTGTGTATTTTGGCAGATCATCGTAAACACATTTTAGCTAAGTACATTTATATATTCCCAGAGCAAGTAGTTCTATACGTTTCCTTAATCTAATATTGTTTTACAAAAAATTCCTCGTCATACATTTTTTTCGACGTCTGAAATGAGAGACATGGTTTGTGTATACTGGCAAGTAAATTTTTGTGGTCGTGCTGCAACTCGAAGGTACTTAGAACTCTATCCAAATAGAAGGCAGGCCGATCATAGGTTATTTAAAAACCTTTCTGATCGTTTGGGAGAAACAGGTGCATTCCGCCCAAAACGTGATATTGCTGGTCCTCCAAAAAGAATATCTGTTGATCAAGAAGAAGACATTTTAGTTCGTGTGGCAGAAAATTCGCAAATAAGTACTCGGCGGTTATCGGCAGCAACTGGTTTAAGTCATCAATTCATAGATTATTAAAGAAAGAAGAACTTAGACCCTATCACTTTACTCCAGTGCAAAATTTGTTACCTCGTGATCTTCCACAAAGGTCGCAGTTTTCATTATTTTTGCGTAACAAACAACATAATGATCATATGTTTATGAAACGAATATTGTTTACGGATGAGGCCATTTTTACCAGGCGTGGAGTATTTAATTGGAGAAATAGTCATTCATGGGAACTTGAGAATCCCTATTTATACAAGGAAAAACAGCACGAATTTAAAATAAATGTGTGGTGTGCCATCATTGGAGACTGCCACCAAATTTAAATAGTGCATCCTATCTGGACTTTTTAGAAAACATTCTTCCTGAAATCTTATATGATGTTCCGATAAGTTTAAGAAACAATATGTGGTAAATGCAGGATGGGGCCCCACATTATTCGATAGAAGTACGTAATCATTTAAATATGCACTATCCACATCACTGGATCGGTTGAGGAAGTGAATTTCCTTGTCCACCTCGTAGTCCTGATCCCAATCCTTTGGATTTTTACTTTTGGGGATACTGCAAGTATTTAGTATACAATGATAACATAAATACCCGGGAAGAATTATGGGAAAAAAATTGTGAAGCTGTGGAAACTATTAGAAATAACAGAGAATCGTTATTTAAAGATAGATATTCTCTAAACAAACGGTTAAAAAAATGTATTGAGGTTAATGGTGGTCATGTTGAACATTTATTGCAGTATTGCAATTGTTCTTATTATTGTTCTAGTTCTTATTATTTGTGATACACTGTTTAACATTTTGAATTAAATTATTTATGTCTACTAGTTGAAAGTGTATCATTATTTGTTTGGTTTTAATGTATGAAATTTTGAAGTTGTTAAACGCCATACAAACAATTACCACATAAGCGGTATTAGCTACACAGAAAAAAATATTTACAACTAAAGAGTGTCGAATTTTGCCGAAAAAATAATTTTTCGAATTGTATAATGAATTTGCAAGCAACTCTTGATTTGCACTTTTCTCAAAACCTGCTGTACTTAGAGACTTGAAACAAGTATACCTTTTTTATTAAGAAATGATAGAAGAATACAAGCTTTATGCGAAATTTGCGATAAATGTGCGGGTGAAAAAGTTATGGCCCTTTTAACACACTAAACATAGCGTACGTAGCGTCCTCTAGGAGCTAGACGAAAGTTGAAGGTGTGTTATGATTTCCTACCACAAATAACCCCCTCCCACCAATTTTCATGATAAAATATTAAAAAATCATTAAATTACAAAGGAAAATAAAAAAATTAATTTTAACTCTAACACCCTGTATCTTCTTACCTATAAATATTTCATTAACGCATTATTGGCTAAATCTTAATATTTTGACTTCTACTATCTACAGTTAAGTGCTTTACCATTACTTATGAATCACCCTGTATACTATATGCTACTACACTTTAGAGCTATATTAACTTTGTTGAACAAGCTAGAGAAAAAATGTATAGATACAATTTAAAAGTATATGCTGCAAAAAATATTCACGAAATAAAAGATATATGTCAATGGATCCAACGCGTTTAACAGCGACAAAACAGTATACAGAATTTTATATCCAAAAAACTACGTTCGTGCTATCAAAAGTCGATCTAGCAGTTTTACTATTAGCAATGAAATTTGATTGTTGCAAATATATTTAAAAAATGGTCTTTTATTTGTCACCATGTCAATGAGTGGAATAATCGCTATTAAAGTTAGATAAAAGTTACATAAACTCAGTAAAAATACATGATATATTGTATTCGTTAAAATAGAAACAAACAAGCTAAAAACGTACTCTACGGTTTACTAAACTTTTTATATAACTGTTACACATTCTATAGGATACTCTTCGCAGTTGTTTGTAAATAATGTTAGTTTTAGACATTTTTAATTTTATAGTACGAACTTAGTTGGTGAAAGTGTAAAATAAAGTAAAAATTAAAAAAAAACTATACCATACCACATGTGGGTTTCGAACCTGGAACCCTTGGATTCCGAGTCAAAAGCGTAAGAACTACCTAACACGTAAAAAAATGTAAAAAACGTAAATTTTTACAAAAACAAAAATCAAAAAAAAAAATTCTCAAACTTAAATCACTAATAACATTTTTATTTACTGATCGATTTTGTTAAAAAACAATAGAGTTCTTCCCCTAGCTAACACTAACTTACTGTCCAAATTTCAGTACAATCGGACTTTTCTTTTTTGAGTTATCGTGCTTACAAGAAACGTGACGGACAGACGGACGGACGGACGGACGGACGGGCGGACGGACGGACGGGCGGACGGACGGACGGGCGGACGGACGGGCGGGCGGACGGACGGGCGGACGGGCGGACGGGCGGACGGACGGGCGGACGGACGGACGGACGGACATTTTGAAAGTTGTTTAGAATTCGTTCACTAACACAATGATCTGAAAATTTTTTCTCTACGAGCGATATTTACGATTTTAGAAATGTGCCGATCAAATACAATATACTCTTCGTTTTTGCGAAGAGTATAATAATTTAACAAGTTAAAAATTTATCGCTCACTAAAACATGGCTCAAATTTTATATTCCGTTTCGGCAGATACCTAGTTTCACGTAGCGGTAATTTTTCAAAAATCATTAAGATAAGCTGCTAAGATACTGCCGCTAAATCTCCAGATTTTCTTAATACTTGCGGCAAATTGTGGTTTATGATTTAAAGTAAAATATAGAACAAAAATTGACAGAAATCTATACTAAGTGAATTTTTATGTGTACGACGTTATATAATGGAAGCTGAATGAACCTTTTCAATCTTTTATCTGATATATGAAGCCATCTTTATTTCGTAGGACGTTTATTATCATGGAAAATCTTTAAGTTGCAACCCTTGGGTTTCCACTTGAAACTTCTTAGATACACATGTAAGCTAATCTTAAGTAATTTAAGAGTTTATAGATTTATGTGTCCATAACTACGAGATATTTTCATCTTTTTTGTGGTATTGTAATATTTCAAATTTACATTTTTTACGGAAGACTAAGCTTTGATAGGGTAGTAAGTGAATTATAATGATACTGTCAGATCTAGTTACTGCTTACACTTAAAATGTTGGTTTAAAAGGATATTCATAGGAGGAATAGTCCTGACCAAGTTGTAACTTACAGGAAGTGATGAAGTTCTGTAGAGAAAAATAAATGATTACACATTAATAATATCCGTTTAATCTGTATTATTATAACAGGAGATTTGATTGCGTTTCTAGTTATTCCCAGTGAAATATACAGTGAGTCTATAAAGTATTGTACAAATTCACTTTCAGTTAAAAAAAAATATTTTAATGGAAGTCTCTGACATTTGGCGCAAAATATTATTTCTACCGGCTACGGCCTTTTCAAACATTTGTAGCCTTGTCTATCTTTTCCTTAAATAAATAACAAGCTACTTAAATGGAAATACCAACTAGTAAACATCAATAAATCTCAACATCCTTATGATTAATGATGTCCTATATTTTTAGTTCTTTCGTCTTAAAATTAAAACTTTATGAGCTGTGAAATTTATTTCCATTCTTTCTACTAGATTTATGAATGGGTTATAAACCGATTTAGAATATCCTCAATAATTTTTAAAATATCATGTTTTATACGCTCAGGATTTATTGGCTGAAGATTTCTAGGAGTCAATCGGCTTACTTTCAAATGCTATCTCATTTAGACCTATACTGAGGAAAGTACACAAGGTTATGGAATGTATTCCAGAAGTTATAGGGAAATTCCAACTTTGGTGAAATTTTCATTGACTATTAATTGTTACACTAATTAATTATTAATTTTTAATTTTTAATATTAGAAATTGCAACTCGTCTTTGAGAGACATATCATGTCTAGAAAAAGATAGGTTTATAAATGGTATGCAACAGATAATATCATACATTAATTTGTTCACTGAATAAAACTTTCTGTCAATTTTTTTCATAAATAGATTAATCAATCCTAACCTGAGCACCAAAGTTGTTTTATTAAGGCTTTAATAGCTATTATTTAAAAGCGCAAAGTTCATTCGCAATGATATAGCATCAAAAAATGTTATTATTGGTAGTTAAAAGATTAGGTATACAAAAAGCTTAGATACTAATCGTGTGGTGAATGAATGACGTTGATATCTCATATAAAAGACGATGTAGAATAATAGTTTACCATAGAAAAGAGGATGCTGGGCTTTGAAGAGCGTCACTGTTATGTGAAGTGTTAATTGAATATAAAAAAGTGGGTATCCCACAGGGTTCAATATTGGGCCCTACATTGTTTTACTTTATATAAATGAATTGGATACTTTAACATCTGATGGATATTTTACAGTATATGCTAACGATACGTCAGCAATTATTTCGCATAAATCAGATGAAATATTAGAATTAATATGTAATGACGTATTAGAGAACCTGAACACCTGGTCTAATGACAATTCTCTGTACTTTAATGCGCAAAAACACGACTTCACAATTGGCAAAAAAAATGCTCAGATTTTAGATTATCCGTCAATAACTATAAAATATCTAATGAAACCAAAAACGTAAATTTTTTGGAACGTACGTATACGATTTTCTAAATTGGGAAGTTCATTGTGAGCATTTGATCTTTAAATTTAATTCAATACAATATATGTTTAAAAATGGACGGACGGTTTTTACTGAGGAACAGTTAATTGCGATGTATTATTCACAAGCAGAGTCTCGTCTTAGGTATGGAATCTGTTTCTGGGGATGATCCTATATTACAACGTGTTTGTTGCACAAAATCAAATTTTAAAATGTAGTGAGTGTACCCAGTACACATAGTTGTAAACACATTTTTAACTATTTTAAACTTTTGACATTTCCTTCTCTGTATATTTTAATGTTATGAATAGTTATGAAATTTATGTGTTTATGTGTTTATTAATAAGGACAAGTTTAACTGCAATAAAAATTTGCATAATATACAGGGTGTTTCGAAAAGATTGGGACAACGCTTAGCCGTAGATACTTGACATCAAAACAAGTCGATTTAACTCAAAAAGTAGTGGTCTAACTCTTTTCGTTTTCAAGATACAGGGTGGCAAGGTAAAAAAATTGTATTCGTAATTTGTCTCTATCTTGGAGACTATTGTACGTATCTACTTCAAAGTTGGTAACAACATATTTTTCAGGTCGCTAATTACAATGGTGATATTGCCGATGCCGTATTTTATAGATGGCGCTAGTTACAGAACTTTTATGTGACACTTTAAGCCATAACTTTTTTGAGGTTAGGTTTTGGACATCGTCTTCTAGTACAATCGAAACGAAATTTAGTTTCCTAAAGAAAAGGTGTACTTGTTTAAACGCGATAAAATGCACCCTTTCAGAGAAATACGCGATTTACAACTTTGTCACACGCCAGTTCGAAGAAATTCAACACCTCAGGTGTTTTGAAAAGACTGGAACGACGTTTAGCGTAGACTCTTGACATCAAAACAAGTCGATTTAACCCAAAAAGTAGCGGTCTAACTCTTTTCGTTTTCAAGATACAGGGTGGTATAATAAAAAAATTGTTTTCGTATGTTGGAGAATATTATACGTATCTACAACAAGCACTATTGACGATTTCAAGAAATCATACTTGACGTACACCTACTGGGTAAGAAACCGCTTTTAGGTACAATTGAATTTCCTCGAACTGGTGTGTGATAAAGTTGAAAATCGCGTATTTCTCTGAAAGCGTTCATTTTATCGCGTTTAAACAAGTACACCTTTTCTTAAGGAAACTAAATTGCGTTTCGATTATACTAGAAGACGATGTCCAAAACCTAACCTCAAAAAGGTTATGGATTAAAGTGTCGCGTAAAAGTCCTGTAACTAGCGCCATCTATAAAATATGGCATCGGCAATATCACCATTGTAATTATCGACCTGAAAAACGTCGTTACCAACTTTGAAGTAGATACGTATAATAGTCTCCAAGGTGGAGACAAATTACGAATACAATTTTTTTACTTTGCCACCCTGTATCTTGAAAACGAGAAGAGTTAGACCACTACTTTTTGAGTTAAATCGACTTGTTTTGATGTCAAGAATCTATGGCTAAGAGTTGTCCCAATCTTTTCGAAACACCCTGTATAAACTAGACGAAAAAACATTTTTACATTACATTTAGTAATAATTCAATTACATACAGATAACGGCATATAATTACGTACATCGCCCCCCTCCCCCCCCCCCATATAAATTCCTTTGTGTCGTTGCGCATTCAATCTGCTTCACGCCCGTGAATATGAAATGTCGCAGTTACCTATAAATTGGCACGTGTAAGTATATATGCATAAATTTCCGAGTGTTTTGGGTCTAAATGCCTTCAATCGCTTACTTATAAATATAAAAGGATGTCCGACGCTTAATTTATTTACGAAATCTCTTAACAAATTTTAATAGATCAATGTTTTTACAACGTCAGTAACTATTTGTGATAAATGTTGAAATTTCATTAGATTTAAATTTTTTACTTAACTATTGATTGTTCCTATACAATTTTATATAATTGTTTTAAAGAAAAATAAAACTATCTATCTCTCTATCTCTATATGTCTATGTGCACTAGACACTTATACACCACAATTTGATAATTATGTGGTTCTTTCGATTCGATCACGTTAACATTTTTAATGTCTTTTGGGTAATATTATTTTTATATTGCTTGTATGAAGCTTATAATTTGTGTATTATGAATGATCATCGTAGAACATGCCCTTAGTAGTTAATTTCTGTCGTATGAGGAAAATTTTACTGAAACACATTTAAATTCAGGAACTTTTTATAAGGGTCTGCATTGTTAGTGTCGAATAGAAGCACCGAAGCAATCATAGATCTGTCCTGCAACAGTGCTTGTATCTAATTGCAATGATTACTACATGCTAACAATGAACATTGCAATGTCGTTTACATGTTTCAGTAATCCCTAAACGAATGTTTCTATGATTACTTACGTGTCGGCTGAAAATTTACTCATGTCACAAAAGCAAATGTTTGGCAAATGGAAAATCTCATGTGTAAATATTTTATTACGAAACCGACCCTCTTTGGAAGAGAAAGTTTAGTTAACTTAATTATGTACAATTATGTAGAGATTAGTGTTTTTACTAGAAAAGAGGAAATTACATTTTAGTTTTTGAATCGCAGTATAAAATGGTTTCATTAAGAGTATTTCAGGTTTAGTTTCTAAATTAATTATCCACTGGCACTGATTTACTTTTCAGCGCCTCAATAATAGGTTATTTTGCACCAGAGAGTGCATGCATAATCACTTTTTTGTTCTATAATGCTGTTCGCAACGTTCGCAGTTCTTTTTGTGAACATTCGCTTCATTAAACATTATTGAATAATGACTGTGATAGTAGTTATCAAATTGAGTTTAAGTTCTATTCGAGAATCCAGAAGATAGAAGTTAATAATTTCATTTTATATTAAGTGGCGCTGATAGGCCTAAGCTAGTCATTTTGACTACTAAAATGAATTTTTCAAAACAATATGTAATTTTTAAAGTGGTTAATTCACCAACGCATTTAAAACCGCGGACAATACAACAAGGTATATAAATGCTTACCATATTAATGTGTACAACAAGAAAGAATTACGTAATTTTTTAAGCACAAGAATCCATAGCCAGGTTAGTTCGTTATTTGATCCATATGATACTAACCTGAAACAAAAAGAAAAGCGTTCAGTATTATATTAAAATATTTCGTTATAAATAAGTTGTTTCTCATTTCTAAGAAAGCGTAGAAAGCCCAGGACAGTTGTTGTAAAAGTTATAATAATTCTGACTTCTATCTCAGAATCCTGACTCAGAATTCTGTCTTATAACTTAGACCACTGACTTATAAATCAGAATTCTGACATCCATCACAGAATTCTTATCAGAATTCTGAAATATAATGATTAGTATGTACTAAGACTTATCGTCAGCTGTTATTATAGTTTAAGCATCCTTAATACACACTGTGTGACTTTTGCGTCAAAATTGTTTTTTATTTTTAAATATGTATTATAAGTCAAATTGTCTTTATTTTTATGTTTAAACAGGGTGACTCAGGGTTCTCCAATATTTAAGGACCAGGTTTGAGGAGTGCTGTAGGCAAGATGGTTGACATTTGGATAATTTTGTTTAAAAAAATAAAATCCTTATGTATATAGTATCTTAATTTTAAAATAAAATTTTTTGAACAGTTTAAATCTGGATTGGTTCTAAAAGGGTCAATGTTACATTTGTTTTATTAATGACTTTGGCCCTTTTAGCACCAAGCCACGGAAATAATCTTGGTAAGGTTTTTTTGAAAACTGAATTTTACTCTGTGTCACCCAAATTAATTGAGTTATTTAAGCAATAACATAAATATAATAGTATATCATACAACGATGTTATAATGAATACTGTTATTCCCGAGTATGATTACAACTACGAGCGAGCGACCCATATAGTCCACAGTACAGCACCCTTTTTTTTTTTTTAATGATTACTAACAGGCTGAATTTTCGTGAATAGCTCGTTTTGACGAGACGCCCAACTTATCTCTGTGCGAAAATTTTCGGTAGTGGTAGGCTATATGAGTTACGCTTAGGTATTTATGTCGCTTGGGTGATTGTTCAAATTTTATTACTAACGGTTAGTTTTTTAGTTAAATCTTAAGATAATTTGATAAAAAAACACGAAAAAACGTTTGTCGTACAAAATAGATGGTTTGACCGAAGCGTGCTTCACCCTTAACATGTCCAAATAACGAGCTAATTTTTTACTATTGGCCGCATTGTCCTACAAATTGAATGGTATGTTTTTCCAGTCCTACGCTCGGAAATGGTCAGTCCCACTTTTCTCATTACTGACTGTAGGACAAAGATAACACATGATATGTTAATGTATTCTCTGCCCAAATACAATAGTGTCCTACAAAAAAATTGGTATGTATCGCTAGTCCGGCAAAAATAAATTTAAATAACTATTTTATAATTGTGGTTTTGGTAAATTAATATACTTTTATTACTTAAGCGGAATTCTGATATCTACCAAATTTTGCACATAGATTCAGATTATCAAAAAACCAACATTTCCCTTAATTTTAAACCCTAATTTGCAAATTTACATTCGTTGCGAATTTTTGAATTTTGCATGCACTTTTATATGTTTTATTAAATGTTCGGCTACAAGACCGAAAAATTTTCTTTACAACTCTAATGTAATATTATCTTTAATGTTTAATTGCCTGCTTAATTCAAAAATAACATAATTGATATGAAAAGTTAAATAAATTAATCTTCATCGGATTCATCCGTCGACCCTCCATCCTCATCGCTAGGAACATCATTCTCCTCATTTTCTTGGCAACTATCATTTTCATCGTTTATGTTATCTAACTGTAATAAAACTAAAAAACACATATAAATTGCAGAATAATCAATAAGTAAAAAAAGTATTAAAAGGGTACACTCGATTGCACGGAAATCGAATACACCTAATTTTTGGCTGGGTAAATGCGTCTTTTCTTGATGGCGCATGTGACACTTTGCTGTTGTTTATTGTCAAATTAATTTGTCATAAAAATGCCAAAACATGTGAAGTAACTTTTTATCATAACCTTTATAAAAGTATTCTTTACACTATAAAATAAAGTTGGAAAAACGGCCAATTGACTTTTTACGTGTAGTCGATTTCCGTGAAAGTGAGTGTACATTGGCAGTCAGAAGATAATTCTTCAAAAGATGGACTATTGTTCTGCGCATGTGTGCATTACACCATACACTGTAGATGTACTGTGTTTGATTTGCTGCAACAATTCTTGTTTCGTTGATGGTAAACTAGAGGCATCGTATCCTACGATTTTTTTTTAAATGTCTTCGTTTTCATTTCTGAATTTATAGCCTTCTTCAAACAATTCGTACCGTCCTTTATTAATGTAATTTTTCGTTTTCAATGCATACATCCTAGACACATACTCTTCAATGATTTGAAATACCTCGCTCAATGTTGTTAATTCAGTACGTCCACTGTGTAGAAGTTGCATAAAAGCCTCTTTTTTTAAATATTAAATTTTTTCCTTTACGGTAGAAAGCAGGGTTTATAATCGTTCCCCGTAAAAATATGGCATAAAGCGAGTGAACAAAATAATTTTTTTTCAAGCTTGCCAAAAATGTTAAGGTACAATTTTTTTTTACCTGTACTTAAATTAAAAATTACTTTAATTTTGTCTTTCAGGTATTTCAAAGTCGCTAACATTATCACAGGTATATCAGAATCCGTCAAGTCTTAAATAATGTAGGTATTATTTAATTACTTCATGTAGCAATTAAAAAATGTTTTTTCATTTCATTTCAATTTGATACTGTGTTATACAGTGTGACTCACTTAAGATGAAGACACCCTTATAACTTTTTTATTTTTTTTCCGATTTGAATCAAATTTTACTCAAGTATAGAACAAATTAAGAACTAATAATTATGACCAGAAAATCATTCGATTCCTATAAATGCAAAGCCACCTACATGCGGTGCCAAAGTGCGTGGAAAACATAAAAAAAAATCATTAGGCATTTTTTTATCGGAAAATTTCGTTAATGAAACTTGTTCAGAATTGTCCAGAAACTGTTAGTCCAAAATTTAATCAAAATAAAAAAATACTGAGTAGTACAGTAGTGTTACAAATTTCAAAAAAAGTTTTTTTAATTTTTTATCATTATATACCACCTTTTTTGTAGCAAAATCGTGTTCCACACTTTATTCCCAAGAGAACGAAAAATTAGGTTTTTAGTAATGAGAAAAGTGTTACCGTGGGACTGACAATTTCCGAAAGTAGAACTGGAAAAACATACCATTCAATTTGTAGGACAATGTGGCCATTTGATATTAAAAACATTTATTAAGCAATAGTAAAAAAAAATCAGCTTGTTAGTAATCATTTTTTTGACCTCGTTATTTGGACATGTTTGAGGTGGGGGACGTATAGGACAAAGGTTTTTTTATCAAATTATCTGAAGATTTAACTAAAAAACTAACCACGCTGTACACAGTAAAGCTATCGAACAAATTCATAGAAGATTTTTAAAATTTATGGCATTTAAGGAGGACAAAATCTATCCGCCAATAGGGTTTTCGCACGACAAGCTGCTAGAGAGGTTCAATGCTGATGAACTGGTCAGAAGGCGCTTTCTTCACTCTGTTATGTTTTTGCATAAACTTGTCAATGATAAAATAAAATGCCCTGAACTGTTGGCAAAAGTTAATGCGCTTGTTCATATGCCACTGGTGCAAACGAGATCAACTAATCTTTTTTATTTACCCACACCAAGAACAAATCTATTAGAATTCTCACCGGTGTATGTTATGTGTCATAACTGGGATGATATTCAGGACAAAGTTAACCTTTTTAATTGTAGTGTTGCAGACATAAGAACTGCTTGCTATAACAACTAATTGAATTCATTGTATGGGCATTTAATTAATTGTCTTAAAACCTATATGTACGTTAACATACCTTGAAAATTTGTTATATTGTGTATTTTGTAATATTAGGTATCTTGTTATTGTGTATTTGTATTTTGTTTTTGTATTTTATTATTGTGTATTTTTCCTACCCTGTAATTGGAACATGTTCTGTTGGGTAGTGTATAATAAATAAATAAATAAATAATAAATAAAAAATTTGAACAATCACCCACTCGACATATATACCCAAGCGCAGCTCATACCGAGATTTTTCACAGAGAGAAAAATCGTCAAAACGAGGCTACTCACGAAAATTCAGCCTGTTAGTAATCATTAAAAAAAAAGGGTGCTGTACTGTGGACTAATATATCCATGTTGAAATGTATCTACATTTCTCACACAATAGATTTAAATTAGAAGACTTTAACCTCCTGCGTAGTGTTCGTTTCGACGTTACCTATCATGTATTTAAGTCCTATCGAAATTAATTTATTATGTTAAGACTTTGGTTTCTTTATTCACGATCTTTATATTTGTTATGCATTGGATCGAAAAAAAAAAGAATTAAATTTCATGTATACTGAAAAAATACGTAGGAGAAAGAAAGTTTAATATTTCATCAATGTCTTATTTTCAGAAAGTTAGATCCTAACGACACGCCGTAAACCTCCCAAAATACCATTAATCTTAATTTATATCTAAGGAGATAAAAAAAAGTTTGTATAATTAACACTTCCTACCTAGCTGTTTGACTGAAACAGATATGACATAAGGGTATATCGCTTTATCATACCCGAGATATATAATAAATGGATTGAGAACGTCGCTGTTGTTTCGAATGATACTGTCTATGTGTAACTCTTAAAAGGCGTTCGAGAAATTTTCAGATTATTTCCAATGTTTACAAATAAACAGTGTATGGAATTCGTTACTGCAAAGGTACCTATTTTTACATCGATTGAAAAATAATGAGCATAAACACAGCAGCTTTTGATACAAGGCCTAACCAGAACGATTTATCTTCGTTTTAAAGTAGATTTTGGGTGGATATGAGTGCCATAAAAAACTGTAACTGTGGGCGATACCAATTTCTCACAGTGAGACTATGGATGGACAACATAATATAAAAAATATTCAAATAACATCAAATATATATATTTTTTTCTACAGTTGAATTTTCAACACACCACTATGCAACGGTTTAGTGAAATTCCACGTTATTTTAGATTTTCGAGGAGATGTGAAGTTAGCAAATACTGAAATTAGTAAATGGTGATACCAGATATATTTTTAATAAGTTGCTAATTTGTGGATTTTATATTAATATTATACCAATGAGATTTATATTATTGTTACATACTATGAAACAAATAACACACGATTTTAAGAAGTATTTGTGTCCTGCTAATCTAATTGCATACCCCTTCAGATATGTGCTCTATTTTCAATCAGCGCGCTAGCACTCAATTTCGCTGATAAAAGTGTTTGTACTTACTTAATTTTGCAAAGAATCAATTTTAATTATAACTTTTTGAAAAGGGAAGTTGTGTACCAGATGTGTGACTCTTTCTCCAACCGCAGTACTTCGACCCTGCTCGCCTGACGGCTTTCAATCAGCACATCAAACGGGCAGTCAATGTCATGCTTGATTGACATTGAGTCAGTGGGTTTGGTCATGGATTCGAATTGGATTAGCTCCAGAATCCTTAAGTGACCGACCAGGTCGCCTGGTCTGAATTTAAGTGCCTGATGCAGCCTTAAGGCACTAAGTGCTGCCTCCTTCCTTACATGCAAATGCAGAGGAAGTAAGTCCAGCATTTCCACCATAGCTGCTGTGGGACACGAGCGCATTGCTCCTGTAGTCCCTAGTCAGGCAAAAAAAAAACCATGGATTGGTATCAATTTTTTTACCACGTTATCATTACTTTAACAACACAGGTCTACAAAAAAAATCTGCTCCAAGGACTAAACCTATTATGTCTTAAGTACTTTTGTGTGCTGAAATTTTCAATTTAAAAAATTTTCTACCGCGTAGATTTCGAGTAAATGTCAAAAATTGTCAAAAACCGCATTTTGATGAAAAAACCGGGATTTACTCGAAATCTACGCGGTAGAAAATTTTTTAAATTGAAAATTCGCACACAAAAATACTTAAGGCATGATAGACTTAGTCCGTGGAGCAGAATTTTTTTTTTTTTTTGTAGACCTGTGTAAGAGTGGAAAATATGATTTTTTTTGTCTTAAAAGCTTGTCGCGTGAATAGAAAAAAAACTTACTTAGGTACTTACAATCTCTGTCAAACAAAATTAATGCCTGTATGAACTTTTCGCGCGCGACAAACTTTTAAGATAATTAATTCAATATAACTATTATTAAATAATAATAAAAGCTTGTTTTTAAAAAGTTTTTTTACGTTTAATTCTAAGGCTATGTCTATAAAATGTGAACATTTGCAGGTGTATATAGCAAGTGGCAATCTTTTTTATCTTTAGAAATAGATACCAACTATAAATGAAGCTAGGATGAACGCAATTTTATTATTTGAAACTTTTTTTTCTAGGATTTCATATGAGTGATTGTTGGCCTGAAACTGCAATTAGTTGCTACTAGATTTCCACGTTCTTTATCATTAAATAAGTCGCACATATTCCCTTCACCATTTTACCTCGACTTCAATAGTACCCCAAGGAACAATTTAAAAGTCATTTGGACTTGAGGAGGTTTTAAGAAAGGTTTGTTAGGAAATAGTCTTGTGCTTTATTGATGTTGTAGTTAAGGCTTTTTAGGCTTCAAGTATACTTGCTCTTATATGGTAAGTTTTAAAGCATTCTGTAAGACCTAATTATAAAGCTAATTTGCTTCTAGGATAATACGTTTTTGTAATGGGTTTATCATACCTACATAAAACTCTCCATAAAGCTAATTAGTTTTATTAACGTCTTAAATTCCATTTAAATTTAAAGAGTCTTTAAATTATTCTATATGGTTTTAACATATTTGCAATAAATTCTTTTTAAATCCTTTTTAAAACTAGACATTTTCAATTCCTATTAGTACTTATTAAAGGCCACTACAAAACTAGACTCTTAAAACATCCTTGACAAATGTTGTGATAAAACCGTTATTAAGAAAAAAGGCCTCTATAAATCTAAAAGGCAAATTTTAATTCCATAAAACACTTTCTAAAACTTCAATAAAATTTATTATAAAAATAATAAACAATATGTATATTTAGAACACATACGCGAGCATCACACTGTCAAATTATTTTGAGGTTAAGTTTTAAGTTTTTTGTATCAAATGTCAACGCGGTTCGTCTTGGAGGCGGTTCTTTTAAATCCCAAACGTTTCCTACAGCTTTTATCAAGTCCATGTGATAGTATACAAAAAGACTAAAAGTACTTGATTTAGAGTAAATGTTCTAGGTCATTACCATTATTAGAATATATAGTTTGATGAGAGGAGTGTAAAGTAACAATTAGGTCTTTAGTTGGCCGGCCATGTTTTTCTTGTTATATAAAAATATTCAAGGTCAATCTCACAATTTTAATTATTAATAATTATCACTTTTTCTTTAGCAAATTGAGGTAGAATTACAATTTTTTCAATTTGCTGATTACGCGTCTATGCAAATTTTGTATGGATATTAAAATCATTATTATTTCTGAGGCGCCCTTGTTTTTTGGGCCTTGTTTTTATAGTTTTAACGATAAATTGCCGTTGGTTTTAATTTTTTTGTCATACCTAGTGTCTTTTTATTACCTTTTAAGTCGGCCTTAGATAGGTTATAGTGCCACTCTACGATTTGTAAATTTCAAATTCCATTTTATCTTCAATAAGTCTGATGGTGTGTTTGCTTAAATCGGTTTAGAAAAAATAAATGCAATAATAAAATTATTTGGATTCCTTCGTGGACATTCTTATAGCTTCTCAGTTCTAATATGGACCTATAAGAGTTTTAAAAACCAGTTTTAAGGTAGCCCTCCAGGTGTTTTCTAGAAATGCGGAAAGCTAATAAGAAAGCTTCCGATAGCTTTCAAATAGGTTTTAAGAAAGGTTTTAAAACGGCCCCAACGGGGTTTTCAAGAGCTGCACTATGCCTCACTAAGGAGTTTTATGATGGAATTTAAAAAGGCCTTAACAAAAGGGTGGGCCCTTTTAGTCTACAAGTCGCTTTATGGTGGTATTAAGGATATTGTTACAGCAAAATAGATTTTTCAAGGCATTTTATAAATAGTTGTATATATTTAAGAAACCAAAATTGTTCCTTGGGACCATTCCTTCATTGTAGGTAAATTGTTTATAACAGCACATTAACCACAAAATTAAAAAACTTTTTGAATAAACATCATTACATCATACTCTTCGGACGATAACTGTCGCACATTCTATAGCACAGTTTTTCGCAGTTTCTTTGGAAAATAATATTAGTTTTAGGCTTTTTAATTTTATGATGCCTCCAACCTATTTGTGTTTTAAGCCCTAATCCACAATTAGATATATTATCTGGTTGGTTTAGAGGCAAGCACACTTGACCGTCACCCAGGAGTCCCGGGTTCGATTCCCGGCCGAGGCACTGGGACTTTTTCAGAAGAAGAAATGAATTCCAGTATACTCGGATCTTGGATGTGTGTCCCTTGTCTGTAAATGTGTAGCCTTCTCCCGCACAAGGTCCTTCTAGAACCTTCAGGGATAAAGGGGGCCGTATTACATGTGGTGTTATTACTATTATTATTATTATTATTAATTGGTAAAATATGTAAATAAGTGATAGGAAATAACTTTCTTCTTAAGACGGATGGACAGACATACAGACGGACAATCTGAAAGTTATTCACTAACACAATTACATGAAAATATTTCCCTACAAACGACATTTATGGTTTTAGAAATGTGCCGATTAAATGCAATATACTCTTTGTTTTCGTATTTGCGAACAGTATAAAAATAATTTGAAATGTCTTACGTTTAACATTTATCTACTTGTTACAATAAGGATTGATTTGACATGATATTATATACACCACTATATAAAATAGAACATATTTTTCCTAACACTTTAGAAGAAAAGATAATTTGAATCGCGGATTTTTTATATTATATGAAAAAAGACGAGAACGCCTATGATATTTTTCATTATTCATGCTACAAATTGTGGTGTAAAATATGAGTTATGTGTCAGAAACATATACGTCCCAAAATAAAAATTCATTGTAATGTTTCAAAGAATTTCTCCATGTAGTGCACCCTTTCTTTTCAAACATTTGAACCCAATACCCGTCGACTCATTTCATTTGGTGCTGTAGACAGCTTGACACATATATCTTAATTTATTAAATGGAGACTAACATAAAACTTTTAAGCTGCTTGAACAGGTTAATTAATAACTTAAGAAAAATTTTACTCGGAATACTTGGATTTATTTTTAAATCTGATATATTTTCACAGGTTTGTTTTATTAAATAAAAAAATAGTATAGGAAGGAATTAATAGGGTCAAAAACTAATGAGGAAAACAGCGCCATACGCCTCAAAGAGGAAACACGAAGCAGCTACGGACACGTTTCGGAATTATTGTTCCTCATCAGCGTAGCGTAGCGACAAAAAGGATCTGGAAAGGACAGATAGGAACAATAATTGAAGGTTGAAAGCACAGTACACAGTACTCTTATTTGTGCATTCATATCTAGATCGGCCTATTTAAGACCTTCACCGACAGTCGGCACATAGAGCCCTATCTGGATGAGGCCTATGTGGATGCATGAGGAATAATAATTCCGAAACACGTGTCCGTAGCTGCTTCGTGTTTCCTCTTTGGGGTGTAAGGCGCTATTTTCCTCACTATTTGTTTTTGACCCTATTAATTCCTTCCTATTTTATTTGACTCGCCAGGTTGAAATTGGGCAGTCCACATGGGGCTCTATGTGCCAACTGTCGGTGAAGGTCTTAAATAGGCCGATCTAGATATGAATGCACAAATAAGAGTACTGTGTACTGTGTTTACAACCTTCAATTATTGTTCCTATCTGTCTTTTCCAGATCCTTTTTGTTGCTACGTTACGCTGATGAGGAACAATAATTCCGAAACACGTGTCCGTAGCTGCTTCGTGTTTCCTCTTTGGGGTGTAAGGCGCTATTTTCCTCACTAAAAAAATAGTCCTGAAAACTTCTATATTACTATAACCGATCAACTTCAAAGAGCTGAAAACTTGGATAAGTTTGTGTCTGTTTGTCGATCATTCAATCTCTGTATATTTAATTGAGCCAAACGTTCTCAATTATAAGTTGACTACACAATTCTTATGCATGTAAAAAATTCCAGATCTTTGATCTTTACCGCACCACCAAAGACGCCGACATAAGAAGAGAAACGACCCTATCGTTTCCTTCAACAAAACTTACAAAATATTGTTCTATGATCAAAAACTATTAAATATACATTGTATATATCATATTAAAAAAAGTTCTAATCATCACATGCAAGAACAAAGTGGTTTTGAAAATAAAAAGGCGGTAAGTGATGACGTATCTGATGATCATTCAATTCTAAAAAATGTTCATGTTTTCATTTATCATGTTGGTGTGAGTGCTCTGTTGATTTGTTGTTTACGTTTACATTGTGTGTTTAATATTTGTTTATAATGGAACCTAATTTTGTGAAAGGTACTTCAGAGAATTTACCCATAGTGGATTTTTATATGGTACACGAGTGTTATGTAGACAATTTGAACTATTTAAGTGCCGAATCCCGAAATGTTAAAAGTTTGAGGTTAGTATTTCTTTAAAATACAATGGCTCACATCGATACTAACACTAACAGCCTCTTTAATCTATTAGTCCAGTCAACGGAGCGCTAAAATAACCAAAATATCTAAATTTGAGTGCTAATGAATGGATTTTGATAAAACCTTGTACAATGTGCACAAAAAATTCAGGTGAATGTATCATCGAAATACAAGACTTTTTTATTTGTAAAGTGCGTTTTCACCGAGTTATTCCGGAAAAACATGAAAAACTACCCCTTCTTTGAAATTGTAGCGCTTTAAAAATATGTAATTTAAAAATTTGAAAAATCAGACGTATGCATTGAGGCCTTCTAAACATTTTTTGTCTCTTGGAATTTTTTTGTAACTTGCTAATTTCCCGAGTACAGGCAGTTTTCACGATAACTAATATACTACATAGTCATGTGTAGTCAACTTTACTAGGTTTGTGATAATAGACTATATAAATATTTTATTAAAAAAGACAGATGTAATTTGGTTTACAGCTATAATATAGCGAAACTGAGTTTAATAAATTCTGCATTGTCTTTTAAAAACATTAATATGTAAACTACTCCGTGAATATCTTTTATTATCTTGTAATTTCATTTGTAAGAAATGTTAATTTAAATTTAATATATAAGTCAGCAAAGTTTAAGTTATAACTAGATTGACATTCTAAGTTGATATTAAGATCTCGACTGCTATTACAATTTGAGTCAAATATGAATAATTAAATGTTTTGAGCGAAATTAACCACCGTATCTCACCGTTTCATCATAAGTTTTGGTACTTCTATGCAGTGGGCTGTGCCAGGAACAGATTCAGATGAAGTTGGCGAAACTGTTTAAATTATGACAAAATCCACAGACAAATTGTCATTACTTTAATGTCAGATATAATTAATTCCACAGCACTCCTTGTAAAATCGAAACCAAGTCATCGTACACCTAATTTGAAATTATACTTGAATTATACGCTTAGATTCGTTAAGTCGAAACAATTACATGAATAACCAAATAAAATTTTATAGATTTCCTAACTGGAATTCTCTGACACACGTATTTTGTTCTAAAAATAATGTCGGCGAAATCTACAGAATTGGGTGAAAATTTCCAAACTATTTTGTTTGGAATATGAAAATTATTAGTTATTAGTTTTAGTCGATTAATGTTAAATTACAGAAAACATGTAAGGATCAGACTTAATTTTTGATTATTTAGGTTTAGAGGAGTTTTTGAAAAAAATCGTACCAGAGGAATGATGGGAAAAGGAATAAAAAAGAAGTAAAGAAGAAATTAAAAAAGTAGAGGAATGATATTATTGGATAGAGTTTCATATTCTATATTTATTTTTATGAAAAAACAAGTGACATAAACATTTTAAATATTCAAAGCAAAATTACAACCAAAAGGAAAATGTATAATATTCATTGTAATTAAAGATATATAAGTTACTTTTAATTACGCAGCCACATAAGAAAATTGCTCTGTATCAGAAATTAGACTATCATTTTTCCGGATATATTGACGTGCTAAAAACAAATGTGATGTCCAAATTGTATTATTGCTATTGTTTCTGGAGTGTTTTCGGTATATTTTTTTCTTAGCACGTTTGTCCCTGTCACTCAGTTAACCAATGAGGTTATAATTTTTTTCGCAGTTTCATTTAAATATTATTCCCTTTCTTTTTGTCATAATCTATTTCTACCTTCAGGATCTTTCTTCAGCGGCTGATTCCTTCGTTTTTCGGTTTCCCGCTTTTTTTTAAACATATCTTCGTCATTACATGCTATTCCTTTCTTGCCATTAAAATTGTGCAATTACATATAATCATAGCAAACAACCATTCGAAAAGTTTCGACGAGTGAAAAAACTATTGCCAAACTCTAATCATATGCTGCCAAACAGCCTAGTTTGCGTTCGAATATCTCTACCATAAAATTGTCAATCCACTCAATCAATCAAATATGAAAATAATTCACAAAATAATTTAACAATATAAAATTAAATTATTCCACTTAACAATTTTTCACTTCACATGGGCACAAGAACAACCAGGTGATAGAAATTTCATTCCTCTGGATACTAGTCATTACTCTGGCCTACAAGACTGACTATAAAATTAGCAAGGCAATGTATCAAAAAGGCGAAATCGACGAATTTGGCAAAAGCGGAGTAGCGCCCATAAGCAAAAATTGGCAAAAAATTAATAAAAATGCACAAGGCCGGTTTCTCGCAAAAAACAAGTTTGGATACACCTAGCGACTCGTAATTTGGTCGAGTGCATTGGGTGGTCAATAGAAAGCAATGGTAGGAAAGCCAATAGCAGGCTTTCCAAATAATAGTTATAGAGAAAATCGCCTTGTGCACAAAGGGCTCAAAAGTCCATTTTGCCTAAAAGTCGTTCGGAGGTGAGTCGCTGCCATTTTTCCTATATTGAACACCTACATAAGGGCAAGTAAGTCGTGGACTGACCGAACGTTATCAAACTTATGTAGTAAGTAAGTCCTCTTGAATTAGGGATTGCATTACCGGTTAACCGGTTATCAGGACAAAAAACACATGACGATAATTACCGGTTATTTTAAATTTTTACCGGTTATTTCGGTAGACTCTGAACTTACGATATGTCACGTATTCAACGTTTCTATTTATGTCACTGACTAGTATTCACTAAATACACAACACCGAGCACTTTTAACAATAAATAAATAATATTATAAAAAGTAAACTCCAAACACCAAGCCCTAAGAAATACAAGAGAGACATTGACAATATCTTACGATCGAAAATTGAATATTTCACTGCCGCAAATATCTGAGGAATACATTTAGAAGTATGTTATTACCAATTCTTATTATCTTATCGACCCACCAATATCGATTGAGGAAGGGCAATTCGAGCATAATTTTCATGGAAAACAGGTTTGAGTCACTCAAAAAAAAATTACCCAAGTAGAAAATCAACCTCGTGTGTATTACAGAAGATTAATATATGATTAAAAAATATTATCTAAAACAATTATTAAAACAAAACTGTTTATTTAACGTTTTAAAAATAACGATTTATAATAAAAAATAAAAACATTTTCTAATGTTTTTTATCATGTTATAACCTCAGTCAGTCAAAATATTTGCAAGTTCATCATAGTAGTCGCATCTTTTTCGAGGGAATAATGTTCTTTGCAAAAAACTTTAAATTGTTTCCATATAAAATTTTTAGTGTTTCTCGTTTTAACTGGGACACTTTCATTCATAGCTTCGTTAATATTTTCTTGTGAAACATCACCAAATCGCTTCTTCTCATTCATTTTGTGTACAGAAATCAAGATGAAAACGTGAAATGTCAGATTTTAATAATTTCAATGACTTTTTTAGTTTGACACATGGCTACTACGAAAAAAGTAACATACATTTTTCTCGATTTTTTCCACTTATCGATAGCCGTTTTTCTCACTTTAAACAAATCCTATTGGTCGATTTTTTTGAAAATGTACGTTTTGATTGGTTAATAAAGTAAGAATATATTAATCACCGATAAAAATGCCTGTTCCTCAAAAGCAGAGTACATCTAGTAGTCGCACGTCACTTTAAAATCTGTACTGTCAGCTATAATTTTTAAGTATTGTGGAAACTATACTGTACAATATGAGTCATTTTGGGAAAATTATAATTATTTTTAATAAATTATTGTTGTTCGTTCACATATTCTGTCGTTAATTTATCTTGCCAAAAAACACTCGAGCTTTTCTTTTATGGATAAATTTCTTTTTAACTCAAAATTTTTCCAATCAGTAATTTTGATCGAAAACCTGACATTTGACAAAATCGTTCGACCTCCGGTCTCGCGATTTTTTCATGTCAGTTTTTCTTATAAAATCACTGATTGACTAAATTATTTCGTTACAAATAGAAATTTATCCGATAAAAAAAAAGCTCTTTATTTTACTGTTGATATAAAACCTTTTGTTTGTTCATTATATTAAATATACGTATATAAAAATGTTTTTTGTTAAACTTAAGATAATTTTGTACATGGAAAAAGACAATTGCCATTTTCGCCACCCTAATCATCCATTCTAAAAATTACCGGTAACTACCGGTTATTTACATTTTTATTTACCGATTTACCGGTTATTAAAACTTCCGGTAAATTGCAATTCCTATCTTGAATGTCGTTTTAGTTCGTGAAATCTCACGTTACGAGAACTTTAAAGCCCTTATTGCCAGTGAATAATTGAAATCACGTCTTGAGAGAGCGTCGTTGATGATCTGAGTAGTGCAGCCTTGACCCATTACTCATCTATCGAAGCATATCTTATCTCGAACCCGCCTGGGAGTGGAAGAATGGGGCAGAACGCGATTGGCGCCCTTCAAAAAATAAATTGGTAACGCGTCAATTTGACGCCTAGTAGTGTGTTCTTCCACAATTACACCGACACACAAAAAAAATCTGAACTGATCACCAGACATATCATTTTGTATGTATTTTGGTGCACTGAATCCAAATCCGATGATAAAAAAGCTCCAAGGCTTCTAGATTTTTTCCTACTGTCAATTTAATCCTCAAATAATGGGATATTTGAGGAATAAATTGACAGCAAGAAATTTTTTTTGACGATTTAGAGCTTTTTTATCATCAAGTTTGGATTCAGTGCACCAAAATACATATAAAATGATATGTCTGGTCATCAGTATAGATTTTTTTGTGTGCCGATGTTATATTCAGCTTTATCTAATTTAACATTGGTACCGAGGTTAACAAACCATCAGGTGTGTCTCATGAATATTGGTTTCATAGATATTTTTATTCATAAAATGTTTACTATTTTTTATATACTAGTCGGTATTTCCAGATAATGGATTAATAATTTTAAATAAGAACTTTCCCAGATTATGACACGGTGAATTAATGTAATTAACAATTGATCTTAGGAAATATTTTATTTATGTATTTGTGGCACATCATAAAAATGAGGTGGTTTACTATAAATTTTTGTTCTCATGCTTGACTGATTCTGCTTAAATACAGTTCTCGACTCTTTCATTATCAGGATAGGTAAAGGTTTCATACTTATTATATACTATTAGGAGTTGATGTGCCACTGTTATTACATACGAAGCAATTAAGTAACCATCGCGCGGTGATAATGACTGTGTTAAAAATGTTGGAAAAAATACAAAAACAAAAATATTAATTGGGATTACGAGAAAAGTGTGGTCAATTCATTATGACTGTTAAAAGTGGCATGAAAGCGAGTGGATACATTGTGGTGTTTGTGTGAAAGAAGAAGAAGCTAGGACGTGGTTTAATGTACGCGTGAAATTTACAACAGCGGTGTTGTGGTCACGGCGTGCCCTAAATAACAAACTTCCAGTTTTCATGCAAATATTACACTTTATACAGACGCATGTTATGGCAGTCAAGGCACCTCTTAGTCCTGTAATAGCCCAAAATATCCAGAAGTAATTATCATATAGCAGAATTTATAATCAATGATATGCGGAAGAGACAGCTGGCCTTGACTTTGACGACTTCATCTCCCATGAACTGAACATAAATGGCAAGGAACTATTCTCCGAGTAACTCGACAATTTCAGCTATAGAATAACTTTGATAGATACTGATCCTTGCTATGCCAATTAATGTTGAGAAGTGTACGACAAATAGAAGACGATTTAGTGGCTAACATAGACCGTCCGATACCAAGAGCAGCAGCTTTCTATAAAGTCAGAAGGTTTCATTCATTGAGAGACAGGTCTTTTACTACATGACGTTGTACTTACTCAGCGTTTAAAGTAGAAAATATTTAGTGGGATATATTTCTAAATTTATAAGCTGTTAGTGACTAATTTTATTTAAAATTGACGTTAATATAACGATCGTACAAAGGTCAAGAAATTTTCAGTCGCATTATTATGACCCACCACTAGTATTATCGTTGTCTTAAGTTATTATTCAATGAGCTTTCTTTGAAAGCTTAGCCCAATGATGTCCTATAACTGGCTAAATTATGCAAAAAATAATTTAAGAGACTAATTTCTGACACAGATAACACCAGAGAGAATAATTAATCATTTTAGCCTGCTTTTTTCCCTGATTTATCTCCAATTGGGCAAGTGGAGAGAGTATTATCAAATATCTTTTGCTACATATGTATTATTCATTTGAATTTTCATTTATTTCAGATACTTATTTAGTAATAAACTTTTCAATTAAATAATTTGGAATATGTATTGCAGTTCAAACGTCAGTAAAGGACAAATTATTCAATCCTTTTATATATTGTGACCAGTGTTTATTACAATGTAAACCTCGCCATGAAAGAGAAAGAACGTAGAGAATGAAAAATATTCCGTTTATCTCATTTTTATTTTCCGGGAGAAACAATTATCCTACCATCCCCTACTATCGACGCCTTTTACATTTATCCTATAAATTTAGCTCAGCTAAATTAATAGAATGTCGTAATGTGCAGTAATTTAGTTTTTCCGTATAACACTTTGCCTTTTTGTATAGCGGCAACAGAATTTAGTCCCCCTAAATGTCATGTAATATAGATAGGTCTTAGCGTTGTTTGCTAGATGGCTCTACTGGACATCACATTACAGTCATGAGGATATTATAAATCACGATGAACTGCCGCATTCTGATGGAATTTTTGGTTTATGAAATGTAATATTTATTCATTTTATAGATTGTATGCATAGATATGACAATTCGATTTTAAATTATATCAGACTTTTATTTAAATATTATTTATTCCACTTAAAAAATTACACAGGTCTTCGAAGCTTTGTTGTTGGGCAGATGGAGGTTATTTCCGAAGTAATTTTTCGCGCTGGATCCGAATCTGGCATCAGAATTGGCCCACCACGTCAGGATTTTAAAATATTTGAGGTTAAGTACTTAAAAAAATGGCTTTTTTGTCTATTTTTGAGGTAATGTTTAGGATGCAAAAATTTTTTCAGCTTATTTTTAATAAATAGCACATAATTTAGTACCATCCTTCTTCTTTAAGATAAGCTTTTGAATGGTCATCTACGATGTTTCCTCACAAAGTTGTAGCAGTTTTAAAGTGCCATGAATTTGAAACCATGATCCCCTACAACTCAAAAATCTTAACCAAACGACTCCAAACGAATGAAGATTTAAAGCTAAAAAAAATAAACTCTCTCGCAAATGAATTGGTAAAGATTGTTGGGTTGTAGGGGATCACAGTCACCTTAAAAAGGCTATAACTTTGCAAGGAAACATTACAGATGGCCATTCAAAAGCTCATTTTAAAGATGAAAGATTACTAAATGATGTATTTATTAAAAATAAGCTGAACAAATCTTTGAGTCATATACATAACCTCAAAAGTTGCCAAAAAAGCCATTTTTTAAGTACTTAACCTCAAATATTTCAAAATTCTGACGTGATGGGCCAAATATGAAGCTAGATTCGGATTCAGTGCGAAAAATTACTTCGGAGTGACCCTCAGCTGCCCAACAACATTCGCATACCTGTGTTCAAAATTGACTTGCACTTGCAAACATACTAACAAACAAACTAAATAACTAACTAACTAACATACAAAGCAAGTTAAATAAAAGCTTGTAATAAGAAGTGATATTTCCAGAAAAGCATTAAATATGTAAAATTGCGACACTTACTGATATAAAACAAAAAAGTGATAGGTGTTGAGAAAAATACTGATCATAGACCAAAAGGAGGTGATATCAGCCAGTCAAGGTTAGTCGAGAAACCCACACAATTACCATATTGTGGTATAAGTATCTAGTGTATATAACACTGACGCGCTTCAAGGCTCGCAACATCCCGCTTGGTCATAGAAAATTTTTAACCATAAAGAATAAGTCTATAAGTTACTTCGTGTTACTGTGTTACAGAGTGAAATTATTTATACGATGGTTGGAGTTATAGTGTTTATGCTACAGGCTCCAATTATTCACGTTGATAAAAATCTTGATAAATGGGTTAATCTGTGCAATAAAATTTACCCGAGTGTTACGAAACTCGCTGCAAATTTAAAATAAACCTAAAGGAAACATTTAATAACCAAAGCAAATTAATGTCAGTAATTCAATGGTATAACGTAAAATATTAAATCTGAGAGCCGACTCTGCAAATTTTCTAGTCAGAATTTTAATGTGATAATACTACCGCCATTGTTCATTAATTCTCCCAGAATCAAATACACACTGGGAGCCGACCTCATAAAAAACCCAAGTTATTTAAAATCCAATTCTATAAACGCATTGTCTTGTTGGTTGTAGTGACATATGACATAAACACAAACAAAGACTTTATTAAAGTTTAATTTACGTAAAACCTTCATGCCAAATTTGAATAATAAATTTATAAAAACATATGAGACGCTAGAAAACGTTGTTCTTTGTTATGTACCTAATAAAAAATTCATATTCATACCTACTGACCTGGAAAATGTCAAAATCAGATTAAATCGTATATCGAACCCTAAAAATGAAGCATGAACTTCTAATTGTTTTTTTCCATGACGAAATTCTAATTGCATTAAGTATATCCATTATCCTAACATAGAACAACACAACGCTTATTTGTAACACTGCAATTAAAAGTTTAATTAATTTTTAAAATTACTTCAATTCTGTAATGGAACATTTTATATAAAATGTTAAACATAAAAACGTTGATATGTTAATTTATGTAAAACATATTTAATTTGCAAAGTAGCTCTTCACAACAATGTTTTAAATTTATTTCGTATAACAAAATGCATTTCTCTCTTCATATAGAGTAAATTATGATATACTCGAATCTTTGTAGGCCTTCGCAAGTCACTAAGTGATTTCGTTAATATGGTCTTCTGACATTACTATCGATCTTAACATGCGGAATTCTAGTCTTTGATACGACAGAGTTGGTACACCTGGTCTTTTATACTGCTTTTCTCTTGTTATATAAATGTTCTGGCAGGCTTGAAGTTGGTTTTGACATTCCTAGACTCCACCATAATTATTATTCCAAGGAATTCGAGACAATTATTTCGTTACTGCTTTTAAGATATGATGAATGTGTTAAATGTAAAGTTTGAGAACTCTAAAATTGTAGTTAATGATGAAAAATAAATATTTATGTTACATGTGGAAAATTAAACGAAATGTATTATTTTAAAACGTAGGAAAGGTTAAATTGGGTTCGTAGCAGCGTCATATCTCCCGATATGAAACAGTTAAAAAACTATCTTCTAGTCCGGCCGAAATAGGATTTGGGGTCTAAATCTTTTCTCCAACAGATTTTTTGGCATAGACTTCTTGTTTGAGGACTACACAAACAGGAAATCGTAACGCGGATACTTAGTAGGTGGGGGAACATATTTATATACGCTTTTATGCAAAAGAAGTGCATTTTTCGTGATTTTTGCTCCTTCTTCGTTATGTTTTCAAATGTAGACGGTCCAAAAAAGTTTGAGTTTATTAAAAATTTATTATTTTATTATTATTTAAACTTTTATTGCCATATAGTGCCATTTAGAAGCGTTTAAGAGCCCTCTAGGGCCCAAAATTGCATGCATAGGGAACAAACACAATATACGGTTGAATATTTAAGATTTCGTGGAAGCATTTTTTAGTCGGGGGTTTTCAAGGTCGCTGATTACAAATTTATTATGAAAATAGGAACATTCAAAATGGCTGACTCTAAATGGCATGAATTTCAAATATAGAAATACGATTTTTGACGTTATTTTCGATTTTAACTGATAATGGATTTTCATTTTCCTATTCTTTTTATGTTCTTTTACCTTCTTCATTTTACTTTGAATTAAAAAAATATTAAATTTTATCCAGTTCTTAAAATAATTAACTTCTACCTCAAAGATAAAAATCAATGAACATGCACAAGGCTGGTTTCTCGCATAAAACTAGTTTGGATTCACCCAGCGGCTCGCAATTTGGTCGAGTGCGTTGAGTAGTCCATACAAAGCGATGGTAGGAAAGTCGATAGTAGGGCTTTCCAAATAATAAAGTTATAGAGGAAAACGCCTTGTCTAAAAATTCAATTTTGCCCAAAAGTTGCTCGAAGGTGGATCGTCGCAATTTTGCTAATATTGAACAACTGCATAGGGGCAAGTAAGTTGTGGACTGACCGAACGCTATCAAACTTATGTAGTAATAAGTCCTCATGAATGAGTTTTAGTATGTGAACCGCCACGATACGAGAACTGCTAAGTAGTCTCCAGCGAAACTAATTTTTTTTAGTAAAACATTTTTATGTTAAATCAGTCAGCCATAATTACCAAATTACAAAAAGTCTCAGACATTTTCTAAAAGCCTCATATTTGAGTCTGGGAAGGTTTGCATGAATCTTTTCTATCTAATCGATCGTTAGCGTAAGCGCTCTCACTTGTATGGTCTGAAAGCCATTTGCCTTAATTGGGGAAGGCGTGATTCTTAAAATAAGAATTTTACTAAATCCATTTTTGTATATAACCATATTTGTTAAATAAATGGATTCTTTGAACTAATTGCATCTTAATTGATCTTGAGGTTTGTTGCTAGTCTACCATCCCTGGAAGTCTCGTTTGGAAGACCGGATGTGCCGAGTTAACTCACATTAACACTCGACCCTCTGGTTGCTTAACGGGAGTTTGATAGTGATTTTTTTAAGCATTTTTCTCAGAAATCCTTAGGTGTAGAGTCCGTTATTAGCAGATAAAAACGTGAGAGTCACGTCAAAAAATCAATCCCGTCGGAGAGAAATTCTCCGATTGGGATTTTTTTAAGCGAAAATTTAATTAATCAAAAGGTATAAAACCCTAAAACAGGGAAATCACGTCCTGAGAGAGCGTCGTTGATGATCTAAGGTAGTGCAGCTTGATTCATTACTCGGCTATCGAAGTTACATATCGGTGTTGTCTCCTTTGCTCTTTTAAATATATCCACCATATTTTGTATGCATTTTTGGACACCATATTAGTATTGTTGAAAATAATGTAGAATAAAATATCCAAAATGCATGTCCGCAGCATAGTAGTACATTTGTTTTTACTTCCACATCCAAATTTTTTTTTTAAATTTTCATTTTTAGGGACGAGCGTAGAGGCAACTTCAATGCGAATGTCAGTCGATATTCCGTTGAAGCAACGTCGAGCGCGGTTAGTACTTGGATGGGTGACCCATCTTGGGAAATACAGCGTTCTCGTCCCACCTTCTAGCGGCTTGTATATCAGTGTATACGCGGAAGCTACGTAATTTCAGACGAGGATTACGTAGTGGATATACCATCCTTCGGAGGGCATGTAAAGCAGGCGGTCCCTTGTCTATTAAATGTTAGGCAAGTAAAAGATCCCTACTCTTCTTAAGGGAAGAGGTTCGGCAAAATTTCCAGGTTGGGGGGTAGCTCGTCTCCTGGCGTCGGTGATAGGCCCTGGTAGCGAAAATAGGCCGACGTTAAATAAATAGATAAAAATTATTGTTTAAATAGGCTTAGAATGTCATGAAACGTCGAGATTTTAAGTTTGAGCGAAAAAAAAATTCTGTCGGTCTGTCTGTAACTTTTTTTGTGCGCACGTTTACTCTGGAACCGTTTGAGATATTGACTTGAAATTTGGTACACATATGTACTTTAACGAGATCTAGAACTAGATTATAGTTTCGTCTTGTTCCGTCGAAAGGTTGGGGGGTACATTAGAGTAAATTTTTTGTGTAAATAGGTAAATCAAGCAGGTAAGAGTCCATAAAATTGGTATTTAGTATATAAGAGAAGCTAAGGTCTCAAAAAAATTTTTGACATGAGCCACCCCCATTACCACCCCACCCCATTATTAAAGGGGATGAAAAAAACTTGTGATTTAGTGTGTGTACAAGACCCAGAAACCTCCAAATATTTTTTTACTTGATCCACCCCCTATCACCACCCCCACCCCGCTACCGATGTGGGGTATCGTTTTATGGGTTATTGGGGTAGAGGATTTCAAATATTATATTATTAAAGTTCCATAAACAAGTATTTCCACATACAAAATTTTTTTGTTGTGAGTGACTTGGGTAGAAAATTTGGGCAGCGGTTTTTCAAGTTGCATTACTCGGTATGCATTTTTGTACGAAAAAGTTATACTTTTCAGAAACTATCAATATCTAAGTCTGTTATTTTTTAGATCACATGGCAAGGATAATATGAAGTACCAACAATAGCAAAAACTGCAATAATTATTCTCACTTGAGTTGAATACTGAATACGCCCTGTGCAGAGGAAAGTTTATATGTAATAAGGACAAAGAAAATGTTGCTAAACGATATAATTAATTTACTGCTAGCTAATCTATTAAAATAAAATTAGGGTGATTGGTATTCGCATATTCATTGAAAGAACTTAATTGTAAAACTAGAATCAAGCTTTTAGATGAGATTCCTGCAAATTGGGCAATTTACCCGACTTAAACTGACGCATCTGTTGGGAAACGGTTTTCTTACTTAATTGGTTTTCAGGGGAATAAATAAATTTAACTCTTAAATGTTGTTGCCAAAATAATTTTAGCAATCAATCAAAAATATTAATATCTCTCATGCTTATTTATTCTTGGAAATTGCCTTATTTCAAATTAAATAAAGCCTTTCGACAAACAGAATAATTTCGCATGTGTTATTTTTTAGTAAGAAAATTGGACAGGTTCCTTTTTTCAAAGGAAACGTAGAAAATCTTCTATGCTTTACCAAACAAATAGTTAAATAAAGTAAATAGCAACACAATGAAAAGAACAAATAAAAATAAGAAAGGGAAAACAATTATTTTTCAATGGTTGATTTATTCTGTTTACTTATTATATATTGTGAGTTTCTCTTTCGATGTACACATATAAGTTATTTTGTTTCTCAGACATTTACGTTTACCTTAAATTGATTGTTTGTTTTCGCGTAAAATAAAGAAAACACTCACATCCACTCTCGCCTACTGATAAAATCGATAGTGCCCATAATAGTCAAATTAAATTCAGAATTATAAACCAACTCTGTTCATGTTGTTAAGGCTTAATAAACTAGTGTTTTAAAAATTTCAGACTAAAGCACATCAATCAACTTACTTTTAACAAATTAAAATTTTATAAATACAACTTCTAAATTTTCGATAAGATGCTGTCAGGTAGTTTGCTTAAAGAGCTTAGAAAGTTTCGAGTAAAACTTCGAGAAATAAATAAAAACTTTTGTGAAAATCACACTTTTCATGTCATGTTAAATTGTGAGTTATTGTACAAACTTTACAATATATTTATTTATTACGTTTTGATATTCACCATATTTATGAAATGTGGTTACAGGGTTGTATCTTCTAATTTATATATGCGTTCGTGTTCACTTCCATAATTTATATTTTTTGTGGCTATTCTCGACTTCAAACTATTTAATTTCATTACGCTGCCATTTAAAGCCCAGCGAATAACTACAAAACATTAAAAATGTTAAATTTCTGTGTTGACAGGAATGCTAATCATACAACAAAAACTAATAGTTTAAAAAACTAAAAAAATACGCTTTTGTAAATACTGCACTAAAAATCAAAAAATGATCGTCGAACCTGTTCTCTCTGTCTATCCCGTAAGGGCCTTAGTGTAAGCCGTGTTTATAAATAAGTATAATATTTGAGTAAAAAAGTGTGGGTCGTTTTCCGAACGCTATTTCGAACAGTTCGATAATTAAAGCGCTGAAGACATCATTAGATTAAATGAAAAGCGCCATTATACTTAATTATAAACACGGCTTACACTAAGGCCCTTACGGGGTAGACAGAGAAAACACGTTCGATGATTATTTTTTGCTTTTTAGTGCAGTATTTATAAAAGCGTGTTTTTTTAGTTTTTTAAACTTCTAAGTTATTTTTTTACTCTTTAGTCTTATATTTAAGGAGAGAGTTTTGGCACTTTCGACATTTATGTAAAGAATTCGACTAAATTTTTATAATCTGCGACCTCGAAAATCCCCAGATATTGATTTTCATACGAATCAGACCATAAATTATAAAACTTGTCCCCCATTTTGACGCCACCATTTTGAACTCTTTTTGGAATGGATAATTGTAATCTGCAACCTCGATAACCCACAGATACCGATTTTCAGTCAAATCCGACGGTAATTGATAAAACCTATCCGCCATGTTGACACCGCCATTTTGAAGTTTTAAGTTTTGATCACATATTTGTTTTCTACTTTTCAAGCCCTTTCTTTTGATACCCATATCAACGGGGTTTTAAAGAAAATGATAATCCACCATCTTGGGGTGACGGCCATTTTGAACATATTATAATATTAAGTATACTCTATTGTATTGTCATCAGAGCTACCCACAATTGTCAAATTTCATGATGATACAACAATTAGAAGTGGGTGAAATTCAGTTCCTTAGACTTTTTACTTACATACATACATACATACATACATACATACATACATACATACATACATACATACATACATACATACATAGATAGTTAGTTACAGGTCGACCTCATAAAAGCGTGCTAATAAAGAGGAGTGATATGAATCAATCAAGCTTAGTAAAGAGAACCACATGATTATCAAAGTGTGAAGTCATCTCATTAAGAATGAATGAAAACCAGCTTTACCACCATGCGTGTCACATTCGAACTAGCAGAAGATTTGTTACATTGTTCTTCGTTTGCTTCCTTCGCTTTCCTTGTATTTCTGCATTATTGCACCCGAAGCAATCTATGTATTTAAAACACAAGCCGTTTTCTTTTCCGACTTCACCAGTGCATTGGGCCAATTTTGATGATTCTTTTTTTAAAATAAAGCTCTTTAACCACAGATGTGTCATTAAATGTAATGTGTTTGTATTTGTACATCTACATTTTTCAAATAAAGCCGTTTATTATTATTATTATTACTAATTTTTATTTTCTTAAATTGTTATTTTCATACATAAATAAATAACTGAATTCCAGCGCTCGAACTATAACATACTGATGGCCCCTACTACATCGAACTGCGCGTGTAGAGGCCGCAGTTTACCGAAGAGATTGGAGTACATCAGTTAGTCAGCGATGGCCAGTGTGTGTGTGTGTATCGCATACCGCATATTCAATCGAAAAGAATTCAAATTAATTTTCACTTTTGTTTTATTCATTTTTAAGATGAGAAGTATTTTTTGGCGAATATCTTTTTTTATCATGGAACGACATATTATCCCACTTTAGGTGACGGCAATTGTTTATTTGTTAATTTGTTTACTTTTTAATATTATGAAGGTGTATGCATATAACAATTTGTTATCGTTATATGGTGCATACATGGGTCATGTTGAATTGCATTGCATTAGTCATCAATTATTTTCTGATTATTTATTTCGGGTATATGGAAACGATAACAACGAAGAAAGTTTTGACTAGGGTTCGGAAAAGATTATTTGTAGCTAATTATAGTCGTGAATAAAATCACTTTCCGAAATGTCTTCGTTTGGATAAAAATAATATTTGAGGTAGTTCACGCTAATGCCAAGAAAGAGATTTGGCAACTTTTAATAACAAATATACAGGTTGGATACTTTAAAAAAATAAAAGACAGGAAAATAATATCTGGAATGCGGTTGACAAACTGATCACTGAAAGGAGTAAGATAATTAATGAATAGAAGGTGTCATATAGAGAGAGGAGATGTTTGCAAATAATTTTACAAATTCTTTATATTCCTCGCTTACCGAAGAAAAGTATTGTAATCGTGAAAAATTCTCTATTCCAGATTACTTAGGATTTTTACATTTCAGTTTTAGATTATGAAAATTTAGGTATTTCAATTCAGTCATTCAGTCCAGTTGGTAGGTCTTTTGGCTGTATTCTAAAAAAATATTTGTCTGAGAAAAATAATATTCGGCATGTAAATAGGGCTTATTGCCATGGAAAAATTCTGACATATATTGATCGAAAAAAACAGAATATAGAAAAGATACAAAAAATAATTAAGGAAAAAATGCTATGGAAAACAATAATAATGGGCAAGTTTACATTTTTTTTAAATTTTAATAATATCTACACATAAAAACAGTTGACCCGTATTTTTTATTTTATTTTTTAAATAATGCCTTATAGTAAAAAAAATCATGAAGTTTAAACTGTGTTTAAACGGTTAGATATTGCCGCCAATTTTCGGGCTATTCTATTGGCTATGACGTAATAGCGTAATCACCAGATTCTAATTTGTGCTTGAACAGAGAAACGAGTGCTACGTTGCCATATTTCGATAAATAATGTAAGATATTCTGTATTGCTATACGGAATCATCTGTAATATTACAATTCTGTATTAGCAAGCTATCAATCAGCCTTCAACATATATAAAATAATTACTTGCTGGGTATTTGAAACAGTGTTAAAAAATAATATTAAAATTTATTTCAGACAGTGCAGTAGTACACATTCTTTTTTAGAAATGTGGCAACGTAGCTAGTTACTGTCAAATGTAAAATGCCCCTGTTTTAGAGGTTACTACGCTATTACGTCACGAGATATCCGGAAAACTACCTTATTTTAAATCCACTCTGATTTTAAGCATATTCAAGTAACAATAAAACCAATAATAGTCAGCAAAATTATCTTGAAATTATATTTATAACATTTTGGAGAGTCATACCATAATACTATTTTTTTCTATTTCTTATTGGGATGCTCTGCCACGTGTATTTTCTTCTAAAAAATGTCTGAAATCTACAAAATAATACAATTAACCAGTATTTTACTGGAAAATAACCTCTACGCCTGTGACTTTTACGTCGAAGGATCAGTTAGAGGGTGGTTTTTGACAAATAATGAATAAGAACAAAAATATAAAAATAATGTATTTTGCTGACAATCAACATTTAGACAAATAATACTATATTATTAATATTGTTGTTTTCGTTATTGTCTACTAGCCCATTGCTAAGGAAGAAACCTATTTTTAAGGTCTATCGTTTGTAGAAAATAGAGCACACATATCAAATAAAGTGACTTTTTTGACATGACTTGAATACGAGATTATCCCTTGTGGAAAGTTTTAAGGAAGAAAAATAAGTGGGAAACAGTTTATAGAGCTACAACACAAATTTCGAAATTCAAAACATTTAATTTTGTTAATGGAAATGCTAAATTTTATTGATCATAGAAAAAATGCCTGTAAAAATTTACAACGATCGTGCTAATAAAAAATTCTAGAGGAAAATATACGTTATAAAATAAATATTTATTAGTTACTTTAAATGTGTGTAGGCTCCAAAAACAGCCAGTTCCAATATTTGCAAATATCACAAAATCCTTATTTATTTTCTTTTACTATATAATTAAATTTTGGACAAAGTGACAGTCTACTGTTTTATGTTATGAAATTCCTATCACGTTTTATGAAAGGATGTATCTTGAAAAATTTATAAAATATCGAAAGATATTGGCATGGTGTATTATCTTCAATGCTTTATTGAAAACATGTTAGTATTTAAGATTATTTGTACTCCTACGGGACACGTTTTTTATACGGTGAAACACATTACTTTACTAGCAACTGCTATATTTTGCTTGGATACAAACGTAATAGCGACATAAAAAGTTTTTATAACTATAGTTTTATTATCAGTGCTCTTGCCAGCATTCTAAAGAGTTTATTATGATAAAATGTATGGGTATATTTGTGTATTCGTATTCGTTTTGGCTCAGCTATAGAAATATAAAATAAAGGCGTATGTTTATATCAGATCGAAATTATGAAAACGCAGAAACAGTCCTTTCAATTAAATGATAATTAAAATGGCAACATACAGAGTAAATATTTATTTGTCCGCCGTATTTACACACCAATTAGAGCTCGACTCAGTAAAACAATAACTGTAATTAGTTTTTTATTTCTTTAGATTTTTCCACATTTTCATTTGACTGTGCTACTTCGAGCGTTAATGCGCTCACAGTCTATGTATGCGTGTTTATTCCTTCGTTTAATGCTAGAAACTGAACTAAATGTTAATAGCTTCCTCTTAGTGCTGCGAGTGTCACTGGGTTATTAAAATCTTGAAAACGAAAATGGGTTCTATTTTGTCGAAATAAAAAATTATTAATTTATCAGAAGTCAGTGAGCGACGATTTCAACAAAATTAAATGAAAAAAAAAATTGTTAAAAACAAGCTTTTATTTCAATGCTCTAAAAAGAAAATAAACTTTAAATTAAATCAAACCCATCAATTTATTATATTATTTATATTATATAAAAGCTTGTCGCGAGATTTACCTGTATAAATTTATTTTATGAAATACATACATTTTTTCTTAGAATTACTTGTGTCAAGATTAAGTTACATATTGATTTCTTGTTTATTTACACAGGGAAATCTCGCGACAAGCTTTTATATCATATAAATTGTATAATGTAATACATTGATGGGTTTGATTTAATTTAAAGTTTATTTTCTTTTTTTTAGAGCTTGTTTTTAAAAATGTTTCTTTTCATTTAATTTTATTTTTAAATTTTTAGCTATGCCTTAATCAGTTTTATATATTCATTGCATCGTTCCTATCCGATATAAAACTTATAGTTTAAACCGAATCCTTCACCATTTTTTAAAATGCAACGTATGAGCGAATACACTATACTATCAAATTATAGTGTTAAAACTAAAAAATGTTGTTCGCCATCTTGGGGCGTCCGGCATATTGAATTTAGTGTGACGTAATTTTATTTTCGTATTCTTCTCAGCAAACCTTTTCATTTGATACCCATATCATGGGGGTGCATGAAAAATAACTGGTCCGCCATCTTTGGGAGTCCGCCATATTGAATTTGGAATGACGTCATTTTATTTTCGTATTCTTCTCAGCAAACCCTTTCATTTGATACCCATATCATGGGGGTGCATGAAAAATAACTGGTCCGCCATCTTTGGGAGTTCGCCATATTGAATTTGGAATGACGTCATTTTATTTTCGTATTCTTCTCAGCAAACCCTTTCATTTGATATCCATATCATGGGGGTGCATAAAAAATAACTGGGCTGCCATCTTTGGGAGTCCGCCATATTGGATTTGGAATATCGTCTTCGCATTCTTCTCAGCAAACCCTTTCATTTGATACCATATCATGGACGTGCATAAAAAATAACTGGTCCGCCATATTGGATTTGGAATGACGTCATTTTACTTTCGTATTCTTCTCAGCAAACCCTTTCATTTGATACTCCTATCATGAGGGTGCATAAAAGATAGCTGGTCCGCCATCTTTGGGAGTCCGCCATATTGGATTTGGAATAACGTCTTCGTATTCTTCTTAGCAAACCGTTTCATTTGATACCCATATCATGAGGGTGCATAAAAAATAACTGGTCCGCCATCTTTGGGAGTCCGCCATATTGAATTTATTGCGACGTAATTTTATTTTCGTATTCTTCTCAGCAAACCCTTTCATTTGATACCCATATCATTGGGATGCATAAAAAATAACTGGTCCGCCATCTTTGGGAGTCCGTCATATTGGATTTAGAATGACGTCACTTAGCTAACCATGCATTGTCATCCAAACTAAACGTGTATGCAAAATTTCAGCTCAATCGGTTGGGGATAACTATTTTAAAATTCAGTTGCAAGATTTCACCTAAACAAACATATACAAACATTGCAAGTTAAATAAAAGCTTGTAAAAAAGAGCTTTTCACTTAGTACCTACTTCTGTATGGAAAACCTCTAGCATTAGCCTCCAACAAGGTGTCATCCAGATTGGATTGGGGCTGTTACTATTAGCTCAACATTCTGGGTGAGCAGAACAGAGAACTGCTGTGGGGGCCAGGACATTCCAGAATAGACGGCGATGAAAAAGCTGATGAACTTGTCAGACAAGGAGCAGCCAACATATTCTATGGTCCAGAATCCTTGCTATCAAAGACAGATCATGCACAAACATAAAATCCACATATTCCAGAAAATCGACATGGGAAAACCCTCATAAAGGACTATGTTCAAAACAAACTGAAAAATTATTCAATAAGGACAGGTTGCAGTTGAGGATTGTAAAGACATCTAAAAGGACATTTACCTATCAAAAATTATCTGCCAAATGCTAGGCATCGGCCCGCAGAAGATGTAACATTTCTGTCTGAAACAATCCAAGTGCAGTGCCAACCAAGATGTTAATAGTTAATCTTCAGAGGTCAGTAATCTGCATTCGCAGTTATAGTTGATGGCTTTTACTACTCTAACTTGTAAAACATTTACTTCTGAACAATCTTTACCATCTTATAGATGACATCGTTAGTGCCTAGTGGCTATACTCCACAGAAAAAATATGGAGGACTGGTTGAAGTGTTTGTATTTTCGTTCTTTCTCTACCTTGTGGCACTGAGGAGCCTGGGAAGGCGAAACGAGTCTGCCAATGTTGAGAAATGAACGGCTATACAATGGGCTTCAACCAGCTCTCCTGACATTTATTGTTCTATGATTTGCTGCACTTAAAAATGTAGAGTATAAACCAGACTGAAAAATGTCAGAACAAGTCTAGTGCTCGCCATCTATGGTACGCTAGATTACCCAGAAACCCTAAAGTAACACCACATAACAGTATTATGTTCCCCATTTTACCTACTGTCCATCAGTTATATATGTATGTACCACAAGTAAATTGTTGAACGCTGCAGATTCTACAAAATAAAGCAATGCGTATCCTAGGAGTGAATCGACTTACAAACATTAATAGATAGTCGGAGAACGAGCAATGTCTAAGATGCATCCTCTATAACACTCGAACAACCAGCTAAAAAAAATTGATTCTTATGTAAATCGACCTGGCGGATGCGATTTTGGAGTTCGCCAGACAATCCGGAATTGTTTAAGTCCGATTAAATTGAAATTTTTAGGAGAGCCATGACGGACATGACAGAAATGCAAAAAAATTTACGTGTCACCAGTAACCAGTAATATTTTTTTTAATAGTTTGTGACACGAAAATTGTTAAAAATGCAGCAACAAATACTCGGTCGATAAAACTTTTTTGTTTTTAAAGATAGATGTATATAGTAAGCTACAAAGTTGTAGCCAAAGAACCAAAGAAACTTTTTTATTTCAGTGATTTTTTTGATAACTGGCTTGGTTTTTAACATAACGGTGCCGCAATATAGAAAAGAACTATACCGGCCGCGGCCGGTCACGTACTGCACAAGCGATAACGCCATGCATAGCTTGAGAGCGCCAAGATTTGTATTGTACTAATAATAACCTATTTAATAATCATTTATGCAGTAAATTTTAATTTTGAAAAAGGAGCAAAATATAAAAAATAAAGTTTTAAAATTTGATAAAGGCAATTTAGACATACTCATTTTATTTCCACATTTAACTTCTACTAGTATAATTAAGCAGCAATATTTAAGAGATAGTTAACACATTTGTATTTTTTTATCGCAAATTTTACAACGTTTTGGGCTTTCAACAGTCTTCCTTTTTTTATAACCAGTATTAGCCACATCTGTGCTTTCCACTTTTTGTTTATAAGCTTTTCGGGTGTAATTTCTTCTTCATCTTGCATGATAGACAGGACATTTTGACAAAAATAAATTCCTTTTTTTTGGTGTAATATTTCAACTTAAGAGAGATACCATCCGACTTTATAGAAATTGCTTTAAATGCTTAGTCCAGTGCTTCTTCTGTAACACCCTGCACAGTTTCTTCACTATTTTGTTGGCAAAATATGCATTTCATAAAGTTTAACTCTGGGTTTAACTGTTAAAAAAAAAATTGAAAACGCGCACAAAACTGCTGACGTTAAAAAAATTGCTTAAAAGTTGTTCTTTGTTCAAATTAAATATTAAAACTAGTTTTAAATGTCTGGAAAAGAAATTACGTTACTTTAATATGCACTTTACCCTCTATAGCACTTTCCTAACGCAATAATAATTATTATTACAGCTGCCACTCATCAATTTTCAATAAGAATAAGCGTCATAAACCACACAGACGACAACAACTCCTGTCGATCGGTTAAAAACAACTAAATACACGTTTTATAATAGCTATTTATGTAACCAGTTACAAAAGACGTAACAACACGAGTTACACAAGATTTTCTTTCGTTACATACATGATTTTTCTAATTTTAAAATTCTAAAAACAATTTAAACATAATAAATGAAATGGATGTATTTAAAAATCTTAAAAATTAAGTAATCTTTTTCATAGTTACCTTTGCTGCTATCACACATTATAATTTTAATGTCAAAATTGACAGACGTTATTTAGTAAAGTTACAATATTATTTGAAATCCTAACTTGATAACATAATAAAGGTAAATTGTATTAATGCAAAAGTTTTGTTAGCGTATTTTGAAGGAAAGAAGAATTTAAAAGCTTCCACTTTACGGACTTAGTATTCTATTTTGTGTTGAATAAATATTGTTTCTTTATCTTTTTGAGAGTTGTTTATTTTTCCTAATTGATGACAAGGAATTTTTTGTAACGCCATATCCTAAAATGGCATTTATTTGACAATTTCCATGAATCAAAACAATGTCATTATTGACAAGTGTAAAATAAAGAAAAAAGAGTGAAATAAAGACATTTTATTTCACAGTGTGATATAAAACTTATTGGTTTCTATCGAAACAGCAATAGAATTTAGTCTATTTTTATAAAATTATATTGTTTTCTGATTTCGAATGGCGATACAAAAAATTTTGTATACAACTCGAGATTAAAATGTGTTTTTTTTACTCGTGTGGTTTATAGCACTCGCCTTCGGCTCGTAATATAAACGCCCCACTCGTAAAAAAAAAATTTTAGCCACTTGTTATATAAAATACTATTTCGTTGGCCATGTCCTAAAACAACGTTTATTTGACAGATTCAATGAATCAAAACAATGTCATTATTGACAAGTGTAAAATAAAGAAAAAAGAGTGAAATAAAGGAATTTTATTTAACAATGCGAAATAAAACTTACTGGTTTCTATGGAAACAGCAATAGAATTTAGTCTTTTTTTACAAAATTATATTGTTTTCTAATTTCGAATGGAGATACAAAAAATTTTGTATATAACTCGAGACTAAAATGTGTTTTTTTTTTACTCGTGTGGTTTATAGCACTCGCCTTCGGCTCGTACTATAAATGCCCCACTCGTAAAAAAAAAACACCATTTTAGCCACTTGTTATATAAAATACTATTTCGTCACCAGTTACGTAAAATTTTACTTTTCATAACTGGCTACATAAAATAAAGTAGGCCGTTTTGACACTTACGTCAGTTTTGAAAACTGTCACTTTATACGTCAAAATTAGAAAAACCAATATTCACAACTACGCATTATTTTATTCACATCGGGCGGGGCATCCTGAAAGACGAGAAACAAAGCCGCGGTAGGCCAACCCAATCTTTCATCTTCCGACGCGACCCGGCGCGGCGGTCAAATACTGCAGCACCGTTTTCTTGAAAACTAAGTAAGTTATCAAAAAAATCACTGAAATAAAAAAGTTTCTTTAGTTCTTTGGCTACAAATTTGTAGATTACTATATACATCTGTCTTTAAAAACAAAAAAGTTTTCTCGATCGAGTATTTGTTGCTGCATTTTTAACAAATTTCGTGTCACCAACTTTTAAAAAAAATATTACTGGTGACACGTAATCATGCATTTCTGTCATGCCAGTCATAATAACAAAGGTCTAAATTGGCTCTCCTAAAAATTTCAATTTAATCGGACTTAAACTAAAAGAGATATAGGGTGATAAGTAAAAATTAAAAAATTTCCATAAAATTTGAGATTTTTCGGAAATTGCCGATTTTGACCAGTTTCGCAATTCCGGATTGTCTGGCGAACTTCAAAATCGAATTCGCCAGGTCGATTTACGTAAGAATCAATTTTTTTTAGGTGGTTGTTCGCGAGTGTTATAGAGGGTCCTTAAAATGCATCGTAGGGATCCCTCGTTCTCCGACTAAGAATATTGGAAGTATTAGGTTAGCTTGATATACAAAAATATATATCCAAACGCCATTTACTTGTAAACTATGAAATAAGACGAGTGTAAATGAAGTCCATTTCTATAATAGTATTACGGGAATGGAATAAAAACAACTGTTCTAAGTAACACAACTACACTCTCACTTACAATAGTCTGTTTTATAAAGGTGTTATTGAATAGCTCTTTACCCACTGACCTGAAAACTGTTAATAACATTGGTTTATTCAAATTAAAAAGCTTATCAAATATGGAAAAGAAAATATGTAAATATTAGCATAGATGTAGAAGTATATATTTGTATGTTGTTATTACCCTATTATTGATACCGTAGCTATGTTTACAGAATTATAGAAAAGAAGTTGGAGAACAGAAACTGGGTTGGTTCTCAATCCACGAATCCTCTACTGGTTATACAGGGCTGTAGTCGGTCCTAGGCTGCAATATCGGTCAATGATCTGGTGGCGGCGCGGCGTGTAAATCTAATCACCACCTCCCGAAGGTTGGCAAGTTTAAAGGTTCCCGTCTGGCAGATAAACACACAGTTTAACTGAATTATTCTTTACAGGATAATAAGGATTTTTCGAATTTTTATAGGTGAAAAAAAAAAACTGAAGTCCTGAAGTACTGTAATATACTGTAATATTTAAATGATGGAAATTATTTTAGACTTATTTTTCAGAAATTAATGATCGAATCGTAATTTCAAGTTCTACTTTTGGTTTTACTGCTTTATACGTCGTTTATTGCTTTGCGCCGCCAGCTTTTATATGATCATAAAATATTCATATTTTATTATTTATTACAGTAAAATTTGTCGATATTTATTTATTATATCCATGTTAGCAATGAATAAGTGAAATTGTGGCGAATAAAATTATGCAAATTATGTCAGGGTCATTGAAGTTATATAAGTTTTTAATGTTATTGATCGGATATCTTCATTAACAACGTATCATGTTATTCATGTTGGTCATTTAGTAACAAGACTATTACATGTGATTTCTCATTCATTGTTCTTGGACCTACAGGAGATGTTTATACTCTGACCTTCAAGAAATAAATAGTAAAGTTAGGTTCAGCTATACGAGACAACGAAGTCAATTATTTACTTACGTCTAAACATAAAATGTATATCAATGACTTGTTATGTACATACTCTTCATGCCCCAACATTCAACTACGACATGTAATATGTTTCTTTCTTCATTGAAACGCATGCTTTGCTGTACGGCACGTCTGACAGCAGCATGCCATTTGTCGTAAGTGGCCGTTTTCTTAGTAACAGGACACAGTGTGTTTCTTTAAATGACCAAACTTCAAATACTTCTAAGATATGGTGTAGATTTAAACAACCTAAACACTGCAACAATAAATAGCGAAGCTAAAGTCGACAAATTGTTCTCTACAAATATGTTGAATTTAAACACTACCAAGGCACAGCCGTTCACCTTTTCCACTACTTGTCAAAATGATGGGAATGCAGATGTGGGACTCTTGGGGGTTGGTCTTGACGGCAATTTAAATTAGTTAGATCACGTAAACCACTTAGCTAGCGCAATTTTTTTTTTACTAAGGTAACTAACAATGGTTTTAAATTCTGAGATGTTAATAACTTCTTATTTCTCACTTTTTCAGTCACATGTCGTTTATGGTATAATTTTATGGGGTACTCAAGCTATAATGAAAATATCAGGTGCAGGATCCTGAGGCCATTGTAAACTCTTATTACAAAAACTGGGCATTTGTCACTCCCTTCACTTTACATGTCCCAACATATCTTAGAAATTCATAAAAACAATCTTGATTCACAACAAATTCCGATCCACATAATAAGGAACTTACCCAAAAGATAAAATTGAATTAAAATACTCAAAATCGTAAACTAACATCATTAAAAACCTCATAGACAAACAAACAACTAGCAGTGATCACCACCTAACTTAAAATTTAAATACTACTGTGTGTAAAAGGCCATAGCCAGATACCTATTCCTTGGAAAAACATCTTCAATACTCGTTGATTTTAAGTGATATTTGTTAGTTTTATATATGTGGTAAACGTTTAAGTTAAAAATGACTGATGCAAGTTTTTCAAAAGGACAATCAGACAATTTACCTAGTGTAGATATATTTATGGCGGCTTCATACATCAGAAACACTGAGAGTTAGAAATGAACATAGTATTTAAAGAAATTAAAGTTTATGATATTAGGAGGTGTTACTCTCTGACAAAACTAAAACGCAAATGCGCATGCGGACGTCTCAAAGCCAACCGCCTCCCAGTCTACTAATTAGGGTGAAGATGTACCGCTCGGCTAAAGTACACCATCTGAGGGACACCACGCGAGACTAGTTTTCATGCGGTGACGTCACAGTGCTTTTCGCGAGGATTTCAACTTTAATTATTTATTGCAAAGTAAGTACTGCGATTTAAGAGCTGGTATTCGGTGTGACGTATTTTTATACATAAACACACACTTTAATGAAATAAAAAAAACCGCTGCCCAAGGAATCACTACTTCCACATCCAGATTTTCTATCCAAGTCACTCACAACGAAAAAAAATTGTACATGGAAAAAATTGTTTTTGGAACTTTAATAATATAATATTTGAAATCCTCTACCCCAAAGACCCATAAAACGATACCCCACATCAGTAGTGGGGTGAGGGTGGTGATAGGGGGTGGTAGTGGGGGTGGATGAATTAAAAAAATATTTTGAGGTTTCTGGTTCTTGTACACACATTAAATGACATTTTTTTCATCCCCTTTAATAATGGGGAGGGGGTGGCTAATACCAAAAATTTTTTTGAGACCTTGGCTTCTCTTGCATATACTAAATACCAATTTTATGGACTCTTACCCGCTTGATTTACCTGTTTATCCCAAATTTACCCCAATTTACCCCCCAACGCTTCGACGGAACAAGATGAAAATATAATCTAGTTCTAGATCTCATTAAAGTACATATATGTATCAAATTTCAAGTCAATATCTCAAACGGTTCCAGACGTAAACGTGCGCACAAAAAAGTTACAGACCGACAGACAGAAAATTTTTTTTCGCTCAAATTGAAAATCTCGACGTTTCATGGCATTCTAAGCCTATTTGAACAATAAAAATTTTTTAAAATTTTTTTGTCGTTACTATACTTCCACTGGATGTGGAAGGAAAATGGGCAAGTTCCCCATTGAAGACACAAGTGGATGAAGACACATTTTCGAAAAAAAAAACGAGTTTTTTATAATGAAGGCTATAAATACACAAAATTCCCTCGGGTACATTACATTTGTTTCTAATGCAAAAATTTCTGATTTATAAATTTATAAAGGATCTATGTACTGTTGAAGGTGGTAGGTTGTTACAAACTTTGAGATCAATTATCTCAAAATCACTTTGTTGTTACATAGACCCTTCATCCACTTGTGTCTTTCATTATAATACCAGAGGTGCTAACCTCATCAAACCTATAAGCGATTAAGTCAGAGAACAATTCGCTATATATTAGATTTTATAATCATCTACCAAACAATATTAGACAATTAAATTTTAACCATTTCAAAAACTAACTAAATATTTTTACTCTTAGATTATTTTTACTTGGTTGTTGAATTTATGGATACTCCTCTTTGACGTATTATCATATTTTAGTTCTGATACTACTGTTAGATGAACTTTTAACTGCTCATCTGTTTTATGTTATTTCATATTTCTTATAACTTTAAATTCTTTTATATTACAAATTATAATTTTTTGGTTTGTCACAAATGTACATAAATATGTGATGTGGCCAAAAGAAGTTATAAGTTGTAATATTCCTACTTATATAATTATTCGCAGAAACGTATAAGTAATATAAGAATAAGTCTGTGTGATATACAGAGATCTGCTTTACATCCTACATATAATCGGCGCTGGGTGTACTCATATTTGGTGTAATGTAAATTTGACCATACGTAGAAATCCAATAATTGACCAATGAAACGTGCTTCTTGAATTTAATATCGATAAGATCTTGTGCAGCTGCTTGAGCCTGCAGTCTAACATTAATTTGATTCAATTTTGATATATTCTCGACTGAGCACCTTGCTACGCGATTCAACTCCTCTATTCCACATGATTGTTCATTAAACATAGCTGTAATTATAAGCAAGGACAGGATATCCTGTAGCACTGCAATTTCAGATGCATGTTAGTCCTTTTCGAGGATTTGCTTTAACCTCAGACCTGATTGATTTGTTTTAATTAACTTTGACCCAACTCAATTTCAGTAACATTATCAAATTGTAACAATTTAGTACTGAATCCCAAGAGGAAATTTTGAGGTTAATCCAGTTTTCAACCGCACTAATTTTCGTTTGTCCAAACAACTATCGATTGAAAATACCTTCTACATTGTGTATATGAGATGTTTTACTACCTTCTAGAAGTAAAAAGATCTCGCATTTTAATTTATTTATAACATAAATAAATTCGAAGCGACATCTAAAAGTTACAAACCAATTAGAATAGCGTTCGTCTTACCAATTGCATTTGTACTAAAATCAAAGTACATAAAATGCGTGTGCTACATTTATTGTACATATTTATTGGGTGTAAAACCACAACTGAAACCATTGAGTGTGGTTTAGCTGACTTTAAATAGGGTTATTTTAAATTTAAGAGCAATTCCTAGGATATAAAAGATTTGTATGCATGATGTAACTTAAAACAAACAAAATGTTATTTTAAGACTAAACGTTTAATCGCTCGTTTCTACCAAACTTCACACATTAATCAAGAATATTTTTTCTCTGTCTACTAATTCCATCTTTCAGTAGAACAATTATAGCTATTTTTAGTTATGGAATAGACACATCTATTTGACGATGCGTGATTTTAAATACTAATTTGAGATTTCATTGGATTACAATAATTAAGAATACAGTCGTCTATTTTCGTCAAACAAAAATTCATTGAAGATTTAATGAATGCACGGAATTTATGTATTTACAAATAAAAACCACATATCTTGTAAGTAAATTCAAAACATGCATTTAACTACAATTTTAACACAAGGGAGGGATGATATTTTATAAGAGGCTGTGCGAGTAACAGGTAAGCGCGACCCATGGCGAGATACTGTCAGACGTGACATGCCACAAAGGGCGGCAGATCACAAAAGTCTGTCGAGATGTTGTGAAGAAGAAGCGGTGAATAGACATTTTAAGTACGTTAAACCTGTGACTAATATAGGTAGAGTAAAATAACTTTAATCATTAAAATGCATTGAGTACCAAAGCTACGGGCCTTATGGGCCAGCAGCAGAATAGTAGGCAAACACTGGGGACTACAACCAAGAATGGTACACTGGGTGTACCAAAGGATTGTAGTACCAATAATAACCTATGCCTCCCTGATCTGGTGGCAAAAAGCCGGAAAAGGGAAGGCAATGAGAAAACAAAGAACAGTACAAAGACTGGCATGTCTAGACATAACGGGAGCAATGTCAACAGCGCCTACCGCAGTATTTTGCCTGCCTTCACTACCTTTAGTTGAACCCTATTTGAACAATAAAAATTTTTTAAAATTTTTTTGTCGTTACTATACTTCCACTGGATGTGGAAGGAAAATGGGCAAGTTCCCCATTGAAGACACAAGTGGATGAAGACACATTTTCGAAAAAAAAAACGAGTTTTTTATAATGAAGGCTATAAATACACAAAATTCCCTCGGGTACATTACATTTGTTTCTAATGCAAAAATTTCTGATTTATAAATTTATAAAGGATCTATGTACTGTTGAAGGTGGTAGGTTGTTACAAACTTTGAGATCAATTATCTCAAAATCACTTTGTTGTTACATAGACCCTTCATCCACTTGTGTCTTTCATTATAATACCAGAGGTGCTAACCTCATCAAACCTATAAGCGATTAAGTCAGAGAACAATTCGCTATATATTAGATTTTATAATCATCTACCAAACAATATTAGACAATTAAATTTTAACCATTTCAAAAACTAACTAAATATTTTTACTCTTAGATTATTTTTACTTGGTTGTTGAATTTATGGATACTCCTCTTTGACGTATTATCATATTTTAGTTCTGATACTACTGTTAGATGAACTTTTAACTGCTCATCTGTTTTATGTTATTTCATATTTCTTATAACTTTAAATTCTTTTATATTACAAATTATAATTTTTTGGTTTGTCACAAATGTACATAAATATGTGATGTGGCCAAAAGAAGTTATAAGTTGTAATATTCCTACTTATATAATTATTCGCAGAAACGTATAAGTAATATAAGAATAAGTCTGTGTGATATACAGAGATCTGCTTTACATCCTACATATAATCGGCGCTGGGTGTACTCATATTTGGTGTAATGTAAATTTGACCATACGTAGAAATCCAATAATTGACCAATGAAACGTGCTTCTTGAATTTAATATCGATAAGATCTTGTGCAGCTGCTTGAGCCTGCAGTCTAACATTAATTTGATTCAATTTTGATATATTCTCGACTGAGCACCTTGCTACGCGATTCAACTCCTCTATTCCACATGATTGTTCATTAAACATAGCTGTAATTATAAGCAAGGACAGGATATCCTGTAGCACTGCAATTTCAGATGCATGTTAGTCCTTTTCGAGGATTTGCTTTAACCTCAGACCTGATTGATTTGTTTTAATTAACTTTGACCCAACTCAATTTCAGTAACATTATCAAATTGTAACAATTTAGTACTGAATCCCAAGAGGAAATTTTGAGGTTAATCCAGTTTTCAACCGCACTAATTTTCGTTTGTCCAAACAACTATCGATTGAAAATACCTTCTACATTGTGTATATGAGATGTTTTACTACCTTCTAGAAGTAAAAAGATCTCGCATTTTAATTTATTTATAACATAAATAAATTCGAAGCGACATCTAAAAGTTACAAACCAATTAGAATAGCGTTCGTCTTACCAATTGCATTTGTACTAAAATCAAAGTACATAAAATGCGTGTGCTACATTTATTGTACATATTTATTGGGTGTAAAACCACAACTGAAACCATTGAGTGTGGTTTAGCTGACTTTAAATAGGGTTATTTTAAATTTAAGAGCAATTCCTAGGATATAAAAGATTTGTATGCATGATGTAACTTAAAACAAACAAAATGTTATTTTAAGACTAAACGTTTAATCGCTCGTTTCTACCAAACTTCACACATTAATCAAGAATATTTTTTCTCTGTCTACTAATTCCATCTTTCAGTAGAACAATTATAGCTATTTTTAGTTATGGAATAGACACATCTATTTGACGATGCGTGATTTTAAATACTAATTTGAGATTTCATTGGATTACAATAATTAAGAATACAGTCGTCTATTTTCGTCAAACAAAAATTCATTGAAGATTTAATGAATGCACGGAATTTATGTATTTACAAATAAAAACCACATATCTTGTAAGTAAATTCAAAACATGCATTTAACTACAATTTTAACACAAGGGAGGGATGATATTTTATAAGAGGCTGTGCGAGTAACAGGTAAGCGCGACCCATGGCGAGATACTGTCAGACGTGACATGCCACAAAGGGCGGCAGATCACAAAAGTCTGTCGAGATGTTGTGAAGAAGAAGCGGTGAATAGACATTTTAAGTACGTTAAACCTGTGACTAATATAGGTAGAGTAAAATAACTTTAATCATTAAAATGCATTGAGTACCAAAGCTACGGGCCTTATGGGCCAGCAGCAGAATAGTAGGCAAACACTGGGGACTACAACCAAGAATGGTACACTGGGTGTACCAAAGGATTGTAGTACCAATAATAACCTATGCCTCCCTGATCTGGTGGCAAAAAGCCGGAAAAGGGAAGGCAATGAGAAAACAAAGAACAGTACAAAGACTGGCATGTCTAGACATAACGGGAGCAATGTCAACAGCGCCTACCGCAGTATTTTGCCTGCCTTCACTACCTTTAGTTGTGGAGAGTGAGGGGGAGGCACTGCTAGTGGCGTACTGGCTGAAAAGAAGCGGACATGGGACCATTCCAAGAACAGGATACCATACCGAAATATTTCAACAAATAGGAAAAATTGACTATTAGATATGCAGCCAGATAGAATCAGCACAAGCCACAACTTCACAAAGATCTTCAGGGTATACATACCCGATAGGGAAGAGGAGGGAACAAGGCAACTGCGAAGACAGCCAAACGATACCATATGGTATACTGACGAATCAAGAACGTCAAGAAGTAATGGAGCAGGTGTTACAGGGGACCAACCAGGGACAGATATTAGTTTGAACCTGGGCAGTATCGCAACGGTGTTCCAAGCCGAAGTCACAGCTATAGAAATCTGTGCACAAGAAATAATACGGAGATCATATACTGACAAAGGAATCCGCATCATCACTGACAGTCAAGCAGCTCTCAAATCTCTAAATGCAGTAGAGATACGTTTTAAAACGGTAAAAACTGCCTTAACTTCCTGGCGAAACTGGCGGAACACAACAGCATACAACTGGAGTGGACGCGAGGACACCAGGGCAATGAAGGCAATAAAATAGCAGATAAACTGGTCAAAGAAGGCACAAAAACAGCCTTGATGAGACCCGAGCTATCCTGCGGGATATCATATAATACCGCAATAGGAATGGTAATAGTCCAAGCTCCCATGGCACAAAAAGTACCCCATCGAACACCTCAAATTTAAAAGGTGAAAATGATTGGGAAACATGTAATAAAGATGTTACGCTCGCCAGACTAGTAAAAATGTGTTAATTGCTATTTTTAATTAACGTTTAAAATGACCTAAAAAAATGAATTTACTTATCAAAAAACCTGCTTGAAATTTACACAATTTGTGGTAAATAATGCATCATTTTTGAAAAAGTTTGTCCGTCTGAAAATTTTTGTTAATTAATATCTGACAGACCTTTTTCATAACTCATTTTTTTCATCATTTTTTTCATGAAAATACACTTCATAACACCTCCTTGGTGTCTGTTTAACAATGAGGTTTGAGATTTACCCTATTTATTAAAACCTGTCTAGCTGGAAATTTTTGTTAATTACCTTGTCAGACTGAATTTTGAAAGCGCAGCATCAATGTATAAGATAGATGTCAGGCTGAACCGCTGGCATCTCATAACACCTCCTTTATTTTTGTTTTTAAATGAAGTTTAAGATCTCCTCTATGCATAAAAATTGATCTGTCATCGAAAAAATGATTTTTTACTATATCAGATTTAATTTGTAAACACCGTGCCAACGTTTTTTTTTAAATAGGCTTCTGCGACAGTCGCGTCAAAACACCATCTTCATTTTTACTGAAATTAAGTTTGAGATCTCTTTTATAGATCTCTATATCTATATCTATATCTATAGATCTTTTAGAAATTGACCTGTCAGCGAAAAAACATTTTTTTAGCGCTTACAAATTAAATCTGACATAGTAAAAAACATTTTTTCGATGACAAATCAATTTTTATGCATAGAGGAGATCTCCAACCAAAATAAAGGAGGTTTATCAGATGCCAGCGGTTCAGCCTGACGTCTGTCTCATTCATGAATGCTGCGCTTTTAAAATTCAGTTTGACAAGGTAATTAACAAAAATTTCCAACCAGACAGGTTTTAATAGATATAGAAACTTCATTTTTAAGCAAAAACCAAGGAGGTGTTCTGAAGTGTACTTTCATGAAAAAAATTTGGATATAGAACATCGTCTTAATGTTATAAAATATGTCAATTCAAAATATATTAGTCCTATTTTTAATCTAATAAAGGAAATTCATGGGAGGAAGTGAAAAGAATTTCGAAATTGGGCTTAAAGGTGATTAAGTGTTTGTGAGCCTAACAGGCAACCACGACAGATGACTTGATGCTGTCAGACGTGCCATACAGCATAAAACGGCTAACTAGAATAATCATGAATTCCAAAACGTCTGTCAAGATGTGAATAACAAGAAAAGAAGACAAGTATAATAAATATTGACCAATTTTACCGTGATGGACAAATAATAATTTAAATAAGTAAAATAAGCTACTTAGCAGGGCTTTTTTCGTAAAACGTACATACGTTGTTGTCTATAAAAAGGTAAAAAAATACAATATTTACGAAATAACTATTCCTAATTTTAAAACATTTCGAAACAATACTTTATTAGATATTATACACAAGTTCAGAATATTCTCAATGATCTCCGCTCTATTATTGTGTATACTTCATAACAGGTTAGCATTTCAAGAGGCAAATTGAATAGAAGAGAATTTTTAAAGTATTCACATTGTTAAAAATTTTCCCTAGTAAAGATGTTTCAGAAAGTGAAAAATGTGTGGTCTCGAGAGCCTTTATTAGCTACATGCCAGTAATTTGTCAAGTGTCGTTTTTAAACATCTTTCAAAATGTTTTGGTAAAGCTTGAATGTCGCTCACTAGTTATGTATTCTTGTTATATTCAATCTTCCCTCCAAACTAATGGTAACTTTTTTTACTGCTTACAAATTGATAGATTCATAAAATAGATACCTACTCTATAAAAAGCTCTAGAAGTTTGACGGAGTCAGTCTAATGGAGTAATATCTCTACAAGTAGCGCTTGTATAATGTGTTATATTTTTTTACGATTAAGTTTTATTTTACAAAACTCACCTCCGTAAAGGGATTGTAAAATTTATAAAGCATGTTAAATTTTTCATCTTTATTACAACCAAAGATGGTTGAAACTACCGTGTAGAATTAAACATTTAAATTCTGAACTAGATTGAACTGAAATCGAAAACCTAATTCCGCATTTCTCAGGCTTCCACTAAACAAATTTACAAAATTACCACTACTGACTACTGATCGTCTGAAATAAAACCGATTTAAAATTAAAAGTACATCCTCAGTAATAAGGTTACATTCCAGTATAAAAACTTACCCCAAAAGTAGCTATATAAAATGAGTAAGTAAATAAAAAGACTGCGAAAAATTCACGTAAAAAGCCTTTTCAATTTAATTAAGTTTTTGATTGTTCTTTAGTAATTAAAGTTAGGTTGGGACAAATTAGAGCTTAAGTTTTAGAGACATGTTTAAATCAGGTACTGTGTGTACTACGAGAGTCTTCGTCCTAAACAATTGACCTAAATACTACTTCAAAGTGGTTAACTCAAATCAGGCACAAGTTGTTAAGTGCCCTGGGGCGTAAGTAAGTGCCTGGCATCTTCTTAATGACCCTACCGACGTATATTTTGAATATCTTATTTACAGCTTTAATTTCTCATTATATTCTTCTCGCCGTAAATTTCGAAAGTAACTAAATAAAATTGTACTTGTAAACAAAATCAAAGGACACTTTTTTAAAAACAAAATATTCTGCCTCGTAAAAAGTTGTAAAGCATATACAGGGTATTTTTAGGATTCTGCAAGGAGCAGCAAAGTATCTATGCAAATAAAAAAAGAAAATCTAACTGTGAAAATATTTTCCAATCTTTGCATTCTATTGATATCAATTAAAATGAAAGTCTGATTAAAATATCAATTTTTAACCTTTGCAACTTTCTGACAACCCCTACGTCGTTTCTGCTAGAGACCAAAGAGGTCTCAAATGAATATATTTACAAAATTCTACTTCCATTCCTGTTAAAAATAATTACTAATAACATTTTAATGCAAAGTATATCATCTAATCTATGTAAAATTCGTTCACATCTTAGAGACATATTGCGTATTGCAGTTTCGATCTTGTTTATCTTCCTATTTTTATTAAATTATTAGTAACATTTTACGCTAAAATAAACATGACAGTTTAATTAATTTTAATAGTGAATATTCTATCGTACTATTTTGCTTATTGAATTCTCAAAAATATAATACAAGCTATGTATATAGGCATAGCAAGTTCATTTACATAGCACTAAACATTTTCATTTATTTATTTATTTATGTATTTATTTAGAGCAAGGAATGTCCTTATTTTAAAACATGGGTGTATATAAATATAAGGTAGGCTAATAGTAAGTGCATTTGTACTAAAAATCTATTTATATAGAGCAATGAATGTATATGTTTTTGGTGCCGATTTAGTCAACTGAGATAAGCTAGAGACATGTGCCAAGTTCATGTGAACGAATAGGTTAGCTTATTCAATTTTCATTTGCCAGCGCCCCAAAACTACATTATTTGCGGTTGGTGAGGTGTCCAGATTTTATACATGCACATTATCTGTAACTAGGAATTTATTTCCTGTGGATATGTTTACAATAAATAAACAAATAAACAAATGTATCATGTGACTGATTAGGCTAATCGTAATACAACGTATGTGTGTTGCATTTCAGAACATAAACATAGATTTGCCTTACTTTTTACCAATGTACTTGATATGAATCAGTTCACAGATTACACTAAATATATTTCTTAACTTAACATTACCTTAACATTAACATTAACAGTTAGCACAGCACAAGAAAACGGAGTGAGATCTGACAGCTCGACTGGTAGGGATCTGAGAGGGGATAGGAAGAAAAAACTTGCTTTAAACGTTATAACTCAATTGCCCAAGAGACGAAAACTACCTGTGTTGTATAACTGTTGAAGGAGAAAATTGTGAAATATAATAGATAGACACACTTGTCTACAACTTTCATTCGTTTCGTGTCTTATTAAAAATGCCATAATAATATTTTAAAGCAAAGTTGATACCACCTAATTTACGTAAACCTTGTTCGAACCTGAGGTACATTACAGAGTCGATATCTTGTAAATCTTCGTATTTTTGTGCGAAATTAAAAACCTTTGTAACATATTGTTCTAAAATTATAACGAATGTAGTTTATAGCAAACATGGCTGTTTACATGCCTCTGGCGATCATCGTGTATGACGGATATGGCCCAATTTCAATAAAGAGTATTCCGCCATGCTCGTTTACATATGCTCCAAATTGGATATAAAAAAAAGTCTAACATAAGTTATTAAGGTGACCGATTACACACAGCAAATGCTACCCAAGTCGTCCACCTTCGATTTTATATCTGCTTTATTTTCTACAAATGTTAGAATTTATGTTATAAAATGGCTTAATTCACCTTGGATACGTATCAGCATTTTGAGGTGCTACATTAAAAATATTTCGAGTTTATTCGTTGTAGATGCACGTCTGTAAAGTTCTTCTTATTACCTGGTCTCAACAACTCGGAGCGCCGCAGCTAGATGGCGTTATACTTCTGCCTACTATCTACCGAGTGCCACAGGTTAGTGGCTCCCCCCTATATTTCCTTTATTTTTTAACTTATCCATTTGAAATTTGGGGTGCATAAACTACCTATAAAAATGGATTTTTGGACATAAAACGGTATCAGATCATTTCCGATTTGCCCGGAAATGACCGCAACTTTCGATTTTTAAATGAAACACCCGGTATATTTTTACATATTTAGATTCAAGACAACATTCTGAGTATACGATGAGATTTTCGCGAATTTTTGAGTGTTGAGTTTTTTTTAAGCATTTTAAGAGTGCTTTGGAATACCAAAATTTGTTCGTTTAATTTCATTAATAACTATTTACGAAGCCTCCAAAATTGAACAAATCATTCTTTTTATCGAAAATTTTGTTTTCTCAAATGGGAAGGCGGTGGCTTTACTGTTCAATAAATTATAGATTTTTTTCCGAATTCATTGATATCCATTTCAAATCTATGCTATTTGTTTTTCTATTTTATTGAATTTCTTTAAAAATAAAAAATCACTTTCAATATAATTACTTCCACATCCAGTGGAAGTATAGTAACGCCAAAAAAATTTTTAAAAATTTTTATTATTCAAATAAGCTTAAAATGTCATGAAACGTCGAGATTTTAAGTTTGAGCAAAAACAAATTTCTGTCTCTGTCGGTCTGTCTGTAACCTTTTTTTGTGCGCACGTTTACTCTGGAACCGTTTAAGATATTGACTTGAAATTTGGTACACGTATGTACTTTAACGAGATCTGGAACTAAATTATATTTTCATATTGTTCCGACGAAGGGATGGGAGGTAAATTGGGGTAAATGGGTAAATCAAACAGGTAAGAGTCGATAAAATTGGTATTTAGTATATACAAGAGAAGCTAAGGTCTCAAAAAAATTTTTGGCAATAGCCACCTCCATTACCACCCTCACCCCCTAATTAAAGGGGATGAAAAAAAATTGTGATTTAGTGTATGTACAAGAACCAGAAACCTCAAAATATTTTTTTACTTCATCCACCACCACTACCACTCCCCCATCACCACCCCCACCCCACTACCGATGTGGGGTATCGTTTTATGGGTTTTTGGGGTAGAGGATTTCAAATATTATATTATTAAAGTTCCATAAACAATTATTTCCACATACAAAGTTTTTCGTTGTGAGTGACTTGGATAAAGAATCTGGATATGGAAGTAGTGATTCCTTGGGCAGCGGTTTCTTTTCTTGAACTTTAACGTAGTTGCCTTTGTAAAAATCTAATGTCTAATAATGAAATGTGAATAATAGCCTTTTAGTTCTCTCTTTTGTTTCTTAATAGGTATAAGTACTAGTGCAAACTATAAGGATCAAAAAAAATTATTTTGAAAGTGATTTTTTATTATTAAATAAATTTAATAAAACAGAAAAACAAATAGCATAGATTTGAAATGAATTCAGAAAAAAATCTATAATTTATTGAACTCTATGAGTCACCTTCAAATCTCATGGTATACTCAGAATGTTGTCTTGAATCCAAATATGTAAAAATATACAGGGCGTTCCATTTAAAAATCGAATGTTGCGGTCATTTTCGGGTAAACAGGAAATGATCTCATACCGTTTTTTATGCACTCCAAATTTAAAAGGGATAAGTTAAAAAATGAAGGAAATATAGGGGGGATCCACTAGTCTGAGGCACCCGGTATTAAATTTATTGTTATTTAGCACTTTATGTGGTTTAACGTGATAGATTCTGAAATACTGTATTTTAAAATGTTTGTTACTAAAAGATTTTTTACCTAATACTATCAATTATATCAGCATGTTCAGAAGTAAAACCTCAATGTAAATTAAAAAATTAAGTAATTTCTTATTAGTATGAGAGTTTCCCTTGCGTAATATCTAAATCTAATATATAAAAATCTCGTGTCACAGTGTTTGTTATCGAACTTCTCCGAAACGGCTTGGCCGATTTTTATGAAATTTTTGGTGTATATTTGGTTTTGGTAGGTCTGAGAATAGGTCGTAGGCTATTTTTTATACCCCTAGGTGATAAGGGTGGCCCTATCCAGAAATTTTCTTTTTATTTTTTGGACAAAAATTTATAATTTACATGGCAAAACAACGTTTGCTGGGTCAGCTAGTCTAATATATAAAAATCTCGTGTCACAGTGTTTGTTATCGAACTCCTCCGAAACGGCTTGACCGATTTTTATGAAATTTCTGGTGCATATTTGGTAGGTCTGAGAATAGGTCGTAGGCCATTTTTTATACCCCTAGGTGATAAGGGTGGCCCTATCCAGAAATTTTCTTTTTATTTTTTGGACAAAAATTTATAATTTATATGGCAAAATAACGTTTGCCGGGTCAGCTAGTAATGTATAGATATTTACCTACCAAGCAATGAAATTAGAAAAACAATGTCTAGGAAAAGATGAATAAGTGGTATGAATGTAATAGGTAATTTCAAACGTTAATCTGTTCATTGAATGGTCTACCTACTTTTTATTCGACACTTGAATTCGGCACCGAAAATTTTGTTTCAGTGATGATTAATAATACTTTTTGTCCGGTTATAATATACCTATTTAATTAATCAAAAAGGTATAATGAACTAATAAAACATAAATCAACCCATGTATATGACAGCAACATGTAGTTTACAATCATCAGCATATTTATTACCAATTATATCACTACAAGCTGTAACTGTAAAGTAGTTGTCAAAGACTTTCTGTCAAACACAAATTACACAACGCGTTTTTTAAATATGAATTTCTGCAGCTTGCAAATATAATTGTGTATAGTTATTTTTTCGTGGACGCTTTTATAATTGTGCAGTACTACGGCAATTTATATATTTAGCTCTCACGAATTAATTACGAATGATTGAGTATCCCGAGGAATTTGATATATGTGAGTTATTTGTAGAAGAAAGGTCGCTTTGCATGAATACCTAAACTATATATTCAACGTTTGACCACATAAATTACAAGCAACTTGCCCATTTACCACTACTAATGGTTGGATATTCGAATACTGATACGTGTAAGTCAAATTGGAAGGTTCATGTTTTGGGACTCCAGGCAACTCGTTATATATAACTTGACTATTAAGGGATCTAATTATCTTAATAGTGTTTGGGTCCTTGTGTTATCTTCTGCGAGTCTGTAGTAAAGCCATTTTGTGATTGGTACATTATACTCCATGGTCTGTGTCTGGTAGTAGGTATGACATAGATGTTAATTACATTTGTCATTTCTTATAAAGTGTCGTCTGGTACGGCGTACCTATATCACTTTTGCCTTTAATTTAAACTGATGGTGACGGCAGAAACATATAGCATTTCCTACTCTATTTTGGTTTATCATCCTGCTTTTAAAATATAGTACCTACGTATTTAGGTACTCCCAATATTTATTAAATATCTTAAGGAATGTAGAATATATTTTCGGCAGGGGTTTGCACTCATTTAAATACTAATCATAATAATATGCTATTTTCATTTCTAAGTGTTTTTTGATTAATCGAAAGAAAACTATTCTATATTAATCAGTTATAGTTAAAATTTTATACTTGTCACTCACAAGAAGAATATTACTTGAATTAATAAATTATTCTTAATTCAATAAATATACAAATTTTAAACCAAGAAATAACATAGTTATGAATTTCATTAGCCCAATTACTTAAATTATACTTGATTTGATTGATTGATTGATTGATTTAACAGCGTGCGGTAGGCATTGCTGCCACTCCCAGGGTTATACATCTAGGCCTGCTACGTCCACGCTGGGTTGGACTAAGATCATGCTAGTTGCTAGCAGCGAGAGCTACATGGCGCATTGTAAAGGAATATGGGATGGGAGGTGTAGGCAATTGTGAGATGCGTTACCACATTGTATCGTGAGGGAACGTTTAAGCTCCCTTTTTGTGTTTTTGGTTCTAGGCATCTGCCTCTTCTGAATCTTCGTGTGAAATATGTGTTGAGTGTTCATGCTCCTTTTTTTGTGTTTCTGTTTCTTCGAATCTCCTTTTTCTGAGTCTTCTGATTCCTCGGTTTGGATTTGGGTCATGCCATGTTGTCAGCAGCGAGAGCCACATAAACGAATGGCACAGGAGTGGGGATGGGCAGTGTTGCTGCTGTTCAGTGTTAGCGCTTTCTTCAATAGGATTTCTGCTATCCTTTTTGCTTTAACCTTCTTGATCCTTTTCCTTACTTCTCTGCTTACCAGGATATGGTCTATTTGTGAGATTGTTTTTCCATTACTCCAGGTGTCAATGCAGGTTTGACTTTTGCTCCATGTATTTCTTATTGTTAAATCAAACATGTGTGCTAGGTTTTTCAGCGCATTTCCATTTTCGTTAGACCATGTGTGGAATGAAGTTTTTCCTATGATGATTTAGTCCTCCTCCGTCTGATCGTCTTTTCCTACATGTGCATTGGAGTCTGCTAATAGTATAATGGACATTTTTCTTGATTTTTCATAGCGTTGGTGTGTGCCGGGGTTGTTAAGTTTTCTCCTTCTAACTGATGGCTTAGTGCTCCGTATAGACAGTCCTCTCTTCGGTTATTACTGATTTCATTCTCCTCTTTGCCGCCTGGCTCGATTTCACCGCACTTATATATTATGATTTACTGCGTTAGAGTGGAAGCCCTTTGTAAAGTTTTGGTTTAAACACTAACCAATATTTTTGATCAATTACTGAAAATATTCTGAGATATATATTATTTTACAAATACATCCACTTATGCTTTAAATATATTTTCTACACGTTGTCACTATTTAACGTTTATATACTTTTATGGGTATCAATTGGTGACAGAGCATTTATGAGGCACGTCTGATCGCCTCGACAGCAAGATGGCAAGTCAATGCGTTGCCGCATTGTGTTCGTTATTTAATGTTTATGCTCCTCTTTTTGTGTTTCTGCTTCTACAGATTTTCTTCTTCTCCTTCTGGGTTTTCTGATTCCTCGGTTTCTAGTTCTGGTAGAGTATATATCGCCGCGATTTTTTTATGAAGTTCATTTTTCCCCCTCGCTTTTTTCCCCAGTATGTTTGGTCCTTTCCCAGTTTGTTTACGATTCTCTCAGTTGTTGTTTTCCATGTGTAACCTGGTCTCCCCATTTTTAGTGTGGAATATAATGTAGAATTTTTCACTTAACAACGAGCGCAATTTTGACCTGAAATCCCTCACTTGATAATTTACCTAAGAAAATATTATGACCATTAGCGATTGCAATTTACCGGAAGTTTTAATAACCGGTAAATCGGTAAATAAAAATGTAAATAACCGGTTAACCGGTATTTACCTGTAATTTTTAGAATGAATGATTAGGGTGGCGAAAATGGCAATTGTCTTTTTCCATGCACAAAATTATCTAAATTTAACAAAAAACATTTTTATATACGTATAATTAATATAATGAACAAACAAAAGGCTTTTTATCAAAAGGAAAAAATATAAATGGAATAAATTTAAATAAATAATTATTCTGTAAATAACAAAAATATCAACTTGAATAACAAAAATTATAAACATAAATTCAAATAGGGTATTTACTGAATACCTAATTACCTAATCTAAAAATGCAATATTTTTTAAAAATGGCCCGTTAAAAGGGTTAGTTTTTCAAAGCTATATCTGTTACTCGTCTGATATTTGTGCATAGAATACCACCAGCTGAAGATGCCCTTCCTCTGTCGATATTGGTAGGTCGATAAGTTAATAAGAATTGGTAATAACATACTTTTAAATGTTTTCCACGGACATTTGCGGCAGTGAAATATTCAGTTTCCTGTCGCAAGATATTGTCAATGTCTCTCTTACTTGTATTTCTTGGGGCTTGGTGTTTGGGTTTTACTTTTTATAATATATTTTTTTCTGTATTCTTATTGGGATGCTCTGCCACATGTATTTTCTTCTAAACAATGTCTGAAATCTACAAAATAATACAATTAACCATGAGAAAGGAAACAGATTCGTTTTCCGAAACGTCAGTAAAATACGTCATTTTTATATTTTTGTTCTCATTTATTATTTGTCAAAAACCACCCTCTAACTGATCCTTTGACGTAAAAGTCACAGGCGTAGAGGTTATTTTCCAGTAAAATACTGGTTAACTGTATTATTTTGTAGATTTTAGACATTGTTTAGAAGAAAATACATGTGGCAGAGCATCCCAATAAGAATAGAGAAAAATTAAGGAAATGTCACAACCAACATTTAGACAATATTATTTATTTATTGTTAAAAGTGCTCAGTGTTGGGACAGTCACTTTGTATTTAATGAATACTAGTCACTGACATAAATAGAAACGTTGAATACGTGACATATCGTAAGTTCAGAATTTACCGAAATAACCGGTAAAAAATGAAAATAACCGGTAATTATAGGTATGCGATTTTTGTCCTGTTAACCGGTTAACCGGTTAACCGGCTAACCGGTATTGCAATCCCTAATGACCATTCTTTAAGAGTATGCATTTGATTATTACGGGTTCAATTTATACCAAATTCGCCCGAGTGCTTCCAATAATTATGAAAAAAGATTATTTGAAGGTTAATATAAGAAATTATATATACTTTACGAACACTACGTTATTAATAATTTCGGAGGTACAATCCAAATCAAATTCATTTGAATATTTTTATAATGGTTAAAAATAATTTACTTGAAAGTTTACAGAGGGATATCATGGCATATTTCAACAATTTATTGCCCCCATAAACTTGTCGACAAATGTCGCCTCTTCAGGTTTGATGGGCCTAAACATTTCAATAGTTATAAATATACTTACAAGTAAAATAGAAAATTTTTAAAAACCCCCGATCAATGTATCTAATCGTACCAGTTTCATATGACCGAATCAAAATGAGACCTAAATCATGTTCGGCTACCATAATTGTCTGCACTTTTTCCATTTTACTTCAATCGGACAATTTCTAGAGAAGTTCAACATGGCGAATTCAAGATGGCGACCAAACATCAAAATCTAATATGGCCTATAACCTTCTCGACAAAATACTCTTTCAAATAAAAAAAACTACACCAAAATCGGATCACCCGTTGAGGAGATATGAAGCCACAGACAGACAGACAAACTTACAAACATACGCGTCAAACTTATAACACCCCGCTTTTGTGGTCGGAGGTTAAAAATGAGGGATACTTATCTTTCTTTGCCTGGGCTGGGTCGTTTGTTTGTTTACGTTCTTTTCGTTTCTTTATACACCGCACTGGTCACTAATAACTCTGTATTAGTTATTTTGAAATATTAATTCTATTTCAACTTTGTTCTTTTGTTATAATGTATCGATTTGCGCGGAATTTTTTGATCTACATTTCACCTAAGCTTTATCAAATTTGACGGACTTTTACCCAGTTTTATTGCGTTTTGTTGGAAGTATTTCGCGCATACCTCCGTTCGCTTCGAAGGCACAACCGACTATCCCCCAATTATTTAAATTATACTTGAAGTAATATTGAGATATAAACTATAGTTCAAATAAGGTCAATAAGGAAACTTCTTTTACCATTCTGGACACAGAAAAAAAATATATTGTAAAAATATATCGAAACAAAGCGACAGAAAAGTTCCTGTGCGTAATAAAATGCTCCGAGACGAGGCATTATCATGCTAAGGGCAAAATTTATTAAAGTTCTTTAAAAACAAATGACGCTTAAAGCATTCCTTAGTGGCATATTTACCATCCGTAAACCTCCCTTAACATATTCTGAGGATTCCTTTGCAAAGTTGGTTGGAAAATAACTAAAAGTTCTTTAGAAAACGAAGTTGGAAATAACTTTACATTTTCCAAAAATTAAATAAGGTAGATCGAATATTATCACAAAAAAGGTAAGTATCCACGATTACTTGAACTTTTCGTTAAAAAATAAGCTGCTATATAGTCAGTGTGTCTCTAACACCTTTTACAAAATAGATGAGTTAAACATAAGAATGAATTTATAATAATGGCTGTGGAATTAAGTTTACTAATTATTCCTTGCTGCTTTCAGTTCCTTACCTATAGCACAATGAGGAAGTTAACGTAATCGAAGCTATTTGCCTCTAAGCATAATAGCAAGCGCACGCTTTTGAGATAAAGACCTCAAATTTGGCAGATGTACTTCTAAAGCACGGGCAAAGAGCAAGTTCAATAATGAGCATACCAGCTCAAACGACGGGGTGTAATGACAGGGTGATTTTTCATGCTTATTAATCCCTCGAATATTTTATTCTGATTGAATTTTTGTAAATACCCTAAAATGTTTTATGGACGATATATCAATTACCTCCCTTTTCAAATAAGAAGGAAATTCAAATTTATTTAGACATATTTTAAGTAGCAATATAATTTCCTTAATTCTCGGTTTCAGCAATTATGATCAGATTGTAACTTATTACTGTATGAATATGTGAACGGTGGAAACCGTTACTTTGTGATAATTAATGATAACGAAATAGACACACACTTTTCTTTGTTTTTTATCACTAATTTATTTATAACTAAAAAAGAAAACGAAAAACGAAACGTCGAAACTGCAGTAGTTAGATAGATAGTCATTTATTGATCTTTAAGATAAGTCAGAAAAAAAAGTATATAATATATACCTATATAATTACATGCAAATATAAACCATACAAAGTATATTACTTAACAAAACGTTTAGTTATAATAAATTAATGATGAAAAACAAAGAAAAGTGTTTTCATTATTTCGGTATGAATATGTTTTTATCAATTCGTTAAATCACCATTTATTCCATAATAAATCTCGATACTTTGGTGTTATTGCATAATGTGTGAAATTTAAAACATCTAAAGTATTTTTCATATGCAAATTCCCTTCGACCTTGCGTCTCAAACGTGCACACATGTAATTTATTTCTGTCGACAGTATTTTTTATAAAATGTTTGCTTATGCACACTATGTAAAAAAGTAAATTAGTTTTATAGAAGTTGATTTTATTCGATCAGAATAAACGACCTGAATGCGTTCCCATCTACAGAAAAAAACGGAAGACACTCGAAATGGAAGGAAAAACAAGGAAAAGATTTCCGTCGATAATTTTCCGCGTGGCGAAACAGAACAACCAACATGAATTGTTCTTTTTGTACGTAAATGAGATGTTCTTTCCGCATCTACTGGGCGAATTCTCTTATCTTTATTATTATTTTTAGAGTTTGATACTCAAAAGAGACAGTCGAGCCCTTCATAGGATAACTCGTCTGTGCGTCCGTCTGTCTATAACAGCGGTTTGTCTCTGACGCTGTTATAGCTAGAAACACGATTTTTAAATTCGTTTTATCTAATTTAACATCCTGGCGCAGTTTAGCCGTTGGCTATTCCACCACTCGACCCGGATAACCGCATACACTGATAACAGCACTACAACTATTCCCTGTGACATTACCATCTGCCGCAGCTGAGACTCAAACTGAGCAGAGCGACAACCCTTGTTCACACTCAAACGCGGTTTATAGCCCACTGCTACAGTCTTGGTAAAACATTAAGAGTCGCTAAATTCCCAAGCCAGAATTCGAACCCGGGACCTTGTGGTCTCAAGCCAAACACGCAAGCACTGAGTCACTAAATTTTATATGTAGACAGAATCCGGTGTTTTGCAGTAGAGGAAAAATTGAACAGAAATTCGTTTCAGAACAGGCTGAACTCAAATATCGAATAAGAAATGTCTGTGTGTCTACATGTGTGTGCGTAGACCGTTTCTTGTAAACACGATAACTTCTTTTAAACTCAAAATTTTCGTTTCAAATTTGGTAGGCATGTAAAATAGCATAGCCTTCATGATACAAATGGTACTTTTAATCCGCATGACACTTCTGCGGCATTTAAATATAGACTGTTAGGCATCTAGGCAAGCGGCTACGTCTCCCGATGCGATAGGAGTGATTGACGTCACGCAGCTATAACACGAAAGCGCCACGCGTTGATGTTCTTGATTAATTTTAAAGCCTATAGAGACTCTAGAAAATTATTTTTTATTGCATCTCGCTCTAGAATTAAAATATCTTTCAGAAAATAAAAAAAATGCTAAATGAGCCCATTGGTATATCTGAATAATTCCTTTTTCAAATGAAACTGGAAAATAGTAGTTTAATTATAGCTGATCTGAAAACTTACCTTACTTTTCCATTAGTTTTTATCTAATAATGCAATTATTAGTATACTCTTCGCAAAAACGAAGAGTATACATATTGTATTTGATCGGCACATTTCTAAATCAGTAAATATCGCACGTAGAGAAAAAATTTTCGTATCATTGTGTTAGTGAACTAATTCTGAGCAACTTTCAAAATATCCGTCCGTCCGTCACGTTTCTTGTAAGCACGATAACTTAAGGAAGAAAAGTCCCATTGTATTGAAATTTAGAAAGTAAGTTAGCGTTAGCTAGAGGAAGAACCCTATTGTTTTTGAAAAAAAAAATCAATCAGTAAATAAAAAAGTTATTAATCATTTAAATAAAAAAATATATATTTTCTTAATTTTTGTCATTTATACTTATATAGAAATCTTGCAAAATTTGATTCTCTATATTTTTTTGTTTATAAATTTTACTAATATATATATTTCATAATAATATATCTAATTCGTTGAATGACACAGACATTTAATTTTTCTAGTGATATGTGATGGTCCAATGGCTTAAGCTTTGTCTGGCAATCCAAAGGTCGTGTGTTCGAATCCCGGGCAGGGTGTTTCTTTTTCATTTTTTTTTCATATATTTTTTTTACAATAAAGATGGTATCACAAAATTTAGAATGTCTAAAAACTAATATTATTTACAAGAGAACTGCGAAGAGTATCCTATAGAATGTGTAACAATTATATAAAAAGCTCAGTAAATCAGCGATACATTTAATAATGTAAATTTCTTATAATCTATGCACATAGTACGGTAGTAGAGTAATTTTTAAACTTATAAAGTTTTGACTTGAATCTGCAAACTTTAACTGGTTGTTTTGTGTTTATTTCTCGGTCGAAGTACTTTGAATATATAAAACCTGGAAAGTATTAAAATTTTGCTATGAAGTTTATGTCTATATCTATAAACGTAAGGTATGACCAGATGTATTTTATATGCCACAGTATAAAGTTCTACTGCAGCAGTTTCAGTAAGTAGCTATACTTTCGATGATTCGAATAGATAAATGACTTTTGTATTATGATTGAAATTATATTTTCAAATAAGAATATCTCTTACTGATAACTACAATGTTTGAAGTTTTTAAGTAAAGAAAATATAATGCATTCATTGTGGTCTTTAAAGTACGTTATAGCTTAAATTTATATACGGAGAAAAAAATGTTTCCCTACCGACAATTTTATAATTAATATTATAGTGTGTTCCAGGATAGACAATGGAAAAACGTTTTTCGATTTTTTTATTTTTTTTATCCCAGAATTCTTGATTTTTTCTGAACGTACAGGGTGGACCAAATTAGATGGGATTTGGAGTTTTCCCTAAAACTATGGCAGATAGACAAAAACCAACCTTCCAAGGTGTCCCCTGTTTCGACTACCGAGCTACAGAGCGTTTTTGGAAAATTAGCATTTTTTGATGACTTCTATATATCAATTACCAAGTGTCGAATCGAAAATCGAGTAACGCATTCTTAAGGCACTTTTTTGAGTAGAATCCGTTGCTGATAAGAAGATTATGCATGTGCCTCAGTTTTCGAGATATAGACATAACTTATGTTTTTTTAAATGTAAATTATTTAATTATTCGATCACAACTTAAATTAGCTATCCAACGATATATCATGTCATATTTATCTCCAGAAAAAGTGGTTATTTTTCAAAAAATTTAATATATTTGGGAGGAGGCCATGGAAAACTATTAACAACAACAACACTATATGATATCGTTGGATAGCGAATTTAAGTTGGGATTGAATAATGAAATAATGTATAGGGTATTCTATTTAAAAAAACACAAGTCTCGAAAACTGAGACATGCATAATTTTCTTTTTGTCAGCAACGGATTCTATTCTAAAAAGTGCTTTAAGAATGAGTTACTCGATTTTCGATTCGACATTTGGTAATTGATATATAGAGGTCATCTAAAAATGCCAATTTCCAAAAACGCACTGTAGCTCGGTAGTCCAAAAAGATGGACGATCGCGGTTTGAGCCATTGTTTAGACACCTATATTGGTTTTTGTCTATCTGCCATAGTTTTAGAGAAAACCTCAAATCTCATCTAATTTGGTCCACCTTGTACATATTAGCATTAAGCCCTTTACAACAAAATAACCTTCCAAGAACGTTTTGATTGTTAAAAAAAAGTACCACACCCTTGAGTGCACAGGAATTTAACATTATTCGTGTTAGATACACATAAAAAACACTCGAGTCCACAATTACAAGTTATTTCCACGATAACACAGGTCTACAAAAAAAAAATTCTGCTCCAAGGACTAAACCTATCATGCCTTAAGTATTTTTGTGTGCTGAATCCGAATTTTCAATTTAAAAAATTTTCTACGCGTAGATTTCGAGTAAACCTCAAAAATTGTCAAAAAACCGTATTTTGACGATTAAACCCGGGATTTACTTGAAATTTATGAGGTAGAAAATTTGTTTAATTGAAAATTCGGATTCAGCACACAAAAATACTTAAGGCATGATAGGTTTAGTCCTTGGAACAGAAATTTTTTTTTTGTAGACTGTAATTATTGCGATACAACCACACTATTCGAATTATATATAGAAAAATACCCTTATCATTTTCATTACCCAAGTTCTAAGTATGACACTCGCTATCACATATGACCAATAACAATATTTCTTAATACTATTTACTCTTATAATAATATAACAAGCTAAAAACGTAGGTATCTACGTTTTTTAGCCAATTTACTGAGCTTTTATATAATTGTTACACATTCTATAGGATACTATTAGCAGTTTTCTTGTAAATAATGTTAGTTTTTGGACATCCTAAATTTTGTGATACCATCTTTGTTGTGAAAAAAATTATATGAAAAAAAAAAAATGAAAAAAAAATCCAACCTGTGTGGAATTCGAACACACGATCTTTGGATTACAAGGCAAAATTTTAGCTACTGCACCATCACGTCATTACGTATTGCTACGAAAATTGATTATCTGTGATATATATATTTCGACAATCATACATATTTCAACTCATTACATATATTTTTATGAAATATATTAGTAAATGCATAAACAAAAAAAAAACCGCTGCCCAAGGAATCACTACTTCCACATCCAAATTTTGTATCTAAGTCATTCACAACGAAAAAATTTTGTATGTGAAACTAATTGTTTATGGAACTTTAATAATATAATATTTGAAATCCTCTACCCCAAAAACCCATAAAACGATACCCCACATCGGTAGCGGGGTGGGGGTGGTGATAGGGGGTGGTAGTGGGGGTGGATGAAGTAAAAAAACATTTTGAGGTTTCTGATTCTTGTACACACCCTAAATCACATTTTTTTTTCATCCCCTTTAATAATGGGGTGGGGGTGGTAATGGGGGTGGCTAATGCCAAAATTTTTTTTTGAGACTTCAGCTTCTCTTGTATATACTAAATACCAATTTTATGGACTCTTACCTGCTTGATTTACCTATTTTCCCCAAATTTACCCCAATTTACCCCCCAACCCTTCGACGGGACAAGACAAAAATATAATCTAGTTCTAGATCTCGTTAAAGTACATATGTGTACCAAATTTCAAGTCAATATCTCAAACGGTTCCAGAGTAAACGTGCGCACAAAAAAAGTTAGACAGACCGACAGACAGACCGACAGACAGAAATTTTTTTTTCGCTCAAACTTAAAATCTCGACGTTTCGTGACATTCTAAGCCTATTCGAACAATAAAAATTTTTAAAAATTTTTTTGTCATTACTATACTTCCACTGGATGTGGAAGTAATATATTATGGAGATAACATTTCGCAAGATTTCTATTTTAGTACAAGCGACAAAAATTAAGAATATTTTTTTTAAATTAAATAATTAATAACTTTTTTATTTATTGATCGATTTTCTTCAAAAACAATAGGGTTCATGGTTCTTCCTCTGGCTAACACTAACTTACTTTCCAAATTTCAATACAATCGGACTTTTCTTTCTTAAGTTATCGTGCTTACAAGAAACGTGACGGACGGACGGACAGAGGGACATTTTGAAAGTTGTTCAGAATTCGTTTACGAACACAATGATATGAAATTGTTTTCTCTACGAGCGATATTTCCGATTTTAGAAATGTGCCGATCAAATACAATATACTCTTCGTTTTTGCGAAGAGTATAATAATGTAGACTAACACTAACATACATACATCAGATGTATCATTATTAAAATGTAATTTTTGATAATTTATTCTGATTCTTCTAAATAAGAAATTAAACATACCAAGGTAAAATTCCCTTTCAGAATAATTTTTACACACATATTCAAGCGAAAAAATGTACAATTTTACGCGCAGTTAACGTTACCGTCGTATCTCGGAGGTTATAAATCATTGTTAAAGTTCTGTTACCTTCATATAAGTCCCTTTAACAACAAAATATGCTCTTTAGGAAGTGCCGTATGCTGCCATTTTAGCAAAATTGATGCGTTTTCGAGCTTACGTAGTATCTCAAAGTTCAGGTACCACTAAAAAATGAAAAATTCTGGAAGTTACTCTCCGAGTTATTATACCAGTGTCCCAGAAATGGACTCATCTCAAATACCATCTTTTGCTCAGTATTACTCAATACACGGGGTTTTCAAGATTACCTCTGCATTAAATCAACTTTCTTAACTCTGATTTACGCAAGTTTCATTCAAGTTTAAAAATAATTTGCAGGGAAATTTTTACCTTCAGTGTCTGACTCTACGCCACTGCTCGATTTTTATTGCGTTATCTCAGTTTTTGCAAGTAATTTTGTAGGAGTACTTTCACATAGAGAGTTTCTTTCCATTGAATGTTATTTTTCTGTTCCCAAGAGCCGTTATATTACAATTCTCCATGTGTTCTCATGGCTTCTCCTTAAACGCGAATTTTACTTTGAAATTAACTGGCGAACTGGGAAATTTTATTTCTTATTACCATTAGTAATATTCGTAGGATCTGCTGACAGATTTCTTTATCATTGCTAGTTGAAGGAGGGAAAATATACAGATATTTCACGTAGGAACTTGTCACATTAAATTTTGATATATTATGTGTGTATATAAGTAGACCCAAGTAATTTATTCAACTTAATTTATCATAGTTATATGATCCGTTGTGTTATGGTAACAATAGTATTAACAATAAAGAAACAAGCATAAAGGGACATGAATTCCGTGCACTGAGATATATGCGAAAGTTAAGTTTCCATAACGTACATAACTCTAAATCTAAAACCTTTACCAAAATATATCTTAGACAATAAGTGCTGCAGTCAGTTAGATATTGCCATGTTTAAACTTGCGAAGGACTAATAAACCGGCAGTTAGTGACAGAAAAGTAAGTTTTCATTCGCAAACTATGCGAAAATTGAGTTGTAAAATAGAAAAATAATTTTTTGTGTATTTAATCAGTATGCCATTCCATTGTTGATGTAATCACGATATACTTAAGTGAAATGACAAACGGCATACAACTTGTGCTGGTTTTACATATTAAAATTATTTTAAAAAGTAGCAAAAATATGGTTTTTAATTTGTATGGCTCTTGGTAGGAATTATTACCAGAAAGATATGCCAACAAGAGCTGTTTTTTGTGAATTGAGTACCTTTGTGTGGATGACAATTTTGGGCCACCGTGTATATTATATAATTCTGCTTCTACTTTATAGCAATACTAAGGGATACCCATCAGACTGGAGACCGCACCTATACTTGACGTGCCGAGTAATGCGAACGCAGAACCTCCCCGAAGTCATTCCCGTGGGTTGTTGGTTTCCCGTCTATAGATTCATTAGGAGATCTCCCAATTGAATTTATACAGTAGACAAATAAATCAATATTAATTATTTCATATTAAATCAAATGACGCATGAATACTAAGACTGACAAGTGAAATTGATTAAAAAATATTGCTTTGTCACTATGGATTACTATATAAATATATATAGAACTTATACTTATTTTTCATCAGGACCACGAAGATCGAATATTCAATCTCTAGAGACACGTATAATATTATAAGAACCTTAATTCGGTAGTGGGTCCGTCTATTTTTATTTGTCCCTGGAATTTCTAAAAAAAATGTGGATACTGTAAGACACTGATAGCATGCATTTTATTAATAGCAGTTTTTATATCGAATAAGAAAAAGTTGTCTGTGTATACAGTGTGTTTCACTTGAAATGGTAACACCACAATAACTTTTTTTTCCGATTTGAATCTTTTACTTAAGTATAGAACAAATTAGGATCTACTTATGACCAGAAAAACATTCACCTCCTTCCTACAAATGCAAAGCCACCTGCGGTACCAAAATATGCGGAGAAAATAAAAAAATCATATTAGGCATTTTTTGATCGGACAATTTTGTTAATGAAACTTGTTCAGAATTGTACAAAAACCTTACGCCCAAAATTTAATCAAAATTGAAAAATTAAAATTTTAAAAATTTGGAAAATAATTATTTAAAAAAAATCTGTAAATTGCTTGACAACTACCTGGCAGCTTGGGTTTCATTAAAAAAAAAATTGTCACAGTACAGTTTTCTAAACAAAAAAAACCTGTTAAAATATTTTCGGACTATATTTTAATCAAAATTTATATATTTTTTTATTTTCATTAAATTTTGGACTCATTAAAAAAATTTTCCGATAAAAAAATGCCTAATATGATTTCTTGATTTTCTCCGCATATTTTGTACCGCTGGTGGCTTTGCATTTGTAGGAGGCGAATGTTTTTCCGATCATATGTAGATCCTAATTTGTTCCATACTTAAGTTAAATTTGATTCAAATCGGAAAAAATAAAATAGTTATTGGGATGTTATCATTTCAAGTGAAACACACTGTATACAGGGTGAAGCAATAGTGCGTCGGTCTTCGATATCTCGAGTTCTACAATCGTTAGAAATTTAAAAAAATACTAGATAAAAAATTCCATAACCGGAAATCATTTTCGAATATACAGGATCAAGTGAATTTTTTTAAATGGAATGCTATGTATATCGGCACATATACCCTGTACATGTCTGTAGAACGTTTCTTATAAACGTGAAAACTTTTGTTAGATTTTACATATTTATTTGATTTAAAGTGTTGTAAAACTGGTAAAGTTCATTAAACCGCGATGTCATTAAATTCATTATATTATACACTATATAAATTTCGAGTTACATTTAGACAAATTTCCGTTTAAGTCTTCCCAAGGCACTTATGCATATTTAGGTATATTACAGCTAGAAGTTGAGGTAATTTACAGTACATTCGACCATTAATACAGGTTGTGGGATCTGATAATTCGATAAACTGGATTATTTGTTCTCTCATCTTCTAATAAGAAAATTTATATACGTTGTAGTAGTATGTACACTAGTTAATTAGATATTTACGGTAATTTTGAGTCAGTAAAGAGCAAAACTAAATTTCTCGTAGATTCTAATTTAAGGGAGATAAGAGATTGCTCTTGTTATTTACATGAACATATTTCTTGTATTATGTTTTACAATAAAGTCTGCTGTAACCCATGGAATTACCAAATATGCAGACAGATAGAATCAGCATAAGCCATAACTTCATAAAAACCTTCAGGGTATACAGGGGAGAGGAGATAATAATGCAACTGCGAAGACATTCAAATGATACCATATGCTATGCTGACGGATCAAATAACGTCAAGAAGTACTGGAGCAGGAGTTACAGGGAGTCAATCAGGGACAGACATTAGTTTGAACCTGGGTAGTATCGCAAAAATGTTCCAAGCAGAAGTCACAGCCATATCTGTGCATAGGAAAGGATCATTCACTGATAGAACAATCCGTATTGTCACTGACAGCCAAGCAGCTCTTTAAATTCTGTATACCTTCTAAAATGGTAAAAGATTGCTTTAATCCCCCCGACGAAACTGGCTGAAAACAATAGTGTACAACTGGAGTGGAATGTGGAATCAGAGCTGGGTAAAGTATTCTGATAAAGTGCTACAAGCACCAAGTACCAAGCACTTAGCCAGAGTGCTTGAAAACATCAAGTACCAAGTACAGTACTTGAAAAAGTAAAGCACCAAGTACCAAGCCCTCAGAAATATAAATGTCAAGCAAGATTACAAAAGCAAGATTATTGTCACATCAACCACAACTTTATGATATGACGATCATGAAAAATTCAGGAAAAATAAACGCTCTAAAAGAAAAATGTATTTGTTAGTAAGTAATGTACCTATATTACTTATGTACCTACATAATAATATTAATAATATACATAGTGTTTAGGGAGGACCTTTTTTTGTTGGAATCTGGCATATAATAAAGTATGACTATAGTTTTTTGGCTTGGGGCGAGGTTGACAAACAATTGAAATTATAAAATATCGTCTTTTCTCGCAATTTTATGAATATTTCCTATCGTATTGGTCGTATTGCAAAAATATAAAATGGAAATTGTTCACAACAAAATTTCAAACATTAAGATATACAATATGTACTAACTTTAAAAAAATGAACAAGCCAATATATAGCTTTTTTAAATAATTACTTCCACGTCGTGGAAGTATAGTAACGACAAAAAAATTTTTAAAAATTTTTATTGTCCAAATAGGCTTAAAATGTCATGAAACGTCGAGATTTTAAGTTTGAGCGAAAAAAAAATTTCTGTCTGTCTGTCGGTCTGTCTGTAACTTTTTTTTGTGCGCACGTTTACTCTGAAACCGATTAAGATATTGACTTGAAATTTGGTACACATATGTACTTTAACGAGATCTAGAACCAGATTATATTTTCATCTTGTTCCGTCGAAGGGTTGGGGGGTAAATTAGGGTAAATTTGGGGTAAATTTGGGGTAAATAGGTCAATCAAGCAGGTAAGAGTCCATAAAATTGGTATTTAGTATATACAAGAGAAGCTAAGGTCTCAAAAAAAATTTTGGCATTAGCCACCCCCATTACCATCGCCACCCCCTTATTAAAGGGGATGAAAAAAATTGTGATTTAGTGTACCTATGTACAGGAACCAGAAACCTCAAAATATTTTTTTACTTCATCCACCCCCACTACCACCCCCCCTATCACCACCCCCCCACCCCACTACCGATGTGGTGTATCGTTTTATGGGTTTTTGTGGTAGAGGATTTCAAATATTATATTATTAAAGTTCCATAAACAATTATTTTCACATACAAAGTTTTTTTCGTTGTGAGTGACTTGGATAGAGCATCTGGATGTGGAAGTAGTGATTCCTTGGGCAGCGGTTTTTAATATAGCTTTAATAATAATCTATCTATTTACATAAAATTTTGAAGAAACATACTCTTTATGAATGTTAACAACCACAGAAAATTTCACGACAAATCTTTGTTTAAACAGCCAAAAGCCATAACTTATTTAAAAGTATGCGGGCTCATAATAATTATGCCATTAAATCGTACAGAAACAATATTGTTTTAAACTGTAGGTAGGTTTTTAAAGATACTTTTGAATGGTTTTAACGAAATAATTTTTTACGTTTACTTTAACAATTCCTTAGAAAACTAAAATTTTTTAAAATTTAATGCAAAAAGTATGACGGTATCGGCTTCCAATTAACATAAGAGGATATTTATTTATTTTTTTTTAATTATTTTTTTGTACGTACCTACTTTTTAAACATGTTAAAACTTTTAAGCAAAAATAATCGCAAAAATACAAGCTCTAAACGAATTAACAAAAATAAAATTAGAAACGATGGTTAAACATAAAATAATTATTTCGTTAGAGCCAATTAAAAGTGCCTTTAAAACCTACAGTTTAAAAAATGTTGCTTCAAATTCAATTATTGCAATATATTAAGGCGAAAATAAATTAACTATCTCATCTCATCACTTCTCAATTATTCTAAAACTAAGACTTAACTTATTCCTTATTTAACAATACACAACAGGAATAGTAATCACCAATTATGGATAACTAAACACTGAACAGTGAACACAGGTGACTTTGTTTTTTTATTAGTTACTGACAATTCATGATGAGACCTGTCTGGAAGGGCCTTGAATGAATTTTAAAAAGGGCATCCACCTACTTTAGAAATACTTCAAGCACTTCAAAAGGATTTCAATTACTTTCTAAAGTAATTGAAGTACTAAAAAGGACTTCAATTACTTTAAAAGTAATTGAAGCACTTTCGAAAGTAATTGAAGCCCTCTGAAAGTGCTTGAAAGCCCCATGTACTTAAGCAAAGTAATTCAAATGTCAAGTACCAAGTACTCTCTTTTAAAAGTAATTGAAGCACAGTGCTTGAAGCCCTAAAAGTGCTTCAAGTACTACTTCAAAGCACTTTACTAGAGTACTTTACCCAGCTCTGAGTAGAATCACCTTTTATTAAAATTTAAGGGGCTAATTTACCCCTCAACCCCACCCCCTGTATAGAAGAAAGGGATGAATAACCGTTGCATCATCGTGTCTTCAAAAACATGTAATCATAAACTAATCTACAGGAAGAATGTTATTTTAATCAAAATCAATCAGTTTGCAGTGAAGATTCTCGTTCTCACCCCTTGTAGGGGTGGTTTCAGCGTTTTTTGAGGGTTAGTACCATTGAATAATCAAGAATAAAATGACTAGAGATTTCTGTTCAAAAAAATGCTCGAAATTGCAATAGACGGCAATATAGTTGACGTTACTACGATTCACTCCCAATGGGGTAGTTTTAGGGGGGTTGATTTTAATAAAAATTCTCGCCGATGATAATATAATGTTTTATAGGGTGTTTGGATATGTAAAAATTTAGGCGATAGTTTTTAGCTTGAATTCCTTTATTTGACGACATTTACAGTGTAAATCTGGATTTTATGTTCATAATTGCCCCAATAACTCTTCCTCCCCTCTTTCAAAATTCCCGGCAATTGTATTTCTTTCATTTTTTGGACAATTGAAAACATTTGCCACAAACTTTGGCCGGTTTGATTACAAGGCGATTCGGGATTTTTTTTCTGAGTGCGCGCACCGCTACGCTCAATGAAAAAACTCTCGCCGACTGTATCAATGCAATCCTTTCACCTACAACTACAGTCAAACCGAAGAACCTAGTGGTTTGATTACGATGAAATACTTTCATTTTTTCACAGGCCCGCAATATAAATTGCCGGCCCTTGAGGCCTATAGAGTGTGAAAATAAAGTCTTTTAAGCCCCTTAAGTCTGTTCTTCCGGAAAACAAAGATGATGAGTAAACTTCTACTGAAATGAGCTTTCAGGAATTGAATTTTTTTGTACACTGTTTAACGTCGGCCTATTTCCGCTACCAGGGCCTATCACCGACGCCAGGAGACGAGCTACCCCCAACCTGGAAATTTTGCCGAACCTCTTTCCTTAAGAAGAGTAGGGATCTTTTACTTGCCTAACATTTAATAGACAAGGGACCGCCTGCTTTACATCCCCTCCGAAGGATGGTATATCCACTACGTAATCCTCGTCTGAAATTACGTAACTTCCGAGTATACACTGATATACAAGCTTCTAGAAGGTGGGACGAGAACGCTGTATTTCCCAAGATGGGAGCCCATCCAAGTACTAACCGCGCTCGACGTTGCTTCAACAGAATATCGACTGATATTCACATTGAAGTCGCCTCTACGCTCGCCCCTTTTTTTTTTGTACTTATTTTTGGTGTTTGGCACAATTATGCAGAGCGTTGATTAGTTTATTATGCCAGTAGAGGGACAACTTTTAACAAAAGTTTGTCAACATTTAAATGAACATAAGTCACGTATTGCACATTAATCGATTAATTTAAAATTCCAAAATATCGAGATTTTTTCATTTTTCAGATTAACTGAATCATGCCATATATAGTATTGGGTGTGAATAAATAAATAACAATGAATAATTTCCATGTAATTAAAAATATATGTATGCAGTAAAATGTATTCATGTTATACTTCTTAACAGATATATGATATATATGAGAATAAAAAGTTTTCCTATAGAAAAGCAATGCAGTTTTTATATTTATGTTTAAAGCGTGCTTCATTGAATAAAACTGAAAGGCTAAATTGTGAAAATAAGTTTTACGTATACAATTTAGAGCGTTTTAGAAATTTAACGTCTTTAAAGAAAATTGTATACATCAAAATGAGTTTCAGCATCCATTTATAAGCAGTTTATGGAGAGGTAGGTATATATAGAAGACAAGAAGTGCTTAAAATCAAATTAGGAAGTGAATAAAGTAAATTTCGAACAAGAATAACGGCCTGTAAAACAATTTTTGGTTGTTTTGAAAGATACCGGGTACAGCTGAACAGCCAAGCAAACAGTTATTGTTTGTTTACGAACTAATTTTCAGGAAATTAAATGTAACAAAGGCTAAACTTGATGTCATTTTATATCAATATTTACGTTTTAGTCGACAATATTCGACGTGACTTATTGTGCTCACATTCGCGGATAAATATTTTAACTGGTCTAAATACTTGTTATAAATGTACTCATTGAGCAAACACTACTTATGAAAATAATTAAAATTTTTACTCATTCTGATTTTAATGTAGATATATTTATTTACCAAGAGTATTGTAACACCTTTGATAAGATTATATAAACACAAAAATACTGCACGAACGCTCGACAATCAGAATGGTATTATTGGGAGATGATTAACACTGCACTGCAAGTTTTCGTGCTTACAAAAATCACGACGCACGGAGAGGCAGACGAATAGACGGAGGACATTTTGAAAGTTATTCAGAATTCCATGACTAACACAATATATAATTTTTTCTCTACAAGCGATATTTACACGATTTATTTGGAAATATGACAATCAAATGCAATTCTCGGTAGTACAGTAACAATTTAATTGCTATGTGGACTTGAACAAGTTTTTTAATAGCTTTATTGAGGATGTAAGTTTGCTAAATGGCTTTATAGTGGTAGTATAGCAGGCCAACAACTCTTTCAGCTTAAGTAGTTGTAACAACCCCCTGCGCTGAGTTTCAATACCATTTAGCATTTGTTTTAAGTCGAGTCTATTGGCACTTGTAAAGGTTTTATGGTGGTGGTCAGCACTACCATGTTAAAATCATTTGGCCTAGAAAACCAATTTACCTCAGAGGCAACGTTCATAAAACCAGCATGCTTAAGAGGCACCTGAATATACTAATCATAAAACTGCTATAAAGCTGTATTGGCTTGTATAATGCCAAATGTAAGAATATAACATAAGAACCATTTAGTCTGCAGAAATTACTTCATAAAACCGCAGAAGTTGCAGATTGACAAAGAGTTATTTATAAGTAATCGCGCGATTTAGAAGTTTTTGATGACACTGTTTTTTTGTCAACATCAAGTGTCTGTTTTTGCCTTCTAACAAGGATTTTTGTGTTAACTTCATTCTGAATACCATATTTTTAACCTGATACTTACTTTAAACAATTAGAACCACACCACACATTTGACTAATCAAGATAATCAAATAAATGTGAGAGGTTATCTTCTCCTTATTATTTATATCTTTTTGCTCTTTTATTCACATTTCAATGCAGTTCCCTGCATCTGGGTATAAGGGCATATAGCCGACCCTTTCAGACAATCTCAGCACAGCTAAGGTAAGGAAAAAGTAATTAACAAGTGTGAGGTTATATGTAAATAAACGCCAAAAAAGTCGAATATCTTCGGGCAATAGGTTTTATGGTGATTGTGAATAAATCCAAATCTTAATATAGGTCAAATGGTGTTAGACAAGATCAATTGGTATTAGACAAGATCAATTGGTATTAGACAATACCAAATGGACTTACATAAATGTAAGAAGACTTAAATTGGTTGTAATTAGTAGCAAATGCTCTTGTACGAGACCATTGTGACAATCTTAGGATCAAATACTCGTATTGTGGTATTGCCGGCAACCAACAGGTTTTAATCAAAAATCGCTTTTCTACAAAGATATTTTTGTAAACAAAAGCTGTCATGTTGGAGTTATTCAAATGTACAATTTAATGCGCAGCTAAATTTTCACTCACGGTGAGTACCTACTGAACTTGATAATTTTAACCAGTATAGAGAGACCAGCTGAAAGCTGAACAACAGCAAATGTCTATTATACACTTCGCAAAAAACAAAGAGTATATTGCATTTGATCGGTACATTTCTAAAACCGGAAATATCGCTCGTAGAGAAAAAAATTTCATATTATTGTGTTAGTGAACGAATTCTGAAAACTTTCAAAATGTCCGTCTGTTCGTCGGTCACGTTTCTTGTAAGCACGATAACTTGAAATTTGAAAAGTAAGTTAGTGTCAGCTAGAGGAAGAACCCCATTGTTTTTGAAGAAAATCAATCAGTAAATAAGAAAGTTATTAATCATTTAATTAAAAAATATATATTTTCTTGATTTTTATCGCTTGTACTAAAATAGAAATCTTGCGAAATGTTATTTCTATAATATATTTTTTTGTTTATACATTTTTTGTTTTTACATACATTTTACTAATATATATTTCACAATAATTTTAATATGATGGCAAGCATAAGACCTTTTTATTAAAAATAACCATATTAACACATCAAAGTGCAGTTCTAAAGCATTTTAGTTTTATGGTGACTTGCCGAAGTGGTTTTATAATAGTTTAAACAACGGTTTGTAGATAGTCCCTTAAGGCCAAAATTATGCTTTTAGGATTTATTGTTAGTTTTATGAATAGTTTTATCAAGGTCTTCAGAACGGTATAAAGGCTGTTTAGAATAAAACCAATTGGTTTTAAAATGACTTTTAAAAAAGGTCCTCAGAACTCTTTTAATAATGGTGTCTCTTAATTTTATACAAGCTTTATAAAGGTTTAATAGCGTGTGTCAAAGATATATAGTTTTATCAGAGGTTTTATTAAATAGACTTCAAGAGGTTCTGAAGATCACGATACAATTTGGGCCACCATAAATACGCCACCTATAACACCACCCGTCCCTATTCACGCCCCCTCAAGTCCCCTGACCCCTCGCTGAAAACAAAATACCTATAAATTAAGCACTCTGTGTAACAACATGTTTTCTTTTTTTTACCGGATGACGTTCTCAAGCAGGGTCTTTACTTTTATTTTCCCGGCAACCTTCTTCATATGTGACAATAATAAATTAAGTTAAGTCAAGAAACGATTTCCTTTGAGTATTTTATACATAATTAAAACAAACGCAAATGATCTTTCGGAAGTTTGCTGTAACTTTCGTTCGTTGGTGGCCTGGGGTATTTCGCCGAGACATCTGGCCGCTGTGGGGCATCGCACAGGGATTGTTAGCCCGTAGCTATATTATTTTATTTTTTTGTAAAGTGAAATAAAACACCCTCATAATGCCATGTTAATCATAGTTAAATGAAATAAAGATTTTAAATAGTAAAATAGCAAATAGCGTCTAGCTTGCACTCTGAGCATACCTAGCGAAAAAAATTTTCATTGTAAATTTTACTCAAGAAGTTGTTAGGATTCCACTATAAACCATAGGGCCCCGTCTCCGTTACTCAGGAAATTCTAGATCTCCTAGACTTAAGAGGGTCGTTGAGATGACATGGGAAGCGGTTAAAACACACCTTTTTTTTTTAAGAAACACATTAATGAGTAATATAAACCACCATCAAAATGCACTTATATTGAAGGAAATAGGGCAGAGGTTTCTGTCTATGTATGTCTTCCACCCGCATACCTAAATAAGAATTTTAAAAAATGCCATCAGATGTATTATCGAGTTGTAAAAATATTACTTCATAATATCATGTGAAAAAAACTTCGGAAGATCAATGCAAAACGTTTTACCTGTAAAACTTATTTAAATTTTGTTATTACAGATAACGCTTTGGGAAATGTTATTTTGCAAAGAGTGTATTTATATGTCAATATTGATATGTAAATATATGGAAATTTAGACAACTTGAGTAAATACATAGCTGAAGTATTCAACTGGAGTCAAAGACAATATTCAAATGAAGTTTAATTCAAACGTAAATTCGCTATAATAAGAATCCTAGGAGTGCTTATTCCACACTGGTCTCAGAAAGTAATCTCTTTCTTTCTGAACAATAACTAATAACTGAATTTCATAGTTGGCTTTAATTTTAGACATTTCATATACATTTTGTAGATCCTACTTTAAATTAATGTATTTCTGTGTCCCTATTTAAGTTGTTTTTCTCTTTGATTATACATTATGGATAAATTAACACTAATTTGAAATATGAAACAAATTTTCCAAATTAAATAACTGTGGTGCATCATTTAGTACTCGTTTCAATATTCCCTAATTTCTCATTTGAATTGAATACATATTTAATTTTGTTGTTTGATTTGCATAATAAATTAGGCATTAACGAAACTACATATTAACGTATTTATAGCAGTACTTAATACTCATTTATTGCACATATAACAAATTGTAAATCTGGCCAAATTTAATGATTCATTTGTGTAATTCTGTTTAACAATGACTCAAATATGCAGTTTTGGAAATTTTTCCATGAAGCTGTCAATACGGAGGAATATGCAAATAAAAAACTGGAAGGACTATCAAGTATTTGCAATGTTTTAGTTCTTAAATCAACACAGATTAACGTAGAAAAACATAACCGACAAAAGTGCGGACTGAACAGATTTAAAAACCACGAAAAGCAATTACAGTCTTTCATTCAAACATGAAAGTTATGAAAAAAAAGTTGTAGGGAATTTAATTCTCTTCAGCTTTATCACGACCATGTCAATTTTAAAATGATTTTCACAATCTTGCCTCGTTTCGAATGATGTAACGCACCATTTTTTCAATTTTTTTTTTCATTTTAATTCTGCTCTTCAGCATTGTTTCCTAGTATGTATTTTATTTTACTAATTTTAAATATTTGATACAGTACTATAGTTGCGTACTTTTGTTTTTGTGTTTCCAACTAGTTATAAGTTTTTCTTAATAGATAGGGCCTAAGGTAGGGTAATGTTGCGTGTGAATGATGAATGAAATCTCGGTGCCGACAAACTGAAGCACCTGTGACTAAACTACGTTAGAAGCGCCACTGAATTTACAAAATGATTTACCTATTGAAACTTCCCTCTCCTTCAGCACTATTATTTATGATCATTAAGGGCATTTAGCAAAGTGCATTAAGCCCTTAATATAGATTTAGTTCCAGCCTTAATTTAGGACTCTAATTTACACAAGTAGTTTAGCAGGAACAAACAACATGATTGAATTGTTATTATTTAATGAAGCTGGACATAATGAAAACCTATTTCACATCGAGTGGCAAACAGATCAATTAGGCTTATATTATTAAAGTTAATATTCGATTACAAGGAAGTAATGGGACGTGAGATAATCCAAAATGCTTCTTTTTCTACTTACCTAACGAAACTGAGTATTTGAAAGAATTTCCTGCACTAAGGAATAACTTTTTGTTGCAGGTTCTAATATCGATTTCAATGCCACCCCCCCAAAGGGTTGTTTTTTACTGTCTTCCCGATATTTTAAGCCAATTCGGATGACAGATTCGTATTCAAAAGCCGTCAAAGCTCTTGAAACTGTGCTCTTACGCATTTGGTGTCAACCCCTTAAGGAAATCCATCTTCAGTAGCCTGGGTCCACCGACAGCAGCACTGGTGCTGGTGTGACCCTAGTGTGATTGAACAAAGTAACATTGAGGGTTACGAGCTAGCAGATGCTTTGATCAGAGGGGGTTCTGAGCGACCTCTATTGGGTCCGGAGTCAGCTCTCGTTTACTCTAGATCAAATGCGAAGAGGACAAAAAGAGAAGTGGATTCGTTACCAGTTCTTTGACATCTGTGCCTTCCTCCTAGGACAAGTTCCCTATTTCAAGGTTCTTGCCGAGACGAGCAGAACAAATCCTGCGACTAAACAGGAAACATGTTAAAATCGTGGTACTTCTTTCAAAAAATATTTGCAAATTGTTGGGGCGGTTGATAACCATAACTGCGTGGATGAGGAAGAAACTTTCATCCACATTCTAAGTTCCTGTCCTACGTATGAACTTGTGGCACAAACACTTCGGGATAGTTGCCCGGTGGTGGAGAATCTAAAGGATGTCCCCACAGGAAGGCTTTTGGAGTTAGAATCCTACCTGAATGCGGGAATCCTCTGAAGTTATAGCGGAAGCACAAAATGGGCACAGGGTTTGAGTGCGGAGGTCTTTCGTCGCCTCAAAAATGAAGAAGAAAATGACCTTGGTGAAAGGGACTCTTACAGGTAATTTTCCCTGGTCAGGAGGAACCCGAAGCTCGCGTGGGATTGTAGAAGTAGGATTGTCACCTAAGGGAGCTCCTATCTACTACCCATAAAACTCTTAATTACTTTGACAATTTACAAATTTAGTACGTCGCTTATTCCTGAAAAGTTTTGTTATTCGTGGCTATATAATAAGACTATAAGAGTACTTTTTCCTTATATTAACTAACATCGATTAACAATTGTTCTGGTTTTCTACTAAGATTTTATAAATCTTTCCTCTATTAAAGTATTGTTACAATACAAATATTTTAATTATTTGTTTTTCGTATAGATAATAAAAAGGTCGTTGAATATGCAGTTTTTATGGGATTATGTGACGCTTTTTAAAGCTTCAGCCTCTTCTTTATATCGATTGAATAAAAGTATTAAAATTTATGAAAAGGACGCTGGGTTGGGATGGGTCAAACTGTGGAAGAAATGAATTCAGTTATCCGAACTTAAGGTTTAGCTTTCATATTATTATGATTTCCTTGCCATTTTCAGCAACATTTATAGAACGATTTGGATAAAGTTTAAAGTTGCAAAGAATGTGACGGTGACCGCATCGAACCCAAATTCATCTGGGAGGGACACATTATTTATACTCGTCGTTCTCAGAGTATCCCCTCACATGTCACCTTGTTTGCTCTTTTAAACGATTTTGTCTGATTTTTCGGCTCAAATTGATTCTTTTTCAGCGTAATAGATTCTATCGTATTACGGACAATAGACGAGGATAAAGTGGATAATGATGTTTTGACAGGCACGATGTTTATTGGAATTAGTTAGTTTTTTGCTAAAGTTGGGTCAAGTGTCGCACCATTAGTTAGAAGGGAAAGGATCCACTTTGAATTTTTGTGGCTTACTAAATTGGATTTTCAATGACTTCAAAAAGTTATGCTCTCTTTTCTATGCATTTAATTGCAATTTAGCCGGCTCAAGAACTGCCGTCAGTATTTAAAATAAGGCTTTCAAACAGTCTTTGTACGCGAATATATTATTTTCTAAAATTGTGGCATTCTGTTAATTTTTCTTTTTACATTTTTTTGCAACCTGGTTACCAATGTTAAAAGAAGAACTTAACAAATTTAACATTTTTCAAAGAAAAACTTTCAACTATGTCAATTGTTCTGTGCAAATAGTAAGTATCCATGGATATTAAATATAACAAACATATTCTTGAAGCTGTGTATTTAATATTTACAGAGGATTGAGAAAAGAAACAGATTTTGTTTCCGAAACGTCAGCAAAATACGTTACATTTATATTTTTATTCTAATTCATTGCATTTTTCAAAAAAAAAAAACACCCTCTAACTGTTCCTTTGATGTAAAAGTCACAGACGTAGATGGTATTTTTTAGTACTATACTGAATAATTGTATTATACTCTAGAAAGAAAAATAGAAAAACCGCTGCCCAAGGAATCATTAGTTCCACTTCCAGATTTGCTACTCAAGTCTCACAACGAAAAAATTTTGTATGTGGAAATAATTGTTTATGGAACTTTAATAATATAATATTTGAAATCGTCTACCCCAAAAACCCATAAAACGATATCCCACATCGGTAGCGGGGTGGTGGTAGTGAAAGGGAGGTGGTAGTGGGGATGGATGAAATAAAAAAATATTTTGAGGGCTTTGGTTCTTGTACACATGCTAAATTACATTTTTTTTCACCACCTTTTATAATGGGGTGGCGGTAGTAATGGAGGTGACTAATGCCAAACATTTTTTTGAGACATTAACTTCAATAATATTGTCAGTATCGGTTTGACAATATTATTGTCAATACCATTTAAAATAATTGGATATCTTCAATATCAATACCTCAATAATGAGCGCACACGGTTAATAATATTGAAAGTATTGACAATACTATTGATCGTGTGCGGTCCGCTTTGTATATACTAAATACCAATTTTATGGACTCTTACCCACTTGATTCACCTATTTACCCCCATTAAACCCAATTTACCCCCAACTCTTCAACGGAATAAGATGAACATATAATCTAGTTCCAGATCTCGTTAAAATACATACTTGTACCAAATTTCAAGTCAATATCTTAAACGGTTCCAGAGTAATCGTGCGCACAAAAAAGTTACACAGACAGATCGACAGACAGAAATTTTTTTGCTCAAACTTAAAATCTCTACGTTTCATGACATTCTAAGCCTATATGAACAATAAAAAAATTTAAACATTTTTTTGTAGTTAGGTACTATAATTCGATTGGATGTGGAAGTAAAAGGATGTGACAAAGGTCTCAAATTAAAGGTACTTGAATAAACCTTCAACTTCATAAAGTATTTTTGGCGTAGATGAATTGTTTTTGAATAAATTGGGAAAACAGGGATAAAAATGTTTATTTCTTCCAAGTGTGAATAAAGGTCATAACTTCACAAGTCTGTATCTCGGTCAATTTGTATCTAAAATGGACGCGACAAGTTTCAAATCATTTGAACTTTCCTAAATTTTAAAAAAGATCTTGGCATTGTCTGCCATAGTGCGTATTTTTCGAGATATTCGCATAAAACACATTTCCCCTTTCCCATCTAAAAAAATTTCACTTTCATTACTTACTTCCTGACTATTTCTACTGCATTATATTAAAAGTCATATTTTAAATATTTCATCAAATGATGCACTGGGACATAGATAAACTATTTTAATAACCAGAAGGCAACACACACCAATAGAAATATCACTTATTTCTGAATAATTACCCTTGTAACTTAATTCCAATAACAGTTTAAACTCTGATTGATATATATTTTTAATCACTAAGAAAAGTAGGTCAATGATAGTTTTCTTATCGAAAAACGAACTGAAACACCACAACCATGATGACTTGAAAAGCATCCTGCACTTTAACATTTAAATAAATACTTATATTACCAAATACATGACAGGTAAGTTTGTTGTTCTAATGTTGAAATTGGAGGTTAAATTAGTATTTATTACTTACAGCATTTTTGCAATTTCTCTTTAATCCTACAGTAGTAGAATAACACAATGTTCATCAATAACCACAATTAATATTGTTGAACACAACTGATTTAATATCTGCTAAATCTTTTTAAAGCAGGCACTTTTACAAATCTAACCTGCAAGAATGGACGTGTCCTCACTTTGCAAACGAAATTGATGGGTTTTTGTTTTATATCAGTCAGGCCACTTTAAACACAGCGAGCAAAGCCTACTAGATTTTGTTAACAATAGTCGTGCGTCGTTCTCATGGGCTTTATTGAATTTTAAATTATTTTACCTTAGCTGTCAATTCAGAAGTTCAATTCTGATAGCTGAAAAGCAATGCCCACTGCGTTTTTTCTTTAATACATTTATTTATATATTAATGTTTCCGTCTAGTGATTAATAATAGTGGTCAGTGTCGGATTGTAGGCGCAAGGGCCCACCGGGAAAATATGTGGGGGGTGGGCAGACCAGAGATGTGGCAAGTCTGGAGGTGTACCCTCAGGGCCTTAGGTATCATTTCAGAAAATTAATGTTAAATTGTAGGAAAAAAATTATATAAATCTAAGACTTGGTAGCACGAAAATAGTTTTTTTTTCTCTGAATATCAGTACAAGTTTTATATATTTTCTACTTCTACTTCTCAAGTTTATTATTTTTATTAAGAATAATAACAACATTACGGTCTCTCGACGCCAGAGGTCTCAGGGGCCCCAAACCTGGTAACTCGAGGGCCCACCGGGAAATTTCCCGGTTTCCCGGTGGTACAATCCGACGCTGATAGTGGTTATGCAATAATGACTGAAAATGTCGCGGATTTATACGTAAGAACAGTTAAAAATCACAGCCTTGTACGCGAAACGCTGCAATAACCTTATGAAAAAGTTATGAAAAAAACCGTTGCCCAAGGAATCACTACTTCCACATCCAGATTTTCTATCCAAGTCTCTCACAACGAAAAAATTTGCATGTGGAAATAATTGTTTACGGAACATTAATAATATAATATCTGAAATCGTCAACCCCAAAAACCCATAAAACGATATCCCACATCGGTAGTGGGATAAGGGTGGTGATAGGGGGTGGTAGTGGGGGTTGATGAAGCAAAAAAATATGTTGAGGTTTTTGGTTCTTGTACACACACTAAATCATATTTTTTTAAGTCTCTTTTAATAATGGGGTGGGGGTGGTAAAGGGGGTGGCTAATGCCAAAACATTTTTTTAAACCTTAGCTTCTCTTATATATACTAAATACCAATTTTATGGACTCTTACCTGCTTGATTTACCTATTTACCCCATGATATTATGAAAGAAAAATACGCCTAGTGCAGCGGTCAATTTTTATTTTAGATGTAAACTAAAATTACCGTGACAGAAGTGTTTACAAGCTTATCCTTCGATGAAATAAGAAATTTCAACTCTTGGTTGGTTGAGACAAAAGATAGAGCCAAAAATGTGAGAAAATCGTAAAATGATAGATTATTACAATTATTTTCTCGTTTAACTCGCCCTAACTCAAAAACGGGACAACGAATTAATCTCAAATTATTTCCACATCCAGTGGAAGTATAGTAACGACAAAAAAATTTTGAAAAATTTTTATTGTTCAAATAAGCGTAGAATGTCATGAAACGTGGAGATTCTGTCGGTCTGTTGTCTGTAACTTTTTTTGTGCGCACGTTTCCTCTGGAACCGTTTAAGATATTGACTTGAAATTTGGTACACGTATGTACTTCAACGAGATCTGGAACTAAATTATATTTTCATCTTGTTCCGTCGGAGGGTTGGGGGGTAAATTGGGGCAAATAGGTAAATCAAGCAGGTAAGAGGCCATAAAATTGGTATTTAGTATACATATACAAGAGAAACTAAGGCCTAAAAAACTTTTTGGCATTATCCACCCCCATTACCACCCCCACCTCATTATTAAAGAGGATGAAAAAAATTGTGATTTAGTGTGTGTACAAGAACCAGAAACCTCAAAATATTTTTTGACTTCATCCACCCCCACTACCACCCCCCTATCACCCTTTCAAATATTATATTATTAAAGTTCCATAAACAATTATTTCCACATACAAAATTTTTCCGTTGTGAGTGACTTGGATAGAAAATCCGGATGTGGAAGAGTGATTCCTTGGGCAGCGGTTTTTGTACAGTGTTATGACTCCATATTTGTTAACAAAATGTGTTAACATGGAGGTCAAATTTTAATAAGTAAAATAAATATGATTTTTTTTCTAAGACCATGTCGACAAACTGTGAAATTTTACAGGTGCGAATATGACAAGCGAGAAACTTTTTTACCTTTCGAAATAGATACCAAGTATATTTAATGTTTATATTTAATTTTAGTTTAGGGGAAAATATAAATATTGCAATTATTTTATAATAAAACGTTTTTTATTGGTATTTTATATTTTTATGTCTTGCGCCCACGAAACCTACTTTTCGCAGACAATACAATTTTAAGTTAAATTTCTAACCTTTAATTTGAGGTTGTTTGACCTTGAAAAATTCGAAAATTTCGCCGGCGGCGCATTTTGCAAATTTCATAACCCCACCTGTAAATAAGAGGACGCAAATACTTCATTTTCCTAAAGGCGCGTCAGTCCGAATTAATATCCGGAGCTGGCACTGAAAAATCTTGAATTTTTATATTCAATTGTTTAGCGTGATTTATTTGAGATATTCTTTTCCTCAACCTCCATTTTCAGCTGAATTTTAGATACTATTGAAGGGTGCATGTTCGTATTTGCACGACCGCGCTCAAAAGACTTGGTGCGACCTTGTCGAGGACGTATGAAGGTAAAGGCTGGAGCTAACTTTTTTTATTTGAAACTTTTTTTTCTAAGAATAACAGTTTTCGAGATAATTGTAATTAAGTATACAGAACGCCCTCACGGACGAAACAGCGCAGAGAATGGTGTGCGTTAGAGTGTTGTTTAATGAAATCGAATTCAGATTTTAAAAAATTATATAAGAAAAATATTTTTAAGAAAAAGCTTTTATTTGAAGAAACTGTACTAAAAAGTAAAAATAATTTTTTTAAAATTCATACACCTGGAAATCAAAAGCTTTGGGGACGGTCATATAGCGCTATTGCATAATTACTTCGCTCAATTGACCGCCCCCAATGCTTTTGGTTTCCAGGTGTATGAATTTTAAGAAAATTATTTTTACTTTTTAGTACAGTTTTTTCAAATAAAAGCTTTTTCTTAAAAATATTTTTTTTATATAATTTTATTTTTTACTTTTTAGTCTACTTATTTTACAGACAGATAGACAAAACCCTTTATTTGCCTCCGCCATCCACCCTTTCCCTTTCCCGTCTTCTCACCCTTCTAACACTACTTCCCACTTCTTCTCACCTCTTCCCCTTCCCCTCCTTTCTCATCTCTTCCCACCACTTTCAACAGATACATTAAAGAATCCGGCAATTTATCTCTAGGAAAAATTGTTAAAATTATTAAATAATAGAATAAATATTTTTCATTCACTGTTTGTCTATTTTCCTGAATAACGTTAGACAGATACACTGTTTCATAATAAAATTAATTAAAGCAGTATATCATTTACTACTACTATTTATTGTGTTTAGTTAAATGAATTAAAATTAGATACTAAATAAAAACAAATTAAATAGCAATTAATATACTAATAGATTTTAACCTGTTGAAAAACCAAGCGCTAAGATCATACGTGCTTGCATCAATTATTTTGGATTTCACCAATATTTAAGTGAAAAGATGCTGACAAATGATATGAAAAAGTAAAATATGTGCCTGCAAATTTCAGCATTCAGGCCTTAAGGTTTTCGATGTACTTTTAGGTAGACATCGCACACGCGCTGCCGCCGACTCGATTTGAAAGTGACCAAAGAGTGACGCTATGCGCACAGCAGGTCAAAAGCTGGTACTCGTACCGAGCGTATATTTCATAGTATCATGTATTTACCCCCATTTACCACCCAACCCTTCGACGGAATAAGATTGATTGATTTTTTTTATTGATTTACCAGCGAGCGGTAGGCATTGTTGCCACTCCCAGAGTTATACAGCTGGGCCTGCTACGTCTACGCTGGGTTGGACTAAGGTCATGCTTGTTGCCAGCAGCGAGAGCCACATGGCGCATGGTAAAGGAATGTGGGACCGGAGGTGTAGGTATTTGTGAGATGCGTTACCGCATTGTGTTGTGAGGGAGCGTTTAAGCTCCCTTTTTTGTGTTTTTGGTTCTGGACTTCTGCCTCTTCTAAGTCTTCTTGTGAAATGTTGCCACGTTGTATCGTAATATGGAGTGTTCATGCTCCTGTTTTTGTGTTTCTGTTTCTTCGAATCTTCTTTTTCTGAGTCTTATGATTCCTCGGTTTTCGATTGTGGTAGAGTATTATATCATTGCGATTTCTTTGTGGTGTTCATTTTTTTTCTGTGTTCCTCTCCGCTGGTCCAACTCTCTTTTGTTGACGGGCCTCGCTCCATTATTAGGCTTTTCTTGAAATTTGTTTTCAGTCCAGATGTCCTGCGGCGATTAGGAGATCATCGACGTATGTGCGTGTTTTCTTAGAAAATACCACTTTTCCGAAAAAAGTCCGCACCACGCATACCTCCGCTGAAGTGCTGTGAGAATTCCGTTTTGACGCAGTATATCAACAATGCCTCATTGATTATTTCAGGTTCAATTTAAATTAAATTCGTTTGAATAATTTTAATAATTATGAAAAGCCTCACTTGGAAATTTTTAAGACCATAATTTAAGAGTAATGTCTTTAATTATTACGGGTTTAATTTCAATTAAATTCGTTTGAGTATTTTTAATAAATATTATCAAGAAAGAATTATTTGAGGATTAACATAAGAAATGTATATGACCATAGTTTATTATTTCGGGTATAATTTAAATTAAATTCATTTGATACACAGAGCTATTATGGCCATATTTTAATAATTTATTGCTCTCCATAAATTTGTCGTCAGATGTCGACTTTTCAAGGGTTTGGACCTAAACACTTTAATGGCAGACACTTGCACGTCTTTGAGACATAAATAGGAACTTAGAAATGAAATAGTACTTATCTCTTATTCCTGTTATTTATTGCGCCTTGGTATCGGATCGTTTGTTTATATCTGTATTCTCGTTTCTTTAAGCTCGTTTCCTTATGCACCACACTGATTGTCACTAAATACTCTGTATTAGTTATTTTCAAATATTAATTCTATTTCAACTTTGTCCTTTTGTTATGACATATCATTTTACGCGGAATCTTTTGGGCTATAATTCACCTGAACTTTATCAAATTTATCGCAATTTTAACCGGTAATTTTTTTGTTTTAAATGGGAGCGTTTCAGATGCACAACCGTTCATTACGACCTCTTCCACTCCAACCCTTCGACGGAATAAAATGAAAAGATAATCTAGTTCCAGATCCCCTTAAAGTACATACGTGTACCAAATTTCAAGTCAATATCTTAAACGGTTGCAGAGTAATCGTGCGCACAAAAAGTTACAGACAGACAGAGACAGACAAACATTTTTTTTCGCCCAAACTTAATATCTCGACGTTTCATGACATTCTAACCCTAAATATTGTCTAAACGTTGGTTGTGGCATTTTCTTAATTTTTCTCTATTCTTATTGGGATGCTCTGCCACATGTATTCTTCTAAACAGGCGTAGAGGTTATTTTCCAGTAAAATACTGGTTAATTGTATTATTTTGTAGATTTCAGACATTGTTTAGAAGAATACATGTGGCAGAGCATCCCAATAAGAATAGAGAAAAATTCTAACCCTATTTGAACAATAAAAATTTTCAATTTTTTTTGTCGTTACTATACTTCCACTGGATGTGGAAGTAATTATGTGAATATCTTTATAAAAGTTTTTTTTGTATGTGTATTTCACATTAACGGCTTCTAGTACTTGTTGTCAATTGGTCGCTAAAGCCATCGTTGCTTGAATTAAAGAATAATGTGTTTTTAGGCCTACAGCTTTCATATTTATTTTAATAGTTAACTCACTTGCAAGATAACATTAGAGAATGTTTTATTTATATCATTATTGTTTTGTTCTAGCACCTGTTCTCTAAAACTATTTTCGTGATATTAAGTCATTAGATTTAATTGTTACTTCTAACTAATACAAAGCGTTTCTTTATTGTTCTAGGTAAAATTAACACTCATGCTAAATTACTGTTAGGTTTGATAACTGTAACTTTGAATGTTAAGTATAGTTCCTTAGCGTGGTTATCCGCTCGATTACTCTACGAAAATTAGCAACGCACACTTCACAAAGATTATTGCTTTTGAAGCTTCCAGCCATGCAAAGGAAAATTTTCCGCATTGTTTCCACTAAGAAGCAAATGAATTTACATACTACACATGGAAGATGCGGAGTTTGTTCCATTGTGAAATGTTAAAACTATATTATTTAACGACGGAAAGTTCCGCAGTGAACAGAGGGATGTTAAACTTGAAAATTACTAGGCATTAGAAATTCAGCTTATTAGGCTTCATATTAAAATTTTCAAAAAATTAAACTTGAAGTTGACCAGCTGATCGCACCAGAACAATTTAAATTCCTTTTAGATTTATTTAGGTTTTATCAGTGTTTTATAATGGCCGCCTCATAAACCAGATTTATTAAATGTCAAATTTATAGTAGTAGTAGTAGACTAGTAAGTAGTATAGTAGTATAGTTATATTAATTCATCGACTTGGTACAATTTGTAGATGAAAGCCGTGATTTATTTTACACATATTAATTAGTATTGCGAGATGCCTATACGGCAATTACTAAGTTTTATTTCTGTTTTAACTTAATATGGTAATCTTGCGTAGATTTAGAGTAGCGTCAAGGTTATTCCTTGTGAGCCACGTAGACTGGAAAAGCATTTTCAACTCTACAACGGAAATAGTAACTAAAACTCTAGTCAAGATAATCGATAGACACACATCGTGTCACCTTTAAAGTTATCTGATTTTTCATAGTTAATCCATCAGGAAAAAGGTGATTAAATTTATTTATTTCATTCCTCAACCCTATACTTTGTAACTAGATACCATATTTTTTATTTGTGTAAACTAATTTAATTTGTTCCTTATGAAAACCTCTATCTCGCAAACATGTGCTAATAAGCATTTTTTCCTCTTTTCGCAGAGTTTTGCTGTCGAAATAAATCTTTTAGTATCGAATTAAATTGCTCTCGATTTTATTTAATGCCCATTATTATTTAATTTAAATCAATTTAAATTATGGGAAATCCACTTAATACACAAAAATAGCACCAACTTACATTTATTATGGAAACAAGTAGTTATCGAGTATCTTCAATAATTTGTTTCTCGTCTGTGGCGCATGGGACCCATACGAAATATGGGAAATAACATCTCGAGAAGCACTTCTCTAACGACCCTTAACAAATTTTGAAAAAGCAGTTTGCAAAAAATTTTTTCAAAATTCTGTTACCCCCCAGGTCTAGGGACTCCTGTTTAAAATTATTTTTTTTGTCATATGCATTTTACTTTTCATAAAAATACAATATGTTTTGAAGTTTATGAAAATATTTTCATTACTAACTGAAATACAACGAGTTGAAATTTTGTGATTTACAATTTAACGAATCACAAAATTTCAATTTAAACAGAAGTCCCTAGACCTGGGGGGGGGGGGTGTGTGTGTGTGAGTAACCGCATTTTTAAAAAAATTTTCGCAAACTGCTTTTTCAAAATTTTTTAGGGGTCGTTAGAGAAGTGCTTCTCGAGATGTTATTTCCCATATTTAGTATGGGTCCCATGCGCCACAGACGAGAAAAAAATTATTGAGAAATTTCTAGATCCGCCCTTGCGAGTATCAATGTGTTTATTGTAACGAAATGGGTCCAAATAAATTAGTACCAGCTTGGAATCCAAATACTAAATGTTAAGTTAGTAATGGTCAACTTTAACGTGCGATCCAAGAATCATTCAACTATATAGTCCAGTCATATTTTATCAATTTTGAGACCAGTCCAAGTTCAGTATAGTTTAGTAGAGTCCAGTCCAGTTTAGTCAAGTTAATTCATTTCATTGGAGTAATTCAAGTTCAACACGCCCAAATAGCAAAACTGTTAGCGTTATCCAGGTGTTATTACAGAGTAGCGGATACATGCCATGCCGCCATCTTATGAAGTTTCCTGCGTTGTATGAAACAATTTGATACGAGCTGAGGAGAATCACCGGGATTCATCCTCAATACATCCATCATCAGGTGGTGAGAAAAGTACATATTTTTATACTCTTCGCAAAAACGAAGAGTATATTGTATTTGATCGGTACATTTCTAAAATCGTAAATATCGCTCTTAGAGAAAGAAATTTCATATCATTGTGTTAGTGAACGAATTCTGAACAACTTTCAAAATGTCCGTCCGTCACGTTTTTTGTAAGCACTATAACTTAAGAAAGAAAAGTCCGATTGTATTGAAATTTGGAAAGTAAGTTAGTGTTAGCTAGAGGAAGAACCCTACTGTAATTTTTGAAGAAAATCGATCAATAAATAAAAAGAGTTATTAATTATTTAATTTAAAAAAAAAATTCTCTTAATTTTTGTCGCTTGTACTTAACAATCAATTTTCGTAGCAATATGTGATGGTGCAGTGGCTAAAATTTTGCCTTGCAATCCAAAGATCGTGTGTTCGAATCCCACACAGGTTGGATATTTATTTTTCATTTTTTTTTCATATAATTTTTTTCACAATAAAGATGGTATCACAAAATTTAAGATGTCCAAGAAATAACATTATTTACAAGAAAACTGCGAAGAGTATCCTATAGAATGTGTAACAATTATATAAAAAGCTCAGTAAATTGACGAAGAGTACCTACGTTTCTAGCTTGTTTATTATTTATTGTGTAACAATTTTACCATCGCAAGATATCAGTGAATATATTATTTTCATGAGCTATTCATGTTCTGCAACTTATATATTTTTACATTTTTGTAGCAACTTTTGATCTTGAATATTTATTGCTTCATTCTAAGATTGTTATATGATATTCACGGTGTGTTTACCAATTGACGATTTGCACGAAAGAAAGTTTGGTAAAAAGTGTCTAGACTGGTATCACTGTAATTCACTGCACATGTTGACCAACTCGTCAAATTTACAAACTTTGCAACAATTGAATACCTATAATATAATAGTTATAACATTGTTTTCATTATCTTTAATGGTAAACCTACTTCCATTGAATATAAATCACCTTTATTAGGTTGTTTCGTAGTCTACAATATTTAAAAAATGTCGAATTATGGAATTTGTCAATCACTGCTGCCAACTCTTGGAGTTGGAAACAGTGTTTTGACAAATTGCATAATTCGACATTTTTTAAATATTGTAGACTACGAAACAACCTAATAAAGATGATTTATATTCAATGGAAGTTGGTTTAACATAATGAAAACGATGTTATGATTATTATATTATAGGTATTTAATTGTTGCAAAGTTTGGGAATTAGACGAGTTGGTCAACATGTGCAGTGAATTACAGTGGTACCAATCTAGATACTTTTTACCAAACTTTCTTTCGTGCAAATCGTCAATTGAAGACCTAAGTGGATAAAGGTGTTATGTCACACTTTTAAAGTTTTGAGTAAATTAAACAAAACGGTTTTGAGTTGGAACTTATTTATTTTGTCTTCGATTCAAATGAATAATACCTCATAAAATAGATAATTTTGGGTTATGTTCTTTTGTTTACACTAATATTAAAGAAAAATATCAAGCTGTTATGAAACTAGATTTTTCTGTCCAAAACTGTGTACATCCACTAAAATTACTGATTGTATGTATGACTTGGCGTCTTTATAATTAAAAAGTTTCTATAAAATATTACAAATTTAGAATTCATCGTTTATTGGGTGTTAAATCTATATCAAGGGTGTTCAAAAATTGCATAAAGTATTTTTTTTAAAAATGCGACATAACACATTTATCCACTTAGGTCTTCAATTATATCTTTAATGATCTCGTTCCTATAAACAAATATTACCAACCATGCTCATTTGGACCTTATGGTCATATTCTTATATATTTTTGCTGTTTGAATTAGTTTGTATTTCCTTGAAAGTCACTGAATTTTACAATTTTAAAGGATGATTAATAAATGATACATTTTATCTTAAAATTTTCATCTTTTTAATTTATTTGTCTGTGTCTGTTTTATTATCAGGCTTTTCCACAGCAAATTGAAACAACCACGATATTCTGAATAACAGCATATTTTTATTCAGAATATCGTGGTACACATTTTTATTGAAAAACAATGGAGCAATGGAGCAATCATTAAAACGAGTTCACGAGGAACATTTAGAACATGTAGGATCTGCATTTGAATGTGTCTGTATATAAAATTTGGATGTAAAATAAATATCGCATATTTTCATTATTTTAAACTCCCTTTTTATAGTTTTACACATGGTAATTTTTTACATTTAGCATAGAACATTTTCTATAATAGCTTTCCTTGAAAACACGTCATTTACAAAAAAAATGTTTATTTTACATCGTCTGGAAAACGCTGCTTCTAATAAAAAACAAACACCAAAAAAATATTTTTTAGATATACGTGTTTTAGTAAAATCCGACAAGATCACCCCTAAAGTATTTACGGAAATATGCCATATGTTTCCCTCAAATGATCTGCTTATCAGCACGTGTCCCTCTCTATATCTTTAAGTACTCTTATGTCTAATTTTAGACCCAATCCGCAGCATATTAAAATATGTTTAAAAGGATGTTTCGCTTCTCGGTCCCCTTGAGATTGTCAGAGGTCTTTTTTAGCATTTCTTAAATTAGGTGGTTTTAGCTTTACACCTGCGGTTAAAGTTGAGGTTAAACTGTAATTTTATAGCTCCGTTTATGGTTCTTTTTAGTTTATTTGTAATAAGTAGGCTATTAAACTATTTGGAAAACAACGCTTAACACTATATTACTATCCATATAATATGGTTTTTAGTTTTTTAATATTGCACTGGGCACGTTAAACTTTCTTAGAACTCATTAAAATTCAACATCTATTTTAATTTACAACTTAAGGGGCAAAGGCACTAAAAAATATTTGATGGACAAAGTCAGAAGAGTCCACACAGATATGAATATATTTCAAAGCAGAACTGTCGTGTACTTATGAAATATATTTGTACAAAGTATTTAAATACTTTTTGTTAGAAAATATTATTTTGGGTACTCAGCACATAACTTTCAAAGAAACCATTCATTCCTTTCATATACCATTGATCTAAATCTGACCATGCTAGCATATCACAACTTATATACACTCACCGACAAAAAAAGCGGCCAACTGAATAGTGCGAAACATTTGTTGTTTTTTTTTAATATTTCACCGATTCTAATAACTTTTTCGTCATGTTTTAAAGAAATTCATCAAAAGTATTTCGTGCCCTTTAATTTTGAAAAAATAATTTAACAGCTTAAGATAGTTTATTTACACATCGCTTTCAAACTTAAATAAAAATGTAATTATGTATACAGGTCGAAGCGCAGTTTAATCCACGTGCAGGTCTTCCTTTGTGGATTTTCTGTGTTTATTCACCTACATAATTTTGATATGTCACATTTTATTATAATTCTGATCTTTTGGTGGTGAATAAATATTATAATTATTATATTATTATTATTATTACACCCGGAGAACCAAAATTATGTTTTGGTGATCTAATTTCTAAACACCCCGTGGAGTAATTAGGAAACTTGGTCAGGTTCTCTTGTACTCTGTTACAAACCCCAATCCATTCTCAAAAACTTGTTTTTTGATTAATCCCTATATCTGAATTTTTGTAGAAAATACACAGTTTCAAGTAAAAGTTTGCAATTTATATGAAATAATAAAACGATGGATAGAAAATTTAATTTTAATAAGTGATATTAACAATGAATATTAATTTGAACAATAGTTCACATATACTAATCTTAATAAATTATTAATTCAGTAACGTGTATGTCCACCTCTTGCTGAAATAACATCACGCAATCTACATGGCATCGAATGGATAAGTTTAAGTTTCAAAATTCGATCTTGAAGATTGCGGCATATTCATTATGCAAAGCAAAATGAAGCTCTGCCAGTGTTTCCGGTAATACTGCACGGCGACAAATACATCTTTTAAGTTCATCCCAAAAATGTTCAATAGGGTTGAGGTCAGGGCTACACGCAGGCCATTCTAATCGTTGGATACCAACATCGTTCAAATACTGGTTCACAAAATTTGCAGCATGCGGCCTTGAAAAGTATTTGGCAGTTATTGTGAAATGACTTTCGACAGAAATCAGACACATGCCCACTTAGATATTTTTCAATAAGCGAGGTCAATAAGTTGTAAAAAATTATTTTTCCAAAATGAAAGGGCATCAGATATTTTTTATGAATTTCTTTAAAACGTGACGAAAAGATAATTAAAATCGGTGAAACGTTACAAAAGTTATTGAACAACAAATGTTTCGCACTATTCAGGTGGCCATTTTTTTTTTGCCGGTGAGTGTACTTTCTTATTTATTATGTATATTGTTGCGCAAATCTGGGCACGCTAATATACTAGTTAGGTAAATACTTTAAAACACTCATTATTGGAGAACCAATCAAAGCAACTACTCTTCTAGATAATATTGACGAATTATTGAATTACATGATAAGATTCCTAGCATTTTAAAGCAAAAAATATATTGAAAATTATTAAATTATTTATTTAAATTCAGTCATTCACACTTTGCTGTTTAATATGAAATTATCTATTTTCTGTGTATTGGTACCTTAATCTGATCACGCTAATATACTACTTAGGAAAATACTTTAAAACACTCATCATTGGAGAACCAATTAAAACAACTACTGTTCTAGCTAATGCTGACGCAGTATTGAATTACATGATAGGATTCCTACTTTCTGTTGTACTTGTAATCGTACTTAAAAATACAAACATACATGCCTATTACTCATTGTTCTTATCTTGGTAATTTTTCAGTAATAAGTAGGTACTTTAATAATTACAGTTACTTTTCTATATGTTATTTGTTTTGTTTTATTTATTTACATCTAGTCAGTAGTAGTACTTTCCACAGAATAGAAATTTATATTAATAATCAATTGTTGTTTCTATTTTATGTAAAAATCTATTTTATATTTTTCATTACGTAAAATATATTATATTACGACAAAGACGGGATATTGTCACGTTTCTGTGACTATAACAAATATTTAACATTAGTACAACACTGTATAGTGACTTTTATATTTTTCATTATACAACGTAGAATTTCCTTCTTTTTTAGACAAAATGACATATTGGGTTGGAATGCAATTGTAATTGTATTTAAGCACTTTTTTGTACTTAACACAAAGCATGAAAAGTTTTAACATAAATATGTAGTATATACATACAACAAAACAGTGATTTGTCCAAACTTTTGATATGAATTTCCAATACCTTATCTCGATCAGATGTCCCTCAGAACTCCTGAAAACTAGTTTCAAATTTCCCCATTTCAACATAAAACAAATGGACCTTGTAATAGGTAGTAATAAATTTATAACGTGCCAAAGTTGCAGTCGGAAGTTGGCGAATGCGAATACTTATTTGGCTCATTGATATTTTACTGTGATGACATGTATTATAAAATTTTGTTCCTACACAGAAAAGCGTCAAATATTTTGCTAACGCCCTAGTTTTCTACATCTCTCTTTACGTCGCTGAGACAGACGGTGTATCGATGTTTTCAACAACAAACGTCTCGAAAATTAGAAATCCAACAAACTAATTAGCCTCCTCCCTAGATATGGACCAGGTCTATATATACGCTGAAATATTTTTAACCCTTCAAAATGGACTTAATTATGCTACTTCCGGTTCAGATTTCAGTCCTGTGATAAAATATCTAGTGAGAGGGGCTAAAATCCATTTATTTACCCTTTACCCTTTACTTATATACTGAGACTGAAAAAGTTTTCACCCTAAAAAATAGACTTAATCATGCAACTTTCGGTTCGTACTTCCTGTTCGTATTGTGGTCCATATCTAGGGAGGAGGCTAATTAGTTTATTGGATTGCTAATTTTGAAAATTCGTGTCAAACTCGAGCTGTTCTTCAGCCATATAATAATTCGTTCCGAATTTAATATACCACGGATAGACAACTTCAAAGCTCCATAACTTAAAAAACTATTAATTTTTCGACCTTGCTATGATGCTAACATGTGTATTAAAAGAGACTGTTTTATCAAAGATAACACCTAAGTCACGTAGTGTATATTATTGTCTATATTATAATCATTGGACACAGGTATGGACTTGTGAAAGACATACCATTGCATTTCTGCGAATTTAATGGAAGATTGTATTTAGTACACCAGTTACTTATTTTGTTTAAATTTTCCTGCATATGAAGACAATCGTCAATGGTATAAATTCTAGAAAAGAGCTTCAAATCATCAGCATACATTAAATAATTAACCCTGCCTGTTAAGTTATCCACTATGTCATTGATAAATATTGTGAAAAATAGTGGTCCAAGAACCGATCCTTGTGGTACTCCCGAGGTAGCAACGTATTCGACAGACTTGAATCCATTGAACATATTGGACTCTGTTTGACAGGTAAGACCTGAATAATGTTATCAAGCTATCAGAAAGTCCGGAATAATTTAGTTTTTAAGCATCATATTATAGTCAAGTCTGTCGAATGCCTTCGAGAAATTAGTATAAATTATGTCGGTTTGATCGTCAATGGATTCCGAAATAAATTGTGTAACACAAAGCAGATTGGTGGTTGTAGAGCACCCTTTCATAAAACCGTAGCAGAAATGCAGGTATGCCGTCTGGGCCAGTGGTCATTTTATTTTTTAATTTGTTTAGTGCTTTTATCCCGAGCTAGGCAAAGTACTCATTTAAACTACTTCAAGTACATATATTATACTCAAAGTAGTTTAACCATATACTTTGCACATAAAACTACTTCAAGTACTTGATACTTGAAGTAGTTTAAATGAGTACTTTGCCCAGCTCTGCTTTTATCACATCATCCTCCTTAAATACATGTATTAGCGAGTTATTATTAAAGCTATGTCCGTTATCTATATCTTTCATGCAATCACCAGGAGATGAAAAAGAATTTCGAAAAAGGTCCGCAAACGCATTTAATATTTGGACAGGTTCAGATAATTCATTACCATTATATTGCATGACATTTGATATGTTAGTGGTTCCATTTTTGTTCTTTAAAAAGGCCCAAAATTTCATTGGATCGTCTCTAATATTATTTTCGACCGTACGAATATAATTACTTCCACGTCCAGTGGAAGTATAGTAACGACAAAAAAATTTTTATTGTCCAAATAGGCTTAAAATGTCATGAAACGTCGAGATTTTAAGTTTGAGCGAAAACAAATTCTCTGTCTGTCTGTCGGTCTGTCTGTCGGTCTGTCTGTAACTTTTTTTTGTGCGCACGTTTACTCTGGAACCGTTTAAGATATTGACTTGAAATTTGGTACACATATGTACGTTAACGAGATCTAGAACTAGATTAAATTTCATCTTGTTCCGTCGAAGGGTTGGGGGGTAAATTGGGGTAAATTGGGTAAATCAAGCCAGTAAGAGTCCAAGAAATTGGTATTTAGTATATACAAGAGAAGCTAAGGTCTCAAAAAAATTTTTGGCATTAGCCACCCCCATTACCACCCTCACCTCCTTATTAAAGGGGATGACAAAAAAATGTGACTTAGTTTATGTACAGGAACCAGAAACCTCAAAATATTTTTTTACTTCATCCACCCCCCACTACCACCCCCCTATCACCACCCCCACCCCACTACCGATGTGGGGTATCGTTTTATGGGTTTTTGGGGTAGAGGATTTCAAATATTATATTATTAAAGTTCCAGAAACAATTATTTTCACATACAAAGTTTTTTCGTTGTGAGTGACTTGGATAGAGAATTTGGATGTGGAAGTAGTGATTCCTTGGGCAGCGGTTTTTTTACACGCTATGTCTATATCGGATTTGATTTTTTTCCTTAAAACCATTATAATATATTATATTGCAGTTTCTTTTATAATCTTTTAATTTTTGTGCCTTTAATTTGATATCCTTTATGATGCTGAGGATAAAGGTATTGAGTATAATGAATAATTAAGCAGCACAGTGAGAGAAATTTTAATGAAAGCTCGATTTAACATGAAGAGGTTGACAGTAAAATGTGATTCCAGAAATGCATAATAAGCTAGAATGCCGCCTGAAATCACCTGAAGTTTCTACTTAATTATCTGGACTGGGAATAATGAATTAGCAACTGAAACCAATTTTAACATTTAGTGAGCGTTGAGACCATGACCATTCAATTAGCACCACTTTACTCTTTTCTGAAATTTTAGCGGAGCTCAAATTTATTCAATTCAGTCGGGAAACCTGCACTTCAATCATTAATTTTGTTAAAAAACTAACAGTCGCTTTTGTTATTTATAACAATAAATGATACCCCGGTATATGGTTATGTGGGACTTTAACCAACAGTAACATGATATATCAAGTTTTTACATGTTTTCTTCATGTACGTTAAGCCATATTTTCCCTTCTCTATTTTATATTCCACTCCAGTTTAAAGTTTTATTTTAATACTGTTTTCATGCCACTTTGCTCTGCAATCTGTCATAAGATAGTTATTAAATTTTTCTGTATTTTCTAGCCAACGGCTTTACAACGTATTTAATAGCTTTTTAGAGTAATATGCTTATGTCATTACATGTTTTCGACGACAGACAAATTGTGTTTCGACCATGATATGCAATCTAGAATGTTTCATTTACACCAGACAGAGCAAAAATCTCATTAAGAATGAGATTAGTAATGTTTTTTAAACCCATTTGTGTATATTTTAAACTGCAAAGAAGAAAGTCAGTCAATTATATAAATTCGTTTGAATATTTAAGTACATTTTGACAACTGGTTCAGTATTAAAACTAATTACAATGACTGAAAAAAATTCTTCAGTGATTCATTTTTTACTGCATAGAAAAACAGGAATAACCAACTTAGGAGCACCTTGTACAGTTAAACTCACTAATTCAGCATAAACTGCGGCCTGTGAATACTACTAATATTATACGTGTTAATATACAAAGTGTATCACACTTCCTAGCAGTGCCTTTGATGTTTTGTTAGAACATTCTCTGAAATCTACCTCATTAAAAATATAATGGAAAACTTCTCATTTTAATACGAATCTATTTGTAATTAAAGGGAATAAAAGCAGGAAAAGACTATCTTGCGAAAGCCAGATTAATTTTGAAATATTTTACTAGAATTAATAGAGCAGGCGGCGGCTGGAAAAAGTGTTACCCCATCGATTTAAAGAAAATTTCATTTGTGTAGTAATAGTTTACTATTATAGTGGAGTCGATTTAGTTAAGAAAATAGCGAGGTTGGGAAATTTTCTAAGATGGATGCAGACCCGACGGAAATTGTTTGTTATGGCGAGTATAACAAATCCCTAAAATCTTGATTTCCAAAATGGGTGGAACCGTGTTGCAAATTTGCAGTTTTAGTTTCTTTTTGACCACTTAAACAATTAGTTAGGAACGAAAATGGTATCCTATTATTCCTTCAATATTAAAGGAACAACCTAAATTTAGTGAAGATCAGACCATCCCCACTCCTGATATAGATATATGTATATATACGAAAAAAATTGAAGGAATCAAATTTCGGCTATTTTGATTAGATCTCAACCGATTTGGCTGAAATTTGGAATGGAAGTAGTCTTTATCACACAAAAACTGTTTACCGATTTCAGCCAAAAATATTAAATAGTTTGGCCAAAATTGTAGTTTCAGTGAAATTTCAAAAATACGGGTGCGATTTAAACCACCCTACCTACCACCCCTGTTTTCACCCCTTCAAAAAATGAAAATCGAAATTTCGTCTTACACGTATCTAACAGATTTTTTAACAAAAAATATTTCTGCCAAATTTCATGCATCTAGACCTAACCGTTTCCGAAAAAGCCTAAAATTTCAACCCTCTCTTTCACCCTCGAATTTCGAAGAATCCCTTCTTAGTGGTGGCCTACGTCATTCGAGGAACCTCTATTTGGATCAAATTTCATATGTATCTTCTTAAAGTTACTTACTATACGTGCTCCAGTTCATTTATAACTAGGTGGTCTAGATGTGTATACTACTTGTTTAAATACGTAAAATTAGATAAGAGTTAATTTAATTATACCAGGAATGCAGAATGGAGTATAACATTTTGTGAATATGTTTCGTATACAAGACGTATTTTTTAGATACATAAATGTCGCGAAATTTCAGAGTAAATGAGAAGGAATTATTAGGGTGTATTTTTAGACAAAAATAATAAATTATAAGTAAGGTCAACAATCGTTCCCCAGACATTCTGCCAAGGATTGCGGTATAATATTTTTAGTCTTAAAAATTGTAATCTACTCGCTGAGACTAACTACAATACAACATGAAGATATAAATAATGCAATATGAAATTCCAGAAATAATGTACCTCCTTTGAAACTTTAATACTAGGCAAGTTATATCACTAAGAGGGAGGGAGGGGGGAAAGGATAAATGTTATTTGCTCCCTTTTATAGACCGACACAAACCAGTCCAATCAATTGGGGATTTTATATTTTTATTATATGGGAGGTCCAACATAGGTTTGAATTTGAGTTTTCGGGGTCGGGACCTATTTGCCCGTCATATTGAAAATAATTGTGTAAATGGCTTTTTTAATATATCTTGAAAACTGTAACTCCCACAAAAAATTTGTATAGAACTATTTTGAAGATAATAATATTATCTACACCTTTCATTACTTTTTGTTGTAACTTCGACAATGAAGAAGTTATAAGCAAAAATTAATGAAAGTTCAGGGGATGAAAACTATTATTTTTAATAACTTTTTTTGTATTAATTTTATGAAAAAAAAAATGCATCAGGGCTTTTTTATAGAGCATTTTACCTATAACAAATAAGTTGACCTATTATTTCTTTATATTTTGATTATTTTTAAGGATTCTTTAGCGTTGCAAAGGGAGGAAGGTCAAAGGCCTCTACAAATTTTTTGTAGGAGTTATACTTTTCAAGATATATTACACCCTTATTTTCAAGATGGTGGTCAAATGGGTGAACCCCCGATCCCGAAAACTCAAATTTAAAATTATGTTGGACCCCTCCCCCCACAATAAAGCAAGCACCCTACCCAAAGTGCACGGCGCACGGCATTTACAAATCATAAAAAAAAACAATTGTTGAATGTGATGTGTGATTTCCTTAAGTTATGTGACAATTTGTAGTTATTCAAGATATAAAGCAGAGTTGGAATATTTAGGAAATAACATTTTTGTAAATTTATATATTTTCGCGGTTTTTTGAAAATAAGTTAGTTTTTTAGGTATAATTGCTACTATATTTGTTAAGTTAATCGTCTCACGATGATTTCATCTTGATTGACGAAACTCTCGTCAGTATACCATTTTTGTATTTCTAGAATCTTATCAAAGGGTCCAGCAATCTTCATGTGAATATATATTTTTAACCCCCGACCCCAAAAGAGGTGTTACGCGTATGTTTGTATGTTTGTTTGTCTGTCTGTTTTTTTTTATTTGAAAGAGTATTTTGTAGAGAAGATTATAGGCCATATTAGATTTTGATGTTTGGTCGTCATCTTGAATTCGCCATGTTGAACTTCTCTAGAAATTGTCCGACTGAAGTAAAATTGAAAATGTGCAGACAATTATGATAGCCGAACATGATTCAGGCCTCATTTTGATTCGGTCATATGAAACTGGTACGATTAGATACATTGATCGGGGATTTTAAAAAATTTTCAATTTTACTTGTTTGAAATATTTAATTACATTTATACTTCGCCAGTTATGATCTCGTCAAAGAAATAAGGACCCAGAATTCTTCCATCAACTATCCTACACCACACATTCAACTTTTGAGAGTTCTGAGTGCGATACTCTATCACTCAGTAGGTATTCTCTACAGCCCAATAACGACAATTTTGCTTATTGAAATCGTCTTTAGACAGTTCATTAACGAAGCATACCTTACAAGGATGGTACTTTGCTTTCTTGAGTATTTTGTGGACAATGGACACTGAATATTAGAATCAGACACACTGTCCTAAGTGTGGAGTGAGGGTTTTCTTGCACTGTCAACAAAATATTATGCTGATCTTCTTGTGGCGATGATCGACCAGATTTATGAAGATCTCGAACATGCCCCAATTCCTTGATTCTACCCTGCTTACCATGCTTTGGCTGATAAGTTGCCGATCAAGGTGAGTTGCATTAAACAATTCATCTACTTACGAATTCATGGAAATAATTTCAATTCTTTCACGTTCGGATAATTTCATGAATTTTAGACAAACAATTAACACTACGTATTAACACTGTACGCTGCTAGCAGAGCCTCACTTTCCAGTAGTGGATGTAAGCAATGTAGTGCTTTCATGGCTGCGGTAGGCTTGTTGACATTGTTTCCGTTATCCCCAGACAGGAGAGTCTTTGTGCCTTTCTTAGTTTTCCCATTGCTTTCCTATTTCAAGATAGTTTTTCTTAAACATTTTCTCATGCAACCTACATCGCACTCTTTCAATTTGCGTAATAAAAAAAACATGGTTGGGTTGCCATTTAAAAAAATATATTGATGCAATATCATAGCTTCGTGGAAACTTGCCAAAAAAATTTAAAATTTATAATGAACTTTGTCAGGCGAATTTTTCAAAAAAAAAAATGCAATTTTCATGGAATTTATTCATTTCTTTAAGCACTGTATACACAAATGTAATTATTAACAATTCAAGAATTGAGGGCGACCAACAGCAGCCCCTTGTATCCCTTCCAGTATAGCGCATTCATTACTCTAGCAATTCTGTACTAATCAAATATGGTTAGTTTTCCTAGGCAGTAATGTTTCATAATTTATTTGTAGAAAATTGCCCAACATGTGTTTATTTATTTATTGTCTGTTAATTTATTAACGAATGCAGTTACCGACAGTGAATTTTAATCACTTTTGTGAATTTTCGCTGATCTTCAATAATGGAAACGCTGTGAATATTTCAATTATTAACAACGTTTAAAAGTGGATATAACATCGAGAAACCGATGTAACAGTTCGTAACAAATTAATCTGTCATACTGCCATATGGCTCGGTAAGTACGCTCTAATTGAAGAGCGAATTAGAGAACGATAAAAATTTCAGTTATTTCTGTTTAATCTATTTCTGCACTACACATACATACATACTTGTGAAGCGATCTCAGAAAACCATCACCATATATTCTTTAACACATTATTGTCAAGGATATAATTGGATTATATACATCAGATTGTGCTACAAATAAATATCTTTAAATTTTAATTTTTTAAAAGAAAACCTCACCTCTGATTCCATATATACACCTACAGGCTTCAAACATGATGTTATTTGCTTTAAGTATATGGTTAATATTATTAATAACGCTTATTTTGTCATAATATTCGTACGTGGCACAGAATATAATTAAGAAACATATTCCACACCGTCTATGAATTTGTGTGTTTTGGACAATGTTTAGAAGAAAGAGCCTATGCAGCAAGGGTTTTGACTGTCTTAACAATCTTATCTAATTAAATGTTAACAGTATGTACTTAGTAACCATAATATATTTAATTTTCAATCATGAAGAGTCTCGAGGATCAGTTTGGGTCCTCTATGCGTAGTGTTTTTAACCCCGTACGTCATCGTTGGCAGTACTGTGAATATTCTCTTGGTTAGGTTCTATTGTGGTTTGTTTTCGTAGTGAAATTTAGAATTTCCCTTGTATCAATTTCTATTTACAGTTTTGCTTTTTTCAGGTGGTTCATCAAATATGTTCTTACTATTGTTTGTTCGTTGTCTCCAATTTTGCTTCTACTCAGCTGACCGGGCTCTCACCATTGTTAAACTCTCCTTGAAATTTATTTTCAGTTTAGATGTGTCCAGATGCGTTTTCACGTTTTTTAAGAAATTGAGAATATCCTGCTCTTCTTCCATGGTAGTTAGGAGATCATCGGCGTATGCTAGTACGGTTGGGATGTTCAATGTTTCTGTATCTTCGTTAAAATTTGGCATTTTCTTTATTGTGAATTATATTTCTTGTTGCAGGGCCATAGAGAGTCGAAGGCGTAAGGGTCGTCTTTGCTTGACTTGGATATTCATCTGTTTAGTTTCCGTCATTTGTCGGAACCATTGAAATGCACTGTTTCTGCGACAGCTTTTTATTATCTTTATATTACATAGCGTGGCCTCTTTTGCTGCAAAGGATATTACCTATTACTTACTGATAGTATCAAATGCCATTTGCAGATCAATCACGACTGTGTGTAGTTTTGTCTCTGCTATCTATTTTTCTTCCATAATACTTCTGGTGATGTACAGACGGTTGTCCGCTGATCTGATTTGACGAAAGCTGTCTGGTAGTGCGACGTGTTTCTCTATCTTTTAGAGCAGAAATTATACATAAGATATCTATTCCTGAAAAGTGGTATTCGTATGTAATCATCTATACCTTCTGATGAGTTGACCTTGAGGAGGGATGTTTGTATGGTCCTGCCCCATTCCGCAGATAGAGGTGTGATTTTCATCTATGCTCTGGTGATAATTTTTACGGTTTACCTCTTAGGCCTTTTCAGTCCGTAACATATTAATTCGTTGTTTATGTCTATTCGAGATGAAGTATTTTTCTTAGCTCCAGTAGTTGATTTCCTCAAGGCAGCTTATCCAAGGTTTCCTACGCCATAATCTTCCTCCAATTTTTTTTACATATATAAATGTGCTTATCGACAAAACCTCTCCTGAGGTTTTTGTTTACACACAGCAAAATGGCAGATATCTCGTCCTGGAATACACTAGGTTACTTACCAAGTGGTTCAGAGCTGGAAGTAGGGGTTGGCCAATTGACGGCAGCAAGCCTTCCTGGGGCGCAAAATTTGGTTCACTGATACGTTGTATTCCTCAGTTCTCGACCAGTATCCAATGAGGTGCGCCAAAATATCAAAAATGTCAAAGGCATAATCTACTTAGTTCCAGCTCTACCTTGGCTTGCATCCGTCTTGGCTTCGATTCGTCTGTATTTCATTCCAGGCCTCCGGGACCAGTCGTCTCGACTAGTTAACACGAGTGTCTATGGAATAGTGAATTTAGAGACAGGAAGGCATCGGTCGTCCTCTGACTGAGCGACGACCTATCCCTTGCAGGTAGAGCCAATGCCTTCGTGTGCCCCTTATAGCTTGCCCTCTCGTCTATTTAAGTTATCGATCATAAAGAACTTATACCACTAATTCGCTTGTAGTTTTCAGCCGATCAAGAATTCATTTTATAAAGTTTAAATATTTTATTATTTTCAATTAATATTAAAAACATCTCGAAGAGCTGTTTTATTAATTGGAATGATTGGCCCCTAATGTATGTTGTAATTATTGATTGATGCATAGTCATACAACTTATAGGTAAAAACCGATTTGTCGATGGTCGATTGATTAAAAAGGAAATACCTACTTGTAATTAATTAGCGGTATTTTTTTAATATACTTCAGTGCTTGAAGTTGGTGCTGCGGAATGCAGGTTCTTATTTGTCCGTTTAGAAAGATGACGTCTATGGGACTGTGGAAGATCAATAATAGAGGTTGGCGTTATATAGGATTGACACCTCCACCAGCGAGTTAATGACCCATTTATTTTATTTTCTCGTTATCCGAATCTTTCCCATTATTTTAACGGATGTGATATTATAGGTGGCGTTTCTAAATCTCTAGTTAAATACATCGCATTTAGTCCTGCACCGCAATAACGCAAAAATTCTTTTAATTTTGTCATTGGACAATGGTTTGGTAACAATTCAAAATAGATATGCTGGAATGAAAAAATTCAGGAAAAATATTGTTATTTATCTGACGCTAACGTGGTAAAACTGCAGGATGCTGATTAAAATGGATTCTTTAGTGGTTTACCCTGTACAGTGTAAACTATATATTTACATTTACGTCGAACTAAATGAAAACAAATCAATTAAAATTTTTCGCACAAAGCCATTTTCAATTGTATGAGTTATTGTTTTATTTTGAAATGGAAATGGCGTGTTCAAGATTTATTGTTCCGCATTAATTAATATTTCAGTAATTTTTCCACAGACCCTACGCTAATTAACTAAAAAGCGTTAATAAGGTTTCCTGGTTTTGAAATACTTACTCATATTTACCTATTTATTTGGTTAACAATGATGACGAATTTCACGCAATTTACTACTTTGTTTTAACGTATATATTTATAATTACTATTTGACTTACAATTCGGTTTACAAATTAACGAGTAGGTGGAAATAAATTTGAAACAAATATACACCGATGAATCGTTCATTTTACACCATCATGCCTCACATTCCCATCAATTATTATCCACCCGCAATTTCTCGCAGCACCAGTTTCACCCTATATTTATTTCAATTTGATTATACTGTATAACGCGTTCAGTTGAATCGCATTCGGTATATAACATGTCTGCTAGACCTCATCAAATTCTTATAACAGTTGTAGTCGAAAGTTGTCTACTGAGGTTACCGATCTGAATTAACTTTTACTTCTTGTGGTCAAAAAATGGTAGAATTCTGGAGACTACGATGCTCGCTGTGGTTTTATAGAATTTAGAACCAATTCCTAACAGTTCATGTCTCAGATGAAAAATGAAGAACACTATGGCGTTAGCAAGCAACTTTCGTACATTTGATGATATTTTTGTCACGCTATATTTTGCTCAATTGCATCTCCAATCAAATACTGCATGAGTTGTTCTTGGTTATGGGGCACGATTTTCAGAAGGTAATATTGACACATCAAAAATAATTGATCTATCAAAAATCACCTGTGTGAAATTCAAATTACGAAGAGACTCGCTTCACCTCGACTTAGAAAGATCTTCTGTGAATACCCTTTGACCTATAGGACCATTCCCGCAGCATCAAGCAAGCCCCCGACCGCTAGGAGCCAGTGTACAATGATCCCGCAGGATCACCGCACGAAGACTCCCAATGGCCAGTAGTTGTCCCAATAGTAAACCTTAGATATACCCATCTAATACCAGGGTCCTAAAGAATCCTAATATTTTCCTGGGGGCCATCTTTCCCACTTCGGCAAGTGTTGCAGCATTTGCATAAACCTTGCAAAAGTAAAGTATATCTTCCGCAGTCTCGGTTTCTTCCTTACAAAAACGACACATTTCATCCTCAGCTTTGCTGCATTTTCTTCAGATGGTATCTCAATGGACAATGTTCTGTGAAAAGGTCTGTTATTAGCCTATTTCTAATTTGCTGAGATCGAGTATCTTTTATGCTCTTTTTGCGAATAGCTTACGAAGTTCTTCGCTTGTCTTTGACCTCGAGTTAGACTCAAGTGAAAGATTTTTTAAATTTTCTTACCTCCTCCGTTGTGTGATATTTTGCTGTGCCACACAACAGCTACAATATCATTCCCTTCATGCCCCGACACCCACGTCAAGATAACCTTCTTGTTCCTTGTGAGTTGCTTTACTGTTTGTAGATATTCCCTAGCAATTTTGGACCCAAAAGTAAATTAACTGAGTGCTACCTGGCTGTCTGAAAGTATATGCATTCTTGCTCCTCGTGTGTCTCTTTTTATGCATTTTAGAGTGTAAAAATCTATGGCCTGCAAGATTCTGGAAGCGTAACCTACCCAAGTAACAATTTAAATGCTTGAATAAGTTTTGTAATAGCTTTATTGAGGATGTAAGTTTGCTAAATGGCTTTATAGCAGTAGTATAGCAGGCCAACAACTCTTTCGGGTCTAAATAGTTTTATTAAGAGCTGTAACGACCTCCTGGAGGCTGAGTTTCAATACCATTTAGCATTTGTTTTAAATCGAGTCTATTGACACTTGTAATGGTTTTATGATGGTGGTCAGCACTACCATGATAAAATCATTTGGCCTAGGAAGCCAATTTACCTCAGTGACGACGTTCATAAAACCAGTATGCCTAAGAGTTTTAAAGTGGCACCTGAATATACTAATCATAAAACTGCTATAAAGCTGTATTGGTTTATATAATGCCAAATGTAACATAAGAACCATTTAGTCTGGACAAATTCCTTCATAAAACCGCAAAAGTTGCGGTTTGACAGAAAATTATTTATACTGGTTTTTTGTCAACATCAAGTGTCTGTTTTTGCCTTCTAACAAGGATTTTTGTGTTAACTGTATTCTGAATATCATATTTTTAACCTGATATTTACTTTAAACAATTAGAGCTACACCACACATTTGACTAATCCAAATAATCAAATAAATGTGAGAAGTTATCTTTCTGCTCTTTTACTCACATTCCAGTGCAGTTCACTGCATCTGGGTATAAGGGCATATAGCCGACCCTTTCGGAGCAATCAGTGGTAAGGAAAAAGTAATTAATAAGTGTGAGGTTATATGTAAATAAACGCCAAAAAAGTCAAATATCTTTAGGTAATATGGTGGTTGCCAATAAATTCAACAAATCTTAATATTGGTCAAATGGTGATAGACAAAATCAACTGATATTAGACAATACCAAATGGACTTACATAAATGTAAGAAGAATTAAATTGGTTGTAATTAGTAGCAAATGCTCTTGTACGAGAGCATTGTGACAATCTTAGGATCAAATATTCTTATTGTGGTATTGCGGGTAACCAACAGGTTTTAATAAAAAACCGCCATTTTTCTAGAAAAATATCCTTGTAAACAAAAGCTGTCATGTTGGAATTATTCAAATGAACAATTACTTTTTATGGGTAATAAGTACTAAAATCATGATTATTATTAGTAACGTGTGATTTAAGTTGATGTCAACAAAGAATAAACCTTTTTTTTAAAAAATGAATTTTAAAATATTTTTTAAAATTTCCAAAATTTTCAATCTTTCTCAAGGGCCTCGATATTTTTTGACCTACTAGTACAATTTAATGCGCAGTTAAATTTTCACTTACGGTGAGTACCTACTGAACTTGATAATTTTAACCAGTATAGAGAGACCAGCTGAAAGCTGAACAACAGCAAATGCTTATTATATTACCAACACGCAACTAATTTGCCAACATTGCCAACTTAGTTTTAAAATGATAACAAGCATCAAACCTTTTTTATTAAAAATAACCATATTAACAGAGCAAATAGCTTTTTTAAGTGCAGTTATAAAGCATTTTAGTTTTATGATGACTTTACGAAATGGTTTTATAATAGTTTAACAACGGTTTGTAGATAGTCCCTTAAGGCCAAAATTATGCTTTTAGAATTTATTGTTGATTTTATGAATAGTTTTATCAAGGTCTTCAGAACGTTATAAAAGCTATTTAGAATAAAACCAATTGGTTTTAAAATGACTTTTAAAAAAAGGTCCTCAGAACTCTCTTTAAGAATGAAGAATGAAGAATTAGCTTTATACAAGCTTTATAAAGGTTTAATAGCGTTTGTCAAAGATATATAGTTTTATCAGAAGTTTTATTAAATAGACTTCAAGAGATTCTGAAGATCACGATAAAATTTAAATTGTTACTTGGGTAAGACCTTTGACAGTATACATTTATAATAACTGCCAGGATCGAAGACCGACTTCGTTGATGGTCGGAAAAAGAACACCCCATGAAAAAGACCATTAGTCCATCTCAGGCATTCTGTTTAATATAATCAGCATAAATATAAACAATGTTTCAATTTTCACAAAAAAAGTAAAGGAGTTCATGCATGGTATTACCTTACACATCCCATTAGTGGAATTCAAATGCTAAATTAATTAAATTCGCTGAAAAACATACTGATTAACTAAAATGTTTAATAAATACTGAAAATATAAGATGTAAAGGTTTTTATTTCATTAGATAAATGAAGCTCTTTGTTACGTGATATACGATTATATAATGGAATTTTACTTTTTCTTCATGTCAGCACAGAGATACCATTACTGTTCCATTAAAATGTCACATTTAGAGTCCTCTGAAACGCACAGCCGTTATCGTGACGTAAAATAAGATGTTTTACCATTGAACGTACAAATTAAAACTAATCTGTTATTTGTATAATAATACTAACTAAAAGAACTAATATATTATCTCTCTTTCCCTATCTGAGTTATTTAAATTTTTTACAAGACTGTTGGTTAATTTCAAATTAGACTGATTCGCCCTATATGTAAAATATATTGATTACGATTCAATTTTCAACTGTTGATTTGAAATTAAGTAATACATTGTTTCCAAACTTACACTTTGTCAATATCAATGGCGTTAAAAATAATAATGAATCTACCTCTACCCTTTTTATATATTTACATTTTATATTCCTCGAGGAGCATCTCCAGAGACGTAACTTACTTTGTTCGACGGTTTTTACTCTGAACTTTATTTAAAACTCTGATATTTTAATATTAGGTGATTTTAATATGCCTAATACCGCACCCTTACTTCTAATGCACCCTCCTCAGGGACCCTACAGGCCCTGATAAACCTTCAAAACTTTCTCAGCCTAAAACAATTTAATGTGGTAAGAAATACAAATAATGGTTTACTAGACCTAGTTCTATATCTACATTAGTGTTAGAAAAAATAATAAAATTCACTATAAAGAGCTAAATTTAAACGAATACAATAAAACTGTATTTAATTTGGTTTCTTTTTTTTCCCACGACAAAGATACAGTTATTTATTTTACTCGTAGTGTTTTCAACTTTGTCATTTTAAAAGTAAACATGTAGTTATTTGAAAATAACTTGAAGAATACTCTCTTTATGAACAAAAAAAAAGGAATCACTACCTCCACATCCAGATTTTCTATCCAAGTCTCTCATAACGAAAAAATTTTGTATGTGGAAATAATTGTTTATAAAACTTTAATAATATAATATTTGATCTACCCCAAAAACCCATAAAACGATATCCCACACGGTAGTGGGGTGGGGGTGATGATAGGGGGTTGGTAGTGGGAGTGGATGAAGTAAAAAAATATTTTAATATTTTGGTTCTTGTACACATACCAAATCACATTTTTTTTTCATCCCCTGTAATAATAGGGTAAGGGTGGTAATGGGGGTGGCTAATGCCAAAAAATGATGATCCCTAATATGCACTAAATATCAATTTTATGGACTATTACCTGCTTGATTTACCTATTTACCTCCCAACCCTTCGACTCAATGAGCTGAAAATATAATCTAGTTTCAGATCCCGTTAAAGTATATACATGTACCAAATTTCAAGTCAATATCTTAAACGGTTTCAGAGTAAACGTGCGCACAAAAAAAAGTTATAGACCGACAGACATACAATTTTTTTTCACTCAAATTTAAAATCTCGACGTTTCATGACATTCTAAGCCTATTTGAACAGTAAAAATTTTCAAAAATTTTTTTGTCGTTACTATATTCAACTGGATGTGGAAGTAATATTAGACTTAAAGTCATATATCTTACTTTCAAGTTGAGGGCCGCACAGTGGCACAAATCGTGATTTTTTTCGTTCAAAATTATCTAGAGCACTTGTTTCGCAACCGATTGGGATAATTTTTTTTAAATGCTCGTTATTTAATTTCCAAAAAACGCAAGAGAGCCGATTTCGACATAAACGTTAAAAAAAATATTTAATTTTCCATAATTTTTAAGCATTTTCTAGCTGCCATTGCTTTCGCTATCTTGCAGGTTGGTTTATGAAAATTTGGATATCAGATTCGTAATCAGCGACCTCAAAAACCCCCGAGTAACAAGATTTATGTAAATTGGGTAAGAAAAAAAGTTTTATTAAGATTTAAATAAAAAATGGCCATTTTGGCTAAGCTCAATAATTTTGGTTAGCATAATTCAAAAATCGGTTCTCTTACGTTTTTTGGAAATTAAATAACGAGTATTTAAAAAAAAAAATCGGTTGCGAAACAAGTGCTCTAGATACTTTTGAACGAAAAATCACGATTCGTGCCACTGTGGGCCGTTAGAACAACAGTGGTCAAAATTGACATTTATGTTATGACGTATACATGGGAAAACGTCTAATTTTCATATATTTCTTGGTGCGTCTTAAAATAATTTTTGGAAGAAAGCTCTAGCTTACATTTAAATGTACTATAACAACTAAAAGGTCATTGAATACTGACTTTACTAGACGTTCGTTTTGACAATTTAACAATTATAAAAGGACTTTTTCCTACCAAGCTATATGAATCACAATAATGATCTTTAGTTAATTAATAATTCCCTTGATAACTGTTTTCAGTAATCTTAGTCTGAATCTCAAAAGATTGTGCGTAAATCCGTAACTTGTGCTTCTATTTAAATACATTCATTGAAAACGATGTATTGGCTGCATTAAAGAAAATTCAATCCGAGTTAACTTCTGTTAATGGTTTCCCTACATTCATATTATGATTGTGTACTATTTTGGCCAGAACTTTTACCACATTATTTAATTTTTCTCCAAGGTTTTCCAAATTTTTACTCTGGTGAAGGGCGATAGATTTGAAATGTAACTACCATCCGATAGTAATAATAAACAATTTTACTAAAATAGTTTAAATCTTTTACACTATTTTCAAACCTGTGATGCATCAAATATCAATAATTCAACATTTACCAATTTAATTAATAATAACTACACAGTTCATTTCTGACTCTATTGGTAAGGGTGTACAAACAGACGTTGTATATACCGACTTCTCCAGGGCGTTCCATACTGATATTTTGTTTGTTCGTAATGCTTATGTTTGATAAATATAATAGTCAAACAATAAATGATAAAAACTTTAAGTCATGTTTAAGGGAAAATTAAGCTATAGTGTAAATAGCTCTGTGCTCCTTAGTAATAGTAAATCTAATAACAACTTGTGAAAATTATCATTCAATGAAATATAATGGGGTGGGGGTAGTAATGGGGGTGGTTAATGCCAATTTTTTTTTATAAACTTCTCTTGTATGTACTAAATACCAATTTTATGGACTCTTACTTGCTTGATTTACCTATTTACCCCGATTTACCCCTCTTTAACGGAATGAGACGAAAATATAATCTAGTTCCAGATCTCGTTAAAATACATACGTGTACCAAATTTCAAGTCAATATCTTAAACGGTTCCAGAGTAAATGTGCGCACAAAAAAAGTTACAGACCGACAGACAGAAAATTTTTTTCGCTCAAACTTAAATCCTGTTGACAACTTCTGTAAGTTGGCGTACATATCAAAACCACTGTTTAGAGAAGAGTCTCGAAATTATTAGTGTTATTATTCTGAATCGAGGAAAAATATATTTCGGTGAAAAATTTGTCGTGAATTTGCAATTTTTTTTTTTCAATTAAATAGAGATCTCATATTAAGCAGTATGAATGTATCAAATAACGTGATAATTTTTTCGTGATTTTCTACATACCTACTAGTATGAGTAATACATTTCAAATTTGCTGGTGACTAGTAATAAATCACCCTTAATGGTATAAAATTCTGCATGAAATTTCCTTGACACGGATAACATTACTCTTGCAGTGTAGGAGAAAATTACTGAAAGATGAACTTAATTTCAATGAATAATAGTGTGGAGAATAATTAACATCAAAACGTACAGTACAATCATAGTGAAGCAAGTCTTAGTAAATGAATCGTTATATGGAATTTCCTGAAATATTTATGAAATAAACGAACCTTTAATCTAAACTTTGATATAACTAAGTCAAGTTGTTTTAATTCGGCAACTAAAAAAACTGCTCTGGAGAAATTATTTCATTATTAGCTCACAAAATGAATACAACTACGATAAATGAACATTTCTTGCTTTGTTTTTGACATGCTTTTATTAGGTTGACCTGTAACTATGTGTGTAGGTATGTAAAAAGTCTAAGGAACTGAATTTCACACCACTTCTAATTGTTGTATCATCATGAAATTTGGCAATTGTGTGTAACTTTGTTGACAATAAAATATAGTAAATCAATATTATAATATGTTCAAAATGGCCGCCGCCCCAAGATGGCGGATTATCATTTTCTTTACAACCCCCTTGACATGGGTATCAAAAGAAAGGGCTTGATAAGTAGAAAACAAATATGTGATCAAAACTTAAAAATTCAAAATGGCGGCGTCAGCATGGCGGATAGGTTTTATCAATTATCGTCGGATTCGACTGAAAATCACTATTTGTGAGTTTTCGAGGTTGCAGATTACAATTATCCGGTGCAAATTTGACAATTCAAAATGGTGGCGTCAAAATCAGGGATAAGTTTTGTAATTTATGGTCTGATTCGATTTTCGAGGTCGCAGATTATAAATAATTAGTTGAATTCTTTACATTAATGTCGAAATTGCCAAAATTCTCTCCTTAAATAAAAAATAAAAAACAAATTAATAGTTTAAAAAACTAAAAAACACGCTTTTCTAATACTGCACTAAAATGCAAAAAATAATCATTGAACCTGTTCTCTTTGTCTACCCCGTAAGGGCCTTAGTGTAAGCCGTGTTTATAATTAAGTAATATATAAAAGCGTGAGGTGCTTTTCATTTAATCTAATGATGTCTTCAGCGTTTTAATTATCGAACCTGTTCGAAATAGCGTTCGAAAAACGCCCCACGCTATTATACTCAAATTCATACTTAATTAGAAACACGGCTTACACTAAGAGACTTACGGGGCAGACAGAGAGAACAGGTTCGATGATTATTTTGTGCTTTTTAGTGCAGTATTTATAAATGCCTGTTTTTTTTCTAGTTTCTTAAACTATTTTTCAAATATTATTCCGAGGTAAATGTTGCATGTAAGAGGTTTTACGATAAAGTACGATCAACCATATAAAATTTAAAAATAAGTAGTTAAAGTATAAAATATTCAAATCGCAGTATGACTTTAATCAGTTTGGTCGCCTGAGAACACTTATCAAGAGGCTAATCATGCTTATAGAATATTTGAAAAACGTCTCAAGAGTTAATTATTTATGATCCTCGGAAGTTTTGGATTTTTTTTAAACTAAGCAGCAACGCTAAAAAATTCCTGATAGGATAACATATAATAACACCTCATATGATAATACCCAAATGATTCTTGAACTATTTGGGGAATATTTTAGTAGCGTATACCCACCTCAAAATAATAATGTATCACTGACTTGATATTGATTTAAATATTACTAATACGTCCGCCTTAACCACTGATGATGTCGTTAAAGTCTTAAAAAACTTAAGAAACAAATTTACTTCTGGACCTGATCAAATGCCTTCTTTTTTTGTAAAAGATAGTGCATATGTTTTTACCACGCCTCTCATCCTTTTTCAAGGCTCTTGGAATGTTACTGCGTGATAATATCTATTTTCAGCATGGCTTCATTTGGAAAAACTATCTAACTTATCTCGAGTTTCACAATTCATTGCTGAGAATATAGACAATACCAGTTAGGTTGATGTTATCTACGCAGACTTTTCAAAGGCCTTTGACCGCATAGACCATCCAACTTAACTGAATAAATTAACTTTTAACATTAATGATTCCACTATTTTACTACTAAAATCTTACCTATCCCGCCGCAATCAGTACATTTCTTATAGCGGATATATATCCTTAGATTATTGCTAGCCCCGGTGTTCCGCAAGGGTCGAATCGGAGACTACTGTTATTTCTGCTCTTTATTAACGATCTAGCTGAGGAATTCACTTGTGGCAATTTATTTTTTACCTGGAGAATTGTTACCTCCTTTAAAATGAACTAGTATTTAATCGATCGAGTGCAAATAAACGAATTTAGACGCTGCTAAGTGTAAAATAGTTTCCTATTCACTCACTTAAGAAAAACCCTATATATTTTCAATATCATTTTGATCTAATAGATATAACAAGGGTAGACATTATCAAGGACCTAGGTGTTGAATTCGAAAGTAAATTATCCCTTACAAGTCATATTAGCAACATTACTTCATCAGCCCTAAATCGTTTGGCTTTATATTAAAAAATAGCAAGAAATTTAATAATGTCAACGATTTAAAATCGTCATATTATAGTAGCGTAATGTCTAAATTAAATTATTATATTATAATATTGTATCGGCATTATGCAACTCATAAGAATTCTCAATTCTATTGAGATTGTACAAAGAAAGTTTTTAAAATATCTTATATTTAAATTAAATGGATATTATCCTGAAAGAGGCACAGACTATAATTGTTTAAATAAATTCAGTTTCAGTAGTCTTGAGCAGAGGCGAGCTCTTTTTGCCATAAAAATTTTATTTAATTTAGTACGTAACAACATCAACTGTTCTGACCTCTGATCACAATTATGTTTTTGGTACCTAGGCAGAATTCAAGACAGGACATCACATTTTATATTAATAGGGCTAGAACTCACGTTCTCGGTATATCACCGTTTATGTAATATGCTCATATTTTATTAAAATTTCTTACAACTGCAACTTATATTCCTTTACCCTTTAGTGCAGTTTAATATCGATTTAACATGTTATTTACTACTCAGTTGTCTTATAATTATACTGTAAAATCTGAATAATTAAATAAATAAATAATTTATAATATATATATTATTAAAATGCAAGACATGAAAATCTAAATATTCAAACTACTGGTAAAGTTTACTTGTTTCGAATAATATAAGTTGCACACTTTGTTCCTGATCTAACTATCTCCGTAACTACTAGAATTTTCCACCGATGTAAAACGTATTAAATGTTTCATTTGCCCCAAGGAATTCAACCAAATAGTGACGGGAATTCCATTGAGGGTACACAGTTATCTTCTTAGTAAGCTGTACCAGAAACTGAACAAATAAATGAAAACATTACCGAATTATTCTCAAGCTAATACATGTGGGACTTAAGTTATTGTTATATCATTAGACATTTTATTGTCCCATAAAGTCCCATTTCATTGGTCTTCTGTCAAGTTTGTTATTTCTGATTTAATGAGAAGGCACATTTTTACGACGATATTGTATACTTGATGTCCTTAAATTGAACCGATCAATTATCTAGTATTTTTGTAGCTTCATAACAGAGGCTTGTAAACTATTATGTCTTATATAAACTGTATTTTATAACTTTAGAGCAAAATGTCACCAATTGATTAAGCACACAAAAATACCAAGCTGTGAAGGACATTGGAACTGCAATATACAGGTTTGAACGAACTTTTACGTAGATAATATATGATTCCAACTTTTGACTTCGTATTCTTATGTGCTTACACAAAGAGCTTGGTGGCATTTTGCTCTAACATTACAATAAAACATAGTTTATATAAAATATGGCAGTTTATAAGCCCCTGGCGATCATCCTTTATGACGGATAGAGCCAAATTTCAATAGAGAATATTTTACCATGCTATTTTACATAAGTTTTGGATTTCAAATGAAATATTTAAGTCTAACAGGAGTTATCGTGTTTACAAGACAGGGTGTCTACACAAATTTTGTTAATATTGAAAGAATAATTTTGAGAATATACAGGGTGTCTCTCTAGGAACTGCATCGATCGGTATAGGGAAAAGTACGCACCAGAAAATTTTGAATATTTAGGGAGCTACTAAAGGTAGTGTGGCCAATCCAACTAAAATAATTACAAGCATCTGGCACTTCCGGTTATACCGGATGTCGATACCAACTTGCTTATTTTAAATGGAACATCCTATATATTTTAGAGTTTTCGAAAAGAGCATAAAACTGAGTCAAAAACATACAGGATACCCTATGCCTAAACCCAGCCGTTTCAGAGATATCTGACATTTTAAAAAAAATTTGACAGGTGTAATGGTTTACAATAACCTTTATAAGTTTCTTCGTGTAAAAGATACTCATTTGATTTTTATCACGTAGAAATAACGCAGAGAGCTGCACTGTACAATCGAATTGCATTCAATAATAGTATACCAAATGTTCCATTTTTGACGTTACATTTTGTAAACTTCAAACCGCGAAAACTTGTTTAGGTCAAATGGAACACCCTAAATTCAAGAAATGTTAGTAAAAATTTTACCAAATTAGAAACATGATTAGAAACAATCTGTAATGTCAACATTCTCTTATGTCAAAAAATGCCACCGCGTTTAAATTACACCAACGAAGACTTTTTGAATTTGTTTATTATTTATGGAGAATTTGATAAAGTAATATCAAGAACTGTAGTACATTTGTTACTAGATATCCACAAAAACGGAAAATAATACTAAACACTGTAATTGGCTTGAAGACACTAAAATAGCTAATATGAAATCAACTAAAAACATGATTCCATTTTAATTTAATAATTGTTCAAAATTCCGTCCTCGAACCTCGACACATTTTCGCACCTTCAGATTAGCTCTCCTAATTGAATCCTGTGATAAGTTTTGAAATGCATTTCTTAGTCTCTGCATACAATCTTCAATATCTGTTAATGGGCTCTCATAAACTTTTTTTTAATAGTTCCCCAAATAAAATAATCTAGAATTGATAAATCGGGCGAGTGAGGAGGCCACAGGAAAGGTCCATTATTGGCGATCCATTGATCGTACAAAGTATTTTGTAAAAAAGTATTTATTAAATACGCGTTATGTGGGGGAGCACCGTCGTGCTGATAAAAAATGTTTCTATGTTCGGCGAGAGGTAAAGTTTCTAAACAGTTATTACTCAAATTTTGTAAAATATTCAGTATCTTTCACCTAAAAAAAAAAAAAAACAAAAACAAAAAAATTAACTATACGTATTAGCAGAAGTTCTAATGCCACCACTTCCCGTTTCCGTTTCTTATGGCGCAGTAAGCATTAAACTGCCAACTTTCCTGAAAATTTCGCTCCCTGAACACACGAGGATTCGAGTCACTTTGGTGATATGGTGAATTTGATAAAATTTTTACTAACAATTCTTGAATTTCTAAGAAAATCGCAAATATTTCAAAAAGTTTTAACTTAAACCTCCACAATGCTTATATCAGAAAAAAGGGAATTTAATTTTACATAACTTGATGTAAAAAATATAGGGTGTTCCATTTGACCTAAACAAGTTTTCGCAGTTTGAGGTTTACAAAATGTAACGTTAAAAATGGAACACTTGGTATACCGGCACGGTGGCTCAATCGGTTAAGGCGTATTGAGTGGCGAATACGCTGATCGACTCGCTACCGCGCTCTGGGTTCGACCCCCAGCCCCGGTATTGACAACACCGGTGGGTGTGGATGTATGTCTGCGTTTTTCCGAATGTGTAACCTCCTTCCGGACAGCCTTGGCTTTGGATTTGGGGGTTGTCTACTATCTGTGGTGTGTTATGTTACTATTATTGAATGTACTTCAATTGTAGAGTGCAGCTCTCCTTGTGTTCTTTTTACATGCCAAAAAGCAAATGAGTATCTTTTACACGAAGAAAGTTATAAATTCTTTAAACGCCAAATATCTCTGAAACGGCTGGGTTTAGGTATAGGGTATCCCACATGTTTTTGACTAAAAATTTTATGCTGTTTTCGAAAACTCTAAAATAGGCAAGTTCGTATCGACTTCCGGTATAACCGGAAGTGCCAGATGCTTGTAATTATTTTAGTTGGATTGGCCACACTGCCATTAGTAGCTCCCTAAATTGTCAAAATTTTCTGGTGCGTACTTTTCCCTATATCGATCGATGCAGTTCCTAGTGAGACACCCTGTATAGCTATCATGGAGATAAATCCATTTTTAGTACAAATAATAGCAATGCTACCCACGTTGAAATAATGCGCTAAATGAGTTTAATTTGGTGGTAGCATATCCTCGGGGGTCAAATTACAACAATTATACATATAGAATTCGGGTGATCTATGAATAGCTTTCGTACTCAGTCTTCCTGCATATTATGAATCGCGGAAGGTTGTCTTTTGATGCTTCTGTGGTTCTAAGACGCTCCCTCAAAGCACGCATCATTAAATGTCTATTTCGGAGTTTAATTGTCGCACGGGGTCTACCCTGCCCTGGTAGTCTAGAGTCTTCATTAGGTTCTCTATAACGTCGAATTATACGAGAAATAGTCATATAAGGAAACCTCATGAGCAATAGTTCTGCATCTTAAACTATCATCTGCCATTTCCATAAAGAATCCATGAATTAAATTCATGTATTTTGTTGAAGACATTAACATATTCATGACGAGGCTGATGTCCTTTCAACAAATCCTTCTAAAAAAATTTCAACTTTAGTAGTTTAAGTAGATCAAGTAAAAATATAAGTGGTTACAAAAATGCTTGACTTCACTCTATTCCAGCTAAGCCTTACACTCCTGGCGTTAAGCTGAAGAATAACGACTATCCTCATCGTGACGTCATCACGATGGGAATAGAATTGTGTTGTTTACATGTAGGTACTTTTGAAAGGCAAAGTTGTGTATTGAAGGATATTATTAAAATATATGCCTACATCAGCCCAGCGTAGGTCAGTAGTGAAATTTAACATATCCTCATGGTGTGTCAAGTAAAGTTTGAAATCGTTGCATCGGCCAGGTTCATATTGAGAAAACACACCAACGAATTAAATTGTTAAGAATTGTAAATAATCAGTGAATTCAATTACAATTATTCATATATTTTTATTATTTCTTGTAAATCTTAAATTCTATTCTGGCAGATGATAAATGTCTTATGAAAAAACTACCTACCTAGTTAAATCTTTCAAAATTTATTTTTAAATATATTTCAAATTAAACATGAACATTGAACATTATACAGTATCCTCTTCAAAGACAGCAAACTTCTATATCATACTCTTCGCAGTTTTTTTTAAATAATCTTGTTTTTATTTTAAATTATTTCCAAAATTACCTAAGAGTAAACAAAAAATAAATAATCAGTCAAAGATGTAAGACACATATTAGTCTGATGTTTAAATTTATAAATAGGTTACATTTTTTATTGTTAATTCCATAATCTCCCGAGGATGCCGGCTATGTTATCGAAACGTGTAGCAAAAGAATTCGCAATGTTTTTGTGTTTGTAAAAGCTACTTCAGTCTTAATGTCACATTGAAAGTTGTCATTTTTTTAACCACTAATCGATTTCTTTCAAAAACAGCAGGGTTTATCCTTCAACTAACGCTAACTTACTATCCAAATTCGAATACGATCGAGTCGGTAAAGTTGTGTACAAAAAATGTATCGGACGGAAGTTTTACTTCCACATCCAGTGGAAGTATAGTAACGACAAAAAAAAATGTATTGATCAAATAGGCTTAGAATGTCACGAAACGTCGAGATTATAAGTATGAGCAAAAAAAAATTTCTGTCTGTCGGTCTGGTCTGTATGTTTTTTTTTGTGCGCACGTTTACTCTGGAACCGTTTGAGATTATTGACTTGAAATTTGGTACACATATGTACTTTAACGAGATCTAGAATTATATTATATTTTCATCTTGTTCCGTCGAAGGGTTGGGGGGTAAATTGGGGTAAATTTGGGAAAATAGGTAAATCAAGCAGGTAAGAGTCCATAAAATTGGTATTTAGTATATGCAAGAGAAGCTAATGTCTCAAAAAAAAATTTGGCATTAGCCACCCCCATTACCACCCCCACCACATTATTAAAGGGGATGAAAAAATATTGTGATTTAGTGTGTGAAATCACAAAATGATTTTTTACTTCATCCACCCCCACTATCACCACCCCCGATGTGGGGTATCGTTTTATGGGTTTTTGGGGTAGAGGATTTCAAATATTATATTATTAAAGTTCCATAAATAATTATTTCCACATACAAAATTTTTTCGTTATGAGTGACTTGGATAAAAAATCTAGATGTGGAAGTAGTGATTCCTTGGGCAGCGGTTTTAAAAATTGTTATATAAAAAACTGTTAAAAACTCCGCCAAAATGACCTGTACTATGAAGTTCAATGCGCATAATGATAAAGTTTCCCCATCACGATGTCACGCAGCATGTGTTGCAAAAGGCGGGAATTTTAATTTGAATTGCCAATAATTTTAATAAACATATGGAATCCATATTACAGTTACCAAAAGGATGCCTAGGACAGTTTTCTGTTTCAAAAGATTTAAAATTGTTAGAATATATTCAGCCAGATAAACGGAGAGTAGAATCCTGCTTGAGATATTGGAATTTAATAGTTAAAAAAACCGCTGCCCACTACTTCCTCATCCAGATTTTATATCCAAGTCTCTCATAACGAAAAAATTTTGTATGTGGAAATAATTGTTTATAGAACTTTAATAATATAATATTTGAAATCGCCCACCCCAAAAACCCATAAAACGATATCCCACACGGTAGTGGGGTGGGGGTGGTGATAGGGGGGTGGTAGTGGGGGTGGATGAAGTAAAAAAATATTTTGAGGGTTTTGTTTCTTGTACACACACTAAATCACATTTTTTTTTCATCCCCTTTAATAATGGGGTAGGGGTGGTAATGGGGGTGGCTAATGCCAAATTTTTTTTTTTAATCTTAGCTTCTCTTGTATACACTAAATACCAATATACCAATTTTATGGACTCTTGCTTGATTTACCTATTTACCCCCCAACCCTTCGACGGAATAAGATGAAAATATAATCTAGTTCCAGATCCCGTTGTGCGTATGTGTACCAAATATCTTAAACGGTTCCAGAGTAAACGTGCGCCCAAAAAAGTTAGACAGACCGAGCGACAGACAGACAGACAGAAATTTTTTTTCGCTCGAATTTAAAATCTCAACGTTTCATAACATTCTAAGCCTATTTGAACAATACAAATTTTCAAAAATTTTTTTGTTACTATACTTCCACTGGATGTGGAAGTAATTAAAGCATAGTGAGATTGAGTATGTGACTTTCTAGAAATATGTGAAGTAAAACTCTTAAACTTCAGTTTTTGTTTCTTTTATTTCTACGGTCCGAAATTCCAGTGGTTGGAATTTGATCACCTTGTATTACTGGATAAAATTGATTATCATTTATTTGGAAATTAGAATTGTATAAACTTCACAACGAAATATACGACGCACCTAATACATCCGCACAACTGGAAAATATAGCCCATATCATGTATTGATGGAGCATATTCATCAACTTCTCCCGTTTTGAAGTTCATTTGGATAATAAATCATTTGTGCGATTAGTCTGAAAATATGAGAACCATGCTAAAGTGGTAGTTTTATTTCTTTTAACTTTTATATTCATTCTGGCGCTAAAATTAAATTTAATATGAATGGAAAAAAATAGAATACTGTTTATTTCAGTAAAGCATTTTGCCTGTGTACGTTTTGCGAGATAAAATTTGTATTTTAAATTCTTTTTAAATGTAAATAAGAACTCATTGTCCTACTTTACGCGTAAATGCGAGATTTTATTATACCATAATACATCGGACTTAGGATTTGTTGTAATGGGTACAACCGCATATCTACGGTATGCCAAGTAAAATAGAAGCAGTAAAATAACTTTATGCAAACGAATTATAATCGTTGATAAAGCCAAAAGTGCACACCCCGCATGTTGCATTAGCCAATGGGCAATGCCCTGCTTGTCACAAACATTCCCTTTCAGTTCGTTAATCGGCCCAACAAAAGAAAACCCCAATGGATATAAAAAAATATACAAATTAAAAAATAATTGTTTTGTTGTCTTTTCTCTATTTCATAATCATGAAAAGGAAAATCTCTTGTAACTTATATACTGCCGTTAAATGCATTTTCAGTTGACAAGTTCTTGTGAATGATATAATCACTAGCGCACCAAAATATTAATAAAATATTTTTACCATCAGTCCAAATCAAAATGCATTTGTACGGTTCTGGGAAGTTGTGGATCTTTTTATGCCAAGTTGATTGCTACTACATATTCTATGGTGGCTGAGATACTCGTCCTCTAAAGGAGGCGTCTGCCCTTGCCATGTTTGGTAGACAGATTTTTACGTATTAATAGATGGTATTTACTGTACACTTGAATTACTTCAATAAATGGTATTAGTTGAATTCTTGCATTATCTTGATTGAATGATAAGTATGACCTCTCGGGAACTTGTGCGTGTGACAACAGTTCTTTTACAATGACATGGCAAAAATATGAAACCAATTCATTGTTCCATTTTTGAGTAAAAGCGAGTTAAACTCATAAATAACTGGTTTTATTTTAATTTTAATTATTTATGCAAAATACGCCGAGAATGAAAGAAATGGTTCGCGAGAACTTGTGACGGTGTCAAATATTTATTTATAAAAATTAACATACTCCATAGATCATTATGAAATTCAATAGGGTTTTATTTTGGTAGTAGACAAAGCAATACAAAGAAAAGTGGATCCGTCAAGGATGGCTAATTGTGGAGTGTTTCCGTACGAACGTACGTACGTACAGACAAACTGACGAAGATTTATGGTAATTTTAAGTAGCAATTTTACAAGTTAATAAAAGATTAAATCGATCTAAAAATGGTAGAGTAGAATCTTTTCCTTTCAGAAAACTGTAGTTAGATCAAAGTATTGTTGTTGCTACTCTCTTTGATACATCCAAAGACACGAGGAGCAAACCGCAAAGGAAATCTGGTGTACACTCAGAAGGAAATCCGAGGAAATCTGGAAGAAATCTCAGGAAATCTTTTTGTTTTTTGGATTTCTCCCCTCGCGATTCAAACATTTTTTTTATCAAAAAGGAAATCTGTGTAACCTTCATCAAAGAGGAAATCTGGTGTACAAAATTTTGGGTGCGGTTCTTAAGGACACTATAATAAATTTTGTGTCAGTCGTATACCACTTTTTAGTAGATAGCGCTGTTGTCGTTGCGGATTTAAAATTTGAATGTTACAGTAGACAGGTAATAAGTGATTTAATTAATATGATTTTGAAAAAGATAGAGCATTTCAATGAATGCAGTGTAATATATCAAACTTTTTAGGCTAAAAAGCATAAAAGAGAAACAAAAAAACTAGAAAAATCAGATTTTATCACAACTCTTGGAGTACTTGCTAAAATGACAATCAATGAATAGCCTTAATAAAATCATTTGCCATTTATAGTAATTAATTAATTAATTAATTAAATAATTGTGCACTATATAGAAGTTCGGGGTTTATGCGTCCAATCTCCATTAATACAACATATAAATAAATGTGTTGAGTTAATTCAGTGTTTTGGCAAAGCTATCCGAAGTTTCCGATCTTGGGATATCTTAAAATAAAATATTGTTAACGCTCCAGTTAATTGAACGTTCCTTATCAGATATTTCTGTCTATGCCTTTTCCCTTCTTATCACGTGACTTTATTTCCAAGTGTTTTTTTATCGGGAGAAGTTTTTCAGATGTTTGACTAACAATAATTGAGTTGACCATAAATATTTATATATTGATTTAAAAAAGCTTATTTATATTCAATATCCTCGTTATATTTGACAGGGATTTTACGTAAAGAAGTGGATTTGTTTCCACGTACATTAGCGTGAAAAATCTCCTGTTTATATTGGGTTTAAATCGAAAACCTTTGTATTCCTTCCCACTTCTATTCTATAATCTAACAATTCCTACCAAGGAATTAATCAAATATTCGATAACCTACTAGAATTTAGAACACGGCGTATACATGTAATTATTAACATAATGATTGAGTTAATTGGCACCTAAACTTGGGAATTATCGATCATTATCCAACAAGAACTAAATTTAAAAAAATTATAAATCATGCGTCTACTCTCATTGAATAAAGCAGTATTTCTGAGCAAGCCTCATAGAGATGATGTTTTAAAATGGTCACAACAATCCATTACAATGACATGTTAAGAATTGTTCTCTTCCAAACGATTTGACACAGTGTCCTGAATGACTGCTACGCAATTTATTTGCATTAACGCAATGTGCAAAGGTCGCTTAATATAATTAACCAATACAGACACAGAGTATAGCATTTAAAATAAATACTCGACATTTTTCTCCTTATTCACGTCTCGACAGACGTTTTGTGACCTATGTATTATTGTAGTTGGACTCCCTTTGCTGTATTAAATAATAATATTTAAGATGTTACAGTATACATCAGTTAAAATACGGAAGATGACCTTTAATTATTGAGATCGCTTATAGTGAGCACTGTGCGTCGTCTGTTTGCTTTTCTAATAGTCCAAGTTTCAGATTCATGAAGATTATGTTGGATTTTATTTGAAGAGAAGAGCTGGTTGATTGGCCTTGACCGCCGCGACCCCTGTCGGTCTATTGTGGCACAATCTAATTTTACTCAGAGCTCCTAATTCAGCTTTCACACTTGATATAGCTATCTGCCTTTGGTTTCTCCTCCGCAAGTAGTTGGAATCTCAGTCTGGCTATAGACCATCGCAATGGCATAGCATATGTACTGAGGTTTCCTCTTCCTCTTTACAAAATCTGCATGTTGCATCCTTTGACAGGCCCGTCACTTTTCATTTTCTCTGTGTCCCTCGTGTCCTGGTATTCATTCCACGGTCACTTTGTTCTGACATTCTAGGTCCGTAAGTGCATTAATATAATCCCATACTAGTCTTGAATCGGCCTGCATGGAATCGATCTCGCCGTTTGGCTGTCGGGAAAAATGGCAATTGACAGATTAACAGTTCCTTGCGTCATTATTTTTTTAGCACAGCATTGCAAAGCAGCTACTTTAGCCTGAAATACTGTGGAGTGTCTTCCTAGACTTATCGAGATTTTCGTTCTCGACCTCATCCTCAAATCCCAGCTCCGACTCCTTGTTCTGTCTTGGAACCGTTCGTATACCAGACCGTCTGTACCACTATTATAGGACCGTTTTTCCAGTCCTCTCTGTCTGGTATTTTGATTTAAATTTTTTTTTAGAATTTGTACTTTGGGATCATAGTATCCTTGGGCATTCTGAGAATGGGATCTGCCTTCAGCTCTGACTATAACTTTTGGTACTATGTTCCGTGTTATTGCCTTATGGGCGTTGTCCTTGCAATAGCCTATGTACCAGTGAACGAGCTTCCCCTTGGATATGTGATATGGCAAGTCTAAAGGGACTTCCAATGGAGCCGTGGGAGCAGTTTTCATGGACCCCGTGGCGCAGAGACAAGCAAGCCCTTGTACGTCACTTAATAGCCTTATTGATCCCAGTTGCTGAGTGTCTGAGTCCACCATACCACCACACCACCGATTCATAGGTTATCATGGGTCTTACGACCCTAGTGTATAACCATCTTCTCCCGCACATCTGCCTGCACCTTCCCAGGGCAATGGTTGCTTTCTGTGTGATTTTTTGGATGTGGGAATTCCATGTCTGCCTTTGTTTGAAAATGACTCCTAGGTATTTAACCTCGCTGGTAAATGGAATTTCCACTCCATTGAGCCTTAGAGGTTTTAGGCTTCCCAAGGCTCTTTTTCGTGTGAAGGTGATGACTGTAGTTTTGTGAAGATTTATGAAAAGTCCTTCCACACTACACCACCTGTCGACAATGTTTAGGTCTCTTTGCGAACGCCCTGATATCGTGTTCGCAAATCGACTCTTGATTACTATCGAAAGATCGTCAAAGACGGTGTTAGCAAGTCTGAATTTTGTGCGTTTTCTGATATTTCTGTCACATCAAATTTTGCTAAATTGGTAAGTTGCCGATCTTTCTATCTCTATAACAAGGACTCCAAGATATATCAACATTCATAACCAAATTCAAAAATCAAAAATCTGAATGGGATCCCAAAATTAAAAAATCATGGAAAAATATTGGGATTGGGATTGTGTTTGCAGAACTATTAGTGAAAGAACCTGGAAGTAGACCCAATATCATACACAGATACATACGAAACACAAGGGGGGCAGAACATCAGAAATACAAATCCTGATAATTTCCAGTTTCCTGTGCTGTAGGTTGTACGGAAATATTCAGGAATCGTTTGTTGTTGTATTGAATATTTTATTTTGTATATTGCGTATCTACTCGTTCCTTCTGCTATATTATGGGGTTGCCAGGCAACAACTTAATTGTAGGGTTCTTTTCATGTGGTATAAAGTTTATTACACTACAGGATTGCCTCGAGAAATAGACGAGTTAGGCCTAAACATTCAATTGTAAAAGCTTATTTGAATTCAAGATGCTCGTTATACTTGACAAGGGATTTTCACAAAGAAGAGAGGCATTTTATTCTTATTTATATCAATGTGAAAAATCTGTATATATCGGCTTTTACTAAATTTTATTTGTCACATTTCCACTGAAATACTGTAATATACATTTTCATATAAAAATAAGGAACGTGCATGTATACATATAAGATATCTGGGATTTCTTGAAAATGATGGTACAGACATAGGCACTTTAAAACATATTTTTACGTATTTGTGTATCCACTTATCTTTCTTCTCTCCACACTACAACAATAATAAAAGCTATCAATTCTTATAAAATAATATGTTTAAAGAATTTTACGGTGTCTGCAGTCATCGAAACAACTACCAGCACTGTCCTCTGTTTGAAAACTGTAAACTAATAAATCTCCTCCTTGTCGTTGTAAAAAAAAGGCTATAAACACATACTAGCAGTTTGTGTACAACAGACTGGTATAAATAGGGCATGTAAACATCCTTAAATTTAGTATACTGCAGTTCAGCAAATATTCAAACCCATGTTTACTAGCATATTATTTTCATCAAGACAAAAGTAAAAGAATTCGAATACCAAAAATTATGTTAACATTCACAAAAATATTTTCAAAAACTGATACCAAGAAAGAAACACGGCGCACAGGGAGTATAATTACAACAAATGTTACCGAAGTCGCCGGCCTTTGATTTTATATCTGCTTTATTTCCTACAAACGATAGAATTTACATGATAACATGGCTTAATTTACCTTGGAATACGCAGTCAGCATATTCCTCTTATTACCTAGCCGCGGTAACTCGGAGTGCCACCGCTAGATGGCGTAGTGCTACTCCCTACGATCTACATTTGTTTTATTGTTATTTAGCACTTAACGCACTTGTATGAGCCGGTTCATTGTTCAGTGGGTTTTATTTAACGTGGTTTAATGAGACATATTATACAATAATTTGTATTTTAAATTGTTTGTTAGGAAGGGATTTTTTACCTAATACTATTAATTACATTAAAACGTCAGTAAAAATTAAAGAAAATAAGCAACTTTTTATCAGTATGAAGTTTTTCATTGATACTTATATGTCAAAGAATAAAATAAGACAAATATTGTCTAGAAAAAATTGTCCATAACCATAAAAGCGAGATGTTGAAAGGCTCGCAATTTGATAATTATATGCCCGATTGACTGATTGATATCACTTCGTTTTGTTCAACAGCGAAATTCAAGACTTTTTGTTTTTTGGGGAGTATGCATGGCAGTATTATGATGGTTACCAAGAAATCACTTTAAAATGCACCAACGGTTTATTATTCACTATTGATACAGTTACATAAGAAACGATTCTGGTAACAACTGTAACAATCATACTGTACTAAACAAATAGAAAAGGAACAACCGTGAATAAATAACAAATGTCTTTAAAGGAATTGTGGCTGTAAAGAAGTATTATAGAAATAAATCAAAACACTTTAGGGTGAATGTAAGAATTGTAGTAGAATTCTGAAGTTTAGATTTGAAGTATTACACACCAAAGCTGTATAAAACCACCAAATGTACTTAAGGGCTTACGAGGTATTGGTTCATATGTTTTGATCACACGTACAGATAAGCGGAGAATTTTTAATAATTAGTTTGTTAAACAATGAAATCACGCTATTTAGTGATCCTCTTAATATGATAATAAATATAACAATTACTAAAATTATTTTATCGAATAATAATAATAATAATAATGACATTTATTGATAACTCATAGAAAGGATAAGAAATTAAATTTGTGTATAGTTGCATACATTGACCTGCGTGGGTTCAACATTTATCTTTTGATAATGAAGAAAAAACGATTAAAACTTTAAAAAAATAAGTAATTAAAACAATTTATCATCAAAAATCTTGTAAATAACCAATATATCACTAAATACTGACATATATAAACATATTAACCTTAAATTAACGAAATAAATTAAAATACACGATTCAAGCACTACATACTTGCTTATAAATATAAAATTAATAAAATTGACCTTTTACCTAACTGAAACAAAAAACGTTGAAGATAATAAGTTACCAGAAATTAAATCCAAACATGTTATTTTTTTTTACAGCTTTTTACAGCCACGGGATATAATTATTGCAAAAAAAAGATAAATAAAAGAAATAATGACTGCAATGTTTTAAATTACATGTCCTTATTAGACGATGAGTTTAAGAAAGAAAAAACAAATCCACAAGAGGCAAATTTTAATATTTGTGAAACTCACAAAGAACAAATATCTGTAAAAATAATTAGTATATTTGTAGAAAAATGCGTATTAAAATAACACAAATACATATTCAAAGGTATATTCTTTTATAAAGGAACATGTTCAATAATTGAAATATTTTCCCTACAGCTAAGAGAGCAAAATAACTTTTTAATTAACACTGGATAATCAACAATTGCATTATACCTCCAGCACTAATCAAATTTGCTCAACAATGTTGTGGAGTACGGTCATAATGGAGACATATCACAACAGTGAATATACCGATGACACCAGTTAAATACCGAATAATTTGAAATTGCAATAATTCATGAAGGGAGAAATTTATCGAATGGATATATTATTTTATAAGATTTGATATTAGATTAATTTTAATTTAATTTTAATATTAGTAATTCAAAATTTAAATACAGCATGTCAGGCAATGCTTCGTGAGCATATAGTTTAAGTTCAATCAATGTTAAAAGCCAATTTACTTTTTTTTCCTAAGTAGCTATAGACCCTTGAGGGTTAAATTCTGAAGAAGATTTTATTCATAACTTCCAAACTATTAGTCTAGCAAATATTTTATCTAATGTAAGTCCCCTCTGACCGTTTTGGCGCTAGCCGCCCAAGAACATATTCAATTGTGGAACAAAGTATAACACTTTGGGGCTTGGTGTTAGCTGAAGAGCTGACGATCAACATTCGATATATGCCGACATTTTTTCTTCGTGCAATTGGCAGCACTGGCGACATCAATTATGGCCAAAATTGGAATTCTGACCAGGCGGAAAATTTTCGTTGGCATTGCTCATTGCTGGAAAACCAAATGCCAACATTTTCTGCTTGACCATTTTCCAGATTTTTGGCCAAAAATTAGACTTTTGGTCTAAAACGGGCTAAAACTGGTGCTTTTCAAAAAAAATGTTGGCACCTTCTCAAACTTGTAGTTTTTGTACCAAAGAATAGTCTCTGTGAGTGCCAACATTTTTTCTCAATGTAACCCCCCACCAACTAGCACCAAGCCCCAACTGTTCTCTGTTCCACAATTGAATATTTGCGGGGGCGGTTAGCGCCAAAACGGTCAGGGGGGAGGTCTGACTCACATAAAAAGCTTATTAGAAATTTTCACCGGTGTATTTTCACACTTTGGAGCTATGCAATACACTTAAAATGTGTTTCATTATCATTCATTTAGCGTAGGAAAATACAACACACACACACAATTTCAGCTAGAAAACAAATCCAAGTAGTATAGTAAATTTTACAACTTGCTTTATAACATACTACCTACACTAAAATGATCTTCCCAACTCGTCACTTTTAGTATTATTTTGATTTAATGAATGAATTCATAATATTTTCAATTTTAATTCCTCCTCCAGACATTGACCATGGAGGTACAGTCATTATATACCTTGTTCTAAAGAATGACAATAAGATTTTAACAAGGAAATATATCAGAAAGGCAAAACCGACGAATTTATCAAAAGTGACGTAGCGCCTATAAGCAAAAATTGACAAAAAATCAATGAAAATGTACGAGGCCGGTTTCTCGCATAAAACGAGTCTGGATTCTGGAAATTTTGCCCAAAAGTCGTTCGGAGGGTGGTCGCTGTCAATTTTTCTATATTGAACACCTACATAAGGGCAAGTAAGTCGTGGACTGACCGAACGTTATCAAACTTATGTAGTAAGTAAGTCCTCTTGAATGTCGTTTTAGTACGCGAAATCTCACGTTACGAGAACTTTAAGGCTAGGTAGGTAGTCTCTAGTGAAACTAAATTTTTTTAGTAAAACATTTTTGTTATTTTCAGTCAGCCGTAATTACCATAATTACAAAAGTCATATAAATTTTCAAAAAGGCTTATACCTAATTCTGGGAAGGTTGCATGAATCTTTTCTACCAAATCGATTGTTAGCGTACGCTCTCACTTGTATGGTTAAAAAGTCATTTGCCTTAGTTGGGGAGGCGTGATTCTTTCACATTATATTATTTTGCTGAAAATCACTGTATTATTTCATACTTATTAAATAAATGGTATTCTTTGAACTAATTGTATTTTATTGATGTAAGGACTTGTTGCTAGTCTTAATCCCTGGAGTTTTCGTTTGGAAGACCTAAACAACTGAGTGAATCGGAATCTCATGATTCCTTACATCTGATACTCAGTGTTCTGGTCGCCTTACGGGAGCTTGAGAAATCTTTAAGTGCCGAGACCATTATTAGTAAGTAAATACATCACGTCAAATTCCAATCCCGTCGGAGAGAAATCTTCGATAGGGATTTTTTTTATGCGAAAATTACAATAATCTGAGGTAGTGCAGCCTCGACCCATTACTCGTCTATCAAAGCATATTTTATCTCGAACCCGCCTGGGAGTGAAAGAACGCGACTGGCGCCCTTCTAAATATAGATTGGTGTTACGTCAATTTGACGCCTGGTAGTGTGTTCTTCTACAATAACACTAAGAAACCTGGAAATGATGGTTTTGGGGCGAATCTTTTCTTTTCCCGGTGTTTCATTGTTATTAAATCTACCAAAATGGGTGCTGCTTGTGAACAATAAGCATACAAAAATTGTTTGCATACTATGTCTTCAAGCAAATTGCCTACTATTAAAAAACCGACGTTCCCATGTTGTATTTGATTCTCTTAAATATCCTACTATCTTGCAACTTTGAAGTTTAAGTGTTACTTAATAAACGTTAAATGTTATTAAATTACTGGCTGTATTCATAATTGAGATTTATCATTAATTTTAACAGGAAGTTTCAATAGGATGAAAGATTATACTAAAGTGTCTCGTGTTTTTGTCTTAAAAGTTCAACATCATGAATATTGTTTCAAGAAATTTAAAAGATGAATAACCTTAATTAATGAATGCTTTTTGTTTCCGACGCTTTTATTAAAAAATAAGAAAAGAAAGGTTGAATGGTAGTTGTAAGAAACTAATGAACACAAGCGGTGGAAATTATGCTTTATAGCTAGCAATGTTTCAAACACAATTTTATCGAAGGCTTTTCTCGCATTTAGTGTTTTTTATCACGACGCGGCTGTACTAGGGTACAACACGCTTATCGACTATCGTTTAGTACAATTGGGTTGTTGCACTAAGTTAAAATTTGAGGAGAATCTATGTTAAACAATAACAATTATTCATAAAAAATCATTAGAAACATGTAGAAGTTGAAAAGAAAGTCTTATAATATTATAATATTAATTACAAAAATACATACATTTAAAACGGAGATGACATAATAACGGCAGTCTGTAGAGAAGTTAGTTATAAAACGACGAGAAACGGGTACTAATTTAGAAACTCGCTGATAGCGACGGAGAAAAAAGACAATCACGACAGTTTAATCTGACATTATATTTAACGTCAAATTCAACTGACGTTCATAGGTTACAATTCGGTATAGTTTAACAGCATCTAGTTATGGATAAATATAAGTACATATAGTGTTTTCTGCCGTACTGTGTAAATAATACCACCAATTCACCAGAAAAACTGTTGTGTTCCAATAATAAACGCTGAACGTAATAATGAATGATTCAAAGCCACCAGAGAAGGACCAAGTCTTCTTATTGCGGAGACCATTTCAATGTCAAGTAAAGTAACAAATTACAATGTATTCTAAGTGTTTTATTTGTGGTAAGTTGTATCTTAATGTAGGAATTTGATTTTTAATATGGGTTTATATTGTAGGAAAAACGGCCGCATTACAAGACTTGTGTGGCGTTCTAGCTGTTACAAATTTAAATTACCCGCCAAACTGGTGGATAAAACAGGGTGTATTCTTAACGGCTCTAGATTAGAATGTTATTCATGCTTCGACTTCCTAAAAGGAGGGAAATAGCATTAATCTGCTTTTATGTAGTTTATCTAGTTTATGTTGGAATAAAGTGCAGTTGTTTTTGTTAGCTATTGATTATTTATGAAGCTCCCTAGACGCTCCATAATACCTACTAGGATGATCAATAAATTAAGAAAGGAAATTTAAAAACTCGCCGTTGAAAAACTATATGAAACAAACTGTGAAAGTCGTCTAAAGTTGATGAACACAATCAGTCGGAAATGGCTACGAATGCGTTGGATTGTAGTTATAAATGTCCTTTGAATTATGTGTGTTATAAATACATATCATTGTTTATTGCTTAGATAAATACTAGCATAAAGTACTTACCTATTTATTATTTTTTGTTATAACACAGATCTTTCTTGATATCTCATTCTGACTTTTCTTAGAAGTGAGTATCAATGGATAATAAATAATTTCTTTAGTAGATAAACTTATTTTGTTGTTTTCAGTCAGATACGCATGTAAGTATATAGTTAATAGGAAATAAAACAATGAAAAGGAAATATTTAATAAAATACAAAGTATAGTTAACAAATTCATCTAAATTAAATAATAAAATACATATTAGACATATTATGTAATATTAATAAGATAAGATAGAGGAAGTTCTCGCAGAAATTACAATAGTTTGTACTGTCTATACTATAGCAGCTGTAACGTAAGTACCTTGCAGCTTTTGCACTTCCAACCATTGCAATGTCAAAACAATCGTCTCTTTTTAAAAATTCGCTGACCATAAATATATCTACCGCAAGTAGAATGTCAGAATTAGCTTTTACATATATGCCTTAGGCTTTTTGTAAAAAAATATTAACAATAACTGCAAACATCAATCACTGCTAGCTAAACGCCAAATTTACTTTTGACATATGAGGTTATTTTCTTTCTTGTCAGCAATGTTAACTTATTCGTCTTCATCTGTTCTGCTTATAAGTTCACATCTAACTGCCGTTATGATGTCACTACCGTTTTCGCGGCACATTCAAATAGTCGATGTTTAACAATTTTTTAAAATATGTTGCGCTAAGAATTTTTCTTCCAAATTAAATATATAACTAAATTAAGTCCTCCACTACCATATTTCACCATTTTTGAAAATTCGTCAACAACCCAATTGTATGCATTAGTTTATTCCATGCATGCTTAATAAGAATTATGTCCTAACAGTACTTTGAAATGAGTTTTATTTGCTTAAGGTGGGCTGTTCGGAGAATTTCTCCCACATCCCTGAAACGACTCAAAAAATTTTTTGATGGCCTTTTAGAGACATCTTTATAAAATGGTACCAGGCTACTGAAAACTAAAAAAGGAAAACATTTTTTTCTCGTGCGAAAAACAAAAAAATATATTTTTGTTGATTTCAATAGTCTAGTAACATTGTATCAAGTCTTCTCTAAAAACCTATCAAAGAATTTTTTCAATCGGTTCAGGGATATAGGAGAAATTGTTGAATTACGAAATCATTTTCTTAAGCACGGCACCATGATGGTCACATCCAACGGAGATTGATCAAATAGGGAAATGTTTATTATTCTTTTGAAATCTCAAACTGCAAGGTATGACTGGTATGGTGCACAGTTTCAAGCGTTTAGTGTGAGGTGAGCAAAAATTGGAAATAAGTTATTTTTTATTCGCAAATTTGGATATGACGTATTTATGTTTTGTTCATATTGTATTATCTGAATAGAACCCTATTGAATATCATAATGATCCGTCGATTAATTTAATTATTACAAATAATTAATTAACACATTGGATATGATTTCAATGATTAAAAATATAATAAAATAATTATTTTGAGTGCGAATACCTATTTGAACATTAAAAGTTATAAAAATAATTGCTGTATATTTAACACGTAAAACTGAATTGTGAAGTATTCGAGCAAAATGTTAATCAAACGGGCATTCTGGTATATTATTTTTCCATCGAAAAATTAATGCCAATTTACTTTACTTTAATAAATATGATTCAAGCTCAGCGATACACCAACTTGATTAATTAACTGAGTTGCAACAAACCAAATAGTTCGTTGTTATTGCTGAATTGGAATTTCAATTATTTGCAGAAAAAACAGTTAACTTCATTAATTCGTGAATTATCCATGATCATGGTTTATTGTGTTAATGCCAAAGTCACGCAAAGTGCTACGCACGCTATGATCGCCATGCATACTCAAAATAATTCCCTTTAGTGGCTTAGTATGTAGTGAATTGTGTGAGTCGGACGAAAACCCGACTATTGTCTCATGCAACTAGATTAGTTCTACCCCCCGTTTTCGAGGATGCTGAATACTGTGGTGGTGGCAGAATTTCTCATTGGGATGACCCACCCCCGCAAATGGGCAAAAACCATCCCCAAACGGGGTAACGCGTATTATAATTGTTTGAGGGACTCTTACTAGGTGATCCTCCGTTTTCGAGGATGCTGAATACCGTGGTGAAGGTGGAATTCCTCCCCGGGGTGACCCGTAAATGGCCAATAACAACTCTCCAAAGGGGTGAGAGTGCGTTCTCAGCATATCCCGGACAAAGGTACCGCCCCCCTACCGTTTTTGAGGATGCTACACAGGAAAAAACATTAAAATGTCACCTCGATCTCGCCAATAAAGTAGTCATCTTCATTTATTGTGGAGCTGAAAAAAGATAAATATATATCTTTTGTACAAATTTTTTGGGAAAAATAGGTTTATATAATAATTGAAGCATCTGATTTATTTAATTATAATATATTATATAAAATATTTTTATTGACGCAAACAATTACTGCATATATTGTTACGCTGGCTTTTCTTACATTATGCAATACTATAAATATATAAATAAAAAAAATATATATATTTATTCATTTATTTTTTTTATTTTAAATTTATTCTTTACCTTCCTTGAACCCGTGTTACACTCATTATGAAAATGCGAAGGGGTATTTTTTTACTAATGAGCAGGAACGGGTGTCAAGCACTCGATTCGTGGTCCTCTCCGTGTTCGGCATGCTAGAAAATGGGAGGAAAACCTTTTTGTCCAGTGGTATGATGAGAGCGCACTCTCACCCCTTTGGAGGGAGGTTATTGGCCGTTGAGAGGGTGGGCGGGTGTCAGGCACGCATCCCAGGGTACTCCCCATCATTGGCATGCTCGAGAACGGAGGATCAGTGAGTGACATTCCGTGAAAACATTATCAATAACGTTTGACCCCGTTTGGAGGTGGTTTTTGGCGGTTTGCGGGGGTGGGTCACCCCAACGAGAAATTCTGCCACCACCACGGTGTTCAGCATCCTCGAAAACGGGAGAAGAATTACTCTGGTTGAATCAGACAATAGTCGGGTTTTTCGAGTCTCTTTCCGATTCACACAATCCACTAATGTGCCCACACAGAGTTATGATTGCTGTGTGTGATATGTTTGCTCTCTTAGCTAAATAGAATTTATGTTATAAAATGGCTTAATTTATCTTAAAATACGCTACATTAAAAATATTTCGAGTTTTTTAGTTGTTGAAGCGCGTTATGGGTAAACCAACACGTTCTTCTTATTACCTGGACCTGGAAACTTGAAGTGCCGCCGCTAGATGGCGTAATGCTGCTACCCACTATCTACATTCATTTTATCGTTATTTAGTACTTACACGCATTTGTATAAGCCGATCTGTTACTATTTAATGTGTTAATGCCGGTACTTTTTTTATTTAATGTGGTTTAATGTGATAGATTTTACAATAATTCGTATTTTAAACTGTTTATTTGTAAAAGATTTTTTATTTAATATTATTAATTTTATTCTACATGATGAGAAGTAGAACCTAAATATAATTTAAAAAAACTAGATAGTTTCTTAGCAGTATGAAAGTTTCGTTTGAGTAATACCTAAATAATGTATGGATACTTATAAAACAACGAAATGAGAAAAACACATCCAGATAATGATAGGCTTATAAATGGTATGAATGTAATAGGCAATATCAAACATTGATCTGTTCACTGAATGGAAAGAGTGACCCCAAAAATCGCTCATTTTCTAGCCCTCAAATTTTGTTTCAAACTAAGTGCTAAATTATTGTTAATAACGAGAACATACTGAATACAAAATTTCAAGATGAGAATATGTTTGGTTTTTGAGATATGAGGGATTGAAGTTGTGATATGCGTGATGCTATCAAAAAATACACAGCCCCACAAAAAATGAATACTCATCAGCTATGACAGAGCAATCAAGATATTCTCAGTATTTTTCGACGCAGAATTCATATCTAATATCGACGAATCCGTATATACATTGATTAATTCAGAAGAGCCAAAAACATCCCCTACATAAGGATGAAAATGGGGGAAAATGATGCTATTGAGTTATCATGAACAGAAATATAGTATAAGTCTATTGGCTGAATGCATGACCGAAGGTGTTGACTAGGGCTTACACAAAGTAATTGAGACACACCCTCAATAGGGTGAGAACTACCCCAATATTATACAAAACTGCATAAAAACTTCAATAACTGGCGAAAAAGCTTGAACCCTCTAAGCTTTATTAATAGGAATGAACCATAAATCTGTTATGACCTAGTTCACGAAAACAACCCATCACGGTGCAAAGCTACCACCCCTAATCTTGAATTATGAACTTGAGTCAGTGAAAAAATAGTGAATGTACCAGATATTGCATTCTGATTGCAGTATGTCTGGATCTGGAACGATAACCAATATTCCCACAATAGTTTTTTTACACACCTATGAAGGGGTGAGAAAACAACGCACATTTATATAAGCGATCTCGCTGTGAGAATATTACATTAAAGTAAATTATGTCACAAGGATAATAAAGGGCGCTCTCCATAAAATTAATGTCCTAATGGTCAGTGTTCAAACTTCAGGTGAATTTTATAAGAAGGTGGGGGTGCGAAGGGGTGGATATCAAAGACATCGCAATCGCTGTATCACATTAGCGAAAATCCTGTAGCAAGGGTTTTCAAGAGTGCTCTTTAGGAATGTTATGGCCTCGTGATTCTTTCTCATCGCTCTAGGGAAATTCACAGAGGTTAGAGAGTGGAAATCTGAGCAATTTCACAATCATTATATTGTATGGAAAAAAATTCTAACATAAAGGTAAGTATCCCTTTCCTGAACGCCATAGTCTATAGGTCCGTTTTTTACACTCAAGTGGATTTTATGAGAGGGTAAGGTGCGAAGGGATGAATATCGGAGCAATCTCGTAATCGCTGCATTACATAAAAAAAATACTGATGTAGCGGTTTCTAAGAGTGCTTTTCTCTTATCTCAGGGCCTCTTCATTCCCTTTCACCCTCCAAATGATCCCGACGGGGGTCAGGGGGTGAAGACCCACCAATAAGTTTACGTCCCGTTCTCTTACCCTATCGTAGGTGTGTCATAAAATAGTTACAAAAATTCTAGTTATCGTCCCCCATTCGTACCTACTGCAATCAAAATGCGATATCTGGTACACTCACTATTTTTTCCCTGACTCAAGTTCATAATTCAAGATGAGGTAGTTTCTTACCCTGTTTTCGTGTCAGATTTATGGTTCATTCATTCCTGTTAATAAAGCTTAGAGGGTTCAAGCTTTTTCATCAGTTATTGCAGTTTGATATTGTATTGGGGTAGCTCTCACCCCCTTAAGGGCGTGTCTCGATTTCTTTGTGTAAGCCCTAGTCAACACCTTAGTTCATATATTCAGCCAATAGATTTATATTATATTTCCGTTCATAAAAGCTCTATAACTCAATAGCATCATTTTTTACTATTTTCATCCTTATAGGGAACATATAGGGGATGTTTTTGGCTCTTCCGAATTAATCAATGGATATACGGATTCGTCGATATTAGATATGAATGCTGCGTCGAATAATACTAAGAATACCTTAATTGCTCTGCCACAGCTGATGAGTACTCATTTTTTGTGGGGCTGTGTATTTTTTGATAGCATCACGCATATCACAACTTCAATCCCTCATATCTCAAAAACCAAACATATGCTCATCTTGAAATTTTGTATTCAGGATGTTTTCATTATTAACAATAATTTAGCACTTAGTTTGAAACAAAATTCGAGGTATAGAAAATGGTCGATTTTTGGCCTATTTTTGGGGTCACTTTTTGCGTGTAATAAATAAAAATACATTAAATAATGCTAGCTTCTTAATAGTTTCGCAATTACCGTTTAACTATGTAGCCATTCACAAGATGATACCCCAACTTAACCTATACCTACGCAAGAGTAAAAAAAGAGAAAAGAAAGTCACACACTTCAAATTCTCGAGTTTGTCGCGACACTATTTTTGTTTAATTATACCAAATTCAAATATGGTGTTAGATTAATTTTTAAGCTAATGCCAAATTCAGCCTCCATTGACTACCTTACTGATGTATGATGTGCTTAAAGTTGGTGAGAACAAAGCGACGAACACATGGCGACAAAGGCAAGAGGAATGAATGGCTAAGGAGAACTGCCCACTGAAACTGAACAAGGCGACTTTTCAGAACACTTGTTTTATTGCCGAGTGTTTAGAAAGCAATGAATGTTCTCGTCTCAACACATCTGCCAAACATCTAAATAATTACACTTAAATACTTACTGTGCCCTATTTTATCGGCTTTCAACATAGTTTTTCCACTTGCTAATACACAGCACAACGTTATGTTTCAGAAACTAAGCAATTAAATTGGATTTCGGTTTCTACCAGTCTTATCTTAACGTTTAAATATCGTAAAATTTAATGATCACTTATATACTGTAATATCTTTACTACTTAGTAGCTAGAATAAACACCTATCCAAGTTGATAAATGCTTAAAACATAATATAAATGACAAATCGAAGAAAAAATTGTGTTTGGATATACAGGGTGGACCAAATTAGATGATTTGGGGTTTTCTCTAAAACTATTGCAGCTACACAAAAATGTATGTGTATTGAGCTCGATTTTCGAGAAACAAACAATGGCGCGAACCGCGATCGTCCATCTTTTTCGACTACCGAGCTACAGAACGTTTTTGAAAATTGGTATTTTTGGATGACCTCTATATCTCAATTACCGAGGGTCCGTTTCTGATAAGAAAAATTATGCATGCTTTCGAGATATAGACTTAACTCGTGTTTTTTTAACTGGAACACCCTGTAAATTATTTCATTATTCGATCACAACTTAAATTAGCTATCTAAAGATATATCATATGTCATATTTATCTCTAGAAAAAGTGATCAATTTTCGAAAAATTTAATATATTTGTGAGGAGGCCATGGAAAATCATCCACAACAACAATGTCCAGGAGCCAGCCGTATGTCTGTAGGAAAATCGGCGTATAGGGGATTTCTCTTCTGGGATGCATTGTAGGGTAGTAAATGATACTTTCTGGCTTGGTCACATATTCTTGAACCTGTCAGTTTATTTTCAAAATGGCCGCCAACTTTTAAAATGTTCATAACTGTTACTTTCCGAGAAACCTGGTTATTTTTTCAGAAATTGTTGACTATTGTGGAAGTGGAGGTGGATGAAGTAAAAAAATATTTTGAGGTTTTTGGTTCTTGTACACACACTAAATCACATTTTTGTTTCATCCTCTTAATTAATGGGGTGGGCGTGGTAATGGGGGTGACTAATGCCAAAAAAATTTTTGAGACCTTAGCTTCCCTTGTATATACTAAATGCCAATTTTATGGACTCTCAGCTGCTTGATTTACCTATTTACCCCGCATTTACCTCAATTTACCCCCCAACCCTTCGACGGAATAAGATGAAAATATAATCTAGTTCTAGATCTCGTTAAAGTACATATGTGTACCAAATTTCAAGTCAATATCTCAAACGGTTCCAGAGTAAACGTGCGCACAAAAAAAGTTACAGACCGACAGACAGACAGAAATTTTTTTTCTCTCAAACTTAAAACCTCGACGTTTCAGGACATTCTAAGCCTATTTGAACAATAAAAATTTTCAAATCTTTTTTTGTCGTTACTATACTTCCACTGGATGTGGAAGTAAAATTAACAAATTTTATTCAACCTGTTATGTTTTCTTTAAAAAAACCGCTGCCTAAGGAATCACTACTTCCACATCCAGATTTTTTATCCAAGTCACTCACAACGAAAAAATTTTGTATGTGGAAATAATTGTTTTTGGAACTTTAATAATATAATATTTGAAATCCTCTACCCCAAAAACCCATAAAACGATACCCCACATCGGTAGCGGGGTGGGGGTGGTGATAGGGTGTGGTAGTGGGGGTGGATGAAGTACATGTACATTTTGAGGTTTCTGGTTCTTGTACATATACTAAATCACAATTTTTTTTCATCTCCTTTAATAATGGGGTGGGGGTGGTAATGGGGGTGGCTAATGCCAAAATTTTTTTTGAGACCTTAGCTTCTCTTGTATATACTAAATACCAATCTTATGGACTCTTACCTGCTTGATTTACCTATTTTCCCCAAATTTACCCCAATTTACCCCCAATAATCTAGTTCTAGATCTCGTTAAAGTACATATGTGTACCAAATTTCAAGTCAATATCTCAAACGGTTCCAGAGTAAACGTGTGCACAAAAAAAGTTACAGACAGACCGACAGACAGACAGACCGACAGACCGACAGATAGACAGACAGACCGACAGACAGAAAAAATTTTTTCGCTCAAACTTACGACGTTTCGTGACATTCTAAGCGTATTTGAACAATAAAACTTTTTAAAAATTTTTTTGTCGTTACTATACTTCCACTGGATGTGGAAGTAATAAACATTTAAATACATAGCTAAATAAATAAATAATAAACTTTCGTGAATAAATAAGTAAGCAAAATAAATGAGAAGGTGGATATAAAAATGTAAAAAATAAATCATATATAGAAGTACATTTAAAATGAAAATTGTAAATATTATTTCAGTCCAAATGATTTTGACATTATTCACTTTTTCCACACTCACAGAATTTTGAACATGAAATTATTCCGTCTCGCACATTTCTTGCATTTGCATGGCACCGGAAAATCTGAAGGAATACTTTCTTCGTTGATGTTAGGTAGCCAGTCATCATTTTACTCTATAAAGCCGGATTCAGGAGTAGTGAATCTTCAAGTATGTGGTACCAGCGGTAGCTCTGAAGATAAGCTCGTCTTATATGAAATTGAGTGGAAGATTATGTTGATGGAAGTTTTGTGAAATCAAGGCGATTCATTCGATGGTATTGTTTTAATCGACACTCATTCAGTGACACACAGTTTGGTTTTATGAGACCCGAAAGGTATGCCTGCAGATATGATTTCGCAAAATCTACCCGAGTCACCCCCGCGAAGTGCAATTTTATTTGACTTCATGCTTCATGCAAGAATGGTATCGGCTTCCAATGCAAAGTCATGTACTTTTGCAGATTTTGCAGAGCAAATATTTCGAAGAATTCCTAGCCTAAAAAATATTATATATAGAGAATGTTATAATAACAGAAGAATTGGAAAACAAAACATTAGCTCGGACAATAACTCCTGTCGTGATTGGAAATGCAACAAATGCTGTAAGAAGAAGGTGTCAAAAATGCATAGATGTCAATGGAAGACAATTCGAAAATTTATGGTAGTTTAGTTTTTCCAAAATTATTTTATTTTTTTTTTTTTTTTTTTTTTTTTTTAACCACCAGAGATAAATATGACAGATAATATGGGGTAGGGTGGTCCAAAAAATAATAATTTGGATTTTTCTTTCTTCACAAGGCTTTTTTTGTTCCATATCACCTCAAATACCCATCTGCAAAATTTGAACGAAATCTAATAATATTTAGGAGTCGCTATGATATGACACTTTTTTGGGTATAAAGAGGCATTTTTGTAGGCAGTATGTTTCAATAAAATATTAAAAATTTAAATTAACATTAACATTGAAGTAAAAATCAAATAAAAAACAATGACGCATTTAAATTAAAGTTAATATAATATTTATCAACTGGGTTACTGGGTATTTCTTTCTGTGAAGATCGACGACATGGATAAGATATTGTTTTTATTGTTCATTTTTTGCAATGCCGGAATTGAATTTTTGTATTAAAGCAATCCTTCCAAAATTTTATCAGTATGTACTAAAAATGCTTCTGATTTTTCTTGACCATCATTGATTAGCAAGTCAAAAAGAGTTTTTGTTCGTTGCGTGAAAAAATTCTGTAACAGCAACGGTTCTTGTATGTCAAAGGTTTTTCCATCTGGTCTCTCAAAGCCTTTTTTGTTGGTGGTTTCTGAAGGTTTTAAACCATTGTTCTTTTGGTCTCGGGACTGACTCTAGGATCGAATAAAGAAAGACCAATCAAATGCTCTGAAAAGTACCAAAGGTAGCGGCGAAATGCTTTCAGGGCACTGGTGTTGATCTTCTGGTTAGGATAGTCTTTCACCTGTGCTAGGAAATTTGCATCATTTACATTTACATTTGCATATGTACAAAGAAACATAATTCTGTAACAGATCGTTTTTCTGCTGCAGTCAGTGTGATTTGGTCCTGAAATAGATACATCGAGCGAGCTTGATGTAAGGCCCTGGGTGCACGAAACTTCTCAGCAATTTTTGGATAAACGAACAAGCTAAGCCATGTGGAGCAAGGAAAAAAAAGCAAAAAAAATTTTTCATACAAACTTGGACCACCCATTAAAAAAACACAAGTTATATCTATATCTCGAAAACTGAGGCATGCATAATTTTCTTCTTATCAGCAACGGATTCTCCTTAAAAAAGTCCCTTAAGAATGTGTCACTCGATTTTCGGTTCGACACTTTTTAATTGAGATATAGAGGTCATCCAAAAATGCCAATTTTCCAAAAAGACAGGCTATCACGGTTTGTGCCACCTATATTCGTTTTTGTCTCTCTGCCATAGTTTTAGAGAAAACCTCAAATCCCATCTAATTTAGCTCACCCTGTACACAAACGGCCGCAGATATATTTCCTGGAAAGTAGTACTAGATATAAACATTATACTCTTCGCCGGACTATTAGAATTTTCTATATAACCGACCATTCTATAGTACACTCTTCGCAATTTCTTGAAAATAAGACAATTTTTTGGGGCTAATTGCTATACTTATAATTTTAATCACCCGTTGATGCGGTGTTGGTACGTGAAACATTTGTCGGTATACTTTGCAGCATTTTTGTGTTTATACAGTCTGATTGCCGATCATCAAAAAGTTAAGAATTTAATTATAAACGAACAACATGGGTTCTTTCCTAAACGTTCTGTTGAAAGTAATTTGATCTGTTATTCGGAATACATAGGTCATGCTATGGATAATCGCACGCAGGTTGACGCCATGTATACTGACTTCAGCAAGGCATTTGATAGAATTAACCACTCAAAACTAATGTTGTCGTTGGCTGAGGTTGGTATACGGGGCGACATCCTGCGTTGTATTCATACATTTCTAATAGAACACAAATAGTTACGGTTCTTGGACATAAGTCTGATCCTTTTAATGTACCTTCTGGCGTTCCTCAAGGAAGCCACCTTGGACCGCTCCTTTTTAATATCTATGTTAATGATATAAGTAAATGCTTCATGTTTTCCAATTTTTTAATATATGCTGATGATTTAAAGTTATTTCTTGCCATAAATTCAATTGAGGATTGCGATAAGATTCAAAGTGATTTAAACAGACTAAGGGCTTATTCTACACAAAAAGATATCATTGTTAACATTGAAAAATGTTGCTCAATAACTTTTACAAAGAATCGTAATATTATAAATTGTAATTATAATATAAATGGCGAAAACCTCAAGACAGTAAGTTAAGTGAGAGACTTAGGTGTTATATTAGATAAAAAATGGTCTTTTCAACCATATATAGATAAGATGATCAATGCGGCTAACAGAATGTTGGGCTTTATTATCAGAAATTGTAGAAACTTTAAGAATCCGAATTCAATTATATCTGTCTATTATGCATTTGTACATAGTAAACTAAATTTTGTCCCATCGGTTTGGAACCCACAATACGTATGTTACATAAGCAGAATTGAAAATATCCAAAATAAATTATTAAAATTTTTGGCAAGTAGATTCAGTTTACATGAAACTATTAATAATTATAAAACTTTAAGACTTCATTTTAAATTGGTATCTCTCTACGATAGGCGTATTATTGCTGATTTACTATTATTACACAAAATTTTAAACAACTTGATAAACTGCTCAAATTTATTATCATCTATTCATTTTTACACCCCAACTAGGCATTTTAGAAATAATAATTTATTTATGCAGCCTTTTAGTCGCATAAACTTGAGCCTTAATTTACCTTTGCGTCGCATAGTAAGACATTTTAATAACTATTGTGCTGAAATTGACATATTTGGAACAACATCACTTTCTCTAAAGAACCGTTTAAAAAAGATGTTTCTCAATGCTTCTTGAATATTTTTCGTTATTTGTTAATGTGTTTTGATATATCGGTGCCTCAGTCGCTCGGGGGTGCGGGTCCGTTTTCGGCGTTGTGGGGCTGGGGACACTATTGGATTCTCAAATTCCTGGGTCCCAGTGGTGTCCTTGGCTCTGCTGCGTCGGGGATGGAGTCGTGTCTTTGTGCTTTTGAGACACTGTATAACCGTTAATTGTAACAAATTTTTTGTCATTCTTATTATTGTCATAGTTTTGCTAGTCATTATAATAAAGTCTGTTCATTTAAATGTTATTTAAATATTTGTAATTTATCTATAACCTCTTTTTTATATATATTCTCTTTCTTATTTATTTTCCCACTAAATGCTTATTTATACCTAGTGGGTACTTTTGTGGAATTTTTATTCTGTTTGTATCCCAAAGTTGATAAATAAATAAATAAATAAATCAGATACGAAGTAAGTAAAAATAAAATAAACATAATTTCATGTCTCACGTGGCTATGGAAATAAAAATAGAACGAATTTTTCCGAAACGTAATTGCCAAATTATTTGAAGAGACTAAAAACGACTATTGACTGTTTTTTTGTTTTACCGATGACTATTCTTCTGCCTGTACGTATTATAATATAAGGTTAGTGTCAGGGATTGTACCTATTACCATAATTATTAGTGTATAAGAGGATATAACGTGGTATGCTGAAATTCTAAAATTCCAGGATTAGTTTATAATGAAGTTTATAACAAAATTATTTGTATATGCAATTTTAGGCAAACATTAGCTCACTTATGAAAACAGAATATATTATGTTTGTAACTGAATAATGTGATTAGCTAAAAACATATGTTTAGTTTGAATTTATTAGGTGTGTTTACGGTAAAATTTGTTGATAAATAGCTATTCGAAGTATAATAATATCAAAAAATTGCTTCAGTTTTAAAGATATCATGCTAAGATTTAAATTTTAAAACACAGAGTTTTCTTCACGCAATTTTAGAGACGTCTGTACTATTCAGATTTCTGCTAAAAAAACATATCTTTCAAGTCTAGCTTAAATGGCTCATGTTCGAAACACTACAAAACATTTCTCGTAACTTATTCATTTAGAAACTTTCTCGTATCTCCTCGGTAAAATTACTGTAGATGCGCTATTTTAAAAACGTCTTCCAACGTCATTGTACAATTCAATTCGACCAACAGTGAAAATCTGTTGTAGATATCTATACTTTTGTATTGAATTATAAAAATATAAAGTGAAATTTATTGGAAATAAAAGTCCAAACTCTCTGTGTATTGAATGCACTCGAATTCAGTTAGACAATCGTCCGTCTAGATACTCTAGATAGTATTTGTTAAAATAAAATTGAAAACATTAAAATACGAAACTTTTATATATCCCGATTTCATCTCTGATCATTTTAACTCATGCTTGATTGACTGGAATTCAGATTCAACATATTCAAATAACTTTAAATAATATTCACTAACTAATAGAGATCAATAAATGTAGGTTTAGCAAATAACGATATAAAACAAAGAGATATATTAATAATGTTTATGTATTTTCTCTAGCGTACTTATGCCCATATTGGAAACCGAATGCCTTCTACTTGTACATACTATCGAGGGTTGTAGTGCATTAATTAGTAATTAGTAAATCAACACTTTATTACAATAATAGTCAGATAGAAAAAAGTAAGTACATTTTAAATTAAAGTAATGAACAATTTTAACTTTATCGTCAGTCACATACACGGTGGTCCAAAATAGTCTTCCGATTTTTCTATGGCTGATAGCATATTAAAAAATACAGTAAGAAAGAAAATCAATTATATACATTACCCTCAATTGTTTCGGATTCACGCCATTATATATGGGTTCTTACCTGTAAGAAAGAATCTGTATTAGTAATGTAACAGTAACATATCAGCCAAATGCACAAACATAAAGAAGTAAATTGACCTATTTCACGATCGAAAGATTAATAAAAAGTGTCAATGCGAAAACTAGATTGGTATCACTAAAAGTAACTAAAAGTCATTCCACATGTTGACAAACAACTCCGATAACGAAAACAATGATATGATTATTATATTATGGGTTTTTCATGTTTATTTTAAGTTTGGGAATTAGACGAGTTGGTCAACATGTGGAGTGACTTTTTATTATTTTTAGTGATACCAATCTAGTTTTCGTCTTCACACTTTTTAATAATATTTGAAATCCTCTACCCCAAAAACCCATAAAACGATACCCCACATCGGTAGTGGGGTGGGGGGTGGTGATAGTGAGGGGTGGATGAAGTAAAAAAATATTTTGAGGTTTCTAGTTCCTGTACATACACTAAATCACAATTTTTTTCATCCCCTTTAATAAGGGGGTGGGGGTGGTAATGGGGGTGGCTAATGCCAAAATTTTTTTTGAGACCTTAGCTTCTCTTGTATATACTAAATACCAATTTTATGGACTCTTACCTGCTTGATTGACCTATTTACCCCAAATTTACCCCAATTTACCCCCCAATCCTTCGACAGAACAAGATGAAAATATAATCTAGTTCTAGATCTCGTTAAAGTACATATGTGTACCAAATTTCAAGTCAATATCTTAAACGGTTCCAGAGTAAACGTGCGCACAAAAAAAAGTTACAGACAGACAGACCGACAGACAGACAGACCGACAGACCGACAGACAGACAGAAATTTTTTTTTTCGCTCAAACTTAAAATCTCGACGTTTCATGACATTTTAAGCCTATTTGGACAATAAAAATTTTTAATAATTTTTTTGTCGTTACTATACTTCCACTTCACGTGGAAGTAAAATAATGATCTACTTGCATTTGGAGTTGAGATACGTTAGTTTTTACGTTTAGGTCACTTATAAATAAACAAATCGATGTTTCTTAGTGAAGTTTGGACCGACAATTCTCCAATGTCTATTACTTTGTCTCTGCTACTTAAAAATAATCCAAAGCTACAGTTGTTAAAAGATACTGTACAGAGGGTTGAAGTGATTTTGTTAGATCTGAAAAATCACCAAATATGTCTAAATGTTATACCGAACTTTAGTCGCTAGATAGCTCAGTGGGTAAGACAACTAGCACTTTTTATTCAGGATGCGGACGATTCAGGTTCAAATCCTGCTCGCGATTTTTTTTTTATTGTATCAGTCATATTGAAAGTTTTACAAAGCTGTATACCTGAACATAAGGGTAGTTATTCAAGTTAGATTGGTTTACCATTTTCGTGACAAAAATTAAAATAATGTGCATTACGTTCTCAAAGCCGCTTTATTCGATGTTATGTTAACAATTGTAGCTTTGGATTCTATTCAAATAGCAGAAACAAAATAATGAGCATTGGAGAATAACCAGCCTAAATTTCAAAAAGAAATATCGATTTGTTTATTTATAAGTGACCTAAACGTAAAGACTAACTTGTCAGCTCCAAATGCAAGTAGAGCATTAACTTTTTTTCAAAAGTTAGCTTTTTTAAACTACTTTCATTACTCTTCTACCGTTTTTGATTTTATACAAAAATCAGAGAGTTACTTGAATTTATTTATAACTAAAATTTCGAAAACTATAAACAATTGCAATAAAACGGGTTTAAATTTTGAAAAAAAAAATGTTTTTCTCCGTGATCTTAAAGTACTTATTTTGCAATGTCCAATTTTTTGAAAATAATAATAACAATTGGAATGAATTATAGTTTATGTACATTTATTGTACAACTCAAAACGAAAATTTTCTTTCTTTCAATTGTTTTCTATAGGACTTATAGATTTCGAGATATTCAAAGAAATTCGATGGAAAACATGGTCTAAAAAATTAAATTGTCTAAATAAACAATACGCCGACCTCGCAAAACTGAGCTGTGAACTTAAGTTGACTCCCTGAACACGTTAAAACAGAAAAACTGCCCTGACCAGATAATTCACATTAAAATCGTAATTTGACTCCACTAATATCATTGAATGGGAAAATTTCTTTTATTTTAACATCTCGGGGCGAAAAAATATTAACATTATGTCTCTTACTGAAGCCTTTAAAATCTCTGATAAACGTATATTTACAGACTATTTTCTCACTGAAACAAGAAACAATTGGTATTGAATTGTTCCTTAGGATTCTGGCAGAAATAAAAACATTTACGTTGCCAACTAGGACACTGAACAAAACACTAAATCGCAGGACCACTTAAAAACTGGAAGAAAAACATATAAAAGGTTACCGGTCTATGAAACGAAACAAAAAAGTGTTTACTTACTTCTTTCACATCTACGTCAATAAATAGTTTACTCTTTCCATGCAGTATCAGATCCCAGCCCTTTACCTACGTTAATTAATAAATGCTTTGGTAGATAGATCCTCGACTAAAAGCCTGTGTCCCGTTTTCATATCCTTTGATATGAGAGTGCTATTATAGTATTAAAAAAAGTTTATATCAGTATTGATTCATGAGACAAAGGAGTCTACTGATGGATGTGATTGCTTCTAATTATCTTACCAGCTGATGTCGCTGTGGGTTAAAAAATTACGATAATAATTTGTTATATACCGTCGTGTTTGTTACCTCAGCAATGCTAACAAAAAAATAATTTAATGACAAATACAACGAATTGCAGGGGCCTGCCGTTGGCAGTTTGACTATATTTGACATGCATAGACTATATGACCACAAAACTTAAACTTACTTACTTACTTAAAAAAAGGCCTTCAAGTTATCTTTAAAGCAATTTGTTAAACCTCTTTGCTCGTTAAGATCTATTAGTTTTATAGCTACTTAATTGCTGCATTATTCAAAACCACAATAAACTCATTCAGTTATATAGTGGATTTTAAATATTTTAAGTTTTGTGGTATAAATAAATAATAAATCTTTAGGTTTTATGGGAGTTTTAAAATATGGTCTTTAAGTACTCCTTATGATCAAGTAATAAAACTAATAACTTTTAAGCAGTCTTACCCTTAATATATGTTATCATAAATACTATTTGGTTTTAATGATAGGTTCCTTAAAACCTAATAGTTTTTTGGTAGCTTTATTAAGCTACGTTAAAACTTTTTGGATTTTATAAAGCACTTATAAATCCTTTGGTTCCCCCACTTACGCGTTTAAACTTTGAGAGAGGGGCATATAACGCATAGTAAACACCATTTTGTGATTATGGGTTTTAGGTTATGTTATCTAAGCTAAGTACATTTAGATTAGAGATTGTCAGAGACAAATCTTAAGGGTTTTAAAGAAGAGTAGTAAGGCTGGGTAAAGTCTTACAGGCTTTAAAATAGTAATAAAGTGGAGCAATTGGAATTTAACAAAACCTTTTGTTTTATAAAAATATTTCCTAAAGCCACAAACACTTAATAGGGTATTCTATTGAAATAAATGGTTTTATTAATTTTTCAGCCATGTTTTTTTCTGTTAACTATGGCAGACATTGTAACGGTTGAAATTTGACTTGTCCTGTCATCCCGTGTGCTATGTCCCTTTTCAATTTAAAGCTTTAATTTCAAGGACCTGAAATGGAAACAAACAGGCTAGGTTATGACAAGTTCAAATTAATAAACAATGAGTTTCAAAATAAATTTAGGCAAGGGTTCTTAAAATGTTTCTGGCTTTACCTTCAGCTTATTTGAGGTAATTTGGACAAGTATATAATTTAAATAACTTTAGTGTTAAATTGCAACTTTGTTTTGATATTGATTTGACATTTTAAAACAGGGATTTTTAAAATCTAAAGTAGCATGTTATAAGTTTTTTTGAACAAAAAACCTGAGAGGCAAAAAAAAAGGTAACCATTTTGAAATCTAGAATTTCCTGGCATTTCTCTCCTGATTTGTGAAGTGTTAGGACCTCATAAGAACTAGGGTGAGTTGGTTGCTACTGATTTTAATTTTCCTGCTAGATACTTACTGGAGAAACATTTAATTCCAGGTTCCTTTTCTACTCTCGAATTTAATTATTTCACCCATCTATAATTTTATGTCATTCAAATCAAGGCTAAGACAATTTTAAAATCCTCCCTGGTAGAGTCTTCTGGCATTGAGAGCCTGAGCTATCTAAGGATCCCGCTAGGCATTGTTTCATCCACTGCGTGGAAACATTGTAAGAACACATTAATATTGTGAGACGCCTCCACATGGAAAGTTACCTGGTCCAGTAAGAACTGTTCATAACCTGCCGTTGTTTCTGGGTCATGTCCAGCAGCTCAACCAAGAAGCGCAACCGAATAAAGTGCAAGTAGGATTAACTCGCTCGGCGAGACGACTGTAAGTCCATCTTTTTTATAATATCCGTCTCAGCCCAAGGGGCCCACCTAAGTTAACACAACAGTGAGAAGCACCAGCCCGCAGCGAAAACCTGTCAACTCGTTAAAAGTCTCTTATTTTCTGTCGGTGACTTATTTTTGTAAGACCTTGTAAACTCACTAAACAGCTGTTATTTGGGTATTAAATTTTTGTAGAAAACCTAAAACAAGACATAGTCTAGCTCTTATCAATGTTTAAGAATTGCACATTTATTTGACGTGCACTTTTGCATTTTTTTAAAACTTTGGGTAGTCACACACATTTAGCTTGTGCATTATTTCATGTTATATTATTTTATTATTATAACCTACCTGTTGTTCAAGTGGGCAATCGCCAAAATAGCATATAGCATTTCCAGATGAATTAAATTTATCATTTACCATTATTAATTTCAAATTTCAACTATTGTCATCGAGTTGTCAAATTTCTTAAAAGTAAGGTTGCTGTCAAACAGTAAATTCCTAATAGTAGGGACGCGTTCCGTATCTAATGTACGAAGACATTTAAATTTTCTTGGTAGGGCTGATGTAGCGATCACTTTAATTTTATTATCGTTCATTATTTATATTTACCTTTATGTGTTAATACTGCTCAGAATTTACTTAGTCATTGTTTGTCATTTATTTTGTACCACGTACATATATTTATTATTAAATTATTATTATGATTATTCCTTGTGTTTAAAATTATTTTGCTTGTTTTGTCACTCCCCTCCCTTGTCGATCCCTAGCGATCGGCTGGCGCCCGCAAAGAAAATAGCTCGTGCATTTTTGGTAACCAACAAACAAGAACCAACGAATAAGTACATCGCCAAAGCAAAATCTTCTTAAGCGAACCCACCCCCGGCTACGACTGTAAGAGCTGTCGCGCGTGGTTGCTATTTAAAATTTCTAATCTGAAAGTAAGCGCCACAAAATGGCGCCGCAACTATAGGGGCTGAAAATTAAATTGATTTTGCTTTAAAAAAAAATAATAGTTTTCCTGGTGTTGGGACATAATTAAAGTTTAGATAAAGCTTTTGCAAATTTGGTGTACTTATTTCAGCCGGTGTCTTTTATTGAGCTAATTTATTTTATCCCATTTCCTATCCTCGTCCTAGACAAGACAGACAAACTAATTTTCGGTAGAGCAGTATTATTTTAGTTTCGTTGATATACGACAGATGGCAAGACAAGTACGTATATTTGAATATTATAATGCATGAGTAGCATTTAAAACTTTTTTGGTGATTAACTATATATGTTTCATATTTATACGTCATTTTGAAAAGAAATTTTTGCGTACTGAATGTACAGGGTGGATATTTGAAAACGAATCAGGAGATTGTGTGTTGCATTGATTGTTGGTTGATATTTATACAGTGTGTACTTTAAACAGTTGTTTATTTTTTTAAATACGTAAATTAATATTCATTTGTATGCGATATTGTTTAAGTGTATACAGGGTGCGTATATTTACATTGTTTGTACTTTTACATTGTTGGTATTTTTATACGTACATTATTTAGGGTTGTGTACGAGAGGTGTTGTCGTATACTATAGGTGTACAGGTGTTAGTGAACTGCGTACATAGAATATATGTGGGGTATGCGATTTTGAGTTTCATATACAGAGGGTATATAGAAAAGTGAGAGATGTGCATACTTAGCATTCAAGTAGCTCAAATTATTTTTGTATTGTTAGTACGAGGTGTGTTATATATAAAATCTGTAACATTAAATTTGTGAATTTATACGAGCGTGATCAAAAGTGTCTACTTTTACAATAATACTTTATACAGGGGTTATAAAAAAAAAAAAAAAAAAAAAAAGTGTTTATTTCAAAATCTTGTTTCGCTTAGCGGTGTTTATAAAATTGTAAAGCTTTGCAGTGTCATATATACACGGTGTTTACAAAGTGAAACAGCGTTTATTTATCTATATACGTATAGGGGTGTCGATAAACGTGCCAAGTTATATAATTACTTACTAACAGTGTTGAGATACGTAATAATTTTTAAGTCATTGTGCCAGGTGGACTTACAAATTTTGCCAATTTTTAAATTTTTTATTACATTTACACGTGGGGTTATACTTACAACCGAGTTAGCTTTTGCCTTACTATATACAGGGTGTGAATAAGGGGCACTGTTATCCCATTGTTTAAGAACAAAGTGCGTTTTTGGGTGGTGACTGCGATAAATTACATTTGTCATCATGGCCGATTACAGTATGGATCCACTTCATCTGAGGACACATGAAATGAATTATGAGTTGAGAATTCGTGGAATTGCTACTACTAATGCGGACATGCCTCAAAAGAGGAGATTTTTGCGAAGGGAGTTACAAAAAGATATGGCTAGACCTGGGGTACACGTTTACGAGGTACCAAATTTTTCGTTTGACACTGAGAAGAAGGAACTAGATGAGAGCATCAAATCGGTCACAGCACTAGTAGATGATTTTGATGGTACAAATAAAGATGTCTTCGAGAGAATTCGGAGTAGACTGGTTCACATCGGTGGTAGAATAAGACGCATTCCAGAAAATATCGGTGAAGAAATTTGTGGTTACCGAGGAGATACCTTGATTATGGCTAGCACTTTGGAAGACGAACTAGAAGAAATTATGGAAAGACATAGACAGGGTGATGCGAACCATGCTCGCACTGCTACTCCTTCTAACGCCACAACCACTAGCAAGTCGTTTCCAGTTCACAAGTGGAACCTCACTTTTGATGGTACAACGACTAAGTGTTCTGTAAATTCATTCTTGGAACAAGTCGAAGAATTGAGCTTCGCTAGAAATGTTTCTGAAGATGAACTGTTTAGGGCAGCCATTGAATTATTTGAAGGTCCAGCAAAAGTGTGGTATCGTTCTGTACGATCAAAGATCAATTCTTGGAAGGAATTGGTGGCATGTCTGAGGAAAGACTTTTTGCCCAAAGACGCAGATGACGACCTCTGGGAAGTAATTCGTAACCGCAGACAAAAGAAGGATGAACGGGTGATTATTTACATTGCTGCTATGGAAAACCTGTTCAGTCGCTTGATTCTCAAGGCTACCAGGGCAGAAAAGCTCAAGGTGATTAGGAAAAACCTATTAGAGGAATTTCATGTCCACTTAGCACTCAAAGAAATTGGATCGGTGGAAGAACTTGGCGATATTTGTCGTGTCTTGGAGGACGCCGGTGTTGTTAAGCAACAGCCTTGCACTTCCAATACCGCCCGAAAAACTGTTTCGTCCTTGGAACCCGACTTGGCTTATCTACCTACACAGAGTTGGCAGCGTAGTGGGGGTACTACAAAACAGGTTAAGGCCGTTTCAGAACTGAGATGTTTCCAATGCAAGCAAACGGGCCATGTGAGACGTGATTGTGGAGCTGGTGTGCAGCGTGGCGCAAATCAGAATAGGCGAGTTCCTACCTGTCATGGATGTGGCAGAGAAGGTGTTATAAAACCCAACTGCACAAATTGCACAAAAAACGCAAGGGCAGGAGATGCACGGTAGACCGGCACTTCTCCTGTAAATCCCACAACAGCCGTCAGGTCTACAGAAAATCGAGTAAAAGTGATATGTTTACCGCAAATACTGTTACAGTGCGTAATTCATTGAATAGCCTTTATCTGGGAAAGACTTCTTTGACAGAATGGGAGGTTTGGAAAGAATTTGTCAAGAATTTTTACATCCAATCATCAAACTTTAGGGCTCCGGAAACTGCAAGCAGGGCCACGTTATCTGATGCTGGTGAGAGTCTCGCTGTAAAGACAGGTGCTGATGGTGTCAAGACTACCGAAGCAAACATGTTTTTGGTGCAGCGAAGGTATGACAATAGGCCTTATGTCTCGGTTAAAGTACTTGACAAGAAGGTGATAGCTCTTCTGGATACTGGAGCAAGTCATTCCGTTTTTGGTGGAAAAAGCCTGGATCTTCTTGACAAGGTTGGTTTGGAAATTTTGCACTATGGTGAACCCAATATTACTACAGCTGATGGTGTTTCTCAGAAAATTACTGGCTATGTCAACTTACCGGTACAAATTGGTGGTCATTTTAAAGTGCTTAAAGTGTTAATTGTGCCCTCTATATCACATGGCCTGATCTTGGGGAGTGATTTTTGTAAACTTTTTAATGTAATTTTGGATTATGGTAAAAATTCATATTTTATCGGTGGTGAAAGGGAGCAATTAATATGTTCAACTCAGGATTATGCGATCCATGAAGTCAACGAAGTTAATGCTGTACAATCAAGATCGGAGTTAACCGAACAACAGAACATTGAGTTGGAATCTGTTATAGATGAATTTAAGGATCTGTCGTGGTTGGCCGGTACGAAATTGGGCCGTACTAATGCTATTGTCCATAAGATTGATACAGGTGCCGCGGAACCAGTCAAGCAACGGCACCATAACATGTCGCCTTACATGTTGCAGCATCTGCATAGGGAATTGGATAACATGTTGAAACTAGGAGTGGTTCGTCCTTCGTCCAGTCCCTGGGCTTCTCCGGTACTTCTGGTGAAAAATCTAACGGAGAGATGCGATTTTGTTTTGACGGAAGGAAAATTAATAGCTTGACGAAAAAGGACGCTTATCCTCTTCCACGTGTGGACAATATTTTGAGTAAGCTCACGGGTGCTCGCTACCTGTCCAGCATTGATTTGAAGTGTGCTTATTGGCAAATTCCGTTGGAGGAGAGTTCGTGTGAGAAAACAGCATTTGTCATACCGTCACGAGGTTTATTTGAATTTGTAGTGATGCCCTTTGGTCTCAACAATGCTTCGCAAACTCAACAAAGATTGATGGATACCATACTAGGTTACTCGTTAGAGCCATATGTCTTCGTCTATTTGGACGATATCATCATCGCTACGCCCACGTTTGAAAAACACCTGGAAGTGCTTCGCGAAGTGATGAAGCGTTTGAAAACGGCACAGCTCACCATCAATCTAGAAAAGTGTGAGTTTTGTCTACCATCACTTCAATACTTAGGATTTTTATTAGATGGCGAAGGTCTCAGGACTGATCCTGACAAGGTTACTGCTATGTTGAATTACCCTCGTCCAGAGACTGTAACAGAATTGAAAAGATTTATTGGATTAGTTGGATGGTATCGTAGATTCTTACCTTTCTTTTCAAATTTGACGGCACCCATGACATCTCTTATGAAGGGGAAAAGAAAATCTCAGAAACTTGTGTGGTCTGATGAAGCTGACGAATCATTCAGGAAAATAAAAGAGTCCTTGGTATCGGCTCCTATTCTTGTTGCACCCAATTTTACCAAGATGTTCACGATACAGTGTGACGCTAGCGACTTAGGCGTAGGCTGCGTATTGACACAATTGAATGATCAAGGTCACGAAGTGGTGATAGCTTTTGCTAGTCGCACGCTTACACAGGCAGAGAGAAAGTACACAGTTACCGAAAAGGAACTAATTTCTCTTTTGTTCGGAACGGAAAAATTCCGATGTTATGTTGAAGGAACAACCTTCAAGGTCATCACTGACCATTATAGTCTGCTGTGGTTAAATCGCCTCAAGGACCCTTCCGGTCGACTTGCTCGGTGGGCGGTCAAACTACAACAGTATGACATGATCATTGAGCACCGTAAAGGTTCTCTGAATGTCGTTCCTGATGCACTCTCCAGAGCACCTGTGGCAGAGGTATCAGTTTTGTCATTAGTTGCTGAAGAATGTGTCAAGGACAAATGGTACCAAAAGATGGTTCTCAAGGTACGCTCCACACCTAACAAATACCCCAATTGGATGTTGAAGGATGATTTGTTGTATAAGCACATTTCCATTGAGAGGGAAGTGAATCTGAATGAGCCGGAGTGGAAAATAGTTGTTCCCAAGATGTATCGTAAAGATGTCTTACGAGAGTGCCATGATGATCCCACATCTGCTCATCTTGGAAAGTTTAAGACTGGCGCTAGGGTGAAAACTTTGTACTACTGGCCTAAAATGCGGACCTACATAAGTAATTATGTGAAGCACTGCCGAGTCTGTGCGGCGCAGAAGTCCAGTAATACTGCTCGACCTGGTTTCATGGGTCAACAAAAGCAAGTTTCTTACCCTTGGCAGGTAATATCAGTGGATATATGGGGACCTCTACCTAGGTCTACCCGTGGCTTCTCTTATTTGTTGGCCGTTTCTGACTATTTCTCTAAGTTTGTCTTGCTGCACCCCATGCGCCAAGCCAAGGCTAATAATATAGTGAAGTTTGTCGAGAATGAGGTTTTCTTAATGTTCGGAGCTCCTCAAGTTGTCACGTGTGACAATGGCACGCAATTTACTAGTAAGGAATTTAAGGCACTGTGTGAGAAGTATGGTGCGAGAATATGGTTCAATGCTAAGTACTGTGCTCAAGTCAATCAAGTAGAACGGGTGAATCGTGTGCTTGGTTCTGCTGTGCGTTCGTATATCGAGAATGATAACCACAAGAATTGGGATCTGGAGATTGCGAAGATTGGTTATGCACTCAGAACAGCAGTACATGAGTCAACTGGATTTAGTCCTACATATCTTAACTTCGGACGATACGTGCCTATTGATGGCAAATTTTATGGAAACCTGACTTCGGTCAATGATTATAATCTTAATCCCTTCGATCGAGAAAAGTATGCTGAGAGCATTGGACAGTTACCTCAGATTTTCACTGATGTACAAAAGGAATTGAAGAGGGCCTATGATAAGTGTGCTCACACTTATAATTTAAGGAAGCGTCCGACAGAAAAGTACGCTGTGGGAGAACGCGTATGGAAGAAAAACTATGTGTTGTCTAGTGCGGTGCAAAGTTTTGCGGCCAAATTAGCACCCAAAAACGTACTTTGTCGCGTGAAAAAAGTAATAAGTCCCCTAGTATATGAACTCGTAGATGATGCCGACAATAAAAACTTAGGAAAATGGCATGTAAAGGACTTAAAACCTTTCCTGGATGGTGTTGAAGAATCCTAGATTGCAAGTCGTATGAATGTGAACGGATGCTGATGTATGAGAGGGATTCTGTTTATTATTATAGTTTAAGTTACTGATTTAGACAATTTTTTTCTTGTCAAGGTGACGACCTTGGTTCCCGGATGTGACATTTAAGCGCTTACCGATTTTGACATTTAGCATAATTTTTTTGTATATATGTAGTCCATAATATGGGAATTTTTTTATTTAGGTGTGATTTTAGAAAAATATTTTATCTGAGAAAAATATTTTTCTGCCAGCAAAAGGGGGTGTGTAACGGTTGAAATTTGACTTGTCCTGTCATCCCGTGTGCTATGTCCCTTTTCAATTTAAAGCTTTAATTTCAAGGACCTGAAATGGAAACAAACAGGCTAGGTTATGACAAGTTCAAATTAATAAACAATGAGTTTCAAAATAAATTTAGGCAAGGGTTCTTAAAATGTTTCTGGCTTTACCTTCAGCTTATTTGAGGTAATTTGGACAAGTATATAATTTAAATAACTTTAGTGTTAAATTGCAACTTTGTTTTGATATTGATTTGACATTTTAAAACAGGGATTTTTAAAATCTAAAGTAGCATGTTATAAGTTTTTTTGAACAAAAAACCTGAGAGGCAAAAAAAAAGGTAACCATTTTGAAATCTAGAATTTCCTGGCATTTCTCTCCTGATTTGTGAAGTGTTAGGACCTCATAAGAACTAGGGTGAGTTGGTTGCTACTGATTTTAATTTTCCTGCTAGATACTTACTGGAGAAACATTTAATTCCAGGTTCCTTTTCTACTCTCGAATTTAATTATTTCACCCATCTATAATTTTATGTCATTCAAATCAAGGCTAAGACAATTTTAAAATCCTCCCTGGTAGAGTCTTCTGGCATTGAGAGCCTGAGCTATCTAAGGATCCCGCTAGGCATTGTTTCATCCACTGCGTGGAAACATTGTAAGAACACATTAATATTGTGAGACGCCTCCACATGGAAAGTTACCTGGTCCAGTAAGAACTGTTCATAACCTGCCGTTGTTTCTGGGTCATGTCCAGCAGCTCAACCAAGAAGCGCAACCGAATAAAGTGCAAGTAGGATTAACTCGCTCGGCGAGACGACTGTAAGTCCATCTTTTTTATAATATCCGTCTCAGCCCAAGGGGCCCACCTAAGTTAACACAACAGTGAGAAGCACCAGCCCGCAGCGAAAACCTGTCAACTCGTTAAAAGTCTCTTATTTTCTGTCGGTGACTTATTTTTGTAAGACCTTGTAAACTCACTAAACAGCTGTTATTTGGGTATTAAATTTTTGTAGAAAACCTAAAACAAGACATAGTCTAGCTCTTATCAATGTTTAAGAATTGCACATTTATTTGACGTGCACTTTTGCATTTTTTTAAAACTTTGGGTAGTCACACACATTTAGCTTGTGCATTATTTCATGTTATATTATTTTATTATTATAACCTACCTGTTGTTCAAGTGGGCAATCGCCAAAATAGCATATAGCATTTCCAGATGAATTAAATTTATCATTTACCATTATTAATTTCAAATTTCAACTATTGTCATCGAGTTGTCAAATTTCTTAAAAGTAAGGTTGCTGTCAAACAGTAAATTCCTAATAGTAGGGACGCGTTCCGTATCTAATGTACGAAGACATTTAAATTTTCTTGGTAGGGCTGATGTAGCGATCACTTTAATTTTATTATCGTTCATTATTTATATTTACCTTTATGTGTTAATACTGCTCAGAATTTACTTAGTCATTGTTTGTCATTTATTTTGTACCACGTACATATATTTATTATTAAATTATTATTATGATTATTCCTTGTGTTTAAAATTATTTTGCTTGTTTTGTCACTCCCCTCCCTTGTCGATCCCTAGCGATCGGCTGGCGCCCGCAAAGAAAATAGCTCGTGCATTTTTGGTAACCAACAAACAAGAACCAACGAATAAGTACATCGCCAAAGCAAAATCTTCTTAAGCGAACCCACCCCCGGCTACGACTGTAAGAGCTGTCGCGCGTGGTTGCTATTTAAAATTTCTAATCTGAAAGTAAGCGCCACAACATGTTTGAACAAAGTTGGGGCAACAGTGTTTAGTTATATTTTTCTTATTCTTACTGTTTACATTTAGCCTACAACTATCTAAAATGTGTTAATATGTCATATAAACCCATAAAAAGCCCAAAATCAAACTGTAAATAATAATTAATAAGCTGACAAAAGAAAGGCGCGTGATTTTTTAAAAGTTTTTTGATATACTTTATCAATAAAGCGGTCTGCGTTGACAATTTTTTGATACTAGATTGTTTATTAATATCAAATTTTAATTTTTACAATTAATTATTTTTTATTTATTTGATTTTATCATGGTTAGAGAATATTATTTAGGTATTATGCAAATCACAACTTACAGACTTTTATTATGAAAATACCTACTTTCTGTATATTGTTGCCCTAATCTGGGCACGCTAATATACTAGTTAGGTAAATACTTTAAGATACTCATTATTGGAGAATCAATCAAAACAACTACTCTTCTAGCTAATACTGACGAAGTATTGAATTACATGATAGGATTCTTAGCATTTAAAAGAAAAAAATATGTTGAAAATACTTAAATCATTTATTCAAATTTAGTCATTCACACTTTTTTATTTAATATGAAATTATCTACTTTCTGTATATTGGTGCCTTAATCGAGTCACGCTAATATACTACTGAGGAAAACACTTTAAAACACTCATTATTGGAAAACCAATCAAAACTACTACTCTTTTAGCAAATACTGACGAAGTATTAAATTACATGATAGGAGTCCTGGCATTTTAAGGCAAAAAAAATATATTGAAAATACTTAAATTATTTATCGAAATTCAATAATTGTTGTGAATGATTGAAAACCCTAAAATATATAGGGTCTTCCATTTAAAATAAGCAAGTTGATATCGACTTCCGGTATAACCAGAAGTGCCAGATGCCTGTAATTATTTTAGTTGGATTGGCCACACTGCCATTAGTAGCACCCTATATCGATCGATGCAGTTCCTGGTGAGACACCCTGTATACTCAAGTCAATTTACAACTCCATAGGTATGAAAATGGCAACTTTTCCAGTAAGGATAAAATGACGGCTTCCCAAATCAACTTGGATGAATAGTTAGCAACTGTTCCTAGTAAAATAGGCATAATAAAATGTGAAGGATCCCAATAATTGTGAGATAGACACAAGTATACCATCTTCAAATTCAATTTGACCCAAATTGCTGGTGGTCTAGAATATACCCTGTGTTAATTTAAGCGAAAAATGCTGGAAAGAAAATATCGGAGAACAAAAAGTTAATTTCTAAAGTAACGCTGATTAATTCTATACCTTTTATGAAGATTAATGATACAAATAAAAATGAGAGTAATCGAGAACAACATACGGGAAATAAAAATGCGGATCCATAAAGGGAATTGATAATTATCATGGAATCGCACTGATATTTCGAAAAATATTTCTGTGTAGTAGGGCTAATAAAGTTTTATTCGAACGTAAAGCTACAGCGTCCATTATGTATTTGTAACAGTAATGCTCAATTTCCATCAATGTTTTAGTTTATTTTGGTCATGTAAATTTTTATGTCTGCTCTATTATTAAAATTTCTTCTATGGGTACTCCATCACGAAATATGTAATTGTTAGTTTCATATGTGTGCAATATTGTATATAAATTATTTGTTATAATATGGCATCCAAGTGTATGTCTGCCCCAATAATACCCACAAAAATTATTTATTTATAACGGAATAAAACAAATCAGTCGAGGAAAGCGATTAGTGAAATCAACAAACGGGGAGGTTATTAAACCACAGATTAAATTCTTAAATGGTATTAGAAATCGTTTACCATTCATACCTAAGCAATTTTCAAACCAATATAGTAACCCTCGCACAGTAAATATGTAACTATTGGTTACGTGCCCTACATCTGATCTCTGCTTTGATATACACGTTTGAATTTCTTCTATTAATCTCTTTACTGCTTGGTTGATTAGTTTATTGCCTTGTTATTCAAGTTTCATTTCAAAAATATGACATTTTAAAACTTTTTGGTTTTCACGTAAAGTGATTTTTTGGGAAAAATGTAAATGATATTATAGCTGTGAAAAGGAAATTCAATGGAAACGTTATGTTATTGAGAAATAAAAATTGTATTGCCCGTACCACTGAGTGTGTGCTTTATTCTTACTCACCGTGTCAGCGCACAACTTCGATGAAAAAATTTTTTTATTTGGTTAATTTTGCTAGAAATCGATTTTAATTATAGCTTTCTCAAAAAGGAATATTCTACTCTAAATAATACTTTTATAGATTGATTTGAACATTTAAGTTCTAAAAATGCCGACCGATTTATTGAAGCTTTTATATAAATGTTGTATATTCTATAGGATACATCTCGCAGTATTTGATAAATAATATTAGTTTTCTCGATGAAAATCATATCCGACAGTCGGATATAATATTATTGTGAAAAATTATAAATATAAAAAAAAATTAAGAAGCCTTTTTTTTATTGAAATTTTTAATAACTTTCTGTTTAAAAACAATAAGACTCTTCCTCTAGCTAACACTAACAAACTGTCAAATTTTCAATGCAATCGAACTTTTCTCTCTTAAGTTATCATAACATTGATGACTTAAGAGAGAAAAGTTGCATGCTTACAAGAAACGTGACGGACGGATAGACGAATAGACGGACGAACAGACAGACGTCTGCTACGGATAATTATATTTTTAGAAACAGTCTAGGAGACTGGAGACAACGTGATCTACCATGATATGCGGAAAATGAAATGGTGTACTAGTCTTCAATGTGGTTTTGAGGTAATTTATTATATTAAATTATTAGTAAATTTGCGAAGATACACTACTGTTGTCGACAAGGTCAGTAATAGGTCGACGAACTTACCTGTGAAAGACCGTATTGGAGATGTTTACATTTCCTTAATTGGCATAAAAAGTGAAGTCGGCAAGTGCGATCAAAGTGCCGCGTTTTTTGCTTTCGATCGAACAATCAGGACACCGGCGTGTTATTGACTGGTTTAAGTAAATATCTCTTATATCTACTTGTTTTTGCAGAGTTCACTTGCATAGGGTCAATGTCTTTTCGATTTACTTCGCTATTTTTGTAGTGTGATTGGATTAAAACCAAAAAGTCACTTCTACCCTCTCCAGATTTGCTGTCAATAGTGTCAGTCCCAAGTCTGATAAAGTGATATGGTTGGACCGCGTTACGTCAGATTGATTAAAATCATTGGCGGCGCGTAAGGTAATTTTTTGGTAATTTTTCATTTTTTTAACTCCTTTCGGTAGGGACAACCTACTGTTAAATTTTCCGCATGTCATGGTAGATCACGTTGTATATTGCCGTTATGTTTTAGCAAATATTTTTCTGAGTATTTTATCTTATGTGTCAAATACTTTGTTATGTTAAAAAGGATAATTTCTCGGTCATCACTCGCTAAATGTGTAATTTTTCTATCCTTTTTGGCATAATAATCGGTATTTGAATGTTCGGGGGTTTTGGGGTGGTTGGGCACATTCCAATTTCGGCCATAATTGATGGCGCCAGTGCTGCCAATTGCACGGAGAAAAAATGTTGGCATATATCGAATTTTGATCGCTAAGATACCCTCTTCAACTAGCACCAGGATCCAAAGTGTTATACTCTGTTCCACAATTGGATATTTTCTGGGGCGACTAGCGCCAAAACGGAGAGGGGGGGAGGTCTGACTTACATAAGATAAAATACTTGCTAAAACATAACAGCAATGCCAACATGTTATATCCCAGGCCCCATATACCCAACAGTACATCTGGCTTACATTGCAGAGACAATCAGGCCTATGATGGAACGTTTACGTTATTCAACATACACTGTTATGTTGAGCGCTTACCAGAGAATACATGAAAGTGAGAGAGACAGATGACGATAACCTAGGCGTTATGGCTAACGTAAACGTTCCATCATAGGCCTGAATATACTCATAAGTTGTAAATATTTTTTAAAATGTTTTGTGCTTTCCAATTCCAATGCAATTTAAAAAAAATAAATATTAATGGGTAACAATCTACAAACATTTACAAAGTTATTACTGACAAATATATCTAAAGACCATCGAAAATGTGAAAAATATAATTTTTAAAAGTGAAACATACTTACAGTAGTATCCTGTAGTAGTATATACGAAGTATTCTAATTTTACCCCTGCGCCGAAAATTAATGGATTCTGTTTGTTGACTTTGACGGAGTTCAGCTTTTGTTTTTATTTCGAATATGAAGTACAACAATAATTACGAAGGGTTCATAAAGGCGAGAAGTTATTTTAAAGTTTAGCAGCACCCTTTAAAAGTTTGTTTTATGGCCAGAAAATCACCAAGAAAGTATCCAGAAATTTTATCAAATATTTTAACCAATATAATTAGTTTAATATCTAAAAGTTTTCATGACTAAGAAACCTCAATTACACATTTTCCCATCGCGCTTAACAAAAATTACTGCCCAGTTATGTTAAAACATAACTTACCATTGAATTTCAAGAAATGATGAAAGAAAAATCCGACACAACATCCGGCAACTTGACTTGAGATTTGATTTGGTAACAAATTCAATGTAAAATAAAAAAAGCATTATTTAAATACGTATTTCAATGTTCAAAACAGGGACAGTCAGCGTTTCACGACATTGTGACCTAAGGGGAAAAATAATATAAATTTCCAAATCAATAAGTTTACATTGGCACTGTATGCTTGTAATAACGGACATAAGGTGAACTGGAAACTGGCAGAAGTCGTGTAGAGACACTTCGCTAAAAGGAACTTAAAGAAAAGTGCAACCTGCTAAAAGCAGATGCCTCACTCACAGTTCAAGAATCTGAAATTTGGTTTCTGCTTTATAATAAGTAGGGAATCATCACAACGTATAAACACAAATTCGGGATTTGACAATTAACTGTGGAGCTGCAACTTTTCTGTGAAAAAACTAAAAATAGAGTATGTCACTGTGCTGCTTTATATTCAGTATTATCGATAATAATAATTTATTTTTTTTTTATCTATTTATTTAACCTCGGCCTATTTCCGCTGCCAGGGCCTATCACCGACGCCAGAAGACGAGCTACCCCCAACCTGAAAATGTTGCCGAACCTCTTCTCGTAAAAAAAGAGTAGGGATCTTTTACTTGCCTAACATTTAATAGACAAGGGGCCGCCTGCTTTACATCCCCTCCGAAGGATGATATATCCACTACGTAATCCTCGTCTTGAAATTATATAGCTTCCGCGTATACACTGATATACAAGCCGCTAGAAGGTGGGACGAGATCGCCAGTACTAACCGCGCTGCACGTTGCTTCACTGGAGTATCGAGACATACACGGTAAAGATGCATCTACGCTCGCCCCAATAATAATGATAATAAACTTTATTTTGCTTTTATGACAATATGATACAATATTGTATAGGAATAGTCAGACTTAATATCTAATAGAGAAAAGAGAGAAAACAAGTAAATCATAGAGCACTTTACATATTAAAATATTCTTATGCGTAGAAGGTTTTGCTAATTAAATTATATTATGTATTACTGTTAAATTATGAATGACTATATACAATTACTGTATATGAAATGGTCAATAAAAATATTATTATTATATTATTATTATTATTAATTAGAAATACTTTAAGTTTCTTTATAAATAGTAAAAGTTTATTGCAATGCTTTATTTTCACAGGAAGGTGATTAAAAACTCTAGGTCCTAGACAACTGGGTGAATTTACAGAGACATTTAATTTACTGAAGGGCACAGAAAGATCGTGTTTTTGCCAGGTATTTACATTATGTACATGATCGTTACAAACAAATTTGCTCTTGTTTTTAAAGACAAATAAACATAGTTCAAAAATGAAAGTTGACGGAAGTGTTAATATGTTATAGTCCTTCAATGTATTTTTACACGTCTCTCTTGTGGATAAGCATACCATACATCTTATCACATGCTTTTGGGCTAAAAATACATTATTTGATAGAGTGGAAATCCCTCAAAAACAAACACAATATCTTAACCGAGAATCAACCTCAGCAAAATATAAATTCCTTAGTTGAGCCATGTTTCGAACATTTTTTAAATTTTTGAACTGATAAACTACTGTATGTAATTTGGCTATCAGTAATTCACAATGGCTTTTCCAGTTTAAGCAATTCTCAATATTTATACCTAAAAATTTTCCATTGGATGTCCTTGTTGATTATTGACGTATTTTCAAGTTGAATATTTGGATACTCACTTTTCTTTTGTCTATTGTGAAACACTAATGCCTGTGTTTTCTCAACATTAAAATAAAATGAATTTTTACTAAATCAAATACTAAGGTTTTTCAATAAAATATCACATTTCATCTCTAAAATATCAACATTTTTACCTAATACTATAATAGAGGTGTCATCTGCGTAAAAAATAAAATCTGTTAAAGTAGTCAAACCATCCAGATCATTAATATATAATAAGAATAATATGGGACCTAATACCGACCCTTGTGACACGCCCATATTAATTTCTACAGATGCCGAGTTAACAGAATCAATTGTATTGAGTGTAATATTGGTAACTGATACATATGTTATTATGTTTTCATAAAACGATTGCATTGCACTATGCGTTGATTTATTATTTAAGAATCCGATACGAATAGTAACCTTTTTAGAGTTGATACGGTATATCTGAGTGAGAGCAGTTACTTCTCTTAATAACTGAGATATAAAAAAAAACTTTTACTTATACTCAAGATAATGTAACCAAAATACTAACATTTAAAAATTATATAATAAGAAACAAAACAAAAACTATTATAAAAAATCGGCTGAACAAGCCGTTACTCTGTGGTAGTTAATCATTTTGCACAAAAAAAAATAAAACACTCTACTCTGTTTTCTACCACTGTATATTCACAAAAATCTAGGACTGCAGTTTTAACTCACAAAGTCATTGTCAAACAGTGAATCAAACTATATAGTTTGATTCACTGTTTGACAACAGAGTTTACAATGGTAAAAAACAGAATAGTGTGTTTTATTTATTTGTACAAAAAATATTATTTTACTAGGCATTATCGTATTATAAATAATAATTTTGGTATAGTAAATTTAACAAGCAAACAAGCACTTACACTCATGACTGGCAAGTACTTCATGAGATTTTACACGTTCGTTTATTATTACTAAAATATTGTATGGTATCATTATTCTCTCTTTTATGAATAAACGTTATTATTATTATTATTATTATTATTATTATTATAGACTTAGCAAGTGGTACACTTTCTTAGCCATAGCTGGAAACTACTTTTTATTGTGATCTCCACGAAGTCTATTATTGTTAGGCACACACTGTAAGTTTTCAAGGATTCAACAATCCAAGTGCGTGGAACTCTATCAAACTCCTTTTTGTAGTCTACCCAAGCCTTGCAGAGATTTTGTACCGCTTCTTTGAAATCGACGTGATGGTCTTACTCACTAGCAGCTGATCCTTACTACCTTTGGAAGCCTTTCTACAACCTCTCTGTTCTTCTGGGAGTATCTGGTACATTAACAGGTGGTTGTAGATTTTAGATGCTAGTGCTTCGGTGATGATTCTGTATATCGTTGGTAGATAAGTTATTGGCCGGTAGTTTTTAGGATCATTAGCATCCCTGCCTTTATAGAGCAAGAAAATGCTTCCTGCAGTTAGCCATTCAGGAGTTTCCTATGATCTTATTGACAGCTCTTGTTAAGCTCTCATGCAGAGCACTGGGGTGTTTCAACCAGAAGTTCTGTACTCTGTCCGATCTAGGTGCTTTCCAATTATGCGTCTGCTGAATTATCTCTACAACTTCTACTCTTAAGTCTGATCATGCATTGGGTTCACTCCTTTGCCCTCCAGAATTCCGCGCCAAAAGTCCTCGACGTGTTGCTGTGAAGGTGGTGTCCCTACTTCAGTCTGTTGGCCGTTCCTTTGGCGATAGAATTTCTTGGCACCTCCTAAAAGAGGGCTGTTGGTAGTGAGTACTTCTTTTGGTATATTTTCCAACCTCTGTGCTTTTGCATGTAGTTTCATCTTCCGGTTCTGCTCCACCAAGTTCACTTCATTGGATCTGTATTTTTTTAGTACACTTTCTGCCTTATTGAGTACCTGGTGCGTAGATAGGTACTCTCTTTTTATATCCCTAGAGAATCGCTATTTCTCTCCTGTACGATTCTTGCGTGTCCTTAATCCTCTTCTTTCTGTAAGGTTTTCCATGAGGTTTTTGTGAGTTTAACGTTTCTTCAGTTTCTTTTATTATTGTTATTATTATTTACAAAGTATTGTGTATCATTCTCATCTGCGTTGTATCATATTAGTTATTTTCCTACGTATAGAAACGACATTGTACAGGTTATTATTTTATGACATTGTTTCTGGCAATATTAAATCAAGTTGTATTTTTAAAATGAATATTTTATGATATTAAATACATAACTCGTTACATTTAAAAATGTTCCGCTGAAACATTCATTTTACCGAAGAATTCGATATGAAAATATCACAATTGAGTGAACTGCGGAAGTCTAGTTTATGAATTGCATTTTTCCAGCATAATAAAGTGTATGTGAATATGTACAAGCGGATATAGGTACGGGAATATATTCGTATAGAAAATTACTGCAACGGTATGCCGAAAACTTAATCAAAATATAAAATATGGAGTGCAACACAGCCAAATGATTTCCCTTATACAGAATGTAGAAATACCTTAACATCTTTAGAAAAAAGAACATCAAATCCATCCGAGAACTTATATACACTTTTTCACAATAAATCAGCATGGCCTAACCGCGCATTTTACGAATACTTTTCTACTTTATGTATGGAAACTCACTTATTTCGCGACTTTTAGATGATTAAATTCAATATTGGTCATTATGCGAGCATAAGAGTAATTGCTAGGTGGACATAATTAAAAAAATAACATATCTACTGTCCAGTTTTAATTATTCCTGGCTGATGCCAACATGGTTGCCGAAAATACTTCGAGAGATAGTGTAGTGTTAAATGTTTTAATGTTTGTGGAAATTGCATGGCATTCTTTCTAAATGATGGAAATTGTGTGATGATCATTATCGACATACCTAAAAAGTTTTCGATTTTGTTGTTGTTTTTGAGTAAACCATTTACTGACAAACAAAGGGATGCTTGAGCTGTTTACTTTGAAGTACTGCGAAGGGAATTTTTGTTTATTTCATATCGTATCTACTCAGCTATAAAATTCCCATTTGATTGATACATAAATATTTACAGCAAAATTTCTTCCAGACAGTTGAAATTCCAGTAAAAAGAATATTTTGGATTGAGGTCGCTGAACTATTTCAAAGGAAGACCAATATTAATAATTGTCTTAAAATATTACAAAGAACCTCATAAAAGCCACATAACCTTATATTCGTAAAATAAGTAATGTTAGACACCGTTTAACGCTCTATCTGATGAAAATAACATAAAAGTAACATATGCAGAAAGAAGACCCATAAAAAGCGCAATAAAAATGGAATAAACGGAAAGGAGAGATTGTACGCTCTTGAAAAAATTCAGCAAATTTTTAAAATTATCTTTGTGATTTATATTACGAAAGGCAATATTTAACTTTAACAAACCATTCCACGATGTCGCGTAATGTTAGCTGGCGAATTAAAATCATATCGAAGGTATGATCGGTACAACGCGGGTATTATGCGATTGAATATGAAATATACCAAACTGATTCTGAATTATTTATAAATTTGTGGCAATAGCATATTAAAACCCTTGATAGTTTAGTGTATGACATCCGATCAGTTCTAAGAATTTTGCAAAATTACATAACGTCTATACGCGAAGGAAATCCGAAGAAATTTGGAGGAAATGTCAGGAAATTCTTTTTTTTTCGGATTTTTCCCCCCGCTCTTCAAAAAAAATTTTTATCAAAGAGGAAATCTGTCTAATCTTCGTCTTCCTCATATACAAAATTTTGGGTGCGGTTACGTCTATACGACATTCAGATTTTTAAAATTTTTGTTAATTTTTACTCTTTAATTTTCTAAAGACTAACCCCTACAAAATATTTACTATTATATCAAAGAGAACATGTTGATATTTTATTAAAATTTATATGTCTATATATATTTTTAAAAGTCTAAGTATATCGCATTAATAAATTAATATTCAACATTTTATATTTTAAATAGAGGCTTGTCGTTTACATTATATGGAATTGTTTATAAAACCTTTTTTCTTCAAGTTCCACTCTTGTATCTGTTCTCTTGAGTTATGATGTCTCCGTAGGCTTCCTAATTCCTAAAAAATTCTAATAGGCGCAAACTACTGTGTGTTGTGTGCACAAAAGTATGTTCATTTCGTATGTATACTACCTCTTTACAAAGGTATAAGGCACATATGCTACAAGTTTTAGAATTTTCTGAAAAGTAAACAACGCTAGCACTTGCCGGATGACCTCAGCAATACAGAAATCTCGCTCCACCCTCTAGCCAATTGTATATTCAAGTATGCGCAGAAGATATGCAATTTAAGGCGAGCATTGCGTATTGTATACACCATAATTCGGAAGGCATGTAAAGCAATGGTCCCTTATCTAATAGGCAAATACAAAATTTTTCCTTCTCTTACGAGCAAAGGGTCGGAAAAATTTCCAGGTTGGAAGCAGATCGTCTTCTGGTGTCGGGAATCGGCCTCAGTTGCAGAAATAGGTTTACGTTAAATAAATGATTTGAAAAAAAATAATAAATGTTAAAGTGTGGGATAACTAGTATTTAATATTATTAACTTGCTGCAAGTCTGTCTGTTATGTTTATTAAAATATGACATACAGAATGTAGCCGGAATATCAGAAAGTCTATTTACGTAATTTGCCACATGTAAATGTGCAAATGGCGTTAAATTTTCTAGCAAGCAACACGAACCTAAATTTAGGTGTTTAAGTAATATTAATTACGCTCATTAAAAAAATTGAATTACAATTTGCTTATTTATCATCTATTTGTATAAAAATTCAAAGAATATAGACACCATTTATTGGTTGCTGCAGATTGATTATAGCGTATGTCATTTCCATTTCACTGGCAAGTTTTTGAACCATTTCTGTGCTGATTACCGCATCGGGACCTAAAAGTTAAAAATTTCAAATAGGTTTTATTTCATTCTATATGTCATTGTATTCTAATACTAGAAATGCATTTAGTAAGAAATACATGGTGGACGTAGGTGATATTTCTCTAACATTCCTTCAAGCTGCTGCAAACCACTTTTTTCTGCTTCTCCGAGCTATCGGAACAGTTTTGATGAGGTTTTAGTGGAAGTATTAGTACATTTTGGTATAGAACACCACTTTCTTGCTGGCATTTTGCTTCATGCACTAACCGTCTAATTTTACCGCATATACAGCTAGCTTCTTAGTAGGTGACGTCACGCGGCTTAGCCTCGCGCACAGGTATGTTTTGTAGCCTCGCATCGGTTTTCTTGTCAATTTCAATTTTTATCTCAAATTAGGCACAGCTGTTTTTTATTGCAAATACAGTCGATTTCAATCGAAACAAAAAAAGTCGAAACTGCCTATTTGATGACATTCAGAATGCCATCTTACTGATTATCGATCGTTGTACGAAATTTGATCCTCCTGACATGCAGAGTTAGGAGACGTTGCAAAATTCCAATGCATAGTTTCCGCCCTCTGCAATGGACGTAAGAGAAACGCATTAAAATATCTAGGTGCGCTTTTTGATGAGGTTTCTAAAAAGATTATATTTTTTAAATTAAAATTAATTTAACGAAAATCGTAATAACTGAAAAGAATATACTGTTACAATATATAAAACACATATTCATATTAAACTTTTCGCATTATTTACAGAATTTTTAAGTACAAATGCCACGATGTAAATGTAAAATGGATGCGAAATTCACATAATCAAAGGCATATTTTGTTTAAACACTATTAGACATTCTATAAATGCAAAGCATGGTTTTGATAATCAGCTTATGAGAAAATGTATAATCGGTAGAAACAGATTTTTACTGGAGTTTCTGAACAGATTACAATATTTTAATTTAAATTCATTTAAATTTACTATTTTGTAAGCATCAATTGACTCCGAGTCTATTCAGTTTCATAAACTTTGGTTTTATTACTCATTTAATAAATTTCAATGAATATAGGGGTAAAAATGCTCCTTTTGGAAGGTTACTATAATTTTTAACTGAAACTAAAGCGAAGTATAAATTAGTTAAAATACCACTTTAAATTAATTAAGTGTTTCTTTGCTGAACCCCAACTGTAAACATACTTCCTCAATGAAGTTTTTCAGATTAAACACTTATCTTTGCATATCTACATTGCTTAAAACATTAAATTATTTATTCAAAATTTAAGTAGAAAAATCAAACAATCAAATAAAATACTATGCGGTTTTATTTGAAAAATATTCACAGAGCTCTTGTTATTGCTAAAAATAAAACGTATTAACAAGGATCAACGTTGTAGGTATACGAATATTCAGTATCGCTTCAATGAAACTGTATTTTAAGAGAACCATAAAATAATGGCCGCAGTATTAGAATATGATATGAACTTCGAAGTGCGTTTGGGGAAATCATGGACAAAAGTAACATACTGAAAAGTTATATTCAATTTGGAGAATGCCCAACGAAAGAAAGTTTTTTACATATATAAAGTTATTTGTATAGAATTTAAGTAGAGGTTTCTCCCAAACGTAAAATCATATTCCCATACCATTCCTCGATCTGTCTAAATTACTTAAGAAGCTTAATTACATGTAAATTTGCTATTTTGAAATCGCCACACAGAAACAAGGCTCGGGAGATTTATCTCTGCGCCAGAGACGGCTCTCATATAGACATAATATTATACTGTAAATACCTACTGAAACATTTAGAGAAACGACGGAATAGTGAAATATTCATCACTGCCAGCTACAATGTATTTTTGGTGATAAATTTAACCTAAAAACGATAATGATTCTTACAAAAACATGTAATGCATATCTAGCAAATAAAAAAACAATTTTGAATCAAACACATTCCTTCCTGTTCTGGTAGTGGGGGTGGATGAAGTAAAAAAAAATTTGAAGTCTTTGGTTCTTGTACACACACTAAATCACAATTTTATTTTTTTCACCCCCTTTAATAATGGGGAGGGAGTGGTAATGGGGATGGCTAATGCCAAAAAATTTTTTTAGAGCCTAGCTTCTCTTATATAAACTAAATATCAATTTTACGGACTCGTAGTAGCTTGATTTCCCTATTTACCCCAATTTACCGCCCATGCCTTCCACGGAATAAGATCAAAATATAATCTAGTTCCACATCTCGTTAACAAACATACGTGTACATTTCAAGTTAACATCTTAAACGGTTCCAGAGTAATCGTGCGCACAAAAAAGTTACAGAGAGACCGACAGATAGAACATTTTTTTTCGCTCAACCTTAAAATCTCTACGTCTCATTCTAAGCCTATTTGAAGAATAAAATTTTTTTTAAAAGTTTTTGGCGTTACTGTACTTCCACTGGATGTGGAAGTAATACGTAACCTACTTTTATCGGAAATCTACTATATTGGTGAAACGTAATGACCTAGAAGACTTGATTCTATTACAATTGCAGTGTTGAAAGCATTCGACCCTGACCGAGTGTCAACATTAAGAGGTCTACAGATGATACAACTTGCTGGAGTCAACATTGTTGCCATTCTTTGAACTCATTCGTAAAAGTGAGCTGGTCTGCTGGTATTCCAGCAATCTTCAAAGCGTACCGACAAAGTTGGATGCACCAAGTTGGATTGTCTGTACAGTGTACGGCGGTACTTTTATATGTTTTTTTTTACTAATGCGATTTTATTATCTCCTTTAATTAGGCTACGCCGCCAAAATTGTGAAACATTGCTTTGACAAAATTTCTTTTACTATACCTACACTGTGGCAATTCTGGACATTTACGTCAACATTTAATAAAGATAAAGTGTAGACTATGCGAGATCGCAGTTACGCAGTTTCGCAATTGCCCAGTACAAACTTAGCCATAAATGTGTATGTATCTAAGAAACTAGCGTGAATTATACAGAGTGGACTGTATACAAAAATGTCTCATGCTTTTCATGTACTTTTATATTCGTTATAATATATCGTTATAGGTTGTGAAAAGTTACATATGTGTGTTACTTTATGGTAGTGAAACTTTGGATATTACGGAATTCCCTAAAAAAAGTACAAGGAAAGACGTATTGTGTCATACTTGCATAAAAATATTTCCGCGATGACCTAGAGCCAACCCTGATTTTGACGTCACAGAGATAAATCTCCCGAGCCCTGCACATAAAACATATAAAGTTTTTAAGCGGTGAGTCATTCATAAAACTTAATGAGTAGAAGTGCTTGACTAATATTTTGCTCGAATACGGCTTGATTTACTTTTACGTGGTGCCACTGAGATTAAGTACACAGCCTATAATTTTCATTTTTATTGTTCTTCTTAATAATACTTTCTAACAGCCATTTAAGATAAAACTGATATATGATCTAATGTATGTAAAGTTCGTTCGATTCTGATAGACACAGTGTTATTTTGCAGTTTCGATATCTTGTACATCCTCGTATTTTCTTTTGGATAACTACTGACCACGCTGTATATTTTTCTATTCATTTAACAGTGAATATGGTTTCCTTCTTTGTCAATTGACTACTTTTTTAGGATGACCACTCTATATATTTTCACTAAAAGTATGACAGGTTTCTTCCATGGTAATTTTGTTAGCTACATGGTAAATATTATTCTCCTGTCGGTCTCGTCTCACATTTATTTTTTTAGAGTGTATACTCTGTAACTTTTTAAATAAGAGTATATCCTATTTCTTGGTTGGTGTAGTAAAACGAAAAAAATAAGTTATGTTGAATTAATTGTCTTAAAAGCTTGTCGCTGTGAATAGAAAAAAAAAAATTTACTTACTTAGGTACTTACAATCTCTGCCAAACAAAAAACCGCTGCCCAAGGAATCACTACTTCCACATCCAGATTTTCTATACAAGTCACTTACAACGAAAAAGTTTTGTATGTGGAAATAATTGTTTATGGAACTTTAATAATATAATACTTGAAATCCTCTACCCCAGAAACCGATAAAACAATACCCCACATTGGCAGTGAGGTGGGGGTGGTGATAGGGGGGTGGTAGTGGGGGTGGATGAAGTAAAAAAATATTTTGAGGTTTCTGGTTCTTGTATACACACTAAATCACAATTTTTTTCATCCCCTTTAATAATGGGGTGGGGGTGGTAATGGGGGTGGCTAATGCCAACATTTTTTTTTAGACCTTAGCTTCTTTTGTATATACTAAATACCAATTTTATGTACTCTTACCTGCTTGACTTACCTATTTACCCCAAATTTACCCCAATTTACTCCCCAAACCTTCGACGGAACAAGATGAAAATATAGTCTAGTTCCAGATCTCGTTAAAGTACATACGTGTACGAGCGAAAAAAAATGTCTGTCTCTCGGTCTGTCTGTAACTTTTATTGTGCGCACGTTTAAGATATTGACTTGAAATTTGGTACACATATGCACTTTAACGAAATCTGGAACTAGATTATATTTTCATCTTGTTCCATCAAAGGGTTGGGGGGTAAATTGGGGTAAATTTGGGATAAATAGGTAAATCAAGCAGGTAAGAGTCCATAAAATTGGTATTTATTACATACAAGAGAAACTACATTAGGATGATACACAAAAAAATGTTTGGCATTAGCCATCCCCATTACCATCCCCATCCCATTATTAAAGGGGATGAAAAAAAAATGTGATTTAGTGTGTGTACAAGAACCAGAAACCTCAAAATATTTTTTTACTTCATCCACCCCCACTACCACCCCACTACCGATGTGGGGTATCGTTTCATGGGTTTTTGGGGTAGAGGTTTTCAAATATTATATTATTAAAGTTCCATAAACAATTATTTCCACATAAAAAATTTTTCCGTTGTGAGTGACTTGGATAGAAAATCTGGATATGGAAGTAGTGATTCCTTGGGCAGCGGTTTTTTATTGTTCTATGAGTAGCCTTCTTTCCAACATAGAAATTTAAAATTTTTTGGGGTGATTTTGATTTACTTTGAACATTAAATTGGGTCCTACATTTGTTTGAGACATTGTGAATTACACTGTGTATCATCCTAATCATTTGTTCAAAATTCATTTAATATTTATTATTCTGTATCGTGTATATATTCTTTAAAAACAAAACATGTATTTGAAAGAGAGGCACGAAAGAACGTTTATTTCATCCATTCAATATTGGATTATTCCTTTAATAGATAAATGTGTTTTGTTAAAACGTGATTGAGCGATAGCTGGGTGTAAAGCAAAGAAGTTTTATTTAGTTTTGCTTTGTATTCGCTGTATAAAGCACATAAATTGAAATCGAATTCTAATTCAAAGTGACAAAGAGGATGCATTAGAGAATACAAATGAATTAATCATTCAAAAGTCAAGTAGAAAAAAGTTCATTTCCGTTAAATTACTAGCATTTTTATATTTCCCTAAGCTTTAATATTCTTTAATTAATGTTGCATAATTTTTGAGCTAAAAGCCACACCATATTTTTATGATAACGTATGCAAAAGCTTAGCACGTGATTTTCAGCTAAAGAGACTATTTTATGCAGTCACATGCTATTTTCATGCAAAGTAATTGGGTTTTTGCAAATAAAACACAACCTGCGAAATTCCAGTAAAAATAACCTCAATTATATTTGAAATACGATCTTCTTTAAAACATTTTTATGCAAAAATACATTTACAGCATTTAATTCACTACACACTACAATCACAATGGTATGTTACACATTAATGAGATTATTATCAAATATTTATCCACTTCATACTCTTTCATGGTCTCTCATTTTGTAATTAAAATTCAAATAAAAACAAAACTGTGAAATACTACATCCCACATGGATGAAAAATAATGCAGTTTCCGGAATAGATTTTAAATGTGTTCTCCAGCAAAAAGACAATCCCAAAATTTCGATGTTTGTTAACCTTACCCTTGGCCCGAATTTAGTGATCCTTTTTGGAGCGGCATGGTAGCTTAGTTGGCTAAGGCTTATTGTGTGGTATCGCATACAAGATTCGAGCCCCAGCACCGGCACTGACAATGCCGGGGGTATGGATGTATGTCTGCGTTTTTCCAAATGTGTAACCCCACCTCCGGACAGCCTTGGCTTTGAATTTGGACCAGACTAAATGGCATTCTAGATCCCCAGATCTTACAAAAGTGGATTTTTTTTATGGGGATACGTGAAGGAAATTGTTTATAAAGACACACCAACAACAGTACAAAATATGAAGGAAATGATAATATAACTATAATAACTCGAAATATTTTAAATTTAATACAAATGATAACTGACGAACGATAAGTGCGATAAATGTTCATTTGTACAAGACAATTTATACTAAACTGAGGTTTTGTTGCTTGTTGAATAACAAAAACAGCAAAAAAAATTACAAAAAAACTATTACAGTAAGGGACCAGTGAAATATATTTACCCAGTTCCATGGATTGGAAGAAACGGTCCCACTAAATGGCATCATTTCAAGTTGCATAATATACATGTGGTGCTCCACATGTATATTATATGTATATTATTATAATTCTTTCTAATGAATTATTTGAAGAAATCTCTATTTTTTAAGTTTATTCTTGAATTTTGTACTTATTCCTCAATAAAACGAAAATGGTTGGAATTAGCCATAGGGAAGTACTTACAAAAACTGTTCGTCTTTCATTTCTACATCACATCAACTTGAAAAAAATGAGATAATTCAATTAAAAAAGTTTTTAATTTAAAACTATTTTTATACCGTCTACATAAATGATCTTTGCAACCCTAGTAATACGCGCGATTACGAAAGAAAACATTCGAGTTATCTGGTTGCTAAGGCGTTGCTAGCTACGAAAGTAGAACTTTCGTGATCAGGACAGAAAAATAAAAAAAAAAACAATTTTTAACGCTTCATAAGTTTGCACATACCTTGCTTTGGATTTCTTTGGGTAAAGCAAGGCATAAGCAATATTGGCTGCTTCTTGTATCCCATTTTCATCTCCACCAAACATATTTGATTATTTTAGTTTGAAACCACCAGAAATGAAAATGTTTAACATAAACCTCGATAGTAAATGTTTCACGTTGGCATGGAAACAATTTTCATAGACAGCCTACTAAACTATAAAATTTATTAAAAACGTCAAGTAACTTATGAAATAATTAGTTTTAAATTATTAAATCCCAGATCTTTCGGTAGTAGAAAAAACAATACATTACATGATGCGAAAGCCTTTTTAGGCGTTTAGTGTTTTTTGAAAGGTCTCGGCTTTGCCTCGACCATTCAAAAATCATCCCACACCTAAAAGTAAACTTTCGCATCTAGTAATGTAAATAGGTAACTATTTTGCCCCCTGTACCTTTTTAGGAAGTAAAATGATTCAAAATCATTAACTAGATATCTCGTAACTAGTATTCACATAAGTTTTTCTTAAATCCCATAATTGTGATTTTTTCAATATGCATCTGCAGATGACATTATTTAAAAAAAAAAAATTCATTACATCCAAGTGGTTGGGAGATAATCAATAATAATATAGGACTGAATAGAATCTAGAAAGAGGTTTCAAAATATGTACTGATATACATAGTACTCCATTAAAAAAAATGGCACTTGATCCTGTTCGCCCTGTGTATTCGAAAATAATTTCCAATTATAGACGTTTTTTCTAGTTTACTTTTATCTTTTTTTAAATTTTTTAGCTATCGTAAAACTCGAGATATCGAAGTCCACCCTGTTTTTTATATCCATATAAGTGGTCGTGACTTATGTATTTATGAAAATATTGGTGTCACAGTAGGTAGAAGACCTGTTCGACATGTCCCAGAATAAAAAGATGCAATAGTTATGTTTCATCTGGTAAAAGAAATTGTAAGCAAAAGGAAGCACTTTATAATGACGCGTCGCTGAAACTGATTTGCTTCTCATCTGTCAGAACCGCGTTAAAACCTTTTACAGCCAATATAATTCGGTCTTATTTATGATCGATAAATCAACGAAAACTTGCTCACCACAACCCGCAGGGTTCTTATTAATTATGAAAAGAAATAAAAAAACTGTAAACATAAATAAATTGATGAAGTGCCGAGGTTCCATGTCAGTGTATTTCAATTTGCCATTCATTGCTGAAATTCAGTATTCCTAATTATTCTTATAGTATTATTTCATTAACTTTTGTATTTGAGTATAACTTATTTTAAAGTACTCTAAATTATGGATTAATCGTCGCTTAACTTTATTCTGATTTATACCTGTTTCCATTTTAAATTATATTTCTGTACCAAAAAAATTTAATGTCAATTTGTAGGACATCATATTTATACCAGATATAGTGACAAATTTAATCTAAATTCATACCGAAATGTAGTTCTCATCTTCCTACTTTTCAATCCTAGAAAACTAATTTTAACTCCTCTTAACCACAGTATAACTAATAATATTCAACCGGAAAGATATCGATATCTAATAGCGGTTTCGTTATAACACCAAATAGACCCCAATACGTTATGTATTCAAGTCACATATTATGCTATGATGGGTTTTGTATTATATACGCATTTGTACTATTAATATTATTAACCTATCGAAGACATTTCGGGCGTTCCTTTATATGTATACCGATATACAGGATAATAGTGAAATACAAAACTGACATAAAATATTTAACATATAGAAGAGAATTAAATAGAATTTGACAATATCTATATACATCTACGAAGGGTATTAAGAAACGTTTTTAAATAGCCATTTTAATTTGACCTTCCAACTCTTCTAACGATTGAGATTTACTCTTATAGACAAGTGATTTTGAATGATCTAAAGGATTTAAATCTGGCGTCTGCGGTGGCCATCCAATATATCCTATTCGGCCTAACAATTCATTTAGGTATTGTCGTACATTAACATCATAGTGAGGTGTCGCTCCATCTTGCCGGTACCAGATGTTTTTGATTTGATTGGTATTCGACTGTTTTGGTATTTGCGGAAATTGCTACATCGCCTGTGAATACCGAGATACAATTGTGAGTTCTGACCAGCAATTGTGAATTCCGATATACACTTGTAATTTTGTTTGCACAAAGGCAAATTTTCAACAACATCTTGCAGCACTCCTTATTTTGGCTAGCTTTACAAAGTGCCCGAAATAGAACGGTAGCTCAGTCAGTTAAGGCGAATATGCTAGTGGACTGTTTATCGCGTTCTGGGTTCGAGCCCCGGCCCCGGTACTGACAATACCGGTCGGTATGGATGTATGCCTGAGTTTTTCCAAATGTAGATTGTTTAGAAACGAAACCGCTCTTCCGTTGTGTTCCTTAGATCAGCCACAGAACGGTTCGGGACCAAAAAATGGGGCTTCAGCCCCTTTTCCTGTGAGGCTATCAGCCAATTCGTTGCCTTCTATTCCCTCATGCCCTGGCACCCACATCAAGGTAACTTCGTTTTTTGCCAGTTGCTTCAGGGATTGTCTGCATTCCCAGGCAATTTTTGACTCGAAGGTATAGGACCTGAGAGCCTTTAATGCGGCCTTGCTAACTGAAAGTATATAGATCTTTGCTCTTTGCCCTTTAAGTGCCTCTGTTTAGGCATTCCTGGGCACATTGATTTATAGCATAGATTTCTGCTTGGAAGATGGTTGGAGTGTTACCAAGGGCTTTAGATAGCCTGCATTTAGGTCCTGCTACGTCCACACCAACCCCTTCGTCCATCTTGGATCCATCTGTGTACCAGATGTGTAACTCTTTCTCCAACCGCAGTACATCGGCCCTGCTCACCTGACGGCTTTCAATCAGCACATTAAACGGACAGAAAGTCATGCTTGATTGGCATTGAGTCAGTCGATTTGGTTATGGATTCGAATTGGATTAGCTCCAGAATCCTTAAGTGACCAACCAGGTGGCGTGGTCTGAATTTAAGTGCCTGATGCAGCCTTAGGGCACTAAGTGCGTGTAACTCCTTTATGGACAGCATTGGCTTTGGATATGGCGGTTGTCTACGCTATGTGGTGTGTTGTTTACGTTTATGTTTATATTAGGTGATGATACATTTGGGACTTTCTAGATATACAAATACAATTATGGCAGTTGTAACATGTATACTTTCACTAAGAATGTGATTAGAAATACATTTAATGATTATACCAAAACAATCGTTTAAGACTATAAACTATAAACTCCACGTTTGCCAGTTACGTCAGCATTTTATTTACAACCAAATGTTTTATAGCACCTTTAGAGAAAATAATCCTAATCCTTTTCTCTGAATATAAATATATTATTCATCGTATTTTACTCTTAGTTATTAGAAAGTGTCCATTTCTTATGAATAGTAGAAGTTAGGTAGTTTGCACCATATTATGGTAAAACGTTAGTCATATAAATATTAACTATCAGTTACAACCAACTTGATTTTATTCACATTTCACATTGTATCATATTTCTATTTCCGAAATAGTCTGTTTTTAGTAAATAATGTCAATGGTTTATTGTTATTGATGCGTATTCTACATTGTTTTTGCACATGTATGTGTAACTGCCAATTATGTCCAATTTGTAGCCATTTCAAATTTATATTCCCGGAGAATTTAATAAAAGTTGACACATACACAATACCTGAATTATAATTTTATCACACCTTTTAGCATCCTGACCGATTGTTATAAATTTTATTGTCATTGTTATTACTATTAATCATCATATCCAGATGATGCTGACATGGTCGGCGAAACACGCGTGGTGTGATAGCATTCGGAACCAATTAATTTTTTTGATTTTCTGTTGATTTTGCATCTCATTAAATTTTACTTGTGGATGTTATTTTAACCATAATTCGATGTAATTAAATAAAATAATTATTCAGTAATAACTAAAATGATTACAAGCAGTAACTTATTTTCAAAAGACATTCAAACCTAAATACCATACCATTCACTAAAACGTTATTTTGCTCTTACGCACAGTCCTTTAGTATACCATATTCGACATAAACCATGTATCTATCAAGTTTGAAAAGCAAAATTCCATTAAATCCCCCAATAATATAATGAACTCGTTCTATATTCGTATGCAATAATCTACCCATCAAACAAATTTTACCCTTACGTACGTTAATGCGTTTTCTTGTATTATTAATTAGATTTATTTTAGCAAGTGGGAGTGTAATTATATAATATTTTGCGGGAAAATCTGGAAATTGCTTATTCAAATGTAAACAGGTGACAAATTATTTTGAAAGAATAACAAATTAAATTACATTAATAACTCAGAAATCGTGCTATGTGCGTGCTAACGAATCAGATTTAATATACTAGTCTAAGAGCTGGCATTAATTTGGTAACGTAGTGAGCCCCAGTTTTCCGCTCGGTAGACTGAAAGTATAGACAAAATAAACTCTTCTTTTATTAGGTTAGCCCTACGAGCAGAGAGTCATGGGGTGGGGCAGAGGCCGCAGAGGGCAAATTTCTTTTAACGAACTCCAGATAGAAATAAATACTCGGTAACACTTACTATATGCACGATCTCCTCCATAAGCTGAGTAATTATGGCTTCAACGTTCAGGGCTATGCTGATGACCTGGTCGTTACTGCATGAGGTTATGATCTCAAACCACATGCAAATTGCCTTAAACATAATATCTAAATGGTGCTCGTCAGAGGGTCAATCCGAGCAAAACAGTTATTGTTCCATTCACCAAAAGGGGAAAACTAAATTTGAGAGCTCCTATGTTAAATGGAACAGTACTGAATTTTTCCAGTGAAGTCAAGAGTAATCCTGGACCAAAAACTTACCTGGAACTCACATTTAGAAAGGACACTTATCAAAGCAACGACGGTTATTTGGACGTGCCGTAGGCTGTAAGACTTTGACAAAAATTTTTTCTACCTCTCGGTTATCAGACCCATGGTTACCTACGCATCATGTGTATGATGGCCAAAAAGAGAAGAAAAAATAGCACAAGGAAAGTTGCAGAAATTGCAACGCCTTGCATGTTCAGGGACTACAGGAGCAATGAGCTAATGTCCCATAGCAGCTATGGAGGCAATGCTGGACTTACTTCCTCTGCATTTGCATGTAACGAAAGAGGCAGCACTTAGTGCCCTAAGGCTGCATTATGCACTTAAATTGGTCACTTAAGGACTCTGGAACTAATCCAATTCGAATCCATGACCAAACCCACTGACTCAATGCCAATCAAGCATGACTTTGACTGCCCGTTTGATGTGCTGATTGAAAGCCGCCTGGCGAGCAGGGTCGAGGAACTGCGGTTGGAGAAAGAGTCACATATCTGGTACACAGATGGATCCAAGATGGAAGAAGGGTGTGGGCGTAGCAGGGTCTAAATGCAGGCTATCTAAAGCCTTTGGTAACACCCCTACCATATTCCAGGCAGACATCTATGCTATAGATCAGTGTGCTCAGGAATGCCTAAATAGAGGCACTCGAATGGCAAAGATCTATATACTTTCAGATAGCAAGGCAGCACTAAAGGCTCTCAGGTCCTATACCTTTAAGTCCAAAATTGCATGGAAATGCAGACAATCCCTTAAGCAACTGGCAAAAAACAACAAGATTACCTTGATGTGGGCGCCATGGCATGAGGGAATTGAAGGCAACGAAAGTCTCGCAAGAAAAGTGGCTGAAGTCCCATTTATTGGACCCGAACCATTCTGTGGCTTATCTAAGGGACACATAATGGAGGAGGTCCCAAAATGGGAAAAGCAACAAAAGAAGTTCTACTGGAGGAATACTCCAGCCCAAAGACAAGCGAAAAGGTTTATAACCTATTCAACAAAGAATGCCACAAGGCTTGCGGAAAATATACTTTGTGAATGCAAGGTACTAATCCGCATTAGGCTAAAGTACCTAGAACAGGGGGAATTAACGCCTGAAGACATAGGCAAATTAGCTCCCAGGAAAATTACAAGCTTTGCAAAAAGTCTTGAAATCCTGGGCAACAACTAGTTGTAGGGTAATTCACAAAAGACCTTTTAGATCGAAGTGAAGAAAGGCCAACTCAGGGCCAAACAACAAACAATCTACTATACGCATTTCAAGCATTAGGCCTTCGTAATTTTTCAAGGAAGGATTTTGCCCCCTTAAGGGGTGGTTAAAGGGTTGAATAAAGAAGAATTGTCTTCCATCAATATATATTATTAATAGACATATTAGTGAACCCATCGAATAAAGTGGAAGACAGAAATTATGAATTTAGACCATTTTGACATTTTGAATTTGGCGAGCGTTTCATGTGAATTGGTTGCATAGAATTGTCTGATATGTTGTTCTTGAAAAAAAAAAAGACATCCAAATGAACAATTTCCGGTCAAGGTCAAGAAGCTCGCTAATTTTCTTTGCCTCTTTTTTTTTAACTCTGCGCGCGCGCCACGGGTCTGCGGTGTCTTCCATTTATTTTTACCTATGTCAAATACGTATAGTAAGTGATACTGAGCATATCGACGGAGCGCTCGTTAAAAAATTTTGCCCCCTATGGCCTCTGCCCTACCCCATGACCGTCTGCCCGTCTAATAAAAAAAGTGCTTATTTTGGCTTTCAGGCTACCGAACGGAACACGGGAGGGAGCTCACTACCTTACCAAATTAATGCCAGCTCTTAGACTTACTGCTTCTCTATCAAAATATTATAACGCAACATTTTGAAAAAGGAAAAACACATACTAGAATATACACAAAAACACAACAGATAAACAAAGAAAGCAGTTGTAAAATATTAAAGTGATGTTAACAATTCATCACATATATAGAATTAAACTGCAGAAAATTACATTAATTATATATCGTGTGCCACAGGACATTGGATCACTCTTATATTTTCTTTATTTTTAACTTATCCATTTGAAATTTGTGGAATATAAACTATCGCTAAAAATATATTTATGGACATAACAAATAATATATATTACTTCCTATTTACCCGGAAATTACCTCAACTTTCGATATTTAAACAAAACGCCATATTTTTAAATATTTGGCTTCAGGACAAAATTCTGAATATACCATTTCTCTTTCCAATTTGGGTTTCGGTGCCAGAACTCCGCCGCGCCGCACTGAAGCCTAAGCTTATCGTACTTCATAATCTCATCCCATTAGTCCCGTTCCTTCCAAAAATAGCCCTGGCTATTTCTTCCTGGGTCACAAATGGTCCACCGAAATATGAAAACCTTCAAGTTACCAAGGCTACGCATTCACATAGTATGTGGTGAGGAGTTTCCTCATCCCCATCACGCATCCTGCACTCTGGAATATCGCTCACCACATATTGGTTAGGCGTTTATTTAGGATGCGCACTGCACCTTACAGCTGTATTCTGTTTAGCTTTAGCAATTCGTTGGTCTTTCTTTTGGATGGTGGTGAACATACGTGACTGTCTCGTCCCTGGCGCCTCAGTCTAAGACAAGTTTTGTTTCTGACTTAATATTTCCTTTACCAATCCTCTTGCGGTATTATCTGATATCCCGCAGGTTGGCTAGGGTCCCATTATGGCTGTTTTTGCGCCTTCTATGGCCAGCTTATCTGTGATTTCATTGCCCTCCAGTTGTACATTGTTTGTGTTCTGCCAGTTTCGCCAGGGAATTAAGGCAATCCTGTACCGTTTTGGAACGTATTTCTACTGCATCCATAGCTTTGAGAGCTGCTTGGTTGCCAGTGATGACAAGGATTCTTTAGTCAATTAATGACCTTCGCATCATTTCTCGTACACAGATTTCCATAGCTGTGACTTGTGTTTGAAACACTGTCGTGGTACACCCATGTTCAGACTAATATCTGTCCCTGGTTGATACCCCGTAACTCCTGCTCGAGTACTTACTACTATGCCATATGGTACCATTTGAATGTCTTCGCAGTTAATTTATTCCGTCCTTTCCCTGTCAGGTACGTATATCCTGAAGGATTTAGCTTGTGTTGATTCTATCTGACATGTAGTCAAATAGTTCAGTAGTTGATGTTTTTTTATTTGTTGAAATATCTCGGTATGGTATCGTATTCTTGGAATAAACCCGTATCCACTTGTGTGACAGGCCAGTCTTTGTTTCTTTCTTAGTTTTCTCATTGCTTTCCCTTTTCAAGCTTTGTGCTATCAGATCAGGGGGGGCGTAGGTCATTATTGGTAGAGTAGTATTACTATGAGAAGATGACAGCAAAAAATATGCGCAGAAACGAGTTTGTGCACTCCATCGTTCTAGGCCAATGAGAACGAATTACGTGACATTCAATGTCGATACCAGTGGCGGCAGTGGCTTGCATTAGAGCAGCGGCGGCGGTATTAATAATAATAAAACAACTTTATTAGGCAAAGTTTAGTACAAATTTCTATTCTTACACTTCTCCTGAACAAAGGTTACTTGTAACAATTGGCAAGTTTTAATCTACTCCATTACACAGCTCCTTGACCGCGAAACTTTTATCGCAATTACACATCCCTATACCTCAGATGACGCTATGCCACTGGTAAAAATATTCGCGCATGTTGGCTACGCCCCTGTCATCTTATCATAATAATACTACTCTACCACAATCCTTTGGTACAACCAGTGCACCATTTTTGGTTGTAGTTTTTGCTACCATTCTTCTGCGGGCCCCTAAGGCCCGCGTAGCTTTAGTAGTTAATCAGTCCCAAACATTTAACTCCTTTGCTCTTCTGCAGGTCATTTCGCCTCATATATAATTTACACAGGTTGAGGTTCCTCTTTTAAGGTGAATTTTAAAGGAAAAACATCTTTTTTTCTGGTTATTTTATTAATAGCTATTTAGGAAGCCAACAAAGTTGAACATATCATTTTTTTATCGAAAACATTTTTTTTCAACGGGGAAGGTTAAGTCATAGTGTTTAATAAATTATAGATTTTTTTTTCTGATGTCATTGACATCCATTTGATATCTGTGCTATTTGTCTTTAATATTGTTTCACTCATTATAAAATAACAAATACAGCGTCAAAATTATTTTTGTTGAGCCTTAACATTGTCACCTTTGCACTAAGAGTAGATACATTATAAAACAAAAACAAAAGAATGAGATGACCTTTGTAAACAGTTGTTTAGCGATAGATTTTGTCAAAATCATTGCTATTATTTCTGTTCACTTCATTCTTGAATCTGGAATTTTGTTAAAAGTAAAATATCAGGAACTAAGTGTCCCACTTTTTTATATAAGTATATAAGCAAAGTAAACTTTAGTGAAATTATTGTAGTTGGCGATTCAGGAGCGTTGAACACTAAAGACCACTTTATGGTTATAGTAGCGTTGTTATTGCCGTTTGTGCTCCACACCGTTCATTTATTTTTTCTTTCTAGACATTCGCTCCCAGAAAGTTTAGTTATTAATGGCGTTGAATTTTTTATACAAGTTTCTTTATAATATAGTTTGTTTTCATGTCTGAGTGGATGAATATCGCCAAGAAAATATATAGCTTATTTGTAATATGCGGCTAAACTTTTTGTTTACTAACGGTGATTAGAATTGGATTTGGTCAAACACACTTGACCTTTCCACAGGCTTTATTTCATTGCAAACTATCTTAAAAATTACTTCAAGTTTTCTTAGAACCTTCACATACAATATATGAACTATGTTTCTAGCTTAAATAGTTTCAGAGATAAACCGCTGTGCCAGGCGGACGGATGGACGGATGTTACGTGAAACTATATCGCTAATAGTAGTAAGGCAATTTTGTGCATTTTTATACTTTGGAGTAATATAGAACGATGACCTTTTATTTTATTTTAGCGATATTACTGTTAATTTTTACTTATCATCTACAGATACAGTTGAATTGAAAGAATTTATTTTGGAAATAAAGAATAAAAATCCCTCTGGTGCAGACAATCTAACTATTAAAGTTTTTGAAAACATGCCAGATAACATTTTTATCGCATAACTTAGGTTTTTTAAACCGATACATTATCTTCCTACCTTCCAATTTAAAAAGAGGGAAGTACTGATGAATTTCTTTAATGTAAAAAAGCGAATTTAAATAGAAAGTGAGGAATTACTTTTTTTTCGAAAAACAATTCGCTTCCAAGTTACTGATTATTCAATTAAAACATTTAATTTTATAGGGAAAACCATAAATCAAAATGTTAAACGTTGGATATAACTGTTATTCAGCATGCTGATAAATAATAGTGCATTAGTTTTTTCAATAAAAAAAATGTCTAAAGTGACTCCTAGAAAATCAACCTCTTTTTAACACGCTTTTATTAGGTCGACCTGTAACTAACTATCCATCTATATAAGTATGTATGTATGTATGTATGTATGTAAGTAAAAAAGTATAAGGAACTGAATTTCATCCACTTCTAATTGTTGTATCATCATGAAATTTGGCAATTGTGTTTAGCTCTGATGTCAATACAATATAGTATACTCAATATTATAATATGTTCAAAATGGCCGCCGCCCCAAGATGGCGGATTATAATTTTCTTTACAACCCCCTTGATATGGGTATCAAAAGAAAGGTAAGTAGAAAACAAATATGTGATCAAAACTGAAAAATTTAAAATGATGGCGTCAACATGGCGGATAGGTTTTATCAATTATCGTCGAATTCGACTGAAAACCGGTATCTGTGGGTTATCGAGGTTGCAGATTACAATTATTTAGTCCAAATTTGAAAATGAAAAATAAATTAACAGTTTAAAAAACTAAAAAAACACGCTTTTATAAATACTGCACTATCGAACCCGTTCTCTCTGTCTATCCTGTAAGGGCCTTAGTGTAAGCCATGTTTGTAATAATATTTGAGTATAAAAGCATGAGGCATCATTTAATCTGATGATGTCTTCAGCGTTTCAATCATCGAAACTGTTCGAAAAACGCCCCACGCTTTTATACTCAAATATTATCCTTAATTACAAACACGGCTTTCACTAAGGCCCTCACGGGGTAGACAGAGATAACAGGTTCGATGATTATTTTTTGCTTTTTAGTGCAGTATTTATAAAAGCGTGTTTTTTCTAGTTTTTTAAACTATTAATTTTTTTAAACAAAATGCACGTCAATAACTGAAATAAGTTTTGTTTCATTCAAAAAGACATAATGAAGGTCTTTGATACCGATCCAATTTGATTGAAATCGGACGACTAATAACTGAGATATGGAAAAGGCCATTAAAAGTGGAACACGCTGTATATAAAAAATCGCGTTTTTATATAAGCGTCATTTTTAGGCGACAATAGTAAATAGAGTGTAAATTAAATACACACCATGTAAGGATCTCATTAATAACGGAAATGCTGGTGGTTGTAGGACGAAATTATTTATATATTCTGTCAACGTTACGCCACTGTAAACAAGTGTCCCATGTGCTGGATGTCCAGCGTCTTTACTTGTGTTGAAAGTTCTTAGTTCATCGACTCTTCATTCTTGTGAAGTGCCGGTCGGCATTTGTTTAAGGGATATATAACTGTTTATATTGCTTGTTTTCTCTACCGCCCGACATGCTTGCTTTTGTTCTGGCAAACTTTGAATCAGGGTTGTGAACTGTTTGACCCCTTTGCCTAGCTTTTACTGAGAATATAAATTCCAGCTTCATTTTTTAGCTACAACTTTACAATTGGATAAAAACATAAATTGCGAAACTAATAAATTGTTTTTTTGAAATATATAAATCAAGACAGCCTAAGAAATATAGTATTGTTTTTTAAGGAATAGTGGAAGGAATAACCTCATTTGTGACCTTTTCACAGTGTATGGAATATATGGACGACCATTATTCTGGATAAGAGTTTTGCCAATAGGGAAATGTAGTTTCTGAATATACAGTGTGTCCCAGGATAGATGTAACAAGGGGTGTGATGGACCAAAAATTTTGGAAGTCTGGAATGGTATTTGGGGATTGAGTCCTGCTTGTTGTAAAACTAAAGTACACCAAAAATGACTTGATTTGGTGTTCTACAGGGTGTTTTATAAGCAAAGTTGTAAAAATCACCACTAATAAAGTACCTTTATTTTTCAAAATACGAAAAAATTCCACTAAGAAAAGTTATTTAGAATGCAATTTTATACCTCTATACCAAATTTCAGGAATATAAAGTTATTTTTTTGAAACTTCCCATTTTTTTCAATAAATTAGTATTTTATTTTGAACCATATTCAATTAAAACTGCATAGAAATTATTTTTTGTGAATTAATATTTAAAGTTATGTAGAAGCTAAAAGTAGGCTATGAGAAAAGCAGTGGATACACATTTATAATTTATTACTGACATATCTGTCAAACGTAGTCAATATTATCCTTAATTTCTGTTTCAAATTAATGAACCAAGCATAAAAAATTAAGTGAAAATGGTACTCACAGTGCGTGAAAAAATTTATATTGTGCAATGCTACGAATTTGGCGGTGAAAACTCGCTAAGAGAAGTGGTAAGCCAATTTAATTTGAAATTTCCAAACACTGCTTTGTCACATACTCAAGCTATGAGAATAATTAAAACGTTTCTGGCTACTGGTAATGTTCTTAACATGGAAAGAAAAATAAAAGCATATGATGAAGACAATGTTGGGGCTATTATAGCTCATGCCTCTGTTATAGAAAATCCTAGGATGCCACTAAGAGAGAGATCAGCTCTTTATTAATATTAGCAAGTCTGAACTTCAAAGAATTTACAAGGCAAAGAAAATTAGGGCATACAAAGCAAATTATAAACATACGCTTGAAAAGGGAGATGACGGCTGTAGGTTGGATTTTTGTTTGACCATTGGAAGAGAGATGTTTTCATCATTTCATAATTTTCTCAGATGAATCCACATTCACAACCAATGGTGTTGTTTCATCTCAGAATTGTCGGTTTTGGGCTTCTGAAAATCCAAAATCCAAATTTGTAGAAGACAATATTATAAAAAAGTGAATGTTGCCGTTTCTTATCACGTTGGAGTTATTGGACCTTATTTCATTGAGGGAAGGTTAAACCAGCGCACTTATTTACAGCTTCTTGAAAGATTTTCTGAAGAACATTTAAATATTTTAAGAGATATGCCTTTAGTTCATTTTCAACATGATGGTTGCCCTGGCCACTCCACAGAAATGGTTAATCGGTGGTTGAATTTAAATTTTGGAGAAAATTGGATTGCCAGGAAAGGACCGATCAAATGGCCGGCGAGATCCCCAGTCCTATCAATATTGGATTTCTTTTTATGGGGTCGCCTCAAGCAGTTGGTTTACGCTGAACCACTTCCTAACGATGTAGCAGTATTGAAGCAGAGATTACAAATGCCGTAAACTTCATACCGTTAGATCATATTCGAAACAGTTTTAAGGACTTCAGGCGAAGGATTGAAATGTGTGTGGATGTGGGTGGTAGCTACGTCGAATAATAAAAAAATTGTAAACATTGTTTTGTATTGGTCAATAATTAATTTGTTTGTGAATCTGTTATGTTTTTGACATTTATTACTTGTTATAATTTTTAAACCTCATTAATCTTCTGTTAGTAATTGTTTCTTGTTTTACAATTAGTTCGATTAACATTATACCTTCTTACATCTCGTATATTCATTTTTTTATTTACCAATAGCCTACTTTTTGAGATGATTAACATTTGCTCCTACACAACTATAAATATGAATTCAACTCTTAATTCGCAAAAAATGGGAAGTTTAAAAAAAATAATTTTATATTCCTAAAATTTGGTACAGAGGTATAAAATTGCATTCTAAATAACTTTTCTTAGTGGAATTTTTTCATATTTCGAAAAATAAAGGTGCTTTATTAGTGGTGATTTTTACAACTTTGCTTATAAAACACCCTGTAGAACACCAAATCAAGTAATTTTTGGTATACTTTAGTTTTACAACAAGCAGGACTCAATCCCCAAATACCATTCCAAAATTCTAAAATTTTTGGTCCATTACACCTCTTGTTACATCTATCCTGGGACACACTGTATATCATAATAAAAAAAAGTTCATTATCGAAAATTTATAGTTTCGTCATTATTTGAATCACTTAAATCAGTTAAATATAGGAAAAAGTAACGCTATTTAAAAAATGCCAATACAGGCTAAAAAAAGTACATTGCCTTATAAAAACATCAAGACTACATTTATGTGGCGTGATTTTTACGTCAAAGAAACAGTTAGAGAGTCTTTTTTGACAAATGAAACGAATAAGAATAAAAATATAAAAATACAATGATTTTGTTAAGATCTTCTTTTAACGTTGATAACCAGGTTTCAAAAAGATCTATGGAACGATTCGACACGTATTTATCATCATTCAACAATATTATTACTGATTCTTTAATTCTTCTTCTCCCAGTTCATTCTATGTCCATTCTTCCAAACGTGTTCGCAAATCTTCTATTTCGGAATTTAATTCTTTCTATATCAACAGTTCCGTACTAGTACTAGTCAACCATCCTAGGATGGCAAGTAGTCGCGCAGACAAAGAAGAAATTTCGTCACTGTTTGACAGAGACAAACAAGCTTTTTAAGCTGAGACGATATTTCTTCTCTCTCTGCGCGGCTACTTGCTAAGATGGTCGACTAGTTATCTATGAATATTGAATACAACATAAACATGTTCTTATAACTGTGTATTTAATATACACAGTACGTAAAGCCTTTTCTAATAAAGCTTTGAGAATGGAAATGTATGCGGTTTCCGAAATACATTAATTTTATGTTTACTTCCATATCCAGTGAAAGTTCGTAACGCAAAAAAAATTTTGAAAATATTTATTGTTCAAATAGGCTTAGAATGTCATGAAACGTCCAGATTTCAAGTTTGAGCAAAAAAAAATCTGTCTGTCTGTCGTTCTGTCTGTAACTTTTTTGTGCGCACAATTACTCTGGAACCGTTTACGATATTGACTTGGAATTTGGTATACGTATGTATTTTAACGAGATCTGGAACTAGATTATATTTAGATCTTATTCCGTTGAAGGGTTGGGGGGTAAATTGGGATAAATGGGGGTAAATGGATAAATCGAACAAGTAAGAGTCCATAAAATTGGTATCTAATATATAAGAGAAGCTAAGGTCTCAAACAATTTTTTGGCATTAGCCACCCCGATTACCACACCCACCCATTACTTATTGAATGAGGTGAAAAAAATAAAATTGTGATTTAGTGTGTGCAAGAACCAAAGGCCTCAATTTTTTTTTACTTCATCCATCCCCATTACCATCCCCACTCGCACTGCCGATGTGGCATAACGTTTTATAGATTTTTGGAGTAGATGATTTCAAATATTACAATATTAAAGTTCCATAAACAATTTTTTTCATTGTGAGATTTGGATGGAAAATCTGGATGTGGAAGTAGTGGTTCCTTGGGAAGCTGTTTTATTATTCATATCATTTTTCAAAAAAACATCCTCTAACTGTTCCTTTGGCTTAAAAATCACAGGCGTAGTGATTATTTTCCACTGATATACTGAATAATTGTATTATTTTGTAGATTCTATAGAAGAGAATATTGTGTGGACAATATTTCTATGATAGTTTGATTCCTATACTACTTCTCTTTGAGGTATTTTGGAGCATACATTACTTGGCCTATAACCCGTACTAGCACATATTTTTTACATTTCATCTGTGGTTTCATATTCACTTTTCGTTGGTATTTTAATTTCTATTTTTCCAAGGCCTCATTAACTCTCCCCTAACATTTGTCTTGTCTTTTTTCTCATTCCGATTCTTTTCATTAATTTTTTGCAAAATCTTTTAGTAAATGTTTTCCTGGGAAACGTCATTATCTAAACGTTCTCACTTTAATTTTAATAACCCTTTGTATTTTACGTTGCCCTTCTTATTAAATTTTTTACGTAAACGGTTTATATAGATTTAATACAGCCACATAATAGTCACGAAAAAAAATCTGTCTCGCTATTTATAAGAAGAGAATACTGTATGAGACCATATGTCGATTAGAAAAAATATCGATTATGGTTTCAATTTGTAATGTCAGCACAGTCAATCACGAGAATGAGTGCCATATATGTCCTGTGCCGGTTAATGTAATGTCACCCGCGGTCTTGAGCACTGATCTAAACGAGCATATCAACTATCAACTACTAGTACTTCCGTCCAAATGGAATACTAAACTACATACTCAAGCAGTATAGATAACGGGGGTTGAATGTAATTGCATCATATTGTACATGAAATATAATATGTTTACTATAGAGTTACAGACTTTAAACAGAATGAGGTTCGCTAGTTTCAATTCAAAATACGAGGGAAAATTATAATTGATCTAATGTTCACCATAATGAACCACATGAATTCCAATATTATCAGGGAAGGGATTATTATTGTCATTATATAAGAGCAACGGTAATACAACTCTGTATACATCTGAGCCTTATCCTGGAATTTTGTATATTTGCAAGTAGATTAAGTTGGTAATCTTTAGATTTTTCCAAAACTCCATCAAGACACTTCCAAATATCTTCAACTGATTGTTGGACATGTGGGTGCTAATGGAGAGGACGTTTTTGACTAAAGCAAAATCACTGGTTGCTTAAGATATCTGCTGTCTTGAGAAATTTCAATATTTGCTTATTACAGAGGCGTTTTTATACATTAAAAGTTCGAAAACGATACATTGGGCCAGTAGCTATTGCTGTATGGGCAGGAGCTGGTGCCTGAAAACTTACGTCATAAGGTACAAAATTTTTGAGTTTGGTGTGCGTAGATAAGCTATTTAAAATCCTCTTTGTCTTGCGCGTCAGAACGGGGGCGTTTAGTCAGTAGAGGCTCTCAAATTTTCAAGAAAGGGCCAAAGGGCATAGCCGGATAAGTAAGGTGAAACGGCCCCCGGCCCTATCTTCATTGAGGGAAGGAATATAGTGAAGGGAACAATTTTGCAAAATATTAACGCAGAAAGGTGGCGCGTTTCACGGGGTGACGAGGGGGATGAAATCTAAAGGACCAATTTTTTGTGCCAAAACGCAGCAACCGAAAATTTTGGAAAAAATATCTGTTGGACAAGTATTGGAGAGGATTCTCAGAAAAAATTGTCGGTAAATTCGGGAAAGAACTAAGGGCGAGAAGATATCGGTATACTTTTCAAATATTTTTAAGGGTAACTTCCCCTCGTTGCACCACATTCAAAATTTTTTTGTAGCGTCTACTTTCACCCCTGTATAACATATTTTTTTCGCAGCGTGGTCGGAACATTACGTCATAGTGAAAAAAAAATCATATCCGTGGTCTTTCGGGACTAGTAGTCTATGCATAATAAAGGCAGAAAGAGTAAATATTTCGTGCAAAGACGAGATTACCTTTCCCTCTCGTTTTTGAGGGTGCTGGACATGATGGAAGTGGTGGGAGACGTTTTTGACCGCCGCAACCCCCTGAAACGGCCAAAAACCACCCCTTTTATGGATCCTTTTATGTTTTCATATATAAACGGGTCTGAGAAATGATTTATCGACGGGTTATACTTGAAATAAAATGGAAGGGGGTTATAGAGTAAGTGGAATCCAGACAGCAGGCCTAGGGGGTTGATTAAACCCTCCCGAGACGAGGGGTGGAAAATCATTTTTTTTTCAAATGATTCGGTACAAATGCGTATTCCCTCGTTTTCGAGGTAGCTGATCATGGGAAAAATATCCGTTCGGTTCGGACTTCAGCCCTGTGTTATTGTGGTCCATATCTAACGAGGAGGCCTGAAATCTATTTATTTACCCTGTATACGTACTTAACACATGAAAAAAATTAACGAGTTCGATATTTATAAAAAGGACCAGAATTTGTCATAGAGTACATGAACATTTTTTTCGACAACCTGTTCGTTTCCATATTCTATTCATGAAACTTCCACGTAAGATATCATTTTTTGGGCTTAACTACTGTAACACAATTTTCTTGTCAAAAAAATAAAATTTACTTTATACGGTAGATACATGAATAAACCAACCAGATATTGTGTGGAAACCACCCTTAGCTGAAAACCGAATCGTCGGGCAATATATTCGGGGGTCTGGGGGTCAAGACAAATTTTATTACCAAAAGGTGAGGTAAAATTTGGGTCCGAGGGTAAATGAAAATTTCTTTCCCCAACTTGTTCGCTTCGATATTTCATTAGGCGACCCGAGAGGAAACCTTCATAAATAAGACAATATTTTTGTGGGCTTAACACATGTGACAACTGGGTAATTTGGTTAATAAAAAAGATATCTAAAAATGGTTTCTAAAATTTGTTTATACACCGATTTGGGAAATAATCAGGCCTAAGGCACTTTGTCTGTTTACTTCAGAAAATATAATAGACGATACATCACAAGCTACGATAACAAAACTATTTTAAAAATATAGTTTCTCAAAACAAGAAAACTTAACTTATAATTTTTTTAAGCGAAAAATAAAATAGATTATTTCATGAATGAATCTCAAATTTAAAACGAAACAAGCTAAAAACTTACTCTTCGCCAATTTACTGAGCTTTTTATATATAATTGTTACACATTCTATAGGATACTCTTCGCAGTTTTCTTGTAAATAATGTTAGTTTTTGGACACCCTAAATTTTGTCATACCATCTTTGTTGTGAAAAAAATTGTATGAAAAAAAATGAAAAAAAAAAAAAAATTCAACCTGTGGGACTCGAACACGAAACGTTTGGATTGCAAACGCAAAGCTTTAGCCGCTGCGCCACCACCTATTGCTGCAAAAATTGATTGTCTGTAATATATATCTTTCGACATTCATACATATTTCACTTCTATGAAATATTAGTAAACTTCATAAACAAAAAAAAAATTATCATGGAAATACTATCTCGCAAGTTTTCCATTTTAGTACAAGCCACAAAAATTAAGAGAATTTTTTTTTTTTTTTTAATTAAATAATTAATAACTTTTTTATTTACTGATCGATTTTCTTCAAAAACAATAGGGTTCTTCCTCTAGCTAACACTAACTTACTTTATAAATTTCAATACAATCGGACTTTTTTTTCTTAAGTTATCGTGCTTACAAGAAACGTGACGGACGGACAGACGGATGGATAGACGGACATTTTGAAAGTTGTTCAGAATTCGTTCACTAACACATTGATATGAGAATTTTTCTCTACGAGCGATATTTACGATTTTAGAAATGTGCCGATCAAATACAATATACTCTTCGTTTTTGCGAAGAGTATAATAAGTATGTATGACAAATTTGACTTCACCCGATATTCTGTCATCCTTTAAAACATATTAATGACGAGAGTTCCATAACATACAAAATATACCAAATCTGAATCCTAATTAAAAATTCATCCTAAGGCAGTTGAGCGTAGAGGCTTTAAATTGTGTTTTCCAATTAGTTCAAAACGTCCCGCGCTGTTATCGTGTGTATGTTTTTATCAATTTACTTTAATATGGACGTAACTTAACGCTATCATTTCTTATTGTTCCTTTTTGTTCTTAATTTTCTCGCAAATAAAAAATCTTAATCAGATAATTTTCTTCATGCCTGAAAAAGTTGCTCAATTATAAAAGTCAAAGTTTTTTCGGTGGAAATTAATTTCGTGTAATTAAAAGCTTTTGTTTTAGGAGAAAAATAATTATATTGTGTTTTCAGTTCCCTTAATATTACTTAATTCTAAAAATAAATTATATTTCAAGTGGGATATGGATAAGACTTAAAAATGATCATTATAATGGCTGGTAATAGGCATGTTCACAAAATTTTAATTACTTCCACATCCAGTGGAAGTATAGTAACGACAAAAAAATTTTAAAAAATTTTCATTGTTCAAATAGGCTTAGAATGTCATGAAACGTCGAGATTTTATGTTTGAGCGAAAAAAAACATTTCTGCCTATCTGTAACTTTTTTTTGTGCGCACGTTTACTCTGGAATCGCTTGAGATATTGACTTGAAACTTGGTACACATATGTACTTTAACGAGATCTAGAACTAGATAATTATTTTATTATTAGATTATTTTCATCTTGTTTCGTCGAGGGGTTGGGGGGTAAATTGAGGTAAATTTGGGCTAAATAGGTAAATCAAGCAGGTGAGAGTCCATAAAATTGGTATTTAGTATGTACAAGAGAAGCTAAGGTGTCAAAAAAAATTTTGGCATTAGCCACCCCCATTACCACCCACATCCCATTATTAAAGGGGATGAAAGAAAATTGTGATTTAGTGTGTGTACAAGAACCAGAAACCTCAAAATATTTTTTACTTCATCCACCCCCACTACCACCCCCTAACACCACCCCCACCCCACTATCGATGTGGGGTATCGTTGTATGGGTTTTTGGGGTAGAGGATTTCAAATATTGTATTGTAAGTTCCATAAACAATTATTTCCACATACAAAATTTTTTCGTTGTGAGTGACTTGGATAGAAAATCTGGATGTGGAAGTAGCGATTCCTTGGGCAGTGGTTTTTAAATTGAAAATGATAGATTTATCGGCATTATATATTAATGTAACAATAAAATAATATATATGTTTTTATTTTGCCAGTTATTCGTAACAGAAATGACCCCAATGCAGCGAGGCTAAGAAACGTTCCCAGGCAGAGGCTAGAGGAATATGACGTCACTTACTCATAGGCACGCCGGCCTGTGTATGTAATGTGGGTCCGTTGTTTTTTATTGAAAGACTAATATAATATTACCTCCACATCCAGTGGAAGTATAGTAACGACAAAAAAATTTTTAAGAATTTTTATTGTTCAAATAGGCTTAAAATGTCATGAAACATCGAGATTTTAAGTTTGAGCGAAAAAAAAAATTTCTGTCTGTCGGTCTGTCAGTCTGTCTGTAACTTTTTTTGTGCGCACGTTTACTCTGGAACCGTTTAAGATATTGACTTGAAATTTGGTATACATATGTACTTTAACGAGATCTGGAACTAGATTATATTTTCATGTTGTTCCGACGAAGGGTTGGGAGGTAAATTGGGGTAAATTTGGGGTAAATGGGTAAATCAAGCAGGTAAGAGTCGATTAAATTGGTATTTAGTAGATATAAAAGAAGCTACGGTTTCAAAAAAAAATTTGGCATTAGCCATCCCCGTTATCACCCCCACCCCCTTATTGAAGGGGATGAAAAAAAATTGTGATTTAGTGTATGTACAAGAACCAGATACCTCAAAATATTTTTTTACTTCATCCACTCCCACTACCACCCCCTTATCACTACCCCCACCCCACTACCAACGTGGGGTATCGTTTTATGAGTTTTTGGGGTAGAGGATTTCAAATATTATATTATTAAAGTTCCATAAACAATTATTTCCACATACAAAGTTTTTTCGTTGTGAGTGACTTGGGTAGAGAATCTGGATGTGGAAGTAGTGATTCGGGCAGCGGTTTTATTGATCAGCATGTTTTAGAACCCATATATCCAAATTTTGAAGACATTTTGATTTATAATTTTCGAATTACGGCCCCCTAAAATTATATTTTTCAAATATTAAATAATTAATAACTTTTAAGCGAATTGTTTTTCGAAAAAAAGTCATTCTTTATTTTCTTTTTAAATTCAGTTTTTCTACAACATGGCGTCATCCAAATTTTCAAATTTCATAAGCTAAGAATTTTCATTGAAAAATTGTCAACATTTTGAACCAGCAGCCCTGTAAACTATACGAGCATTAAGGATTGCCGAATTTGAAAGCATGGACGACAGTGGGTGTTAGAAAAAGCGATTTTAAACAGAAAAAGAGGAATGACTTTTTTTCGAAAAGAAATTCGTTTCCAAGTTATAAATTATTTGATATTATTTTTGGTAATTTTTCAATGAAATTTCTTAGTTTATGAACATTTGAAAGTACAGATGACGCTGGTTTGTAGAAAAAGTGAATTTAAATAGAAAATGAAGAATGACTTTTTCGAAATACAATTCGTTTAAAAGTTAATTATTTAATATTTGAAAAATATGATTTTATGAAATATCTTCAATCTTGGATATAAGAGTTCTAGAGCATGCTAATCAATAATATTACATTCGTCTTTCAATAAAAAACAACGGGCCCTTATTACACATACAGGCCTGCGTACCTGCAAGGTAAATGACGTCATATAACTAGCCTCTGCCTGGGAACGTTTCTTAGCCTTGCTGCATTTGGGTGATTTCTATTACGAATAATTGACAAAATTAAAATATTTATTAATAAAAAAAAATCTGATTTTGGTACTCGGAACTCTAATATTAATGAATATTATTTTTTTTGTGAACATCCCTATTGGACTTATTAACCATTTTCAAATTATAATATTGTATACATATCAAAATTATGTTAATACTTCGATGCATTAGTCTTATTATTTTTTGTTCCAAACTGCTTTCGTATTAGAAAACATAAATAATTCTCGAATAATGAAATTAAAAAAAGAAATTGAAAATCGAAGTGCTAATATATTTGAAATTTTATATTCAGGCTTGAATTAGATTGGGATGCGATTTCTATAGAAGCTCTGCTTAATAAATTATTATCGAATACAAAAACCTCGTTTAATATAAGAAAAAAATTATCCTTACCGAAACAGAGAAGCCTATTTATTAAGTATGCAACAATTGAAGGATAATTGAAACTAGTAAATGTAGAAATTAATTAAATACGTAGCGTCAAATTCAATTTGTTGAATCGACGAAAAACTAAGTTGTATGTATGGGCTATGTTGGACATTTGATTGCAAGCCAATCGTCGACAGCATTGAATTGTTAACTCGTTGATAAATGACCGCATTGACAAACAAGTTTGAACTAGAACTACGACCTAAAAGTAGTTCAGTTTGGAATCAGAGAATTTTTTACTATACAGGGTGATCCTAAAGAGTGTGCAGAGAAAATTTGGGAGGTAATTCCTGAACTAATTTTGAGATGAAAAGCTATAAGCTGTGTCGTTGACTGTTTCATTTCGAAGATGAGTATTGATAAAAAACAACTAGTTATAATTTACCTTAATTCAACTGTTACTTTCCAAGCATATGAGTTTGATCTAAAGGTAAATATTACTTCATAAAATATCTTGGAAGCTATTTTTATTTAAAAATGGAATTAGGTCTATTCCCTGGAAAGCACTGTCAAAATTGCTTCAGGTCTTGTAGTACTTCGCAAATAATAGGTGCAATGTGATACCTAATAGTCGCCGCAGGACAGTAGTCAAAAAGCCCGAAAACGTGGCCAAAACTCTTAGATGTTTTTCAATTTTCCCGGCAATTAATATATAGAGGTTTACGACGTCGCTGACTTCGAATTTGATATTATTTAAAAGAAAACAAAATGGTTGATCCAATATGGCTGGCTTTTTGTTTAATTAAAAAATTTGTTTTTTCAGTCGAAAATCAGTTCGAGGTCACTGATTTCGAATTTGATATTATTCTTTAAGAAAACAGAATGGCGAATCCAACATGGCCGACTTTTAGGTCAAAAAATAAGTTTCATCTGCTGAGAGTCATTGTATAGGGGCTTCCGAGGTCGCTAATCTCGAATTTGACACTATAAAAAAAAATGGCCTATTCAATATGGCCAACTTTTTTATTAAAAAACTAGTTTCTTTAGCCGAAAGTCAGTGTATAAGGGTTTCCGAGGTCGCTGATTTCGAATTTGATATACATTTATGTTAAGAACATAGAAATAATTAATTCAACAATGCAAAAGGGATGACGAAAGTGATTCTTCGTCCGACGACGAGTAGCAGTTGCAATAAAATAGTATGATAATAATAGTTTTTCTTGTGTATTCACCTTTCCATTTCGTCCCACTGCGCCATATTTTAAAAAAAATATTTTTTAACATAAATGTATATCAAATTCGAAATCAGCGACCTCGAAAACCCCTCCCTGTACCCTGAGTTTCAGTTGAAAAAAACTAAATTTTTAATAGAAAAGTCGACCGTATTGGATCCGATTTTTTTTATAAAATCAAATTCGAAATAAGAGATCTCGGAAACCCCTATACACTGACTTTCGGCTGAAAAAACTAACTTTTCAATAAAAAATAGTCGGCGATATTGGTTCCGCCATTTTTTAAAAATAATATCACATTTTCAGGCATTTTGATCACTATGGGCCAGTGAGTTCTAGTGTATTTTTATCATAATTTTAATTTTGAAACTTCCGTGGCTTCAGCCATTTGAAAGTAAAATACGTACGATCAGCTGGTATCTAGGATTACTGTCTTTGTCCTTCTTCTTCTTTCTTTCTTTCTTTTTGAATCTGTCAAACTTGATCAGGGAAATATGACCAATTCTATTCTAAATTAACTTTAAAGCCACAATAGACTACTTTGAAGTCGCGCGGTACCACTTTTGCCATATAGGTATAGGCTGACCATACGTACGGAATTTCGCTGTATTGTCCGGAATTTTAATGGCATGTACAGCAAAACGTACGTTTTGGTTGGAATTTTTTTTTTCGGATATCCCCCCGCTTATCCGCTTATAAAAAAATGTTGGGATCAAAAACATTTTCGGATTTCTCTCCCCCCCCTGCCCCCCTGCCCCCTGCTCATCAAAAAAATGTTTTAGGATTGCTCCCCCCCGCTCATATAAAAAAATGTTGGGATCAAAAAAAATTTTGGATTTTTCTCTTCTTGCCCGTATTTTTTCTCCACGGCCCTGTCTGTCCAAGTGTACAGCATTTAAACTGCAAACATCTGGTCACCCTAAGATATACGGGGCGCCCCTCTCCCTCAATATCGTTAGTCGAGTTGGGAAATTCATGCTCAAGTTGGGAAAATTTGGGAAAAATGTCACCCTCCGCTCATCAATTTCCATTGTGGAGAAAACTTTTTGAGGCGTTGGGAAAATTCCTGTAATGGGAGTTGGGAAATATTAATCGACCCCCCCCCCCCCCCCCAAAGAAAAAACCCTACCGACACCCCTAGACGAGACTATAATATCCGCCGCCTTCTTTTGCACTAGTTCCTAGTTTATTCTCTGGTATTTATTAAATTTAGTAACATCATTACCGCTAAAGTGTGTTCCGAGGAATACCAAGATTGTCTTTAGTATCAAACTTTTCATAGTATTACAGTTTTCATTGATAAATAGAAGCACCAGGTGCACGGAATTTCTTATACTTCGGTTGAATATCTCAGAGAATTAGAGCATATATTGTGAAACCATAGACAGACAAATTTAGGGGCCATACAAGGATATAAATATCATTTCGCTGAGAAGTATAAGTGAGACGTATATAAATTATCTCAGATTAAAGTTACCATAAAATTACAATAAAAAATAAATGAATTAAATGGATGTAATTTTTGTCGAGTCACTCTTTTTAAGTTATGAAGCGTACGTTTTTTTTAATGGTACTCTATGATATGAACTTGTCTGACATTTGACGAATATTCCATTTGTATACAATAGTGTGATTAACCATTTAATGAGGTTAGAGTACGTTAACAACATTAGAAAGCTTCGGTAGTTTTGGAAATGGAACTAATAATTTGCTCCTAATATAGAAAGATGGGAGTATCAATATATAAGGTATCTTATACTAACGTATTTCCTGGTGATGATTTTGTAGTGTACTTATATAAAGTATTTAAATACTTTTTGTTCTACTTATAATTGTACTTAAATACATATCAGTTACAATTATTGTATTGTACTTATCCTAATAATTTTTCAGTCATAAGTACTTAATAATTACCAGTGGCGCAGCCAGAAAATTCATCTGGGGGGGGCCAATAGAACCGGCCTCCTTAGAGGTTGAGGAAAACTTTTCAGAAAATGGTTGAAAACGGATGTGTATAGATTCCTCTACTGGATAATACTGGCATTAATTACAAAATATTAATTTCAAGAGATACTGCTTTTAGTCCCTTCAAATTAGTCAAAAAATTGCTGTTTATGGAAAATCATCCCACAGTTATGAGACCTATAGGAAGTGAAGTATTTGGCTTGTCTAATCGTGATTTCCCCCCCCCCCCCCCCTCCCGCAGTTCTAAAAAGGGTGGTTTTTGAGAAATATATACATAAGTATGAATTTTAGCGTTTATTCATCTTGTTCTCTATTTTGAGGAAAAACTAGGCATTTGGTGAAATATATCAAAAGAGCAAAGTTGTAGAGCATAAAATTTCCTTATAAGTTCTGCCTCTACCACTTTTTTTTCGAATTCCGCTTAGTTTCGCCGCTAGAGGTCACGAAAAAAATATGGACATATGGACTTTTGCGCCTTTTTTTTTAGATTTTGAACCAAACTTATGCATTTTTATGAAAAATTACATGAGATCAAAGTTGTAAAACATAAAATTTATATATTTTTATGAAAAAAAAAACTAGAGCTAAAGATAGTGAATTTTATGTTCTACAACTTTGATCTCATGTAATTTTTCATAAAAATGGATAATTTTGGCTCAAAATCTAAAAAAAAAAAGTGCAAAAGTCTATATGTATATTTATTTCTTTCGCGCCCTCTAGCGGCGAAACTAAGCGGAATTCGAAAAAAAAGTAGAGACAAAATTTTTAGGAAATTTTATGCTCTACTACTTTGTTCTCTTGATATTGACCAAAATGCATTATTTTTCCTCAATATAGAGAAAAAGACGAAAAAAAACGCTAAAATTCATATACATGTATATATATTTCTCAAAAACCAGGGTAGTTTTTAGAACTTCGGGGGGTAAAAATCATGTTTAGAAAACCCAAATACTTAACTTTGTGCAGGTCTATTACTGTGGGAAAATTTTCTTAAATATTTCTTAATTTGAAGGGACTATTTATACTAATAGTGATTATGCTTATTTATTTTTTGGTTCATGGAAGATGGTTTGGGGGAGCCCCCCCCCCGGCTGCGCGCCTGATAATTACAATTACTTTTCCACGTTATTTGTTATCATTGTAGTATATTAAAAATGGGCTGTTATATCTCTCTTATGTAAAACTTGCAAAGTGCATTATTTACTGTAAAATGTATTTTATATTTTTCATAACGTAACATCACTAGGTGATAATATTTAATATCTTGCCATTCAACAAAACATTGCGCAGTGCCGGACTGGGCCGGCGGGCAACAGGGCAAATGCCCGGTGAGCCAAAGTAAACTCACATGATGAGGCCAGCACTGAACCAATGAAAACTTTTTATAATCTACAATGCTACATTCAATGTGCCATATTGTGTCGATCGAATCGAATAAACGAATTAGGTACTTGCGAATTTGTATTATTTTTATGTCACTGTGTACAAACGAACATTGTATTTACGCGACCCGTGTGATTCCCCTTCCACAGATTGCCTTGCATAGTGACACATGACGCTGACGAAGATAGCAGTAGCAGATATAGAGTAGTTAGTTTAATAGTTAGCAAAATCAACAGCGACACATAGGCGCTTAATTACCATTAAAATACGAATCAGGGGCGGATTATCCAATAGGCAAATAGGCAAACTAGGCAATTGCCTAGGTGGCGTTTCAGTTGTTCAAAATTAACTTATTTTATCTCCCAACGGCTGACGGTCGATGTTTACTGTTGGAAAATAAAATGTAAAAGGAAATTATTTATTTGTTATTTGATTGTTTAATTTTGATAGAATTATCGAATTTATTACCTCTGTACTGTAGCAACATTTTACAGAATTATTTATAGGATTATATTATAGTGGAGTTCGCAAGCAAGAAGTAACGACAAAGGATATAAGTTTCGTTTTTCCATCTATTATTATGTTTAATGTTTATATTGAGTTCGGGGGAAAATGTAAGTACCGCAATTTTTTTATAAAACATTTTTTATGTCTTGCGCCCAGTAAAACCAAATAAAGTTTTACAGGTCTATGTCTCTAGCACAAAAACATGTGGGTTGTCAGAGAATTACAAAGACTAAACGTTGATATTTTAATTAGATTTTCATTGTTGATTGCATAGATAGTTAATTTGCAAATAAATTCATGTTAGGACTTCTAGCATAACCAGAATTAGGTAGTTATCTTTTAATTTTTCTGCTGTTTGCGAAATCCTATACAAAATATTCTTTACTGTAACATTCAATTCAATTTTGTAAGCGTTAACTTTATGGTTATCTTACGCTGAACATTTCGGTAAAAAGTTTAGTAGCGCTACTGATAGCTAGTTTATTTTGATGGTCCATTTTGCTGTAAATTGCTTATTATTACCCTTTCAAATGTTTTCCGGTCTTTACAGCACCAACAAACAACACATGTCGATAGCCGATGAGTTGTAACATAAATAAAAGCACAGTATAGTGCATATTGCACTTTGTTTGTTTGCTGTGCATGCATTCATATGTGAACAATCATAAAAGAGCCTTTCTACTTCAAAGGTATATGCACATTTTCAATATATTTAAGGCTTTTGTTTTGCCTTTGTGAAAAATGTTGAGAATAAAATAAAAACTGCCTATATATCTGGATAAATTCATTGCATTTTCCTCACGTATCTGTGATTGAAAATGATGTAGTTGTATATGAGAAAAAAAATCGATTAGTTTCTTTGCAATTACTCTAGTTTTTTATGTATAAAATAAAAAACATTTAACAGTATATTTTAAACTGTTTGGAATCTTACAATTCTCCTACATCGATGTTCTAAATGAGTTTCATATGTCTTCATTAAGTGGTGATTTCTGAAGCTGACGTACAATAATTAAAGCGCATAGTTTGAAGCTTCTGTTACCTACTAATTCTAGGCGAATTAGGTATCCTCCTCATATCCCCCTGTTACGCATTTTTCAGGAATAAAACAAAGAAAGCATTTATGTTAATCTTATCTGTCTATGTATGTCTATATATACTCATAATATACGGCTGTGACCACTTACACAACACCATTCACCACAAATCGTTTGTTTCATATTTTACCAATATAATACTGTTTTGATCAAGAATCGGTTTTTAAATTAGCGAGATATTTCTAAATTTCAGCTGAAAAAGACAATATCACAATGTGCTAAAAGAGGTAACGTGTATTTATTTTAGAAATGTTAACTTTGCTCAACATATTGAATTAGCGACCTTAAAAAATTCCAACACTTTTCAGCTTCCTCACAAAAACCCACACATTTTTCATTTTGTAGGTAATATGAATCGATAACTGTAAAAATTATAAAGCAATTTAGAAGATGTTATCCCCGAGTTGCGTTTATTCGAAATTGTCAAACCTACGCACACAGAACTAAATCGTGAGGATTTCGATATGATGACGTTGTTATTGACGGTTTCTGTGGTACAGGGAATAATGTAAAATGTTGAGACAGTATTATTTAAGTCATTCAGAAACATGTTGCCTTTTAATATTCATGAGCAAACAGTTGTAAGAACCATTTTCTCGGATCCACATGTAGTAAATGAGTTTTCGTACCTTAAACAAAAAAAAAAAACCGCTGCGCAAGGAATCCTACTTCCACATCCAGATTTTCTATCCAAGTCACTCACAACGAAAAAACTTTGTATGTGGAAATAATTGTTTATGGAACTTTTATAATATAATATTTGAAATCCTCTACCCAAAAACCCATAAAACGATACTCCACATCGCACAGTGGGCCATTTGCAACTTCTAGGTGGACAAAATTCTAGAAATTTCTAAATGAGCTTAAAATAGTTATTAGAAGATGGGAAAAATAGTTAAAAAATTCTAGACATTAAGGGGGTGGTTTTTGAGGGGTTGAAAAATAAATTTGCTTCTAAAGTCTCGAAACTATGTGACTATGATAATATGATATATGTGAATATATTAAAAATAGTTAAAAAATTATAAATAGTAAGGGGTTGTTTTTTGGGGGGGGGGGGGGGGTGAAAGATAAATATTATTTTAAAATTCTGAAACTTTGTGGACATGATAATATCATTTCCATGAATTCGCTGAAAATAATAAATTATAACAATGTTTAGTTTACATTCGAAAAATAAGGCTAACGCTTCTTCTGGGCAATATTTTCGTTGATTTTTTAAAACGTGTTCCTGCAAAACTTTGTTCACGTCATGTGGGCAATTTTCAACATCTAGGTGGACAAAATTCTGAAACTTTATAAATTAATATAAAATATTCCTTACAAAACTAAAACCAAAATATTGAAAAAATTCTAATCACAAGGGGTGGTTTTTGAGAAGGTTTAAAAAATAAATTTTGCTTTAAAATTTTAAAACTTTGTACATATATGATAATATTGTACATGTGAATACACCTGAAATAGCTAAAAAAATCTAAGGACCAAGGGGTTGCTTTTTAAGAGGTTGCATATTAAATAACATTTTAAAATTACGCGAATCAACGAAAAAATATAAAGTAAAGTAAAATATAAGGTGGTAAAATAAATGTAAACTTTTAAGGGGTTATTTTTGAGGGGACGCGCAGTTAATCATTAGTGATTAGGCTATGACTATTAAATTTATGAAATAGTGATCTAGGAAATAGTGAAAATAAAACTTCACTTAAAGTAATTCATTTACTGACCAATATACGTATAACTAAGTAAAAAACTCTTAATCACTATCAGATAATCGCTTTCTGATTCAGATTCAGAGGAGTCTTCTGCAGTATCTATATCATCCTCATATTCCGTATCATTGTCGTCAATATCCAATTCTTCTACCAGTGGAGGCATTGGAACCTTTGGATTTTCTAAAAGGTTTATGACATCAGCTGGAAATTTGTCAATACTTTTACGGGTTGCTTCTCTAAGACTATTTACAACTGGATCTGATGTAATCAGCAGCATCAACAGTAAGTCTGTATTTGTGGCAACACGGGAATTCTTTCGTGTATGACGTTCCCTAAAACGATGATAATCTTTATTTCGTGCCTCTTGGGCCTCCTCAGAAAGTTGTCCAATGGGCAGTAGACTAGACTTTATAATTTCACTGCTATGAGTCAGTTTATATGAATAAGATGTACATTTAGATTCAACATAATACGCTGAGGCTTCGTTACTTGTTAAGGGGCGTCTGTCTTTCTGTTGCATGTGTAATTTTTTTATTTTGCTTGCTCTTTTTGGTGATGAGGACGTCACCTCGCGAATAAAGTTAGCTGCATCCCTTTTACCCGATGAACGCATAGCTACCTCTAATGCTACAGCCAATTCGTTTATGCTCTTTGACTCTACAAAATTTTGAACGCGTCTCTTTGTCTTGAAAGACGATTTCTCAAATTCCACTTTGAATCTCCCTGCTGCGGTCCATCCTTCCCTCGATGTACCATAGTATCAAAGGCGAAATTGATATTTTCTCCCCGTAACCATTCTTGATTTTTATTTTAAGAAATCTTCCAATTTCTTGCCGCTTTTATCCCAACGAGTGCTTAATTTTAAGGAATACAGTTTAATTTTGTTTTTTATATCACTCTCACATTCTTTAGTGATGTTTCTAATTTGGAATTTATTTATGATATGGTCATAAAGAAAAGTCAATCGGTCACTTTTTCGACAACTTCTAAAAGGTTCAAAAAATTCCACCCTCGAAATGTTTTCTGAAAAAAAAATTTTTTTTATATACTTCCGAACATTTCCGAAATTATTGTTTCGCATTTCTTAAATCTACATTAGTTAGTGAATAACATATTAAAAAATTAGACTGGTACTATCTGGTACTCATAAGTAGAATGTCCAATAAACTTTGGAAAGTCAATATTTTTTTAGTGTAAAACATTCACACATTATATATCAAATATAACATTCAAGAATACATTAAATCGAGATAATTTATATGGCGTAAATTAGTACATACCTTCATATAACATATCCATAATATCTCACTTTAACACAATACAGCAAGTTAATACAAGTCTTATTGCTAGAAGCGACAAATTTAAACTAATGTTATACGATGAATTCGTTTATCGCGACAACTGACTTTGGGTACTTACCACATTTCGTAGAATCAAATTAGGACTACGCAGTAATCTATTTCGTGTTACCTTGTTATTTGTCTATAACAAGAAATAAAGAAATTCTGCTATTTTTTTCATGAATTTTGTCCACCTAGATGTTGCAAATGACCCACTGTGCATCGGTAGTGGGGTGGGGGTGGTGATAGGGGGGTGGATGAAGTAAAAAAATATTTTGAGGTTTCTGGTTCTTGTACATACACTAAATCACAATTTTTTTCATCCCCTTTAATAATGGGGTGGGGGTGGTAATGGGGGTGGCTAATGCCAAAAATTTTTTTGAGACCTTAGCTTCTCTTGTATATACTAAATACCAATTTTATGGACTGTTACCTGCTTGATTTACCCATTTACCCCAATTTACCCCCCAACCTTTCGACGGAACAAGATGAAAATATAATCTAGTTCCAGATCTCGTTAAAGTACATATGTGTAACAAATTTTAAGTCAATATCTTAAACGTGGGCACAAAAAAGTTACAGACAGACAGAATTTTTTTTTCGCTTAAAATCTCGACGTTTCATGACATTTTAAGCCTATTTGGACAATAGAAATTTTTTAAAATTTTTTTGTCGTTACTATACTTCCACTGGATGTGGATGTGTAATGCTTTAATGATCATACTTTACGCATTAACATTATTTAATTATTTTCGGTGTTTTATGACTGTAATTTTAGTATGTAATATTAATATATCTGTTAGTGTATGGTGATTTTTGGTTAATCTGATATTGGTTGTTTTGTGCAACGTGTGAGTGTTTGCTAGAGTTTTTGTGATATATGGCTTTTACATTGTCTGATTTGAATATATGATGTTCTAGTAAATTATATAATTTTTTAGGTAATTTTGAGAAATTTTTTTTGTATTTCTTGTTCCTTATTTATTTTTTTTGTTTGTCTTTTTTTAATTAAGTGTTTTGTTTTTTTTTTTCAACCTATATTTGCAATGTGTAATATTTAGTGAGTGAATAGGTAGTTCAGGGACGGGTGTTTGGGTGCTAAGGAGAATTTGGATGTGAGGGGATTGATGATGAGTTTGTTGGTTGAGAATACTAGGGTGTTTGTAAAAGGAATGAGCCCATTAAGGACAAAGCATACTTTTGAGGTGGTCAGTATGACTGTGTCATCTGCAAATGGGCAGAGGGTTGTTCTGTGGTCTATAAGGAGTGGTAACTCGTTAATGTATATGTTAAATTGGATAAACAAGGGATGAACCTTAGGGGATGCCGGATAGGATGGGCTATAAAGGAGATCTATCCTGATTAACTTACAACTCGGAATTGTCGATTTGAAATGTACGACTCAATCGTCTTTATGACACGAGTGGAAAATCCTACGATATAGAGCTTGTAAAGTAGCCCAGGATGCCAGATTTTGTCGAAGGATTTTTCGAGACAAAATCTGGCGACAAATCCTGTTAACAGACCTCCATCTATCATTAGTCACTCCAAATGCTTTTGAAAACCCCGATTATGACGATATCAGACTATTATTATCTTCATGTGATACAATTGTGCAAATTTTTAAAATAATGGAACCAAACTGATTGTAACTAGTATTTAATAAATAAGTTGGGATACACTTTAAACAATCGGGCAAAACTAAATTTTCTAATAATGCATCTACTTTATTACAATACGTCTCCAAGAAAGCCAATTGTAACGAAGGCATATGAAATACACGGCCAACTAGAATAACCTTTATAAATCACAAAACGTCTAACAAGACGTTGTGAATAAGAAGAAGAATAAGAAGAAGAAGAAGAAAACGTAGAATAGTTATACAAAATTTAAATGTATCAAGCTGTATAACGTTTTGCTTTCAGATTGTACAATCGTTTAAAAAAATGCAATTAGAATTTCTTCCTCAATGATTTTCCAAAACAATTTCTCTCTGTGTTTCCTTAATTATTGCAACTTTAATCTACGTCAAAGTCAATTTCTTTAAGTTCATGTTTGGAATACTTTTTACTTTCGTGATATAAAATAAATTATTATTCTATATTAACTCTAAAAAGGGGGGAACGAAACGAGACATATTATATTGTATATAAGAAATTGCGTGTCTTTAGATTAATCATTTAACAGATATTGCGACATTTTCTTTTGAGCAATGTAACTTTAAATTTGCGGCATTTTTCTTATTACATTATACGTACGTTTACATCCTAAAGGCCAAAATATGAGGGTGCTCAGTTGGAAAATATTATGTTTAGGAATACAAAAATGTGTACGAGAAGGCACATAAACACAGTTATTAGCTTTTCCCAAATCTCCCCGGCAACAGCACCTTATTCAATTACAGTCTATTCACATATCAACGTAGAGGTTTCAGTAAACAACTCTAAGCTCCACGATTAACATATCTAATTTGGTTATTGATTTTGCCGAGTTATTTTTAAAATGAAAATATGCATGCATGTTGGGGTATGAAAACGTATTTCAGAAAATAAAATTTGAAGGTGACCGAAAATGTATTACTGTGTATTCAAAATTGCATTTGCTGCCACCAGGTTTTTTTGAAAGAGATGTAATTTTTTCAATATCACGAAGTTCAGGTTTTTGAAATTGGAAGCTAGTATCATCAAGAAGATTAAACATGAAGTAGTATGGTAAACATGTATAAAATCAACGCCCATGATCCTGCAAAGAATACTATTAGAATAAAACAATACACATACTTTTAATGTCTCACATTTCAAACCGACAATTCCGAATTGTAAGTTAATCAGGATATCTCCTTTACAGCCCATCCTATCCGGCATCCCCCAAGGTTCATCCCTTGGTCCTATCAAATTTAACATCTACATTAATGAGTTACCACTCCACGGAACAACCCTTGGCCTATTTGCAGATGACACAGTCATACTGACAAAGTCAAAGTGGCAGACATAATGACAAATCTACTAGAGACACATACGCACAGAACTATGAACTTTTTTAACAACTGGGGGCTTAAGTCAAACATGGGTAAAAATCCAACCAATATATGTTATAAAACTTAGAGGGAATATTATCACCAAAATTAACATTCAAGGCCTCAACCTTGAATGGAAAGACAAAATAAACTCCCTTAAGGTAACACTCTACAGAAAACTCACTTTCAAATCACGCATTCAAAACGTAGTGCTGGACCCGCATCTTCCCTTTATACCCATCTTCCAAGATTCCCCTCCAAATGTCGAATGATAAAAAACACATTATTCATGAAAGCTGCTAACTGCTCGAGGCTTTATCATATTTTCATTATTTGCATACACTAATTAGTAACTCCATATTATTATATCGGTAAATATAAAATATACAGGGTGCACCATTGAAAGCGAAACATACGTATTTTCGGGCAATTCAAATTAATTTTTCAAAAACATTCAGACATGTCGACTTCATTTTCCTAAAATTTAAATGGAATGATAGAACAAATTAAGCCTCATTTGAAAGTTCTCCCCTGAATACTACAAAACAAAAATTTGATAATTTTTTGGTTTAATCAAAATTAGTGGCAAAAAGCTCTTTATTTCGTCAGATGAAGTAAGTAATTCAAATAGTTCAACTGTTAAACATTTGAAAAAACTTTATCAGTTGATTGAATGTTCAAACTGTATACCAGCTTGTAGCTTCCATACAATAATACAAGTTTAAGTTGAAAGGAGTCCTTATATTTTGAAGCATTTATGCGATTCCGTTGAATATATTTTGCCCTTCAAATGGCCCCATAGAAAAAATCGAGTGGAGTTAAATCTGGAGATCTGCTCGGCCATTCTATAGCACCTTCCTGTTTAATTCATTGTCCAGGAGCATCATGTCCCAAAACTCCCTAACAGCCCGTGTGTAATATCGTGGGGCTCCGTCTTGTTGGAATGTCAAATGATATTCCAAGTAACGACCACCATGATGGACAAAGCTTTCCAGTAATTCCAATTACATTGCACCTGTTAGATTACATAGCCACACAAAAAAAATTCTTTCAGATCTGGGGATCAAACTGTCATATCCTATAATATTTTGACCCGCTGAATCCAAATCTGCCATCAGATTTGAGCCAGCACGTCTCAGTTTTGCATAAAATGCTAAAAACCTTGGCACTTTTTACGGTTGTGTGATACTTTTTGTTGTACTTGTAATTGTACATGTCAGTTGTAAAAGTAATTGTAATTGTATCTAAGTACAATTATTTTATTGTACTTATCTTAATGAGTCATAAGTGCTTTAGTAATTACAATTACTTTTCCATATATTATTTATTATCATTGTTTTATTTATTTATATGTAGTCAGTAGTAGTACTTTCCACAAAATCGAACTATATGTATTTCTGTTTTATGTAAAACTTGAAAATCGATTCTATATTTTTTCAAAACGTAACATGAGTAAATACATAGTATTTAATATTCTGCCATTAAATAAACATGACGACAAATTATCACATATCGTGACTATATAAAAATATTTAACATGAGACTATTAGTACAGCACCAGCATAGTGACTTTTTTATTTTTCATTATAGAAAGTACAATTCCCTTCTTTTTTTGGAGAAACGTTTAAGAAATGACCTATATTAGATTGGAATGTATCTAAATGCATTTTACGTAAAGTAATTGCAATTGTATTCAAATATTTCTTAAAATAGGGAGTAATTGTAATTGTATTTAAATACATAAAGCAATTGTAGTTGTATTTAAGTACTTTTTTGTACTTAGCCCAACTCTGGCCCACCCTGTATATTTCCCAGTATTCCAGTTCTAATATGAGTAGTTCACATCATAAATATACTTGCCCATAGTTAGAGCCCCATTTTTTTATTACTTCAATATCTGGTAGTAGGTAACACTAAATTGGCTTTATGGCTTGATTTTATTGTAACAGGTTATTTTACAGCCCATTCGTATGCAAACATTTATTTGTAATGCTATTTGGAATGGGTAATTCCGTTTTCTGGTATTCATCATTTCGGCAGAGCTATATTAGGCACTTACACTTAAATATCACTACAGAAATAGTTCGGTGAACTTATTCCATAGGGAAAGCTTTACCTACGTCATAATGCCGAAGCGATTAATTTACAATTAGAAGTTAATTTTACCCAACAGGTTTATACATAAAACATATAGTTCATCATAATTTATTAACGTAGAGTAATTGTCATTTAAAATTAAACAATTAACTTAATGAATTATTGATATTATTAATAGCAAGTTATTTATATCAACAGATTTTTGTATTTAAATTTCACAGGGAAATGTTCAATACAAATTGAACTAAGTACACACTAGCTTGTTTTATTTTGTTTTCTACGTTATAAAGCAAAGCAGGATGCTCGGATTCCCGACAGGGTAACGTCTACAACACCGACAATACATAAACTTAATTTGTGAAAAACAAAACGTATTAAATTAACCCAGCTAACGTTATCGAACTATGCAATTTTGCGGTGAGGTATTTATTTAACATTTAACATCCTACACATTCTATTTCATCTTACACTACTTATGGTCGTATGTTGTTCGTTATATAAACGTTATTTGCAGCATGCTCTTAATTTTTCGTTTTCTCTATAATACTGAAAAATATAATATCTATGTCTATGACTTTGCAAAGTTTCAATTTACTCGTGCTCTTTTAATTAAACAGCAAACAAAAAGGATCCAAATATGCTTTATGTTTTATAATATTCTGTAATTAATAATTTCAAATAGTAAATACTATTAATAAGAAAACCGAGTGATAATTGAAATGAGAGAGAAAAATACTTTCCAAGAAGTTATTTCAAATAATTAGGCAGCTAACTCAAGAAACCAGAAGAAACGAGATAAGGAAAATGCCCACCATAATGTTAGTAGACCTTTGTATACATAGGAAAACACAACCAGATCATGTCCTAGTGGGCCGGAAGATAAGAGATCGGGTCAAAAAGATAATGGAAGTCAATACAGACTACAAAATACTATGGGAAACTGGAAAGCCAAGAAGAAAGACATGAAAAAATAACAAAACTTCAAAAAATACCTGAAAGATTTCAGTACTACAGCACGAGGAATATCCCAATATATATCGCGAGAAAATAGGAAAACAACCAATAGGAGAAGAAGTAGACTGGACAGTGGACATCAATGACCTAAAAAGAAAATTGCGGCAAGGGAAACGTTAATAACGAAGTCACTTATGATCCCAACAAAAAGGAAAACAGGAAACAAATTACAATGATGATTGCAGAAGGATACCACTTTACAGCGTATGATACAAATACTATGAACAGTATGCTGCTCGAGCAACTGGCGACATACGTTTGGAAACCATTAGTCTACTAGAAAACATTCATCAAAGGCAGATCCACGGACAAACATATATGTACACCATCAAGAGAAAAAGTCCGAGAAGATCTAAAAGACACATCGTCCAACTACTCGTAAAAAAAATAAAGCCACAGGGACAACAGGAAACATCAATATTAATAAAAGAGGAGAACAATAACAAAAGGTTAGAAACATATCTACGCCATGGAGTCCTGGAAACATGTCCAAAGAAGGGATCCTACATATTTGCTGAAGAAAGCGCTATCACTGAACAGGAGCAAACTAAAAATAGGGGGACAATGCTATAAGTAGATAACAATAATTGACAAGATCATGAATAAAATAGAAAAGGCCCAAGCACACTGAGAATAAACAACAAGGGAAAAAAGGATTCCCATAAAGAAATCACAAATAGGAATTAGAAACGGGGGAAACATAAGACTCAGAAGAAGAGCTCTCGAAACACATAAAGAGGAGCATAAACACTCCAAGTCATGACGTAATGTGGAAACGCATTTCACACAAACTTACATTTCCCATGATACATTCCTGTACCATGAGCTATATGGTTCTCGCTGCTGGCAACAAGCATGACCTCAATCCAACCCAGCGTAAACGTAGTCGACCTGGTGGTATGGTTTCCAGGAGTGGCAGCAATGCCTAGCGCATGTGGTAAATCAAGCAAGATTAGATGAACACAAGATATAATGAAATCATAAAGGAGGGGTATCGATAAGCTAAGAAAATTGACCCCAATATATGACTATATTTTTTTTATATTTCTCATTATTTTAGTAAAATACAGGACACTGACTTAACGCTATAATAAATTAAAAGTAAAAATGACTACGTTTTCTTCACGAGAAAAATCGACAAACTGAGATCAAAATGCCTTTTTTTGGAAAATTTAGTTAAATTTTTTGTCATATTGGGGTCAATTTTCTTAGCTTATCGATACCCCTCCTTATAAATTAATTTTTTGCTTAACAGAGTCCATCAAAGTTTAAGTTCTTTTAGATGATATATTATTTATGCAAGCAATTTTATGTATTATAAAAATAATCTGGAAAATTCATATTATTATTATTATTACAAATTCAATCTAGTTATATGTTGAAAGACATAATCAAGTTGTTGTATGTTGGTCCTACGAAGGGGAAAACGTACTTTACTAAATTACCAAAGGCTTTACACTGATTCATAGATTAGGACCGTTTTCGTGCGAAAGATCCCTTATTACACGTAAAAACATCACAACACGACAAAAAAGTCAATTATTTTTAATAAGAAGGCAACTAGCGTGGAAGATAATAATCATTACACAATACAAAGGTAATAACGAAAAACGGTTTGCCTTCAGCAATGGCATTGCCTACCTCCATTCGTTGTGCCTCTAAAAGGAGCGAGAGAATTTAAATAAAGGAAAGAGAAAACTTTACCAAATTTAGAAGTTCAAGTTCTGTTTGTGCCGCAGGCTTTGTTGTGTTCACGCTTTGAGTCACCATTTCCCCTATGGATTTCTTAGCATCTTGCAAGATAGGTAACTTAACATTTGAATACATAGAAATATTTGGGATATATTTCTTTTATTTTCAATGCAATTCGACCAATTGATACTATTTATAGCGAATTCTTATAAAGTGCAATCCTTAGAGAAGTTTGAACTAGTTTGTTGCAGTGCTAAAACCTTAAATTCGTCTCAATGATTTATCAACGCGATCGGCAGGTCTCCGTGTTGAGAGAAAGACGAAAAATCGGGCGTATAATTACTGCTAACAAAGTATACGTGAATCTTTAATAATACCCGCACTTTGAGGTGCTACTAAAGAGTAGTAACACAGCAACCTAACATACCTATCCTATTAACAACAACATTAACTGTAAGTTGCATATCAATAATGCACATAGTAACAAGATAACAACAAAATAACAACATAATAATTGTACCAAAAACAAAAAAATATAATTAAATTTTATGTTCAAAACGTCCTCCTCAGCTTCAGTTAATTTTCTAGTGCGGTTCACGAGATGGCCGATTGATCTTTTTATCACATCTGGACTGTTTCTAATTTCATTGCGGCATTCAACAATCCTTTGAATTAATTGATCTCTGCCGTTAAGTCCACTCTTTAAGTGACCCCATAAAAAATAATCTAAAAGTAACTGATTTTACGTTTAAATGCATTGTTAAAGTTGTCATTGTTGATTATAGATAGATAGATAGATAGATATTTATTTCTGTGACTTATTTACAAAAGTATAGATATTGTCATGGTGTTAATTCTAAAAACAAGATAACATAAAAATATGGACAAATATAATTCAAATTACCTAACTTTAATTCATGCATTAAAATTTCAAATAAAAAAAATTACAAAAAACACTACAACACATTGTTCAAGTAAAAACTATACACGGTGTCCAAGAAGTCTGGAAACGGTCAAATACCTCGAGAAATACACATTGGATCCAAAAAAGAAAAAAGACGTCCTTAATCATTTTAAAAGGGCTATCCAATGATACCAAACGCGACCCCCACCCTCACCCCTTGGAGTGGGGCGGGGGGCAACTTTAAAATCTTATTTTTTATTGCAGAATTGGATTCTACGACAAAAATTACGTCAATTTTGTCTGAAACGTTTTTTCGATTCGTGACAGATGGCGCTGTAATCGCAAAAATATTTCTTTTCGTAATTTCTAAAAAATTCTACGTAAGAATGAAAAATAATAAAGTACGAGTTCATTTTCTTGAAAAAGCCATTCAATGGTGTTCAATTTTTTGTGCGCACGTTTACACTGGAACCGTTTAAGATATTGACTTGAAATTTGGTTCACGTATGCACTTTAACGGGATCTAGAACTAGATTATATTTTCATCTTATTCCGTCGAAGGGTTGTAAAATGGGATAAATGAGGGTAAGAGTCTATAAAATTGGTATTTAGTGTATACAAGAGAAGATAAGGTTTCAAAAAAAAATTGACATTAGCCACCCTCATTACCACCCCTACTATCCCATTATTAAAGGGGATAGAGAAAAAAACATGATTTAGTGTGTGTACAAGAACCAAAAGCCACAAAATATTTTTTACTTTTTGTTTTGATCATTCTTTTTGCAAGTTAGTTTAGATAAAAATCTCAAATTAAGGTTTTTACAACATACGTTACCGAATCTTTGAGGAAATGTAAATATCCGAGGTATGTTCTTTCAACATGATGGGGCCCCACCGTATTTCTCCAACCAAATTAGAAACCATTTAAATGATATATCTCCAAACAGAAGGGTTGGTCACGTCCTCAGGTATGACCGATTCTTCGGATTTCAACCATGTGTAGAAGCAATCGCAGTTGTGAGCGACTTTGAGAGCCAAGGGGTGCAGAACGCAGAGCCGGATTTAACTATATTGCAAATAGATATAAAATAACAATAATTTATAATATTACACTTACAATATCCCCCAAAGCACTGCTATTAATTGGTAACATTGCGGTCCTAGGTAAAATAACACACTCGTAAGTTTACGCCCACAAACCCACGTCAGATTGCTGACTTCTCTCTCACTTAATGTAAAAGTGGAATAAAGACGCGAGATGAGTTGCCGCCTTTTTTATTCCCCTTGCCTTTCACCACACTTCTCACTAATACGATTACTTCAACTATTGATTATTATTTACGAGGTCACTTAAAGAGTGAGGTCTATAAAGTGGACATTGATTGCAGGGATCAATTAACTCAAAGGATTGTTAAATACCATAAAGAAATTAGAAACTGTCCAGATGTGATAACAAGATCAATCGGTCATCTCGTGAACCGCACTAGGAAATGTACTGAAGCTGAGAAGGACATTTTGAACATAAAATTTAATTATAATTCTGGTTTGTAAATACATTTTATGACAGTATCTGCATTTTTAATTTTGGTACAATTATTTTGTTGGTATTTTGTTGTTATCTTGTTACTATGTGCATTATTGATATGCAACTTACAGTCATTGTTGTTGTTAATGTTGCTGTATTACTAGTCTTTAATAAATGAGAGGAATGAAATAAGATTCTTGATTCGGTGTCCCCTAATATTTTTTTTGTATTAATTTTACCCCCACCATAAAAATTGGTAATTAAAACATAATAATTATTGCTGAGAAAAAAGTAAATGCCTAATTTAATGGTAGAAGCATTTTTTGCGCGTATCATTTTGCGCAATATCATCATCGATATTTTCTAAAGTCTCATATTGCATTATTTAATGGCATTTATTTTGAAGTCGGCAAAAGTGCAGCAAAAAAAATTAATGTAGCCATTTTATTCAGATTCTTATATACTTTTCGAATTTAATATTGAAATTTAAAGAAAACGTACTTTTTTCAAGTCCGAACATGGATTTTTGTGTGTGTGATACAGGATCACTAGTGCATTATATCTACCAAATATGAACGTAATATTTCATTTCTTTACTAAGTAACAACCAAAAGAAATTTTGGCAGAAATACAACGAGGGCCCAACTAGCTTTTTCATGGTTGATTATGATTACCCTCGGTGCCCTCTATGTGAAAATAAAGCATGTCCGTTTCCTCATGAGACACCCTGTATAATATCTAGACACTTATCGATCAAGCAATAAAATGAGAAAAATATCATGTCTAGAAAAAGATGAGCTTATAACTGGTATGAATGTAATAGGTTAATATCAAACATTAATTGAAAAAATTCTTTGATATGCATTTAGAGAAAACTTGATGAAATTATACCAGACTATTGATATCAACTAATTTTTTTTTATTTTTGCACGAGAAAAAAAATTGCTTCCTTCTTTAGTTTTCAACAGCCTAGTACCATTCTATTAGGCTGTCTCTAAAAGCCCTTCAAAACATTTTTTGAATCGGCTCAGGGATGTAGGAGTGTAGAATTTGTGTCCATTTCTTTGTCATTATTAGATTAATCAATGTAATTCGTAAGCACTCAACATCCCGCTGTTATAATTATAAGAAATTTTATATAATTTCATATCATTTGGGTTACTGCTCTATGTCTCGAAACTTTAAATGTATGTAGAATATTGGAATAAAATTACCAACAATCCGAAGATTTCAGTATTTTCATTTTCATTATCATTTCTAAGGCCCACCGTAACCTCAACGAGAGAACGAGAATTATATTTAAAAATTTATTTGCCGTTGAAAAATAGTATATTATTCAACGAGCGGTAATGTAGGTAATAACTCGCGCGCAGATGAAGTTTACAGCACGAGCCGAAGGCGAGTGCTGTAATTCATCAAGGGAGTTATTACCATTACCGCAAGTTGAATACTATACTTTATCTACGATTATAACAATAAATATTAAATTCAGAAAATTTTGTTTAAATTACTCAGTTTGTTTATTAATAAAATTAACTGTAAAATTTAATTTTTTGTACACTCTTTTATATTTGTTGTATTCAAAGATTTAGCCACCTTTAAGCAGAGGTAGAATGTGATTTTTAATCGAAATGCATAAACTGCTTGTAGACAAAAAATCAGCTTTGTAGATTAATATTTCGCGGCGGAAAATGCAAAACTTCTCCGCGAACTGCCATAGCCCGGAGCGCATATTCCGTCAAAAGTCTTGTTTTTTATGTTAGAGAAAAAATAGAAAAAGCATCGGAAAGCTCATTCAATTCTCTTTATATAAGCTGTTTATGAATATTTCGAAAAAAAAAAAAAACGATAATTATCGAGATATTCGAGGAAATGTAGGAAATTACACGTTTTCCTATAGAATGTATGTAAATCTTAAAAAAATATTTTTTCTCGGAAACCTTTGTTTCGAATGGCCAAGATTAACGGAGCGTCAAAGTAGTACATGATATTAAGTGAACATCGTATATGAGATCGATTTCAGTTAGTTACCGATTAATTACGGTGACAAAATGGAGTAATTTTACCGAAAAAAAAAAAAAGTCCCAAATCCCGGCCCCCTCTAATTCCTTCATTTTTGTCGAAATTCTAAAAATAAAAAAAAAAAAGAGTTTTAGCAAATTTAATCCTATCTAAATTAACTAGAGTAGTCTTTTGGGGTAGCAGCCAAGATTAAAAAGTTGCCAACTGTAGAAGCTCAAAAATTGTGATTTTTTGCCGTATATGGCCAACATTTCAGTAGTTATCTCAAAATTCTGATGGTAGCAAAAGATTCGTAGTGGAAAATACCTCCTAGCGTGAGTTATCTCACTCATTATAACTCACGCTATTTGTTTATGGATACTATTAATTGTTCAAAAGCAATTCATTAATTAGTATATAACCCAATAAGAGTAGATAAGGTATTTTTCTTAAATAATTTTGTCTGTCTTATTATTATTTCAATAATCTTCCTTACACTGCAACACATGAAACGTATAAATCAATCAGTTACACTTGAAGGATTACGATTTTTTTTATGATTTAGCGATAAGCTGTACCTGACATAAAGTTATTCCATTTTAAAATGTGAAATAAAACTTTTGCAGAAGTATTAATTTGCAGAAAACGGATTGATTACACTTTAATAAAGCGGTCTCTTATTTCACCAAAACGTCGAGAAAAACTTTTTATTAAATTTCTTATCGATTTAGTATTAAAATTTATTCTGGGTTATTTGAACCTCTATACTTTATCGCAAAGTGGTAATAAATATATCTGCTTGTAATAAAAAGCGAAACACCTAAAAGAAGTTGGAATTCAAACTTTTGCATAAAGTTCGCTATACAGTGAGTCGATAAATTACAGAACAAATTTGTAATCTCGGTAAATACACTATTTTCGAAGAAATAAAAAAATATCTAACTCGATTAAAATTTCTGCTCATCTTTTAACGTCACCGGCAAGTTAGTGACGTTATTCAATTTTTTTTTCATTATATAGGCTTAGAATGTCATGAAAAGTCGAGTTTTTATAGATGAGTCTTGGACAGCTTATAATATTCTTTTTCTACGACTATTCAATAATTCATTTATTATAGATACATTTTTGAATGAGTAATGGGGCTCATTACTCACAGCTGTGAGTAATAATGCATTACTCAATGGGCTAGAACCAATCACAAGGGTTAATTTTCATTATTCAACAGTTGTGGAATAATCACAAAAAACGATTTAAAGTTAAAAAAAAATATCGTGAAAACCATGACTGAATTCAATCTGTCATGCAAATATCAATATGTGTCATGGACATCTACATTTCTTTAAATTTTATGAAGTAAAAAAAAATTTTGAGGCCCTTGGTTCTTGAACACACATTAAATCACAATTTTATTTTTTTCACCCTCTTCAATATTGGGTGGGGGTGGTAAGGGGGGTGGCTAATGCCGAAAAATTTTTTGAGACCTTGGCTTCTCTTATATATACTAAATACCAATTTTATGGACTCTTACTTTCCCGATTTACCTATTTATCCCCATTTACCCCAATTTACCCCCAACCCTTCAACAGAATAAGATAAAAATATAATCTGGTTCCAGATCTCGTTAAAATACATAAGTGTACCAAATTTCAAGTCAATATCTTAAACGGTTCCAGAGTAATCGTGCGCACAAAAAAAAAAGAGTTACAGACCGACAGATAGACAGACATTATTTTTTTGCTCAAACTTAAAATCTCGACGTTTCATGACATTCTAAGCCTATTTGAGCAATAAAAATGTTCAACATTTTTTTTTTGTCGTTACTAAAGTTCCAGTGGATGTGGAAGTAATAAACAAGAAATAATAACTCTCCAGAAAGCACAAAAATAATGTATCCACTACAGAACTTAAGAACGAAGACACATCAACTACTGGTGCAAAAAACTGATGGCGACCGGAACCGTCTATATGGAGCATTGAGCCATCAGTTAGAACGCTATGAAAAATCAAGAAAAATGCCCATTATACCATTAGGAGACTTCAATGCACATATAGGAAAAGACGATCAGACGGAGGAGGATAAGAGCATCATAGCTCCACACATGGCCTAACGAAAATGGAAACGCGCTGAAAAACCTAGCACTCTTGTTTGACATAGCAATAAGAAACACATGGAGCAAATGTCAAATCTGCATTGACACCTGGAATATGGAAGCTTAATCTCACAAATAATAGATCATATCCTGGTAAGCAGAGAAATAAGAAAAAGGATCAAGAACGTTAAAGCAAAAAGGACAGCAGAAATCCTACTGAAGGAAACGCTAACATTGAACAGCAGCAAACTAAAAATAGGGAGACCATGTTACACGTGGAAAACAGCAATCGAGAGAATCATGAACAAACTGGGAAAGGACCAGATATACTGGGAAAGAAAAGCGAGGAGAAAAAATGAATTTCGCAAAGAAATAGCAGCGATATATACTCTAGCAGAATCAAAACGGAGGAATCAGAAGAGTTAGAAGAAGAAGATTTGTAGAAGCAGAAATACAAAAAGAAGAGCACAACAGCAGAAACACACGTACACTGCCCATCCCCCACTCCTGTAATCAGAAGACTCAGAAAAAAAAGATTCGAAGAAGCAGAAACAAAAAGGGAAGCATAAACATTAAACACTCCATATTACGACACAACACATATTTCACAAGACTTAGAAGAGGCAGAAGCCCACAATCAAAACACAAAAAAAGGCAGCTTAAAAGTCTTCTCACGACACAATGCGGTAACGCATCTCACAAATACCTACACCTCCCATTCCACATTCCTTTACCATGCGCCATGTGGCTCTCGCTGCTGGCAACAAGCATGACCTTACTCCAACCCAGCGTGGACGTAGCAGGCCTAGCTGTATAACCCTGGGAGTGGCAGCAATGCCTACCACACGCTGGTAAATCAATCATTCAATCTATAAATTTGCACAAGTTTGTTGTGAAAAAAATATTCCAGCCATGAGCAATCGTAGAAAAATTATAGTATTCTACTCGCGTGTAATAGCTATTACTCGCTCGGATGAATTTGCCTTTGGCTTGTGCCGTAAACATCATCCTAGCGAGTAATAGCTATCATTACACTCTCGTTGAATAAAGTACTATTATGGACACATACAATTTTGAACAATCTAATTGTGTTCATAAGAAGATAATTTTGAAACAAGAGGAAATCAGCAAAAAATTTTGATCACCCAGGCAATAATAACTGCTTTACTTTATTGGTAAAAAAAGTAGAAATTTCTCTCGAAATGTATTTGTACATGCTGTTAAATATGTACTTTATTTCATAAAAAAATGCATTCTCCGTTTTCTTTTAATGTGTTCTTGCAACTTTACATGAAACTAAACGAAAACGTTGCATAACTAGGAGAATTTGAGGTCCTTGTTTATTAAAAGCAGGACATGGATTAGCTGATGTAGCTTTGAAACTAAAAGTTAGCTAAGTGCGTGGTCAACAGTCTATTACGAGGGTACCGCGAAACTAACAGTATTCTCCAGGGATTAGACCAGAAGGGGCTATGCCACCCCAGACAACACTGGCATTTGGCCGTAAGTATTTAAAACCATTCAACAGTATCGGTTTCTTGACTACGTCGGCAATTCACAGTAATGTCTGTACTCACTATAAAATGTTAACTCCATTGTAACTAAAAGAAGATTTCAGATTTCAATCAGTCTATACCAGAAATACTTGGTTAATAAAAAATACACATACAATATTATACAAGGTGCTCAGAGGATAATACAAAAGTTCCCAGTGCAGGATTTTAAAGTCATTTAGCATACTTTTTTTATTACATTAATTTCAGAGTGAAATGCAAAAAAACAGAATATTCTAGAATCTCTATAGGCTTTAAAATTAATCAAGAACATAGAGGCTGGGTGACGTCATTCACTCCTAGTTGCATTTTCATTCTCCTCTTTTCGGCACCTATATGCTGCATATTCTTAAATACTCGGATAGTCTCCAAATCACCATCTCTGGCAGATTAGACAAATCTAATTTTAAGTGGCCGAGTTTTAACAGCGTAAACTCTACTTCTAGACAGACTTTCGGATTGAATGCAGTTTATTTCTGAAACTACTTATCGGATCGACCTCAAATTTTCAGTGTTATAATTATTCGACGATTACTTCGCTTACTAAGAAGTGAATAATGAAATTTGACTAAATGGACCCCATTCTGTGCCGCCCGAGGGGAAAACCGCGAAGGAAGTCTGGTGTACACTCAGAAGAAAATCCTAGGAAATCTGGAGAAAATCTTTTGCTTGTCGGATTTCTCCCCCCCGCTCTCTTTAAAAAATTTTTGAAAAAAATTCGACGAAATTTTAAGGAAATCCGAGGAAATCTGGAGGTCCATCTGGTGTGCAAAATTTTGGGCGTGGTTGACCTCTCGGCAGAACATATCAGGTCTGAAAGATAGGGGGGGGTCATTTAGTCAAATAGAATAGAAAATTGTTAATATCTTAACAGATATAATCAATCTGAGGGTACCCTGAAGAAATTCGATCGATTGAGTAAAGAATAACAGTCTAAAGTCTGCTTTCATGACGTCACATCAAGAATACTTTGATTTCTGCGGGTGCTTTTATTCTGTGTGTTGCAATGGTATCTTTACAGCCAGGTTTTGTTAAAGGTGAGGCTGGGCAATTTGCCACATATAAGCGTAATAATTGCCATGAAATATTTCAATAAAAATAAATAGAAAGAAGTTAGGTATTTGTGAATTTGTCTCAAAATTTTGACAGATATATAATTTTAATTTTTTTTTTCGTGCCCTTCGAAATTCGTTTTTGGAACAATACACTACAAACAAAATTATTCTAATTTCATCCTATACATATGTCGTTACATCAAAAATATTTTATATATGTTTTATTTAATTCTTTAAAAGCTATGTTACTAAGGAAATACCACTTTGATATGAGCCTAAAGAAAATTATATTTTTCTACAACTGTTAAAAAAAACTGTGCTTTTTTTCATAATTTTTAGTGCGTAAAGCATATGTTTATGGCAATAGTGAAAAAGTCAAAAGATTTCCTCCAGATTTCCTCAGATTTTCTTCAAAAAATTTTTGAAGAGCCGGGAGAGAAGCAAAAGATTTCGGATTTCCTTGTGAGTGTACACCAGACTTCCTTCGCGGTTTGCCCCTCGTGTTCTGCTCAGAGGTTTTATTTTAGATAAAATATTCTGATTTCAAATTTTATGCCTTTTGAATATCCCAACTGAACATTAGTACTAGGTGTTCTACTTTCTGCCACTTCTGTTTAATAAAGGCCAAATAATGGATATATTTGTGTTAAAATACAGTCTTATGATATGCGACCAGTCAGTTTTTACCTGATTTATATCATATTTTTTGTAGAACACAGATATTATTCTTAGCTGTCGAGACACTATTTAAATATAGGAACTTTTAGACATATTTTTTATTTAAAGTGCAATAAGAAATTTTCCTATCAAACCAAAAGATTGAAAAGTAAGAAAAAGGTCATAAGGGAAATAACCATCACTGAATTTATAAACGGCCAGGTCCGGCAAACGGTCTACATGGAATTCCCGAGGTCAATCCCATATAACCCTCATTCGTAATCTCCGTACCTACTACCAAATATTGAATGGAAAAAAGTTGTTGCAAGAGAAACGTACACGTTGTATATCGTGCTTATTATGCAAATAATATTTGTTTACCGGTAATCCTTTGTGGATTAAGTCTGTTAAGGACACTACATTATATTATAAGTGAAAGTATTTGTAATATAATATTATAAAGGTCAAAGATTTACCCGCTTGTCATATGCCCGATCGCTGTTGACTTAAAGAATATCAAAACAAAACAAAATGTTAAAAAAACCATACAAATTTTTAAAAAGACGCTTTCAACAAAACTACACTAAAAATAATATAATTCATATAATTAACTCCATCGGTGACAAATATTATTAACTTGTCCCTATTTTCTGCGTATTTGCCGCCTTACAATTCTTGTAGATTTTTTTTTTTTAAACTGTTTAACGTCGGCCTATTTCCGCTACCAGGGCCTATCACCGACGCCAGGAGACGAGCTACCCCCAACCTGGAAATTTTGCCGAACCTCTTCCCTTAAGAAGAGTAGGGATCTTTTACTTGCCTAACATTTAATAGACAAGGGACCGCCTGCTTTACATCCCCTCCGAAGGATGGTATATCCACTACGTAATCCTCGTCTGAAATTACGTAACTTCCGAGTATACACTGATATACAAGCCTCTAGAAGGTGGGACGAGAACGCTGTATTTCCCAAGATGGGAGCCCATCCAAGTACTAACCGCGCTCGACGTTGCTTCAACGGAATATCGACTGATATTCACATTGAAGTCGCCTCTACGCTCGCCCCTACTTGTAGATTTGAGTGCACTACATTCGCTATATCGCTTGAATCTGTAGTTTCTAGTATTTTAAGGCGCAGTTACACGGCGCGTGGTTCGCCGATCCACGAACCTGGTGCGTGGTTCGGCAAACCACGCGCCGTGTAACGGCGCCTAAAAGGCGGTCCTACGCGATCCTACACAAATCTTAATTAGTGGCTTTGACTCGTCAAACTTTACCGACACCTAGATGGAAGACGCGAGCCGACGCGAGCAACCTCTCCCGAGTCGCAAGCCATGCCAAGTTGCCTATGTCACACGGCGCTTGTTTCGTGACTCGCCGAGCCAGGCTCGCCTAATCACGCGCCGTGTAACTGCGCCTTTAGATGCGATCAACCTTTTTAATGCAGACGATGTCATTCTGTTCAGAATTTTTTTTTGTTTAATACTGTCACGTCCCTGCGATAAATATTTTTTATTTTCGTCGTTTTCGATGGTACCTGAGCATTACTATACTGCCCATTAACACATTTTTGCAAAAAATTGTCCAAATAATGAATTATCGTTTCATCTACGGAATATTACACCCAACGACCATTTCTGTTAAATCTACGTTAAAATGTTTTTGCCTGACATCATCAGTAGTAAACCACCAATCACATACCTTTTATGACTGTCTATTTCTTAATGTTTCACTTTGTCAATGTATTTACTTATTGGTTTACCATTTCTTTATGCGAATAAAAGTTAAACTAAATACACATCTGCCAATAGCAATGCAAATAGATATGAGCTGATCGCGTGCTTGTTGCTACCAGGTTTACGCCCATTGCATGTTGAAAACTAGTGGAAGCATTATACTCTTCGCCGATTTACTGAGCTTTTTATATAATTGTTACACATTCTATAGGATACTCTTCGCATTTTTCTTGTAAATAAGGTTAGTTTTTGGACATTCTAAATTTTGTGATACCAACTTTGTTGTGAAAAAAAAAAAATATATAAAAAAAAATCACTATGTAAAGGATCGAACCCGGGACTCTTGGATTGCCAGACGAAACTCTTGCCACTACACCACCATTTCTTATTACTAAAATTGTTAATGAGTGTAATATATACCATTTGAAAATTTATTGTGATTATTAGGAAACACACATTAGTAAAATGTATTTAAAAAAAAAATAGTGATAGGAAATAACATTTCGCAAGGTTTCTATTTATTACACACCATAAAAAAATGCAAAAAATATTTTTTTAAATTTTAAATTACTAATAACTTTTTTATTTACCAATCTATTTTGTTAAAAAAATAGGGTTCTTCCTCTAGCTAACACTAAGTTACTCTCCAAATTTCAATACAATCGGATTTTTCTTTCTTGAGTTATCGTGCTTACAAGAAACGTGACGGACGGACAGACGGACATTTTGAAAGTTGTTCAGAATTCGTTCACCAACATAACGATATAAAAAATTTTTCTCTACGAGCGATATTTACTGATTTAGAAATGTACCGATCAAATACAATATACTCTTCGTTTTTGCGAAGAGTATAATAAATACACTAAAATTGTCAAATTTCTTTTTAAATGTCTATCTCTGAAACGGCTGGGTTTAGGAATACATATTTTTGACTCAGAATTTTATAGTCTTTTCGAAAATCCTAAAATATATAAGGTGTTCCATTTAAAATAAACAAGTTGGTATCGACTTTCGGTATAACCGGAAGTGCTAGATGCTTGTAATTTTAGTTGGATTGGCCACACTGCCGTTAGTAGCTCCCTAAATTTTCAAAATTTTCTGGTGCGTACTTTTCCCTATATCGATCGATGCAGTTCCTGGTGCGACACCGTGTATAGGTTACCCAATGGAGAACCAGAAAAAGATCACTTTTTGTGCCTGTGTAATAGATTATGTATTATCATCAAGAATACATCACTGTGTAAAATTTCAAGGCTCTAGAATCTACACAGGAAATTGGTGAGAAATCGATTACAAAAATTTGATCCAAACAAACAGAGATGGTGAGTTAAATAAAAGCGTATAATAATAATAAAAAGTAATCATGTGAGGATATTAAAAAAATATTAGTTATCAGAAATATTTTGTATGTACAATGTACTATAAAAATTTTTTCTATAACATTTATAAAAGGGTAAAGTAACCTGTTTATGTACTTATAAAAACACTATATCAATTTATTTAACACCGTATACGTTATAATCAGACGCCAAATAAAGGTGCTCCAGGCGAATGAATTCTAGAACCCAGATTAATCTCTGAGATTGAAATTTTGCACCTGGAGATTTACTACGTGACAATTATTAAATAAATTTACCGAGCAAATCTAGATGTGGACATCTACAACATTCCTGTCTAAATCCGGGATCGATCAATTTTACTCCCACTTGTCTTTTGTGACAATCATTGACTAGAACATTATTAATTCATCACATAAACTTGTGATACTTGTAGGTATTGTTTTATAATTTAATTACTATATACATAAATCACAATTTCATAAAGATATGAAACAAATAAATGTTCATGCAATTCGTTTTTTAAAAGTTAATTTATTTTAGCTACTGATTAGTAAGTAGTGGTCTCAGTTTGTTCGCGTTTTTAAAATTGTTGTGTACAACAAAATAACAATAATTTCAGAGAAAACTGTGGAACCAATATAAAGAAGACAAATATGGTGACAAGTTTCCCCTATCTTGTATTAATTCGATTGTCACGCGTTACATTTGTTTTAGATAAAAGAATTTTACGTATAATTTGTCTGAAACCGATATCTGAGTTAATCCATGGGAATTATTCTGGCTTTATCAAGAAATATAGTCTTCTATACAGTTTCTTTCTGTAAATAACTGATACAAAGTCAGCTGAAAAACTTTTCATCAGCGCCTGATTTATTCTCGAATAGATCAGTTTGATTTAAGGAATATATTATTTCTTTCATTATGTAGATCAAACTAAATACAATTTACTCTAATTACATTTACTATTCTCATTAAATATTCGGACAATTCTTTTTTGATGGAAAATGAACGTAAAAGAGTAGTTATCAACTACTCTTTTACGTTCATTTTCCATCGCTGAAATCAGAAAAATATCTACGTTCGAATAGCACAATAGCAAATGGATATTAAGTTAAAAAATAAGAAAGTCCGTGTGCCAAAAGAGCTCTAACGTTATCCAATCTGCATCAAAACTATTTCAGCTCATATACAGTCCCTATATTACCCCTAAGAAACAAAACAAGAAATAAGTCCAAATAAGAAAGAATGGAAAACGCAAGCGTTTAGATAAGTTTTTAATCCCTCTCAATTGCGTTACTTGAAAACCGTATATCTTGTAGTATTTTAAGTTGCATATAACATTCTTTTTGCTTTATAATATCAAATTGTTAAGCTCCAACATAAATAGTGCACAACAAACTTCTTAGATAAACAAACTCCGACGTGTTTTTATTACTTCCTAAAAGAGTGTCAGATCATAGATCATAGAATCAGATCATAGATTGGTAGATAATAAATTCCATAACTGAGGCATTCCAAAAATGAACTAATGGTGGGGTTACAAAATTAGTTTATTGTTAGTGTGTGAAACCTTCCGAACTCTTTCTATGTGAGCTTCTTTTTCTCAGCCTGTCAATGTCGTCTGGATTATAAATTATAAATAACGTAATAAATAACTGTGTAGGACCTATTTTCATTTTTCAATAACACGTAGGTTCTACGTGAATTTTCTGCCCTGAACCCCCCATTAAGCGCCGTTAAAGCAATTGGTCGATTCCTTACACGTCAGCTATTAAAATCAGCTCTTTTGTAAGGGCACGCATGCAACATGCGTGACTGCGTTCTATCTAATTTCAAACAGAATGAGGTAGCTTAAACGCCACTCATTCACATACTTTAAACGAGAAAATAAAAGACCCAAATAATTCTATCGCAGCTTCTATTAAAAGTATAAGTAGACTAGGTGCTAGTTAAAGTAAACGGATGAGTGAATATTTGAGTTTATCAGTCACATACAAGATTCTATCACAAATCCAATATCAGATATCAAATGGCTTTGCGAAAATAATGGTAATTTTTTATATAAAATGCGTAAAACATTTACAGCGCCACTCGAGCAATTGGACTAGAAAATAACTAAAAAAAAAAGAAAGAAAAATGGTACATAGTTAGAGTTTTACATGAGTTATCAGAAGATGCTTTCTTTGAAATGAAATTCTATAGTGAGCGTCTGAACGATATGTGCAATTATTCCATGTAAATTGTTAGGTGGGTGAGAATCATCATTGGATGGACGTATCACATATCCTTAAAAATTAAATGCGTAGGCAGGAATTGCTGGTACATTTTAGGCTCATCCTTTTTTGAGAACACACTGATCGGACCAAGGTACCGGGACTTGCTTCAAGAAGAAGTAATTGTGCTTTAGCTGTTTTGTTCCTCAATCGAGTCTACCCGGCTCTGTCCAAAAATAACTTATGGTATCAGCTAGATCGAACCCATTCACATAATGTTACTGATGTCCGGCAATATTTGAACGAAGTATTTTCTAACCAATGGGTTGATGGACGAGAACTGATTGAGAGGACAGCCGCTAGATTTCTAACATTAACAGCCAGTTTTACAATTGTTGGTCAATTAATAGTTAGATATGACCAATGATTTATTACTGTAAAGGTAAGGATGTCTGATAAAGTTGTGCTTACTAATAGTTACAACTTTCATGTTCTGGTTAGTCAGCCAAAAAGATAACCAACGATTGTCAAACTGGCTATTGGTGTTATAAAATATTATTTTGGATATTCAGCAGATAACTTTCAAAAAAATTATTCGTTCCTTTCATACCGGGTGTCCAAAAAGTCTGGAAACGGTTAAATATCTCGTGAAATACACATTGGATTCAAAAAAAGAAAAAACGCGTCCTTAATAATTATAAAAGGGCTATCCAATGATACCAAACGCGACCCTCCACCTTCTCCCCTTGGAGTGGGGCGGGAGGCAACTTTAAAATCTCCTATTTTTTATAGCGGCACCGAATTCTACGCCAAAAATTACGTCAAGTTTATCTGAAAAGTTTTTTTCGATTCGTGACAGATGGCGCTGTAATCGCAAAAATATTTCTTTTCTTAATTTCTAAAAAATTCTACGGAGGAATGAAAAATAATAGAGTACGAGTTCATTTTCTTGAAAAAGCCATTCAATGGTGTTAAATTTAATAACCCCCCCTCCTCCCCCTCCACCACCAACATGAGGGGGAAAGTGGTGGGCAACCTTAAAATCTTAAACGGAACCCCATATTTTTATTGACGGATGTAGAGCCTGGTGAACAAACAATTCAAATTCATTAAAAAAAAAGAAAAAAAAATTCTTCGTTTTAGAGAAAAAAAAAATTTCTTAAAAATTAAACATTTTTCACAAATAATAAAAAATGAGGGTTTCCATTTAGCATTTGAAAATTGTCCTCCATTTTCCGTCCCCCACGGTGGTGGGGGGGTTAAATTTAACACCATTTAATGGATTTTTCAAGAAAATGAACTCGTACTTTATTATTTTTCATTCTTCTGTAGAATTTTTTAGAAATTACGGAAAAAAATATTTTTGCGATTACAGCGCCATCTGTCACGAATCGAGAAAACGTTTCAGGACAAACTCGTTGTAATTTTTGCCGTAGAATCCGATTCTGCAATAAAAAATAAGGGTACCCATTTAAGATTTTAAAGTTGCCTCACGCCCCACCCCAAGGGTGCGGGTGGGAGGTCGCGTTTGGTATCATTTTATAGCGCTTTTAAAATTATTAAGGACGTGTTTTTTCTTTTTTGGATACAGTGTGTATTTCTCGAGATATTTGACCATTTCCAGACTTTTTGGACACCCGGTATATCATTGATCTAAATCTGACCAAGCTAGAATATCAACAATGAGTTCCCTTACGACAAACATTTGTTACATTTCTAAGCCAAGAACTACTAAAAAGCACAATGAAAAATAGGTATAAAATTTCACTCATATGTCTTAATAAAGAAAATATTTAAATCAATGTTTGACTGATCAAATCTCCCTAAAAATTGCGCAACCTTTTTCATTATCTTTAAAACTCATCAGGAGAGATATATGTTCAATTCAAAAACAAAATTACTATTAAAAAAGATACCCCCGTTCTTGTAAAGCGCGAAAAATCACGAAATTTGAAATTACATATGGTTTTCGGCTATATTTCGAGGGCCAAGATGAAATAAGCTCTTCGACTTGTCTCTCGATGTGAAGTTGTGTTGGGGGTGACTGTGTGACATATCACTACACGCTTACATAAAATTATGAATTGAATCAATAATATAGGTATCTGAAACTCTATCAAAACAGTTTTAGGTTTAGTGGTTTGATAATAAAAGGTTTGCGTTCTACTTCTTCATTTTCAATGCATCTTCTCTGATTACATCTTTACGGAAGACTATGGATTTTTTCTATGAAGTCCACAAAACTAAGTTTTATAAAGATAAGTCAAATAATTTGGGAGATATAAAGATATATGAAATGCGATAAATGACACCAAATGTTATTGAAAATGTTCAATAAATATTTATTTTACCTCTTGGCCAGAAGCAAATCAAAACTATAGACATTTATTGTAATGGGAAAGAAGCGTTCTTAGAAAGAAACAGTGGAATTATTGCATCTAATGCAAAATAAACTTATTTTTGAAACGTCTACCGCTTTCCTCTTGTCTATTAAGTAAGACAGGAATTATCAAAATTCATATAAAAAAGCGTACTTAGATATAAAGTAACCAAAAATTTGCTAACCTGGTATATAACGCTGACATGTATATTTAACAAAAACTAAAAAAAACATTTTATCACAATTAATCTTTACATTTAGACGCAATTATTTGTCTTTACATTCTTCAAGCAAAGATTTCTCTCTTATTCCGGTGGTATTAAATTTGTAATCCAAAAGTTGCGTGTGGGGATCTTGAGAAGATCTCGCGAAACTCCGTGAATAGAAATTAAATCCCAAAAGGGCAAAATAAGTATACCGAACTTTCGAAACAAAAGCCTATATATTTAAATGATGTACCACAGATAATGAATGTGTTATAGCCTGCCAGATGTCTCTTCTACGTTCCTTTGACAATCGTTAATTTAAGACATTTATTTTAATTCCACGAATAAATTACCGCACTTCTCTTGGCAAATAATATTCCCATCTCGTGATGAATTGATGAAATATCTCATAAAGCTTTTATTTAAATAGGCAGCATCGACCATTTCAAAACTTTTTTATTAAACAGTTTTATTTTATTTTAACTCGTAACCGCCTGCAGCAATGAATTTCTGCGCGGAAAAATTGCAACAGCTGAAAACGCAAAACTTTTCCTTACAACTCATAATCTTTGAATCTCCATTAAAATATACTTAAATCTCATAACTGTTTCAATTCGGCCCCGAATCCTTTGAGATAATTTCTGCAATAATTTTCAATACTTCCCAAGATCTCAGTTCGTGCTAAATTCTAGTACACGCTTTGGCTTTTCCCCAGTTTATCTAATATATAAAAATCTCGTGTCACGGTGTTTGTTATCGAACTCCTCCGAAACAGCTTGACCGATTTTTATGAAATTTTTGGTGTATATTTGGTAGGTCTGAGAATAGGTCGTAGGCTATTTTTTATACCCCTAGGTGATAATGGTGGCCCTATCCAGAAATTTTCTTTTTATTTTTTGGACAAAAATTTATAATTTATATGGCAAAACAACGTTTGCTGGGTCAGCTAGTATACTATAGAAATGGAACTCTATATTTTGGTCAGCGGTCAAGGACACTTGATCCTATAGGTTAGAGCAGTCAAACCAAAGGTGGAATACGAAAATCTTATAGAATGACTCGTTTGTCTGTCCGGCTATCCGTCTGTCTGCCACAGCGGTCTCACGTGTATTTAGAGTTTGTTGCTCTACAAGCATTCTAATGCCATTTTGCGGATCAAAACGTGAGACTTTAAAAAAAAACGTTCTTGATCCAGGAAAGTAGGTTATCGTTTGAAAGACCTGAATGTAAACGCTGCGAGAACATTAAAAATTATCAAAAAAATTGACATAAACAATGCTACATATATTTGAATTCCCTATAAAAAATTATCGGGAGCACATCTCTATTTTAGTCGGGAATCTAGTTTCTTAAAGGACGCTCCTAAAATATCAAACCCAGGAGTCGCAGATATAGTTTTGTAAAAATATGTACTTTATTTGCATCTGCACATTATGCATACTTAAAACTAATGTAACAATACATTTACCCTCACAGTAGCATCCTATTATACATTCACATTCAGCTACAACTACAGTTCCCTATACATTTTTTATTATTTATTTATTTAACGTCGACCTATTTCTCCTACAAAGGCCTATCACCAACATCAGGAGATGACCTACCCCCAACCGGAGAATGCTTTTTTAGAAGAGTAGAGATTTTTATTTGCCTAACTAACATTTAATAGGCAAGGGACCGACTGCCTGACTGGTATATCTACTATGTAATCCTCCCCTTAAATAGCATAGCTTCTGCGTATATGCCGATATACAAGCCGCTAGAAGGTGGGACGAGATCGATAAGTTTCCTCCCCAACAAGCAAAATTTAAACGTTATATAACTATTTTGTTTTATTGCAGTTTTATAAATGTAATAAAACAGCAATAAAACAAAATTGTTGTAGAAATGACTTTTATAAAACAAATTTGTTTATTGGGTCGGATTATCTCCCATCTAAGTACTAACTATGATTCAGAAGGTACAATGAAATGAACATTCATAGTTATTAACTTGGGGATAAACATATTATTTTTCAAGTCCCAACCAAAATCTATTGCACTGGGAAATTTTGGATTTATATCCCCTGTATGTGTTCAATATTCTAAACAACGTTGATATATTTTTTTTAAATGTAAAACTAACTTCATTCATGTACATTGTACATCATCCAAAACATGCTGCGAAACAACGCAGTGCTGTGCAAAAATAATCGTATCTTTTACAACTATAAAGCAATGAAGATAATTCTTTCCAGGGCTGTGGAGAGAAAATACGGACCCGAAGGGAAAATTGATGAGGTGGGGAGAGAGAAATCTCAACAAATTTTTTTTGAGAAGCGGAGAGAAGAAATCCGAAAAAAAAATGTTTTGAAATTATAATACAAAACTGGCCCCCCCAAGCAAGCCCGGGCCCCTCAAAACGAGCCCACACCTCCCTCTCTCGACAGGACTGATTCTTTCACTAAAATTTGCTTCATTCTTATTTGCAAATTTAATATCACAGAAGTATGCATGTATGTGCAATAGTTTTTAAAATGCCTCGATACCAAAATTTACACTGCACTTTTCGGGTACACTTTGTTTAAACAATTTCTGTAGCATTTGTTAACAACAATTTAGAGAATAATTTGGCAGCACCTCAATCTATTAAAAAATATTAAAAAACGGGCCTGTAAATATAACATTAATCAATTTTCAGTATTACAAAAATTTTCGGAAAAAATGTATGCTTTTTTGCAATCGCTGGCAGAATAGCACCCTTCACATTTAGACCCAGAAGTTCATTCCTGGTAATGTATATACTTTTTCAAAAACTGCACACCCTGTGATCGAGTTTGTGATTGCTGACTATCTCGTGTAGTTGAGATAGGAGCGTATTCCTAGGCGGCTGCCTACTCGCCTACCGCCTGGAGCCGTCCCTGTTTTAATGCATATTGAAATTGTTATTTTAAATGTTGTTTTTGTATTTGAATAATTTATGTAATATGGCTTATTTATTATGTAACTTGTGCTGGCTGTTGAATCAGTAAAATACTATTATTATATTCACAAATAATTTCAGGTTAAAATTTATTTTGCGTAATGCCTGAATAAATTTAATGTATGGAAAAGCGTCGAATGCACTAGTGCGAAATTTTATTATTATTTAAATTTTAATTTTTAATTAGATCCATTAAAAGTTTCTTCGTTCTATTGGGAGTGTCGGTATAGATATTTAACGAGAAAAGTTAATATGGTTAATGAAAACATAAATTTTCTCCTAACACACCATCTGCATTATATTCCAAGTTTAAAGTAGCTTATAAACCATCGTAATAAAACGTAATTACGTATTTGTAAAGTCAACAGGTTATTCTACATCGAGTTCCAAACCAAAATTATTCAATATACCTTAATTTTTTTGTAAAATCCATATTTATGGTAAAAATGATACCCCTAACGTTGTAATAAAACGAAAGCGGAATACGCTGGTTACCATAACAAATAAACCCTGGTTTAATATCATATTTCGTTTTAAAAAACTTATAAACAGCAGCGTAATTATACGTAATGTCGCCATGTGCTTTAACATATTCATTTGTTTCTGCATGGCATGCTTTGAACAGTGATGTAAAACGGTTATTTACCGGACAAATTACTGAACTAACTACCGTAATTTACAGTTAATTATCATTTTTTGATTGTCGTAAATTAGGGCGTGAATTCACTATGATTTAGTGCTATTAGCAATAAATAAAACTGATTATTTAAACATTGAATACGTTTGGTATGAATAGAGAGGATAAATTATTATAATTAGTGGGAGGATTATCCTTATATTTCCATGCAGTAATTTTACACACGGATTTATTAATAATTGTTGTGCTAGAATTAGGTATTTAATGTATCGAAAATTTCAGAGTGTTAATGAAGCTACATTCTTTGCCAGCACAGAGGGAAGCAGTTTTGGAAACGTTGTAGAACCAAGTTTTGTTGGGTATTTTTAGACAAAATTTCAAAGCAAAATATTGTGCATAATTATCGTAAATTTTATTTATCCAATATAAAAAGTTTGTTACAGTGACTGTTGGATAGATCAGATTACCAAGAAAAATTAGTTGCTTCTCAACCCAATAATCCTTATTATACACCACGCTTTTTCAACGCCAAGAAACATGCAAATACCCTCACTCACAATCCAAGTTGGGTGTGTCTCTCACCGACAAGGAAAAGCTATTTCCTTTTCCAAACACCTTTCCACAGTTTTCGCACATAACCCAATACCAGACACAGCTAAAAGTCAATCCCTATATTGAAACCCCAAACCCTTCCGACTAGTATGAAACACTCACACACCACGAAAGCTACTGGTCTCGACAATATTCGTACCTAGGCCATTCTTCCTCTAAAATTCTACCCATATTTAACACACGTTTTTAGTGCCTGCACCAGGCTTATGTACTATTCTAAATACTAGAAAACCACTAAAATTGAGAACATACCTAAGCCTGGCAAACCTAACAACATCCCGTCCAACTATCGCCCCATTGGTCTTATCCCATCCCTTGCTAAAATCCTAGACACCTTAATACTATGTCCAGTCCAGAAGCACCTAGATGAGAATAACATCCTACACAAACATCGGTTCTGTTTCCTTACTAGTCATTCCACTATCCAACGGCTATTGTATAGTGTTCATCAACCCTTCCAATCCTACACGGCGTCCCCCAAGGATCAACTCTCGGTCCCATCCTATTTAGTAGTTACATTAATGACATACCAACGCCTACAGCTCAGCGACCAAGTATATGCCTCTACGCTGACGATACAGCCATACTAACGACATCGAAGAACCCGGAATTAATTACTACATTTCTACAAAAACAAATCGACATCATAACAAAATTCTACCTAGACGGGGGGCTCAAAACCAACCATTGTGAAACACAAGCAACCAAACAAACAGCAACTCCACTTAAAGTGGACAATCACAGCCTGGAATAGCTCGAATGTAGAGATTATCTCTCTCTCCTCTCCAACCATTCACTATGTATATTTTACAAGTGATTATTTGATATACTCCAGAGCGTCAGAACTACCAAAGAAGGGGCAGTACATGTATAGAGAATTTACGGTCAAAATTGTTAATTTGAAATTACATTTCATGAATTATGAATGACAGAGTAACAGATTTAACAGGAAGATAAACATTGTGTAAGTCTCACTATTAGCCGATTGGAGATTTCAAATTAATAAATTTTCGAAAACTAAACCTCTTTAACGAAATACTGAATAACAGTCAAGTTTTGTGCATATTGTACAAAATGATTTATAAAATTGGCAAAGAAAATACACAATTTGTGGATTTGGCATTCAAAATTTTGCACAAATTGTAGAAACTAATTTGATCTGTTTAGACATTTGGTCCACAACTGAACTAAGAATACTGCAGCTTTATGCAATCGTAATACAAATTTATAAAGAAATCAATTTGTTTGATTTCTAAGATTGTGCAAAACTCAAATAATGTTAATGCATAAACTGCACAAAATCATTATTCCAAAAATATATTGTTTATTTTCACAAATTGTTCATGTCACTTTTTAAGATCAATTTGGGATAAAATGTTACACATGTTCTTTTCTGTATGAATGTGATTTTTAGAAAATTGTTTACTTAGGTTACAGTCAAACTAAAAGTAGCCTATGCACGGTTTATATTGTAAATACGGTATGCTCATAGAACATTCTTATTGTAACCGAAATGACATCTAAACAGTAGTAAATATTCATAGATCTTCCGCTAACAGCGGCTAGAACTAGAACTAGAATAATGGAACAAAGCCAGTACGAAATACATAATGCGTTATTGCAGTATTTGTTCAATCTATCAGCTAGATTTATAAAATTTACAAATTAAATTAAACATTGATATTTTCAATTTTTACAAAACATACAACATAACAATATAACTTTCATAAAAAGTAAATCACAGAATAGACTTCATAGTACGCCAACGTCAATGAAAAATTATTAAACAAAGCTGACAAAAATCTGAACAGAAATCAATATTTTTTCCACTTTGTATCTAGGTAAATAGATACGTGGAAAGAAAACTACGGTTTTCGTGGGTTAAGTTGAACAAATAAAAGACTATTTCGGTATGAAACGCCAGATACTAATAATGAACGACAGCATTTGTTCGACTGCCATTTAATTGTTTGACGAAAGTGACACACATACATGCACTCGACGTAGAGTGTATTATAACACTTTGTACTGAATACAACGGTTCAACAATTTTTTGTGCAGCTTTGCGATTTATCCTATGCCCTTGATGGCTCCCCATTTACGTATCCAAATTTGAAATTCTGTTTGTAACAAGCTTCAGTACATAGAGCCGAAGTGAATTATTATTGGCAGTGATGAACTAGCAAACGATGTATCGAATGGTAGTTGTCAAATGTGATCCTGTCCGCCTCATCAATAGGCAAATGAAGGTAACGTTGTTATGTGGCCGGTTTGTTGTGCAAACTAAATAGATCACAATCCTGGATTGCGGATACCTACCTTGTTTTTATTTTCATTTGTTTCCATCACCGTCAAATGATACAACTCCGTGTCTAATTCCCAATTCTCTATTCTCATCTATATAGCACACATGCATATTTACTCATTAAAATTTCATACTCTCCGGACAATATTTATAGAATACATGTTAAATACTATTGTCCTTCTGTGATCCCGTATCTCTCCCTGCAATCAGTACCATAATAATTACAAAGAGACACTCTCTATAGGGAAATATTAAATTAACAGATGCATCACATCGTCATTCGAAATGTTCGCCATGTGAAATAAAACGCAGTCCAGGCTATTTATACCGCCAGGAGATACGTTAGGGGAAATATTAAACAAGGACTGCAAGAGGAGAACACGACCATACATTACCGGGAGGCAAAGAAGCGATTAAGAGACGCAATCAAGAAGTCAAAAAATTACCGATGGAAAGAGTTGTGCCAAGACATAGATATGGACGTATGGGGGTGGGTTAAAGATTGCGACGAAGCGCATAAATGCCCCCCCCCCCCTCCCCACCGATTATACCAGCCGAAAAGATGGTGGAGATGGTGGAGGTCCTATTCCCAGAAAGGGACGAAATAATATGGAGACCAACGGAGGTGGGAGAGGTTTCCCGTTTTACCGAGGCGTGTGGCAGGTTCAAGAACGGAAAGGCTTCGGGAAGCTAGGGTTATTTTCTGTGTTATGAACTGCGCACTGGAAAGGGGAAACTTCCCCGAGAGATGGAAGAAGGCAAGACTGGTGCTGATAAAAAAAGGAGACAAGCCACCGGATGAATCGTCCTCATATAGCCGGTATGTCTGCTCCATACAAAGGACAAGTTAATAGAATATCTGCTTCTGGAGAGGCTGGAGATTGAAGAAAAGGGAGGGATATCGGACATCCAGTTCGGTTTTAGGACAAGGAGATCTACGGTAGGAGCGATAAGACGCCTAACAGAGACAGCTGGGGAGGCTATGAGGGCCAAGAAGATCTATGCGATAGTAACGCTGGACGTTCGGAACGCTTTCAACACTGCGGATTGGGTCGAGATAGTTAAGAAGTTACGAAAGTTGAGAATAGCCCCATACCTGCTCAGGATAGTAAAGAGCTACCTAGAGAACAGGTGGATGGGGCTGGAGGTAGAGAACGCTACCGAGTGAAGGAAGATGGCTTGTGGTGTTTCACAGGGATTGGTCCTGGGCCCAACCCTGTGGAATATAATGTTCAATGATGCATTACGCCTTCCCCAGCCGGATAACGTTAAGGTGATTGGATATACTGACGATACGGCAATGACGGTCACGGCCAGAATGGCGTGGGAAATCGAAGAGACAGTTAACACGGCCATTGCAAAAATAGAGAGATAGGTGGGTAAGGAGCAAGAAGCTTGCTCCTGGAAAAACAGAGCTGGTGGTCATAAACAAAAAAAAGAACCTACCTGTCGTGAAAATGAGGGTAGGGGAGCTAGAAATCGAGCCAGGCGATAAAGTACCTGGGCATATGGCTTGATTGGAAGTTGACATACGGATGCGGAATGCATGTGGCGAAAACGGAGGGAAAAGCCCAGCGGATCGAAGGCCAGCAAGAGGGGGGTGCTGTGCAGCATGCTGCACGAGGCCCCGGTATGGGTAAGTACGATGGCAGTGGAAAGAACGCGAAGAAGACCGGCCAGGGTACAGCGATGTGCGGCACTGAGAGTCTACAGTGCCTACAGGACGGACTCCTACGAGGCAGTGCTAAAGTGGCAGGGATCCCCCCCCCGTCCACCTTCTAGCAAAAGAGAGGTGGGATATATAAGAGGAAATTGGTAGGAAGAAGACCAACGATAGACTCTACCGTAGGTGGCAGGAGAGATGGAATACCTCAATTCTTCCTAGCGTTTCTAAAAAAAATCTTAAGTTTTAGATTTCTTTCAGTTTTAACAACAATAGTATAGTTGCGCTTATAGTTGAAGACGACAAATAAAATAAAGACTGCCCAGTATATCATCATAAAGCATAGTTCATTCTGTATTGAACTTTTCTCATGTAATTTGAATAATAAATTACTCTCCCATTTCTGATGAAGAACCTGACAGTTTGCTACGTTCTCGCCGTACCAGCCATGAGATACATTTTTAATTAAAATTTTGTATTCACAATAAAAATATAAGACGGAGCCTCGTTCACCGTGAAATTTTAATATTAACACGTTTAATAAATGTACATACCCAATATTTTAACGAACTGTAACAGAGTTTGCGAAGTGAAGAGTCAACAACGTGGCCACCAGATGATTCTTCTTTAATTAATTGACGTGACAGCCATAAAAAACCAAAGCCCAAACAATTTATTCCTAACCATTTAATGTTAAAACTAGCAATATATCCCCATAATAGTTTTATTGGGCGAACTCTGATAAGTGATAAGTCACGTCTGTTATATATAGATCTCACTGGAGCTTTCAGATTATTTGTGGAAAATGTAACCTGGCGTCCCAATGTTAGTTATCTTGTCGAAACTCATAAAAAACAATGTAGAAAGACCTGAATGGTTGGTTCATTGCAGAATTAGTTCATGGAAGTAAAAAACTAAGATCTGTTCTGTTATATTAACCAAGGCAACAATGAAGGTGTAAAAGCAATATATAACAAGCTAAAAACGTACTCTTCGTCTGATCACTGAACTTTTTATATAATTGTTATACATTCTATGGGATACTCTTCGCAGTTTGTTGTAAATAATGTTAGTTTTAGACATTTTTAATTTTATAGTACGAACTTGGTGGGTAAAATAAAGTAAAAATAAAAAAAACTATACCAAACCCCATTTGGCTTTCGAACCCGGGACCCTTGGATTCCGAGTCAAAAACGTAAGAACTACACCACCACTTTACACGTAAAAAAATGTAAATTTTTACATTATAAGACACGAGCTAAAATCATATTTTCACGGTTGTATATTACATTATGAAATGTATATTTGTAAAATATATAAATCTTTCGATATTAAAATGAAATATCATTCCACCAGATTTCTATTCAATTACAAAAACATAAAAATCAAAAAACATTTTTTTCAAATTTAAATCATTAATAACATTATTTACCGATCGATTTTGTTCAAAAACAATAGGGTTCTTCCTCTGGCTAACACTAACTTACAGTCCAAATTTCAGTACAATCGGATTTTTCTTTCTTGAGTTATCGTGCTTACAAGAAACGTGACGGACGGACGGACGGATGGACAGACGGACATTTCGAAAGTTGTTCAGAATTCGTTCACTAACACAATGATATGAAATGCAATATACTCTTCGTTTTCGTAATTGCGAAGAGTATATAATAAGAGGAAACAGGAGTGTAGAAAAAAATAATAGAATCTAGAATACAATATAATAGAAATAAAATAATAGACTTAAATATAAACGTAAAACTTGGAGAATTATAAATGAAAAACTTGAAGGAAATAAAATTAATAACATTAAAATTGTGTTAAAAAAAAATACTGAAATAACAGATCCAGCTGAAAAAACTACCAAATAATTTTAGACCAAGACCAAGTGAATGTTGCATTACAAACATAACATGTACACGTTTACCCTTTCACAGTATAATTCAAATATTAATAAGTAGTAGGTTATCCCTATATTTTAATCTTGCTTTATGCCCCATATCGTCCTACCTTGTCATCCCCTGTCACACCTTGTCTCACTTTGTCCCACTTTGTCCCACCTTGTCCCTCTTTCAATATTACCTTTAATTAGTCTTAATTACCCGCTAGTTATCCCCACTAATTACCATTATTATAACTTTAAAGAAAAATGTTCCAAAGATTTTTTATTAAGAACATAAAAACAACCGCTGCCCAAGGAATCACTACTTCCACATCCATATTTTCTATCCAAATCACTCACATCGAAAAAACTTTGTATGTGGAAATAATTGTTTATGGAACTTTAATAATATAATATTTGAAATCCTTTACCCCACATCGGTAGTGGGGTGGGGGTGGTGATAGGGGGGTGGTAGTGGTGGTGGATGAAGTAAAAAATATTTTGAGGTTTCTGGTTCTTGTACACACACTAAATCACATTTTTTTTTATCCCCTTTAATAATGGGGTGGGGGTGGTAATGGGAGTGGCTAATGCCAAAAATTTTTTTGAAACCTTAGCTTCTCTTGTATATATTAAATACCAATTTTATGAACTCTCACGAGCTTGATTTACCTATTTACCCCAAATTTACCTCCATTTACCCCCCCAACCCTTCGACGGAACAAGTTGAAAATATAATCTAGTTCCAGACCTCATTAAAGTATATATGTGTACCAAATTTCAAGTCAATATCTTAAACGGTTCCAGAGTAAACGTGCGCACAAAAAAAAGTTACACACGGACCGACCGACAGACAGAAATTTTTTTTTCGCTAAAACTTATGTGGAAGTAACAGACATACGAGATACCTAAACTGCGTCTTACAGGTTCGAGCAATCTTTATGTAGGTCAGATGATATAACAATTTTAAAATGCTATTACGGTATTTTTTATAAGACTATTACCAATACAAATAGAATCTGCAGTCGGGCGTTGCCGAATACCTAATAAACACTTTGACTTCTGACAGAAAAAATTATATGTAGATTAACATGGTTGACTATTACGAAAGGAACGATAGTTGCAGTCAGGCTTTACGGACTTCGAATATCTATTTCAAAAATGAAAATAAAATGTATATAGACTGTGTACTTAATCTTAGTGGCTTCTTTTAAAGGTTAAACGTGCTGTGTTCATGTAAAATATGAATCAAATAGGTATTCGCAGTCGGCCACGTCCGATTGCAACTTCTACTCGTTTTGTTTGGTGTTATCTCTGGATTACCCACATATGAAAAGATCTCGTCAATTTAACTATATATAAATATCACTTCTAATTTACAAGCACGAGAAATCAGAGATGTGAATTTGTCACAGGATGTAGGGATCTCTGCCCTTCGTTAGTATGTAACATAGAAGGAATAAAAATAAAATTTAACACCTCATTACACTGGCTTTGAAATCATAAATCTACAAGTGACTATAAGAAATATTCTCTCGCATATTTGTAAATGAATTTTCTAATATTACATTACTTTTATCAATCCCAACAATTTATATGATTATTGTTTGAGTCAGTGTTACCTAAAAATATACAAATTTCCCGTGTTTTAATAAGGATTCAAATAAATAATTTTTCAGCGCTCTGTTTACTATTGACTTTACGAGCTCTTTTATCTTTCTTGGCAACTGAGGTGGAAATTTAGACCATTCAAGCTTTGAACCAACTTCACCTCACAGTGTTACGCATCACCTTTTCTGACAGGTTGAACAGACTATGGTAAAAGTTTAATTAATTTGGAAGCTTTTTAAGAAATCTTAATTATAAGTTAGGTTACATGCCTATACACTTAATAATTCTGGGTAGCTCTTCATAAAGAAGCAACAGAATTAAATTAATAATTAACTCCGTCTCAACACAGAAATCTGTTTGTAAAATAATTGTGTGTAATATTGATTAGCTAAGAAGGCGCTGAATAAGTGTCCTTTAATGTAGAAGGAAGAGAGGAAAATTGTTTACTTAACTTAATTACCATCTAATAAAGTAACAAGCCAATGTAGTTTTCTCCAAAATCCTTTGAAGCGACTAATAAAATTTAGTTTCATTTCCCTGCCTGCTGTTCAGTGCATTGATTTTCTCTTAAAAGTGTTAGTTTTCAACTCTGCAAATTCAGATAACAAAAAACTCTATCGTCTAAACAATTTAAAATAAACATACTTAAAGAGAGCGCTATACAATTTATGCTTTTTCCTCAGACAACCTACATTGCTATTTACTTTATTGTATGCAGAAAAATACGCTCTTTCAAATTTCCTAACAAAAAATGGGGGTTGCATTTAAAAAAATATTTATGGTGTCACAGCTTTGTGAAACTTGCCAAACATTTTTTACAAATATATCAAAAGATGGCAAGAACCCCTTTGAGATTACCCAAAAAAAAATTTTACACGTTTATCGAATTTACCCACTACTTTACAAAGACATGGTATAGGTACATATTCTATTAAAAATATAGTTTGACTAGCTTCTCACAAAGTTTATCGTGCATGTACTTCGTAATTACTTCACTTCGAAGTTTAAGGTGCACAAGTTTGTTACCGTTAACTTCAACAGCATCTTTAACTACAAGCAAGCATGGCGGGCAATGACAAAATGTATAATCTTTGAAATGCAGTAAGGTGCACGAGGCAACTTCATGGAATTGCGCCATTTTAGCATTCCAAGTAATAATAATAATAATAATAATAATAATAATAATAATAATAATAATAATAATAATAATAATAATAATAATAATAATAATAATAATAATAATAATAATAATAATAATAATAATAATAATAATAATAATCATGGTCCGAGACCATGAAAGTGCAGGAGTAGGAGCATTTTTGTTTAAGGCAGCGCGCAGAGCCGCTGATGAACTCGGTTTGGTCTTAGACGCTGAGCGGGTTAATCACGACTCTGTCACCGAGTTGGAACCTGCTCGGCAAAAAGCCCAAGTCAAAGCTGCTGAAATTGATCTATTTCTGCAGCTACACTCGGATAAGCCATTGCACGGAGTCTTCTATAAAAATATAAAAGACCGCGGCTTATCCGAAAGGCTGACCTTTGCTTTCTTAAGGTCAGCCGGGCTGAAGTCTGAGACCGAGGGATTCATAATGGCGTGTCAGGATGGTGTATTCAACACACTCGTTTATCGAAGTCGTGTCATGGGTATAGAGGTCCCTGATGTCAGCTGCAGGACCTGCCACAGGGCGCCGGAGACATTAATGCATTTGCTGTCGGCTTGTCCAGTATATGCAGTCTCGGCCTATATCCAGAGGCACGACGCAGCATTACGAGTGCTTTATTATCACTTAAGGCACTCGTATGGGATAGACGAGACACCAGTGCTGCCTTACGCTCCGGGGGATATTGAGTCCGTTGTGGGAAATGAGAAGTGTCTAATTTATTGGAACTACTCGTTTCCCACAGTCAGGCAAATACAAGCTAATAAGCCTGACGTGGTCCTCCTCGACCACCAACTCAAGACAATGTTTGTCGTGGAGTTCTCGGCTCCCGCGGAGAATAACATTGTCTTGAAGGAGGAGGAAAAACGGACGAAATATCGAGATTTGCTCTTCGAGCTCCGCAGGCTTTACCCTGGCCATACTGTTAAGCTAGTGGTCCTGATCATAGGAGCCCTCGGTGGAACGAGACACACGCTGCTTTCAGAACTAAAGATCATACCGGCATGCCGAAACTCGGCAAAGATCTTAGCCAGCAGGATGCAGAAGGCCATTATCCTCGGCTCATTACGTCTACTCAGGGCACACGATTCTCGGACCCAGTAGTCACTCACCCCACGGACGTGGGGAGTGGCTGCCGGTACTACCAGCTCCCCTCTGTGAGTGTCGGAGCCACAGAGTATAAAGGGTGACTGGCTTTTACGGAAAAAAAAAAAATAATAATAATAATAAGCTTTCAGAACTAAAGATCATACCGGCATGCCGAAATTCGGCAGAGATCTTAGCCGGCAGTATGCAGAAGGCCATTATCCTCGGCTCATTACGTCTACTCAGGGTACACGATTCTCGGACCCAGTAGTCACTCACCCCACGGACGTGGGGAGTGGCTGCCAGTACTACCAGCTCCCCTCTGTGAGTGTCGGAGCCACAGAGTATAAAGGGTGACTGGCTTTAACGGAAAAAAAAAAAAATAATAATCAAGTCTGGAGTGTACGCATGGCAGAGTAGCGCTGGGTGTGTTATGCAACATCCTCAGGAAACTGTAGGAGTTGGAGCATTTGTATTTAAGGCAACACGTGTATTCTATAACAACATAGAGATGCTGGGTTTATCGGCAAAACTGACCTTTGCTTTTTTACGGTCAGCAGGGCTAAAGCCGGAGAGAGAGGGATTCATTGTGGCCTGCCAAGATGGTGTCATTAACACTTTGGTCTACCGCAGTCGCATTATAGGTGTAGAGGTTCCTGACGTTAATTGTAGGACCTGCCGTCAGGCGCCGGAGTCGCTTGGTACGGCACTTGTACCAAGTAGACCAAACACAAGTGCTGCCTTATGTCCCAGGAGATATCGAATTGTCGAGAACGAGAAGTGCCGAATCTATTGGAACTACTCGTTCCCGACGGTCAGGCAGATTCAAGTAGACAAGCCTGACCTAGTCCTCCTCGATCACTAAACCAAGATGATGTATGTCATCGATTTCTCGACACCTGCCAAGACAAACATCATCTTGAAGGAGGGGGAAAAACGGACTAAATAACGAAATCTCCGGTATGAGCTCCGAGTGCTATACCCAGACTACTCGGTCAAGATGGTCGTCCTGATAATCGGTGTACTTGGTGGAATGAGGCCTACGCTGCTCTCGGAATTAAAGGCCATATCAGCTTGCCAAAAGTCAGCCGAGTGGTTGACAGGCCAAATGCAGAAGACAGTTATCCTGGGTCCCTCCGTCTTCTTAGGGCACACGAATCTGGAATCCATATCAGCGTGCCAAAAGTCAGCCGAGTGGTTGGCAGACCAAATGCAGAAGGCAGTTATCCTGGGTCCTTCCGTCTTCTTAGGGCACACGAATCTGGAATCTACAGTCACTAACCCTGCGGGATGCGGGGAGTGGATGTGGATAATTCGCTGGAGCTTATCCCGTGAGAATATCGGAGACACGGGAGAACTGTAGAGCATCGCGTACGTGAAAAAAAAAATCCATTGGCATGGAATTCGGGCTGGACAAGTGTGCAATCGTGGATGAGAGACCTACACGTACTTGGGTGTGGAACAACATCACATCCAGGACGTGAAACAAATTAAGTATTACTATCCGCGGCAATTACAGACACCGGCTCTGAAAGATTTGGTCTTCCGAAGTTTTGGGGAAGAACAAGGTGTCTGCAACTAATATGCTTGCCATTCCGATTCTACTCTACTCCTTTGGAGTAGTTAAGTGGATACTAGATAAGTTGCGCCAATTGGATAGGGATACCCACAAGATGATGCATGTTCACAGGAACATCCATCCTAGAGAGAAAGAGAAAGAGTATAAATTCATTTATATGTTTATAAAATAGTTAATTTAGGCAAAACCGTTGAAGTAAAGCAACAATTATATAAGAATTTTTGGCTTCTTTTGGGTCAATATATTATCTTGAAAAATATTTGTACGTATACAGCAGACACCCTGTACATATTTTTTAAATACATTGCTATAGAATTGTTATGCGTAAAATCTGCCTGAAAATATACGAAACTATCCAAGTTTCTGGGATAAAAGAAAACATAACATGAAATTAATACATTCAATGTTGTTTACATGAACATTTATATAGGATTTTGAGAACACGAGATTGCTTTAGTAGTTAAATTTTAGACATGCTTTCAGGATGCTTTCATTCCATCTCAACATATGCTCCTCACAATAAAAGCAATATATGGACATGTTATGCATACTTATGCATAATATATGAGAAAAAGTAGTATATGAGAACAGAGGCAGAATAGCTGATCTTAGAAATGTACAATTATGCTCATAATTTTAAATACAATTTAACTTCACGTAGAGTTGAAGGTGTTAAAAATGTATGCAAATGATAGGAATATTAACCATTATCTGTATATTTAAGCTACACTATGATAATGGAATAGAATATTATACCGATCTAGGAAGGGCATTTTTTTATGCTATGCGACAAGTCAAAATTTGCACGGAATAAAAAAATGAAATATATAAATATACTCATATACTTATCCAAGTATAATATATCTGAAAGATGATGAAAAAATGTATATATAAAATTCACAGAGATGTACAAAATATATACATATTTACGAGTTAGTACTCAAATATTGACATCGCTGCCAAGATATTCTTAAGCAGAATAAGCACATATTTCTAAAATGTATTTTTTTGATGTACTTCTTGAAAACATAGGCGTCTTTAAATTGTTATAAAATGAAGGCAAGTGGTTATATAATTTCATTCCTAAGATATGAGCTTTTGAGAATATATTCACGTTTAAATGGAACGTGAAAATCGCATTTATCTCGCATTATAAAAATGTGAGGTCTCGTTTTTATCAAATATATGATGATTTTTATAAACAGAATTATTTTGTAAATGTTGCGGCAGCTTCTTACTTTTTTCGACATTGAAGTCGGTACAAAAATAAACAAATAACGAAATCAAATGTAGTTTTTAGGTAATAAGCTTCAAGTAATCGGACGAGGGTGCAATTTTATCAATAATTTTTAGTGATCTTTTTTGAAGACGATTTATTTTTTTTAAGTTATCTACCCATTTTATATCGTTCAAAAATCGGCATCTGTATTTTTAGCTTCAAACTTTCAAGAGAATATAAATCCATTTATTTAGAATGTTTACATTCTTTACAAAAATATTGAGTAAGAGGTGGCAAAAATTTACTAAATTTAACAAATCGTTTTTATAAAAATCGATCGTAAATTTCGTGACTGACTTGTAATACACGTTGTGCGATATAAACGTCTATAAAATATTTTAATGAATGTTTACTCAACTGCGTCCATTAATATGTTGTTGAAATTCAAAATAATTAATATACAATGGAAATATATGATTCCTAATCACCGCAGACAGTTAAAGATAATTAATTTATTACTATTAGAGAGCTGATATTAAAGAAACCGTTATGCATATAAACTTACGCCTCACTACTAATAAAATGACTAAAACAAACTGACTAGAAATAGTTCTGTGCATATGACTACCGTCTCTTTTTCAAGAATTGTGCAACAGAAATAAAATTAAAAATATGCGACAATCTTGACCGCCGAATATTCCTCATTTACTTTATTAGTAAAAATAACTAACTAACTAACTGGTATAGTAATACTTTATATCATTCATCATTAAAATTATTATCCATTTGAACGCACATGTCTATACTTATTTATTATTTATTTATTTATTTTATCTATTTGCCCAACGGAAATCCATTTACGGGACAAAATTTACAATAAGAAGTATTACAAGATTGCTATTAAAAAAATAATTCGGATTAAATTAAACTAAACTACACTAAAAAATTGAAAAAAATGACAATATTAAAGTATACGTGTTAAGAATAATTATATAAAACTTCATTATAAAAAATAACAATAATAGTGCATTACATACAAAACAAAAAGGGGGAAACAGGAAATATGAATTTGGTGATATATGATGATAACTTAGATGAGATAATGTTGAGAAAGTGTCTGTGAAAAGATTCTTTTAAGGATGTAATTGAACAATAAAATTACATAAAAAAAATATTTTTAAGAAAAAGCTTTTATTTAAAAAACTACTAAAAAGTAAAAATCATTTTTTAAAAAATTCATACCTACACCTGGAAACCAAAAGCTTTGGGGGCGGTCATATTGCGCTATTGGATAGTTACTTTGCTCAATTGACCGCCCCCAAAGTTTTTGGTTTCCAGGTGTATGAATTTAAAAAAAATTATTTTTACTTTTTAGTAGTTTTTTCACCGCCATCCACCCCTTCCTTCTTCCGTCTCCTCACCCCTTTCCCACCTCTTCCCCTGCCCTTTCCCATCTCTCCCCACCTCTTCCTACCCCCGTGTTTATAGTATTTTACTCGTCAAACCCTTTCATTTGATACCCATATCAAGGGAGTTGCGACTAAAAAGCCGATCCGCCATCTTGGGACGTCCGCCATATTGGATTTAGACTGATAATGGCTATACTATGTTGCATTGTCACCGGACTTATACACGTGTACCAAATTTCAAAGCTCTAGCTTAATTAGAACTAGTCGAAATTCAGCTTGCAAGATTTGACCTAAACTAATAAACAAACAAACAAACACACAAACATTTTAAGTTAAATAAAAGCTATTAAAAATGAATATCGCTCTGTTTCGATATATTATTAAAGTTCTGAAATATAACGTAAATGGGTGGTTTTTTCAAAACTTTAGATAATGCACATGGTATATGAAAGGTATCATTTTGCCTGGAATTGTATTGTGGAACTCTAAAATTGATAAGTAGTGGTGAACAATTTTATTATGTAGTATATTGCAAACAAAAACCAAACTGTTCATAATTCGTCGTGTTGTCAAATCGAGATAAAAGTAATTCGTGATTACAACCACGACTGAAATAAACACCATCATTTTTAAATGCTAAAAGTTTTCTTTGTACCGATTCCAGAATCATCGAGTCATTGTCATAAATTGGAAACCAAATTAGAGATCCATACTTAAATTTGGAACATACAAGTGAATAATATAGAGTTTTCAAAGCAGTATCGTTATTAGAAGATTTACAGTTTCTAATGATAAAGCCTAAAGTTTTTGTGCACGATGCACCTAAATTACTTATATGTTCAGAAAATTAATTTATTGTCAAATAAGATACCTAAATCTTTTGTAGAACATTGCCTATCATATCACAGTCAATAAATTTAGACAGATCATCAATAAATAACAGAAACAGGAGTGGTCCAAGATTGGATCATTGAGGAACACCTGATGAAATCACCGTATTAAGTAGAGCTTCAGTACATAGTTAGCTTTACGAAAATTATAAGATTGCTAGTAGCATCACTGAGAAATTTCGATTGCTTAGCAAGTTTCGCCGAAAGGATAAAGGATAAATGATAGGATAAAGTGCGGGATGATGAAAGTCTTCTCTTATTATACTCTTCGCAAAAACGAAGAGTATATTGTATTTGATCGGCACATTTCTAAAATCATAAATATCGCTCGCAGACAAATTTTTTTTATATCATTGTGTTAGTGAACGAATTCTGAACAACTTTCAAAATGTCCGTCTGTCCGTCCGTCCGTCACGTTTCTTGTAAGCACGATAACTTAAGAAAGAAAAATCCGATTGTATTGAAATTTAGAAAGTAAGTTAGTGTTAGCTGGAGGAAGAACCCTATTGTTTTTGAAGAAAATCGATCAGTAAATAAAAAAGTTATTAATTATTTAATTTAAAAAAAATATTCTCTTAATTTTTGTCGCTTGTACTAAAATGGAAATCTTGCGAGATATTATTTCCATAATATATTTTTTTTTTGTTTATGAATTTTACTAATAGATATTTCATAAAGTGAAATGTGTATGAATGTCGAAGGATATATATCACAGACAATCAATTTTTCAGCAATAGGTGGTGGCGCAGCGGCTAAAGCTTTGCGTTGCAATCCAAAGGTCTCGTGTTCGAATCCCACACAGGTCGGGCATTTTTTTCCATTTTTTTTCATATAATTTTATTCACAACAATATCAACACAACAATATCACAAAATTTCGGATGTCCAAAAACTAACATTATGTACAAGACAACTGCGAAGAGTATCCTATAGAATGTGTAACAATTATATATAAAAAGCTCAGTAAATTGGCGAAGAGTACGTTTTTAGCTTGTTACTTTTTATATTTGTCATTACTAGATCTAATTTTCATTAGGTACAACATTTATTTGGTTTATTACTTAGCTGAAGAAAACTATGTACTAATTGTGCGCCCCCAAGAGCCCCACATGGTAGTGGGTTTGAGCAACACTGATACGCTTTACGGCTCTCAATATTCTGCGTTTATTGTTATGGAAAATTTTAACCAAGAAGCCATTGGAAAGAAAACGGGATACTGCCCAACAATAGCACAAAAAAATATTGAAAAAATTGAATTTCCATTTCCGCAAAAATTGAGATGTGTGCCGCGAATAATATGATTAATTAAACCAATACGAATTACAAATGCCCAATTTAAAATGAGTGGAAAAACAGAATGGATATAACATTAAATGTATTTATCAATAAATTAAATATTGATTCACAACAGAACCGTAATTTAATGGCATGGCCGAAATTTAAATACATATCAGAAATTATTCCGTATTTCCTCTATTTATATTACATCGGCCACTAAATTTATATTTAAATAAACAAATATATCCAATGGCAATAACGTACTGTAATTATCCTCAGCAACAAAATATCTCATTTTATTATTACGTGTATGCTTTGTATGCTTTATTTGTGTTGGGAAAGTACAATAATAATATTACATAGTAGGCTATACACACAATGTGTGAGCTAAAAGTCAAACAAACATTAAATTCTAAATGACTAAATAATTTCTAAGACGAATATATCCCCACAATGTTGTTTCGGCTTGAAAAAGACAGAGTTACAATTATAATTTATTCTGTCTAAATGAGAAAGTTCGTTTATATAGTAAAACAATAAATACCCAATATTAACAAACTTTTGAAGTTACTGGCTCTTGAAGATGATACAAAATGTTGTCTAAGTCCGGTAAATACCTCTAAAAAGTTTATATAAGTGCATTATGAATTTTTATTTTCTCCTTCATCGCAAAACTTTTAAGACGCTATAAGAAGAGCTTTTAAACGATTTTTCAAACATAAGCATTTGCTTGCTTGTATTAATATTTACGGGACGGGAACTATGCACAGGACTGAAGGAATATAAATTTTTATTTAACGCCTACGCCTTTCGTAGATTTAAGAATGCACATAAAGAGATAATATGTGTGGATTTGTTTCAAGTGTATTGAAAATAATATAAAATTACACTAAGGTATATTTTGATTTTTCTTTTTTTCTTTGATCTCTTTCCATGTCGGAGATGTTACTTTAGGAGGTAGTAAATTATGTTACAAGATAATCTTTAGTTTTTTTTTGCGATAGTGTATGGAATTTACTACTGATCATGTTGCAAATTTCTGGGCATTCCTTTGGATATTTCATATTGATGCTACAGTATATGAGCAATTTATATACCTGCCACTCACCACAGTTCGGTGCGTGCTAGTGGGTAGTTACTCGTTTTTAAAATTAAACGGAATTATGGTCGCCTCTACATGATGCAGATAAAAAATGAAGTACATCGTAACACGCAAAACGTAAAACTTAATAGTATTAATAAATGGAATGTCCAGTACTCTCATCCGTGAATTCAAATGGTTTGAATTCAATGGATGGTAACTTCCCTGAGTAGAGTTTCTATTCTTAACGACCACACATCTTTCCTGAGAATCTAAACATTTTAAAATCAGATGCAAATAAATACGCCTTAACTAAGGTAAATCTTTTTACAAAATTTTTAGACGACATACCAGCTTTTATTCTTAGAGACTGTGCCTATGCTCATGTAAAGCTGTGTTATGCGTTCAAAGGCGTATGAAAATATTTCCAGAATAAGCCAAAAGCTGCGTATTTTATCCCATATATAAATAGGGAGAGAAAAATAACGTGGAAAATTATGAAACAATTTGCTGATATACCTTTATGGAATGTGCTTTGTGTTCATATACAAGGACACATCGGTATTCAACATCGTGGTGTTATAAAATATCCAACTTATTTTGTGTTATTTAATATATTGTTAGATGTCCGAATATAAACGTCCAAGTTGCTGTCCCTTACACACACATTCGCAAAGCCTTTCAACGCATTGACAATGGCATTTCCACTAAAACTTGAGCTTGCTGTGCTTTCTATGTTGCTATTAGATTTATTTAAGTCATAACTGCCAAAGAATACAACATGCTGAATGTTATGGGCTTAAATCATATGAAATATCAGTAATGTCAGAAGTTCCCCAGGGTTCCGTTTTAGAGCCGCTTCCTTTTATATTATAAAACAGGATATTGTAAACCACTATTTAATTTATGCAATGACACAAACTGACTGAATTAGAATGTAAAAAGTTACAAAAGGGTTACCTCACTGTACAGGAAATACACAAATGTATACCCGTAAGAAAAGGAAGCTAAGAATCTCCTTTTCGTGAGCAACATTAGGTCCGTTTTGCCAGCGTTGGCAAAGTGCCCGTGTATGTTACACCATACCTGAAGTATGCTGCATTAGACCTGCAATGTTCAGTTTAAATTGTGCTCTAATCGTGATAACTAGATCGTCTGCATATGCTCATATATTAAGTTTCATAATAAGGAATTCAAAGACTATACTTATATTAGCAAAGTAGCACTCTTTTTTAAAGTGAGACCAAAACTTGTATATTCATCTTTAATGTGTAATTTTTTATCCGCATATTGGGTTACCTCAAAGTACCCTGTTTAATACGTCTTCATCAAGTCTGCAAAAATTACATAATATTTCTGTACCGATTGTTTTGGGCTGATGAATGTTGTATTAATATAATTAAATAAATAAAATAAATTAATACCTGCTTTGATGCATATTACCCGCACTGTAACGATTATAGTCAATATGATTTTATTGACCTTCTTCCTGGATTTCTAAAGAATTTGATGTTGTAATTTCACGTGGGCTTTTCTATACGTGGGGCGTGGAGTAGTTTATATATGTTCGTAGTTTGTAGATGTTTTAAATATAGACATTTTTTCGAATACCTGCAACGGCAAATGGCACTTTAATTGATTTCTTCTGAAAACCTCCTAAGAGCGTAGGAGTAACCGCTTTTTATATACCTATACGTATTTAGCATTATTTCGTAAGTAACCTTAATATTATACGTAGTGTAGGTAGTCATCCTATTCATGTTTTTCAAGGTTATTTCGAAATACTAAAGAGTAAAGAATGACATCGAGAGGCAGGTAGTATAATGTCCGGATATACAAATGTTGTTTGCATTCACACATGAGTTGACCGCCAGAAATTAGTAGATTTACCAAATAAATAAATAGTCACAATGTAAACATTACTTTTACGTTATTTACCAAGTTTCAAGCATGACGAAATGTTTAGGGAAAAAACAATATATTAATTTGCCAGTACTAAATAAGGATATAAATAATTTTACAATAACTTGTTTATGAGAGTAAGTGCCTAAATATGTGTCTTCCGTTTAAACTTAAGACAAAATTAGACAGCAAATAGCTAGGAAATAGTAGGACCGAAAAAATGAATGCCTTAATCCAACCAATTTTAACTTAAATACCCAGTAGCATATATAAAAAGAAACGTTACTTATGTAAATTTTACGTTGCTTAAAATATAGAAAATATGAGTTATGTATGCCTAAACAGATAATTTCAATATAAGACCGCCTGTCAACCTGTCACGGTTTTCATAACGCTTTTCCATACGGGAGTATTATATTACTTCTTCTAAAATCCCAAGATCTATAAAAATTGTTGATTCTCTTGACGTGGAATTTATTGAAGGCTTATCTTATTCACAACCTGTTGACAGGCACTTTGTGATCCAGCATTATTTTAGTTGTTCCTCTTTACTGTGTGGCACGTCTTACAGCATCGCAATATTTGTCATGTGAGGCATTTCTCTTACTGCTTGGCATCCGCGTAGTAAAGATACGGTTGGGGTAGGGCCAAATACACGAAAATAACAACAGTACATGGGCATAATAATTGTTTTAATATGAGAATATTAATAGATCTCAATATATATGTGAACTCGTATGTGAATTTAAAAAAAAACTGTATACTTGTCATCACCGTTTAATTCATGCATCAGCGAAGGCTTTTACGACAAAGATTTTGTAAGAAATCATTTGGTCTTGAAGTAGAAAACGTTTTTATAGTAGGAACAATAAATTATGGTCTATCAAAAATGGAAACTATTGATTTTGAGATTTGTGCTTTTTATACTTCATAAATATTTTATTTGGTAACCTAATGCTGAAGAGTTCTACACTGAATGGGAGAAACACCGGCAAATTAATTATTGTGAAGACAGTGGTTGTAGATCCCAAAATCGTATGCCCTAAATAGAAGTGAACCTGAGACAATACAGTTTTCAATTAAGCTAAAAAGTAAAATTAAATAATGTATGATGCATTAAAAAACGATGGATTGGAGTATAGCTTGAAACTCATTTTCCTAAGTTGAAATGTAATTTTCCCTAATTTAACGTGAATGATATATTCATTACGTAATAGCTTTTATCACTTTTGTACATGGTAGTTGCACATTATCACTACATATTATTATCGATAATCGAAAGAGCTTCTAGCGATTGTTTTAACATTGTCGTAACCAAACATTTTGAAAGAATTACACAAAACGAGCAGCGATAAAATGAAGCATGTGACAACATGGAATAGAGCGGGAACTTATCACGTAGAAAGTTTCGTACGATTTGAGGGATTTGTCCGAGGGTGGTGGAAATATTTTAAAATAGTTTATATTGAAACCCAAATATATTAATGCTTATAAATTACATGATTAATATACCGGGTGTAACAGGATCATGGTACCCCCCCCCCCTTTTTCTCCTCTAGTTTTGAAGATAATTGATTGAAGTTTGGGATATCCTATACAGGGTGCGCCACTTAAAACTCCCCAAATTGTAGATATTCTTAAGGCATTTAAACATGTGTACAGCGTGATTTCAAAAAAATTTTTTTTGAAAAAAACTTAAGAAAGAAAGTAATTTCCTTGAATATTTTTTTACCTCACCCTGTACATGAACTGCGTTAATGTTTTCTTATAAAGGTTTTAATTAGCTTTAATGTATGTTATTATGTCATATTCGAAATTAAATTTGATTTTAGAGAAAAAAATTAAAAACACTTTCCGATTCCAAACTGATTTTTTTTTTAAATAACAATGTAAATAATAATTTTTTGCTTTATTTGTAAAAGACATATCACAAACAATATTCAACGCAACAAAACAGTAACAAGAAACAAAAGAAATAAATATTTTTAAAAACAAACTTATATTAAAATGTACTAAATAGGAAATTGCAAAATTTTTATTTTTAAATTTTTTTTATTTTAATAACATAAATTGAAGCTAATTAAAACCTTTATAAGAAAACATTGTCACCGTTTATGTACAGGGTGAGGTAAAAAAATATTCAAAGAAATTAAGTTTCCTTTCTTAACAATTTTTTCAAAAAAAATTTTTTTAATCACTCTGTATGCATGTTTAAAGGCTTTAAAAATATCTACAAATTGATGTGCCCAACATGGTCATCGCTTCAAAAATAAAAAAGTTACACGTCTGGGGAGTTTTAAGTGGCGCACCCTGTGTGATTTTTTTTTCACTTCCGGTTTCGCCGGAAGTGACACTAACTTTCGATTTTTAAATGGAACACCCTGTATATTATTCCATTTTTGAATTCTGCATAATTTTCTGAATCCAACAATATCAAATAAGTGACACTTTCTTCAAATGGAACCATATTGGTACCGTGGTACCATTTATTAGCACTATTAATAAGGAATTTATTCATATGTCGTATTAAAATGTGCGATAAATACAAACAAAATTACAGCTAAAAGAAAATAAGAAAATAAAATTTTGTTCTAATTAAATGTTAAGAAGTAACTAACTAAGGTGGCTTTGAAAACAATAAAATATTTAGCTTGTCAAACATTTGTTGGTTTACCAGTATTTTTATTGTGTCTTTAAAAATTGTTTAAAATTCTTGTTAATTGTGTTCAAAATGCCGCAAATTTATACAAAATTGCATTTTCTTATTTTCTCGTAGCTTAATAGTTCTAATAAATGGTACCACGGTACCAACATGGTTCCATTTTCATAAATTCAATAAATTTCAATCAAATATCTTCAAAACTAAAGGAGAAAACGGGGGGTGTACCATGATCCTGTTACACCCGGTATATTAATGAACTTGGAAATATACAATTTGTAGATTTGGTTCCTTGTTTTGTATTAGTAGCTACGGACTAAGAAGGTTAAATTTTTTATAAGCCCTTTATTGAAAAAAATTATTTTGGGTATTCAGAAGAGCTTTCATATATTTAATGCCTACCACTTAAAATGAAAAAACATTATTTTCATATATGTACGTACTGTTGATCCAAGATACAAGTCTGATAACGCTAGTACACCAAAAAAAGATCTCCCGGGACGAGAGAGAGACGAGACGTCTCATGAACTTCTTTCATTCAATGAATGTCTAACATCTAATATGAAAAAACAACAAAATAATATTTCTTTCTGTATATTGTTGATGTAGGTCTGATCATGCTAATATATCTATAGCAAATCTCCCTCCTGAGGCATCTTATCAATCTCAAAGTATCTGTATCGACAGCCAGGTGACCTTAAGGACTCTTGCATCAAAAATGGTACAGCTTAACAACTATTGGACTCAGGCCCCGGAATGAGACAGTCAAGACTGCATATAAAGGGGCCTTTGATTGACTCTACCGTAAAGTGGCTGGTTGGGCTCGATAGAGAACGATTGAGACGGGTGGCAGGTCTGAACAGAACACTGTCCTCTGAACAAGCACCTGCATACAATGAGGTTGAAAGATGATCCCACTTATCGGATCACTCATACTGTATACCCTTGTGCGCCAATAGGAGCATCACAGTATAGGTACATCGGAAGGCAGTCTCTACAGCCGGAGGAACTACGGGATCTATCCTGGAAAGGACTGCTCTCCTTTGTGGACAGCACTGGTCCTTTCTAATCCGTCATGAATGTACAATGGGTCGATAGGCCTGCGTACTGCGTATATTCGGAGCTTTTCGCTTTTGGATTAATAATATCTAGCCCTACCTAAAGGATACTTCATAATGTCTTCATAAATAAAATGTTGTTGACTAACTTTTTTTTCTTGGCATCTGACCACTAGTCATACAGCCAACCGCTATCCTAAAAAACCATTTATTCCAATTAACCTATGTCGACAATGAAAAATAAATACTGAAGATCGGCAAGAGAAAAAACAGGGACACACGCTTCTCGTCCTGGGGTCTATCAGGACATTTTATTAAACACAAACAAAATTAGAGGACCACTATAAATTAAGGGATGCAACAGAGGAAACAACAGAGGATACGAAGCTAACCTACTTACACCGATGATACAATCAAACATTTGTTTGTTATGGTGACTGAGGAGAGAAAGTATATTAAAAGGAGCCTGAATATTATAATTAATAAGATTGTTATGTATCTGTCGCTTGGTGCTCTATATTTCGAACACTGAAAGAAAATATGATCCAGATCCCCTTTAATATAACAAATATCGCAATTCTCTGAAGGTAGAACATTTTTTATTCTATGCAAATGTGCTGGATAATAGGCATGTCCAAATTTGAGGCGTATTATTGTTGTGATATATTTTCTCGGATATTCATAATTTTCGTGCCAAAACTTAGATAGGAGGTCAGGATGAATATGTGTATATCTAGTGGGATTGGAAAGGCAAAACTCCCACCACTGCTCTAACCATATGTTTCTAAATTTAGATTTTAAAATGTTGAAGGAGTCAGATAGACAGATTTCTTGTTCTAATGGAAATCCTGAGATGATGCTTTCCTTGCACAAAGAGTCGAATTGATTCAATTCACCAAAAAGTTGCGCAAATTTTTCATTTCTCATCTGAAATGATCAAGGTGGATACTGAATATCAAAGTTTTTTCTTAATTTCTTTGTGATCATCTCAATTGTTATTATCAACTCGTGTATGAAGGAGGCATCTAAAGTTTTTCAGTTTCTAAAGTTTTTAAAGTTCTGAATCACACTGTATAGATTATGCCAAAGGTACTGTCATACAATTTTAAGAGAACTACAATTGAAGAAGTCTGGATTTTTGTTTGATATTCGATATGTGCTCTCTCCAAGGGTTCTTGTACATGAGAGTAGCAGTGGTAAGCAATTTTTTTCTTTGTTCCCAACTTAAATAACTTCTTGCGAATAAAACTAAGGAAAATCCAAGCGTAGACTTGTTTTGTATGCTACGTTCGAAGGTTTGCTTTTCCGATATCCGTATCACACTTTTCAATTACATATAAGTAGAGATTTCGTTATTTTCTTTCAAATAAAATTTATTACCTGAAGTATTAATATGACTCATTATAACTATAGAATAAACAAGCCATTCATAGATTCTGAGTTAAAGAACAACAATGATTTATTTAATTTTAAAAAGATTAGAGCATTGAAAAAAGGAAAACATTCTGATTATAGATTAAGAGTTAACTTACAAACGAGTATATAAAATTAATATGAAACTTGTACTTTGTAAAGAAACATTGGGAATGCTCACTTTGTAGTTTTACAGTTTAAAATCAAGCAGTGTCGATCGCCAGACGAATTGAAGCGGAAGTTTAATGACATAGCAATATAGGTATCCTCACCACGTATGAGAAGTCAAGATATAAATTCCAAACACGCACTAGAATACAATCTGTATCTGGTGCATGCCGCATATTTCATGTAAGGTCACCTACAAGACAAACTGCCTCTTTTGGAACGTATACCACTGTTAGAAGCGTCTTTAAAGAAATCAATTCACAGATTCACAAAGAGCACTTTTTCAAATGTCAGACTTGCACCGACTTATGTAAGTTGTGTGGAGCTCAATGCTCATACCTGTGGCAGCGGCGTACTGTACAGTTTACTTCTTAAAATTAATTTACCGACACGGTAGCGCAGCTGTACACCTTCCTAAGTTGGATTCTTAGCTGCGACAGATGGCAGTGTCGCAGATAATGCTTAGTTGTGTGTGTTCTAATTAATAGGTACACATAAAGTGAAAAAAATTGTCCTAAAAAAAAAGGTGTGCCGAGGAAACTTTCCATATTTGATAAAGGTCTGTAAAAGTCATGTAAATAATATAATTGTATGCACTTATTTGGTATCAAAATGAAGCTTGCATCATCACGAATCAGATTTCACCATAAAATAGGCTATCAGTATACCCAATGGAAAGTTAGAAGGAAAATTTCCTGGAAACTTTCGAAGTTTTCAAAACGGAAAGTTTCCAGGAAGTTTTTCTTCTAACTTTCCATTGGGCATATTGATACGCTATTTTATGGTGAAAAAAGTGCATACAATTATATTATTTACATGACTTTCACAGACTTTTATCGGCACATCTCTGCAAAAAATACTCATCAAGATCTTAAAGAATACAAAGTTAATAAGAGGGGAGAGAAAAATCGTATATTCTTTACACTGTCAACATTTGTACAATACTGCTGAATATTCTATTAACTGCAAAACTGTGCGTAATCTATATACCGCTTCATTGAGATGATAATAATCTGTTTATTTACTCTGTTCAGAAAATCCCTTTTTACCTCTGAAACTGTTAGAACTGGGGTCAAATGGGACGTATAATACTTGTGGTTCTGATACTGCTTTAAGGAATACCATTTAATTTCAAAATATCAGTTAGGCTTTGAAATTGATACAGCATTACTGCGTTACACCTTAATATATCTGGTGGTATTAGAACTTTGGATAAATCAAAGGCAATTGTTTAATTAGAAAAGCCTTCCATCGTGTTGTAGTAAATTTGGAATTTCAATAACTTTTCAAGTAATGGCAGGTGTACTTCCAGGGTCCATTTTAAGGGTCGTGCTTTTCTTCATTTATCTTATACGTAATAATGCTATAAATAAATCGACACTATTTTCTTATGAGTAGAATGAGTATTAAGGACGAATTTCAAACCCTTACTTTGGTGTTATTCCTTTGATAAATTAAAGTTTCAAAAGATTCTAGCTAATGCTATGAAAATATGTTGCTTCCGGTTAAAAAATTCTTAAAAGTCATGTAACATGAAAAATCGGGTCCGACAAGTACATTGTCGATTTGTACCCAACAAACACAAAAGATCGGCCCATCAGCGAGCCATCACTGGGTCAGAAATGAAACTTCTGGCCCTGTGATAGCCCACTGGAGGGCCGACCTTTTGTGTTTGTAGGGTAGTAATTTGAGAACCTTTCTTCGTCTTAGTTGGCTTAAAATGATTCACGATTTTTTCACTTGCTTGTCGCACGTTGCCCTAATTTTAACTATACCTCTTCCCATCTTAAATAAAAAATATTCTCAGAAATCGGAATCAAATACATGATCATAATACACTAGTGGTAGCTAGAAATCTTGGATCGATCCCCATAATAAGATAGAGTGAAATATAAATAGCAAAATAATGTATGTGAAAGAAAGCGATATATTAACATTGATGCCAGGCACAGCATGTTAAGAGTTTCGCCGACGATTTACAAAAGTAGTTAAAGAGAAAAGTGGCAACAGCGAGGTTAAATCTGTTTCTTTTCAGCATATTATTTGTCCATTTCTCTTCTCTTCTACCTTACATTGGCATCGACTCAATATTTTAAACTGCCACTACTGTATATGATCTAGCCTTATTCTTAATACATATTAAAATATGCATGTTAATCTTTAAAGAATTATTTTTAAACAAAATAGAGAGAACTGCATATTGTCGACGGTTTGTTAAAAAAATCAGTAAAATTTTAAGTAACATGCATTGACCTCGATAGTAAATGTAAAGCAATTATATTAGCTCACCTTGGTGGTCAAATTATATAATGCTGCAATTTGCCGGTATATATAACCATTCTGCTAATTTAATTAATAGTTTTCTGGTTATTTTATTACAAAGAGTAACAAAGAGGTTGATTCTAAGCGTGCAGGTATTCGTTGTTAGATTAAGTAAAATAAGTATGTGGAACGGGACAAACTGTCAGCTGTACTACTAGGGATGGGAATGCCTACAAAAAATAGAAAGTTAAAGTTTTATTTTGAAAATTTCACAGTATTATTGAAATAAAAAATAGTTTATCTTAAAATTAGGCAGTAAAATTAGAATCCACAGGAAAAAACAATTGCTTAAAAAGAAAAAAATGTCTTGATGCGGTGAAATTGAAAGGTTGAAAGTTGAAAGTAATATTTGTGATATTAAACAAGGAGTTCCACACGGGTCAATTCTGGGACCACTTTTATATATAATATTTGCTAACGATGTGGTTAGTTATCTACAAAAAATACCAAATGATCATGTGATCTGTTATGCTGATGATACAAACATTCTTGTTATCGGCAACAACCTTATTGAAGCAAAAGAAACCACTGAAAGAGTTTAACAATTCTAAATAAAACAAAGACAGTTTCAGTACAATTTTCATTGAATAATAATTCCTAGAGCCTAACACTTTTTAATGGTACCAACTGGGAAATAAAAACTTGTGTTGACAGTATACTCTTAGGCGTTACTTTTGATAAACACTTGCAATGGACTCGACATATCGAAAAATTATGTATAAAGCTGAGAACAAGTTGTTATGCTCCAAAATTTATGTCTAAACATTGTAACCAGGCAATTCTTGAAGTACTCTATTATGCAAAGTTTCATTCCCACCTTAGGTACGGAATTGTAACCTGGGCCAATAGTTGTAATGTGGCAAGGGTATTTTTATTGCAGAAATATGCAATTCGTATTTTATTAAATTTAAATTACAGAGATGCCTTTAAAAATTTTGACAGTAGCTGGTCTATACATTCTTAAGGTATGGTCATATGTTCATAAACATAAATCAATCTATTTAAGAAATCAAGTGAATCATTTACATGACACTAGAGCAGAGAATTTCCTTCTGTCTGATTCTCATAGAACTGTTATGTACCAGAAAAGTTTTCTTTACCAAAGGTGTAAGCTTTATAATTCATTAGATGAGGATATTAAGTCTTCGAGTAGCATACACATTTTCAAAAATAAATTTAAAAAAATATTACTAGACAAAAATTGCTACACGATAAATTAATTTTTGTTTTGTTTTGAATGTTTTATATGACCAACTACAAGATGTCTTGTATCGTTTTATATATTTTATTGTATTGTTTTTTTTTTTGTTAACTGTTTGCTAATTTTTCTGGTGACGTTTTCTACATTGATTTTATTGTGTACTTTTATTTGTATACAATTTTATTGCAATGGAGAAATAAAAACTATTATTATTATTATTATTATGTGCCGTTGATACATGCTAATAATGTATATTTTTGAGTAAAATACTGATGAGTAAAATGTATTTGTTTTAAAACAGATGAAACAAATTAAAAAAATAATTTTAAATTTTTTTGTTGGGAGTCACTGGAAAAATAAGTATATAAAAAACTATAACCCGAAAAACAATGTTGTACAACTTGATGCACTTAAACAATCCACAATTCAATTTACTATTATTTTTTTATGAGGTGTTATAAATATGGTGAGGTGTTATAAATCTGTCAATTTGAAATTTGGTAGTTGGTAGTTCCATTATTTTTTTAAAGTTTTTTTAAAATTCACCCAAAACTTTCGGACACATTTAGTTTCCTTTGCAATTCAATTACAAACAATTTATTTTTCCCTTCGTTGCTATACGAGCTATACAACCAGAAATATTTAAGAAAAACCGCAAAAATATGATTTAATCAAAAATATGTTGCTATACTTCTTGTAATATTTACTGCAAGTTTCAGCAAATTGTATTTTTAGGTGATTTATATTCATAGTTTTACTCCACTAATAAAGTTAATTGCTTTAGATATGATCTAAATGTTTCTATTATTTAATACTTTCTGTAACTTTCCCGGAAGGTGAACTGGAATAATGTTATATCGAACATATCTTTTTATATGTCAATTATACAAAATGACAACGTACTCATTTGTTTTTAATATAATAATTTACAATTAGAGAACATTGGTCCCTTCAAATTCCCATGCAGCGCCACTGACAAGAAATATATCCAGTAGTTCTGGTGCCCGTTCCTTTTTACACATAAAAGTTCACTAGACGCTCTCTATACTACATCATGAAATTATCCTGTCCCTCCTGGAAAATTTATTTGGCTATACTCAGAACACAATTTTAACAGTTTAACTGCACCAAACTCGGAATTTGAACAATTTATACCTTTATCGTTTTTTATGTAATTTATTTTCGTCTGCTTCAATTATTTTCAAAGCCCATTGAAGATTTTCAAAGCTATCGGACATACTGACTGGTTGAAAAAGAGGAAATAAATGAAACGTAGACAATCGTCTATTTTAAATTGGAGAATTATAAGAATTTCGATATGTTTTGTTTCAACTGCTTGTTTGGTGACCATCTATTTATAGATTTAGCAATGAGTAATGTTGTGAATGAACTTTGTTGTTGAGTCAAATATATTATAATGAAATAAATACCAGTTGATGTTATTTTCCTCTTCAGCTGCCTCCATTTTTTGATAATTAACTTGCTGTCAATAATCAACATTTTTTCTTTGTTGGAACTAACTTAAATCTCTCTGAGTATATATAACATTTCATTCATATATCAATCTTTTCATCAAAGAATGTATCTTCCCGTCCAATTAGAAATTGAACCCTTTTCCAGGCAAGAAAAGAAAATTGATTATCCCATTTGCTCTCCATATTTTTTCAGTAATGGCAAGTTCCATTATAAGTCGCAAAGCAACTGCACGAGATAGTCAGAAAATGAGAAAAAAGTTTGCATTGCTGATGGGATTATAAACCAAAGAACAATTTAAAAATCATTTGGACTTGAGGAGGTTTTAAGAAAGGTTTGTCAGCGTTAGGAAATAGTTTTGCTTTATTGATGTTGTAGTTAAGGCCTTTTAGGCTTCAAGTATACTTGCTCTTATATGGTAAGTTTTAAAGCATTCTCTAAGACCTAATTATAAAACTAATTTGCTTCTAGGATAATATGTATTTGTAAGCTGGAATTAATATATAGGTTTATCATACCTATATAAAACTCTCCATAAAGCTAATTAGTTTTATTAACGTCTTAAATTCCATTTAGATTTAAAGAGGCTTTAAATTATTCTTTATGGTTTTAACATATTTGCAATAAATGCATTTTAAATCCTTTTTAAAACTAGACATTTTCAATGCCTAATAGCACTTATTAAAGGCCATTACAAAACTAGATTCTTAAAACGTCCTTGACAAATGTTGTGATGAAACCGTTATGAAGAAAAAAAGGCCTCTATAAATCTAAAAGGCAAATTTTAATTCCATAAAACACTTTCTAAAACCTCAATTAAACATTTATTATAAAAATAATAAACAATATGTCTGCCTGAAGTGTCGTTGATGCATGTGTGTGTGTGTTAATTAAAAGCATTTCACAACTTATTGATGTGTAATTATGTCTTTTTTGGAAAGGTGGAAGAAAATAAAAAAGAGTGGCCATTTTAAGAGGACAAATATCAACGCGGTTCGTCCATGTGATCTTCGCCAAGTGCATTTGCATTTACGTTAGGAAGGGATTATTTGTGACAGTATACAAAAAGACTAAGGACTTCATTTAGAGTAAATGTTCTAGGTCATTATACCATTATTAGAATATATAGTTTAATGAGAGGACTGTAAAATAACAATTAGGTTTTTAGTTGGCCGGCTATGTTTTTCTTGTTATATACAAATATTCAAGGTCAATCTCACAATTATAATTATTAATCATTATCACTTTTTCTTTAGCAAATTAAGGTAGGATTACAAGAACCGACTGAAAATTACCGTGGGAACCGAGAAGCAGCCGCCTACTTTTTAAATTTGCTGATTACGCGTCTGTGCAAATTTTGTATTAAAATCATTATTATTTCTGAGGCGCCCTTGTTTTTTTGGGTCTTTCTTTTGTAGTTTTAACGATAAACTGCCGCTGATTTGAATTTTTTTTGTCATACCTGATATATTTTTATTACCTTTTAAATATAATGGGCGATGAAGCCCAAAAACCACGTGAGAGGCATTTTATGCTCTCAGGAAGGTTTATATCTCAATTTATAATCTGATATCAGACATAACTGGTAATTTACTTAGGTCAGAATTTTATCATTGATATTGTATGCAAGCTGGAATTAATATAACGAATTTTAATGCATCTAAGTAGTCAAATATCACTTCATTGTTGAATGCTGTATGGGTGGCTCTACATAGTGTCTGGTAAGTTGATTCGGATAAACTTTATTAGTACTATCCGCATAAAATCAGAAAAAATAAGTAATATGCCGCCATATATCAAGTACAACAGAAATAATACGGACCCTAAAACAGAACCTCAAGTCACTCCTTATTGAAAGTGTCACCAACTTTAAATTTAGAGTTCATTACTTCCTTTACCCCTAGGCATGCTAGCCTTTGCAATTTTATTAGTTTGTTTACAAGATATCGATAAAATTATAATGTCATTTATACAACGAAACGACACATCTAAACAGAGACACGTAGTGTAGTATGCATAACACGATTCGTTACTGTTTGTATTCTGCAGTGAATAAGAGTGAGTGCTGGCTTAAATCCACACAAACCATTATTAATAGGGTTGTTGCCGTATATCATAATTTATTTTGGCTTTAATAATTTCCTCAACGGTCAACTTGCGTCCTCTTCAGAAACCAAACCAAACTGGACGTTAAATATTTCATGAAAATTTGCTACCTTTCTGTCGGCCTTCGGCCTACGGAAATAAACCAAAATCAAGCAGTACGGGGAGCAAAATTTCAATTTGAACAGTCATGCAAAAATGCACAGTTATTGTAATTTTCATCTCTTTCGCTGGTGTTTATTATCGTTTTCTAAATTCTAATCTTCAATGCCACTCTCAATATTATGCAAATTCCCTAACCACTTCTATGTCAATTCAGTTTAAATATATTCAATTAACGCTAAATAACAAAGTATTCACTAGTTTTGAAGTGTCCTTCGTGTTGTTAACAAACACTTCTAATTTCTTAATAAAGCTTAATAATTATTTAAAGGTTACGTTTTCATGTTCAGCCCTGAATATTACCGGCTTTAGTACTGGGCTTAATATGGTTACGGTTATTCGTAAAGTGCACAATAATTGATGTTTAGATCCTATAAAACAAACACACTCAACAGAATTATAACTTGATTCTGAATATTGCGTCACTGAAGGACCATTAAGTTAAAATTTTAATTAGACCAAATTGGTATTAAATAGTTTTAGTATTTCTAGACCCCGTATAGCGTATAAGTTATATGTTAGCGTGACATAGTTATAAGGCAGTTAATAATATGAGCAAGCATTGTAAAACATTTATTTTGTACATGCAATTAGCAGACTAATATTCACGCTTACATCAACAGGGATAATACGTTGCATACCTTGCTGAAGTGTTAGAAGTTGATTTTAAAATTAAAAACTGACAATTTTATTAAATTCACGGTGATTTATCTATTGTATTTTCTTTTAGGTAATCTAATACTACTGAAAGGTGAAAAATTAAGTCCATAAAATGCCTGTTGAAGGTTCAACACAATTTTTGATTAACTAATTTATTTAATAGAAACTTTATCTAAAGAGATAAAAAAGTCTGGTGGGTAAGATACTGGAGCAAATTCGCTTTTGATAGCTTTCTTTGCAGATGAAGTGATTAATTGGTTTCAAATTAATACAATAATCAGTGTTTATAATGATTTCGTAGATTTAAAGATATCTTAAAATGAATTAAAAAAATCACTGCCCAAGGAATCACTACTTCCACATCCAGATTTTCTACCCAAGTCTCTCACAACGAAAAAATTTTGAATATGGAAATAATTGTTTATGGAACTTTAATAATAAAATATTTGAAATCCTCTACCCCAAACACCCATAAAACAATACCCCACATCGGTAGTGGGGTGGGGGTGATGATAGGGGGTGGTAGTGGGGGTGGATAAAATAAAAAATTATTTTGAGAGTTCTGGTTCTTGTACACACACTAAATCACATTTTTTTTTCATTCCCTTTAATAATGGGGGTGGCTAATGCCAAAAATTTTTTTGAGACCTTAGCTTCTCTTGTATATACTAAATACCAATTTCATGAACTCTTACCTGCTTGATTTACCTATTTACCCCAAATTTACCCCCCAACCCTTAGACGGAACAAGATGAAAATATAATCTAGTTCTAGATCTCGTTAAAGTACATATGTGTACCAAATTTCAAGTCAATACCTCAAACAGTTCCAGAGTAAACGTGCGCACAAAAAAAGTTACAGACCGACAGAGACAGAAATTTTTTTTTTGCTCAAACTTAAAATCTCGATGTTTCATGACATTCTAAGCCTATTTGAACAGTAAAAACTTTAACGAGATCTAGAACTAGATTATATTTTCATCTTGTTCCGTCGAAGGGTTGGGGGGTAAATGGGGGTAAATTTGGGGTAAATACGTAAATCAAGCAGGTAAGAGTCCATAAAATTGGAATTTGGTATATACAAGAGAAGCTAAGGTCTCAAAAAAAATTTTGGCATTAGCCACCCCCATCCCATTATTAAAGGGGATGAAAAAAATGTTTGATTTAGTGTGTGTACAAGAACCAGAAACCTCAAAATATTTTTTTTACTTCATCCACCCCCACCCCACTACCGATGTAGGAATCACCAACTTCCACAACCAGATTTTCTATTCAAGTCACTCACAACGAAAAAATTTTGTATGTGGAAATAATTGTTTGTGGAACTTTAATAATATAATATTTGAAATCCTCTACCCCAAAAACCCATAAAACGATACCCCACATCGGTAGTGGGGTGGGGGTGGTGACAGGGGGTGGGAGTGGGTGGTGGATAAAGTAAAAAAATATTTTGAGGTTTCTGGTTCTTGTACACACACTAAATCACATTTTTTTTTCATTCCCTTTAATAATGGGGTGAGGGTGGTAATGGGGGTGGCTCATGCCAAAATTTTTTTTGAGACCTTAGCTTCTCTTGTCTATACTAAATATCAATTTTATGAACTCTTACCTACTTGATTTACCTATTTACTCCAAATTTACCCCAATTTACCCCCCAACCCTTCGACGGAACAAGATGAAAATATAATCTAGTTCTAGATCTTGTTAAAGTACATATGTGTACCAAATTTCAAGTCAACGGTTCCAGAGTAAACGTGCGCACAAAAAAAGTTACAGACCGACAGACAGACAGACATTTTTTTTTCACTCAAACTTGAAATCTCGACGTTTCATGACATTCTAAGCCTATTTGAACAATAAGAATTTTTAAAAAGTTTTTTGTCATTACTATACTTCCACTGGATGTGGAAGTAAAATTGAGTAATTTAAATGGGTGATAATATTGCATCCCCTGACTATTCATCATGGTCCTAGATCAAGAGATACAAAGCAAGGAAACATCGAATTTTAATGAAAACACAGAAACACAAGAAGAGCAGGATATTCACAATTTTCTAGAAAATATGAAACCGCACCTGGACACATCTAGACTGAAAATACTTCAAGAAATGCGGGGTTAAAAACGCGGCAAAAACAAAAGCCAACAGAAGTCTGAAAAGAGCTACCAGCAAAAACAATGAGACTAAAGCAATTGCATAAAATGTCAACATTAATAGAAGAGAAAACAATTGCAAAAAGGATAAAAATTAAAGAATGCAATACTGGGGACATGCCCAAAGAAGGGACCCTACACATCTACTCTAGAAGCAAAAGCACAAAAGGAGCATGAACACTCCTCTACCGTATATTTCCCGGCAGTGACAGCAACGCTTACCTTACTCTGGTAAAAGAAATCAAGTCAAAGGTTACAGATATTGAATCTGCAGAAAATTTAAGGCTTATTAAAAATACCTTAATATTTTAAAGTTCAAATAATATATCACCTAATCTATGTAAAGTTCGTTGGGGCTGACAGACACACTGAGTATTACTGTTTCAATATCTTGTGATTTTTGTGAGCTCAATCAAGCACCTTAATAATATTTTGCTTTAAAATCATAATAAAATAGTTTACATGAAACATGACAGTTTACACGCCCCTGGCGATCACTCTGTATACTGGATATGGCATAATTCTAACCGTACAATTTTTTTTTAATTCTACGATTGCCCTTAAAATTTTCTTATTTGTTTAAATAAAATGAGTATAATGGTTGATGCCTTCATTATATGGGGTTTCACATATCTGCTAAAACTACGATTCATTATGAAAAAAATTGAAAATATTCTCTATGACATCTAGTGTGGCTATGAGTTTTTCTGGTTGTTTTCCAGCAACATTAAATTTAATTGAAATTGTTACAGTTAGAGATTTCATCCGGATCAGTTGTCCTATGTCTTATCTTTTAACGAATTTAACAATCTTGTGGTCTTTCGAATGAACTACTGTAATGCACCTTTCATAGTTTTTTTTTGCACGGCAGTCAACGACTTTTTTAAATTATTATTATTTTTTTTTTTTAATTTGTTTGCTTCAGTCTATTCTATGGTTTGCTAAACATTAAGTGATACTGAACATATCTTCGAATTCTAAAATTAAATAAATAATATATAATGAACTATTAATATTATTTTTCATTTGGCAACTAGAAGATACATTTGGGATCGATTAGGAAGTATACTTTTATGAGGTATTTACTCTATGAAGTTTGACATTATAGCATTTTGTGAAAACATTCTACGGTTTGACACAGATATGTGTCGATAATGACGCAAGATAAAGGCGCAAGAGTCGCGACAGTGTGAACAGCTAGTGTGAACAAATCTACCCCATTCATTAATATCCAAAAATTTGTGACAAACTAAGTCATATAACCCAGTATATATTTGGTTTTATAGGATCAATTCTCCGTAATAAATTATTGTATCTATATATACATTCAGATGCAAACAATCTCTTAGCAGACAATCAAAAGTCTGCTCTAAGTAATTTCTTAAGTGAGTAATAAAATTTTATGGACGCAGGAGTTTGAAAACTTAAATGTTTAAACTCCATATAAGTAAAGAATTATTTGTCATACTAGAGTAAAGTAAAGGCACATTTATGTTCTTTATGCAACAGATTAAAACATTTACTATTGTCAGAAATACTGCTCTTTATTAAACGGCTGGACAGTTACCCTGACTTCTTAACCATATGGTATTTAAACCACTTTAGTTCCGAACTTCATATTGATATTACAGCAAACTTATGTTTCTTAAAGTTTCTTCCTGGATAACCAACATTCTTAGAAACAATACCTTTGTCTTTTAAACGTAATTTATTCCATGAACTTAATTTCTTTCAATAAACACGTACATTATTCATTAACACGTTGCCCTGCCGATCTATCCATCAGCGTGCTTATGCAATACAGCCTTTTCAACCCATTTACAGCCTATGTAATCCTCTTATAGCCTTTTCAACCCATTTACTTAATTTACAACTCACGTATGCCCTTTACAACCTACTTGGATTTTTTGTAACCCCCCTACAGCCGATCCCACCAAGTTTACAACGTGTTCAGCCGAATTTATTTACATGTAAAATACTTCATAGCTGTGCAGCCTATTTTACAGTCTGTGCACCTAGTTTAAATCCTGCGCAACCTACTTACAGCCTCTGAAACCCACTTACATCCTTTGCAACCTACTTACAGTCGTTGCAACTTACTATACAGCCAGTGCAATTAAGTTTACAGTCTCCTAATTTACATTACATTTACAATTTACATTCTATGCAAAATACTTGTGAAGACTATTCACCGGCATGTGCACCTAATAGCCTGTGGAACCTACTTACAGCTTTTGAAACCTAATTTACAGCCTACCCAATCTAATGTCTAGGAGAACATTGAAAATATCAATGGCATCTAAAGATTGACATTAAATAAGATAGCAGTAAAAAAGACATTGGTGAAGGTATATCAACACCTGCTTTACTACATCTGGTAGTGTATAGTTGAAATAATCTTAATAGTGAGCCGTTATGAGGGGCAAGGGGAACTAATAGGCGGTAACTAGATTTCCCGTCTTTACTCCACTTTTACATTAAGTGAGGGAGAAGATATCGGCCATTCGATGTCGGTTTTTTGACGTGGCTTGTGGGAGTAATGTGTTGTTTAATCCAGGGCCGCAGTTAGAGACACCGCAGTTGAGCTTATACTGTCGGGGTGAAGATATAATTCGATATTACTTTATATTTCTTTATTTGGTAATGTGTTTTTGAAAATAATTTTAGTAAGTTTTATTACCAATTCATAGTAGTGCTCAGGGGGAAATTGTAAGTGTAATATTACAAAAAGTAAACGAGCGAATAATATAGTTAAATCCGGCTCTGCGTTCTGCACCTCTTGCTTCTCAACGTCGCTCACAAATGCAATTGCTTCAACTATACCTGAGTTCTACCACGTTTGGTTGTCCTTGGTCTTGGTCTTTGTCAAATACAAAATTCAATATGAATCAATAGTAAGCATTCAGAACAATATAAAATATCTAGTTTTTTTTTGATATTTTGTCTGTTATTGGAAAAGAGTATTTTAGTTCTCTTAGAACTGGTCATAGAATTTGAATAGAACTGCAATACGCAACAACGTTATTGCAAACTTTTTGTATGAAAATTCCGTTTGTCAACATAATATTTATTGAGAATATAATAGTTAACAGTATTTCCCTTTTTCAATGATATCTTAAGAATTTGACAGCAAAACTGTTTTGTTCATGTGAGTTATTGGACAAAAACTCTTTGTTGTTGGTTTTTCCATTAGTGTGTAATGTAATTTATGTTCTAAAAGAATGTCTGGTTGAAATTAAAAAGCAACTCCGTCCAAATTCTGAGCTCTTAAACCTTTTACTAAAATTATAGGAAAACATTATAGTTTTTATTGTTATGTGAAAAGTTGTTTACTTCTTTCACGGTTTCTAATCATATGATTATGTTTTCAAAAAAGGGTAGAAAAGCTTACTTTCCATGTTGATAGCAACAAGATCGATCGATCACTGACAATAAAAGATATATTATTTGCCGGATTCGAATGTATATTAGATCATTTATATAGTATACTACGAGGGTTCTAAAAGATCATAGGTAATTAAATTATTCTTTGAACTAGTTATTGAAAACAACAGATGTTAATTTTCTAATTTTGTTAAGAAGTCAAAACGTCAAAGTAGTAAATTCATTAGAAGACGATGATGTGGACAATTTCTCTATATACAGGCTAGTGGCTCCCCCTATATTTCCTTTATTTTTTAATTTATCCATTTGAAATTTGGGGTGCATAAACTACCCGTAAAAATGGATTTTTGGACATAAAAACGGTATGAGACCATTTACGGTTTACCCGGAAATGACCGCAACTTTCGATTTTTAAATGGAACACCCTGTATATTTTTACATATTTGGATTCAAGGCAACATTCTGAGTATACCATGAGATTTTCGAGAATTTTTCAGTTTATTTGAGCATTTTAAGACATTCATCTAGAGTGCTTTGGAATACCAAAATTTGTTCTGACAGGTAAAAAAGTCCAAGGGAAAAATATAATTTTTCGTAAAATTTCATAAATAACTATTTATGAAGCATCCAAAATTGAACAAATCACTTTTTTGTCGAACTTTTTTTGAAATGGGAAGGTGGTGGCTCAGTGTTCAATATATTTTTTTTCTGGATTCATTGAAATCTATGCTATTTGTTTTTCTATTTTATTGCATTTATTTAAAAATAAAAAATCACTTTCATATAATTTTTCTTGAACATTAACCTAGTAGTAGTAGCCTTTGCAAAAATCAAATGTCTAATAATGAAATGTGAATAATAGCCTTTTGGTCAGGTGCGGATTTATGGGGGGGGGGGGGGGTAACGCGGTAATTAATCCCCCCAAGATTCTGTAAATCATCAACTTTTGTTTTAAAATGGTATGATTTTTCTTAATTTTGGGAAGAAAAAAATTTTTAACAGGGTAATTACCCCCACAAGAAATGTTCATTTTAAATTTTTTAGGATGAAAAAATGTTTTCGGATTTTTGCTCCCTGCTTTTCAAAAAAATTTTGGGATGAAAATTTTTTTTTTTGGATTTCTCCCCCCCCCCCCGCTCATCAAAAAATTTTGGGTTCAGTGTTACCCCCCAAGCTCAAGGTCCAGATCCGCCCTTGCTTTTGGTTCTCTCTTTTATTTCTTAATAGGTATAAGTACTAGTACACACTATAAGGATCAATAAAAATTATTGTGAGTGATTTTTTTTATTTTTAAATAAATTTAAAAAAATAGAAAAACAAATAGCATAGATTTGAAATGGATATCAATGAATTCAGAAAAAAAATCTATAATTTATTGAACACTATGAGCCACCAATTTGAAAAAAAAAGTTTTCGATAATAAAGTGATTTGTTCAATGTTGGAGGCTTCGTAAATAGGTATTAATGAAAATAAACGAAAAATTATATTTTTCCCCTGGACTTTACCTACCCTAGAACAAATTTTGGTATTCCAAAGCACTCTAGACTAGACGAATGTCTTAAAATGCTTTAAAAAACTGAACATCGACTCAAAAATTCGCGAAAATCTCATGGTATACTAAGAATGTTGTCATGAATCCAAATATATAAAAATTTACAGGGTGTTCCATTTAAAAATCGAAAGTTGAGGTCATTTCCGGGTAAACCGAGAATAATGAGGTCCTTCCTCTTCTTATTTACAACGTTTTGCAGGAGTTTTGTCATCCATAAATTATTCTAGTTGGCCTCAATTTGCTGTATAGAACGTCTGACGGCATCACGCCATCTGTCGCGGTTGTCTGTTAGGTGCACATTCTTACCAAAACCGTTTCCCATTAACCCCTTGGTGGCATCATTTTTATTATATAATAAGAATAAATGAACATTATGTCCCACGCGATCTATAATTCATCATTTTATTTATTTTCTACTTTAACAAACAAGGAAAACTTTCAAAACGTATAATATGATTATTTATCACAGATTTATTTCTAACCCACATTCTATTTATTTATCAATGTATTAAAACTGTCAATAAGAAGCAGAACTTCCAGGAATTCATCTTAAATTACTTCCCAGGAGAACGAGTTCTCTTAAAAAACTTTAATCACATTAAATATTTCTGCCGCGATTTACTTATTCAACAAAGTGTTCCATCTTACGTCATCCATCGTATTTCTCCTTACCCGACATATATGTAAAGTACATTTTTCTGCTTCAAAAATGAAAAGGGGTTTTAAGGACGCGAATTGAAACATCAGGAGAGATTTCCCGCTAAAGGCAAAGCCCACAGGTACACTTTACATAGATCTTGGTTTAGGTCCTCTATATTTGATATCAAGCAAAGAATCATTGGTAAATAGAAATAATTTATTTTTACATTATTAAACAAAGGAGCTGTTAACATCGGACGTAAATTTATTTTATGAATAACTCTTACTTTTAGGTCCTGATAATCAAATGGAAAGGTGATTTATTACTTCCACATTCAGTGAAAGTATAGTAACGCAAAAAAATTTTTGAAAATTTGTATTGTTCAAATAAGCTTAAAATGTCATGAAACGTCATTACGTCGTAATTTTAAAGAAAATTTTAACTTTCTCTTCCCATTTACAGCTGTAGATGATATTGTTGTGGTTAGGAATTAAGTCGGCGGCCATCGGGGCAGACAAAATTAATATACATATTAGGGTGGTCCTTAAAAACTAACTTTTAAAATTTATCCGGGCCTCTTATTTTGTTCTATGATATAAAAAAAGACTTCCATAAAAATTTCAGATTTTTAAATAATGTTTTCGCTACCAAGTCTTGAATTTTCAAGAAAATCGAGAATTTTTGCAAATTTTTTTTCAAAATAAATCAAATGAACATCAAAATGATATTGATCATCAATTGAATTAATAAAATAGGACAGTACAATGTCCCCCACTTTCATCTCAAGTCAACTGTATTTTATTAACAACTTTTTCATTTATATTATTTTATATATATAACATTGTAATTGCTGTGTAGTTGTACATATTAATTACATGTTTAATGAACATAATTTCTTTTGTATCTCAATTTAATTATTAATTCCTAACTATTTTTTTTTAATTTTGAAACTTTACGGGGTGGTAGCGACCCCTAAAACTGAGTTAAAAAATCACAAAAAATTACAGTAACTCATTTTAATAGAGTAGATCAAAATGGCACGGTGCCCCAAAGAAAATTACGAAAAAAATTTTTAACCTAATTTAAGGACCATGTTGCTTCTGTGTTGTCCTTACACTTTACCATTTATGACACATATTATTAATAGCTGTATAATTAGCGGTGTTTTTCCTGATCCTGGAATCTTTCTAAAATACTCCCCTTACCCAAAAAAAAATCCTTAACTAGTCTAGGGGAACTTCGTCCCATCTCAATTTTGCCTATCTTGTCCAAGGTATTAGAAGAGATTATGAAATTTCAAATTTGTTTACATATAAATGAATATAAAATACTTCCCATGAGGCAATCTGGATTCAGGTCAGGTCACAGCTGTACCACTACTTTGTTAGATGTTACCGATGATATACTTAAGGACATTGATAATGGTATGTCGCTAGCGTTAATTTTACTTGACTACTCTAAAGCTTTTAATACCATTAATCATATAATTTTATTATCAATTTTACACTATATACATTTACACTCCACAAATGCCGTAAAACTTTTCAAAAGTGTTTTGACTTGTCGTAAACAATATGTTGTTACATCAAAGGGCACATCTGTTACGAAATCTATGGGTTGTGGAGTGCCTCAGGGTACTGTGCTTGGTCCTATTCTTTTTTCGTTGTATACATGTGATTTTATCAAATGTATAAACTATGGCTGGACCCACGCCTGTAGCTGGAATAATTTTCGCCCGACCTACGGCGATTGCAAGGGGGGCAATTTTAATTTTTCGAACAAAAAAATGTTTTTTTGGATTTCTGCCCCCGCTCATCAAAAAAGTTTTGGCTCAGCCCCCCCTGAAAAATTATTTGCCCTACCTGAAAGCACTTTCTATCTACGGGCCTGGCTGGACCTTATATGCTGATGATAAGCAAATAAAATTCCTCCTTTGACCATCGTAACTATATTCTAAGCCAATGAACAAGATTAATCAGGATCTTAAACGGCTTGTCACTGAATCTAGTGCTCATCTACTTCATATTAATCCGATAAAATCTAATGTACTTATCTTCGGCAAATTTCGTCAATTTATTCAAGATCAGTTAAAAGTAAGCATCAATGGTAATGTTTTGCCATGTACACTCGTTGCTAGAAATCTAGGCCTTGAGCTAGATACTGACCTGCTGTTTAAGAATCATGTTAATAAATGTTTGAAGAGAGCATATAGCAATCTTAAAATGATTTATCCGAATCGTCATATTATTCCACATTCCTCTCAAATATTATTAACGAATTTACTAGTTTTAAGTCATTTTAATTTTTGTGATGCAGTATATGGCCTTTGCCTAGACTTTGAAGATTCTAATAGAATACAACGAGTGCAGACGTCGTGTTTAAGATTTATTTATGGTATTAGTAAATTTTATGGGATTTCACACAGCTTAAAGATGCCAACTGGCTAGATATGAAAACTCGCTGGGAACTTCATGCTGTTACACTATTCCATAGTATTATTCGGTTCAAAACTCCTCCTCAGAAAGTTACTTACATAATGTCAATGTACGGTATCGAGGATTGATCTCATATCCAACTCACCACACCGCCACGCTTAGAAAGTCCTTCACTTACTCCATTTATGCGCCTTACAATAATATTCCTGCAAATTTAAAATCCTCGTCTTTGTGAACTTTAAAAGATCTTACAAAAAATTTTGATTGATAGGTTATTTAACCAGTTATTTAAGTTTTTATTTCGTGTATACACTCTCCTATGTATTTAACTTCTTACTCTTTCTTATTATATATACCTTCCTTATTGTTTGCTTCGATTAAAAATTAGGTTTAAGTGTTCTAGTGTCAAGGGCTGGCACATTGCATCAGTTTTAACTGTTTGTCAGCTCCTTTTTGTAATTTATAACCTATAACCTTATTATATTTTTTCTTTATATTAGGTTGTGTAGTGTAGCTAAGTTCTTTGTTATAAGTTGCAAATAAATTGTTTATTATTTTTATTATTATTATTATTTTAAGTTTGAGCAAAAAAATTTTCTGTCTGTCGGTCTGTCTGTCTGTAAATTTTTTTTGTGCGTACGTTTATTCTGGAACCGTTTAAGACGTTGACTTGAAATTTGGTACACGTATGTATTTTAACGAGATCTGGAACTAGATTATATTTTGATCTTATTCCCTTGAAGGGGGGGGTAAATTGGAGTGAATGGGGGTAAATAGGTAAATCAAGCAAGTAAGAGTCCATAAAATTGGTATTTAGTTTATATCAGAGAAGCTAAGGTCTCAAAAAATTTTTTGGCATTAGCCAATTGTCACCCCCACCCCATTATTAAAGGTGAAAAAAATAAAATTGTCATTTAGTATGTGTACAAGAACCAAAGGCCTCAATTTTTTTTTTACTTTATCCACCTCCACCCTCACTACCGATGTGGCATATCGTTTTATGGGTTTTTGGGGTAGACGATTTCAAATATTATATTATTAAAGTTCCATAAACAATTATTCCCACAAAATTTTTTTTCGTTGTGAGAGACTTGGATAGAAAATCTGGACGTGGAAGTGGTGATTCCTTGGGCAGCGGTAGTTTTTTGTGATACGTTTTTCTTAATATAATATTTTATATATTAGTAGGTACTCTGATTTTTATTCACCGAAAAACTAAACGCTGCAGTAGGATTCATTTTGTTGATTTTGTTCTGGATACATATCAATAAACAGTATATATGATATTTATGTAAATATCAAATTTTCGAAACCTCATTTCAATGGTTGGAATATGATAAAGTCGTTTGAATTGACTACACAAACGTTGGCAATTGTAACTGTGAGCAGATTATTATTTTTCTGTGGTGATTTGTGCAAAATAATATTAATAATGATAACTTATTAACCTTGTTGTCATACGTGCACACGACCCGAGTATTTTAAATTATACGATAAATGAGAATATTCTGTTGAATATGAAATTTAATTTATAATTAAACATTTTAATAAGCCTTAGAATGTGCGATTAAATATTTAACGATTAGTTATTTTATATAAAGAAGTATATTACAACGAGCCGCTTTAAAAATGAATACTAAAAATTTTTCGAGGCGAGCAAAGGCCGACACAAATATATGATGATTTCATGTTGTGCATATATATATGTGCGTAAAAGTAACATTCTTCCATAAATTACGTAACATTCTTACTCGATGTCCCTTTTATTTTCGCATGAAAGTAAAAGTCCACCAAATTTTAATCACAAACATTTTGTGAAAAATTTAATTTACACGTTTGTTTACTTTTACATTAAAGTAATTTTGGAGCGCAACGGCGTGAAATTAATTACGTTATATGTACCGTTAAATTTATTTCTTTATTATCAAAATCGTATTTTTCATTAATTATGGTTTTAATTGGAGTTTAATCAGTTAAGGGAAGACTAATTCTGAAAACACCATTTGTATTATTATTTAAGAAATTAGTATGAATTAGTTTATTGTGTTCAAAAACTCTCGTATAATACTTACACTGCGAAGGCGTGAAAAATTTGTGGTTTGTTATGACAATAAAATACCTGAATACTAAGTGAATTTGCATTCAGTTTTTACTCGACATAACCACTGAAACCAATAGCTAACGAACACTAAAATACACCACCACAACACAATTTTAAAATATTTTCGTGGAATATAAGAGTATATAATAAAAAATATTTTCCGTTGAAAACGAAGTTAATAAATCATCTACGCTTTTATATTGTCACATTTTTTTATTCTTCTTATCGGCCGTGCAAGATTGTTTTCTCCGCCACTGATTTTATTGTCCTTTTCTCATCCTTTGGGTGAATTATGATTTCTATGATTGTCTTCCTTCTGAAATGTGTCCTGTAAGATTTGTCGTATGTAAATTTCGAGTTTTTCGATGCAGTATATCCTGTGAAATATTATTTTTTTTATCTTATATACAAGATGCCATATAACCCAATAGAGAGTGATATATATAAACTATATAAAAGTTGAAATGTAACGTAGACATTTTTTTCAAGTAAACTACATTCCTACCACAACACAAAGTATGAATAGGAGATCAAAGACATGATACATTTGTAATGCGTTTTGAAAAAATTCCAAGCTTTCCAGATCGGACTTTTATATTTCGAAATGCTGCCCTTTGAGAAAGAAAGGAAAATATATTTATCTACATATTTAAATGTATTCAATTTTCGTTTCGAGTATTTACTGTTTAAAGTATTCAATCAATCAGCAAATTTGTTTTATAATTTAAATGTTATACGACTATTTTGTTTTATCGTTATTTTATTAATGCTTCTAAAATGCTAATTGACTATATTAGAGCTGCAGAAAACACTATTTGGTTGTCTGCAACTGAACTGTTTTATAAATTTACCATTAAAACGTTTTTACAGCAAAATTATAAAATACCTTATAAAGGAGTTAAGAAATTATTTTAGAAACGTTTCCATAACTAAGCTATAAAACATTTCAGCTTATAAAACTAAATAATTTTGTAGTGCTTTTTTAGTAACGTTCGGCGTAAAAAATTAATAATTAATTTTAGGTAATGTGATGTTTTGACTGGCGACATAACTGACATTTGTTATCAAAAGATGCCTAGAAAATTATCTACGTCCTTTATTAACAGCGTTCGTTCTATTTCCATTTAAATTAAGATCTTTTATATTCAGCATAAGATTGTTTTTCTTGTGTAAAAAACAGCTGCTTAATTTTATTCTGCTAGGTATTTAAATAATATTTGACAGCACCGTAATGTATCGTGTTATGCTAATTTACCGAAATTTAATCTCTACCGTAACTTATTCTTTGAAAACTTAACAGTAAAGTATGAGCTAATAGGAATATTGCTGAAATATTAATAACGAAATTTAAAATAGCAATATGCTGGTTTGGTAGAATTTAGAGCAATTAAAATAATATAATTAATAACTAGATATAAACATTATAATCTTCACTGGATTGTCAATTTTTCTATAAAATTCTTAAACATTCTATATGTTTGCCATTTTAATCATCTCCAAATGTTGCTAGCATGGTAGGTGAAGCGAGAGTCGAGTGATAGTATTTGAGTGTAGAATAAAAGTGTTTTCGTATTTGTGAAAACGATTTCAAGAGGTAGAAAAACCGCTGCCCAAAGAATCACTACTTCCACATCTAGATTTTCTATCCAAGTATCTCACAACGAAAAAATTTTGCATGTGGAAATAATTGCTTATGGAACTTTAATAATATAATATTTGAAATCCTATAAAACGATATCCCACATCGGTACTGGGGTAGGGGCGGTAGTGGATGAAGTAAAAAAATATTTTGAGGTTTTTGGTTTTTGCACATACACTAAATCACATTTTCTTTCATCCCCTTAAATAATAGGGTGGGGGTGGTAATGGGGGTGGCTAATACTAAAAATTTTTTAAGATCTTAGCTTCTCTTGTATATACTAAATGCCAATTTTATGGAGTCTTACCTGCTTGATTTACCTATTTACTCCCCATTTACCCCAATTTACCGCCAACCCTTCGACGGAATAAGATGAAAATATAATATAGTTCCAGATCCCGTTAAAGTATGTATATACGTGTACCAAGTTTCAAGTCAATATTTTAAACGGTTCCAGAGTAATCGTGCGCACAAGCAATCGTGCGTGCAGACAGATCGACAGACAGACAGAATTTTTTTTTTCGCTCAAACTTAAAATCTTGACGTTTCATGACATTCTAAGCCTATTTGAACAATCAAAATTTTCAAATTTTTTTTTGTCGTTACTATACTTCCACTGGATGTGGAAGTAAAAGTAATACTGTGTTTACGACAATTTATCGAGAATACAAGAGAATATTACGGCCTATGTACCTTTATTTCGTGGACTACCGTAATAGTCTAAGAGCTGGGCACGAAATTTCGATGACTCGGGTCATGAAAAGTTTCCGTAACAATACGTCGTACACTAAGGGAGGACCCTGATTTGGGAATTTGCTGACAGCTCGAGCGGGTAGGGGCACGAGTGAGAGCAGTGAAAGTTGACTTTTTTTTAAACAAAAATCATCGCTTAAAAATGTATAGAATAAGACATTGTGAATTACGTAATCGAAATGTGAAGTTGCTGACAGGTAGGTAACTAAGGGATAAGTACATTGCTGACGGAAGTCAACTTGCCAAAAATTTATGAAAAAAAATTACTGCGGTCATGTCAGCAACAAGTTGCTAATATCAGTACAGTCGAATTCATTTAATTTAATTACTTCCACATCCAGTGGAAGCATAGTAACGACAAAAAAATTTATAAAAATTTATAAAAATTTTTATTGTTCAAATAAGCTTAGAATGTCATGAAACGTCGAGATTTTTGAGCGAAAAAAAATTTTCTGTCTGTCGGTCTGTCTGTAACTTTTTTGTGTGCACGTTTACTCTGGAACCGTTTAAGATATTGACTTGAAATTTGGTACACGTATGTACTTTAACGTGATCTGGAACTAGATTATATTTTCATCTTGTTCCGTCGAAGGCTTGGGGGGCAAATTGGGATAAATTTGGTTAAATAGGTAAATCAAGCAGGTAAGAGTCCATAAAATTGGTATTTAGTATATACAAGAGAAGCTAACGTCCCAAAAAAATGTTTGGCATTACCCACCCCCACCCCATTATTAAAGGGGATGAAAAAAAATCTGATTTAGTGCGTGTACAAGAATCAGAAACCTCAAAATATTTTTTTACTTCATACACCCCCACTACCACCCCCACCCCACTACCGATGTAGGGTATCGTTTTATGGATTTTTGTGGTAGAGGATTTCAAGTATTATTAAAGTTCCATAAACAATTATTTCCACATACAATTTTTTCGTTGTGAGTGACTTGGATAGAAAATCTGGATGTGGAAGTAGTGATTCCTTGGGCAGCGGTTTTTCGTAATCAGGAAGTCATAATACATTATTAGAATCAACAATAAAATTTCAGAGGGAATGTTGCCGCCGAAAAAAATTTAATTAAATCAATTCGACTGTACTGATATTAACAACAAAATATATAAGTTGCTGACATAACCGCAGTAATTTTTTTTCATAAATTTTTGGCAAGTTGGCACCCGTCAGCAAGCTACCTATCCCTTACATACCTGTCAGCGATTTCACATTTCGATTAAAAAAAAAAAACAACTTGGTAAATTAATCGTGCCTCACACGGCAAACAAGAAGAACAAGAGGAACATATTTATAAAATTTGATACTCAGTGAGATATAAAAACATGTTTATTTTTATACTTTTCCCAGCTTTGACAAAAATGTGTTTGTTCTATAATTTCTTAATTCCGAATTAATTGGAGAACACGAAATTAGAATGTGGCAGAAAATTTTACGTAAGAACCTAGTTTTCGTATTTGTTACCTTTTGGTCGATCCCCCGTTCTTTAAAATGTGTCCCAACGAGCACTAGATTCTCCCAGTCCTCCAAGAATAGTCAATAATAAGAAGTTTGTCGACTACAAAAAGTCTTAAATATTACTCTGGTTATCAGAATTAAAAATTAATTTATTTTACTTCCACGTCCAGTGGAAGTGTAGTAACGACAAAAAAATTTTTAAAAATTTTTATTGTCCAAATAGGCTTGAAATGTCATGAAACGTCGAGATTTTAAGTTTGAGCGAAAAAAAAATTTTCTGTCTGTAACTTTTTTTTGTGCGCACTCTGGAACCGTTTAAGATATTGACTTGAAATTTGGTACACTTATGTACTTTAACGAGATCTAGAACTAGATTATATTTTCATCTTGTTCCGTCGAAGGGTTGGGGTGTAAATTGGGGTAAATTTGGGGTAAATGGGTAAATCAAGCAGGTAAGAGTCCACGAAATTGGTATTTAGTATATACAAGAGAAGCTAAGGTCTCAAAAAAAAAAATTTGGCATTAGCCACCCCCATTACCACCCCCACCCCCTTATTAAAGGGGATGAAAAAAAATTGTGATTTAGTGTATGTACAGGAACCAGATATCTCAAAATATTTTTTACTTCATCCACCCCCCACTACCACCCCCTATCACCACCCCCACCCCACTACCGATGTGGGGTATCGTTTTATGGGTTTTTGGGGTAGAAGATTTCAAATATTATATTATTAAAGTTCCAATTATTCCACATACAAAGTTTTTTCGTTGTGAGTGATTGGATAGAGAATCTGGATGTGGAAGTAGTGATTCCTTGGGCAGCGGTTTTTTAGTATAATTATGTATATTACATATTATGTAAATTAGGATAACTTGTCAGTTTACCCATACATACATAATCGGAATTTAATTATAATCATATACATATTTTAGTTTCCAATTTCCAGTCATTACAACATAGAAATTAAAGCTAGTTTAACTTTTTGTCACGTCTCCGGAATAAACAATGTAAAATTCAGCTGGAATGTATGTACAATTGCCAGGTTAATGCAACATAAACAGTTGATGCGAATATCAAATACAGAATATAGTACATTTATTATTTTTTTGAATACAAATTAATAACAATTGCTAGACATCATATACTGTAATAATGCTGTTTTATGCCAATTAAATTGCGAAACTGTCAGAAAATTATGAGTATAGTTTTTGCTTGTTTTTTCGTGGTAGGTATTGTTTTAAATTTGAATTTATAAATCAATTATTTACCAATAAAGGTTTCAAGTTCATTAAAATAAAAAGAGGTACTGAATAATTACATTTTCTAAAAATTCGCTGGCATTCGTTCATTTGATTTATTCTGATATTTTAATTTTATATATATTTTTATAAAGCAAAAAGATATATTCCAGTTTGATTTTAAAATCCAAATTAGTAAAAAAAATGGGCAATAATTATATTATCTTAATAAACTTCGCAATATACAATTTCAATATATATAATAATTAAAAGTTTACAATATCAAATAAATTAATGCAAAATAGAATATTTTTTTGAGTTCAGAAACGCTAAAATATTCATATATAATTCATTATTTAAATGCATAAAATACTGCTTTGAATACAATGTGTGTTGTTAATTTTATTTGAATGCAATCAAATTTGTCTTTGTGGATCACAGATTTGATTCGCTATTATAATATGTATATGTATTATGATAACGATCCATCCCGGCCTCACTCGGTGTCGTTTTGGTTACTCCATGAGAGATATAAAAAAGTTCTTTGTACACATAACCTAAGCAGAAACACACTACATATATTAGACAACTCGCAAATCCAAAGCCTAGGCAGCCTTGAAGAGGGTTACACATTTGAAAAAACACAAACCACATCCATCACTCACCGACATTACCAGTGTCGGAGTTGGGGATTGAATCCAGTACATATAGATAGTGTGACCAAGCGCACTCGCCACACAACACACTTTAACCTACTGAACACCATGCTGCAAGCAAAAGTGTAATGCTTGTCTATCAGGAGCGAGATCAGGAGTAAACATAAATAGATTCGGTTGGATCTTGGAGATAGCGAAATTGTTACAATGCCGAATGACTTCTTTTCCTTTGCTAGTTTATTTTCTTTATATATGATTAATCGAGTTAAAATAGATATTTTCTGAGCAATTTTCTGGCAAAGGATTAATCGGCCTAATTTTTTTTGTTTATTGAAGTCTAAGGAACACCAGTAAAACGAAAAAACCGGCCGCTGGGACTTTTTTTTATTTTGTTATTAATAAACAAACAATTTTAAGCACTAAACAAATTAATTAAATTTGTTAACTTGCTATCTCGGGAACTATTTGAGAAAACCGATTGAAAATGTACACTCAGGAGATGGCTGACCCAAAATGGCGGCTATGAAGTATAAGAATGAGATTTTCTGGCTTAAGTTTACATTTCTGAGAAAAATTACAAGCATAAAAAGGGGTTTAGAATGCCATTTTGCACCTAAATATACGATTTATGAGTAACTCTTCTTCACCCCAATTGGAGTTAACCTTAGTTTATTTAAATAAAGTAACCATTTTTTTAAATATTCGGGTAAATCACTCAAAATTTTTTTAGTAAAAATATTTTAAATAAATGTAATTTAATTACCCGTTACTGAATTAATTTTACTGTTAATTAGTTCAAAGGGCATGAAAATTTTAAATACAACGCGATTTCTTGATCACGGTAAAGACCTCCTTAATATTAGTACCAAACTTTTCAATAGGAAGAGATTTATCTCAATAATATGTTGAATACATTATTTTACGATAATGAAATCGACAATGTTCAAGAAGAAGAAAGAAATGAAGATGAAGAACAAGAAGAGCAATACTTTCATGTATAAACAACTCAAATGATATGGAAAAAAATTATATTAAAGAATGGTATTTAATTAAATTTATATTTTTCTATATTTCTTTAAGTAAACAATTTTTATAATTGTGTAGAAATAAATAATAATAATAAAAAAGTGTACTTAATTTTTTAACAATTCTTTCCTTACAACACTTTTTACTTCTGTAATTTCCACATATTTATTATTTTAAGACCATTATTTTCAATTTAAAAAATTACGTATTAAATTAAGACAATAATAAAATAATATATTAATATATTAAATAATATATTAAAAAATATATCGCGTTTTTGTACCTTATGGCAGCCAATCTTGAATTTTCCAATTTCCACTTCAAAATCGTAATCAGCAACCTCGAAAACCCCCGAGTAGGTATACATTTTCAGTGCTTGAAATTTCTAGTTTATTAATAGAAAAGTCTCAGCAGCCTGTTTTTCTTTTTACCAATGTTCCTTAGACCTCAATAAACAATTTATTCCGATTGGTCCTTTGCCAGAAAACATCTCAATTTTTAACTTTTCTATATTGACGCGACTAGATGGTCATATAATTCTTTAAATACAAAAAAAATGTAAATCTGATTGAAGACTTTTGATGAATCGGACGGTCCAGTTTACGTTTCCAGCAATTATGACAGGGCACTGTAGATATACATATACTCATATACATACAGCACACGGCTAGAGACTAGAACAAGCAGATTTGGCCATGCTGTTGCCAGCCAGGATGATATACGTCAAATACAAGACAGGAGTTGCTCGAAAAGTAATAATTATTTATGGTATATGAGTTTTCATTCTTTTCAGTTTTCTTATGATTTTATGTACATAATTTCCAAATGCCGAAAGTGCCGAATGGTGACCGATTTGCCGAATCGGCTTCAAAGTGGGGGGTGTGATACCTCCCCCATACCCCCCCTCCCCCTCTATATCCGGCCCTGGAGATTCATTAGTAGACTAAATTCCTTGTAAAACTTGTTTCATACGTTTTGCCAATTGTACACAGAAAAATTCTTCGCGTATAAGGAAGAAAATAAATAAGGCTTAATTTGATGAGTTTGACTACGAATTAAAGCAAGAGAAATGTTGAATGTGGGCTTCTAAAATGCAAACATTGAGCATCGAGCATTATGCCAAATGAGGCTTGTCGCCAGATTTGCAGATTTCGTGAATTTCTGGAACACCATTTATGCACTAGATGCATTCGTTTGCATGTGCACAATTACCTGAGAGATGACTGTACATAAACAATTCGTTTACTCTGTGCACAGTAATGTTGTAATGAATTTACTTTATACCATCGTTGTTTCTTTTAACTGACATTACGTACGAACTATTGTTTATAACGTTATACTCTTCTCCTGTTTACTGAAGTTTTTATATAATCGTTCATTCTACACTCAAAGAAATAGTATGGGTAAATTCAACAAAAAAAAAATGGTTAACTAACAGTATCGTTAATTTTGTTAAACCAAACTATATTGATGGTATTTTTAAACAAGAGGTGGTTGTTATTTTAATTAATAAAAAGTTGTCGTACAACAAAACAAACATTAACTTAAAAAATAGATGAATAAGACTATTATTTTGTTCGTCTGACTATTATTTTGTTGAATTCTGTCAAATTAAACTAGATAATAGTATATTTTATTTCTAACTATTATCGAATTGTAATCCTAACCCAGTATTAGTTCGCTGTACTATTGTACTTGGTAGACAAACCAATATTATTGTCGTCTTCTAGAAGTTCTAAAAGAATTACCATAAAATTTGCTTGCGTACCACGTAGTCTATTACAGAAATTATTCCCAGATGACGCCACATACAAATCACTGACAATAATCAATCATGCGTTATCTTATACTCTTATGAATTTATAGAAAATTAATAACATGATTGCAATGTTCAAATTCTCTCTGGGATCATCGATATATTTGGATGGATCTTATAAACGATCTCTAATCTTTGGTTTGGGTGGTCTGATGTCTCAATACTGAGATTTTGGCTAACCAAAAAAAACTTCATTATACAATAAAGTGTAGATCAACCTAAAAATTAGTTGGTGAACAAAAAACAAACACGTTGTACTATTTAATTGTAGACCAAATTGAAAATGGTTAGTGAACATAAAAAAATGTCATTGTACTATTTAATTTGTTACAAGAAGATATGATTATTAAACTACTATTTGTTTACGAAAACAAATAAAGTTGTATGACTATTCTTTTCTGATTGATTTAACTATGAAACTAGAAAGGCGCGATTTCATATGCTCTTTTTGGTTGAATTTACCTATCATTTTCTTTGAGTGTACAGAATACTCTTAGGCTATAGGATAGTAAATTTATTAGGTACAAATGTTATATTTTCAATTTTAATCCGCTGATGGTGCCAGTATTGTTGGCGAAACCCTCGCCAGTTACTATGCAGTACTTTTATTTTTATAGAATCTTTCAATGGTTACGATTCTCTTCATGATCCGTTTTTTATTCAAAAATGTTCTCCTTTCAGGTAGCATTAACTACTGCCCAACTTTCGATACGATTGATCTTTTGCTACTTTAGTTAAGGAAGGAGTGAAGCAAACACAATATACTCTTCGTGCCTGTGAAGAGTATAAAAGCGCGCTCATTTCAAAAGGCGTTCATAAAAAATCGATAAAAAAATCAGTTAATTTACATACAAATAAATGATTTCAAAGATGCTATTGTAGCCTGAAACTAAATACAATCTTGATATTGCCTTTTGCAAATTTCTCAAGCAATATTTGAGAAGTCGTGTAGTGCAAGAAAACACGAGTTTCCTACACTAAAATTTTTGTTTCTACAATACATTTAATTTTTTCGTAGAACCTTGTATACGAACTAAACATTCATATACCAATTTCTTGGTAGTAAAGAACCTACCACGATAATATTTTTAGGTCCTTTTTTTGAAAAAATATTTTTAAAAAAATATTTTTTTCAATGATGTAGAAAGTAACACTAATTTGTCATTATTATTATCATTATTTTTACCTAAATTGTCAGCTGAAACGTAAAAATCTCCAACAAGGATAATCGAGAGGACGACCCACGATGTCATTGTATTTATTCACTTAAGAATCACAAATCACAAAAAGCATCATGATATATCACTGAAATTAAATTTGATAGGCAAACGATAATTTACAATTCACTTAAAAAAATGCATCAATGATAAAATTAAATTTTGTTATTATACGTAGACGGTCGAGCGTGTTGGAAATATTTTCAGGAGTGACTGTAACATACCACTGCGGCGGTTATTTCAGTACTAAACAAGATTCTGAATAACGTAGTCCATGTTTCCGAATGGACCAAGCTCCGGAATATCCCGACTCCGGACGACTATGTCTTCAGTCTCCCACATAATTTTGTATATAAACAGATTTTATCTGTCAATTTCTTAACAGATTATAAATATTCCTGGCATATAATAAGTACATTATTCATTGACAAAACATAGTTCTTTAAAAGTAACGGTATTATAAATGGCATGTCCAAAGCATGTATGAAATACAAACTTTTTGTTACGCCAAATTCTCTTGTATTATCTCACTCAGTAATTACCTATTTTTTATACAGATTTATCAAAAACCGTCTTCTGTCTATTTTGTCAAAAATATTAATTTTTAAATCGCCACAAAGCAGATTATACATATTTTTTTCTTGTTATTCATAACGTCTTTGAAAACGTTTTGTGACTCATGCATTACTTCAATTAGTCTCTCTTTGCTGTATGGGCACGTCTGACAGCATTAGGCCATTGATCGCGGCTGCCTGTTAGAGCTCTTTCCCATCAGTTACGTATATTGCGAGATATGAGTTCTAAATAAAAATTATAAAACTGTGGAATGGCAACGAAATAATGCTTTGAGTGGATTTGTTTCTACACACAGTAATTAGCACTAGCATGTAGCCGCTTATCCATCATATTGCACCATAGCCAGGTCATAGTGTCACTAACAATTCAGAAATAATGTTTTATTTAAGTTGTTGTTAAAACATTATCCTTATTTCCAACTGTAGTAGATTTTGTGAGTCGGAAAAATACCCGAAAAACCCGACTATTGTCTGATGCAACCAAAGTAGTTCTCCCCCCCGTTTTCGAGGATGCTGAACACCGTGGTGGTGGCAGAATTTCTCTTTGGGGTGGGTCACCCCCGCAAACGGCCAAAAACCATCCCCAAACGCGTATTGATGATGTTTCACGAAATCTAACTTATTAATCCCCCGTATTCGAGCATGCTAATTATGGGGAGGACATTGGAATGCATGCCTGACACCCGCTCACCCCTTCAACGGCCAATAACCACCCTCCAAAGGGATGAGAGAGCGCTTTCATCATACCACTGGAGAAAATGGTTTTCCGCTCATTTTCGAATTGAGTGCTTGACACTCGTTCATCCTCTCAATCGCAAAAAATACCCCTTCAATAAAAATATTTTATATAATATATCATAATTAAACAAATCAGATGTTTCAATTATTACATAAACCTATTTTTCTCAAAAAATATGTACAAGAAATATACATTCATCTCTTTTCAGCTTCACAGTAAATGAAGATGACTACTTTGTTGACGAGATCGAGGTGACATCTTAATGTTTCTTTTCTGTGTAGCATTGCCCGCAACTATGCTGAGAACGCACTTTCACCCCTTTGGAGGGTTGTTATTGTCCATTTACGGGGGCTGGGTCACCCCGGGGAGGAATTCCACCATCACCACGGTGTTCAGCATCCTCGAAAACGGGGATCCCAAACAATTATAATATGCGTTTAACTCCGTCTGGGGGTGGCTGTTGGCCGTTTGCGGGGGTGAGTCACCCCAACGAAAAATTCTGCCACCACTACGGTGTTCAGCATCCTCGAAAACAGGGCATCACCAAGTAAGAGTTCCTCAAACAATTATAATACGCGTTTGGGGGTGGTTTTTGGCCGTTTGCGGGAGTGGGTCACCAACGAGAAATTCTGCCACAACCACGGTGTTCGGCATTCTCGAAAACGGGGGGAGAACTAATCTGGTTGGATCAGACAATAGTCTGGTTTACTCCCTGAAATACACCCTGAAATATCTTTATGTATACACTGTCTTCAACGATAGATGTAACAAAAGGTGTAATAGACAAAAAATTTTCGAATTTTGGAACGGGACTTGGATTCAGTCCTGCTTAGTGTAAAGCTAATGTAAAATTAAGTTGAGACAGTGTTATACAGGGTGCTTTATAAGCAAATTTGTAAAAATTATACTTTTATTTTTCAAGGCCCGAATAGATTTCACTAAAAAAAGTTTACAATGCAATTTTATGACTCCCTTATAAAATTTCAGGAATATAAATTAATTAACTTTGTCGACACTGCCTTTTTCTCAACAGATTAGTATTTTTTTGAAGGATGCGATGAAAACTATTCAAACGTTATTGCTTTTAAAAAAAACCGCTGCCCAAGGAATCACTACTTCAACATCCAGATTCTCTATCCAAGTCACTCACAACGAAAAAACTTTGTATGTGGAAATAATTATTTATGGAACTTTAATAATATAATATTTGAAATCCTCTACCTCAAAAACCAACGAAACGATACCCCACATCGGTAGTGGGGTGGGGGTGGTGATAGGGGGGTGGTAGTGGGTAGTGGATGTGGATGAAGTAAAAAATATTTTGAGGTTTCTGGTTCTTGTACATACACTAAATCACAATTTTTTTTCATCCCCTTTAATAAGGGGGTGGGAGTGGTAATGGGGGTGGCTAATGCCAAAAATTTTTTTGAGACCTTAGCTTCTCTTGTATATACTAAATACCAATTTTATGGACTATTACCTGCTTGATTTATCCATTTAAAACAAATTTACCCTAATTTACCCCCCAACCCTGCATCGGAACAACATGAAAATATAATCTAGTTCCAGATCTCGTTAAAGTACATACGTGTACCAAATTTTAAGTCAATATCTTAAACGGTTCCAGAGTAAAAACATGCGCACAAAAAAAGTTACAGACAGACCGACAGACAGACAGACAGAAATTTTTTTCACTCAAACTTAAAATCTCGACGTTTCATGACATTTTAAGCCTATTTGAACAATAAAAATTTTTAAAAATTTTTTTGTCGTTACTATACTTCCACTGGATGTGGAAGTAATTAATGCTCTGAAATTATATAAATCTTTTCAGAGCACTCTCAACTTGTTAAAGTAATTTTAGTCAATCATTATTTTTTAATACTGTTCTTATTCAACATGTTTTAAAACTATTTCTGTTTATTTTTCTTGAAGATACTACCAGTAGCACAAAATATTAGTCCAACGTACAATCTATATATGAATATTGGTCCTCAACGTGTTAGTTAATTTTTTGAACACTATTAAACTGTTGCTTTGATTAGGTTAGCTTGGTACTTCTTAATTGTCTTTCCTATTGTGAGATATACCACCTTCCTGTGGTCTACCTGTGTAATGTTATAATAAAAAAAATGTCCTGACAGACCCCTGGACGAGAAGAAAGCGTCCTTGTGATATATCCTTTGTGTCTTTTCTAGTGTCGTGTTAGGTTAATTTAGGGACTTAATTAGGCAATAAATATATTATGTAATTGGCTAGTGAAAAAAATCCAATGCCACAAAAAAAATATATATATATTGGCTCTACATGGATTGTGAGTTGGTCCAATATATGTGCTACTAGGGTAAGAAAAAACAAGAGATGTTAATTTTGAAACGTGAGTTTTTTGTGCTTCAGACAAAAACAGATAAGTAGATAAATTCATTTTAGAGCTTTCATTTTCTAGCATATTGTGATGTTTATACACTGTGTGTAGTGGCGGGCTAGCTATAGGGAGTAAGAATTACAACATCGCGTGTGCCAGCTGGCTGAAATGAAATAACTGAGAGCTGAGATCTTCGCGGACGAGCGAGTTTGCTCTGCAGTGTTGTTATATCTCTCGCGCTACGTGAATGTACATACCTAATGGGCAATTACACGCACTATATGTATTCACAATGCCCGGCTAAATGTTACGCCCTCTAGCGTCAAGCATTTGTACTACGAATTTGAAGTCGCGCCGGAGCTAAAATGTGTTGTTGTTTTTGTAAGGAAAAGTCTCGGAAAAAGTTGTCTTTTCAAGATTATTATTTAGAGCGAGGAGATCGAAAATGTAGATTTTGTAATGACAAAATTACTAAAATTATATAAAAGAAATTTAAAAAGCTGAGCAATTATTACACATACTTGATTTGATCAAATTAGTATACTATGACTAGACAAAAATGCTTAATAATCACTTTAGAAAAAAATATATATATACAGGGTGTCTCAGCTCTATTTAGACAAGCATTATCTCGGAAACGGTTAGACATAAAAAGAAATGTTTAATAGAAAAGTTATTCTGTTTAAGAAGACAAATTTAACCATTTTATTTTCAAATGTACAGGGCGCTTCAAAAAGACAGCAGGTTATGCAACTTTACTTTTTCAAACGGAATACCCTGTACATTTTTGCATTTTTGGATTCTCCTTTTATTTCCGAACAAATTTATTAACCATGTTCTATACATATCATTAACGGTTTACGATATATCGACGGTTTAATCTTGATTCAGTCATGTTCCAATAAATACGCGCCTCACTATGTGGTGGCAGCAAGACGGAGCACCACCGCATAATTCGAACTTTGTAACACGCTTCCTGACAGAGATTTGGAGGGAACTGGAATGTTTTTTAAAAATATATATTAGATATGTTTTACTTCCACATCCGGTGGAAGTATAGTAACGATAAAAAATTTTGTATTGTTTAAATAGGCTTAGAATGTCATGAAACGTCGAGATTTTAAGTTTGAGAAAAAAAAAATTCTGTCTGTCGGTCCGTCTGTAACTTTTTTTGTGCGCAGGATTACTCTGGAACCGTTTAAGATATTGACTTGAAATTTGGAACACGTATGTATTTTAACGAGATCTGGAACTAGATTATATTTTCATCTTATTCCGTTGAAGGGTTGGGGGGTAAATTGGGGTAATAAAATTTTTTAAATCGAGCAAGTAAGAGTCCATACCATTGGTATTTAGTATATATAATAGAAGTTAAGGTCTCAAAAAATTTGTTGGCATTAGGCACCCCCATCCACCCCCTCCCATTATTGAAGGAGTGAAAAAAATAAAATTGTGATTTAGTGTGTGTACAAGAACCAAATGCCTCAAAAATTTTTTTTACTTCATCCACCCCAACTACCACCCCCCATCCCCACCCCCACTCCCACTACCGATGTGGCATATCGTTTTATGGGTTTTTGGGGTAGACGATTTCAAATATTATATTACCAAATTCCATAAACAAATTTTTCTCATTGTGAGATTTGGATGGAAAATCTTCATGTGGAAGTAGTGATTCCTTGGACAGCGGTGTTTTTAAAAAATGTGTCTGTATTTGACTACAAAAATATTATGTTTTTTTATGTTCTATTTATTAATTATTATGATCTATGTTTGTTTGACTTGTCATAATGTACATTCAATATATCTCTGAATCATCAGATTTTAAAATATGCGTAAATTTACGATGTTTATATTACTTCCACATCCAGTGGAAGTATAGTAACGACAAAAAAATTTTTAAAAATTAAAAATAGTCTGTCGGTCTGTAACTTTTTTTGAGCGCACGTTTACATTATTAAAGGGGATGAAAAAAAATGTGATTTAGTGTGTGTACAAGAACCAGAAACTTCAAAATATGTTTTTACTTTATACAACATTTCGACTCGCCCTGTATAAAAGTCTGTTAGGTTTACTAAAAAGGTAAAAGTCATTCGACTTAAGGAACATCAGACACTAAATGAGGAAGAAAAAAGAAAGTTATTCTTTAAATAAATAGTACTTCTATACATTATTCGATTGCTGTAGGTGCCTTAATGAAAATTTTTCAAACAAATGGATTAGACGACCTAGCTTTTCTTTTTTCTTCCTTATTTAATATCTGATGTTGATGTCACTAAATTATGAAGAAAAAAGAAAAGCTATTCCATCCAATCCATTTGTTTGAAAAATGTTCATTAAGGCAACTACGTACAGCAACTAAATAGTCTCATAGAAGCACTATGTAAACAATAACTTTTCTTTTTACTTCCACAACCAGTGGAAGTATAGTAACGACAAAAAGATTTTTAAAAATTTTCAATGTTCAAATAGGCTTATAATGTCATGAAACGTCGAGATTTCAAGTTTGAGCAAAAAAAAAAATTTGTCTGTCTGCCGGTCTGTAACTTTTTTTTATGCGCACGTTTACTTTGGAACCGTTTGAGATATTGACTTGAAATTTGGTACACATATGTACTTTAACGAGATCTAGAACTAGATTATATTTTCATCTTGTTCCGTCGAAGGGTTGGGGGGTAAATTGGGGTAAATTTGGAGTAAACATGTAAATCAAGCAGGTAAGAGTTCATAAAATTGATATTTAGTACAGACAAGAGAAGCTAAGGTCTCAAAAAAATGTTGGCATTAGCCACCCCCACCCCATTATTATTAAAGGGGATGAAAACAAATGTGATTTAGTGTGTGTACAAGAACCAGAAACCTCAAAATATTTTTTTACTTTATCCACCCCCCACTCCCACCCCCTGTCACCACCCCCACCCCACTACCGATGTGGGGTATCGTTTTATGGGTTTTTGGGGTACCTAAAGGATTTCAAATATTACATTATTAAAGTTCCATAAACAATTATTTCCAGATACAAAATTTTTTCGTTGTGTGACTTGGATAGAAAATCCGGATGTGGAAGTAGTGATTCCTTGGGCAGCGGTTTTGTTTATAATTTATTATTTGTGGCATACTCATGATTTCTTGTGTTTTTTTGGGTATTTTGCCACTGTAAAATTATTTAAAAAACAACAAACTTTCTGGTTTGACAAGCTCAAAAGTGAAAGTTTTGATAACGAAAAAAGAACTATTTTCCGAAAACTTCAGCTGCCTTCGTTTTAATTTTACTTCCACATCCAGTGGAAGTATAGTAACGACAAAAAAATTTTTAAAATTTTTTATTGTTCAAATAGGCTTAGAATGTCATGAAACGTCGAGATTTTAAGTTTGAGCGAAAAAAAAATTTTCTGTCTGTCTGTCGGTCTGTAACTTTTTTTGTGCGCACGTTTACTCTGGAACCGTTTGAGATATTGACTTGAAATTTGGTACATATATGTACTTTAACGAGATCTAGAACTAGATTATATTTTCATCTTATTCCGTCGAAGGGTTGGGGGTAAATTGGGGTAAATTTGGGGTAAATAGGTAAATCAAGCGGGTAAGAGTTCATAAAATTAGTATTTAGTATATACAAGAGAAACTAAGATCTCAAAAAAAATTTTCGCATTAGCCATCCCCATTACCCCCCCCATTATTAAAGGGGATGAAAAAAAATGTGATTTGTTGTGTGTACAAGGACCAGAAACTTCAAAATATTTTTTTACTTTATCCACCCCCATTACCACCCCCACCCCACTACCGATGTGGGGTATCGTTTTATGGGTTCTTGGGGTAGAGGATTTCAAATATTATATTATTAAAGTTCCATAAACAATTATTTCCACATACAAAATTTTTTCGTTGTGAGTGACTGATAGAAAATCCGGATGTGGAAGTAGTGATTTCTTAGGCAGCGGTTTTTCTATTTATCATTTAACAATTTTGTTTCAGTTTATATATTTTTAGGTGTGAGACATTTTGTAATAGAAGTATAAAAACCAGCCTCTGTCTGATCCTTTTGGCGCAGAGGTTTATTCCATCAACATTTTTTAAATATTTTTACAGTGACAAAATACCCAAAAAACGCAAGAAATTAGGATGTTTGTCATTAACATTTTACTTGTACTATAATATTATTGATTATATTGATATTATGTCCTTATATCCTAATGTTCTATACATTCTTTATTTTTTTGTTTGCTATTTACACCCTCTCGACGGTTAAAACTCCACGGTGTACTTTTTTAATGACCAACATATTTACTGTATGACATAATGTTTTCAGATCTTAATAAATATGGTTAACATAATTATTAAATATTGGTTTTTAATCTGTAAAAAGCGAGCTTCCCAGTTCGAAGGGCACTGTAATGTATTTCATTTGGGCGACCCTTAACCCACAGATGATCCTGCTATGAAACTAAAGATGAGGAATGAGTGAGGTCAAAGCGGGTGACCATATATCTTGGTTTTGTTCCAAACCCATGCATTACGTAAAAAATATTTCAGAAGTTATATGTAGAGAATTTTATCCTGCTGGTTTACGACTAATATGTTGTAATTTAATTACAATTTAAATAGGCCGGCGTTCAATGTGGAAACTCTACTAATACATTTGGGTCTTTTAGTGTATTAATCCGAGCACTTCCGCTGGCTGGCAGCCCTACAATTTTATGTAATGAATAATTCCGCTACGAGCACAAATTCATATTTCTATACTGTAAGACCTATAACCGATATCGGCACAATACAATTCTATGATTTAGTTGCAGAAATAAATTGGGATTGTTTTGTCGAACAAGGTAATTCATACTGATTTTCTTAGTCACAACTCTTGGCAGACGTTTTGTTAACCATTCATTGTTCTAATTGACCTCTTTTTGCTGTATAGTACGTCTAACAGCATCACGCTTGCTGTTGCCTGTTAGGCGCAGTCTCGCCAGAGCTTCGGATTCGGTTTCAGCGGGTCAAAATACATAAGGATACACTGGCATGGTCCGCAGGCCAGACCACTTTTTTTTTGGGGGGGGGGGGGGTTGAGGTTAGGGGTGAAAAAAGAAGTAATCTGAAAATTCTGACTGGTTCTTCGGTTTCAGCTGGTCCAAATACATAAGGATACACTAGTCTGTTCCGCAGGCCCCCAAGCAACACAGTTTGGTATAATAAACGTATAAAAATCGTTGCGATTTTCTGAATATACGTTATATATACGTGAAAATGTCCGCGCGATAAACGTATATTGCCGGTATATGATATACTGGTGAAAAATTACAAAATTAAAACTGAAAATCAATTACAAAAAATTATTTGGCATAAAAGAGGTTATTAAAAACGTATAAAAATTATATTTGAAGTATTAGTTATATTGTGACATTGAATACATATTGAATACAGCGTTGTTTTTAAATATCAATATAACGTATATTAAACGTTTTCCCAAATGTCATGTAACAATGTTTTAAGATTGATTGGAAACCTGATTTAAATACCAAAAATGTAGGTTTCATTATTTAAAATCAGCATAAATGTTGTAATTTTCAATTAAGGTTTAAGAATGTGATAAACATTACGTATAAAAATAGTTATTGTATATACCATATATATACTTATACCAAAAATATACCCAGTATACGTATATTATACCATAAATATACTACTGTGTGTTGCTTGGGCCAGACCACTTTTTTTTGTGTGGCTGGGTTATTTTTTTTAAAATACTCGTTGTTTAATTTCCAAAAAACGTAAGAGAGCCAATTTTTGAATTATACTAACCAAAATTATTGAGCTTAGCCAAGATGGCTATTTATTATTTAAACCTTAATAAAACATACAAATAAAAACTTTTTTCTTATTCAATTTACATAAATCTTGATCTATTTCTATTTTAACTTAAAAGTACTTATCAGACATATTTAAAGCTTCTAGACATAAACTTTAACAAAAATATTTCATTTTTTATATTTTTTTAGCATTTTATAGCCGCCATTGATTCCGCCATCTTGCAGGTTGGTTTATGACAATTTGGATATCAGATTCGTATTCAGCGACCTCAAAAACCCCCGAGTAACAAGATTTATGTAAATTGAATAAGAAAAAAAATTTATTTGTAAGTTTTATTAAGATTTAAATAAAAAATAGCCATTTTGGCTAAGCTCAATAATTTTGATTAGCATAATTCAAAAATCGGCTCTCTTACGTTTTTTGGAAATTAAATAACGAGTATTAAAAAGAAAATGATCCCAATCGGTTGCGAAACAAGTGCTCTAGATAATTTTGAACGAAAAAATCACGATTCGTGCCACTGTGTAACGGTCAAAAAAGTTCGTATTATATTGCAGTTGAATTCTATAATTTAATTATTATAAGATATTACTATTATAATTTAAAAACAGACAGATTTTTTTAATAAATAGTGCTTTTTATTCTTATAACTTATAATGAATAGCGTAATTTCAAATGTAAATAAGACGTTGGACCCTTATTTACCTTTTAATTGCACTATTTATCTATCTATTTTTTAATTTATAAGGTGTCTTGTGTACAAACACCAATAAAATATAATCTATCTATCATTAGATGATATACCGGTTTCAAATAGGATCTTTTTCCACGGTTATTATCAGAAACGTGCAAATCTCTGTCGGTCGTAACTACTACAATAAATTACTGAAGTCATAGCAGAGATTTCAAAAGACGTTTTGAGTGTTAGTTGAATAATTTCTAATTTTCCACATTCTAACTCCAGCTACCTTAATTATTGTCTTAATCGATATGTAGAGATGACTGATAAGAAATCAAAGCAAAATTTCCGCATGTGTAAACTAAACTCCTTACTGATAATAGAGCTTTAATTTCCGATTTACAGTTTATTGGTATCCGTTCAGTCTTTGATTTGACTTGGTAGAAATAAGGAAACCTCTCAAGATTACTTACCAGATTCTAAAAATTATTATTGAAGTCGAAATCAATTAAGTACTATTAAAGTGAATTTAATTAGCTTGTAATTAGTTTCTAGGTAACTAACATTGTCGGCGTGTTATAAAGAAATTCTAAATAGTGGTTCTGTTCTGGTTAAAATATCGACATAACACGAGTTTTTCTGCTGTAAGAATTTTGCTACAAATAATCAAATATGTTAAAAAAATAGGTCACGCCTATAACAAATTAGCATAACGTTAATGAATTCCTTAAATGGGTCTATTTAATATACCAATTAAAAATCTCCTTTCCTGTCAGGACAGTAAAAAACTCGTTATGCCATCTTAAAGTTATACACGCACGTTGATTTAAAAATTTGTTTCGCATAATTGGAGAATTTTTTAAATTTATACAGAGCGCAATGAAGAATTCAACATTTTTATATAAAAAAATTGTGTTAAGAAATTGTTTCTTGGAAATATCTTGAAAATTACGAATTTTAACAAAAATGTTAAACATACAACTTGAAAACTATGAAATTACCCAGATTCATTGACTTGTTCCCTCCAATTTGGTAAAAAATTGACCAGGACATGATTAGGTAAGTTTAGTTTCTTGTCACTCCTTTCTAAAGGTTAAATTTCAACGTGTTTTTCGTGACTGACTCAAAAAGACTTTAGAAAAAATGTACATCGCTACGGTTTGGCTTAATACAGCCCTCTACGATAAAAACTGACTATGTTATGATTATTTGTTGTTCAAAAAGTACGTTTCCAGTAAAATCGAAATTCCAAATTTATTCATTTAAATTGTATTCTGAGAAAAAGTTAATTTGTGTGGCTTTTGAAATACAAAATTAAAAATAATTTATAACCTAAATAAAATATTTATTAACACTTATAGAATTCTGCATGATTTTAATCATAAATTCAGCCATTTTGGAGTCACTATTTTCTTTATTAATTTTTTAAACACCAGATTCGTAATCAGCTACCTCCAGACCGCCTAGGTGAATATTTTCAGGGCAAAATTACTGAAGTTTTTCGAGTTAAGTATAACATTTTGAAAATAATTTTTATAATAAAACTGTTTTTTATACGTCCCGTCCCGTATATTATGAAAATTTGAAATTTCTTTACTTTATTTTAATAAGAAGTTAGTAATATCAGAAATATATTGTTTTAGGTATTAAACAAAAAACCAAATTTTATATATGTTTCAAGGCTAGCAAAGGTTATCATCATGTCTACAAAAAACGGTTTGCAAGGTCACATACAGACGTACGGATAGACATACATTTGTTTACTGACATTTAAGTTCATAATATTATAGAACCGGTCTGTGTACAAACATCTTCTATGATTACTATTTGAAAATGTTTGCCAGGTGGAGAATATTTTAATTCAAATTAAATAGGTATATTATCACTTGCGCCTCCACCATTATTTAGAAAATAAAGCTTTTAAGTATATTTTACGGAATTTGCTGGAAATTTCCAATTATTTTTATAAAAGGTACAAAAGCGTAACTCATTTAAATAATTTATAAAATTCCACCTTGTACAGTAACAGTATTTAAAGGTTTACTTCAATTACCTTTGTCAGTGCTTAATTAATTCTACAAACAAGGGGGGATAATAAACCACAACTCTTTTACTTTCGCGCTGAAAAAAAGCTGGAAATTTACATTTTTTACTCATTCAGTTGAAACGATTAAATGCTAAATCTTCTAGTGATACAAAGAGAATTGTTTTATTTGCGATGAAATAGTATTTCATTTTATAAGCAGCATGCTAAATATACTTGACAAAGGATGTACATTTTGCGCCTATGTTAGTATTTGAAATAATATAGAACATAATAAGTTAATTTATATTTATTTCGTTTAATTAGACTTATATAACGAAAAAGTGTAGACTTTGTCAATGTCTCATATCAATTGTTTTAAATTAATTATCGGAATTTGCATTTATTTTTATAATTTTCAGATGGAATTACTTGTTACATCAGAAAGACAAGGCTGTAGATAAAGATTTTTTATTATTTTATTAATTATAACAACTAAATTCTGTTGTGAACTGATATTAACCAATTTCATACACACAGTGTGACCCATTTGTTTGCGAGTCACCCTGTAAAATCTTTATTTATTGGGCGATTTTAACCGGATTTTTTTTAAAATGTAGATATTGATGAACTGTATTTGCGGAGCAAAGAACGCCATATTTCTACAAAATCCAAGGCCTACTATGTCAGTTTTACTTACACGTCCAATGGAAGTATAGTAACGACAAAAAAAATTTTAAAAATTTGTATTGCTCATATAGGCTTAGAATGTCATGAAACGTCGAGATTTTAAGTTTGAGTGAAAAAAATTTCTGTCTGTCTGTCGGTTGGTCTGTCTGTAACTTTTTTGTGCACACGTTTACTCTGGAACCGTTTAAGATATTGACTTGAAATTTGGTACACGTATGTATTTTAACGAGATCTGGCACTAGATTATATTTTCATCTTGTTCTGTCGAAGCAGGTGAAGCAGGTAAGAGTTCATAAAATTGGTATTTAGCTCGGTATTTAGTATATACAAGAGAAGCTAAAGTCTCAAACAATTTTTTGGCATTAGCCACCCCCATTACCACCCCCACCATTTTTAAAGGGGATGAGAAAAGATTATGATTTAGTGTGTGTACTGTGTACGAGAACCAAAAACCTCAAAATATTTTCTTACTTCATCCAAAACAAAATAAAGGCATTTAAGCCAAAAATTTTGCATACATTGGAACTGGGAGATGAGGAAAGACGATTAGAGTTTTGCTATTGGCTACAAGGGGAATATCTAAATAATCAAAATTTTTTCAATGAAATTTTATTCAGCGATGAAGCCACATTTATAACAAGGGGGTGGTTTCAAGTCAAAATTGCCGTTACTGGTCAGTTGAGAATCCGTAATTCGTTATAAATGCAAGGAGGCAGTATTCGCAAAAAATGAACGTTGCGGAATACTAAAAGACAGAATAATTGGCCCTTTTTTCTTTGAGGGTAATTTGAATGAGAATGGGTTTTTAAATTTTCTTGGAAACGAATTCTGGAACACATTAGATAATTTACCATTACAGAATCTCCTTAATGTAAAGTTTCAGTTAGATAGTAGTCCTATTCGTAACGCTGTTATAGTAATAGAATGGTTAAATGATCATTTCGAAAATCGTTGGATTGGGCGAAACAGTCCTTTGATTGAGTGGCCACCGAGATCCTCAGACTTAACGCCATTCGATTTTTTCTTTGGGGTTTACTAAAACAAAAAGTATACAAATGAAGGCCACAGACTACACAAGAACTACGAGCTAGGGTTATACAAGCCTGCGCATCCATTACTCCAGAACAAATACGAAAGGTAACTACGAACGTTCGTAAAAGAATTGACAAGTGTATTGAAATAAATGGTGGATTAGTAGAAGTGACTAAAATCTAATTCTGGATAATTTTCGGAATTCTCTATTTTTTTCTTGTTTCATTGTTTAAAGTTTTTATTGCGTTTTTTAATTTGTCAAAACTAAGCATAAGAATATTTATACTATGTTACTATTAGTTTAATTTCATTTCAATATTTTTTCATGAATAACTTGACAGAATACATTTATGAAAATGGTAAGTATTGTGCATTTTTAATTTGGCTACAAAATCGTTCCACTTAAAATTTTTTGATAAGATTTAGTACGGGCCCATTTTGAGAGGTGCTGAATCCAGTTCCGTGCATAGATTTAAAAAAAAAATGCTAATATGAAATCTTAATTTACTCCCAAAAACTAACATAGTAGGCCTTGGATTTTGTAGAAATATGGCGTGCTTTGCTCCACAAATACAGTTCACGAATATCTACATTTTAAAAAAATCCGGTTAAAATCACCCAATAAATAAAAATTTTACAGGGTGACTCGCAAACAAATAGGTCACCCTGTATATATTTTTTTTTAGTCAAAAGTGAATACTTTATACTTCTTTGTATGTTCTATGGTTTTAAATAGAGCTAATTGTTCGCAAGCGGCAGGGACCGAATACAAATACATCCTGTTTTTCAACAACTTCATCTGTCCATATTTAAACTATTTATTTCAAAATCAAAGATGCGTCGATGCTGATTTCAGGCGGGAGTGATATTTTATATTTCATTAGATATTTGGTAGTTCTCTATTGTCAAATTTACGATGAAATAATCAATCGATGTGAATCGGATGAGATCTCGGGGGCAAATAATTTATATATACCCTATAGGTCCTTCCTATGTATTTCTACTATATTCGCCCTTAGAAGTTTCCTGAAGCAGACCGTGATCAGTACCTGATCAACCTTTATTGGCCAGCAGGAGCTAGAAGTGTGTAGGGAAACAACCCCGTTACATTGAGGAATGTTTTCATTCCAACCACGACACGATTTCGTTTGAAATGCTATTTGTACCTTTTTATAAAGCTTTTTCTTATACATACCCATATAACTTTATATATGTCGTAAATATAACGTTTATAGATTAAAATATTATTTCACTTCTTTTTCGATATGGTTGTTTACACATTCAAGGAAACGTACTTACTATTTTCTTACTTTATTATTTTGCATAAGATAAAAGCATTTGGTAGCATGTAACTCGATTAAGTGTACTGCTGTTTCAGGATAATTACCCCTCATCAGCCTCATGTGGTTCAAAGAATAGGCATTCGACAATTGTAAATGTTTCCTGTTTTGAGGTAGTAGGGTAAAGCATTTAAAAACATTTCAATTAAAAACAATGATAAAGTTATTCAACAACAAATGTGTGTTTTGTTGATAAGAAAACTTAAAAATAAACACTCCTCGGGATAATACCTGTTTTCCTAATAAAGCGAATACTAAATGCTTTAGCTGCACCTTTCGTTTAGTTGGTAAATCTATCGTTTTCAACTGGAAAGTTTCTTGATTGCATAAATTAGAAAAGTGGTTCTGATTCAATAAACAAATTTGTTTTATAATCGTCATTTCTGCAACAATTTTGTTTTATTGCTATTTTATTACATTTATAAAATTGCAATAATATGAATATATATGATAAAAAAAAAATTCGAAATTTCTTTACCAAAAATAAAAAGGGTCGAAAACTGGCCTTATAGGCCCTCCCCCTTTCTGGTGAGGTTGATACCAAAAAAAATGAGGCCTTGAGTTCTTATACATATTAAATCGCGATTTTATTTTTTTATTCACTTTAATAATGGAGTGCGACCCCCTTTTTTGCTCAAACTAAAATCTCGACGTTTTATGATATTCTAAGCCTATTTAAACGAAAAAAATTCAAAATACTTTTTACTATTACTATACTTACGTGGATGTGGAAGTAAAAGAAGATAACCGAAATACAAAATTATATACCAATACTTAAAAGTTAACTTCTCAATCATCAACAATATGTTTCATTTATTAATAATGAAGCCAGCAATGTTGGATATGTTAATTCAGAGTATAAATTCTTCTAAAATTCTGTATCTTGTCGAACTTTTAATTTATTGATGGGGTATTATTTTATTATGATGCGAATAAAAAATGGCTAAGCTCAATAATTTTGGTTAGCATAATTCAAAAATTGGCTCTCTTACGTTTTTTGGAAATTAAATAACGAGTATTTAAAAAAAAAATTATCCCAATCGGTTGCGAAACAAGTGCTCTAGATGATTTTGAATGAAAAAATTACGATTCGTACCACTGTGCGCCGTATGAAATAGATATTTATGTGACAATTATTTATATTTGCGTTTCAATTTCTCTTCTAGCAATAATTTTAATTCATAAAATATTTATGTGTCCCACGTCAACTTTGTTTCCTTATATGATGTGGTGCGCGTCGAATTTTATTTTTTTTCGAAGTGTTGCACCAACTTTTTTCTAATGCAATTTTTATGAGTAATAGTGCATGTAAAGTATTACAACATATATTATTTCAGTGACTGTAAGCCACAGAAAACACGGAAGCAATAATTATTATATTTTTTATTTATTTTTAAACGATGTGCGTAATTATTCTAGAAATTCAAAAAAAACATAAAATATGCTCTTTAAGGTTACCTGAAACCTCGCGTTGGTTTTACCTGTCTAGCTCAATTAGTTTTCGGGATATGTCACTTTGAACGATAGTCATGCATACGCTCCTTTTTTTTTCATATCACAAGGTCAAAGCGAAGTGCGGCGGAAAAACTCATATAAATCACGTTCGTACATCAAGTCAATATTAAAACATAAGTTTCGGTACATGTTGTCATTTGGGGGCCGACTCGTCATACTTATCCGGCTAAACTCTTTAATTTTCATTAAAAATATACAATTACATCCTTTAGTATCTCCTCGCAATATCGATTATATATTAAATATTGAAAACAGAACTAATGGCATGTGTATGTATAACTCTAGTGACAATTCCCTCTAATTATATTAATTAAAAACCTAGGGATGGGCAGCAATGGAATTTACAAAACTAGGTTGATTGCATACATTAAAATGTCAATGTTCCTATTTTACTACATGCTAAAAAAACTGTTCCGTATGTTTCTGCAACCGCAAATATATATTACTCTATGGGGATAGTTTTTTAATTAATAAAATGAATATCCTCAGTAAATTACCATTCCAAACATTCAAATAAGTAAAAAGTACGTATCTTCAGACTTTAGGGATTTTTTATAACGTAACAAAATTATTTAATTTTCTCATTTGCAAGAGGTGCAGTCGGGCATGGCCGACTGTAAATATCTATTTGGTAACCATTTTTCTCGAATATGGCACAATTCATGTTTGCGTAGTGCTACTGAAGTTAATGATACAGACAATATCTACTAAAATTGATATATCACATAAATTGCGTAAAGTTCATTCCAACTTGGGGTACAATGTATATTATACCGTTTCAATGTCTTATAGAACTCTCATATTTTCGTTTGTTTTATCAAAAACCTTAGTAAAATTTTGCTCTAAAATTACAATAAAACACAATTTATATACAACATGATAGTATGTACGCCTCTAGCGATCACCTTCGTGACGGTTATGGTTCAATCTCAATAGGGAGTACTCTACCATGCTATTTTCATAGGTACATATGTACCTCTGGCATGAAAATTTTAAGTCAAACAAATATTATCAACATTTGAGTTCAGCATGTTACTAAATGGTTTACCGCACTTTTGTACAGTTTATTTTCAGTAATGACTAATATATGTCCTGTTATAATATATCTATTTGATTAAATCAAATAGGTATATGATGGTGTAGAAAGGCCATACCGTTTTTTTAATTTATTTTATGATTTACACTTTAAACTAGGAATTGTGCATAAGTTACAGTTTTAAATTGCGAATTATGCATGATTACAGTTTGAACTAAAAATTATGTATAATATAAACTTTTTGCTGTGAATTATGTAATTTTACAGTTTATAATTTATAGATCAAACTGGGACTTGTACATAATTCCCAGTTCAAATTATATATTATGCATAATTCCCCGTTCAAACTGTAAATTATACATAAGTCACAGTTCAAACTGTAAATTATAAAATAAAAAGCACTGTGGACTTTTCAATCATTCGTACAAAGGAGTAGAAAGGCCAAGCTGCTTTTTATTTTTTAATTTACACTTTAAACAGGAAATTTACAATTTGAAATGGGAACTTGCCCAAAAAATAAAATTGATTTAAAACACTCAAAATCGTAAACTAACCTAATTAAAAACCCCATAGACAACAAAAAATTAAAAAAAAATATCTTCCAGAAATATAAGCGATTAAAATCTGCCGGATTTTACCCACTCCTGAAACGTGACGTCAGATGGAAAAAGTCGGATGACTGCGTCAAGCGACACCGATTCTGCTTTGGCTTTGATAATCCCGCATGCGCATGCGCATTTTTCAGAAACAACTTTATTGTTTCAGTTGTTTCATTGGCTTCTACATTTTTTTGGATAAATTATAATTTTCAACAAAAACTTGCGAATAATTCAAAAAGTACATGTGTTAGATATAGGACATGCTGATATAAGTCCACTTCAAATTTAATTCTACATCGATTGCCATAATAAAATTTGACACGTGCCATTTGACAGAGCCAAATATTCTAAAATTTTCCAGTATGCGTTTTACAGTGTATGGTGGATGGTTTCTGTTCTTGTGGGTATCGAGTAAATGTGTTACATGTTCTTGGTATTATTTTATCACATTCTCCATAAATAATAAGCAAACCTAAAAGTCTCCGTGGGTGTAATTTAAACGTGCTGGCGTATGACATTAGTGAATGTTTCTAATCATGATGGCAATTTTTATTAAAAATTTTTGGACATTTAAGAAAATCGCCAATATTTCGAAAAGTTGTAACTTTAACCCTACAATGCTTATACTGGAAAAAAAGGGACTTTAATTAAACATAATTTGATGTAAAAAAATACAGGGTGTTCCATTTGAAATAAAACAGTTTTGTAGGTTTGAATTTGACAAAATGTAACGTGAAAAATAAAACATTTGGTATACTATTATGGAATCTATTTTTTTGTGATGTTCTTTTTACGTACCAAAGACGAAATGAGGATCTCCTACACGAAGAAAATTTATAACTTTCTTCTTGCAAACCGTTGCACCTGTCAAATTTTTTATAAAATGTCAAATATCTCCAAACTGCTCGGTTGTGCTACATGTTTTGACTCAGAATTTTATGATTATTTCGAGTATAGGGTGTTCCATTTAAAATAAGCAAGTTGGTATCGACTTCCGATATTTCCGGAAGTGCCGCCATTTTGAATTTATTATTTTCGGATTCGCAATGGTCGACTATGGTCGGGTACCAATTCTCAAATGTCTATCTCATCTGCAAGTGGGAAATATTCTAATGGCCGCCTTAAAAGAATAACCCTGTATAGGAAAACGTGTAATTTCCTACATTTCCTAGAATATCTCGATATCTCTAAAAATTTGTAGACAGCCGCCCAGTCTATACCGCTCGGTTAAAGTACGTCATCTGTAGGACCTCACGCGAGACTAGGGTTCTCGACGTGACGTCACAGTGCTTTTCGTGAGAAGTGGCGAGGATTTCACCTTTAATTATTTATTGCCACGTAAGTACTGCGATTTAAGAGCTGATATTCGGTGTGGTGTGTTTTTATACATAAACACCCACTTTAATGAAATTTAAAAAAGTTCCCCATTGTGTATACATTACAGTTTAAACTGACTATTATGCTAATTTGCAGTTTGAACTGATAATTGTGTATAAATTACAGTTTGAACTGAATGAACTGGAAATTATAAACCACATTTACAATTTAAACCAGGAATTCTGCCTAATTTAAGGTTTAAATTGTAAATTATACATAATTACCAGTTTGACTACAAATTATAAACTGAAAAATATACATAATTCCCAGTACAAACTGTAAATTATTCATAATTCCCAGTTTTAACCGCAAATTATGCTTAATTCCCAGTTTAAGCTGTAAATCATAAAATAAAAAGCACCGTGGTATTTCTACACCTTCGTAATAATAAGACCAAATACATTTTAAGATAAAAATTTAGAAGTTTTAAATTGCAAAGTAACTTCGTTAGAAGCCTGAATTAGTAACTATTTTTCTTTGTTCTAAATTCAAAATTCGTTTATAAATATTTCTTCAATTTGTAAACTTTATTATATAAAGTCAGACTCGTTGACACTTTAATGCGCCAGATAATGTTCCGGTACCGTATTACTAAGCGAATTCTCAAAAAGCTGGATACTAATAAACGGACAGTGGCATTCCACCCATTGTAAGCAAAATGTGTGCCTTAGAATTAATGATATAAATTTTGTCATCGCACCGTTTTAATTTAGTTCAGCTGAATTTAAAATGACAACGTTTGAAATCTTGACTTGTATTGTTAAGCAAATTAAAACTTTGGTTAGGAATCAAAGTTTTCTTTAACAAATATTTCCACCACACCATGGTTGTGATTTACATTACCGATACAAATTTCTATCTTCTATTAGTTCGTTTAAAATAACATAGTAAATTATATTCCCTTTCATGTAGGTGTTTCATAATAGAGTTGCTTCTAATGCGAGCAGGAAACTTCTACATTTAAAGACCTTTGAATAGGAGCAAAGAAATATATATTAAAATGGAAATATGAAAGCGAAGTAACCAAGACCCTTGGCTCCAAACGCTGGTGTATGTTTTCATAAAAGAGAATCCCTCGATATTCAGATCTGTCACTTTTTATTCAATAACAAATCGCTTTTATAGTGAACTATGCTAACGCTGGATTTTAATAATCATTTGATGGGATGATTTGAAGTGACTGCCGCTGCTATCCTGAGTAAGTTAGACGTCTAATAATAGGTCGAATCAATAAACCGAGTTATCTCTACATTTTAATTTAACTGTTTTTTATTTAATGCTAATAATAATAAATGCATTTATTCATTAAACAATTTCGAGTTCTATTCGGTTACACAGAATTTACATTAAACGACTGCTCCTTTTTACTTTGCTGTAGGGAAATCTGCTTCACCCCTATATTCTCTTTATTACTTCCACATCCAGTGGAAGTATAGTAACGACAAAAAATTTTTTTAAATTTTCATTGTTCAAATACGCTTAGATTGCCATGAAACGGTGAGATTTTAAGTTTGAGCGAAAAAAATGTGTCTGTCTGTCTGGTCTGTCTGTAACTTTTTGTGCGCACGATTACTCTGGAACCGTTTCAAGATATTAACTTGAAATTTGGTACACATATATACTTTAACGGGATCTGGAACTAGATTATATTTTCATCTTATTCCGTCGAAGAGTTGAGGTAAATTGGGGTAAATGGGAGTAAATAGGTAAATCAAGCAGGTAAGAGTCCATAAAATTGGCATTTAGTATATACAAGAGAAGCTAAGGTCTCAAAAAAATTTTTGGCATTAACCACCCCCATCCCATAATTTAAGGGGATGCAAAAAAATGTGATTTAGTGTGTGTACAAGAACCAAAAACCTCAAAATATTTTTTTACTTTATCCAGAATAAATTAACAGAGACCATAAAAAATGCGCAGGAAGTGAAAATTTGGTATTTTCCAAGGTTAAACGGTCTAAAATGAAAAGTCAGAAATTTGACTTGCAAAAACAGTTTGTTCGAAAAATGGGTTTCATCGAATAAGTTTTCATTTCATAAAATAAATCACAATAACACACTAATTTCCGATGCTGCAGATATCTCAAACATTTTTGGAGAATATTTTGTCTCGGTAACAAATGACCAATTAAAAAAACACTTTGGTAATAACATTTCGAACTCTTGTACAACATCTTTAAATCATATATCATCATATAAATCATTTTTTGTATGCAATTTCAACAAATATTTATACATTTAAAGTACTAATTAACTATGTTATTTATCTGTAAAACGTTATAATATATATACAATCCAGCTAGCACATATTAATAAACTACCTACATGCCTTCACTTCATCATTGGGAAAGTATTAGCAAGGGGCGCTAAATTATTGAATAAAGTGAAACACCTGTCAATGTTCGGCCATCACACACTTGGTATACTAGATTTTCAGCATTAATTAATTTTTCACGTACTGTTAATGAAAAGTATGATTATTGTACTATTGCTTTGATATATGGTAGCATACCGATATACGGGGATTGCAGATATAATTCTAGAGGGATGCAGAAAATGACGTATATTAATTACACAATACAGTAATCCACTATTTTAGAAAATTGTATCAACATAATTTATGCATCTTCGTAGACTTGAAATGTATTTACAGCCAGTTTTACTGTAAATCTATATAAAATAGTCACAGAAAATAAAGGGGCCTTATGAAAATCTAAATTTTAAGAATGGGTACTAAAATGAATCTGAATATTTATTTTTTGGAAAATTTCAAGATGGCAGAGCCATCAGCAGTAATAATTAGTAGTTAATACACTGATTTAGTGAGTTAAAATGTGACGTTGGACAAACATTTAAGAAAATATAAATTTTACTACATCTACTTTTTGACCCAATGGAAACATGGATGCCTCCCATCTTGTCCTAAAGATCTAAAGGAGGTTTTAATGATTATAGACAAGTAATTTGTATTCGTTTTTAGGTACTGGCAAAAAAGTGCTTTTACATATTTAATATACCAGTGATGGTTAAATATTTCAAAATACACAATAACAAAAGTTCGTCTTAAACACATAGAGCCATCAATTTACCATTACAACATGGGAGCTATAATGGTTAGACGGTACTTTGCATTAGCTTTTTTGGTATTGGCAAAATAGTGCTTTTATATATTTAACGTACCAACTATGGTGAAAAGTATGCAATAACAAAAGGCGTATTAAACACAGGACCATCAATTTACCATTACAGAACAGATGATACCGTGCGTGTAATTTCCCATTAGGCATGTACATTCACGTAGCGCGAGAAATATGACAACACCGGCAGCCGTAAATTCGTCCGTCGTGGAGCATCCCAGCTCTGTTATTTCATTTCAGCCAGCTGGCACACGCGATGTTGTAATTCTTACTCCCCATGCCTAGCCCGCGACTACACACACGGTATAATGTTAAACAGTACTTTGTATTCGCTTTTCAGATATTGGCAAAAGTTGTCAACAATTTACCAGTCATAAATCTAATGGCCCATTGCTTTACCACCTATAGTGTGTTTGCTGGGGACTCCCACTTGCTTTATAGTCTATTTTGAATATTATATTAAGTTCAACAACCAACAAATATAGTTTACTCATTTATTGTTCGATTAGTTACCAACTGGTACCAAACTTTTACAATTTAATTGTTATATGAGCATCTAAATATTCCTTAAACCCATGGTTATTGTGCCCTTTACTTTGTATACAGGGTAATTCACTTTCATATAAAACAATTGCAGAATAACGTTAAAACACAAAAATTTTGAAAGTACTCTTAACTTAATAGAAAACATTTTTTTAAAAGTTAAATACACTATGGGCCATATGGCAGCGCTATCTAGAAATTAACGTTTCTAAATCATTTCCTTTTGCCAAAATAAGCAACAGGGGGAATGTGCCCGTGTGTTTATTATTTAAAGAATAGGCAGAAGAAAGTCCGTATTGAACACAACTTCTCAGATGATCTAGTATCAGGTGTACCGCAGGGTTCTACTCCGGGACCATTAAAATTTTAACCCTATATATTAGTCAGTTTATTTCATGTTTAAAACATTGACAAATATATTTATTCGTCGACGATACCCAGCTTTGCTACTCGTTTAATACTCCTGACGATGATGGCGCCTGTGTACGTATTAATGAAGATTTAGAACATTTTTTCAAATATATCAAAACCAATGCTTCATCTTCTGGTCCTAAGAAATCTCGATAATTTGAAAATCTGGTTCAAATAGATCAAGAGAGAGAGCCTTGACATACGCATTAAGTTAATTTATGGTACTTGCAGACATGAGAAATAACTGACAAATTAAAAGATACAGATTGACAGGTGGAGAATCGTAGATACTTAATAAAAATATCTCCAAAGCATTTATACAACAAAATAAAATTTCTGACCGATGTACAGAATACACAATGTTAATTACGGTTCAAAGATTTTTAACACCATCTGTCCAATGAACAGGGCCATTTGAAGGTTGAGTGTATAAACCTTCTACTCGAAAACTTGAAACGAATTAATTTAAATTGCTCAAAAAAAGTTTGAAAATATTTATTTATAATCGACATTTAATACCGTTAGCTCCTTAGTTTAAAGTTTATTGTTTTAATTATCATTTTTGCATTACTCTCATTTAATGCAATACGCTAAAGTTGAGTGGAGATAACCTTGGTTTTAGTAATGCACTTATTTCTATTACTACTATTAATATTTATGATTATTGGACTAGGCCATTTATTCAATGATTTTGTAACTGATTATATTATTTCCATACGGAAAATAAAGAAGCTATTATTATTATTATTATTATTATCATCACAGACTTAAACGTCACACTTTCTCAGCAAAAGCTGGAAAACATTCACCGATCCCTCGCGCACGCCATTGGGATTCGGCTCTGTGAGGGCCCGTTCCAGGTTTTTGAACCTTTAGGCGACGTTACTGATGTCTCTTCCAATAGCTTAGAGTCCAGATTCCAACAAGGGATCATAAAGACTTCTACTCCAAGACTTTCCTTAAAACATACGCCCTTATTACTTACTTGCTCAACTTTTCTGTTTCCTTGAGCATCACCTTGATGTCATTCGGAATGGACACATTGATCACAAAACAGGAATTTTTCTTTTTATTATGTGGGACGACGTCTGGTCGATTTGCGCGAATTTCCCTGTTAGTTATTATCGACATGTCCGACATAAGTGTGACGTCGTCAGTATTGACAAGCTTTTCAAAGGTATATTCATAATATTGTTGAGACACCGGCATATTAATGCGCTTGCACATGCCCCAGTGCAGATATTCGACCACTCTGTTGTGTTGGTGAGTGTACTCCGATAGTGTCAACGTATGCGTTTTTATGAGCTTCCTTCCGGATGGAACACAAGTTCTTCTTCTTGTCATTATTATTATTAAGCAACACACGTTTTTAGCTAAAGCGGAAAACATTTTTTTTTCTATTTAATTTATACAAAGTTTACACTGCTGAAAATTACTAAAACCCCTGTATTTTTAATCTCTACTTCTTAATACGATTTATTATTAATATTTGAAATCAGTTTTATGCATGCAATATTAAAAACAATTTTTGAACATATACAGCCTGAAGCAACTCATCTTTTATATTTGCCGTTTAACAATTGTTTAATAACAGATAATCGGACAGGAATTTTCATACATGAATCATTTGTTATATAGAAGCATAGTGGCAGTACCTTCAAGCTAACTAACCGTAATAGGTGTTCTAATTAAACATATAAAGTGAAAATGGGGAAAATCGCAGGTAAAAGTTTTACTTTAATATGAATTATGCTGTAAAGGACTGTTTCTGTTTCATTGATAGTAATTTATGCAACAAGTACATAATGTGGTACTTTTTTTCATGAATGGGTAGTTTGACGCACAAGCTGTAGGTGAGTACGGCAATCCTATGAGTGAAAAAAAGGCACTTTATGCATTTCAAAATTAACTAAACGTCAAAACACAAATCCATAATTTGACGTTTCTAAAGCGAAGATAGTGAGACAACTTTTACGCACTAAAATGTTGAAAAAAAGTGCAGTGCTTATAGTTGCGGAATAATACCCTGTTTGTAAAGTACTACCCAGATTTTATTTTCAGGAAGTGTTATTTTCTTGTGAGGTCAAAGTCCAATTAGAAAAAAATTACACCGTTCAAAAGTCTCTTTCATAAGAGGAAGGAATAGTTGAATAGTATTAATAAATTATTTTATTTAATATTTTGCGCAGAATCCTATCTTTTTCACAGGAGAGATACACTACTGTGAAATTAATATTCAGCACTATAATTAAAAAAATGTTCCTTAGACTAAGTTGTTCAATTTCTTCTGTATTTACTAATTAGATGTTTTTGTTTTCAGTTATATTCATGATTGTATTCATCTTTGTCTTTCATGAATACGTCTTGAAAACACCAGAGCAACAGAAATGTTGTCGAGACCCTACGGTCCAGAAAGAAAGACTTTCTTATTTTCAAGGAATAATACTATCTTCAAGGACAAAATATACAATTTCTACATATACAGAATGGACGTTGTATGTTCACGATGATACAAGGTATAGAGATATGTGTTCGTAATTGGAAATTGTGTAATATTAATTTAACTCGCATTATATTGAGACAAAATGCATTTTTTTATAAAAAATCACTATTTTTCTTAGTATAGTTATGTCACTGTCATTACAATAAAAAAACATGGATTTGACTTCTTTTTTTTATTAATATACAGGATGATTTGGTTCTGAAAAATGTTTAGGCAATGTAAAACAAGTCTATACAATTCGACAGCGCAGAAATTGAAAAAATAAACTTAATAACATTTCAAAATATTCACTTGGCAAATCTGACAAATAAAAATCATGTTTAAAATATCACACTGGAAATAGTAGTTTGAATACGAAAACCTTTTGTTAAGGCTAATTTTCTAAATTGCTCTATTAAAAACTAATAAAATATTATTAGTTTTTTTCTTGACTTTTTGCAGTACAGTAAAACTTTTTTAAACAGTTTTTAATGACTCACGAAAAATATTACCTTATTTTATTTGGATTTTCTTTTTTAAATGTTTTCGTTAAAGTTTGGCACCAAGTTAATTTCCAAACAACGAAAATATTCTAGAAACACCTGATTTTTTATTTAATATATAAAAAGAACTTTTAATTATGAATAATTTTCTTATATTTACTAACAAAGCTGAATTACAAAATAACTTGAGAGGCTAATACAAAAGACATAAAAACTTTAGGGATGCTCATTATTCTTAATATGAAATTTATTTATATAACTTGGATATGGTAAAGTTCAATTTTTGGTCGAACGTAAAAAGTCCTCAGAATTAGCAAATTTACAACATTTTAAGCTTTCCTTTGTTTTCTTCTTATTTTTCAGGAGGCCTAATAAGATCTGCTATCTGTCCTAATTAACTTGCCTTGGGCTACATCATTTATTATTCACAAAAGATATTATTTACAACGCTTTTATTTTCAAAATTAGATTAACTCTGGATCTGAAGTAGACAGGATTACAGAAAATTTAGTTTTCAAGGGAGAGGTTCGAAATCGCTGTTGATTGAATTTCATGTTCCACCCCTTCACTCCTAATGTCCCGAACTTTGAAATTTCAAAAGACGACTCCTATATAATAATAATAATAATAAACATCACAGGTAATATGACCCCCTTTATCTCTGAAGGTTATGTGACACATCATTTTAATGAGCATAAAGAGACCTGCATTGTTACAAAAAAAAATCACAAATAACTAACACAAATTTCTTCATCACTATATTCCTCTGTTAGCGACTACATTTTCGAATAAGATCTACATTTGCAAGCACAGTGAATTACATATTAAATTGTGGAGTATTTATACATTACAAAAGGATTATGCGCATTGTAATATTTTTGTGTTTTTCGCAACTAAGGAGTCTTTATATTCATTGAAAAACCGTTGTTAGTTCCCAACAAGCCAAATTTAGATGTTATACAACTATTTTGTTTTATTGCAATTTTATAAATGTAATAAATTAGCAATAAAACAAAATTGTTGTAAAAATGACAATTATAAAACAAATTTGTTTATTAGGTTGCTTATTTCTTTTATGACTTCTATTTCGTTATTCTTCTGATAAGGGTATAACGAAGGCTCTATGAACCATAGATCGATATGTGGTTGTTTGATGAAAAACCGCTGCCCAAGGAATCACTACTTCCACATCCAGATTCTCTATCCAAGTCACTCACAAGGAAAAAACTTTGTATGTGGAAATAATGGTTTATGGAACTTTAATAACATAGTATTTGAAATACTCTACCCCAAAAACCCATAAAACGATACCCCACATCGGTAGTGGGATGGGGGTGGTGATAGGGAGGTGGAGTTCTATTACTTCCACATCCAGTGGTAGTAACGACAAACAAATTTTTAAAAATGTTTATTGTTCAAATAGGCTTAAAAGTCATGAAACGTCGAGATTTTAAGTTTGAGCAAAAGAAAATTTCTGTCTGTCGGTCTGTCTGTAACTTTTTTTTGTGCACATTTACTCTGGAACTGTTTAAGATATTGACTTGAAGTTTGGTACACATATGTTCTTTAATGAGATCTGGAACTAGATTATATTTTCATCTTGTTGGGGGGTAAATGGGTAAATCAAGCAGGTAAGAGCCCATAAAACTGGTATTTAGTATATACAAGAGAAGCTAAGGTCTCAAAAAAAATTTTTGGCATTAGCCACCATTACCACCCCCACCCTATTATTAAAGGTGATGAAAAAAAATTGTGATTTAGTGTATGTACAAGAACCAGAAACCTCAAAATATTTTTTTACTTCATCCACCCCCTCTCATCACCCCCACCCCACTACCGATATGGGGTATCGTTTTATAGGTTTTGGGGTAGAGGATTTTAAATATTATGTTATTAAAATTCCATAAACAATTATTTCCACATACAAAGTTTTTTCGTTGTGAGTGACTTGGATAGAAAATCTGGATGTGGACGTAGTGATTCCTTGGGCAGTGATTTTTTTTGAGTGTCTCCTGGTAACAAATTAGAATGTCATCTACATACCTATACCAAAAGACAATTTGTTGTGGTAAAGGGGATTTAGAAATAGTTTTCTCAATTTCTTCCATAAAATGTTCTGTCATAAAAGGACTCAGTGAGGAACCTATTGCTAGGCCTTGTTTTTCGTGATAAAATCTGTTGTCATATTGAAAATAGTTTTCACTTTACATAGTTCAAATAGTGTGTTAATTTCGTCTTTATGATTATATTAATGTTCTTAGCGTCTAACATTTTTTTGAGAATTTCGAGACACTCCTTATATGGTATATTTGAAAACATGTTGCTGACGTCAAAAGATGCTAAGATTGAATTTTCTGGGAGTCTAACATTTTTTAATTTGTTGGTAAGCTCAACAGAATTTTTTCTTCTAAAAAAAAAAACGGTTCTGCGATATACCTAAAAATGTACTGTTTACACATTTACGTACAAAGAAAATTATTTCGTTATGTTTAAAATGTGTTCCTTCATACTTCAGAATAATAATATCTTTACTTCTGCAATTTCATTGTTACATCAGATTGAAATTAGAGAGGTACTGTCGAAGTTTCAGACACCGATTTATAGAAAATGTTCAAAATACTTTCATTGAAGCAAAAATATTTGTACTGGGATCTACTGTAGAAATGGGTCCAAAGACGAAAATAGTAAGTAGACTATTACCACTAACCCTAACTGTGTCTGAAAACGTTGATAAGTTGTTATCTACCTCTAAGGACTTTTTGAAGGCGGTTGATCACCTGGACCTCGGTATTCGGATACGGAAGCTTGGCAAATTCGGATTACTCTTGACACTGTTAGCTTCAGTTGCCTGCATTTAGAAAATATGCGACAGTATGTGGAATGTCGTGATTTTAGGTCATTCGACGTCTTAGCTAGTTCAGGTATTTCCTAGGGATCTGTACTGGAACCATTTCTTTTTAACTTTTTTATTAATGACATTGTCACGAATCTTAATGTCAAAGCTTATGATATGCGGATGACCTAGAAATCTATTACGTAATGGAAACTGATAACCTGGATAAGATAAGTGATCTAGTATTTAGTAAAACTATTGTCTCTCAATGTATCAAAATGTAGCGCATTTACATTTTGTAGACACCACAACCATTTCAATTATAAATAACATTCAAATAAGCAAGACTTACAAAGATTTGTTAAGGATCTTGGCGTCACTTTTAAAAGAATTTAATTGTATCGACCGCTTTAAAGAGCCTCAGAGTTAACAATTTAGACATTAAGTTGTTGTAGTGTTTTTTTGTACGGTCAAAATTCAAACAATGCTAACTAGTTTGGATCCTGGGATATGCATATAAACAGTATTCAAAGAATGCGTCGTTTGGTTAAATACTTATGTTTTACAAGCATTATCAATAATTCACCAGGCATCAAAATGGAAAGGTTTGAAATGTCGAGTCTAAAAAAGGGTGGACCGAATTAGATGGGATGGGAGATAGACAAAAACCAATATAGGTGACCTGAGCTCGATTTTCGAGAAACAAACAATGGCGCAAAAAGCAAACCGCGATCGTCTATCTTTTTCTATTACCGAGCTACAGTTTTTGGAAAATTGGTATCTTTGTATGACCTCTATGTCTAACCAAGTGTCCAAAATGGTTCAATTTATTAATGGTGAAAAATATGATATGATTAAGTGTTTTATAGAATGCAGAGAAGACTCAAATTTAGCTTTAGAGTTTTAGTCTAATATGTAAGTTATAGACAGCAAGACTTTATGCCAAAAGTCCCGCCTAAGCAATATTTTTAGATATCCAGAAAAGAGATAGCCAGACATAAAAATATTCAAAAGGCTAGAGCAAAATTTAAAAGCGTTTGGATCATTTGTAAAACCTCGAGCAAAAATATATAACAAAGCAGGTAGAGAAGCTGTAGAAAATATATTAGAAACTGTAAGAGAAAATCCTAATATATCGTTTCGCGAAATACAGGAAAATTTGCGTTGCTTAAAAAAAAATAAATTCAAACCATACAAAATTTGAATTAGCAACCATTTATACCCAAACAACTTTCAAAGGCGTCTCGATTTTTGCCAGTGGTTTTTGCGCAAGCGCTGATTTAAGGGGGGGGGGGGGGGTAACGGTGTAATTACCCCCTCCAAGATCCTGTAAACCACCAATTTTCGTTTTAAAATTTTATGATTTTTATTAATTTTGGGATGAAAAAAAAACGGGGTAATTACCCCCCAAGATTATGTAAAACACCAATTTTCGTTTTAAAATGTTATTTTTTAATTCTGGAACGAAAAAATGTGTTTTCGGATTTCTCCCCCCCCCCCCCCCTCATCAAAAAATTTTTGTTTCGGATTTCCTACCCCCTGCTTATCAAAAAAAATTTGGGTTCAGTGTTACTGTAGAAGAACGCACTACCGGGCGTCAAAATGACGCGACACCAATTATTTCTCAGGGGGCGCCAGTCGCGTATTACCCCGTTCTTCTACCTCCCAGGCGGGTTCGAGATAAGATGCACTTCGGTAGCCGAGTAATGGGACCAAGGCTGCACTACCACAGATCGGAAACTACGCTCTCTCTGGACCCGAATTCCCTCGTTAGGGGTTTAGGCACCTCTAAATTTCCTGAATTTTTGCATAAAAAAATCCCAACCGAAGAATTTCTCTGCGGAGGGATTAGTTTTGGTACGCGAAAATCACGTTTTGGTCCATTAATAACGGAATATATTTCTCAAAAAACGCATAAAAAAATCCCTATCAAACCTCCGTAAAGCAACCAGAAGGTCGAACGTTAATGCAAATTAACTCGACACATCCGGTTTTCTATACGAAAGTTCCAGGGATTATAGACCGTCAACAGGCCTCAAGATCAATTAAGAAATATTAGTTCAAAGAATCCGTTTATTTAACAGAATTGGTTATACAAAATTCTCAAGAAAGAATCGTGCCTTCCCCAATCAAGGTAGTGACTTTCAGACCATACAAGCGAGAGCGCTCACGCTAACGATCGATTAGGTAGAAAAGATTCATACGTACCTTCTCAGAATCAAAATGTGAGCTTTTAGAATCATTTCAGACTCTGGGTAAATGAATAATTAAGGCTGACTGAAATTAACTTAAAAAAGTTTTACTAAATGAATTTAGTTTCGCTAGAGACTACTTAGCTTTAAAGTTCTTGTATCGTGGAGATTCACGTACTCAAACACATTCAGAGGACTTATTACTGCATAAGTTGAGTGGCGTTCGATCAGTCCACGACTTACTAACCCTTATCACAGTCGATTAATATTATCGATTTGGCAGCGTCTCACCTTCGAGCGACTTTTAGGCAAAATTGAATTTTTGGATTTTTATGCACAAGGCGTTTTCCTCTATAACTTTGTCATTTGAAAAGCCCTGTTATTGGCTTTTCTACCATCGCTTTATCTGGACCACTCAACGCGCTCGACCAAATTGCGAGCCGCTGGGTCAATCCAAACTCTTTCTATGCGAGAAACCGGCCTTGTACATGTGCATTGATTTTTATCAATTTTTGCTTATCGGCACTACGCCGGCTTTGACAAAATCTTCTATTTTGCCTTTTGGATGCAGTGCATCGTTAAAATTTTATGCTCATACTTTAGAATTGGGCTTTCAATGACCGTACCTCAAAGGTCAATGTCTTTGGTTGAGGAATAAAAAATAAAAAATAATTTAAATTATATTTTCGTGGTACTTTTTAAACTGACTTTGTGGTACTTTTGAAAAATCGATTTTCGAGCCAAATTTCAAGGTACTTTTGAAAAACTAATCTGCGGGTGAAATTTTGGCGTACTTTTGAAAAATCGATTTTCAAGCCAAATTTCAAGGTACTTTTGAAAAGTTAATCCGCGGGTGAAATTTTGGCGTACTTTTGAAAAATCGATTTTCAAGCCAAATTTCAAGGTACTTTTGAAAAGTTAATCTGCGGGTGAAATTTTGGCGTACTTTTGAAAAATCGATCTTCAAGCCAAATTTCAAGGTACTTTTGAAAAGTTAATCTGCGGGTGAAATTTTGGCGTACTTTTGAAAAATCGATCTTCAAGCCAAATTTCAACGCAGTTTTGAAAAATTAGTCTGCAAGTGAAACTTTGGCGTACTTTCGATAAATCGATTCCTGGGCCAAATTTTGACGCCCTTCCAAAAATATTATTTTTCAAAGTCCAATTTATGGTACCTTTGAAAAAGTATATTATTCATAAATCTTTGTCATTATATACTTCTACTCTCATATTCTGAACCAAAAACATTTTTCCTAAGTGAAAACTCGGTGTTTCTTCGAATTTTCACCTGGTCATTTCCAACGCCTTATAGAACCCAAAACGGCCCTTGTGGACTGATCTGCGCCTCTGCAGACTCCCAAAAATGTCTTTAAATGAAATTTTTGCCTAAGTCGAATTTTGATTATGTCTTCAACTTAGGACGATTTTGGAGAGTTCTACAACATTACCCCCCCCCCCCCCAGCTCAAGGTCCAGATGCGCCCTTGTTTTTGCGTCAGTGCAATGAAGTGTCAGGATTTGAAGGAACAATTACATGGACAGACGAGGCTCATATATCTCAGATGATCTAGTATCAGGTGTACCGCAAGGTTCTACTCCGCGACCATTGATAATTTCAAAGATTAATTTACCAACACGATGGCGCCCCAGGTCATACGTCAAGTGAAACACGAAATTATTTAAATGTTCAATTTGGGGAGGATTGGATAGGTATCTAGGATCAGTTTATTAATGTCTAGTTAGCTAAGTTAACTAAATTGATAACTAACAATTAATTTTACTAACTGAACATTTATAAACAACAAAGTAGTTTAGATATTGTTCAATTTTTAGGAAATAATGGTCCTATTTTGTGGCCAGCTAGATCTCCCGACATAACCCCCGTCGACTTTTGGCTTTGGGGTTATGTAAAAAATATTATATAAAGAGTACGTTCTAATAACATAGAAGAATTGGAAAACAAAACATTAGCTACGTTTCGGAAAATAACTCCTGTCATGATTGGAAATGCAACAAATGCTGTAAGAAGAAGGTGTCAAAAATGCATAAATGTCAATGGAAGACAATTCGAACATTTATTGTAGTTTAGTTTTTCCTATTTTTGGCAAAATTATTTTATATTATAAAAAGTGTTGTTGTTAATAGTCTTCCATGGCCTCCTCACAAATATATTACATTTTTCCAAAATTAACCCCTGTCTCTGGAGATAGATATGACATATGATATATCGTTGGATAGCTAATTTAAGTCGTGATCGAATAATGAAATAATTTACAGGATGTTCCATTTAAAGAAACACAAGTTATGTCTATATCTCGAAAAATGAGGCATGCATAATTTTCTTCTTATCAACAACGGATTCTACTCAAAAAAGTGCCTTGAGAATACGTTACTCGATTTTCGATTCGACACTTGGTAATTGAGATATAGAGGTCATCCAAAAATGCGAATTTTCCAAAAACGCTCTGTGGCTCGATGGTCGAAAAAGATAGACGATCGCGGTTTCTCGAAAATTGAGCTCAGGACACCTACATTGGTTTTTGTCTAATGGTCCTATAGTTTTAGAGAAAACCTCAAATCCCATCTAATCTGGTCCACCCTGTACACAGTTATTTACACCATATTTATCTCTATTAGTCGAGGGAGTATTTCCTTCTTATCATAATAGGGGCGTAGCGAAGGAGGGTACGTCCCCCCCATTTTGTCAGACTTGGCAAAAGTTAGAGATTTGAGATATAAGTTGGCAATTTTTATTTCGATGGAAAATTTTTTTTTGGATTTTCTCCCCCTCCGCTCATCAATTTTTTGGAGGAATCATTATTTATTTATTTACAGAGTTGGCTTCTTAAATTTATGAAGTTGGCAAATTTGGAAAATTCCCCCCTAAAAAAGTGGCTCGCTACGCTTCTGAACGTAATCATACTTTAACTTTCAATCTTACATTTTTATTGATCTCTCTGTATCACTCTGCTCAGTTTGTAATGTAAAATTACGTACAGCAAAATATAAATGGTACTTTTATATTTATATTTAAATTGTTGAGTACATCAGTTAGCTAGAGTAAATACTATACACTTCCCTGATTTGCTGAACTTTTTATATAATTGTTTAACATTCAATAGAATACTCTTCGAAGTTTTTTAGTAAATAATGTCAGCTTTTGATATTTTAAATTTTATGAGGCCGACTTAATTGGTGAAACACTCGTCAGTATAAAAAAGTTAAAAAAAGCAAATATATCCAGTCTGCCTGTGTCTCTAACCTGCGACCATTGAAGTCAAACCTTTTCCTTTAAACCTTATAGGTAAAGATTTGACTTGAACTTCAAGGGCCGCATATTCGAGACACAGATAAAAAAGCAATTACATCAAGTCTGTCTGTGTCTGGAACCTGCAACCCTTGGACCTTTGGTCAAATTATCGTGCTTAGATACATATGACGGACGAACGGATGAACATTTTGAGAATTATTCAGAATTGGTTAACTAATACAATGATATGATTTTTTTTCTCTACGAACAACGTTTCCGGTTCTAGGCAGATCAAATGCAATATACTCTTCGTTTTCGACTTTGTGGTGAGTATAATAAGCCCAACTGGTAAATTTTAAAAACGCAGGCCACTGTATCTGTAGAGATAAATAGTTATCTTGTATTACAAGTTCTATTTGCCTAAAAGTTCAAAAAAGTTTATTCGCTGTCACTTTACATGAAAAATCATATGTGCTTGTGGTTTCTAAATAATTCCTTTGCACGCTAGATTTAAAACGATCACAGTATCACAGAAATTGTATGGAACTGAGGGCAGATACAAAGTAACAGGTAACGTACAGGCATTAAACTTAAAAACGCCAGTTGTGCGGTTTAATGACTTTTTCAACTTTGTTGTTTAACTTTTCTTTATGCGGAACGTATATTATCTTTCTACTGGATACTTTTTAATACCTGTTTAACTACAAATGCAATCGGGATCATTTTATCGGTGTTTGTCATTTGACACTAAGTTAAAAGAAATAATTACCTTTTATGTGTTTCTTGTTTACGACAATAAATATCAAATTATAATTTACAATTAATTTTCTGTAATATACTGCCGTTTTATTAATAATACACCTGTTCTTCACGTTATACCCGTCAATGTCTTAGTTTCACTTGTGTTCGATAGAGACTGGATATATCATCTCTTACAGGCCTAAATATTCATCTTTTTGTTACTTACATAAGAGTGCTGATATCCCAGAGGTGAGATATGTGTATTTGAGATCGTTGTAACTTCAGAAGACTGCTCAGATTAGGAGGTAAGAAAAACTCTACTGGTTAGTCACATCCCTGATACTACTCTAGGAACAAGTGAAAATTTTGGGGTGCAATTTCATACCGACTGATATTTGGTGAAATTGAATGTAAGAATCAATAAAATCTAGCTCTGGCAGCTGTACGTCATTGCGACGCAAAAAAAACTTATTAGTGTATAGTGTACTGTACAAAGAGAAGGGTAACAACATAAAAAGTTTCCAGGATAAAGTGAATCAGTATATCAACAATACTATACAACTTTGTGAAATATTACTATCAGGATGTTTGGGTGTTGGGAAGCGGTGCCAGAAGAGTGAAAAGGTGTAAAATTAACGATAAAATTGTACTGCAATTTAGTACTACCAGTTTCAGTAGGAAATAATCTCCCATGATATTTTACATATAATAGTGGATACATTCAATAGAAAGTATATAATTTATTTAATGCGTTCAGATATGTCAAAAGGTTCATATTGAATGCCATCTTTTGACATATTGTTTTTTTTTTTTGGGAAGTTTTCACAATGCTATGACGTCTTCATTATATTTCTTTAAAAGGTAACCTGAATTTTTTTTTGTTTGCACCAGGATGTTTTTAAGAAAAACTGTCTTGAAATTAAAAAATACTAAGAATACTTACTATAGAAATGAAGAAATGAAATGAAGAAATACAACAGCCCAGGTCGTTGATATACTCTTTTTGAAGATTGTTGATCATTTCCCGTATTATATATAGGGGCGTCAGATCCGGCGATCTGGCGATTGCCTTCCTTCTTCCTATCAAACAATTTAGTAATACCTAATTCAAATAGACTCGGACATGGGCTGCGTAATGGGGAAGTGCTTCTTGTTAGAAGAAGTTGTTTCTTGGAAGGTGGGGTTCTTCTGGATCTGAATACAAAGTTACCAGTACGGGGATGAAGGGGTCTTGAAAAGAATGCAAATACCTCGCATCGGTTAGGGTTTCGTAAAAGATCCAGAATTTTTCCATCAACTATTCCACACCGCATATTTAATTTTTGAGAGTTCCGAATGTGATTTTTCATCACCAGTGGGGATTTTCTGCAGCTCAATAACGACAATTTTGTCTATTGATTGGTCAATTTAAAGCAAAGCTGGCTTCATCTCAAAAAATTTTTTTTACAAAGCTGTTATCATTATCACATAGTTCATGCAGTGACCATAGAATTGATTTCAATTACAATCATCTTCAGACAGTTTATGAACGAGTCATATAAGGATGGTACTTTGTTTTCTTGAGTATTTTGTGAACAGTGGGCATTAGGGTGGTCAAAAAATTACTTAATTTTTTATAGAGGGTCTCGATTCGTTTCCAATTCCGAAAAAAGTAAGTACGTATTTTTTTTTTAAATTTTGATTTTAAATGGTTCCTATGGAGACCTGAAGTTTCCCATTTAAATTGCATGGATAAAAATAACTTTTTGGGATTTTTTTAATAATTGTTTAGGGTTAGGGAAAATCTTGCATTAAACTTATAGAACTTGGAGAGGACTATATACATATGGGTTTGTCGCCCCTAACACTCCTCCGTGCCCCGAAATCTACCTTTAAATCAAAAAAATGTAAATTCTGCAGGTACTTTCGGGGCACCGTGGAGGTGTGTTAGGGGCGACAAACCCATATGTATATACATCAAATTCTTCGTTGGATAGTCCTCTCTAAGTCCTATAAGTTTAATGCAAGATTTTTCCTAACTGAACAATTATTCAAAAAGTCCCAAAAAGTGATTTTTCCAAATGCAATTTAAATGGGAAACTTCATGTCTTCATAGGCACCATTTAAAATCAAAATTTTGAAAAACAAAAATATACGTACTTACTTTTTCGGATTTGGAAACAAATTAGGGGGATTGAAACCTTTTATACAAAATTAAGTCATTTTTGGACCACCCTAGTGAGCACTACCATATTAAGGTTAGAAGTAATGTCCTTAATAGTGGAACTGCATCTGCACTATCAACAAAACATTAAGCCGATCTTTATGTGGTGATAGCCGACCAGACTTAACAAGATCGCGAACATGTCGAAGTTTCTTGAATTACTTCCACATCCAGTGGAAGTATAGTAACGACAAAAAATTTTTATTGTTCAAATAGGCTTAGAATGTCATGAAACGTCGAGATTTCAAGTTTGAGCGAAAAAAAAATTTCTGTCTGTCTGTCGGTCTCTAACTTTTTTTTGTGCGCACGTTTACTCTGGAACCGTTTGAGATATTGACTTGAAATTAGGTACACATATGTACTTTAACGAGATCTAGAACTAGATTATATTTTCATCTTGTTCCGTCGAAGGGTTGGGGGGTAAATTAGGGTAAATTTGGAGTAAATAGGTAAATCAAGCAGGTAAGAGTTCATAAAATTGATATTTAGTATAGACAAGAGAAGCTAAGGTCTCAATAAAAATTTTGGCATTAGCCACCCCCATTACCACCCCCACCTCATTATTAAAGAGGATGAAAAAAATATGTGATTTAGTGTGTGTACAAGAACCAGAAACCTCAAAATATTTTTTTACTTTATCCTTAACTCAATATATAAATTCAGCGTATTATGAAATGGAACTCTGTACCTCTATTTAGACTTGTATATTATTTTCTACATCGTGAATATAAATAAAAAGGTGCCAATAAAATTCGAGGCATTTAATATGAACTAGCATGTAATTGGCTAACTCCTTAAGTTTAATTTCTGTGAGTTAATTTTGCACTGGTTGAGCATATGCGGCAGATTTACATACATTTAAATCAACTGCAATTGGTATTGAAATTAAACTTAAACTTGTAAATTGCAGTTCCACTGAATTATGATTCTAATCTGTATGAATAGAACGGGACCGATAATTTGTTCATCAAGAGGTTTTATCAAAACACCGCAGTGCCAATTATAACCGGAATTTATTCAACTGTTTTGATCTCAACTGTGGACCCTATTTTTGTTATTTTAAAACACTAAGCTCGACTGTATTTGGTAGCATTAAGCTCTAGATGAATCGTTTGTGGGTAATTCTAGAAGCCGTTTAAGTATACACCAGACCGACTTTATTGTCACTGTCAAATGTAAATATAGCTTAAAAAAATATTTAACGGTTTTTAAATGCTTTTGAACGTATGCATTATGAGGCATGTTGCTATCATCTTTTAATGGATAACAAAGAGTTTCCCTCGATGCATTTATTTAAGGAATTACTTTTTATAACTTACAGCTTACAACTTACAACTCTCTATTTGCCCCCTTTACAGAATTAATCGTTAAATTTTTATAGATTATTCACGAGCCTTTGACTGTGTAGATTATGACTTGCTTATTACAAAGTTGTTTAGATATGGTATTAGATTTTTTATCCAGCTATATTAAAAACCGTGGGCAAGTAGGTAGTCTAAGTGAATGGAACAAAGAGCAATAAATATCTAATAAATGCGAGTGTACCACAAGGCTCTATACTGGGGCCATTTATTTACCTTGTCTTCGCCAACGATCTTGCGTTATACATTCAAAGCAGATGCAACGTTTGTATTACTTATTACGCTGATGATACTAACTTTTTAGTTGTTCAAAAAAGTCCTGACTCCGTAAAAAATATATCGAAAGACCTATACAGAGACGTTATAATTTGGTCAGAGAAAAACCGGCTTACACTTAATAAAGAAAAAACAACTACTGTACCATTTAGGTACAACATCGAGCAAAACGCTAACGACGAATTTTTAGTAACAGGTTCTACTAAAATCTTGGTGTCATGTTCGACCGAAATTTGACGTGGGTTGCTTACATAGATAGTTTGTGTGTGAAGCTCGGTAAAGATTGTTACAGTATGCGTAACTTAAAAAATCACTGCAGTATGGAATTATTCTGAGGGATTGAGTACTATGTTCGTAGGCATTTATTCTGCAAAAGCTTGTCATTAGGATTTTGGAGAGTTTACATTACCGAGAATCGTGCAGAGAATCCTTTAAAGCCTTAAAAATACCAACTCTTCCTAGTATATATATTTATGAAATATGTTGTTAAGTTTTTAAAAACAAATCAACTTTTCTTACAAACCACTACAATGATCAAACAAGATTTAAAGATCAGCTAATTCCTCATCACTATACAGCAGCAATATATCGAAAAAGGGTGTTTTACAACGGACGTAAAATTTATGATCATTGACTTGAAAAATTGTAAAAGCCTATTTACTTCTAAAAAGAAGATAAAAAATTTATTTATATACACTCAATATATACATTTGTGGCAAGAAAAAAGAAATATTTGTAACATCAAATTATATAAAGTTATAAGAAACATAAAATATATCATAAAACGGACAGAAAATTAAAAGTTTCGAGGAATTATTATAAGAATATCGGCGGTCAAATATTTATTTAATTTTGATAATTAAAATTAATTCAACATCTTCACATGTATTCGAGAAAGCCGATATATTTAAAAAACCGCTGCCCAAGGAATCACTACTTCCACATCCAGATTTTTTATTTAAGTCACTCACAACGAAAAAATTTTGTATGTGGAAATAATTGTTTATGGAACTTGAATAATATAATATTTAAAATCCTCTACCCCAAAAACCCATAAAATGATACCCCACATCGGTAGCGGGGTGGGGGTGGTGATGGGAGGTGGTAGTGGGGGTGGATGAAGTAAAAAAACATTTTGAGGTTTCTAGTTCTTGTACACACCCTAAATCGCCATTTTTTTGCATCCCCTTTAATAATGGGGTGGGGGTGGTAATGGGGGGGTAGCTAATGCCAAAATTTTTTTTGAGACCTCAGCTTCTCTTGTATATACTAAATACCAATTTTATGGACTCTTACCTGCTTGATTTACCTATTTTCCCCAAATTTACCCCAATTTACCCCCCAACCCTTCGACGGAATAAGATGAAAATATAATCTAGTTCTAGATCTCGTTAAAGTACATATGTGTACCAAATTTCAAATCAATATCTCTAACGGTTCCAGAGTAAACGTGCGCACAAAAAAGTTACAGACAGACCGACAGACAGACAGACCGACAGACAGACAGAAATTTTTTTTTCGCTCAAACTTAAAATCTCGACGTTTCGTGACATTCTAAGCCTATTTGAACAATAAAAATTTAAAAAAATTTTTTTGTCGTTACTATACTACCAGCAGCATTCCTCAGCTGGGACTTGTCAGAATGGCCAGGGCCGGACTCGAAAAATCTGCCTTCCTCGTTTTTGACAAAAAAGTACATTTTTCTATCGTATTTCTGAAAAGCTATTAGCGGATTCATAAAGTACAGGAAAGTGACCGTTTCGGCAAAAAATCACAAAACAATTTAGCGCGTCACGACAACACGACAACACTTTGACCAGGCATTATCTATGGAATGGTTCCATAGAGTCTATTCAAATACTTCAGATCCATATCCCTTCTAAGACTTCACATAATACATAGCAAAAAACCTTCCTACCCAGCAAGAAAAATACAAGGTCGTACTTGTGAAATTTTGTATTTGTTCCGAGATATGGTATCTAATCTAACTATCTAAAATGATAAAATCTGAATGGATGATGAGGAAAGCATGCACACATAAATGTCATAATACTTTGCAACGTCACTTCTTCCCCCAGTTGGCGGCTGAAGCCCAAAGGTGAACGAAACGTAGCAACCAGCTAAAACAAAACAAATAAGCTGTGATATTCTGTACATTTTTACAGGTGAACACAATCAAACTCAGGTATTTAAAATACAATATAATTAATAAATTAGGGTAAAAATACAATCTCTTTACAATGTTTAAATGAAGTTATGTTAAACGGAGAAAAACAAATTATAAAAGCTTACTAAAAATGTTCTAAGTGAAAATATCAACTGGTTTATATTAATTTCATCTGACCAAAATACTGCAGATGTTAGCTACAGAGATAGGTTGGCTTACGTAACTTTGATTGACGTTGACAATAACGAGTTCATTTCTTGTACTTTCTCCGGATGGTGAGTGGTCCAGGTATTCACATAAAAAAGAGGCAATTATGAGGAAGCAGTTGATAATAGAATAAATGAAGGGCAAGAATAGTTAAATTTTGTTCAAGTAAATAACTAGGCAAAGATGCAAATATTTATCTATCTATCTAAATTCGAGAGGATGCCTAAGGCTGCTTGGCCTTTCGCACAGTGTTACAAATATTTATTAACACTAGAATTTACTATAAAAAAAATTGAAGGAAAACACTAAAATGCCCTCGGAATTGCCAATGTTAGATTTAATATCAAAAGTTATAAATTGACCAAATAAAAATTGTAAATGTACTTTAAATAACACTACCCTTACCAAAATTAACAAAACCTCTGCTAGCAATAAAAAGAACAATACAAATTCATAGTTTACTATTCTTCTCAATTTCAAAAACAAACTGTGTAGGTATCTTTCTTAATCAAAACTATCATTTAGCTTATAATTTGTTATTATTGTTTTTTTCCTCCTCTTATCGACTATGTAGGAAGGTTTTTGCTATGTATTATGTGAAGTCTTAGAAGGGATATAAATCTGAAGCACATGAAACCATTCCATAGTTTATGCCTGGTCAAAGTGTTAGTCGTGATGTGCTGGCGGTACATGACCAGTGAGGTGCAACGTTTTTAAAATGTATGCCAATCATATATATGAATGAAATTATAATGAATATGCCAGAAACGCAAATTTTAGGCAGTCGTCGCGTGCAGAAGGGTGTGCAAATCGATTTTTTTTGTGTTTTTTTTTAATTTTAAAATGGATGTCAACAGTGCCAAACGAAAAGCCTTGAAAAAAAATCCAGCGGAAATTCATGCAGTTTTCGCGCGCAAAACAACCTTTGATGCGCACATTAAAACGTAAATTTTTTTGGTGTTCTTGATTTTGGATGATTTTGATTTTGGATTTTTTTCCAAAGCTTTTCGTTTGGCACTATTGGCATCCATTTTAAAATAAAAAAAAAACACAAAAAAATAAAACAAAAAAAAAATCAATTTGCACAGCCTTCTGCACGCGACGACTGCCTAAAATTTGCGTTTCTGGCATATTCATGGTAATTTCATTCATATATATATGATTGGCATGCATTTTAGAAACGTTGCACCTGACTGGTCATGTACCACCAGTCTATAAATTGTTTTGTGATTTTTTTGCCGAAACGGTTTAGGTGTGGCGTCAAAATTTAATCGTTATTCTGATAGAATGTCTTTTGTACTTTCCGAATTCGCAGAGTTTTTCAGAAATGCGATAGAAAAATTTACTTTTTTGTCAATATTAAGGGCAAATTTTTTCCGAGTTCGGCCCTGGATTTTTCAAAACTAAGTAGACTACATTCTGACAGGTCCCAGCTGAGGAATGTTACTGGTACATTTCAGTCGATTACATCCAACCGTTGCAGATATATCTCTTTGAATTTTCAGACCAAATGCATAAAACACCTTGTATCCTCTTAACCAGTGACCAAAACATTTTTTTCTTTGGTGAACTAGACTAGCCTTGAAGTGCTCTATCTGCCATTAGGCTATGGCACATTCCACGCGAGTCACCCTGTATATTATTTAAATTTATATTTGTTGACAATTCTTCTATTTCCACACGCAACCACGTCTTATTAATTCTGTTAGAAATGTGGTCATATTTACATTTTTTTAATCGATCAACAACAGAAAATTTACACTTTTTGCATCCTGTTAGTGATGAGAGAATCAATGAATAAATCAAATCACAGTAACATAATATTCTCCACTAAATATATGCTCAATATTTATACATTTAACAACACATCGCAGCTACATTGTAGTGGAAGATATCAAACTAGTCTTGACAAATATTATAGTTCTCACACATTTTGTATACTGGAGAGAATTTCTGAACGTTAGTTTTGGAGATCGGTACATAGAACAATGGTGTTTATATAACAATTAATGGTTAGTTTACTGTCAAATGTTACACCGAGATCACGGAATGTAGATGGCGTGTAAGCACTGAATCTTCTATAAAGTAATTAAATTCAAATTGATGTCTCTTAGTAAACGTTAGAATATTACATTTCCTTACGTGCATCTGTAATTTGTTTAAATTACGCCATTCATTGATTTTATCAAGGATTGTTTGTAATACCACACAATCATTAACATTATTTACTTTATTGTATAACTTCCTCTGAGTAAAAGAGACGTCTAGTTTTGCTGTAATATCATTAATGAAAATATTGACGAATAATGGACCTAACACAGAACCCTGGGCGGAATATACGGCCAAGTACAAGAAAACGGTATGTGGAGAATATAAATGAATCACGAAATTGATGCACTTATAAAAGGAGAGGATATAGTAAGATATGTAAAAAGTCAAAGAATAAGGTGGCTAGGGCATGTGCACAGAATGGAAGATGAAAGAATAGTGAAGAGAATCTTTAAATGGTAACCTCAAGATACAAGACCAAAAGGACGGCCCAAGAAGAATAGGCGATGTTGAAGAAGACCTAAAAATTCTAAGAACAGGAAACTGGAGGAGAATAGCGGTAGATAGAGACAGATGGAGGAACATAGTTGAGCAAGCCAAAACCCACCAAGGGTTATGAGCCAAAAGAAGAATGGACCTAACACAGAACCCTGGGCTACATTCGAAGTAGATATAAACTCTGCAGACCGTTGACCACAGTATTCAATATGGTATGTCTTATTTTTAGATAGGATTTGAAAAATAACAATTTTTTTGAGAAGTCAAATTGTTAAGTAAGTCGGTAGGTAAGTCGGTAAGTCGGATAAGAAAATACAAATAAGGTTATTTTCACTTGTCGAAGTTTCGAATAATATTTTATTCTTCCTCAGGACTACAATAAATACAACTTTCTTCTCCAATAAATATGTTTATTGATTTGTTTCACTAAAGGTAAGAGTCTTACTTCCTATTAGTTTATTTATTGTAATTCGTGTTTTTTATAAAGAAATTTTTATTGAGTTAATATTGTCATATTGTCATATTTTTTAATGCCACGATGGCATATAATATGAACTATAATCTGAACAATATGTGGCCAGGTAATATTTCAGAATAATTAAGGTATATTCTGTTGTATAGGCATTAGATTTCAGAATAAGGATTTATTGAATTCCTCTATATTGATCAAAGTAAAAGTAAAAGTTATGGTTAAATATATCATCATTATAACAATTAATTTTCTTGTCACAATTATTATTAGAGGTTAGTGCAGTTACTGCCACACTACTAAACTAAAAAGTGCACTAAAAGATATATACCAAAAATATTAATATTTTTATTAACCCAGTTTAGAAGAACATATATTCACATCAAATTCACACTTTACAAAAACAACGTGGTTGTGAGCAATAAATACCTATATAGGGTACTATTGCATTTTTGTGATATAAAACACATATTTTACTTCCACATCCAGTGGAAGTATAGTAACGACAAAAAAATTTTTTAAAATTTTTATTGTTCAAATAGGCTTAAAATGTCATGAAACGTCGAGATTTTAAGTTTGAACGAAAAAAAAATTTCTGTCTGTCTGTCTGTAACTTTTTTTTGTGCGCACGTTTACTCTGGAACCATTTAAGATATTGACTTGAAATTTGGTACACGTATGTACTTTAACGAGATCTAGAACTAGATTATATTTTCATGTTGTTCCGACGAAGGGTTGGGGGATAAATTGAGGTAAATTTGGGGTAAATGGGTAAATCAAGCAGGTAAGAGTCGATAAAATTGGTATTTAGTATATACAAGAGAAGCTAGGGTCTCAAAAAAAATTTTGGCATTAGCCACCCCGATTACCACCCCCACCCCCTTATTAAAGGATATGAAAAAAAAATGTGACTTAGTGTATATACAAGAACCGGAAACCTCAAAACATTGTTTTACTTCATCCACCCCCACTACCACTCCCCTATCACCACCCCCACCCCACTACCGATGTGGGGTATCGTTTTATGGGGTAGAGGATTCCAAATATTATATTATTAAATTTCCATAAACAATTACTTCCACATACAAAGTTTTTTCGTTGTGAGTGACTTGGGTAGAGAATCTGGATGTGGAAGTAGTGATTCCTTGGGCAGCGGTTTTTTTATGTGCATTTGTCTGCCATAATGCTTGACGAAAAAGTTCTCACCAGAAAATTTTGAAAATTTAGGGAGCTACTAATAGCAGTGTAACCAATCTAACTAAAATAATTACAAGTATCTGGCACTTCCGATTGTACCGGAAGTCGATACCAACTTGCTTATTATATATATTTTAGGATTTTCGAAAAGAGCATAACATTCTGAGTCAAAAGCATGACTGACATTACTGATTGTTATTTCTAAGAAAATCGCAAATATTTCAAAAAGTTGTAACTTATATCAGAAAAAAAGTAATTTAATTTTACATAACTTGATGTAAAAAAAAATGTAGAGTGTTCCATTTGACCTAAACAAGTTTTCGCGGTGTGAAGTTTACAAAATGTAACGTTAAAAATGGAACACTTGGTATACTACTATTGAATGTAATTCAATTGTAGTATGCAGCTCTCCTTGTGTTCTTTTTACATGTCAAAAAGCAAATGAGTATCTTTTACACGAAGAAAGTTATAAAGGTTATTGTAAACCATTTTTTAAATATCAAATATCTCTGAAACGGCTGGGTTTAGTCATAGTCATATGTTTGACTCAGAATTTTATGCTCTTTTCGAAAACCCTAAAATATATAGGGTGTTCCATTTAAAATAAGCAAGTTGGTATCGACTTCCGGTATAACCAGAAGTGCCAGATGCTTGTAATTATTTTACTTGGATTGGCACACTGCCATTGGCAGCTCCCTAAATTTTCAAAATTTTCTGGTGGGTACTTTTCCCTATATCGATCGAAGCAGTTCTTGGTGAGACACCCTGTATAGAGTGCTAGAAGTACGACAGAAGATAGGAAAATACTAAGTTTAAGTGATACACTGAGGATTATTGGGGGCAACTCATTGTGAAAAATATATAATTTTTAAAATAAAAAGTTGGTCTCGGTTGATAAATCCATGTTGAGTAAATTACCCTTACGAAAAGTTTAATTATAAGGTATATCAAAGTTCTAAAGAAAAAAATAATGGTGGTTCCTAATTTTTTAAACGGCTAATTCAATATTTAATAAAAAGTGATTTAATTGCGGCTTTTTCTTAATTGCTAAACGTTTCTGTCAAGATAAATCAGGACGAACAGCAATTGTCCTAGTATGAGATTACAACCAAAGCCGTCCTTCTAATATCTTCTTCGACCTCTATTTGCCTTACTCTAACCAGAGTAAGGGGAGTGGTCCATGAGAGTTTCTCCATCAGTATTGTATGTTTGAACTAATTATTTGTGTCCTAAATTTAAGCGATAATAACGGGACCTTTTTTTATTGCGGTTTTTTTGAATTTATCTAAAATTACGTTGTGGCATTTATTAACACTCGTTCTTTGTATGTTTTATCGCTTTTGTGTTATCTTGCGGAATGTTAACCAAAAAGTATATAATAACAGTATACAAAAGTTATTGTCATTTGTTACGTGTGACACCTAAAAAAATATTGTATAGGATGGTATAAATTTCCGTGTATGCTTCCTAAATATTATACTTACTTACAAACAAGGCTTACACTAAGAACCTTACGGGGTAGACACAGAGAACAGGTTCGATGATTATTTTTTGCTTTTTAGTGCAGTATTTATAAAAGCTTGTTTTTTTTAGTTTTTTAAACTATTAATTTATTTTTTTTATTTTGTGGAGCTGAGTTATTCATAAAATAAGAGTATGTGAATGACTGTATATTCAACGTTTTAGTTAGGCTTCTTTGTTTTCTATTTGTTTTATACTTAAGTAAAAACCAACACGGAAAATATCTTCGAGTATTCATTCCAAAAATTTATATACTTTCGAGTGGAGTGGAGAAAGTATTGTAATCATCAAAAAATTGGACTTTGTCCGTCCTTGGTCCGTCTTGGCGTTTGTGTGCGAGCTTGCGTCTGTGTGTATGTGCATGTGTATGCGTGTAGGCCGTTTCTTGTAAACACAATAACTTTTGTTAGACATAAGACGTTAAAGTTTAAAACATTAATTAAGTTACTAAGGTTTTAAATTAAGCATAAGAAATAATAAAATGTTGAAATATTGGAACTGTAATATACAGTGTGTCTCTCGGGTTTGCACAAATTTTACGTGAACTAGGTGAGATATTAGTTTTACTTTAAAATGTATAAATTGTTTATATTTAATAAGACTATTATATTGTACTTTCAAATCAAGATTGTCAATCTTGCTAGAAATCTGTACAATTAAAATTATTGACATAATAATATATTCTGTATCGGAGTCTTGAAATAATAAACACTTCTTAAATCACTTGTTATATTCATAGACCAAAAAACCAGAAGCAATTAATGAGCAAGATGCATGAATTTTAAAAATGCATTAATTTATTATTTTTTCATTATACATATTATATAAGCCGAGTATATAATAAAAGGAAACTATAAAAAAAGTTGTTTTGTAAAAAAAAATCATTTTAAAATTCAAATTTTATCGAAACAAAACCACGTGACTATAAACGGTACTGATGTCATCTGGCATAACGTTTTAGTTTCATCCATAGACCGCAGATTTCTAAATTCACCGGTGGAGCGCATCAGTAAGAAATAACATTATATGATTGGCTAATTTGAAAAACACAGCCAATCAGCTTCGTATTTTATCCACCCAGCGGTAAATTTAGAAAAGTACGGAGGCAAGTGACAAGTTTGATAGCTTTGACAGTTTACATCTGCTAGTGCTGAAATATTAAATTGTGTGTTAATTAAATGTTAAATTTTAGTCTGCTGACCTTTAAATATCGATTTGTTTATTTTTGTAAAAATTATTAGTGTATTAATTTATCTAAGTGGTAAAAATGACGAACAGCGACTTTGTGCAAGCTCAAAGTGACAATTTGCCGAAAATCGACGTGTTTATGATGAGCAATTTTTTGGTAATAATACCGATTATATCAGTGCAGAAATTGGAGGTGGAAAAGCGACAAGGATGCATCATTCATTGTTCGTAACAATAAATTTGTTTACGCTCACTTTTATCCTTTTACTGCAGTTAGATTTAGATACCTAACCTCAGAATATGTAAACATAATGCATTATTTAAATATTTTTATCAACATTAACTATTGTTTTTCGTCTCAGATTATATAACTTTTTTATATTAAATAGTTTGCCACCACTAAGTACATAGATTAAATATCTGTTGAAAATAATACTAATAAACATTGCCAATGCTAAATGCCGGATGACGTCACACGCAAATGGCGGGAAACTTGCTTCGTTTGAACGTGTCTAAATTCTCAGCGAAACTAAATTATTTTTTTATCCTTTAATTCCGATAAAAAAAAAATAAAAAATACATAGAAAATAACGCTTTTTAGTGATCTATTATTCGGTGATGTCAAAAAAATGTATGCATTTTGCTCATTATGTAAGGTTGTTGATAATCATCTAATCATGTAGCCCAATGATCGTGAAATGGTGGATCAAAGCTGCTAATCTTATGAAAATAAATTTGTAGGGTAGCAGCACAAACAATATTTTTATGAAGCGGCACATCCAGTGTATCTACACTTCTCATAATAATATGTACATATTAATTGGAACAGAAGCTTTTCTGCCGACGCGATGCCGCAAATTCCTGCTATAGTTTCAAATTTTTGGAAACGTATCCATAAAATACAGAATAACGATTACATATTGACATGGGGTTGAGAAGAGACAATTTTTAATTTAAGTAATGGGTAGGGAGTTAACGCTTTTAATATAGAAAGCGATATTTTCTTAGGATATAGGGTTCGCAGAGATGGGAAATCTATTTGACAGCGGCAGTCTCTTGAGAGAAAACAAAGTGTTCATTTCTAGTATATTTCGAGAAAAGTTAGATTTTGGCGTGATTCTTTTCATGAGTTTTATATAAATACAACTGTAATATATGTCTAGTAATATGCACAAAAATGTTTTATTTTAAAATCCGTTCTCGCTCATCTGAAAATTAATTTAAGCCGTTTCTCTAGAAAGATTACTGTCATTTTACTCATATTGCAACATTTCCTCAGGGAATAAGACATCATGCTTGCCCATTCAGTGGTCTTCCTTTATCAAATTAAGTGTATTCAATTTTTACCAATCACGTGTTAACCAATGTTTATTTTTCATGAAACTATTTTTTTTATCGCCTTATTTATATTAATGTCCTGGCGAAATTTAGCCATAGGCTATTTCTACCACTCAACCAGGACGGACACACACATAGACAACATCACAACACCCATTCCCTGCGACATTGCCATCTGCCGCAGCTGAGACTCGAACTCAGGAGAGGATAGCGACTGTGGTGTCTCTCACACAACCGCAGTCTGGCCCACTGCTATCATCTCGGCAACACGTGGAAAACGTCACTACACATCCATACCCTAGCCAGGATTCGAACCCGGGACCCCGTGGTCACAAGCCTAACACCTTATGCCCTGCGCCACGGAGCCGGTTGTATTTGTCACAACATTAAAGAGAGTGGGCATTCAGTAACTTATTTTATGTTAGATTTTTATCGAACTTCTCATAAATACAAACTAATATTTACATTTGAAAACAATCACTCAAAGTAATAGCATAAGAACTCTTATTCTTGTCGTAATGCGTCGTTATTACTTTGATATATTTTAATGTTTGTATGAATTTGCGAATGTTTGGAAATAGTAGAAGCAGCAGCTTCTACGTCAGGGTGCAAACTTTTTATATCTTTTAGTAATCTTATATATGAATAGAAACTATTTGTCGAGATGAAATTGGCGAATCTAGACCAGAGTAATACGATGAACTTCTTGAGATCTCCATTGTATATTACCGCGACTAGCACACTGATGTAACTCGCCCGGATTTAACTTATCTCAGTCTGCTGCATTATGGAAAATATTCAACATAATTAAAATAATGCTACTTTAAATTATTACAAAAATAATATTCATTCATTATAATGTTATAACAGAACAAAAACACAGCCACACACACAAAAAAAAGGAAAAGTTCTGTGCATCGAACCAAATTAAATGGATTTGGTGTACTTTTCGACGCTGAACCCGAATCCGTAGTCCAAAAAAAGGATCTATCGTGTCAGTTTTGTTTTTTTAGTCAAAAACATCCCTTAAAATGGTAAAATCATAGAAATAATGTAATAACTCTTAATGAAGTGTGAAAAATGGTAGATGTTTTGTAGTCGAGAGTAGAGAATATAAATTCGAGCCACAGAAAGCTCTTTCTATAAATTAAACCGAAATCCGCCCTTATGGGGGATGAAAACTACCGCTAAAACACAAAAGCCGCAAGTGAGTGTAAATAACATGTAGTACAAAGGCCAGATTTTTGCATCTCTTAATGCAAAATATTTCACCCTGGTGCGACAATCAGCCATTACTCTCAAAGGGTACCCCCCTTTCAAGACGAGAAAAAAAATTCAGGCTTTTGTAGTTTTAGGCAGGGTGAACAAATATGGAGTAAATTCGTTCCAACCACCAATACGTGACTAGAGACTACCCTTAAAGGGTGGTAAGATGCTCACATGTTCCAAACGTGCTATTAAAATTTGAAAAGAGTCAAATACTTGTAGCTCATTGTGCCAAATATATAAGTCTGGTACGACAAGCACCCAATCCATTTAATAAAGTTGACAATCACCCCTACTGGGGGGAGGGTAAAAACTACCCCCACATACGGATGGAAATAGATAGACGGAATAGTTAATTTAGGTATATAGCTTACATAAACAGAAAAAAATGGTCAATGAAGAGATACATCCTATATCTATGACTAAAAAAAAAGGAAAAGAAAACCACGGAAAAGATATTTTGAAGATAAGAGAGATCATAAAAAAAGGAAGTATTTGGATTGATGGTCGAAAGTATGATATAAATAGGAAAAAAGAATAGCTTTAGATGGATTAAAAGATAGATAAGTTATTAAATGTTAAGGTATGGTATAATAAATAAAACACAACTAGTTAATGCTTAATATACGAATTTACTCATATTTGTCTACCCTGTCTTAAACTACAAATGCCTGAATTTTTGTTCCAGGATATTAGAAGCAATGAAATCCGTCCGTCTGTGGGAGTAGTTTTTCCTCCTCTCCCCCCATAGGGGTAATTTTCAACCTTATTAAGATTGGGTGGTTGTCGTACCAGATTTGTATATTTGGCACGATGAGCTACAAGTATTTGACCCTTTTCGAATTTCAGTAGCCTCTATATGCATTTTACCAAGGGTAGACTTTAGTCATGTGTCGGTGGTTGGAACAAATTCACTCCATATTTGTTCACCCTGCATAAAACTACAAAAGCCTCAATTTCTTTTCCCGTTTTGAAACCTATACTCTAGTAGAGTCGGCCGTGAGCCGGCTGTGCGTAGCTTATGTTAGACTATAGGTTTTTATTTCAAACTTGAAATATACAGTGTGCATCGGATGAGATACCGCACTCTTGTAAACTTTCTTATTTTTGATTTGTCGAGAAAACGGCATTTTTTAAAAGGGTAGCAGCGTCATCTTCATTTAATTGTTTTTTTTTTAAATATTTTTTTCTTCCCCAGTGCAATTAAATTTATAAATTAATTTACGTGTTGCTTTGCGAGTCACTTTAACATCTCATTAAAAACTTCTATTAAGTATTTATAAGAAACATTTCCAATTCCATAGCATTTGACCAAGTAAATTCGTTGTTCCAGGGTTAGGATAATTCAATAATCAGTAATTAATAGTTTTATAGAAAATACGAATAAATATCTATCACACTGACATTGACATTAATCCATGGCTTTACTTGATGTAATCTCATCTGTCTATGAAGAATTTAGAAAAAAATTAGAAAAATGTATCCTACTAAGAGGGAATAGTTTTCAACTTAGTTGAATAAAATGTAATTTTTTTTGTATTGAAAATTGTTATTTTCCTATTTTGCAGCTAAACTCCGTATTTAAGCTTTTTTCATAATTGAAGAAACATTGTTAATTAAAATTTTCAATAAAAATATAAAAACTGGTAGTTTGCTTAAAGTCGATTTAATATTTTCTAACTTTTAGAATACCCTGTATTATTTGTTTTAAATTTGACAACTGTTTATGACTTCCTAAGACAAGGAAAACTTTTTTATAAAGAATGCGTTTGTCTCTTTAATAATGGGGTGGGGGTGGTAATGGGTAATGGGAGTGGCTAATGCTAAAAATTTTTTTGAGACCTTAGCTTCTCTTGTATATACTAAATACCAATTTTATGGACTCTTACCTGCTTAATTCACGTATTTACCCCAAATTTACCCCCCAACCCTTCGACGGAACAAGATGAAAATATAATCTAGTTCTAGATTTCGTTAATTTACATATGTGTACCAAATTTCAAGTCAATATCTTAAACGGTTCCAGAGTAAACGTGCGCACAAAAAAAAATTACAGACAGACAGACCGACAAACAGAAATTTTTTTTCGCTCAAACTTAAAATCTCGACGTTTCATGACATCCTAAGCCTATTTGAACAATAAAAATTTTTAAAAAAATTTTAGTCGTTACTATACTTCCACATCGTGGAAGTAATTAAGAAAATGCCACAACCAACATTTAGACAATAAAAAGAATGCCTTTTTCTCGGCAAATCAAAAATAAGAAAGTTTACAAGTTTACAACAGCTGTATGTAAAGTAGCATGACAGAATACATCCTTTTGAAATTGATTCAGTCTTGTTTTATTAAACGTTTTATTAAAATTTTAGAGCACACGATTCAGCACACAAAAGTATGTACGAAATATTCAAACTGTAATATACAGTGTGCTTCTCTTAGATTAGGTTTGAAATATATAAAATGTTTATGTTTAATGAGTATTACGGCACGAATGATGAATGAAGAATTTAGTCGACGATACTTTTATGTCCCAGTATGTTATGAAACGATTTCTGTTTTCAAGGTATTTTCTTCTATGATGATTATTAAAAATGCTTGCTCGGTTATAACACACACATTTAATTAAATCAAATAAGTCTAATAAAAAAAACTCCAACACACTGCTCTGATGTAAAACAGTGAAATCATCCATATTGGAATTGAAACAAGAAATTTAGAGCTTTGATTAGACCTTAAATTGTGATTATTAAATTGAGATTCGCATGTGGTCGATGGAAGAACTAATACAGTTTTGTGAAATATATAACTAGGGATTGCACCGAAAATTTTTTGTGATGCTCCCAAATTATCCTTAGGCAATTGCAAGAGATAATTATAAAACCTCAAAATCCCTGAATGCGTTATATTTAGAATACCCTGTACATACAGACAATTTAAAATGAAGAACCTCAACAATTAGGAATTAAATTAACTTTGTGGGATCACTATTAGGTATGTACAGGGTTTTTTCGCATGTCATCTTCGAATGAACGTAAGTATTATAAACATAAAATAACTTCAAAATTATCAAAAACTTTATTTTAACATGGAAACTTACCTTTAAAGAGTGCGCACCAGGCACTGTACGGATATCAATTTTGTATCCATTTTAAAAAATGTCAAACAGTACTATAATTAATTCGTCATCTCTGTTACATATATCATATACATATTGGCCTTTCTTTGAAAGTCATACTTCTCATATGAATGATGTGTATTCAATGTTCTCCTGAAGATTTGGGTGCGGATTCTGAAAAAAAAATCATAATTTAAATTTGGAACTATTCTAGATAATATATGCCCTATCAGAATTGAGAAACATAAGGTGTAAATAATGCAAACCCAGCTCAAATTTAATAAACACTGCTAAATTAGTTATTAACAGAATTAGGACTGTATTTTGTATTACAATTAGTACAACAGATCCTTACTGAAAGACCGGCCATTACCTTCAGTAACTTCATTACTGAATAATAAACTAGGGTTTTTATTAAAATGAAACCCCCATGTCATGCAACAAAGTACATGGCCACTTAATTTTAGGGTTAATTATATTTTAAAGTTAATGAAGACAGCGTCCAGCAAAATAATCCGACACGAATCTAATTATATCTACTAACAAAAAAACACCACCAACATACAAGTCTTGTTTCTAATCCCTCTAAATATGCTGTGTTAATCTATTTTCAATACTGCTATACTTTCTCTTATTTCCAGTAAACGCAAAAATATAGATTTGGCACAGATGTCGTTTAAGTGACACTCCGAGTAAGTTTTCAAAAACTACCTCCAGTAATAAAAATAAATCAAATTCTCTTTGACCAATCAAATAACTTAGCATATTTTGAACATTGGCATTCAAAATAAATATGTACAGGGTGGACAAATTAGATGGGGTTTGGGGTTTTCTCTAAAAATATGGCAGATAGGCAAAAACCAATATAAAGGTCCTGAGCTCGATTTTCGAGAAACAAACAAACTGCGATCGTCTATCTTTTTTGACTACCGAGCTACAGAGCATTTCGGGAAAATTGGCATTTTTTGATGACCTCTATATCTCAAATACCTAGTGTCCAATCGAAAATCGAGTAACACATTCTTAAGGCACTTTTTTGAGTAAAATCCGAAAATTATGCATGCCTCAGTTTTCGAGATATAGACATACCTTTTATTTTCTTAAATGGAACACCCTGTAAATTATTTCATTATTCGATCACAACTTAAATTAGCTATCCAACGATATATCATATGTCGTATTTATCTCTAGAGAAAGTGGTTAATTTTCAAAAAATTTAATATATTTGTGAGGAGGCCATGGAAAACTATTAACAACACTCTCTATAATATAAAATCATTTTGAAAAAAATAGGAAAAATTAAACTACAATAAATATTCGAATTGTCTTCCATTGACATTTATGCATATTTATCGCATTTCTAATATTTATTGAGAAGATCATGGTAAAAAAAAGAAAATCGAAATAACCGTAAATGATAAAAATTTATTTGTGAGTTAATTGTGAGTGAGCATTGTTAAAAATGGTTCAATGTAGTAATGGTGAAAAATATGATATGATTAAGTGTTTTACAGAATGCGGAGAAGATTCAAATTTTGCTTCCGAGCTTTACTCTAATAGGTAAGTTATAGACAGCAAAACTTAGTGCCAGAAGTACCGCCTAAACAATATTTTTAGATACCCAGAAAAGAGACAGCCAGACATAAAAATATTCAGAAGGCTACAACAAAATTTAAAAGAGTTTGAATCATTTGTTAAACCTCGATCAAAAAATAATAAAGCAGGCAAAGAAGCTGTCCAAATTTTTTTTTAGAAACTGTAAGAGAAAATCATAATATATCGTCTCGCGAAATACAGGAACATTTAGGAATCCCAAAAACTGCGTTGTGTTGCTTAAAAAAAAAAATTCAAACCCTACAAAATTAGGATTAGTCACCATCTATTCCCAAACGACTTTCAAAGGCGTCTCGATTTTTGCTAGTGGTTTTTGCGTCAGTGCAACGAAGTGTCAACTACACACTAAAAAAAATTTGTTTAGAGCAAACAAAAATTTTGTTGCGTATATACAAAGCAATTTCTTGGTTGATGTTAATAAATTTTTGTTGCTCCAAACAAAATTGTTTGAGGCAACAAAAATTTATTAACATCAACCAAAAAATTGCTTTGTATATACGCAACAAAATTTTTGTTTGCTCTAAACAAATTTTTTTTAGCGTGTAGTTCAGTGGTCAATTTTTAGTTTAGATGTAAACTAAAATTACCTTAACCGAAGTGTTTAGAAGCTTATCCTTCGATAAAATAACAAATTACGACTCTTTTGGTTGTTCGAGACAAAAGATAGAGCCAAAATGTGAGAAAATGTAAAATAATAGATACAATTATTTTTTCGTTTAACTCGCTCTAACTAAAAAACGGAACAACGTGTTAATCTCAAATTTTTACCGTGTGATGAATATATATTTGTTAACAAAATGTGTTAATATGAAGGTCAAGTTTTAATAACTGTAGAAAATATGATTTTTTTTCTAAGGCTATGTCGATAAACTGTGAAAATTTACAGGTGGGAATACAACAAACGAGAAACTTTTTTGTCTTTCGAAATAGATACCAAGTATATCGAGGGCATAAATTTATAGCGTTATCGCTATAAATAAAATTAGAATCGAAGTTAATATACGTATATTTGTTTTTAATACATGTTCATATTTTATGTATTTTGAGTATTTTTAAGTATATTGATATTATATTTTTATTATCGAATGTTTTTATTTTTTCTAGCGACTCCATGGAAACTTCTCCATTATGGATCGAGTTTTCCTTTTTGTTTCTTAGCGACTCCGTGGAAACTTCTCGCTTTTGGAACTTCTCGATTTCCAGTGAGTGAGTAGCGACTATAGCGACTAGTGTCGCTATGAAGATAATGGATGGAGCTAACTTTTTTATTTGAAACTTTTTTTTCTAGGATTAACAGTTTTCGAGAAAATTACAATTAAGTATACGGAGAACCCTTCTTGAGATGTTTCAGCAAATCAATGGAGGTTATTAAATATTTGTAATAATTACCATGAGAGAACACATTGATATATCCCGCGCTATTGAATTAAGTCATACTGCGAAAACGCTATTTTGCAGATGCAAAATGTTTTTCATAATAAAGACATTAAAGAATCCGGCAATTTATCTCTGAATAACAGAATAAATATTTCTCATTCTTGACTGTTTGTCTATTTTCCTGAATAACGTTAGATAAATGCACTGTTTCATAATTAAACTAATTAAAGTAGTATATTATTTACTACTATTTATTGTGTTTAATTAAATGAATTAAAATTTGATATTAAATAAAAACAAAATAAATAGCTTACTTCACGTTGAAAAATCAACGGTGCAAAAGATCATATGTACTTGCACCAATTATTTTGGAGGTGTTTTCACAAACATTTAAACCCACAACGGCCTTATGCGAAATGAAAAGTGCTGACAAAAGCAGTCATAGAATTCTATGATATTAAAAAGTAAAATTGCCTGCAATCAGCTTTCTAGGTCTTATATTACGGTTTTCGATATATTTTTAGGTATTTGAAGTTGACTAGAGTGTGACGCTATGCGCACAGTAGGTCGAAAGCTGGTACTCGTACCGAGCGTATCTTATATTTCATAGTATCATGAGGCACATATAACCAGTGCCGAAATTTTTAATCGGCATAATATCCACCATTGAGCTCATGAAAATCCACACATTACCGCTATAGTTAATCATCAAGGACGATTTGAATTCGGTGTATGGTGTGGTTTTATTGGATACCAAATAAGTCCTCATTTTTTTCACGATAATTTGAATACCGAAAATTTGATTAAGATTCTGTGACAAGAAATATAGCCCTTTGTAGACAATACGCCTGAAAGACAATTTCAAAGATTAATTTACCAACATGATGGCGCCCCAAGTCATACGTCAAATCAAACACGAACTTATTTAAATGCTCAATTTTGAAAGGATTGGATAGGTATCTATATATCACTCAAGACTAGTTTATCAATGTCTAGTTAACTAAGTTGATAACTAACAATTAATTTAGCTAACTGGACATTAATAAACAACAAAGTAGTTTAGATATTGTTCAATTTTTAGGAAATAATGGTCCTATTTTGTGACCATCTAGATCTCCCGATATAATCCCTGCCGACTTTTGGCTTTACGGTAACCTTAGCTGCGTTTCGGACAATAACTCCTGTCATGATTGGAAATGCAACAAATGCTGTGAGATGAAGGTGGCAAACATGCATAAATGTCAATGGAAGACAATTCGAACATTTATTGTAGTTTCTTTTTTCCTATTTTTGGCAAAATGATTTTATATTATAGGAAGTGTCGTTAACAGTTTTCCATGGCCTCCTCACAAATATATCAAATTTTTCGAAAATTAACCACTTTGTCTAGAGATAAATATGACATATGATATATCGCTAGATAGCTAATTTAAGTTGTGATCGAATAATGTAATAATTACAAAATTTAAAAAATAAAAGTTATGTCTAGATCTCGAAAACTGAGGATGCATAATTTTCTTCTTATCAGCAACGGATTCTACTCAAAAAAGTTCCTTAAGAATGTGTTACTCGATTTTCGAGTCGACACTTGGTAATTGAGACATGGTCATCCAAAATGCCAATTTTCCAAAAACGCTCTGTGGCTCGGTAGTCGAAAAAGATAGACGATCGCGATTTGCGTCATTGTTTGTTTCTCGAAAATCGAGCTTAGGACACATATATTGGTTGTTGTCTATCTGCCATAGTTTTAGAGAAAACCCCAAATCCCATCTAATTTGGTCCACCCTGTACATATTTTATTTAAACTTCAATATATATTACTACACAACCTACTTGACTTTACATTATTAAATTGGACTTACTGCCACTAGTTTAAATAATTAATAAAAAAAGATGCAGGGGTTAGGTTAGGTTATACTTTGAAAAAAAAAAATTGAAAACTTAATGGTTTTACAAAAAAATATATTCTTACAAAATTATATTCATTTGGTATCTATCGCATATGCTACGTTTCAGTGTTGCAGTAATCGAAAAATAATTTTGCATTTCAGCGCCATCTTTGTACAGCCAGTTTAAAAATTGCGAATCATTTAAAGTTAAAGCTACCTATTATATCTAGTGTTAACCTTTCACTTTTCACTGTCGATTTTTTTGTTTTGTCTTGACAACCACTCGTTTTAATAGAAAAATGTGTACTACAAAAAGTACTTTGAATTAAACCTAACTTTAATAACATAAACATAAACATAAATTAATATTATACTTCTAAAGTTCCTGTCATCGTAGAAGTTAATCTCATTGGCAACATTTGAAAGACAAAACGCAGTCACGAAGAATATCTAATGACTGCCTTTAAAGAATTGGAATATCTCTTTTCGTTACGATGGGAACTGCCTGGGGAGTTGTACGTGAATCATCCTGTATATTCCGAAATAATTTTCACTAATCACAAACTTGTATTCATAACGGCAGAGTGTGAATGTTTTATATATCCATTAAATTAAAAACAAGAACATTGAGCTTTGTGAGAAGCGGTCTTGATACCCAAACCATTTTATTTTAGTGGCAGACATCGAATAACTAGTAATTAACCATTTGGCCGTATATTGAACTGTCAAAAGCAATAGCACAACCCGATGCGGGCGAAATATCTTCCTATATAAGTTTTACATGCAACATTCCCATAATGTAAATCAACTGCACCAAACAATTATTACATCGAACTGTACAAAAGGATGACAAGGGAATGCGAGTGGTTTAATATCACAAAAACAATAAAAATTTTACGCAATATAATGATTATACTTTTATGAAATATTATTTTGGGTCTTCAGCAGATAACTTTCAAAAAAACCATTCGTTCGTTTCATATATCATTGATCTAAATCTGACCAAACTAGAATATCAACCAGAAGCTCCCTTACGAACCGTTGTTAACTGCCTTCAAACCCTTATTATATCTAACATTCAATATGCAAAACAAGAAAATAACCTTTCTTTCTATATACTGAAGATCTAAGTCTGATCACGCTAATCCCAACTAGCACAATTAGTTGCTGGAACGTAGCAACGACTATTGTAGGTACTTTAAAGTGTTCTGTCACTAGTCACAAGAGCATAACAGGAACGTTCCCATTACGTGAGTACGACCAAAATGGGGAATATTTTTTCGGTCACCGCAACGTTCCAGCTACGTTCCTGGAACTAGTCCGGTTACGTTCCAATGGCGTTGTGGTTATGTAGCGGTGACGTCGCGGAGTGTAAACCGCGACTTTCGGGGAACTTTACCACGCCCCACTCTATCAAATGAATGTTGCCTGCTTTGTCTTGCAACTGATTTTATTATACTTGTGTCTCATTCCTACATGATTATTGCTGTCCATTTCCCTAACTCAGAAACTTAATAGAATACTAGAATAGTATAATATTAGAAGGTAAAACTTGTACAATTTCCCGATGGTTAAGCATCAAAATTAAAACGAATGCAAGTTTATTGTCAAATATACCGATAAAACGTCCGAATCTGGCACGCGCCTTTATAATTTGCATTTTTTAATTGAAATATTGTCTTTAAAATATTTAACGTCATGCGAGAATGTGTCAACGTGGATGCTGAAAGCTATTTTTTATTGTTCTTTGAAACTTGAAAATATTTTTTTTCCATTAATTTATTATATTTGGTGCAGAAGTAGTGACAAATTAAATTTTTAAGTTATTTATGAAGTTATGGTTCATGTCTTGTAATAATGGAGTCATAAGTCTTGGCTATCAAGATGGCGTATTTCAGAAAGAATCACTTTGAAGTCGTTCTTACTAAGAAATGCGACTTGAAAGTAATTGTTACTTGAGAATAGTGACAGGAACTAAAAATATGTGACTTTAAAGTTACATTTATTACAAAGTACCGAATGGGACTGTAGTGTCACTTTAAAGTTGCAGCACAGTTCCCGTTGCCACTTCATAGTTACAATTCTTCCAACATCAGCAGATGGTATAAGTGAATTTCAATATTTTCAATCAATATATCGGAAATGGTGACGAAAACATGTAGTTGTTATAACGTTACGTCTGTTTATTAATTTTTTTAAGTTTGTGAACTGTTCTCAAATATGCCGAATGTAGAATTAGAATTGTGTGATATTTTTACTCAAATTGCATGCAGAAATAGACCTATCAAGGAAGGTGAAGTGGTATTTAGAACTGGACATGTAATTCTCTGCTAAGTCGAAGACTCCGTGAAAAAACAAATCTTTGCCCTTTGTTTGCTCCCATGAAGTTAGAATGAATTTATAAGGTGATGTTGATAAATGAAAACGCATGTGTAGTTGTACAGTAGGCCAATCCGGATATTATAAGCAAACTAGGAATTACTTTAACCATATGCACATGTATATTGTGAAATGATTTTTTTTTAATTATGTTTTATTTCAGTTCTATTGTATTTGTTTACCTGTTTACGTTTCTCAAAAAAGAATACAAGTAAGAGTGCAAAATTACTTCACAACATCAATTAAATTTCTGAAATGACTAGTAAGGTACTAGGTAGGTATTTTGAAACATATCTATAAATGCAGATACAAATATGAATAACTTACTTTAGTAAAAAGATATATACACACACATACATTTGCTAGGTGGTTTTCCAATTTCTTAAAGCTATTATCCACTTACTGCGAAGTTTTTTTGTCTTTAGGCACTGAATAATCTCTGACTTTTACTCTTACCAGTTATTTTAGAACATTAACTAATATTATGGAGCAACTTCGTATTCTTACATATTACCTATATAGAACATTTATTATCTTTTGAAAAACATTAACAGGTAAACAATCCGAAAAATACCTAGTTGTTTTCCTCACTTAACGAGTTGTGTTGAACGGAAAAGAAATTTGGAAAAGATAAAGGCCACAAGACAAGCATAAACTATATAGGTTAGGTATTTCATTCCTCTCGTTATCGCCCCTCCTTTCCTATATATGGTTAACAATGGGAACTAGATGGTGAAATTTACTTCATCGTGAATTTGAGAGGTAATACGCACTTCGTAGTAGCCGTGCACGGTGAAGTTCAGTTCTGCAGGTAGCGGTAACGTCATTAACATTAATGAATGTTACTAACAAGGTCCACGACTTTAAACGGATAGTAAAGGTTCCCAGAACGTCGCGGCCACTATCAATGCTACTTGAAAGTGGTTGCAACTGGTAACTAGGGCGTCCCCATGCATCGGAAAAGCTACATAGAAGTCACATAACTCTAAAGTAACCACTAGTGGTAAAAACTACGAGGCAGTGACTATGGATATGTCAAATGAAGTTATTTACACATCAAAGTCGTAAATTTAGTCACGGATTCGTAGTGGTTACTCATTCGAAGTTCCCATCTCAGTTACTGTTACTTTGGTGCTAGTTGGGATAAGAAACCTCCCATACGAGGAATTCCTTCTAGAAAATACTCCATCACAAATAAATATTTGTTACATTTCAGAGCCGAGAACTACTAAAAAGCACAAAGAAAAATATGTATAAAATTTCACTCACTGTGTGTCTTACTAATAAAATATTTCAATCAACGTTCGACTGATCAAATTTCCCTAAAAATTGTACAACTTTTTTCATTCTCTTTAAAATTCATGAGGAGAGATATATGTTCAATTCAAAAACAAAATTACCATTAAAAAATAATAAGAAAATATTTTTTACTTAACAGCTAGATCTCAGTCAATGGTAATATATCTACTATGCTACTCAAACACCTGTCAGTGTGTTTTACAATTTTCGAGTTTACCCTTAGAACCAAACTTGTCCTTAACTGAGTGACGAAATGCTATTATAGTAAAGAAAAGCTTAATGCGAAAGTATTTCAGAAAATGGGAGTAAATGACTCAAAACCTTTTAATAATATCTTAATTACCCTCACTAAAATATTAGAGCTTGGTTAGCTTAATCGACTTTTCTAATTAGTTCATAAGTTTCAGCGTCTGAAAGTACACCCGCAGTTGAAAAACAGAAAAAAAAGTTAGTTTGACTATATAATATTGCGGCCTCTTTAAGTGAGTTCTTAATGTAATATAAGCACTATTGCAGTTATGTTAAAGGAAGTTAAAGGTAAATGTACAGAATCTGGATAATGATATAACCTTATAAGTGAAGTAAACCTACCCAAGTAGTATTCAATAGCCATTAAGACATTTAAATTATCAGTTGGTGGACAATGAAAAGTTACCAGCTCATTTTGATTTGTGCATTGAGAGGAGCAGGAATATAAGGATAGCGTCAAATACTCATTGAATAAAGGGAGACTAACTAATCTAACAAACTATTTACGGTACAAAATTCTAGAATTTCCTGGAGCCGCAAATTTTTCATATTTCATAGGATTGTAGTGACTGTTCAAACAAATTGATGGTAAGTAATAAGTTTTAAACTCAGTCGAATAAATTCATTATTAGCCTCTACCTTGCCTTTCCGGAAACAATCCTTTTTTTGTGAATGTTTCTATTCCGGGAGGGGCCAGAACTTTAGGTGTGACCCTATCTCTGAAGTAGTTTGACAAACACAAAAAGACTTGAACACAACATTCGAATACTAATATTTTTTTAAATTATTATAGTCATGATATCTTAAGTCACAAAAATCGAGAACTCTTGGACATAAGTTAATACTTATTCCACTAATATGGAACCCCTGACTGAATTCGACTGAATTCCCTGAATTCGACAAATGCTATGCGACTTCCGAACATATAAAAATCAAAAAGGCCGATTCTTTTGAAAAAACACCTCAGTAAACATACTTTTGAAATTGCATCTTTTTACGAAAAAAATTTCTTTAGTATTTTTTAATTTCCCACCCCTCTAGAGCTGCTATCACGATAACCAAACCTACCACTTTCCAATGGTGCATGCAAACATAATATTTGTTTTGATAGGACTGAAAAATAAATAAATATTAGCTAAAGAGTTGTCATTTTTGTTAAAGGACCCCGCACACCATGTAGGGGGATTTCTGCCTCCAGTCAAATTTAATCTAACCCACGTAAAAATGTTCTTTTGAACCCTCTGAAGAAATGTTCAAATGCAGCCAGATCCGAAAAGGTCTTCGTTTCGAGATATGGAGCTCTAAAGATCGTTCCAAATCCAAAATCGAACAAAAGTTACCTTGTCTTAACGACTAAATTCTATTGCTGTTTCCATAGAAATCAATAGTAAAACAACGATATATTAAGTTTTATTTCACACTTTTTTATTTATTTTTCACTTGTCAATAATGACATTGTTTTGATTCATTGAATTTCCTACTATCCAAGAACGAGTGTATTATATTTTTTTTAAATATCGGCATTTTTTGAGTACGTGGACACGAATTACTGATCGATATTGGTTAGGCAAGATTACTACAGAAAATTCCATAATCATAGTTCAAATAAAAATCAATGGACCATTTAAAATAAAAAACATGATACACTCTGAAAGTTCAGATAAAAAAAGAACAATTCTAATCCTAGGAAGCTCGGAGAACAATAAATTCATCATAAGATTTTGAGTCACAGAACTTAACAGAAGTTTTTTATTTAAAAAAAAAGTGTCACAACTTTATTTTTGAATTGAAAAAACTGCAGCGAAGCCCTTGAAGACCCGCGGTGTCATTAACATGAGTAAGAAATATGGTGTTATTTAAGAATTAATTATGCAGTTCTGAATTTCCATAAAATCAAAGCCAACTTTAATTTAATTTTTTCAATTTTAAAACGTATTTGGAACGATCTTTAGGGCTCCATATCTCGAAACGAAGACCTTTTCGGACCTGGCTGCATTTGAACATTTGTTCAGGGGGTTCAAAAGAACATTTTTACGTGGATTAGATTAAATTTGACTGGAGGCAGAAAACCCCCTATATGGTGTGCGGGGTCCTTTATAGCGAAAAAAGTAGATCGAGGTAACTTTTTTATTTTTCAAGATAACAGCATACTATAAACGAGTAAGTTATAGCTAATGAAACGAGGATTTTATTTTATTTGGAGTGCTTTATTATAAAATGCATAATAAGTGAGAAAGAGGCCTTGTAACACGAACAATGAACATTGCTCTGGAGCGCAATCCCTAACCGTATCGAGCGACAGATAGTTTTCATTTTATTACACTCTATGTAAGTATGGAGTGACACTAACTTTCGATTTTTAAATAGAACACCTGTATATTATTGCATTTTTGAATTCTGCATAATTTTCTGAATCCAACGATACCAAATAAGTGACATTTCAAACGTCAATATTTTTTATAATATAATTTTAAGTTCTCCATTTAAGGGTGCCATGATGGTTCCGATTTATTCTAAATAACCCGTGTAATTCTAGAAAAATCGAAATCTCGCCAAGAATACTAAATTACGTGATTTATGAGCAAATAAATTTCATCAAAATGGTTTTTGGTGCAAAACTCAATTTTTTCAAATGGAACCATATTGGTACCGTGGTACCATTTATTAATAAGGAATTTATTCATATGTCGTACAATTAACAAGAATTTTAAACAATTTTTAAAGACTATTTCATTCTTATAAATTTCGTCCAATCAGAATCGATCCTTTTAATCAAAAAATAGTTTCGCATCGACAAAATTTAACCAGGGTTGCTCAACCAATAAAAAGCCAGAATGAAGCAACCAAGCAAGCGGCAAATTTTCCTTTATTTTTTGAAAACATAGTAACCGATTCAACAAGTCGGCATCATTACAATAATTTTTGCAAACGTCAGTTCACGTCAGTTGTAAAAAATATGCGAGAATAACGGCCCCAAATGTTCAAGATTTGGTGATTTATCCATTGAAAACATTGAAGAGTCCATTTCGAAAATTTTTATTCATGAAATAGTCATGACGAATACCATTCGTGATATAATTTCGTCTGGCGAAATTTAATGATTATTCTACTCGAGTTTGTTGCTTTGGCAATTTCGCTCTTGACATTAACAAAAATAACTCGCCTAACGGCTCGTTATTTTTATTTGTCAATGTCAATCGCGAGATTGCCAAGCAACAAACTCTCTTTTAATAATCACTAAATTTTTCCGACAAAATTATATCACTTATGATATTATATATGACAATAAAAACACCGGTAAACCAACAAATGTTTGACAAGCTAAATATTTCATTGTTTTCAAAGCCACCTTAGTTACTTCTTAACATTATTTTAGAACAAAATTTTATTTTCTTATTTTCTTTTGACTGTAATTTTGTTTATTATTTATCGCACAATTTAATACGACATATGAATAAATTGCTTATTAACAGTACTAATAAATGGTACCACGGTACTAATATGGCTTTTCCCCAAAAACCATTTTGATGAACTTTATTTGCTCATAAATCACGTAATTTAGTATGTTTGACGAGATTTCGATGTTTCTAGCATTATACGGGTCATTTAGAATAAATCGGAACCGTGATGCCACACTTAAATGGAAAACTAAAAATTATATTATAAAAAATATTGACGTTTGAAATGCCACTTATTTGGTATCGTTGGATTCAGAAAATTATGCAGAATTCAAAAATGCAATAATATACAGGGTGTTCCATTTAAAAATTGAAAGTTAGTGTCACTTCCAGCGAAATCGGAAGTGAAAAAAAAATCACTTGTATGTCAAAGGTTCGCTTATTATGTATATAGAATACTTATCTTCAAAACTAAAGGAGAAAGGGGGGATGTACCATGATTCTGTTACACCCCTTTAGGTATAACATGAAGAGATTAGGTAATAAATTTTTACTGTAAACTGTGCAGGAAAGCAAAGCACTCAATCTACTAATTTCAAAAATGTCAATTTTGTGGTGAAATTAGTGAAAATGGCGCATTTATTATTGTAGGTTACTTAATAAAAGCTCTTCAAGTCTTTGTATAGTCATCTAGAATTTATCGGAAGTATGGACCATTTACGGGCCCACTTATTTTCTACCTGTAAAATGGGTATAAGTATGTAAATCCATTAGCTATTTATGTGAAGGCATATCGAATGAATAAAATGAAATGAATGTCTTTATTGCATGCTTGTGAAGAATTTTATTATCAAATGTATTGAACATTTTTCTGATAAATTTCATTAGAAAGTGGAAAAGTGCGATTTTTTCCGATTTCCCAATTCCGAGTCGAATCGCGACCTTCATAATCGAATTCGGAAGCCATTTTGGATAAAAATATGACTATAGTTTTTGTATGTTCGCGAGATGCATAGGCCACTTGAATTTTGCATATTTCGAGGTCCTTACTATCCAATTGTATGCCTAAAACCTTCCCCTGAACATTGTATTTCATTTATTTTCATCAAAACCGGATTTTTGAAGACAGTTAATAATAAAAAATAGTAATTTGTCAGTCATATTTGTTCACGCATTGAAGAATTCTAATAAATGGCGGAGGATCTGGTGTTTTAGAAAATCCTTCCAAGTTTTTATTTTGACTGACAGACAGGCAATTTGGTTTCAGGAAAGGTAAAAATACCTCACTAGCTGTATGGGAGCTTGTTAATTTTATAACATTGGGCTTTCAAAATGTTAAGTCAGCATTAGTACTTTTCCTGGACTTAAGGCTAGGATTTTGCAGAGTGAGAGGGAAATATACGTTTATTTTCGGTTTATTATAAATATTTAAATAATCATAAATGATATAATCTTTAAAATAATTTCAGATACTTCCAATTGCTCTAAGGAATACAACCATATATAGTTTTTATCATTAATTTTGTATATAGTCAAATGCCATACTTTAATAATGAAATTAGGGACTATTTTCATTGACAAACTACGATATTTAAATATAACAGAAATTTATAATAAAAAATATATATAGTTGTATTCGTTAGAATACGCAAGTATCTAAAGCAGTTTTAAGATAATAATTTTCTGTGGCTGAGAAATCTTTTTTTTTCTGAAGCCAAATATCCATCTCACACACACAGTTTTAAGATTATACTATGTGTAGTTTTTTAAATATTTACAATAAATCGAAAATAAACGCATATTTCCCTCTCTCTCCGCAAAATCCTAGCCTTAAGCAAAGCATTTGATTGCGTGTCCAATGAAATATTACTAAATAAGTTGGAATTTTATGGTTTTAGAGGAATAATATTTGAATTAATGTCATCATATTTATCAAACAGGTTTCAATGTGTGTATTACAAAGATAAGTTTGGCAGAATGTTGCCGGTGTTCCACAGGGTAGTGTACTGGGACCACTGCTATTTTTAATACACACAAATGATTTACCTGATGTGCATTCAGCCTTAACGGTCCTTTTTGGGGATGACACTACTTTTGCGGAGCACTTGAAAGACACTGGCAGCAATGCTACTGATTTGAAAACTAACATTTTAATGAAGTGTTCCGACTGGTTTAATACGAATAAACAGTGGCGGCTGGTGAAATTTCAATATTTTTTTTCTCGTATATGGCGCATGGGACCCATACGAAATTTGGGAAATAACATCTAGAGAAGCACTTCTCTGATAACCCCTAAGAAATTTTGAAAAAGCAGTTTGCGAAAAAATTTTTGAAAATTCGTTAGCCTTCCCTGGGTCTAGGAGCTCCTGTTTATTTTTATTTTTTTCTGTCATATGCATTTGACTTTTCATAAAAATACAGATTTTGGAGTTTATGAAAATATTTTCATTACTAACTGAGATACAACGAATTGAAATATTGTAATTTGTTAAATTGTAAATTACAAAATTTCAGTTCATTGTATTTCAGTTAGTAATGAAAATATTTTCATAAACTCCAAAATCTGTTGTTGTATTTTTACGAAAAGTCAAATGCATATGACAAAAAAAATAAACTAAACAGGAGCTCCTAGACCCAGGGGAGGCTAACGAATTTTCAAAAATTTTTTCGCAAACTGCTTTTTCAAAATTTTTTAGGGGTCATTAGAGAAGTGCTTCTCTAGATGTTATTTCCCAAATTTCGTATGGGTCCCATGCGCCATAGACGAGAAAAAAAATATTGAAATTTCACCAGCCGCCGCACAGTGGAAAAAAAAAGCCTTTTTTGGACAAAAATCTGCCTACAAGTCAAATCTTAATCAATTTTGATCTACCTTGGCTTAAAATGTAGGTTATTGGCTACACTTTCAGAGTATACTGCCTAAATTGCAAACCCCGATTTTCTAATCTCAAAAAATGTATCAAATATGAGAGTAATCACTTTTTTCTATTTCTACAAGTCAAATCTCGATCAATTTTGATAGTCCTGAGGTTCATAATTTAGGCAGTATACGCTGAAAGGGTAGCTAATACACTGTATTTTAAGCCCAGGATCGTCAAAATTGATCAAGATTTGACTTGTAGAAATAGAAAAAAGTGATTACTATCATATTTGATACATTTTTTGAGGTTAGGAAATCGGGGTTCACAATTTAGGCAGTATACACTGAAAGGGTAGCTAATAACCTGCATTTTAAGCCTAGGATTGTCAAAATCGATCAAGATTTGACTTGTAGAAATAGAAAAAAGTGAGTCATATTTGATACATTTTTGGAGGTTAGGAAATCGGGGTTTGTAATTTAGGCAGTATACTCTGAAAGTGTAGCCAATAACCTACATTTTAAGCCAAGGTAGATCAAAATTGATTAAGATTTGACTTGTAGGCAGATTTTTGTCCAAAAAAGGCTTCTTTTTTCCACTGTGCGCCGCTGCGAATAAATTATGTTTGAATACTAAGAAAATGCATACATTACTTTTTTCCACCAAGATAAGCAACCCTCAAACCCTAAAATTCCTAGGACTTATATTGAATAGTAAAGTAAGTTAGCCCCTCATATAAATGAGTTGTCAACTGAACTCTCCAAAAAAGTATATGCCATCAGACAAATTAAAAACAGAGTTAATAAAGATGCGGCGCTTAGTTCATACCACGCATTGTTGGTTTGTTGAACTGGGACACATCAAACCATATACAAACTTTCTTCACTATTCAAAAAAGGGCGATTAGAGCTTTGGCGGGTTTGAGTCAGCATGAAAGTTGTTGTAATCATAGTTTATAAAAACTGCGAGATTGTTATAATGCCGAATGACTTCTTCTCCTTTGCGCCTTTATTTTCTTTATATATGATTAGTTGCCTCAAGATATATATTTTCTGAGAAGTTTTCTGGCAAAGGATTAATCGGCCTAATTGTTTTTGCAATTTGTTTACTGAAGTCTAAGGAACGTTGGTAAAAACAAACAATTTTAAGCACTAAACAAATTAATTAAATTTGTTAATTTGCTATCTCGAAAACTATTTGAGAAAACCGACTGAAAATATATGCTCGGGGGATTGAGGTTGCTGATTACAATTTTGAAAATTGGAAAATTCAAGATGGCTGACCCAAAATGGCGACCATGAAGTATAAAAATGAGATTTTCTGGTTTAAGTTTAGATTTTTGAGAAAAGTTATAGGAATAAAAAAGTGTTTAGAATGCCATTTTGCACCTAAATATACTTTACGAGTAACTCTCCTTCACCCCAACCTTAGTTTATTTAAATAAAGTAACCATTTTTTAAAATATTCGGGAATCACTCAAAATTTTTTTAGTAAATGTATTTTAAATAGATGTAATTTAATTACCCGTTAATTAATTAATTTTACTGTTAATAAGTTCAAAGGTGCATACAAATTTTAAATACAGCGCGCTTTCTTGATCCCGGGATTTACATATGGTAAAGACACCCACCTCAGTACCTCCTCAAGATTAGTGCCAGTAGTGCCGATAGGAAGAAATGAGATTTATCTCAATATGTTGAATACATTATTTTACGATAATGAAATCGACGACGTTCAAGAAGAAGCAAGAAATGAAAATGAAGAACAAGAGGAGCAATATTTCCATTTATAAACAACTCAAACGAAATTGAAAAAATTTATGTTTTTATATATTTGTTAAGTAAACAATTTGTATAATTGTGTAGAAATAAATAATAAAAAAAAATTGTACTTAATTTTTTAACAATTCTTTCCTTACAATATTAAAACACTTTTTACTTCTGTAATTTCCATGTAAAATTCACGTAAACAAAGTTTAAATTGTATACTAAATATATATTATTTTAAGATCATTATCTTCAATTTTAAAAATTATATATTAATTAAAACAATAATAATTGCCTTAAAAAACATTAAATAGTGTATTAAAAATTATATCGCGTCTTTATACTTTATAGCCGCCAATCTTGAATTTTCCAATTTTCACTTCATAATCGTATAATCAGCGACCTCGAAAACCTCCGAGTATACATTTTCAGTCGGTTTTCTCAAATACTTTCCGAGATAGTAAATTAACAAATTTACTTAATTTGTCTAGTTCTTGAAATTGCTAGTTTATTAATAGAAAAGTCCCAGCGGTCTGTTTTTTTCTTTTTACCAATGATCCTTAGACCTCAATAAACAATTTGCAAAAAAAATTATTCCGATGAGTCCTTTGCCAGAAAACATCTTAATTTTTAACTTTTCTATATTGACGCGACTAGATGGTCATTTAATTTTTGAGATTAAAAAAAATGTAAATCTGATTGGAAGACTTTTGAAAACTGTTTACGTTTCCACCAACTATGACAGGGCACTGTAGATATACTATACATATAGCGCTCAGGGCTAGAGGCAGTGCTGTTGCCAGCCAGGATGATTTAAACCAAGACAGGGGTTGCTAAAAAAGTAATAATTTATTTATGGTATTGAGTTTTCATTGTTTTGAGTTTTTTTATGATTTTATGTGCAAAATTGCCAAATGCCGAATGTGCCGAATGGTTACCGATTTGTCGAATTGGCTTCAAAGTTGGCTGGTGTGACATCCCCTCCCCCATACCCCCCTATATATCCGGCCCTGTTCATACCTATGACGCAGAGTTGTGACCGAGAAACTATAATATGTAGATTGTCACCCAGTTATTGTATTATCAAAATTGACTGATAAGTGATAGCTATAAACGCAAACTTTTAATACATAAATGAAGCAGTGTGAATGACTTAGTAACCTGCATATTAACATCGTTAATCTTGTAATATTAGACGCACCTGGCAGATTTATTTTTATGGGAACATTGTCCTATCAGACAATTCGCTTGTGCGTGTTTAAGCGAGGTATATATTGACAATAAATAAATAATACACTTTCTATAAAACAATCCTTACTCTACATTTTTGTATCATTTCTATAGGGCGCGAGATACTTGTCTTTTATTAGGAAGATTTCATTGAGAACGAATGCATCCAAAAAACAAAAAAATAAGTAATTTAAACGAAATGCAACTAATAAGAATTGTGTAACGACAATCTCATGCGGCATATTGTGCTGCTGCATTTGATTCCATATTTGTGTATTCCTGAAAAGTTGGCGTTTGGGGAAAAGTTTTGAAAGTAATTAAAAATATTTAAGCTTTTTTCTCAAAGTTAGGTGTAGTTTATTAACATTATGCAGTACTTATTGCTACTAAAAAGCACATATCGAGAATTTTTAAAAGCCTCAAAGCATAGCATAATAACATGGAATTGTTTTCATTTTCATGTTATTAACCTTTCAGGTTTACAAGATTAAGACAGCTGTCCCGGTTTGAGTCACGAAACTAAGACAAGCCTTTTCTTATTTGGAACGAGATATGTCGTTCCGATTTGCATATTTTCAGTTTATTCTTTCAAGCAAAATACACGTTTTATAGAAACTATGCAAGCATATGTCACAGTAACTAAAGACGATATATTTTTTAAAAACTTCTCGAAAAAAATGAAATCACAATCTTATATTCTCATTATTCTTATATATTGATTATTTCTTACAATAGGTGCATTTAAATGTTTTATGAGTGATATAGAATTGTTGTTAGTACAAAGTTCAGCGAAGCTTCTAAACTAATTCTATTACATAAGTGAATCATATCTGCATACCATCCAGCAGCATTAACTTTTCATCGATAAGCTATCGAACACCTTTGTTCTATGAAAAATAGTATTCTAATCAGTTTTATGAATATTATTCTATGATTAATAAAAAAGGTAGTGGAACTACGTCACAAGCCTCATATAAAAATGAACCAACTGCGGGGGGCACTGTCACTTTGCTTCGAACGTTTTTAAAATAAATTTCGCAAAAGTAGTGGACTGTTAATTAGTGAAAATTAGTGAAAAGTGAAATTTTAACAGTGTATCCAATGGCAGAAGTTACGAGGCTATCTAGAGACATGAAATATCAGTTCCAACAAATGCGTGATAGATTTATTTTTTATTCCATATACCTTGGAATGCTACAAAATATTTTCTTTGATGTACGAACTCCTGCTATCGACGACACTGAATCTGAAATTTCCGACATCGATTATGCTGAAACTCTTTCTGATATCAGTTCTATTGAAATGGAAGAGGATGCAGTGGATTATTCAGAAGGATCAGGCAGATGTGGATCATGCCCCAGCTTCTGTTACAATATATATGATCCCGAAACCGGAAGATATTTTGGAAAGTCTAAGACAGAACTAATGGATATCTACGTCACGATTATGGTATACTTGATTTGCCTCTTTGTGTTTATTTCATGGTTAGTTTTGTACTCCATCAACAGACCAGATAAACAGACTGACAATCCTGACCAGATATAAACGTATTTTATCGCTTCCCAGTTCAATAATCTATGGAAAATAAGTGATTAGCTATTAAGATGCAGGAAGAAAGTGAAGATGGTTCCCAGTTCATTGAAAGTGTGGTGCTCATCATTTGATTTTGAAGTTACTGACGTTTATATGTACTGTGAATTTGAACTTTCTTCCTTAACTAGTGTTAGATTAGATTATAGGTATAGTAGATAGTTATTTTCATTACATTTAATAATCTTTAACTTAATTTTGTAGTTAAGTATGATTGGCAATACAAATACGTATAAGAATTTCAGTTCCTTAAATTTCCGTACAAAATAAAAAAATATATTTTTTTAGTATGTAGTGATAGTGATAGTTTTAGTTTCTTTTGTATTCGTTCGTTTTTTTGTATTTAAATTTATATAACTGGTAAATTTTTAATAAAGTTTTCATCCAAATATATGTTTATTCATTCATTACATGGTTATAACCAGTCTAAACATTTTTAATAAAAGCAGATACATTGTATTTAAGTTACAAAAATGTTACAATTGAAATTTTGCGCCGTACTAAAAACCAAAATTGATATGGTGCGAGTTCTAACCGAACATTCACTAAAAATAAAAATTTATATTAGACAAAAAAACTTTTACATTTGTTCATACTTAGATCGTACAGCATATATAAGTTTTATTCTAAGATACATAGAATTTAATTTTGAATGTTTTATTATTGTTAATAAAGGAGAAGGGCCTATAAGGCCGGTTTTCGGCCCTTTTTGGTTTTGGTCAAAAAATTTTGAAATTTTTTTTATCATGTATATTCAATATCTAATCTATTCCACCCCAAACAGAACTTCCCCCAACCCTCCCCCCTCCATGTATCCTCCTTAAATTATTAAAGAACCAGTTTACATTAGTGCACATGCGTAGATGTTTTTGAACTTAAAAATCATATTTCCTTTGAATAAACTCCCTCTACTACTATACAACACCCCTAACGACAAGCACCCTCTTCCCCCACTAACATAAACCTTTACGTATTGTTTATAATTAATTATTTGTGGCATATTCATGATTTCTTGTGTTTTTTTGCTACTGTAAAAATATTTTGATGAAGTAAACCTCTACATTATTAATGAAATGTCAATTCTTCTTATACACCCCCCCCCCCCCCCTAACACCCACTCTGCCGAATCATCCCCGCCATCATCATACTGCTACAAGCTTGAAAATGGTATAATGAAGGTTTTTCTTATACTTTTTTATCGGCAGAAAAATATAACCTTGCGCCCGTTTTACTCCTTCTCCCTACGTCCAAAGCAACAAAAATACGACCAAAATAGTCAAGCTCTAAGTTCTGAAAAAATCAGACAGAAGTACGTATACTATAAGCTCTAAATCAACAGACAAAAAATCAAACAAATTTAACCTAAACCTCTCTACACAACAGAATGGTGCGGAGGGAGGGTGTTGGGCGGGAGGGGTATAAGACGAATTGGCATTTTATTAATAATGTAAATAAAAAGTCCTTTTAAAACTATTTCATCTATATTAACAATACTGATAAATGCATGTTTTATCTCGGCGAATTTCCTGACGCTTTTAAAATTTCAAAAATTATACCTCTCTTCAAGAAAGGCGATCCAAATTCTATAGACAACTACCGTCCCATTTCCATTATTCCTATTTTTTCGAAAATCATGGAAAAAATTTTAAAAACCAGGTTGATCAAATACCTGAACCACAACTGCCTTCTGTGTTCCCATCAATTTGGATTTCGTAAAAATTGATCAACCACACAAGCTGTATTAAAAATCGTGGGTGACATAGTCGATGGCCTTGAAGAGGGAAATCACACAATGATTACACTGTGTGACCTTACCAAGGCCTTCGACTGAGTCGCTCACGACATTCTGCTAGACAAAATGTCATGCTATGGTTTTAGAGGTGTTCCACTATTACTTTTCAGTTCTTACTTAAACAATAGAAAAAAATGCGTTGCAGTTAATAATACCACATCTGAATTCAATTTTGTTACGAATGGTGTGCCTCGAGGTTCCGTACTTGGACCCTATTATTTATAATATATATTAATGATTTGTATTACTATTTGAGTCCCAAACAGTGTGTTCTCTTTGCTGACGATACCACCTTCCCAATAAACACCGAAGATCGGCCCATCGGCGGGCCATCACTGGGCCAGAAGTTTCATTTCTGGCCCAGTGATGGCCCGCTAAAGGGCCAACCTTCGGTGTTTGTAGGGTTGTTAAGTTCTGGAAAAAGTTTGTTAAATCTAACTAAAATTGCAAAAGAAACGGAAGAAAAAGCTGAGAATTGGTTCACAGCAAATAAAATTAAATTAAACAGAGAAAAAACACAAAATCACATTTTTTCCTCAATTGTTAATATCACTGAAGATAGTAATGTAAATTTACTGGTAGTCACTTTGGATAACAAGCTAAACTGGTCTGCTCATGTGGATCAGTTGGGCAGGAAGCTGTCCAGTATGATCTTTTATATTTTAAGTCCTGAAATTCTCACATCTATTTATTTTTTCTTATTCCACAGTCATATCTGCTATGCAACTATTCTGTGGGGTAACTCAACCCATGCCCAAAAAATTTTTATACTGCAAAAAAAGCCATTCGCATTATAGCAGGTGCAGGAATGACTGACCATTGCCAACCTATATCAATTGGGCATAATGCCCGTTCCTTCATTATTTATTTTTTTTACCCTATTGGAAATTCACAAAAATATTATTAACTTCAACAGCCAATCGGATATTCATCATTATTCTACTAGATCTGGTAGTTTATTAAGAACTCGTTGTTTTAGATTAACTAAATCGCAAAAAAATCCACAAGTTAAATATATATAATAAATTGCCGACGAATATTAAATCGTTGAATTTTAAAGGTAAAATAAAATATTTTATTTTAAGAAACTGTTTTTATTCGGTACCTGATTATTTAGTTTATAAATTAATAACCTTTTCATAGTATGGTATGTATATTTGTGTGGAATGCATTTAGTTATCTGCGGTTGCATTTTCCATTTATGTTTGTATGTATAATATTTTTATTTTGTATTATTTTACTCTGTTTTTATATTTATCTTTATGCATAGATAATTGCATTTTGACATGCTACAAATGTACTTGACATGTATGTAATGTAGTCAAATGAGTATAAGTATATCTGGTAGCAGCATAAAGGTTTATGTTGTGGGAGAAGGTGCTTTTCATTGGGAGTTGGGGGTGTTGGGGAATGTTGGGGTATTGTATGGTAGTAGGGGGAGCTTAGGATGTAGTTTATTCAAGGGAAACCCACGCTAACGGCATGCCGATGGTTTTCCGAATTTTTCACTTTGAACTTCATATTAAAACACATGGCAGTCTGACTAACATCGAACCGAAAAGAAAATTTGCGAATAAATAAAATCTCACTTTTCCATATGAAGAACTCAGGATGACGCTCTGATTCATTCCTTGTCGTCATAAGAACATACGCATCATAATGCCAACTAAAAGGCATACTGCGTAAAATCGCAGCCAAAAATCTGTCACCAGCTGCCGGTCTATCACTTGAAAAGATGACATCTTTTTGAATGCTAATCACATCATTCATCTTTACGCTTTGATTGCTGCTTCTCAAGCCTATACTTATTATGGGTCAATTATATTTTTAAAACGCTTTTTTATTCCTACTATCTTTGCTTTGATCAAGAATATTTTATTTGATGTATCACTTGGGGTGTGTCCTATTTTAAACTTTAGTAGTGGGAGAAACCTGTGAAAAAACGCATAAAAATCTTTGTTCTCGTGTTAAATTTGTTTTAATGAACATTTCATTATTCTTTCTAATGTCATATACATATTTTTTAAATTGTGATATTCAATAAAATACGTTTGACTTCGCTATCTGTTTATTTTTAAATCGACCTCAATATCGACATTAGGTAATGAGGCTCGATTAACCGGGCGACGACGGTGAAATTTTATTCAATAATTTTTATTGGCTTTTTTTAGGGCGATTTCTTTTTTTTTTAATTTCCACCTCTTTGAGTGGTCACCTATTTTTCTTCAACATAGTAAACAGAATATCCGTCGTTTTGAATTTTTAAGCGTTATCGTTATCAGAAAATCCTGCAATTTCCTTGTAAAGGGATTTCATGTAAACCTGCTAATATTTACGATTGTGGCAGCCATATTTAATTTGCCATTTTGAGTTTGTTACGTTTCAAATCAGCTTCATTAAGCTGCTACTCTGAAAATATCTAATTGTCAATTTTAGTACAATTCCGATGATGTAAAAAAACTGGTTTCCATTTTCTACTCATCTTACACTAGACATACATATGCATCGTGGGAATTTTTCTCGAAAAGCTGGCCAGAACTCATAATATTTAGTACATACATTAAGTTTTTGGACCTGCTGATTATGAATCAGATGCTAGAACTTGCAGAAACAAGATGGTGGGATCAATATGGCGGACTGAAACCTTAAAAAATGATTCAATGTCCTTTATCTGTTTAGTTAAGAGTCGAATATTATAACTTTCAAAAATAAAATAGCCTCTTCAGTATGGCATTTTTTATCAGATTTTCAACTAAAAAGATAAAGGCTATTGAACCATTTTCTTTCATATTTTTTTAAATATTTTTAAGGCTTCAGTCTGTCATATTGAATCCAGCATCTTAATGTATGTACTGAATATTATGAGATGAGATGACAACCACCTCTTTTTTTAAATTCGGTTAAAAATCATTAAGGAAAAATACGGGATGAATCGACACGAACACACTTTATACTGGATGACGAGATTAGCAACATTCCAATTTCTCGTCTTTCTTTTTAGGAATAGAAATTTGAAATTTGGTAATATAATTTAGAACTTTTTTGAGGCAAAGTTTCACTTCTAATCTATTTGAAACTTGTATTAACTTTTGAGTTTTAAATATTTGTATACCTACATTCTTGTATATTTGAACTTTTCATCAAATTCTTATTATAATAAGAATTTCGTTATAACGACGATGGCATTTGTATAATGGATCATTATTTCGAAAAAGTGAAGAAGCTACTGCAAGACTATGAATTATTTCAAAAGCATGCAATGATCGGAGATACATTTTTTCATATTTTCTGTGTTGATTTTTCATATATTACTTTTCTACTTTTGCGAAATCCTAGAAAAAATATACTTTTCCACTATCGAGCATAAAGTACTTACTTTACATATGCTGTACGTGAAGTAAAACAGATCAAAAATTCATCTTATTTTAAAACGGTTAAAAATGTTATTTAATTTATTTAGTCTATTTATTTATGATCACTGGGTTATATATTATTATAAAATAGGTATATTTTATATTTTTCAGTGTTATTTAACAACAATTCTTAAATTATTTATAATATTGGTTTCATTTATACCCAAATATGTTTTTCTCATAAACTGTTAATTTTAGAAAAACTAGTTTCAAATAAAGAAGTTTCTTCCATCCTTTATTTTTATTTATTCTCGACATATTTGTTATCTATTTCGAAAGATAAAAAAGTTTCCCGCCTACTATATTTATCCCAGCAAATTCACACATTTATTGGTAGCCATAAAAAAAATTCAAAATTTCTACATACCGGGTGACAGGCTAGTGGCTCTGCACTATATTTCCTTTATTTTTTAACTTGTTCATTTGAAATTTGGAGTGCATAAACTACCTGTAAAAGTAAATTTTTTGACATTTAGACATTTCCGGTTTACCCGGAAATGACTGCAACTTTTGATTTTTAAATGGAACACCCTGTATATTTTTACATGTTTGGATTCAAGACAACATTCTGAGTATATCATGTGATTTTCGAGTCGCTGTTCAGTTCTTTTAAGCATTTTAAGGCATTCGTCTAGAGTGCTTTGGAATACCAAAATTTGTTCTACGGCAGGTAAAGTCCAAGGAAAAAATATAATTTTTCGTTTAATTTCATTAATAACTATTTACGAAGCCTCCAAAATTGAACAAATCGCTTTTTTATCGAAAACTTTTTTTTTTCCGCTGGAAAGGTGATGGCTCACACTGTTCAATAAATTATAGATTTTTTTGTGAATTCATTGATATCAATTTCAAATCGATGCTATTTGTTTTTCTATTTTATTTAATTTATTTATAAATGAAAAGTCACTTTCAAAATAATTTTTATTGACCCTTATAGTTTGCACTAGTGCAAACAAAAGAGAGAACTAAAAGGCTATTATTCACAAAAAGATAGTTATTCACATTTCATTAGACACATGGTTTTTTCTCAATTACTTATGCAAGTGCAAATCGCACAATTATAAGTGTTAAATTCCTAGAAATGGTGAACGGCATGTGAATTTTACAAATATTGTTCAAAATGACCCCCATCACAATCAGTACATTTTCTTGCTCGCAGAATTGTGGCACTCATTACATTCCTTAACAATTGTGGAGTGATGCTATTAAAAGGTCTTCTTATTCTCAATTCGAGATCCTCGATGATCATAACTGGAGTTTTGTAGACCTGTCCCCTGATATAATCCCAAAGAAAGAAGTCTAATGGGGTTAAATCAGGTGATCTTGCAGGTCGCCTTATGAAACCCTGGTTTGAAATAAGTAGTGGGCCATAAGCTTCATTGAGATAATCCATAACAACGCGGTTGTTATGGGGCCGTGCTCAGTCTTGCTGGAAATACAACAATCAGTATTGTAATAGAGGAACTTGTCCGATTTCTTGCCAAATTTATTTTGTAAGAATTCGAGATAGCTTTGTCCTGTCAACGTACCTTGGAAGAATATTGGGCCAATGATTCGTGTTCCATAAATACCTGCCCATACATTTATCCCAAAGAAATGGAACTGCAAATAATATGGAATTATTTCCTGTAAGTGATTTTTGTAAGGAGGGAATTTTAGAATGTTGTGGTGTTAAATTAATACAATTTAAAATTATAGTATTGGCAATTTATAGACCTCCCTCTGGTGACTTTAATTCATTCTTAAAATTGTTTAGCAGTTTACTTGGCAAACTTTCTGACACTAATTGGTTGGTTACAATTGGAGGTGATTTTAACATTGATTTCTTATCACATAATATGAATTTAATACTGTTTAATGATTTATTGGCTTGTTATAATTTCATATCTACTATTAGTTCTCCAACCAGAGTGACTCCTACATCAAGTACTTGTATTGACAATATATTATTAAACTCAAACTATATTAGATATAAAGCTTCTACTTGTGACCTACACCTGTCTGATCATATCTCCCAGACTATAAGTATAAATACTAAATCTGACTACGTAAATAAAAATGAATATGTACTCCGCAGATATTTTAGTGACGATAATATCTTAACTTTTCATAATTTTTTGCTTAATGAAAGCTGGCATAATTTATTTAGCCTGAATTGCCCAAATGCTGCATTTGAATATTTTAATAATACAATAATGTATTACTTCGATATTAGTTTCCCTATTAAAAGGTGTTTATTGAATAAAAAACCTAATAAAGAAAATTGGATGACCGAGGAGTTATTTGAATTAAAAAACAGAGTAACACTTTACAGTGATCTTGCGAAAAAAAATCCAATTTTTAAAGATTTAAGTAAAAACTTGCATAAACAGTATAGGCTAAAACTTCAGCAGACTAAAAAAGAGTATTACGATAAGAATATTCGTAATTCGGATAACAAATCAAAAGCTATGTGGAGCACTATTAGAAAAATACAAGGAAAGAATATGAATTTATCGAATATAACTATAAGTGTGGATGGGGTAAAAATGCGGGATGAAGAAGTAGCCAACGGCTTCAACTTGCATTTTACTACATTTCTCAACAACCATAACTCCTTGAATGACTATAATTTTCTTATGTCAAATGTACCGTTTTCCTCAAAAACATGCTTTTTACCTCCTGTATCTGAACAGGATGTTGTGTCCCTGATTAACAAACTTAAATCCTCCAGTGGTTTTGATAATATTTCGAATAATCTTCTAAAAAAAAGTAAATATTTGCTCTGTAGTCCGTTAGCTCATATTATAAATTTCTGTCTTAGGGAAGGAATTTTTCCGACGATGCTAAAATTAGCAATAGTTCAACCACTATTTAAAAAAGGAGACGCAAATATGTATGAAAATTACAGAGCAAATAAGTCTTCTTTCTAGCATGTCAAAAGTTATTGAGTTAGCTATAAAGGAACCTCTCACGTCTTTTTTGTATCGAAATGACCTGCTCTGCAATTCACAACATGGCTTTACTAGCAACAGAAGCACCGAGACTGCATTATGTGTCTTTCATAAGAACATAATCGAAGCACTAGATAACAAGAAGTATGTGTTAGGGCTATTTATAGATTTCTCTCGAGCTTTCGACTGTGTTGACCATGAGCTATTAAAAGCTAAACTTTGTAGATATGGAGTAAGAGGCACTCCTTTAAATTTATTGTCCTCATATCTAAAGGAAAGGAAACAAATTGTACAAATTTCTAATGGTGCATCTAGCAATAGTTTAGAGGTAAAACAAGGTGTTCCGCAGGGATCTATACTTGGGCCTCTCCTTTTTATACTCTTTGCCAACGATTTGATTCTGTACTTGAATAAAATACCTAACGTTTTGACAATTTGTTATGCTGATGACACTAATGTTCTTATAGTAGAAGATAATTTAGATAGATTAAAAGTTACCACTGAAAAAGTTTACAATGAAATAACTAAATGGACCGATAAAAATAAATTATATTTAAACAAAAGTAAGACCACTTCAGTACTGTTTAGCTTAAAGAAAAATCCAGATAAATTGCATTTCTCTGAAAATTTTCAAATATTACCTACAGAATCCATTAAAATGTTGGGCATTACTGTAGATATGCATCTACAATGGAATCAGCATATACAGACGCTGTGTGGGAAATTAAGAAGCACTTGTTTTGGGCTAAAATTTATGTCCAATCATTGTAGTGTTGACATCCTACTTACTCTTTATTATGCTAACTTTCATTCGAGCTTAAAATATGGTATAGTTAATTGGGGAAATAGCTCACAAGTAAGCAGAGTTTTCATTCTACAAAAATATGCAGTACGTATAATTGCAGGCATAAAATGTTTGGAAACTTGCAGAAATGCTTTTAAAAATCTTAGAATCTTGACTTTAGTGAGTATTTATATATTGGAGATCTGTACATATGTTTATAAAAACAAGTCTATATTCTTAAACAATCGAAGAGGCCATGGGTACGAAACACGGCATAGGGAGCAGCTTCAAACCAATTCCTTTCGGACAACAATGTTTCAAAAAAGTTTTATATATAATGGCTGTAAGTGTTTCAACATTTTAACAGATGAAATTAAATCATCTCCAAATGTTCAGATTTTTAAAACAAAACTCAAAAATTTTCTAGTAAATAAAGTTTGCTATACCCTAGACGAATTTTTTGTTTAATGCTGATATTTCGCCATTTTACATTTACATGCTTTATGTTATTTATTTGTTTTTAATCTTCTTCGTTGACAATAATTGTTGTTTTTTTTTTATTGTTTGTTACTATTATATTTACATGTATACATTAATTTTTAAGAGCTGACGTATTCTACATTTTGTTGTAACAGTTACATTTTAAATGTGGAAATAAAAAAATATTATTATTATTATTATTATTATTATTAGTTAACCACCCGCAAAATACAATTCGTCTTACAGAATCTCCTTGGTACAAATGTTGGTGCAGATTGTACTTTAACGAGCGGTAATTATGTTTTTTCAAAATTCTTCTTACTGTTTTCCTATTTGATCCTAGTCCTTCCGCTATTTCTCTAACAGAGGCTGATCGATCGTGGCTGATGGTTCCTATTACATTAATCTCCAACTCTTCATTTACAATGAATTCTTGATTTTGGACACGTGGCTCTCGCCGCATCTTTCTCTCCAATTTCTTGAAACAATGACGAGACGGATGTCTTCTTTCAGGAAATCTCTGAGCATACATTTGACCTGCAAACACAGATTGTTTTCGACATTCGCCATAAATTAATATCAAGTCAGTTTTTTCGTTATTGGTGTAGTTCATATTAAGAAATATCAATATAATGGACACAAATCTTTCGCTAAAGATGATCGTTTACAAACGTCACCTTTCTTTTGTTTTATAATATTTCATGTTCAAAAATCCATTTTTACAGGTAGTTTATGCACCTCAAATTTCAAATGGATAAGTCAAAAAATAAAGGAAATATAGGGGTGAGCTACTAGCCTGTGTCACCCGGTATATCAAAATCTGGCCTTCATATAACACATCTTGTTAACAAATATGCATAGTGATAACGCTTTAAAAATTAGAAACTACACATTTTATGATTATTTAAAATTTATGTTTCACTCTGATACACTTTGTATTTATAAAAGTAGAATTCAAAAGCAAAGCAGCTTTTGTTATCGCTAGAGAAATTTATTGTGTATCTATTTGTCGAGTAACTTACCAACTTTTTGTATATTTTTTTTGTTTATTTATTAATATTTTAGAAAATTTGCCGAAAGTGAAAGTGGCTTCGAATATTGTCGCCTTATGATGAGGGTCATTTAGAATGTTAGTACGTACTATGTTGAGAAACTAGCCGAATCCTATCACCGACTGGCGTTATGATATGATTTATGAGGAGCTTAATGACCATAATGCGAGCTTGAACTCGCTGCCCAAAACTCTGGGTTCACTTAGATAGGTCAGATAGGTTAGGTTTCATAGAAACCGACCTTATTATATGTTATAATGTGTAGAAGTGGACTCTCTCGGGCTTAATAGAACGCTTAGCTCTTCTATTTATAGTCAATTTATCATTTAAACTGATTATTTGCTAATTGCTGTCTCTATAGGTAATACATAATTATGTAATTATCAACATAACAGTGCATTTGACTTCGTCAAATGTGATTAAAATCTATTAAATCTATTGGGATGCGTATATTATCATGAGGCTGTTATTTTTCAGTTCATCAATAGAATGTCCTCAAGTACAGTTACACCAGTCCAATAGGGAAAACTAAAGTGAAATAATTGGTAAAGTTTTCAAACTTGGCAGAGATGTTCACTGTTCACTAAGGTGTGCTATTAATCACACTAAAAGTACTGAACTCAATTTGTTGTGCTAGAGTCGCCATTTTGGAAAAATGGTGCTCCGATTCAGTTTTTTGTTTGTATCTCGCTAACTATTAGCGATATCAAAATTATGATTCACGTGAAAAATAAAGCTTATAAAATTCTGTACAAAAAATATTGTATGCATTTTTTCCGTACCTATTATTTATATCTCCTGAAATGCGAAAATTGCACTTGATCGACACATTTATAAAAATATAAATATCACTCCTATGGAAAAAAAATCATACCATTCTGTTAGTCACAAAATTCTGAACAACTCTCAGAATATCTGTTGTCTATCCATCTGTCTGTCAGTCAGCCTCTCCGTCCGTCATGTCTTTGTAAGCACGATAACTTAAGAGAAACAAGTCTAATTTGGTTGAAATTTGAAAAGTAAGTTAGTGTTAGCTACAGGAAGAACCATAGCGTTTTTGAAACAAATCGATCAGTAAATATGCGTCTGAAAAGTGTTGTAACACCTTTACTGATATTCTATAAACACAAAGATACTGCATAGTATACTAACCAGCGTTTCGATAATCCAGAAGGTATCATCGGGAGATGAGAAAATCGAGGGAAAAAAACCAATTCCACAAAGAAATCGCAGCGATATATAACTCTACCAGAATCAGAAACGGAGGAATCAAAAGACTCAGAAGAAGAAGAAAATTTGTAGAAGCAGAAATACAAAAAGAGGAGCATCAACAGTCTAGTGTGATCCAAAAATAACTTAATTTTTTTAGAAGGTTTCGATCCCCCCAATTTGTTTCCATCCGAAAAAAGTAAGTACGTATTTTTTGTTTTTCAAAATTTTGAAATAGTGTCTATGGAGACATGAAGTTTCCCATTTAAATTGCATGGGGAAAAATCATTTTTTGAGATTTCTTGAATAATTGTTCAGGGTTAGGGAAAATCTTGCATTAAATTTGTAGGACTTGGAGATGACTATAAAACGAAGAATTTGATGTATGTACACATTTGTCACCCCTAACACACCTCTACGGTGCCCCGAAATCTACCTGAAGAATTTACAGAGTGTTCTATTTCAAATTCAGGTATTGGTGTCACGAAAAAATTTTCAAATATGTCAAAATGTGACAATCCACGTCTACATTAACTATGCAGAGTTTCATTTCGATATCTTGAAAACCAAGGGGCAAAAGAGTGGTGCTAATGATATCGTTGTCACCCGATATACCATTTTTGTAGAGAATTTTATAAGCTTTATTTTTTACGTCAACATAATTCCGATATGTAAATATTATACGTTGGTCGTATATTAATAACAGTAGTAATAAAATTACAGCACCTAAAATAGAAGAAATTCCATCACTTACGTTGCTAGTAGGTATACAGTTAATGTAATAATTATTAATTATTTCTACATCATTAAGTTCAGGAGGGATATTATTGTTTTTTACAGATTTTATATTTAAATGTTTCAATTCTTTCCAAATTTGCCTACTATCGCTTGTACTAAATTTATGTTGATAATAAGCCTTTTTTTCATTATGTGTGACTAAACTAAGATAATTCCTTAGAGTTTTATAATAATTCCAATCCTTGTCTGCTTTTGTTCTTTTATATTTAGTTTTCGCTTTATCTCTCAAAGTCATTATGTACCTTATATTTTCAGTAAGCCAAGGTGCTGGAGGTTTCGAAATTCTAGCTGTTTTAAATGGACAATGCTGATTAAGTAGGTTTAATATAGTATCGTTTAATATGGCTAACTTACCATCAATACTCTGCATATAAAAAATACGATCTAGAGGAGACGCCCGTAGATCCGAAAGGAATTTTTCCTTATCGAATCTACTGTAATCTCTATATGTGTGTTGTAAAATTTGCTTAGCTTTATTTACCTTTAGTGATATCGAGCATTCTATTAAGTCATGATCTGAAAAACCTACATCCAGCACCCCCATATCTGAGACTAGCCCCTTATTCAAAACAATAATGTGATCTATGAGGGTGCTAGATGTAAAAGTAATTCTGGTTGGTTGATCAATAATCTGAGTCAAGCTTAGTGTACCTAAGAAGTTGTTATATATAATTTTATATAATCATTTTAATGGTTTTTTTTTTTGTTTAGAAAACTGTACTATGACAATTTTGTTTGAAATTAAACCCAAGGTGCCAGGTAGTTGTCAAGTAATTTGCAGTTTTTTTAAAATAATTATTTTGAAAAATTTTTGAATTTCAATTTTTCAATTTTTTAATTTTGATTAAATTCTGGACTTAAGGTTTTTGGACAATTCTGAACAAGTTTCATTAACAAAATTTTCCGATAAAAAATGGCTAATACGATTTTTTAATTTTTTCCACATATTTTGGTATCGCAGGTGGCTTTGCATTCGCAGTCGGCGAATGTTCTTCTGGTCATAATTAGATCCTAATATGTTCTATATTTGAGTAAAGTTTGATTGAAATCACACAATAAATAAAAATTTCAGAGAGGTGCCCCGCTTTTAAATGGGTCACTCTGTATATATAAGAAACTTAGTCGGACCACCATATTTCCAAGATGGCGGCTCGAACGTAACAGCTTGAGTTCAAAACTATTCAGAACGAATAGAAGACACGAATGAACATATTTGCTGAGTCTTAAAACTTTATCAGTTATTTTCGTCAAACATCGAAATTTATATATATTTAACAGGGCAACAGGGGCAAGTTCGGCTTTATAACTGACTTTAATCTACTGCAAATACAACAAATTGTGCACAATAATAAATTGAAAAGAATGTGTAAGTAGTTTTCTAAGCCTACGAATTGTGAAAGCGGTCAAATACCTCATATAATGAAAAATGTGAAGCGCAAATTTTGATTTAAAAATATAATAGGACTTTGCACTTCTAAACCAGATAAAGGGCTATATTATGAGAGGCTTGTGGGAATCAGAGCGATGATAATGGTGTTCCATTTTATAATAAATATGTAGACATGATTGAAAATTTTCAAAGGACGATTCTTGAGATGCATCCTAGAGTGCTAGGGAAGTAAGGACCTGCATAATAAATAAATTTCCGATAGTGGGTTGGCAAAAAATCGGTGAGTTAATGCATTTTTATATTGAGTTGTTAAATTTTAATACAGAATGTGAGTATGAGTTGAATTTTAAATTTTTCCAATCAGGTATTATCATATCATATTGATATTGCAGTTTTCTTTCTATAGACACAACAACAAACGAGTAGAAGTTGCAGTCGAGTGAGGCTGATTGCAAATACTCATTTGCAATGTGCAACAAAATTTTTTTCGAACACGATTAACGTTTACGTTGTGCAACTGAGATTAAGTATACAGACGATGTCTTTTTTATTTCATTATACAATAAATATTCGCAGTCGGCAATACACCCGTGCAACTTTCATTTGTTTTGTAATAATTTTATTAGGCTGAAAATAAAAATAGCCACATATCGATCTATGATTCATAGAGCCTTCGTTATGCGTAAAAGAAATATAATAGATTCCTGGTATCAGCGAGTCCAAATACATAAGGATACACTGGTCTTGTCTGCAGGCCAGACCACTTTTTTTTTGTGAGGCTGTATCATTAAACAAAAAAAGTAAAATACTTGTAAAAAAAATTTCTGCGATGAATGATTTTAAATATCATGGAAATTTGTTCTATATACATCCAAGAATGCGTAAGAAGAAAAAATTCCGAGTGGCATCAACTTTGATTTAAATTTGGTTGTAGCACACCGTGTATCGTGTCATAAAGAAAATATTGTATAATTTGGCGAAGGTGAAAATGTTACGTATACTATGTCATCCGTGAAGATTATTGTTAAAACATTCAAGATATGTCTGTACTTTCTGTCGATTTGTTTATATTTTTTTCTGCATATCAACCCTTCTTTAAGTACTTCTAATAGTCTTATGTGAACAACTACTGTACAACTATCTCTTTTGCTCATTATGTTAAGTTCAATTTATTTATATTGGTAGAGCGTGTTCTGTGCGCTAGAGATTATTTATTTGAAATATTCCTGCTGGATAAACTCGAAAACCTTTAATATTTTGCATACAATCAACAAGGTATCGGAGAGGATCAAAGGATAACAATATTTACCACGTTTTGTTCTAAAATGACATTATACATCGATCCGTGTACATTAAGTTGCTGCTTCAAGTCTCAGGTGTTCTCTATATCCTTAGATCACATAATTTATTGTGTCCCAAATAGGTAGATTAATTATAAATTGGCTTGGCATGTTAGTAGTGCTTCTCAGGAACATGTTTATTTAGACTTTAATTAATTTGTAAATTACGCACTCTCCCATTAGATGTATTACGGGTAATGTAATTATTTACTTTACTTAATGTCGCAAACATTAATAATTATTTAATTATTTTTAGTTATTTACCATAAATCTTCGAAAGCAAATTTAACCCCTTTTAGTTAGAGCTAACAAATGCTAATACGGCCATTAATAAATAATTTATTTAACAAACAACAATTAAACAAGCCATCAATTCAATTTAAACTAATGTGATACATTACAAGAAATATATGTCAGAATTTACTGGGAAATGGTATTCTCACATAGTTGAGAATAGGAATAGGAATGGTAGTAGGTGTAGCTGATTGGCATTGATCCCCGCAACCCCCTGTGGATCAATTGTGGCTCTTCTCTTTTAGTTTTACTTCCACATCCAGTGGAAGTATAATAAATTATTAAGTTTAATTTTTAAGTTATTAAATTTTTATTCAAATAGGCTTAGAATGTCATGAAACGTCGAGATTTTAAGTTTGAGCAAAAAAAAATTCTGTCTGTCTGTCTGTAACTTTTTTTGTGCGCACGATTACTCTGGAACCGTTTAAAATATTGACTTGAAATTTGGCACAAGTATGTATTTTAACGAGATCAGGAAGGGTTGGGGGTAAATGGGGGTAAATAGGTAAATAGAGCAAGTAAGAGTCCATACAATTGGTATTTAGTATATATGTTAGATCACGGTTCACATGAATGACTTTTTAAAAACTTTTATTTAGTTACATGGAGCCAACGTTGGCTCTTGGAGAAGGAATATAATAATAAATTAGAAGTGTTGCATTCTAACTGAGTTTAATAACTGATTCAACAAAGCGTGTTTAGTCATATTTATAACATACAGAACCTGAGTAAGCAAAATATATAACAAAGGAATTGCAGTTCTGCAGTCTGCACAAGTTATGAGAAACAAAGGTGTAATATGATATCTTGAAGATAAGCAATTAATAAGAGAAGCTGTTATCGTGAAATACGATATACCTGTGAAGGTTTATTATGGCTAAGTCGCAATAAGATAGCGTGTAATATTATATAACAACTTCCCCCTTAATAAAAAAGTTGATGTTATGCAGCAACTTTTGAAAATTGTTAAAACGTTAAATGAATATAATGCAAAAATAAGTTGAAACAATGTTGAATGAATACAAAGCAAAATAATAAAATAATGTAAAAGTTAAAATTGGTAAGCGATAATAAAACATTACATAACGTAATAAGGATAAAATACAATAGTCTAAATTAATAGACAAGGGTAAAACTCCACATGAAAGTCTATGTTAACTCGATGTCCTCTTCTTCTTGAGGTCTAATACCGGGTCGCTTTCTTGGAGGGATCAGTCTAGGAAATTTGGTAAATACTCTGCTTCGCTCTGAAGGAGGTGAAGGAGGGTTATCCGTTGAGGGTTGGATTCGCAATGCTCCACATCTTCTTCTTCTGCATTTACAAGTTATGTAAAGTAGAACTAATAGGATGATGAGAGTGATTATGAAATATGTGAACCAAGATATGTGTTTGGTCACAAAAGGTTCATTTATGAGGTCATCCAAGTCTTTGGAATATTGGTCCAATTTGTTTTTAGCAATATCTAGGTCTTCTACGTCGAGATTGTTTAATTTGAGAGGTTTTAATTTTGGAATTTCGATTTTGTCGGGCATGTGATTACAGCATTCAAAAGGAATTTGGATAGGATGTGAATTGTCCTTAATTTCGGAAAAGTCTTTGGCACTGGCTTGTATTCTAGTAATGCCTGCATAGGCGTAACATCCTGGTTGTAGTTTGATGATGGAATTTTTGTTGATTAACTCTGTTGTGGATTCTCTCTTTGGACAGTTGATGGTAATGTGAAGTGGTTCGGAATTAATTACTAGCCATGTGTTGTCTTCAAGTTCTTGGACGTTGTATCCCTGACTAATAATGAAGGAAGTTTGACAGTTCTCTGGAAGTTTTGGCAATGGTTTTAGTATTCTGGCTTCACATATGGCATTTTGGTCGATAGGATAGGCAAACAGGTTCGAACATAGTTTGGTTCCAAAATAAAGTGGTTTGCATTCTTTCAAATTTTGTATAGGTATGTACATCAAAGAATCATCATCTCTCGCGATATATTTTTGTGAAATAGATAAAATGTGATGTAGACCAGTTCTGTTATCAAGTATCGGGATAGGATATAGGCGATAGGTGTTATAATTTTGGGGTTCAACAAGTGGTATTGTTAAAACAAATACTAAGTTAGAATCCATTTGAAACGCTTGTAATTCAATAATATCCAAATACTTAGCAACTGCCGATAATTTAATGGGGAGAGGCAAATTGTTCCTTCGTAAACTCTGTGAAATTTCTTGTAATGCTGTTACCAAATGATTAGGGGTTATGATTGACGTGTGAATGATTCCTAGTCTGGCAAATGTTATTGAATTTAGAATGTCGTTTAAATTATCTTCGATATACAAATAGCTTGCCATTAATTGTTCGGAAATGTATAAAAATTTTAGTTTTATGTGAGCAGCCTCGATAGCTTGAGTCATTGTTTGAATTGTGTGTTCTATTTCTTCGAGATCTTTGTTAAAGGTTTCCTCGTCAATTTGTAATTTTTGTATAGTCGAGTTGAAGTTTTTAATAACAGAAGTTGTAACTGAAATTTGATTTTTGATTAAGTTTTCCAATTGATGTTCGTCATTATTTAGTTTATTTATACAATTAGTATAGTACTGGCCATCTTCAGCATCTAGGTTACCAGTTATGGATTTGAATATTGTACCGATACCGTTAAGTATTCCTCGTTTATATCTTTTTGTATCTGAAAAGATTTCGTCAAATTTCATTTTTATAGAGTTGGATATTTGTGTTAAAAGGTTAAAGTCTGTTTTAATTTCACTCGTAAAAATAATTGACTTATGATCACCATTATGGAGAGTGTACAGGATTCTGTCTAAGATATTTTGATTTTTGTCAAAAGCTAGTTTGAGGGATGAAATGTTTTTATGCACTAGTAGAGTCCATTTGTCGTTTGTCACCACGATGTCCGTGTCTTGGTGGTAGTATACACCAACGGTGTTATTGATTGGGATAATTTTGTATTGACAGAGTGCTGATCCGAACAGCAGGAGAAACCTGAAAATAAATTTAATTTTCAGTATATGGTTTCATTCTATCAAAATTTACTTTGGTTTCTTGTTTCGTTTCGAGGTTTAATAAGGTAGCAGAATTTTGAAAAATTCCTTTTATTTTAAAAGGACCGTTAAATTTGTTTTGCAATTTGTTTTTGATTTGTGATTCTTTTACGTAAACTAAGTCACCTATTTTGTATTCGGGTCGTTTTTGGGGAACATTTCTATCAAAGCGAACTTTCGCTTTCTCCTTTTGAGCTTGCGTTCGACTACGGGCTATTTTATAGTAGTGAGATATTCTGTTGTTTAAATCCCTAACGTATTTGGTTATTAACTCTTTTTGGTTATACAAAGTTTCAGGTGGTCTGTTGGACGTATGTCCAAATACAAGTTCGTATGGGGTGAAACCGTGTGTTTTATTTACTGAATTGTTATAGCATATTACTGCATATGGTAAAATTGTGAAAGGATGTTCGTTCGGATTTTCAGTTTTATGAATTCTTATCATTTCAGCTAGAGTAGCATGAAATCTTTCTATGGATCCGTTCGATTGGGGATGTCCTACGCTTGAATACGTCAGTTTTATGTCGTAGAGGGTGCAGAGATCTTTGAGCAAACGGTTGTCAAATTCGCCACCGTAATCGCAATGGATTCTTAGCGGGGTGCCGTAATGTTGAAAGTATAACAACAAGGTATTTACGACGGATTTTGCGGATTTGTCCGGGACTGCATAGGCTTGTGTAAATTTAGTTAACTCGTCGCGAATAGTTAAAGCGTAATTTCGAGTTGGGAATTCAAATAAATCGATATTAATTCTTTCGAATGGTGTTCTTGGGGTTTCTGTGACTACTAGAGGGTTGTTAAGGTTTTTCCGGCATACTTTAGTCTTTTGGCAAGTTTCGCAATTTTTTATGAAATTTTCAACGTCTTTAGTTAGACCTTGCCAAGTGTATTTTTCTCTAATTCTTCGAATCGTTTCATTTATTCCACGGTGTAGATTATTTTTACCAAAATGATTTTGCTCCAATATAATTGGAATTTCATCTTCGTCGGCAGTTCTGACGATATCTTGACAAATTACTACTTTTAAGTCTTTTTCCGCAAAAATGAATGATAGGATTTCAAGAATGGGGAGGTCTAAGTTATTTTCGACAAAGTATGTCTTAGAGAGATCTAGAACATCTTGGTTTTTAAATAATACCAAAAATAAATGTTCAATTACGGATTCGATATCAAACGGTAGGGGAATGATAAAATATCTCCTATGTCTGACTGTTTTGCTCGATACAATATTGATTTTATCGTTATGAAATTCGGGGTTTTCTTCGAATATGTCCTCAATAATTTTGTGATGTAGGTCTTGTAAGTTATTTTGTTGGAAGAAGGTTATAATATCTTTATGTTCTCGATACAAAAGTTGTTTGTTCGAGGCTTTGATTTTCGAATAGTCAATTAAAGATGTTGTTTTATATAGGTTGGTGAAAGTTTCAAATTCTCGGGAAATTTGTTCGTTAGTGATTTCGTTGTTATCGTCTGGGTTTTCGTCGTCGTCTGACTCTTCGTCACTCGCGGCTAGAACTTTTGAATAGAATTTGGAACATTCGGAAAAATGATTAATTTTGATTCTGGAAAGTGCGTCCGCGTTCTTATTGATTTTACCGGGTTTATAAATTATTTCATAGTCGTACTCTTCTAATTTGAGTCGCCAACGGGCAAGTCTACTTCCTGGATCTTTTATAGAGAATAGCCAGGTGAGTGGTCTATGGTCGGTGACAAGCTTGAACTTTCTACCATACAGATATGGTCTAAAGTGCTTTACACTCCATACTATCGATAAAAGCTCGCGTTCAATTGTTGAATATTTAGTTTCTGCACTGCACAGGGTTCTAGAAGCATAGGCAATGGGTAAATCTTTGCCAATAGGCCCCTGGCTCAGCACTGAGCCGACGGCAAATGCGCTCGCATCAGTGGTTAGAACGAAAGGTTCATCAAAGTTGGGGTAGATTAATATCGGAGTGGTCGTTAATGTTTGTTTTAAATTTTGAAAAGAATTTATACAATCATTGTCGAAGAGAAATGGTATGTCTTTTTGTAGTAGTTTTGTTAAGGGCTTGGTAATCTTGGAGAAATTAGGGATAAAGCGCCTATAATATCCGGCTAAGCCTAAAAATGATTTAATTTCTTTTTGATTTTTTGGTTGAGGGAAATTTAGAATAGCGTCAACTTTCGAAGGATTCGGTTTTACGCCGTCTTTTGTAATGAGATGTCCTAAATAAGCGACTTCCTTGCGGAGAAACTCGCATTTGTCGGGTTGAATTTTTAGATTGGCTTTCTGTAATCGTTTGAAAACTTCTGTTAATCGAGAAATATGCTCGTGAATAGTAGGGGAGTAAACAATAATATCGTCCATATAGACGAGACATCGTTTATTTTGGATACCTAATAAAATGTTATCCATCACTCTTTGAAATGTTGATGGAGCATTCTTAAGTCCAAAAGGCATTCTTACGAATTCAAAATGACCATTTTCAACTGTGAAAGCAGTTTTTTGAATATCTTTTGCATCAATCTCTATTTGGTGAAATCCGGAGGCTAAGTCCAAAGTTGTAAAATATTGACATTTGCCTAATTGATCGAGGAGGTCGGAGATATTGGGTAGCGGGTATTTATCGTCAATAGTCAGTTCGTTGAGTTTTCTGTAGTCCACTACAACTCGCCATTTTTGTTTATCGGAGGCGTCGAGTTTTTTTGGTACAACCCAAACTGTAGAGGACCAGGGAGAAATCGAAGGTCTAATGATGCCTTGATCGAGCATATTAGAGACTTGTGTTTTGACTTCCTCTTTATGGATATGAGGGTAGCGATATGACTTTGTGAAAACCGGTTTTGAATTGTTCGTATCAATGGAATGCTTAATTTCATTAGTAAAAGTTAAATTGTCTCCTTCCAAATAGAATATATCTTGAAAGTCTAAACAAAGCTGCGTTACTATTTCGGCCTCTTCTGCGTTTAGATGATCCAAGCGCAATTCGTTCCTAATTTCGAAGGATCTGTCCGTCTGTAGGTGTGAGTCAGAATTTTGAGTGTTTAAATTGAAAATTGATTTGAATTTTTATACTGGCTCTAGTTTTATGTTAGAAAAATTTACCGTTTTTGGTATTGCATTCGCGTTTATAATTGAGGTTAAAAATTCTCCATTGTTATCGATTTTGACAATAGCATTTGGTAAGCGTACTTTCTCGTTTTCCTGGGCTAACAGTATAGCCTCGGTATTTCGCAGGTTACATTTTAGTTTACAAATTTTTTCCATGCGAGGTTCAATAGAAATTAAATTTTTGATGTTGCTTAAATTTGAATTTTTTGTATCAGGATTAATAGTCGGTTGTAAAGGTAAATTTACTGCAGTTTCTTCCGTAACTTTAAATAGTGGTACGGTTTTGAAATTTGTGACTAGTTGTTTATTTTTAAAGTCTACTTTGCATTCGTAATGTTCTAGGAAGTCTGCGCCTAATAATCCATCAAAATCTATATCTAGATTATAGATATAAACTTTGTGTGACTCATCTGAAAAGGGGATGAGAACAGATTGGAAATAATTGTTTATGGAACTTTAATAATATAATATTTGAAATCCTCTACCCCAAAAACCCATAAAACGATACCCCACATCGGTAGCGGGGTGGGGGTGGTGATAGGGGGTGGTAGTGGGGGTGGATGAAGTAAAAAAACAGTATGAAGTTTCTGGTTCTTGTACACACCCTAAATCACAATTTTTTTTCATCCCCTTTAATAATGGGGTGGGGGTGGTAATGGGGGTGGCAAATGCCAAAATTTTTTTTTGACCTCCGCTTCTCGTATATACTAAATACCAATTTTATGGACTCTTACCTGCTTGATTTACCTATTTTCCCCAAATTTACCCCAGTTTGCCCCCCAACCCTTCGACGGAACAAGATAAAAATATAATCTAGTTCTAGATCTCGTTAAAGTACAAAAGTGTAACAAATTTCAAGTCAATATCTCAAACGGTTCCGGAGTAAACGTGCGCACAAAAAAAAGTTACAGACAGACCGACAGACAGATCGACAGACATACACACACAGAAATTTTTTTTTTCGCTCAAAATTAAAATCTCGACGTTTCGTGACATTCTAAGCCTATTTGAACAATAAAAATTTAAAAAAAATGTTTTGTCGTTACTATACTTCCACTGGACGTGAAAGTAAAATTGAACAAATCAATTTTTATCGAAAACTTTTTTTTCAAACGGAAAGTGGTGGCTCCTACTGTTCAATAAATTGTAGATTTTTTTCTGAATTCATTGATATCCATTTCAAATCTATGCTATTTGTTTTTCTATTTGATTAAATTGATTTAAAAATAAAAAATCATATTTATTGCTCCTTATAGTTTGCACAGTACTTATACCTATTAAGAAACAAAAGAGAGAACCAAAAGGCTATTATTCACAAAAAGGTAGTTATTCACATTTCATTATTATACATATGATTTTTGCAAAGGCAACTACGTTAAAGTTCGAGAAAAATTATATTGAAAGTGATTTTTTATTTTTAAATAAATTCAATAAAATAGAAAAACAAATAGCATAGATTTGAAATAGATATTAATGAATTCAGAAAAAAATCTATAATTTATTAAATAGTAGGAGCCACCACCTTCCCATTTGAAAAAAAAAGTTTTCGATAAAAAAGTTTGGAGGCTTCGCAAATAGTTATTAATGAAATTAAACGAAAAATTATATTTTTCCCTTGGACTTTATCTGCCGTAGAACAAATTTTAGCATTCCAAAGCACTCTAGAGCAATGTCTTAAAATGACTTAAAAAACTGAACATCAACTCAAGAATTTGTGAAAATCTCATGGTATGCTCAGAATGTTGTCTTGAACCAAAATATGTGAAAATATACAGGGTGTTCCATTTAAAAATCGAAAGCTGCGGTCATTTCCGGGTAAACCGGAAATGGTCTCATACCGTTTTTATATCCAAAAATACATTTTTATAGGTAGTTTATGTATCCCAAATTTCAAATGGATAAGTTATAAAATAAAGGAAATATAGGGGGGAGCCACTAGCCTGTGACACCCGGTATATATATTTTACTAAACCTAAAAGCTGATAAAAAAATTCTGAAAAAAATTCTTGAGCTTTACTGGACTTGAACAAAATTACTTCGATCCTTGCAATTTTTTGCTAAAGTTAAGAGTAAAAAATTTTTGAATGTCTAAAATGACGCAAATAACATAACTTTGACAAGCTGTATCTCAAAAACTGTCCATAGGATCGGCTCGATGTGATAAGAACTTTTGATCAGCATGACTTGAACTACAAAATAGCAGAAAATAGCAAAGTTTCAGCCAATTCCACCGTAACACCAATTTCATCGGTTTTGTCCCGGGAGCCTTTCACTGATTACCAGGAGACAACCTGTAAGATTCCCCAATACTGATATTATTGTCTGAAGATCATAAGTATTCACGATGTTATATCTGAGGGATGAGTTTTTCTGACTAATATACTACTTTTCTCATCTTAAGGGTGATGTAAAGTAATAATTGAGGTACGTGTCAAATTGTTGAATATGCAAATGGTTGTTTCCCGCACTCTAATTATAACCATGGGACGATTATGGAATCTTAATATAAACGAAGAATAAGACGGAAGAGATTTACGAGATAATATACTTTCAAGTATAAGTTTTCGATGGGCAGAAAGTATCTTATTATATCTAATTTCTAAATCGTTAATAACTTAGTGGATAGAGGACTGAAAATTACTTAAAATGAAGCGAAGAGTTAAAAAGTTTCGTGATTTAATTTCAGAATATATAGTAGGGGAAAGAATAAGAATTTGCATGTACTGAGAATTTAAACAAGTTTAAATAAAAAGCTTATTTCCTTTAAAAGTTTCCATGTTTAATATTAAAGGTGTCCTAGTAAATTTCAACATTTAAATATGGAATATCCACTAGAGTCAAAAGTAAAAATTCTCAATTTGGTCGATTACGACAGAAAAAAAATTGTGGACTATTTTCTTCCTTTCTGTTCTGCAAATACCAAAAATTTTAAAATTATACAGGATGTTCCGTTTTCGTTGACCGGACATCAACTCCGTGACTTTAAATAAAACGTCCTAATCCTATAATCTTTTTGAATCACCCTACAACTCTCTTTCAAGGGACTTGAACAATATAAAATTAAATTGTTTTATTTAAGCTTAATTTTATGTTACATAAAATAACTTTGATGAAATACTTGCTGCCTAAGCTTATTATAGCATTATATTATTATATGACAAAATAATAGCAAACTATAATATTTAAGATTTACTTTAGTCAGCATATTTAAGACTATATCTTAATTAAACTTTGACAAAAAAATATGTTGATTAATTTTTAAACTGAAACTGAAATAAATAATTGTGGTGTTACTTAATTGTCTATTAAAAAGCTAATAAAACATATTGACATATATATAGACAGCCAGGCAGGCAAATTAAGTTACATTTATAATATTTAACCAATATAAGAAATTAAACCGTATTCATAAATTCTATAATCAAATTAATAGTTCACATGCTTGTTCCGCTTCATTTAAGCTCCCAGCTTACTATTGCAGTTTGAAAACTAAAATAGTATTGCAAAGATCTTATAAACTCAAAGCGTTTGGCAATAGGAAACGTCTGGTGCGGCAGTTTGTATTGAATAAAATATTCTTATATCGTTGCAAGTTGTTTGCATCGGATTTTGAGTACTTTCCATTGCAGGCATAGTTTGTTGACAATTTGATGAGTTATTTGCCGAAGTAAGCAGTTTCTTGATTGAATGCATTGCATACCAATATGTTTTTATTAGGTATGTTTATCTTAGAACGCAGTACAATGTTTGTTACTATTATACTTATTTTATTTAATTAAATACATATATTATAACCGAAAAAATATTTGTAATACTCATCGTAGAAAAAATGATTATTACAGAAATTATCGGTTTATAGTTCATATTGACAGACAAACGTTGGGCAGATAGACACGAGCTTTGGTTATATCGATGTGAGGACGTGGTCTTGTGAGGCCAACTAGGATAATGGACTCAAATACTTTTTTTGGGCAAATAACAGTGTCTCTTTCAGTGGCTTAATCCCACATAATACACTAAAACTTATATGCGAGTAGATAGATAGACAGATAGATAGAGAGACGTTTATTTGACTACTTTATATATAAAAATACATTTGTTATTATCTATAGATAATGTATATATAATTTAGAATGAAATGTAAAATATAATTAATAGATTGATCGACTTACCTGTAAGGATGAGTTGTCAGTTTCAATACCAAGTGCTCTCTTCACATCCCTAAAAAGTTCCCGACAACAGGGAAGATCTTCATTATAATAAGTCTCAGACCACGAGAAAGTAATAGTCAAGGTGGAATTTTAAAGTGGATTAGTATTACTATTCCATTTAATAATACACCATGTATCGACTTTCAGTTTCGTCAATGATATTTTGTAAACTGTTAATATTCTTGGCACTATCTGTAAGAGTTACATCATCAGTAAACATAAAAATATTGCCAGGGAATAGGCAATAAAATAAATCATTTACATGGATTACAAACAGTAGAGGTCCCAGCACGGATCCCTGAGGCACTCCATGTTTTTTCTGATCTAAAATAAGATGTCATATTGTCATGTGAGACGCATTGTTGCCTTTTCCAAATATAACTTTAGCGGAGACAACGGTATACCCTTGACTCAATAAAATCTAAGTTGTTTGACGATGAGAGTATGAGAGATACAGTCGGAGGCCTTGCTGAGATCACACAATAATTGCAGTAGTTTATTGAGGGGCACGCAATAAGGAATATTTTACAAAAATTTCGACAAACAATGCACCTATTATAAAATTTCACGTCGATTGGACGAATTTAAAATAAATTTTTATCGATCACACCAAGCAGAAAATTCATTCAATACATTAATTCTTTTATACATAATATAGATATCGGGTCTACCACAGTGATGGTGCCATCATCGGCAATATAGACACTAACCCACTATTATATGGTTTTCTCAGATCGTTAGCGTACAATATAAAAAGTAACGGCCCTAGTACTGACCCATGAGACACCCCTTGGGATACAAAAATTGGCCATATTTAAAATATTTAACTAGGTTACTTTACTGTGTCATTTAAATAGAAGTAATTAGAAAGAGTTTATTTTCTTAAATTTCTTAATAAAAGGTATGTAGATGGAAAAAATTGTTTTCCTCCAATCCTAATAGAAAAAATAACTTTTAAAATACGGGTATTATATCATCACTTTCACTTGTCTGTCTAAAAAGCGATAAAATACCTTCAGTTTGAGAGAACTTGCCCCTGAAGAGGAACAACAGAGGCACGTTACGATCATCATGTTATAGTGATGATAAGTCTACTATAAGTTGTTTATCGAAGATCAGAATACACGACAGATTGAAGTTAATAGGTAACTTATCTTTACCCCCGAGTTATCTTTTGACTTTGAACCCTTGTGCTTTTCTAAAATAGGATTGCGATCTGTGCATTATTTATGCTACCAGCCATTGAAAAATGCTAAAAGTCACATCATTGAATCTAACCTGTTAACAAAAAAGTTATAACACTATAACAACCGTGTACCGTTATGGTCATTGGTCACGTCAAGATATTATTTAATGTTAATTAAATGTAGACATTTACATTATTGAACATTATCAGACACCGTCACTATTGAATCTAGGAGAAAAAATTGGGAAATAGAAAGCCCGGAAGGAAGGCCAACGAAAAAAGGCTGTGGATAGAAAAACAGTAAGTTTCATTATAGACTCAACATACATTTTTAGTGAATTGAGTACAACCTAAAGGCAATATACACTGCCAAATCTTATAATAATGTCATAATGCGATTAATAATAAATGAAAAGTAGTAACTTCTAAATTATTTTTAAACAGGCCCAAAACACATAATTTGTTTTTCACTAAAAATAACAGTATAAAACCACTAAGCTAATCTAATTCCTATTGCATTTTTAAACGCGACTTATAGACTTATAAATCTCTAGTGGTGGAAGAATTTTCCAAAACAGAGACAGGCCAAAAAGTTCATTAAAGAATGATCGGTCAAATTCACCTACTACGCCAAAATAGAAAGGCCATTAGGATAATGGTACGTCTTCTAACTGGACATTGTAGGCTAAATAGACATATGAGTCTAATGGGCTTGGCAGAGGATGCAACATGCAGATTCTGTCAAGAGGAAGAGGAAACCTCAGTATATGTGCTGTGCCATTGCGAAGGCCTAGCCAGACTGAGGTTCCAACTACTTGGCGAAGAAAAACCAAGGGCAGATAGTTATACCAAGGAGCCCTTTTCAAGGCTATGAAGTCTGATACAAAAGACAAAGCTGGATAAGGAGTTCTAAGTAAAATTAGACAAGGAGTGCCACAATAGATCCACAGGGGTCGCAGTGGCCAAGGCCAATCAACCAGCTCCTTTTTAAAATCTAATCTAATCTAATAGTCACATCGATATATTGAATTGTAAAAGTAACAGTATTGTACCACTTTGTACCGCGTTTTTTTCCGAACTTTATTCTCCTTCGATTTTTTTCCACTACGCAAATATACTACAAGGCAAATTTTCTTCGTATAGAATAAAATAATGTTCTTAAAAATATCATTAATCCTACCATAGTAGTCTAATTTATAATATTTACATGTTCCATCCTCTGTAAGAAGATCATTTATCATATTTAATTGACGTGTACAAAAACGTAGAATAATCTCATTCGGAAACAGTTGTGTTTATAAGAAAACTGCAATACAGACAAACCAAAGAAATGATGGGAATTGTCTGAATTGGATTTTCGACGACGATTTTTATTGAATCTCGGATTTCATTGTTATATCCTAAATATTCTCATTTAAGTGCTTTGTGGCGGAAGTAGCTAATTTATTATTTAATTAAGATTTTACGCCCCCATCAAATAAAAATAAGTTATTTTATTGTCCTGATTTGAGGGGTAGCAAATGGACGCGTTATTGAATATTCCTTATGTAACATCACAAAAATGGATTGCCTAAAACGAGTCGAGCAAGCAAAGTAGTACATTGTTATTAGTGATAATTATAATTTTTTATTGAGATACAGTAGTCAGTGCATTATTGTTCAAATCATTATATAATATTCAGCTGCAGCAGATGATTTTAAAAGATAATAACTTCAAAAAAATCTCGTTAAATACTTTTCGCCATAGATAAAACAGTACTCTGTTCTGTTCGTCTACTATATGACGTCTTCTTATTCACAACGTCTTGGCAGATGTTTTGTGATCCTTGAATTACTCCAGTTAGTCTCTTTTTATGTATGGCACGTCTGACAGCATCACACCATTTGTCTCCTTAGTGACATCAGCCCAACGTCCAAGGAGGTCGTCCCTTCATCTTTACCATCTGGTTTCCTCTATCGACCATTCTATATTTTCTCCTCTTCGGTTGATGTGACTAAAAAGTGATAGGACTCGGGAGAATACGAACCTGGAGAGTCACCAGACGTCTCCAGACCCACATCTAGATGGCATTAATACGTTGTCTGTTTCCCTCCCTAATGGTCCATGTCTCAGAACCAGTTTATTAATGCAGGGTCAAATTTGCGTGTTAATAACCACAAGATAATTTTAACCTCAGGTCAAAGTGAGTGTTAAATTCGCATCCGTTTATCTACTACATTTTATGGTGTGGGTTAGGAAATCCTTGAATAACCTAAAGTTGGTAATGCTTTCTACAGAGTTGCCAGCTCTAGATTGACTGTGACTGGTCGAGAAATGTATGATTTTTGTTTTGTTAGTTCTATAAGTTTTTGTTACTAAGTTGAAAACATTTTTTTATCTTTGTTGAAAAACCATTTGTCAATGACAACAACGAGCAACAATAATTATAATATAAATTAGAATATTTTTAGGTCCATAGTTATATTTTTCTCTTAAAAAAATGGGTGAAACCTCAACAAAGGTAGGCGGAGGCCAACATTTTTCTTTAGCAGAGCGGTTGCTAGTAACTAAAGTAACAAATAGACATAAACACGTTGAATAGAAAAAAAAAAACTGGTGCAGTATCTTGGAGGGACAAAGAAGCTTTTTTTTTTTTAACTATTTAACGTCGGCCTATTTCCGCTACCAGGGCCTATCACCGACGCCAGGAGACGAAGCTACCCCCAACCTGGAAATTTTGCCGAACCTCTTCCCTTAAGAAGAGTAGAGATCTTTTACTTGCCTAACATTTAATAGACAAGGGGCCGCCTGCTTTCCATCCCCTCCGAAGGATGGTATATCCACTACGTAATCCTCGTCTGAAATTACGTAACTTCCGAGTATACACTGATATACAAGCCTCTAGAAGGTGGGACGAGAACGCTGTATTTCCCAAGATGGGAGCCCATCCAAGTACTAACCGCGCTCGACGTTGCTTCAACGGAATATCGACTGATATTCACATTGAAGTCGCCTCTACGCTCGCCCCAAAGAAGCTTTTTGGCGTAAAATTAAGATTTACTGACATTTATGCAATCCCCAGCAGTTAATGAAATAGCCAGTTAACTCAATGTTAAAAGCAATTAATTAATTAATTGGTGAAACTGAATGATTTCTACAAGACAACAAAATCTCTTAATATTTGATTTTTAGATACATTAGAAAACTTACCTATTGGTTGGAAACTCGAGACAATGCCTCGATTTCTTCAAAAATAAATATTACTATAGGCTTAATAATTTAAGCAAAAAATAACTTTGATTTTTTCACAGAACTGTCAATAACAAACATAAAATGTATAGGTTAACCTTGGGCAAACAGACATAACCCACTTTGAAGCTCGAGCTAAGCTAACTTTGACTTTAACCCAAGGTCACCTGTAACCTGGACCAAAATTGACACTTTGTCCTTAGCCTTTGCCCGGGGCAAATTAACCTAACCCTGTATTGATAAACTGGCCCTGAGAGGCGTAAAAAAGATGGAGAAAATAAGGCGTTAACAAGTCTGATCTTTGTAATTTTGTAATATTTCTGTCACGTGATATTTTGCTTAAACTCCATGGTAGACCATCTTATAGTCACTTCACAATCGCCTACCCTTGCGTGTCTTGGTGGTTTTCATTCGCTCGGTCTACAAGCAAGTCGTCTCGTTTTGTTGTAGCTTCTATTTAAACTGTACTCAGAGCTTATTGTTCGAAGATTGTCCAACAGATGTATGAGCTCATCCTCGCTTTCTACAACTACCAATTTGATAGTTGAATAATGAAATCAAGGCAGTAAAAGTTTAACTAAAACCGTTCTTGAAGTTACACCATTTTCAATATTTCAGTTTAACCCTCAATGGACTACGCGATAATTTTAAGCACAAATATTGAATTATCAAGATTTGTCAGCTAGTTCGTAGAATTGTGTTTCTATGTCAGATACCTTTGATTATTATTAAAATACACTAATGTGTAATTGACTATGCTGACTTGTGGAAATATTTCATTATTGGTGGTCCGATATATTTTCTATTAAACGCAATGGCATAACTCGAACGCAATAATTATAATGAATACGTCTCCAACGAAATATAGCTAAAACCTGCTTTAAAAATTACATTACAAAATACAGCATTTGTCAGAAAAATTGGAAATTCATCTCGGAAGCGGACGGAAACGTCAAACAGAATTGAATGAAATTTGATGCATATGTTTCCGGCATCTCCGAAATAAATATCCGGTGGTTCACGTATTAAATACATAGGAGTTTTTAAAAAAATCAATTCTATTGGAAAAACCGTAAAATGGAGAAAACAATTTCTAACCTCACGCATGAATGAAGAAAGCGAGTGTATTCGTGAACATAAAAAACCCGACCAGATGATTTCAAAGATATTAAAAGGAAATACAAGTTCATTCAAACGATTATATTCAGACCTTTTTTTCAAAATAAGCGATAACGTTTTTACTAATGCTATATATGTTTCAGCGAATTCCCGTGGTATTGAAATGATGCGTTGAGACAAATACGACGTAAGAACTAAGTAAAATGTAAGTAATGTTACTCAGACTTATGATCCAAATATATAGATGATCAAAAAATAATCAACTACTGAAATTTTTTAAGCATACTTAGTCTTGTAAAATATATGTTTTACAATCTATTGTCTCTTACATAAGATGTATAAACGCCAAAAGAAATTGTTAAATAAAATACTTTATATTATAAAACCGCTGCCTAAGGAATCACTACTTCCACATCCAGATTTTCTATCCAAGTATCTTCTTATCCAAGTCTCCCATTACCACTCCTACCAATTTACCTCCTTTTACCTGTTCAACGGAATAAGATAAAAATATAATCTAATTCCAGATCTCGTTATAGTAATATAGGCATACCAAATTTCAAGTCAGTATCATAAACCGTTCAGAGTAATCGTACTGTCGTGCGCAAAAAAAAGTCTTATAACGTATTTTTGCTAACATCTAACTTTAATTTTTGTGACATTATCAGTTATTTGTCAAAATTCATTGCAAGTGTGCAAATAGAGACAGGTTTACATTAGAAAAAAATAGTTGTCCTATTTTTTTGCTCACGACAGTACGTACAAACAAAGTTACAGACAGACCAACAACATTTATCAAACTTAAGAGTGTACAATGCCCTACGCTTTTGCATGGGAAACTTTGGGATGTTTTTCAAAGCTCCCTGTCCCACAAAAAATAATTTAAAACGACATAAACATTTAGAAGGATGCGATGCACAAAATATGATTTTTGTTGTTTTAAACAAACCATGCATTTGCCTAAAAACTAGGAAAAACGAAATAGGTATTAGTTCATTCATAGTTTCATAGATGGCGATATAGTCCACAGTACAGCGTCCTTTTTTTTAATGACTATTACTAACAGGCTGAGTGAGTAGCTTCGTTTTGGCGAGACGCCCAACTTTTCTCTCTGCGAAAATTCTCGGTAGTGGTAGCTATATAAACTACGCTTGGGTATATATGTCGATTGGGTGATTGAACAAATTTTATTACCAACAGTTAGTTTTTTAGTTAAATCTTGAGATAATTTGATAAAAAACACGAAAAAACGTTTGTCCTACAAAATCGATGGTTTGACCGAGGCATGCCCCACCCCCCAAATAACGAGGTCACAAAAATGATTACCAATCAGCTGATTTTTTTACTACTGCTTAATAAATGTTTTTAAAATGACCAGAAAAACATTCGCCTCCTACAAATGCAAAGCCACCTGCGATACCAAAATATGTGGAAAAATTTTGTAAATGAAACTTATTCAGAATTGTCCAAAAACCTTAAGTCCAAAATTTTTTCATAATAAAAAAATTGAAAAATTGAAATTTAAAAAATTTTAAAATTAATTATTTAAAAAAAACTGCAAATTGCTTGACAGCTACTTGACAGCTTGGCTTTAATTTCAAACAAAATTGTCGTGGTACAGTTTTCTAAACAAAAAACTAATATTTTCGGACTTGGACATTATTTTATTCAAAATTTCAGTATTTTTTTATTTTGATTAAAGTTTGGACTTAAGGTTTTTGGACAACTCTGAACAAGTTTCATTAACAAAATGTTCCGATAAAAAAATGCCTAATATGATTTCTTGATTTTTTCCGCATATTTTGGTATCGCAGGTGGCTTTACATTTGTAGGAGGCGAATATTTTTCTGGTCATAATTAGTTCCTAATTTGTTCTATACTTGAGTAACATTTGATTTAAATAGCACAATAAATAAAGATTTTACAGGGTGACTCTAAAACAGAGAGGTCACACTGTATATATGAGTGTTTGTGCGCGCGCGCACACACACACTTAGTTAAGGAAAAATTTCTCAAACTGCCGCTTAAATTGGAATCGCGCGGGCTACTGGCCCAAGCTAGTCTAGGCCATATAAGCGTGCATACAGGTAATTCCATAGACATATATAGACAAAGCCACTAATGGAGAAGCATGTTTCCGACATGTGCAAAATGCTTTGCTTTTCTGTCTTTGTTTTCAACCCGTATTTCTTGATACGCTCACTCTCTCCAAGAACGCCTGACGTAACTCTCCCACTACCTGAGATTTTGCTTCAGTTGCGTACGTCTTCACTTGACAACATAAACGATGAAAATTATAGTTGCCAAGAAGATTAAGATGAGGAGAATGATGTTCGTAGCGACGAATATGAAGGGTCGACGGATGAATCTGATGAAGATTAATTCAGTTTTTTTATATGCATAAATTTATATTTTTTTTATTATTTTTTATACAATAAAAAAAAAGGTATTCAAATATGAAAACTATGGCATATTTCTTTTTTTTTTTTTTGCTATTCAAAAAAGATATTTTTTTATAGAATTTTTTTTTAGTAATTTTCCCACTTTTTTCATAAACTTTTCATATACATTATGTTTTTTTAATTGAATAAACAATTAAATATTAAAAATATTACATTAGAATTATAAAGAAAATGTTTCGGTCATGTAAAACGTGCATGAAAAATTCAAAAAATTCAAAAATTAAAAAATTGTGCTAATATTGGGCAATATCCGATTACCGAATAGAGTAATTGACAGTTAATAACTGCCAATTTGACAATGTTCCCATCTTTTTCGATAAATTATAATGCCATAATCATGTACAGCGACCAAGAATTAGTCGAGAAACACTGTATCTGCACTTTTATCAAATGGGAAGGTGATGGTTCATACTATTCAATAAATCATAGATTTTTTTTCTGAATTCATTGATATCCATTTCAAATCTATGCTATTTGTTTTTCTATTTTATTTAATTTATTTAAAAATAAAAAATCACTTTCAATATAATTTTTATTGAACTTTAGCGAACTTTTATTGAACTTTACGATTTGATACAATATTATAAAACAAAAAAAAAGGTGACAAATGTAAACAATTATTGTTAGTGAAAGATTTGTGTCCATTATTAATATTTCTTAACATGAACTACACCAATAATGAAAAAACTGACATGATATTAATTTATGGCGAATGTTGAAAAAACTATGTGCTCGCAGGTCAAATGTATGCTCAGAGATTTCCTGAAAGAAACATCCGTTTCGTCATTATTTCAAGAAATTAGAGAGAAAAATGCAGCGAGAACCACGTGTCCAGAATCAAGAATTCATTTTAAATGAAGGGTTGGAGATCAATATACTAGAAACCGTCAGCCACAGTCAATCAACCGCAGTTAGAGAAATAGCGGAAACACTAGTATCAAATTGGGAAACAGCAAGAAGAATTTTGAAAAAAACATAATTACCGCTCGTTAAAATACAATCTGCATCAATATCAAATATTGTACAAAGGAGATTCTGTAAGACAAATTGTGTTTTGCGAGTCGTTAATTAATAAGTTTCAAAGAGACAATAATTTTGCCCTCAACATCCTTTCTTCCGATGTAGCAAGTTTCACAAATAATGCGATATTAAACTGGCAGAAAGTAAGATACTGGTCCCAACAAAATCACAACTTATTTCAAACCAGTGTTTCAAGGAGTGACCTGCAAGGTCATCTGATCTAACCCCATTAGACTTTTTTTTTTGGCATTAGGATATAGTCCATGCAGCCAGATACACTGTCTTATAGCAGAAAATAGCTAAATAGAAATAGCTAAATTCTAACGTGAATATTATAATAAGAAGAACACAATTGCCCCTTAGAGTTCTTTCTTTGGAGTTATATTAAGGGATAGGTCTACAAAACTCCCGTTAGAATCTCGAATTGAGAATAAGAAGAGCTTTCAATAGCATCACTCCACAAAGGTTAAGGAATGTAATGAGTAACACAATTGTGTGAGCAAGAAAATGTATTGATTGTGATGGGGTTTATTTTGAACAATATTTGTAAAGCTCAAATACCGTTCACCATTTCTAGGACTTATAATGGTGATTTTTCATTTTTAAATAAATTCAATAAAATAGAAAAACAAATAGCATAGATTTGAAATGGGTATCAATGAATTCAGAAAAAATCTATAATCTATTGAACAGTATGAGCCACCACCTTCCCATTTGAAAAAAAGTTTTCGATAAAAAAGTGATATGTTCAACTTTGGAGGCTTCGTAAATAGTTAATAATGAAATTAAAAGAAAAATTATATTTTTCTCTTAGACTTTACATGTCGTAGAACAAATTGTGGTATTCCAAAGCACTCTAGACGAATGTCTTAAAATACTTAAAAAAAGTGAACATCGACTCAAAATATCGCGAAAGTTTCATGGTATACTCAAAATGTTGTCTTGAATTCAAATATGTAAAAATAATACCGGGTGTTCCATGTAAAAATCTAAAGTTGCAGTCATTGCCGGGTAAACCGGAAATTGTCTCATACCGTTTTTTATGTCCAAAAATCCATTTTTACAGGTAGTTACGCAACCCAAATTTCAAATGGATAAGTTAAAAAATAAAGGAAATGCAGGGGTGAGCCACTAGCCGGTGGCACCCGGTATATTCCATGCCAGAAAATGAATTTATTTTATTCTTCTGTTTAGTTTGTAACCTGAGTGTCGTCATTTCATTACAGTTATGGTTTTTTGTTTCATAACTTTTAAATAGTAATGTGCCACTCAAATCTATATTTCATAAAGGTAATTGACATATCGTTTGTGTACTAAGAGAATAAAATAAATGTACATTTTTTACGTACCACCAAAAATTAATTATACATTGTCTTATTTATCCATCCTTAACCCGTCTACAAAAACAACGAAACATTAAGAGATCAGCAATTAAAAGTTAAAGTGCTATTAACGGAAAAACAAATTAAAACCATGAGATGTTAACATGAAAAGAAAGACCGAAATATTGCCCAGTATACAATAAACAGCGATAATAAAGTGAAAAATTCAATTAAACCACAGCTTCAAAGACCTTTTCAAGCAGCAAAAAGCGAAATAGTAAACAAAGCTTTATTTAAGAGAGTAAAGATCGTAGCAGTTGTCAGTTACTAACATTATCAAACTCTTGAAGCACAAAATGTACTTTATATAGTCTCATACACAGAGTAAAGAAACGTGGAAATAAATATTGTATTTGGATAATACATATTTCATCATTCACAAACAGTTCTCATCACGTAAAGGAATATGCAAAATAAAAATAAGTATTCGCAACCAGGCATGAATAAAAGTACCTCTCCTCTTTACTATTTGGTAGAATGCCGCAACCGCCATTTACATTTCACCTAGGGGTCGTCACCCTTCATCAAATATTATGTCAAATAAGCAGAAATTATTGTGTTGTATACACGATATTCCAATTTAAATTCTACTTGAGGGGGAACATAAGGATCCATAGTTATTCACATTTATCGTAGCTAAAACATTTATTACGCAAAACTTATCAATTATACACTTATTTAAGTCAAACACTAGAATAGTTTGTAAATTGCTCAAAATGTAAAATATCTGGACTTAATAATTTCGTTTAAAGTTCTTGTGTGCATTTTTGTTAGTAGTTGCTGCAATGTACCATTTTTTACTTCCACGTCCAGTGGAAGTATAGTAACGACAATTTTTTTTTTTTAAATTTTGATTGTTCAAATAGGGTCAGAATGTCATGAAACGTCGAGATTTTAAGTTTGAGTGAAAAAAATTCTGTCTGTGTGTCGGTCTGTCTGTAACTTTTTTTTTGTGTGCACGTTTACTCTGCAACCGTTTAAGATATTGACTTGAAATTTAGTACACGTATGTATTTTAACGAGATCTGGAACTTGAGTACATTTTCATCTTGTTCCGTCGAAGGGTTGGGGGGTAAATTGGGGTAAATGGGGCGGGTAAGAGTCCATAAAATTGGTATTTAGTATATATAAGAGAAGCTAAGGCCCCAAAAAAAATTTTTGCATTAGCCACCCCCATCACCACCCCCACCATTATTATAGGGGATGAGAAAAGATTATGATTTAGTGTAAGTATTGTGTACAAGAACCAAAAACCTCAAAATATTTTTTTACTTATACTACCCCCTATCACTACCCCCACCCCACTACCGATGTGGGGTATCGTTTTATGGTTTCTAGGATTTCAAATATTATATTATTAAACAATTATTTCCACATACAAAATTTTTTCGCTGTGAGAGACTTGGATAGAAAATCTGGATGTGGAAGTAGTGATTCTTTAGGCAGCGGTTTTTTTATCTATTTATTTAACGTCGGCCTATTTCCGCTACCAGGTCCTATCACCAACGCACAGTGTGGAATATACGAGTTTTATAGGTCAAAATTCGACTCCTTCGTAATTCAACCAAAATCAGTCTATTTGGTCTCAAAATTTTCGTAATACTGAGCACTTTAATGAAGAACTGCGACAATTGCAATCCAGCTTATTTTTGACACATGGCAGCTGCCAAAAGCCTGTAAAATATGTGAAAACCCTATAAAGGCAGAATCTAAACACTGTTATTTCCTATATAACTCCTTGGAAGACCATCAACATCATATTTTATCATGATTTTTGACTTGCAGAATCTGAATTTCAAGGGTTTCGGTCCGAAACCATATACCTAAATAATTTTAGAAATTACCATTTTTTGGCCGAAATTTGTAATTTTTGGGCGCTTTTATGTACGTAACAAAATCTGAAGTACCAAATACCCTTTTATTTTAAGTTTTTTTATTCACAGAATTTGTATATAAGTATCATAAGCGGAAAGGTCAAAGGGCTACGAACTACGACCATTTTACTTCCACATCCAGTACAAGAAAAATGTTGAAAATTTTTATTGTTCAAATAGGCTTAGAATATCATGAAATGTCGAGATTTTAAGTTTGAGCAAAAAAAATTCTGTCTGTCGGTCTGTCTGTAACTTTTTTGTGCGCACGATTACTCTGGAACCGTTTAAGATATTGACTTGAAATTTGGTACACATATGTATTTTACCAAGATCTGGAACTAGATTGTCTTGATCTTATTCCGTTGAAGGGCTGGGTGTAAATTGGGGTAAATGGGGGTAAACAGGTAAATCAAGCAAGTAAGAGTTCATAAAATTTGTATTTAGTATATACAGGAGAAGCTAAGGCGTCAAAAAAGAAATTTGCATTAGCCACCCCCACCTCATTATTAAAGGGGGTGAAAAAAAAATTGTCATTAAGTGTGTGTACAAGAACCAAAGGCCTCAAAAAAATTGCTTACGTTATCCACCCCCACTACCACCACCCCCACCTTCACCACCGATGTGGCATATCGTTTTACGGGTTTTTGAGGTAGACGATTTCAAATATTATTATTAAAGTTCCATAAACAATTATTTCCATATACAAATTTTTTTCGTTGTGAGAGACTTGGGTAGAAAATCTGGATGTGGGAGTTAGTGATTCCTTGGGCAGCGGTTTTTGGTTATTTTTGGCCATTTTTTAGTAATTTATCTGGTTGTGGACGGTTAATTGTGCGCGAACTAATTGATGTATGACACATTCTGCAATTTTTTTGACACACAAAAAAGGACCACAAGGGACACATAAAAAAGGGCCCAAAAATTACCAATATTGGCCAAAAATGGCCATTTCTAAAATTATTTGGACTATCAGGTTTCAGAATCATGAATTATGAATCCTATATGTCAAATCTATCCAAGTCTCTCACAACGAAAAAAAATTGTATGTGGAAATAATTGTTTACAGAACTTTAATATTTGAAATCGTCTACCCCAAAAACCCATAAAATGATATGCCACATTGGTAGTGATGGAGGGGGGGGGGTATAACGTAAAAAAATGTTGAAGCCATTGGTTCTTGTACACGCACTAAATGACAATTTTTTTTCACCCCCTTTAATAATGGGGTTTCTAGATTCTGCCTATATAGGGTTTTCATATTTTTTACAGGCTTTTGGTAGCTGTCATGTATCAAAAATGAGCAGGATTGCAATTTTCGCAGTTCTTCATTAAAGTGTTAAAGTGCTCAAATAGATCGATTTTGATTGAATTACCAAGGAGTTGAATTTTAACCTGAAAAACTCGTAAATTCCATACTGTGCGACGCCAGGAGACGAACTACCCCTATCCTGGAAATTTTGGCGAACCTCTTCTCTTTCGAAGAGTAGGGATATTTTACTTGCCTAACATTAAGGGCCGCCTGTTTACATCCCTTCCGAAGGATGGTACATCCACTACGTAATCATCCTTACATAGCCTCCACGTATACGCTGATATACAAGCCGCTAGAAGGTGGAACGAGATCGCCGTGTTTCCCAAGATGGATTTTACCCATCCAAGTACTAACTGCGCTGAACGTTGCTTCACTGGAGTATCGAAATACATACACAGTCAAGACGCCTCTACGCTCTCCCCTAATACCATTTTTACATACCCGTACCTCCTCCTCAAAAACCTGCAACACCAGGACGTGCTGCTTTGGAAGCACCTCAATATTTCAATAAAAGGCAGGTGTCTTTCCTTTTAAGAGAGTTCACCTCATACTGTCCTGGCAAATCTCAACCACTCAAACGGTACTTTTTCATTACTCTCATACTTCTTTTTTACTACTACCTGCATATAAAAAGTTCTGGTGTACGATCCTATAGCAAAGCTCTCCGGTACTCGTCTGCCTTCCAAAACAATTTCTACCCCCAATTACTGCCTATGGCTATTTCCTATACGAAAATCATTTGTATAGAACATCATATTAATTTTTCCTTCCCCTCACTATTTTGCTGGACTCTACTACTTGGACTGTTCAAGTTTTCTAATCTCAATTAGTCTGCTGCTTCCATCACCTTGAAGATCTAGCCTGTGTACAGAATCTCAAGGTAGGCAAAATTTTTTATCTTTACCAGTCTTTAGGATGTACTTATTGGTTTTACACTAGGCCTAACCCAGTCGTTGAAGGTATTTACCTCCAAACAGGGGCGTAGCGAAGGGAATCCATTGGATATAGTTAAAATGTGGATAGGTGTACCTGTGATAAGTACAATACAGTAAAGGCAGGTAAAAAAATTCATGCGAGTGACAGCGCGGGAAATCTGCTTCCAGCGGTGTCTGTGTATGCGTTCATAATTATATATTTTCCCTTAATACTCACTATTTATCCTCCTATCCACCTATCCTCCTATTTAACCGTGCGCTTAGCCGCGCAGAATGACAAAGTTGTTTCACTATTTTTTTGCAGGAATACCGAGGCGATAAATTTTATTAGGACAATTTTTGTTCAGAAACACGTGGTTTATCCACCTGTATTTTTTATTTTTTCCTACCCTGACTTAATAAAAGTATTTGGAGATTTTACTATAAAATTTCCTGTCGTGTGGGCTAGCCACCATACAGTGGTATATTGTTACATATGATACGTTTTCTGATTGGTAAAGAATAAATCAGCACGAACTATCTCCTCTCTGCGGTTTTGGCGCAGATTATTTAATAACAATTTAAATGTTCCTATGATTTATAAACGTAAGGGCTCAAATATATTAATCTGGAATATTTGGTTTCTCAGAGCACAACCTAGTTTTTCAGTAATTAATTAGAATGATTTCATTAATAAAATTAACAAGATACAATTGCAAGAAAGTAAAATTGTGATCTCTTCTGATGATTATTCATTGTTTCCAAGTGTACCAAATCCACAACCCTTGGAATACATAAGGGATTTGCTCAGATTAAATAATACTGGTTAAGAAGTAGTTAAGGAATGTATTAGGTCTTACTAAACTTATGCATGAATCAAAATTGTTTATTCAATAATGTGTTTTTAACAATGGGAAACTTTTTGTCACCTTTTATCGCCAATCTTTTCATGGCTAGGATAGCAGCGAAAGGTAAAAGAAGAACTAGGATATGGCTGAGATCTGTGGATGACATATTCGCAATATGCGATACAAAGGTTGCAGATATTATAACCGGGAAAGGTTACAAAAACTTGTGGTGCTTTACACCCATGCACCATGTGGGTGGCTCGACTGCTGCAGGGAGATGGTTGTGCTTCTTATATTGGCAGTAACGCTAGCCTTTGGAGTGTTGGGCACCACTTTATTTATAAGGGAAAACAAAGAAAGACCCGAAAATTTCACTCAAACACTTTTATTACAAACAGGAGTATGGCCTTTGATTACATGTCGAACGCTTTCTAGTACGAATAGGTACTCTCTACACAATCTCAATAAATACACTTGTACTGCAAATACAAACTCCGCCGATAGGCGTATAATATACCACGTATATTGTTTTATATTAATTAGTAACAAACTAACACTTAGCTCCCTCGACAGAGGAACACGCGTTCGACCATCTATCTCTTGACTGCCTCCTTTTCTTTTTCCTACCGCACTGGTCAGTGCCGTGCGCTTAATTTCCTGGCCACATAGAGGGCAGGCTCAAACCACGTTACAATATGTACAACTTTGTCTCGAAATTAAATAGACATTTTAAATCAACAAAATTTACGTATGAAATAGAAACCAATGGACAATTACCATTTGATATATATATATATATATATATATATATATACGCGTAAAATCGCTAAGTGGCACCAAAAACTAAATTGACGTTCTCGCACCCAATATTTTCCGCATTTAATGTGAGCAAGTGGCTCCCTATATATTCCCGATATGTATATGCGTTTTGGCACCGTATATATGGAGATGATACTCACTGTGTTGTTAATACATTTAGGATTGCTAACGCGCTCTGTAAAAATAGGCCATTGTCTTGCTTGTCTTTTTGAAACGTATCACATACGTCGATATCCGTGGTGTAATTGCAGAAATAGAGGAAATAAGATGAGAAATAATTCTCAAAGAATGAACTATAAATTGTTATTGATGTTGGCTCATCGTATTCTATATTTAGTTTCAATTGAGGTCTAAAAAATTATTTGAAAAAAAAAGACATGTAGATGAGGTTGATTAAAAAAGAAACAAATTAATTATTTATTATTCAGTGGTGATGAATCACTTATGAAAATATTTAGAATATCAATTTTAATTATTGTAAAATACAGTGTGTATTTGTGTATATGACATACCAATAATAACTGACATTTATTATTGACAGTTCGGCTAATTTCAAAGCATGTCGTACAAAAATAATATAATAATCGTTTCCCTCAGAAATTCTTAAAATCACAAAAATGTATTTTACAAAACAATAAGCGAGTAAAAAATAAAAATGTCAATTTATTTACAATCTTTTGATTCTAAATATTATATTATGAAATAGTGTAATAGGTAGTATGATTTAAAAATATAATTTATTATCTTATTTTGTATGAACTGTTACATACGGTAACGTTGGATCTCAACGTTAATATATTTTGTTGAATTTGTACAATTGCTTTAAGGGTGGCGGTCTGGCTTAAAAAAATGATTTCGTAATTCAAGTTCTCCTATGAACCGATTGAGAAAATATTTTGACAGGCTTTTAGAAAATACCTGATAGAATAATACTGGGATATTGAAGTCAACAAAAAAAATATTTTTTTTTGTTTTTCACACAAGAAAAAAATGTTTTTCTTTCTTTAGTTTTCAATAAGCTAGTACCATTCTATAAAGTTGCCTAATTATTTTAATCGGTTTAGGAATGTAGGAGAAATTGTCGAATTACGTTCACGGCACCGCTCACCTTATTACAATAAAAGATTAAACTACGGTTGATTTCGATACTCTACTTGATTTTATTTATGCCTTTTCAGAAAATTATACATATATAATATGCTCTTGGATTTAGTTTGGGTGAAAGTTATAAAGTATATGGAGCTTTAGCTCTTAAATTTGTTAACCTGCTAAATAGGTTGTTTTCAGAGTTATCCCATTCTCTTGTCTATAAAAGGGACAAGTGCCGTAATAAATAAATGTTTATATATTATCTTAAACTAGTTGCGGTTCAAATGGTCGGTGCATCAAAGTTTTGTCAATTTTCATAGACTTATATTATTAACAGGCACTCACATCAAATCATGGGCCCCGGCCCATGATTTGATGGCCCCTTTTTTACTTCCACGTCCAGTGGAAGTATAGTAACGACAAAAAAATTTAAAAAAATTTTTATTGTCCAAATAGGCTTAAAATGTCATGAAACGTCGAGATTTTAAGTTTGAGCGAAAAAAAAATTTCTGTCTGTCTGTCGGTCTGTCTGTAACTTTTTTTTGTGCGCACGTTTACTCTGGAACCGTTTAAGATATTGACTTGAAATTTGGTACACATACGTACTTTAACGAGATCTAGAACTAGATTATATTTTCATCTTGTTCCGTCGAAGGGTTGGGGGATAAATTGGGGTAAATTTGGAGTAAATGGGTAAATCAAGCAGGTAAGAGTTCATAAAATTGGTATTTAGTATATACAAGAGAAGCTAAGGTCTCAAAAAATTTTTGGCATTAGCCACCCCCATTACCACTCCCACCTCCTTATTAAAGGGGATGAAAAAAAATTGTGATTTAGTATATGTACAGGAACCAGAAACCTCAAAATATTTTTTTACTTCGTCCATCCCCCACTAATCACAAAATCACAAAATCACAACTTACACACTTTTATTATGAAAATACCTACTTTCTGTATATTGTTGCCCTAATCTGGGCACGCTAATATGCTAGTAATTCAATACTTCGTCAGTATTAGCTAGAAGATAGTTGTTTTGATTGGTTCTCCAATAATGAGTGTTTGAAGTATTTACCAACTAGTATATTAGCATATTTACATATTTGTTAACAATAACTGTTAATATGAAGGTCAAATTTTAATAAATGTAGAAAATATGGATTTTTATTGCCATGTCGATAGTGAAAAATTGCATTCATTAATACAGCGAGAAACTTTTATCTTTCTGAATAAAGGATGGACAAGTTTTTACCGTTAAACTTCTATGTTAGTCATTGTTTAGTAGGAAGTAAAGTACTATAAAATGTTTTTGGTTGCTTAAAGTAGAGATCTTACTTCTACTGTGTGGTCATCGGCACATTTTTTTTTCTGGGTTACTTCCAATTTAGCCGAAGTTTGCAACTTTTTTATTTTTAATGGTAACTTTCTTTCGTAATCCGAAGTTCAATTTTCTTTGTACTCCTTTTTTCGAATTTAAGAATGGCTGAGTCAAAATAGAATTTAACATCTCAGTAGACAGAATGCCATGGAAAAAATATATAAGCTGCAAAATTTTAACAAGTTTACCATGGAGGGTACAAAAAACATAATCTTCTTCTTTAATTCAATATGTCAATTTTAAAATTGTATAAAAATTAAAATTTTCAAAAATTATTGAAAATAAGTCTTTTTAAACATTTTTTTAAATAGAAGTCCCATTTTCTTTTCTATTATTTGTTTGTAATATGTATTTTCCATTTAATTTTATTTAAATAACAGAGAATTATATAAAATTAATGAAAGCTGAATAGTTTCTTAGAAAAAGTGCCTGCAGCATAAATGTTTAAAATGAATAAGATTCCAGAAAGGTTCAATGTAATGTTGAAAAGGGCCAAAGAGGTAACAAACACGTGTTAATAATAAGACACAAAAGAAGATACTAGAACTTTGACTGAATTTTACAGTAAATGGACCACTGCACATTTTAAGGAATATATGACACATTTTAAGTTAATTAGTTGGCGGGAATTATGGGGTAAAAGAATAATTGTGTAAAGTGGACCACACGGTAGAAATAAAATTTCTAATTCAAGCACATTACGGTAAAAACATTTTATAGCACATCAAAAAGTTGCCTCTAACCTGCCCTTCATTACAAATTTTTTTTACATATTTCGGTACATATTTAAATACCGGTTAACCGGTTATGTTCATTTTTATTTACCGATTTACCACTTATTAAAATTTCCTGTAAATTGCATTGTGCATGTTTACAACTTTATTACTTTCTCAAAGTTTCCTTTTAGTAAAACCTAAGTTTATATTTTTTGCAAAAAGGTAGATATTCGGAGATTCAAATAATAGAAAAATATGGAGACTTCCCCCATTTAAAAAATGTTTTAAAATGACTTATTTTCAACAATTATTAAACAAATTAAATAGTGGAAGCCATTACATTGTGATAATTAATCATAATGAAACAGATGAAAACACCTTTCTTTGTTTTTTATCATTAATTTATTATAACCAAACGTTACTGCAGTTTCGACAAGCGTGTAATTTTCAAACAGTTGATTCACAAATACAAAAATTATTTTTAATTTAATTTTGTGTTTTAATGTTTAAAATTTACATATTAATTTAAAGAAAATGCAGTAATATCATTTTCCAAATTTTTTTGCGCACTCTTCATTTAGAAAATATATTTTTAAGACACTTCTTTTCAATGGTTTTTTTAAGATTTAGAATCTTTTATAAAAATTTAAAATGGGCATACTAATAAATAAAATGCAGAGGTATTATTGTTGAACATTTTATAGCAATCATTATTAGCCAATCGGACACGTTTATTTTGTCATTGTTGCTATGACAACCATCAAATTTTTTGGAAATTTTACTTACCCATGAGCACCTACTTATGTGATTAATAAGTGGAAATTTACCTGGTTTGACAGCAATGATTAGACAATGGCGTTTATATTATGAAAAATATCTTTATATTTATTTTGAATTAAATTAGTACAATTCTGGCTTATTATGATTCCTTACATCATTAACTAAATCCAAATGCTTTAAAAATTCCACTTGTACATCTTCTCTCCTCAGAAAATAAAGCACAGATCCGTTTTATAACATATTCCAAGACACTTGTGATTCCATGGCTAACTATTAGCGATTTCTTTAGGGCATATTATTTGTCACCACTTTAAATCACAGCAAATATCATTTCATCTTGATTTCCCTTCACTGTAGTATAAAGATTGCATACGAAATAAATTATTATGACTAATATTAATTCGCTATATTATTTTTTCTACAACTGTCAAAAAAAGGCTATGTTTGCGCATTAATGTCAGTGTCTAAAATGAGACATTTTTTCATTGACATTATTTTTTTTTGCGTTACCATGACACCGTGCGCAAAATATTTTGCGCATTAGGGTGCAAAATATTTTGCACATCACATACTATTATTGCCTACTTTTTATAATTTTTAATGTTTACACGAGAATTAAACAAACATCTAGTTCAAAAATATGATTTTTTTTAACTAATGGTTTTAGTTTAATCAAACGAAAGTTGTAGAAAAAATATTGTTTGCATCTCGAGTGCAAAATTCTTTGGCCATCTCCAACGATTTTTTTAACGATTTTTTGACTCGGCTGCGCCTCGTCATGATGATCGTTCTCGATCACCAAAGTAGTATTTTGCACCCTAGATACAAAAATAACTATTTATGTGGCTAGAGATTAGGGAATATAAGAAATAAGAGAAATTATCTTTCGTTTCATTTCTTAAATTAAGGAAAAAAATTTTACGTTTTTTATTCTTTTACAATTTAATAAATATCAGACAGTTTATTGTAGATCTAGTTTTATTCAAAAATTTTTACGAATATTTTGGTATTTTTATTTTTGCGATGCGGTTACTAGGACCAAAGATAAAAAGCAGAAAATTTTAGCTTTGGCACATAAATTGTTTAAATTTTATAGGATGGGCAGATTTAATTTAAAACTTCTCATTACACTTGTTGTCACATCTAAAGCAAATTAAAATCATAAAATCGCTGCAGCATGACAATTACTTCTTTACCTTATTTGGATGGTTAATTTGACTCCACTTAACGATAATAGTGAGTCTGTATTCCCGCTCAAATGTACCATCCGCATGACGAATTTTTTTATTACTTCTACAAGTTGAGAGGTACTGTAAACTGTGCCTTTTATTTGTCTATTTACTGTCCACTTGTATATGAAATAAATTTTGCTCTTACATTCCTATTCATGTTAATATTAATAGTTAATTTAAATTAGTACCTACCATTTTTTTTAAGTAGGTATATGGTTTGATGCGAAGTTTTGGCCACAATTCAGTTATTAAGATCATTCGAGGGTTATTACCTATTTTATTATTTAACTATTAAATAAATGTAAATATAAAAGTAATAAATTGATATACTTAATACTTAGTATTTGAGTTAACTAAATTCATGTAATACTAATATATATTAGCGTGACCGGATTGAGGCACCAATATCCAGAAAGTAGGTAATATCATATTAAATAAAAAAGTGTGTAAGTTGTGATTTGCATAATACCTAAATAATATTTTCTAATCATGATAAAAGAAACTAAATAAAAATGTAATTAATTGTAAAAATAAATCAAGAATAGGCTTGTAAATAGTGAATGAATGTTTCTATATCCTACTGATGAGTTCTGAGTTCGAAAAAACTTGTACGTTTCTAGAGTTGAAATAGAATGTAAGGTTCAATAGTTGCTGTGAATGACTGAATTTCAATAAATATAAACATTTTTTTGCTTTAAAATGCTAGGAATCCTATCATGTAATTCAACAGTTTGTAAGTATTAGCTAGAAGAGTAGTTGTTTTGATTGGTTCTCCAATAATGAGTTTTAAAGTGTTTACTTAAGTAGTATATTAGCGTGACCAGATTAAGGTACCAATATACAAAAAGTAGATAATTTCATATAAAATAAAATAGTGCGAATGGCTAAATTTAAATAAATGTTATAAAAATTTTCAATATATTTTTTGCTTTAGAATGCTAGGAATCCTATCGTATAATTCAATACTTCGTCAGTATTAGTTAGAAGAGTAGTTGTTTTGATTAGTTCTTCAATAATGAGTGTTTTAAAGTGTTTACCTAACTAGTGTATATTAGCATGACCAGATTGAGGCACCAATATACACAAAGGTAATTTTATAGTAATAAAAAAGTATGTAAGTTGTGATTTGCATAATACCTAAATATTATCTTCTATTTATGATAAAAGCAAATAAATAAAAATATAACACAGCCACACAAAAAAACAAATATTTTCCAAAGGTGAAAGACATCTGTCCTCATGTTTTTTGGGCCGCTGATTCCAAATATCACGTCAAAAATATATGTTTCACTGCTCAATTTTTAGCAAATTGACATTTTATCCCTAAATTTGGGGTTTAATGGCCTTTAAAACTAATAGCACGACATGCGTTGAAATAAAACTTCTGAATCGTTTAAAATGGCTCTTGTCACATTCTCCCAATGTTCCATCGTACCACGGAAATTATGGTGGTGTACTCCCCCCCTCCCTCCCCCCCAAAAAAACTAGTGCAGTGAAACATATATTTTTAAAGTGATATTTGGAATCAGCCTCCCAAAAAACATAAGAACAGATCTTTCACCTTTGGAAAATAAATTTTTTTTTTTTGGGCGGCTGTTTAATTAATTTTAAAAATCATGTAATACCTACTTACTTAATTACTACTGAAAATGCAGAGGAAATATATATGTAGTACGACTTTTTCGGTTTTTAAATGGATCAACCAAACATTACATACTTTTTAATTCCAGATTTACTTGAGAAGCTTGACCATTTTTTTAAGGTGTCCAAACCAAGACTGAGTTGTTTTTGGGATGCTAGTATTTTAAATATTGTGTATAAATCGAAAGGTATCTAATAGGTTTCTTAGAAATATTTTTCTGTTCCTTATCCAAAACTGCTAAAATTTACTAGGAGACATTTTAAAAAATGTGAATTGTAATTATAAAAGAAATAAAAAAATTTGCAGGTAAACTAAACCTTCTTACCAAATAGCGCAAAATACTTAATTAAAAGACTAAAGATCTAAAAAAATTTTGAAATATCAATCATTTATTATTTAAGTGCGTAGACTCGTAAGAGTATATATATAATTTTACAAATATTTGATGATGGTAATAAGAAAAACACTTTTTTTCTTCATATAAACGATTTTTTTGGAATTAGTTTACAATTTTAGAAAGTGAGACCAAAACATTGAGGACTAACTTTAGAGAAGAAGAAATATCAATTTTTTTATTTATAAGACACCAAAACCCAAAAATTAACGTATCTCGGCCCCAAATTCAAGTAAATCACATTCTGTTTTTCAGATGTTGGTTTATTCATCTACATTCATAATTCTTGACAGTTTTTTATTTCATAAAAATCCAGACTTATTAAAATTTGTTTATAATTACAACTGTGAAAATTATAAACAAATTCCAAAAAAAGAATTTTTAATTTAAAAAAAACATGTTCTTAATTGTGCTGCAAAATACATTAAAACAACTTATATTTTAAAAAATGCGCTTCTATGAGACGGTGCATTTAAACATTAATCAACTGAAATTTCGAAATCTTTTTTATTTTCAGCTGTTTAAATAAATATTTTGCATTAAAATTAGACATCAATGTTTAGCTCAATAAAAGGGAATACTCCCATTATGATTTGTGTATTATTACTACATTATATTCTTTATATTATTCAAAAATGACAATTTTAAAAAAATATATTTTTTGCAAATTAACAAATTATCAGAAAGTTTATTTTGAAGTTTTATTTATTTCAAATTTTATTGGGAACAATTTGGTATTTTTATTTTTGAGATGCAATTACTAGGATCGAGAGAGAAATATTTGAATTTCTGGTAGATTTTACTAGCAACACATGTTCATGGTTAACTTTATTTTTAAGAGCATCCCTCTACTTGAATACTGTCGTAATTGTAAAATATTTTCCTTGCTAACCTTTTCTGTTGACAATTGAATAGCTTAAAGCATGGCGTAGAAAATGAATTTATGGCTTTATTGGCCCTAAAATTCTCATCTTATAAACTCGTTTATGAAATGAATTTGGCTATTAAATCCCTATTCACATTATTTTATTATTATACCTATTTGATTTAATCATATATTTTAACCAAAAAAAAAAAAATTATAATAATCATAGTAGAAAAAAAAATCGTACAGAAATCCGTTTCATAATAGGTTGAACTCAATTATCGAATGTATGTGTGTGTGTGTGTAGATCGTTTCTTGTAAACACGATAACTTCTATTAGACTTAAAATAATTATTTCTTTGGCGCGTATGTAAAATAGTGTGGTAAAATACTCCCTGTTGAAATTTTATCAGGTTTTACATAAACTGTGTTTATTATAATTTTAGAGCAAAATATTACTATACAAAAATATAAAGATATATACGGTATCAAAACTATATAATATAGTGTGTCTATAAGGTTCGAAAGTACTTTTACGTAGATTGAAGGATCTATCAATTTAACTTCAAAATGCTATTGAGGTGTTTTTAATAATGAAAGTTGCATTCGTTTGCTACCGAATGCTAATACATATTAAACATGATGAGTTAGACTGAAAATTTTTATTTCATATTTCGAACATTTGTAAGAAATTAGAGCATATCAGTCATACAGGGCAAGCATTTCCTCAAAACAATACAAAAAAGAGACTATTAGACGAATGTGAAATTATGCATACAAATTAAAATACATTCAAATAACTTTAAAAACTTAGTTATTACAGTGTAATAAAAGGTTAAATTAAGGTCGATAACGATGCCATACAACCTAATTTTATTTAAGCGCCTTTTATCTACATAAAAACCTATGAATTTTATTTGGTGTATCAAAAAGATTTGGATTCAATCTAAGTTCCGGAAGGTATTTGAGTAAACAAAACAATGTTTAAAGTAGAGTATTTCGTCTTTTTTCTTAGCTACCTCTGGTTTAGTTCATATCACAATAAACAACAAACTAGAATGTTTATTATGAAATAGGCAGTTTTTTTTTAGTGATATGGTAGTTTCCAACTTTTTCTTCCTCATTTTAAAGTATAACAAACCAATAGCCTCAGAAAAAAATTTCAGCTCAATTGAATCAATAGCCACAGAGATATTCGCATTTGAATAGAAACACGCTCGGCCGACCAACAGTCCATAGAGTGACGTCACATTGCGTGCGCCGATACCTATATTAGAGCAGCGATTTCGTAAGTCTATCGTGTCGTTTTTTTTTTTGGCGTAGAACCAGGTCAAACATGTTAGGTTCCTTTGAGTATGTCACCGGGCATATGAAATCATATTTTACGACATTTGTTTGTGGTCTCGAACTTTTTAAATCAATAAAAAGTGAAAAAAATGTATTTTTAAATAAAATTGTTTTTTTTTTGTTTCCACCGCCATATCTTTAAAACTATTAAAGGTACCGAAATTTGTTTTGTGTCAAATTAAAGCACACACTGTAGCTCTTTTACCAATATGAACGGTTTGGGCACAATTTGCACTTTCATTTCTCTAAAAATCAGATAAACTAAAAATATATATTTTATGTATTGAAATCTTCACCAATCGATAAACTTTTTTATTTTTGAAAATATTTAGATACATGCAGCGAAGAAAATAAAGGCTAATAATCACAAAAGTTTTTGAAACAATATATTTTTTCCTAAAATGTACCGTGTGGCAACAGCGATTTTTTTATCAGCGCTAAATGCGACATTGGGACGCAATTAATACACCTCGCATGCAGGGTTGGTCAGATTAGTTGCCTAGAAGTGGCGGTTGTCGAAAATCATTAAGTATTCATTGTTCGGATAAAAATTGTGACAATCGAAAATGTGCTTGTTTTAAGGAAGGCCTAAAATGTTGCAAATGTCGTTCCTGTATCAACATTATTAAAGATTTCGAGGCAGACATGAACGAATTAGAATGCTATTAATGTAGGGCCTACATAAACTACATACTACATATTTATCTATCCAAATAGAAAATATATTTCAACAATAAAACTCATTTTATGCGTACGTTTTTACTTTCATTCATTTAAAAATGTCTAATAAACTTACTAATTTGGTGGGTAGTTAGTAACACTGATTGATATTTATAGATTAGGTATTTATCTTTTTATTATTAAAAGGAGACTATTTTATATTTATTGTACAATTTCTTAACATAACATATGATGAATACTACTGTACAATATATGAAATATTGAACAATAATATTGATCCCCTAGATGCTTTTGATCACTACTGGTTTTGTATCTATTGATATAAGTTAAACTACTACATACACCCCGACCAGGACCGTTAGATCGTTGCAGTCGGCTTGCTACAGCCGAGCGCGCAAGAATATGACTTTGGCACGTTAAAAAAAAATCGCTGACTCAATACTATGAACGGAACATGAAAAATTTTTATCCTAAAAATTTTTTTCAACTATTGGCTTCAATTTGTACGCAGCATGTATATACAAATTTTCATAAATAATTTTTTTTCTCGATTGTCTAAAATTACGCTACTGAAAATAGCAAGTTTGAGTTTCCTATTATTTTTCCAACTTAAAAAAAATAAATCGGGTTCACGTGGGACGTTGTTCGAAGCGCTATTGTGTCTACTTTAATCTAAAAAAAAAAAAATAGCTTGATAGCACAAATATTTTCAGAGATATTAGGCCAGGCTAGATAAGTGCCAGAATTAAAAAAAATTAATAATAATTCGTTACAGCAAACTGATAGCAGAATATTTTAGAACATATCACAACTAAAGAAGGAAAAATAATCCGAACCACCTGCGGTTATCTGGGGTGAAATGGGGTGGGTTTTTAGGGGTGAAAAACGGTTCTTTGCGATTTATGGCTTAACTACGCATCCTATCAAAAAAAGTTAAATATAAATGTTGTAGGTAATAAAAGTATCTAGAACTTGTGTGGATAGCATTTTTATCCTAACCTCAAAATTTTTCGAGATACACGCAAAAAACCCCCTTTTCGGTTTTTTATTTTTTTCTTTCACAAAAATAATTCGATTCAGCTCAAACTTGGTGAAAGTATACCTTTTGGTGTCCCACATAAGCGCTACTTTTTTTGGAGCAAAATATTTAACGATAGTTGTTTAATTCAATTTAAAGAAGAAAAATGTGAAATTTTCAACTGCGATTCCTCATAAAAGTACTTGTCCGATAGAGTTCGGACAGGGCTCATTTTTTTTGTTTTTATGTCTACTTTCAATAAATAGAAAAAAATATACATAGTGCAGTGGAAAAAATTGCCGGAAAATCGAAAATTTCGAAAAAATGCCCTTTTTCGTTGTATGCTTTTTAATTATTGTCAAAAATTTGTTATTATTTATTACAATTAATATCATTTTGTAATATCAATGTATGCTACAAACAATAAGTAAAATAATTAATAATTAATTACATTCCTCAACCACGTTTGAATTATTAAACAAACAAAAAAGTATGATCCTGATTTCTATGCCTTCTATTGTAACCGTATTGGCATGGCGTATAAATGACCGCATTTGTATTTACTTGATAATCTACATATATTTACCTTTAATTTTGATTGTTAATAACTTTTAAATTGTAAAAATTGATAAAAATTGCTTTGTTAATTTTTATTATTAAACATAATATAAATAATTTTTTGTAAAAATAATAAATGTACTTTTTAAAACTAAAGACTAAGAAAAGGCAAATATGTGTATATATACCCACATACACATACATCCGCACATATAAAACCAATTGCTATCTTATAAAATTTGGAGATAGAGGAAATGAGATTTAATCGTTTTGCGAAATTTATTTACAGAAGTTGTTTTCAGTTGGTCATCTATATTATTGTAGATCGAGATTGCGTCATATACAAATGACTGTACTCTATGAGTTTAAATACAAATCTGCAACAGCTACTTTGCATATTTTGCAAACGATATTGCGTAATCTTATCAAGACATGGAAAATAATAATATACTATATTGCAATAATTTAAAATGGGCCCAAGATTTACACACAATTTTTTTCTTACTTTAAAATTTAAAATACTTATATTAAAATATAACATTTTCAATGAGTGTTATGCTTTTTTTAATAAAACTGCCACGTGCTCCGTGAAACGCATCTTATAGTCAAAAATAAGACCTAAATTTTTTGCTTCATTTAGAATGGGCAAATATTGCCCATTGATAGCGATCTTTAGATTTGCCTTCGTGTATTCCCGTGTTTTATTAAAAGTAAAGCACAATACTGCACTTTTGGTGCTATTTAGTTTAATACTGTTTTGATTAGCATAATTATGAATAGAGTCTAAGTCCGAATTAATTAAATCACGAATATTTATTGTGTTTTCAGAAGGAAATTTATAAAACAATTGAGCATCATCGGCATAACATTGGACTTTACCATAATTGATATTGTTATGAATTTGTTAATTTTAATTTTTTTTTTTTTAAATACACATTTATTAATTGACATAAACTCTACGCACATAAATTATTATAATGTAAAAGGTTAAGTTGAGTAGCTATTAAGCTAGACTTCGCCTTAGTTTAGAAATATGATGTAAATTTAATTATAAATAAAGCCATTTTATTATTATTATTATTATTATTATTATTATTATTATTATTATTATTATTATTATTATTATTAATTGTATGTTTACTACAAAATGTAAATATATTAGAATCATGTATTAAAAAGTACATTTATTATTTTTACAAAAAATTATTTATATTATGTTTAATAATTAAAATTGACAAAGCAATTTTTGTCAATTTTTACAATTTAAAAGTTATTAACAATCAAAATTAAAAGTAAATATATTTAGATTATCAAATAAGTAAAAATGCGGTCATTTATACGCCGTACCAATACCGTTACAATAGAAGGCATAGAAATCAGGATCATATTTTTTTGTTTGTTTAATAATTCAAACGTGGTTGAGGAATGAAATTAATTATTAATTATTTTACTTCTTGTTTGTAGCATATATTGATATTACAGAATTATATTAATTGTAATATATAATAACAAATTTTTGACAATAATTGAAAAACATACAACGAAATAAGGCATTTTTTCGGAATTTTCGATTTTCCGGCAATTTTTTCCATTGCACTATATATATTTTTTTTATTTATTGAAAGTAGACATAAAAACAAAAAAAATGAGCCCTGTCCGAACTCTATCGGACAAGTACTTTTATGAGGAATCGCAGTTGAAAATTTCACTTTTTTCTTTTTTAAATTGAATTAAACAACAACCGTTAAATATTTTGTTTCAAAAAAAATAATGCGTATGTGGGACACCAAAAGGTATACTTCCACCAAGTTTGAGCTAAATAGAATTATTTTTGTACAAGAAAAAAAATTAAAAACCGAAAAGGGGTTTTTTTGCGTGTATCTCGAAAAATTTTGAGGTTAGGATAAAAATGCTCTCCACACAAGTTGTAAATTTCTTTATTACCTACAACTTTTATAATCAACTTTTTTCGATAGAATGCGCAATTAACCCAGAAATCGCAAAAAACCGTTTTTCACCCCTAAAAACCCACCCCATTTCACCCCAGATAACCTCAGGTGGTTCGGATTATTTTTTCTTCTTTAGTTGTGATATGTTCTAAAATATTCTGCTATCAGTTTGCTGTAACGAATTATTTTGTTGTTCAACCCTTATCTAGCCTGGCCTATATAGCGGTGGAGACGTTAAAAAACATATTTCATTAAAAATCCTTTTTTTTTGAGTTTTTCCGAAATAAAAAAGTTCTCGACCACCAAAAAATGTCGTAAAAAATGATTTCGTGTACACGATTATCTTACTAAAGGATCCCACAAAGTCTGGTTTGGTTCTACGCCGGTTTTTCTCGAAAACTAAGCGATTTTACTTCCAGATTTTACTCTACTAACTTGCGTTCACAGTCGTGTTCACTGGGCGGTTCAGCCATCTGACCACAGCTCGACTACATGGTTATCCCGAGCGTTTTTAAGCGCGCCAACTTTAATAATTTTTTTATACATGAAGGCGGCGTCAGTAAATTCTAATTTTTGGCATACTTACTATACTCACCAAGCTCTTTCAGAATACGTAATAATAAAAAATTGTTAAATGAGCCTATTGCGACGAAAACTAGATATGTGCAGAACCCTTCTCGTCGATTTGTCGAAAAAATTAAGACAATTAAAATCAATAGCCTTTAAACAATTGACGGTGACTTAAGTAATAATGCATACATTTCAACGAAATTTTAGGAAGTAACGCTTCTAGTTGAGCTAAATCATCATGGCATAATATTAAGGCGAACACGCCTAGAAAAAATAGCTGTCGAAAATTGAATAGTCGATTGTAAATGCATCAAGTCGTACAACATCTTTTTTGTTACAATGATGGTTTTTTCATGTACTTTTTATTAGGCTTAATAACCTACATTGTTTTTTGAAATATTTAAAATCATTTCTTGCTTTTCTTTAAATTATCTTTTTTAAACAAATCAAAACTCTATTCGAAAATTAAAGTTATTATTATGCATCAAAAATATACCAAAATAGAAACAATTTAAAAAATCTGTTATTTTTTTCTATGCCCATTGGGAACAGAGATAAAAGATTTTGTTTGCGCGAAAATATGCATTTGTTTAAAATATAGTTTTTCACCACTGAAAATTACATGAAAAAACTTACATTCTGAAAGAAATATATGTTGTTTTTCTACGACTCGTCCACTTTAGTCCATGTAAAACGCTGAGTTTGACGCTCGGAATGCCCCCCTCATCGGGACTACTTTTATCCCATGTTTTTTGGGTCGCCGATCACGAAAATCGGAGTCCCGCGGCTCTGAAAATAGTGCGTCACCCCCAAAGATGCCAAAAACCACCCCTTTTGGGAATAATACTGTAAAATAATGTTATGAATGTGCTAATTGTAATGATATTTTGCCAGTTCAGTATGTTCATCTAAATTATGGACAAATTTTATAGAGGGGGTGAAACTTCCCCTAAATTGACGTAAAATGGAAAAATGATTGAATTTTTTTTTTATTCACTTTTTGATTTAAATTTAGATGAATGGGGATTTTATAATGAAGAAAAATTTTTCCAACCCTTCAGGGGTGAAAACTACCTCTGTATCGCCTTTAAATTGAACTAACGTTTAGGGGTGAAAAAATTTTGTGGTATTTTTTTCGACGGAAGTTTATCAGAAATTACAAGCAAACTAAAAAGTATACATCTCTACTTAATTTCTAAGCTTTAGTTCAATTTAAAGGCGATACAGGGGTAGTTTTCACCCTGATGGGTTGGAAACAAATTTTCTTCATTATAAAATCCCCATTTATCTAAATTTAAATCAAAAAGTGAATGAAAAAAAATTCCATCATTTTTCCATTTTATGTCAATTTAGGGGTATTTTCACCCCCTCTGGTTAGCCCTCAGCATAAAATTTATCCTTACATTAGATGAACATACTGAACTGGCAAAATATCATTACAATTAGCACATTCATAACATTATTTTACAGTATTATTCCCAAAAGGGGTGGTTTTTGGCATTTTTAGGGGTGACGCACTATTTTTAGAGCCTCGGGACCCCGATTTTCGTGATCAGCGACCCAAAAAACTTAAATTAAAAGTAGTCCCGATGAGGGGGGCATTCCGAGCGTCAAACCCCGCGTTTTACATGGACTACTTGAACAATTGACGATTTAATTTACTACTTTGTTATTCTTTTGTTCATTCCACAGGCACACACAAAAAAAGTCGAATGCGAGAAGACCTATGTATTCCCATGCATTTTGACCCGCTGAACACGAATCTGATGTCCGTTTTGCCCGATTGGCTTTTGCATTTTTGCTGACCTCAAAAAACACCTTTAGTGGAGTAAAAAACAGGGGAAAAGTCGCTTCCTTCTCGAGTTTTTTTTTTTAATCTTAGAACAAACCTAGATATATACCATTTCGTTAAGTAGGTCGATGTTCATTAGAAATCATGAAATACGACATTTTTTAGTGGTCACGGACATTGTTATTTTTAAAAAGGTGTGAAATTTTTTTTTTTTTTTTAAATCATGTTTTTTTGAACATCTAATGCCATAACTCAAAAACGAATGGAGCTATCCACATGAACTTTTTTTTGTTATAACACACACACTTAAGCGCTTCTATCTGTGTATAGTATTGTTAACTAAAACATTTTTAAGTTTGTTAAAAACTTAGATAACCTTGAAAGTTCAGAAAATACGCAGTCAAATTTTCACTAAGCTACAAACTTTTTTATTTTTGGAAATTTTGTATAACATGCTGCGAAGAAAATAAAGCCAAAAGACCAAAAAAGTTTTTGATAGCATAAATTTTATTGTGTCTTTTACAGTTTAGGTACAGTGATTTTTTTTAGAGCGCGCGAATTGCAGAAATTGAATATTAATACGCCCGCGTCCACTAAAACTAACTAGTCTCAGGGCGGTGTACTATCAACGTTATTCGTTTTCGTCGAAGGTCAAATTATAAAACCGCTGCCCAAGGAATCACTACTTCCACATCCAGATCTTCTATCCAAGTCTCTCAGAACGAAAAAAATTTGAATGTGGAAATCATTTTTTATGGAACTTTAATAATATATTTGAAATCGTCTACCCCAAAAACCTATAAAACGATATGCCACATCGGTAGTGTGGCTGAGGGTGGTTTAAGGGGGGTAGTAGTAGTGGTGGATAAAGTAAAAAAAAATTGAGGCCTTTGGTTCTTGTACATACACTAAATGACAATTTTATTTTTTTCGCCCCCTTTAATAATGGGGTGGGAGTTGGTAATGTGGGTGGTTAATGCCAAAAAAAAATTTTGAGAGCTTAGCTTCTCTTATATATACTAAATACCAGTTTTATGGACTCTTGCTTGCTTGATTTGTCTATTTACCTCCATTTAACCCCAACCCTATTACGGAATAATCTAGTTCCAGATCTCGTTAAAATACATGGTACGTGTACCAAATTTCAAAGTCAATAACTTAAACGGTTCCAGAGTAATCGTGCGCACAAAAAGTTACAGACAGACCGACAGACAGAATTTTTTTTGCTCAAACTTAAAATCTCGACGTTTCATGACATTCTAAGCCTATTTGGATAATACAAATTTTCAAAAATATTTTTGTCCATACTATATTTCCACTGAATGTGGAAGTAAAATGTGTAACGATATTCTTTCTCTTATTACCACTTGTATTATATTGTAGAACGTATGGTCATTGTGCGAATTGTGCGTGGATTATCTACTTAAAAAATATTTAAGATAAATAAGCAATCTAAGTTTCATTGTAAAATGGAATGAATTTTATGTGGCGTAGTAATAGAGGAAAACGATAAACTTGTGCACAAGCCATGGAAACAGAGTTTAGAGACTATAATTAGGAAATTAAAAAAGACTTAATCTAGGATGTTTTTTCTTTTTTGTTACCTAATTTAGGCGAACATAACACGTTTACTCAATTCACAGGTCTACAAAAAAAAAAAAAAAATTCTTCTCCGAGGACTAAACCTATCATGCCTTAAGTATTTTTGTGTGCTGCATCCGAATTTTCAATTAAAAAAATTTTCTACCTCGTAGATTTCGAGAAAATTCCGGTTTTTATTGTCAAAAAAACCGTATTTTGACGATAAAAACCGGGATTTACTCGAAATCTACGCGGTAAAAATTTTTTTAATTGAAAATTCCGATACAGCATACAAAAATACATAAGAAATGATAGATTTAGTCATTGGAACAGAATTTCTTTTTTTGTAGACCTGTAGATCTACAAGAAAAAAGTTCTGTTCCAAGGACTAAACTTATCATTCCTTATGTATTTTTGTGTGCTGAATCCGAATTTTCAATTTAAATTTTTTTTTACCGCGTAGATTTCGAGTAAATCCCGGTTTTTATCGTCAAAATACGATTTTTTGATAATGTTTGACGCTTGCTCGAAATCTAAGTGGAAAATTCGGATTCAGCATACAAAAATACTTAAGGCATGATAGATTTAGTCCTTGGAGTAGATTTTTTTTTTGTCGACCTGCGTTATTGTGTGGATCTAGGGTAAAAATGCAATGCATTGGAGTTTCGGATAGGGACTCTGACAGAGGAAATGTCGGATACAAATATTAAGATTGCCACGTGCTTTAAGAAACTGTCTTTTTTATTTAGCTCCAATAATACCGGAAAAAAAGGAAAACTCGATAGTTTACTTTTTATCAAAACACTCCAAAATTGTTACTTTTCCTAAACTTCTGTTTATGGGATTTTATTAACCCCCTAGTTGCGCAACATTTTTTCCATTTTACTATAATATTATTTTTCACCGTTTCCGAGATCCCAATGCAATGCATACTCCATTTAAGATTTTTAATTCCTTTTTGCCTTCAACCTTAGTCCATAATGTGTCACTGGAAAAAATAAGTTATCCTTTCAGATCCTAAAACGGGATAAAACAGTCCTAAACATAAAAAATTATAATGAAAAGTTCCGTTACACACAATACATAATCATTATTATTCTAAGTACGGCGCGCGCACGCTTCGACAATTCCTCCATATTAAAAAATTCGTAACTAGCAAACTATTGCTAATAATGAAAATATTTTTTTTCTAAAAACTTTTTTAGTCTATTGACTTCATTTTCTTCACATCATGTTACACAAAATTTTCAAAAACAAAAAATTTCCTCGCTTAGTGAAAATTTGATGGCGTGTTCTCTAAACTTTCAGGGTCATCTACGTTTTTGGCATGTTTACATTTTTTTTATTAGCAATTCTATGAATAGAGAGAAGCGCTTAAGTGTGTGTTTTATAACAAAAAAAAGTTCACATCGATAGCTCAATTCATTTTTGAGATATGGCAATGGATGTACAAAAAGACATGATTTAAAAAAAAATTTAATTTTACACTTTTTTTTTAAATAAGAGTATCTGTGACCACTAAAAAATGTCGTATTTTGTGTTTTTATATGTAAAATGATGTTGTTGGTAATACCCACTGAGTCTGATCTTGTTCTATAAGCTCATAAAAAAAAACAACACAATTTTACCTCTGTTTCGCTCCACTACTTAAAAATGCCCAAAACAAGTGAATAAAAAGCTTAAATGAGCTGATCACTATATCTATACATAATTTGGGGCTCTGAAACTGAATATGAGGTCGGAATTAGCAGATCAGTTGAGAATTTTAACATAACCTCAAAAAATGCCTAAAAATCCAAAACAAATAAATTGAAAGAACCAAGAACTTTAAAACTAACATAACCTAAGGCAAGAGCTAAGAGCTTTAAACCAAGAACTTTAAACTAAGAATTCTTAACCCAACATAACCTGAGACAAGAACTTTAAATAAAACTTAAACCTATTATAAATTAAGACAAGACTGTTAAGTTCCTAAGGCAAGAACTATTAAGGTTCAGAGTTCTTGGTTCAGAGTTCTTGGTTCAGAGTTCTTGGTTCAGAGTTCTTTGTGTAAAGTTCCTCCAAACGGTATTCCTCTCTCAACGGAGCAAACTTTGAGAAATTTCACTGTTCAGTAATATTTTCCTTAGAATACTTGAAAATTTAAAAGCTACCCATCTCCGCTCACTAGGGTTGATGAGAGTATATGCTGAAATGATATTTCTCTATGAAGTTTGCAGATTGCGCTTTAATTCTGACTACTGTATTGTGTTTAGCACGTGAAAACACGTCGGAATTATATGTTCAGATATTATGAGGTTAGGAAAAATACAAGAGCCAATCGGGCAAAACGGACATCGAATTCGTGTTCAGCAGGTCAAAATTCATGGGAATACATAGGGCCTGCCTTCTCGCACTCGACTTTTTTTGTGTGTGCCGGTGTTATTTTTTGGACTTAAATTTTGACAGGATGATTTATTTAGGTTAGAAATATAATGGAGTAGGAGAGAGTAAAAATATATGCATTATTACGTAAGTTATCACCAATTGTTAAAAAATTATCTTGTTTAAATTTTTTGCAACTTAACATATTGACAAAAAAGTTCGGGCTCATCGAGTTTTCTTCGCAATTTCATAACGGACATTCTAGTTTTTATTTATTTTAGTTATTATTCTATATAACTAGAGATGTTTAAAAACTGCGAAAAAATACAATTTTATACACAGTATATATAAAAATACTACAAATAAAATATTTACTCATTCCATTATAGATACTCAGTTACAGTATGCAGTTATTTTGAAAAATAAAAAAGTTAATTCGATCACATTTTGCGCTGTAAACTACACAAAGTAATAACGCTTTCATTAGTATTAATTTATTATTTAGTCATATCTTCAAGACAAATATACTTTTTGCATACACCGTGGGAAAAAGAAAGGTAATCCTAAAATAATATTAAATAGTAATACCAAAATATCAAGTTTTTACTATTATGAATGAAAGATATAGAGGAGTTTCAACATAAAAAATGCGAAAATTTGCCAATTCCCATTCAAAGCACGACCTCAAAAATATGTAATGTGGTGTGTCTTTATATAAGAATTAACTGTCTATTTTTGCGTGTTTGCATGTGTCGAATTCAGTGGTCTCGTTTTCGGCTATACAGGGTGTCCGTTAATACCGGTCTGGTGTCGATTCTACATGCAAAAATATGAAAGAAAATTTATATAAATATGTCAGCTAATGTTTCCTTATGGACCTACAGCCCTTTGAAGATTGAAGCCAAAAACTGGTATTCTGCTATTTTCATTTTTTTTTTTTCAATTAAATAATGGCAACGAAAATTAATTAACAATGAGCTTATTGTTACTCTACTTGACTTAATTGTTACGTGAAAACTTGAAGCACATCGTCTTTTCTCATTTACACGATTTTTCTCACAAGCGGTTAGTTTTTCGATTAAAATGAAAGAGGACCTTTTTTAATATTTTTAATTAGTGCTGTAGCTCAATTAGGTAGCATTTGTGGGCATTGCGGCACTTTTCTTCAAATTTTTGCGGACATGATCTGTACCAGAAATTTGTCACCGATATTTTCGGACACCCTGTATAGAATATGAAGAAAGTACAGCTAAAGATTTTTAGTTATATTAAAAACAATAAGTAAATAAATCAGCAAATATTAATATATATTAAGGGAAGTCATCACATATTTTTTACCTGCCCAGGAATTTGACCTTAATAGGCAGTTCACAGAGTTATAATACGATAAAGCGGTTTGTAGATTTCAAAGCGAGAAATAATGTAAACTACGGTTACTTTGTCCACAAAGGCATTAAGAAAACGATGATTAGGGGGCATTGTCGCATGTACCACAAATGTAATGTACTGTGATTTCTTTATAATTTTTAATATTCTGTGTAATGTCTTATATAATATACCCACGGACAAAATTATCGCATCATTCAAAATTTGTCATGATTTGAAGTTAATTTATTTCTAAACCGTTTGACCGATTTTAATGATAGTTTTATTGTTTAAAAAATAGTTGCAAAGTTGTAACGAAAACGTAACTTTTTTATACTATATCTCCTGTCCTGGACATCAAATGCTTAGAACGACGTCGAGATGTAGTTCCGTAAGTAATTGAATGTTTTCTTAATTTCTTTCAAATTAAATTTAATTTAAACTACTTAGGTACCCGAAAAATTTATCGGATTTTGTTCCATCTATAATATGATTTAAAATTCACTAGCCGTAGAAACCCTGAGGTGCCAGAAAGTCATTTTAAATATCGGGAATCGAGCGCAAATGCATGGTGCCACTAAGTACGGTTAGACATCAGTGGTTGGCGCGCCCTCTGCAGATTATACGGTTGAACCAAAATCCAGTTTTTATAGAAAAATCGACCAAGTAGCTCCATCTTGAAATTTTGTGGGAAGGATGTTATGATGTTTAGACGTTCAAATATGCAATAAAACGTTCTGGCACCTCGATCTGGTGCCAGAACGTATATATAGGTGCCACTCCGTCCATATATATGTGAATTTGGTGCCTGAACGTTCAGTTTTAAATATATATATATATATATATATATATATATATATATATATATATATATATATAACAAACTAACACTTAGCTCCCTCGACAGAGGAACACGCGTTCGACCATCTATCTCTTGACTGCCTCCTTTTCTTTTTCCTACCGCACTGGTCAGTGCCGTGCGCTTAATTTCCTGGCCACATAGAGGGCAGGCTCAAACCACGTTACAATATGTACAACTTTGTCTCGAAATTAAATAGACATTTTAAATCAACAAAATTTACGTATGAAATAGAAACCAATGGACAATTACCATTTGATATATATATATATATATATATATATATATATATATATATATATATATATATATATATATATATATATATATATATATATATATATATATATATATATATATATATATATATATATATATATATATATATATATATATATATATATATATATATATATATATATATATATATATATATATATATATATATATATATATATATATATATATATATATATATATATATATATATATATATATATATATATATATATATATATATATATATATATATATATATATATATATATATATATATATATATATATATATATATATATATATATATATATATATATATATATATATATATATATATATATATATATATATATATATATATATATATATATATATATATATATATATATATATATATATATATATATATATATCGGTGATGACTCACGCCTTTTTTCCGAACATAAAATGATTGACTTTAATTTGTTTAATTCAAAGATTTGTAAAAGTGAAAGATTTAATTAAGGATACAGCTAAGAGCAATGCATGACCTGTAAGTTGACTTGATAATTAATTAGGGAATGCAGACCCAAGGAAACCTTCCATAACTCCTCGCCCTTTTAAACTGAACGAAATTCAAAATTTATATCAATTCGAACATCGGTTTACCTCGCCTAAGCAGGATTTTTAAAAACTTCATCGATCGGAAAGTCACTTTTAGGTGACCAAATGGATAAAATTGATTCAAACGAAAGATGCGTGATTTCGAAAGTAGTAGTAAGAAATATTTTTAGTTGTACTGTAGGTTTCATCATCTCCCGATGACGCCAACATGGTAGGCAAAATGCGCGTCAAGTGAAAATATTCAAGTGTTTTAGTGTTTGTGGAAATTACTGTAGAGGCAATAATAATAATAATAATGATATTATTATTTATTCCCTATTTCTCTCATATACGAGTAATAATAACTTCTCAGAACAATGACAGAAGCAAGCTAAGTCATCGCATTTAAGCACAATAGTTCTCTATTCACCTTAAATCTAATAATTACGTTTCAATCTGAATTTCCATACGAGGAAAAGGATTAAGTTGAAAGGAAGACGGTCGGCATAATACTCCATCTTAAAATAATCTATAACGTTAGCGGCTTATATATTGCACAGGAATTTATTTTCATTTACTTAACTATAATGGAGTAGATTTCTAACTACATTTAAACTCTCGTACAACTGATTATATTATATATTCTCAGAGACAAGAGACAAGGAAAATATTCTTGCTTGATTTCACTGTCTCCGAATTAACCGAGTTCTCAAATGATTTTATAAATTCAATTTGTAGTTTTTTGTTCAATTAGTTTAATCTTATATTCTAGTTATACCGGGTGCCACAGGCTAGTGGCTCCCCCCTATATTTCCTTTATCTTTTGATTTATCCATCTGGAACTTGGGGTGCATAAACTACCTGTAAAAATGGATTTTTGGACATAAAAAAACGGTATGAGACCATTTCCGGTTTACCCGGAAATGACCGCAACTTTCGATTTTAAATTTAACAAATCACTTATTTATCGAAAACTTTTATTTTCAAATGGTAAGGTGGTGGCTCCTACTGTTCAATAAATTATAGATCTTCTTCTGAATTCATTGATATCCATTTCAAATCTATGCTATTCATTTTACTTCTACATCCAGTGGAAGTATAGTAACGACAAAAAAATTTTTAAAAATTTTTATTGTTCAAATAGGCTTAGAATGTCACGAAACGTCGAGATTTTAAGTTTGAGCGAAAAAAAAATGTCTGTCTATCGGTCTATAACTTTTTTTGTGCGCACGTTTACTCTGGAATCGTTTGAGATATTGACTTGAAATTTGGTACACGTATGTGCTTTAACGGGATCTAGAACTAGATTATATTTTCATCTTGTTCCGTCGAAGGGTTGGGGGGTAAATTGGGGTAAATTTGGGGTAAATAGGTAAATCAAGCAGGTAAGAGTCCATAAAATTGGTATTTAGTATATACAAGAGAAGCTAAGGTCTCAAAAAAAATTTTGGCATTAGCCACCCCCATTACCACCCCCACCCTATTATTAAAGGGGATGAAAAAAAATTGTGATTTAGTGTGTGTAGAAGATTATATTATTAATGTTCCATAAACTATTATTTCCACATACAAAATTTTTTCGTTGTGAGTGACTTGAATAAAAATCTGAATGTAGAAGTAGTGATTCCTTGGGCAGAGGTTTTTCTATTTTATTGAATTTATTTAATAATAAAAAATCACTTTCAATATAATTTTTCTTGAACTTTAACGTAGTTGCCTTTGCAAAAATCATATGTCTAATAATGAAATGTGAACAACTACCTTTTTGTGAATAATAGCCTTTTGGTTCTGTCTTTTGTTTCTTAATAGGTATAAGTACTAGTGCAAACTACAAGGATCAATAAAAATTATTTTGAAAGTGATTTTTTAATTTTTAAATAAATTTAATAAAATAGAAAAACAAATACCTTAGATTTGAAATGGATGTCAACGAATTCAGAAAAAATCCATAATTCATTGAACAGTATCTTCCCATTTGAAAAAAAAATTTTCTATAAAAAAGTGATTTGTTCAATTTTGGAGGTTTCGTAAATAGTTATTAATGAAATTAAACGAAAAATTGTTTACATTTGTCACTTTCCTTTTGTTTTATAATATTGTATCAAATCGTAGTGCGAAGACAACTACGTTAAAGTTCAATAAAAATTATATTGAAAGTGATTTTTTATTTTTAAATAAATTAAATAAAATAGAAAAACAAATAGCATAGATTTGAAATGGATATCAATAAATTCAGAAAGAAATCTATAATTTATTGAACACTATGAGCCACCACCTTCCCATTTGAAAAAAAAAGTTTTCGATAAAAAAGTGATTTGTTCGGCTGATAATACTCAATCGGCTGACGATACTCCTCAAAATAGTGAGACAGAAGTGTCTTCCGGCAGCAGCACCGATACCGAAGGAGAACAAATATGAATTTGATTATGAACTCTTTATGTTGTAGAATAATAAAGACATCTAACTATATTGCAATCTAATCCAATATGTGTTATACATGTTCAATATACTATTTTTTAGGCGACTTGTTCATTTTAATCCCCGCAAACTACCCCCATTACCTTTATTTTTATTTAAATAATGTTTCTATGCTAAATATACCCATTTTTAGAAAACTGGCCCATTCTTAAATTATTTTACCACGTTTTTCGCATTTTCCACCCCAAAAACTTCCTTCGCAATAAAATTATTTTTTTTCAATATTTTTTCCACGCTTAATGCACTCTTCTTAGCCGATTTGTCCATTTTCATTTTTTTATGACGTGTTTTCAATTTTTGCACCCCCGCAACTCTCATCGTTTTAATTTTTTTAAATATTTGTTTATGATTGATGTACTCATTTTTAGGCGATTTAACCATGTTCAGAATCTTGGCCAGGTTTTTCGATTTCTTTGCCCAACATAAAGAGAATTTCACAATAGTTTTCCCCACTATGTAAAAGTTAAATAAATAAAAGAAGCTACCAGAAATATTGAAAAATTAAAAAAAAAAATCGAACCTCCTTCAAAAAATATCTCTAAAAAGTACGAAATAAAATTTCACTGTTTTACAAATACCTATCTACCTATTAGTGAAAAGTAGCAAGGAACTATTCCTTATTACCTAATATCAATTTGAAATCGGTGCAAAAATATCTAATTTCAAAACTGGCTACGGTTTTCATCTAGAGATTTAAGGTTCCCCTTGATATAAGAGAAACCTGACGTGATGGGCCATAATCAGATTCGGTTTCAGAGTCACCCCAAAGACATATGCTACACTGGGTCTGGTTTGGCGCACCTTGCAAAAATATTTTTGCGAGGTTTCAAAGTTGGTTTTATCGAATGAGGCGTAAGCCCACATAACCTCAGTAACTTAACACCCTCAAACTACAGATAGGCCAAAGGCCTATTTTCAACAGGACAAGTCATGAATTAACCCCCAAAAACCATAATAACCCGACACCCGAACCGCAGATAGACCGAAGGCCTGTTTTTATCTAATGAAGTGAGTCCACCTTCATAAAACCCAATAACTCGACATCTTCGCACCATAGACAGGCCAAAGGCCTGTTTGCAACCGGTCCAGCCACAAATTAACCCCAGAAAACCCCGAATAACTTGACACAATGGCAATGGTCTCCATAAAAACCAATAACTTGCCATCCTCGAGCCACAGACAAGCCTAAGGCCTGTTTTTTCGAAAAAACTTATGAAACAGCACTCTCGCATACAGTCCGCTTCAATCCGAAACAAAATATGTCCAGGAGCCTTAACTAGAGCTCTAAGATGTCTTCTGTATTGGCCTCTGAGTTATATGGTTATTGGTGACCTGCCTGTCTGCTGCATTCGGTGCAAGTATTGCTCCTGTTTGTCAGATTCTACTTCAACCACCCCCCTATCACCACCCCCACCCCACTACCGATGTGGGGTATCGTTTTATGGGTTTTTGGGGTAGAGGATTTCAAATATTATATTATTAAAGTTCCATAAACAATTATTTCCACTCACAATTTTTTTTCGTTTTTAGTGACTGGATAGAAAATCTGGATGTGGAAGTAGTGGGCAGCGGTTTTTTTTGGGTACCTATGAACTATAAACAACAAGTTTTGATTAGATATTTTTGCACTGATTTTAAGGTAATAAGATACAGTTCCTTGCTACTTTCCACTAATAGGTAGACAAATATTTGCAAAACTGAGTGAAATTTTATATCTTACTTTTTAGAAATAATTTTTGAAGTTGATTTGATTTAAAAAAAAAAATAATTTTCGACCTTTCTAGTAGCTTTTTTTATTTATTTAACTTCTACATATAGCGCAGTCAAATTAGCTTGAAAACCACTGAAAATTCGGACAAATTTACATAAAGCTGTTTTCACAGGAAATGGGTATAGGTATATGTACTTAATAATATACTAAAAGTCCCCATATGTAGAAGTGCCGGAACCCTAAAAAAAACGCAATTGTTTAATGAGAGGCGCAAGATTTATGTAAATTCGCGCACTGCGTCTGTAGTACATGTAAAACGCGGGGTTTGACGCTCGGAATGCCCCCCTCATCGGGACTATTTTATGTTTTTGGGTCGCTGATCACGAAAATCGGGGTCCCGCGGCTCTAAAAATGGAGCGTCACCCCTAAAAATGCCAAAACCTTTTGTCGCGATAATGTGAATAATACTGTAAAACAATGCTATGAATGTGGTAATTGAAATGATATTTTGCTAGTTCAGTATGCTCCTCTAAAATAAGGACAAATTTTATGCTGAGAGTTGACCAGAGGGGGTAAAACTACCCCTGACGTAAAATGGAAGAATGATGGATTTTTTTTCTTTCACTTCTTAATTTGAGTTTAGATGAATGGGGATTGTACAATGAAGAAAATTCTTTTCCAAACCCTCGGGGGTGAAAACTACCCCTATATCGCCTTTAAATTGAACTATACTTAGAAAATAAGTACAGAAATACATTTCTTAGTTTGCTTGTAATTGTTTGATAAAGTTCCGTCAAAAAAAACACTAAAAATTTTTTTCACTCCTTTAGGGGTGAAAACTACCCCCAAGCTTGCAGAGAATTGAAAGAGAAGGTAGAAATATTGTTGATAAATGAACACTTCATACATTCATTATTACAGTATTATTCACATTATCGCGAAAAAACTCCAATAGGGGTGGTTTTTGGCATTTTTAGAGCCGCGGGATCCCGATTTTCGTGATCAGCGACCCAAAAGACATAAAATACAAGTGGTCCGGATGAGGGGGGCATTCCGTGCGTCAAACCCCGCGTTTTACATGGACTACTGCGGCCGATCTTCACAGTAGATTACTACTTGTTGCTTGTGTTTATGGCCCGTAGTTGTTTGCTAAATAATGAGTATTTATTAGTATTACACTTAATATAAATAGTGTGTTAATAAGTTATAATAAGTGCATTGGATTATATTTGACAGAGTGATCGTTTAAAAATTTGTTATTTGTTGTTGTTCCTGGTAAATATTTATAAGGCAATATGGAAGCTAATAAATACGTGTATCTTATGCAATGTTATGGCTTTTAAAAACCGCTGCCCAAGGAATCACTACTTCCACATCCAGATTCTCTATCCAAGTCACTCACAACGAAAAAACTTTGTATGTGAAAATAGTTGTTTATGGAACTTTAATAATATAATATTTGAAATCCTCTACCCCAAAAACCCATAAAACGATACCCCACATCGGTAGTGGGGTGGGGGTGGTGATAGGGGGGTGGTAGTGGGGGGTGGATGAAGTAAAAAAATATTTTGAGGTTTCTGGTTCCTGTACATACACTAAATCACATTTTTTTTTTCATCCCCTTTAATAAGGAGGTGGGGGTGGTAATGGGGGTGGCTAATGCCAAAAATTTATTTGAGACCTTAGCTTCTCTTGTATATACTATATACCAATTTCATGGACTCTTACCTGCTTAATTTACCCATTTACCCCAAATTTACCCCAATTTGCTCCCCAACCCTTCGACGGAACAAGATGAAAATATAATTTAGTTCTAGAACTCGTTAAAGTACATATGTGTACCAAATTTGAAGTCAATATCTTAAACGGTTCCAGAGTAAACGTGCGCACAAAAAAAAGTTACAGACAGACCGACAGACAAACAGAAATTTTTTTTTCGCTCAAACTTAAAATCTCGACGTTTCATGACATTTTAAGCCTATTTGGACAATAAAAATTTTTAAAAATTTTTTTGTCGTTACTATACTTCCACTGGACGTGGAAGTAAAATGAGAGCGTATGTGTTAAATCGAAGGACTTGTGGCACTAATTAGTGCAAGCAAAACGAGAAATGATGATAAGTGGAAACATTTTGATGGTGATGAACAAATTTCTGTGCATAAAACATGTAGGAAAAATTATATTCGTGACATAGTGGCACATTAAACATTAAGAACCAAGAACAACGAAGAAGATCTGTTAAAGCAAAATGTAACATAGAAATAGCTATGACTGATGAGACAATGTCTTCAATTAATCAAGCTGATTTCGTCTCGAATAGGAAAAATAAGAAATATTTTATTGAACAATGATTGACAATGATTTTAAGAAAATTTGGAATCTCCGTTATACAGGCCCCAGATGATGCTGATACAGTAATTGTATCTACTGCTATAACACTGGCAGAAACCAATAAAAATGTTATTGTAGTAGGTGATGATACTGATTAGATGGTCCTTTTATTTCACCATTGTAATAAAAACCTTCAAAAGGTAAAAATGCTGCTATAAAACTTGTTCAGAGGAATGAAAATTTGATTAAGCATATTAAAATATTTAACAGATCCGATGAGGATGCAAATAAATTAATTACAGTTTGAGAAAATTTTATAATGCGACTCTATGGTAATAAAAAAGAAAATGATAAAATTATTGATGAGTTGAGATTTTATACATACAATACATCACAATCTTCATAGAAATTTTGAACTTGCAAGTCTTTCACCCACCAAAGATGCTGCGAAATATCATATAATGAGTGCTTTTTATTAGATACAGAAGAGGATCATTAAATCCCAAAGATTGGGGCTGGAAAGAAATTGAAACAGATCTGGTTCCTATTACAACAGTGAGGAATCCAGCTCCAAATTCCATTATGAATTTAATATTTTGTAGCTACAAAACTGGTTGTGGATATTCTTGTAGCTAGAAAATCAACTTTGTGTTTTACGGTTTTATGTAAAATCTGCCAAGGAAATTATTGTTCAAACATGACGGTAGACGATGATGAACTAGAACTGCCTTATTAAGTTTTGTGGTAAAAGTTTTCTTTTACAGATAATGGCATATTGTTAATGAAACTTTTATCTTTTAGGTCTTCAAGTTGTTGAAAATCATACATTGCTATTTTTTAATCAAACTAACTAAACATATTTAAACTATTTATTTTTTAAATCTCTAGTCAATTTAATTGTGTTGTTTCGTTTATTATTAAAAAAAGTATAGCAAACAATGGGCCATTTTACATATATTTCAATTTTAAGTAAATTTTATATCTTGTACAATTTAAAAAAAACTGACCGTTTACGAGAAAATCTCTAAAAACTATATAATCCAAGATGGCGACTGAATTTTATGAGTGTTCCGGCACCTCAATGTTCGGGGACTTTTAATATGGTAATAATATGGTTCCCTGGAATACATTGCCGTCGAGAACAGCTTTAAATGTAAATTTGTCCGAATTAAAATCTTAATTTCACTGTACTAATAGTAAAGGAAACTATTGTGAAATTTTCCCTATCTGTGTAGCTGGCTGATGGAACCCATCCAAGGCCAAAAATTGGAGGAAAAAAAAACAAAAAAAAAAAAAAAGTCGGTTAAAAGAAATTGTATTTAATTTTTTGACGTAATGGAGCAAAATAAGTTTCAGATTCGGTTTCAGCGATCCCAAAAAACGCTACACTGGGTCTGGTCTCGCAAAAATATTTTGTGGTCCTGTTCAGTTTTAAGCCTAGATCGTCTTAATGGCGTTGAAGCTCACACTCACAACACTAAAGCTGTTAGTAAGAAATTGTGAAATTATATTAGTTGGTGTAATATTATTAAAGCAACAAGTCAAGAAACAAAATACTTTTTATCTTTGGTTTATTTTTAAAAACAAAGATGAGTAGGTAATAATAAACGAACCATTATTAATATGATAGATACATTTACAATATAAAAATAACGATCAATATCTTTTGAATGCCTAAAACATGTTGCGCACGCGATTTTTCCAACAATTATGCTGTTTATGACAGCGAGATTTTTCTGTTTCAATGCACAGTAATAATTCAAAACCGGCCTCAGACATATTACTCCGTTATTTAACCCAGAACAATCTAGTAAAATATTTCGTTCAGTTTACAATCGAATTTTTAGTGACATTTTAAGCCTCAATGTAATTAAAATTCCTTAATAGTACAAATTAAATTCCTTAATAGCACAAATGGAATTCCTTAAGAGCACGAGGTCGTTCTGAAATATCTTTTGAACCTTTCGGATATGCTTTTTTACATCTAACGGTGAAATTAAGACTAATCTGAAGTTAGCCCAACAAGCTGAAAATATCAGGTCTATTTAAAGTCTCTAAAATCGTTACGATAATATGAAATCTAAAAACGTATAATATACTCTTTAGAAAAAGAAATTGACTGCCTCTTTAAAAGACTTTTATACAGATATCAGTTGGCACCTGCGCCTTCTTTGAAAGCTTAAGATTTCGTACATACGCTGATTGAGTTGAATTCGAATTATTTAATTAGGATGATACTGTTAAAACATCTGAATCTTTCGGCTCCCGAAGGATATCGTGCCCTAATATTATTTGTATATTTTTAAAATACTATTTAATTAGAACATCATAAGCATTCTTCACTGGAATATTTGTGAGTGTCTGGTGACATTTTACGCAGTCATTTCTCGCTTTATTGTACTTTGTTTTAATATCTTTACAAGTAGTAGATTTTACCAAAGGTTAATATTTGCAGACTTCCATTTTGTGGAACCAAATATAAAATTAATTCATATCACAGAGTTGAAAAATTAAAAAAAGTTCATTTTCTCGAATCGAGTAATTTATGCTAAGGATGCCTCTAAGTTTTTAGGTTTAATATTAATAATTTGCGTAGGAAATACCAACGAAAATGAAATCTGCATTTTTTTACGCTGTGAGAATAAATTCTCTTAATAGCTATACTTCTTCAGTATGCATCTTTTATTCATAGTTGCAGACTTTCAGCTTCTGTTACCCAAACAGAGTTAAAGGGAGGAAGTAAAAATATCAGTTGTTTATAAAGCATTTTTTACGTGATTATAAAATAAGTAAATATGTATTTATGGTTATAGTACAATGTTTTACAAATCTCTAGTTATTCTACCTTGTATTTTATTTCATTTTATTTGATTGGCGCCTATTGAACCTGTAATTTTATTTTTAAAAAATTTTAAGGACCTCCTAGAGATTTTTTTCGTAAAACTAGAAAAGATACGGAATTAAAAAACAAATTTTAGCTCTAAAAAACCAAGTCATGCACACAGACCGACAGACAGGCCAGAAATTTTATGGATTTTTCAGGATATTTCCAAGGTATTCTGAAGAGGATTTAATTACAAATAATTATTTTCAATACAAAATTTTATCATCATTGTTAGTATTTGCGTTGCATTTAAGATGAAAAGTTATTTTGTGGATGCATCTTTGGGGTATTGAACTCAAATGCGAATTTAAACATAAAACGTGGTCAAGTGAAGACTTTTAAAGCTTTTCGAAAGTGACAATCACGTTAAAGAGGGAAGCAAATCTCAAAATAATAACTTAGAGTATCCGCGAAATCATTAAAGGCAGAGTTTGGACAGGACTGAGAAAAAAACATTTATCGAGTTTTCATTTTCTAAAAGGTCATTAAACCTGTCGATGTTCTTTTTACATGTTTCTTTTGGTTATATATTTTGGATTATTTGATTAATTTCTATTACAGTACACATTAAAAATTAATATTTGAGTATAATGGTCAGACAGAAATTAACGTTATTGTTCATATAATCGACAAGATCTACATTTACAAAAATGTTGTCTACACATATAGCAGTATCTCCTTTACTCTCGTCGGTAAATTGATCGTTGACTTAAGATCATACAGCAAATGGTCAAACATCAGATTATTTGCAGTATTTTTTAAACGGTCAACAATAAAATCTCCTCCTATTATAATTGATGACGTATTTTCAAATTTACTAAGTAGTGCGCAGAAATATTCAAGGAACTGATAAAATTCGCCAGAGGGTGGCCTGTATACAACTATAACCGTGATGAAAAATCTTGTAGTTGTATACATGAACATTCAATAACATAAAAAGTAATTAGTAGGGTCAAACAAATAAACAAGGAAAATCGCGCCTTATACCCTAAAGAGAAAACACCAAGAAGTTACGGACACGTGTTTCGGAATTATTGTTCCTCATCAGCGTAGCGTGGCAATCAAAAAGGATCTGGAAAAGACAGATAGGAACGATAATTTAAGGTTGAAAGTACAGTACAGAAAGTACAGTAAAATTAGGCCGATCTAGATATGAATGCATATACAAGAGTACTGTGAAAAAAATCAGTAAATAAAAAAGTTATTAACCATTTGAATTTTAAAAAAATACCTTTTCTTAATGTTTGCCACTTGCACTTAAATAAAAATCTTGCGAAATGTTATTCTCTATAATTTTTTTGTTTATACATTTTACTAATATATATATTTCATCATAATGTATCTAATCCGTTGAAATATAATTCTCGAAAGATATACGACACACTGTATATCTTGAGTTTGTGATAGGTGTAATATACAAAAAAAAAAAAAATAGTACGGCTTTCATTTTCTGCAGTCTCGGTCTGCTTGACCCAAAATGGATTTTTACCAAATTTCAGTTAAAATGGGATCTAACTCGCGGAGTTAATCTAAGACGAAAACAAATCATTGTAAATAAACTGGTCTCTGTTAATTTTACGGAAAAGTTTTATTTGCATAAAATATTTTGCATTGAAAGTTAGAGCTATATGCCAACTTTCATTGCATTTGAACAAAAAAAAATACTACTTAAAGTAAATAGCTTTTTATTTTTTAATACAATTAACACGATTTCGACGAATTCAACTAAAAACCTATTCAAATAGTACCAAACAGTATCAAACCTAAATTATTACATAATTCCACATGCAATGAAATTTGGCATGTGGCTCTAACTTTCAATGCAAAATATTTTATCCAAATAGAATTTTTAAAATTAACAGAAAGACCAGTTTACCTACAATGATTTATTTTCTCCTTAGATTAACCCCGCGAGTTAGATCCCATTTTAACTTAAATTTGGTAAAAATTCATTTTAGGTCAAGAAGACTGAGACTGCAGAAAATGAAAGCCGTACTAATTTTTTTTTGGTATATTACACCTATCGCAAACTCAATCCAGAGACACACTGTATATTACAGACATTTTACAGTAATGTGTGATGGTCCAATGGCTAAAGATTTGCTTTGCAATCCAAAGGTCGTGTGTTCGAATCACTAACAGTTTTTTTTCATATATTTTTTTTTCACAACAAAGTTGGTATCACAAAATTTAGAATATCCAATAACTAACATTATTTACAAGAAAACTGCGAAGAGTATCCTATAGAAATAGTAAATGCTTTTGTGTAAAAGTTATAGGGCAGACACTCAACAAATAACAAATAATGGAAAAAATGTGACAGAGGACAGTAATATTTGGCATATGAAAAACTGAAAAATGACAATTCTGACTTAGAATTCGGTTTCAGCGAGTCCAAATACATAAAGATACACTGGTCTAGTCCGCAGGCCAGACCACTTTCTTTTTGTTTTGGGGGTGAGCGAATCTGACAATTCTGACTTCGGATTCTGTTCCAGAGGGTCCAAATACATAAGGATATACTGGTATGGTCCGCCGGAGAAACCATTTTTGGGGGGTGTTTTTTGGGAGTTAAAGGTCAAAAAGTTAATCTAACAATTCTGACTTCAGATTCGGTTTCAACGGGTCCAAATATATGAGGATACACTGGTCTGGTCCACAGGTCAGACCACTTTTTTTTGTGTGGCTGGGTCATTAAACAAAAAAGTAATGTAAAAATGCTTGTAAAAAAAAATTCTGCGATGAATGATTTTAAATATCATGGAAATTGGTTCTATATACATCCAAGAATGCGTAAAAAGAAATTCCGAGTGGCAACAACTTTGATTTGAATTTGCTTGTAGCACACCGTGAGGGCGTTGTGGAGCGAATACATATTTGAACAATAAAAATATTCGAACAAATCGGTCAACTTCCACTCGTTTCAATAATGTTTTCGATATTGTATGTACAGTTGTAGGTTGTCGCATTTTCTATAGCGATAATGATTAAAATATGAGTTTAATGCGCAATTTGCTGCTGAAAATACCAGGAAATTATATTTTTTCAGGCATCTCTCAAATATCAACAACTCAAACAAAAATACATAACCGCTTTATAATGTTTTAATCTCTTTGCTATGCTTAATTTTACATAATGCAAACTGGTTTTGACGTTAATTTACAAAAGAAATTCCCGGGAATGCCGTAAGGCCCTCAAAACTGTATTTCCTTTTTTAATTTTTAATTACCGGATAACGAAATCATAAAATAAAATTTTCGTTTTAAATTTTATTCCACATTATTTTCACGAGCCAGCGATTAAGTTACGTTTCGTCTTTTATTTCACAGAACGCATTATACATTCTACAATAAACACAAAATTGGCCCAAACCTAATGTCCCAAAGTTATCGTGTTGTAGTTTGTCAAACAAATTTATTTTTTACTTCATAGTTGGGTAAACTTTGCATTTTCTTATTTTAACTTGATTTACTTTTATCGTATTATATATTAAAAAACAGTATAGAAACGGGTTTTTTTAATATCAATTGGTCAAGAGATGTATTCACACAAGTTGCTCCAATCCACTTTTCTATTGCCAAATTTGTTCTAGAAAAGTCTGTCTCCACAAAGTAATAAGTCCCAACATTACTTTCTCAAAGGATGCGAAACAATGATGAAGGAGAAATCAAATTTTCCCCAACGTTACAGTTGAAGTAAATCGTTTGGTATTCAATTTTCTATCTTAGAATTATTTTTCATCGAAGAAGTACAGGAATATTAAACTGCACAGAATAGTCAACTTTTACTATAAAGTTAATCCGTTTTATTAATACATTTTTGTAGCATTAAAAACCGCTGCCCAAGGAATCACTACTTTCACATCCAGATTTTCTATCCAAGTCTCTTACAACGAAAAATATCTTGTGTGAGGAAATAATTGTTTATGGAACTTTAATAATATAATATTTGAAATCGACTACCCCAAAAACCCATAAAACGATATGCCACATCGGTAGGGGAGTGGTAGTGGGGGTGGATGAAGTAAAAAAAATTGACGCCTTTGGTTCTTGTATACACACTAAATCACAATTTTATTTTTTTTCACCCTCTTTAATAATGAGTTGGGGGTGGTAATGGGGGGTGGCTAATTTCAAAAAATTTTTGAGACCTTAGCTTCTCTTATAGGTACAGGGTGTAACGCAACTTACCCGAAAAATTTTAACCATACATGCACCTTTAAATAAGAAGTCGACTTAAAAAAAAATTAATAAAAGTCCAACACAGAAAAGGATACACATTGTTAAAGTTACAAATTGATGAAAACGGTAATTTATTGAACTCTACTTAATTGCAGGACTGTACCTAAGTACCTAAAAAAATAAAAAATAAAAAATAAAAAATAAAAAATAAAAAATAAAAAATAAAAAATAAAAAATAAAAAATAAAAAATAAAAAATAAAAAATAACAAATAAAAAATAAAAAATAAAAAATAAAAAATAAAAAATAAAAAATAAAAAATAAAAAATAAAAAATAAAAAATAAAAAATAAAAAATAAAAAATAAAAAATAAAAAATAAAAAATAAAAAATAAAAAATAAAAAATAAAAAATAAAAAATAAAAAATAAAAAATAAAAAATAAAAAATAAAAAATAAAAAATAAAAAATAAAAAATAAAAAATAAAAAATAAAAAATAAAAAATAAAAAATAAAAAATAAAAAATAAAAAATAAAAAATAAAAAATAAAAAATAAAAAATAAAAAATAAAAAATAAAAAATAAAAAATAAAAAATAAAAAATAAAAAAAAATAAAAAAAATAAATTAAAAAATTTCAATTAAAAATTTAAATTAAAAAATTTCAATTAAAAATCTTAATTAAAAATTTTAATTTTAAATAGTAGGTTATTTTAATATATCCAGGAAGAATTTGAAATTAATTTGATTCACAAATAAAAAAGATACACAGGGGTGTCTTCACGAGAAATGAAACACACTGTATACTGAATACCAATTTTATGGACTCTTACTTGCTTGATTTACCTATTTACCCCCACATTTACCCAATTTATCCCCCAGCCCTTTAAAGGAATAAGATCAAAATATAATCTAGCTCCAGATCTCGTTAAAATACATGCGTGTCCCAAATTTCAAGTCAATATCTTAAACGGTTCCAGAGTAATCGTGCGCAAAAAAAAGTTAGACAGACCGACAGAAAATTTTTTTTGGCTCAGACTTAAAATCTCGACGTTTCATGACATTCTGGCATATTTGAAAATTTAAAATTTTTAAAATTTTCTTTTGCGTTACTATGCTTCCACTGGATGTGGAAGTAAAATGTTTTCCCTTTATTTATAGCGTTACAATATTTCATACAACGCAATTCAGTCGTCAGCTAAAATTATATTCTTTATTAATCCTTATACATTAGAAGGGTTTATAATGTCAACAGTTTATTACATGCATATTGAATATGTTTATCCCGGCCTAACTCGGTTTTAGCTGTTGTAGTGTATTGTTTGTGGACGCCAACTGTAATTCGAGAAAATCTCCTAGAAGTTATGTACGTACACGATAACAAAACGCAACAGCACTTCAGAAATATATAATTAATGAAGCTTTCATAATTAAAACCCTTTATCGAGTTAACTATTTTACTATAACGCCTAGTGGAGGAAGCAGATAATCCACTCCTAGTTCTGGGGAAAAGTGGTATAAAGTGTAATAAAAATGCATTAATATACCAGTATTCACCAATTTTTACTGGAAGTTACACCATTATATATTACTGAAAAATAATATATATTACATTATTATTATATTATTAAATTACATGTTTTAAAGGACAATTTTTAGGCTCCTCTGCAAAGGACAGCAACAAGTGCATTTTACTTTCACATCCAGTGGAAGTATAGTAACGACAAAAAAATTTAAAAAAATTTTTATTGTTCAAATAGGCTTAAAATGTTATGAAACGTCGAGATTTTTACGTTTGAGCGAAAAAAAATTTCTGTCTGTCTGTCGGTCTGTCTGTAACTTTTCTATTTTCATCTTGTTCCGTCGACGGTTGGGGGGTAAATTGGGGTAAATTTGGGGTAAATGGGTAAATCAAGCAGGTAAGAGTCCATAAAATTGGTATTTAGTATATACAAGGGAAGCTAAGGTCTCAAAAAAAATTTTGGTATTAGCCACCCCCATTACCATCCCCAACCCCCATCCCAAAGGGGATGAAAAAAAATTGTGATTTAATGTATGTACTATTCTGTGCAAAAAAAAACGTACAACTCCTGAGCGTGATTTTAAGGTTTTTTTAGCTATGTAAATAGTGTTTTTAAATAATACATATTGACAAGCAATGACAGGACCTTTTTTGGACATTTGTAGATATTCATTGACATCTACGATTTAAACAATTACAATATAGTTGCTATGGAAATGAAGTCTGACTTATACAGGCAGATAGTAGATGTACGCTTTTTTTTGCACAGAATAGTACAAGAACCAGAAACCTCAAAATATTTTTTTACTTCATCCACCCCCACTACCACCCCCCTATCACCACCCCCACCCCACTACCGATGTGGGGTATCGTTTCATGGGTTTTTGGGGTAGAGGATTTTAAATATTATATTATTAAAATTCCATAAACAATTATTTCCACATACAAAGTTTTTTCATTGTGAGTGACTTGGATCGAGAATCTGGATGTGGAAGTAGTGATTCCTTGGGCAGCACGTTTTAGATAGTAATAATTTTTCATCTTAGAGCCATAATTACTTCCACATCCAGTGGAAGTAACGACAAAAATTTTTATTGTTCAGATAGGCTTAGAATGTCATGAAACGTCGAGATTTTAAGTTTGAGCGAAAAAAAATTTCTGTCTGTCGGTCTGACTTACTTTTTTGTGCGCACGTTTACTCTGGAACCGTTTAAGATATTGACTTGAAACTTGGTACACATATGTACTTTAACGAGATCTGGAACTAGATTATATTTTCATCTTGTTTCGTCGAAGGGTTGGAGGGTAAATTTGGGGTAAATAAGTAAATCAAGCAGGTAAGAATTCATAAAATTGGTATTTAGTATATACCAGAGAAGCTAAGGTCTCAAAAAAATTTCTGGGATTAGCAACCCCAAATACCACCCCCTTATTAAAGGGGATGAAAAAAAAATGTGGTTTAGTGTGTGTACAAGAACCAGAAACCTGAAAAATATTTTTTTACTTTATCCACCCCCACTACAACCCCCTTATCACCACCACCACTACCCCACTACCGATGTGGGGTATCGTTTTATGGATTTTTGGCGTAGAGGATTTCAAATATTATATTATTAAAGTTACATACACAACAAAAATACCATAACACCATAACAATTATTTCCACATACAACATTTTTTCGTTGTAAGTGACTTGGATAGAAAATCTGGATGTGGAAGTAGTGATTCCTTGGGCAGCGGTTTTTTTTATTGGGGCATCGACTACTACCTTCATTAGCCCTTCATCGCACAATAAGGCTTAGAATATCATGAAACGTCGAGATTTTAAGTTTAAGCAAAAAATAAATTTGTCTGTCGGTCTGTGTCTGTCTGTAACTTCTTTGTGCGCTTGATTACTCTAGAACACTTTAAAACATTGACTTAAAACTTGGTACACGTATGTATTTTAATGAGATCTGGAAATAGATTATATTTTGATCTTATTCCGTTGAAGGGTTGGGGGGGTAAATTGGGGTAAATGGTAAATCAAGCAAGTAATACTCCATAAAATTGGTATATATAAGAAAAGCTAATGTTTCAAAAAAATTTTTGGCATTAGCCACCCCTATTACAACCCCCACCCCATTATTAAAAGGAGTGAAAAAAAATGAAATTGTAATTTGGTCTGTGCACAAGAACCAAAGGCCTCAACAATTTTCTTTTACTTCATCACAAGGGTCAACGTGGGACAAGGTGGGACATGGGATGAAAAGGTGGGATGAGGTGGGGGATAAAACAAGATTAAAATATTGAAGAATAGGGATAACCTACTACTTATTAATATTTGATGTCCTACTGTGAAAGGGTAAACATTTTTACATGAAATGTTTGTAATGCAACATTCACTTGGTCTTGCGGGCTAAGCCGCCGTATTAATATTCATAAAATTCTTAAGATTTATTTTTATGATTTTTTTTCTTTACAAGAGACTCGGATTGAAAATCTGGATGTGGAAGTATTTACGGTTAGGTCCCAATTATTTATTAATACTAGTTATTAGATATCTCAAGTATCATGTATATCAAATTTTTTGGTATAAATTTGAAGACTAAAAATTCAAGTTCATATGACGATCGTTAAGGCATAATATACTCAACAATACGAATAGTAATAATAATTATTATTATCCTCATTTTCTGTTATTAAGTTAATTAAAACATGAGGTAGTAGGAGTACTACCAAGATTTGTAGAGTATAAGGTTGCCTAATAACTCACGATCCCCACCAAAAAATATAATTAGCCAATGAGCAGCTGGTGTGAAATCACACCAGATGCAGGGCCTTATTCAAAATATTGTAAGAATTTGTGTAATGTTAATTAAACAAAGAACTCGTAACTGGAACGGGCTCGCAATGACCCACTTTTGAGGTCGGGGGTAATTATCATCGCATTTTGGGTCACTGTTCTGCATGCTGGTAATGAAGATAAGCTGTAGAATGTAACACTACAGATCATAGTATACGTCAGACCATATTTCGGGCTAGTACGGACGGTTCTTCTAGAGTGAGATAACTGCGCCGCTACTGCTCGTTCGACGAACAAGGAGAGTCTGACTTACAGACTCTACAGATCTTGGAGTATTACAGCATTCCAAACAATGGCGATATAAGATGATGGCTTGCTAAAACGCAGCCTCGAACCTAGCAGAGCTGCCTTTTGCATATTGGCTGCTAGCGGTATGGAGACCGATTTACACATAGGAATGGTGTTGAATTTCTTAAGACGGTCTGATACCTCCAAGACTGCCAATTATCAAGACCCACAATTTAATTATAAAACCTAGGTACATTTTACTAAATTCGTCTCAGTATTTACCTCCATTCTAGATTTCAACATATTATTATCATTTTCATTAATCATTAAGACAAGTCGCTCGAGGTAGTAGGAGCATTCTAGTCTTCCAATCACATCCCAAACAATGGCAATATGAGACAGTAGCTCAGCGAGGTATTGGCGCTGCCTAAAACACAGCCTCGTGCGACATCACAATACGGAGTGAACCCAGCAGAGCTGCCTTTTGCATTTTGGCAGTCGGCGTTGTGGAGACCGATTTGCAGACAGGAATTATGTTGAGTTCCTTAAAAGAAGATGGTGTGATATATCCAAGATTGCCCATTATCAAGATCACCAAATTAATTTCAAAACTTGGGTACATGTTACTAAATTCGAACAAGTCTCTGTGTTTAGATCGTTTTTGGTTCTTTTTTGTTGTAACATTTACCTCTACTGGATGAGAGAACTCAATAACAGACATTCCCTTTTCAATTAAATCCATATGCACTGTCTTGCTTGGTGACATCCCATCCATCCAAGGAGTAATTTCAATATATCTTGCACTTGCTGTTCTCTACGATTGTCTTTATTTTTTGAGGCACGTACGGCACGATGGAATCTTAGTCGATGACATAAGCGCACTTAATGTGGTAAAAGAGCACCCTAAGAGTTGCGTAGTGTCTAGTGACGTAGAATGACACTGCATGAACGTGACATGCCGAGAGTATAGGGTCTCAGGATATTAATTACAGGCATGCAGTTTGGGCATTTTCCTTTGGAATAACACTATTATTATTAATATAGACTAAAGCAACAAACTTTCGCAGTCTTAGCTGTAAACTATTCACCAATCCGTCGCGCGCCTCATTGGGATTCGGCTCTGCTGAAGCCCGTTTCAGGTTTATGGGCCCTTTAAGCGACGTTGGTGATGTTTCCTTCAACAGCTCAAAGTCCAGACACAACAAGAGGTCACAGACTTTTATTCCAAGACTTCATAAAATATACGCCATTTCCATTATTGTGATCTTCTATACCTCTTATGCACTCGGTTGACCAGCCAGTAATTGTAGACTCTGGTCATGGCTATTCTTAACAGTTCTGAGGGCTCCAAATATTACTGTGGTCTTTGCATTCCATACTCTGCTAACTTCTAGTTAGAGGCCTTTGTACATGCTCAACTTCCTTGTTTCTTTGGTGTAATTCGGGATGGATTCATCGACCAGCAAGCATGAATTATTATTATTATTATTATTAAAACCAAAAAGATCTTTTTAAATAATAACTGTACTGACTTGGAAGTTGAAAGAGTATATGAAACCAACGAACCTTTTCATTACTTTTCATTGCTTCTTCAAAATTCAACAGTATTGTAGAAGTTTGATAATTATAAATCGAAAGAAAGTTTTTAATTTGATTGTAAAGTAATAATCAAAGTTCGCTATTAGTTTCAATGACAAACCATTTTAAATTATGATTTGTTCAAGAAATTCGATAAAACTAAGCAAATAAAAGCCATAAAATTCTATATTATCGACAAAATATAAACGGATACCAAAATTTATGAACCGAAATTAAGGGAGTTTAATATTATCTGTGATCACCGCTGTCTCCGTTTTAATGCTATGTTCAGAAAAACATAATTTCTAAATAAAATTGAAATACTTGAATCTTAACGTACTTATCGTTGTATTTTATTACGTCTGTAAGTTTGAAAACTATCCGCGTATTTTCTTAAAAATATACATCAAAATTACTTGCTTTTAAATTCAACATGTTGCTGGTCCTTGAGCAAGTCGCAAATCAAGATTATTAACTGAAGCGGTTATCACAACGTATTTGTAAAGTTACGAAACTTTTGGATTTAATGTAAACCGAAAATCCCAGTAGACTAGAGCCTACATTTTCAGTGCCATGGAAACTAATTTGTCTCGTATTTGATGGATGATGACGTTACATCGTGAAATTCAAATATGGGAGTATTTTATTTGCCCATGTTAATGTTATCGATAAGATACACACATACACATATATAAACATACTTTCACTACGCTTATACGGGGCGGACCAAGATTGTGTTCTGATATTTCTGTAGTTGTTAATAAATAAAGGTAATTCTTTGTACACAATTATTTCCGAAGATGGATGTATATGGAGGTTTTCTGCAATATTTTCCGACCGCCTTAAAATAAAAAAATCATATTTTGAATTTATATACATGGTGATTCATAAGTAATGGTACAACACTTAACTGTAGATAGTAGGAGTCAAAATATTAAGATTTAGCCAACAATGCCTTAATGAAATGTTTATAGGTAAAAAGATACAGGGTGTTAGAGTTAAAATTAAATTTTTTATTTTCCTTTGTAATTAAATGATTTTTTAACATTTTATCATGAAAATTGGTGAGTGCAGGTTATTTGTGATAGGAAGTCATAACGCATCTTCAACTTTCGTCTAGAAGGCGCTACGTACGCTATGTTTAAAGTGTTAAAAGGGCCGTAACTTTTTCACCCGCACATTTATCGCAAATTTCGCATAAAGTTTGTATCATTTCTTAATAAAAAAAGGTATACTTGTTTCAAGTCTCTAAGTACAACAGGTTTTGAGAAAAGTACAAATCAAGAGTTGTAAATTTTTAAAAAGATTTTTCAAATAATACTTTTTAAAAGTAGGCGTTGTGACGCAGCATTATCACAGTAAATAAAGAAGCATATTTATCAAGTAGGCATAAAGACAAAAAGTACCTGTCAAACAATTAATCTTTCAAACCATAATTAGTTGTTACGGAGATTTTTATTTAATTAAGGGTGGCGGTGCCGTGCTTAAGAAAATTATTTCGTAGTTGCAGAATTTCTCCTATATTCCTGAACCGATTGAAAAAATTCTTTGATAGGCTTCTAGAGAAAACTTGATAGAATGGTGCCAGACTATTGAAATCAACAAAAAAAATTTTTTTTTGATTTTCGCACGAGAAATTATTTTTTTCTTCATTTTTTAATAGCCTAGTACCATTCTATAAAGTTGTCGCTAAAGGCTCATCAAAAAATTTTTGGATCGGTTCAGGGGTGTAGGAGAAATTCTCGAACTACGTTCATCGAACCGCCCACCTTAAGTGTTGTGTTTTTTATCCATTTCTAATATCGTTTTATACAAAATGCCTCGCCATAAATTTTTTTCGACTTCTGAAATGAGAGACATGGTTTGTGTATATTCGCAAGTAAATTTTTGTGGTCGTGCTCCAGCTCGAAGGTACTTAGAACTGTCAGGTTGAGTGTAAGAGCAGTCTTTGGACTGAACTACGCCTAATAAAGTCACTATTATTATTATTGTTATTATTATTATTATTATTATTATTATTATTATTATTATTATTATCCAAACAGAAGGCAGCCTGATCATAGGTTAGTTAAAAACCTTTCCGATCGTTTGGGCGAAACAGGTGCATTTCGCCTAAAACGTGATATTGCTGGTCCTCGAAAAAGAATATCTCTGGATCAAGAAGAAGACGTTTTAGTTCGTGTGGCAGAAAATCTGCAAATAAGTACGCGGCGGTCATCGGCAGCAACTGGTTTAAGTCAGTCATCAATTCATAGATGATTAAAGAAAGAAAAACTTAAACCATATCACTTTACTCCAGTGCAAAATTTGTTACCTCGTGATCTTCCACAAAAGTTGCAGTTTTCATTATTTTTGCGTAACAAGCAACATAATGACCATATGTTATAAAACGAATATTGTTTACGGATGAGGCCACTTTTACCGGGCGTGGGGTATTTAATTGGAGAAATAGTCATTCGTAGGACACTTGAGAATCCCTATTTATGCAAGGAAAAACACTTCTAGCACGAATTTAAAATAAATGTGTGGTGTGCTATCATTGGAGACTGGAGACATTGGAGACAAATTTAAATGATGCATCCTATCTGGACTTTTTAGAAAACATTCTTCCTGGTACATGCAGGATGGGGCCTCAGCACATTATTCGATAGAAGTACGTAATCATTTAAATATGCACTATCCACAACACTGGATCGGTCGAGGAACTGAATTTCCTTGGCCACCTCGTAGTCCTGACCTCAATCCTTTGGATTTTTACTTTTGGGGCTACTGTAAGTATTTAGTATACAATGATAATATAAGTACCCGGGAAGAATTATGGTAAAAAAATTGTGAAGCTGTGGAAACTATTAGGAATAACAGAGAATCGTTATTTAAAGTTAGATATTCTCTAAGCGTTTAAAAAAATGTATTGAGGTTAATGGTGGTTATGTTGAACATTTATTGCAGTAGGTATTTTAAAGTTGTTCTTATTATTGTTCTAGTTATTATTTGTGATACATTGTTTACCATTTTGAATTAAATTATTTATGTCTACTAGTTAAAAGTGTATCATTATTTGTGTTGTTTTAATTTCTGAGATTTTGAAGTTGTTAAACGCCATACAAACAATTACTACATAAGCTGCATTAGCTACACAGAAAAAAATATTTACAACTAAAGAGTGTCGAATCTTGCCGCCAAAATAATTTTTCAAATTGTATAATGAATTTGCATGCAACTCTTGATTTGCATTTTTCTCAAAACCTGTTGTACTATATGAAACGAGTATACCTTTTTTTTATTAAGAAATAATAGAGCAATACAAATTTTATGCGAAATTTGCGATAAATGTGTGGGTGAAAAAGTTACGGCCCTGTTAACACATTGAACATAGCGTATGTAGCGCCCTCTAGGAGCTAGACGAAATTTGAAGGTGTCTTGATTTCCCACCACAAATAACCCCCACCCACCAATTTTCATGATAAAATGATAAAAAATCATTAAATTACAAAGGAAAATAAAAAATTTAATTTTAACTCTAACACCCTGTATCTTTTACCTATAAACATTTCATTAAGGCATTATTGGCTAAATCTTAATATTTTGACTCCTACTATCTACAGTTAAGTGTTGTACCATTACTTACGAATCACCCTGTATAGCCCGGCTGGACACCAGTTTGCATAGTATCATTCAAACCCTCTTTTATGCTTATTGATAGTTTAGTTTTAGAGAGTGGCTGTCAGTATTTTACAACCAACTTTTTTATTATTTACATGTTTCTAAAAATTCTTATGAAAAATAATTTTCATATTGTTAGATATCAAAAAGGTATATTCATTGCATTTAGAAAACCGAGCGCTTCTCAAACAAGGGCGGATTTACAGGGGGTGTAATGAATTACAAATATATAAAAAAAATATTGGCGAAATAAATAATTTGAAACGAAAATATAGAAATTTGATCTTTTATCTAATAGCAAAAGCATCCTCTGTGTAAAATACTTTTTTAACAAAATGTTGTAAATGCACATTCATTTGTAGAAAAATTAATATACAGTGTGTGTTATTTAATACCGCAACACCCCATTATTTTCGAACGCGTTGGGCGATTTATTATTTTTTTTTTTGACATATAGTGCTCGATGAGCTTTGTTTGACTGTTTGAAAAATTTGTAATTTTCGGTCGAAATTTCGAGATCGACTATTACACAATTTTTTATCGGCAAATAGCTTTTCTTTTTTCTTCCTTATTTAGTGACGTCAAAATCAGATACTAAATGAGGAAGAAAAAAGGAAAGCTATTCCGCATAATTCATTTGTTTGAAAAATGTTCATTAAGGCACCTACGTACTGCCGTGCGCAAAAAAAAAACGGGGCAAGTCTTATAACGTATTTTGTAACTTTAATTTTTGTGATATTGTCAGTTATTTGTCAAAATTCATTGCAAGGGTGCAAAAAACTAATATGCCCCATATAAGCGATTTAGTTAAAGCTGAAGCTATTGCTAAAGTAGAAGATGGATGGTCAATGAAATTGCACTGCGTTATAATATTAACAAAAATGTGTGTCGGTGTGTAACATTTTAAAAAAGTGGAGAATAAACGGTACGATTAGTAGAATTCCTGGATCAGGGCGACGAAGGATATCAACTCAACAACAAAATTTGCAATTGGTAAATACATTAGTAGAAAATCCATTTTACTCAGTTATTCAGGCTGCTGAAGAAACGAATTTTCCTGGATCGAGTAGTACTGGTCGCCGGCGAGTAAAAGAATTGGAGCTACGCTGTCATCCAGCAGCACAGAAATACTTACTTAAAGCTGAGCATAAAGAAGCTCGACTAGGATTTGCGCTTGAATTTTTAGTGCATGATGTAAATTTTTGGAACAATGTAGTTTTTACAGACGAAAAAACTTTCCAGTCAACACACAGCTGTCGTATTCGTGTTTACCGACCTCCGAATACTCGATTCGATAAGAAATACATATCTAACAATGACAAAAGTCCGTAATATGTGGGCTTGGATATCTGCACGTGGTCCTGGTGTTTTGTGGCATATCCAGGAAAGATTTAATAGTGAAACGTATATTAGGATTATAGACAATATTATGCTCCCTTCTGTGTCACAATTATAATAATGAATTCATATTTCAACAAGATAATTGTTCCGTTCATACTGCTCATACCGTAACTAACTGGTTTCAAGATAACAACAATAATGTTTGTAACTGGCCCAGTCATAGCCCAGATCTTAACCCTATGAAAGACGTATGGGGACTACTCGCAAGAAGTATCCAAAAACTAAATGAGAGACCACGGAATGCCCAAGAATTACTGGAAATAATAAATAATGCATGGGAAAATATTGTATATTGTATAAGGTTATTTAATTCTATGCCACTTATAGAAGTTATAAATAGAAATGGTGCAATAACGAAATATTAATAGTTAGTTTCTTGTTAAGTTGGATATCCTTTGTCCCCTGATCCAGGATTTATACGTATTGTGCCGTTTATTCTCCACTTTTTTAAAACGTTAAACACCAAATTTTTATTAATGCTAGTGCAACTTGTCTCATTTGCCATCCATCATTTGGTATAGCAATAACTACAGCAGTACAATAAGAAATAAAATAAAAGTGCTAACTGCTTTATTTCGGCTACTCATTACATATTCAAACAGAGATAGATTTACATTAGAAAAAAATAGTTGTCCTATTTTTTTTTGCTCACGACAGTACAGCAACCGAATAATGTATAAGTACTATTTATTTAAAGAATAACTTTTGTTCTTTCTTTCTCATTTAGTATTTGATGTTCCTTAAGTCTAATGACTACTTTACCCTTTTAGTAAACCTAACCGACTTTTATACAGGACCAGTCGAAAAGTGAGAAATTTTAAATTTGCCTATTGAATAACAAACACCCTATATGAGGTATCGAGCTAAAATTTTGTATAGAGGTATTTGAAACAACTATGAATCGAATACGCTATCCAATTTGCCGATAAACATTGCCTAATAGTCGATCTCGAAATTTCGACACATTTAGAGGAGCTTAGTAGGCCTTGAAAATATGAAAATTACAAATTTTTCAAAACAGTCAAATAAAGCTCATCGAGCACTATATCTCAAAAAAAAAAAAATTTAAATCGGCCAACGTGTTCCAAAATAACGGGATATTGCGGTATTAATAGCACACACTGCATATAATTATTTCAAATAAAAAATGAGAACAAACGTCATAGAGAATAGAGTGACATTTGTTTTGCTCCTTGCTCGCAATCCATTCATATAATGTTCTTTGTATTATTTATGTGTCAATGTAATATTTCTCGCAAATAAATAAATATAGGCAAACCGGGGTGCTAAAATAAGTAAATAAATTCCTATCTGTTTATATGTAATGTCTTACGGAACCACCGAATTTCGTCAGTTAAAATCAATAATGGACAGAAGTATAATGTTATTTTTTTGTCGTCCTGTAAAGGAGTTGGCATTCAACATTCGAATACGGGTGATTAAAGACAGTCTCCAGTAGAGTTACAATTTACGTTCTTTTTATTACTTTAAGGTAATGACGAACTTAATTCTCGATCGTCGTTTGTCTTCATTTGATCTAATGATTTTTACCAGCGCTTTAACCACGTGCTTAAGCTCATTCTGTCACATATTAGCGATCAGCTAAGTTAATAAAATTCTTACACATTATAACACTTATTATTACTCAGTCCATATATTTACATTATATTTTTAAAATAATGCCCAATATTGATTTGTTATTTTTAGTAAAATTTTGTTGATTATTTAATTTTATATCAATATATGAAGACTCGATAGTCGGTTGTGCCTTCGAAGCGAACGGAGGTGTGCCGAAAATGCTACCAACAAAACGCAATCAAAACCGGGTAAAACTCCATCAAATTTGAAAAAGCTTAGGTGAATTGTAGCTCAAAAAATTCCGCGCAAATCGATAAGTCATAACAAAAGAACAAAGTTGAAATAGAATTAATATTTGAAAATAACTAATACAGAGTTATTTAGTGACCAGTGCTGTGTGTAAAGAAACCAAAAGAACGTAAACAAACAAACGGCCCAAGACAGGCAAAGAAAGATAAGTAACCCTCATTTTAAGTATATTTATAATCATTGAAGTGTTTAGGCCCATCAAACCTGAAGAGTCGACACCTCGCCGTCCTGGTTAAGTGGTAGAGTAGCATTAGCTAAACTTCGCCAGGACGTTAATATAAATAAAGGCATAAAAAAACGTTAAAGCAAAAAGGACAGCAGAAATTCTACTGAAGAAAGCACTAACACTGAACAGCAGCAAACTAAAAATAGGGAGACCATGTTACACGTGGAAAACAACAATCGAGAGGATCATAAACAAACTGGGAAAGAAAAGCGAGGGGAAAAATGAATTGCAAAAAAAACCATGCGTCATGTGGCTCTCGCTGCTGACAACAAGCATGACCCAAATCCAACCCAGCTTCGGAAACCGAGGAATCAGAAGACTCAAAAAAAGAAGCTTCGAAGAAGCAGAAACACAAAAAGAGGAGCATAAACACTCCATATCAAGACACAACACATATTTCACACGAAGATTCAGAAGAGGCAGATGCCCAGAACCAAAAACACAAAAAAGGGAGCCTAAACGCTCCCTCACGACACAATGCGGTAACGCATCTCACAAATACCTACACCTTCCATCCCATATTCCTTTACCATGTGCCATGTGGCTCTCGCTGCTGGCAACAAGCATGACCTTAGTCCAACCCAGCGTGGACGTAGCAGGCCCAGCTGTATAACAAGGAGTGGCAGCAATGCCTACCGCACACTGGTAAATCAATCAATCAATATGGTTGGAACGCGAGTCAGTTTGTGGCAGTGCCTTCAGAAGCAGTATTTTATATTTCGTAACTTGCTCTAAAAGATAAAAATTGTCTGGTATTTTCTTTCAATTTATAGGAATTTATTCCTTTCATTAAAAATAAATCTGTGAGATTCTCCGGCACCGGACAGATTATTAGTCAGGAGAAAATGGAAAAAAATACTATTTCTTTCGACGGGCAAACAAAATAATAAATTTGATATATATAGCCTTTAAAACAAACATTTCACCCTCAGGGGTACGTAAATAATGATACACATTCACTTCCGTATGAGGTAAAAATTACCCATTTATCTGCCAGTTAAGGAGGAAATCCACCTACTGAGTTCCCAGGTTTCGTAGTCTACTCCCATCAGACATAATATAATACCTCGATAGAATAAGAAACTGATACATCAATTTAACAATGAAATAAAAATGACATTATCTCTAGTAACTACAATTAGAGCCATAAGAGAATCAGCAAAATAATAAAAATCAATATAATATAGGATATTTCAACAACTTTTTTTTCTAAAATAATTTTTTCTTATAAACTCTGAGCTGCACACTTTAAGGATAAGGCGCTCAAAAATAAATGTCCTGAAGTAAACTCAAAATTTGACAGAATGTACAGGGCATAGCAGATATATTAGATTGGAAAACTAACACAGATGTTTACTCCTTAATATCAAAAGCATACAGAATATTTTGATGAATATTGAAATAGGCAAACAATACGTTAGTACAGAATTACGCAATCGTACTAACTGAAACATGAAAATTAATCTTCCTGAATGGGTATCATATTTCTGGTTATGTAAGTTATTTTAATGAGTCAAATTAATTAGAAATATATTATTTGCGTTACAAATCATTTGCCACATGCTGTTCAATAGCTAAATAGCAAAATACAATACCCCTTAGGTAATAACAACTTACTGTCTATTCAATTTTAACATATTTTTATAGTATTAATAATAAAAGCGTGGGGCGTTTTTCGGACGCTATTTCGAACAGGTTCGTTCGATAATTAAAACGCTGAAGACATCATTAGATTAAATGAGTGGCGCCGCACGATTTTATATTCAAATATTATATTTAATTACAAACACGGCTTACACTAAGACCCTTACGGAGTAGACAGAGAGAACAAGTTCGATGATTATTTTTTGCTTTTTAGTGCAGTATTTATAAAAGCGTGTTTTCTAAGTTTTTTAAATTATTAATTTTTTAATTTTTAGTCTTATATTTAAGGAGAGAATTTTGGCACTTTCGACATTTATGTAAAGAATTCGGCTAAATATTTATACTCTGCGACCTCGAAAATGCCCAGATATCGATTTTCATACGAATCCATAAATTACTAAACTTATCCGCCATTTTGACGCCACCATTTTTAATTGTCAAATTTGGACCAGTTAATTGTAATCTGCAACCTCGATAACTCAAAGATACCGATTTTCAGTCGAATCCGACGATAATTGATAAAACCTATCCGCCATGTTGACGCTGCCATTTTGAATTTTTAAGTTTAGATCACATATTTATTTTCTACTTATCAAGCCCTTTCTTTTGATACCCATATCAAGGGGGTTGTAAAGAAAATGATAATCCGCCATCTTGGGGCGACGGCCATCTTGAACATATTATAATATTGTATTGTCATCAGAACTACATACAATTGCCAAATTTCATGACGATACAACAATTAGAAGTGGGTGAAATTCAGTTCCTTAGACTTTTTACTTACATAGATAGTTACAAGTCGACCTAATAAAAGCATGTTGAAAAAGAGAAATCCTGTTTGCTGATCGATGTGTCCATCCCGAATAACACCAAATTGCTCAAGAAAACGGAGCAGTCGAGCAAGTACTAATACCTCCAAATAGCAGAAGCAGAATGTGGAATGGAAAGACCTCATTCGTGCCAGTGATTGTAGGATCCCTTAGAACCGGTAAGAAGGGCTATGACCGGAGTCTTCAAGAATTACCTTGTCAACCGAGCGCACAAGCAGTGTAGAAGATCGCACTTTTAGGAACAGCGTATATTTTAAGGAAAGTCTTGGATTAGGAGTTTCTGTGATCCTTTGTTTGGGTCTGGACTCTGAGCTGTTGGAACGGACATCACCAACGTCACCTAAAGGGCCTAAAAACATGGAACGGGCTCCAACAGAGCCGAATGTCAAACGCACGCAAGAAATCGGTGAATAGTTTCCAGTTACGGTTGGGAAAGTGTATGATGATAATAATAAAAATAATAAGATCTTTCATCGAACAAGGTCCCATCGTGCCCTGCGTGCCCAAGAAATTGAGTCAGTCATAGAGAACAACAAGTACAGGATATATTGAAATTACTCCTCAAAAGCCCGAAAGCTGGATGCCACCAGACCAGACAGAGGGCTTCTGGATTTAATTGAAAAGAGAATGTATGTTATCGAATTTTCTTGTCCAGCAGAGAGAAATATTGCATATAAAGAAATCCAGAGACTTGTTTGAATTCAGTAAAATGTGCCCAGGCTTTGTAACTAAGTCGGTGATTTTGTTAATTGGCAGTCTTGGAGGTTTCAGACCTTCTTCTCTTAAAGAACTCAATACCATTCCTGTCTGTCGATAGGTCAAAATGCAAAAGGCAGCTCTGCTGGATACACTCCGTGTTGTGAGATTATTTGGGATGCGATTGTAAGGCTTAAATATTCCTACTATTTCAGGCTTATTATCATAATAATGATGGATAATCGCCGATTTCATGAAGAATATGCATAATTTCGTTAATCTAAAGGGGTTAGTTTTGTTACTCAGCTGTACTGTCTGTACTCTTCACAACACATTTATTTACAATCATGTTTTGGATCTTCCAGCATCTATGAGTGTATCAAACCTCAAGTTGTCCGACTGTATTCGTTGTAAATATCGAATTTGAATTACTTTAGCGCAGATGACTCTTTCATTCAAACGAATTTGTTTTTACGTAGATAATAATAAATTACAGATAGAAAATTAATTATCTAAACAATTAGAGGCTTGTATCAGATATACGCTAAACCTACCTATGGTTGAAACGGTGTGGGTGTAAAAAATACATATATGATTAATGATCAGAAGGGGCTCGTAGCGACCCTTCATTTTCAGAATGGGATCCACAGCACACTTGAAAACTTTGCAGTGTAAATTTATTTTTGCAGCTTTAATTAATCGTATGACATTCTTTATAAAATTTAAGGTTTAATAACTTCATTAAATTTTCCTTTATAAAGGTATGCGTGTGACACATTTATTGTTTTATAATACAATGGCACAATATAAAAAAAATACTACGTAGTTGTCGCAGACCAATTAAAAATATTCAGTTATTGAATTTATTTTATTTCGTTTTAAAAATGCCACTGATGATCGCACCCTTCTTAGTTTGGATGAATTAAACCAAGAATGTTATAGTATTAATAAAATTATACACAAAACACAGTTTTCTTTCATTATCTATTTGTAATCAGCGACCTTGAAAGCCCCTGACTAAAAATTTTTCCACGAAATTTTAAATACTCAACCGTATACTCTACTGTCTGTTCCATATGCGTGTATATTTTGCACTTATGCATGCAATTTTGGGCGCTTATAAATGGCACTATATGGTAATAAAATATTTAATAATAATAACATTACACATTTTTAATTTTATACTTTTTTGAACCGTTTACGTTTAAAAAAGGAGCAAAAATCACGAAAAATACACTTCTTTTGCATAAAAGTGCATATAAATTTATGTTCCTCCAGCTAATAAGTGTCCATGATTTCCTGTTCGTATAGACCTCAAACAAGAATTCTATGCAAAAAAATCTGATGGAGAAAAAATTTCGACTCCAAATCCCATTTCGGTCAGACTAAGTTATATTTTCGATTAATATATTCTTACTTTATTAACCAATCAAAACTTACATTTTCAAAAAAAATCGACCAATAGGATTTGGGAAAAACGGCTATCGATAAGTGGAAAAAATCGAGAAAAATGTATGTTACTTTTTTCTAGTAGCCATGTGTCAAACTAAAAAAGTCATTAAAATGATTAAAATCTGACATTTCACGTTTTCATCTTAGTTTATGTACACAAAATGAATGAGAAAAAGCGATTTGGTGATGTTTCACAAGAAAATATTAACACAGCTATGAATGAAAGTGTCCCAGTTAAAACGAGAAACATTAAAAATTCTATATGAAAACAATTTAAAGCTTTTTGCAAAGAGCATTATTCCCTCGATACGACTAATATGATGAACTTGCAAATATTTTGACTGACTGGGGTTATAACATGATCAAAAAACATTAGAAAATGTTTTTATTTTTTATTATAAATCATTATTTTTAAAACATTAAATAAACAGTTTTGTTGTTTTAATAATTATTTTAGATCATATTTGTTAATCATATATTAATCTTCTGTAATACACACGAGGTTGATTTTCTACTTGGGTAAATTTTTTTTGAGTGGCTCAAACCTGTTTTCCATGAAAATTATGCTCGAATTAAGGGACATAGGAAAAATCGCTCCACTTCGTGTCGCGATTTTTCCATGCCCTTAATTCTCGAATAATTTTCATGGGAAAACAGGTTTTTGTCCAAAAAAAATTTACCCGGTAAAAAATCGACCTCTTGTGCATTAATACTCGAAAAATACCCCACATATTTTATTCTCGTTGTTTCTCTCCTCTCTTCATTTTTTTTCAACGATTTTTGTAGTTTTCAATCATGTTCCACGTCTAGTGCTGTTTGTCTGTGGCCTTTATCTTTTTTGCTGTTTATATTTGTTTATTCCTTCCATTAGAAATTATTCTAAATAAAATTTGCGATGCGACACTCCGTATACACTACAGCGAGTATACACGTAGAGAAAAATATATTTTCGTTGCCCCTATTTCGAACAGTAAATTTTCATTTAAAAAATATCCAGTTATAAAATGGCGAGTAACGGCAATGACGACCCCGTTCTGGTGAACGGGTAATGCGGTAAGGGTAGAGAAGTCGAAAGGAGCAAATGAGCGAGTCTGGGGTTCGGAATGGTCATCCAGAACGTTCAGCTAAAGAATAGATATGACTCTCCCTAATCCCAGGCCATTGATTTTCTTCTTACAAGAGTAAATGGCCGTCATATCTTACAAGCTCATGTATGACTTCATATTTTCTGACTGTGCGGGATGCCAAGCCGCTTTAAAACAATTCTGAGACTGTGAAAACAACTTGCAGTGCTTTTCAAGAAGTATTTCGTAGCTACGCTTTACTTTTATCTAGATTTGAATACCTTAGACAAACTTTCAGAGGGATTTAAGTTAAGAATCGAATAAAACGGCACTTATTACTTGCATAAAAGCGCGATTTACTGTAAAGTGATACTTCATAAAGTCTAAAGATGCGAGATTTAATGCAACTTTCTCATGCGAGACTCCTTTTGTCTAAAATAAGTACGCCAGGAGTAGAAATAACCATGATTATTAATAATAATAATAGTAAAAGTTCTTTATTGATTGTTGACATATTATAAACAAAAACGACCTAGATATTTCAGCTCTTTATTTAGTAGAATAAAATACCGAAAATCTATTTTTTCGAAGATACACATAAAATGAGTATTCAAATATGTCATAAGTATAGCTGTAACGAATCACTCTGAGAATAGAAAGGCAGCATCAAACGTTGCAGGACATATGACTGGCGCCCTCAGCATGTATTTTATAGTTTCTAGATGATGCCAACATAGGCGAAACGTATGTACTTCGAGTATAGTATTCAAGTGGAGTTGTTCAGGTGTTTCGGTGATGGAAGCTAGATGGAAAGTATAAACGAAGATATGTTGTTCTTGATAATGTTCTGATTGTTGTAGCAGCTCACTTACCCTATATAAAGGATTTAGGGTTGTCATAAAACCATAAACAAAAAAGAAAACAAGAGGAAACAATATATTTTTATTTACGATGTCAACCAATTTAAATCTCTTAAAATAATGAAATACTTATAAAGAACAATATTAATTATTTATTTTACTTTAATATATGTTCTAAATTTAAATGAATTTTTATTATGACATATATTTGCTATAATTTGGTGACCCCGACATTTTGTCGAATTAATAGAAGATGGAATTCCCGACATTTGGCCGAATAAAGAGAAGATAGAAATCCCGACGTTTGGCTGAATTAATAGAAGACAGGAATCACAACCTTTGGCCCCCAATACCATAATTGGTGACCCAGAAGTTTGTATCATAATTGGTGCCCCCGAATATTATCCTACTACCAGAAATTTGGCGTTTAGAAGATAGAAGATGCAAATACCTTAAAATAAAATACGGGATATATTTTGGACATATAGGTAAATATGGACCAATAGTAATTTTAAAAAGATGATTTTTGAAGAAAGAACAAGAAAAGAAAATTGATCATTTACAATTTTGGAAGCTGTTCTGAGGAATCAACCAGTACATTCTTATACCATTTTACAAAAGGACTGTCAAAATTCAAAATCTATTTAAATCCTTTATTAACGGTAAGTTGATTTCATTTTCCCTTGTTAATCAAGAAAACAATCAATTTTATAATTATGACACAACCGACAAATAATACTGATCCAACACTAGATCCAACAGTTATTTCTCATCATCAATATGTCATGACTGTCAAATTACCTCCATTTTGGATTTCAAAGCCAGAAATTTCGTTTGCACAAATTCAATCTCAATTTGCTGTCGCAAGTATTGTCAGAGACAGGAGAAAATATGACCAGGTTATTGCTTGCTTACCGTTAGAAATAATAAATAATATTTACGATATAATTGCTAATCCTCCTGAGAATAATTTGTATTCTAATTTAAAAAGTATATTAATCTCACGACTAACTTCTAGTGAGGAGAAGCATCTCGAAGATTTACTTTCTGGCTCACAAATAGGAGACCTCACATCCGATTTTTATAGATCAATGTTAAGCGTTGTTGGAGGCTCCCATATGGTAAGCCAGGAATTATTAATAAAATTATGGAAGAGACGCTTACCCAAAACTACTTTTATTGCAATTACCGCCTCAGGTAAAATAGAAATTAAGAATATCATAGACATTGCAGAAAGAATTAGGAAATCGTGTCAAGATTCTATGGTAGCATCTGTACATTCTAAAAATCCCAATCAAGTTTCATCTAACTCTCCTTTTAATATTGAACCAGTACCCTCTGTATCTGATTTAGTAACAATATTTTAAAAAAATGTATCTACTTGTCAATGTACTTTAAATCAAGTTTTGCAATGTCAAGAAGTTTTTAGTTCTCAGCTTCATTCGATTCAAACTCAAATTACTTCAAAAAGACCTGATCTTTCAGCATCTACTTTTTTTTGCTATAATTGCAGAAGGTACTTAAATCTATATCTGAAAAAAAAACTAATAGTAGTAGTGAGTTTCGCTGGCATCAGGAATGAATCCTCAGCCACAGAAAGAGTGACCCAAAATTTCGCCCTTTTGGGGACCTTATGAAGCTTATGATAGCTTATGGTGATACTTTAAAGTAGGCAAAATTTCAAGTAGAGCATAGTTTTTGTTTTGGAGTCGAACCTGTTAGTTCACCTGTGCACGGCAAGATGAGTTCAACATCCTTGGCAATCTCGTTAATTATGTTCAAGTTTCTCAAATACGTAGTGTGTCACTTTCTATGTAAAATCTTCCGTTCTTCTCGAATCTATCATTGTATTTTATCAAAAACGCTGTTCAAGTGAGATATAGCCGACTTTACAGGAAAAAGTCAGGATTTTTGCTGATACACTCAAAGAAAATGATAGGTAAATTCAACCAAAAAGAGCATATGAAATCGCGCCTATCTAGTTTCATAGTTAAATCAATCAGTAAAGAATAGTCATACAACTTTATTTGTTTTCGTAAACAAATAGTAGTTTAATAATCATATCTTCTTGTAACAAATTAAATAGTACAATGACATTTTTTTATGTTCACTAACCATTTTCAATTTGGTCTACAATTAAATAGTACAACGACTTTGTTTTTTGTTCACCAACTAATTTTTAGATTGATCTACACTTTATTGTATGATGAAGTTTTTTTTGGTTAGCCAAAATCTCAGTATTGAGACATCAGACCACCCAAACCAAAGATTAGAGATCGTTTATAAGATCCATCCAAATATATCGATGATCCCTAAGAGAATTTGAACACTGCAATCATGTTATTAATTTTCTATAAATTCATAAGAGTGTAAGATATGCATGATTGATTATTGTCAATGATTTGTATGTGGCGTCATCTGGGAATAATTTCTGTAATAGACTACGTGGTAAGCAAGCAAATTTTATGGTAATTCTTTTAGAACTTCTAGAAGACGACAATAATATTGGTTTGTCTAACAAGTACAATAGTACAGCGAACTAATACTGGGTTAGAATTACAATTCGATAATAGTTAAAAATAAAATATACTATTATCTAGTTTAATTTGACAAAATTCAACAAAATAATAGTCCGACGAACAAAATAATAGTCTTATTCATCTATTTTTTTTAAGTTAATGTTTGTTTTGTTGTACGACAACTTTTTATTAATTAAAATAACAATCACCTCTTGTTAAAAATACCATCAATATAGTTTGGTTTAACAAAATTAACGATATTGTTAGTTAACCATTTTTTTTTTGTTGAATTTACCCATACTATTTCTTTGAGTGTAATATTCGATTAATCGGTATTCTTATACTGATACGATACCTTGTATCCGACAGCTTTTAAAATAAAAAGTAAATGTATATTTCTACGAAAGATTAGGTTTGGTTATATTATTGAAATGTATTTCAATTATATGTGAGCCTCTTCACCACGTCACAGTACTAATCCACGACGAGGTTTATGTTTTTTATTTTTTTCTTGTTTTGTTGTTTTTTTCTTCAATTTTTTTTTGACTTTTTATCTTTTTTTAGCATTTTTTCATTTTTTTGAATTCACAAATAAATTAATTTCTGAAGCGAATCTTAATAGCAAGTATACAATCTGCTTCTTTACGTATAGAAATACATCACAAATACCTGGATTCGGTATATGAACTCTTTCATACTGTATCTGTTGAGAATTTTAAAAGGGGCGAAAAATAGGTGTTTTTTTGGGTCATTCTTTGTTAAATTAGAAAGTTGTTTATATATTTATATTTGCCAGTTCCACGAATGCCACTAATTCGTCTAAGATTTGCTTTCTTGCATCATTTAAAACGGTGGTAAAAAATGAATAATCATTATATTTGGCAGAGTCTTGTGAGCCCAAAATTCAATTACTTAAAAAGTAAAATATCGAAAGCTTGCATTGAGATCCGTGTTTTATGTTATTCTGTTATTAATAGAGAATTTAATTTTATGAAATCGCGTTGCTAATAGTTGCTAATATGCATAATATATTGCAATACCTAGCCCTGAAGTCAGCTCCACTCTCTGTTCAAGAAAAATAATTTCATTCAGAGATCAATTAGGAAATGTACTATTTTGAAAAGCAATGAACACAAAATACTGGCCATAACTTCCCATGTTAAAGCAATAAACGCACATATATATCGCTATAAATAGTATTAACTTGTTTTTTTAGCAAAAATTAAAGAAATCCCTAGAGCGATTACTTACATATAATGTAAGTTTGAAGTTTAGCTCGGACATAATAAAATATGTAAGTACGGATGAAAAGAATTACTTTAAAGAAATGTTTTGAGTTATTGAACGTGATGGTATCGTCGAGCTTTCTTAACAATGTAACCACAATTTCAAGTGTTCGGGGTCTCTGTAAATCCAGGAACTTTTCAGATTGGATTTAACTAGGGTCGCTCTGTTTCCCATTGTCTTCAAAAAGTTTATTGTAAATGTTATTTTCTTGAGTATCTTGAGTGGGAACATCATTCAAACTTATCCAAAAGATTCGCGGCTGTCAAGATATTAAACCCTTCGTATTTACAACGTAAAAAATATTACATAAACTTACTTCAAATAAAACGAAAATTTAATTTCACGGCTTTAAATTATAAATCATACGGTTGTATAACAGTCTATTGAAGCCGCTGAAATTATACAAATTCTCCTTCCACCCTCATTCCGCATGTATCTCGTCACTCTTGAAATTACTGTCAAATTATAAATGAGAAGAGATTTACTTGAGACTTTCGGTTTAAATACTGGAATCTTATAGCTTCATTCCTTTTCATCCACGTTTCTGATTTTACATTTCAAATAGTCTAAACATAACGCCGTAAACTAATTCTGACTCATTTCATAGCAACAGAAAGACGACAAATAAAAAGGGACGTATATTTAAAAAAATATTAATAAGAAAGTTTGAATTGAACTAAGATGGCCTAAAAGGATAAGTTGCCATTTAAAGAGGAGTGCAATTATTGTAGTAAAGAAGTATAAAAAAGCCAGTTAAATGTACAAAATGTGACAAAACATATTATAATAGTTATGCAGTGTGGATTTTTTCGTACAAACGGTATCCGAGAAAATTTTAAAAAACGAAAATCAAAAACCCCCCCACCACTCCTCCAATATAGCGGCTGCAAAATTTCGTTTGGGGCAGATTTTACATGCTTTTCCTGCTATGCCCTTTCGTCAGTTTGTCGTTGAACTTTTTAAATCAACTTATAAAAACGAGTACAAAAATGGCTTATTAAAACCAAGTACATAATATATTTATTTATATTCAATACACAATGACTTTTTATTTCTGAAAATATGTAAACCAGTTGATCGATGAATTGTTTGATGCATTCTGTTTTACCTTTAAATATTTCATGACACCTGCAGGAATGTCAGCATTAAATTATTGTAATTTTAATCACACACATAATCAGTTATTATTGTTAATCTCTATACCTAAAGTATGTTCGGTACGCGATAATACACAGTAGTTAATATATTATATGCTAATGGAATTTCACAAATTGGATATTAATTGATCTGAACTACAATAAAATTGGTGAAACGCTTCTCTATAAGCACATGTAAATCTACAAAACCGTGCATAATTTACTAGTAATGAAATGACATTGAATATTCATAAACGCTGAGGAAAAACAAATGCATAATGACGAAGTTAGTAAATAATATCAAAATATGATCCTAATAAAAGGTTCAGGGTTTAAAAAATCGGCATTTATCATTCTCTAATGCTGCGCCTAAAAAATTGAGAAACGCTTTGGGTCGAATATTTCTTTTGTAATGCACTTCTAATGGAAATCTTTTCAAATCCGCATACTTTGAACTTGTTACTATTGGAAAAGAGCATAACATTTTTATTCAACTTAAAAACAAAAACTCGTTCGTTTAAATATATTGAAATTAGATATTTTCCCAGACTGCCCTTATTTAAAAAAGTCGATCTCGCCGATTTAGATACTCACAGATAAATCTCACTGTTAAGTATTCTTCAAAAATACCAGAATCGATTATATACATACAACAGAATCTTTAATTGTGTCTATACTTGTTCGTATCTTAACCCCCCCAAAAAACATAAAAATATTAAATTTCGGTGTGAAGAGAAAGGCTAGCCATAGAACAGGAACAAGTGATATCAATCAGACAAGTTTAGTCGAAAGAACAACACAATGCTAAATAACAATGAAATATATGTAGCAGCACTACGCCATCTAGCGGCGCACAGTGGTGCTTTTAGTGAAAACAGGCGTCAAAAATCGATAACCTAGCCAATTTTCGATAAAAATTTACGAAACATGGTATAGTTAAATATTTGGATATGCTAAATTTAGTTTTGCTGCAGACATTTTTTTTTCAATATTTGGGTCAGAAGAAGCAAAAAAGATGAAAAATTCAATAAAATAACCCAGTCACAAAAAAAGTCCTGATTCTGGAACTTGACCCGAGTAGTCTAATGTATTTATCGACACTGAATTTGAATCTGACCTCAGAAATGCCCAAACCCTCAAAATTTTGAGCTGGAGTGAAAAAACACCCTTAGAATCGAGTAATATCGCCCCTCATATATGATGTATAATCCTAGTGTTTTTGAGGTTGCTGGTTTCAAATTTCAACATGCCAAAAGCCAAAAATTGATTCTTATGGTGAAAATCGAGTAAAATGGGGGTTGAAAAAGCTGTAAAAATGAAAATTTGACAAAATGCGTGATTTTCATTTTAAAAGTTTATTTCTAGGGATTTTTGAGGTTGCTGATTTTAAAGTTTAACATGCCAAAAGCCAAAAGCCAAAAATTGATGGGTTGAAAGGGGCGTAAAAATGAAAATTTGACAAAATACGTAATTTTCATTCTAAACTTATATTTCTAGAGTTAATGATTTCAAGTTTCAACATGCCAGAAGCCAAAGATTTATTCTTAGGGTGAAAATCGAGTGAAAGGGGTGAAAGATGAAAATTTGACAAAATACATAATTTTCATTCCAAAAGTATCTTTCTAGGGGTTTTTGAAGCTGATGATTTCAAATTTCAGTATGCCAACACAATAGAATTTATTCTTAGGTTGAAAATAGAGTGACATAGTCGTGAAATGGGTGTAAAAATAAAAAATTGAAAAAATACGTAATTTAGATTCTGAAATTATATTTTTAACTTGTTGAGTTCAAGTTCGATTCAATCTCATAAAAGCCCATGTGCCCTCAAAATTTTGAGCCTTTAGCCAATAAACAAGCATAAAATAGGGTAAATCATCCCTGATTTGTGGTCACGAATATCAAAACAAGGGACAGGGTTAAGTTTTATATTTAGCAATCATCTCTCTAAATAATGGCGGAACAACTACTCTTAGATTAGGTTAAACTGTTCATGCAAAGAATATACAGCATCATACCATCATAGAGTAAATGCTAAAAAATGACATAAAAAATGAAGATTTGAAAGTTTGAAATTATATCGAACTAGAGTGACTTAAAGTTCACCTAATTTATCAAAGTACATATGAGTGTAAAAACCGCTGCCCAAGGAATCACTGTTTCCACAGCCAGATTTTCTATCCAAGTCACTCACAACGAAAAAATTTTGTATGTGGAAATAGTTGTTTATGGAACTTTAATAATATAATATTTGAAATCCTCTCCACCAAAAATCCATAAAACGATACCCCACATCGGTAGTGGGGTGGAGGTGGCGATAGGGGGTGGATGAAGTAAACAAATATTTTGAGGTTTCTGGTTCTTGTACAGACACTAAATCACAATTTTTTTTCGTCCCCTTTAATAATGGGGTAGGGCTGGTAATGGGGGTGACTAATGCCAACATTTTTTTGAGACCTCAGCTTTTCTTGTACATACTAAATACCAATTTTATGAACTCTTACCTGCTTGATTTACCTATTTACCCCAATTTACCCCCCAACCCTTCGACGGAACAAGATGAAAATATAATCTAGTTCTAGTACATATGTGTACCAAATTTGAAGTCAATATCTCAAACGGTTCCAGAGTAAATGTGCGCACCAAAAAAAAAAAAAAGTTACAGACCGACAAACAGAAATTTTTTTTTTCGCTCAAACTTAAAATTTCGACGTTTCATGACATTCTAAGCCTATTTGAACAATAAAAATTTTAAAATTTTGTTGTCGTTACTATACTTCCACTGGATGTGGAAGTAAAACTACTCATAAATAAAAATAAAATACATGATTACCATTAAAATATGGAAAATGTGGAAGTTTTGATTTATAAATTTTTGAATAGAAACTAAAATGATTTTAACCGCTCTCATAAATATTATTTTTATTAACTTTACCCGATTTTCACCATAAGAATCAATTTTTGGCATGTTGAAATTTGAAATCAGCAACCTTAAAAACCCTAGGATTGTACATCATATATGAGCAGCGATTTTACCCTATTCTAAGGGTGTTTTTTCGCTCCAGCTCAAAATTTTGAGGGTGCTTGGGCTTTTCTGAGATCGGATTTGATTCAGCGTGGAAAAATACATTGGACTACTCGGGCCAAATTCCAGGATCAGGACTTTTTGTGGATGGGTTATTTTATTGAATTTCTTTAGCATATCTAAATACTCTACCAAGTTTCGTAAATTTTTATCGATAATTGGCAAGGTTACCGATTTTTGGTAATGAAAAGAAAATTGTTTTGACTCATAACACGCTTCCACAACTAAAAAACTTGAAATGTTTTTAATGTAGCGCTTCAAAGTGAGGATATCATTAAAAATTCAAATATTGCAAGGTAAATAAGCCATTTTTGACATAAATTCTAGTTGTCTAGTAGTTCTAGTTTGCAAAAAATAGAGGAGATGTAAAATCGCCGTGTTTTCGTTGAAGTAAAATAATGCTACTTATTTAAAAAAAAAAATTGTTATTTATTCATTCTAATAATTCTTTATGTGAAAATCTAATACAGCATGTGGTACAGCTTAATACTTATGGACTAATTTGTCAATTAAAGGTACTTCGGACTAGGATTTTACGTTTTTGATTTGTTTTTTTCAATCACCCAAATAAACCGTTTAATGTGAAAAAAAGCAAACCGCGTCTCTGACATTGGTTTTTTTTTCAACCTAGCGCCTGGATTACAAAGAGAACAATTAAAATTGTTATAACGGTTATTTTCCCGGTGAAACAACTAAGAGAGGAATAAAAAGGAAATTATATTCTCCTTCAACGGATATTAATCTGTATGTAATTTACGCATTCTTTATCAGTAAGAGCTCTTTAAACGCTAGGATAGACAGGAACATGCAATGCAGGCATTTGGAGATGACGTTTGTGAATATACCAGTATGCATCATCAATATACTTTATCCAGTTAGTACATGATTGAACTGTCATTATCCAATAAGGGTTTCCTCTACTCTGTATACTGTCGAACGCATAACTTCAATGGCACTATTGATAGTCCAATCAAATAAATTTTACAATATCAGCATGACATAAAAGGGAGGAAATTTAAACCAGCCTATAAAGGAACCTGCAGTTTGTATACTCATGGAAACAATTATTTTTAAACAAATTTCAGATTATATCTACCAAGCTTCATTATAAGCTGTTATCCTTATCTGATGAAGAGCCTGCGTATGTGAATATACTTATAAATTTCACAGGTATACTTTATGATACTGAAATGCAACACCAGTAAAAAATCCATATTTTATTGTATTTACAGGGTGGACAAAATTAGATGGGATTTGAGGTTTTCTCTAAAACTATGGCAGATAGACAAAAACCAATATAGGTCCTATATTGGGCGTTTTTGGAAAATTGGCATTTTTGGATCTCAATTACCAAATGTCGAATAAAAAATCGAAAAAGACATTTTCAAGGCACTTTTCCGAGTAGAATCCGTTGCTGATAAGAAGAAAATTATGCATGCCTCAGTTTTCGAGATACAGACATAACTTGTGTTTTTTTAAATGGAACACCGATCACAATTTAAATTAGATATCCAGCGGTATATCATATGTCATATTTATCTCTAGAAAAAGTGGTTAATTTTGGAAAAATTTAATATACTTGTGAGGAGGTCATGGAAAACTATTAACAACACTTCTTAAAATACAAAATAATTTTGCCAAAAATAGAAAAAAACTAAACTACAATAAATGATACAAATCGTTAAAACCCAATTTAATAATCAAGTGTAGTGTATGTAAGAAGGCATTTAAACACTCATGTGTTGACATCACACTAGACGAGCTTCGTATTCTCAATGAGAATAACAAGGGCTATGATTGGTCATGTATAAATTGTAGAGATTTTGGAAACGAATTGAAGGATTTAAAAGAACTGATATTAAAACTTCAAAATGATATCCTTCATTTGAAATCTGAATATTCTAATACTAATAGATCATCAATGACAGATGACAATTTCGAGGAGATACTACAGGAGATTGAGCAAAGAAACATAAGTAAATCTAACCTAGTTGTTTGGGGTTGATCAACAAGATCAGGAGCTGACTGCCTCTACTCGTATTGAACAGGACAAAACAGAAATTAAGAATATCCTGAGAGCGATCGATCCGGAGCTCGATGTCCAAAACATCAAACCTTTATGATTGGGAACTTTTAATGCTACAAAAAAACGCCCTATTAAAATTACTCTAGATGATGAAAAACATGTTCATAGTGTAATACGGAAAGTTAAAGTTCTAAAAAATAACAGGTTTTATAAAAACATTTCTATCTCTTACGATCGTACCCCTCGCCAAATTGAACATTATAGAAACCTAAAAAAGGAGCTAAAGGAGCGAGAAGATGGTGGAGAGCAAAACTTTAAAATCAAATATATTAAAGGTATTCCTAAAATTACTGCTTTAAACTAGAAATTCCCAGCAGAACCTGTGATATAACCTGTTATTACCAGAATGTTCGTGGCCTTAATACAAAAATTGATGAATTTTACTCATCGGTAAGTGAATGTGAATTTGACATGATAGCTTTAAGTGAGACAGGACTTCATAACGATGTTTTTAATAGTGAATTATTTCCTGACTCGTATCTAGTACACAGAAAGGATCGCAAGTTTCAAACTTTGAATCAACGATATGGAGGAGGAGTATTGTTGGCACTCAAAAATTGTATTAAAACAGAAGTTCTGGATGTTTCGTTTTTCGATTTGAATTTTCCTGTAGTTGATTTGCTAGCTGTCAAATGCTTTGTAAATTGTAAGTCATTTTTAATTTTAGTTTTATATATGCCTCCTTCAATGACATTAGATGAATTTGAGTTATTCTTTGATTCCCTTGAACAATTTGAAATTTTACAAGCAGAAAATGTTATGTTACTTGGGGACTTTAATGTTCCTAACTTTATTAATTTAGATCTAAGTGAAAGAAAAACTAATTGTGTCATGAATTTTTTAAATTTCTTTGATTTTGACAATGTAATAATATAGTGAATAACATGGCTAGATTACTTGACCTATTTATAACCAACATAAATTGTGAAATTATACGAGATAATACACCACTTGTTAAAGAGGATGTGTATCATCCATCTTTGATAATCGGTCTTTCTAAAATAGGAGTAAATGAGCCACAATTCTCGCATAATTTAAACCAAAAAACTTACAATTTTAGAAAAGCTGACTTTGCGTCTTTGTACAACTCATTATTTGAATTAGATTGGTCATTTTTAACTGAAATAGATGATATTGAAGTAGCCGTACATAAATTTTATGAACTCCTTTATAAAACTTTCGATGAAAACGTCCCGTTGTATAAAACATATAAGCGCAGTTATCCACCATGGTGGTTTGATTCAAATATTATTAAGAATGTAAAAAGTAAAGCTAAAATGTTTAAGAAATATAAAAAACTAATAATGACTATTTTTTACAACAATTTAGAAGATTGCGATATTTAGTGAAGGAACAAATAAGTGTTGCATATCGAAATTACATCGAAAATGTCCAATCATCAATTTCCAACGATCCGAAATGTATCTGGTCATATGTACATTCAAAAAATGGAACTTCTAGAATTCCTGGCAAAGTCTCATATATTAATAAGTTCTATGATAAACCTCAAGACATCGTGGACGTTTTTGGAGAGTTTTTTAAAAGTGTGTACTTACTACCAGGTACTGATGATGTGAATATTACCGAATTGCATGATAACCATGAAAATATTAATTTTCAAAGCATATCTGAAAATGAAATCTTACTTGCCACAAAGAAGTTAAAAAACAAAATGACATCGGGTCCTGATAATGTACCGTCTTTTATTGTAAAAGATTGTGTAGGTGTTCTAGCTGTACCATTGTGCACACTATTTAATCTTGCTTTAAAAACAAAGGCGTTTCCTATTTGCTGGAAGGTGGCCAAAGTTTGTCCAGTGTTTAAAAGCGGTGACAAAGCCCTAGTTGACAATTATAGGGCCATCTCTATTCTCTCAAATTTTTCGAAGATCTTAGAAATTATTTTGTATGATCGCATCTACATCTCTGTTCCTAATCAAATATCGCCCAATCAACATGGGTTTATGAGTAACAGGTCAACAGTTACTAATTTAGCTGTCTTCACGCAATATGTTGCCAACACATTAGACCGTCAGGGGCAGGTGGATGTCATCTACACAGATTTTTCAAAGGCTTTCGACAGGATAGATCATAGAATTTTACTTGGCAAACTATCGAAATTTGGTTTCCATGTTAGCGCTATTGAATTTCTTAAATCTTATTTATTGAAAAGGCAACAGAATGTGACATATAATGGCTTTAATTCGTCTTGTTATACTGTTACCTCGGGCGTCCCTCAAGGGTCAAACCTTGGTCCTCTTCTCTTTCTATTATTTATTAATGATTTAAGTGATGTTCTAGATTGATGTAATCTATTTTACGCTGATGACTTAAAAATATATTCAAATATAACTTGTATTGATGACTGTAGAAAGTTGCAAGTTGATCTAAATCATGTTCAGTCCTGGTGTGTAGATAATAAATTAGGCCTTAATGTCTCGAAATGCAAGATTACTACCTTTTCACGAAAACAAACAATATGTGAATTTATATATCATATTGAGAATAATGCATTATCTCGATGTAATTCCATTAAGGATTTGGGTGTGTTATTTGACTGCAAACTTAGTTTTAATGGGCATATAACTTTAAAAGTGTCTGAGGCAATGAAATTTTATGGATTCATTGTCAGAAACTGTAAAAATTTTACAGATATTGATGTTTTAAGAACATTGTATTTTTCTTATGTCCGCTCTAGACTCGAGTATGCAGCACTGATTTGGTATCCATACTATAATCGCCATAAAAGCATGGTGGAAGGGGTTCAAAGAAAATTTTTGAAATATTTGGTATTCAAAGTGGATGGTGTTTATCCCGAAAGAGGATAAACACCATCCACTTATAACACATAACTTATAGCTATTTAACCAGTAGATTTAATATAATTAGTTTAGATTTAAGAAGAATTTGCATGTCATTAATATTTTTATATAAGTTATTACATAATAAGATTGATTGCTGCGCTTTACTTGGTATTATTAATTATAATGTACCCAGAATTAACGCAAGACATAATCCAACCTTTAGATGTGATATACCTAGAACAAACATTTTATTAAAATCCTCAGTTTATGTCATGTGTCAAAATTTTAATAACTTATCTAATATATGTGATATAAATTATTGTTCACTAAACACACTCATTCAAATAGCCATTCTCAATGTCGATGTAAGGTAATACATTGTTTGTTATCATGCTAGTTTTATTATATAATTATTACTGGTTTTGTTGTTAGATTTAGATATGTAAAATTTTTATAAGTATATTTTTCCTTTTTATTATGTATAATTATTATATATTGTCCTGTAAATGGGTTCTCTGTTGGGCAATAAAGCTATTATTATTATTATTATTATTTTTTTTTTTTTATGTTAAAAACCAGTCACCCTTCTCTGTGGCTCCGACCCTCACAGAGGGGAGCTGGTAGTACCGGCAGCCACTCCCCACACCCGTGGGGTAAGTGACTACTGGGTCCGGGAATCGTGTGCCCTGAGCAGACGTAATGAACCGAGGATGACGGCCTTCTGCATTCTGCCGGCTAAGACCTCTGCCGAATTTCGGCATGCCGGTATGATCTTAAGTTCTGAAAGCAGTGTGTGTCTCGTTCCACCGAGGGCTCCTATAATCAGTACCACTATCTTAACAGTATGGTCTGGATACAGTCTGCGGAGTTCGAAGAGCAGATCTCGATATTTTGTCCGTTTTTCCTCCTCCTTCAAGACAATGTTGTTCTCCGCGGGAGCCGAGAACTCCACGACAAACATTGTCTTGAGTTGATGGTCGAGGAGTACTACGTCAGGCTTGTTGGCTTGTATTTGCCTGACGGTGGGAAAAGAGTAGTTCCAATAAATTAGACACTTCTCATTTCCCACAACGGACTCAATATCCCCCGGAGCGTAAGGCAGCACTGGTGTCTCGTCTATCCCATACGAGTGCCTTAGATGATAATAAAGCACTCGTAATGCTCCGTCGTGCCTCTGGATATAGGCCGAGACTGCATATGTCGGACAAGCCGACAACAGGTGCATTAAAGTCTCTGGCGCCCTGCGGCAGGCCCTGCAGCTGACATCAGGGACCTCTATACCCATGACACGACTACGATAGACGAGGGTATTAAATAAACCATCCTGGCAAGCCATTATGAATCCCTCGGTCTCAGACTTCAGCCCGGCTGACCTTAAGAAGGCAAAGGTCAGCCTTTCGGATAAGCCAAGGTTCTCTATATTTTTATAGAAAACTCCATGCATTGGCTTATCCGTGTGAAGCTGCAGAAAGATGTTGTGTTCTGCAGCTTTAATTTGGGCTTTTCGTCGAGCAGGTTCCAACTCGGTGACAGAGTCGGGATTTACCCGCTCGACGTCGAAGGAGAGACCAAGTTCATCGGCTGCTCTTTGTGCTGCCTTAAACAAAAAGGCTCCTATTCCTGCACTTTCATGGTCCCGGACCATGCAGAGGAGGGGATCCGAACTCCTGATGACCTTACAGGCTCCATCCAGAGCCATCCTATTATGGAGACTCTCCAAACTCAAGAGTCCACGGCCTCCCCGATGTCGTGGGAGGTATAGCCGCGGAACGGACGATTTAGGATGCAAACTCCTATTGAGATGCATCTTCTTGCGGGTTCCTACGTCGAGTTGACGCAACTCTTCTTGAGTCCATTTCACTACTCCAAAGGAGTAGAGAAGGATCGGAACGGCAAGCATGTTGGTAGCAGACACCTTGTTCTTCCCCGACAGCTCTGAAGACCAGATCTGTCGGAGTCGGTGCTGATACTTGCCGCGGAGAGCGTTTTTCACTACACTCACTTCTTGGGTGGAGCGTTGCTCGACACCCAAGTAAGTGTACGACTCTCCGGCATCTAGATGATGTAAGATGCTTCCGTCCACGAGCTGCGCGTCCTCTCCGTAGTCCCCGCATCGTTCTCTCTTGAGATGGACCAGTGCACATTTGTCCAGCCCGAACTCCATACCGACAGCCTGCGTGTACTCCTGTACCACCCTGAGGGACTGGTGTAGGTCCCTCTCTCCGGAGGCATAAAGTTTAAGGTCATCCATGTAAAACAGATGGGTGACCTTATGCCTCCTATCGCCGGGGGTACCGCAGTTGTATCCACATATTATTATTTTTTTTTTTTTTTTTTTTTTTTTTTTCGTAAAAGCCAGTCACCCTTTATACTCTGTGGCTCCGACACTCACAGAGGGGAGCTGGTAGTACCGGCAGCCACTCCCCACGTCCGTGGGGTGAGTGACTACTGGGTCCGAGAATCGTGTGCCCTGAGTAGACGTAATGAGCCGAGGATAATGGCCTTCTGCAACCTGCCGGCTAAGATCTCTGCCGAATTTCGGCATGCCGGTATGATCTTTAGGTCTGAAAGCAGCGTGTGTCTCGTTCCACCGAGGGCTCCTATGATCAGGACCACTAGCTTAACAGTATGGCCAGGGTAAAGCCTGCGGAGCTCGAAGAGCAAATCTCGATATTTCGTCCGTTTTTCCTCCTCCTTCAAGACAATGTTATTCTCCGCGGGAGCCGAGAACTCCACGACAAACATTGTCTTGAGTTGGTGGTCGAGGAGGACCATGTCAGGCTTATTAGCTTGTATTTGCCTGACGGTGGGAAACGAGTAGTTCCAATAAATTAGACACTTCTCATTCCCCACAACGGACTCAATATCCCCCGGAGCGTAAGGCAGCACTGGTGTCTCGTCTATCCCATACGAGTGCCTTAAGTGATAATAAAGCACTCGTAATGCTGCGTCGTGCCTCTGGATATAGGCCGAGACTGCATATACTGGACAAGCCGACAGCAAATGCATTAATGTCTCCGGCGCCCTGTGGCAGGTCCTGCAGCTGACATCAGGGACCTCTATACCCATGACACGACTTCGATAGACGAGTGTGTTGAATACACCATCCTGGCACGCCATTATGAATCCCTCCCTCCCCCCCTCCCTATTATTATTATTATTATTATTATTATTTTTTTTTTTTTTTTTTTTTTTTTTTTTTTCGTAAAAGCCAGTCACCCTTTATACTCTGTGGCTCCGACACTCACAGAGGGGAGCTGGTAGTACCGGCAGCCACTCCCCACGTCCGTGGGGTGAGTGACTACTGGGTCCGAGAATCGTGTGCCCTGAGTAGACGTAATGAGCCGAGGATAATGGCCTTCTGCATCCTGCCGGCTAAGATCTCTGCCGAATTTCGGCATGCCGGTATGATCTTTAGGTCTGAAAGCAGCGTGTGTCTCGTTCCACCGAGGGCTCCTATGATCAGGACCACTAGCTTAACAGTATGGTCAGGGTAAAGCCTGCGGAGCTCGAAGAGCAAATCTCGATATTTCGTCCGTTTTTCCTCCTCCTTCAAGACAATGTTATTCTCCGCGGGAGCCGAGAACTCCACGACAAACATTGTCTTGAGTTGGTGGTCGAGGAGGACCATGTCAGGCTTATTAGCTTGTATTTGCCTGACGGTGGGAAACGAGTAGTTCCAATAAATTAGACACTTCTCATTCCCCACAACGGACTCAATATCCCCCGGAGCGTAAGGCAGCACTGGTGTCTCGTCTATCCCATACGAGTGCCTTAAGTGATAATAAAGCACTCGTAATGCTGCGTCGTGCCTCTGGATATAGGCCGAGACTGCATATACTGGACAAGCCGACAGCAAATGCATTAATGTCTCCGGCGCCCTGTGGCAGGTCCTGCAGCTGACATCAGGGACCTCTATACCCATGACACGACTTCGATAGACGAGTGTGTTGAATACACCATCCTGGCACGCCATTATGAATCCCTCGGTCTCAGACTTTAGCCCGGCTGACCTTAAGAAAGCAAAGGTCAGCCTTTCGGATAAGCCGCGGTCTTCTATATTTTTATAGAAGACTCCGTGCAATGGCTTATCCGAGTGTAGCTGCAGAAATAAACCAATTTCAGCAGCTTTGACTTGGGCTTTTTGCCGAGCAGGTTCCAACTCGGTGACAGAGTCGTGATTAACCCGCTCAGCGTCGAAGACCAAACCGAGTTCATCGGCGGCTCTGCGCGCTGCCTTAAACAAAAAGGCTCCTACTCCTGCACTTTCATGGTCTCGGACCATGCAGAGGAGGGGATCCGAACTCCTTATGACCTTACAGGCTCCATCCAGAACCATCCTGTTATGGAGACTCTCCAAACTCAAGAGTCCACGGCCTCCCCGATGTCGTGGGAGATATAACCGTGGAACGGACGATTTAGGATGCAAACTCCTATAGAGATGCATCTTTTTTCGGGTTCCTACATCGAGTTGTCGCAGCTCCTCTTGATTCCATTTAATTACTCCAAAGGAGTAGAGGAGGATCGGAACGGCAAGCATATTGGTAGCAGACACCTTGTTCTTCCCCGACAGTTCTGAAGACCAGATCTGTCGGAGTCGGTGCTGATACTTGCCGCGGAGAGCGTTTTTTACTACACTCACTTCTTGGGTGGAGCGTTGCTCGACACCCAAGTAAGTGTACGACTCTCCGGCATCTAGGTGATGTAAGATGCTTCCGTCCACAAGCTGCGCATCCTCTCCGTAGTCACCGCATCGTCCTCTCTTGAGGTGGACTAGTGCACACTTGTCCAACCCAAATTCCATACCGACAGCCTGCGTGTACTCCTGTACCACCCTGAGGGACTGGCGTAAATCCCTCTCTCCGGAGGCATAAAGTTTAAGGTCATCCATGTAAAACAGATGGGTGACCTTATGCCTCCTATCGCCGGGGGTACCGCAGTTGTAGCCACGGGTATTTCGCAGCGAAACGGATAATGGCAGTAGCGAGATGCAAAACAGAAGGGGGCTTAGGGAATCTCCCTGAAATACTCCCCTTCTGAACAATACCGGCTCTGTCTGGACTCTGCTATTACCCGATGTTATGGTAAAGCGAGTCCTCCAGAGCGGCATGAGTTCTTCGATACATCTCACTACGGGACCGGGCACCGCAAGACATCTGAGCAAGTGGACAATGAGCTCATGGGATGTCATATCAAATGCCTTGCGGTAGTCGATCCAGGCCATAGAGAGGTTACGCTTATACTGCACGGAGTCCTGCGTGATACATCTGTCGATCAGCAGGTTCTCCTTGCAGCCAGCGACACCTCTCTTTGACCCTCGTTGCTCATATACCCGTTCGTAAACCCGTTCAACTGCTTGGAGCACCCGCATGTACAAGATGCGTGTAAACAACTTGTAGCATGCGTTTAAGCAAGTTATCGGCCGGTAATTTTTTGGGTTAGACAAATCTCCGTTCTTCGGGATCAGCACTGTCCGCCCCTCGACAACCCAAGAAGGAATTTGCTGCTCCCCATTTAGCCATGAATTAAAAATTCTGGCCAAATGGTGGTGGGTACTGGAAAACTTTTTCCACCAAAAGTTATTTATCCCATCGGGACCTGGAGCAGCAAAGTTCTTAGAGCCCTCAAGAGCTCTTCGAACCTCTTCTGGGGTTATCGGTTGGCACACCACGTTTGGTTGTTGAAACCTTTGGCAAAAGGCTTCAAAGTGTGCCAGGGCTGGAGTGTCTCTGTTGAGTGGGAGCTTCTGTCCGTAGAGCGTTTTCCAGAAGTTTTCCACCTGATCTACAGTCGGCGGAATCTCTACAACACGCTGAGGCGGTTCGAAAAGGCGCGAGGGCTTTTTGCGGAATAGATTGTTTTCCGCCAGCCCCCTCGCCCGCCTCACTAGTGACTTTTTACAAGTCACTAGCATCCGTATCCGATCAAGGCAGTGCTGTTTGGTGGTTCGCAGCACTGCCCCATTCAGTGTGTGATGGACGCGTCTTAAATTGGCGGCTATGCGCCTAACTTTAGGCGTGAATGTCCTATTGGTCGCCATATAGTCCATCACACATTGGATACGGGATGCGTGTTGCCTCGCCGACCGGATCTTGGCTTCCATCTTTTGTATACGCCGCTCCGCTCTCTCCTGTGGGGAGGCAGTATTCCGCCTCTCACCCGGAGTTAAGCGCTGGGCAGCAGCGTACACGGCACAATTTATGTGCCAGATGTCAGCCCCTTCTGGTATCGCTTCACGAAGTTCAGCATCCACTCTGGCTAGGTCTTCTGATCTGGGGGGTTTGATGTAGTGCAACCCCCTTCTGGTGTTGAGGCCCTCTGGTCTTGGTGGAACGTCTAGAACTGCCTCCACAACCGGTTCATTCAGCGGCTCTTCGACCGCCTCATTTACCGGCTGAGGAACAGCTCTCACGTAGCCCCTGCTGCGAAGGTGGGATACATAGTCACGCAGATTTTGTGGCGTGAAGGCGCTGTGCTCTGGGTGTCTTGCACACCACAGAGCGTGCATTCGCGCCATGTATCCCCTTCGCGCGGGCTCACTGCTTTCGTAGCATAGCAGAAGATTATTCCTCAGCTCATCGGTCCACTCGAAGCGTCCATGTAGCTCGCGGTCGTCATTGCCAGGCAATCCGTCCGGTTGGGCCCCACCACCATGCCTGTGACCCCCATCCGAATGGGGTCGATTGTGGGGGCCCTGTCTTCTGTTGCCTGGAACCAGAAGATTTCGGCCTGTCAGGTGGTTAGCCTAACAATCCCACGGCCGACACCAGAGGGGAAGTTCTCTTTCCCCTCCCGGGTGCGCTAGCGCTGTCGGTCCGGGTTTTGCACCCGCGGCTGGAGTAAGTGGTGTCGCTACTCACCAAAGGCTAGTGAGATGTAAGAAAGCCCCTCCTGCTTATTTATTATTATTATTATTATTATTATTATTATTATTATTATTATTATTATTAAATGTTCCAATTGTCTTCCATTGACATCTATGCATATTTATCACATTTCTAATATTTATTGAGAAGTCCATGGTAAAAAAAAGAAAATCAAAAGAATCGTATATGCCAAAAACTAATTTGTGAGTTAATTGTGAGTAAGCATTGTTAAAAATGGTTCAATTTAGTAATAGTGAAAAGTATGATATGATTAAGTGTTTTATAGAATACGGAGAAGGTTCAAATCTAGCTTCCGAGATTTATTTTAATAGGTAAGTTAGAGACAGCAAAACTTTGTGCCAAAAGTAGACATTGTTCAAATGTTAAATAAATAATGTATTAAAAATTATTTGGAATTTCTGAAATATTCTTGGAAAACTTCTTCCTTTATACAGTGTCCTTCAAGAAATCTGCACCATATGCGAAACTCCGTTGTTATTGACTTTCTGAAAAATTTTATTTTTGATAAAAGTTATTGCATGTTCTCAAACGAAAAAGGGGCTGCACAAATGTGTGTTAGTCCTGGCGCTTCGGTCGGAAAATTGTTTTTTTTTTTGTAAATTGTCTCAAGAGAAAACTACCTTTATTTTTTAAGATATCGAAAAATGTTATTTAAAGAAGTTGCTTATAATGTGAAATTATAACCAGATATCAAATTTGGATGTTCTATTTTAAAAATAAAAATTTTCCACTTTCTTACGCATAATTCTTGAACTATATTTTTAAATATTTTTCTGTTGTTAATAATTCTCTCTATTTAATAATTTAAGCTTAAGTAATGGATTAAAATCTATTTTGAAGAACTTTTAGCAGTATTTTTTTGACCAAATAAATATTTCGCTTAAAAAGAGTTTCACTTTATTATTATTATTTTAAAAAATTTCGAAAAAGTTAATATTAGAAAAAAGAGAACAACTATGCACCAATAAATTCAGCAATTTTCCCCAATATTTTAATTTAGTCAAAAAAGTACTGATAAATATTCTTCAAAGTAGATTTTAATCCATTACTCAGCCTGAAACAATTAAATAGAGAGAATCATTAATAACAGAAAAAAAAAATAAAAAATGTAGTCCAGGAATTAAGCGTAAAGGCTTTTTGGCGGACACTGTATATAGGCGCAGTATTACCTAAATATTCCAGCTAATTGTTTATAGAAATGAAATATAGACAGCAGTGACTTCCTTTGCGGTCCTTTATCAGGTGCGACCGACCACGGCCCAGCCACATGTAAGGCCATAGCAGACCGGTAAACTGCGAACGGGTCCAGAATGATCCAGAGTAGGACAGTGGTATTAACATTCATGTCCCATACTGCCACAACCGTAAATCGTTTGAGTCTTCAGGGTCCGACCTGCCAGTTGCCTCTTAATTGCGATTTAAACAGAGCCACTATTGCTTTTCTGGTCTTTCACTTTTAGGCGTGTTTTATCATGGTTAGAAACTAGTAGGTAATAAACAGTGTTATTATTTTCATTTTCTCCAGAATGATTGCCCCTTATTATATACACGGTGGTCCAGAATTGTTTATATGGCTAATCCCAAGGAACAATTTTGATTTCTTAAATATATACAAGGGTGCTATAAAACTATTTATAAAATGCCTTGAAAAATATATTTTGCTGTAACAATATCCTTAATACCATCATAAAGCGACTTGTAGACTAAAAGGGCCCACCCTTATGAAGATTATTAAGGCCTTTTTAAATTCCATCATAAAACTCCTTAGTGAGGCATAGTGCCACTTTTGAAAACCTTGTTCGGGCCGTTTTAAAACCTTTCTTAAAACCTATTTTAAAGTTGTCGGAAGTTATTTTATTAGCTTCCTGCATTTCTAGAAAACACCTAGAAGGCTACCTTAAAACTGGTATTTAAAACTCTTATAAGTCCACATTAGAACCGAGAAGCTATAAGAATGTCCACGAAGGAATCCAAATAATTTTATTATTGTATTTATTTTTTCTAAACTGATTTAAGCAAACACACCATCAGACAGTGAATATAAAATAGAATTTGAAATTTATAAAGCGTAGAGTGGCACTATAACCTCTCTAAGGCCGATTTAAAAGGTAATAAAAAGACATTAGGTATGACAAAAAAAAATTAAAACCAACGGCAGTTTATCGAAAACTACAAAAGAAAGGCCCAAAAAACAAGGGCGCCTCAGAAATAATAATGATTTTAATATCCATACAAAATTTGCATAGACGCGTAATCAGCAAATTTAACAAAGTAGGCTGCTTCTCGGTTCCCACGGTCATTTTCAGTCGTTTCCTGTAATTCTACCTTAATTTGCTAAAGAAAAAGTGATAATTATTAATATATATAATTGTGAGATTGACCTTGAATATTATTATATAACAAGAAAAACACGGCCGGTCAACTAAAAACCTAATTGTCATTTTACAGTCCTCTCATTAAACTATATATTCTAATAACGGTAATGACCTAGAACATTTACTCTAAATGAATTCCTTTTAGTCTTTTTGTATACTATCACAAATAATCCCTTCCTTACATAAATGCAAATGCACTTGGCGAAGATCACATGGACTTGATAAAAGCTGTAATAAAACGTTTGAGATTTAAAAGAACCGCCTCCAAGACGAACTGCGTTGACATATGAAACAAAAAACTTAAAACTTAACCTCAAAATAATTTGACAGTGTGACGCGCGCGTATATATTGTGTATTATTTTTATAACAAACGTTTTATTGAGGTTTTAGAACGTGTTTTATGGAATTAAAATTTGTCTTTTAGATTTATAGAGGCCTTTTTTCTTCATAACGGTTTCATCACAACATTTGTCAAGGATGTTTTAAGAGTCTAGCTTTGTAATGGCCTTTAAGTACTACTAGGCATTGAAAATGTTAAGTTTTAAAAAGGATTTAAAATGCATTTATTGCAAATATGTTAAAACCATAAAGAATAAGTTAAATCCTCTTTAAATCTAAATGGAATTTAAGACGTTAATAAACCTAATTAGCTTTATGGAGAGTTTTATGTAGGTATCATAAACCCATTACAAATACATATTATCCTAGAAGCAAATTAGCTTTATAATTAGGTCTTACAGAATGCTTAAAAACTTACCATATAAGAGCATGTATAGTTGAAGCCTAAAAGGCCTTAACTACAACATTAATAAAGCACAAACCTTTCTTAGAATCTCCTCAAATCCAAATGACTTTTAAATTGTTCCTTGTGATAGTACATCCAAAAATAAATATTTAAGAAAAAAAGAACCGCCTTCAAAATGTGTCGCTAAAAAATTAGGAAATAAAATTTCACGTTATTACCTAATGTAGATATTGAGGTCGGTTAAAAAACATTTGGATTTGTTATTTGCTCATTTTTGCACTGATTTTTTGGAAAATACCTTACATGAACTATTAGGTAATATTTCATTGCGAACGAGAAGAAGCATGTTTTTTGTACATGACAGCACACCACCGCATTATAATATAATATGTAGAAGATGGATAATTAACCACTATCCTAAGAGATAGATGAGTCAAGGTGCAGATGCACCGATTAAGTGGCCTGCTCAGTCTCCTGACTTTATTCCCCTTAATTTCAACGTGAGGAGTAATTTAAAATCAAGAATTTATAGTTTCAGATTGACATAATTGAGGAGTCGAGAGAAAAATCGATCGCGAGTCTACGATGCTATAGAATTATGTAGGAATTTTGCAGGGTATTCAACATCACTTAAATAAAGACTTAGATTGTGCATTAGGAATAATGGAGAACATTTACTTTCACATCCAAAAAAATAAAAAAAATTTATTGATCAAATGGGCTTAAAATGTCATGAATGTCATTAAGTTTGAGTAAAAAAACAGTCTGTCTGTCTGTCTGTAACTTTTTTTTATCGCACGATTACTCTGGAACCGTTTAAAATATTGAATTAAAATTTGGTACACGTATTTAAATCTTATTCCGTTGAAGAGTTGGGGGCTCATAAATGAGGGCAAATAGGTAAATTAAGCAAGTGTCAAGAAATTTTTCGGCAGTAGCCACCCCCATTACCACCCCCCACCCATTATTAAATGGGGTAAACAAAATATTGTGATATAGTGGGTGTACAAGAACCAAAGGTCTCAACATTTTTTTTACTTCATCCACTATATAATTAAACGACTTAAAGTAACTGTAAGAAATAACGTCCACCAGGCGAAGACGTCTCTCTACCTGCTCTCTTGGAGGTTTACTTTGCACTACAACGCAAGGCTAATTTAAAATGATATGGGTCATTGAACACACATGCTGGCCACAACGTAAAAAACTTATGCTGTGCACTGGCACTGGAAGTACTGAATCGAGAGTCAGCGGCAAAGTTCCTGAATTTTTTGTTTTGCATTACAGATGAAAATACGGATTAAAGAAATAAAAACCGTTGCCCAAGGAATCACTACTTCTACATCCAGATTTTTTATCCAAGTCTCTCATAACGAAAAAAATTTGTATGTGGAAATAGTTGCTTATGGAACTTTAATAATATAATATTTGAAATCCCCCAAAAACTCATAAAACAATATCCCACATCGGTAGTGGGGTGGGGGTGGTAGTGGGGGTGGATGAAAAAATATATATTTTGAGCTTTTTGGTTCTTGTACACACATTAAATCAAATTTTTTTCACCTCCTTTAATAATGGGGTGGTGGTGGTAATGGGGGTGGCTAATGCCAAAAAATTTTTTGAGACCTTAGCTACTCTTATATATACTAAATAATAATTTGATGGACTCTTATTTGCTTAATTTACCTATTTACCCACCCTTCGACGGAATAAGATGAAAATATAATCTAGTTTCAGATCCCGTTAAAGTACATACGTGTACCAAATTTCAAGTCAATATCTTAAACGGTTCCGGAGTAATCGTGCGCACAAAAAAAGTTACGGACAGACCGACAGACAGACAGAAATTTTTTTTCGCTCAAACTTAAAATCTCGACGTTTCATGACATTCTAAGCCTATTTGAACAATACAAATTTTCAAAAAATTTTTTGTCGTTACTATACTTCCACTGGATGTAGATGACAAATTTGTTGGCAAAGAGCTTTAACTTAAAAAAAAAAAACATTAAAATCGGTCAAGTGGAAGCCAGTTGCTAATTAGGAGAAGAAAACTTTTTTGTGTTTTATATAAATTTTATTTTATTTTGTTAATGCAAATCGATTTCATAAGCAAACTATTCGAAATTCTTAATATTAATCTGTTATGGACTTTCTAGTGGAGCTAAGATTTTCTCCACTTTTCTTTGATACCCTCTTTACCCGATGCCACTATCTGCCCGGTTCAAAAGTTAGGAGGAGGGGAGGGGGGGACTATTTATGTGTGCACTGTATAATAAATTTAAGTTTCAGCGCAATATTTTAGATGCAAGCATGTCGGAAGACGTAAAAGAGCTAATTTTGAGGTGCCGTCTGTGAAATAAATTGAATTCATAATTTGAGGCTCTAGCAAGGCGGTCGACTGAAGAATTCTTTAATACCGGATATTTGTGGTCTGCGGACGAGTATAAGCTGAATCAGGGGGACTATTACATCTCCAGCTAATCCTTGCACTCAGTCTAACCTCATAAAGGCTCAACTTCACTTTCTCTTAGTTACAGGCCACTTTATGGCACTTTTAAATTACGTTTTGCCCTATCCATCCTAGTCTTTTAAGCCCTAAAATATTTGATTTTCGACTTTCCTGGCTAACTGCAGATTATAGATTTAACCTTCTTAAATAGTTGTAATCAGGCGCTGTCGCCTGTAATACTCATTAAACCAAACTTATCTATATAGGGCGTACCGTTTTAAAGAATAACCTCAAAATATCGTAACGAAAAAAATAACACATTTAGCACATCTCTACTAATAATAGGGCAGCTAATGAAGTTTTTAGACAAAGACAGGTCGGTAAAAATTATGAAAGAAAGTTTCACCGTCGCACAGTGGGGCAGGAATTCGAAAACTTGGCAATAATTCTAATTTCCGGAACAATCCCTAAAAAAATCATTTATATGGGTTTTTGAGGGTGTACATTTTAAATCTGACGTTGAAATGTAAAAATATGGACCTGTCCAATATGTAAAGGTCAATCTGCCATCTTGGAAAAATAAAAAGCACAAAAATAGCCGAAAAAATCAAAATAGAACATCTTTTCGATAAGAAGGAGTAATTTCACCAAATTTGGCAAAAATAAAACACATCTATGGTCAAATATAAGGCACTAAACCCGGACGCTCTAAGTCAAATAGAACGGTCAAAGATGGCGGACGAAATAAAATACTTTAATTCTTCGTCAAGTATCAGGGAGGCGTTGTGCGCCACTTTTTGTTTTTTCTATTGTAGGTTCTTTTAGGTGCATGAAGGGAAGAAAGTTTTTTTTATTTTCAAAAATGCATTTTCCCTGACCCTCCATTTTTTCACCCAATTTGCATCGAAACAAAATGAAATATACTATAGAAAGTCTCGTATAACTTCAAAAATTTAATACAAAATGAAACTCCATTAATTTGATAACGAAATTTATTAAGCATACGCATGGTAATAATAATAATAAATGAAAAAAAGGAAGGTCAATGAAAATGCAGTTTTAAAAATTGTAGAAAATGCACTTTTATTGAAACTAAAAAAAATTGAACTTTATCCCCTTAAAGTACCTAAAGGAACCTACAATCGAAAAAAAAGTGACGCACAAAGCCTCCTTGGTACTTGACGAAGAATTAAAAAAAAATTATTTCGTCCGCCATCTGTGAGCGTTCTATTTGACTTAGAGCGTCCTGGTTTGGTGCATTATATTTGACCATAGATGAGTTTTCCCTTGGCCAACTTTAGTAAAGTTACTCCTTCTTATCGAAAAAATATTCAATTTGATTTTTTTCGGGCATTTTTGGTGTTTTATATTTTTTGCAAGATGGCGGATTGACCTATACATATCAGATAGGTCTATAATTTTTAATAATTTTAGTTCAAATAAAAATATTTGTATTTTTAAAGTTCCCATTCCATTACTAGTACAAGATATGTTAAGCAGATAAGTAGAAAATCCGCGGAAGTGGGTCAAAAAGTGCATATATAATTTTTGACCCTTTAGGAATTTTTGGACGCAAATATTTTTTTCGTAATCAGGTCATAATACGTAAGAATCAACAATAAAATGTTTAGTGGAATGTTGGCGCTGAAAGAAATTGAATTAAATCAATTCTACTGTACTACACGTTTCAAAAATATTCATGAAATACATTTTTAGGAATTCAATTTAAATTTTAACGAGTACACATGAGTACCAGTTTAACTTTAATTTTTAAACTAGAATAGTTCATCTATAATAATATATCAAATTCACAAAATGGATGTATCTAACAGTAAACTTTTTCTTTGATTACAAAATATATTGTAGATTATTGATATATTTTCATAGGCTTGTTTTTGAAATTATAATTACTATATAACTTAAACAGTTTAAAGTAACGTTATATATTCAGTACATACATGACTATATTGGATCCATAGTTAATTAAGTGAAAAACTACAGATATAAATGAGTTTTTCCACTTAAAAGTTCTATCAAATTTAGCGCATCGAGTATGCGCAAATACTACTTAACAATAACACTTTCGTGGAGATGGTAGTAGGCGAGGTGACCTTGAATGAAGTTAGATACTGATATGTTCTCTTGCCATATATCAACAACATACATATAGTCCTTTAGCTCATTTCATTTTACGATTCAATTTCACGTTTTCGAATTCCTGCCCCACTGTGCGTCGCCCAATTGACTGAACCTTATTACTTATTACCCAACGTGGGTCAGATTGATAACCTTCTTAATTATTAAATTTTTTGTCGATTAAAACGGAAATCCCACCATGTAGATCCTAAAAAAAAATCCTGTAATAAAATCGCATGCAATTTTATTATCACTTATCCGGACAGGATTTTTTTTTCCATAGTAAATTTACCCCCAATAGTAATGGAATTTTACCCGCAAAGAGAGTGGAAAATTTTTATTTCCCTTATATATGGGGTAATTCTCCATGTTAAATGGAAATTTTCCTGTCCCTTTGCTGGTAAAATTACATGGGAATTTTACACGCAACGATGGTAAATTTACATAATTTTTTACAGTGTATATAAACTCCAGATTTAATACACTGCAGAAAATTACTAGAGCAAAACTAATTTCTTGTTAGGTCAATCTCATATGTAACATTACGTTGGTCGACTTCATCCTAGCATGTATCCTTATTGAACTGTTTCCACATACGGATTTTATTTAGTTCACTCCGCTTTGATGACATACTCACTATTTTCTTCTTCTGACAGTTTACTGAGAACGTATTTCAATAAGGAAATCAAAACATTGTAATGGAAAATATTATGTATAGATGTTTTTATTTTGGGGGTAGATGAAGTAAAAAAATTGAGGCCTTTGGTTCTTGTACACACATTAAATCACAATTTTATTTTTTTCACCTTTTAATAACGGGGTGGGAGTGGTAATGGGGATGGGTAATGCAAAAATTTTTTTTGAGACCTTAACTTCTCTTATATATACTAAATACCAATTGTATGGACTTTCACTTGTTTGATTTACCTAATTACCGCCCATTTACCTCAATTTACCCTCCAACCCTTCAACGGAGTAAGATCAAAATATAATCTGATTCCAGATCTTGTTAAAATATATACGTGTACCAAATTTCAAGTCAATATTTCAAACGGTTCCAGAGATCTACAGGCAGACCGGCAGACCGACCGAGACAGAAATTTTCATTCTAAATTGAACAATAAAAATTTTCAAAATTTTTTGCGTTACTATACTTCCACTGGATGTGGAAGTAATAATGGATATAAAAACAAACAAATTTAAAAAATATATTTTTTTATTTTTTATTTTCTATTTGATAATTGTGAAAACATGCATTTTTGTTAAAAAATTGTTTGTTACAACAAGTAACAATATTAAGAAACAACAATAGGCCTTATTTCTGATTTATGTTAATTCTACTCGCAGGAGAACTAGTGCTAGGGCGTTTATTGGGAGTTTTGTTGATTAATTAAATTACAATGCTGATAATAATGAATTTCAATAGGACTGTACTTTGATAATAAACAACTTTAGATCGTTCTCTGCAGCTTTCTCAGAGAGGGCGTTTTTCTAGAAAACTGTTAATCCTAGAAAACAAGTTTTAAATAGAAAAGTTATCTCCTCCCTTTATCTTTATTTCTTCTCGATATACATACACATATATTTTGAAAAGTAGAAAACTTTCCCGTTTGTTATATTTAACCCCTCAAATTCTCACATATTTATCGGTATAGTCTTAGAGAAAAGTTCATATTTTCTATACTTATTTAATATTTGAGGTTCATAAGAACATATTTTTTTAACAAGTCGGTAAAAATTTGAGACGAATTCATTGTTCCGTTTTTGAGTTAGAGTTGAGTTAAACGAAAAAATAATTACTAATAGACGCCAAGAACGAGAGAAATGGTCCGCGAAGACTCATGACGGTGTTAAATAATTATTTATAATACATTTCTCGACGGATTATTAGAAATTCAAATTCTAATAGAAGACGATGCGATTAAAAATCAAGTGGATTCGTTAAGAATTGCGACCCGTAGAGTATTACCGTACATACGTACGTACAGACCAACTGATCGAGACATATTTCAATTTTCAATAGCAGTTTTAGAATCAATAGATCAATCAATTTAACATGGTGCCATTTCTTAGAAGAGAATCGTCTCTTTTCATTTAAACTGACTGAAAAATTCCAAGATACACATCAAGTTTACAAAGCATACGTAAAACATTATTATAAAATACCTTTTGGCCTCAAATCTATATATTTTATGGACGAAGAATGTTCTTATTGTAATTTAATTCCGAATGGGACATGTTTTAGATATACAAAAATGCGTTTTAATGTCTCAAAATGTTGTATTAAAGCTGTAATTGTGTCGAAATTCGTGTTTTGATACAGTATTTTGAGATATTCAAATTCAAATTTTCAATCTTTTAGCAAAATTAATTGTTTTATTTGAATTTTATTTCTTATTGTTATTATGTTAGCAAAATTAATTGTTTTATTTGAATTTTATTTCTTATTGTTATTATATTTGAACTGATGTCAGATAATATTTTATTGTTATGTCTCATATCAATGTGTTTATAAATGATGGAGAAGTATTTAAATGTCTCTTAAAAACAAGATAAAAATGTATTTATTGACATAGGGACATTGAACTCTTTTTACCATAAAATAAATCCATGGATCCTGCCTTTAATCTTCCCTAATGGGTCCACCTTCCAGAGGGCACTAATTCGATGTTGATGTTAAATTGCATTGTTTATTGAAGTTAACAGTTAATATTAAAACATATATACACATTTGGACAAGAAACTTCATAAACTCAACTTTTTAACAAAAAAAAAACACAAAATATGGTGTTAAAAATATTTTTGTCCTTTATTCTTTTTAGCAGCTATCAGCGAAAACCTGGTAATAGATGGGATTCTGCCGAAACGTCGTTGTTTATTCCTTTTCTCAAGATATTAACATGAGGATATTTGCTAAGGAAGTACATACTATAAGAAATAATTTCATTCTCGAAACAAATGTAGGAATAATTACTAAAATACGTTTACTCATATAAATTAATAATTTAGAAGCATTTAGGTTTAAAAAAACGATCATGTATTACTATATACTGATATATATCAGAATTTGAATGTAACTCTTGAATATATTTAAACTTAAATGCTTCTAAATTCTTAAATACCTATGAGTAAATGTATAGTGATATTTTAGTAATTAATTCTACATTTATCTCGACTCGAAGATGAGATTTTTTCTTATAATGTATGCTTCCTTAGCAACATCTTCATGTTGTCTTGAGAAAGGGGAATATGCATTTTCGAAACCTCGACAAGTAGCGAAGAGTTTTCTTTTTATGTTTGGCCTGAACAACGCTGCACTTCTAAATGCAACCTCAAGAAATTTAATTTACTTATATATTATGTATATAACATATATATACACACATATAAATAATAAAGATTTCGGGTTTCTCCAGTCTTATTGATTTTAGGTTATCTTTGAACTCGTCTAATCTTATCCTTATTGTCATTTACCCCCATTCCCTTCTCTATGTATTATGCCCTTTTCACCGTGGTCTTGCCCTGTTTGGGTCTATAAAGTCGCCTTGATGGACCTCTTAACGTTAAGTGCGTTTGTCTTTTCTTTTCCTATTAAGTGTGACTCTCTTCTCTTTTTTTGCGTAACGTCTCTAATATTTGTTCAAAGAATTTGCCGTTTAAGTTAAAAGAAATCAACAAAAACTCAGGGACTTTTTATCAAATCAAGAGTAAATGTAGTAATAGCATATTTTTTCAACACAAATTATTACACATTTTTTAAGTTATTTAGTAAATTGTAATTTTAGAGCGAATATTACAATCTCATCTAACCAGTTGAATATGATCAACTTAAGAAAGTATTACTTATTTTTCAATCAATTTTATATCAACCTACATATACAAGGTGAGTCAATAGTATATGGACGGTCAATCCCCCTCAACCGCTCGAGATTTGACAAAACGTCCGAAATAAAAATTACGGGAGATCAAGAGTGGCATATTCTAAAATTATTTTAAACACTACAGGGTGCTTCACAGAATAATGGCAAACGAACACTAACATTTTTTAAATGGAACACTCAATATCTTTTGTATATTTGTATTAGGCTCTTAATTGTCTAGACAGGCACATATTTTTGGGCTTACTCATTAAACAAGAACGTTTGTAATGGTCAAGAATAAAATCTGCAAAAAAACGCATTTCTATAATTTGAAAGTCATTTCATTTTGAATGTTAGTCAAGGCTATGTACTAATTTCCAGGATTCTCAAATCTGAACCCAATTCTACAGGATATTTTCCACGAAAAATTCAAAAGTTATCAGCTCATCAGGGGTGGTGGTGGAAAATTGCCTGCCCAAAAGATGTCTCCCTCTGAACGGAATAACTTTTGTCTGAAACATTTTTTGCTAGTGTCACTCCTTGAGGAGATATTACTGTGGATTAATTAAAATGGCCTAACCATATTATCTAATAAAATCACTACTTCTTAAGCAAAAAAAAATTATTGAGAGCCAAAGTAGTAGTATGTTTTTTCGATTATTAGCTTCCAAATGAGTAGTATGTGTTCATTACCTAGGTTTATATTTTTAAGCATCTTCCAGCAATCTAACCTTGAAGTAATTCTTACACACGATAATTATATTAGAGTTAAATAATATAGATTCATTTGGTAGGTGTCACTCAAGGGGTTGATAAAGAAACAGCACACTCAAAAATTAAATTATTTTTTCTATATACTAAATGACGTAATAGGAATGTAAAAAAATGTAAAATATAAAGCTATTTTATATCAACGTCTTTTATTAATTTCATTTAATTACATTCAATAGTTTTGAAAAAAAAAAATTTAAAGTTGAGGGGTTTATTATATATCTTATCGAGCATTCCTAGTCATAAGCCACATTTATGTGAATGAATACCCGCTGGGCCCAATTCCATATACTTAACCGGCAAGACCCTTTGGGTGTTCCATTTAAAAAATCCTGGTATTCGCATGTCTCCTCTCTGTGGTTTTAAAACAATTTTAGAATATGCCACTCTTAATGTCCCAGAATTTCTGAGACATTTTTAAAAATTTTAACCGATTGGCCGTAAATACTGACTAGAAAATATAGGAAGGTTTCTTATTTTTGCTTATAAAAATAACCCTTATTAACACGACCCCCGACACATCGTTATTAATGTTTTTTTGTGTAATTTAACAAGAAAAGGTTTACGAAGTAAAAGACAACTTTTTTTATTAGCCTGATATTTATTGATTAAAAGTAATAAAATTCTATATAAACGCTAAAAACCTTACATATGTAATATGTAAACAATCCGAAAAATAAATTGTGGTATATAAATATAAAACACATAATACTGAAATTGAGTAAATAATAAAATTAAAACTATAATAAAAAAGTCCTAGAAAAATAATTAGTATTAATGAAATATCTACCGGATGTTTCCGTTTTAAACAGCAGAATTCATATGCGTTAATTGTAGAAAGAGTTCTTCTTGGCAGATAGCCCTTGAGTACATATCATAAAATAGTTTAATTCAAAAGTTACGGAATGCTATTTTATTGCAATCAAATTAAAAACTAATTTTTCAAAAAAAAAAGAATTAATTAATTTGCTCCGCCTTCACAACAAGTAATTGTCTGTAGACCTTTCTTGCTTTCTACCAGAATACAACTAGACGTATGAGTCCTGCTATGCAAAATAGAGACATCTGGTATAATTTATAGTACATGAGCTTAATAAACATATATCCTTCAAAGATGAGCATGTTATGTATCAAAACTGAACTGGTACCCAAAGTAAATAAAGCCATAAATGCTAATTAATATCGAGTGAACATCTGTAGGCAAGTTTCATATTAGATATCCAATATATGGTGATGTTAGAACGAGATATTATGAGTGCATCTACACAAAATATAATTTATAGTGCCATTTTTACAGAAAATCTTTATGTGAAATTTTGCACAATAGATATGAAATTGAAAGAATTAGAATTCAACATAAGACGCTAGAATTTTGTTAAATAAATAATGAAACAATACATTTTATTTAATATTGACAAGTTTTATTGTTTCCATGGCTTGCTAGTGAAAACTGAAAAAAAAAATCGGACATGAAAAGGACAAAAAACGTATAAACTCGAATTTTGTTTTGAAACTCGGTATCTAAGGTTAAAATAAGACTTTTCTAGTAACTTTCTCTCTAACGCGACGCAAAATATCGAAAATTGACTACTCACGAAATCGCAGTGAGCGTTAGACCTCACCTTTGAGTTCAGTATTCTAAGAAAAGCCGCTCGTGAAATTTTATCTCTGTACCAAAATTGACATTTTTCTTAATGTTGGTAAAAACTTATTGAGTCCATTAATCATATATTCGGATATGTTTGATCATTTTATGCAATGAATTACTTATTGTTGCACCTTCAATCACTATGAAGCAAAAAAGGCTTATCAACTGAAACGATTTTTTAATAACGTAAACAATTTAAATTACTTCAAATATTTGCTATCGCAAGAAAAGTGAAGTTTCATGGCTGAAAATCTAAGCTATGATATCTTTGGAACTGATGGATAAGGCATTTACGTTAGAGCTATGCAAAATTTAAAAAAATAATAAAAACAATAAACCGTGGATTACCACCGATATAATTAATGAAGGAGTATTTCTAAAATGCTTACATAAAACTTATAAATTATCAGGAGATCACGAGGTTTATTCAAGATATGATATTTAAAAAAAATCATCGTGTTAAAATTGAACAGGCTAATAAAAATTACTATGAGTTAAATTTTTTAATTCGAATAAATCAAAAACAACATGGCAAATTATCAAAAATAGTAATGATAAAAAAGAATTTCCTAAAAACTTTATTGACTCTGACGGTAATGATATTGACAACACGCAAAATGCAGCTGACGCGTTTTTTTACCAAATCCATAAAAACACTAACCGAAAATATGCCATCTATTTTTAATGGTAATAAAAAGTTTTTAATCACAATTCCATGGTTTGTTCCAATTCAATTCAAATGAAATAAATGCTCAACATTATAAAATCTGTTTCTACGAAAAATCCATCTGGTTATGATGATATACCGTGTTCACTCCTAAATAAAGTAGTAAAATTAATTGTTAATTCGTTAACCTATCTTGTAAACATGTTTTTTGTGGAAGGGGGTTTTCCTGATATTTTAAAAAAATCTTTAATCTTACCAATACACAAGAAAAATGACAAATCCGTAATCCATAATCTCAAACTAGGTATTGCTCTTCTGTTTTTTCTAAAACTTTTGAAAAAATTCTACTATGTTAGATCACATGACTTTATAATTAAACAAAATTTATTGTCGAAATATCAGTTTGGTTTCCGGAAAGGCTTGTCAACAAAAGACAGAAGTAAAGTATTATCACTTTACAGTTATATTCTAAACAATTTTGAAAACAAAACAAAAACTGCTTGTTTATTTTTTGACTTAACACGTGCGTTTGACACAAATTGCTACTAGATAAACTTGGAAATTATGGAATTCGTGGTTCAGCCTTAACGTGGATAGAATCGAATTTAAGGGAAAGAACACAATCCGTTGTTTTAAGAGATGCCGGAAAAATCGTTACGTCTAACTCACTTACGGTTCCACAGGTGTTCCGCAAGGGAGTATTCCGGGGCCCTTACTATTTATTCTGTTTATTGACAATATCGCGCTTCACGTAGAAAATCGCTTTTTGCCGATGATTCCACCATTGTGGTTAATTCGAACGACATAAATGAGCTCAGTTTTAAAGCCAGTAACGCCATTACATCAATGCAAACTTTCTGTAAGAGTACCGGTCTTGCATTTAATAATATAAAAAAAATATTACTTTTTACTAGCAAGAAACAGGATTACAGCATATTAGTTAAAACTGATAACCGCACTGTGGAACAAAATAATAGAGTTAAATTCCTTGGAGTTTATATGGATTCTCTTTTAAATTGGAGAACTCACGTAGGTTTTGTGAATAATAAGTTATCTACGCACTGCTTCGTCATTTGGCAACAGCGCTCTTTTGTTAACATACATATTTTAAAAATGTACTATTTTGCTCACGTCCAGTTTTATTTAAATTATTATCATCAATTATCATCTACTGAGGCAACTGTTCTCGATTTCACGAAGTGTTTACGGTTCAAAAAAAATTTGTACGTACAATGTTCTTCAAACCTCCTCGTCACTCGTGCAAACTCCTGTTCAGAGAATTAGTAATTTTAACCGCTCCATCTCTATACATCTTAAGCTGTGTAACCCACATAAAAGAAAATTTTAATCATTTCAATAGCAGAAATGATGCTAGTCATAATCTGTGACATAATTATAATTTGGACATACCAACTCACACCTTAACCATCGTTACGAAAGGTCCTAAATTTGTCTATAAAATTATTCAACAAGTTACCCATCCACCCATCCATATTAAAAATATAAGTGTTATTCATTTTTCAAAAGAGAAGTAAAATTACTGTTACTCAAATATTCGTTTTATTCAGTTGATGAGTACTTGAGCACTGATCTTATTGATTGAACGAAAAATATGTTATATTCTAGATTTCTTTTCCCTTTTTGAAAGTTTATAACCTCATGTTTTGTTAGTCTACATCGTTTGTTTTTTTCGTAATTTTGTAATTGATTTATACATATATTGTTTTTGTATTTACATTGATATATGTGCATTTTAAGCAGATTGACTATATTCCGATACTTGTTAAGTTTATGGAAATAAACTTTGTTATTATTATTATTATTAAAATTCATATCGCTGTTGGTGTCTTCGTCTTAAGTGTGTCACACTATACGTAAGAAGTTAACACGAAAATCAGTTATGCATCAAAAGTAACACAAAGCACAAATACTATCATAAAATATTAAACTTGTCCACAGATGATCATATTATAATGATAGATACACGTTTTATTTTATAATAAAATCAGTCTCTGTTTCTCTATAATTGAACATATATCTTCAAAGTAATTATACGATGATTATTAATGAGTTAATATTAATATTTCACATTAAAATCAATTTAATGTATAATAAAATCAGTCTATGTTTCTCTCCTCCTATAATTGAACATATAATAAAGAATTATATGATGATTAGTAATAAGTTAAAATTATTATTTCACATTAAAAACAATTTATTTTATAATAAAATCAGCCTCTGTTTCTCTCTTCCTATAATTAAACATATAACTACAAACTAAGTATATAATGATTAGTAATAAGTTAATATTATTTCACATTAAAAACAATTTAATGTTTTAAAGTTACTTTGAAGTTGTTATTTCCAAAACGCACAATGAGACGACCATACTTTTCAAATTTTAAGACTGACAAAATAAAATTCCATGTAACCAAAACGTTTAAATAAAACAAAGTTTGGAATCATACACATTTAGAAAAACTAAAACTTAAGGTATTTATTTTTATTTTTGTTGTATGGAACAAATAAGGATGTCATCAAATGAACCACGTGAAAAAGTATGTAGAAATGTTAAAAAATAAGCCTGTACCATCGCATGGGAACATAAAATTAATCAATTTTCACTAATACAAAAATTTTAAGAAAAAAATTTTATACGCCTTTTTGCAATACGCCTTTTTGCAATCGTGGTCATTCTAGATAATGTACGAATTTTTTCAAAATTATATCCTCGAGTGCATGTTGCGCAACTCTCGAAAATACAAAAACAGACAGTTGATTCTTATAAAAAAACACATCACAAAACATATTTTTCAAGTCGCGATTTGAATTGGAATTACGAAAGTGGAGAAAAGTGCACTTTTTCATCTCTTATAAGAAAAATACTATATTCATATTTTTCTTGTTCTTGCTCCTCTATATCTGTCATTTGTTGTCGTTTTAATATTACAATATTTAAACCTGTCGCTTTCAAATGGTGTATGCAAAAATAATATTTGTTATGTTAAAATAAATAAATATTAAGTAATGGAGTTGCATTTTTGTGTAATTTACAGCGAAACAGTGTGGATCGAAGCAACCTTTTTATTTTTCAAAATAACTAGACATTGTAAGCGAGTAACCTGTAGTTAATGAAATAAGGAAATATTTTTATTTGGAACGTTTTTTATAAAATGCACAGGAAGTGAGAAAAGATCCTGTAACACGAACGTTACAGATAGCTTTCATTTTATTACATTTCTACGTGTTTAGTTCACTACTGTTTATCTTTTAGGATGTATTATTGTAAATATTCTGATAATTTAATAAACAGACAGTTATATTTTCAACTGATTTATCATTAACCTAATAACATGAAGAGATCAGGTGAGAAATTTTTACCGTATATACATGAATCAAAACGTGAAGTATTGAATCTACCGATTACTAAAAAAGTAAATTTTTGGAATCTCGTCATTTGGTAAAATTAATAAAAATGGTGCATATGTTATTGAAGAGTGCTTAATAAAAGCATATAGAATTTTTCAAGACTTTATTATATGGTACTGCAGAATTTACGGAAAGTATGAACCATTTAAGAGCCCATTTATTTCCAAGCTAAAATATACAGAGTGGACCATTAATATTAGGTCATAGTTCAAGGGTAGATTCTTTGGATCAAAATATGAGGATATAACTAAAGATGCTTTAGTAAATTGTTGCTGTGGAAAAAGATACAGGGTGTCAAAATTGTATTTTTTTCTTTTTTTTTTAAATATCTCAACTACCTCTTGACCGATCTTCTCCCAATTTGGTAAGGGAACATTTTTTAAGCTAAGAAACAATAATTTATGTATCACATCACGCTAGCCCATGGAGGGCGCCTCATGAGCTATACCTGGTGATGAATGTTTTTCTCTTTTTTTTTTACGAAACATTGTGGCACTTTTGACTAGAAAATCTCATGCAGGAGTTATTTCTACGTAAAAAAAAGGTACGCATGATAGAACTTGATAATTCCAACCGTTTTCGAGAAAACTGCTGCATAGGTCTCAAGAATTTTTTGATTGATGGATTGATTGATTTACCAGCGTGCGGTAGGCATTGCTGCCAGTCCCAGGGTTATATAGCTGGGCCTGCTACGTCCACGCTGGGTTGGAGTAAGGTCATGCTTGTTGCCAGCAGCGAGAGCCACATGGAGCATGGTAAAGAAACATGGGATGGGAGGTGTAGGTATTTATGAGATGCGTTACCGCATTGTGTCGTGAGAGAGCGTTTAAGCGCCCTTTTTTGTGTTTTTGGTTCTGGGTATCTGCCTCTTCTGAATCTCCGTGTGAAATATGTGCTGTGTCTTGATATGGAGTGTTTCTGCTTCTTCAAATCTTCTTTTGCTGAGTCTTCTGATTCCTCGGTTTCCGATGCTGGGTTGGATTTGGGTCATGCTTGTTGTCAGCAGCGAGAGCCACATGACGCATGTTTTTTCCTCGCTTTTCTTTTCTAGTTTTTTTTTATCCTCTCGATTGTTATTTTCCACGTGTAACATGGTCTCCCTATTTTTAGTTTGCTGCTGTTCAGTGTTAGCGCTTTCTTCTGCTGTCCTTTTTGCTTTAACCTTCTTGATCCTTGCCCTTATCTCTCTGCTTACCAGGGTATGGTCTATTTGTGTGATTGAGCTTCCATTACTCCAGGTGTCAATGCAGGTTTGACTTTTGCTCCATGTATTTCTTATTGTTAAGTCAAACATGTGTGCTAGGTTTTTCAGCGCGTTTCCATTTTCGTTAGGCCATGTGGGGAGTATATGTGCATTGAAGTCTCCTAATAGTATAATGGACAGTTTTCTTGATTTTTCATAGCGTTAGTGTGTGCCGGTTTTCTTTTTCTAATTGATGGCTTAGTGCTCCATATAGACAGTCCTCTCTTCGGTTATTACTGATTTATTTCTCCTCTTTGCCGCCTGGCACGATTTCACTGCACTATATATACCATTGTTTACTGCGTTCGAGGGGAAGCACTCTGTAAAGTTTTGGTTTGTATACCTAATTAAACACTATCTAATATTTCTTATCAATTACTGAAAATGTTCCGAGATATGTATTATATTACAAACACATCCACTTATAATTTTTTTAACTATATTTTTTACACGTTGTCACTATTTAACTTTTATATACTTTTATGGGCATCCATTGATGACAGAGCATTATAAAGCAGGTCTGGTCGCCTCGACAGCAAGATGACAAGTCCAATGTGTTGCCGCATTGTGTTTGTTATTTAATATTTATGCTCCTCTTTTTGTGTTTCTGTTTCTACAAATTTTCTTCTTCTCCTTCTGAGATTTCTGACGCCTCGGTTTTTGGTTCTGGTAGGGTATATCGCTGCGATTTCTTTGTGGAGTTCATTTTTCATACTCGCTTTCTTTTCCAGTATGTTTGATCGCTTCTCAGTTTGTTCATGATCCTCTTAGTTGTTGTTTTCCACGTGTAACCCGGTTTCCCCATTTTTAGTGTGAAATGTAATATAGAATTTTTCACTTAACAACGAGCGCAATTTTGATATGAAAAACTTCACTTGATAATTTACCTAAGAAAATATAAGAGAATATAATGACCATACTTTAAGAGTAATGCATTTGATTATAACGTGCGTTATGCTAATATGTACCACCCTGCAGAATTTTTCACTCAGCAACGGTTTTTGTCGCCCTTTTTTTATTTTAATTAAGAATTATTTATTTGAAACCAAATACCTTAAAAAGAATTTTCGTCTGCACGATTATTTTTTATTTATTCTTTCAAATACAAATATTTACATCTTATTATTATTTTTATCTGAAATGAATATGACACTCTGCCTATTTCTGCTCCAAATAGTGCTATTAGTTATTTCACTCAAGTGAATGAGAGACCGGTGTTAACGGATTTATTTGGTTTGATCGTAATTTATGCCCTCGCCCGCTTAGGACCGCCCGACCCTATTCTAAGAAATTTGGTACTTCTTACTCTCAAGATTGCAACACAGGTGATAATATACTAGCCTAGTGGGCTTGTTAATTAGAAATCATGCATTTGCTATTATTAAAAATTAATTAAAGACACTTATCGTTTGTTGATTCTCTCTTCAGGTGTTACTAGACGATGTCACTGCACTACACTATAATTTACTGCGTAGACCAGAAGCACTGTGGAATTATTTGGTTTGCGTACCTAATTAAACACTGACTAATATTTATAAAATTATTGAAAATGCCGCGAGATATATCTTAACTTTCAAACACATGCTATCCACTTATGCGAACTTTAATATATCTTCTACACTTAACTTCTAGATATTTTTATAGACAGAACACCCGTGAGATACGTCTGCTAGCATCGACAGTCACACGAGAAGTCCCTGCATAGGTCTCAAGAATTTTTTGAAAACAAACTCAATTTGAAAAGGAAAAATTGTATTTATTGAAAGCGTGCTTCGGTGACGTTTCAGTTCTGTTAAAATGTCAAACTAATGAAACTGTACGTAAATGACAGAACTAAGACGTCACCAAAGCACACTTTTCAATAAATACAATTTTTCCTTTTCAAATTGAGTTTGTTTTTAAAGAATTCTTGAGATCTATGCGGCAGTTTTCCCGAGAACGGTTGGAATTATCAAGTGTACCTTTTTACATAGAAATGACTCCTGCGTGAGATTTTCTAGTCAAAAGTGCCACAACGTTGTCTAAAAAAAAGAAGAAAAAATATTCATCATCAGATATAGCTCTTGTATCTTTTCCCACAGCAACAATTTACTAAAGCATCTTTGGTTATATCCTCATATTTTGATCCAAAGGATCTACCCTTGAACGATGGCCTATTATTAATGGTACACCCTGTATAATAAATCAATATCAGTCATATATAATTGCTAATTTGTATATTAATTTAAAATGTCGCCTTTTAAATATGCATTACTATTGGAGACTAACCATCTACGTAAAGCGCATTTCGTTGTCATACTCTGAAAGCATATTTACAGTGCGCCGCGAGTCGTTTACAAAATAGTCCTTAATTTAACAGTCTATATATAAAAAACGGAAGACATAATACAATTGAAAAAAATTTATATTCATTATGTGTCTACTGCAAACCAAACATGGAAATTTGAATAACTTAAGTTGAACAGTTTTGGAGATCTGCTAAGTTATATTGAAAATAATGTGTCACTTTTTAAGATCATTTTAACCATACCTACATCTAATCAGGGCAGATTTCTAAATTCACCGGTGGATCGCACCGGTAAGCAATAACATTATTTGATTGGCTAATTTGAAACAGATAGCCAATCAGCTTCGTATTTTGTCCACCTGGTGCGTCCACCGGTGAATTTAGAAAAGTGCGGTCAGTTGGGGTCTGCTTCATCGGTAAACCAGAATTTAATACAGTGTGCACAACGCTCAGACCTATTACGCTTCTATGACCACTAAACTATATTTCACTCGCTTATACTAGTACTCTATCTTCAATAATAAAAAGTTTTCTCGGTACAAACTTCTTCAATGTAGCTACTGAAAAATCCACGTTATCTCGAATGAATTTATATTTTTTTTTGTACCAGACATTTTATCTTTGGTACAATTTTATGTATGGCAATCGATTCATAATATTTCAGAATATATGTGTCCAAATTTACAAGCCGAGTCAATAGTTAGAAACAAAGTTATGGGATGGGAAATGTAAAACACTTTTCCGAGAAAGGATCCCGCTCATTTCTTATGGGAAGTGGCCCCGATGAAATTGGCTGAATTTTTAATATATTATAGACTTTGGCTTTCTGATCAAAAGCTTTCTTGGGCGCAACTCGATCCTATGTCTAGTTTCCGAGATATAGCTCAAGAAATGTACAAGAATGACCTCTTGTACAGTCAAAAAAATTTCGAATTCATGATTTTTTTATAATATTTTGCACTAAAAACATTTGTTGTTTTAATAAAAATAGCGTAGAAAAAGGTTAAAGAGTAAAGTGAAAAATGTTGGCGAAGGCGCCGGGAAATCTATACAGGGTGATTCTTTTAAGGCGGCCATTAGAATATTTCCCACTTGCAAATGAGATTTGGTACCCTACCCTAGTCGACCATTGCGAGTCCGAAAATAATAATTTCAAAATGGCGGCACTTCCGGAAATACCGGAAGTCGATACCAACTTGCTTATTTTAAATGACCATAAAATTCTGAGTCAAAACATGTAGCACACTCTATACCTAAACCGACCAGTTTCGGAGATATTTGACATTTTATAAGAAATTTGACAGGTGCAGCGGTTTGCAAGAACCGTTATAACTTTCTTCGTGTAGGAGATCCTTATTTGCTATTTGGTACGTAGAAAGAACACAAGATGAGCTACTCTCTAAAAAAATAGATTCCAAAATAGTATACCAAGTGTTTTATTTTTCATGTTACATTTTGTCAAATTCAAACCTCAAAAACTTTTTTATTTCAAATGGAACACCCTGTATTTTTTTACATCAAATTATGTTAAATTAAATTCCCTTTTTTTCTAGTATAAGCATTGTAGAGGTTAAAGTTAGAACTTTTCGAATTATTGGCGATTTTCTTAAATGTCCAAGAATTTTTAGTAAAAATTTCCATCAACTTACCCATGATTAGAAAGAATCATTAATGTCAGTCATTATTTTTTGTTAAAAAAAGTCAGCACGTTTAAATTACTTCCAAGAAGACTTTTAGATCTGTTTATTATTTTAGGAGAATGTGATGAAGTAATAATACCAAGAACATGTAACACATTTGCTAATCGACACGCACTTTATTGTTTCAATTGTTTCATAGGCTTCTACGTTTTTTTGGATAAATTATAATTTTCAACAAAAACTTGCAAATAATTCAAAAAGTACATGTGTTAGATATAGGACATGCTGATATAAGTCCACCTCAAATTTAATTCTGCATCGATTGCCATAATAAAATTTGGCACGTGCCATTTGACAGAGCCAAATATTCTAAAATTATCCAATATGCGTTTTACAGTGTATGGTGGATGGTTTCTGTTCTTGTGGGTATCGAGTAGCAAATGTGTTACATGTTCTTGGTATTACTTTATCACATTCTCCATAAATAATACCTAAAAGTCTTCGTGGGTGTAATTTAAACGTGTTGGCGTTTTTTAACATAACAGAATGACTGACATTAATGATTGTTTCTAATCATAGGTAAGTTGATGGCAATTTTTATTAAAAAGTAGCTCATCTTGTGTTCTTTCTACGTACCAAAGGGCAAATAAGGATCTCCTACACGAAGAAATTTATTACGGTTCTTGCAAACCGCTGCACCTGTCAAATTTTTTATAAAATGTCAAATATCTCTGAAACTGCTCGGTTTAGGATATAGAGTGTGCTATATGTTTTGACTCAGAATTTTATGGTCATTTCGAAAAGTCGAAAATATATAGGGTTTTCCATTTAAAATAAACAAGTTGGTATCGACTTCCGGTATTTCCGGAAGTGCCGCAATTTTGAAATTATTATTTTGGTCGATTATGGTAGGGTACCAAATCTCAAATGTCTATCTCATCTGCAAGTGGGAAATATTCTAATGGCCGCCTTAAAATAATCACCCTGTATAAAAATAACAAGTGAAAAAATATTCTGTCAAATTGGCAAACAAACAACAAAAGTCGAAATCTACAATATATTAAAAATTCAGCCAATTTCACCGGGGGCCACTTCCCATAAGAAATGAGCGGGGTACTTTCATAAAAATGTGGAAGAGCCCCATTTCTTCCGATTTCGTAATTCCGAGTCGAATCACAACTTTCATAATCCGATTCGGCAGGTCATTTTACATAAGAATATGACTTCTGTTTTTGTATGTTCGAGGGTTGCATGGGTCACTTCTATTTTGCATATTGCAAGGGTCTCGCTCTCCGGCTTTCTTTTTTAAGGAATTTTGTCGTACCATCTGTGTATGAAATAAAGCTTACACCTCAAGGAAGTTTAGACAAAAAACCTAGTTCTCTACGACTTATTATAGTTCTCGAAATTTTATGATTTAAAGCTATGAGTTTTTCTATTCTAGATGCGCCTCACCGTGGTGCCACGCAAGTAGTGTGGACTATTCAATACAAGTAATCTTATATTGCCAGTTAGAAACAAACTTTTCCTTCTGCAATCTGAATGCAAATGAGTATTATTATTTATTTTTATTGAGTTTTACATATTATTTACTGCTTAACAATGGAATGTTTATTTAATGTGTACAAACTTTGAAGGAAAATACAAATTAGTGACACAAAATCCTAGATTGTAACAATTGAAAACAGTTATTTGTGCCAAAAAGATTTTGCAACAAAAGGAAAACATTTTAAGTGGAAAAGTCAAAGTGAAATTTCATATGGCCTGCAGACAAACTTATATTAGTTTGCAAAATCTTAAAAATGTTACCAAAGTCAGTAAAATTGATAAAGGTAAGATACGATAAAGAGAAATTCAATATTCGGACAATGTGCTTAATATGTAACAAATCGGGAAAGAAAGGCAAAAAGCCTTTAATATCTGTGGAGACAGATAAGTAATGAATGTACATTTTTAGTTTATTAGCCTGTTGAAGTGTATTTTAGTCTCTTATTTGAATAGGTCATTTTACCTAATATTGTACGATTTTTCTCTGGAGACGTGATTTATATCTTTATTTCTTTGCCACCTTATTATCAGTCCAGTCGATACATTTTTGTCAAGCGGCCGGTGCATTTTGATGTTCTTATTTGTTAAGGATGGGATTTTGCAGAATGAGAGGGTAGTATGCGTTTATTTTCGATTTATTGCAAATATTTAAGAAACCAAACAAGTATAATCTTTAAAAGTGTTTTACATACTTGCTATTATTTTAACGATTACAACTATACAGGATGTAATCAGTTTCATGTCATTAAAAAAAACTTTTAATGGTGACCTACTAGACAAACAAAAAACCTTTATGACTTTTTCCTCTAAGGGCATTTTGAAAAAACTGACCTAGGTCAACAATTTGAATATTAGGGTAGGAAACATTTGAGAACCACTGCCTTTCTGGGTCAATGGACGTGTACTAGGTATAATTATACAACTTTTAAATTGTCATAAAAAAGTGCAAAGATTACCGACCGACTCGTTCTCGCCGGCCCGCGGTTTCAAAGTAAAGAAGGGCGGCACCTTTGATGAGCACCTCAACCGAACCAATTATAAAAATGTAAAAAATTCGTTATCTCTTTTTGCAGAACTGCAAGCAAATCATGGGCGTAGAGGTTTAAACATAGCATTTCTTTACATGTGTGTTTTTTTAATTTAGAACAAAATATAGGAGCTTTTATTGTTGTTTATAATTTATCAGATTGAAATGTGATTTATTAACATTTGTAACCTAAATGAGTGTTCTGGGTTAAGCTTAAAAAACGAGTACTTATTTCATGACGTTGGGAAATAAAGAGATACGATAACAGAATACAATTATGTGTATTTTAAGTTAGGAAAAAATCTGATTTATTTAACGAATCGCCAATCAGGTATCGAAAACTAAAATATTCAATAAACCTAGAACTTACCAATAAATTATTTTTGATTTACATAAATTGTTTGAAATGGCCTCCGTCTGCATCAATACACTTTTCGGCACGTCGAACTAAGGACATTCGGGCTCCGTTCAACACATTTGGTAAATTGGGATTATTTTTTATGGTTTCTATGCACATTAAAATACGTTGCTGCAACTGTTCCAAAGTGTCAATTGAATCTCGGTAAACCAGAGATTTAAGACGGCCCCAAAAATAAAAATACATCGAATTTAAGTCGGGTGACCTAGCAGACCATAATACTGGTCCGCCACGCCCAATCCATCGTTGAGGAATCTCCGTGTTTAAAAAATTTCGAACAGCCAGACTAAAATGAACTGGCGCGGCATCATGCATATACCAAAAGAACGAACAAGTAGTGTCTGTACGTAATCAAGAACTTAACGACTTGAACGGTAAGTCAATAAAATAAATCTTAACTGTAAATACGTGGCCCAAAATTCAAAAAGAATAAAAGAAACATACAAAAACAACGAACGGGTTCGATGTGTGTACTTAACGAAGTGCCTACAGAAACTAAAATATTGCACAAGAGGGAGTATAGTTTTCTTCAGATCTACTAAGCACTCAGAAAACGCCGACGTCTTTCACCTTTACCGCACCGCTAAAGACCTTACCTTACCTACTTTTAAAAAGCCATAAAAAAGTGTGATTATCAACTTGTATCCTCGCCGACGCGCGGTCTCTAACAAAGGAGCGCGACACTTTGAAAAAGCCGTATTAGCGTATTTGATGGTTAGAGGCGCCGACATACGCGAAGATAAAAGCCTATCTCAACATTCCAGCAGTTCTCAAACAATATTATTGAAAATTTTCGAAATTTTTGTTTATTTTTTTCTCTAAAACTACGGATTTTAGACCCAATGTTGTATAAGGTTTTTTGTTCATTTAGTCGTTCCCCACCACCAGTTCTTTTTAATGACATGAAACTGATTACACCCTGTATATTTTTTTTATTGTAAATTTCTGTTGGGCTTAAATGTTGTAGTTTGTCAATGAAAATAGTTAGAGCATGACATTTAATACACTACATACAAAATTTGTGATAATAATTATATATGGTTGTATTCCTTAGAGCAATGGGAAGTAGGTATCTGAAACTATTTTAAAGATTATACCATTTATGATTTTTTAAATATTTATAATAAACAGAAAATAAACGCATATTTCCCTCTCACTCTGCAAAATCCTATCCTTAATAAATATAGGACTTATTTAAAAGAAAACAGAGAAATCGAGTTACGCCTACAGAAAAAAATCTCACTATGGCTACGTATTTTATATATTTATAGTGATGAATTATTTACTGAAAATAGTGAATAATATTATTTGACATCACACATCACTATTTGCAAAAAACTTTTGCCTTATGATGTTTTTTCTTTAATTAAAGCGCATCTTTTGATGGCATTGATATCTTAATTATTTTTAATAATAATGTATGGGGCTATTATTATAATTTTTATTCTTAATTTAGGGACTGGGAAAAACACGCTCTAAAATAATCGAAGCTGCCCAAAAGAGACAAGATATTGACATGGTTTGTAAATTAGCCGGTTACGAAGATCTCTTTGCCTATGATGCTAAATATCACAAAAGCTGTTATTGTAGGCAAACATAGGTAAATGAAATATCAAAGCTTGTCAAAATAAGTCTACTGCTTTTTTTACATTCCGACGTTGAGATTTTAAATAATGTGCAACGTAAATAATGATAAGTAAAACCTTCTAAGTGCTTATGAAAATAAAATTTCTATTAAAGATATGTCAAAAATAATATTTTACAGTATGTACTCACAACACGCATATCACAGTAGAACCGGGAGAGCGCAGAAACTTAATTTCAAATAACAACAACTTGAAATGGATGAGTCGTAGAGTACCTACTGCGTTTTTTTTCAAAAACTTCCTTGATGTGTTAGCTTCAATTCATACCTACACTATGGCAAAATTCCTTAAAACAAAAAGTTTTTCGCTTTCTGAAAAAAGGGCTGCAAGAAAAATAAATGTTAAAATTTTACCTAGTTTTACAAAAACTAGATTTTCCATACAGACTAAATTAATTTAGTGAAGTCCGCCCACGTTTCTTTTTCGACTAAAAAAAATCTTGATTATCTCAATTGGTTCCGGAGATATCGTGAGGGATGTGTGAAAAAGTAGGAAAAATTAATTTTGAGATTTATGACGTTTTTCATAATAAAAAAGTTGGACCTCCCAAAAAATGTTGTAATTGGCCATTTCAGATAGCCAAGGGCCTAATCTATTATTCTGTGAAGGTCCCATGTGGTTGTAAGTTAAAAAAATTTTTTGAAACATTTTTGCCGCTTTTTCAGTCCACTAGATAGATTGAAATCTTGGTGTATCTTCAACAAGATGCAAATTCATAATATGATATCTACTGTACAAGGTGTCCTACGACACACTTTTGTTTCCTAGAATCAAAATAAGCCAACTCATCAAATTAATCTGCATTATTTACGTTAATATCAAACACTGAATTGGCTGTCTAATTTGTAACACTTTTGTTTAAACATGGATGCGCGGATTTTTATCTTTTATTTAATTCAATGATGGATCATAATATGGATTTGCACGTTACGTAATAAATTCAATTAACCAAATTAAGAGGAGAAGGACTATATAACATAATTGTAATGATCAGAAAAATCAGATAAAAAATGACAGCACAACAGACCAGTCCTAGAAAATATATGCTATGTTGCTGCCACCAGAGGGTTTCAGGCATAAGATGCTCCATTAGCACATCATTTATCGGAACCAGAGATATATCCATATCGTGCAGTCTCTGCTAGCTCACAATATGAATTCCGTCAATACTTTATTCGAATTATTCTTCAGCCAAATTATAAAATGACAAAGTGTATCCGATCACCAAAAACATCATGTACAAAATTAAAACACATATAATTAACAATAAGTTTTCTGTGTTTACACTACAATTTCTCATTTTCAAGCGGAATTACTTTAAATTAAAGATGATACTGTAGAAGTCGTTATCCCTTTGCGCCTGAGCAGGGGTGCTGTGATAGTTGTTATTTCTGAGTGGCGTTTGATTTGATTGTTATAGGGTTCTGCAATAAATAAAATGATAGTAAATTAATTTTCATACGATGAGGAAAATTTAAACGTTAGGACGAGTTATTTTTTACTATTTGGCACTAGAGATATACTACGAATGTAATTTACCAAGAGCATGCATTAGAATATTTAAGTCGAAAGCCATATAGCAGAATGGGTAAAGTGAGAATTTTTTTTTTAAATAGATAATAAATATAAACATTTTATTTTATAATCACAAATAAACTCCAGGTTGTGCACTTGTTGCCTGATGAACTTGAAAATGTCATAACGCTTGATAAGAATATATACCCGAACATGTCAATTTTGTCCCACTTAAAAATTGAATAATTATCTCGCAAAATCGAAAAAATTCGCTTATAAAATATATTCCAGTTCCAGATTTCGTAATAATGCATAGGCGTAGCAAAGGACAATGTTAAAAATAGCTGATTTTTGGTCCCCCGGAACGCATAAGACCCAGAGAAAATGGTTGCAAAAGACTCAAAATTAATAAAAATACGTGGTATCAAAAAGCTGGGGAAAATTCTATTTCACCCTAAAAACATAAAAACCACTCCTAAAATTGCTTTGAATAATAGCTTATACTAAATGCGAAAATCATGTTTATTTTATGATAACTATTAGGTATTAATTCAATAGAGATAACAAAAGGATAAAAACTACCCCTATACTACCTATTCACAACCTATTCAGGGGGTTGAACGCCGTATGTATTTTTCATATTCATATAGAGGTAGTTTTTCGTAATAAAGATACTCACGTCAAGACACAGGGGATGTCTGCACCTTTTACAAGTAGGAAATAATTTGGTGCATTACTAAGTGCCGTGGCATTTTTTTTAGAAATCGAGACTAAATAAAATTGCACTCCCGAATAGGGTAGTTTGGTGATTTCCAGGGTCGCTAACTAAAGCGATTTTTGTAGTAATACTTGCTGCGAATATTATTTCATACCATTATAGGGATTGTTTTTGAAAATGGGGATGCTATGATCAGGATTAGTTGAAGGTCTAGCTCAACTAGTATTAAAAAATCATTTTGATGCACTTCGATAGCCGAGTAATGGATCAAGGCTGCACTACCTTAGATCATCAACGACGCTCTAGGACGTGATTTCCCTGATACCTTTTGATTAATTAAATTATCGCATAAAAAAAATCCCAATCAGAGAATTTCTCTCCGACGGGATTGATTTCTTGACGTCACTGTCACGTTTTTATCTGCTAATAACGGACACTACACCTAAGGATTTCTGAGAAAAATGCATAAAAATATCCCTATCAAACTCCCGTTAGGCAACCAGAAGGTCGAGTGTTAATGTGAGTTAACTCGACACTTCCAAACGAAAGTTTGGAATGGTAGACTAGCAACAAGCCTCAAGATCAATTAAGATGCAATTAGTTCAAAGAATCCGTTTATTTAACAGATATGGTTATTTGGTTATATACAAAAATGGATATAGCAAAATTCTTAAAGAATCACGCTTTCCCCAATTAAGACAAATGGCTTTCAAACCATATCAGCGAGAGCGCTTACGCTAACGATCGATTAGGTAGAAAAGATTCATGCAAACCTTCCCAGAATCAAATGCAAGCTTTTTTCTAGAGAAGTCTTAGACTTTTCGTAATTTCGTAATTACGGCTGACTGATTATAACATTAAAAAACAACAAAAAAATTTAGTTTCGCTAGAGACTAATTAGCTTTAAAGTTCTCGTATCGTGGCGGTTCACGTACTCATACACATTCATGAGGACTTACTACTACATAAGTTAGATAGCGTTTGGTCAGTCCACAACTTACTTGCCCTTGATGTAGGTGTTCAATATTATCAAAATTGCGACGATCCACCTTCGAGCGACTTTTGGGCAAAATTGAATTTTTGTTTTTTTATGCACAAGGCGTTTTCCTCTATAACTTTATTATTTGGAAAGCCCTGCTATTGGCTTCCTACCATCGTTTTGTATGGACTACTCAACGCGCTCAACCAAATTGCGAGCCGCTGGGTGAATCCAAACTCGTTTTATGCGAGAAACCGGCCTTGTGCATGTTCATTGATTTTTATCAATTTTTTGCTTATCGGCGCTACGCCGCGCCGTCTTTGTCAAGTTCGTCGATTTCGCCTTTTAGATGCATTGCATCGTTAAAATTGTATGTTCAGTCTTTAGAACAGGGTATTCAATGACCGTACCTCTATGGTCAATGTCTTTGGCGGAGGAATAAAATGGAAAATATTTTAATATTTTTTCAAAGTGCCTTTTTGGAGTACTTTTTAAACTAACTTCGGCGTACTTTTGATAAAAATCATTTTCAAGTCCAATTTTAGCGTACTTTTAAAAAATATTATTTCTCAAAGTCCAACTTTGTTGCACCTTTGAAAAAGTATATTATAATTAAATTCTTGCCACTATATACTTTCACTCTCATATCCTGAACCAAAACATATTTTCCTAAGTGAAAATTCGGTGTTTCTTCGAATTTTCGCCTGGTTGTTTCTAATGCCTTATGGAACTCATAATGGTTCTTATAGACTAGTCTGTGGCTCTGAAGTCCCTCAGACTCTTGAAAATGTCCTTAAATAAAATTTTTGCCTAAGTCGAATTCTCATTTTACTTTCGACTTAGGTCGTAGTTTTTACCCTTTTGTTATCTTTATTGAATTGATACTTAATAGTTATCATAAAATAAATATAATTCTCACATTTAGTATAAGCTATTATTCAAAGCAACTTTAAAGGTTGTTTTTATGTTTCTAGTGGTGAAATAGAATTTTCCCCAGCCTTTTCATACCACGAAGACGTATTTTTATTAATTTTGAGCCTTTTGCAACCATTTTCTCTGGGTCTTATGCATTCCGCGATCGGGGCCAAAAATCAGCTCTTTTTAACATTGTCCTTTCAAGTCATTATCATAAACCGTTCTAGAGTAATCGTGGGCACAAAAAAGTTACAGACAGACAATTTTCTATTGCTCAAATTTAAAATTTCGACGTTTCACGACATTATAATCCTATTTAAACAAAAAAATTCATTTTTTTACCGTTGCTATACTTCCACGATGCGGAACTAAAAATAGAAATGTTATTGATTTATGGCAAATGCCACAATAAATCAAGAAAAGCCGTGAATTGATGTGTTTGAAAAGTATCCGAACAGTAATCACCTATGTTTCTAATATTTTCCACTTATTGTGGAGAAAAAACTGTAGAAATGATGAAACTGTTGACGAATTCTGCATTTTTTTAAATCTCTAATTTCATTTTATTTTTCAAGTTTAACCTCTGTGGTAACATTTCATTAACAACAAGCTTAAAAACAATTTGTTAGTACAGTAACCAGAGATTCTATTTTTAAAAAATGGTCATATGAACCAAATTTCATTCTTATATTTTAATAATTTAATAGTAAATCTATCAAAGAAACGTTTTTATGTTGTGCTTGCTAATTTATAGGGGGTGGATGCCAGCCCTTCAAACAAACATACGGATGAGGATAAAATAAAGATAAAAGAGGTGCAAGTAAAAGATAAAAGAAATTGTACGAAAATTTTTAATTAGTATGGGCCTAACTCATTGACAAATTATTAATTTTTATTAATAATTTTAAAACAAATAAAAAAAAAAAGAACAATAAAGTTTAATTTTCCAACAGTAACTGATTGCTATACCGGGTGTCAACGGAATCATTAGACAAGCCATAGCTTCCAGAGTTTTCAAAATATAAGTCTTAAATTTAGCAGGGTTAATATATACCAAAAACGGTAAATTTTTCATAATTTGACACTTTTCCGTCACTTCCGGTGTCCCCGGAAAAGACCTCAACTTTGAAATTTTAAATGGAACACTGTATATTTTTACATTTTTTTATTCCGGAGACGATTTTAAGTACGACTGCGTAGTAGTTAATGCACTCAAATCAATCAAATGGACCAAAACAATAAGAGAAAAATGTAAACATGAGATTTTTCGAATTGGTTTAGTAACTACGACAAACCAAAATTTCCGAAATCACCGATTAGTAATTATGTCAACTTTTTCAAACCGCAACATCTTTTAGACACCCAGTAGTTAAATGCTAATTTTCACGACAAATCCATTGATACCTTCAAATCGAAAATCGGTTTGATATTAACATAAACACAAGGTTTTTGGAATTAAAATATCGAGAAAATTCGCTTATTAAGTAAGTAGGGGGGGGGGGGGGGCACTTTGAACATTTGCTACCATTTAATTAATCTTTTAATGTTTCTTATTGTTAAAATAAATCATTTCGGACACCACACTTCTTTTATTTACAGCATTTTTTTGTTGACAAAATGAATGTTTTGAATCTAGTTTCATGAAAAAATTGCAGTTTTTTGAAAACTCTGGAAACTATGGCTTGTCAAATGATTCCGTTGACACTCGGTACAGTAATTCATGAAATTACCTTTTTTTATTAAATTTTTTTATATTACTGTTACTATTTTTAATCTTCTGGTACGGGGCTAATGCATTACGGTAGCTCAGTCGGTTAAGGCGTATTGAGTGGCGAATATGCTGATCGCCTGTCTACCGTGCTCTGGGTTCGACTCCCAGCCCCGGTATTGACAACACCGGTGGGTGTGGATGTATGTCTGCGTTTTTCCAAATGTGTAACCCCCTTCCGCACAGCCTTGGCTATGGATTTGGGGGTTGTCTACTATCTGTGGTGTGTTTATGTTTATGTTATGTTATATACTTATGATATTCAACAATGACAAAAAATTGAACAATTCAATTTTACAAGAATACAGTAATTAACATACATACCTTATTACCGGTTTTTTTTCTGTCTGACACGTATTTATATATCATAATATATCAAATTGAACCGAATTTTCAAGTAAGCAAAAATGGACACATATAGACATGTAGTAACGCAATAAGTGCAATATGGAAATTGGTAATTATGTAAAAAAATGTCTGTCTACGGATGTCCCAAAAGTGGACGATCAAACAATGTGAGGTGACGTAGGAGGTCATTTCAAAATCATCACTTCAAAGTAACCATACAGTTGGTTATCAAATTGTTGATGGTTCAAAAGTTGCTTATGGTTTTTTGTTTTTATGGGTTTTAAGCATTTTCACGAATTGTTTTATCTTCTGACAAATAAAATAAATTGTTTTTGTTCCCAACAAGCTTTTAGTTAATTTTTAAGTGACGCGACAGAAAAAATGCACTATAGCTAGTTTACCAACTATAAGAAAAAGTTATCAATTTAATGCATATTCTAATATGGTATAACATATAGGGTTATTCAGAGCAGTCTTTGTGACGAATTGAATTTTTCATATCTCGAGACTTTCTTAATATAAAGGTTAGTGTTGTTTTCGAAAGTGTACTGAGAAGTGCACAGTTTAATTTCTAACAAATCATCTACGTTAATTCTCAAAATTATATCAAATGTGTGTTTTAACAAACACAATGTCGTATATATATAAATAAGTTAAGTGTTAAGATCTGATGAACAGTTATAATTCTAAATTAATATTTAGTTAAGTGTAAAGATCTGATGAACGGATAATATTTGCAGGACGATTTTGACAGTCAGTACTGTAATATAGGTGTAATAAAGTTTTATTAAAAAAGTGCTTTGTTAATATTAATACAATATCCAAATTAAATATAAAATACAACACACGATTTAATTGTAAAAAAAATCATAAAAAAAACCTATATTCTGAATAATATTCTGATAAATATTTCTGAATAACCCTGTGTTAAAATATCCATTAAATGGACATTTTTTTCTAAGAGTTAATCAACTCTTTGTAGTACATTTCTTCTGTCAGCATCACTTAACTAAATTAACTAAAAGTTATTGTGAACAAAAAGTGTTCAAAAAAACAATTTTTTATTTCACAGGAGATAACAGAGTTCATAAAAATGGTTTTATTCTAAAAGTATAGCCACTAAAAAAAAACAACCAAATAACTCATATATTTTTTGATTAATTTTTTAGCGGATGCATGCACTAGGCGATTTCAGAGAAAAATACAAAAATTGAAATAATTTTTGAACTATCAACAATCGGATAACCAGATATAAGTTTATTTTGATTTGAAATAAACTCCCCTATCACCTCATTTCGTTAAATCGTCCACTTTTGGAATACCCTATATATTACCCATTCAAAAAAAATGTGTCACCTAAAATCTGCTGTAAGGTTTTCGACTGAATATAAAAACAAACAGTATTACCAGTAATTAAATAATAATGCGTAAAAATTCTAATGAGAACTCCAGATTTGAAAAATATTGCCCCAACTTAAAAAAAATATATCTCTCGAATTGCCATCAAAATTTACACTTTGACTTATGTGACTCTAGACAAAAACTATAAAATTTATCTAGAATTTACTACAAAAAAAAATTGAAGGAAAACACTAAAATGCCCTCGGAATTACCAAGGTTAGATTTAATATCAAAAGTTATAATTTGACCAAAATAGAGATTGTAAATGTACTTTAAATAGTACTCCCGTACCAAGATTCTACTATAATAATCCAGGGAAATGAGGTTTTGGCCGGGACTGTGACTCATCCAGGCAGAGACCACGATTTTTAGGTAGTATAGGTGTCAATAAATGAAACCTATATAAAATCTGCGGTCGATTTTCTGCATATGTTTATTTACAGCCATTTTAATGCAAAAAAATGGAAAAAACGTGTTTTTTCACACTTTTTCACCTGCCAGTAAAAAGTAAACTATCTTACAGATAAATCAAATGAATCACCTTGTAGGAAATTAAAAAAGCTTTAAAATGGCGGTTGTTAAATGTCGATATAGTTAATTGTTGCTAAGATAATTTCAAAATGCGGAATTTTATTCAATAAACAATATCTTGTGTAAAAAACAATCTACTGTTTTGTCCTTGCGTAAATAGTTGACTCTCATAGTGCTTAATATCTGGTAAAAATTTCAAATTGATTCGTCAAATAGTTTTTGCAAAATTGCATTAATTTATCCCAGAGACCTTTTTTTTGCAACCCCACCACGTCCAGAGAAATCAAAATACAATGATTCTGCGGCCTCCACCTGAAAGGGAAAGACTTGATTTACCAAAATGCTTTGTTAGATATCGAAAAAATTAATTTTCAGACCTGCAAAATGACGTTGCAAAAGAACTCAGATTTTTACCTTATAAACAAATAGAATAATTTTTTAACAATTGATTGTAGAGCATCGGTTTTTCGATATTTGAAAAGCTGATATTTTTACACGAACTTTGAAAAAAAAAGAAGGTCCTAGGTCAATTTGGGGCAAAGTTAGCAATTTTTTTTCAAAAATTCATAGCTCCTTTGTTTATAATAATTAAGAAATGTAACAAGCGCCATTTTAAAGGGGAAGAGTTCAACTTTTAGTGTAATAAATTTGAAAATGATTGCACTTTCTCAAAACTGTTGGCAAAGCTTCTAAAATGAGGCTCGAATCAACTTAGCTCGGAGGTTGTGGAGGGGGAACCCTCAAATCCGCGCATTCAAAAATTGAAGCAGCATCTTCAAACTGACCACATAAGTCATAACTTTGGTGTTTGTTAACCGATTTTGATGTTTCTTTTTTCAATTTGGGGTATCTTTTTGCGTACGTTAATAATATTCAATCTGTTAAACTATTAACATTAATATTAACAATGTAATTTGTTTAAACATTAAAAAAAAATTTTTTTTTTGCAAAATATCAAAATTTTTTGTTTTGTTCTTGTTGAAAGTTGCAGAAAAGGCTTATGTACACGTAAATATATATCTTATTGTTATAAACAATTGAATTTTTCAAATTTATAAAATAAAAACACTCTATTCGATATAATTTACATTTTTAAGATATTTTTCAAATGCAAAATTACCATACAATTTATGAAAAGTGCTCTTATTAATTTGCGTATTATTAATTATTAATAAATAATAAAACAAACCATTACTTCCTTCGTAGTAGTATACAACACGCGTGTGAATGTACATGTACATGTAGTGACAGCGTTTGTCATGTTTGTATGATACAGTAGAAACTTTCTATGGTTCAACACATCTGCTCCAAAATAATAAGAGAGTAATAATTACCTGTAATTTGTTTAAACATTTTACAAAAAAATATTTTTATACATTATCAAAATTTTTGTATTATTCTTATTGAAAATTATAGGAAAGGTTTGTGTACAATTAAATATATAAATTACTGTTATATTAAGTTATAAACAATAGAATTTGTAAAGTGTGAAAAGAAACACATTGTTCGATATAAATAACGCTGTAATTTATAATAATACAGAATATTTGTCGATTCACATATAAATTTACTTAATAATATACCTATACACATTCTAATAAGGTAAAATCAATCAACTCGTATTTTTTTTAGGAAAAATTGCTAACTTTGCCCCAAATTGACCTAGGACCTTCTTTTTTTTCAAAATTCGTGTAAAAATATCAGCTTTTCAAATATCGAAAAACCGATGCTCTACAATCAATTGTTAAAAAATTATTATATTTGTTTATAAGGTAAAAATCTGAGTTCTTTTGCAACGTCATTTTGCAGGTCTGAAAATTAATTTTTTCGATATCTAACAAAGCATTTTGGTAAATCAAGTCTTTCCCTTTCAGGTGGAGGCCGTAGAATCATTGTATTTTGATTTCTCTGGACGTGGTGGGGTTGCAAAAAAAAAGGTCTCTGGGATAAATTAATGCAATTTTGCAAAAACTATTTGACGAATCGATTTGAAATTTTTACCAGATATGAGAGTCAACTATTTACGCAAGGACAAAACAGTAGATTGTTTTTTACACAAGATATTATTTATTGAATAAAACTCCGCATTTTGCAATTATCTTAGCAACAATTAACTATATCGACATTTAACAACCGCCATTTTAAAGCTTTTTTAATTTCCTACAAGGTGATTCATTTGATTTATCTGTAAGATAGTTTACTTTTTACTGGCAGGTGAAAAAGTGTGAAAAAACACGTTTTTTCCATTTTTTTGCATTAAAATGGCTGTAAATAAACATATGCAGAAAATCGACCGCAGATTTTATATAGGTTTCATTTATTGACACCTATACTACCTAAAAATCGTGGTCTCTGCCTGGATGAGTCACAGTCCCGAACATGGTACTTTTTTTACTCATTTCCCTGGACTATTTACGAATCTGCAATTTATAATCACGAAATCTTCACAAATTATAAAATGACAATATGTTTGTTTACAGATCCAAAACTTCAACTGCTCATGAAATTATTTCTATGATTTTTAAAACAATATTAATTGTCAATTGTGATTATTTAGTTGAATTTAGTTTAAACAAACAAAGTAATGTTACTTTATTATTATTACAGTACCTAGAGGTAAATAATATACAAAATTTAGATATAATGTCACATGTAATATTTTTTATGCATGATTATTATAGTAAAAAGTATCATCATCAGTTTCTATATGGTTCCTATACTTGCTTTGGTCTCCACTATTTTTTCGGTGAATCTAATATTTATTAAGATAACTGCAAAGTAACAAAAATGTTTTTCCGAAAATATTTTTATAGTTGAAAGTAAATCTTTTCTGAAGTAAGTGCTGTAAACCGACGAAAAAGAATAGAATCTAGATCATGCTATATGTTAACAAAAACAATATTTGAAAATTATATTTTATTAATTACTAACTAATCACAGTAACATAGTGAAAAGCACATCAGTGGCGGCTGGTGAAATTTCAATATTTTTTTCTCGTCTGTGGCGCATGGGACCCATACTAAATATGGGAAATAACATCTAGAGAAGCACTTTTCTAATGACCACTAAAAAATGTTGAAAAAGCAGTTTGCGAAAAAATTTTTGAAAATTCGGTAGCCTCCCCTGGGTCTAGGGACTCCTGTTTATTTTATCTTTTCTTTTGTCATATGCATTTGACTTTTCATAAAAATACAACAATATGTTTTGGAATTTATGAAAATATTTTCATTACGAACTGAGATACAACGAATTGAAATATTTTAATTTGTTAAATTGTAAATTACAAAATTTCAGTTCATTGTATTTCAGTTAATAATGAAAATATTTTCATAAACTCCAAAACGTATTGTTGTATTTTTATGAAAAGTCAAATGCATATGACAAAAAAATAAAAAAATAAACAGGAGTCCCTAGATCCAGGGGAGGCTACCAAATTTTCAAAAATTTTTTCGCAAACTGCTTTTTCAAAATTTTTTAGGGGTCATTAGAGAAGTGCTTCTCTAGATGTTATTTCTCATATTTCGTATGGGTCCCATGCGCCACAGACGAGAAAAAAAATATTGAAATTTCACCAGCCGCTACTGAAGCACATTATTTTTGTCATAACTTCTGTTATTTACACTACAGAAACAGTACAAAAAAATTATTATTATGTAAGTGCCACAGTTTCCTTTCAAACAATGTGGCATCCACCCTATATAAATTAGCAAGCCTCCGCATAATACAGGGTGATCTACCGTGACATGCGGAAAATTTATCAGTAGGTTGTCCCCACCGAAAGGAGTTAAAATAATTAAAAAATTTTAAAAAATGACCAAAAAAATGACCTTACTTTGACCGCACCCGCCGGCTTCACTTTTTATGCCAATTAAGGAAATTTAAACATCTCCAATATGTTCTTTCACAAGTGAGTTCGTCGCCCTATTACTGACCTGGACTGTTATTAGTGTATCTTCGTAAGTTTTAAACATTTTTAATATACTAAATTACCTCGCAGCACTCTAAAATTTTTCAGGGGCTTTCCCACATTGAATATTAGTACATCATTTAATTTTCCGTATATCAGGGTAAATCACGTTGTATAGAAACATTTATTCGATGCATTCTACTATTAAATTATTTTAAAAAAATGAAATTCAATTCATATGACATTAATTCTAAATTAAAATCTCTTTAGTTACCGTACTATTACTAGTCGGGGAGCCCTCCCTAGCTGTACGTGCACCCCCCGCCCGAAATAGGCTGCACTTTCAAAATGGCGTCCATTTAAAAAAAAATTGCAAATATGGTTTTTGTCATTTAACACAAAAACTAAAAAAGAAAAACTTTCTGCACAAAAAACAAAGTGCATACAATTTTCTACAATTTTGTTCCTATACAATATTTTGATAGGAGTTATCATTTTCCAGATAAATGAGTCCAAAATTAAAAAAACATGGAAATTCATATATCGGTAAATCACTTAGAGGAAATACTGTGAGACAATTATTGTAAGGCGTATAATATAACTTTAAATTATTAACATAACGAAAATAAAATAAACTGAAAAAAATTAATAATAATAATAATATTATAATTTGCAGACATTTACCTCGAAAACGGTAACAATGGTATCTGAAAAAAATGGTAACTCCTATCCAAATATTGTATAGGAACAAAATTGTAGCCAATTTTATGCACTTTGTTTTTTGTGCTGAAAGTTTTTCTCCATCTTTTTTAGTTTTTGTGTTAAATGACAAAAACAATATTTGCATTTTTTTTAAACGGACGCCATTTTGAAAGTACAGCTAGTTTTTTTTAGGACATGTCTTAAATTGTTCCTTAGGTTTCAATCTTTATGAAAAACATTGTCCCCAAGGATCGGGGGGACAGTTAGGGTGGGCTCCCGTAGTATTACGTTTTATATTGAATTTTACATTTTATTTTAGAGCTGAATTATTTATCTGAAAAATGGTAACTCCTATCAAAATATTGTATAGGAACAAAATTGTAGAAAATTATGCATTTTGTTTTTTGTACAGAAAGTTTTTCTCCATCTTTTTAGCTTTTGTGTTAAATGACAAAAACCATATTTGCAAAATTTTGAAAGTGCAGCCAATTTTTTTTTTTTGGACATGTCTTAAATTGTTCCTTAGGCTTTAATCTTCATGAAAAACATTGTCCCCAAGGATCGGGGGGGGGGGGGGGGGTGCACGGACACTTGTGGGCTCCCGTAGTATACGGATCTGCGATTTACAGTCATGAAGTATCAATATTAAAGTTAACTAAGTCACATACGTTCAGACATATGCCAATATTTCAGTTATTTATGAAAAACATTTTTTAGTGATGAAGACATTCGTCGTATCTAGTTTGGCCATGATTCTAATTTTTTTTTAGCCAACTAGGTGCAGAAACTGCTTAGATTCGGGGAGGTATACATAAGACAAGTAAAATTGAAAATTTAAAAACCCCCGATCAATGTATCTAATCGTACCAGTTTTATTTGACCGAATCAAAATGAGGCCTAAATCATGTTCGGCTACCATAATTGTCTGCACATTTTCAATTTTACTTCAATCGGACAATTTCTAGAGAAGTTCAACATGACGAATTCAAGATGGCGACCAAACATCAAAATCTAATATGGCCTATAACCTTCTCGACAAAATACTCTTTCAAATAAAAAAAAACTGCATCAAAATCGGATCACCCGCTGAAGAGATATGAAGCCACATACAGACAGACAGACAGACAGACAAAGAAACATACGCGTTAAACTTATGGGGTCGGGGGTTAAAAACTATAATAGAGATATTGATAACATTTGGCTGATAATATTGAAGATCCTGGTACAGTTACATCTTTATAGGAGAAGAAATATTGACGTATACCGGGTGTAACAGGATCACGGTACACTCCCCTTTTCAGCTTTAGTTTTGAATATAATTGATTGAAATTTGGGATATCCTATATACAGTGGCGGCAGGATTTTATTATGGGGAAGGACGAACTCGAAAAAAAATGAAGAAGGAAAAAAATTGTTGTGTATAAAATAAGATATATTCATTATTCATGAAAACATTGAAAACCAAATAAAATATAAATAAAAACAAGTTATATCTATACAACCACTAACTCCAATCTTTCAATTGCATTCGCCTTGGCTTTATTGCTACAAAACGATCAATGACTTTTTGATGATCGATCTTGTTTTTATTTGATTGTCATATTATTGAAGAAGCACCAAGACAATGGGGGGGAGGGCACAGGCCCCCCACGTAGGACCGCCACTGCCTATATGCATAATAAGGGGCACTATTTGACACACAAGTAATTTTTTTTTCACTTCCGATTTCACCGGAAGTTACACTAACTTTCGATTTTTAAATCGAACACCCTGTATATTATTGCATTTTTGAATTCTGCATAACTTTCTGAATGCAACGATACCAAATAAATGACATTTCAAACGTCAATATTTTTTATAATATAACTTTTAGTTTTCCATTTAAGTGTGCCATGATGGTTTCGATCTATTCTAAATGACCAATATGGTTCCATTTGGAAAAAAATAGTTTTGCCCCAAAAACCATTTTGATGAACTTTATTTGCTTATAAATCACATAATTTAGTATTTTTGATGGGATTTCGATGTTTATAGCATTACACGGGTCATTTAGAATAAATCGGAACAGTCATGGCACACTTAAATGGAAAACTAAAAATTATAGGTACTATAAAAAAATATTGACGTTTGAAATGTCACTTATTTTGTATCATTAGACTCAGAAAATTATGCAGAATTCAAAAATGCAATAATATATAGGGTATTCCATTTAAAAATCGAAAGTTACTGTCACTTCCGGCGAAACCGGAAGTGAAAAAAAATCACTTTTACGTCAAAAAGTGCCGCTTATTATGTATATACGATATCCCAAATTTCAATCAATTATCTTCAAAACCTGTTACACCCGGAATATAAATGACACTTCTCAAAATAAATTTGTAATGAAGCTATGACGAGAGTTAAAGAAAAAGAAAATCATAATCATCAACTTCTTAAGACACTCAAGACCAAACTTTTCCTGATGTGATACTATTATACGTCCATATTTGAAAGCAATTTAATTTCAAATTAGCTTTGACTACTAGCTACCTAACCTAAAATTACCGAGAAATCGTAAAAGATTACGGATTTAAAATAGTATATCTGTACCGAAATTAAATACTAATAGTGTCAACGAAAATTAAAATGATCTAATAATAATGGCAAAAATACATCAATAAATTGCAATTATATTTTGTTTGGTACTTACTTTTATTTTTCTGTTAATCGCACTATGGACGGCACAGCAACTGGTTAATTTTTGATATGGTTTGCAAGAAGCAAATCGGGGAGGATTATTCAACTAAAGTTTTGCCCCCACTTTCATGCACAGAATAAATTAGTCATATAGGTAGCTATCAATTTATAATGTGATAAATATAAAACCAGCAAATATAAACAATTTCTTACGTCAACAAATTGTTTCTAATTGTAACCAATAAAATGATGGTTTCCATATCGCGAAATAGTTTACCTTTATATTATTTATATCGGACTCTGATAAAATGCATCGTAAAAACGATTAAGGACGGTGACTTCTCTGAATCAAACGAATTATTTAAAATAATTCTTGTAAATAGTAACAAAGTTTTTGCCAACAATATAATCTAATTCAACTCGTTCAAAGAACACACCCCCTCTACAGTCTCTTTCTATCCAAGTTCCCCACTACCCCATTATTAAAAAGAGTGGTAGTGGGGGTGGCTGATGCCAAAAAATTTTGGAACCTTCGCTTCTGGAACATACACTAATCTCATTTTTATGAACTCTTGCTTGCTTTACCTATTTATCCTCAATTCTTCAATAGATTAAGTTAAATATAATCTAGTTCCAGATCTCGTTATAATACATGCAGAGTGTTTTTTAATGGCGTGCTAACATTTCAGGGTGTGATTCCTTAAGTCATTTTATGAAGAAAAGTTCATATGGTTCGCAACGGTTTAAATTTTTTGCTCCAGGGTGTTGAATTTTTTTTTAAATCGTTATTTTGTAATATCTGAGAAAGTACTTTAGATATTATTTTCAATTTTGGTATGTATTAATAGGATATAAAAACACATAGTTTAGTTAGAAAAGTTATTTTATCGCTCCATCAGTGGCGTACCTGCAAACATGGCCTCGGATATTTTTTACCAAAAAGTGGTACGCCACCGACATTTTTCCATGTGGATATTTTTTCTGATTAGTCTGGTCAATTCTACATGAAAATGGTCTCTTGCATTTTTCTCGTCAGACGTATAGTTTTTGATTAATATAAATTCCTTAGTTAAATTTTCAAGTGAGGTTTTTCATAATTATTAAAAATATTCAAACGAATTTATAAACAATTCTCTTGCAGCAAAAATACATATGACTCAACAAGGGGAGTACCATTAGGGTAACAGTACACAGCGCCAAATTAAATCAATTTAAAAAAATTGGTACAAAGTGTAAAAGATGTAATTTTAAGGTTTCAAGTGAGTGATGAGTTTGAGGAATAATACACATCTTAGGACGTGCAATAAGCGATTATGTGTGTAGTAATTAATTTCGTATCTACATAATCTGTATTTGTATTAAAAAAGAATGTGTTTTTGTGGTGTTGCATATTCTTTGCGTTATAAATGCTGTAATAAACTGCTGAGAAGCTGACTCAAACGACTTTATTAGAAAATCTGAGAAGTGATTATACATCCAAAGCCTTGAAAATGTCGACCGCTGTCACCATAAATTTATAGCAAGGCAAATAGATTGTTGAAGTATGGCCATATTATTCCTTAAGATGAACAGGGCTCTTTAGATAAACAAGCGGTGACTTGGGTAATAAATAAACAACCTGATCAGTGGTGTACTATTGGTATAATACGCCGTTGGCTGAATCTCTTGCAGTTCAATGGAAATGCACAGAGTTTTCCAGGAAATGGTATCTACACAAGAATGATGGTTCAAATAGAGAACGTAGGAATGAAAGAACATATCCTGGTAGGCACAGAAATGGGGGAACGAGTCAGGGGCGTTAAAGCGGGGCGGGGGATATAAAAAATGATAACACATACACGAGAAGAGGCATACCTCTGCAACAGTGGAAATAAACTAGAGGAAGAAGATAAAGCAAAAAATGAACAAATCAAATTAATACAAGAAGGCCCTTTAATAAGCCACCATCCAAGGAATTCCATGGAATAATTGCTAGAAAACACGGTGGGGTAAGAAGAAATGCTGCATATGGAACAGACAAAATAAACAACGAATTAATGCGCTATGGAGCCAAAAGGACAAAGGAGCGACCCTTAGAACTCATCACCGGAGCAAGGCTGGAAACGTTTATATGGTTTTTCCCAAGGAAATGGTATCTACACACGAGAAAAATACTGAATCTAGGAACGTAAGTTCAGATCACATCCTAGTAGGCAGGGAGCGGGGAAGCGGACCAGGAGCGTTAAAGCGCGGGGGGGGGGAGGCAGAGGTAACTGGGAAAAGCGTGGAGAAAAATGAATTCCACAAAGAAATCACCGCGATATATGCTCTACCAAAATCAGAGACGGAGGAATCAGAAGATGAAGAAGCAGAAATACAAAAAGAAGAACATAAACACTCAATATCACGAAACAATACATATTTCACAAGAAGACTCAGAAGAAGCAGAAGTCCAGAACCAAAAACACAAAAAAGGAAGTTTAAACGCTCCCTCACGACACAATACGGTAACGTATCTCACAAATACGTACACCTCCCATCCCACATTCCTTTACCATGCGCCATGTGGCACTCGCTGCTGGCAACAAGCATGACCTTAGTCCAACCCAGCGTGGACGTAGCAGGCCCAGCTGTATAACCTGGGAGTGGCAGCAATGCCTACCGCACGCTGGTAAATCAATCAATCAATCAATCAAAACTATTAAATTCAAATTGAAATTAAGTATTATTAATATTGATAATAATAAATTTTGTTTTATGAAAATTGTTGGAAATGGCAACATTCACTTAACAGGCATGCTTCCCCCGTTTTCGCGTCGAATTGCGCACTCGTTCAAATATTCCCGGCATATTCCGTATTGTTTCACACGAGGCAACTATTCGCTCTCTTAAATCTTCTAAAGTGTTAATGGGAGTTTTATACACCAAATGAATCAGGGGATCATGGTTTCAAATTAATGTCACCTTAGAATGGCTATAACTTTGCAACGAAACGTCGTAGATGACCACTCGAAAGCTTATTTTAAAGAGGAAGGACGGTACTAAATGATGTTCTTATTAGAAATAATCTGAAAAAAATGTTGAATCCTATACATAACCTCAAAAGTAGACAAAAAAAGCCATTTTTCAAGTACTTAACCTCAAATATTTCAAAATCCGGACGTGATGGGCCAATTCTGAGTCCGGATTCGGATTCAGCGTGAAAAATTACTACGGAAGTGACCCCCATCTGCTCAACAACAAAACCTCGCAGACCTGTGTAATAGTCATTAATTTTTTAAATTTTATACAATCTTAATTATCTTAAGAAATCTCAGAATTCTTAAGTGTGAAATAAATCACTATTCTACAGCCTACATGTATTGGAAGTAAAAATAGCAAATTCTTAGTGCTAAATAACAATATAAAAAGCAAAAAGCAACATCACAAGATCCCGATTTCTCTGCCGAAGTGTCCGGTGGTGAACCACACAAAATTAATCAACGTGAATTAAGTGATCTTATAAGAGACCTTGATCTGTCCAAGGCAAAAGCGGAGCTTTTAGCATCTCGATTACAACAATGGAATTTACTACAAGAAAACGTTAAAGTTTCCATGTATCGAAGTCGTCAAAAAGATCTTATTACCTTTTTTCAAAATGGAAAATGATTTGGTTGCCTGCAGGACATTGACGGTTTAATGAGTGCTTTACACATTCCCCATGATCCTAGTGACTGGAGATCTTTTATTGACGCCTCGAAACTTAGTCTGAAAGCTGTGTTACTCCACAATGGAAATAAATTGCCATCAATTCCAATCGCCCATGCTGTCCACATGAAGGAAAATTACTGTAACATGAATGTATTGCTACAAACTATAGAATATAACAAGTATAAGTGGCAGATTTGTGCAGACTTAAAAGTGATAGCTATCTTACTTGGTATGCAACAAAGGTATACCAAATATTGCTGTTTTCTTTGTGAGAACATTACAAAAGAAAAATTTGGCCGCCAAGACTGGGATTTGAACCAGGAGAAAAAAATGTTGCTAACATTCCATTCGTTGATTCACAAAAGGTAATACTGCCACCACTCCACATAAAACTGGGACTTATGAAAAACTTGGTAAAAGCTATGAACAAAGAAGGGCGTGCTTTCAGCTATTTAAAAGAAAAATTTCCCAGACTTAATGCGAAAATTAAAGAGGGAATTTTTGTGGGTCCTCAAATCAAGAACCTTTTCAAAGATGCTAAATTTGACAACATTCTAGAAGGTAATGAAAAAGCTGCTTGGAAATCCTTTAAAATGGTAGCAACACACTTTCTCGGTAACAAAAGAGCAGAAAACTATAGAAACCTTGTTGGGAATCTTCTTTCTTGCTACCAGAAATTAGAATGCAATATGTCATTAAAAGTCCACTTTCTACATTCACACCTAGATTACTTCCCAGAAACTGTGGTGCAGTAAGTGATGAGCATGGAGAGAGATTCCACCAGGAGATTCAAAATATGGAAAAAAGATATCAGGGCAAATTGACTTCTGTGATGTTGGCAAACTACTGTTGGACATGTATAAGACATGCTCCAGAAGTAACTAATAAGAGACGGGCTATGAAGCGCAAGAAGAATAGTTAATTTTCTGATTAAAGAGCTTATATTCTAATTAAATATATAGTATATAACATGTATTTGAAATATATATCAAAATTGCAAATATTTTTTCGCATGATGTAATTAATTGCTTTTTTTATTAAAATTATACCATAATATGTGAGTTAGGTCAGTTATTACAATTTTTAGAGCCAACAAATTTTTTTATGACTATGTTAGACGTAGCTGGGACCAAAATAATGCAAATAATGGTTTACAAAATAAAAGCTAAAATTTGTAGGTGTGTGAATTAGTAATCTCTAAAATTAATAAACTTAAACAGCAAAATAATTTTACTTTAATGATAGGTTATATATCCATTTTTTAGGTCAAATAATCCATATACATTATTTTAGAAAGACACTCACATTTTTAGGTTTAATGTCATACTACATCATTATTATTTATATGAGGGTAAGTGAGGGAGTAAAATATTAAAGTGTGATAATGCTGCAAACTTTTGGAAGATTATAATGACACGATGTTTAGGCGTCCTTTTTTCATCAAATAAAAATTTACATAACAATTTTGTTCATGGATGGTTTTTCTCTTAAAATTCATAAATACGTAGACCAACTTAACAAATTAAAACACGGGCCCCGCTTCCACTGGCTGCCTTTCATCTTCGGGTTGTTTTGTAAGTCAATTTACTAATTCAGACTTTTAATAAAAGGGGGTGTCACTTTGCACCGTTGGTAGTTTCATCAATTTTGCTCTAAAATATCCGAATTTACAATCCGTTAATCAATTTTAAATATGGTGAATGCGCCGGTATCAATAGTCGAGCCTGGAAAGCAAAATTTCACGTGAGTATTTTAAGTTAAACGGTAATATGAAAAATAATAATTTGTAAATTTTATAGATTATTTTGTAACATGCGTACTCTTGGTGCAGGCATGGTGGGTAATTTAACTGACAATCAGAAAAATCTGTACAGATCTGAACAAAAATGTTTTGTCTATTTATAGTCATTGTGATAACTAGCACATTACTCTTAGGAAGAAATTAAAAAGTGGCTCTCAACCAACCCAGAAATAGAGTTCATCATTTAAAACGCTTTAAAAATAGTAACCACATTTAAACATACACGATACTATCTAACTTCCCCAATTATTACACAAGGGCTTTTAGATCATAATTATTTTTTAATTGTTACTTCAATTAGAAAATTTTGCAATTTAAAGTTTTTCTCAAAATATTTCTCGCATAATCTATGAAGAATGTTGTATTTATTTATTTTATTTTTTGATGCGCTTTCATGGCTTTTCTACTTATCTGCTTAATATATCTTGTACTAGTAATCGAATGAGAATTTCAAAAATACTGGCTTAATTAAAATAATTAAAATTCTTAAAAAATATAGACCTGTCCGATATGTATTATAGGTCATCCGCCATCTTAGAAAAAATTGAAAACACCAAAAATTGTCGAAAAAATTAAAATAATATCGTTTCGATAAGGAGTAATTTCATCAAAGTTGGCAAAAATAAAACTGATCTATGGTCAAATAAAATGCATCTAACCTGGACGTTGTATGTCAAATAGAACGGTCATAGATGGCGGACGAAATAAAATTCTAAAATTCTTCGTCAAATACCAAGAACGCATTGTGCGTCACTTTTTTTTCGACTGCAGGTTCTTTTAGATACTTTAGGGGGATAAAGTTCAACTTTTTTTTTATTTTCAAAAAAGTATATTTTTTACAATTTTCAAAAATGCAAATCTATTGTACACATAAATAAAAGTGGCAATTTATTTGATAAAAATTTTGTGTATATGTTTTTTAAATAATTTGATGCAACCGAATTTCTTTGAACATCGCATATGATGTTGACGGTTCTTCTATTTTCTGCCCATTTAAATATAATTGTTTTAACAAACAATTCATTAAATAGTCAAGCCGACTTCAATGATAACAGATCTCCGACCAGATCTTGTATAAATTATTATTTTGCACACGAACATTCCACAAAATGCAAAGAAGGCAAAACAATGACGATATTCCCAGCACTAAACAGTTAAGTTGTCAAATGTCATACAAAACATTAACCAATCACCATAGAACACCAAAGAGCCAATCACAGCAGACGTGCCCGTGACTTTTACTGTACGCAGGCGTCAAAACTGTAATCGCGCATGCGCAATGTTTTATTTCAATAAAAAATTCCTGTGATTTACTCAAGATTACCTGTGAATTTCTTAAGATTTTCCCTTGAATTCCCCTAATTTCCCCAAGATTTTCTGTAACGTGTACACCAGATTTCACCTGCGGTTTGCCACTCGGCTTAGAATGTCATGAAACGTCGAGATTTTAAGTTTGAGCAAAAAAAATTCTGTCTGTCTTTATGTTTGTCTGTTTGTCAGTCTGCCTGTCTGTAACTTTTTTTGTGCGCACGATTACTCCGGAACCGTTTAAGATATTGCCCCATAGTGCCGGGACACCCTGTATAAGAGAAGCTAACGTCCCAAAAAATAATTTTTCGGCATTAGCCACCCCCATGACCACCCCCACCCCGTTATTAAAGGGGGTGAAAAAAATAAAAATGTAGTTTAATGTGTGGACAAGAACCAAAGGCCTCAAATTTCCCTAAGGACGTTAATTTTTTCAAATAAGAACCGATGTGTTTTTAAAAGCTATACCAAAGGCTAAGTTATCGAGTTGGAGGAGGATATTATTTGTCTTCGTAAAGAAACTATGAAATTTTTGGTCTGTTTTAATATGCTTAGTTATTATAGTAAATATAAATGATCTAATTCCTACAATTACTTCTTTAAATTTCAACCTTAACGATTAAAATACGTTTTGCTTCTTGATGAATATGGTTAAGTTAATCAAATAAATATAACAAATGAGATATTGTGACATCTAAAATATTGGTGTTCTTAATAATACGAGAAAGAGGGGGCTATTTAAATCAAGAAACTGAGATGGTAGCGCTCTGATACTCGGTTAATTTCAGCCACTTGCAACGGTCGCTATAACAGATTGTATCTATTAGAAGAATTATAGTAGACTAATTTAGTTCATATGTATGACTTGTATCTATTTTAAGATGACATTTTTAAACGGAGTAATGGAGAAGATTTAACATTTTACTTATGTTATAAGACATTTTATATTTGTATTTATGGAGTCCCATCAACTATAACATCTCCCTAATAAAAAAACATTCTTTTACTTTTACCTTTATGAAGCACGGACCATTTTCGGGGATAATGTGGGTTCCATTTGTTCCAAAAAATTTAATATGCTTATTTAGAAAGGACTGCTAACGTAGGAACCAAATACTTTATTAAATGTGCTAATACTGAGTTTCTCTGGACTCTGAAAATACAGAACACAGAACGATTTTGTGTATAAAAATATTAATCTACGAGAGAATTTCAACGAGAGAATAAAAGAACTCTCCGGAAATAAAAATTGCTCTCATAGGTCCAACTTTATTTTACGCCTGGTTTCCGAACAAGTTACAAATGGTTAAGTTTAAAAAAAATTCGAATTTATTACTTTATTGAATACATTTTGTATTGTGATCTCTTCTAATGGTGGTTTTGAATATTTTGAGCTAATACGATTTTCGTTTTAACAAAATAGCGTAGAAAGAACACGTGACGTGAAGTGTGTAGGGGACTGCGGTGGAGTAAATATTTGCTGTCTCCTCCATCTGTCTCTACATTTCTGATACATGGATTGCTAGGGTATTTTTGCTTTCGATAGCAAAAAACAGCAACAAAATCTAATAAGTGACCATAAATTAAGGTAAATATTACTTGATTATAATAAAGTTGACAGTTTCGAGAATTGCCAATATTGAACAAAAATAATAAATGGTCTATATTCCAGGCGTGGTTCAGTGTAAAAACTGTTCTTCTACTAAAACCTTAAATAATCAATATATAGAAAAAAAACATTATACATTTATATAACAACTAATTATCTAGCCTTATCATCATATTTAAATCATCGCAAATGGCATACAAAATAATGGAAGATGCATATTTCTATCTGACGGTCTGTCTGTAACTTCTTTTGTGCGCACAATTACTCTGGAACCGTTCAAGATATTGACTTGAAATTTGGTACACCCCAAGTAACACAAGATGCTCTATAATTGGTCTAAAACACATCTATGACATCTAATATCCATCTATGCCAATTTTCATCTAGGCAATACGCATTAAATTTAACACAATTGAATGGCTTTTTCAAGAAAAAGAACTCGTACTTTATTATTTTTCACTCTTCAATAGAATTTTTTAGAAATTACGAAAAGAAATATTTTAGCGATTACAGCGCCATCTGTCACGATTCGAAAAAAACTTGACGTAATTTTTGCCGTAGAATCCAATTCTGCAATAAAAAATAGATTTAAGATTTTAAAGTTGCCCCCCGCCCCACTCCAAGTGGTGGGGGGTCGCGTTTGGTATCATTGGATAGCCCTTTCAAAATTATTAAACGTGTTTTTTTCTTTTTTGGATCCAATGTGTATTTCTCGAGATATTTGACCGATTCCAGACTTTTTGGAGACCCGGTATGAAATTGTTTAATGATATTACTCAACTTAAAACTCACACAAATTACACATGAATTAGGAAACGGACACTTTAAGTAAAATATTTGGATTTATTAAAATGGAGGGAAAATAATTGAAATATCTTGCTTATGACAATGCACATCGATGCATTGTGAAATGCGAAGGGTGCCTTTTAGTGCATTGCAATGCACAGTGGCTGCATTTCGAAGCATTGCAATGCTTCGCGGATGCATTTTAGTAAATTTCAATGCTTCGCAGGTGCATTTTTGTGCATTGCCATGTCTCAGCGATGAAATGCAATGCTTAATAATGCATGGTGTATTTAAATACTTCAGCAATGCATTGCGGTGAATTATGTGCGTTATGTGCATTGCAATGCACTTTAGTGTAAAAATTCTGGCGAGCGGTTTACCCCTTGGCTGTGTATTTAATATACACAGCACACAAACATTATAATACGCTTTGAGAAAGGAAACAGATTCGTTTTCCGAAACGTCAGCAAAATACATCATTTCTATATTTTTGTTCTTATTCTTTATTTGTCAAAAACCACCCTCTAACTGATCCTTTGACGTAAAAGTCACAGGCGTAGAGGTTATTTTCCAGTAAAATACTGGTTAATTGTATTATTTTGTCGATTTCAGACATTGTTTAGAAGAAAATACATGTGGCAGAGCATCCCAATAAGAAAAAAAGAAAAAGCAGTAGTATATATACGACGTCTAATAGCTGTATAATTTACATCTATCTATGAATTAGATTAAATATAGACATTTATCTCGGGGACATTTAGACGTATATATGATATCTAGACATCTGATATAGATGAAAAATAAACGTATATTTGATTAACGTGTGTTGCTTGGGATTTAAGTATTTTAACGTGATCTGGAACTAGGTTATATTTTCATCTTATTTCGTTGAAGGGTTGGGGGGTAAATTAGGGTAAATGTGGGTAAATAGATAAATCAAGCAGATAGGGTCTATGAAATTGGTATTTAGTATATACAAAAGATGCTATAAGGTCTCAAAAAATTGTTTGCATTAACTACCCCCATTACCACCTCCATCCCATATTAAGGGGGGGGGGGGGGTGAAAAAAATTATGATTTAGTGTGTGTACAAGAACCAAAAACCTCAAAATATTTTTTTTCTTCATCCACCCCCACTACCACCACCACCACGGAAGTCAATTTCATTTTGATATCTCGAAAAACAAGGGACAAAGGAGGGGTGCTAATGATATTGCCTCAGAAATAATTGTATATAAAAGAGCGCTTTTATTTTTTTATATAAGACAATTTTGGACCACCTTGTACAGATTTAACATGACATTTTTGGGGTTCCCGTTGTGCTTAAATTATTTAAGGTTATTTAACGTTTTAATATTACAAGATCTACCTGCCGCTTAGGAAATCTGGGGTATGCCATTTACCCGACAGTATATGCTACAATGGCTTTGGTTGTGCCTAAGCAAGCGATATAATTTCAGTAGTTTGTTTTTAAGAAAGGTTCTGGGTTAATTCGGTAAATTTAAAAGGAATTTCGGCGGGATAATAAGAATAGTCTGAATAAGTTACAGGAAAAGGGCGTCACCTAAGACTAAAGGAAAGGACGACCTTATACCAGACCAAGAAAAAGGATTTGAAGCTGTCTCATTTAGTGCATCGCATGAAACAATGTCGAGGATGCCCTAGAATAACGAGTGAGCTAGTGTGGATTTTGTGTGAACGAGGTTTCAGAATACATTCAACATAACACAGCCAAAGGCAAAGTCACGTCGCTCGTTTGGACGCATCAAATTGCATCCTATTGTTATTCATTTCGTTTGCTTTGTACAATTTCAACAAACTGTGGAAAACCCGAAAGATACATTTTAACGTGTTAATTTTTGTCCCTTTAACTGTTTCCAGTGTAAAATATAGCGATATGTTTTCCCTCAACGGAAGAGCTAATGCTTTCTATTTTTCATTGAAATATAAGAGGTGATATTTTTAATTATTGTATGTAACATTACTAATACTTAGAATTTTATTGGCAAAATTTTGTCGAAAGCATAGTTACCTACGAGGTTACCTAGTTTACAAGAATTGTATTACTTTTGGCCACTTAGCTCGAAAAAATGTGATATCTGTAAAGAATACTTGACGAATAAAATAATCAAATATATGAAACATATTTTTAATGATTGAAGTTCTCTCTAATAGACAAAAATAACATTTAAAATAAAGGACCCCGCATATTTCTTATGTAAATTGGGGTACAGTCAAATTGGCTGAATTTTTATTATGTTGTAGTTTTCGACTTTCTGATCAAAGGCTCTCATGGGCCCAACTCGATCCTATATTTAGTTTTCGAGATACAACTTTAAGTTCTGTGTAAAATTCTGTACCTTATCGAACTTTTAATTGATTAATGGGGTATCAGCGGTCAAAAGAGCAATTTTCGAAAGTTTTTCAATTAAAGTTTTTTTATCAGAAAGACGCATACTTTATGTAAAAAATGTTTTAGCCAACTTGACCGAATATTTTTCACTTATTATTTTTACATAGATTTTTCATTTTTCAAACTTTAATTTTTTTCTACGCTATTTTTATTAAAACAACAAATGTCTTAGTGCAAAATGTTATAAACCACTATTAGAACGTATCACAATATAAAATGTGTGAAGAAAATGATGAATTCGATTTTTTTTAAATTGGACAATAAGTCATTCTTGTACATTTCTTGGGCTGTAGCTCGGAAAATAGACATAGGATCGAGTTGGGCCTACGAGAGCTTTTAATCAGAAAGTCGAAATCTTTAACGTATTAAAAATTCAGTCAATTTGGCCGGGTCCTAATTTACATAAGAAATAGGCGGGGTCCTTTCAGGTGGAATTCGATATTTTAAGTGTGGAGGTTTTTATGACAACTAAGTAACAAAAGAGCATGTTAGAACAATAGATATTAAAATATGTGGTCTTCACTGCAAAGAGATACTCGCCAAAGGTTCAGCCAATCATGTGACCCGAAAAGATAAACAGAGCACTAGTACTTTTGACCAACGTATGCCTGTAAACATATTATGTTTCTATAATCAGTAATCAAGCCGATATTGTGAGAAGTTAATGAAAATCCAGTTAGAGGACAGTGAAAACAACATAAGAATGATTTACTACCACTACTACTATTTATTTATTGAGCACTTTACTTACAATAACAAGTCTCTCACAACGGAAATATATTGTATGTGGAAATAATTGTTTATGGAACTTTAATAATATAATATTTGAAATCGTCTACCCCAAAAACCCATAAAACGATATCCCACATCGGTAGTGGGGTGGGGGTAGCGAAAGGGGGGGGGGGTGGTACTGGGAATGGATGAAGTAAAAAAATATATTTTGAGCCCTTTGGTTCCTGTATACACATTAAATCACAATTTTCACCACCTTTTATAATGGGGTGGAGGTAGTAGTGGGGGCGGCTAATGCCAAAAAATTTTTTGAGACATTAGCTTCTCTTGTATACACTAAATAGCAATTTTTTGGACTCTTACCTGCTTGATTTACTTTCTGATATTAGCGCCCTTACAAAATTGTTTTACAACATTCAATTTATTATGAGAGTGAAGCAAATCCTAGAATATTTTTGAACTAAATTGTCTGCGTTCCTAGTATTATAAGAGTGCATACTAGAATATTCTGAAAACTTATCTAACTGACGGTGAATTTGCAATAACATTTCAAAAATGTAAATACAAGGGTACCATAAGCTGCACCTTCAATAGCACCAACCAGCTGCTTCTTGCAAAGCAAATAATTTTCCGATTGTACTGGATTTGCCCCATAAGGTAATACCGTAATTAAGTGACCTATATATTATCTCAAAATACACAATACGTAGAGCATCAGAACGTAAAGTCCGTTTTAACTGACATATGCAGAAAATTTGAGATGTAATTTTAAAACAAAGCCATTTTGATTCGTTTAGTTTTGGTTTGTTGGAATAAAATCAGCTGTTTACATAAATTAGACTATCCCTATTTAAGTCAATGTCATATTTGGTAAATATGGTGGTGTGTGTCATCTGCAAACAGTATAACTAAACCCTGATCGACGGGAGGAACGTAGATCATTAATGTATATGAAGAATAAAATAGGTTCTAGAATAGATCCCTGTGGAACACCATTTTTAAGAGGTGATAACTTCGACTCGTTACCGTTAAGGCTAACATATTGCTGCCTACTGGATAAATCAGAAGAAGACAAACAAGCAAATTTTGGCTTTTGTCATAGTAGTCTAATTTATGCTTCAGTATTTCTGCACTGACGCAATCGAAAGCCTTGATGAGGTGGCACATGTAGCCATTGAGCTTTTGCCCCTGTCACAACTCTCGACTACATTTTCAGTCAAAGCTAGTAAAGCTTTTAGCGTTAGATTTACTTTTTCGAAACCCGAACTGAGCAGATTAAATTTATTCACCCAATAACTTCTTATTTTCAATTTAAGGAGTTTAAAAATAAAATTGAAGCTGATTAGTTAAGCAGAGAGTACTTTTTGAAAGGTATTTAATTAAGTCTTAAGAATGGTAATATCGTTTTGAGTTCCCTAATTAATCACGAATTGTGATTTCGCGACGAAACATTGTGATGATACGCCCTGTATGTTTTTAAAAATAAATATCTTGTATTTCTGCTTGCATCATTGTTATAAAATATTATTTTGGGTATCCCGCAGATAACTTTCAAAGAAATCATTCGTTCCTTTCATATCTCATTGATCTAAATCTGACCAAACTAGAATATCAACAAGGAGTCCCCTTACGAACTGACTGGAATCCTTCAAGCATCTCTAGCCCTACCTAGAGGATACTCCATCACAAACAAACATTTGTTACATTTCAAAGCCAAGAACTACTAAAAAGCGCAATGATATTTGTCAAGTAAATAAAAATTTCCTGTCAGTTTTTTACAAGAAAATATTTCCTTATTATTTTTTTATAGTAATTATGTTTTTGAATTGAACATAATATATCTGCCGATGAGTTATAAAGAGAATGAAAAAGGTTGCGCAATTTTTACAGAGATTTGATCAGTCAAACATGAGAGTTCTTGGCTTAGAAATGTAACAAATGTTTGTTTGTGATGGAGTATCCTCTAGGTAGGGCTAGAGATGCTTGAAAGGTTTCCTCGTAAGGGAGGATTTCTTATAACAAATTAGCATGATCAGACTTAGATCTTCAATATATGTGAGGCGGAAAGCAAAAAGGGACCTCTTGTCGGCAAATTCCAGTTTTTAGTTATTGATATTAAATGAATTAAGCTTTAATTCCGAACAATTTGGTGCAAAAATCATATCTCTATGTTTTTTTTTGTTTAAGTTACTAGTGCGTTTATGAAAAGAGACCTCTTGTCGGTCCCATGTTATTTCTCCATAAGCGACAAGAGGTACCTTTTCCAGGGCTGAACATCGACTGCTTTATCGATTATTTTAAGTGTCTCATCCAATTATATCGGTTTTGTAATCGATTACAACTTGTAAAGGTAATAAATCGCAAAAATCCGAAAATCGATTATTTTGACCCAAACCACTAATTCGACTGTACTGAAAAATTGACATCGCCGACAAGAGGTCCCTTTTTGCTTTCCGCCTCTCATATAGAAAGAATGGTTATTTTCTTGTTTTTCATATTGAATATTAGATATAGTAAATGTGTAAAGAAATTGACAAGTCAGTTCGTAAGGGGACTCCTTGTTGATATAAATTCTAGCTTGATCAGATTTAGATCAATGATATATGGAAGGAACGAATGATTTATTTAATACCCAAAATAATATTTTATAACAATCGCCCTGTATGTATCAACAAGCTTTTAATTAATTTAATATCTTATATAGTAGATAAATATGAAATTGCTTAGAAAGTTATCTTATATTTAATAATTAATCATATCTTACAACGACTCTTCATGTACTGAATTGTGGACACATGTCTGCCGTCGCGCCCCTGTTGTTTTTGTAAGCGACTAGCAAAGTTTGGCGTGGGTCAGTAAATTGCTAAAAAAATAACTAGCCGTCTTGGGGTGGCCAATCAATATAAGATCAGCAAGTGTTAAAAGGTTGCTGGAAACGTCCATTCCCTTTCTGTGATATATATGCGATTCACATGCGGGATACCCGAAAAAATAAAACGAGCCAGTGCACTCTGTGTGCCTTCAAAATATACGCCCGATAAAAATAAATAAATATCCAGTAAATTGTTATAAACCCCCGAATTACTACATTACTTTATTTTATGACGTTTTCTCAACTGTTTGAACTTTTTACATAGTTTTTATTTCATTTATAACGCAGTGGCGTTCCATTTCCGTTCGGTTTCAAATTTCTACCGCGTTATGACGACATATTTTTAACAAAATGTGTTAATATGAAGGTCAAAGTTTAATACGTGTACAGAATATGATTTTTTTCTAAGGTTATGTCTCTAAAATGTAAGAATTGGGAAGGATAAGTATAGCAAGCTGGATTTTTTTTGTTTTTCGAAAGAGATGCCAAATATATTAAGAAGAAATAAAGAGAAATAATGGAGGCTACTTTATTATTTGAAACTTTTTTCTAGGATTAGCAGTTTTCGAGAAAACCGCATGGGAAATACGGAACGCTCCCGCAAATTAAAGAACACAGAATGGTATAAAGTTAGTCTCTCCATGTATTGCCAGAATACAAAATACAGTCCTGAAATTTAATACTGCCAGCCTTGTAGTTTAACAAAACTTTCAATAAACGTACTAGCGCCGTAAGTCAATCTGTAAAACTAGCTTTCCTAAGAATATATTCAAGCAATTAATTTATTATAATAACAGAATTAACATAAATCATAAATAGAGCAAATTGATGTTGCATATTACTATTGATAGTTATTAAAATTATCAAACAGAAAACAGAAAACAAGAAGAAATATTTTTTATTCGCTTACTCCTTATATCCATTAATTACTTCAGGTGCAGAGGAAGTATAGTAACGACAAAAAAAAGTTTTGAAAAATTTTATTGTTCCAAGAGGCTTAGAATGTCATGAAACGTCGAGATTTTAAGTCTGAGCGAAAAAAAATTTCTGTCTGTCTGTAACTTTTTTGTGCGCACGATTATTCTGGAACCGTTTAAGATATTGACTTGAAATTTGGTACACGTATATACTTTAACGGGATCTGGAACTATATTAGATTTTCATCTTATTCCGTCGAAGGGTTGGGGGGTAAATTGGGGTAAATGGGGGGGGGTAAATAGGTAAATCAAGCAGGTAAGAGTCCATAAAATTGGCATTTAGTATATACAAGGGAAGCTAAGGTCTCAAAAAATTTGTTGGCATTACCCACCCTCATTACCACCCCCACCTCATTATTAAGGGGAAGAAAAAAACATGTGATTTAGTTTGTGTACAAGAACAAAAAACCTCAAAATACTTTTTTATTTCAATCACCCCCCTACCACCCTCTATCACCACCCCAGTACCGATGTGGGATATCCTTTTATGGGTTTTTGGGGTGACGATTTTAAATATTATATTATTAAAGTTCCATAAGTAATTATTTCCACATACAAAATTTTTTCGTTGTGAGAGACTTGGATAGAAAATTTGGATGTGGAAGTAGTGATTCCTTGGGCAGCAGTTTTTTTTTGTTTTGACCGATTAACAAACTAAAATCCAAGTGATTTTGTGGTGCGCACTTTTAGTGTCACCAACTGTGCTATCTATAGGAGGATTTATATAATAATTAATCTGTGTTTGATTACTCCACAAAAAACAGATTATATAGTCGACTGTCGCAATCTACATATTTAAAACACAAGCCGTTTTCTTTTCCAGCTTGGCCAACGGCTCTCACTGGACCGATTTTGATGATTCTTTTTTTAATATAAAGCTCTTTATCCACAGATGTATCGTCACTAATTTTTATTTTCTTAAATTGTTATTTTTATACATAAAAAGGAAATGGAAGTTGAAATAAATAAATGAATCTCGGCGTTTGAACTATACCGCACTGATGGCCCCTACTACATCAAACTGCGCATGTAGAAGCCGCAGTTGACTGAAGAGATCCGAGCAAAACAGCCAGAGCTACCGATTGCCAGCGTGTGTGTATCGCATATTCAGTCGAAAACGAATTTGAATTAATTTTTACTTTGGTTTTATTCATTTCTAAGATAAAGTATTTTCTGGAGAATATTTCTTATCATCATGGAACGACATGTTATTCCCATTTTAGGTGGCGGTAATTGTTAATTTGTTTATTTTTTAATATTATGAAGGTGTTTTGTTGTTTGTTACCCATCTTATAAACAGCCATTAATAACACAGTCCCACAAAAGAAAAAAGTTCAGACCAGCGAACCAGACCCATGTATCCCTATGTATTTTCGGTCGTTGAATAGGAATCCGAGGTCAAAAAAATTCGTACATCTCCAAAATCTTTAGCTAGAGCCAAAAAACACCCCTGGACTGGGTAAAAAGAATATTAAGCTACGAGAATAGTTGTTACATTCTAGTCGATCGAATTATACAAATTAAGGTTAAACAGCAGCGTACATACAATAGATATGAAACACACCCCCAGTGAGGGGCGAAAACTCTCCCCCATTTATGAAAATCGATCCTAAACAGCAATGACTGCTGAAAAAGCTCAAAATGTCTAAATTTTGTTAAAGTGGTAAAAAACTGCATCAGGTCCGACGTAATCTTCATTAAACTGCCCCTATAGGGTTGAGAACAACCAACCAACCAAGTTTAAAGAACACAAAACAAGATAAAATGTAAAATCCAACAGGATTTCTATTTTGCGTAGTTCTACAGTGTCAACCCTCAGATGGTGTGAAAACTACCTCCTATGTAAGATTTATTCATAAAAAGTTGCAGTGACTTCTATAGAAATTCGAAACACCTGCGTTGTGTTCGACGCTGTGCTTGAAAACCACCCCCACGGGGTTGCGAGATGCCATCCCCATGTCCATAGGATGCTGGAAAAACAGAGAGAAACTAACATTTTTATGGTTGCTATAATTAGCAAAAATCGTGATGCACACTTCCAGCGTCCTACGGATATAGAGGTAGCATCTCGCAACCCCCATGGAGGTGGTTTTCAAGCACATTATCGAACATAGTCTAGTTTCTTCTCACTTCCACACAATGCAGGTGTTTCGAATTTTTATAGAAGTCACTGTAACTTTTTATAGATAAATCTTACATGGGGGTTAGTTTTCACACCATCTGAGGGTTAACACTGTAGGACGTTGATGGTATGTAAGTTTCTAGTTCTATTTTAGAGTACTGTTGGATTTTACGTTTTCTCTTGTTTTGTCTCCTTTAAACTTGGGGGTGGTTGTTCTCAATCCTATAGGGGCAGTTTATGAAGATTATGTCGGATCTGATGCAGTTTCTTATCACTTGGCGTTGGCTTCACATTTAAAAACCTATTTGATGGATAAAAATAATATTTGACAGGTAATTCACACTATTGCCAAGAAAGATATCTGACAACTCTTAATAAAAAATATACAGGTTGGATACTTAAAAAAAATAAAACGACAAGGAAATAATATCTGGAATATGGTTTACAAAGATGAAAATCTGATACAATTTCCACAAAAAAAATATACAGTGATCACTGAAAGGAATAAGATAATTAACGAACAGAAGGCGTCAAATAGACAGGGGAGATTTTTGCAAATAATTTTACAAATTCTTTACACTCCTCGTTTACCGAAGTGAAGTACTGTAATCGCGAAGAAACCAATCACTATTCTAGATTACTTAGGATTTTCACATCTCAGTCATTAAGTTCGTCTGTTGGCTCTATATCTAAAAAAATATTTGACTGAGAAAAATAATAATAAAATCTGGTATATTTTTCGAAAAATACAGAAGCTGAACACCCCAAGAAATATATTTAAGGAGAAAATGTTATGGAAAACATTAATATTTGACATGTATTTAACACAACTGCTAAGGAAGAAACCTATTTTAGTTTTAGTGAAAACGATATACGGAGTGGTCACTAAATGAATAAAATAATTAAGTGGACTAAACACATCAACATTTGACGGAGGGTGTATAGAGTAGACTCTCTTGTTTTTATAAACTACTCTAGGCAAAAATGTGAGGTCATTACGTTGAAACAACGGCCGCGAATTTCTTAAAAATGTGAGTGCTGGTGTAAGTTCAAAGGTGTGCGTGTAAAAAATAATTTCTACGATACATTCTTAAACATCCCCGTTCCGTCGAATTTCGACTAGTGAAAAATTATATTTAATGGTATGTTGTTAATTTGTAACTTTGTTACACAAATAACTCGACAGTATTTTAACACTCTTTGGCCTATTAATTTATTTTTTACAAGCCATAGAGCGGTTATTACAATGCATTAAAATCCGTTTAGAAATTTATGACCGTTTTCGAGTGGCGGCTATTTTAAATTAAATACATCAATTAGAGGTTGCTTGAAAAATGTTTGTTGTACCTCATATAAAAGAGTACCGCTGTATAGTGAGTTATGGTAGTAAGTGTTTAGTGATTTAAGGTAATTCTCAAGTGAGAATGTTTAACAAGTATACTTAACAAAATATGTGCACGTGGTTGCTATAAAGCAATGCTGACAAATTAAAGCTAAAATGATAAATGAGTTTCTTTTATATTCTAGTACGAAATTATTAACTGAAACAGTAATAGAATCACCAAAATTACCCTCGCCGTTAATCTTCTTGATCTTACAATATATGAATTTCAAATTTAGGCACATCAAATACCCATTAATTCGACTGATTTATAATTTTCTGTCGCTTCCGATTTCACCAGAAATAATGCTAACTTTGGATTTTTTAATGGAACCCTGTATATATTTACATTTTTGGATTCAGGAGGTCATTTTGCATACAACTATGGCATATTGAGAAAAGAATATTAATGACTGACATTTTTATGAGCAAATTTAATTTTTCATCTAGGCGTCTGTGACCTCCAAAAAAAAGTTTTATTTTTCTCCAGTAGATAATCAAAAAATACAATTATGACATTATGTATATATGATATTAATATTATAGGCCCCTAAACATTTCGGAAATAATTTTTCCCAAGTAACTATTTTTTTTATGGCATCAATTGTCTCACTACATTATTTCAATAAAACTTTTTATTACCTATAACATGGTACCAAGCACTCCACTATTTATTCATATTATAATACATAAAAACACATAATATTGATATCCAACTATACTAGATATAAATGAAAATATTTAACACTGGATCTCTATCAAGTAGGTGTCTTTGAAATGTAACAAACGAAACAAATGGATGAATCTGAAAGCTCCAATGATATTTAGTTCTATGAGAATTCGATATTATTTTGGTGTGTATTAAAAAATTATGGTTTATTCACAAAGTGACAAAGTTGATATTCTGTTGATATACGGGGAATGTCGCGGAAATAACCGGGCAGTCCACGATTTATATGCAGAGCGCTATCCACTACGAAATCATCCTGGCAGACATTTTCTTAGAGCAAAGCGGGAGCTGAGACAAGAAAGAGCAGCTCAAGGACACCTAATGCCAATTATATCAATGAAAACATCGAAATTAATGTATTGTTGTCAGTGGAAATCAATCCTAGCGTCTCAATAAGAGAAACTTAGTGAATTAGACATGGGAAGAGAAAGTGTAAGAAAAATTCTTAAGAACCACAAATTTAAGAGTTACAAATATCAGCTTCACCAAGCATTATATCAAAACGATTTCATGCGGATATTTCAGTATTGCAGATGGCTTTTAGACAGTGAAATTAGATCTCCAAACTTTCACTATACTGACGAATCCCGTTTCACAAACAACGGTAAGTTCAATAGAAATAATTTGAGGTACTGCAAGAAAATCCAAGACTTTTGAGGCAAGGCAATTTTCGGTTTGGTATTAACATTTGGCAGGCATTATGGATAACAGGATTAAAGGTGAAGGGATATTTGAGTTTTTTGAGAAATGAAATTGACGAGTTTTTGGAACATTGGCCGTTAAATCAGTACCGGTTGGGGTATTTAAAGCGGGATGGTGCCTCGCCCCATAATGACCCGTCATGTGGCCAACGCAATCACCTGATCTAACGCCGTTACATTTTTATTTTTGGGGCCACATTAAAAAACGGGTATATTCAACAGTACCAACTACATTAGAAGATTTGAAAGATCGAGTTAGGAGGGAAATAAATACTATAACACAGCGAGAGCGTACAATTTCATTAGTTTGACATTTTGACAGAACTAAGACATCACCAAGCACACTTTTCAATAAATACAATTTTTCTTTTTCAAATTGGGTTTGTTTTCAAAGAATTTTGGAGATCTATGCGGCAGTTTTCTCGAAAACGGTTGAAATTATCGAGTTCTATCAAATGTATCTTTCTTACGTAGAAATGACTCGTGCATGAGATTTTCTAGTCAAAAGTGCCATACATTTCGTAAAAAAAAAGAGAAAAAATATTCATCATCGGGTATAGCTCATGAGACACCCTCCTCGGGCCAGCGTGATGTAATACATAAATTATTGTTTCTTAGCCTAAAAAATGTTTGCTTACCAAATTGGGAGAAGATCGGTCAAAAGGTAGTTGAGATATTGCAAAAAAAAGAAAAAAAAATTACAGTTTTGACACCCTGTATCTTTTTCCACGGCAACAATTTACTAAAGTATGTTTATTTATATCCTCATATTTTAATCCAAAGAATCTACTCTTGAACTATGGCCTATTATTAATGGTCCACCCTGTATAATATACCGGGTGTCACAGGCTAGTGGCTCCCCCGTTATATTTTCTTTATTTTTTAGCTTATCCATTTGAGACTTGGGGAGCATAAACTACCTGTAAAAATGGATTTTTGGACATAAAAAACGGTACGACACCATTTCTGGTTTACCCGGAAATGACCGCAACTTTTGATTTTTAAATGGAAAACCCTGTATATTTTTCTATATTTGAATTCAAGACAACATTCTAAGTGTGCCATGAGATTTTCGCGAAAAAAGTTTTTACTGGTAAGGAATCACTACTTCCACATCCAGATTTTCTATCCAAGTCTCTCACAACGAAAAAATTTTGTATGTGGAAATAATTGTTTATGGAACTTTAATAATATAATATTTGAAATCGTCTACTCCAAGAACCCATAAAACGATAGCCCACATCGATAGTGGGGTGGGGGTGGTGATAGGGGCTGGTAGAGGGGGTGGGTGAAGTAAAAAAATATTTTGAGGTTTTTGGTTCTTGTACACATACTAAATCGCATTTTTTTTTCCTCCTCTTTAATAATGGGGGGTGACAATTAATGCCAAAAATTTTTTTGAGACCTTAGGTTCTCTTGTATATACCAAATGCTAATTTTTTGTACTCTTACCTACTTGATTTACCTATTTACCCCTCATTTACCCCAATTTACGCCCCGGAATAAGATGAAAATATAATCTGGTTCCAGATCCCGTTAAAGTACATACGTGTACCAAATTTCAAGTCAGTATCTTAAACAGTTCCAGAGTAATCGTGCGCACAAAAAAAGTTACAGACAGACCGACAGACAGAAATTTTTTTTCGCTCAAACTTAAAATCTGGACGTTTCATGACATTTTAAGTCTATTTGAACAATACAAATTTTCAAATTTTTTTTTTGTCGTTACTATACTTCCACTGGATGTGGAAATAAAACTTAACAGCATTTCGATTTATTTATTCACGTCCTTAGTAATTTCTATGTATTACGTTGTTTACTATCTGTGGTGTGTTTATGTTTATTGAAAAGCAGCAAAAAGAAACAATAATAATTTATCATGATATATATTGCCAAATAAAACCGGGTACGAAGCCTTTTAAGTCCATCCGACTATACGACTATACGACTATACGACTATACGACTATACGACTATAAGCATTCCCCTTCGGCGTCACTTCACCTCTTAAGAGCGCAATATTTATTTCTTTGTTTACTTGTTTCAAACACTGTAATTAACCATTGCTAGTTTTTAAATATTTTTTTTCAGAATAACTGTTTATTTGATTAGTTAATGTTCGAAAATAATTTTCGCCTCAACAGACATGGTGGCACATAATGTTTTAGGCAAAAAAGTTGAAAAAATTACTACATATAAAAAGGATATTTCTTCCTTACCGCTACAAAATGTACTATAAAAATAATACATGGCTTTATTATTTTTATGGTTATTAAAACTTCAGTCAGTGATTTACAATGAGCTAATAATGAACATGCATTTTTTTCTGCTCCTGCGTTTTTGAGATATTCTTGTTAAAGCGACGACAGGATGCGTTTAAATCGTATGTTAGAATTAGTGCACACAAATGCTATACGCAGGATTTTTGATATTAAACTTGTATTAACGGTTGAAAACTTCTATAGATGTACTGCCATACTTATGCTCCAATGCCTCGTTGTTAAGATACAACTATTTCTCCAAGTTCGTATTTAATATCTGAACTCGTATGAGAATGAAAAGGTTCAGAAACTGTTCTTCTGTAAGTTTATAATAGTGAACATGTCGTAAAACCAAACGACTTGACTTACAACTGGTAAGATATATGCACCCTTAGAAAAGGTTTAGCATTTTATGGCGTGCTGTAACTAGGTGTGTACACACACTGATAGACGGACTGCTCATTGCATTAAAGACCCTCCCTCAATTCGCGTGTAAGGGTTCTACGCTCCCTGGCGGTAATTTTCGTCTTCCCAGCGTTGCGATCCTACTTCGTTATTTCTTAGAAAGGCTTTGACTTTTTTACGTCTGCAACAGCAATAAAAGAATGCGCTTCCGTGAATTTTAGTCGGAGAAAGACAAAATCTGGAAATATTAAAGTAAAAGTGGCGTATGCAATTCTCGTACATATAAAAACTAAAGTCATATTCTTAAATAAAATAACCTGCCGAATTCGATTGTGCAGGTTGATATTCGATTCGGAACTTTGTTTCTAATCATTGAATTAGTTTGAAAGTTTAAACGCATATACTCTGAAACATGTTGAATTGATCGCCATACATAAAATTGTACTGATCATAAAATATCTGGCACAAAAAAATATTTTCATTCGAGATGACACGGATTTTTCAGTAATGATAATGAAAAAATCTATATCGAGGAAACTTTTTATTATTGAAGAAAGAATACTGGTATTAGTACAGTACGCGAAGCAGCAAAAATGGTAAAATTCCCGGCCCGAAAACGATGAAAGGAATTTCCTTAATTTTTTTTGCAATATGCTTTATAAAATACGTACATCAAAATCTATATTGTCGCATTACCTGCTTTTTGTTTTTAAGGGTGGAAACCACCCCTAAAAACTGAAAAATTAATAACTTTTAATTTTACGAATAAATTAACGAAAATCCATATGCTTATGTTTTTGAGGTCGCTGAAGATAACTGTGAGGTCAAAACTTTGAAACGAAAAATTAATGTCTTCTAATTTTACGAATAAAATCACGAAAATCCATATACTTACGTTTTTGAGGTCGCTGAATATGATTATGAGGTCAAAACATAGGAGATACGAAAATATTAAGGGTTGAAACCACCCTTAAATACTGAAAAATTAGTAATTTTTCTAATGCTACAAATAAATTCAGGAAATTTATGTTTTTTAGGTCGGTGCATATGATTATGAGGTCTAAATTTATTTTTTAAAAAATGGTGGATTAGGAAATGGTCACAAAAGAATATAGTAATACGTCTAAATTTATTAAAAATACAGATTGTTATAAATAAATCAATTTAATACAATTAATTAAACTAATTAAATAACATTTTGCACTCTAAACATGCTAAAATGCAATGCAACCCGCTTTTTCTGCGTATTCTTCGAAAAAATAGACGGCTATTGCTCGTTTCTCTACCTACTATTATAGACATTTACAATGCGCGTACATACTAAAAAGTTTCAACATTATTTCAAACTGTCATATCTCTATCACAATTTTCTTGAGTATATCTTTATATTTCTGGAACAGTTTGTCGTAGTAAAATAAAAAACCGCTGCCTAAGGAGTCACTACTTCCACATTCCAGATTTACTACCCAAGTCTCTCACAACGAAAAAATTTTGTATGTGGAAATAATTGTTTATGGAACTTTAATAATATAATATTTGAAATCGTCTACCTCAAAAACCCATAAAACGATATCCCACATCGGTAGTGGGGTGGGGTAAGGGAGTGGTGGTGGGGATGGATGAAGTAAAAAAGAATATTTTAAGGCCTTTGGTTCTTGTACTCACACTAAATCACAATTCCCCCACTCTTTAATAACGGGGTGGGGGTAGCAATGGAGGTGGCTAATACCAATTTTTTTTCTGTCTATCTGTAACTTTTTTTGTGCGCACGATTACTCTGGAACCGTTTAAGATATTGACTTGAAATTTGGTACACGTATGTATTTTAACGAGATCTGGAACTAGATTATTTATTTCGATCTTATTCCGTTGAAGGGTTGGAGGATAAATTGGGGTAAATGGGGGGTAAATAGGTAAATCAAGCAAGGAAGAGTCCATAAAATTGGTATTTGGTATATATAAGAGAAGCTAAGTACCCACCCTCCATTACCACCCCCACTCCATTATTGAAGGGGGTGAAAGAAATAAAATTGCGATTTAGTGTGTATACAAGAACCAAAGGCCTCAATTTTTACTTCCACATCCAGTGGAATTACTTCCACATCCAGTGGAAGTATAGTAACGACAAAAAAATTTTTAAAAATTTTTATTGTTCAAATAGGCTTAGACTGTCATGAAACGAAAAAAATTTCTGTCTGTCGGTCTGTAACTTTTTTTGTGCGCACGTTTACTCTGGAACCGTTTGAGATATTGACTTGAAATTTGGTACACAATATGTACTTTAACGAGATCTAGAACTAGATTATATTTTCATCTTGTTCCGTCGAAGGGTTGGGGGGTAAATTGGGGTAAATTTGGAATAAATAGGTAAATCAAGCAGGTAAGAGTTCATAAAATTGATATTTAGTATAGACAAGAGAAGCTAAGGTCTCAAAAAAAATTTTGGCATTAGCCACCCCCATTACCACCCCCACCCCATTATTAAAAGGGATGAAAAAAATTGTGATTTAGTGTGTGTACAAGAACCAGACACCTCAAAATGTTTTTTTACTTCATCCACCTCCACTACCACCCCCTATCACCACCCCCGATGTGGGGTATCGTTTTATGGGTTTTTGGGGTAGAGGATTTCAAATATTATTAAAGTTCCATAAACAATTATTTCCACATACAAAATTTTTTCGTTGTGAGTGACTTGGATAAAAAAATCTGGATGTGGAAGCACTGTGCCACCGGCTTGGTGGCGCAGTGCTTAAGGTGTTAGGCTTGCGACCACGGGGTCCCGGGTTTGAATCCTGGCTAGGGTATGGATGTGTAGTGGCGTTTTTCATGTGTTACCGAGATGGTAGCAGTGGACTAGACTGCAGATGTGTGAGAGACAACACGGTCTAGTCGTTCTCCTCTCCTGAGTTCGAGTTAAAAGTAGTGATTCCTTGGGCAGCGGTTTTTTTAATTCATTCACCCCCACTGCCCCCCCTCTACCGATGTGGCATATCGTTTTATGGGTTTTTGGGGTAGGCGATTTCAAATATTATATTATTAAAGTTAAATAAACAGTTATTTCCACATACAACATTTTTTCGTTCGAACGATAGAAAATCTGGATGTAGAAGTAGTGATTCCTTGGGCAGCGGTTTTTTCTTACACCGTTGGAAAATGAAAAGTTTGAATATTGTAATACCAAAATATCAACTTTTACGACAACGAATGACAGATATAGAAGGATGGGGACATAGAATGTGGGAAAATAGTATTTTTCTTACAAAAATGAAAAAGTGTAATTTATTCCAATTCTCAATTCCAAATCAAATCGCGATCTCATAAATATATTTTGTGGGGTGTCTTTTATGTAAACACTTTAATTTTAACTCTCTTTAACTCTCTGTTTTTGTTTAATTTTAGTTAATGATTGTATGACGAGATCGTAATGGCAAAAAAATCGTCAATTAATAGCTTGAAAATAACAAAAAAACTAACTTGTCTTATTCCTTTGAAGCAGAATTCTTTGTTATTAAAAATTTGCAGAGCGGCGAATAAATACTGAACGAAAAAGTAAGGAAAGATTATCTCTATATTTCTAAAACAAATTTACATTCCTAATATTGAGTGTTAGATTTAATTAAAATTAATTTGATTTCTTTGTAAAACGGCCGAGTATAATGAATTTGTTAAATTTGTAATTCTAAAAAAGTTTTTAAAGCAAACAGGCCTTGCAAGATAAACGATTGCCGAGCAAATTTAAGTGGAAGAATTCAAAACAAGCGTTTTGTGAAAGTTGTATTTATGTAACGCTGAAAAGTTTCATGATAGCGCATAATTAGGTATGAAAATACAGGGATTTGTCCTTTTCATCTTTCTTTTTTACACAAAATATAAACATATGCTCTGAAATCAACCTAATTGTGTCAACGACTGTTAAATATTCATTTTTTTGTTGTCGTAGTTAGTCGCTATATCCACAAAAATGTCTGTCGAGAATTAAGTACAGCAGATACTCGACGAATTATAATTCCCTTGAATTAAAGGATAATTAGTGATGAGTGGTACAAAATCAAACAACACATTTACACGACTACTGTTTTTTAGTAAAAATGCTGAGAAATTCAACAATGCTCATGATTTTTTCTTCAAACTATTATCAAACTAGCACTTTTATATCTATCGCCAATATAACTGTCTTGTAAAAGTTTATAGGTATAAAACATTTTTTTAAATAGTATAGCATTAATTGTGTAAGGGCTAAATCAATACAGCTTATGGAACCTGATACATTTGCTTTTGCACAAGAAACATGCTGTGCTACGAATGAAGTATTTACATTTACAAAATTGTGGGTATTTACAAAGTCTAGCTTCGCATTTATTGTCATCTCATGATGATTACCATTATGTTGCCCTTGTTGGATTTTGTATTTTTGGCCAAACTAAATAGGCTGTTTGTAAACGGCGCTGCACAATGGTCCCAAATTGAGTTTTTTGGTTCAAAGATGGCTAGACAACGCAAATCTTGTCAGAAATTAACATTTTTTTTTAAATTAAAGCTTACCGAAACTCCAACCAATCCTCATAGCCCGAATTTTGAAAAAAATTCCTTTTTTATTGTATTACGTTAAAGGCCAAAACAAATGTATGCTAACAATAATACACATAATTACAAAATTAGAAAAATTTGTATTTGTAATAATCTAGTGTTGTCATTTTTGCATTATTGTGATTTTACATGTGCCCATGTCAGGGCTAATGCTGTTTCGATTGTGATTTACATCAGCCGCTAGATGGAGCCTGCCATTTTTGTTGCATGTCGTGGTTTTATAAATCTCGCCATGTACCAAGAGTGAACACCCAAGTAACACACATGGTACCAAATCCTTTCAGTTTCGGTTTTGCTACGAAGCCCTAGATCCTGGGGTACATCCTGGTACTAATATTGCTACTTTATTGGGTAAGGCTACTTTATATGGTTCTTTTAAAGTAACTGTTACCACACCGATACCATTTATTGGAACTGTAAACACCCGAAGTCAAAGTAACATTTGGGTAGTTACTGGAACTAGGCAGTATCATTTTATTGTTACTCTATAGTGGCAAAAACTATATAGTACCAGTGAATCAGTTACTGCCACCCACCGGTGCCACTAAGATGCCTAAATAAAGCAACTGGGTACATAGAGAGGCAATCTAGGTTCCAGAATAGTTCCAGTGACCGTCACTTGGAACTTTAAAGTATCGTGGCATTTTAGTGGCAACATGGGTAGCGAAATAGTTCCTGTTGGTACTTTGCAGTTCCAAAATAGAATCTGATACTATAGAGTCACATCAGGATAGTTGTTGTTGGGTCACCAAAGTCACAGATCTTTTAGAGTTAAAATGGGGTAGTCTCCTATACTTTATGGTGGAGGGCCTAACTTTATAGTACCTTTGTAAAAAACGGCCATTATTAGTTGTTAAAATTTTTAGAAAAAAAAATGGTTTTAATCAAAAATAGACAATGGTTATGTTAATATATTATCATAAACTTTTACGAAAAATGATTTTGAAAATATTCCAAATAAATATTTAAATTTTTTAATCTTGCCTTTTTAAATTATTTTGTCAGAAAATTACAAAAAAAGGTTATTTTGAGGGCGCGTTGAAATTTTATCATTTAATATGTCAACTTATATCAAAAAAGTAGCTTGCGTTTGAAAAAATTGCCAAAGAAGTACTTTAAACACGCGTCTAAAGTACACATCTTTTTGGTATAATATTATTTCACTTCGCCATTATTATAAAAGAAACAAAGAGGTCGCTAAAAGATAAACACCATTTTAAAAAGTGATAGTGGCAGTTACTAGGCAGCCACGTAGCGGCTACTAGGCCGCCGAGTCGCGGAGTAGTACCCGCTACTACCCCGATCCTTTATAGTAACTAAACATAGTCACATCTATAGAGGCCGGGACTACACGAAACACTACCCGGCGACTAAAATTTTTTCCCCATTTTAGTGGCGGCTACGTAGCTGCCACGTAGCAGGGACGTGGCAGCCTATGGTAGCGGTCCACTTTATCGTGGCTTTTATAGTCGTCGATACGTTCCCGCGACTTTATGTGTTACTTGGGCATGTGCCTCGTCCCAGCCATCTCAGACCTACCTTGCACTGACGAGAGCGAATAGCTCGAAACTGCAGTCTGCAAGTAGTGTGGAGTGGCTGGCACGAGAGCTCCTTTGATTAGGAATAAGTCTTTCGGCTGGAGTCTGATGCAATCGAAACTTTAGCGTCTTGTGTCCATATACAGTTATTTCACTTAACGCGGCCAGGCTTGTAATTTGTAATTCAGCGCTCGGCGGGGCATTAGTCCGGGGAATAGCTGTGGATTGCAGTCTGGTTCTTTATTAATTATTTATTTAAGGAAACGTATAGGGGAAAATATTTCACTAGTAAATATTTTGCCCTCTAAACTAAACTTATTTGTAGGAACTATACTTTCTTACAAACAATAAAGACATCTATTATTATTATTGTTATTATATTGTTGTGCTTTAAATATACAGTAGTAGTGGTTGAAATTTAAATGAACACGGCTTCTAAATATTATTAGTGCCGTCTTGTTTCTGTTTCAGTTAGTTGGGAGATTTCCTTTAGGCCTAAAAGCGTTTTCTTAGGAGCAGTGGAGGATATCCGTGAAATTCACTATGAACTTCTCTTTTGTAGATGCGTCTTCTTAAGAGGAAATATATGTACGAAGAAAAATACAACTCGTTGTTGTTTTAGGCAAGTTTAAAATACAGCGGAGAATATTTGGTCAGATACTACTGCGTTGAGTTAAATCTGACCGTACGACGAATATTTTTTTAATATTATTCGTTTCTCTGAAAAAATACACTTTTATTCAACTTGTCAATTTAGTCTAAGCTTATTAATATTTACAGTACGGGATGTCTCTAAATATAAAAAAAGTTTAATAATATGCAGACAAAAAAGTATCTGTGATAAAAATTATAACTTGACACTTATCAATTACACAACTTCAAATTTTTCTAAGGCAGATTTTTTAAATGAAACTACCATATCCGTGAAGAGGTATATACTATACTTGTGTTCTGTATATATTCATGTATAACATAATCGAAATTATGCACTTGAAACGCTAACAATAAATACTTTATATTTGGTATTTCAACAAAATTGGTGCTAGGTAAGGGAATGAACTAATTGCAGAAATTACAAAACACGAGTAGTGGTTTTTAGTAAATCGATTCAAAACCTGGAAGCGTTTTACTGTGAAATTAACAGGTAGGCAAAGGTAGTAGAGAATGTAATCTACTATATTGATCTGAGCAATTCATTTTAATTGGGCTATTAAAAACTATTAAAGCATAATCGCTACAAATTTATTAGATCATGTAAACCTCAATATTTAGATCTAATTTTACTCGCCGATTTGCTATTTTCAATTAACCGAATTAAGTTTAATTTGTAATTCCGTTTATATTACATATTTTAAAGTAAAAGGTAAACATAGTAGTAGTTATCTCACTCAACTCAACCACATATTATCCTAACCTCTTGATCAAAACTGCTTCTTCATTTATTCACAACGTCTTGAGAAATTTGTATGTCACTATTATAGGTGGTATCACCTTGCTGTATGGCATGCCTGTCAGCATTGTGCTGACGGTATTGTACGGTTTTATTATACCATTTTTAAATTCTGTAATATAATTTTTATAAAGCACAGAAGTTGCGCAGCACAGATTGATTGATTGATTTACCAGCGTGCGGCAGGCATTGCTGCCACTTCCAGAATATACTGCTGGGCTGGCTACGTCCACGCTGGGTTGGATTTGGGTCATGCTTGCTGCCAGCAGCGAGAGCCTGGTACAGGAGTGTGGAGTGTTTATGCTCCTCTTTTTGTGTTTCTGCTTCTACAAATCTCTTGTGGGTATTATTGTTTCTTCTATATTTTTCCAGATATCTGAAGGTTTGATTTTGTTGTTGTCCAGTTGGGAGTGTTCCTATGTTTTCAAACAATGCTCTACATTTTTCCTCGACGTGGTTTCTCTCCACCTCTCTTTTTTCCTTCAATGCTTTTTTTAGTTTTTCATTTATATTTCACATCTTTTTTAGCTGTTCGTACTTGTTATCTTTTTTCCTCTTCTTGTCTGGCTCATAGGTAACCTGTCCCTTTTTAACGTTTTTCTTGCGGCTATTTTTATTTTTGAATCCATTGATGTCCAGTCTAATTCTTCTCCTGTCAGTTGTTTTTCTATTTCTTCGCATTATTTCTTCTGAAAGTCTTCGTGCTGTAGTAGACAGCTATTCCAGGTACTGTATGGTCTTTTCTCTTCTTTTACTTTCAATTTTCCGTATTGGATTTTGTGGTGTGTATTGACTTCTGCTGTCCTTTTTGCTTTAATATTCTTAATCCTTTTTCTACCTACCAGGATATGATCTACTCGTGAGATTAAGCTTCCATTACTCCAAGTGCAACGACAGGTTTGACTTTTGCTCTACGTGCTTCGTATTATTAAGTCAAACATGTGTGCTAGGTTTTTCAGCGCGTTTCCATTTTCGTTAGACCGTATGTGGAGTAAAGTTTTTCCAATGATGCTTTTATCTTCCCTCGTCTGGTAGTCTTTTTCTATATGTACGCTGAAGTCTCCTAATATCATAATGGGCATTTTTTCTTTTTTCGTTTTACTAGTAAACGAATGGTACGCCACTGACTAGTTTGGCCTCAATTCAGATTCAATATTTACAGCCAGTCAGTTAATAAAGTAAAAATTGAGGGAATTATTGACCTGTACAAAAATGTACGTTTAATAATACAAGTTAAGAATATAAGGACTTATCTTTGTTCTTGTTCGGGTTTCTGCAGGTATACGATGTCACTTGTTTCGCTTCACTTTATGTGGGCAGACTTCGGTAGTTTTAAACTCACTATTACCCAAAAATTTCTTTTATATGAAATTTGTTATTTGCCACATGTTGCCACACTTGAATGTCGAGGGTTGAATTGAACTGGTCGATTCTATTTTATGGTTACACATGTTGTTAGCGGTACTATTAAATAACTGTATTAGTTATTTTCATATATTAATTCTATTTCAGCTTTGTTCTATTGTTATGACACACCGATTTACGCGATTTTTTTAAGCTACAATTTACTTAACCTTTATCAAATTTAGCGGAATTTTACCCGGCAATTTCGCGTTTTACATGGAAGCGTTTCAGCCGCACATCCGTTCACTCGACCTGTCCATTCGAAACTCCACACGAGTTGAGGAGCATATAGTTACATCATTATAAAATTGATGCGTTTACTTCTTCTACCTTTGTTTCGCGGACTAATTTTTTTCATGATTTCGAATGGAAAAAACTGTGGACTGCATTATTGGAGATGGGTACATTCAGACATCAGATCCTTATTATTCACCAACTATATGAAAAAGCCCTGCCTTTCCGAGAAATATAAACTTGGCAAAGTCATCAGACAAGACTGTTCTATCACCAATCCTAGACAACTTTCAAAAAATAAATGTAAATTACAACACTACTAAAATTTTCATTGTGGAGCGAGCAAATGAAAACCACCGTGACACGTTAACGAAGTGGTGAAGAAGATGGTATACTTTGAAGCTCTTATAGACATACCGGCAACTGCGTCTGATTTGACGTGACAAAAATATCAAAAAACGCACACAAATCTGACTTCTAGCACCCTAGTGTTCTCCATCTTTCTTAAGGCCTCTGAGATATGGACCGTTAGGGAGGTAGAGGCGTAGATTCTTTCTTTATCATAACAGTTCTGATTATTAATCTCATTGAGATATGTTGCATTTGGCATAAAAGTGAATTTGAAACAGTGCACTTTTACATATGTCGGTTGAGACTTAAACGATCACACTGTACATCTATTTGAAAATTTGCGGCCGATCCGAGAAATCTCAATGATAAAACCTTCCTTAACACATAATTTAATACAAGCGCTTTGAATTTTATTTGATTCGGAAAATACATAAAAAAGGGTGAATCCGGTTTCAAGAATTTTAACATGCCTAATGCACGTCACTGTATAAGCTTTTACTTCCATCTCAAATAAATGTAAACCTATTTAGTTATATCTACTAAAATTTGTCACGTTTTATTCAATTTATTTTCCACTAGAATTTGTTTTAAAATAAAACAGTCAAGTGTGAGAATGGAGATGTTCTTGAAAGATCTAATCAAATTTAGATTCGCTGTACGACGAATGATTCTTTAGACCCGATCTATATACTCATAAATACCGTATACTGAAACACATCAAAGTAAAAACTTGCTCTTAAATTAAACATGGTTTTCATTCGTACCCTCTCATAACTTATTTATTAAATTGTTTATTTTAAATTCAGTTTTCTTAGTTCTTACTGCTAAACTCACGTAAGATACGAGACAGAGATAGAGAGAATTTATTTGACTAGGATTTAGGGCCATTCAATTTATAAACTTTATGCAAGAAATTAGCAAAGTACAACTTAATGAGTAATTTATTTAAAAATATTTATATCGAACGAAATATCAAAGTTTTTTACATTTTTTGTATTATAAAAAAAGTACATATACAGCACCATTGCATTATAAAATTAATTGTGTCAATGGAATACAAATTTTTGGTTGATTTAAAACGAATAAATCTTTAATAAAACTTCAATATAATTTTTTTAACTCCATTGTTTTTGTCGTAATTAAAGCAGTTTTATAAACCTTTACAAGCCTTTGGCTTGGAAATATCAAATAATAATTTAATGTTAGAAATAATTTAAAAACTGTTTATTTTTGCCAAAAATGTTAACGCTGCAAAAAAATGTATTTTATATAATAATATGGCACGGGGGATAAAAGTCACCGCTATATAAAATAAGAATCTAACGAAAAGTTAAGGTGCTAATATTTCCCGTAATGGCGTTAGAAAGATGGTAACAGAAATGGTAAAAATCGGTTCCATAATCAATTTAAAGAACAAGAAGATATTACATGATATTATTTCTTTGTTAGATTTGGATTCAGTAGAAGATATTCCAAGCATAAAATACATGCCTATAAACATTTTTTAGTGATACTTTGAAGCTAGTCTCTTTTTTTTACTTCCACATCCAGTGGAAGTATAGTAACGACAAAAAAAATTTTTGTGTGCACGTTTACTCTGGAACCGTTTAAGATATTGACTTGAAATTTGGTACACATATGTACTTTAACGAGATCTGGAACTAGATTATATTTTCATCTTGTTCCGTCGAAGGGTTGGGGGATACATTGAGGTAAACTTGGTGTAAATGGGTAAATCAAGCAAGTAAGAGTCCATAAAATCGGTATTTAGTATATACAAGAGAAGCTAAGGTCTCAAAAAAATTCTTGGCATTAGCCACCCCCATTACCACCCCCACCTCATTATTAAAGGGGATGAAAAAAAGTTGTGATTTAGTGTGTGTACAAGAACCAGAAACTTCAAAATATTTTTTTATTTCATCCACCCCACTACCACCCCCCTTTCACCACCCCCATCCCACTACCAATGTGGGGTCTCATTTCATGAGTTTTTGGGATAGAGGATTTCAAATATTATATTATTAAAGTTTCATAAACAATTATTTCCACATACTAAGTTTTTTCGATGTGAGTGACTTGGATAGAGAATCTGGATGTGGAAGTAGTGATTCCTTGGGCAGCGGTTTTTGTTTAAGGATCGCAATATATTCGATACTGGAACGATACTACTAATCCTCATTTTAGAATTTCGAATCACGTGTTGTTAAAGTAAACGTGTGGTGTGTTGTTAGTTATCATGGAATAATAGGCCCATATTTTACTTCCACGTCCGGTGGAAGTATAGTAACGACAAAAAAAAAATTAAAAATTTTTATTGTTCAAATAGGCTTAGAATGTCATGAAACGTCGAGATTTTAAGTCTGAGTGAAAAAAAAATCTGTCTGTCTGTCTGTCGGTCTGTCTGTAACTTTTTTGTGCGCACGTTTACTTTGGAACCGTTTAAGATATTAACTTGAAATTTGGTACACGTATGTATTTTAACGAGATCTGGAACTAGATTATATTTTCATCTTGTTCCGTCGAAGTGTTGGGGGGTAAATTGGGGTAAATGGGGGTAAATAGGTAAATGAAGTAGGTAAGAGTCCATGAAATTGGTATTTAGTATATACAAGAGAAACTAAGGTCTCAAAAAATTTTTTGGCATTAGCCACCCCCATTATTAAAGGGAATGAGAAAAGATTATGATTTAGTGTGTGTACTGTGTACAAGAACCAAAAACCTCAAATTTTTTTTTTACTTCATCCACTCCCCACTACCCCCTATCACCACCCCCACCCCACTAACGATGTGGGGTATCGTTTTATGGGTTTTTGTGGTAGACGATTTCAAATATTATATTAGTAAAGTTCCATAAACAATTAGTTTCACATACAAAATTTTTCCGTTGTAAGAGACTTGGACAGAAAATCTGGATGTGGAAGTAGTGATTCCTTGGGCAGCGGTTTTATTTTAATAATACCATTATTCGGCACACATCTGGATATGTTGAGACATTTACTCCTCGATGTTTAATTGATTTACCTCTTGATTACCGGCAAACAATGTATTTTCAACAGGATGGTTGTCTTGTCTATTACTCTAACACTGTTGTTAACCACTGGCTAAATCGTAAATTTGGAGATAATTTGATTGCCAGAAATGGTTCAGTTTATGGCCAAAAAAGAGCCCTTATTTGACAATTACAGTAACAAGTATAGTAACGACAAAAATGTTCCGAAATTTTTATTGTTCAAATAAGCTCAGAATGTCGTGAAACGTCGAGATTTTAAGTTTAAGCGAAAAAAAAAAATTCTGTCTGTCAGTCTGTCTGTCTGTCAACTTTTTTTGCGCGCACGATTACTCTGGAACCGTTTAAGATATTGACTTGAAATTTGGTACACGTATGTACTTTAATGGGACCTGGAACTAGATTATATTTTCATCTTATTCCATCGAAGGGTTGGGGATAAATGTGGGGTAAATAAGTAAATCAAGCAAATGAGAGTCCATAAAATTGTTATCTAGTATATACAAGACAAACTAAGGTCTCAAAAAAATTTTTGGCATTAGCCACCGTCATTACCACTCCCACCCCATTATTAAAGGGGATGAAAAAAAATTGTGATTTAGTGTGTGTACAAGAGCCAAAAAGCTCAAAATATTTTTTTTCATCCACCCCCACTACCACCCCCTTATCACCACCCTACTATTTTATACTACTTCTACATCCAGTGGAAGTATAGCAATGACAGAAAATTTTTTAAACATTTTTATTATTCAAATAGGCTTAGAATCTCATGAAACGTCGAGATTTTAAGTTTGAGGAAAAAAGCCTGTCTGTCGGTTTGTCTGTCTGTAACTTTTTTTGTGCGCACGATTACTCTGGAACCATTTAAGATATTGACTAGAAATTTGGTACACGTATGTATTTTAACGAGATCTGCAACTAGATTATATTTTCATCTTATTCCGTTGAAGGGTTGGGGAGTAAATTGGGGTAAATGGGGGTAAATAGGTAAATCAAACAGGTAAGAGTCCATAAAACTGTATTTAGTATATACAAGAGAAGCTAATATCTCAAAAAAAATTTTGGCATTAGCCACCCCCACCCCATAATAAAAGGGGATGAAAAAAAATGTGATTTAGTGTGTGTACAAGAACCAAAGGCCTCAAAATATTTTTTTACTTCATCCACCCCCACTACCACCCCCCTATCACTACCCCCGCCCCACTACCCATGTGGGATATCGTCCTATAGGTCTTTGGGGTAGATTATTTCAAATATTATGTTATTAAAGTCCCATAAACAATTATTTCCACACAAAAATTTTTTCGTTGTGAGAAACTTGGGTAGCAAATCTGGATATGAAAGTAGTGATTAGAGATGCAGCGGATATCCGGTTACTATCCGGTATCCGGCTACTTTATTACTATTCGGCTGGGCACCGGATAATGACCTGATATCCGGACAAAACCGGATAGTTAAGAAATAAAAATCGGGTTATATTATACTAATTGGAGTTAGTAGATCACCATGTGTAAGGGTCACTATTACTTTGAATCCGTGCTCCTTTCAAATAATAGTCAATCTCCTTGGCCACTTAAGTTTTCTCCGAAACGTTCTCATTAAGGATGAGATTTTGCAAAATGAGAGGGAAATATTCGTTTATTTTCGATTTATTATAAATATTTAAAAAACCAAACAGTATAATCTTTAAAATTGTTTCAGATTCTTGCTATTGTTCTACTAGCGGGTTTATACTTGCATGGATTTATTGGCGCCAGTAGATATTGGCACGCCAGTAAAAAAATATTGCACGTATAAACAGTTACTGGCGAGAACTGGCGAGCAAGTCTTGACCTTACATGCATTGATGCATACTCGCCAGTAACTGTTTATAAGTGCAATATTTTTTTACTGGCGTGCCAATATCTACTGGCGCCACTAAATCCATGCACGTATAAACTCGCTATTACGCATACAACTATATATATTTTTTTATTATAAATATCTGTTGTATTTGAATATATCAATGAAAATAGTTCCTAATTCCATTATATACAAGATTCATAAGAACTGTATATGGTTGTATTCCTTAGAGCAATGGGAAGTATCTGAAACTATTCGAAAGATTATACCATTTATGAATTTTTAAATATTTATTATAATCCGAAAATAAACGCATATTTCCCTCTCACTCTACAAAATCTTATCCTTAACGCTACCATTTTCTTTACCCACTTCCAAAAAGTGTTGTGAATATCAGCAGTAACATTATCTTATGGGTTTCTCTTACGTTGTTTACTGAAAGGAGACGAACTACTTTCACTATCACTGCTTGAGCATGAATCATCACAACTATTTTTTAAAACCTCCAGCAGAATAATTTGGCGGGATTATTCAGCCTGATTTTTATCGAAAAAACTTGTTTTAAATCTGGGGTCTAGAAAAGTTACCAGTAAATATTTTTTGTCGTCGAGGTTGTCAAAATTTGTTTTCAGTCCAACTTTCAATGTAAACCGGATAATTGGCCGGATATCTGGTATCCGGTACAAGAAGTTCGCCGGATATCCGGTATTCGGTATCCGGCCAAAACACTATCCGTTACATCTCTAGTAGTGATTCCTTGGGCAGCGGTTTTTTTTTACTTGTGGGAGCGTTTAAAATAAATTTTTTTACGAGAAAAATTTACTTAATAATGTGGAAATATTAAAAAAGCGAATAAGATGCTATTACATCCTTAACAATTCAAGAAAAAGGAGATCTTTCTGAGAGTATATTTCTCGCTTATCAAATTGCTAAATATATTTGTTCTAATTTTTTTATTTTACTAGGTAGTGACCTGTTAGTACAGTAAACAAAGGAAATGGCAGGGAAAATTTTGGATAGTTTTTCGGTTTTTCCGGAAAACTAAAGGGAAAATTGGAAATCTAATACCATGGTCATATGGAAAATGCGATTTTAAACACTTTTTATTCTTGTATTTTTTTTTCAAACAAATGCTTATTTTATGATATATTTGCATTTTTTGCTAAAAAAAAATATATAAGAACATGTTGCGACATGTTTGGAAATTTTTTAGTATTTTGTTCGTGATCAGCGCATGTTTTTACATAAAGGGTCCAAATATCCCAAACTATCCAAAATTTTCTCATTTGGCCGCCATTTTGAACTTCGTTTACTGTACTATGTGGAAAGGCCAGTTTTCTGGGGGCGAGTGGGATAGTCTTCTTTGCGAGTAATATTTACTAGTCTTTATTTCAGTTGTGATCTAACAGAGCTAAATTATCTCCTCAAAAGTCTGAGCTAACTAGCATTCTAATGACTAGAACATTCAAATGACCATTCATATGCCTTGATTTAAATTCTCCAATCGAGTGAAGTTTGTAGGCACTGCCTAGCACCGTCTTTCTTTACGTGTGAACATGCAGATCCACTAAAGACTGTCGATCCTTACGATGTAATTAAGATTTAATTTATTCACACAGTAAAGTTCCAAGATAATGGATGTTTAATATTGCTTGAAATATTTGAATTTTGACAAGAACCGAAATGAAAGAGTTGCCAATTAATGCAGGGAGAGGAACGTGGCTAAGAATTAATGCATGCCAAATGTGGAAGTGAAAATGTCAGTGTTTACAAACGTCGTCTTGCCACTTCGTTGAATATTATGAAAACTTAAGTGTATTAAAGAAAATATTAAAGTCCTTTGACTGCTACTCAAAGGGACCTTATAAGAAAGTATCGTCGTATATGACAAGACAAGGCTCAAAGCTCCATTAATTACTTTCTAGGAAGAAGGGAGGACTTGAGAACAATTCTCCACATAGCTTAAGTGTTTTAAAGTTATGTTGTTTATATTATCATTTTGTGTTATTTTATTCTTTATAATTTATGTTTATAACTTATTAAATGTATTTGGGAAAAGTGTAAATATAGTGAGACAGCACCAGATGCCAGATTTACAAAAGACTGGATTACATGGTATCTTTTCAAAGGTAAATAGGAAATCGTTGTTTTGCAGGAGCATAGGCGTCAAGTTCGTCTGGCTTTAAACTCCTTGACATTTGAAATTATGCAAATTTAATTTGTAAACTAAATACTTAAGACTCTATTTGAAAGCAAGAATTAGCTGAGATTGTTAGATACAAGTATGGCGAAGTTGAGAAGTAAACCAACTAAGACTTTTGCTCAAAAACCAATAATTTTGATCATACGTTTGTTTAAATGTAGATTTTTGCGTAACTTTATTGTAATGAATTAGTTTTAAGTATGTAATGCACCTATGTAAAAACAGCTTTTTATGAACTGAAATAGTTTGATTTGATTACGCTCTTCTAAGCTACAAACCCGTGCATATATTTTTTATTAAGGTTAAGGCAAGGCATTCTTAAAAACCGCTGCCCAAGGAATCACTACTTCCACATTCCACATTTTCTATCCAAGTCTCTCGCAACGAAAAAAAATTGCATGTGGAAATAATTGTTTATGGAACTTTAATAATATAATATTTGAAATCGACTACCCCAAAAACCCATAAAACGATATGCCACATCGGTAGTGGGGGTGGGGTAGTTGAGGTGCATGAAGTAAAAACTTTTGATTTTTTTGGTTCTTGTATACACACTAACTCACAATTTTATTTTTTACGCCCTTTTATAGTGGAATGGGAATGGTAATATGGGGCTAATGCCAAAACATTTTTTGAGACCTTAGTTTCTCTTATACCGGGTGCCACAGGCTAGGGGCTCCCCCCTATATTTCCTTTATTTTTTAACTTATCCATTTGAAATTTGAGGTGCATAAACTACCTGTAAAAATGGATTTTTGGGCATAAAAACGGTATGAGACCATTTCCGGTTTACCCGGAAATGAGCGCCCTGTATATTTTTACATATTTGGGTTCAAGACAGCATTATGAGTATACCATGAGATTTTCGCGAATTTTTAAGTCGATGTTCAGTTTTTTTACATTCGTCTAGAATGCTTTGGAATACCAAAATTTCTTCTACGGCAGGTAAAGTCCAAGGGAAAAATATAATTTTATTAATAACTATTTATGAAGCCTCAGAAATTGATGAAATCACTTTTTTATCGAAAACTTTTTTTTTTCAAATGGGAAGGTGGTGGTTCCTAGTGTTCAATAAATTATAGATATTTTTATGAATTCCATTTCAAATCTATGCTATTTGTTTTTCTTTTTTATTGAATTTATTTAAAAATACAAAATCACTTTCAAAATAATTTTTCTTGAACTTCAACGTAGTAGCCTGCAAAAATCATGTCTAATATTGAAATGTGAATAACTACCTTTTATGAATAACAGCCTTTTGGTTCTCTCTTTTGTTTCTTAATAGGTATAAGTACTAGTGCAAAGTATAAGGATCAATAAAAATTATTTTGAAAGAGATTTTTTATTTTTAAATAAATTTAATAAAATAGAAAAACAAATAGCATAGATTTGAAATGGGTATCAATGGATTCAGAAAAAATCTATAATTTATTGAACACTAGGAGCCAGCACCTTCCCATTCGAAAAAAAAATTTTCTATAAAAAAGTGATTTGTTCAATTTTGCAAGCTTCGTAAATAATTATTAATGGAATTAAACGAAAAATTATATTTTTCCCTTGGACTTAGCTGCCGTAGAACAAATTTTGGTATTCCAAAGCACTCTAGACGAATGTCTTAAAATGCTTAAAAAAACTGAATATCGACTCAAAAATTCGCGAAAATTTCATGGTATACTCAGAATGTTGTCTTGAATCCAAATATGTAAAAACATACAAGGTGTTTCATTTAAAAATCGAAAGTTGCGGCAATTTCCGGGAAACGGGAAATTGTCTCATACCGTTTTTATGTCCAAAAATCCATTTTTACAGGTAGTTTATACACTACAAATTTCAAATGGATAAGTTAAAAAATAATGGAATTGTAAGGGGGAGCCACTAGCCTGTGGCACCAGGTATATACTAAATATCAATTTTATCAATTTTATGGACCCCAATTGCTTGATTTGCCTATTTACCCACCAACCCTTCAACGGAATAAGGTCAAAATAATCTAGTTCCAGATCTCGTTAAAATACATGCGTCAACCTTTCAAGTCAATATCTTAAACGGTTCCAGAGTAATCGTGCGCACAAAAAAAGTTACAGACAGTCAGACTGACAGACAGAATTTTGTTTGCTCAAACTTAAAATCTCGACGTTTCATGACATCCTAAGCCTATTTGAACAATAGAAAATTTCGACATATTTGCGTTACTATACTTCCACTGGATGTGGAAGTAAAATAGAAGATAAATGAAATGTACCCCAGAAATTCTATTCTTTTTGTGAGTAAAACCAATTTTATAATTATTTGCCAATCTTTGTTTATAGCAGAAAATTGCAATTTGCCAATCACAATTTCAATGTTGATTCTCTATATTCATGGACTTGCTTCTTATTTTAGTGCAGAGTAAAACGAAAACTTTCTAGAAAGAAAATTATACTCTTAAAAAATTAAACACCTATAGCCTATAGCTTAATCATTTTGGTTTTGATTTAAATTTCTAGGCTTTAATAAATAAATAAATTAGAGCATGTATACTTCTACAGAATTTAAAGTTAAGGAAATATGAACTAATGGAATATTCAATGACAACTATGGTAATTGCCAATGAGTTGCGATTAGCTACCTTGAACTTGTAGCAAAAATGATAAATTTAGTGTTTTGGTATTAACCAAAATAAACGCAACCTTTTAATTAATAAATATGGAAAAAATCAGTAGAAACTTTTATTACATTATTTATCTACATCAAAACTGTATCAATATACTCCAAAGGGTTCTGTGTATTTTAATACGTATTTTTTATTTTTCAGAAATTTGATAAAAGCAAACAATATTGTTTCTTTGTTTTTACAACAATTTTTGAGACTATTAAAAATCATCAAACATTTGACATATTTTCTTTCAGTAAAAAATTTTTCTAAGAATGGTTTAATATAAAAATACAAACTGTAGCTAAATTACGTCATTAAAAAATTTACTGATTGTCAATTATTGAATTATCATTTTTATAATATAAAAGGTCTTTATTGTCACGCCTATGGTCGTTGGTTTGGCTTTGAATGCTTTGACAGAATATCCCCTCTTCCTCTGAATTCTCCGAATTCATAGCTAAGTGGCGTCCCAACATTGCATTGTGTAGGAAAGCACCACAATACTATATCCCCCAGGCTTATACATCTGTGGTTATTGCACTATGCAGGAAAACTATTTGCATTAATGATAAAATCAATTTTCATCAAAATATTTATCTACTTTTGTAGTTAGTACTTGCAGAACATTTAATTATTTCACGTTTTTAATGTTTTTTTTGGGAATTTCACTTTAAAATAGTAAGTATTCATTATATCTATATATTATTTAGGCATTATTCAAGCGAAACTTTTAACTGATAAGAAATTACTTAGTTTTTCTTCCACATCCAGTGGAAGTATAGTAACGACAAAAAAAATTTTTAAAAATTTTTATTGTTCAAATAGGCTTAGAATGCCATGAAACTTCGAGATTTCAAGTTTGAGCGAAAAAAAAATGTTCTGTCTGTCTGTCGGTCTGTCTGTCTGTCGATCTATCGGTCTGTCTGTAACTTTTTTTTTGCGCACGTTTACTCTGGAACCGTTTGAGATATTGACTTGAAATTTGGTACACATATGTACCTTAACGAGATCTAGAACTAGATTATATTTTCATCTTGTTCCGTCGAAGGATTTGGGGGTAAATTTGGGGTAAATCGGTAAATCAAGCAGGTAAGAGTCCATAAAATTGGTATTTAGTTCATACAAGAGAAGGTCTCAAAAAAAATTTTGGCATTAGCCACCCCCATTACCACCCCCACCCCATTATTAAAGGGGATGAAAAAAATGGGATTTAGTGTGTGTACAAGAACCAGAAACCTCAAAATATTTTTTTACTTCATCCACCCCCACTACCACCCCCCTATCACCACCCCCACCCTACTACCGATGTGGGGTATCGTTTTGTAGGTTTTTGGGGTAGAAGATTTCAAAAATTATATTATTAATGTTCCATAAGCAATTATTTCCACATACAAAATTTTTTCGTTGTGAGTGACGCGGATAGAAAATCTGGATGTGGAAGTAGTGATTCCTTGGGCAGCGGTTTTTAATTTAAATCAACGTTCTAGTTCTGCACATGCTAGTATATTAATTTTGTGAAATTAAAAACATTGAAAGGCTTACTAAAACAACTTTCACGCTCAGGTTAGAAACTAAATAATCAAAAACGAAACTCCAAAACAATGGCCTGGATTTTTTATTCTTTTTGGAGACTTTCAGGAAGCCGTACGAATTACATCGATTAATCTATTTATGAAAAAATGAATGGACACAAATTTCCATTCAGTGAACAGGTTAATGTTTCATATTGCCTATTACATTCATACCATTTATAATTTTATCTTTTTCTAAACATAATGTTTTTCTCATTTTATTGCTTGATAGGTAAGGATCTATGTATTATTTAGGTATTACGCAAAAGAAACTTTCATGCTGAAATAACCTACTTTTTAAATTTATATTGACGTTCTACTTCTGAACATGCTAATATAATTAATAGTATTCGGTAAAAAATCTTTTACTAACATAGACTTTAAAATACTAACTACTGTAGAATTTATCACATTAAACCACATTAAATAAAAACTGTACTAAGCAATGAACCGGCTTATACAAATAGCAATAAAATAAATGTAGATTTTTTTATCATATATATTCAATATCTAATCTATTCCACCGCAAACAGAACTTCCCCCCACCCATCCCCCTCTATGTAACCCCATTAAATTATTATAGAACCAGTTTACGTTAGCACACATGCTTAGATGTTTTTGATCTTGAAAGTCATATTTCCTTTGAATAAACTGTAGCCTAAGCTCCCCTACTATACAATAACCCAACACCCCCAACCCCCAATGACAAGCACCCTCTCCTCCTACAACATAAACCTTTATGCTGCTACCAGATATAAAATAGTTTTAAAAGGATTTTTTATTTACATTATTGATAAAATGTCAATTCCTCTTATACCCCCCCCCCCCAACACCCTCTCTCCCGAACGATTCTGTTGTGTAGAGAGTTTTAGGTTAAATTTTTTTTTTGTTTTTTTGTATGTTGATTTAGAGCTTATAGTATATGTACTTTTGTCTGATTTTTTCAGAACTTGGGGGGGTGCTTGTCGTGGGACTTGGGGGTGTTGTATAGTAGTAGGGGGAGCTTAGGGTGCAGTTTGTTCAAAAGAAATATGATTTTCATGTTCAAAAACATCAGAGCATGTGTACTAATGTAAACTAGTTCTTTAATAATTTAAGGATACAAGGAGAGGGGAGGGTTGGGGGAAGTTCTGTTTGGGTTGGAATAGATTAGGTATTGAATATACAAGATGTCTCGCTTAAATGTGGAACAAGCCTGTAAATTATTTATTTATCGTGCGATTTGAATCAAATTTTACTCAAGTATAGAACAAATTAGGATCTAATTATGACCAGAAAAACATTCGCCTTCTACAAATGCAAAGTCACCTGCGGCACCAAAATATGCGGAAAAAATCAAAAAATCATATTAGGCATTTTATTATCATAAAATTTTGTTAATGAAACTTTTTCGGAATTTTCCAAAAACCTTAAGTCCAAAATTTAATCAAAATTAAAAAATTGAAATTTTAAAAATGTTTAAAATTATTTAAAAAAAAACTGCAAATCAGTTGATAACTACCTGACAGCTTGGGTTTAATTTCAAACAAAATTGTCATAGTACAGTTTTCTAGATAAAAAAAGCCATTGAAATGATATTCTCGGATATTATTTTAATCAAAATTTCAATATTTTTTAATTATGTTTAAATTTTGGACATAAGGTTTTTGGAAAATTCCGAACAAGTTTCATTAATAAAATTTTCCGATGATAAAATGCCTAATATGATTTTTTCCGCATATTTTGGTGCCGTAGGTGACTTTGCATTTGTAGAAGGCGATTGTTTTTCTGGTCATAATTAGATCCTAATTTGTTCTATACTTGAGTAAAATTTGATTCAAATCGCACGATAAATAAAAATTTTACAGGCTTGTTACACATTTAAGCGAGACACCCTATTATGAGAAAAAAAAATTTTAAACTTATAAAAAGGGCCGAAACTGGCCTTATAGGCCCTCCTCATTTAGTTCTAATAAGGAAATGAGGGCCTACATAAAAATATCCACTATAATAAAGCCCAACAAATAAAATTAAAATCATATTCGATCATGTAATCGTGGATTTCAGAGATTTGGTAAATAATCAGTCATCATAAAAAGCACGTAAATCATTATTTCCGGCCGAATTAAGTCCGGCCCTTTTGTAGGGATAATTTTGGTAAATATTTTATTCTTTTTGTGTTTCAAATTCAATATGAGGTCTTCCAAACCCGCCTATGATCTCACTAATTACAACCCGGTGTAACGTATGTGATTATTAACAAGATGAAAGATCGGTTTAACAACTTTCAAATGAAAGCTGTTTTATGCTAAAGAATATGTTTCATTTAAAAGCCCAGCCACATTAATGGGTTCTTAATATAGCTGTCAATAATTTGTCTCCATTAATTAAAATATGACACGTATAACGTTAAGTCTTTTACAGAAAATAAGTGTTTGCCTTTTAAATTAAAGGAGCTCTACATATATACACATTTATATACATATATACAAATGTGTTGAAAAGTTTTAGATGTTCTTGATATTCAATACACTTGTGTAACTTGAAAGCATATTAATGTACCAAATATGTAATTCATAATGCCTCAATGGGGATTTAAGTACAATTAAAATGAAAAGTATTTTAAAAGCTTGATTTACCACGCTCCGTTCTAACTAACTATACATAAAAACAATTCAAAATATTTTTGTAAAAAAAAAAAAATTTTAAGAAAATTGTTAAAAGCAAGGTTAAAAGGCAAATACAAGGGGCGAGCGTCGAGGCGTCATTAAATAAATAGATTAAAAAAATAGGCAAATACAGGAATCTAGACACAGTATTTACATTCAACTCTCCGTAACCCTCTCTGTCTCTAATTTGTTTTTAATTTAGTTGATTCCTTCCTCAGGAATTGCCTGTTGAAATTTTACTCATAGGAGACCTGATTGTTTTGTAGTTATATACCGTTATTACGATTGTAAAAGCTGAAAAGTCTCGTATGTATTGCTTTAATAAATCATTTCAAAGTGTTCAGCCCTGGCGACTGATATAATTACTCTGACCCGAACTCTTCATTTTAGTTCCTCCCACAGATGTTCTATGGGATTAAGGTCGGGCCACAACCTTCTGCGATATACATTCGGATTATTACTGCGGAATATGGCCTAGCATTGTCGTACATAAATATGAAGCGGTTGCCAAAAAATCCGCCCCAAAGTACTACGTAGTCCTTGCAGCTGTCAAACCCCTGTTGCGTCCGCGGCCTGCCCCAATGTTGAAGACAAGTTCGGTTCGTGCTACCAGGGATATTCCATCTCATATCATACACGAACTAACGCAATAACTGACACCTTCGTCAATTTAACACTGAGCAAATCGTTCTCCGGATCGTCGATATACTCGTTGTCTTGTATTGTTGCCGTAGAGACATCCTGGTCTCATCGGCGAACAGAACAGACCCTCATTGGTCCCAAGATTCAACCCATATGACCCACAAGCGTGCTTGACGATGAGCTGCAGTTTTGGACCAGTTGCACCTCTCTGACTTATCAGAATCCTTTCTTGCAACCTTCACCTAACTGTCCAACTATCTCTTGGATATTATGGAGCTGCCTTTGTACAACACTGACGTTGCGATAAAGTAACTACTTGTCTACTTATATAAGCATCAGCAGTTGAGTAGGTCCCTTAGAGGGCATGGTGTAGGCGGATTAATGATATATCCTGTAAGTGGAAGTAGGCAAAAAGATATATCTTTTTATTGCCTACTCTAAGAAAGACTGACCTTTGAAAATGGGCAAAGCTGACAAATCTCTCTTTAATTAAGTAATCCTACTCTCTTTGCTTTTTATTGCAAGCAGGTAAAATAACCTGCCAGCATCATAACAACAATTATAAAGAATAATTTACACGTAATAAAATATAGTAGGTATTTAAATGAGTACCAATAAAAATAATTATAAGAAAGATATGTCCTTTATTAACAAATTTACCCACAAAAAATTCGCTGGCACCACTTCCCTTTCTTCTGGGAAGATCAAAGGCGGAATTTTTTTTCCTTAGTAAACGAAACAATTTCAAGGGGCGAGACAATAAGAATTCCAAAAAAAAATTTTTTCCTATATAAAGTAGTACAAAACGTATGGCCGTGCTCTAGTGATAGATTGTGAATATTTTACTTACGGGATAAGGCTTTGGGAATTAAGTTTTGTTCAATTCATCCTAACCACCCCCACATGTTTGTTTCCACCTCAAATTTTCAAATTTATCTCGATATCCTCTTATTACTATTTGTGTAGAGTTTCAAGCTTCAGTTAAATTCGGTATACTTCAAGATCCTACAAATAGATTCATTAAACTGTGTTTGGAATTGAAATTTTACCTGGCACGCAGTTCTGCTTAAAAGTCCAGAGACATTAATAAATATAATTCTTTTATTAAGAATAGATAGATCCAACTTGTGAAGGCATATATCTAAAAATGATTACAGTTAATTTCACAAATTAAGCAAATTATAAACCATGTATACTTACTTCATACTCTTGTGTTGAAATCAAGTAAAATCATGTATACTTATTACCTACTTACCATACTCTTATTTTGAAATAATTTATACTTACTCCATCAATAATAATAATACCACAAACAAATATTGTATCACTTTCACTTCACTTAATAAAGGACAAAAATCTTACCTAATTCGATGTTTTCGTCCATTCCTTTCTCGTTCGGGACTTACCTGGAACAAAAAATAACTAATACAGATCAAGAAATAAGAACACTCAGTCAAATCTGTCGCATTATCTAGTTGAAAGCGGAGCAAAAATCGAACGATTTTTCAATGATTTTTTTAATTTTGAATTATTTAACAAAATTATATTTTGAAAACATCCAATAACCTCTGCATGTTGCTGTTTTGCTGTTCCTATAGGATGCAAAGCGTTTTAAAAAAAATTGTAAAACTATGTAAATACATACCTTTAACTCCTCTCCCTATCGCCATCGTCATCCCCATTACACTCAAAGAAAATGATCGGTGAATTCAACCAAAAAGAGCATATGAAATCGCGCCTATCTAGTTTCATAGTTAAATCAATCAGAAAAGAATAGTCATACAACAACTTTGTTTTCGTAAACAAATAGTAGTTTAATAATCATATCTTCTTGTAGAACAACAAATTAAATAGTACAATGACATTTTTTTATGTTCACTAACCATTTTCAATTTGGTCTATACTATACAATTAAATAGTACAACGACTTTGTTTTTTGTTCACCAACTAATTTTTAGGTTGATCTACACTTTATTGTATGATGAAGTTTTTTTGGTTGGCCAAACTCTCAGTATTGAGACATCAGACCACCCATGCCAAAGATTAGAGATCGTTTATAAGATCCATCCAAATATATCGATGATCCCTGAGAGAATTTGAACATTGTAATCATGCTATTAATTTTCTATAAATTCATAAGAGTATAAGATAATGCATGATTGATTATTGTCAGTGATTTGTATGTGGCGTCATCTAGGAATAATTTCTGTAATAGACTACGTGGTAAGCAAGCAAATTTTATGGTAATTCCCGTTTAGAACTTCTAGAAGACAACAATAATATTGGTTTGTCTACAAAGTACAATAATACAGCGAACTAATACTGGGTTAGAATTACAATTCGATAATATTTAAAAATAAAGTCTACTATTTATCTAGTTTCATTCAACAAATTATTAGAAGGATGAATAAATTATAGTCTTATGCACCTATTTTTAAATTAATGCTTATTTTGTGGTGTGACAATCACCTTTTGTTTAAAAATACTATTAAATATACTTCAATTTAACAAAATGAACAATATATATACTATTTTTCTGATTGATTTAACCCATACTATTTGCAAACAAAAGTGCTGATGCGACGTCTTAATTCATCAAAGTGGATGGCAGAACGATGTTATGTTTATGTAAACAGAACTGCGGGTTAACTCTACAATAATATTGGTTTATCTGTCAACTATAATAGTAGAACAAACGGCTACTAGGTTTACAATTACAATTCGACAATAGTTAAAAATAAAATATATTATTATCTAGTTTAATTTGACAGAATTCAACAAAATAATAGTCAGACGAAAAAAATAATAGTCTTATTCATCTATTTTTTAAGTTAATGTTTGTTTTGTTGTACGACAACTTTTTATTAATTAAAATAACAATCACCTTTTGTTTAAAAATACCATCAATATAATTTAGTTCAACAAAATTAACGATATTGTTAGTTAACCATTTATTTTTTTTTGTTGAATTTACCCATACTATTTCTTTGAGTGTATAGTACCATTTAAACGCCTCTGTGTGGATTACACTCTGAAACAAGCGAGATAAAAAATTAGGCACCTGTTCCCAACATACTAAAATGTCAAAATGTAAGCAAGAATTCGGTACAATTTTGAATGAGAATACCATGGCAATATGCACAGTGATAAAATTTAAAATCGCCCGATATTCAAACGTCAAAGATTAGATGTAGGTTAGCTAAACCATTTTAAGTAAAAGAATTCTAGGGCACGGTTTCTCTTTACTTAATACACATTCTACACTTCGAGAAGCCTTGGGAGACAACTAATAAACATTTATTAAAAAACATACAAATAAAAATGAATTGGCAGTCACACAGTAGTAAATAGTATGCCTCTGATATATAATATACACTTTCAAATGCAATGTACATACAATGCTAATAAAAAGATTTTAATGGTTAATGGTTAACGGAAGTAGTTTCCACAAACACCGAAACACTTGAATACCTTTATTTGACACGTGTTTCGCCATACATGTTGGCATTACCTGGATATGATTAAACTCTTAATACATTTCTGTAAACTAAATAGTCAGATGGATTCTTGGTTACACCACAAAGAACTTGAATGTGTGATATTGTATCCCATTGTATCCCTCATTCTTTGGAGATATTTATTAAGCCAATAGACAGGTTGTTTATTTAAACCTTCATATTTTTTTATTGGGAAATGTATTTGTATCGAAGACTGGTAAGTACTACTTAAGAATGAGGCCAAGAAAGAACAATGTTAAAAAAAGGGGCTTTTTTGACCCATCCGTGGTAAAGTGTGGAAGCCCTCTTTTTTTTTACTAATTTTGGGGTGCTGGAAACAAATTCATCCATTTTGGCGAAAAATCTCGCGAACACATTAAAAATCAACCCTTATTTGGTGGTGACATTGGAATTGATATTAGTATATATAAATCTTTATTTAGCATCTTAGCTAATTTTACAATACTACAGTACAGTACAGTACAGTTGTATACACTATTAAATACATTACTATTTTATAATGAAAATACAACTAAAATTTTACATAACGTATAACTCATTAAAATTTACTTAGGATAGGGATAATTACATAAAAAAAATAACAAAAAACAACAAAAAATAACAAAGCAAAAAATAATAATAATAATAACATAGAAATTAAATTAAATATATTAATTACATTCATATAGTAAATAAGATTTTAGTTTATTTTTAAATGTATTAATAGCGACGCAGTTCTTTAAGGAATCGTTAAGGTTATTGTATCTAACGATTCCTTTATGATAAAGAGATTTTTCCGTTAGTTTTTTGTTTTTAGTTGTGACTCGCATATCTGTCCGTGTGCGTGTGTTATAATTGTGTATGTCGGTGTTAAGTACTATTTTTGATGTCAAATATGTTGGAGTCAAAGATAACTTCATTTTATGGATTAAAATAAGTGTTTGGTATTCTAAGTAATATTGCACTGACAGCCAATTAAGGTTACTTAGCATTGTTCTAATGGAAGTGTCTCGTGGAACTCGTAAAATAATCCTCATGGCTCTGTTCTGCAATTTCTGTAACCTGTCTATTTCATTTTTATTAGCCACATACAAAATAGATGCCGCGAACGTCAAATGAGGAAGGATTAAAGTATTATATATAGTGATTTTTGACCATAGTCTAAATATTAAGTTTGGATAACTAAGTAAAAAAATAAGTAAGAAAACCATATTCACCCCTTCAACCCTCCTCGCCATTCCCTCACCATCCCCAAGAAGGTACTATAGAAGCTACTATAACTATTACAAAAAAGGGCTTTTTGGCCAATCCAAGTGCGGAAACCATCTTTTTTTTTACTAATTTTGTTTCGTTAGGTAAGTAGAAAAAGAAGCGAAAATTCTAAATTCATCCCCCCTCCTCCTCGTTTCCCTCACCCTCCACTGTCCATAAGAACGGTGTAAGTTACAATATCTAATATACGGTTATTTATTTATTTTTTAAAATAACCAAAACTCCTCGTTAAATGGCTATTATCAGGTTATAATGTGATTACTTCTGAATACTCTTACACCCATTCCCACTAATTAAGGTGGTGGATTTTACCTTTTTAGAGTTTTTATTGGTTTTAATTGCAAATGAAATCCCTAATCACCCAGTTTGATGTTTTTTTTATCATAATAAGGTGATTTAGTCAATTCAGATGAATGTTTCTCACACTTTTAGGGTTGGGGTGTACGGTGTGCATATCATTAATCAGAAAATATTACTTGTTTTTTGTATTAAAAAATTCTTTAATTATTTAAATAACTAAATAATTCTTTACTATAAAAATCAAGCAACATTTTTTAAAGGGGATATTGACACCCTACACCCCCTAGAGAGGTAAGAAATATTCAGGAGTGATCTGAGTTGGCAAAGTCACCTTAATTTGATAAAAAAGCATCTAACTTAGTTTTAGGATTTTTTTTGTAACTAAAATAGAACAATATCCCTGAGAAGGCATATGAGTGTACTCAGAAGTAATCAATCAGATTATTATATTCTGATAGTAACCACTTAATGTGTTCTGGTTTTTTTAAAAATATGTAAATAACTATATAGTAATTACAGTAGCTTACAACTTTCTTGGTGGTGAGGGAATGGCGGGTTGAAGGGTTGAATTTGGTTTTTTTACTTCTTTTTCTACTTAGTAATCGAAATTTAGTATTATATATTTAACATTGTTCTTTACACTTTCTTAAGTAAAACAAGTATAACTCCCTCATTACCCTTTTAGAATAATTTTAAATAAGAGAGTACCTTTATTTTTGGATGTTCTATTTTGGACTACCGAGTATAAAACACGACAAATTATTTTTATTTATTTGCTTTTATCATGACAAATTATTAACTAACCGAAAAAAGAAAATGTTAAAATTTCGTCTTACCATTTAAGCCTTTGGCATGAGGTCCATAACAGTCCATACATGGAAGTTGTAAGTTACCTATCATTCGAACGCCCGCGACAATCAGAGTCTACAAACTGCTTTTCAAGAGACGGATCTCTGGAAAATGCCGACAGTTTCTAGCCTTAACACTTGCAATATTCCCGAAAATTTCTCAACCGAAATATTGAAAGATACTTGTCTAGTGATCGACCCTGATTGGACGCCGATTGTTCAACCTACTAGAGATTAAACTGTCTTTTCGCGCTTTGCCTTTCATTAATTTCAATGACTCTAACCCACTACTGGCCTCAATCTGCCTACTCCAGTAGCCCACAGGTTATCCACTTACTCTTAACTTCCAGCACACTTGATTCTAACCCGAGTATGTCGTTTACTTTTCGCGCACTTGAACTTATACACTTTTGTTATAACGTTGGTTCATCCCGCTACTCATCTGCATGCCTGATATTTATGGACACTGAAAAGAAAAAATGTAATAAGCAATTATTTTCGAATAACATAAAAACAGAATTTAATGTTTGTCAGTAAGTCTACAGTGTCCAATTTATTTTTAAGCAGGTGTCACATACGTGGAAACTTCTCTTTCTAAATTTTCAGCTTCAAATTATTTGTAGTTTTTCTGAAGTCTGATAAGCCACTAACCGTGATGCACTATATAACAAGGTATCCCATAAAAATGGCAAAAATGAGATTTTAGAGACAGCAAATTCTTAATAATCTTTTAATAATCTCCCCCACCCTCCCCCTCCCAGATGAGACACTTTTGGTTTAACATTTGCCATCATCTCAAGTTATTTTTGTTTGGAATGTTGGATTACTTAATATTATTACATTTTGAGTAAAGTTTCAGTTAATGTTAAAAAATGTGATTTTACCATTCCACGCGTCCAAATAGAAATTTTTTGTCAAAAATTGGTTTCAGCGCGTCAAAATACTTAAAAAAAAAGTTAGATCAGAATCTTAGGACAAGACATTTTTTTGCCCTTTTTACCAAATTGGGAGAAGATCGGTCAAGAGGTAGTTGAGATATTGCAAAAAAATACAATTTTGACACCCTGTATCTTTTTCCACGGCAACAGTTTACTAAAGCATGTTTGGTTATATCATCATATTTTGATCCAAAGAATCTACCCTTGATACTACGGCCTATTATTAATGGTTCAGGGAGGTGGATAAAGTAAAAAAAATTTTGAGGTCTTTGGTACTTGTACACACACTAAATGACAATTTTATTTTTTTCACCCCCTTTAATAATGGGGTGGGGGTGGTAATGGGGGTGGCTAATGCCAAATATTTTTTTGACACCTTAACTTCTCTTATATATACTAAATACCTCCTTTATGGACTCTTACTTGCTTGATTTACCTATTTACCCCCATTTACCCCAATTTTCCTCCCAACTCTTCAACGGAATAAGATGAAAATATAATCTAGTTCCAGATCTCTTTAAAATACATACGTATACCAAATTTCAACTCAATATCTTAAATGGTTCCAGAGTAAACGTGCGCACAAAAAAAGTTACAGACAGACCACCAGACAGAATTTTTTTTGCTCAAACTTAAAATCTCGACGTTTCATGACATTTTAAGCCTATTTGAATCAAAAATTTTTTGCGTTACTATACTTCCACATCCAGTGGAAGAATAGTGGAAGAAAAATAGGTGACATTCTAGTATACAAATTAATAAAAGTTGAGAAAAATTTGAAGAAATTTCCTGAGCTTTAGTAGACTTAAATAAACGTTTTTTTAACGTGTACATGTTTCCCTAAAGTTATCAGTTTAAGGGTAAAAAATTATTGAATGTCTAAATTGATGGAAATTATCTAGCTTTGACAAGCTGTATCTTAAAAACTGTCCGCTATCGAGCTTTTGCCTATTGAGACTTTTCATCAGTCATAAGCACTGCAATATATCGAAAATTTCAAAACATTTCACAGAAAGTCAAATTCCACCCCATGTGGGGTGGGTTCCTTAATTACTTCCACATCCAGTGGAAGTATGGTAACGACAAAAAAAAATTTTAAAATTTTTTATTGTCCAAATAGGCTTAGGATGTCATGAAACGTCAAAATTTTAAGTTTGAGCGAAAAAAAAATTCTGTCTGTCTCGGTCTGTCTGTAACTTTTTTGTGCGCACGTTTACTCTGGAACCGTTTGAGATATTGGCTTGAAATTTGATACACATATGTACTTTAACGAGATCTAGAACTAGATTATATTTTCATCTTGTTCCGTCGAAGGGTTGGGGGGTAAATTGGGGTAAATAAAGGGTAAATAGGTAAATCAAGCAGGTAAGAGTCCATAAAATTGGTATTTAGTATAAACAAGAGAAGCTAAGGTCTCAAAAAAAAATTTGGCATTAGCTACTCCCATTACCACCCCCACCCATTATTAAAGGGAAAGGAAAAAATTGTGATTTAGTATGTGTACAAGAACCAGAAACCTCAAAATATTTTTTTACTATCACCCCCTATCACCACCCCCACCCCACTACCGATGTAGGGTATCGTTTTATGGGTTTTTGGGGTAGAGGATTTCAAATATTATATTATTAATTACAATTATTTCCACATACAAAATTTTTTTGTTGTGAGTGACTTGGATAGAAAATCTGGATGTGGAAGTATAGTGATTTCTTGGGCAGCGGTTTTTTCTACTGCTTTGTTAGTGAATTTTTTTTTCAGGTTCATATACCGTTTTGAAAAACTAAATTTTGCGTATTAACCGCACTGTTTGGTAAAGAGACATATCGATTTTGTACAGTGAAAATGCATACAGTTAAAACCGGATTTTTTGTACACAAACTTGAAGTTGATACCTTATTAGCCTTATATTCAAATTGATCACTGGGAAATAAATTATTTGATTGTAAGTGCGACATTTTGATAAATAACTTAATATTATTGGTTCGTGATTTTTAACTGACATGGACAGTTTTGGAAGGTTTAAAATCGAATGGAATAGGAAATGTTTGGTAACTGGATTTCTTTGAATTTTCTGGTGCACTTCGACGTACCTAAGTTTGCAGAAACCAATTCGAGGGGGAAAGCAATTAACTAACATGGCAAAAAAGTGTAATTCTTTTCGTTTTTTATGTTATAACTCAAAAACAATGAAATATTTCGTAAAAAGTGTGGGATACCTATTACTCCTCTATTTTATAGCAAAAAAAATTCGTGCCCGCTGAACTTTGTATAACTAAGACAACCTGACATATTGCTGTTTAAAAGTGGGGTAAAAGAGTGTAAAAAATACCAAAAAACTAAGATGCTACTTACATATTAACTCTTCGTTACAAAATAGAGAAAAAAAAAAGGATTCTACGCTTTTTACGAATTATTATGTTGTTTTCCAGTTAAAACACAAAAAATGAAAAACACTGCCTGTATTGCCGTTTCTAATTGCTTTCCAACTTAAATTGCTTTCTGCAAATCAAGGTACACTTTATTTGCGTCGAAATACAATCATCAAATTCACACAGTATTTACTTAAACACACAAAAAACCTGCTAGAGGTGACTACTTCCAAGAGATATATTTATAAACAAGGCACATTAATATAAAATATACTGTTGGTCTTACATTTCGTGACATTCTCTTCTCTTTCTTAGACAATTCCAGTGTGCCCAAAGCGTCGGTTGTCCAGGGTATCAAAAAATGGATACATCAGGCTCCACACAGTGTTAAATCATCAGCGAGTTCTGAAATTAAATGATTAATTAATTAAAACATTGGATACTGACAAAAATACAGCTTTTAAAGCAAACACTTGTATGACAAACTTGTATTTTTACATTTCTGCCAGAAATACGTACAAAATATTGTCTAAACGTTGGTTGTGGCATTTTTTAAATTTTTCTCTATTCTTAAAATAAATTTCCTTTTGGGACCTATACAAAGGGTAGCAATACGCATATCTTTATTACACAGGATATTTTTGCACACAGCATGGGACAATTATCAACCAAATTACACTAAAATATATAACTAACCCATCTTGTACATTAGACTTGTATTAGAAAACGTACTATATTCGAATTCACTCAGTATTTACTTATACACACAAAAATCTACTAGACATGATTACCATTGAATATTGATATAAAATATACTGTAGGACTTACATTTTGTGACATTCTCTCCTTTTTCTAAGACAATTCCAGTTGCTCAGGTAGTTCAGGTCGTCAGTTGTCCAGAGCATAAAAAAATGGATTCATCAGGCTCCTCACAATGCTTAATCATCAACGTGTTCTGAAATTGAATAATTAATTAATGAAAATGTTAGATACTAATAATAGAACCTTTAAGGCAAACGCTTTTTATGTAAAGCTTGTATTGTATTTTCTAAATTTAGTTTATATTTTTTTGCACACATATGCAGAGCACATAGTATGACAATGTGCCATTTTGATACTGCAACGCCACGAGTGTTGGCGAGCAAAGGGAGATTTCCATGTAGAAAGTGGTATATATAGGCCCATCGCACGTTTTGTATGTTATGAACAACATTTCTTGGTACCTCCCAAGACACTAATCATGTAGTTTTTGGATGGGTTAGCAAAGAAAGCATTTGCACATCTTTCCACGAAAATTTTCTATTATTTAAGACATAGTTTATTAAAGACACAACACTAATTTTGTTTATATATTCCGTATATTTTCGTACCAGGTCAACGTGACAAATTAAGATTTGTATTGATATTTAGCAAAATAGTATTCTGCCAAATTAATAAAATGAATTTAAAATTTACTCACCCATCATTCATACCTATATTTCTTTGTCGTTAATATTTAATAAGTATTTTCGAAGGTATTTTATGTTTTTATGCCAAATAAACCATGAAAACCAGCTTATTCTTAGCAATTTCAATTTTTAGGCAATGGCTACACCAGTCATTTTGTCATTTACAAAATATCACAAGAAAAAAATGAACAACTGACAGCTGACAGAGCAGCCCGTAACACTATACATTTTTCACCGCTTACTTTACTACTTACTAAACAGATTTCAATAAAATAGTATTATTTATACCAACAAAATTGAAAATATGAAAAGGTTCTGATACACGGTCAGATTCCTCAAAATGCCAACGATTACATCATAGGTATGCAATTCTTAGAAAATACCTGTGCTCGCGTACACACTACACAGAACCGCAGCTAACAAAAATCGATATTCCTACACCGTAAATCGAGAATATTGATCACAAATGGGCTTTTCATTTATTAATACGTTTAATAAAATAACACACTTAAACTTACTTTGCATTTCCTCGCACAATACGACGCAAGGTAACGGTTATCCTGAAATTTTTCACCCCTTGAAACTGTAAGCTGGACACAGGTAAATAAATGTTATTTCTATTTTCTAACACTCACTAACAGGCACTGATTACATATATTTGATTTACAGACAGTCACATCAAGTTTTGAGGGCAATTTTTGTAATAAAGCTTCAATTTAACTACATTCGTTCGTAATGTTCCCTCCAGATTGTCAATTTCAACGTTGTCAGAGTAGCGGTGGCCACCTACATTAGTTCTAGAGAACTATATGAAACAATTGCACCAAAAGAAGTGTTTAAAGACACCACAAATCTGATCCATTTGCACACATGATCAATAATTTTTTTTCATATATTCAATACTGGAACTCTTACATGAAACTCATTAATTAGTTCGTACTTGCGAATAAAAGTCATTTATGTAAACATATACAACTCAGGTATGTATCCAAAAATGTCTAACACTTCCACAGTCAAAAGTTGATTATCAACATATAATACAGAAAAGTATTATTACCTACGAAACAAGAGGGAAATTTCAAGTGGGCAAAACTCTCCCCAAGTAACCGTATAAGTTTGAAACTTGGAATACTCCTAGATTTTATACTTAAACAAGAAGGGAAAACTGAAAGATGTAACACCAGTGGAGGTGAGACATGGGGTTAAAGAGTACTGCATCTGTACGTTAATAGTTCAAATTTTGCACACCTATCGACATAGCTTTCACGGCAAGGGGGCAAACTGGAAACTCAGCAAATGTTGCCTAGGGGATAAAAAATAGGGGGTAGATAGTAAATATTCACTGCCAATTAAGCTAGACAGTTGAAATTTGGTATATTTATAGATCTTATCCTAAACGCAAAGGGACATTCTTGAAACGCAGCATACCTTAACCCTGGGGTGAGAAATGGGGGTTTAAATTGTTAAATTGTTGAAATGTACTACCCCTGCGTTTGCAGTAGAGCTATAAATTTGTGATTTGAAAATTCCCTAGATATATTATAATGGAAAGAGAATTTATTAGAAGCACATGTACGCCACCCTTGGGGGTGAGAAATGGGGGTGAGAAATGGGGGTAAACAAAACCGTATGTGTACGTTGAAAGTTGAAATTTTGCACACCTATCGATATAGCTATCAATATATATATATATATATATATATATATATATATATATATATATATATATATATATATATATATATATATATATATATATATATATATATATTATCAAGGCAAGGGGGACAATTGGAAACTCACCAAATGTTGCCTAGGGGATGGAAAATAGGGGGTAGATAGTAGATATCCACTGCCAATTTAGCTAGACAGTTGAAATTTGACATATTTATAGATCTTATCCTAAACACAAAGGGACATTCTTGAAACGCAGCATACATTGCCCCTGGGGTGAGAAACGGGGGTTTAAATTGTTAAATAGCTGAAATGTACTACCCCTGCGTTTGCAGTAGAGCTATAAATTTGTGATTTAGAATTTTCCTAGATGTATTAAAATGTAAAGAGAATTATTAGAAGCACACGTACTCCACCTTTGGGGGTGAGAAAGGGGTAAACACAACCGTATGTGTACGTTGAAAGTTGAAATTTTGCACACCTATCGATATAGCTATCAAGGCAAGGGGGAAAAATTGGAAATTCATCACATGTTGCCTAGGGGATGAGAAATAGGGGTAGGTATATAATAGATATTTACTGTCAATAAAGCTAGACAGTTGAAATTCAGAATACACCTATATATATATATATATTATTCTAAACGAAAAGGGACATTCTTGAAAAGCAACATACTTTTTCTCTGGGGTAAGAAATAGGGGTTGAAATATACTACCCATGCAGCAAACGCATGTAGAGTTATAAAATTTGAGATTTCGAATTTCCGTAGATATGATATTAAAAATTAAAAGGAATTAATGGAAACACATATACGCCACAACGGGGGGGGGGGGGGGGGGGGGTTGAGGAATAAGGGTTTGTGTGCGTTGAAAATTGAAATTTTGCACGACTATCGATATAGGTTTCAAGGCAAGGGGATAAACTGAAAACTAACCAAATGTTGTTTCGGGGATGAAAATGGAGCTAGACAGAACATATTCACTGTTAATAAAATTAGACAGTTGAACTTTGGTACTCTTATAGCTAGCATCCTAAACGCAAAGGGACATTTTTGAAACATCAACATAATTTCCCCCTGGGGTGAGAGATAGGAGTAGGAATGTATTTTACCTATTTGCAGTATAGTTATAAATTTGAGATTTGGAATACTCGTAGACATAATATAAAAAAATAAAGGGAAATGTTAGAAACACATGCCACTGTGAAAAATACTGGTAGAAACTGCGAAACTACATTAAACTCACTACCACTAGTTCATTGATATTTTCCGCATAAGTAATATCCTAAACGCAAAGGAAACATCTTAAACAGCAACATATTTAGCACGTAGGTTAAGAAATAAGGGTGAAAGCATAATATCCCTTACCAATGGATCTATAGATTTGAAATCTGCAGGAATCGTAGATTATATATTAAAAATGAAAGGCAAACGGTGCAGGGCTGACGACAGGCGGGACTGCAGCCCCGGGGCCCGGCACCATCACTGTTAAATACATTTTTGTATTGATTGTATTTCCAATGAAATATTACGTGTATTGAAAATTAGTATTTTTGATGTGTCCCAGGCGAGGCAAATTTGATTTTACCCCTGGGTTCGTACCGGCTCTCCACGTGCCTGAAACGGTGGAACCATATATCTATCACCCTGGGGCGTGAAATAAGGGTGAAAAGTAATCACCAGTTACTGCCAAGCTAGATAATTGAGTTTTTGCTTAATTATAGATATTATTTGAGGCAAGGGGAAATAAATTTTGAAACTCAAATTATTTTGTCCCTGGGATGTGAAACAGGAGTAGAAACATATCCCCTTCCAGGTGAGCTATATATTTGAGATTGGGAACATTAGTATATGCAATACTAACAATTGAAGGGAAACATTAGATTCGCACACAGCATACCCTGAGATGATAAATAGGGGTAGAAAATGTAAAATCATTTCACTGCAGTGGGGGTAAAAATGAGACAGACAGGTAGCGGGGTAAAAAAAAAGACAAGGTGATATCCAACCCAGATTGAAATCAATTAAACTTAATTTTTTATTCAAGTTTGTTATGTACATTCAGAACTGCTTTTTGTTATACAATCAGGTCCTATGCCTACTGTTAATGCGGAAAAAATATTATTCAGTAAACTCTTTAATTCACTTTTTAAAAATTTTTGAACGCACCTTAGTACTTTTTTGGGGATTTTATAGTTTTTCTATTTGCATTGTCTGTATTTGGCAGACGTCAGCTAGAAATGTCATAAGTCATACTTCACATTTTGTGATCAAGTTTATTAATCTGCTAGTTTTAAATCATCAAAAATTTGATTTTAACGAAAAAATTAAAAGCGGGGTAAAAAAGAGACTAAAGAGACCAAATGGGCAGACTGAAGCAGGCACATTTCAGCTTCCTAATTTAGGAGAAGCTAGCCCTTCTGCAAGCCCCTTCTTATTTAGTAAAAAATATGAATAAATTACATATAAAAGAAAAAACCCTCCCCTGTCTTATTTTTGCACTTCCATTTGTACGACGTCAATAAGAATGGGAATAAATCACGTGTCTTTCATTTACCCTCCACTCTCTTTTTTGTACCCCACCCAGAGGGTAAAAACGACACTGTTTATTTTTGTTTATCAATTAACGGTACTTTTTAGTAAAAAAATACATAGAAATATAGTTTTTCCTGTCATTTTTACATATGATACCAATCTTTCATTAAATATGACTCATATGACTCGATTCAAAGCAATCTAAAAATTGAAACATGTCATTTTGTCTCATTTTTACCCCTAATGTTATTTATATAAGAGAGAGGCGGCAAAATAAAACAGTGCCCGGGGCGGCAAAATACCTGGAGCCAGCCCTGTATAGATATATCTATTTGGTATATGGCCGGTCAATTACGATTACTAGAAATACGATACTATTTGTTTGTCTGTCGGTCTATAACTTTTTTTTGTGCGCACGATTACTCTGGAACCGTTTAAGATATTGACTTGAAATTTGGTACACATATGTATTTTAACGGGATCTGGAACTAAATTATATTTTCATCTTATTCCTTCGAGGGTTGGAGGGTAAAATAGGGTAAATGGGGGATAAATAGGTAAATCAAGGAGGTAAGAGTCCATAAAATTGGTATTTAGTGTATACAAGAGAAGCTAAGGTCTCAAAAAATGTTTTGGCATTAGCCACCCCCATTACCACCCCTACCCCATTAGTAAAGGGGATGAAAAAAATTGTGATTTAGTGTGTGTACAGGAACCAAAAGCCTCAAAATATTGTTTTACTTCATCATCCATTTATTATATTTCTTACATCTCTGAAATTAACTGTACGCAGATTTGTCATAATTCGTCAAAGCTATTATTTCCTGTTGTAAAAATTGTTTGAATATGATACGCTATATTGTACAAGAAAGTTTCACAAAAATGTTTTCTTTTAACAAAAATCAAAATATTTATAGTTCTGAAGCAAGGGAAGCTATTTTACTCTGGTACTCGGAATACGGTTCAGTATTCAACTGTTTAATTTTATCAGCAATGTAAAAAAACAAATGATTATCGAATATAAAAACGGATCTAGACAATACGTAGTACGTCGCCACGTAGTCCAAAAACAATTAACAAACTTTAAATTACCGAAGTTTTAAACAATATCGCAGTGGATGTTTTATAGCGGACAGTTAAAAACTTCTATTAATGTTTATTGAGGCATGTGGAACACATTTCGAAAATGTAATAATTCATTAGGTAAAATCTGTCTCATGTAATATATCAAGCGTTTCCGTAATAATTATACAGCCTTGGTCGAAAGTATGTTTTCACTACAAACAGTTTTAACAAATGTTGCCATGAAACAATAGCCTAGTCACTCTGATTACTATGCATAGGTAATATACATATAGACTTTGAATCATCTAAATAGGTACACAAACAGTACATTTTACTTCCACATCCACGTCCAGTGGAAGTATAGTAACGACAAATTTGTTTTAAATTTTACTTCCACATCCAGTGGAAGTATAGTAACGACAAAAATTTTTTTTAACATTTTTATTGTTCAAATAGGCTCAGAATGTCATGAGACGTCGAGATTTTAAGTTTGAGCGAAAAAAAATGTTCTGTCTGTCGGTCTGTCTGTCTCTGTAACTTGTTTTGTGCGCACGTTTACTCTGGAACCGTTTAAGATATTGACTTGAAATTAAGGAGATCTGGAACTAGATTATATTTTCATCTTGTTCCGTCGAAGGGTTGGGGGGGTAAATTGGGGTAAATAGGTAAATCAAGCAGGTAAGAGCATAAAATTGGTATTTAGTATATACAAGAGAAGCTAAGGTCTCAAAACAATTTTTGACAGTAGCCACCCCCATTACCACCCCAGAAACCTCAAAATATTTTTTACTTCATCCACTACCACCCTCCTATCACCACCCCCACCTCACTACCGTCTGTCTGTAACTTTTTTGTGCGCACAATTACTTTGGAACCGTTTAAGATACTGACTTGAAATTTGGTACATTTATGTACTTTAATGAGATCTGGAACTAGATTATATTTTCATCTTATTCCGTTGAAGAGTTGGGGCGTAAATTGTTGTAAATGGAGGTAAATAGGTAAATCAAGCAGGTAAGAGTCCATAAAATTGGTATTGAGTATATACAAGAGAACCTAAGATCTCAAAAAAATTGGCATTAGCCACCCCCATTACCACCCACACCCCATTATTTAAGCGCTGAAAAAAAATTGTGATTTAGTATGTGTATCAGAACCATAAACCTCAAAATATTTTTTTACTTCATCCACCCCTTCTACCAACCTCCATTACCACCCACACCCCATTATTAAAGGGGGCAAAAAAAATTATGATTTAGTGTGTGTATAAGAACCAAAAACGTCAAAATATTTTTTTACTTCGTGTATCCCCACTACCACCAACTATCACCCCCACCTCACTACCGATGTGGGATATAGTTTTATGGGTTTTTGGGGTAGACGATTTCAAATACTATATTATGAAAGTTTCATAAATAATTATTTCCACATACAAAATTTTTTCGTTGTGAGAGACTTTGATAGAAAATCTGGATGTGGAAGTAGTGATTCCTTGGGCAGCGGTTTTTTCCTATAACGCGCGCCAGCAAGTAGAAAAACATATTACTCGGAAACTACTGCACTTAGGTAAATGATACTAGATTTGATTGATAAAGTTTATTCCATATAATAATTCTATATTAGAAAAGTGTCGTAATTCGACTTATAACATTTTGAAATATTGATAAAAATGCTAATGTTTATATTTTTGTCCTGTTTACGTCCCAAAATTTGTACCTCATTCATAGGCGCAACTAAGTGGGTGGGACTGGGGCACGTACCCCCCCCCCCCCCCTCCCCAAGACCCCAGCCCTGTCCTGCCAGTGATGATTTGAGCATTACAGTAAATCAGCAAAGCAACAGAGGCAGAGCTCAGTTCATTTCAACAGTGTGTGGATGTTGCTTGGTAGCTTGGTTATTTCTTCTATATACCTACATATGTACTTACAACGAATTATGTTAGTACTTTGAACCTTTTTGCAATTACATAAAGAAGGAAACTTATTTTGACGAAACACTATTTTTCGAAGACAATGTTTTTGCAACTCGAATTTCTCACTTTCCATTTTAGAACGTTTGACCTTGGAAAATACCAAATTTTCGCTTGCGGCGCATTTTTCAGAATTGCCCCCCTTAATGTGTCCCGATATCATTTTAAAAAATTATGGCAATTTTACTTGTGCCCCTCCCAGGAATAAATCCTGGTTGCGCCACTGACCTCATTTGATGTTTTACTTGCACTTTTTATATATTACTATTAACTTTTATAATTTACTTTTGGTAAATTAATCAATTAATTAAGTGCTCCACTTGGTGATTTTCCATCCGTATCTATGTATAAGGCAAAAAAGGAATAAAGCATTTGATTTGATTTGAATTTTATTCAAAAAAAAATTAAATAAAAATGTTCAAAAATCACGTTCTTTATTAATTGGTTCAATTTGAATCGTAACATTACGGCATTTTTTGCACCTGCAGGCCTATGCACATTTTGGATTTTCTCGAAAACATGGACATTTTACCAAAATGCAATTTTTATCTCGGCAGGAAATATTTAACATATCTCATATCGTCAGGCATTGATTGGTGCTTTTGTGGGAAGAACTGGTCGGATAACTTCTTTTTTTATGATCGAAATTAACGACTAAATATTTTAAAATAATTCATTAATCGGCAATTAAAATTTATTTCTTTTTAACTGTGTTTTTTGTTTTTTTAATAACATCAGGTAGGCATCATAATAATAATACTCCATCAGTACTATTGTATTATGTCAGTCCCTCCTTTTTCGACGCGCTACTTCACGTATCTCTCGATCTTTATCCCACTCGCAATGCGCTACTTGACTAATGCGACATGCGTGTGTTCAAATATATCTACAGCCTTTATTTGTGAAACGCGACAAAATGAATGTGACAGAAAATATTCCTTAAATATCAGGGAAGAGGTTGGCATAAAAAAAAATTGAAATCGATATCGTGAAATAAATACTTATGCCTATGTGAAAGCAATACATTAACATTTTTATCAATGCAAAACATATATTGTTTTTTCAAAATCTAAGGAGTCGAATTACGACACTTTTCTAATATAGAATTATTATATGGAATATACTCTATCAATCATCTAGAATCATTCACCTAAGTGCAGTAGTTTCCGAGTAACATGTTTTTTCTTGTAGGCGCCCGGTATAAAAAAAATGTGATCTCTGAAATTAAATGCACACAAATTTTGTCTCGGCCAAGGGAAAAGGTCGTCAACCGGGAATATAATACGTTATTTATTTCTCTATCAGCTGGTCTAGGTCCCATATCTTCCTACTACGAAAAAAAAATTCTTCTTAAATAAGCGTGCTACACTCGAAATTCTGCTCCACTAGTACTTCTGGTTTACGGGTCGACAAAAGAATTTATAGGACTTCATAAGGCTCCTCAAGTCTGTTCCAAGACATCGGTCTCATCACAGAAGGTAACGAAAATGGTATAAAAGTAATAAATTTAGAGGTCACTAGAAATAGAACTGATGTCAGATAAACTGCATCGAAGGCAGAGAGACATTAGAAAGAGCATTTTTTCGTCTATTACAGGACTCCGGTTTTAGAACTTCTCTTAAGAATTATAAGAACCCCCTGAGAGTAGAAATAAATCATCGTACGTTGAAGATTGGCGCCCTACATATCAGTTCCCTGAATATGAAAGATACGTTAAAAACTGTTTTATTTACGATAATTAAAATTGAACTACTGGAACTGCCAATATTCCAAATAATAAATCAGGAGGTTCATTAAACGTCGGCCATTGTAGGCCAATTATTTTTATAACTAACAACACGGTAAAAATATTTGAGAGCTAATCAGATGGGGTGAACTACAGGAAAAATTTGAAATGTTGTCATATAGTCAATACGGATTTAGAAATAATGAATATGCTTTCGGTTTTATTATTTTTACGAATAAATTCTGTAACACGGAGAAAATTGGATTAAGAGATATTACTATTAATTATAACACAAGCGAGTAGGTAACAGTATACAAACAATAATGACAAATTAATTTGAAAAAAAATATGTTACCAGAAACGACAAAATTGAATTCCGCCATTATGCCTTAATTTTACGACGAGTAGTTGACAATGATTGTAGTCTGCTCACTATGATCTTACATGTACAGTGAATAGCCTGCGTTAATTTGTCAATTCCGAAGCACTCGATACGATAGCAGTAGTTCAATACCTCGGGCATTCTGTATTGTTACAAGTTAGATTAGAACTCTCGGTTGTTATATAAACTTTTAAACCAATTATGAAGCTTATTTGTCCAACGCAAATTAGTCTCGCACCCAATTAAACTATTACCTATTCAGCGAATCTAATTAAGTTCGGCGTAACAATATTTCATTGTCTTTTTCATCAAAATTATTATATTTCGTCAATTCTGAGTATTGTTTAGTAACAAGAAAACTGTTTTAAAACTGCTGGGATTAATAAGAATTAAACTAAGGTGTAAGTATTGTATTGTCAACTACTAAATATATGCTTAAAATTAATATAATACTAATTGATGGCAGCTGTTTTTTGCGAAATATGTACAGATTAGACAGGATTGAACCACAGTAACGAATAAAAAAATCAAGTAGTTATAGATCCGGAATACGCACAGACCGTTCTTCAATATTCTTTCCGCTAATGCAGCGACTAGATAATCTAACATTTAAGGATTTGGCAGTGAGACGTTTATTTTCGGTTTATTATAAATATTTAAGAATTATAAATAGTATAATCTTTAAAATACTTTCAGGTACTTTCCATTGCACTAACGAATACAACCATATACAGTATCGAAAAGTTTTACTTTAGGGATACTAAATACTTATTTGATTTGCAGATTTTGGTTGTTCAGTACTAGGAACACCAAGATGACCCCTACCGAAGTCGCAACAATATTATAATTATAATTCCAGGATTTTGCGTTTTGCCTGTGTAATACATTATGTCTTTAATAGACCTAAAATATGTAATTTTGTTATAAGGAGCAATTAAAGAAAGACGACGTGCTAAAAAGTGCTTAGGCATTTATTTTTAAAAAATAGCTAGATTCAAGTGAGCATCAATCTTTCTCCCCTCACAAGAAAGGCTCTGCTATATAATTAACATGTCGTAAATTTCAGCCTCGACCCCGACAGATCTATGTTCAGATTTAAATTTTAGAATTAGCTCTTGAATCATACATTTCTTGATTTAAAATTCAAAATAGATAATTTAGTCTGAATTATTTTTACACTAAAACCATTAAGCTCTTTAATTCACTTCTTTAATTATTAGTAGGATATATAATTAATTTTATATCTCTACGATTAACTTGAACTTGCAGGAAGTATTAAACATTTTTATTTAGACATTTTTGTATAAAATAGTATTAGATTAACGTCTTTAATGAAGTAGATTAAGCAAATAAGAGTTATTTGTGCATATTCAGTCGCAACAGAAAATATCGTGTTCAGAAAAATAGTATTTCTAATTTCGAAAGACAGGACATGCTGAATATTTTTCACTGAACTAATAAAAATTTCAGTTTTAACTGACTTATTTTTAAAAAACACAAGGTTCCAAAATGTCATTTTCAATTAAATCAATAGAGATTTTCAATTCGGAAAAATTCCGGGAAGCGGTAACTTTGGAGAATACATATCTGAACATGTCAGGAATAAGATACCAAAAGTTACCAACAATAGTCCTTGACCATAATTTGTTATTAAACAAATTAGTTACAAAATACCAGTCTTCGTCAAATATATCTTAACATATTTTTTTTCTTTCAAAAAGTTTTTTTGTAGGATCAAAAATGTAGGCTCCAGATTTTTTTGTTTTACGCACGAAAATGGAACGCGGAGACACGTAAGTACGGCGCGCAAAGCGCGCGCGGCCTCGGGCGCTCTACGCTAAATTTGTTGTAACTTTTGAACTAATTATTGAAATTGACCTCACAAAAGCTTAAATGAAAGAATGGAATAGTATATATATGAAGTCGTAACATAAAGAGATTTGCGATGAAATAGGTAAAACCTCTACCATTTCTAAAAATGTAAAGGTAAAAACTTAGGTCTTTCACATTTTACTCTTGAAGTAATGTATAAAAAGATCCGATGAGTGAAAAAAATCCCGAAAATTTATTTTTGAAGATGTACACTTCCAAAATTTTGAGAAAATGATAAAATTTGATATATATAACTAAATTTAACCATCTATTTCTCTTGTTTAGATCGCGGTATTAGATTTCTATAGGTACGATTTTTCAAGCTTGAAATGTTTTCTTTAAAATGCTTCAAGATGATTTACCTTAAAAATTAAATTAACCCCCATTTTTTACGAAAATTAAAAAAAACATTTTTTGCTCTAAAATTCGTGAAATTATGGGTAAAATAAACGTAAATAACTTTTATAAAAAAGTGTATTTAGCCTACCTATGCGGCATAAGTAAATCTGATGATGAAAACATTTTGGAATACAGGGTGTCCCACTTAAAACTCCCGGTGCCATTTTCTTAATAAATAAAAGAAATACCTGAATTCTGTGAAAGGTGTTCACTAGAATATATAAATGAGATTAGTTTTAGGTAAAAACGGCTATTTTACAAAATGAGGTATAGATGGCGTTGCGACGCAAAGAGATTATTTGATCCTAGGAACGCTAAAATGAGGTGCAAGTGATGAGACATTATATTCTGAGCAACTTTTATCATACGAACAATTTTCTAAAAATCACTGGTTCTCGAGATATTTGAACTTCAATATAATTTTTTTAAATATAAAAATCGTCATAACTTTTTTAAACAAGTCCTTTGGGACATTTTTCATAGTGAATCAGGCTGATTTAGATGGCATATTTATTTCAAAATACAAAATAACTTTTCCAGTGAAACAAAGGTGGGCTGCAACTGTTATTTGGAAATTAAAGATTTTAACATTTCTGTTTATTATGTGTTCTCTAATTTTTGCGTCATGTTTATGTTGTACGTTCGACTAAATTTTACACGCTGTAAATTGTAGACATATGACAAAAAAATGCGATTTTTGTTACTTGAAAAATTACATTAAAGTTAAAATATTTCGAAAACCAGTGATTTTTCGAAAATTGTTCATATTAAAAAAGTTGCTAAGAACATAATTCTCCATCTCATGCACCTCATTTCATCCTTCCTAGGATCGAACAATTTCTTTGCATCGAAACGCCATCTATACCTCAATGTGTAAAATAACCATTTTTACTCAAAACTGAAGTCATTTATATATTCTTTTACAGAATTAAAATATCGCTTTTGGTTATCGAGAAAATGGCGCCGGGAGTTTTAAGTGGCACACCCTGTATATATAAACCTATACTTTTCACGAAATATTAAAAAAATTAAGTTTTTTCGGTAATCGACTCAATGTTGATTGTTTCTACAATTTTTATCTTGTTTAAAATATCGAAAACATATTAAAAATATTCACTTGGTACAGGGCCATGAGTCAAATTATAACGCTTAAATAATAGAAAGAGATTGAAAGTAAACCAACATCTTCGCGGCAAGCAGTACGCATCACCTGCCCCGCGCGCTGCGCTATGTGTGTGCAGGCCCCCGTATGTGGGGGTCTATTGTACTGAGTTTAGGGGCCCGTAGTGGGGTCCCGCCAGAGATTTTGGCAAATTTTTTTTTTCATATATGTCCCCCCGCTCATCAATTATTAAGCCCGGGGTCCCGCCAGAGATTTTGTCAAAAAAATTTTTTCCCGCTCATCAATTATTAGGCGCGGGGGCCCGCCAGTGAATTTGGTACCGGGGCCCATGATTTGATGCGAGGGGCCTGTGTGTGTGTCCGCAGAGCATTGCAAAAGTAGTTTGAGCACTTTTTCACAAATCATCTTGTACAATGTTGCAAAAAACCCTGAAGAATAACTCTTAATCACTTAAACTTTATTTCACTTGAATCTCGAATTTTCACCACATTAAACCTTCAACTCCTATTTTAACCCCTCTAAAAGGGTTCTGGTTCATACGTTAAAAACGATTCAAGAAACTTAAGTAATTAACTTATGATCCCATAAAAATGAATTTGGTATCCAATCTACATAAACACTACTTCGTTTGTTTGTGACTCTCGACCAGGGAGATAAACGCGGAATAAAGAGAAGTATCTGCGATTTTTGGGTTAGGTTTACCCAAAGCCACTTTGTCGCAGCACTACTCTAAAGTACAATGTTTTGAGGGTAGTTTCCATTGTTTTTATTTAAATTTAATGATATATCTAATGTCGGCAGATTTTTTTCTAAAAAGGGGCACATTTTTCCCACTGTGCGGCGCTCCAAGTTGCTGCGGTTAAGTAATAAGAAGAACATTATTGTTTTACCTATCACATGCGTTAACAACCAAAAAACTGGAAATATTTCTAATGTAGCGCCTCAAAGTGTATGTAAAAAATGTATGTAAAAATACTTTGAAAGCTAAGTTAACATTAGTTAAATTTTCTATGAAATTATACATAATTAATTTATTTTTACCAGGACTTTCAGGGTAAACATATTTATGTTTATTACATTAAGTAAATTAAAACTACACACATTCATGTATTTTTACTTCAATTAATGTAATTTTCTATAAATTACATAATAAAATGTATAAATACATAGTTAATCTGGTGAATTACATCAGTAAGTGCTTTTGTACACAATTAACTGGCAATTTTTAGCACGAAACATTCATTCATTTGTGTAAAATTACCAGAATAATCGCTGGCCACAAATGGACCATTGATTATCCATGTAATCGCAATTACCAGGGACGGCTCAAGGTAAATTTTCCACCCGGGCGGGAACCCTTTTTGGCGCCCCTCCCTGAGAAAATCACAAAAATTTCACAAGCGTACTATGTACTAAAGTGCAACCAGATCACTAATTTTTTAGTTAACACAAAATTGTCTCTCGATATTTATGTGGCTGATAGTACATCCAAAAATAAAGCTACTCTAAGTGACTAATAAGGAAATTATACCCCTTTAACTGGACTGGACTTTAACTTTACCCTGAAAGTCCTCGTAAAAATAAATAAATTGAATTAATTTTACCTTAACTTTCAAAGTATTTTTACATCCATAATGTATTTTTACATCCATTTTTTACAGTGTATTATTAAAATTCACGTAATCTATGGTAAATGAGTCATTTTGTGACATAAATTCCATCATTTGTAGAAAAAATAGAAGATACAAAATAGAAGGCGGGGGGATAATAGTTTAGCCCATTTAATTAAGAAACTAGTTTGTAACTATAATTTAGTAACTATAATGAGAAACTAACTATTTCATGAAAATCTCGAAATATTGTTGTAAATTAAGCATGTTGTTTAGTAAAATATAATTAAATAAACGATGAAAATTCATCCATCTAGTTATGAGCTGCTTGCAACAATGTGAAATACGTTTACCTAGTTCACGTGCATATTAAAGCTATATAAGGTATGCACTTCTCTGCAATTTAACCACTATTAACTGCATTACTGCTTCGATAAAATGGAAAATGTAATGTAATTAGTGTTCTTAACTTACCTATATTATGCACGCATACCGATTTGGTTACAGCTTCTGTTAAATATACTAAACAGTCAATTACAAAATAGACCACGACTTTAAATATACTCCAGAAGTCTCGAATAAAGCATGCGAGCTTAATTTGATATAAATTTCCAGGAACAAATGAAACATGCTAAATATCTACGTAATTGGGGCAGAAATTTACAAATAAAAAGACGTACAGGCTAAAGCTTATTTTACCTTGTTAACCGAATTTAAATAAATTTGAAAAGGAGGAGGAGGATCTCAATTCGACGGCTTCCTTTTTCTGTGACAATAAATAACGATTTATACAAGGTGGGGTAATAGTGCGTCGGACTTCGACGGGTTCTACGATGGCTAGAAATTTAAAAAAAAATACGAGTAAACTAGATGAAGAAGTCTAAAACCGGAGATTATTTTCGAATATACAGGGCGAGCCAAGGCGGAATGCTATGTATATCAGTACATTTTTTGAAGCCTCTGAATAGAGTCTAGAACTCTATTCATTCCTATGTTATTATTGATTATCTCCCAACCACTTGGATGTAATGATTTTTTTTTTATTGAAATAATGCATAATGAAAAAATCAGCAAAGTCAAAAACTTATGTGAATGCTAGTTACGAGACATATAGTTAATGTCTTTGAATCATTTTTACTTCCTAAAAATGTACAGGCTGGCCAAAAAATATTTTTCAATCAAGTACTTTTTAAATTGAAGCTTTTGGTTTCCAGGTGTACGAATTTAAAAAAAAATTTTTACTTTTCAGTAGTTTTTTCAAATAAAAGCTTTTTCTTAAAAATATTTTTTTATATAATTTTATTTTTTATTTTTTAGTCTACTTATTTTACAGAGAAACGGATAGACAAAACCCTTTCATTTGCCACCGCCATCCACCCCTTCTCACCCCTCTAACACTACTTCCCACTTCTTCCCATCTTTTTTCACCCCTTTCCCACCTCTTCCTATCTTTTCTCACCCCTTTCCATCCCTTCCCCACCTCTTCCCACCCCTTTCCCACCTCTTCCCACCATTCCCCTCCGCGTTCCCACCTCTTCTCACCCCATCCCCACCTTTTCCCACCTCTTCCCATCCCTTTCCCACCTCTCCCCACCTTTTACCACATCTCCCACGTCCGCCATATTGAATTTAGAATGATGTCACATAGTTTATCGTATTTTACTCGTCAAACCCTTTCATTTAATATCCATATCAAGAGGGTTGTGACTAAAAAGCCAATCCGCCATCTTGGGACGTACGCCATATTGAATTTAGAATGACGTTACATTGTTTATCGTATTTTACTCGTCAAACCCTTTCATTTAATACTCAAATCAACAGGGTTGTGACTAAAAAGCCGATCCGCCATCTTGGAACGTACGCCATATTGAATTTAGAATGACGTTACATTGTTTATCGTATTTTACTCGTCAAACCCTTTCATTTAATACCCATATCATGGGGGTTGTGAGTAAAAAGCCAATCCGCCATCTTGGGACGTCCGCCATATTGGATTTAGACCGATAATGGCTATACTATGTTGCATTGTTAGAGGACTTATACACGTGTGCCAAATTTCAAAGCTCTAGCTTAGTTAGAAATAGTCGAAATTTTGATTGCAAGATTTGACCTAAACAAACGTACATACATACATACATACAAACATTGCAAGTTAAATAAAAGCTTTTAAAAAATAAAGGTTTCTTCAAATAGTTCATTAGAAAAAATTATAATAAATGCTCCACATGTTGCCTATTTTGATTGACACGCGTCTTTATACAATTTTGAAATAAGGCCATGTAGTGGGACCATTTCTTCCAATCTATTGAAGTGGATAAATAGTATTTCACTGGTCCCTTACCTTATAGTTTTTTGTAATTTTTTTTGCTCAGTGAACATTTATCGTACTTATTAGTCGTCAGTTATCATTTGTATTAAATTTAAAATATTTCGAGTTTTACAAAATGAATTTTATTAAAGCGGAACTGGTAGAAATGACTTTTGTTTTGGGGGAGTCGGACAGAAATTGTTTGCTTGTCAGTAGAATTAATAAGCAAAGGTATCCTGAAAGAAGGATTCCTGATGTTAGCAGCTTCCAAAACCTTCTCGATAGATTTGTGGAAACTGGAAATGACGAACATAAAAAAAGTGAAAGAATAACACGTGTTGTGAATGATGAAAATGCGTTTTCTGTGGTGCTGGCAACGGCTGTCAGAGAAAAGTGTGCTCGTTAGTAGGAATCTGATGACGATTTTCAAAGGCGTCTACAGTTTTGTAATGGGTCCAAAAAATGCAAGATGTCACCTTCTTTCATAATGTTTTATTCAGTGATAAAGCAACTTTTCATAAAAATAGATTTGTTAATAAGTTCAATTTCCATTATTATGCTTCGGTAAATCCTCACTTTTTTAGGCAAGTTGATAACCAGCACAGGTGGTCTATAAACATTTGGGGAGGAATTATTAAAGAACGTGTGATAGGGTCACATTTTTTTGATGGTATATTGACTAGAGCTATTCATCTTCATTTTCTTGAAAACTATATGCCACAACTATTGGTGAATCTTCCTGAAAAGATTCGAAATGGGATGTGGTTTCAGCAAGATAGTGCTCCACCACATTATTTAAATGCAGTTGGAGACCACTTAAATAATGCCGACCCACTTTAATGGTTTGGAAGAAATTGACCCAGTAAATGGCCTGCTAGATGCCCAGATCTTAAAAAAATGGATTTCTTTTTGTAAGGATATGTGAAGAAAAAGACACACCAACAACAGTACAAAATATGAAGGAAAGGATAATAACTCCTTTTAGATCCTAGAGATATGTGTAGATCAAAGGGGCAAAATGAGCACTCATTATAATTTTTTCTAATGAATTATTTGAAGAAAACTCTATTCTTAAAGTTTTGTTACGTTCACCTGGGAACTTTAAGCACTTTTATTAAATTTCTAATATTTAACAAAGACCGTACAAGTATTTACCATCTTTTAATTATTTATGCCCAGACATATTATTATCCTGCACAATGTGTTTAGATTTAAGATTGATACCTTTTATGTACTTTTATTTAAACCATTATTTGTTACCATGTTACAGTTTTTACTAGCGACACATTAACACCTGGGCTATTAAAAGAAACAAATTTATTCGAATTTAATTATGTCTTTGCATACTGAGTTTATGTTACACACAATACGGTGAAATCTAGTAAGTTGCGTAGAGCTATAATACCCCCTTGATTGACAAATCTAGTTATTTGATATCTAGAAGTTTTTGAAATATTATAATATGGCAGCATTAGTCTAGTTCGAGGGGAGACCACTTTACTAGCTGACACGGAGAGAGATTCATTTTATTTCCAGTTCTGTCGCAGCGATATTCAGTCACTCCAAAGTTCGCGATAATTAATTAAGCAAACATTTTACTACTTTTGTCATTATTGAGTTTTACTTTAGTGTATCGAACAGTAAAAGGAGTTTTGCTGTTCATTTAAAATATAAATTGATTAATTGTTGTTTGATTGATTGATTAAGTTGAATACCACGTGGATTATTTGATTAGTTCAGTTCAATCATTTTGGGATCCATGCAAACACGTTTTCCACGTGTCAATGTAATCAGATAAACATACAGCAGTCAAAGGAAATCATTTGGTTCACTTTAGTTGGGTTGGTTAAATAAACGTTATATGCCATAAAGCCATAGTCCAGTCATTTTAGTCAGTTCGAGGTCAAGATTTGGTAGATTTTGAGTAACTTCAGTTTAGTCGTATCAGCAAAACCCCAGCGTATATAGGTGATCGAGACAACTGAGTACATCTTGAGCCGTGTTAATGAGGTCGGTGTCAGAAATTGCCGGAATCCACCAGGATCCATCTTGTTTTCTCCAGGGATCGGTGAGAAAGTGTAAATCTCATTTTTCTAGTTAAGTTGTGTAGTTTATTGCATAAAGACATTTTTACTATCAACGAATTTTTATTAAGTCATAACATACTTGTCAATTTTCTATGTAATTTAAATTTAATATTTTATTGCACTTAATTATTCATTTAAGATTCAAGTAACGCCTGTCATGATTTTTACTGATACAATCTTAATAATAATTAACAAAAATATTTTAATGACCTAAGATTTTGATAATTTTTGGTTACCACCATTTGCCTTGCTTTAATTGTAAAATTCGTCATTTTTGAAGTTTGCTAAAAATAAATTGTGATTTTTTATCTTAAATTTATTTTCTTATTTTTCTTGTTTGTGTCTGTCTCATAAATATGATCGGATCTTTCCACAGCGGTTGGTTTCACCACTTACAGGGTAGTTAAATTCTCTTAATTTTTTTCTGTGGATGGCGCCCTCAATTCAACACCACTGTTAAAACTACCCCTAATGTTGCGACAAACTGGCTTGGCAAGATATCGAGAAAATATTGATTTATTCTCCTAGTCACCTAAAATAAAAATCGAACCCACGACTCGGCCCCGCAAGAGATCGGCTAGCCGTACGCACACACCATTTGTATTTCACCTGAATCTTTTTCGGACTTTACCTTAACCGGTATTTCCGAATTAAACTGTTGTAAAGCCAGTGGTGATGTAACAGTTTATTCTCGAATGTTGTACTTATTGCTAAAACGAAAATGGTTGAAATTAGCCATAGGGAAGTATTTACAAAAAATGGTCGTTTTTCATTTTTTCATCACATCGTCGAAAAATATACAGGGTGTTCCATTTGAAAAATTGAGAAAATTGAATTTAAAAAGTTCTTAAGTTCTTTAATATTCTTTAGCCACCCTGTACATTTTTAGGAAGTAACAATAATTCAGAAACATTAATCAAACATCTCGTAACTAGCATTCATATAATTTTCTCTTAAAACCCATAATTGTGACTTTGGTGATTTTTTCAATGTTCATCTGCAGATGCATTATTTCAACAAAAAAAATAATTACATCCAAGTGGTTGGGAGGTAGTCAATAATAATACAGGAATGAATAGAGTCTAGAAAGGGGCTTCAAAAAATGTACTGATTCTATTTAAAAAAAAAAGCACTTGATCCTGTAATTTCGTCTTGGCTCGACCTGTATATTCGATATAATTTCTTGTTTTATACTTTTTTATCTAGTTTACTTGTATATATTTTTTAATTTCTAGCTATCGTAGAACCCGAGATATCGAAGTCCCATGCACTATTTCCCCACCCTGTATAATACTTTTCTAGGAACTATAGGATATTATTGCTCGGCGGTAATCCCATTGCAGTTTTACAATTAATTTACAGCTAGTGTACTATGGACGGTATTCTAAAAAAATTGTACAAAATTAAAATTTCGTCGGAATTGAATTAAAATTGGTAGTTCGGCATTTTCAAAGTAGCCGAAATCTAATCTGACATCAAAAGTTAAAAATTCAAAATGGCGAATCCAATATGGCTGCCATAATTGCGAATTATTAACAGATTTATGTAATTTGGCACACATAGATTTCAAAATTCTCTGATAACGATCCAAATAAAGAAAGTAACCCAAAAATAAAAATTAACAAGTAAGGCATGAAATATGAAATTTACTAATTCAACTGAAATTTTTTTCTTCGGATCAGTCATCCCTAAACTAATTGCGTTTGCCAAAGTATTTTATAAAAAAGTGTGCTATGGAATTATATGAAATAAATCGATAAAACATTTGGTAAGCTTTACTAGCAGGAACAAAACACGAACGATGAATAAAAATATACATTTCAGATATTTAGGAACTTTCCGTTTTCGTAACATATAAAAGATGTATGTACGGTTATATTTAAATATTACCTTTTATGAAGCATATATTTTCTGATTGCCCCAGGCAACCTGGAGAATAAGTGTAAAGTTCCGTGAGAAAAGTGTCAAAAACAAATATGAACGTTTTATTGAAAGTCTACGTGGAAATTGTTTAATCTTGTTACTTATAATGCTACTGTATCGTTCAAAAAAACATTAGAAATGTTAAATTTCGGTGTTGGCAGAAAGGGTAGTCATAGAACAAAAAGAAGTGATATTAATCAGCCAATCTTACTCGAGAGAACCAGAAAATTTTCAAACTGTTGTATATAAGTATATGACGCGCTTCAAGGCTCTCAAGATTCTGAGTTCTATGGTAAACTACATGTTCTATATTATCTTTTACATGGATTTAAGCTCTTTGTATACCTAATACATTTTATATTTTTAAACTACGAACAAAATTGTTGTGAGGCCATGTCATTGAAAACGAATGAAAACTGACTTCACCACCACATGTGTCACATTCGAACTAGCAGGAGATTTGTTACATTGTTCTTCGTTCGCTTCCTTCGCCTTCCTTTGCATTTTTGCATAAGATAAGATAAAGATTATTTTCACAGTTACCTTTTAAGATAAAAGTTTATTTCATTTTCCACATCATTGTTTTTGTAACAAGAATGGAGGTGTAATTTATTTATTTATTTATCTATTTATTTAGAGTGGCGCCAGGTAAATATTTTTATTTTTATTCATCCGCTATGAAGCCCTCACCAAATTTGGAGTTAAAATGAAAATATTACTTCCACATCCAGTGGAAGTATAGTAACGACAAAAAAATTTTAAAAAATTTTTATTGTTCAAATAGGCTTAGAATGTCGTGAAACGTCGGGATTTCAAGTTTGAGCGAAAAAAAAATTTGTCTGTCGGTCTGTAACTTTTTTTGTGCGCACGTTTACTCCGGAACCGTTTGAGATATTGACTTGAAATTTGGTACACATATGTACTTTAACGAGATCTAGAACTAGATATTTTCATCTTGTTCTGTCGAAGGGTTGGGGGGTAAATTGGGGTAGATTTGGAGTAAATAGGTAAATCAAGCAGGTAAGAGTTCATAAAATTGATATTTGGTATAGACAAGAGAAACTAAGGTCTCAAAAAACATTTTGGCATTAGCCACCCCCATTACCACCCCCACCCCATTATTAAAGGGGATAAAAAAAAAATGTGATTTAGTGTGTGTACAAGAACCAGAAACCTCGAAATATTTTTTATTTTATCCACCCCCCACTCCCACCCCCTGTCACCACCCCCACCCCACTACCGATGTGGGGTATCGTTTTATGGGTTTTTGGGGTAGAGGATTTCAAATATTTTATTATTAAAGTTCCATAAACAATTATTTCCAGATACAAAATTTTTTCATTGTGTGACTTGGATATAAAATCCGGATGTGGAAGTAGTGATTCCTTGGGCAGCGGTTTTTTATCTTTAATATAGACTCATCTATACATATAATAAATCTGTAAAGTTGGCGTGTCTGTACATTGAAAATATTTGCAAAATATCGCTGCCCAAGGAATCACTACTTCCACATCCAGATTTTCCATTCAAGTTTTCCATTCTCACAACAAAAAATTTTGTATGTGGATACAATTGTAAAAAAATATTTTGAGGTTTTTGGTTTTTGTACACACACGAAATCACAATTTCTTTTCACCACCTTTAATAAAGGGTTGGAGGTGGTAATGGGGTTGGCTAATGCCAAAATTTTTTTGAAACCTTATAACTTCTCTTGTATATACTAAATACCATTTTTATGGACTCTTACCTGATTAATATATCTATTTGCCCCCATTTATCCCCAATTTACTCCCCAACCCTTCAACGGAATAAGATAAAGTTCCAGATTACATTAAAATACATACGTGTACCAAATGTCAAGTCAATATCTTAAACGGTTCCAGAGTAATCGTGGCAAGAAAAAAGTTAGACAGACGACAGACCGATTTTTTTTTCTCGCTCAAACTTAAAATCTCGACGTTTTATGACATTCTAAGCCTATATGAACAATAAAAGTTTTTTAAAAATTTCTTGTCATCACTGTAGAATTGTAGAAGTAATAATTACCTAACATTGAACATCCATGTTATTTTTGGGCACTTTTGATCATTTCTTGTCAATTTCTATCATAAAGAGACACGACAAAGGTCTCAAATTAAAGGTAATTGAATAAACTTACAACTTTATAAATTGTTTTTGTCGTAGTTGCATTGTTTATAAATAAATTGTGAAAATAGCTAGCAAAAATTTGATTTCTTCCAAGGGTGAACAAAGGTCATAACTTCACAAGCCTGTATCACGATCAATTTGTATCTAAAATGGGTGCGACAAGTCTCAAATCATTTGAAACTTCCAAAATATCAAATTAGGGGACGTTCAAAAATTACGTAACGCAAATTTTGATCAAATTTGACCCCCTCCCTCCCCCTTGTCACATGTTGTCACGTTTGAAGATACCCCCCCCCCCCCTAAACAAATTACGTTACAAATTTCACAATCAAAATAAAATTTTTTTTAAATGTCATTTATATTAAAGTCCCGTGTAATAGTCTAATCAACCAAAATGACCAAAATCTATAATTCGAGTGCTAATTAATGGATTATGATGAAACCTTGTGCAATGTGTTTGTAATGACGTTAATAATGTTAAAAAGTCTATCAGAAGGGGTAGAGAACACCTCTTTTATCACTGGTTTCGTAACTTGTAGAATTAAGTCAAAAATGAAAAAAAAAAACAATATGTTTACCTTTTTTGGCCCAAAATAAGATGTTTTTACTTTGGTGAATTTTTTCAAAAAATGCATATCATCGAAATACAAGATTTTTTTTATTTGCATCTTTTCTGCAAAGTGCGTTTTCACCTAGTTTTTCCGGAAAATCTGAAAAACTGCCTCTATTTTTGAAATTGTAGCGTTTTAGAAATATGTAATTTAGAAATTTGAAAAAATTCAGACGTAGTTATGCATTGAGGCCTTCTAAACATTTTTTGCCTCTTGGAATTTTTTTGTAACTTGCTAATTTTCCTACAGGCAGTTTTTCACGATAGATAATGTACTACATTTTTTGCAAAAAATACATGAAAATTTGAAAAATGAGCGTGATTTATACATATTATTATAGGTTCAATATGATTTTATATTTTTTAATGTGCAAAAAATGTAGTACATTCATTATCGTGAAAAACTGCCTGTAACTCGGAAAATTAGCAAGTTACAAAAAAATTCCAAGTAACAAAAAATGTTTAGAAGGCCTCAATGCATACGTCTGAATTTTTTCAAATTTTTAAATTACATATTTTTAATGCGCTACAATTTCAAAGAAAGGTTCAGGTTTTTCCGGAAAAACTCGGTGAAAACGCACTTTACAAAAAATCTTGTATTTCGATGATACATTCACCTGAATTTTTTCAGATTTTTTTTTTCAACTTTTACATTTCCAATCCCCCACTTTTAGGAATTTTCGAGTGGCCATACCTCAAAAAATATGCATTTTTCGAAAAAATTCACCAGAATAAAAACATCTTATTTTAGGCCAAAAAAAGGTAAATATATTGTTTGTCTTTTTTTTCATTTTTCACCTAACTCTACAAGTTACGAAACCCGTGATAAAAGGGGTGATTTCTACCCCCTTTCGATCATTTCCCATTCTAATCTTCTTTTCAACTTTTTTATTAACATCATTACAAACACATTACACAAGGTTATTTCATCAAAATCCATTTATTAGCACTCAAAATAGAGGTGAAACCCCCCCGTTGTTGACTGGACTATAAACTTGGTTTGTCTTGAGACTAAGGACAAACCTTGTACAGTTCATACAAAAATAGCTGTTTTCTTTATTCGTGCTGAACAAAGTAAGCAACCAATAGAGATCAAGAATTTTAAAAATATTTTTTCGTTAGTGATTGTAATCCCTTCGTTCAGCACGAACAAAAAATACTTAACAAAAGTAGGGTACGTCTTGGGTTAGGTATGGTACCTAGAGTATGTTATACCAAATCGGTAACGAATTTTAAAAAGATCAGAATTTTTGTGGAAAAAAGAATAACATTACGTAACACTTGATGCAACCCCCCCCCCCCCCCCCCCCCCCTCCCCTATATCACAAGCTGTCACGCTTTTAAGTACCCCCCTTCTAAGAGCGTTACGTAATTTTTGAACGGCCCCTTAGGAATCTTGGAATAATTCGCTCAAGTGCTTATTTCCCCTTTCCCCTTTAAAAAAAATTTCACCCTCATTGGTTCCTGAAAGAGTACCTAAAAATCTACGCGGTTTGATTGATCTGCTAACTTTACTTTATACTGCAGAAAGGCTATTTCTACTGCATTATATTGGAATCCATATTTTAAATATTTTGTCAAATGATGCACTCGGACATAGATAAACTTAATCCCCGAAAGACTCAACACCAATAGAAACATTATTTATTCTAAATAATCACACTCTTGTAACTTAATTCAAATGACAGTTTGAACTCTGATTAATATATATTAGTCAATGATAGTTTTCTTATCGAAAAACGAACTGAAACGTTATTACACTATAACCATATAATAATGCCGTGAAAAGCAGCCTAACATTTAAATGAAATATTCCTAATAAAGTATAATAATTTGGTACCAAATAATAACATATTAATATAAAATACATAACGACAGGTAAGTTGGTTGTTCTAATGTTGAAATTGGAGGTTAAATTATTGTTTATTACTTACAGTCTTTCTGCAACTTCTCTTTAATCCCACAACAGTAGAATGACACGATGTTCATCAATAACCACAATAATTATTAATATTATCGAACAAAATTGATTTAATATCTAATGGTAAACCTATTTAAAACAGATACTTTTACAAATCTAACCTCCACGAATGGACGCGTCTTCACTTTGCATTGATGTGTTTTTGTTTTGTAACAATCAGATTGCTTTGAACACAGGAGCAAAGCCTACTAGATTCTGTCGTCGCATCGTTCTCATGAGCTTTACTGAATTTTAAATTATTTTATTTAGCTGTCACTCAGAACTTTAATTCTAATAGGTGAAAAGCAACGCCTACTGCGTTTGTTTTTAAAATACCTATTTATATATGAATGTTTTTATCTAATGATTAATAATAGTGATAAAGTGGTAAGACCAAGTATGAATTGAAAATGTCGCGGTTTATACATAAGAACAGTAAAAAAATCATAGAAAAATGCTCCGTTACAGACTTATACTCGAAACGCTGCAATAACCGTCAAAGTTATGAAAGAAATGGATATAAACAAAGTTATAGAGAATTAAATTTCCTACAATCGATGGGGGGGGGCATATGTTTATTTTGAATAGTTGGACCGTGAAGCACGTTTGAAGGTGAGGTATAGGAATAACTACCCATATGAAATCCCTTACTGTTTTAAAATTCATAATTCGTAATTCATAAAACGATATTCCACATCGGTAGTAGAGATGGAGGTGGCTGATGACAACAAACTTTGGAGACCTTGGCTTCTCGTACACAGGGCCGTGGAGAGAAAATACGCGCATGGGGGGACAAAATTTTGAAAATTGATGAGCAGGGGTGAGAAATCCCAAAAAAATTTTTTGATGAACGGAGGAAGAAATTCGAATTTTTTTTCTTTAATTATAATACAAGCCCGGCCAGGAGGAATCATTCCCGCACCCCCCCCCCCCCCCCCCTCCACAGGACTGCTCGTACTTACACTAAATACCAGTTTTATGGACATTCACTTGCTTGCTTTACCTCACCTCACCATTTACCCCCAACCCTTCAATGGAACTAACTATTTTAAGTTGTAAAAGAGATGTATATACCAGATTAATTCACTTTTACTTCCACGTCCAGTGGAAGTATAGTAACGACAAACATTTTTTAAAAAATTTGTATTGTCCAAATAGGCTTAAAATGTCATGAAACGTAGAGATTTTAAGTTTGAGCGAAAAAAAAATTTCTGTCTGTCTGTCGGTCTGTCTGTAACTTTTTTTTGTGCGCACGTTTACTTTGGAACCGTTTAAGATATTGACTTGAAATTTGGTACACATATGTACTTTAACGAGATCTAGAACTAGATTATATATTCATCTTGTTCCGTCGAAGGGTTGGGGGGTGAATTGGGGTAAATTTGGGGTAAATGGGTAAATCAAGCAGGTAAGAGTCCATGAAATTGGTATTTAGTATATACAAGAGAAGCTAAGGTCTCAAAAAAATTTTTGGCATTAGCCACCCCCATTACCACCCCCACCTCCTTATTAAAGGGGATGAAAAAAAAATTGTGATTTAGTGTATGTACAGGAACCAGAAACCTCAAAATATTTTTTTACTTCATCCACCCCCCACTACCACCCCCCTATCACCACCCCCACCCCACTACCGATGTGGGTTATCGTTTTATGGGTTTTTGGGCTAGAGGATTTCAAATATTATATTATTAAAGTTCCATAAACAATTATTTTCACATACAAAGTTTTTTCATTGTGAGTGACTTGGATAGAGAATCTGGATGTGGAAGTAGTGATTCCTTGGGTAGCGGTTTTTATGTATATATAGCCATCTCGTTTGCACCTTACTATAGTTAGTTGTAGTAAGTTTCGCGAAAAAATGCTTCTTGTTATAATACCTAATTTCAAGTCCATATCATAAACCATTCCAGAGTAAATAAAAAGGTACACATTCTAGGTCTACAAAGGGATACATAGGTCTGGTTCGCTGCTTTGAACTTTTTTTTGTGGGGCTGTGTAATTTTATGGGCTAAATTGGTATTAGGTGAAAAATATTTTACTAACTAACACTTTAAAATACAAATTATTGCAAAATCTATCACGTTAAACCACATTAAATAAAAACTGTTCTAAACAATGAACCGGCTTATATAAGTGCTTATAAGTGCTAAATAACAATAGATTGAATGTAGATAGTAGGCAGTAACACTACGCCATCCAGTGGCGGCGCTTCGAGTTGCAGCGGCTAGGTAATAAGAAGAACATTGCTAAGTGGTAAGGCAAATTAAGCAATTTTATTAGATTTTATTAGATTCTATCGTTCGTAGAAAATAGAGCAGATATATAATCGTAAGCAGGTGACCTCGGGTCGCATTTGCTGGTTCGCCGCATTTTTCTCAATATGGTGACCTACCAGTCCACTGAATGTTGGCACGATTTTTTCTACCACAACAGATGAGCTGATGGGTAAATTAAACATTTCGAATAGGGTCATTTAGTGATATGGCAGTTTCCTACTTTTTCTTCCTCATTTTAAAGTATAACAAACCAATAGCCTCAGAAAAAAATTTCAGCTCAATTGAATCAATAGCCACAGAGGTATTCACATTTGAATAGAAACACGTTCGGCCGGCCAACAGTCCGTAGAGTGACGTCACTTGGCGTGCGCCGATACCTATATTAGAGCAGCGATTTCGTAAGTCTATGGTGTCGTTTTTTTTTTTGACGTAGAACCAGGTCAAACATGTTAGGTTCTTTTGAGTATGTCACCGGGCATATGAAATCATATTTTACGACATTTTTTTGTGGTCTCGAACTTTTTAAATCAATAAAAAGTGAAAAAAATGTGTTTTTAAATAAAATTTTCTTTTTTTGTTTCCACCGCCATATCTTTAAAACTATTAAAGGTACCGAAATTTGTCTTGTGTCAAATTAAAGCACACACTGTAGCGCTTTTACCAATATAAACGGTTTGGGCACAATTCGCACTTTCATTTCTCTAAAAATCAGATAAAATAAAAATATATATTTTATGTATTGAAATCTTCACCAATCGATAAACTTTTTTATTTTTGAAAATATTTACAAACATGCAGCGAAGAAAATAAAGCCTAATAATTACAAAAGTTTTTGAAACAATATATTTTTTCCTAAAATGTACCGTGTGGCAACAGCGATTTTTTTATCAGCGCTAAATGCGACATTGGGACGCAATTAATACACCTCACATGCAGGGTTGGTCAGATTAGTCGCGTAGAAGTGGCGGTTGTCGAAAATCATTAAGTATTCATTGTTCGGATAAAAATTGTGACAATCGAAAATGTGCTTGTTTTAAGAAAGGCCTAAAATGTTGCAACGAGTGCAAATGTCGTTCCTGTAACAACATTACTAAAGATTTCGAGGCAGATATAACGAATTAGAATGCTATTAATGTAGGGCCTACATAAACTACATACTACATATTTATCTATCCAAATAGAACATTTATTTCAACAATAAAACTCATTTTATGCGTACGTTTTTACTTTCATTCATTTAAAAATGTCTAATAAACTTATTAATTAGGTGGGTAGTTAGTAACACTGATTGATATTTATAGATTAGGTATTTATATCTACCTATCACCTGTCTTTTTATTATTAAAAGGAGACTATTTTATATTTTTTGTACAATTTCTTAATATTGACAACATATGATCAATACTACTGTACAATATATGAAATATTGAACAATAATATTGATCCCCTAGATGCTTTTGATCACTTCTGGTTTTGTATCTATTGATATAAGTTAAACTACTACATACACCCCGACCGGGACCGTCAGATCGTTGCAGTCGGCAGGCTTGCTACAGCCGAGCGCGCAACAATATGACTTTGGCCCTTTAAAAAAAAATCGCTGACTCAATACTATGAACGGAACATGAAAAATTTTTATCCTAAAAACTTTTTCAAATATTGGCTTCAATTTGTACGCAGCATGTATATACAAATTTTCATAAATAAATTTTTTTCTCGATTGTCTAAAATTACGCTACTGAAAATAACAAGTTTGAGTTTCCTATTATTTTTCCAACTTAAAAAAAAAATAAATCGGGTTCACGTGGGACGTTGTTCGAAGCGCTATCGTGTCTACTTTCATCTAAAAAAAAAATAGCTTGATATCACAAATATTTTCAGAGATATAGCGGTGGAGACGTTAAAAAACATATTTCATTAAAAATCAATTTTTCCGAAATAAAAAAGTTCTCGGCCACCAAAAAATGTCGCAAAAAATGATTTCGTGTACACGATTATCTTACTAAAGAATCCCACTAAGTCTGGTTTGGTTCTACGCCGGTTTTTCTCGAAAACAAAGCGACTTTACTTCCAGATTTTACTCTACTAACTTGCATTCACAGCCGTGTTCACTGGGCGGTTCAGCCATCTGACGTCACAACTCGACTACATGGTTATCCCGAGCGTTTTTAAGCGCGCCGACTTTAATAATTTTTTTGTACATGAAGGCGGCGTCAGTAAATTCTAATTTTTGGCATACTTACTATACTCACCAAGCTCTTTCAGAATATGTAATAATAAAAAATTGTTAAATGAGCCTATTACGGAATAACAAAAACAAGTTGCTAATATTACATTTTACATTGAAAGCAGTCAATTTAACCACGCAAATAGGTAAGAAAAGTAGCGCGAAATGTTAAATGTCGTCCTCCGCAAGTTAAAGTTGTGTTGCGGAGCCTGATTTACATTTCTAGGTAAATACAGGTGGAGGCGTGAATAATGAGAATTTCAGTACTCTTGTCCTGAATGCTTGTATTTGTGGCCAAAATGGGAATATAAATGTGGCAAGAACAGAGAAATATTAATTCTACTCTAGCCAGTTGGAATATATAACTTTTGTTAAAAGTTATAATAAACGTATCCATAAAATTCGCGAATTTGTTGGGTAAATGAAATTACAGCTTGTTTTGAAAACTTGGGTAGATATAAACTCAACTTGAACACGATTATGTGAGCATACTGTGACAACAAAGTTCAATTAGTTTTAAATTGATAATTTTAACTTTATTAAACTTATACCAACCAGGTAAGTAAAGCGTTGAAAATGTATTAAAACCAGATACAATAAAATAACATTGAAAATTTCACACCACATTTTTTAACCAATCAGAGGCTTGTTTTTGTTAAGTTACCATGGCAACCCAAAAAATTTCCAGACATTTTTTACATTCTGTCAAATTAATAAGTGGACATTTTCCTGTCATTTAAAATGTGAAAGTAAAGACGCGGGAGTTGGAGTGCTTATGTTAATATTTATTTTTTGTTCACAAAAATAAAGTTGTGGGTACCACAATAATATAAAACTAACAAATTTTATTAACACATGTAAGCAACTAAATTCAAGTGGACTTGGAAGTCTAGCAAGAATTCTTCTCGTCTTAATGGAGAATAAATAGGACTAAATACTGAACTTTGTAAATGTCTATGTTTAATAAAATATATGAAATATTTCGACACAATTTTATTTAATTTTAATTTAGATAATCTATTAAATTTACTTAAAGATTTTAGTAGATATTTTTGGATTGTTCTGAATAGCTTTACATCCAATATTTCTTCATAATGAATATCCTCAACCCATTGTGACAAGTAGGTAAGCTGACGATGATATTTTTCAATGTCTGAATATTTTTGCACAAAATACACAATCCATATGTTTTAGAACCTGGAGCCATTTTTGTGCTATATGCCCATGCACTTTATTCTTTTGGCCGATAATCAAATTTTGTTATGATTAGAATGTAAAAATTAATCTAATTGACGTCTGTAAGTGCGGCAGCCATTACTATCTTGTTACGTTCTATTATTCCATGGCCGCCTAGAAGTTGTTAATTATTGTCTCGGCGACAAGAATGAATCCTGTGCTCGCATTTGAATAATATTATCGTATGTAATATCACTAGTGCTTAAAATGTTATCGAAAATGTTTTCGAAAGCGTGTTGCCTGGTAATAGAGTGCAAATTGGCAGTTTATTATCTGATTAAATCCCGACCGCTTTAGCGGGAGGGATTTAATCTTTCATAATAAACTGCAAATTTGCACGAGTTATATTAACTAGGGGCAACTTAGCTTGAGAAAAAATTTTTAGATAAAATTTAAAGCATGAGTGGTATTTGAGGAGAATATTTCATTAAGTACATCTTCAATATTATGTTTTCCCATTAATTGCCTTCAGACGTTTTCTTGTCACTTTTAGAGTTTACTGACCTTTATTTTCAATTTCCTCATTAATTTGATATACAGAAATATTTCCTAACCGACTCATATTGTCAAAACAGCAAATCTGAAACAAACGCAGTAGAAACAACGGAGATTCGCTATATTTTAAAATAATCTAGTGACATTTCTATGGCAACTAGTAAATAAAATGAGTTGAAACCTTAGATATTATAATATATAGACTGGCTTAACGCTTTTCAGGCGTTTCTGAGGTGCAATATGACGACGAACGATAGAGAGAGCACTACTTTATTCCCAATATCCCGCCTATTTATTACTATAAACTCATGGTTCCGAGATTGAGATAGAGAGCGCCATCAAGCGCTACCGCTACTAGAGTTATATTCCATAATAATTGTTCATTGATTCATATTTACGTATTTAATCCTTATTTTTAACTTACGAAGTTTACAAATTATGTTGAGGTTTGCTTCGTTAGGCAGAGTGAATTTTAAATACAACAAATTAAAATATTGCACAGCTTTGATTCAAAGTTACTTTTTGATAGATTACCGTATGTAAGTAGGTACCTAGGTACATTTTTAGTGTGTTTCCAGAGCGAATGTGTTTACTTGACATTTATAATAAATGATTTGCTTAACTTTGTAACTACATTATTGAGCTATTGAAAGCTGTGCTTGACTTGTTCCTGTATTATGAGCTAGGTATATTAAGTACAATATTTGTATATTATTGTTACCTGATTGAAAAGTAGGCAAATTGAAATAGTTACAGATAGACAATGGTTATAGCCTATATATTTCAGACAGGCTTCTCTTTGGAACTGACGATTGTTTACTATATATGTAGTGTGTTTATGTTTACTAGTACATAATACAATATGACAATTTACAAGGTAAGTTAACAATTAGTAATAAGCTAGAGAAGATATTTATAGATAAAATTTAAAAGCGCGAGTTGCCCTATTTGCGGAAAATATTTCACGAAACAAAACGTCAAAAAATTACTGCAGTATTTGCCGCTGCAGCGATAAATTTTGCATGTTGGTACTGTCAAAAGCCGATCTAGCTTGAATTACCACTAATAATGACATTTGATTGGTGCAATGTTTTGAAAAAAACGGGCTCTCATTGGCTATAGCGTTAATGAGTGAAATAATCAGAAATAAATGATGTTCCACCAATTTTAGTAGACCAAAGTTAATAAAAAACGTAAATATAATATGTTTTTAAGTTATTTATAAAAAGTTCATGTATCTAAATTTGGAGAATGGTATGTTATTTCACGAAGAAATTCCGTATTTTATTAAACATATAAATCTTAATATTGTCTAAATGTTGGTTGTGGCATTTTCTTAATTACTTCCACATCCAGTGGAAGTATAGTAACGACAAAATAATTTTTAAAAATTTTTATTGTTCAAATAGGCTTAGAATGTCATGAAACGTCGAGATTTTAAGTTTGAGCGAAAAAAAATATTTCTGTCTGTAACTTTTTTTTGTGCGCACGTTCACTCTGGAACCGTTTGAGATATTAACTTGAAATTTGGTACACGTACATACCTTAACGAAATTTAGAACTAAATTATATTTTTATCTTATACCATCGAAGGGTTGGGGGGTAAATTGGGGTAAATTTGGGATAAATAGGTAAATCAAGCAGGTAAGAGTTGATAAAATTGGTATTTAGTATATACAAAAGAGGCTAAGGTCTCAAAAAAAATTTTGGCATTAGCCACCTCCATTACCACCCGCACTCCATTATTAAAGGGGATGAAAAAAAATGTGATTTAGTGTGTGTACAAGAACCAGAAACCACAAAATATTTTTTTACCTTATCCACCTCCATTATCACCCCCTATCACCACCCCCTCCCCACTACCAATGTGGGGTATCGTTTTATGGATTTTTGGGGTAGAGGATTTCAAATATTATATTAATAAAGTTCCATAAACAATTATTTTCACCTACAAATTTTTTTCGTTGTGAGTGACTTGGACAGAAAATCTGGATGTGGAAGTAGAGTGATTCTTTGGGCAGCGGTTTTTTCTCTGTTTCTTATTGGGATGCCCTGCCACATGAATTTTCTTCCAAACAATGTCAGAAATCTACAAAATAATACAATTAACCAGTATTTTACTGGAAAATAACCTCTACGCCTGTGACTTTTACGTCAAAGGATCAGTTAGAGGGTGGTTTTTGACAAATAATGAATAAGAACAAAAGTACGAAAATGACGTATTTTGCTGACGTTTCCGAAAACGAATCTGTTTCCTTTCTCAAAGCGTATTATAATGTTTGTGTGCTGTGTATATTAAATACACAGCTTTAAGAATATATTCGTTATTGTCAGTATCCTACTTTAAGCAATGGGGTGTTATAAGTTTGACGCGTATGTTTCTCTGTCTGTCTGTGGCTTCATATCTCTTCAACGGGTGATCCGACTTTGATGCACTTTTTTTTTATTTGAAAGAGTATTTTGTCAAGAAGCTTATAGACTGTATTAGATTTTGATGTTTGGTCGCCATCTTGAATTCGCCGTGTTGAACTTCTCTAGAAATTGTCCAATTGAAGTAAAATTGAAAATATGCAGACAATTATGGTAGCCGAACATGATTTAGGCCTCATTTTGATTCGGTCATATGAAACTGATACGATTAGATACATTAATCGGGGGTTTTTAAAAATTTTCAATTTTACTTGTCTTGCTATCTGTCTCTATTGTTAAAATTTTTGCCGAGTCCCAGTTTATTTTATGTCCGTTCTCCAAAGCGTGTTCGTAAATCTTCGATTTCTCATTCTTTCTAATGTAACCCCTGTGCTCACCCAATCTAACACAGAATGGTCTGGATAACTCACCCACACAATGTTTATTATATTCACACGGAATACTGTAAATGCTGTTTTGTAAATTTTGCTTATGATTTAGCGGCTTTGTTTTTGTTAAAATAGATGTTAATGTATTGCTCGTTTGAAATATCGTCCTAATATCAAATCTATTGCCTATACGGCGTAGCTTTTCAGATAATCCGTATACATAAGGAATTAACGTTGTTCAGGTTTTTATCGTACATGATTATTATTTTCTATATATGTGAAAGTTCCATCAACAAAGCCTTCAGGGTATTGATTGTTTATAAGAACCTCTTTTATAAAGCGTTTCTCATTGTCTAATATTTCATCATTAGAAGAAATTATTTTGGCCCTATCATGTAATAGGGATTGCAATTTACCGGAAGTTTTAATAACCGGTAAATCGGTAAATAAAAATGTAAATAACCGGTTAACCGGTATTTACCGGTAATTTTTAGAATGAATGATTAGAGAGTGGCGAAAATGGCAATTATCTTTTTCCATGTACAAAATTATCTAAATTTGACAAAAAAAATGTTTGTCCACGACTATTAAATAATGTACTCATTATGTATGTTTCCTCAAGGATAATGCTATCCATTATTCCCTGCAGTGAATAATGATTTCAGTATTCACTAGTGAATAATAAGGACAGTCAGTTGTTTATAAGAAGTCACGGGCAGGTATTTTTTTTAATTCGAGTGCAATCTCGCAACTTTTTAGTAGAATTTATGGCTAGTTTCTGAAACCTTAAATATAATTATTCGTTAACTGTCGTAGCTACAATTGTGTGAACAATTTTACTGTTATTATCAAATTTATGAATAGATAACTTTATTTAGCGTTTCAGAAACAGACCATCTTTTATCATACAATTTCGTTTTTAAATTTGATTGAGTAGGCCGTTATGTGTCAAAGAACGGCTTATGAAATTAAATTTAAACGTCAACGTTATTTACAATAATTTTACATTTTACTCAAAAAGAATAATATAAATAATTAATTAATTAATTTCTTCAGTAAACAATTTAACAAAAATATCTAATAGTCGTGGACAAAGTATAGTATTTTACTTGCATATAATGGCTACTCTGGTGATTTACGACATTCGCCTACGGCTCGTGTCTTTAACTTCGCCCTCGTGAATAATAGCCATCATTATATGCTCGTTGAATAATATACTATTATATACGTATATTTAATATAATGAACAAACCAAAAGTTTTTTTATCAAAAGGAAAAATTATAAATGAAATAAATTTAAATAAATAATTATTCTGTAAATAACAAAAATATCAACTTAAATAACAAAAATTGTAAACATAAACTCAAATAGGGCATTTACTGAATACCTAATCTAAAAATACAATATTTTTTAAAAACGGCCTGTTGAAAGAAAGTTTTTCAAAGCTATATCTGTTAGTCGTCTGATATTTCTGCATAGAATACCACCAGCTGAAGATGTCCTTCTTCAATCGATATTGGTGGGTTCATAAGTTAATAAGAATTGGTAATAACATACATCTAAATGTATTCCACGGATATTTGCGGCAGTGAAATATTCAATTTAATATCGCACGATATTGTCAATGTCTCTCTTACTTGTATTTCTTAGGGCTTGGTGTCTGGGTTTTACTTTTTATAATATTATTTATTTATTGTTAAAAGTGCTCAGTGTTGGGACAGTCACTCTGTATTTAGTGAATACTAGTCACTAACATAAATAGAAACGTTGAATACGTGACATATCGTAAGTTCAGAATTTACCGAAATAACCGGTAAAAAATTAAAATAACCGGTAATTATTGTCATGTGTTTTTTGTCCTAATAACCGGTAAACCGGTTAACCGATTAACCGGTATTGCAATCCCTATCATGTAAGCATTTTATAACACGCTTTTTAACATGCATCGACTGATTTGAGTTAAAATTCAAATACCTGTTGGTGTGTGTTGGTCTTCTATAGACAGAGAAAAATGTGGGTAATATTTGCGAACTTATAATGTTATAATATCTGCCCGTTTTTTCCCACCCTGTAAAATAAAGTAAGCTAGACCATCTATTTTCATTATCTAACTTGTCAAAGTGTTAGAATATAGATAGAGACGGCAAACCTGACTGTAAAAACTTTCCGGTTTGTTAACATTTTATGCTTCCAGTTGTAAAAAATGCAATTGTATATACGTCATACTTTTTGGGCCGGTACACTTTAGTTGGTTTTCCGCACAGTTAAAGCAAATGAAGCCATTATTTAACGTAATAATGAGAAAACTTGTCATTTAATACGCGGGGTTTGCCAGCAAAAGTTTACCAGACGAGCTTTAATGGAACTACTATATCATTATATTTGTTGTTTAATTATTAAAACGAACAAAGCTGTATAAATCAGTGTCACGATAAGGTTAAATTTTAGGATTTTATGAGTTTTATTTTCAATTAGCAATAATTCTATCGAGAAAATTGAAATCACACTTCGTTCGGCGGTATTTGCAAATTTCATTTACTTATCAGTCAGGGCATCTATATTTATTATCATTTTACTTGTAAAGTTTGTGTTAACATACAACAACTGTAATCTATCTCTGGATTTTTTATTAAGTTTGTGAGTAACACAGAATGATCTAGAGCAGAGTGTATTTTAAGTAATTTTCACTGGGCGAGTGGGAGTTCGGAAAATACTCAGGCCCATAGTCAGGATTTCTTTTGGAAAGTGATTTTTGCCGACCCATACATATCAGTAACACGAGTAAAATCGGAAAAAATGTTACCATTTCGACCTACAGTGTGACCCACTTAAGATCACAACACAACGTTAACACCCGTCAATTGATGCTTGATTAACTTCAAACTTTGGTGGTAAGAAAAGATCGATAAAGTGATTCTTTGACCAAAAAAAACCAGGGCCGCGCCGTCCATAAGGGCAAGTCGTGCGGCGCACGACGGCGCACGACGGCGCACAGTGGGGCAACAAAGCTAAAAACGCGGCCAAAAATCAAAATATGTAATGGAGTTAACACGATCGCTCTTTTGAGCTATGTGTAGCCAACACCTTTACACATAATAAAATGAATCGCAATCGACCATTACATGATTCATTTCAGCGCCCACGTCAGTCAAAACCGAGTAGTGCAGATAGTGCGTTGTGGATTTTAAAGTTTTATTAGATCTTTGTGCTCGTTTATTTGTTTATTACTGTATTAAAATTTGAGTTTTTTGATATGGAGGCTTCAAGTTCAGATTTTAAGATGTGTATTACATTTTCTAGTACTTACAATTTTGTGATAAGCAGTAATATTTTTGTGAATGCCAATTTAAAGTCGTCAATGTAAAATATTAATTGTTCTTAGTAATAATGAAACATTTAGTTTGGTTCCAAGTGCGACCAAGACATTTTTTTTTAAATGGGTGTATTCTTTATTTATTAAATAAATATATTACGTTTGAAATTTATACCCATATTTTGCCCTTCACTTTTAAAATTGAAATTAATTCTAGCCTGAAACGCGTTTCAACAAGTATACAATAAGTATTATATTCGAATGTTTTTTTCGATACTTATAAAACCTTTATAAGTTAGATTTTGTAAAATATTTTTCCCATCATTTAAACCATTACAGAATACATAAAAATACAAAATTTCGTAATGTTCTGTTGATATAATTTTTCCATCCCCTATAACCCTTTTTGAGAAATGATTTTATTAAATAATTTGCCTATAAACCTGAACCTATTTTTGGATCATTAGCCAAGTTTCAGATTTTTGGCCAGATTTTCGGGTAAAAAATATCTGTTTTTTTTTTAAATTATCTCTATAAATAAAAAAGTTAGCGCTCATTTGGGCTGACGCGCGATGACGTCACAGTACATGATCCCGTCAACAGCGAGCGGGCGCGGGCACCGGAAGCACAGACTAAAACAAATCAGATTAGAGTTGGGTAGTACTCGTATGATTCGTATCATTGGTACGAATCCTTGCAGTGGTACGAATGGTACGAATCTCAAAAAAATAAAAGATTCGTACATTTCGTATCGTCGATACGATTGATACATTTCGTATCACCGATACGATTGGTACGAATATGGAATTTCGGTATCGGTATTGCGATGCGATACTGTGCCAGCTGTACAAGGTTAAACTTCAAACGGTGGATGGAGACCGTGCGTTTAAACTGGAGATTTCAGATTTTAAAATACTCATAATCTCATAATTGAAAAAATTCCCTGTTTTTATACGTAATATGATACAAATATGTATATAATATGGTTAAATAAACGCTATCTATCTATCTTTTTACTGATGTCTAATGACGACGACGGAAATTATTAATGAAATAGAAGAATAGAAGAATAGAAGTCCTAAAAGTTTACACTGTATGGTTAATAAGACATTATAATACTCTGGCCCTAACTAATACCACATATAATATTCTATAATCTATGCTGAACACTGGAGTGGAAGTGTGGGTACGAATAGTACGAATCAGTACATGATACTCTTTCGTATCATGGAATCAGTGGTACGAAACATACGAATAGTACGAATGGTACGAATTAGTACATGATACTGTTTAGTATCATGGAATCAGTGATACGAAGTGGTAAGAATCTCTCGAATCTCTCGATTCGAATCTTTTCTTGATACGGATTCATTTGGTACGAATCCTTAAAAAGAGTCGAATCGCCCAACTCTAAATCAGATGTTTCACTCAATAGTATTCCCTATGCAACCAGTTTCATTTTTTGTCGTGTGACGTATACCTGCCAGGATTCTGCGCAGAAGACATAAACAGAGTAACCTTGCGGTTGACATGGAAGTTAAGACCAGCGAGTATAATATCACAGGAGGTAGTGTTATACATTTTAGTGGTTTTTTGAGTATTCATTAGGTGGCTTTTAAATATTGTTACGTATCATAAGCTCCCTCCTGTTACTCTATTCCCGCTGGTTAAGACTGATTGGACAATGCGCAGATCACCGCACAAATTGGTACCTGCCTGGAGTTGATTTATTATCGAATGAGCATAACGAGTTTTGATTACTTACTGGTAATTTTGCGACAATTAGTTTCCCGTTATTGATATCTATTTCAAAAACAACGACCAAATAAATAGGTAGTAAGTACCTTTTTTCTCTAATAAACACAACTGACGAGTTGTTGCATGCGCGGGATCCCATTGAAATACGTTGGCGTCGCTAAGTTGATGGTAGTTGTCCAACTTAAAAGTTGTGCCCAGACACAACTGAAAAGTTGTATCAACTTTTTTATTGTACATGCACGCGTTCACATTTAAAATCACTGGGCACTGTTCATCCAACTGTTGAGTTGGACGAAAAAGTTGTCCATGCGCGCCTAGCCTAAGATATTTTGTAGTTGGGCTTGTTTAACGTTTTAATCGTTTTTGGTTCCTGTACATAGGTACACTAAATCACAATTTTTTTTACCACCCCAACCCCCTTTAATAGGGGGGTGGGGGTGGTAATGAGAGTGGCTAATGCCAAAAATTTTTTTGAGACCTTAGCTTCTCTTGTATATACTAAATACCAATTTTATGGACTCTTACCTGCTTGATTGACCTATTTACCCCAAATTTACCCCAGTTTACCCCCCAACCCTTCGACGGAACAAGATGAAAATATAATCTAGTTCTAGATCTCGTTAAAGTACATATGTGTACCAAATTTCAAGTCAATATCTTAAACGGTTCCAGAGTAAACGTGCGCACAAAAAAAAAGTTACAGGCAGACAGACCGACAGAGAGAAATTTTTTTTTTTGCTCAAACTTAAAATCTCGACTTTTCATGACATTTTAAGCCTATTTGGACAATAAAAATTTTTAAAATTTTTTTTGTCGTTACTATACTTCCACTGGACGTGGAAGTAATTAAATAAGTTCGTGAGTTTTTCAGATATCGAGATGATTTTTTTTTTTATTTGACTATTTAACTGAAAGACTACTAAATGAGGTTGAATGTTGAATCCTATTTCTACAACAGGAAACTTCCTAACCGAATATTTTTGGGGGCGGCTAGCGCCAAGACGGTCAGGGGGGGAGGTCTGACTTACATAAGATAAAAAACCGCTGCCCAAGGAATCACTACTTCCACATCCAGATTCTTTTCCAGGTCACTCACAACGAAAAAATTTTTGTATGTGGAAATAATTGTTTATGGAACTTTAATAATATAATATTTGAAATCCTCTACCCCGAAAACTCATAAAACGATACCCCACATCGGTAGCGGGGTGGGGGCGGTGATAAGGGGTGGTAGTGGGGGTGGATGAAGTAAAAAAACATTTTGAGGTTTCTGGTTCTTATACACACACTAAATCACAATTTTTTTTCATCCCCTTTAATAATGGGGTGGGGGTGGTAAGGGGGGGGTGGCTAATGCCAAAATTTTTTTTTGAGACCTTAGCTTCTCTTGTATATACTAAATACCAATTTTATGGACTCTTACCTGCTTGATTTACCTATTTTCCCCAAATTTACTCCAATTTACCCCCCCAACCCTTCGACGGAACAAGATGAAAATATAATCTAGTTCTAGATCTCGTTAAAGTACATATGTGTACCAAATTTCAAGTCAATATCTCAAACGGTTCCAGAGTAAACGTGAGCACAAAAAAGTTACAGACAGACAGACCGACAGACAGACAGACCGAGTTCTAGATCTCGTTAAAGTACATATGTGTACCAAATTTCAAGTCAATATCTCAAACGGTTCCAGAGTAAACGTGAGCACAAAAAAGTTACAGACAGACAGACCGACAGACAGACAGACCGACAGACAGAAATTTTTTTTCGCTCAAACTTAAAATCTCGACGTTTCGTGACATTTTAAGCCTATTTGAACAATAAAATTTTTTTAAATTTTTTTTGTCGTTACTATACTTCCACTGGATGTGGAAGTAATACACAAAAAATGTTTGCTAAAACATAACAGCAACGCCAACAGGTTATATCCCACTTCCCATATATGTAGCTATTTCCTAGACTATAAACATTGTATTTTAAATAATAAGTTAGTTCCTCGCAGAGTCAAAAATTACATGCATATAGGGTGTAGGAGTCACGAAATATATTTCTTCTTGCAATTTATTTTATTGGCTCTGTTAGAAACCCAAATATCGAATTAGTATTCCGAAAAAAAAAAAACAATCAAATCATTATTTTTTTTAATAGTTTTGAAATTACGGTAATAGTATGTTTTATGACTTCACCATACGATAACTAAAAAATCTAACGTAGCGAGATGTGCCATATAAATATCTATGACATCTCGCCAATAATTTTTTTTACAATTAACGTTTTTCGACCTCACAAACCTGAAATATTTCACAAGGTCGACAACTTTGTTAGCGGTCTCAATATTTCACAAGAAGTTGCAGTAGGTGAAATTCTTTGATGAAGACCAGTAACCACTGTGTCTGTCAACGATGAACTTCAGTCAACTAGTATTAATAAGTGCAGTGATAGTTGCAGTAAAATCAATTCAACCTAACTGCGACAGACACAATCAGTTTCGGAAATATTGCTTTCCAGTGGAATATTGCAATGATTATATATGCGCGTTTAGTAACTGTGGCCATTTCAATATTAACAGCAAATTAGTGAAAATAAGAGATACCCAAATAGTACCCAAATGTGCTTTTTCAAACTCGAATGATTTAAAAAACATATATGGTGTAAACAACAGAATACAAGCGCTTGCTGGTGGATCATTTATCAACTTACCGAATTTGGAAAGTATTCTTCTTTCGTTTAACTTAATTAGAGAATTGCATGCAGGTATTTTTAAAAACGTGGGCGTGTCTTCGTTAGACTTAAGCTGGAATAAAATCATTTACATCGCAGAAGGAGCTTTTGATGGAATAACTGGACTAAAGCATTTGAACTTAAGCAGAAATGAATTGGAAATTTTACCAGTCCATCGCATGCCGCCATTTTTAATCCATCTAGACTTATCTCACAATGCTTTTAGTATGATAGCGCTGAATTCTGTGAGATGCCCTAATTTAACCAAAATCAATTTAAGTCACAATAATTTGGAAGGTGCAGCGTTTCTATTTGAAAATGAGGTGGATAAAATTAACTTGGCCCACAATCAACTGAAAGACATCGACTTTTTTGAGGTACAGGATTGTAATATGCTAGAAATATCATCAAATCGTTTTTCAAGTGTTCCCGAGTTTTTAACATACTCGAATATCAAACGTATTTCCCTATATCCGAATCCATGGAGGTGTCAAGAACTCAAAAAATTATGGACTCATTTACAGAACAATTTTGTAGATGTTTCAATTGAAAAAGACTTGACCAAAACTCAAGGACAAAAGCCTATATGTTCCGAAAATGCCCTGGATCTTGAGGAAAGAGGTAGGTTTACTACAGAAAATGAAGACAATCATTGCACTGAGGATTATCAATGTGCTGGGGACATGGCATGTAGAGCACTCAGATGCTGGGACCCTTGTAAAGAAAATGTTTGTGATTCCTCCAGTATTTGTAAAACATACAATCATAGAGCTGAGTGTTTATGTCCACAAAATCAGAAAAGAAATCCAAGAGATGTATATTCTGCATGTCATGATGTTGAATGTTTTTCCGATGATGACTGTAAACAACATCAAATATGCAGTAGTAGAAAAAAATGTGAGGAGTTAATCCTAACAGCCATGGAAGGTGAGAGTATTTCTAGCGTCCCAGAGGCGCCAGCACGAGCACCACCACTAGAACCACGCCCAGAAGTTCAATCCACACCGGTTGAAGATGAACCATGGTGGTTCTATGAAATACCTAAATTTATCCCAAACAAGAAAGCAATAAAATGAATGTAATTTTCTATTTAGAGAGAAAAATGTTGATAAGTTGATATATTTGTTCCCATTTGGATGTATATCCATCTACTTCACCATTTCTATCATCTTCTTTAAGTACTATAGGCGTTTGAATAAAACATGTATCAGATAAATCTTTTTATTTCAATTTGAGTTTTTCGTCGCTCTATTTGGTTGACTTAATCAAATAGGTTAGAACGGGACAATCATTTTTAAAAATCATCGTAGAAAACAAATAAAAAAAATGTGTGTATGTCTGTATGTGTGTTTGTTTGTAGACCGTTTCTTGTGATAATTTCTTTTAAAACTAAAATTCTCGTTTTAAATTTGGCACGTGCGTAAAATAGCTTGATATAATACTCCTTAATGAAATTAGGTCACATCCACATCCACAGGGCGGTCGCCAAAGATGTGTAAACTCTCATGTTCTATATAAAGGGTGGGGCAATAGTGTGTCGGACTTCGATATTTCGAGTTCTACGATAGCTAGATATTAGAAAATAAACACATGTAAACTAGATGAGAAAGTTTATAACCGGAAATTATTTTCGAATATACAGGGCGAGCCATGACAAAATTACAGGATCAAGTGCCTTTTTTTTAAATTGAGTGCTATATATATATATATATATATATATATATATATATATATATCTATATCAGTATATTTTTTGAAGCCTCTTTCAAGAGTCCATTCATTCCTATATTAGTATTGACTAGCTCCCAGCCACTTGGATGTAATGAATTTTTTTAATAATAATAATAATAATAATCCTTTATTTTCATCAGACTTCTACAGAAGTATTGAATATTGTCAATCAATAAGGTAAGGTAGAGAAATTCCATTAATCTTAAAATTAAGTATAAAATTTAAAATGTATATAAATTAAACAATCCTGTGTTTAACAAGTACAAAAGTAAATAATTAAAATGTACAAACATCACTGTTAAGAATTTAAAAATTTAAGTTTAAAAGTGCATTCAATGAATAACAATTAAGTCACTATTTAAAAGTACTAGAATAATTAAATTAATAGACAGTACATAATTTTTATATCTCAAAAGTCTTTACATTGCAGATATTCCTGAACACTGTAAAAGCTATATTTCAACAAAAGTATACGAACCTTGATTTTAAAGAGTTTAATATTTGGTATTATTTTCAATGAAAATGGTAATTTGTTGAAAATTTTTATTTGCATAACAATAGGACTGTTAGCCACAAATGACAGCTTGTGACAGGGAATATCTAGGTTGCCATTTGGACGTAAGCTGTAGTTGGATTTAGCATCTCTGCTTTTACCATAATTAATTAGGTTGTGTTTAACATAGCACACACAATTTAAAATATATACTGATATAACAGTTAAAATACCAAGTTCCTTAAAGAGACCTCTGCATGAATCCAGACGATGTCTGAAAGTTATAGTTCTAATAATTCTTTTTTGCATAATTAAGATTTCGAGCATGCGAACATTGTTGCCCCAACAAATTATACCATAGTTTATGCAAGAGTGCACATAAGCAAAATAATAACTTTTTAAAGTGTTTAAATTTACATTTTTTCTAAGCTGCCAAATAACAAAACAATAAGATGCTAATTTACTAAGAATGTGATCTACTTGATTATTCCACGATAACGTATAATCAATGTATAGGCCTAAAAATTTCACAGTTTTATTTTGTTCAATGCTTTTATTATTGATCCTCACTAATAGGCTATGATCCATCTTAGGTTTTGTAGAAAGTATTTGTTTTCAAGGCATTTAGGACAAGACCATTTTCACTGCTATAATTCTGCATGATGTTTACTTGGGACATGGCTTTACTGCTAAGATTATCTACATGTTTGTCTTGTAAGGCTACCGATGTGTCATCAGCAAAAAGCGAAACCAAGGAACTTTTATCAAACCCATTCACAATATCGTTCACAAATATAATGAAAAGAACAGGGCCAAGTGTACTCCCTTGAGGAACTCCCGTAGATATACAACTTGGTGTAGAGTAGAAAGTATTATTGTTTTGTTTTAGTATTACTGTTTGATGTCTGTCTTTCAAATAGCTTGATAACCAGTTTAATGCAGATCCGCGAATCCCATAATTATAAAGTTTATTTATTAAGAGTTCATGGTTAATGGTATCAAACGCCCTGCTAAGATCAAAAAATAGGCACATTGTATTGTTTTGCAAATCTAAATTAGTCAATATGAAATTATAAAGCGATAAAATAGCATCCTGTGTGGAGTGTTCCTTTCTAAAACCGTATTGTGATGAGGACAATATATTTTCTTTAAAGAGAAAATCATTTAGTCTTATACTATAAGCCTTTTCGTACATTTTTGAAAATGCTGATAAAAGTGTTACACCTCTATAGTTTGATATTAAGGATATGTCTCCTTTTTTATGAATAGGCACAACCAATGCTTGTTTTAGTAATGTCGGAAATATACCTTCTAAAAATGAAAAATTTATTAGTTTAGTAAGTGGCTCGGCTATGTAATCAATGACTTCTAATAACAAGGAACATGGTACACCATCAAAACCTGCTGAATTTTTGTTTGCAATTGATCTAATGATGTCTTTAGTTTGTAACAATGTTAAGGGGGACAAGAAAAGTGAGTTTGCTTTAGATGCATTTCTAGCATTGGTATTCATATTCATATTACGTGTTAATATTTTTATAGAATTGATAAAATAGTCATTAAATCCTTGAGCCATATTTTGATATCCTTCTATTTTATTTCCACTTTCATCTGAAAGTGAATGAGGCAGATTTATTCTATTTTTTTGACTAGTATGATTATTTATTAACTGCCACGCAGTTTGAGATTTATTGTTGAAATAATGCAATTTGCAGCTGCATATTGAAAAAATCACCAAAGTCACAATTACGGGTTTTAAGAAAAACTAATGTGAGTGCTAGTTACGAGATATCTAATTAAAATGTTTTTGAATCATTTTTACTTCCTAAAAATGTACAGAGTGGTCAAAAATTATTTTTCAATTAAGAACTTTTTAAATTGAATTTTCTCAATTTTTTCAAATGGAACACCCTGTACATCAAAATATGTTCAATTAAATTCCCTTCTTTCTAGTATAAGCATTAAAGGGGTTAGAGTTACAACTTTTCGAAATATTGGCGATTTTCTTAAATGTCCACGAATTTTTAGTAAAAATTGCCATCAACTTACCCATGATTAGAAACAATCATTAATGTCAGTCATTCTCTTTCGTTAAAAAATGCCAGCACGTTTAAATTATACCCACGAAGACTTTTAGATTTGTTTATCATTTATGGAGAATGTGATAAAGTAATAATACCAAGAACATGAAACACATTTGCTACTCAACACCCACTTTATTGTTTCAATTGTTTCATAGGCTTCTACGTTTTTTTGGACTAATTATAATTTTCAACAAAAACTTGCGAATATTTCAAAAAGTACATGTGTTAGATATAGGACATGCTGATAAGTCCACCTCAAATTTAATTCTACATCGATTGCCATAATAAAATTTGGCACGTGCCATTTGACAGAGCCAAATATTCTAGAATTATCCAGTATGCATTTTACAGTGTATGGTGGATGGTTTCTGTTCTTGTGGGCATCGAGTAGCAAATGTGTTACACGTTCTTGGTATTAATTTATCACATTCTCCATAAATAATAAACAAATCTAAAAGTCTTCGTGGGTGTAATTTAAACGTGCTGGCGTGTTTTAACATAAAAGAATGACTGACATTAATGATTGTTTCTAATCATGGGTAAGTTGATGACAATTTTTATTAAAAACTTTTGGACATTTAAGAAAATCGCCAATATTTCGAAAAGTTGTAACATTAACCCCTACAATGCTTATACTATAAAGAAGGGGATTTAATTTAATATAATTTGATGTAAAAAAATACAGGGTGTTCCATTTGAAATAAAAAAGTTCTTGAGGTTTGAATTTGACAAAATGTAACGTGAAAAATAAATACTTGGTATACTATTATGGAATCTATTTTTTTTGTAGCGAGTAACTCATCTCGTGTTCTTTCTACTTACCAAAGAGCAAATAGGAATCTCATACACGAAGAAAGTTATAACGGTTTTTGCAAACCGTTGCACCTGTCAATTTTTTTTATAAAATGTCAAATATCTCCGAAACTGCTCGGTTTAGGTATAGGGTGTGCTACATGTTTTGACTCAGAATTTTATGGTCATTTCGAATAGTCGAAAATATATAGGGTGTTCGATTTAAAATAAGCAAGCTGGTATCGACTTCCGGTATTTCCGGAAGTGCCACCATTTTGAAATTACTATTTTCGGACTTGCAATGGTCGACTATAGTAGAGTACCAAATTTCAAATGTCTATCTCATCTGCAAGTGGGAAATATTCTAATGGACGCCTTAAAAGAATCACCCTGTATATGACACTTTTTAATTCAGTCAAGCATAACTACCTGAACTGAGAGTTTCATATTCAAAAATTTAAACTACAAATATTGGCATAAATCACTGTGCGTTAAAAAAAACTGTCCGTTGTGTGAAAATGAATAAACTTAGACCTGAATTATGAATATAATTATTTTTTATCAGGATATGCGTTGTTTCCAGAGCAAAATTTAAAGATTTATAGCAGCGTGTCTGCAGTCGATTACGACATTTAGGCACTGCAGATACTTGGCCTCGAAGATATTAGCGATAACAAATGTTTGATCAAGAAAATAAAGTTTTGTTTATATTTATTTAATCATGGCATGTTTCTTTTAAATATAATTTATATATTACCTCAGCAATTAAACACACGATTTGATAATGCACAAAGTATAAAATATTATTAATTAGAGAAAATGTAGTTTTAATTCTTGTTTCCAGAGGACTGTTGATATATTTTATTTTTATTCGAGCTAATAAATATTAAGCTGAGGATATTGTCCAAAATTAACTGACATTTCATTTAAAATGAATAAAAGTCGAAGCCATGTGTAGCGTACTCACTTGCATATATATCTATAGTAACATATAGCCAAAGCTGCTATAGCTAGTGCAACATTTTTAGCTCATCCTCGTTGTGATGATAGCTCGTTTTTATCGCTGACAGTTGATTGTTCAAATGTCTCTATGGGGGCAGTTCTTGAACAGCGCGATGACGAAAGATGTACTTCCTCCATTAGCCCTTTTCTCACCAAACTTACCTCAGCCCAGACAAAATATAGTGCTTTTGATAAAGAGCTTCTTTCTTTATACACAGCGATTAGACATTTCAGGTTTTTACTTGAAGGTCGTACATTTATTTGCTTTACTGACCATAAACCTTTGGTTAAAGCATTGTTCACTAAACTGAGAGATCTCCTCGACAAATTAGACATTTAGAGTACATCGCTCAATTTGCATGTGAGATCAGACATATCAAAGGAAAACATAATGTCATTGCTGACATTTTATCTCGTGTGCATGATACGTCTTCCTTACAGCAACATGTTTCTCCAGTTGTAACCCAAAAGTCTAATCTAGTTGATATTAATTTTGACTTAAATTTATTGAGCACAGCTCAAGATGATGATACTGACCTGAGATTTTATTTATCAGACAACTCATCAAATACCAAAAAAGGTTTTCATTTGAAAAAAAACTAGAATTCCAAATTATGACGAGTTTATTTGGTGTGACGTTTCCCGCCCTAAACTACGTCCTTATGTTCCAATCGTTTATAGATGGACAATTTTTGATATATTTCATGGTTTATCTCACCCTGGTATTAAAGCGACTAGAACGTTAGTTTCTAAAAATTATTTTTGGCCTAAGATGAATTCGGATTGTAACCTCTAGGCAAAAACTTGTATTAGCTGTCAAACTAATAAAGTGACACGACACACTAGAAGTCCAATAGGTAAATTCGATATACCTAAAGGCCGATATACCTAAAGGCCGATTCGATCACATACATATAGATTTGATAAGACCATTACCTCCTTCTAAAGGTCTTATATTCTGACTGTGATCGAACTCTAAAACCCAGAGAGATATTTTTAAAAAACTGTTTTTGGCTGCCATCTTGGCAATATGGCTACGCCGGCGGCAGATATTGCTTTGTGCAAAATGAGGATTTTAGTTATAGATAAAATCTACAACCCTGACAATTTTCAAAACTTTCCGACTTAATTCCTCGTAAGGCCTTTTTATATGACCTGACGGGTGGCCTATTAGTTTGTATGTATGTTAGGATGTTTAGTTTAAATCTTGCAAGTCAATTGTGAACCACTTAACAACGTCCAATCGAGCTGAAATTTTGCATGCACATGTAGTTCTGATGACAATACAATATTATGGTGCCATAACAATTATGGTACAATATTATTGAATCCAACAATAAAATAATGGACCCCCTTCGAGTTTGGGCTCGTTGACTTGTAGAGGAGCAAAAAAGAGGTAAAATTGTGTCGTTTTTTTTTATGAGCTTAGAACAAGATCAGACACACAACATCATTTTACACATAAAAACACAAAATACGACATTTTTTAGTGGTCACAGATATTCTTATTTAAAAAAAAGTGAAAGATATAATTGTTTTTGAATCATGTTTTTTTGTACATCCATTGCCGTATCTCAAAAACGAATTGAGCTATCGATGTGAACTTTTTTTTGTCATAAAACACACACTTAAGCGCTTCTCTCTATTCATAAGATTGCGAATAAAAAAAAAATGTGAACATGCCAAAAACGTAGATGACCCTGAAAGTTTAAGAATACGCCATCAAATTTTCACTAAGCGAAAAACTTTTTTGTTTTTGAAAATTTTGTGTAACATGCTGTGAAGAAAATGAAGTCAATAGACTAAAAAAGTTTTTAGAAAAAAAATATTTTCATTATTAGCAATAGTTTGCTAGTTACGAATTTTTTAGTATGGAGGAATTGTCGAAGCGTACGCGCGCCGTACTTAAGAATAATAATGATTATGTATTGTGTGTAACGGAACTTTTCATTATTACTTTTTTATGTTTAGGACTGTTTTATCACGTTTTAGAATCTGAAAGGATAACTTATTTTTTCCAGTGGCACATTAAGGACTAAGGTTGAAGGAAAAAAAGAATTAAAAATCTTAAATGGAGTATGCATTGCATTGAGATCTCGGAAACGGTGAAAAATAATATTGTAGCAAAATGGGAAAGATGTTGCGCAACTAGGGGGCTAATAAAATCCCATAAACAGAAGTTTAGGAAAAGTAATAATTTTGGAGTGTTTTGATAGAAAGTAAACTATCGAGTTTTCCTTTTTTTGCGTTATTATTGGAGCTAAATAAAAAAAGACAGTTTCTTAAAGCACGTGGCAATCTTAATATTTGTATCCGACATTTCCTGTGTCAGAGTCCCTATTCGAAATTCCCATGCATTGCATTTTTACCCTAGATCCACACAATAACACAGGTCGACAAAAAAAAAAAATTCTGCTCCAAGGACTAAACCTATCATGCCTTAAGTATTTTTGGGTGCTGAATCCGAATTTTCCACTTAGATTTCGAGCAAACGTCAAAAATTGTAAAAAAATCGTATTTTGACAATAAAAACCAGGATTTACTCGAAATCTACGCGGTAGAAAATTTTTTTAACTGAAAATTCAGATTCAGCACACAAAAATACTTAAGGCGTGATAGGTTTAGTCCTTGGAGCAGATTTTTTTTTTTGTAGACCTGTGAATTGAGTAAATGTGTTATTTTCGCCTAAATTAGGTAACAAAAAGAAAAAAATATCCTAAATTAAGTCTTTTTTAATTTCCGCAGCACCAATTATAGTCTCTAAACCCCGTTTCCATGGCTTGTGCACAAGTTTATCGTTTTCCTCTATTACTACGCCATATAAAATTCACTCCATTTTACAATGACACTTAGATTGCTTTTTTATCTTAAATATTTTTTAAGCAGATAATCCACGCACAATTCGCACAGTGACCATACGTTCTACAATATAATACAAGTGGTAATAAGAGAAAGAATATCGTTACACATTTTACTTTCACATCCAGTGGAAATATAGTATGGACAAAAATATTTTTGAAAATTTTTATTGTCCAAATAGGCTTAAAGTGTCATGAAACGTCGAGATTTTAACCGTTTAAGATATTGACTTGAAATTTGGTACACGTACCATGTATTTTAACGAAATCTGGAACTAGGTTCAGGGTAAATGGAGGTAAATAGGCAAATCAAGCAAGTAAGAGTCCATAAAACTGGTATTTAGTATATATAAGAGAAGCTAAGCTCTCAAAATTTTTTTTGGCATTAACCACCTCCATTAGAAACTCCCACCCCATTATTCAAGGGGGCGAAAAAAATAAAATTGTCATTTAGTGTGTGTACAAGAACCAAGGGCCTCAAATTTTTTTTTACTTTATCCACCACTACTACCACTCCCCTTCCACCACCCTCAGCCCCACTACCGATGTGGCATATCGTTTTATAGGTTTTTGGGGTAGACGATTTCAAATATTATATTATTAAAGTTCCATAAAAAATGATTTCCACATTCAAATTTTTGTCGTTCTGAGAGACTTGGATAGAAGATCTGGATGTGGAAGTAGTGATTCCTTGGGCAGCGGTTTTGTAATTTGACCTTCGACGAAAACGAACAACGTTGATAGTACACCGCCCTGATAGGCCGGGAGCCCGTGTATAAAATGACTGACTATCCGGCGAACTTTGAAAATATGTAAAATGGGTTGTTCCTATATAAGTTAGCAAGGAATGGACCGTCAGCTGGTTGGGTAGCGGTGGGGGTGGTTGTCAAAGGGTTGAAAACACGTAAAAAAAATTGAGAAAAAAAGCTATCCGGCGAACACTGAAACTTATATGAGGGGAAGATTATGTGATATAATGAAAGTAGAACATAGTCAGCTGGACGGGGGGCGGTGGATTTACCGTCAGCTGATCGATCAAACAGGTCCAAAAACATGAAAAATTTAAATTATTCGGCGAACTTTAAAATTTTGGTATAAGATAATATTTATACTGAGATTCACGAAAAACATAGTCAGCTGCAAGTATGTGGGTGGAAAAGTCGTCAGCTGGTACAGAACAGTGCTGAGTATTGATCGCCTGCGAGCCAGCGCGCATCACCTTCCTTGCATCAGCTGACGACTTTTCCACCCACATACTTGCAGCTGACTGTGTTTATCGTTAATCTTAGTATGAATAATATCATATACCCGAATTTCAAAGTTCGCCATAAAGATTTTGATAACTTAATGTTAGAAAACGTGCGTGCGGCATTCCCGGGTTTCTTTTTTAATTTGATTAAATATTCAAATTATTATTAATATACATTATTTTATGAGAATACAAATTAATACATTCGCACATTTCAAAATTATACAGAATGATCTGCTCAAAAAATTTATTTAATTTAGTGAAAATGAAAATAAATTTATTCGGCTTCCGATAACAGATGTTTCTCATTCTCATTTTCATCCAACTCAGCACTCTGTTGATGCTCAGTGGGTGAAAGATCATTTTTCTCTTTGTCACTCGCATCTAAAAAAAATAATTATTTATAAAAAATTGATTAAGATTATAATAGAATGAAAAGTGAAAAGCACAAATGATATAATACCTTCAGTATTTTCGGCATCTTGGATAATAATCATTTCAACTTATGGAGGTAATTGATCTCCATCAAACCACTTGCAAGTTAAGTTTGTTTTCCTCAAGCTGTCTCCCATAAACAAGGGATCTAATGTAGATGGCATTTGTTTGTGTGCGTTGTTCCAAATCATATACATACATACACAGTTCTTAAAACGTGCTGTACAAGTTCCAATTTCGACGGAGGCGAGAGAGATGCATCAAAATTTTTGTCTGGTAACCGAAATTCGTTATCATTTTTGCTAAATTTATACACCTTAGTGAAGGTAGCTACACGAGCATCATTGATGTTTTTTATAACTTTAAACCCATACATCGTGCAAACAAACTTCTCTATTATGTTAACGACATTATTTAGGTTCTCCTCTGGTAAATTATTCAAACTTTTAAATGCTTCAATAAACTCTTGATCTTTTCTTAATATAGTAAAAGGCTTTTTTTCCTTTCTTGAAAAATGCGGGATTATAATCACATCCCGCGAAACCGTGGAAAGCGGGCAATGTGTTACACAAGTCGTCGCCAAGTGCTGAATACAAATCGTTTAGATATAAAAATCGTTCTTTTTTCCTACGTTTCTTTATTTCCATTTTTACCCAAATTTTCACATTATTATGTACATTTTTCATGTTTCCCAGCATGATAGGAATGTCTTATCTGAACTTATGACCACACTGGTGTTCTCATTTATACGTGAAAAAATTTTAGTGTCCGCCTCCTCCTGACTAGAACACGATAAGCTTTCCGCAGGTTCTTGAGTGACACTAGATTGGATATCGTTGTTTCGAACTCAATAACTATAGCAGTTTTCAGCATTAGGTATAGGGTTTTATTACCTAAGAACGGAGCCATTTCATCACTTGCCCAATACATTGAAAGAAACATGATTAGAGCTTCTAAAAGAAGTTATTGAAGCAATTAAAAGTTTGAATAATTTACCAGAGGAGAACCTAAATAATGTCGTTAACAGAGAGAGAAGTTTGTTTGCACGATGTATGGGTTTAAAGCTATAAAAAACGTCAATGATGCTCGTGTAGCTACCTTCACTAAGGTGTATAAATTTAGAGAAAATGATAACGAATTTCGGTTACCAGCCAAAATTTTGATGCATCTCTCTCGCTTCTGTAGAAATCGAAACAACAGCACGTTTTAAGAACTGTGTATGTATGTATAGGATTTGGAACAACGCTCACAAACAAGTGCCATCTACATTGGATTCCTTGGTTATGGGTGACAGCTTGAGGAAAACAAATTTAACTTGCAAGTGGTTTGATGGAGATCAATTACCTCCATAAGTGGAAATAATTATCCGCGATGCCGAAAATACTGAAGGTATTATATCATTTGTGCTTTTCACTTTTCATCCTATTATAATCTTAATCAATTTTTCATAAATAATTATTTTTTTTAGATGCGAGTGACAAAGAGAAAAATGATCTTTCACCCATTGAGCATCTAGAGAGTGCTGAGTTGGATGAAAATGAGAGTGAGGAAGATCTCTTATCGGAAGCCGAATAAATTTATTTTTATTTTCACTAAACTAAATAAATTTTCTGAGCAGATCATTCTGCATAATTTTGAAATGTACGAATGTATTAATTTGTATTCTCATAAAATAATGTATATTAATAATAATTTGAATATTTAATCTAATTAAAAAAGAACCTCGGAAATGCCGCACTCACGTTTTCTAACATTAAATTATCAATATCGATATTACTAATTAAATCTTTATGGCGAACTTTGAAATTCGGGTATATGATAATATTCATACTAAGATTAACGATAAACACAGTCAGCTCCAAGTATGTGGGTGGAAAAGTCGTCAGCTGATGCAAGAAAGATGATGCGCGCTGCCTCGCAGGCGATCAACACTCAGCAGTGTTCTGTACCAGCTGACGATTTTCTACCCACATACTTGCAGCTGACTATGTTTTTCGTGAATCTCAGTATAAATATTATCTTATACCCAAATTTTAAAGTTCGCCGAATAATTTAAATTTTTCATGTTTTTGGACCTGTCCGGCTGACTATGTTCTACTTTCATTATATAACATAATTTTCCCCTCATATAAGTTTCAGCGTTCGCCGGATAGTTGTTTTTCTCAATTTTTTTTACGTGTTTTCAACTCTTTGACAGCCACCCCCACCGCTACCCAACCAGCTGACGGTCCATTCCTTGCTAACTTATATAAGAACAATCCATTTTACATATTTTCAAAGTTCGCCGGATAGTCAGTCATTTTATACACGGGCTCCCGGCCTATGAGACTAGTTAGTTTTAGTGGACGCGGGCGTATTAATACTCAATTTCTGCAATTCGCGCGCTCTAAAAAAAATCACTGTACCTAAACTATAAAAGACACAATAAAAATCATGCTATCAAAAACTTTTTGGTCTTTTGGCTTTATTTTCTTCGCAGCATGTTATACAAAATTTCCAAAAGCAAAAAAGTTTGTAGCTTAGTGAAAATTTCACTGCGTATTTTCTGAACTTTCAAGTTTATCTAAGTTTTTAACACGCTTAAAAATGTTTTAATTAACAATACTATACACAGATAGAAGCGCTTAAGTGTGTGCTTTATAACAAAAAAAAGTTCATGTGGATAGCTCCATTCGTTTTTGAGATATGGCATTAGATGTTCAAAAAAAATGATTAAAAAAAAAACAAAATTCACACTTTTTTAAAAATAACAATGTCCGTGACCACTAAAAAATGTCGTATTTCATGATTTCTAATGAACATCGACCTACTTAACGAAATGACATATATCTCAGTTTGTTCTAAGATTTAAAAAAAAACTCGAGAAGGAAGCGACTTTTCCCCTGTTTTTTACTCCACTATTGGTCTCGATGAGTACTCTGGTCCTAAGTGGTCAGGGTCTAATGATGGAGCCGGAAGGTGGTCGATGCATTATCAGAAATGCATAGGTTAAGACGCAACTAAAAATTTTAAAATTAAATTAAATGTAAAAAAAAGTTTTTAAAAACAAGCTTTTATTATTATTTAGGTATACTAAAACGAAAAAAATAAGAATATAAAACAATTAATTATCTCTAAAGCTTGCCGCGTGAATCGAAAAAATACTTAGATACTTACAATCTCTGTCAAACAAAATTAATGCCTGTATGAACTTCTCGCGCGGGACAAGATTTTAAGACAATTTATTTTTTTATATTTTTCGTTTTAGTACACCTAAATAATAATAAAACTTGTTTTTAAAAAGATTTTTTACATTTAATTTTTTCAGGTATTATTATTATTTACATATTTTATCTTTCCACTCATGCTTTATTTTGCTGCATTTTAAAAATTAAATAATTTAGGCGATAACAAAAGAGAGAAATAATATTTTGGTCAATTGTGTGCATTTGACAGCGTATAAAGCGCCGCGCCACGAAAATTCTCCATTGTAAAACTAGAAACAGTCCTCAGATTACGCCGGATGAAATACAGAAAAATTTCAAAGCCTATTCTGTTAATTAAACCCCATTATTCATGAAAATTCCTGCGAACTTGGTGTTTTATTAATAATGACTCGTGTATGAGTGACCTTAGCATTAACTGTGCGTCGTTGTGTGGTGTCAGGTAATTATCTAATGGGCCATTGGGCGTAAAACACCCTGAAGTTGGGAGAAGGGCAAAGTTGGGGTCGAACTAACACCACACCCTACAGGAAGCTGCCGTATTATGAACACAATGGTCAAGATAGCCAGCCGCTGGCCCGGTAAATCGATGTATCCCAGCAAACGATCCTCGCTGATAACGAAAATTGTTTGCTATCTACTACACCACATGTACATACAACATCCCATTACACTTAACAAAAACCTATAAAATTATTGTAATTCACATTTCTCACAAATTGTTCAATTATATAGGAATTAAACAGATATGTTCATTAGCAAGTAGCACAAATTGATTTTTTTCATGATTGTTAAAAAGCTGTAACTTTTTTCATTATTTTTAGTAAAACATGTTTATGGTAATAGTGAAGAAAGTAAAAAGAGTGAAAAAAATATAAACGATTTTTTTAGAAAAAAAAACTAGTAAGATATTTTTAATCAGCCCCTTTAGAAACCCCTTTGTACAAGATTACATTGTAGTGGATTCAAAGGTGTTTGAGATAGAGGCAGCCAAAAAAACAATTTTTTTCAACTAAAAATAATTTGTATCTCTATAACGGATTCTCAAACGAAAAAAGTGTATTCTTCATTATTTGTTCAGAATAATGTATTGTACTAGTTTGAATTGATTTCACAACAAAATCATTATTTATTTAATAAGGCAAAAATTCTAATTCGTACATACCCTACCATTTTTCTAACAAATAATCTTCAATAAAGACCTAAGTAAGTCATGAAAACAAAAGTTAATGCAAATGTCAATTTATTGTTGAACATAAATAAGTTGATCAGTTAAAAAATCATGTGAATGGTGGTTTAATGTTAGATAATAAGTGAAGTGTAAATATGATTTGGCGTTTAACAATGCGAGAAACAATGGAGTTGATTCGTTTAGTCGGACATAATGCCAGATCATTTAGATAAGCTGCTGTTGAATTTAATTGATGGCATACTGACCATCAGCCTCCCATTCGCCATAAATTGATAGCAACCACCAATAACAGTTTTAACAATACAGGAAATGTATGTAAGTTTAGACCAAAGAATCAAAATTTACAAAATCGGCCATTTGAAAACTAAGAACGAATTTTACAATATTTTGGAGAAAATCCAAGATACAGCATAAGGCAAGTAGCATTAAATCTAAATATTAGTAAGACATGGATTGGCGTTGCTTGAAAGAACATAGAAAAAGAGCATTCAAGCCAAAATCTTTACATACCTTAGAAGATAGTGATAAAAATTGAAAATTGGATTTCTGTTTTTGGGCCCAGGGTGAATTTTTAAACAATATGTATTTTCTGAAAAACGCCATATTTACTGATGAAGCAACATTTACCACTAATGGGATAGTATCCTCCCAGAATTACCGTTTTTGGGCTGACAAAAATCCCCACTGGTTTATCAGTACTATGTGTTAAAAGTTCACGTTTGGTGTATTTTATTGAATAACCGGATTATTAGGCCTTTTCTATTCCGACATTGAATGGAGAAGCATATTCAAATTTGCTACAAAATGGAATTCAACCCTTTCTCAATAATCTGCCGCAAGATGTCAGAAGAGACTTGTATTATCAACTTGATGGTGCCCCGGTACATAACGTTGCAAGAGGTTGGCTAGAAGACAATTTTCCAGATAGATGGATAGGTCTAAGAAGTCAAGTGCAGGAGTTTCTGCCTAGGTCTCCGCACCTGACACCACTTGATTTCTATTTAGTCGTTTAAAAAATATAGTATATAAGAGCAGACCACGTAACCAAGAAGAGTTAGTGATCTGAATTAAACAGGCACATGCCTGTCTAATTCTGATCACTAACTGTTGAAATCACCCCTGCTGAGATTAGAAAAGTTTTACGCCATATAAGAAAAAGTATTGAGCAATGTATTCGGAATAATGGTGGTTACGTAAAAACGCAAGAGGCTCATTTAACATTTTTTTAATATTACATATTCTGAAAGAGCTTGGTGAGTATAGTAAGTATGCCAAAAATTAAAATTTTCTGACGTCGCCTTCATGTATAAAAAAATTATTAAAGTCGGCGCGCTTAAAAACGCTCGGGATAACCATGTAGTCGAGTTGTGATGTCAGATGGCTGAACCGCCCAGTGAACACGGCTGTGAATGCAAGTTAGTAGAGTAAAATCTGGAAGTAAAGTCGCTTAGTTTTCGAGAAAAAAAAAAACCGGCGTAGAACCAAACCAGACTTAGTGGGATTCTTTAGTAAGATAATCGTGTACACGAAATCATTTTTTACATTTTTTGGTGGTCGAGAACTTTTTTATTTCGGAAAAACTCAAAAAAATAGATTTTTAATGAAATATGTTTTTTAACGTCTCCACCGCTATATCTCTGAAAATATTTGTGCTATCAAGCTATTTTTTTTTTTTAGATTAAAGCAGACACAATAGCGCTTCGAACAACGTCCCACATGAACCCGATTTATTTTTTTTTAAGTTGGTAAAATAATAGGAAACTCAAACTTGTTATTTTCAGTAGCGTAATTTTGGACAATCAAGAAAAAAATTTGTATATACATGCTGCGTACAAATTGAAGCCAATAGTTGAAAAAAGTTTTTAGGATAAAAATTTTTCATGTCCGGTTCATAGTATTGAGTCAGCGATTTTTTTTAACGGGCCAAAGTCATATTCTTGCGCGCTCGGCTGTAGCAAGCCTGCCGACTGCAACGATCTGACGGTCCCGGTCGGGGTGTATGTAGTAGTTTAACTTATATCAATAGATACAAAACCAGTAGTGATCAAAAGTCTAGGGGATAAATATTATTCTTCAATATTTCACATATTGTACAGTAGTATTGATCATATGTTGTTAATATTAAGAAATTGTACAATAAATATAAAATAGTCTCCTTTTAATAATAAAAAGACAGGTAGGTAGATATAAATACCTAATCTATAAATATGAATCAGTTACTAACTACCCACCTAATTAGTAAGTTTATTAGACATTTTTAAATGAATGAAAGTAAAAACGTACGCATAAAATGAGTTTTATTGTTGAAATAAATTTTCTATTTGGATAGATAAATATGTAGTATGTAGTTTATGTAGGCCCTACATTAATAGCATTCTAATTCGTTCATATCTGCCTCGAAATCTTTAATAATGTTGTTACAGAAACGACATTTGCACTCGTTGCAACATTTTAGGCCTTCCTTAAAACAAGCACATTTTCGATTGTCACAATTTTTATCGGAACAATGAATACTTAATGATTTTCGACAACCGCCACTTCTACGCGACTAATCTGACCAACCCTGCATGCGAGGTGTATTAATTGCGTCCCAATGTCGCATTTAGCGCTGATAAAAAAAATCGCTGTTGCCACACGGTATTTTAGGAAAAAATATATTGTTTCAAAAACTTTTGTGATTATTAGGCTTTATTTTGTTCGCTGCATGTATGTAAATATTTTCAAAAATAAAAAAGTTTATCGAGAAATGAAAGTGCGAATTGTGCCCAAACCGTTTATATTGGTAAAACGCTACAGTGTGTGCTTTAATTTGACACAAAACATATTTCGGTACCTTTAATAGTTTTAAAAATATGGCGGTGGAAACAAAAAAAAAACAATTTTATTTAAAAATACGTTTTTTTCACTTTTTATTGATTTAAAAAGTTCGAAACCACAAAAAAATGTCGTAAAATATGATTTCATATGCCCGGTGACATACTCAAAGGAACCTAACATGTTTGACCTGGTTTTACGTCAAAAAAAAAAAACGACACGATAGACTTACGAAATCGCTGCTCTAATATAGGTATCGGCGCACACCAAGTGACGTCACTCTACGGACTGTTGGCCGGCCGAGCGTGTTTCTATTCAAATGCGAATATCTCTGTGGCTATGGATTCAATTGAGCTGAAATTTTTTTCTGAGGCTATTGGTTTGTTATACTTTAAAATGAGGAAGAAAAAGTAGGAACCTGCTATATCACTAAATGACCCTATTATATAATTAAATTGACATTTGCAATAACTTTTGTTTTCATGGCTTACATAATACATAGGTCTTTATTGAAGATTATTTGTAAGAAAAATGGTAGGTATGTACAAATTAGGATTTTTGCCTTATTAAATAAATAATTATTTTGTTTTGAAATTAGTTCATACATTGTTCTGAACAAAAAATGAAGAATATATTTTTTTTATTTGAGAATCCGTTTTACAGATAAAAAGTATTTCTAAATGAAAAACTTGTTTTTTTTGACGGCCCCTATCTCAAACACCTTTGAACCCACTAAGATGTAATCTTGAACAAAGAGGTTACTAAATGTGCTGATTAAGATTATCTTACTACTTTTTTAAAGACTCACTTTATAGGTATATATTCACCACCAAAATTTCAAAATAATTGAATATCAGATGAGTGAGACATGAGGGTGGATCCATGAAAAGTGGGACACACGGTCGGGCCGAAAAAAATGAAAATTTGAATTTGCAAATAATATAGCTTATAATTTGTTGCTATGTATCTAAAACTAATTCGGTTGAATTTTTAGCCAAATCGGTTAATATCTAGCCGGCCCCCCACGGCCTTGAAAATGAAGGAAAAGGCCAATTTTTCGATTTTTAACATTTTTCAAATTGCGACGTTTGAAATTCTTTTATGACTATGATAAAATCAACAAGCAAGGTCAGGTTGCTGTTTTAATTTTGTTAATTTAGCCATTTTGTCGTTCTCAGATTTCTGTATGACCATCTCAGTGGTAGCCAGTCTGCATGTTGTTTTTTAATCCCTTCCGAAATTCCCACTTCGCTTTATCTTTTTTCAATACTTATCCATATTTTTGTGTAATGCTTAACAATAATAGTCACGGAGCTTCCATCAATCTATCTAAACAATAAGCGTTTAGAGGTTATGATATGGAGTAAGTTTAGATGGCCCTTAAAGAGAATTTCAGTTGTATAAATGCTTTATAAAATGCTCCTTGTTGCCATAAGTGAACGAGAAATGTTAAATGAAGTAACTTTCCAATGAAAATGTTTTTGTAAAATGTTAACTTTCGTGAACCTCCCCCAATCGGCCATTTTGTCACGTTTTCAGTACCCCCCCTCACCCGTTAAAAGCGAACATATTTGTTGAATTGCACCTTATACATTACTGTAATAGTATATTACGTAATGAGTGTCGTAAGAAGCATATTACGCACGAATGGAAAAGTTACGCACGATGCCGCGTAGCGGCGAGTGCGTATTTCCATGAGTGCGTAATTGCTTTACAACTCGAATTATGTACTATACTTTACCTAAGATCATATTTATTAAAATTAAAAGACAACTATTTAATGTGTACGTCTTATATCATTTTTTATTCTTCAATCCATAAACTTCTAGGCAATTTCGTATCTTTCCCGAGATTTTGTTGGCAACAAGTTGCTTGTAGCAGCCTCTGCTATTTGTATTATATTAGGGGGTGTTAAAATTTCATTTTCACTATCGCTTGGCATTTTTTTTTTCAGAAATATTTAGTAAAATCTGGATGTAGTTTACTATTCAACAATATTATTCAAACAATATTATGTCAGTTTTGACAGCATTTGAAAATTACGTAGGTGCATTTGTTTCTTTAAACCCCGCGTCAGCGATATAAGCCACCTATAATTGCCCTGTCCCGTGCGTTTTGTTTACCGTGCGATTTGTTTATAGTGCGATTTGTTTACAATATGTAAAATTCAACTCACATAGAAGGCAGGCAGTGTCTTTTTACTATTTACAATAGTGATCGTAGCTAAAATACATTAGATACTATATAAGAACATTTTTTATAAAAGTAGCTATTAAATGGATCAGGAAGCAGAAGACATAATAATTTAGTATGTCCCCATATTCTAATTCTCCTGAATATGAAAATGATGAATGCCAGATGAAATTTTCCGCCGGAAGCTAAACATTTAAAAATTTTTAGATATTACAGAAATGCTCCCATTTCAAATGAGTCACATTGTTTAATTTTTTTTTTAATGATAAAACTGCATTTAAAAAAAACTGCTGCCCAAGGAATCACTACTTCCACATCTAGATTCTCTATCCAAGTCACTCACAACGAAAAAACTTTGTATGTGGAAATCATTGTTTATGGAACTTTAATAATATAATATTTGAAATCCTCTACCCCAAAAACCCATAAAACGATACCTCACATCGGTAGTTGGGTGGGAGTGGTAGTGGGTAGTGGGGTGAAGTAAAAAAATATTTTGAGGTTTCTGGTTCTTGTACATACGCTAAATCACAATTTTTTTTCATCCCCTTTAATAAGGGGATGGGGGGTGGTAATGGCAGTGGCTAATGCCAAAAATTTTTTTGAGACCTTAGCTTCTCTTGTATACACTAAATACTAATTTTATGGAGTCGTACCTGCTTGATTTACAAATCTGCCCCAAATTTACCCCAATTTACATCCCAATCCTTCGACTGAACAAGATAAAAATATAATCTAGTTCCAGATCTCGTTAAAAAGAAGCTTTTATGTTTATTTAGGTGTACTAAAACGACAAAAATAAGTTGAATATGTTGAATTAATTGTCTTAAAAGCTTGTCGAGTGAATAGAAAATTTTTTTACCAAGGTACTCACAATCTATCAAACAAAATTAATGCCTGTATGAACTTTTCCCTCGCGACAAGCTTTTAAGACAATCAATTCAATATAACTTATTTTTTTGGTTTTAGTACACCTAAATAATAATAAAAATTTGTTTTTAAAACGTTTCTTTTACATTTAATTTTTTTGCGCACTTCAATCGACAATATCCCCAAAAGCATTTATCGTAAAGAGGTCGAACATGGCTTATTTCTTCAAATATTTGGATAGTTTTCCCCATGTTCTTGTCTGCAAAATTAGGTGCACTTTTTTAATTTTCAAATACACCTACGATTCAAAAAATTTGTATTTCGGAAACGTTTCTTACCTATCTCTCCTTTCCACGTGTAATCTAACTTGTAACTAACATGTATTTTATACATAGTCTTAAAGTGTCTAATATGCGGTTTACGTTTATTGAACTTTATGGCATAAATCAGAATAAGAAATAACACGACTTAACGATCACTGTAAAAGTTCTACGTGAGTTTCAAACGGAATCGCCAAGTTACGTGAGCCTTTTGATTACATGTTTCTTTGAAAATTCGCTCCAAACTTATTAATTATTAAACTCCCTAATTATTAGGCCTATATGCTAAGTATATGGAAATACAATTTGGGATTTAGTGTCATCAATTATAAATATGTTTGTTAGGAGAAATTATAATTTGTAAACATGATGAAGTGATAATACTCCGTGGCATTTGGTGCTGAATATTTCACATGCTTCTCATTTACCCCAGTGTAATCCCATTGTTTTCTCCCCTTATTACTTCCACATCCAGTGGAAGTATAGTAACGACAAAAAAATTTTTATTGTTCAAATAGGCTTAAAATGTCATGAAACGTCGAGATTTTAAGTTTGAGCGAAAAAAAAATTTTCTAGTCTGTCGGTCTGTCTGTCTGTCTGTCTGTCTGTCGGTCTGTCTGTCTGTCGGTCTGTCTGTAACTTTTTTTGTGCGCACGTTTACTCTGAAACCGTTTAAGATATTGACTTGAAATTTGGTACACATATGTACTTTAACGAGATCTGGAACTAGATTATATTTTCATCTTGTTCCGTCGAAGGGTTTAGGGGGTAAATTTGGGGTAAATGGGTAAATCAAGCAGGTAAGAGTCCATAAAATTAGTATTTAGTATGTACAAGAGAAGCTAAGGTCTCAAAAAAATTTTTGGCATTAGCCACCCCCATTACCACCCCCACCCCCTTATTAAAGGAGATGAAAAAAAATAGTGATTTAGTGTATGTACCAGAACCAGAAACCTCAAAATATTTTTTTACTTCATCCACTACCACCCCCCTATCACCACCCTCACCCCACTACCGATGTGGGGTATCGTTTTATGGGTTTTTGGGTAGAGGATTTCAAATATTATATTATTAAACTTCCTTAAACAATTATTTCCACATACAAAGTTTTTTCGTTGTGAGTGACTTGGATAGAGAATCTAGATGTGGAAGTAGTGATTCCTTAGGCAGCGGTTTTTTATTATATTTTCATTCTTTTGGCATTTTATTTTTATTAACAAAAATTTACGAATCGTGAGACGAATTCCGACTCCGACATTTTGATATCTTCTAATATATGCTTGCATTTTGTGACCGTATTTATTAGCAAAATTTTTCATCTAATGAAAAATCGCTACCCAAGGAATCACTACTTCCACATCCAAATATTCTATCCAAGTCACTCACAACGAAAAAAATTTGTTTGTGGAAATAATCGCTTATGGAACATTAATAATATAATATTTGAAATCCTCTACCCCAAAAACCTATAAAACGATACCCCACATCGGTAGTGGGGTAGGGGTGGTGATAGGGGGTAGTAGTGGGGGTGGATGAAGTAAAAAAATATTTTGAGGTTTCTGGTTCTTGTACACACACTAAATCACAATTTTTTTTCATCCCCTTTAATAATGGGGGTGGTAATGGGGGTGGCTAATGCCAAAAATTAGCTTCTCTTTAATATACTAAATACCAATTTTCTGGACTCTTACCTGCTTAATTTACCTATTTACCCCAAATTTACCCCAATTTACCCCCAACCCTTCAATGGAACAAGATGAAAACATAATCTAGTTCCAGATCACGTTAAAATACATAAGTGTATCAAATTTCAAGTCAATATCTTAAACGGTTTCAGAGTAAACGTGCGCACAAAAAAAGTTACAGACCGACAGACCGACAGACAGACAGAAATTTTTTTTCTCGCTCAAAATTAAAATCTCGACGTTTCATGACATTCTAAGCCTATCTGAACAATAAAAATTTTAAAAAATTTTTTTGTTGTTACTACCCTTCCGCTGGATGTGGAAGTAAAAAACCGCTGCCCAAGGAATCACTACTTCCACATCCAATTCTCTATCCAAGTCACTCACAACGAAAAAACTTTGTATGAGAAATAATTGTTTATGGAACTTTAATAATATAGTATTTGAAATCCTCTACCACAAAAACCCATAAAACGATACCCCACATCGGTAGTGGGGTTGGGGTTGTGATAGGGGGGTGGTAGTAGGGGTGGATGAAGTAAAAAAATGTTTTGAGGCTCCTGGTTCTTGTACATACACTAAATCATAATTTTTTTCCATCCCCTTTAATAAGGGGGTGGGGGTTGGTAATGGGGGGTGGCTAATGCCAAACATTTTTTTGAGACCTTAGCTTTTCTTGTATATACTAAATACCAATTTTACGGACTCTTACCTGCTTGATTTACACATTTACCCCAAATTTACCCCAATTTACCCCCCAACCCTTCGACGGAACAAGATGAAAATATAATCTAGTTCTAGATCTCATTAAAGTACATATGTGTACCAAATTTCAAGTCAATATCTCAAACGGTTCCAGAGTAAACGTGCGCACAAAAAAAAGTTACAGACAGACCGACAGACAGACAGACCGACAGACAGACAGACCGACCGACCGACAGACAGACAGACAGACCGACCGACCGACAGACAGACCGACAGATAGACAGAAAATTTTTTTTCGCTCAAACTTAAAATCTCGACGTTTCATGACATTTTAAGCCTATTTGAACAATAAAAATTTTTAAAAATTTTTTTGTCGTTACTATACTTCCACTGGATGTGGAAGTAATTAACGGATCTTGCTTTTTTATTACTTCCACATCCAGTGGAAGTATAGTAACGACAAAAAAATTTAAAAAAACTTGTATTGTTCAAATAGGCTTAAAATGTCATGAAACGTCGAGATTTTAAGTTTGAGCGAAAAAAAATTTCTGTCTGTCGGTCTGTCTGTAACTTTTTTTTGTGCGCACGTTTACTCTGGAACCGTTTAAGATATTGACTTGAAATTTGGTACACGTATGTACTTTAACGAGATCTGGAACTAGATTATATTTTCATGTTGTTCCGACGAAGCGTTGGGCGTAAATTGTGGTAAATTTGGGGTAAATGGGTAAATCAAGCAGGTAAGAGTCGATAAAATTGGTATTTAGTATATGCAAGAGAAGCTAAGGTCTCAAAAAAATTTTTGGCATTAGCCACCCCCATTACCACCCCACCCCCTTATTAAAGAGGATGAAAAAAAATTGTGATTTGGTGTATGTACAAGAACCAGAAATCTCAAAATACTTTTTTACTTCATCCACCCCCACTACCACCCCCCTATCACCACCCCCACCCCACTACCGATGTGGGGTATCGTTTTATGGCTTTTTGGGGTAGAGGATTTCAAATATTATTTTATTAAAGTTCCATAAATAATTATTTCCACATACAAAGTTTTTTCGTTGTGAGTGACTTGGATAGAGAATCTGGATGTGGAAGTAGTGATTCCTTGGGCAGCGTTTTTTTTTTCTTTGAAATACCTCCGCTGCTGTATTAATGCCAAACGGCATTCTTAGAAACCTATATCTACCCAGCGGGGTCGCAAAAGTACATAGTTTTGACGATGTCTCGTCTAATTCTATTTGATAAAATGAATCTTTTAAATCTAATGATGAGAAATCTTTTTTACCCACTAAATCTGACATTATTTCTTCAGGAGACTGTATTTGATAATGTTCTCTTTTAATATATTGATTTAAAACAGAAGGATCAAGGCATATTCTTAATTTGTTATTAGGTTTTTCAGTAATTACTATGTTATTAACCCAATCTGTTGGCTCTGTTTGTTTACAAATTACCCCTTCTTTTCCATTTTTTTGTAAATAAATTTCAAATTGACGTAATAAAGTTTTAGGTATTCTCCTAGCAGGATATACAAGATTTTACATCATCTTTTAAAGAAAACTTATAAGGTTCCCCTGGAAACTTACCTTACCTTGCTTTATTATATAGTTTTAAAATTTCATTTTTACTATTGAAATGTACATTATTAATATTATGATCGTTAATTCTGTTATCTATAAAATCAACTTTTTTTATTAAATTGAATTTTAAGCATGTTTCCAGCCCTAATATGGGTTTACCATCAGCTTTTACAGTCATTACACAAAGGTCATCTTGGCATAAACAAATGTAGATCTAGACAAGAGAAAGTATTTATTGGCCGAATATTAGCATTGATATACAAAATTTTATTTCAAATTGTGATATTTGCAGTAGATTTAGTAACAACAATGCCAAACTACCTATAATTGAGCCTGATATTCCGAGTAGATCGTGGGAAAAAATAGGTATGGATATTTTAGAATTTAAAGGACGCGCATATTTAGTTATAATGGATTATTTTAGTAAATGGATCGAATTAAAAAATATTAAATTTAAAAATGCCAAGGAAATAATAAAAATTTTAGAAACTGTGTTTTCTTTTCATGGATATCCTGATTGCGTAATGTTAGATAACAATCCTTTCAACTCATTTGAATTTAAAAACTATTTAGACAAAATAAAGTAAAAAAATATTTTGAGGTTTTTGGTTCTTGTACACAGTACACACACTAAATCACAATTTTTTCTCATCCCCTTTAATAATGGGGTGGGGGTAGCTTCTCTTGTATATACTAAATACCAATTTTATGGACTCTTACCTGCTTGATTGACCTATTTACCCCAAATTTACCCCAATTTACCCCCAACCCTTCGACGGAACTAGAAGAAAATATAATCTAGTTCTAGATCTCGTTAAAGTACATATGTGTACCAAATTTCAAGTCAATATCTTAAACGGTTCCAGAGTAAACGTGCGCACAAAAAAAAGTTACAGACAGACCGACAGACAGACAGACCGACAGACAGACAGAAATTTTTTTTTTCGCTGAAACTTAAAATCTCGACGTTTCATGACATTTTAAGCCTATTTGGACAATAAAAATTTTTAAAAATTTTTTTGTCGTTACTATACTTCCACTGGACGTGGAAGTAATAAATGTGCACCGCTGTGGCAGTCCCTTTCCTGATGTACACTTGTCTAATAAGTATTAATAAAGAAGTTATAATAAAGCAACCTTGTGAGTTTAAATATAAGAAGATCCAAAAGTTACAATCGATTTTTATAAAATTCCAAAAATTATTAGAAACCTTCAGTAAACATGAGGGGCCCTTAAAATTCATCAAAAAATCATGGCATAATTTACAGTAAAATTTTCTTCGCATCAAAAATTGCAAGCTGTATGGGTTAACACGTCTCTAAAATAATTATAAAGTTCTTATCTATTATCCAGTAAAATCACTGAAAGCTTGGTATTACAGAGATCAGCATATTATATATTTGTAAGTATATGTATGCGACTTTTTGAATACATTTAAGAAATTGTTTTATTTTATTGGTGTTTTATAGCAATAATAACAGACAGTGAAGTATGTGCTTCATAACGCAATTAAATGAAGCTTCAATGAAACTGTTTTATAGTGGCGCTACCGAATTTTCTTACAGCCTGCCAAATTAAGATTATAACAGCCGTCTTAAACTTCATTGTTCATTCTTTAATACTTCAAATATTAAGCTTATGGTTCATATCTTCTGAAATTCAATTAATTTTCCCTTTTAATAGAATATCCACAAAAATCTCACACATTTCATATCACAATTTTATGGAGTTATTCAAATATACCCCAGAATTGGAATGAATACGTTCACGTGCTGACCTTGTAGAGGAAAATTAATGTTGCGAAAATTGAACTATTTTGTCAAAACCAGATGGAAACTTTCCTTCGAGTTAATGACACTGTTTTTGTTACTTTTCAAAGAAAAGAAAACTTAATTCCGAATAATGAGAAACTTCTTTAACGCAGTTCAATTCTGCTCTTGTTGTTTTGTTTAACTTTTCTAAGTAAATGTTTACACATGAATTTAACAAGAAAGGCGATTATATTTTACACTTCCTTGTTATTATTACCCTAACATTTTTAAAACGTACCTTATGAAACGTTATGTTTTATTGTTTTCCTGTTAGTACATATATTTTATTTCCACATTCAGTGGAAGTATAGTAACGACAAAAAAATTTTAAAAAATTTTTAATGTTCAAATAGGCTTAGAATGTCATGAAACGTCGAGATTTTAAGTTTGAGCGAAAAAAAAATTTCTGTCTGTCTGTCGGTCTGTAACTTTTTTTGTGCGCACATTTACTCTGGAACCGTTTAAGATATTGACTTGAAGTTTGGTACACGTATGTATTTTAACGTGATCTGGAACTAGATTATATTTTCATCTTGTTCCATCGAAGGGTTCGGGGTAAATTGGGGTAAATTTGGGGTAAATAGGTAAATTAAGCAGGTAAGAGTCCAGAAAATTGGTATTTAGTATATTAAAGAGAAGCTAAGGTCTCAAAAAAATTTTTGGCATTAGCCACCCCCACCCCATTATTAAAGGGGATGAAAAAAAATTGTGATTTAGTGTGTGTGTACAAGAACCAGAAACCTCAAAATATTTTTTTACTTCATCCACCCCCACTACAACCCCCTAGCACCACCCCCACCCCACTACCGATGTGGGGTATCGTTTAATAGGTTTTTGGGGTAGAGGATTTAAAATATTATATTATTAAAGTTCCATAAGCAATTATTTCCACATACAAAATTTTTTCGTTGTGAGTGACTTGGATAGAAAATCTGGATGTGGAAGTAGTGATTCCTTGGGCAGCGGTTTTTTAAATAGCAACGTTTCCTTTACATTACTTTAGTTCTCTTCATGTTTAGAATATAATTAATACGTCTTTAAGAAATATCCAAATTTATTGAGAACAAGCTAAAAACGTAGGTACCTACTCTTCGCCAATTTACTGAGCTTTTTATATAATTGTTACACATTCTATAGGATACTCTTCTCAGTTTTCTTGTAAATAATATTAGTTTTTGGACATCCTAAATTTTGCGATACCAATTTTGTTGTGAAAGAAAATATATGAAATAAAAATTGAAAAAAAAAAACATCCAACTTGTGTGAGATTCGAACACATGATCTTTGGATTGCAAGCCAAAACTCTAGCCACTGCACCATCAAACCTCACTAGAAAAACTGAACGTCTGTAATATATATAATAATAATAATAATAATAATAATAATAAATGCCTTTATTTAGCCTGGCGGGGTGTCAGCGAGTAGCTGTTGTTAATCCCATATCTTTCGAGAATCATATTTCAACGCTTTATATATATTATTACGAAATATACAGGGTGTCCCGTAAGTAATGGTACATAGAGCAATGGCAGATTCCTTACGTAAAAATATTACGATTTAACCAAACTTACCTTAGTCCAAAAGTTGATATTAACAGAGAACAGGGTGTCAAAATTAAATTTTTGTTTTGTTTTTTTTTTTTAAATAATTTATATATTTTAAAACCAAATATCTTGAAAACGGTTAATCGTAGCGACATTTAGAAGGTATACATATAAATGACACGCAAACTACCGTAGGTGGCGCCCTCTGCAAATAACAGCAAAAGTAGGAATAGATTTGAAACCCTCGCCTCAAAAAATCCCCAATCACCAAATTTTGTTAAAATATTTCAATTTTTAAAGAAATTATTTAAAAAAAACCAAAGCAAAAATTTAACTTTGACACCTTGTATCTCTGTTAATATCAACTTTTGGACTAAGGTAAGTTTGGTTAAATCGTAATATTTTTACGCAAGGAATCTGCCATTCCTTTATGTACCGTTACTTATGGGATACCCTGTATATTAGTAAAATGTATAAACAAAGAAAAAATATATTATAGAGATAAGATTTCGCAAGATTTCTATTTAAGCACAAGCGACAAAAATGAAGAAAATATATTTTTTTAAATTAAATGATTAATAACTTTCTTATTTACTGATTGATTTTCTTCAAAAACAATAGGGTTCTTCCTCTAGCTAACATTAACTTATTTTCCAAATTTCAACACAATCGCACTTTTCTTTCTTAAGTTATCGTGCTTACAAGAGACGTGACGGACGGACAGACGGACAGACAGATGGACAGACGGACATTTTGAAAGTTGTTCAGAATTCGTTCACTAACACAATGATATGAAAATTTTTTCTTTGCGAGCGATATTTACGGTTTTAGAAATGCAATATACTCTTCGTTTTTTGCGAAGAGTATAATAAACAATACATAATGTGTGATTTTGAAATTACCACTCAGTAACACATAAATAATTTACATTTCATTTTTCTTTTTTCAACGCCTTATTTTTATTAACGTCCTTGCAGAGTTTAGCTACCAGAGCACGCACATGTAGAAAACAACACAACAACCATTCCCTACGACATTGCCATCTGCCGCAGCTGAGACTCGAACTCAGGAAAGGAGAGTCATTAGCCGTGTTGCATCTCACACAACTGTGGTCTATCCCACTGCCACCGTCTCGGGAGGGATTCGAACCCAGTACCCCGTGGTCGCTAGTCCAACACCGTAAGTACTGCACCGCCGAGTCGTTTTATTCTACAAATGACATGCACATCGGACAAATGTTCGCTGAAAAATTTTAGTTTATACTGAGGCACCGAAAAATCATAAATTATCTAGATGTTATGAATTTATCTAGCCATACGCAACTTTAACCGTACGCCAGAAACATCAAAATTTACTGTAGTAGATGACGTTAATATTGTTGACAATTTAAATTATCGGGAAACATTGCTGAGAAAGCGAAATAAAAATTCGAAACTATTTTAAAAAACAATTCTTGATTTCCTATGTCAGGTATGTCAGGTATAGAGGACATTTTGAGTGAGTAGACTCTTCTGCACAACACAGAAATGTGGAGTTTCTGAAGAAGTTCAGATGTTTTAAGCATGCGCCAGTTACATCTGTCGAAGTTGAACGGTCTTTTTCACAATACTAATGGATTTTTGATGACACACCAGTGACGAACTCCTAGAAAATGATAGAAATATGGCAGGAAAAGAAAAAGTTTAAAGGAAAACAAAGCAATCTAAGAATTGAAATTTATGACATAATTGCCTTCAGATATGAGCCTCTCTTCGCAATGACTTTAAATAAGGCAAATTAAGCAAAGTTTTAATCAATACATTTGTTTTCCGAACTGCGAATACTTTTTAAAAATGTATATATTTATATTATATTCTCTAAGCCGCCGAAATAATTTTATAATCTGTTGTAATTAAAATCTTCTAATTAATAATGACAAAAGAATATAAAATAAAAAGTATAAAAAGGAAATTGTGACATTCTTGTAATATAGCAGCTTAGTGTTCCCTTGTTTTAATTGCTAAATGTTTTTGGTTTGTATAATTTAAACTCTGTCCATTATTTTTGTGTATTTCGTTGTTTTATTTGCTAAACGTTTTTGGTGCGAATAATTAAACTCTGCATTATGTCGGTTCCTCGTGCATGTATTTATCTAATTGTAAGCAAGATAACCTTATTGATAGTAATGAAATATTTCTATATTTTCTTGAACTGTTCAGAATTAGATTACTAATTTTAATAAGTTCGACATTCTAACTGACTTGTGGTTTGGGAGTATGGGTAATAGTTGCGGTCGGGCGTGGTCAATTACGAACACCTCTTTAATTAACATTTTACTCGAATGCGCCACAGTTCACTTGTATGTGGTGTCATTGAGATTAAGTACATACCCTTCTAGCACTAGTTATTTTATAATAGATACAAAAACACCTGTATCGCCATTTTATAACTAAGCTCCGAGAACGTTCTCTTAATATCTATACAACCATTATACCGGGTGTGACAGGATCATGGTACACCCCCCCCCCCTTTCTCCTTTAGTTTTGAAGATAATTGATTGAAACTTTGGATATCCTATATACATAATAAGCGGCACTTTTTGACATACAAGTTATTTTTTCTCACTTCCGGTTTCGCCGGAAGTGGCATTAACTTTCGATTTTTAAATAGAATACTCTATATATTATTGCATTTTTGAATTCTGCATAATTTTCTGAATCCAACGATACTAAATAAGTGACATTTCAAACGTCAATATCAAGTTGACAAACGGCGTGTAAGACGCTCCCGAAATAAGTACTAAAAATCAGTTAAAACCACGGTAAACTTAATCAAATTTAAGCCACCGGTGAGCCAAGAAATTTTGCTTAACGTGACATGTCATAATAGGAAAAAAAAGTTCATATACAATTAATAAATTGAAAATTACTATTAGTGTTTTTTAAATAGTACCAAAAAATAAACTGTAAAGCTGTGCCTTAGTTGACGGTCGACCTAAATAGACCATAGGTACCTAAAAGACCCTTTCAAGTGCTTTATTGCGTTAAAGAAAGCAATAAATATTCAGTGTCAAAAGTGAACAACACGTGTTTATAAAGCAAAGCAAGACAGACATATTAAACGTAAAAGTGTAAATAAATAAATAATAAATTTGTGTGTGCAGTGGAAAGTTTTTTAAGTGTACTAAGCCCAAAAAGAAGAGGGAATAAAAAACAACAATCACCACGCCAGAAGCCACAGAAAGCTAAGCTATAAACTAATTTATTTTATTTTATTAATTTTAATTACTTTAATAACTTTATCAACTTAATCTCTATTAACCTAATTTATTAACTCAAAACCTAATATTTTAAATAGTATTGAGTAAACCAGAGGCATACTGTTAGGTCAATAATACAAATAATAATTAATAGCCAAAACCGAATTTCTTTCAGCCAATCAAGAGAATTACGCATGATAAAAATGGTGATAATAATAACCCGAAAAATCAGCAATGCATCGCTATTAAAGTGTAATTATACAGATTCCCTGTGTGAACCTTCAAGTGTGTTTTTCATAATTACTAAAAATATTCAAACAAATTTAATCAAAATTGAACACGTAATGATCAGTGTCGCAATACTCTTAAAGTATACCTATCTTTCAGGTGAGGTTCTCATAATTGCTAAAAATATTCAAACGAGTTTAATTTGGATTAGACCAGAAATAATCAATGGGGCACTGTCGGTGTGTAGCGTCCAAACTGAATCCTTATGGCACCTCAATGTAGGTATACGTGATACAGGTTTCTCTCAGGAAAATGGTTTCCAAGAAAATACACACAGAAAAGAGCAATCTTGATACCTAGAGCAGCGGAAACTCAACTCAATAAATAGATCATATCGTGGTAGGTAGGGAGATGACCTATAGTGTTCTGTCACCATGGATACCCATAAAAGCTTGTAAAAGTTAAATACAAAGTGACAACGTATAGAAGTTATATTTAAGTTTGTATAAGTGAAAGTGTTTGTAAAATAATTTATACCTCGGAATAATGTCACCTTGATAAGAAATATTAATTAGTTAGTGTTTAATTCGGTACACAAACCAAAACTTTCCACAGTGCTTCCCTCTAACGCAGTAAATCATAGTTTATATACATATATACATTGTGCAGTGAAATCGTATACCTGGAAATTTCAATGCACATATACTCCACATATGGCCTAACAAAAATGGAAACACCCTGAAAAACCTAGCATACATATTTGACTTAACAATAATAAACACATGGAGCAAAAGTCAAACTCGCATTGACACCTAGAGTAATGGAAGCTCAATCACACAAATAGACCATATCCTGGTAAGCAAAAAGATAAGGGAAAGGATCAAGAAGGTTAAAGCAAAAAGGACACCAGAAAACCTACTGAAGAAAACGCTAACACTGAACATCAGCAAACTAAAAATAGGTAGACCATGTTACAGGTGGAAAACAACAATCGAGAGAATCATAAACAAACTGGGAAAGAAAAGCGAAGGGAAAAATGAAAAAGAACCATGCGTCATATGGCTCTCGCTGCTGGCAACAAGCATGACCCAAACCCAACCTAGCATCGGAAATCGAGGAATCAGAAAACTCAGAAAAAGAAGATTCGAAGAAGCAGAAACACAAAAAGAGGAGCATAAACAGTAATAAACACTCCATATCAAGACACAACACATATTTCACACGGAGATTCAGAAGAGGCAGATACCCAGAACCAAAAACACAAAAAAGGGAGCTTAAACGCTCCCTCACGACACAATGCGGTAACGCATCTCACAAATACCTACACCTCTCATCCCATATTCCTTTACCATGCGCCATGTGGCACTCGCTGCTGGCAACAAGCATGACCTTAGTCCAACCCAGCGTGGACGTAGCAGGCACAGCTGTATAACTCTGGGAGTGGCAGCAATGTCTACCGCACGCTGGTAAATCAATCAAAATCAATCAATTATTTTTAGTTTTCCATTTAAGTGTGCCATGACGGTTCAGATTTATTCTAAATGACCCGTGTAATGCTAGAAAAATCGAGGTCCAGCGAGAAATTATTTGAAACGTCTTGAAAATCAATTCCAAAGAGAGCCCAATAATGATCCCGAAGAAAATTTTATTCTTGACTAAGGAACGGAAATTAATGTTTTGGCTCGCATAGAAATTGATAAGACTGTTTCTTTAAAGCAAATTGGGTTTGAATTGGAAATCACTCACCAAACAGTAAGCCGAATTTTGCACAAATACCACTAGATTGAGAACATTTTAGATGAGTTACCTTTGGATTTAGGACAGGGAATGTATTTCCAACAAAATCGCGCTCCTCCCCATAATTCAAGGATAGTAAATGATTACCTTCAACGGAAATTCGGAAAAACGTAATTTCGACGAATGGTCCTGCGAGGTGGTCTCCAAGGTCACCTGATGTAACACACTTTGTTTGGAGTCATTTAAAAAATATTGTCTACGCAACCGCCATTAGAACCCGTGAAGACCTGGAGATACGAGTAAGACATCTATAAAGTATCTTAAGAAACTCTTATAGAGATGCAGAGTCGAATATAATAATAAGCGCTTTATAAGCCTATTGGCGCATCAGTTATAAAGTAGTTTTGTTATGGCGACTATATTGACTCATATAAATCAGTTTTATATTTGTTGTATAGATCCGATCGTATTATTCAAAAAGATCATTTTGTAAATTGAAATTTTGCTGCAAATTTTCATTGCTGATGCATTACTGTATAACTGTTCTTGGTTAAAGAACTTTCTCGTTTCGAAAGAGTTGTATTCTATTAACTTATAAAATATGAATATGTATATATAAAATATGTTCAATCATTGCTTCGACTTCGTTTTGTGACTAAATACGTGTACATTAAAATTTAAATTTTCATGAGATTCAAAAGATAGATACCACATCTAAAACTTTACGTCTTTGAAAAATATGGTGGTAACTAATACAACATTTACGGAAGTGACAGCTATTATAGAGTAATGTTATTACTAATAGGGACAATCGCTTCATAATAAATTATTGTTAATTTTCTGGTCCAATTAAACAGCTTTTACAAAACTATTTGTTCTATAATAACTTTTACAAAAGCTCTTTTAGTTGCATAGAGACTGTTGCGAAGTGTCTTAAAGAATAATTCTATTCTATTGGCGGTAATTACACATATTAAAACTTTTTGTAGTATTACTACTTCTTTTTTTTCGAGGAGGGGAAACCCACACGGGCTGCCCTTTCCTACTTGGAATGGGTCTGAGTGTCAGCCTCCAACTGACTTAATCCCCTCCTCCTAGGGTTCGTCTGTAACGAATACTCCGAGGGCACTGCAGCCTCCTGGGGTTATTGTGCTCTCCCTGTTTCAGTTTACACTGTCCATTTTAATATTCCTATATCACTGACAAGGTGATACAGGTCTGAAAAGGGACCAATTTTGATGGTTTTCATATCTGTTTGTGTTTGCCCGTAGATATTATACCTTCTGCGGTTCAACTCCTCGCAGGCATGCATAATATGTTTTACAGTTTCCTATACCTTACCGCACAATCTGCAGAGTATTAATCTACCTATTGTAAAAGATTGTTTTATAGAACTCTGTAACTCGTTATGTAGCCATTAAATATCCTTATAGCCCTTAAATAGCCCCAGGTTTAGCTATAAAATTATTCAGTTCGTTGTACAGTTACTATACGCCACTTAGAAAACAATTAAGCTTCTTAGGTAGACATTATATAACCACGACGCTTGCGTAGTACTACAGTGGGTTCTCTTATAGATCAATTCAGTGTATTAGCCTCATTTGAGTTTATCAATTGACAGACTTTATATTGCATAAAACGAGGTCTAAAAACGGTTATATGTATTTTTTATTGCATTAAACTCTTTTAACTCTAGAAAGTTTATTAGTAGTGCCCCGTAGGGTTCCCGTGGAGGATGCATCAGTGCAGATATAGTGGAGCGAAATTGTGTCGTTTTTTTTTATGAACTCAGAACAAGATCAGACTCAGTGGGTATTACCAACAACATCATTTTACATATAAAAACACAAAATACGACATTTTTTAGTGGTCACAGATATTCTTATTTAAAAAAAAGTGTAAAATTTAATTTTTTTTTAAATCATGTTTTTTGTACATCCATTGCCATATCTCAAAAATGAATTGAGCTATCGATGTGAACTTTTTTTTGTTATAAAACACACACTTAAGCGCTTCTCTCTATTCATAGAATTGCTAATAAAAAAAATGTAAACATGCCAAAAACGTAGATGACCCTGAAAGTTTAGAGAATACGCCATCAAATTTTCACTAAGCGAGGAAATTTTTTGTTTTTGAAAATTTTGTGTAACATGCTGTGAAGAAAATGAAATCAATAGACTAAAAAAGTTTTTAGAAAAAAAATATTTTCATTATTAGCAATAGTTTGCTAGTTACGAATTTTTTAGTATGGAGGAATTGTCGAAGCGTACGCGCGCCGTACTTAGAATAATAATGATTATGTATTGTGTGTAACGGAACTTTTCATTATTATTTTTTTATGTTTAGGACTGTTTTATCACGTTTTAGGATCTGAAAGGATAACTTATTTTTTCCAGTGACACATTAAGGACTAAGGTTGAAGGCAAAAAGGAATTAAAAATCTTAAATGGAGTATGCATTGCATTGCATTGGGATCTCGGAAACGGTGAAAAATAATATTATAGTAAAATGGAAAAAATGTTGCGCAACTAGGGGGGTTAATAAAATCCCATAAACAGAAGTTTAGGAAAAGTAACAATTTTGGAGTGTTTTGATAAAAAGTAAACTATCGAGTTTTCCTTTTTTTGCGTTATTATTGGAGCTAAATAAAAAAGACAGTTTCTTAAAGCACGTGGCAATCTTAATATTTGTATCCGACATTTCCTCTATCAGAGTCCCTATCCGAAACTCCCATGCATTGCATTTTTACCCTAGATCCACACAATAACACAGGTCGACAAAAAAAAAATCTACTCCAAGGACTAAATCTATCATGCCTTAAGTATTTTTGTATGCTGAATCCGAATTTTCCACTTAGATTTCGAGCAAACGTCAAACATTATCAAAAAATCGTATTTTGACGATAAAAACCGGGATTTACTGGAAATCTACGAGGTAAAAAAAATTTTAAATTGAAAATTCGGATTCAGCACACAAAAATATATAAGGAATGATAAGTTTAGTCCTTGGAACAGAACTTTTTTCTTGTAGATCTGTGGCACAGGTGCACTTTGTACACAGGTCTACAAAAAAAGAAATTCTGTTCCAATGACTAAATCTATCATTTCTTATGTATTTTTGTATGCTGAATCCGAATTTTCAATAAAAAAATGTTTACCGCGTAGATTTCGAGTAAATCCCGGTTTTTATCGTCAAAATACGGTTTTTTTGACAATAAAAACCGGAATTTACTCGAAATCTACGCGGTAGAAAATTTTTTTAATTGAAAATTAGGATTCAGCACACAAAAATACTTAAGGCATGATAGGTTTAGTCCTCGGAGAAGAATTTTTTTTTTTAGTAGACCTGTGAGTAAACGTGTTATTTTCGCCTAAATTAGGTAACAAAAAAGAAAAAAACATCCTAAATTAAGTCTTTTTTAATTTCCTAATTATAGTCTCTAAACTCTGTTTCCATAGCTTGTGCACAAGTTTATCGTTTTCCTCTATTCTACGCCACATAAAATTCATTCCATTTTACAATTAAACTTAGATTGCTTATTTATCTTAAATAGTTTTTAAGTAGATAATCCACGCACAATTCGTACAATAACCATACGTTCTACAATATAATACAAGTAGTAACAAGCTAAAAACGTACTCTTCGCCAATTTATTGAGCTTTTTATATATAATTGTTACACATTCTATAGGATACTCTTCGCAGTTTTCTTGTAAATAATGTTAGTTTTTGGACATCCTAAATTTTGTGATATAAACTTTGTTGTGAAAAAAATTGTATGAAAAAAAAAATGAAAAAGAAAATCCAACCTGTGGGATTCGAACACGGGACCCTTGGATTGCAACGAAAAGCTTTAGCCGCTGCGCCACCACCTGTTGCTAGGAAAATTGATTGTCTGTAATATATATCTTTCGACATTCATACATATTTCACTTCTAAGAAATATTAGTAAACTTCATACACAAAAAAAAAATTGTTATGGAAATAATATCTCGCGATTTCCATTTTAGTACAAGCCACAAAAATTAACAAAAAAATTTTTTTTTTAAATTAAATAATTAATAACTTTTTTATTTACTGATCGATTTTCTTCAAAAACAATAGGGTTCTTCCTCTAGCTAACACTAACTTATTTTCTAAATTTCAATACAATCGGACTTTTCTTTCTTAAGTTATCGTGCTTACAAGAAACGTGACGGACGGACAGACAGACAGACGAACAGACGGACGGACGGACAGACGGACATTTTGAAAGTTGTTCAGAATTCGTTCACTAACACAATGATATGAAAATTTTTTCTCTACGAGCGATATTTACGATTTTAGAAATGTGCCGATCAAATACAATATACTCTTCGTTTTTGCGAAGAGTATAATAAGAGAAAGAATATCGTTACACATTTTACTTCCACATTCAGTGGAAATATAGTATGGACAAAAATATTTTTGAAAATTTGTATTATCCAAATAAGCTTAGAATGTCATGAAACGTCGAGATTTTAAGTTTGAGCAAAAAAATTCTGTCTGTCGGTCTGTCTGTAACTTTTTTGTGCGCACGATTACTCTGGAACCGTTTAAGTTATTGACTTGAAATTTGGTACACGTACCATGTATTTTAACGAGATCTGGAACTAGATTATTCCGTAAAAGGGTTGGGGGTAAATGGAGGTAAATAGACAAATCAAGCAAGTAAGAGTCCATAAAACTGGTATTTAGTATATATAAGAGAAGCTAAGCTCTCAAATTTTTTTTTTGGCATGAACCACCCACATAACCAACTCCCACCCCATTATTCAAGGGGGCGAAAAAAATAAAATTGCCAAAGGCCTTAATTTTTTTTTACTTTATCCACCACTACTACTACCCCCCTTCCACCACCCTCAGCCTCACTACCGACGTGGTATGGAGTATGGAATTAGCAGGAGGGTGGTCAAAAACCACAGCACTTAGGCCCCATTGGACCCCTTGTACATCCTCCCTCTAGGCAGACACTCGCCTAGGCCTCCAACCAACCTATTCTTTCGAAGTAGGTGGTGATGTTGCCTAGGGGCATCTCCCTTACATTGGCCAAGGTAGGCCAACGCTCTCCCAAGATGGATGGATGAGACGGCTGAACAGTCACAGAGTACGTGTTGAACCGTCTCATCTTCTTGTTCACAACCTCTGCAAAGAGGTGTTTCGCTTAATCTCATATTGTATGGATGTTTCCTTAGCGGACAGTGTCCAGTCTGGATTCCTGTTATAAAACGTAGATTCCTTCTGGTCATTGCCAGGTAGTCCATTGCTGTTTTCTGGTTGGGATACGTGAGTAGTTCCCTAGCAAGCTGACAGCTGCTTGTTTCATCCCACAGCTTCTTAAATTCGTTGTGGGTGTTCTCCTTAATTAATTGTATTATCGCCGTAATCGGTAACAGACTGGCCGGGCCTGGTCCAAAAATAAGTTGGCCTGCTGCCTTCTTGGCCAGTTTGTCGGCTTTTTTGTTGCCATTGCACTGTGCGTGTCCTTTCACCCAGCATACCGAGATGTTGTTCGTACTGGAGGCACCCACAAGTGCTTGATGACATTCTCATACTGCTCCTGTGGTTACCGATGTGGTATATCGTTTTATAGGTTTTTGGGGTAGACGATTTCAAATATTATATTATTAAAGTTCCATAAAAAATGATTTCCACATTCAATTTTTTTTCGTTCTGAGAGACTTGGATAGAAGATCTGGATGTGGAAGTAGTGATTCCTTGGGCAGCGGTTTTATAATTTGACCTTCGACGAAAACGAATAACGTTGATAGTACACCACCCTGAGACTAGTTAGTTTTAGTGGACGCGGGCGTATAATATTCAATTTCTGCAATTCGCGCGCTCTAAAAAAAATCACTGTACCTAAACTGTAAAAGATACAATAAAATTTATGCTATCAAAAACTTTTTTGGTCTTTTGGCTTTATTTTCTTCGCAGCATGTTATACAAAATTTCCAAAAACAAAAAAGTTTGTAGCTTAGTGAAAATTTGACTGCGTATTTTCTGAACTTTCAAGGTTATCTAAGTTTTTAACAAACTTAAAAATGTTTTAGTTAACAATACTATACACAGATAGAAGCGCTTAAGTGTGTGTTTTATAACAAAAAAAAAGTTCATGTGGATAGCTCCATTCGTTTTTGAGTTATGGCATTAGATGTTCAAAAAAACATGATTAAAAAAAAAAAATTTCACTCCTTTTTAAAAGTAACAATGTCCGTGACCACTAAAAAATGTCGTATTTCATGATTTCTAATGAACATCGACCTACTTAACGAAATGGTATATATCTAGGTTTGTTCTAAGATTAAAAAAAAAACTCGAGAAGGAAGCGACTTTTCTCCTGTTTTTTACTCCACTAATACATTAAAATCGAATAATATGAAAATATTAAAGTTGTAAATAAATTTCATAGAGCAAAAAGGCATCGAACGCATGATACGTCTATACAGATGTTCAAGTAGGAATACTAATTATTTCAATGATCAAATAATAGCATTGAAAGTAAAATACTAACAACAACATGCATGTAGCTTATAAAAAAAAGCTACTGAACACCTTATTAAATGTTGACCCGTCTAGCTGCAAAGTTGCTTGATGGAGAAACAATGAAAAATGTGTCTGTAAAAATGTTTTCGTTTAGCGTGTTATATGGGATAAAACTAAGCTTTTATTCACCACACTGTCGCCATACTTTACTCTTACTTTCATATACCATCTGTGAATTTTCCGGCTATTGTCCCGGCTGTGATGTAAATATAGGGACAATACCCATAGGACGGAATTTGTGAACGAAACAATTTACTAAATAACTAGATGAGATTTCACTTGGGTTATTCTCTTTTACCTATTCTCTATCCTTTGCCTTTCGTTTAAGCTGCGACGGCTTTAACCGGAGGTTCTCCAACATTCTCTCGACCTATTTCATTAGTATTAACAGATTGTTATAATTGATTCACTCCACTTCAGCGATCTGAAATCTATTGTCACAAAGCCTCGCACTGATGGATTATCAAATACAATATTCCGTGTTATCAGTGTTCCGCTACCTGAGAGCGACGTGACTGGATGTGACAAAAGGCATCGTACTCAAGATTGTTACTTATCTATTATTATAAATGGCTTCCAAGTCTTCAGTTAGTACCAATAACTTTAAGTTACGTAGCACATTACTGATTATTGGGCTGGAAAAACTCGAATAACCCAAATTGCCCACAATATACAGCTCCTCACAGAAAATAACCCAATTGATTTTGATTCGATTAATGTGGACTAAATGAGAGGCTCAGTTAAAGAATTTATTGTCTACCAATTTATGACCTGGTTGTAAGTTGACAACTTAACGATCTGGCAGATCCTTTCACTAATACACCGAAAATTTGTCACCCACACTTTTTGTTGGAATTTTGTACTTTAATATTACAAAGCAAAAAATAGTATGTGCAATATTACAAAATAAGCGTCTTTGAATAACGCAAGAGAAGAAATTAAAATCTTTTCCATTTTATCTCATTTGAATTGATTTCTTTTATGTCTTGCTTCTTTCTGTAAACAGCACTACGGCCTTAGAGGCGTTCAAGCATAATCCCATGGATGGTAGCTTCGCATCTTAGCCCAGTGGTCCCAAATTGAGTTTTTTGGTTCAAAAATGGCTAGAGAGAGCAAATCTTGTAAGAACTGAACAATTTTTTATTAAATTAAAGGCCAAAAAAATTTTAAACTTTTTAAAAATGTATTTTCTTAGCTATTTTACACTAGTTGTACTGGACACTGTAGCGTCCAAGACAATGTTCTATCTAGTACATATTCCGAACAAAAATAAAAAATGACGACCCTCTCTTTTTAAAAAGGGTGCATTTAAACTACAAACAGACAAGTATCTCTGACTCACCAATACCTGAATTTTTTCCGGTTTATACTGCACTGCGAAGTAACGTACTTTTGAATTTATAAGGTTATTAATCAGAAATTCAATTACGAAGTAATTTTTCTCAGTGCCAACAATAAATTCCAAAGTTTTAAATAAATAAATATTCATAAGGCGTTTCTTAATAAGTCAAAACTGGCTGAATTCTAAAAGCATCCTTCTGAAATGAGCAATCTATTAATGAAAAAAATATTAACGTCGCTTATATGGAGAATTAATTGTTCCAAGTTAAATCCCAGCCGTTTCTGTTTTAATTGATTTTGCAGATTCCCCTTTGTCTTATTTTCGCACTTTTAAAAATCAATTATAAAAAGGTATACGAAGAATTATATTTAATAAGCTCTTTTTACTGCAATTTGCCCTCCAATATCCATAAAATTTTTTGTTTCTTAAAGAAAATAGATTCTATAATCCGTCTAGCCGATGTACTTACTTTTGTTTATGCACAATATTATTGGCAAAGTAAAAAGTATATTGGATTTTTAGAAGTCTCAACATCAGTCGCTAGCAAATTATGGATATATCTGAATGACCTGAAAAGTGTGAAAAATTAATGAAATTTTATTTTTATTGGAAGATTATATTTTGAAGTAGAGTTTATTACCTCAAGTAATTTAAAATGCAGAAGTAATATATAAGTAATTATAATCTGATAATAGCATACTGCCGAAAATAACCCACATTAGTAGGGTAGAAATAAAGGGATTCAACATTATTTCTTAGCTCTATATATTTGACATCCGCACAGGGCACAACTTTTCTTTATATGCAGCTTCAAAATAATATAAGTATTAAGGTAAGGTTTCTAAATTAAGAATATATTTTTGTCTACAAAATAACAAAATATATGAATTATAATAAAAGAAAGAGAAGCTATAGAACTTCCTCAATTAGCAATTGAATCCTTACCATTTCCGAGAACATTTTATTTGCTCCATTCCCAACTTTCAAATGTCCTTTGAGAAGTTGTCTTTGTCCAGTTTTCTTGGTGTCGATCCGTGTCCTATCGATTTTCGCCCAAATTGTTTTGACCAGTAACTTAAGTTGAAAAGCACTTGGATCTCATACACTATAACCATTTTGTCGTAAATAGATTTAGAGTAGCTCCCTTCTAAATTGGAACCTTAATTGCATTACATTGTCGTACTCATTTTTGTTCTCAGAAACCACCGAAAAAGAAAATTCCCGAAACTCTAACTGATAAAAATATTATCATGGAAATATTAAAATACACATATATGGCATACACCGAGAAAAATTTTAATTTTAAGTGTCTGTTTTCTCATATACACACACAAAACAATGAATTCTTCAGATATAAAACAAATACTTTTGTTACAAGAAATAGTTTGTAATAATTAAATTTATCTACGACAAGCTCTTTATTTCTTGAAACAAAAGTATTTGTTTTACATGAAGAATTTATTTTTTGTGTATGTATAAGAAAACAGTCTTGAATTAAAATTTATTTTTTCCCGTGTAGATGTCTAGATTTAATCGGAAAAAGGATTGAATAATATTTTAAAAAACTGAACTGACCTTACTATCCTTTTTGCGGAAACTAAGAATGAATTGTATTAGTCAGGCACTTTTCTAAAACCATAAATACAGGGTGATACCTTGACACGCGGAAAATAAAATGGTGTACTAGTCTTCTATGTGGGAAAGTCCCTGCAAAATTTTAGAGTGATCCGAGGTATTTTAGTAATTTTTGTTGCATTAAAACTTACAAGGATACGCTACTGTTACTTGTCTGTGGTCAGTAATAAGGCGATGAACTTACTTGTGAAATAACATATCGAAAATGCTTACATTTCCTGAATTGGCATAAAAAGTTAAGCTGGCGATGCGGTCAAAGTGCCGCGTTTTTTGCTTTCGGTCGACACCGGCAGGTACAAAATGCCGCCGAAGTTTGGTGTTTTTATGTTATTGACGAGTTTAAGTAAATATCTCTTATATCTACTTGTTGTAGAGTTCACTAGCATAGGGTCAATGTCTTTTCGACGTATTTTCCTTTTTTTTTTGTAGTGTAATTTGATTAAAACCAAAAAGTCACTTCTACCCTCTCCAGCTTTGCTATCAATCCCAAGTCTGATAAAGGGGAGAGGAAGTGATATGGTTGTACAGCGTTACGTCAGATTGATTAACGTCATTGACGGCGCATTTCTAAAAAAAAATAAGGTAATTTTTTTGGTCACATTTTTTTAACTCCTTTCGGTGTGGACAACCTACTGATAAATTTTCTGCGTATCATGGTAGATCACCCTGTCAGGGCCGGTTTTGTGGACTAGGCCTCATAGGCCCGGGCCTAGGGGCGCCACTTTGTGGGGGGCGCCATTGTCTTAGGTCTTAGTGTCTAAACATGAAAAAAGTTTTTCTTGGATTCCCCCCCCCCGCTCTTCAAAAATTTTTCCGGACTAAAAAAGTTTTTGTCCCTTGCCCATAAATAAATAGCAAGCGGCAGGGGGGGCGCAAAATTGACCTGGGCCTAAGGGCAATTTATATCTAAAACCGGCACTGCACCCTGTACATAAAGCTCGCCGTATTGTTTTGAAAAGAATCAACTAATAAATTTATCGCCGATTTTAATTCAAAAAATGTACGAAGAGGTTAGTATCATTTGATGAGATTTTACAAAAACAAAAATACTCCATAGTATACTGATGAGCGTACTGGGATGGATAGTAGAGGTTAATTTTTATTAGATCACAACTGGCCTTCTCATCGAAATTAGGAGGCGAGCTACCCCCAAGCAAGAAATTTTGCCAAGCCTCTTCCCCATCGAAAAGTAAGGATTTTTTACTTGCCTAGCTAATAGATAAGAGTTGAACTACTTTATATACCCTACAATCCTCGCCTAAGATCACATATCTTGCGTTTACGCTGATACAAGCAACTGGAAGGTGGAGTACCTATATAAATGCTAGAAGCGACTTCTGTTGCTCAACTTTTCGTATTGCGAATATAGTTAACAGCATCTTTGTCCAGAAACTATCGAATTTCATAATGATCCGTCGAGTAATTTAATTTTATAACAAATTATTACTTTATTATTTTCTTAGATTTTTCAACTTAACTCCTTCAAAAACACGTCCTAAAAAGTTAAGTGTTTTAAAAATATCTATGATCATTTTTAAGCAATTTATCAATTTTCCAAATTTTGATCAAGATTTGTCGAATTTTAAATTTTTCCTTTGCGTTCCCAACTAACACTAATTATTTTATAATAGCTATAATAACATCTATACAGCCATTGTATGAGAATAAAAGCTTTATAATTAAAGCCTGAGAACGTTCTTTCAGCATCTAAGCAACCACTATATATCCAGAATAGGTGCAGGTTTATGAAGCCATTTTATCGTTTAAAGGCCACAATAATAATAATTATACAACTGTTTAGCACTCCTTAGTAACATTCTCACGGCGTCTAAAAAGCATTTTACGAAGCAGAGATGCAAAGAGTCGAATAGAAGTTCGTTTACACTCCTCTGTATAAAAATAACGCGCTTTTATAGCCTAGTGAAATGTCAGTTATGAAGTAATTTTACTGTATAACTGTTCTTGGTTAAATAATTTAAAGAGCTTTCTCATTTCATAACAGTTATATTCAATCATCGCTTCAACTTACCTGTTTTGTGACTCAATGCGTGTGTACATTAAAATTTCAAAATTCATGACATTACTAAAGCTAAAATTATGCTATGACATCTCATGAAATAACAATATGCCATTGAAATTCTGCAAATTAAGGGACTGATCAAGATTTATGAAAAAATGTTCTTAAAATATTTACTCCTATATAATTAAAACTGCTATTAATTTCCATAAATTAATTATTTAAAACATAATACGAAATTAAAATTATATGTGAAATAGGTTAATATGTGTAAATAGAATATTAATTTTCTTTGTGGGTTTTGCTGAAGATGGATGTCACATCTAAAACCTTACTTGAAAAATATGGTGGCTGCTTAAACAGCTTTTACAAAACTATTTTTTATAGCAGATGTTAAAAGCTCTTTTAGTTGCGTAGAGACTGTGGCGAAGTGTCTTAGAGAATAATTGGGTTCTATTGGCGGTAATTATACTCCTTCCCACTTTCTGTAGTATAAATAATGTAACAGGTTATACTATGGAATTATGTACTTCGTTATGTCGTCAAAATCTTTATATAGTGTGGTTATACTGTAGAGCAATTTAACTCATTATACAGCTATTATATAGCTACGTATGTTCTCTTTTGTTATATAAAGACTGCCGCAGGTTTTGCTATAAAACAATTCAGCTGGGTATGCAGTTACTATACAGCCACAAACACTTTTAGTTTATAGAAATAAATCACGGTTTACTTTAGACAACAATTCAGCTTCTTATGCAGATATTAAACAACCACGAAGCCGCATAATAATACAGTGGGTTCTCTTAGAAAACAGTGTATTACGTAGCCCTGATAAAGCCGTATAGCTCTTTGGTTAGATTGGCGGTAATTATATATGTATCACAGCTTCCTAGTGTCTCTGGTTGTTATGTGAAAATTTAGATAATTTCAATATTGCCAATAAAGAGTCAAGTGGTTCCATAATATTTTCTACTACGTTTCATTCCCTTCCATGGTAACATCATCCTGATTTTTCTGATGCTCTTTATAAACGTTAACTGACAGGATCGCAAACTATAGAACAACCGATGTATTTCCCATGCTATAACAAGTACATTACTAATTTCCTCCTCAGTTTTATAAATATAACTATCGCAGGTGAAATGCTGCAACAGCGGTGTATAAAAGTTCTTTATTAATTCATTGAGTTCCGTTAAGACATCTTAATAAAGTTTCTGTATAAGAACACTTATCAAGAACTTTTACCTGTATATGCCTAACTGCTTTGTAATTAGTTGTAAGTAGTAAGTTACTATCAGCTAGTAATATAACATTAGTTTTATAATAGCTCTATAACCAACATTTATGTAATCGTTTTAAATGAAAAATATATACATTAAAAATATTCGCATAGTTACTTACAACTCTATAAAAGATATATAAAATCTATAAAGGATATATTGGGAATCTTTACAAGGGGATAATAGAGCCTTTATAAAATGGTTTTATGAGTACGATTATCCTTAAGGCGTTTCTATATCACCAAATTATCGCAGAGAGCCAATTAGTTCACATTACCCAATAAACAAATTTGTTTTATAATTGTCATTTCTGCAACAATTTTGTTTTATTGCTATTTTATTACATTTATAAAATTGCAATAAAACAAAATAGTTGTATAACGTTTACATTTTGCTTGTTGGTATAGTACTTTAATAAAACATAAAAGAACATTTTTTCACGATTATAAAATAATTATATGACAATTCAGCTGAACAATGGTGCAATAATGCTAGTTAGGATTAAGGTAATGCTTTTAAATAAGCTGAATCTAAACCTGATAGCACTGGGTTAGAACGTGCGGACATAAATAAAATACTCTTCTCTCATAGTAAAAATGCACCATCCGCATAAAAATGACTCAATTTATATCAACAAATACATTTTAAACTAGCGATTCTCTAGATTTCTCGCAATGTTCTTAAATTTCAAAATATGGTGGAGGCGCCAATGTCACCGACAATTCCATGCACCTAAGTATTTTATAGGTTCTGTATACGAAATTACTGTACTGTGTAGCAAACTGTTTTAAATAACAGTCAGAGGAAGCTACAAAAATGTTTATATCAATATCTCCAATGGTTGTCGAGTTTTGAAGGAATATACAAAAAAATATACAGAGAACTTATTACATATAAAGTCGGTTAATCATATTTACTAATTTCATAGTGTAGCCCAGACGACAGAGAACATTTTATAGTGAAATTTTGAAATTAAGTCAGGGTAGGAAAAAATAAAAAATAGACCACGTGTCTCTGAACAAAAAATGTCCTAATAAAATTTACGCTAAAGCCACGTAGTTCAATAACGGGGTACTTTATAGTTACAATAAATTAGGTAGTAGATTTTTTTTATCTTGTATGTATTGTAGAGAGTATGTACAATTCAAGTTTTAGACCTCCAAACCCTTGGCAAATTTTTGTGCAGACGAAAAAACCACGAATTTTTGGCTCTTTTTTCAGTTTATGGCCTATAACTTAAAAACAATGCATTCAATCGAAAAATCATTTATTATCAAAATTAAGGAGAATTAAATTTCGCTTCGAATGAGTACCTCATAGTTGAAATTTCATCAAGAGGCGTATTTTTTTATATTTTATAATTTTTTTTAAATTTTTTTATTTTTTTAGGTAATCTATGAACTTGAAATTACATGCTCTACAACTTTCATTCTATGGATTTTTTCATTTAGCCGTTTCAGAGCTGAAGACGTTTAAAAAGTTACCAAGTGTGAATTTTTTGCAAGTTGGTAAAAATTGTTGTTATTCGACTGCCAATTACGCCAAAGCTGTAGAGCATGTAATTTCAAGTTCATAGATTACCTAAAAAAAAAATTTTTTTTAAATAATAAAATTTAAAAAATAAGCCACCTCTTGATGAAATTACAACTATGAGGTACTGAAGCGAAATTTAATGCTCTTTAATTTTGATAATAGATGACTTTTCGATTGGATGCATTGTTTTTAAGTTATAGGCCATAAACTGAAAAAAGCCAAAAATTCGTGGTTTTTCGTCCGCACAAAAATTTGCCAAGGGTTTGGAGGTCTAAAATTTGGATTCTACATACTCTCTACAATACATACAAGAAAACAAAAATCTACTACCTCGTTTAATGTAACTATCTGGAAAAAAATTGTGAAGTAACTTTGGCACTCTGCGCGCCCAAGCGCACGGTTAATGCATACTATGGAAGCTCTAAAAATTCTTAGCTGATTACACATTTTTAACATTTTTCTTAGTGAACAGGAGGATAAATAGTAAGTATGGAGGGAAAATATATAATTATATGAACGCATACACAGACACCACACATAGCCGCTGAATCGCTCGCATGAATTTTTACGTATCTTTACTGTATTGTATTTATTACAGGTACACCTATCCACATTTCAGCTTTATCCAATGGATTGCTTATACATTTGTCAATGTATTGGAAAAGTTCCAGAATTTATATTCAAAAAAACAAAGATATTTTCATAGGTATAAGGATAAGATCGTGAAAATCGCAATTTCTATCATGATCTGATTGATCATATTTTCGAAAAAATGCATACAAGTAAACGAATTTGTGTTTGAACATTCGAAAAGTATAAATTTTTTTCGAAATATGATATTTTATTTTTTCCAGTGGATCAAGTTCTCGGCAAGTTACAGCCTCCAAAATATATATATTTATCAAGAAAATCATCAAACAAGGAAATTAAAATGATTTGAGATGTACTTTTTTGTGAATCCACGTTACTACACTCAAAGAAATAGTATGGGTAAATTCAACAAAAAAAAATGGTTAACTAACAATATCGTTAATTTTGTTAAACTAAATTATATTGATGGTATTTTTAAACAAGAGGTGATTGTTATTTTAATTAATAAAAAGTTGTCGTACAACAAAACAAACATTAACTTAAAAAATAGATGAATAAGACTATTATTTTTTTCGTCTGACTATTATTTTGTTGAATTCTGTCAAATTAAACTAGATAATAGTATATTTTATTTTTAACTATTATCGAATTGTAATTCTAACCCAGTATTAGTTCGCTGTATTATTGTACTTGGTAGACAAACCAATATTATTGTCGTCTTCTAGAAGTTCTAAAAGAATTACCATAAAATTTGCTTGCTTACCACGTAGTCTATTACAGAAATTATTCCCAGATGACGCCACATACAAATCACTGACAATAATCAATCATGCATTATCTTATAGAAAGAATAGAATTTAGAGAAAATTAATAACATGATTGCAATGTTCAAATTCTCTCAGGGCTCATCGATATATTTGGATGGATCTTATAAACGATCTCTAATCTTTGGTTTGGGTGGTCTGATGTCTCAATACTGAGATTTTGGCTAACCAAAAAAAAACTTCATCATACAATAAAGTGTAGATCAACCTAGAAATTAGTTGGTGAACAAAAAACAAAGTCGTTGTACTATTTAATTGTAGACCAAATTGAAAATGGTTAGTGAACATAAAAAAATGTCATTGTACTATTTAATTTGTTACAAGAAGATATGATTATTAAACTACTATCTGTTTACGAAAACAAATAAAGTTGTATGACTATTCTTTTCTGATTGATTTAACTATGAAACTAGATAGGCGCGATTTCATATGCTCTTTTTGGTTGAATTTACCTATCATTTTCTTTGAGTGTACAACTTAATAAACCATAATAATCATGAAGTGTACAATTTTTTAACAGTTCTCAATGAAGAAAGAATTTTTTTGAAGGGCCTTTATTTTTTTCTATATTTTTCTATTGCGACGGTTGAGTTCGGGCGTGATAATATATATAAGTATATTTTTCCCATACATCCTTTGCTTAAAACAAAAAACCATCAGAAAGCTACAATTTCCTTCTTTTAAATGAATCAACACTCATAGATTGAACAAATTCTGATTTAGTGACATGTAATTCATTAAAAAAAAATATTCACTTTGCAAGTTTTTATAGGTAAATACCTTCATCGACTGGGCAATGACTACAAAACGATAAAAAAACATTGTTTTTGCAGTCTCACGAGGCATGGCAAAATAACAAATAGGACCTTCTGAAATTATGCCGAAACTTTTTCACTGAAGAGCTTTCCTATATTAAAACAATTAGTGTAGAGGTACACTTGTATTTTCATTACAATGGATAATATAAAGTTAAAATTTAATTAACCACGATACAACCTTTAAGTTCTCCTTTATATATTCAAGTGTGACAATTTCAAAACTTATTGCCGTTAATAATATGAATTTATCAAAGGAGAAATGTATTTGCTATAATTAAAGGAAATAAATTAACTTTTCAAACAGAAACCGAAACCTTTCACAAAACTAAAAGCTGTGTGAACTTTAATTTGCAAATAAGAGGAGCAAAGGCAGACGGCAGACCAGCAAGGCGTTAGTAAGTGTAGAAATAAATAAATCCCCAAACATAGCATATATCATGAGCAGCGCCATCTAGAATGACAAATGGATGCTTTTCGATTCTTTGTGCCATTTCCAGATATATATGTTTAAAAGTATCAGACGGGCACACAATAATAAAAAATACGTTCAATAAGGTATAGCCGCAATTCAATTTTTCAGTAGATTAGGTATTCGCACACAACAAAATAATTTCTTGATATATGGCACAGACGATACTATTTGAGACAGGTTTCGTAAACAATTATAACTAGTTTTGGAATCAGAACTTACTTATATATCAGATCATTTTCACTAGTATTCTTCAAAGTGCTTGAATTAGTTGTGAAAATTATCCCGAGTCGAAGACCGAATATTTTCAGACCGAGAAAAAAATTACGGTTAATAATTAAGCACGTCACACATTTTATGGATAAAGTGTCTTCCTAGAATTTTAGTTACATGAAATAATCACAGGTAGATTAAGAATAGTCTAATCCATTTTTTTGTTTGAAATTTGGTTACTAATATAGATGGGAGATGTTTTTTTTTTTAAATTTTCTAATAGGGTCATTTTTTCACTTCCCATATATCTGTAGCAAAATAAAATATTTTCCTAGGCTTTTAGTGATATGAAATAATCACAAGTAGATTAATATTAGCCTAAACTATTATTTTTCAACAGAATTTGCGTTACTACCGGCAACGGGAGGTTTAGTTTTTACGAAAAAATAACATTATTCCTTTTTTGGTAATTCGGGTAACATTTTAAAAAGACGTAGATGGCTATACGTCAACGTCATTGAATTATTGTTTTGACAGTAGATAGTTATTTTGTGGCAACTCACCAAGTGGAGCTTGTTAACGCTAAAACCAAAATGAAAAACTGTAAAAAATATTGCTTTTGTACTTTTTGTAAATAATTATGGTATTGGGGGTGGCTGATGCCAAAAACATTTTTGAGGCCTTTGGTTCTTCTTCTTAATAATCCCTAAATCTCAATTCACCTCATCTACTCCCCAGGACCACCAACGAAATAAGATCTAAATATAATCCAGTTCCAGATTTTCTTATAATACATAGATGTACCAAAGGAGGAGGACCTATAAGGCTGGTTTTCGCCCCTTTTTATTTTTGGTCAAAAAATGCCGCAATTTTTTTTTCATATATATTCAATATCTAATCTATTCTACCCCAAATGGAAGTTTCCCCAACTCATCCTTCTCCATGTAACCTCATTAAATTACTATAGAACCAGTTTGCATTAGCACACAGGCTTATATGTTTTTGAATTTGAAAATCATATTTCCTTTGAATAAAGTGCAACGTAAGCTCCCACTACCACTATACAATACCCCAACACCCCCAACCCCCCAATGACAAGTACCCTCTCCTCCCACAACATAAACCTTTATGCCGCTACCAGATATAAAATAGTTTTAAAAGTACTTTTTATTTACATTATTAATACCCCTCCCTCCCAACACCCTCTCCACCGAACCATTCTGTTGTATAGAGAAGTTTAGGTTAAAATTTGTTGTTTTTTTGTCTGTTGATTTAGAGCATATAGTATATGTACTTTTGTCTGATTTTTTTCCAGAACATTGAGCTTTGGACGTAGAGAGAGGGAGTAAAATGGGCGCAAGGTTATATCTTTCTGCCGATAAAAAAAAGTATAAGAAAAGTCTTTGTTATACCATTTTCAAAATTATAGCAGTATGATGATGGCGGGAATGTTTCGGGAGAGTGGGTGTTGGGAGGGGGTATAAGAGGAATTGATATTTTATTAATAATGTAAATTAAAAATCCTTTTCAAACTATTTTATACCTGGTAGGAGCATAAAGGTTTATGCCAGTGGGGGGAGAGGGTGCTTGTCGTTGGGGGTTGGGGGTGTTGGGTGAGGTATAGTAGTAGAGGGAGCTTGGGGTGCAGTTTTTTCAAACGAAATATGATTTTCATGTTCAAAACATCTAAGCATGTGTACTAATGTAAACTGGTTCTTTAATAATTTAAGGGGATACATGGAGGCGGGAGGGTTTTGGGAAGTTCTGTTTGGGGTGGCATAGATTAGATATTGATAAAAAAATTTCGAAATTTTCTGATCAAAAATAAAAAGAACGCAAAGAAAGTTATAGACAGACCGAGAGACACACAGAAATTCTTTTGCTCAAACTTAAAATCATGACATTCTAAGCCTATACAGGGCCGTACCGAAGCCTACTACTTTGGGGGGGAGAAGATGAAAAAAAAGCCAACTCATATACCGTTATATTGCATAATTTCAATAAAATAAAAACTTTTTATGGGAAAAGCTACTAAAACTAAAAAGTTTAAATCGAATTCAAATTCACTATGTACAATGTACAGGGTGCCCTAACCAAAGACGGAACAAGAACATTTTTCCGGCGATAGAAACGCTTATAACAAAAACCAAAATTACCATTTGATGTATTTTTCCGCCGAATCCAAAAGTTATAATAAAAAAACGAATATAAAATATGCTATTTCAGGGTTCAGACTTCACATAGCTGAAAAAAATCCCTGAATTTTCCAGGCTTTCCATGACAAAAAAATGTTTTTCAATGACAAATAATAATAATTATTAATATGTTAAAGGTGATTTTTATTTTAATTTTCGATTTTATAACATATTCGATTTCATACAATCGTCAGAAGGTTGCAATTTAAAAATAATTTAAAACAAGCTAAAAACGTACTCTTCGCCTGTTCACTGAACTTTTTGTATAATTGTTACACATTCTATAGGATACTCTTCGCAGTTGTTTGTAAATAATGTTAGTTTTAGACATTTTTAATTTTATAGTACTAACTTAGTTGGTAAAAGACTCAATGTAAAATAAAGTAAAAATAAAAAAAACTATACCATACCCCATTTGCGTCTCGAACCCGGGACCCTTGGATTCCGAGTCAAAAGCGTAAGAACTACACCACCACTTAACACGTAAAAAAACGTAAATTTTTACATTATAAGAGACAAGCTAAAATCATATTTCCACGGTTGTATATTACGTTATGAAATGTATATTTGTAAAATGTATAAACATTTAAATATTAATCATTTCACCAGATTTCTATTCAATTACAAAAACACAAAAAACTAAAAAATAAAAAAATTCAAATTTTAATCATTAACATTTTTTTTACTGATTGATTTTCAAAAACAATAGAGTTCTTCCTCTAGCTAACACTAACTTACTGTTCACATTTCAGTACTATCGGATTTTTCTTTCCCGAGTTATCGTGCTTACAAGAAACGTGACGGACGGACGGACGAACATTTTGAAAGTCGTTCAGAATTCGTTCACTAACACAATGATATGAAAATTGTTTTGTCTGCGGGCGATATTTACGGTTTTAGAAATGTGCCGATCAAATACAATATACTCTTTGTTTTCGTATTTGCGAAGAGTAGAATAACAGTAGGAACTCGTAAGTAGTTTATTGTTTTTCATATTGTGACTCAAAATTCCATGATTTTTGCGAAATATTTAAAATTCACTGAGATTTCCATGATCTTATTAGGATTTTTAAAATTTCCTGAATTTTCCACGCTCTTCAGGTTTTCCATACGAGCCCGAACCCTGTATTTTTGTGTCGTAAATCTTTTGTTTTCAATTTATTTGTTTTCATTTATGATCATTTTTGGTTTCTGCGAAAAAAAATACATTGAATGCCTTTTCCGGTTTTCGACATAAACATTTGTATCATTTGAAAAATGGCCTTGTTCAATCATCGTTGGATCATCATGTACCTAAACCTAAAACTTACTACTTAAAAGAAATTTAAAAAATCCTTGGTTTAATCAAATAAAAAAATAAGAACTGTTAAACAAAAATAGGTCTTTGATCATATTAAAAATTAAAAAAAATTAGCCTAAATAAAGTAAAGAAAAATAATAATAATAATAATAATAATAATAATAATAATGAACTTTATTGTCCCAAAGACCATACAGTAACATGGTGTTGGACACGTCGAAATGATTGATCAAAGTCGTCAATACAATAAAAAATTATTACAATAGGTGGAAACAGGAAAGAGTTCCGTAAATACCAAGTTAGACTTTGTTGTCTAATATCACAATATCAAAACACTACCAAACAAAACTAATAATATTATATTAGATCAGTAGTAGAAACATATAGATTCTATTTAAAAATCATTGCTAGTTCTAGTATTTTTAGTAAATGAATTTATGTATAATAAATTAATATTAAAAATAGGGATTCCGTGTCGTGTAAGGGAAGCTTTGCTTCCTTAGCTTCAATGGAAAACACACTACTGATAGAATAAAATATTTACAGTTTTGCCAATCGCATAATAATAATTACTGTGTTAATTTCGCGATTGTGGGAGTTAGTGTAAAATTCAAATTATATATTTGTATATATATTCCAACCGCGTTTGGAACCAACTGCCCGAACTTTGGTGGGGAGGCTCCCCCCTTACCCCCCCTTAGGCCCGGCCCTGAGCCTATATGAACAAAACAAATTTTTTCACCATTGCAATACTTCCCCTCCACTACGCGGATGTAGAAGTAATATATATATATATATATATATATATATATATATATATTTTTTTTTTTTTCTTAATTTTCTTAATGCAGGAAACATACATGAATTGTTGTTTCAATTGTTTTTTTTGTCTTGGGCTTTGAGACCAAAAATAATCGACAAGAAAACATAAATAAAAAACATGTTTGTCAACTTCTGTTCATAATCGTATAAATTAAAATCTATTTACCTAGACAAAATTTTATAATCTATTTTATTTTCCCAGTTAATGGTTCAGGGAAATCAGATGGAAGAAGACGACGGGGACGTCCTCCCTCCAAAACGTTGGGCTGATATCATTAAGGAGCTGATGGCAGAGTGCTTTGATGGGACAGCGCACCTTACAGACAACCGCGAGAGATGGCGTGATGCTGTCAGACGGATCATACAGCAATGGCAGGCCAATTAGATAATAAGAAGAAGAATTGGTTAAAAGGGTCTTGAAATAACAAAAAGTACAAAAGTAGCATCAAAATCCATAAAAAGAATTAATCTTATATGTATTGATTATATACCGTGTATAGACAAGAAAAGTAAACATGTTTCTTATTTATTACAAATACAGAAAATTTAACCTGCATTACACCGGCATTTCTTTTGAAGCGCTGTTAGTAATCTGCATAAATTATGCATAGGCGCTAAGTATTTCAACTTTAAGAGCAAATAAACTTTTTCAAACTTGTTAATAAATCCTTAATATCATAAGGATGCCAAAGTTTGCTAAAGTAGAGAGGAAGGGATGAAATAATTAATAAATTTTGTTTATTCGGTGCTTCCGCCCTTAAAAAGAATATATATACTAAATCGATTGCGATCCTCGAACTTTGCCAAAGGGCATCTGCTTTCTTTTAATTTTATTAAATTATACCATCTATTTTTCATAAACTAAAAGAAACCAGGTTCTTGCCAAACACGTAATGCTCAATAAAGGATTGTTGTGATAAAACAAAACATAAATCAACTATATACTGTGTTTATTAAAGGTTATAAATGACAATTATTAATCTCACTGTTAAACTTTCTATTGGTTTCATTATCTATTGAAGGTGCACTTGCTTTCAGAGATACGTACTCATCAATTAACTAGTACGGGAGCCAGCGACACTTTTAGTTGTAAAATTCGTTTAAACTTGTTTTTTTTTTTAATCATATTAATGTAACTTATCCACAAAACAAACTCCTTCTATTTCGTTTCGGGACAACGCTTAGCAGCAGCTTTTCAATTATGTTAAAAAAATTTCACCATAAGAATTAATTTTTGGCTTTTGGAAAGTTGAAATTTGAAATCATCAACCTCAAAACCTCTAGAAATATACGTTTAGATTGAAAATTACGTATTTTGTCAAATTTTCATTTTTACAACCCCCATTTTACTCGATTTTCACCCTAAAAATCAATTTTTGGCTTTTGGTATGTTGAAATTTGAAATCAACAACCTCTAAAACAAGTACTTTGTACAATCCACCATACATGAGGGGCGATTTCACCCTATCCTAAGGATGCTTTTTCGCTCTAGCTCAAAATATTGAGGGCGTTTGGACATTTCTGCCGTCGGATTCGAATTCAGCGTCGAAAAATATATTGGACTATTCGGGTCGAGTTCCAGGATCAGGATTTTTTTGTTTGCTTCTTCTGACCCAAATTATGAAGCCGCCATATTGAAAAAAAATTTTTGCAGCAGAACTGAATTTAACTAAATACTTAACTCTACCAAGTTTCGTAAATTTTTATCGAAAATTGGCTAGGTTATCGATTTTTGACGCCCGTTTCCAATAAAAGCACCGCTGTGAGGCGTGCTCCTGTCATTAACATAAATTTGAAATAAAATCATCGAAATTAATAACACACTGGAACGCTCACTCGATTAGAGAAAGTGAAGCAGGCTCGGTGGCGCAGTGCTTAAGGTGTTAGATTAGGCTTGCTTTCCCACAAACACATAAATCTAACAACCTACTTCCTATTTCCCCTTTGAACCCCCGCTGAAAACACTATACCTTAAAAATCGGGCACATATGTGCAATGACACGTTTTTATCTTATGACTTTTTAAATACGGCTTTGTTATTTTTTCTATATATAGCAGCTTATATGATAAGGTGACAGAAGTTTGAATCGTTTCATTATTTAAAGTCAACATTAATAATTAAAACGCAAATGAGATTTACAGAAATTTGCAATTTATCTTTTATATATCATGTCTGGAAGCATTTCTGCCATAACATCTGGCCGCCGCGTGACATCGCGCGGTTTACGCGTTAGTTATCACGCAGCTTACTTTATATATTGTATACAAATAAAGTGAATGCTATATAAAATGACATGTATAATAGTTAAATAATATAAAATTATATTTAAATTGGACTAGGGGGCGAGCGTAGAGGCGACTTCAATGTGAATATCAGTCGATATTCCGTTGAAGCAACGTCGAGCGCGGTTAGTACTTGGATGGGCGACCCACCTATCTTGGGGAATACAGCGTTCTCGTCCCACCTTCTAGAGGCTTGTATATCAGTGATTATACGCGGAAGTTACGTAATTTCAGACGAGGATTACGTAGTGGATATACCATCCTTCGGAGGGAATGTAAACCAGGCGGTCCCTTGTCTATTAAATGTTAGGCAAGTAAAAGATCCCTACTCTTCTTAAGGGAAGAGGTTCGGCAAAATTTCCAGGTTGGGGGTAGCTCGTCTCCTGGCGTCGGCGATAGGCCCTGGTAGCGGAAATAGGCCGACGTTAAATAGTTAAAAAAAAAAAAAATTGGACTAGGGTATGGGTATGTAGTGGCGTTTTTCACGTATTGTCGAGACGGTAGCAGTGGGCTAGATTGCGGTTGTGTGAGAGACAACACGGCCTAGTCGCTCTCTTCTCCTGAGTTCGAGTCTCAGCTGCGGTAGATGGCAATGTCGCAGGGAATGGGTGTTGTAATGTTATCTATGAGTGTGTGACCGTCCTGGTTGAGTGGTAGAATAGCCTACTGCTAAACTCCGCCAGGATGTTAATATAAATAAAACGATTAAAAAAAATTAAAAAAGGAAACTCGAATGTATTTTTCCATCCTTTATTCGCTTGCGTAGACTGTTAACGATTCCTCCCACTGGTTTCCTTCAACCAATCAGACGTTTCCTTCAACCAATCAGATCTTGTCAGGAAAGGACAGAAAAGTAGGTACACTCAAGTTTCTCTGTCTGCTTCAGTTATTTTCTGTACCTAAAACATTGAGTGCACGCAGGAGTGGATGGGGCAGGGGGGCAAACGAGCAAATGCCCATCGGGCCGGTGGCTCTGGGGCCGGTCCGAGGTAAATAGGCATTTGTTCCGGCGGATAAAAATGCGACGGCCAAAAAATTTAAACGGCAGATCTTTTCCCTACTTAGTCCTTAGGACTTAGAACGAAAGAGGCCTCAGATGTGATTTTCAGGGTGCTATCTTAAAAACTCGGTAACTGACATAAATGCCAGATGTCATTTTTAAAAAGTTATTAACCCAATAACCTAATTTTGCATGTTCTTCTCAAATTCTGCAAGTTTGCTTAAGAAAGTTCTGATTATTATGGGGTCTTCTTTCTTTTTCTTTTGACCTCTGGAACTTTAGAATTATTTTTGTTTTCCTTTTTTGATGTTTAGAGATGTTTATGTAGACAATATTAGTCATAATTATTATTGATTATTATTTATTGTCATACTATTAAAATGTTTAAATTTTCAATTTCGTTCTTTGCTTTTCAATGTCAATAAATTTTAATAAAGGGTATGGATGTTTTAGTGGCGTTTTTAAAAATGTTACCAAGACGGTAGCAGTCTGCTTTAGACCGTGGTTGAGTCAGACTACGTGTTAGTACTTTGAACCTTCAAATAATTTTTGCAATTACATGAAAAAAAAGGAAAATTCGTTTGACGAAACCTATTTTTCGAAGAAAATGTTTTTGCTATCGAATTTTTAACTTTTCATTTTAGAACGTTGACCGTGAAGAATACAAAATTTTCGCCTGCTTCGCATTTGTTCCTCTTAGGCCTTGGCCCACCAAAAAAAATATATATATATATATATTCTTCCCTGGCCCACTCAATTTGAGGTTCTAATTCCGTGCTTGATTGGGCCGTTTACCTAAAATTTCCAGGGCCGGTTGGAGTAACCCCATCCACCCCTGAGTGCGCGTTCCAGTTTGTTATTAATTTCGATGAATAGAATAAAGTTAATTGACAGAAATGTTTCAAGCTGAAATTTTTTTGCCGGTAGTTTATTGCTTGAAATTGTTAAAAAATGCTACCGGCCATTTGACGAAATATGGACAGAAACAAAAGTCCTGCCAGGCGCTGTCCCGTTGGTGCGCCTCTAAGAATCGATTTTGTGAAAACACGGTCTAAACATAACACAAATAATAAGAAATTAATTTTAAGCACATCTTTCAAAATAGAGTGAGGCTCCCTTACTAAAAGGACAGTATAAAACACGATAAACTTAACAGTAAATAAGTAATAATACACGGTGAGCCAATAAAAGTTGTCAATATTGGTAATTCGGAAATTGTTAAAAGTACGTTCAGAAATGTGACTGCATATTTTCATTTCTCAAGATATTCCTTGTAAAAACACTGTTTTCACCAGCGAAATATATAGACAGACTATAAAAGTGGGCGTAGCACATGCCTCCAATATTATTCGACCTTGTAAGCAACTAATCCACCATGGGTGTCATTTTAACTTAATGTTACAAAAGTCAAGAATTTAAAAATCTATCGAACAGCATTTACTCAGTTTTACTTCCACGTCCAGTGGAAGTTTGGTAACGACAAAAAAATGTTTGAAAATTTTTATTGTTCAAATAGGCTTAGAATGTCATGAAACGTCGTGATTTCAAGTTTGAGCGAAAAAATAGTTTTTGTCTGTCGGCTTGTCTGTAACTTTTTTCGTGCGCACGATTACTCTGGAACCGTTTAAGATCTTGACTTGAAATTGATACGCGTATGTATTTTAACGTGATCTGGAAATATTTATATTTTCATCTTATTCTCTCGAAGGGTTGTACCTACTTCTAAACAGCATTTATTCATTAATTGTATCTCTCAAAACAGTACTCCAATGCAACTAGAGTCAAGAAGTATGGGATTGTATAAATGCCCTCACAGACCTAGGAAGTCGGAACAAAGTGACCGTGGCATGGGTACCAGGACACGAGGGACACAGGAGAAATGAGAAGGCTGATGAACTGGCCCGAGAAGGCGTATCTAAGGCCCTAGTAGGACCCGAACCCTTTTGCGGTGTGGCTAAGCCACGCATACGAACATCCATCAACGAATGGGTACAAAATAAATCTCTAGAGTGGTGGAAGAATTTCCCACAATGGAGATAGGCCAAAAAGTTCATTAAAGAATGATCGGCCAAATTCACGGAAGACCTACTACTCCAAAACAGAAAGGCCATTAGGATAATGGTAGGTCTTCTAACTGGACATTGTAGGCTTAATAGACATATGAGTCTAATGGGCCTGGCAGAGGATGCAACATAAAGATTCTGTCAAGAGGAAGAGGAAACCTCAGTACATATGCTGTGCCATTGCGATGGCCTAGCCAGACTGAGGTTCCAACTACTTGGCGAAGAGAAACCAAGGGCAGATAGTTATACCAAGGAGCCCTTATCAAGGCTATGAAGTTTGCTACAAAAGACAAAGTTGGGTAAGGAGCTCTAAGTAAAATTAGACAAGGAGTGCTACAATAGATCCACAAGTACTTGCATTGGGATTGCTCATCCCTTTAAACCTCGTTGGTTTTTACTCAACAGAATTTATGAAGGGCTGCTTTACAACAACTAATACGCAATACATTGATATGCAAGTTCTAACAGATGTAATATTTGGATTTCACAGAAGCATTTAATAGATAAGAAAGATGTTCATTGCGTACAGTGAATTCAGACCTACTGGATATATATATATATATATATATATATATATATATATATATATATATATATATATATATATATATTTTTCGGTTGTACCTCGGGGGTCTATTCGAAGACCACACTTTTTCAATACATTTATAACTAAATTGCGAAACAGTATATTTAAAGTTCTATTTAAAAGTAAGTCATTCGCTGAACAACGAATCTGTAACTTGATTTTCTCGGAGTAATTTTTGCCAATAAACTGCCACATTACTTCTTCTTACCACCGACAGTACGGGGCTGATATGCGATAGGGAGTAGTGATGGACGACATTTCACGAACTGTGATTTAATCACTGATATTAAAAAATCACAAGTAACAACTATTACTAATATTGCTACGAAGCTGTGACGCGACCATGACTTTCCATTTCCTTGATCAATATATTTTATTTTCACATAAAATGTGCTTTAGACATCAGTAGATTTCCATTCATATTAATTTCATTGATACCAAGATATCATACTAACGATTCACAATGTGATTGAAAAATCGCAATATCATCCATCAATGCTTTAACGCCCTGTTGACTTGACGTGAGTTGGATCCCCCCCCTCTGCGGCATTTTGCGACGCTTTGATGTACCTTTTTAAACGCGTCACGCATTTTTGGATGACTTCTCTCTACGATAATAATTGTGAGGTACCAATACGCAAGAAATGGAAAAAGTTGTTATTTATTATGAAAACTACTGGAAAAATGTTGAAGGAAACATACCAAAAGGCGCGTCATATAATGGCTGAGGCTATTCGAAAGTAATGTTGATATCCCTTTACCTCCTGAGCTCTTACTACTTGGATACAGGCACCATCGTAGTATCGCCACTTTCATGTTAAATTAATGCCACAGCATTTAAATCCAGATGACGCATTTGCTATTTGACAGACCCAGTAGACATTTGTGAATCCTACTGACATTTTAGACTTCCAAACGGTAAAAAAGTAGATTTTTCTACATCAGGCTCAAGTATGGCGACTTTGTAATAGTTTAGATCTTTAAATAGTAGTTCGTCAGTTACACCTGTCGACTTTGGGTGGTCCTTCTCACAATATAAATGGATTTTCAGTGAAAGGCGTCCAAGTTTAACTTCAAAACATTTAGAACGGATCGTAGTAATAATCATTTATTTTTGTAATTGGTAGTAGTGATATCAACAATAGTCATCACATAGAGCCAACGGTTTCACGTTATCTGGCGTGGTTGCCTATTGGTGCACATTCTGACTAAAGCTGTTTCCCATTAGCTCCTTGGTGATATCAGCCCATCGTTTTGTAAGCTTCCTTTTCTTCTCTTGCTATATGATTTTCCCTGAACTATTAACCGTTCTTTCTCCGGTTGATGTAGCCAAAAAATGAGAGGCTTCTCGATAATACCGGCTCGGTGGCGCAGTACTTAAGGTGTTAAGCTTGCGACCACGGGGTCCCAGGTTCGAATCCTGGCTATGGTATGGATGTGTAGTGGCGTTTTTCATGTGTTGCCAAGATGGTAGCAGTGAACTAGATTGCTGTTGTGTGAGAGACAACACAATCTAGTCGCTCTCCTCTCCTGAGTTCGAGTCTCAGCTGCGGCAGATGGCAATGTCGCAGGGAATGGGTGTTGTGATATTGTCTATGTGTGTGTGTCCGTCCTGGTTGAGTGGTAGAATAGCCTACGGCTAAACTCCGCCAGGACATTAATATAAATAAGGCGATTAAAAAAAAATAATACGACGCTGAAGAGGTTATAAGAGCAATAAATGTCTGAATTACATTCGCTGCATCCTACGCATGCGCACGTTGTTATTGTTAATAGAATTGAGTTCAATTCGAACTTGTGCCACGCTGATAATAACTAATCGATTTTAATTGTCTCCTGATTATGTCAGCTTTGTTGACGAAAAAGTAATAGCAAAGGATTTAATTTACAAAATTAGCTATGCAATAATTTTATATTTTCAAATTGAGTAACTCAAAGTTTTTTGAAGTTCTTACAAATGTAAATTGATTTTGATAAATCGATTATCCGAACTATATGAAGAATTACTTTTATTGTCTACACTCTGTACATCTATAATATTATCAGTTGGTTTCAGACCAAATAATATGTTTTGATTCTATGATGCTTCAGTAAACTATGCAAGCTTTAAATATAATTAAAACCAAGAGTAAAAATTTCAAAAATGTTTATTGTAAAAATGAATCAGAATAAATTCCTTTTGGACACACCGTTCGAATAAAAAAGTATAAACACTATTGTAATAATTCTCCTGCACCATTGGCTGATATCTTTAAACAAATTATAAACGTCTGCACCATTGGCTAGTATTATTAAACAAATGACACCAACGAAGAGGGGTGGGAACGTCACACCAGAGGTTATGAATTAAATTAGTCCATTTAATACTTTTGTGTCGTTAGTAAATGTGCCTAAGAAATTGGTTAGCAAAATGGAAGAAATTAAGGTGTGCCAAAGTTCTGAAAGTGAAGTTATCAATTCGGAAAGTGTTGCCCTCAAGATACCAGAGAAGATTTTGGTGGAAAACGTCAAGAAAGTTCAGCTTGTCCTGCTAGTTGAAAAATTTCTGTTTTACTCTGCAATTTTTGGTATTATGGAAAGATATTTCATGAATCGAAAGCTGAAAGCCATCAATGAAGTAGAAGAAGATCTGGAAGAACGTCTCGAAGAAGTTAGATCAGAAGTGTCAGACGAAGAGAGCTTAGGTATGCCAGACGAATCATATAATTCCTCGTTTTACTCTAATTGGTGGGCCAGACATTATAATGAAGATACAGATACATATTTTGGAAGAAGTCCCGATGAATGGGTTGAAGCTGCTCTATGGTTAATTGTAATAGCTTTATTTTCTGTCGTAATTGGAACCCTTTCTGTGACGGTTTACAATTCCACACACGCCTGTGGTAAATGATGGACTGAATTTCCCAGTTTCTCCACTCATGTGACGAATAAAGATGCCGAGAAGAGTTGCAAGGTAATATCCCAGTTTCTGTTAAAATACCGATTTATAAAATGTGAAAATTACAGACATTTAATTTGATGAAAAATTATTAACAAATAGACAGTTTTATTTTAAAGATTTACAGTTTATACTTTATAATTTTGTTTGCATTCACATTACTAAGTAGCTTTATCGGGTTCTTATATCATTATGATTTATATCTAATTACATATTATTATTAATATAATACAGGGGCATAATATTCCATGTCATGAACTAAATTAATGTGATTTTGAAATGCTATAAATGTGCTTAGTCAATATCTATATCTTTTTTCATTTTGCAAATTACTAACTGAAGTTAAGTCACATTACTTTAGTTACAGTTTTAATAATATAGAATAATGTTAGGTAGGTTAGTTTTATTTCTTTATATATTACTACTGCATATTTTATATTATCATTGTGTTATAAGTACGGTGAACTGTAGATTACGTAAATAAAAATCATTTATAATAACGTTTATCCATCTATAAAAAATAATTCACTTTTACTAATCAATATGCAGTGTAGAGCATAAGTATACATATACAGCAAGTTAATATAATTTAATTACTGCAAAAGTTTTTGCTTAAAATTTTAATGGAACAATTTTTTTTAAATATTTTTTTCTAAACTTTTAGAAAGTTTAAACCACTGACAAGACAAGCGAAAACTGTATTAGAAAAACAAAATATATAGGTCGCCATTTTTAAAAAAAACGATGACGTCATATCTTAAATATCGCTGATGAAAATTAAACGTTATAGCACCTATACGAGTGCTAGCATAAAAATCGATATACTCCCTTTTCAGTGGCGTAGGTAGGTTTTTGGAGCAAAGAGGGCAGTACAAGAGGTTGTAATATAGATTTTGGTTAAAAATATTCTATTCAATACATGTTGGCAGGGGCACTACGTAATGAGGGCGGGGGGGGGGCAAACTGTCCTAAGTCTATTGGCTTACTTACGGCAATTGTTCGTTTACTCTGTATACGTACTTATACCAGGGTATTCGACTTTAACTTGCCCAACATTTGGATCCAGGGTCGGTTAAATTAGAGAAAAATTTTGCAACTATCTGGTTTGGTTTTGACATGTTTGAATACAAAAAACTAAAGTTACTATTGTTTGTCTACTATATTTTGCTGGTTTAACATCCAATCCTAATGCTGAAAAAACATTCTTAGAGAAACTTTTGTGCTTAATATTCGATTTTTAAATTAGATTTTTTTTTTAAGATTAACAATAAACCATAACCTTATGTAAAATTTTATTCGAGCCCCAAATAAATAAAAAATTCACAAATTTAACGAAAGGAAAAACTTTAATTCATATATGAATTGAAACAGATATTTTTTAATAAACTGGAACCAAATAGTTATAATAAACAATTGAATTTCAATTACCGCTCTTGCTCTATAACCTATTTCAAAAATATTTAAAAATAGAGGAGGTTGTCAATTCGACCCGGATGTATGTTTTTTTGTTTATGTTTGCTCAACTGCCGATTGGTTTAAGAGACTTCTATGAAACCTTTCTCAAACTGCAAGTTACGACTCAGCGGTGATACCATAATATTTTCAGTTAATAATAAAAAAAACGTTACTTTTCTCTAATTTAACTAATGCTGTAAATCGCAAAATTAGCAAAAAAAATAAAATGTAAAAAAATTCACTTGAATAAAGGCTGATAAACTACAAGAAGATATAAATTATTTAGCTGTAGAAAAATATGTAAAGGCCCTGTTTCACTTTTTCTAACAACTTAGATAACCAAGATATTATAGACAGGTGTAGTCCATTTCAGAGATACAAGAAATATAAAAGGAGTTGGAAGAAAACTGAAAGTTCTTAATCGCCAATATTGTTAGTTTATGATTAGTTATCTATTTTTTATTCAAGGCGGCCTTAATTTTTATCGACTTTGTGTTGAAATGGCTCAATTATAAACAGCTAATATACGTATAACGGTTTTTAAATAAAGCTACGCCTACACTAACTATTTTCATTTGATATAAAGTGAATTAAATTGCTTCCATTTACCCTGTAACTAACTTGCGGAATCTTTGATAGTTTTTATATTTCTCATATCACTGAAATAAACTATACTAGATGTATAGTTAATAAAGATTACCTGAAGGTAAGTAGGTAATAAAAATTTTCTATATTATATCTCAGCACTCAGATAGTTCTGTTAAAATAAAAATATTTCCATTATTTAATTTTACAAAACTAACAGTTTCATGTCGGCATTCTTTATCTTAAAACCTGTGTTACTGAATTAAATTTCTTTTTAAGGCAATGTTAAATAAAATTATAAGAAAAAGTATTTTTAAGAAAAAGATTTTATCTGAAAAAACTACTAAAAAGTAAAAATAATTTTTTTTAAATTCATACACATGGAAACCAAAAGCTTTGGGGGCGGTCATATAGTGATATTGCATAGTTACTTTGCTCAATTGACCACCCCCAAAGCTTTTGGTTTTCATGTGTATGAATTTAAAAAAAATTATTTTTACTTTTTAGTAGTTTTTTCAGATAAAAGCTTTTTCTTAAAAATACTTTTTTTATATAATTTTATTTTTTACTTTTTAGTCCACTTATTTTACAAACAGAGAGACAAAACCCTTTCATTTGCCACCGCCATACACCACTCCCCTCTACCGTCTTCTCACCCCTCTAACACTACTTCCCACTTCTTCCCTCTTTCCACCACTTCCCCTGCCCTTCCCCATCTCTCTCCACCTCTTTCCACCCTATTCCCACCTTTTCCCACCTCTTGCCGCCCCTTCCCACCTCTTCCCACCCTTTTCCTACCTCGTCCCATCCCTTCCTCATCTCTTCCCGTCGCTTCCCCATCTCTTCCCACCCCTTTCCCACCTCTTCCCCACTTCTTCCCACCCCTTCCCCACCTCTTCCCACCCCTTTCCCACTTCTTCCCACCTCTTCCCCACCCCTTTCCCACCCCTTCCCCACCTCTTCCCCACCTCTTCCCACCCCTTTACCACCTCTTCCCACCTCTTTCTACCCCTTCCACACCTCTCCCACGTCCGCCATATTGAATTTAGAATGACGTCACAGACTTTATCGTATTTTACTCATCAAACCCTTTCATTTGACACCCATATCAACGGGGTTGTGACTAAAAAGCAGATCCACCATCTTGGGACGTCCGCCATATTGGATTTAAAATGACGTTACATTGTTTATCGTATTTTACTCGTCAAACCCTTTCATTTGATACCCATATCAGGGAGGTTATGACTAAAAAGCCGATCCGCCATCTTGGGACGTCCGCCATATTGGATTTAGACCGATAATGGCTATACTATGTTGCATTGTCACCGGACTTATACACGTGTGCCAAATTTCAAAGCTCTAGCTTAATTAGAACTAGTCGAAATTCAGCTTGTAAGATTTGACCTAAACCAACAAACAAACATACAAACAAACATTGCAAGTTAAATAAAAGCTTTTAAAAAATATGCATTGTGTCATCGTGTGTCAGCGCTTAAGAGTATTTTATAAAATGGTTATAACAGGCGCGTAGATATTTTCTGTAAATAATTAAAAAAATATCACAGGCACACAAAATAAAAAAGTGTATATTTTCTGAGGTTTTACATATATACTCCCATATATTTTTGACCGCTGAACACGATGTTAGTTTTGCTCCATCAGGTCAGAATTTTCTTTTAACCACGAAAAAACAGGGGAAAACAGGTCAGAATAGGGTTTAAAATATAAATTAAAGATTTTAAATAAGTAGACCATGTACTCGATGTATTTTTGACCACTGAACACGATCCTGATGTCAGTTTTACAAAATTTGGTCAGGATTTCTTTATAACCACGAAAACAGGGGAAAATAGACCAGAATAGGGTTTAAAATATAAATTAAAGGTTTTAAATAAGTAGACCATGTATTCGATGTATTTTTTGCCGCTGAACACGATACCGATGTCAGTTTCAACAAATAATAATAATATAATAATAATAATAAATCGCCTTTATTGATATTTAAGTCCTGGCGGAGTTTAGCATAGCTATTCCACCACTCAATCAGGTCATGATTTATTCTTTTCTGTGTTACCGTACTCTTTTGTCTTCAAATGATCTGCGTAATGGTTTTCTTTTTCGTTTTATTCCTTTCGTTTTCACATCCCTTTTCAATGTCCAACAGTAGTCTGGCATCATATTAACATCCCATCGACCTTGATATCTACGCTCCATTTCCTTTATGTCTTGGTGAAAACGTTGACCTTGCTCTTCACTATAATCACCTAAATTTTCTGGAAATTGGTCTACATGAGAATGCAGGAATGTAGTTTCAAATTCATTAGACAGCCTAATTTTGCGAATTTTTCTACCATGTCGGATACTATATCTCTGTAACCTTCGCTCTTATTGTTTCCTAAAAATTTATCAACAACTTCTTTAAAGCTCTGCGAAGCTCCGCTTTCCGTATCTGACATTGTAGTGATGAATTTCTTATCTCTTAACATTTTTCTTATTTGTGGACCATTAAAAATGCTTACACTCATTAACAATTCTAGTAATAAGAAATGGTGGTGTAGCGGGAGTTTCGTCTCGCAATGTGAGGGATCGAACCCGGGACCCTTGGATTGCCAAATTTGGCAATTTGGCAATCCAAGGGTCCCGGGTTCGATCCCTCACATCGTGATTTTTTTTTTCAGATATTTTTTTTTTCACAACAAAGTTGGTATCACAAAATTTAGAATGTCCAAAAATTAACATTATTTACAAGAAAAATGCGAAGAGTATCCTATAGAATGTGTAACAATTATATAAAAAGCTCAGTAAATCGGCGAAGAGTATAATGCTTCCACTAGTTTAAAATCTTTAATTCATATTTTAAACCCCATTTTGGCCTATTTTCCCCTGTTTTCCGTGGTTAAAAAAAATCCTAACCTAATTTTACCAAACTGACATCAGGATCTTGTTCAGTGGTCAAAAATACATCGAATGCATGGTCTACTTACTTAAAATCTTTAATTTATATTTTAAACCCTATTTTGGCCTGTTTTCCCCTGTTTTTCGTGGTTAAAAAAAATCCTGACCTGATGAAACAAAACTGACATCGGGATCGTGTTCAGCGTTAAAAAATACATGGAGGTATATATGTGAAACCTCAGAAAATTTAAACTTTTTTTATTTTTTGTGCCTGTGTATTTTTTACACCCTGTAGAAGAAACAGGAATAAACTCCTTAAAATATTTCCCTGATTTGCTGATTATTACTCTAGGTTTTAAATTACGATTTTAATTTTAAAAAAGTGTTTTCTTAACCGTAACTGTTTTTCTGGTGCAATTGGGATTGTTTTCATTTGAATTATTGTTTGGGTCATTCCCTAATGTCACTCGTTGAATCGTTGGGGCTACGCAAATGGGTCGTATATCTCTATTGCCAGCTACCAACTGCACTCGAACAAAAATTTGCATCAAACTCGATCTAACAAAAACAATGGCTATTTGCCTCCCAATGGAACGTAAAAAAGAAAATGACTCTTCAATAAATCTATATATCCAAAATATCTTTTGAGAGAAACCGCTAAAATGAGAGCACATTTTTGTGCGTCTTCTAATATCAGCAGACAAAACAGGAAATTATGTATAGGGACACATATCAACTTCCTTCAGTTTATTTCTAACAGGAAATAATATCTGTTACATGAAAATTGCAAAAAATAAACCTATAACAAAGCCTTAATGTTTGGTAAAAGTGAAAATCAACATCGAGCAAGAATAATCCTTACGTCAAGTTCCACATTATAATTTTAAATGGAAATTCTAGCCTGGTTTTTATTAAAAAAGGTATACAACTCATCACAGTGACGTTTTCTTGTCTTTTCTTTGGGTATTTAGCTTCCGCCGCGCAAAATATTTAATAATTTTAATGAAATAAACTTCTCTGAATATCAGAAAATATCTCACACCTGAAATTAAGACCTGAAACTGATCGTAAATAAATTATTATATATTAAAAAGAAATTAGTTGATGTTTGATGCAACTTTAAAAAATGACCCACAAATAAGTCTTTTAATAAAAATAGTAAATATTTTTGAGAGAATCCATCAGAAAATAAACAAAACTCACGTATGAGGCTGATTCTGCAGTAAACTTCTTTACAAAATTCTGGTAGATAAAATAGTAAAAATTAAAAAAATTAAAAGCAAGTTACAAAATAATGGAAATTTGACGAATAAAACAAAATTAAGTATGGGAACTATAATGGAATTACATATTCATTATATTAACACGCTCTACTGTCAATTAAATAACGACTTTGATGTGGCCCTGGCATCATTATGCTCAATAGGCTTCTTGCACAAAATATAGTTTTCGCATTTTTAGAACCTTTACTTAATACAAAACACAGTGTGTAAAGGATTTTTTCTTATTTTTTCTTTTACAGACGGTATTCAATATTGAAGTTTGAAAAAATCCGTTAGGCGCCCAAATAACGAGTGACGTCATGCATCAGGAGACGCTACAGCGCTAGCGTACATTTTAAATTAATTCCATTCATGGACGTTACCCTGTAATAGCTTGATAGTGGAGGGAAATAGACCGTAAAATCTCTCGGTTCTCGAGAAAAAAAATCAGCGTAGAACCAGACCAGACCCTATAGTTTTTATAAAGTGAACAATTCTACGTAAGAAATGGCCTATTTACGATATTTTTTTCTGGTACAGATATTTTTTATTTCGAGAAATTGATTGATTATAAAGATCGTGTTTTTTAACATTTACACTGCCATATCTTCAAACCTAATTGAGCTATAGATCTGAATTTTTTTTAAATTCAAGTACACAAATAGGTGCTTCCAATGGTCTTCTTGTTCCTATCGATAATTGTTTATTATTTTCTTTAAACAACAATGAACTAGTTCAAGAATAATAACTCGACTATTACTTCGCTAAAAATGTACTGTATATTTTGACTAAGCGACAATTTTTTTTTATCCTTGAAAATTTGCATATACACTTCTCCAAGAAATTAACGCACCACCAAAAAATAACCAAAAGTTTGAAGTTAATTTTTGTCTAGACCTCTTGTCCGAAGCCTCTTTATTCAAAAATGTGAATGTTTTATTGTTTCTTCAGAGAAATTTTGTTTTATTAATTACAGGGTGTAACAATTGTGAGGTGTTTTTTTCCATTAAATTTTGTAACACCCTGCGGAGTTCAACAGTTACACCAGCAAGTTAGAATTTAAATCGTGCTCTAGCCTTGCTTTTCTTAACATTCTTTTTTTTGATTCAGTTTATTATCTTCATTAATACCAGAAATACATTTTGAAGCATAACATGTTTTTACTTAAAGGTAGTATCGAAACAAAAAATTAAATGTAAATGAACAAAATAAAGAAGGAATGTCATTAGCGCGTATTTCCGCCTCTACCGCGATTAACTTCTTGGCAACGCCGATTCATACTTAAAATAAGCGACCTTATTTCATTCCAATTCTTCCCAAAGGACCACGCACTAAATCTAAGGGAAAATAGGTCCCCGTCGAATTGGATGAAAGTTTGGTATAATGTAGTTTATGATGTCCTCATCAAAAGTCTTAAAGAAGCGAGATAGAAAAATGGACAGTTTTCGAGTTACAGGGGGTCAACCATGCAGAAAACGGGTTCATCGGATTACACAGGCCAGCACATCAGGTTTTTTTTAACAGCAAAAAAAGTCTGTTTAATCGTAATATTTATATATTTATTTGCTTTAAAAAAAAAAAACCTGACGTGCTGGGAAAAAACTAAGGCCAGACTCGTGTTCAGCGGCTCAAAATACAAGGGATAGGTATGGTCAGTACCCCCATGCAGACCACTTTTTTTCCTCAGAAAAAACGTACCCACAGGCCTTTGGCACAATCCCACAGAAAAAAAAATGGTCTGCGTAGTTCATACCTATCCCTTCCATTTGGAGCCGCTGGACACGAATCTGACCTTAGTTTTTTCCCAGCATGTCCGGTTTTCTTTTTAACAGCAAAGAAGTCTGTTGGATCGTAATATTTATATATTTATTTGTTGTTTGACCCCCTGTACACGAATCTGACCTTAGTTTTTTCCCAGCATGTCCGGTTTTCTTTTTAACAGCAAAGAAGTCTGTTGGATCGTAATATCTATATATTTATTTGTTGTTTGACCCCCTGTAACTCGAAAACTGTCCATTTTTCTATCTCGCTTCTTTATAACTTTTGATCAGAACATCATAAACTACATTATACCAAATTTTCATCCAATTCGACGGGGACCTATTTTCCCTTAGGTGTGTGGTCCTTTGAACCAATTCCCGCCCAACGTCTTCTAAGGTGTCTAATTGATTACGTACCTCTTGTAATTTTCTACCAAGTTTATCCCAGAGGTTTTCCATTTAAGTCCGGGCTATTAGCTGGCCATACCGTGGTGTCAATTCCGACTTCTGCCATATAATCTTGCACAACTCGAGCAACATGAGGTCTGGCATTATCCTGCATTAACATAAAGCCTTGCCCTATATATAGCGCATATGGAACCATGTGGTTGTCTAAAATGTCTTGTATGTACCGTACAACTGTAAGGCTTCCATTAATGAAGACAAGTTCCGTGCGACCGGTCAAAGAAATTCCTGCCCACACCATCACAGATCCGCCCCCAAATAATGTTGTATTGGAGAAATTGCACTGAGCATACCGTTCATTGGGACGTCTATATACACGAAGACGTCTATCATTATTATAAAGACGGAATCGGGACTCATCCGTAAATAACACACGTTCCCATTGAGCCACGGTCCAGTTCACATGCTCTGTGGAAAAATTTATCCTAGCCCTCTTTTGATTTCTATTTAAAGCTGGACCTCGAGCAGCAACCCTTGGTCTCAAATTACATGCTCTAAGTCGCTGTCTAATGGTTGCCCGACTAATTTGTAAACCACTTACTTCTCGAAGTTGTATCTGCAAACTTCGCGTTGTTACAAAACGTTGTCGCACCGTTGAGGTGTCAAATATCGGTCATTAATTGGGGTTGTTACTCTATTTCTTTCTTGTCCCGGTCTGCGAACATGACTTCTAGTCTCTCTATATCTTTGTATCACTCTTGAAACAGTTGTATGCGCAACATTAAATCGCTGTCCAATTCTTCGATAACTCCAACCTAGTACAACCAATATTAATGTTTGAGCACATTCTTCACCACTCACAGTAGGCTAGAACCACCTTTAAATGAAATATGCATGCACTCTCTCAATTCCTACGGGAAATGGTAGCTTTATCTGTCCTGAAACAATTGCCGTGAAATCTAAAATCATTCCCTTGGCCGTTTTCTAGAAAATTCACTTTTAATCTTTTTTTTTTGAAAACTGATTTTTTGCATTGATAAGCTTGTTAAAATGTCAATCAAGAAAGTAAAATTGAACATTCCAATACAAATTTCAACTTAAGCCAAGTTTGGGGAAATAACATACAAGAAATCTTCATGCTCGACAACTCCAGACGTTTTAATCATAATCCGGTTATATAAACTTTCCAAGTAATCAATTTAAACAAAATCGTTAGATCCATCCCTATGTTATTTTGACTGACAGCAGTTTTTGTCTACCAATATATCCGTAACCAATGAATAACATTACTATTTGCGTAACTGGATTTACTATAAGGAAATTCGAGCGCCCCTATTAGCCATCTGAGTAGACTTTCCATTTGCTCAGTCAGATAACGGGTGAGTATGAGAACTATACCACCGCCGATGAAGACAACCCACAGAAGAGACATGATGATAACCCAACCACCCACCCACTACCCTGCAGGTACCGGACGAAATGCCATTCAGTACCCGTAGTCACCTAGCTCCGTGCAGATCGAAAGTGCTACCAAAGCACTTAGGTCTGCACTTCCTCGAGCTACATAGCTCATTCCTACCTAACCGATGATCCGGATGGCAGGATGTCAATTGACATTCTGCATACTGGCAGTCAATCCCAGCTAAAAGTACCTCAAAGTTTCCGAACAGACAGATGACTACCCCGGGGGTGACGAGCTGCCGAAGAAAGATCATCAAGACAGAAGAGCGCCAGAAGATAAAGGCCTTAGCCAGCAAGGTCCAACAGGCCAGGACCCGGGGAGGTGGGCCGAAATCATCCACACCGTTCACATTTGTGAGTGGGGTTAATGTAAAGTAAGCTTGCCCAACCCGTATGAGGCCGGCCCAGGTCTACAGCGATGTACTAGGGTAAAAAGCAGTAGTCCTGCACGACCTTAGATATCTGAGACCATCATCACTGCCAAAGAATATTGGCTTCGCTCGGTCAGTTACTCTTTAGACTTCACTAGGCAAACAATCCAAGACTCCAAGAGTGAAAATTTTCTGTGACCATTATTAAAATCAAAGAAATCATGCAAAATGCAAATGCAATGCAAATCATGCAGGAACTCACGATGAAAATAGATATTGTCTTTGTCTATTTTATAAACGTAAGAATCACGGATTGAAGAAGATAACTGATACTTATCTGATAGGTTGTTTGAAATATGTCCGGGTATTCAGAGGCTTCAAAAATGTAGTAGATTCTTGTTTTTATCAATGCAAAAAATTAGTTTTCAAAAAAAAAAGTGAATTTTCTAGAAAACGGCCAAGGGAATGATTTCAGATTTTACGGGAATTGTTTCGGGACAGATAAAGCTACCATTTCCCGTAGGAATTGAGAGAGTGCATGCATATTTCATTTAAAGGTAGTTCTAGCCCACTGTGCACTAAGATTTCGTGCTTCACGTTCCATATTGACAAAAATATTGGAAAAAATACGGCTATTACCACAATAAACACACTCCTTTCAAATGCTTTTTGACATTTAATTCACATGCCTCTTATTTTTTCCATAGCATGCTACTTACTTCTGTTTTTCCAAAATGAAATGAATAAAAACATGTTTTAAAATTGTGTATTTCTGGTATTAATGAAGATTTTCTTTGAAAAAACAATAGAACATTCACATTCTTGAATAAAGAGGCTATCATACCAAAAAAAAAATCATCGAAATCGGACAAAAGGTCTAGACAAAAATTAACTTCAAACGTTTGGTTATTTTTTGGTGGTGAGTTAATTCTGGGAGAAGTGTATATAAATGATGAGTTTCCAACACAAAGAATATTTAAATATTTTTTTTTAACCATATTAACAAAGAGATCTATCAATTAAAAATAGAAGTAACACATAAGCCAATATTTATAGAAGCAACCAAACACGAATAAATAATGTTTGAATTTAATTTTAATCAACACACTAATGTTAAAAAAGGAGATGTAAAATGTTTACATGATAAAGACAAAATAATGTTTTCAAATGAGGACTTTTAACTAATGAGAAGCAATTTATTAACTATTCTATGAAATACCTTGTTGATAGCCCGTTCACAAATATTGAAAGTAGAATTAACACTCATCACTTACTACGACCTGAATTTAATTCTAAAATTCTATGTACACCGTGTTGCAAACAAGCATATCTCGCTCATCTAAAAATGAAATATTGTGAAATGTGATTATATAAAATTTAATACTATATTTTCATTTATTTATTTATTATTTCTTGGATGCTTGAGGGGGAAATTGAATGCAGTCTTGCTTTATGCAAGTATTAGTAACATACCCACTTTGGGTCAGACGCTGGTTGTAGGCACCGAATTTGGGTCAGACGTCACTGTTAATTCTCAGACATAAGACCGTTAAGGTTGCCGTTACTGCACTTTTGGCATCCAGCAAGAAGTCGTTTTTCAATTGCCACGGATTAATAATGGTATTGCTGATGCCACTACCATTTATAGTGTCTAGAGGTTACCACCCTCCAGGGGTACTCGAGCTCGCGTGGGCAGGAACGCTCATTTCCCTGAAGTAGGAATGTCCCCCAAGTTGGTTCTTAGGTGATCTCCTACCCGCTACCCATCTTTATTTACGCCTCTGAGACGTGGACCGTTAGTAGAACTGACGGGCAGCGTATAGCGTCGACGATTGTCGAGTTACTAACAATGGTAAAATACTGATATTTGGAGTATCTTTAAAGATACTTCCTTCTTTGGTACAGGTTTCTGAGAACGCTAAATAAAAAATAATGTAAAAATTTAAGTATTTATTTGTGTATTGAGGCGTATGTAAATACTATTGTTTTTACTGCTATCATATGCTGCAACGTGAGTTGTCTTATATCATTGTTATAATCTTGAAAAGAATAAATTATTATTACTATTATTAATGAATTATATATATAAAATTGCTGACATAAAAACACAATTTTAAATTCAAAATGCATACTTCCTTTTTTCTGTGTTCCTTGTTGGGTTCCTCTGCCACATGTACACTCAAAGAAAATGATAGGTAAATTCAACCAAAAAGAGCATATGAAATCGTGCCCTTCTAGTTTCATAGTTAAATCAATCAGAAAAGAATAGTCATACAACTTTATTTGTTTTCGTAAACAAATAGTAGTTTAATAATCATATCTTCTGGTAACAAATTAAATAGTACAATGACATTTTTTTATGTTCACTAACCATTTTCAATTTGGTCTACAATTAAATAGTACAACGACTTGGTTTTTTGTTCACCAACTAATTTTTAGGTCGATCTACACTTTATTGTATGATGTAGTTTTTTTTGGTTAGCCAAAATCTCAGTATTGAGACATCAGACCACCCAAACCAAAGATTAGAGATCGTTTATGAGTTCCATCCAAATATATCGATGATCCCTGAGAGAATTTGAACATTGCAATCATGTTATTAATTTTCTATAAATTCATAAGAGTGATTTGTATGTGGCGTCATCTGGGAATATTTCTGTAATAGACTACGTGGTAAGCAAGCAAATTTTATGGTAATTCTTTTAGAACTTCTAGAAGACGACAATAATATTGCTTTGTCTACCAAGTACAATAATACAGCGAACTAATACTGGGTTAGAATTACAATTCGATAATAGTTAAAAATAAAATATACTATTATCTAGTTTAATTTGACAGAATTCAACAAAATAATAGTCAGACGAACAATATAATAGTGTTATTCTTTAAGTTAATGTTTGTTTTATTGTACGACAACTTTTTATTAATTAAAATAACAATCACCTCTTGTTTAAAAATACCATCAATATAGTTTGGTTTAACAAAATTAACGATATTGTTAGTTAACCATTTTTTTTTGTTGAATTTACCCATACTATTTTACTGGAAAATAACCTCTACGCCTGTGACCTTTACGTCAAAGGAGCAGTTAGAGAATCTGTTTCCTTTCTTCAAAGCTTATTACGAAAGTGTTTGTGTGCTGAGTATATTAAATACATAGCTTTAAGGATATATTTGTTATATTCAATATCCATACTTACTGCTTACACAGAACTGTTGATATATCTATACCATAGTTTTATATTAAACAATGTTCAGTTTGTTAAGTTCTTCTTTTAACATCGGTAACCAGATTGTGCAAACATCTGGAACGTATCAATAGTAATCCCCGTTTAAAAGTCAGGAGATCGTGCAAATCTGACTAATTATAGACCTATATCCCTTATCAAAAACTTTGGTAAAATATTTGAAAAATGCCTAAAACAAAGGTTAACAGAATTTTTAGATAGTCATAACATTCTTTACGAGAAACAATTTGGATTCAGATCAAACAAAAAAACCGCTGCCCAAGGAATCACTACTTCCACATCCAGATTCTCTATCTCACACTCACAACGAAAAAACTTTGTATGTGAAAACAATTGTTTATGGAACTCTAATAATATAATATTTGAAATCCTCTACCCCAAAAACCCATAAAACGATACCCCATATCGGTGGTGGGGTGGGGAGTGGTGATAGGGGGGGGGTGATAGTGGGGGGTGGATGAAGTAAAAAAATATTTTGAGGTTTATGGTTCCTGTACATACACTAAATCACAATTTTTCATCCCCTTTAATAAGGGGGGGAGGGGTGGTAATAGGGGTGGCTAATGCCAAACATTTTTTTGAGACCTTAGCTTCTTTTGTATATACCAAATACCAATTTTATGGACTCTTACCTGCTTGATTGACGTATTTACCCCAAATTTACCCCAATTTACCCCCCAACCCTTCGACGAAACAAGATAAAAATATAAACTAGTTCTAGATCTCGTTAAAGTACATATGTGTACCAAATTTCAAGTCAATATCTTAGACGGTTCCAGAGTAAACGTGCGCACAAAAAAAGTTACAGACAGACCGACAGACAGACAGAAATTTTTATTTCGCTCAAACTTAAAATCTCGACGTTTCATGACATTTTAAGCCTATTTGGACAATACAAATTTTTAAATTTTTTTGTCGTTACTATACTTCACTGGACGTGGAAGTAATACAGAAGATGCAGTTTTTCAACTTACAAACTTAATAATGAATAACTTGAATAAAAGCAAAAAATCTCTTGCTGTATTTTTAGACTTGGCCAAAGCATTTGACACTGTAGATCATAAAACTTTATTAGCCAGACTCGAAGAGGTTGGAGTGAGGAGTAATTCTTTAAAGCTGTTAACTAATTATTTAAGTAACAGAATACAAAAAGTAAAAATTGCAGAATCGTTCAGTGAACCCAGGGTAATTTCCATGGGAATACCACAGGGTAGTGTGCTGGGACCCGTCCTCTTTCTTGTGTACATTCACCAAATTGGAAATATGCTTGCATCGTCTCATATGCTGACGATACAGCTATATTATTCACAGGTGTAAACTGGTCAGATGTATACAAGAAGACAGAGATTGGTCTCAACAAAGTACAAACATGGCTAAACTCCAGCCTTTTGAGCCTTAATAAAAAAAAAACAATTACGTAACATTCTGCACCTCAGCTGTTGAACAACCTGATATATACGCTATAAAAATCAACAAAAATAACTGCTTGGCAGATGAATCAATAAATTGTTCATGCACAGAAATAACTAGAATAAAGGCATTAAAATATTTAGGTGTAATAGTTGATCAACATCTGAGGTGGACTGACCACTGTGATTATGTAGCGAAAAAAATTTGTAAATTATTTTATAAACTTTATCCATTACGGAATATTTTAAGCAAACAACTACTGAAAATATTGCATGATACTTTTTTTTGTCTTTTTATTTAACGTCGGCCTATTTCCGCTACAGGGACGAGCTACGCCCAACCTGGAAATTTTGCCGAACGTCTTCTCGTAAGAAGAGTAGGAATCTTTTACTTGCCTAACATTTAATAGACAAGGGACCGCCTGCTTTACATCCCCTCCGACGGATGGTATATCCACTACGTAATCCTCGTCTAGTGATGGGGCAAACGGCGATTTCCTAATCACAGTGATCGCTACGGTGATCGTTCAGTAATAACTGTTCTTTGTAGCAGTGATTACATCACTCTTTGGATCGCTTAGACTAAGACGATTGTGCTCGGTTTAACACAAATCGGCAGTTTCAGAGCAGAGCGCTCCTGTGCAGTTTGCCAAACATGCAATCGCGTAACGTGAATCGCGCTACCGCCTGCTTTTCGCTACTCTGTGACCATAGAAAAGAGTGATTTAATCACCGCTTCTTTTTCTCACCAATCGCTGTTAGCGATTGCTCAGTTGAAACAACAGGTGATAAGTAGCAGCGACGGTGATCGCCGTCACATCATTATCCTCGTCTTGAAATTACATAGCTTCGGTGTATACGCTGATATACAAGCCGCTAAAAGGTGGGACGAGATCGCTGTGTTTCCCAAGATGGATTTTGCCCATCCAAGTACTAACCGCGCTGAACGTTGCTTCAGTGGAGTATCGAAATACAATCACACCCAAGACGCCTCTACACTTGCCCTCGTATAATACTTTGATCCAGTCTGTTTTACGGTACTGCATAGTTATCTGGGGCGAGGCGTATAATAATGCTCAACTTAATCTCTCGAAATGCCAAAACACTGTTTTAAAAATTATTTTTAAAAAAGAATGTTGATATTCTACAACACTACTTTATAACCATACAGAAACTTTAAATATTAAATCACTACATGTTCACTGTTGTCTAAATTATTTACTTAAAGTCAAACATTTATTTCCAACAGTTTTCCACAACTATGGGACTAGGTCAACATTAAATGAAATACTAACAATTCCTTTTTTGACAAAAACTCATAATCAAAGACATATTACACATTACTTTGCTCCAAAATTTTTCAACGCTTTACTTTCAAAAATTAAATTAATAATCAATAAACCTCACAAAGGACTCCGCACCAAATGCATGGATAATTTGTTGTCGACGGAATCATTCCAAATTCAAGGCATAGGAATCCTCAGGTTATTCTCAATGAAAACTGTTTATGGATAAAATTTCAAAATGTCTTTATTTTAAAAATACAGTAGGTCAAAACTCCGAAATTCAAAATTTTAAAAACGCGGTTTTACCTATTTTTCATCGGTTGAAATCAAAGATTCAAAGCTTTAAACCATGATGTAGAAATACTAAATTGTATGGTGAAAACCATATCTAGGTCGATTCGTCCATTATAAAGATTATATAAGGTAAAAGGCAAGTAAAAAGCCAAAAACCGAATTCGAAACCGAAAACCCCTCGGGGTCATTTACTGATATGGCAGTTTCCTACTTTTTCTTCCTCATTTTAAAGTATAACAAACCAATAGCCTCAGAAAAAAAATTCAGCTCAATTGAATCAATAGCCACAGAGATATTCGCATTTGAATAGAAACACGCTCGGCCGGCCAACAGTCCGTAGAGTGACGTCACTTGGCGTGCGCCGATACCTATATTAGAGCAGCGAGTTCGTAAGTCTATCGTGTCGTTTTTTTTTTTGGCGTAAAACCAAGTCAAACATGTTAGGTTTCTTTGAGTATGTCATCGGGCATATGAAATTATATTTTACGACATTTTTTTGTGGTCTCGAACTTTTTAAATCAATAAAAAGTGAAAAAAACGTATTTTTAAATAAAATTGTTTTTTTTGTTTTAAAACTATTAAAGGTACCGAAATTTGTTTTGTGTCAAATTAAAGCACACACTGTAGCGCTTTTACCAATATAAACGATTTGGGCACAATTCGCACTTTCATTTCTCTAAAAATCAGATAAACAAAAAATATATATTTTATGTATTGAAATCTTCACCAATCGATAAACTTTTTTATTTTTGAAAATATTTACATACATGCAGCGAAGAAAATAAAGCCTAATAATCACAAAAGTTTTTGAAACAATATGTTTTTTCCTAAAATGTACCGTGTGGCAACAGTGATTTTTTTATCAGCGCTAAATGCGACATTAGGACGCAATTAATACACCTCGCATGCAGGGTTGGTCAGATTAGTCGCGTAGAAGTGGTGGTTGTCGAAAATCATTAAGTATTCATTGTTCGAATAAAAATTGTGACAATCGAAAATGTGCTTGTTTTAAGGAAGGCCTAAAATGTTGCAACGAGTGCAAATGTCGTTCCTGTAACAACATTATTAAAGATTTCGAGGCAGATATGAACGAATTAGAATGCTATTAATGTAGGGCCTACATAAACTACATATTTATCTATCCAAATAGAAAATTTATTTCAACAATAAAACTCATTTTATGCGTACGTGTTTACTTTCATTCATTTAAAAATGTCTAATAAACTTACTAATTAGGTGGTTAGTTAGTAATACTGATTGATATTTATAGATTAGGTATTTATATCTACCTACCTGTCTTTTTATTATTAAAAGGAGACTATTTTATATTTATTGTACAATTTCTTAATATTAACAACATATGATCAATACTACTGTACAATATATGAAATATTGAATAATAATATTGATCCCCTAGATGCTTTTGATCACTACTGGTTTTGTATCTATTGATATAAGTTAAACTACTATATACACCCCGACCAGGACCGTCAGATCGTTGCAGTCGGCAGGCTTGTTACAGCCGAGAGCGCAAGAATATGACATTGGCCCGTTAAAAAAAGTCGCTGACTCAATACTGTGAACGGGACATGAAAAATTTTTATCCTAAAAACTTTTTTCAACTATTGGCTTCAATTTGTATGCAGCATGTATATACAAATTTTCATAAATAAATGTTTTTCTCGATTGTCTAAAATTACGCTACTGAAAATAACACGTTTGAGTTTCCTATTATTTTTCCAACTTAAAAAAAAATAAATCGGGTTCACGTGGGACGTTGTTCGAAGCGCTATTGTGTCTACTTTAATCTAAAAAAAAAAATAGCTTGATAGCACAAATATTTTCAGAGATATAGCGGTGGAGACGTTAAAAAACATATTTCATTAAAAATCTATTTTTTTGAGTTTTTCCGAAATAAAAAAGTTCTCGACCATCAAAAAATGTCGTAAAAATTATTTCGTGTACACGATTATCTTACTAAAGAATCCCACTAAGTCTGGTTTGGTTCTACGCCGGTTTTCTTTTTTTTTTCTCTAAAACTAAGCGACTTTACTTCCAGATTTTACTCTACTAACTTGCATTCACAGCCGTATTCACTGGGCGGTTCAGCCATCTGACGTCACAACTCGACTACATGGTTATCCCGAGCGTTTTTAAGCGCGCCGACTTTAATAATCTTTTTATACATGAAGGCGGCGTCAGTAAATTCTAATTTTTGGCATACTTACTATACTCACCAAGCTCTTTCAGAATATGTAATAATAAAAAAATGGTAAATGAGCCTATTACTAATTTTTTCTAGCAGAAGCCGAATTGCCGCGGATCTGTAAACTGAAACCATAACCAAGAACCGAATTGTTGGTGCCTTGACAACCGAAACCGTAAATGAAAACCAAATTTTCGCTGCTATGAAAACTGAAAATGGTATTACATTATTTAACGCTAACCGAAATTAATTTCGGCTTCGGTCCCTGCTATTATCATAAAGAAAATTAATTACTATAAACATTATAAATTAGGTATTAAACGTACAAAATTCAAAATCGTTACCTTTTTTTTTAATTCATTGCGAAACTAAGTCTGTCTGTCTCATTCATTTAAAATTATTAGAGCCCTTGCTAAAAGAGTATAATGATTCATTTCTTTATATGAATCCAATATTCCTGCTGAATTCCTGCGAACAGTTTTAAAAAGCTCCTTCCTGGTTTATAATTATCCATTTTGCAGACTTCATTGTCATACTAATGCCGATCATTTAATTCCAATTTCCAAAAAGTTACTTTATGAATAAAACATCTTGCTCAACCAGCTTGGAAAACACATTAACCATTGTTAGATTCATAAAAAGGGAATTACTGTTATTTGATTTTAATTTATTTGTAATTTCTGAAGATTTCGTTGACGAAGGCACGTCTACGTTAAGTCTAAAGCGCCTTTAAAAATCCCTCATACTATACTTTCTCTCCCAACGCTTTAGTCACACAAATGAAAAGCAGAACACATTTTTTTTTTTAGACAAAACATCTTTGGATTAAAATCAAGGTGACCTAAAGTATTATCGTAAGTTCAGTTTTCTTTAACATATTAGTTCTTCAAATAGAAAACTATTTTATAGTACTTAGCAGATAGCTGGTAGAGAATAATTTTTCTGATGATCTGAGTATTGTCATACTGGAAAATAATAAGCTGCAAAATATATTAAATTGAATTAAAATTAAGTTAGTTAATGAATTTTCTTAAATTGGTAGTGCAGTCTAAGAAAGAGTGTAGAGAACATGGAGGAAGGGAGAATTTTCCTCTTCAGGAATGTGTTGGAAGTAGTAGTAAGGAGGTAAACATACTAAAAGTTCCCGCCCCTAGCTCGCAGCGCAGGGGTCGAGGGGAGTGGAAAGGTTACTCTTTTCGATTCTTCGCTTATAACTCGGAAACGATACGTCATACGGAAAAAGGTAATCTTCGCAAAATTAAACATAATTAAATTTCCTACTAGTCGGAGAGCAGCCAATCTGTAGGAAGCATTTTAAAAGTAGTCTATACAACTCGCGAACACCCACCTAAAAAACAGATGATATTATGTAAAATGACCTTCTGGATTTGATTTTTGAGTTCGCCCATTAATTTGAGATTGCCAAATCGGTCAATTCGCAAATTTTTTGAAAAATTTTAAAATTATGTGTTAATTTTTGTTTTGCACATAACACATCATATCTTTTTTATTTTAATTCCGATTTTGACCAATATTTTACACATTATCCCTCCAATAATCTTGGACAGGCTGACGGCAAAGAATATAGTGTAACTAATAATATAGTGCCTAAAAAAAATATAATTACCCTCTATTGTCGCGGTTTTTTAAAATTTGCGTTGAAAAATACCCGATCGAGGTAACTTTTTTATTTTTAAAGAGAGAGTTATAGTATAAACGAGAAAAATGTTCCATATACTTTAAACAAACTTTTTTATAAAGATATTTTTTGGAAATTCGGCTCATGTAACGAGATGACGCTGTTGGAAGCGGCCGCGCAACTCGTCCGCATTAATTTAAAGCATAACTTCTGTTAACGACGCCCATCTGTGGTGTCGTTTAAGCGATCAAGTGAGTCTACGGATTATTTAGTTTCTATTTGCAATTAAATGTTATAAAATTATGTAGATAATCTCGAAACATACACATTAAAAAATATATTTTCATTAATTATAACAGCAAGTGGGTACTAAAGATTACATTTTCCTTCGCATAAACAACTTATGTTACATTGCGCGTTTGCTTGGAAATAAGATTTCCTCCTTTAGGTACCATCCAAAATCTAAAACATTTGGAATTCTGGGCTTAATTTGGTAGGCTGTCTTGTAAATAGCACATTGCAGAAATGCCCTTTTTACTTGTATTCTCTGTACTAGGATTTACAATTTCTGATTTTCTTTTATAAGCAGTTCGGGTATACGATCTTCTACATTGTGCATGGTAAACTGGATTTAGTGATAAAAATAAATTTTTCTGTTCTAAATATTGTTTTAGAGCCACAGAAATGTCATCGGATTTTGCATTTGATCGGTACATTTCTAAAGCCGTAAATATCGCTCGCAGACAAAAAATTTTCATACCATTGTGTTAGTGAACGAATTCTGAACAACTTTCAAAATTTCCGTCTGTCTGTCCGTCCGTCACGTTTCTTGTAAGCACGATAACTGAAGAAAGAAAATTCCGATTGTACTGAAATTTGGACAGTAAATTAGTGTTAGCTTGAACAAAATCGATCGACAAATAAAAATGTTATTACTTAATGATTTAAATTTGATAAATTAACTCCTATATAAAAAAGTCTATTTGACAGTCACATTTTGTCACTTTGACGGCGATAAAAAAAGGTGCATCGTTTCTTATCACGATAAAAATACCTGTTCCTCAAAAGCAGAGTATATCTAGTAGTCGCACGTCATTTTAAAATCTGTACTGTCGGCTATAATTTTTAAGTCTTGTGGAAATTATACTGTACGATATGAGTCGTTTTGAGAAAATTATAATTATTTTTAATTGTTGTTCGTTCACATATTCTGTCGTTAATTTATCTTGCCAAAAATCACTCGAGCTTTTCTTTTATGGATAAATTTCTTTTTAACTCAATATTTTGTCAATCAGTAATTTTGCTCGAAAAACTGACATTTGACAAAATCGCTCGATCTCCGGTCTCGCGATTTTTTCATGTCAGTTTTTCTCATAAAAGCACTGATTGGCAAAATTATTTCGTTACAAAGAGAAATTTATCCGATAAAAAAAAGCTCTTGTGATTTTACTGTTGAAAAAATTTTTTTTTAATTTTTATGTTTTTGTAATTGAATAGAAATCCGGTTGAAATATTTCATTGTAATATTTCTAATTATTTATATATTTTACAAATATACATTTCATAATGTAATATACAACCGTGAAAATATGATTTTATAGCTCGTGTCTTATAATGTAAAAATTTACATTCTTCTACGTGTAAGGTGGTGGTGTAGTTCTTTTGACTCGGAATCGAAACCCAAATGGGGTTTGGTATAGTTTTTTTACCAAGTCTTTTACCAACTGAGATCGTACTATAAAATTAAAAATGTCTAAAAGTAACATTATTTACAAAAAACTGCGAAAAGTATCCTATTGAATGTATAACAATTATATAAAAATCCAGTTAACAGGCGAAGAGTACGTTTTTAGCTTGTTTCCTTTGATTTCCTATCCGAGTAATTATAATTTATTATGCCAAACTATGTGTTTATAACACACTAAATATAAGGACTGAGACAAACAGCACTTTCAACTTAACATAAATGGATACTGGAAAATAATAATCACCCGGCACGTGTCTGCGTCTAGCTCTAGATGCGATTGCGGCCGATTCATAGTAGCGCGCATTCGTTCGGACGCTGAAACAATTAATGAATATTTCGATAAGGGAGCAAAATTTCAAAAAAAACTTCTTATAAAAGATTTTATTTAGTTCATTCGGAACATTTTCTTCGATTATAGTAGGCACCTAACTTTAAAAATAAAAAAGATACCTCGATCGGACATTTTACTCTGCAAATTTTAAAGATTTTGCGTCAAAGAAAAGTTGTTATTTTTTTTTTGCCAACTAATTATTTTTTAGGTAAAGTTTTTTACTTTCAACATATCAAAGAATAGTTAGAGAATATTATGTAAAAAAATTAAAAAATTCTGAAGTAAAATAAAAAATATATGACGTGTTATATGAAAAACAAAAAATAACACATAATTTTTATTTTTTTTAGAAAATTGCCAATTTGGTCATTTTGGCAATCTCAGATCAATGGGCGAATTCAAAAATCAAGTTTAGCGGGTTATTTTACATCAGATTACCTATTTTTTAGGTGGGTGTTCGCGAGTTGTATAGAGGGTGTCGAATTCAGAGGGTCTGGTCTTCCACTATACAGGAATGTTTATATTCGTTTTCTTCCCATATGTTATAGTTTACGAGATATTCGCCAGCCAAAGTAGATAATTAATAAATTAGTTAATTACTTCCACATCCAGTGGTAGTATCGTTTAAGATATTGACTTGAAATTTGGTACACATATGTACTTTAACGAGATCTGGAACTAGATTATATTTTCATCTTGTTCCGTCGAAGGGTTGGGGGGGTAAATTGGGGTAAATTTGGGGTAAATGGGTAAATCAAGCAGGTAAAAGTCCATAAAATTGGTATTTAGTATATACAAGAGAAGCTAAGGTCTCAAAAAAAAAATTGAGATTAGCCACCCCCATTACCACCCCCACCCTCTTATTAAAGGGAAAAAAAAATGTGATTTAGTATGTGTACAAGAATCAAAAGCTTCAAAATATTTTTTTACTTCATCCACCCCCACTACCAACCCTCTACTACCACCCCCACCCCCCCACTACAGATGTAGCATATCGTTTTATATTTTTTTGGGGTAGACGATTTAAAATATTATGTTGTTAAAGTTACCTTGAGTAGTATGGATGCGCGATGGCTTTCCTCGACTACTATGGATGCGCAGTAGGTTTTCACGAGTATTATGGATGCGCTTTCCTCGAATATTTTGGATGCGCAGTGACATTTTTCGAGTATTATAGATCGCAGTAGGTTACCTCAAGTAGTATGGATGCGCAGTGGATAACTTTAAGTAGTATGGATGCGCAGTGGCTTTCCTTGAGTACAATGGATGCGCAGTAGTTTTCTCGAGTGCTATAGATGCGCGGTAGGTTACCTCAAGTGATATGGATGCGCAGTGGGTTTCCTCGAGTAAAATGGATGCGAGTGGGTTACTTCAAGAAGTATGAATGCGCAGTGGCTTTCCTCGAGTAAATTGGATGCACAGTGGGTTACCTTGAGTAGTATGGATGCGTAGTAGTTTTCCTCGAAGAAAATGCTTAAAGTAGAGGCTTTACTTCTGTCGTGTAGTTTACGGCACACAACGATTTTTTATATCTTTGTCTTGCCATTTTCTGCGTATTAGTTCGACATTCAGTTGAAGTATATTAACTCAAAAAAAAATTTGGAAATTTTCATTGTTTAAGTAGGCTTAAAATATCAGGAAACGTCAATATTTTAAGTCAGAGCAAAATAAATTTTTCTGTTGCGTCGGTCTGTCTGTTAGTCTTGTATCGTTTTGGTGCTCACGATTAGTCTGAAACCGTTTAAGATATTCACTTAAAATATGGCACACGTATGTTTTTTAACGAGATCTGGAACTAGATTATATTTTGATCTTATTCCGTTGCAGAGTTGAAGGGTAAATGTGGGTAAATATGTAAATCACGCAAGAAGACTCCATGAAATTGGTATTTAGTAAATATAAGAGGAGCTAAGACCTCAAAAAAAATGGCATTAGCCATCCCTAATACCACCCCCACCCTATTATTAAAGGTGGTGAAAAAATAGTGTGATTTAGTGTGTGTACAAGAGCCAAAGTCATCAAGAATTTTTTTCACTTCATTCACCCCCACTTCTATTACAGATGTGGCATATAATTTTATGGGTTTTTGGGGTACATGATTTCAAATATTATACCATTAAAGTTCCATAAACAATTATTTCCACATAGTGGAGTGCAAATATAGTATTTTGTTGTAAGAGACTTGGATGTGGAAGTAGTGATTCCTTGGGCAGCGGTTTTTTTTACCTTGAATATTTCTGTCAAAGCGGTTTACCGTGGTCTGCTAATAACTCACAGTCACAAAACAATATTTATTTTACAACACTCGACGTATTTACTAACGTAATATTTTGTCGAAATCTATACATTTCCTTAAATATACACTTAAAATGAAGACACCCTTATAACTTTTTTATTTTGTTTCCGATTTGATTCAAATTTTATTCAAGAATAGAACAAATTCAGATCTACTTATGACCAGAAAAACATTCACTTGCTACAAAGGCAAAGCCACATGCGGTACCAAAATATGCCGAAAAAAACAAAAAATATTAGTGGGTCTTTACGAATTTCACATATCCACTACAAGTTGAGGAAACTGAGGATCCCCTTTGCCAGATGAGTTTATGTATGAGAAATCCCCCATCAATAACCAAATCAAATTTTGGTGTATGTACGTTTGTGGCGTCGATCCGATGCATTTTTTAGAATTTTTAACATTCAAAATGTTTTAATTTTTTTTCGTATATTTTTGTACCGCAGCTGGGACTGCATTTGTTGCAGGCGAATGTTTTTCTGGTAGAAGTAGATCCTAATTTATTCTATACTTGAGTAAAATTTGATTCAAATCAGAAACAAAATAAAAAAGTTATAAGAGTGTCTTCCTTTTAAGAAAATGTACAGATTTCGACAAAATATTACGTTAGTAAATACGTCGAGTAATGTAAAATAAATATTATTTTGTGACTGTGATTTATTAACAGACCACGGTAAACCGCTTTGATAGAAAATTTCAGATATCTAATTAATTTACTTATTAATTATCTGTTTCGTAAACTATAACACATGAGAAGAAAATGAATATAAGCATTCTTGTAGGAAATAATTATTAATTATGTTTAATTTTGCATAGAATACCTTTTTCCGTTCGACGGCGATGCATCGTTTCCGAGTTATAAGCGAAGAATCGAGAAAAGGAACCATTCCACCCCCCCCCCCAGGGGCGGGGACTCTTAGTATGTTTACCTCCTAACACATTCCTAAGAGGAAAATTCTCCCCTCCTCCATGTTCTCTACAATCCCCTTTTGGGCATTCATTGATTGGACTATGGGTAATTAAATGAAAGATGATTTCGAGGTGCATTTTTTGTACAAAAAATATACGAACTCTTAGCGTTTCTTAGAGTTTTTTATTTCCTGGCATAGCTCGATATTTAGGTTATCAGAAAAATACAAAGAATGCAGATTATTTTTGATGGGCCATAAATCATGTTGAATCGGCTGTTTGTTTGTTGAATGATTTCAACTGTAACTATAAGCAAACAAAAAATTATTCATTTTTAAAAAATACATTAGTTCCTCGCTGATTTGATTTTAAATAAATGATCTGAATAAGAAGAATATTCATATGAATTTTATAGCAGTTATAAATCAATAACCAATGTAGGAGTTACACTAAACGTCATGAATTATACAGTTTCAACCTTAATATTCTCAAGTTCTACCTTCATTTCAAAAATTCTATTAACAGAATCTAAATTTATAGCTGCTTGATTTTATCGCTCTTTGGAATATCATATTTTAGTTAATTTATTACGAGTATGACCTGCCGTATTCAGATACCAGGCTAGTCGACACTGGCATTTTTATACTACCCACATCCACGTAGTGGAGTGGAACTATAGTAACTGTAAAAAAAAATTCGTTTTTGCTCAAATTGACTCAAAATGTCTTGATACGTCGAGATTATAAGTTTGGACAAAAAAATCTGTCTGTCCGTGTGTAACTTTTCTTGTGCGCGCGATCACTCTGGAATAGTTATGATATTGACTTGAAATTTGGTACACCTAAGTATTATAACGGGATCTGGAGCCAGATTATATTTTAATCTTATTCCGTTGAAGGCTTGGGGGTAAAAGGGGGTAACTGGGTAAAGCAAGCAAGAAAGGGTCCGTGAAATTGGGATTTAGTTTACGTACGAGAAACCAAGATGTATCCATGTTTTGTAATTAAATTGGTGATAGTCAACACAGCTGCTCTTCCATACAGCCATATCAATGAAACAAATATACAATTAGCATAGGTACTAGGCATACAATTAACAAAATATTAATGAACCAGGTTATTATTGATTGGAGGTCCAAAGGGTAATTTGCATTACTATACTTCCACTGGATGTGAAGGTAAAAAGAAAGATAAATAGCATTACAATAACTTAGGATAAACAAAAATTTACAACATACAACATTAAATAGTGGTTCTTTTACTAAATGTATACGCTTTGATTTACTTCCTAAATGATGTAACAGGACTGATTTTGTAGTTCAGTAGTTCACAATGTTTAGTAATACGTGCATGAATATCACTGTCTCTTACAAGCTTAGTCATTAAATAATGCGGAGATGTTAATTTTAAAAACCGCTGCCCAAGGAATCACTACTTCCACAAGTCACTCACAACGAAAAAATTTTGTATGTGGAAATAATTGTTTATGGAACTTTAATAATATAATATTTGAAATCATCTACCCCAAAAACCCATAAAACGATACCCCACATCGGTAGTGGGGTGGGGGTGGTGATAGGGGGTGGTAGTGGGGGTGGATGAAGTAAAAACATTTTGAGGTTTCTGGTTCTTGTACACACCCTAAATCACATTTTTTTTTCATCCCATTTAATAATGGGGTGGGAGTAGTAATGGGGGTGGATAATGCCAAAATTTTTTTCTAGACCTCAGCTTCTCTCGTATATACTAAATACCAATTTTATGGGCTATTACCTGCTTGATTTACCTATTTTTCCCAAATTTACCCCCCAACCCTTCGACGGAACAAGATGAAAATATAATCTAGTTCTAGATCTCGTTAAAGTACATATGTGTACCAAATTTCAAGTCAATATCTCAAACGGTTCCAGAGTAAACGTGCACACAAAAAAAGTTACAGACAGATCGACAGACAGAAATTTTTTTTCGCTCAAACTTAAAATCTCGACGTTTCGTGACTTTCTAAGCCTATTTGAACAATAAAAATTAAAAAAAAATTTTTTGTCGTTACTATACTTCCACTGGACGTGGAAGTAAAATTAGACAAGCTGCATGTACAATGTACATACCCGGAACCTTTTATTCAGATTAGACCAATTTGATGCTTTGAAATATGATATTTCCATGAGTTAAAACAAAATCTCAAACATGAGTTTTGGGCTTTTTAAAGTTCTCTATCCTCTTGCCATAAATCTGGCCAAAATAGAATGGCACAACATGCCAAATGTGACAAAATTAGTGAATCACAATCTTAATTTGATATCTGCACTGAATAAATCTATGTGAATATAAAGTATTTTTAGTTTACCAAAGGAATTTCGAATTAAGTGTAAAACATGGCGTGATAACTTCAAATCAGCATCTATATATAAACCCAAGTTTTTGCAGCTATCATCAGGTTGCAAAATTAAATTATTAAGAACTATTTTAAAGTTATCGTTTTCCAGAATTAAATTCTTGTTCTTACCCAACAGTAATATGACAACCGCCAAATTTAAAAATGATATTTTCCTATCAGTTACGAAATCAGACAGATCAAAAAATATATATATCTATTTTTCTATACATTTATAGGGTATTTTTAAAATTAATAAGCTCTTACCTCTATATTTTGAAATGAGACAGCAATTACGACAGCTTCCAAATTTAGAAACCATATTTTCCTGTCAACTACCAAATCTGGCAGTTTAAAAACATTATATATCTATTTTTCTATACATTTATAGGGTGTTTTTAAAATTTATAAGCTCTTACCTCTATATTTTGAAATGAGACAGCAATTATGACATCTGCCAAATTTAGAAATCATATTTTCCTGTCAACTTCGGAACCAGGTACATTAAAAACAATTTGTATCCGTTTTGCTATATATTCACAGGGTATTTTTAAAGTTAATAAGCTCTAACTTCTATTTTTTGAAATTTGACAGCAATTATGGCAGCTGACAAATTTAAAAACCATATTTCCCTGTCAACTACTAAATCTGGTAGTTTAAAAACAATATATTCTATTTTTCTATACATTTATAGTGTATTTTTAAAATTAATAAACTGTTACCTCTATATTTTGAAAATTGACAGCAATTATGACAGCTGCTAAATTTAAAACTATATTTTCCTGTCAATTACTAAATCAAACAGATCAAAAACAATATATATCTAGTTTTCTATACATTTACAGGGTATTTTTAAAATTAATAAGCTCTTCCATCTATCTTTGGAAATTTGACAACAATTATGGCAGCTGCCAAATTTAGAAATACATATTTTCCTGTCAACTTCGGAACCAGGTACATTGAAAACACTATATATATTTTTCTGAACACCAACCTGTTATTGTATGAATTATTTATCTAAAAATCGTATTTTTTATATTTGAGAGTAATTTTGACAGTTGTCAACAACTAAATAAAAAATTCATCTAGACAGATTAATAGATGATTAAAAGACGAAGATTTAAAAAAAAAAATTGTTACGAAAACTCAAATTTACGGCCCGTTAGAATAAATTTAATAGAAAAAACAGTATCTTTTAGTAAAAATATGATCTTTTATTAAAAATAAAAAAAAATTAAAAATGAAATTTCAAAATCCGGCTAGAGGGATCGATAGGTAAATTCAAGACGAACATTTAAAAAAAAAATGTCTCAATAACTTAAAATTTACGACCTCTAGAGTAATTTGGGTGGAACACTGGCATTTTTCGCCACTGTGCTGCGGCCATTTTGAACATATTTTATTATTGTATTGTCATTTTATTATTGTATTGTCATCAATTGCCAAATTTCATGATGATACAACAATTAGAAGTGGGTGATATTCAGTTCCTTAGACCTTCTTACATAGTTAGATACAGGTGGACCTAATAAGAACATGTTAAAAATTATTTGTATTGGTCAACTTTGATAGGCTCTAGGCGTTTGCAATTTACAATGTCCGTGGAAAATTAAAAAAAAAATTGTGTTGGTCAACTTTGATAGGCTCTTCTAGGCGTTTCTGGGACTACTAACTACCAAAAGTTCCAACGTGCGACAGACATACAGAAATTTTTTCGCTCAAACTTGAAATCTCGACGTTTCATGACATTTCATGAACAATAAAAATTTTCAAATTTTTTTTGTCATTACTATACTTCCACTGGATGCGGAAGTAAAATGCGCGCCTTGAGAGCATCAGGCAAGCAGCAACGGAAAGACAGACAAAAGACCTAGGAATGTGAAACAATTTTATTCGAAATTCTGATTGAAGTACGTACCAGGAAGAACTCGAAGACTCTAAGTGTTAACACTACTTTCGGATGGAAAGAGTAAAACAGAGATTCTTATCTACAAGCCGTCCGAGGGTCACAAACTGATCACAATAACACTAAAGACCTTTCTAAACAGTGAAACGTAATTTCAAATCCAAAACTTGATCAATTTGGGACTCCACCGATAGCTTAAGAACTAACAGGAACAGCTTATTAAGATTTGCAAAGAGCTCTTCCACAGAACTTGACTGGCAGCAGGACTATAAATTAAGGTGGAAATAGCTATATAAAAACTATTGACTCATCACTCATCAGGAGGAGAATAAAAATTATGAGAGGATATTATGTACTTACTGGAAGTTCTAAATAATTTCCTTTTTAAATATTTTGCAGGAAAATGTCTAACAAAGCCTACGAAGTAGAAGAGTTTATTAAAACCAAACACTACAGTATCTCTTGCTGTTTCTGGACTAAATTGTAAGAAGACCTTTATTCTGCGTTTATTAGCAGGGCATTGGTACGCCGAACATCATTTTATTTATCCCCATGGCAACCAAACAAGACACAATTTTGTCTGCATTATTTGGAAACGCATTTTATTGAATTTATTAGTAAAACGAGTAAAAAACCGCTGCCCAAGGAATCACTACTTCCACATCCAGATTTTGCATCCAAGTCTCTCACAGAGAAAAAAATTTGTGTGTGGAAATAATTGCTTATGGAACTTTAATAATATAATATTTGAAATCGTCTACCCCAAAAACCTATAAAACGATATCCCACATCGGTAGGGGGTGGGGAGGGTGGTAGTGGGGGTGGATGTGGTAAAAAAATATTTTGAGGTTCTTGGTTCTTGTACATACACTAAATCATAATTTTTTTCACCCCCTTTAACAATGGGGTGGGGGTGGCTAATACCAAAAATTTTTTTAGGACCTTGTAGCTTCTTTTGTATATACTAAATACCAATGTCATGCACTCTTATATGCTATGATTTATCTATTTACCCCAACTCTTTAACGGAATAAAATTAAAATATAATCTAGTTCCAGATCACGTTAAAATACATACGTGTACCAAATTTCAAGTCAATATCTTAAACGGTTCCAGAGTAATCGTTCGCACAAAAAGTTACAGACAGACCGACAGACAGAAATTTTATTCCTTCAAACTTAAAATCTCGACGTTTCATGACATTCTAAGCCTATTTGAGCAATAACAATTTTCAACATTTTTTTTTGTCGTTACTATACGAACTAATTTGAAAATACAGGTTGCAATGTTATAAATCAATCAGTATGATACGAAGAAATTAAATGTATTTAACCGCGGCTTAGAGAATTTTTGATTATCTTATACAATTTAATAAATAGGGCATGGCATGTAAAATCTACAAATAGCAGTTTGTGTGTAACATTAGCGACTCCGCTATATTTTTAAATGTAAATAATTCACCATCAGTCTATGTCTAGAAAAACATCAATGTGAAAAATTTATCTTTCTGGGAAGGGGAGCGGGGTGAAAAATAGTATATTTTCCAAGAGTTACAGTAGAATTTGGAATAATCATTGATATAAAGACAATTTGAAAACCTGCAGATATGGTGTAAATGATCATTGGATTATTGGAATGATTTGATGTTCCTATCTCATACCAAGACGATTATAGATTTTTTTCTCGATATTCTCCTTCGTTATGTAGAAAGGAACAAAAAGTTATTCAAGATTTTTTTTATTTCTACAAAATCACGGTAAGGCGCTTAAGTTTTTTTACATTTTTGAGAAAGTATTGGGAATTAATCAAAATCTTTTAAGACACAAAATCTGAAATACAAATATTTTTATTTCAGAATTAATATTATTCAAGTACATGCCAATACAAAAATTACAGAAAATTATATTTCTTCAAAAACCACTCATACGAAAATATAAAATATGCATTTATTGAAATAGATTTTTACGTGTAAATGCAAAATGTTGCGTACCCCAAGCAGCGTTGACGGTCCATTCTCCGAAATGCGATGTGAATCCTCAGTTGGCTTTGCTCTGTTTGTAGACATGATTACTAGTTCCAATGAGGAGACGACCGTACGATGCGTACATACTTCAAACAACAGAACTACCTGCTTTGCACACAGGTATTACCGATCCGTCTAATATGTTCGCTCGCCCCTAGTAAGAGGACTATCGTACTTTCGCACTCATCAATTTGGAACTTTAATCAGTCAGTTTCATTTAATATACGTCCACTTCGAGGTTTCTGTTTGATATTAAATGAAATAAAAACAGAGATCATCAAGTTGGGATTGAACCACCGACCTCGGGTTTGTAGATCAACGCCTTAACCAACTAGGCTATCGAAGTACTGATAAGAATTTGCTATTCGGGGATGCCTTGAAAACATTTCATCACGTGTGTGGAGACAACCAATCAAAACAACATTTCACTTATATCATCCAGTTTGACAGTTCAATAATTTATTTTATCTACTCTTATTAGGTTATATACTAATTAATGAACTGCTTTTGAACAATTAATAGTATCCGGCAAAAATGAGTAAAAAACTAAATAATGTTGCAAAAAGAGATATCGATTTTCTGAAATGTCACAAAATGTCACTTTTGATTCGTTCGTGCCGAGATGAATTTTCGAATTTCGCCGTGCAATTTACGATCAGGTTTATTTGGAAGACTTCCTTTATACGTAGCGACATCGTACGGCCGTCCAAATGGTGTTTTTCGAAAAATATGAACGTGTCAAGGTTGCATGTTTTTACAATTTTTTCTGCGCCGAAATGCAAGCTGTTTTTTGCTATTTTTTGCAGATATCTCCGAAACGGTGGGAGTTGGCTCAAAATAAAAAATAGAGTCAAACGAGTATTTTTCACTACGAATCTTTTTGCTACCATTAGAATTTTGATTTTTTTTTCGTTTCGAAGATAACTACTGAAATATCGGCCATGTACGGCAAAAAATCGCAAATTTTGAGCTTCTACGGTTGGCAACTTTTTAATCTTGGCTCCTACGCCAAAAGACTACTCTAGCTAATTTAAATAGAATTAAATTTGCTAAAACTCCTTTTTTTATTTTTTGAATTCCGGCAAAAATGAAGGAATTAGAGGGGGCAGGATTTGGGACTTTTTTTTTCTGTAAAAATTTCTCCATTTTGTCACCGTAATTAATCTTTAATTAACTCAAATCGATCTCATATACGATGTTCACTTAATATCATGTACTACTTTGATGCTCTGTTAATTTTGGCCCTTCGAAATAAAAGTTTCTGAGAAAAATTATTTTTTTAAGATTTACATGCACTCTATAGGAAAACGTGTAATTTCCTACATTTCCTCGAATATCTCGATAATTATCATTTTTTTCGAAAAATTTGCAGACAGCATATGTAAAGAGAATTGATTGAGCTTTCCGACACCTTTCTTATTTTTTCTCTAACATAAAAAACAAAAGACTTATGACCGAATATGCGCTCCGGGCTATTGCAGTTCGCGGATAAGTTTTGCATTTTCCGCTGGGGAATATTAATCTACAAAGCTGATTTTTGTCTACAAGCAATGTATGAACTATTTCAATTAAAAATCACATTCTACCTCCGCTGAAAAGTTGGTAGACGTTGCCGTTTTTATTAATAAACAAACTGAGTAATTTAAACAATTTTCTCAATTTAATATTTATTGTTGTAATCGTAGATAAAGTATAGTATTCAACTTGCGGTAATGGTAATAACTCACTTGATAACTTCATCTGCGTGAGTTATTACCTACATTACCACTCGTTGAATAATACACTATTATATTAACACTGCAAATAACAACTTGATGAATATAATAATAGATGAAAACACGACATGTAATACAATTAAAAGTAAAAAGTACATCTGGAATACAGTTATGGACTTTGCGACACCAGAAATTATGAATTAGATAGAAATAAATAAAATAAATTGCAAAAAATTTTCTATGAGAATGCCCCTCGAAGGTTGATAAATAGCTCATAATTTTATCACAACTTCCTCAAGCACGTTGCTTTTAGGTAATATCCCTCCGCCTACGGCGTCGGGATATTAAAAACCGCTGCCCAAGGAATCACTACTTCCACATCCAGATTTCTTATCCAAGTCACTCGCAACGAAAAAATTTTGTATGTGGAAATAACTGTTTATGGAACTTTAATAATATAATATTTGAAATCCTCTACCCCAAAAACCCATAAAGCGATACCCCACATCGGTAGCGGGGTTTGGGTGGTTATAGGGGGTGGTAGTGGGGGTGGATGAAGGAAAAAAATATTTTGAAGTTTCTGGTTCTTGTACACACACTAAATCACAATTTTTTTTCATCCCCTTTACTAATGGGGTGGGGGTGGTAATGGGGGTGGCTAATGCCAAATTTTTTTTTGAGACCTTAGCTTCTCTTGTATATACTAAATACCAATTTTATGGACTCTTACCTGCTTGATTTACCTATTTACCCCAAATTTACCCCAATTTATCCCCCAACCCTTCGACGGAACAAGATGAAAATATAATCTAGTTCTAGAACTCTTTAAACTACATATGTGTACCAAATTTCAAGTCAATATCTCAAACGGTTCCAGAGTAAACGTGCGCACAAAAAAAGTTACAGACAGACCGGCAGACAGAAAATTTTTTTCGCTCAAATTTAAAATCTCGACGTTTCGTGACATTCTAAGCCTATTTGAACAATAAAAATTTTTTTAAATTTTTTTGTCGTTACTATACTTCCACTGGATGTGGAAGTAAAATTGACTAAGCTGCTCATGTACTATTTTCTCCAGTATTTTAGAGATAAAGTAGGGTAATATATTGATGAACTCTTCTTGGGAATAGGAATGACATTTGCTACTTTCCGATTAGAAGGAAAAGCAGAATATCAAACGTCCTGTACAATTTAAAATAAAACCTATTCGACATGGCCTCGTATAACTCTCGTATAACTTTCTGAAATATATTAGGTCCTTACTTTAAATTGCAAAACATGTCGACATTCCGGTATTGTTGCATGACCTAGGACATGTGTATATATTCAGGATATTTCCTTATTACATATGAATTATCTATGAAGTAAATCTATCAGTTATTCTTATTATTATATGTAACCATTAGCAGATCATCAATTTTCATCATTTTAGCTAGTGCTACTCGAGCTGACGTTTTATTGAGTTACAAAATGACATTTCTTGAAAAATAATAAAATTCAGAAAAAAATCTACATAACGAAAATTTCGATTTAAAATAATTTAGTCACCGCACTATGTACTACTGTGAATTCTGTCAAATTGTGGTATACAGGGTGATTTACCACGACATGCGGAAAATTTATCAGTAGGTTGTCCCCACCCAGGGTGTATTAAATAGGTGGTCCGACTAAGGCACTTTCCTATGATAATAATGGCTTCATAAGTGCATGCTTCCTATTTAATTTAGTAGATGGCGCGAGCTTTAATGTCCTACAAAAACCTAAATATAGATAGACGAATTTGCTTTGCTGCATACAGTGTTGCATATATTCACAACTGAACAGCAATTTCAGTTATGTAAAAGAACAAATATTCAGTTTGAAATTTATATAAGTATGGTAAGAAAATAAAACTTATGTAAAATATACAAATTTATTTGTAACAACACTAGGTACTGGGCGTAATGGGTTGCAATATTATAAGAACAAGATTTACACAATACGTTTACAAATAGTTCCTTTCTCCAAAATTACTGAGCATTTTCTATGCCCCCAACATGAGTTGACTTTAATTGCACATCAGAATGAACACTTTGATAATAATATTTGTACTTGGTCCACCTAAGCAAGCGTTGTAGAGTCAATTTTTAGAAAAATATGCTGCAATTCTTCTACAGTGATCGGTTTACTGATTGATGTTAACTTAATATCCTTATGCAAAAAATAACCTCTATTGTAGGACCAAACATGAGACCAAACCCAACCTGAAAATAGAAATTACACAAATAATTACTTGAAAAACTAAATTATCATTTGGAAACAAATACTATCTAAAAAGCACTTACCGTCTTAAAAGATGTAATTAATTTATCATGCTGTGTTGCCTTGTGTAAACAGTAAGCTTCTACTTTCAATACATTTATGAATACCCCAATTCTTATTTGGTAATTTGACGTCACATTCTTCAGACAAAATTTTTTCTAGTAAGTGTAAAAACAAACTCTCGGAAATAAGGATAAATTATACTATCAGGAACATCACTCATATTTAATAACTTCTTAATTTTCTTAGGGACAACGTTTTCTGAAGAACAAGCATCTAATTTGCTTGGAAGTACACCTTTCTTTAACCTTTTTCTTTAAAACTGCCGCTAAAAGCATAAAATATATTTAAAAAGACGTTTTTATACCTATAGGTTATGTTAAAAATATTTATGTAAATTTAAAACTTACAGTGTATATAACAACTCCATTTTCAAACTGTGAAGTAAAACTACTTTTCATACTGCTGGAGCAAAAATGTTTTTCACAAACATATTGCTTTTTATTTCAAGTAGGTAGGTACTTTGTAAACAATCACATTTTTATCTCTTCAGTATTTTTTGGCACTAAGAAACGTGATAATTTTTGGTCTTTACAGTCATAAGCATAAGTACACAAATAGGCACTCCATATTTTCTAATCAAGTTTTATGAAAATATAGCTGACTTCTTTATATTTAACGCCAGCGTATTGAATGTATTTCTTCTAGGTATTTGATGTCAAATGTCACTGATATCTTGTTTGACTACAAGATTTTTCACTAAACACAAGCGAAAGGCCGGGAATGTATGCAACACTATATGCATGTATGTACAAAACCTGTAAAATTATCTTTCTATGCGTAAATAACGATGGACGCTATTGCTCCTGCCATCTATTACATTATGTACAAAGTAAGCACTTATGAAGCCACTCAACGGGCCCTTGTCGCATCACCTATTTAATACACCCTGTCCCCACCGAAAGGAGTTAAAAAAATGAAAAATTAAAAAATAAAATTACCTTATTTTTTTGCCAAACTGACTTAAGTCACTAGAAGTGACTTTTTGGTTTTAATCAAATAACACTACAAAAATAGCAAAATAAGTCGAAGAGAAGTTGGCCCTATGCTAGTGACAACAACAAGTAGATATAAGAGATATTTACTTAAACCTGTCGATAATACCAAAACACCAAACATTGGCGGCACTTTGTACCTGCCGGTGTCCTGATTGTTCGACCGAAAGTAAAAAACGCGGCACTTTGACCCACACGCGCCAGCCTAACTTTTTATGCCAATTAAGGAAATATAAACACCTTCGATATGTTCTTTCTCAAGTAAGTGCATTGCCCTATCGTACTGTCTGCAGACAAGTAACAGTGACGTATCTTTACAAGTTCTAATGCAACAAAAATTACTAAATTACCTCGGATCACTCTAAAATTTTGCAGGGACTTTCCCACATAGAAGACTAGTACACTATTTTATTTTCCGCATGTCGTGGTAAATCACCCTGCATTACTAACTAGTGCACATAATACTGACGCGCTTCAAGACTCTCAACAGTCCTCTTTCCATGGCAAACTGCATATGCTACATTGTCTTTTATATGAGATATCATCGTCATTCGTTTACTGCAGGATTAATGTTTAAGCTCTTTGTTTATCTCCAATTTTTATATCTACCAATGGCAAAATTGCTGTGACTCCATGTCATTGCGAATGAATGAAAACCGACTTCACCACCATATGTGTCACATTGGAACTAGCACGAAATTGTCTCCATTCGCCTTCCTTTGTACTTTTGTATTTTTGCACGCGAAACAATATCCAATTATTACAAGACTAAATAATGGATAATTACTCATATTAACACATCGAGTAAATAATGTATCTCTTCATTATCAAAGTAAAATTTATTTATTATGTCGTTGAGAGCCTTGAAGCGCGTCACTGTTATGTGCACCAGATACTTACATACCACAATTTGATAATTGTGTGGTTCTCTTGATTAAGCCTGACTGATTGATATTACTTATTTTCCTTTTATGGTTAACGTTTCTCTTAATACCGAAATTAAAAATTTTTAATTTTATTTTGAGGATATCACCTTTTTTACTTTACGTCAGTAAGTAACATACATGCATATTTCGGTATTACTAAAGTAAAACTTCCGTACCTACTGACATAAAAAAATTGGACACAAATCTCTATTCAGTGAACAGATTAATATTTGATATTACTTATTACATTCATACCTTTTATAAGCTTATCTTTTCCTAGACAGAATATTTTTCTCATTTTATTGCTTGGTAGATACGTATCTATACAGTATTTAGGTATTATATACGCAAGCGAAACTTCCATGATGATAAGAAATTAACTAGTTTTTTAAAATCTATATTGACGGTCTGCTTCTGAACATGCTATTATAATCAACAGTATTAGGAAAAAGTCTTTACCAACAAATACTTTAAAATTCAGTTTTTTATTATACAAATGCGTGTAAGTGCTAAATAACTACAAAATGAATGTAGATATTAGACAGCAGTACTACGCCATCTAGGGGCATCGCTCCAAGTTGCCACGGCGAAGTAATAAGAAGAACATTGCTGAATCACTCATAACGAGCGCCAAAAACTCGAAATGCATTTATGCATTCCAAGCCATTTTTAACAAATTTTATCGTTTGTAGAAAACAAAATCAAAGTGTAAAAAAATAGATACAATTCAATCTCAAGTAACAATTTAAATGCTATGTGGACTTGAAAAAGTTTTGTAATAGCTTTATTGAGGATGTAAGTTCGATAAATGGCTTTATAGCGGTAGTATAGCAGGCCAAGAATTCTTTCATCCTAAGTAGTTTTATTACGAGTTGTAACACCTCCTGGAGGCTGAGTTTCAATACCATGTAGCATTTGTTTTAAATCAAGTCTATTGGCACTTGTAAAGGTTTTATGATGGTGATCAGCACTACCATGAACAAATCATTTGGCCTGAGAAACCAATTTACCTTAGAGACAATGTTCATAAAACCAGTATGCCTAAGAGTTTTAAAGGGCACCTGAAATACTAATCATAGAACTGCTGTAAAGCTGTATTGGCTTGTATAATGTCAAATGTAACATAAGAACCATTTAGTCTGGACAAATTCCTTTATAAAACCACAAAAGTTTCAGTTTGACAGGTGAATAAATAGTTTTTACTTATTTTAGGCTAACTTTTAATCACATTTGTTGTGTACCCCAAGAAATTTAAACCGTTAATTTTTATTTTATGTATGTACCAACTGGCTTGAGTCGGCCATGGGGGATTCCACTTACTTGGGAATTCCCATATCCTGTGTAAACTGTGCTCTGCTCATAACGAAAACAATTTCATTTTTAACTGAGACCGACTACAGTCACTATAAAAGTAGATCAAAAAAACATTGTAATAGGCTAGTTGACACCACCAACCGCTGATATACTTTTTATGAGCTGTCAAAACGCAACTTTTCCAAAGATTATTGAAATGTAATGCAAATTAAAAGCGTCAACATAGTGGTCGTAAGGTGGCGGTCCACTTACTTTAAATTTTTTTTCGACATGTTGCACCTCTTGGATTTTAATGAAACTTGGCATGCTGTTAAGCAAGACATAGACAATTATTATATATTTTTTTCAAAGTGGTAATTCAATTGGATCTGATAGAAATCGATTGACAAAATTTTTCTTTGCATTTTTTAAATACTTTTATTTAGGCTTGGCCCATAGGAAATGGTATAAAATAAACTGTAAAGTGTACCATAACACTGCCATTTAGTTTTATTTTCCTAGCTTTAAAATTAACTAAGATATATCGCTTTGAAAAAAAGTCGTCTCCGGACAATTTTTTTCAAATAGCTCCTCAATTAACTAACATATAGAGCTAATATCTACTCGATCAACTACTATTAGCGCCCTCTACAATATAATATAGGTTACGATAAAGGTTCCTATCGGGGGCAGTTTCGCCATAGAAGTACGGGTAGACCCTTTAAATTGTTACTTGGATAGGTACATGTGAAGAGAATCAATATTTCATAAGTGTTGTTTCAGAATTTCGGGTGTGTATATGGACTTATTTCCGTGTAATAACTCTTGAATTATTAACACTTACTTATCAAACACCCTGTATATATTTTTTTACAGTTAGGAGACTGACTGATGATAAACTTTCTAAACTTTAGGAAATTATGTAGGGTTCAGGGCTTTCTAGAAGTAACATCTTTGATAGGATCAGATTAGAACAGATAGATTAAGAAAAAGCCAAACCCTCACAAACTATACCTAGTTATTAGTTTTTGATGAATTAGGCCGGACCACCTATCTCCCCTAGAATCTTGCCAAAGGCAGTGTTACAAATTTTACAAGTAATTCAGTAAGCATAAATCGAGATAATCAATCGGGCTTAGGGAGGACGAAGACCTGCTAATAGAGACACGTGCTGAGTGTCACTGCTTCATCTGAAGTGACAGACTTCTGAGATCGCTGATAATTTTTATTGCAAAACCAACAAAGATATACCCTTATTCGAAATGTCAGAAAAGTCGATTTTATTCTAGAAGGAATCGAACTGTGCTATCTGACAATGTGGAGGTATGAATTTTGATAGCTTACAGTTACATAAGCACGGAAGTATTGACTGAGATTTATTTGGCTTATTTTAGCCCTAACAAATATAATTATTTTCCAGTAATATATTGATTGTATTATTTTGTAGTATCTTGGACATTATTTTTATCAGACAATAGAATTTCGAAAAGAAAAATACGCTCTTCTAGATCTGTAAAAACATAATTTTACGGCTATTTAATGAACAGAAACTTTGCTTTCATGCAAAGCTTGTAACATGATATGCAAGAACCTAGTGTTTGACTAACTTCGGTACAATATTTTAATTAATGTACTTATTTTCCATCTCTGTGATTGTGATTCTTGCCACAGTATCAACCATCACTATCATAGAACGAGCTAAATAACAATCTCGCACGCGAGGGATCGGTCAAGGTTTTCCAGCTTCGGAAAGTGCACACTTTATTTTACTTCCACGTCCAGTGGAAGTATAGTAACGACAAAAAATTTTTTTAAAATTTTTATTGCCCAAATAGGCTTAAAATGTTATGAAACGTCGAGATTTTAAGTTTGAGCGAAAAAAAAATTTCTGTCTGTCTGTAACTTTTTTTGTGCGCACGTTTACTCTGGAACCGTTTGAGATATTGACTTGAAATTTGGTACACATATGTACTTTAACGAGATCTAGAACTAGTTTATATTTTTATCTTGTTCCGTCGAAGGGTTGGGGGGTAAATTGGGGTAAATGGGTAAATCAAGCAGGTAAGAGTCCATAAAATTGGTATTTAGTATATACAAGAAAAGCTAAAGTCTCAAAAAAATTTTTGGCATTAGCCACCTCCCATTACCAACCCCCACCCCCTTATTAAAGGGGATGAAAAAAAAATTGTGATTTAGTGTATGTACAAGAACCAGAAACCTCAAAACATTTTTTTACTTCATCCACCCCCACTACCACCCGTCCTATCACAACCCCCACCCCACTACCGATGTGGGGTATCGTTTTATGGGTTTTTGGGGTAGAGAATTTCAAATATTATATTATTAAAGTTCCATAAACAATTATTTTCACATACAAAGTTTTTTCGTTGTGAGTGACTTGGATAGAGAATTGGATGTGGAAGTAGTGATTCCTTGGGCAGCGATTTTTTTAATAATAATATTTATTTCCATAAGACTTTACAAGTACAGCCCACTAAATTTTTATCTAAATTGGGATGGACTATGCAATATTTGTGATATAAATGACACCAACTGATAGTTTTACTTGCCGAGTTTAGGTAAAATTATAACCACAAATTCGCTTCTTACTCTACATCACATCCAACAAAAATCTGCCATTATGGGATTCCTAGAGGTTGAGGGGTTAAAGAGTTGTGGGATTTTACGGTTTCTTTGAGTTATGAGGTCAATGCTGAAGCACCACAATGTTATTAATTAGGGTGAAGTCTTAAAGTTGAATAACCTTTGAAGTCGGGAGTAGGCAATATTACGATCCACTTTATTGGTGATAAAAAAAACCTGACGTGCTGGGGAAAAACTAAGGTCAGATTCGTCACCACTTTTTTTGTGGGTCTGTCTAATTATTTGACATCGTCACATGATTTTTCGCAGACTATATAGCGTTTTCGGTGTCTATTCAATAAATAAAACAGTTATTTATTTCTTTTAACTCGCTCTAATTCAAAAACGGAATTGGTCTCAAATTTTCACCATATTATCACTACTTATTTGTTAACAAGTTGTGCATGTCAGGATGTTGCAGGGACAAATAGAGCAAGCGCGTGAAAAACTGTTTTATGTTTCGAAATAGATACCAACTATAATAAATAATAATAATAATAATACATTTACATTCTCACATATATATTGCAGAATCTATTATAATACACTAAAAATCATAAAAGGTTCTAAAGGGGTGATAAATGAAATATGATATAATCATTACCTTACCATTTTGGCACATAATTTAATATTTCCATAGAATAGATTTTCCACAGAATTAATTACAAATTGTGAACTGTGAAGTATATATTATATTTAACAAGTGATATACATATATTTCATTATATTATTTATTATAAGATTTTTAGGAATCATCGACGACAGGAACGGCTTTATTTTTAAATCTACCATATCATGTATTACTTCCCTAGGTAATGAAAGTACAATGTTTTTTGTCCAATAGATTCATTTATACGGGGAATTATATGTGTGATTTTTATTTCTTGCGCTGTATTTATGATTCTTTTTTTTTATATATATATTCCTTTGTTTTCTGCTGATTTATATTTGAATGAAAGAAGAATAATTGTCGTGGGTCCAATAAACCTGTTTCTATATAGAGTGTATTTGACGGGTAAGTAATATCTTTTTTTTTAATTATTTTAAAAATTTTTTTTGTACAATGATTAAACTATTTAATATAATTTTTCCTACTCCACCCGAAGCTAATATACCATATAATTTAAAGGTGCGATTCAACCAATGAGTAATATATATTTGTTAATAATCGAATATCCAAAATATCTCTAAGTATTTTAAATTATAAATAAGATATTGTAGTTTTTTGGTAACATAATTTATGTACTTATCCCATTTCAGGTGTTAATTTGAATTCCTAAATACTTCATTTCTGTAGTGCTGCTTATTTTAAATTCGTCTGATGTGGTTAGATTGATAAATTGCGGGAATGCGTTCCTGTTATTACATATTGGTAAGTAAAACGTTTTGGTAAAATTTACTGTTAAGGATAGAATTTTGCAGAGTAAGAGGGAAATATGATTTTATTTTCGTTTTATTATAAATAATTAAAAAATCAAACATAGTATAATCTTAAAAACTATTTTAAATAATTGCTATTGTTCTAGCGAATACAACTATATATTTTTTTTATTGTAAATTTCTGTTGTACTTGAATTTCGTAGTTTGTCAATGAAAATAGTTCCTAATTTCATTATTAGAGTATGGCATTTAACTATATACAACATTAATGATAAAAACATATGACTACATATCTGAAGTATCTGAAACTATTTTAAGGATTTTTTAAATATTTGTAAAAAAGCGAAAATAAACGCATATTTGCCTCTCACTCTGCAAAATCCTATCCTTAATAGTTTACTATCGAACCACTTCGTAATATTTTTTATATCTCTTTCTACCAAAAGTTTTAATATTTCCCAGTTTTCAGCTTTATAGAATATTGCTGTGTCGTCAGCGTATGTCACTATTTCGCCTTTGCTTTCTACTGAGAACCAGTGCCGGAGCCAGGGTACTTGGCACCTGAAGCAAATATTTGCTTGCCGCCCTAAGAAAAAACATAAGAAACATTCCAATAGCCACATTGTGCGCTGTAGCAGTCGTGTTTTGCTCGAAATTGCAATTGTTAATTGTCCTTGAGACAAAAGCGGCCGGCGGCCAGCGCGGCATTGACATGTAAAGTACGAGTAAATGAATAAGTACGGAGTACGGATTAGAGTAATGCTTCACAAAAAACACCCATTCGGGGTCAAAAAACGTTTTTTTGAGATTTTTGTGCAATTTTGAATTTCTGTAAATGCCGCTCTTAAGAAAATGCCACCTGAAACATCAGCTTCGCTGTTTCACCCCTTCCGCCGGCCCTGCTGAGAACAGATCATTTAGGTATATATTGAATAAAATAGGCCCCATCGCTGTGCCTTGAGGTATGTCATATTCTATCCGTCTAAAATCACTAAGGTTATCATTTAACTTGACACATTGCTTTCTAGTGATTCCAGAAGTAGACGCTGACAGTATCGAATGCTTTTGACAGATCGATGAATACACACAATGCCGGCTTATTATTATCTAAAGCAGTGTACGTATTTGAAGTTAGATGTAGTATCGCATCTTGTGTACAAAATCCTTCACGAAATCCATATTGCCTGTCCCATATAATTCGATATTTTTCAACTATCTTGTCGTGGCCTTCTTCAGAAGAAGACCACGACAAGATGGTTGAAACGTCAAGCACTCAACAAATTTTACGCGGAAGAAGGCCCGGAAACCAGCAGCCAAATACTTTCATTAATTTATTAACCAACTGCAGTACCGTAACTTATGAACAGAATTAGTTGTGTTACCCTTCCTGAACCTAAGTATACCCTTTTATCAAAGTTAAAGTTGTACAAAACTATCAAAGTGCTTCAAAACATTTTCAAATAAACAATTAAAGACCTTGTTTGTATCCAGTCCTGGAGGGGGCTAAAAACTTCGGTGTCTGCGCTGAAGTAGTAGTATTACTCGACGTGTGTTTCGCTGACCATATTGGCATCATCTGGAGGCGAACAAAACTGTATCTCGATAGGAAAGTACGTCCAGACACGTTCATAGAAACGTTTTTGCTTAAAATGAGGATGCACGTGGAGTTTGCCTGTTTCCCTTAGTAATAGTTTTAGTTAATTTCCTGCGCGTATTGTTTTAAAGAAAATAAATCAGGTAAATCAAGTGTCAAGCTGCTCGCAATGCATTAAGGGCGTAAAAATAATGCATACAATTAATTGTATGTTTCTTCTCAACGGGCGAGTTTCGTGAAACAGATTTCTCGGTAATTAAAACGGCTGCCCTTCACTCGAAATTTGGCAAAACAGTTGAAGTAGACATTTAATTAAGCGTATGGGCTTAGAAAATAGATGAGAGGATAGCGAATGTATTGAAACAGTAGTTGTACCAATTGGTGCGATAAATTAGACGGTGCAGGAGTGTAGTAATGTAGATGTTGTGACACCTTTGAGCGATGACTACCGACCACTACCCCCGTGTTAATGGTAGGGTGTCTTATTTATTGCCGAACTAGCCCGGTGTAATCGCGTCTTGTGACAGCCTCAGTTTTTCCACGCGATTCTTCGCACTCAACGACAAAAATAATCTAAATTGTTTGCGAGCTGCACCATTGACAAATGAATTTAGTCTTCCATGATTAACGCGTTATAAGTATTCCATAACTAAGATCAATTTAATTGAGAGCTGCAGAATATGATAACCTTGTATAATGAAACAATGTTTCTACCCTCATATTTCTGTGGCTGATTGTACGGGGTTATCCATTATATATTGACCCCCATTATTGTTGTTATTGGAAATTTAAAAAAAAAGTTTCGTACAAAAGCTGTAGGGTTGTATACCGGGTGACCAAGAAAGTACCTACCACCCCCACTTTTTTCTACAGTTTTAAAAATAAAATTCTGAAATTTGGGAAATCAAATATAGGTATCAAAGGCCACATTTTAATCATTCGGTGGTAAAAAGAATCACTTCCGGTATGACCTCAAATTGTCACAACTTTCTTATTTTAAATAGCACCCTGTATATTTAAGTCTTTCTCATAAAGCTGTAATTGCTCTTTCCAACGTTTTTTTCAGATTTAAAATCGGATAAAAAATAACCTTGGAAATGGCATTTATTTGCTATATCTAGTTGGCTTTGGAATTCAGGAACAAATTTAAAAAATTTCGAAGTAGGCTCTGAATTTGAATAAAAGGGTATTTCTCAAAAAATTAAACGTAAAATTGGCCTGTTTTGTTCATTTGCTTCGATTTAGAAATGTCATGGAAGTTCAATTTGTCATAACTCCAATTTTTCAAGTAGTACCCTGTATGTTTTATTTTTGTCAGATGGAGTGGTAAATTTGCTTTAGACTGGTTTTTCCCGATAAAAAATTTGAATATAAATTAAAATAAACATTAAGCTTTTTGTAGAAGCTTTTCGAATTATGTGTCCATACCTTGCAGTAAGCCATGAAAAACAGATGAAAACCGCTGCCTAAGGAATCACTACTTCCACATCCAGATTTTCTTTCCAAGTCACTCACAACGAAAAAACTTCGTATGTGAAGATAATTGTTTATGGAACTTTAATAATATAATGTGGTAGGGGGTGGTAGTGGGGGGTGGATGAAGTAAAAATATATTTTGAGGTTTCTGGTTCTTGTACACACACTAAATCACATTTTTTTTTTTTCATCCCCTTTAATAATGCCAAAATTTTCTTTGAGACCTTAGCTTCACTTGTATATACTAAATACCAATTTTATGGACTCTTACCTGCTTGATCTACCTATTTACCCCAAATTTATCCCAATTTACCCCCCAACCCTTCGACGGAACAAGATGAAAATATAATCTAGTTCTAGATCTCGCTAAAGTACATATGTGTACCAAATTTCAAGTCAATACCTCAAACGGTTCCAGAGTAAACGTGCGCACAAAAAAGTTACAGACAGACCGACAGACAGACAGAAATTTTTTTTCGCTCAAACTTAAAATCTCGACGTTTCATGACATTCTAAGCCTATTTGAACAATAAAAATTTTTTTAAATTTTTTTGTCGTTACTATACTTCCACTGGATGTGGAAGTAAAATTGCACACAGCATCTGTCAAAACGTTATTGTTGAGTGAAATAGAGGCGTATTTATTATTTGTAAATTTATAATTAGGTACTTTATTCAAAATACGGTAGATTTACTTTTAATTTACGGCGAATGTCAGAAAAATGCCCATGCGGCCGCACGTCTATATTATGAAAGATATCCTGATCGTCGTCAGCCATACCGGCAGTATTTTAAAATTCTAGAAGAGTCATTCCGAAATGCAGAAAATATTGAGGTGGCGGAGGACAGATCTATAGTAAGCGAAGAAACTGAGACAAATGTATTGGCTTACATACATGTGTACCCAAATGTTTCTACAAGAGAGCTGGGGCTCTCACTCAATATACAAATTTGAAAATAAAAAAAATCAATTTTCCACCCCCCGAAGGGACGAGACCAACGAATGTGTCACAATTCACTCTTACCATTGTCCTTTGCTTATCAATGAATTCCCCCTAAATTTCTTTTATCGTGAAACGTATGAAAGGGATGGTTTCCGTCCGTTTAAGGGTGAAGGAAGGGTTTAATATGAGAGATAAGCAAAAAAAGGTGGTTTTTGGCCGTTTGAGGGGGTGCGCATGAATAAAAACTTTTTCACCCTGTTATACCTGTTCAAAAATTTCATATCATTGTGCTAGTGAACGAATTCTGAACAACTTTCAAAATGTCCATCTGTAAATATGTCCGTCTCTCCGTCTGTCCATCCGTGACGTTTCTTGTAAGAACGATAACTTAAGAGAGAAAAGTCCGATTTGGACAGTAAGTAAGTATTAGCTGGAGGAAGAACCCTATTGAACAAAATCTATCAGTAAATAAAAAAGCTATCATTTAAAATGTATTGTTCTCTTATTTTTTATGGCTTGTTAACATATATTAAAATCTGAGAGGGCTGAGCCCCTTACTCTTTCCAAATTTACTGCAGCAAAGGCTTTTTTCGCGATCAATTCTCTGGACGCCAAACGTTATTGACGGACACACAATAAAATGCTTACTGGATTAGGCTATATTTCGTCGATTCGTCCGTCTCTTTCTGGACGAATTTTTGCTACCCTCACTTTTTATTCACGATGCTCCCTTTGTCGTGTCGTTGCATTTTTGCAATTTTGTTGAAATGTCAAAAAATATCATTTTTCATACGTTCGTGCCGGGCCGAATTTTCGATTTGCCCTATGAAATTTACGATGCCGTTCAACTAGAACTCTTCCTCTTTCCATTGCGACATCGTGCGGTCGATCCGTTGGTGTGTGTTCGAAAAATATGAACATTTTAAGATTGCATGTTTATGCACTTTTTTCGACTCCAAAACGCTACTTTTTTTTCGCCGTTTTTCGTTTATATCTCGCAAACGGCTGCAGCTAGCTCAAAAATAAATTTTCACCAGGATCCAGATAATTTCTTGAGAAATCGCCCAGTTCCATCAGAATTGTCCTAAATATTTTCGTTTCGGAGAAATCGACCCAAATGTGTGGCGATGTACGACTCAAAATGGTACACTTTTCGCTTAAAACCTCCATAACTCCTAAACGGTGGCTCCTAGGCCAAAAAACTTCGCCCTAACGAAGTTGTACAGAATTAAATTATCTAAAAGTCTTTCTTTTTTAATTGTCCTGCTTCAAGAATTAATTAACTGCGAACGGCCAAAGTGGAGGCTCTTTAATTTTTTTTTCATTCCGACCGTGCCTACGTCATAGCTAAATATCGAAACGTCCAATCAGATTCGTCCACTGCGGTCAATCTGCGAGGCGATAAAAAATCATATACAGGGCGATTTGTCTAAAGTGATATTTGTTTCGTGTTTTTGTGCGATGCAGATTGAAACCAAGGACAATTGTATACTGTCGATCTGCATAAGCGAACTCAGTCTTAGAGATATTGACTTCATATTTGAAACTTAGGTGGAACTATTAAAGAAAAACTAAATTCGAGGGAATCAAAAATACACCTACGAGTGATTTAGAGTGTAATCGCGGCTAAACCGACCACCGGCGTTTTCCGTACACACAGTCAATATTTCACTGCATATCATTAGTATAAACAGATTTAAAAATTATAAAGTGCACAGATAGTGTAGTTAATAACATAGTGACCCATCTTACTTCATGTAAGTACGTAACAAGGTCCCGTTTAATTAATAACTTGACAAAAACAAACTGTAAATAGTAATATTAGTGTTATCAGCATACACACAGAACTATATCATTCACATCGTGTAGTAGGCGTGTTCACTCAGCCGCGACGGTCGCGGCTGAACAGGACCGTACTGGGCAATGATGAGCAACGACATGGAGATCTCTGACTACAGGGATTCCCAAAACGTAACTACACAGCTAACGAATGAACAAAATGATATTTCACAGCATCAAAGTAAAACAAGTAAATCGTATTCTAACGCTCTAAGTCAGAATCAAGTTCCAAAATTTCCCACTAAACAGCAAGCAATATTATTTAGTTCAATTGAAGGTACCAAACTGCAGGAATATCTACTGGCTTTGGGAGCTATAATCAACCCCAAAAACATCATTTTTTCATCCAGAATATCCAACAACAGAATATGTATTTACCTGTCTAGTAAAGAAACTGTTGACAAATTCATGAATGATCATGGCAATATTAAAGTTAACGGAGAAGTTATTCGTGCTCGAAGATTAGTTACTCCTGCTGAACGATTAATCATGTCAAACGTATGTCCAACAATTCCTCATGAAATCTTGGAACAACAACTAAAACAACTGGGTTTAAATTTAATATCTCCAACTACATTCTTAAAAATAGGAGCAGCAAATCCAGAATATAGTCATGTCCTGAGTTTCCGTCGTCAGATATATATATCCCCCCCCGAAAATATCATCATCCCTGAATCAATCGTCATATCCTACGATAACACTTCCTATCGTATATTCCTTTCCCAAGATGGGCTCTCTTGCTTCAAATGCAAACAACCAGGTCACATTGCATCACAGTGTCACACAGAAAATGGAGATATCGCAGAAAATAACATTTCTTCCACCGCTACAAAACCTAACATACCTGAAGTGGTATCCCCTCCTACAGAATTCTCATCGCAGCCAGACCACATATTACAACATCATACAAAAACTACAGACAAGGAGAATAACACTCCTATAATCTCTACAAAGCGTAACATATCTGAAGTAGTAACTCCTCCTATAGAAATCTCAGAACAAACCTTAAATGAACAAGATATATTTGTTACACCCGCACCAAGAAAAACAAAAAAGCCAAAGTCAAATACAACTGAAAAACTTCCCACAGCTAAGGATTTGATGGCCCCCGCAAAAGAGTTCATAGAATCGGAATCTCATCGTTTTGTTTTAAACTATGAACAAATCACCGACTTTTTCGAAAATGCATATGGCTCCCCGGATCCCCTCAGTATCGCAAACAACTACACCAACGACATACCTGCCCTGATTGATATGTTGACAAAGATATATCCACACCTCACGCAAAGAAACATTAAAACTAGATGTACAAAAATCAGGAAAAAAATTATGAAACAACTGAACCAAGATCCATCCGATTATGAAAGTGACTCATCTCTCGAGACATTTTAACAACAACATCCCTACCATTTTTAAAAGTTTTCTCTGTCACATTCATTTCTCTACTACAATGGAATATAAATGGGTATCATACCCATTTAGAAATGCTTAAAATTATTATTTCAGAACAAAATCCATCAATAATATGCCTCCAGGAAACCCACTTTAAGGATCATAACGCACACCAACTAAAAAACTTTTATAGTTTTTTTAAGAATAGGCAAAGGCAAGATAGGGCAAGCGGTGGCGTAGCTATCTACGTAAAAAACAATATAGAAGTGCATAACTTCCCAATCACAACTAATCTAGAAGCCATAGCAATATATATGCCATACCCTAAGAAAATTTACATATGTAATATTTATATCCCACCAAACCAAGAAATCAGCCAAAATGATATGAACAATATATTGGAACAGATTCCACAGCCACGAATAATTCTAGGAGACTTTAATGGACACAACATGATATGGGGATCTGACACAACAAATGCACGGGGTGGTATGATAGAAAATACTTTAAACAAATTTAACCTGATTCTTTTAAACAACGGAGAAAAAACCAGGTTTGATGCATTTTCGGGTAATTCATCAGTACTTGACTTAACTATGTGTGACCCATCGTTAGCCCCTACACTATCATGGGAAGTCCTACCTTATTTATACGGAAGCGACCACCACCCTATCAAAATAACAAACAACAACAACAACATTAACTCTAAACCTTTCCCAAAATGGAAACTAAACAACGCCAACTGGTCCTTATTCGCTAGTTTAGTGGAAGACAACATAATACTCCTTCACACACACGAGGATATTAACAAAACGCTAGACGAATTTACAAACATCATACTAAGAGCAGCAGAATTGTCAGTGGGTAAAACGAAACAAATAAAAAACCATTCTCCAGTACCTTGGTGGAATAAAGAATGTGAAGAAGCTATAAAACAGAGCAAAAAGGCTTTCAACTTATACAAAAGACATAAAACGACTGAAAATCTCTTAGCATTCAAAAATCTTAGGGCAAGAACACGATACATTATGAAAAAATCAAAAAAGGAATCGTGGGTTAAATATGTATCAAGTATAAACAGCTCAACGCCCCTGTCCGCAGTCTGGAATAAAATCAAAAGGATAACAGGATCAAACACCTACAACGGAATTAACAACCTCACACAGGAAGGAAGAGTACTTACAACCAACCAAGAAATAACAGAGCTGTTAGCAGACACATACCACAAACATTCTAGTAACGCAAACTATGACCATAACTTTTTAGCTTACAAAATCTCCGAAGAAAGACATGAAACCAACCATACTCCTCCAAATGATGAACCAATAAACTTACCCATCACCAGAACTGAACTTGATGATGCTCTGAGGGATTGTAAAAATACCAGCCCAGGTCCAGATGACATACCATTTATATTTCTTCAAAAGCTACCAGAATCTGCCAAACAGTGTCTGTTACGTATACTAAATATTATATATGTAGAAGGAAAATTTCCTCAAATATGGTCCAAAGCTATAGTAATACCTATACTGAAACCTAACAACACGAAATCCAGCCCTGAATCATACAGACCAATCTCATTAACATGTACTATGTGTAAATTACTTGAAAAAATTATCAACAAGAGACTAATGTGGTATCTGGAACAGAATAAATTGTTAATCGGAGAGCAAAGTGGTTTTCGAAAACATAGATCAACTACAGACAACATAATAGACTTGGAGACTGAAATACATGAAGCCTTTGCAAATAAACAAAAATGCATAGCGATATTTTTCGATATAAAAAAGGCATATAACACTACCTGGAGATTTGGCATCACTCAAAAACTACAGTCTTGGGGTATACAAGGTAACATTATAACATTTATCCACAATTTTCTTAACAACAGAACGTTTCACGTTCGAACAAACGGTACAATGTCCCAAGAAAGACAACAACAAAATGGAATCCCGCAAGGATCTATCCTTAGCGTAACCCTTTTCCTTGTAGCAATCAATGACGTAGTCAAGAACATAGAGCTGCCTGTCAAAGCGAGATTATACGCCGATGACCTTGTACTGTTTCTGAAGGGAAAGAGCCTGACTACAATGCAACAAATATTACAAAAAGACCTCAATAATATACAACATTGGTCAAACACCACTGGTTTTCAATTTTCTACGACCAAAACCAAATGCATGATCTTCTCCAAACAGACAGAGCCAAGTGCAATAACACTATCCCTTAACAATGAAGATTTAAAATTTGTAAGCAACACAAAATTTCTTGGCATCATATTCGACCAGCAGCTCACTTGGGAACTTCACATAAAAAGCTTGAAACTATCATGTCAAAAGGGAATAAATCTTTTAAAGGTCCTATCTAATTACACTTGGGGAGCAGACAGCACAACCTTACTCCACATATACCGCGCCCTCATAAGGTCTAAAATTGACTATGGTGCCATAGCCTACTGCACTGCAAAAAACTCTATACTTAAATCAATAGACACCATCCACAACGCAGGAATAAGAATCGCCCTTGGAGCATACTGTACAAGCCCAACTGAATCCCTGTATTGTGAATCTGGAGAACCCTCCCTTACGATGAGAAGACAGTACCTCAGTAACTATCCCCAATACCTATCCCTTGAATATCAAAACCCACCCTCCATGGACAATTCCCTTACCCACATATGACACTCAGCTAACAAGATATAATAAACAGGACACCAATCACGACGTTATCAGAAAACATTTCTTTGAAATAATCAACAAGTACCCAGGATACAGCAAAATTTACACAGATGCTTCCAAAACGAAAGAAGGAGTCGGCGCGTCATTTATAACCACCAACACAACACATCAATTTAAGTTGCCAGCAAACAGTAGCACATTCACAGGCGAAATGTATGCCCTACTACAAGCTTTGAAATATATTAACAACCACAACGATCGCAGAATTCTATTAATAACGGACTCTCTGAGTGCTATTCAAGGAATTAATCAACTGTATCCCAATAACCCCATATTAAACTTAATTAAAGAAGAACTCCACCTCGTACAAGAGAACAATAAATCAGTTATATTTATGTGGGTACCTTCTCACATTGGGATACTAGGTAACGAGCAAGCCGACAAGTCTGCACGAGACGCTATTTCAAGTTTAAATTCCATAATGGTTACCACATCTTTACATTCAGATGTAAAGTGGCACGTAAAGGAACTTGTACAAAAACACTGGCAAAATGAATGGCAACAGAGAAGAACTAAGCTAAATGAAATCAAAGTTTCAGTTAAACCATGGTCCCTAGTTCCGAACGGAAGAAGAAACCAAGTACTCCTGACCCGCCTACGAATAGGTCACACCAGACTCACCCATGAATATCTTCTTAAGAAAAGTGAGGAACCTAAGTGCGAAATGTGTCAGACAAAACTAACAGTGAGACATATATTAGTAGAGTGCCCCCAATATCACCTACAAAGGTCTAACAGACAAATCCCGGCAGATCTAAGCACAATTTTAGATAATAGATGTGTAGTAAAGAACTTAGCATCATTTCTGTCAGATATCAATGTTATTTCAAAAATTTAGTATCTTTACATCATGATTTATTGTAACTAGATATATCATTGTATATTTTTTTTTACTGTACCTCGCTAATAACCCAAGAGGTTGATGCGATATTCGTAAAATAAAAAAAAAAAAAAAAAAAATACACCTACGTCACAAAAAAGAAAATCTCTTACTACACACGAACGGATAGAGATAATGACTTCATATTTGAAATGTAGGTGATACTATTGAAGAAAAAACGAAATTCGAGTGAATCAAAAATACACCTACGTCACAAAAAAGAAAATATCTTGCTACGCATAAACGGATAGAGATAATGACTTCATATTTGAAATGTAGGTGACACTATTGACGAAAAAACGAAATTCGAGTGAATCAAAAATATACCTACGTCATAAAAAAGAACGAATGGATCAAGATATTGCCCTCATATTTGAAATGTAAGTAACACTATTGAAGAGAAAACTAAATTCGAGTGAATCAAAAATACACCTACGTCACAAAAAAGAAAAGCCCATACTACGCACGAACGGATGGCGGTACTGACTTCATATTTGAAATGTAGTTGACACTATTGAAGAATAAACGTAACTCGAGTGAATCAAAAATACACCTACGTCACGAAAAAGAAAATATCTTACTACGGACTCATCAATATTCTATCGTTATTATTATTTTTTTATACATTTTACTAATATACATTTCATAATAATATAATATCTAATCGTTAAAATTTGATCTTCGAATAATATATATCGCAGACATTAACTTTTTCTGTAATAACGTATGGCAGTGGCTAAAGTTTTGCCTTGCAATACAAGGGCCGTGGGTTCGAAACACAGAAAGGTTGGATGTAGTCGTTTTTTTAATTTTTTTATGTTTTTATACTAACAAGTGTTTCACAACAACTAAGTTGATATCACAAAATATGTTCAAAACCTAACATTATTTACAAGAAGGCTGCGAAGAATATTTTATAGATTGTGCAACAATTATAATTAAGTTCAACAAACGGGAGAATAGTATAATGTTTTGCTCTACTCGTAGTTTGGTATTAACCTCTATTTTGGCAGCTACTTGCCACGACTAGCATGGGATTTACACATAACGTACAGCATTGTTAACATAAAAAATATTATTTGTAATATAAGACGCTTTCAGTAGAAAAACAAAAAAATAAATAAAGCAAAATAAGTTATTTTTTGTTTTATTTATTATTATAGGCGCTAAAACCCGACTATAGCTGCTTCGACCAGATCTAGTTGTGTATGGTAGCTAGGCTAGCCGCGATGTGACCTTCAAAGGATTTAAGATTATTACAATCTGCACGTTGTAAATTCCAACGCAGTCTGAGTATTTTCCAGGAAAATGTAATAATATATAATTACATCCGTAAACGTAACGTTAATTATTTTATTTATTGTTTACATATTTTACCCACAAATTGCCAATTAAAGAAAGAAAATTAAATTAAACAAGAATCACTAATTTCACATATAGATATTCTATCCAAGACCGAGGAGGTAAAAAAATAAAATTGTGATTTAGTGTGTGTATACACTTGATTTAAACAAAAAGTAGCACACTTTATTTTGGCAGTGTAAACATGACTTGCAAAAAATATTGATAAAAGTCATTATCTAAACGTACACTGCCACAATTTTTTTCAAGTTGAAGTTTATTAATACACATGTTTTGATTAAGGAACCATTGTTGAAAATTTCTAATTTTTGCCAATTACTTCCACGTCCAGTGGAAGTATAGTAACGACAAAAAAATTTTTAAAAATTTTTATTGTCCAAATAGGCTTAAAATGTCATGAAACGTCGAGATTTTGAGTTTGAGCGAAAACAAAATTTCTGTCTGTCTGTCGGTCTGTCTGTAACTTTTTTTGTGCGCACGTTTACTCTGGAACCGTTTAAGATATTGACTTGAAATTTGGTACACATATGTACTTTAACGAGATCTAGAACTAGATTTTCATCTTGTTCCGTCGAAGGGTTGGGGGGTAAATTGGGGTAAATTTGGGGTAAATGGGTAAATCAAGCAGGTAAGAGTCCATGAAATTGGTATTTAGTATATATAAGAGAAGCTAAGGTCTCAAAAAAATTTTTGGCATTAGCCACCCCCATTACCACCCCCACCTCCTTATTAAAGGGGATGAAAAAAAAATGTGATTTAGTGTATGTACAGGAACCAGAAACCTCAAAATATTTTTTTTACGTCATCCACCCCCCATTACCACCCCCCTATCACCACCCCCACCCCACCACCGATGTGGGGTATCGTTTTATGGGTTTTTGGGGTAGAGGATTTCAAATATTATATTATTAAAGTTCCATAAACAATTATTTTCACATACAAAGTTTTTTCGTTGTGAGTGACTTGGATAGAGAATCTGGATGTGGAAGTAGTGATTCCTTGGGCAGCGGTTTTTTACTTCCACATCCAGTGGAAGTATAGGAACGACAAAAAAATTTAAAAAAATTTTTATTATTCAAATAGGCTTAGGATGTCATGAAACGTCGAGATATTAAGTTTAAGCGAAAAAAATTGTCTGTATGTCTGTCGGTCTGTCTAACTTTTTTGTGCGCACGTTCACTCTGGAACTGTTTAAGTTATTGACTTGAAATTTGGTACACGTATGTATTTTAACGTGATCTGGAACTAAATTATATTTTCATCTTGTTCCGTCGAAGGGTTGGGGGTAAATTGGGATAAATTTGGGGTAAATAGGTAAATCAAGCAGGTTAAGAGTCCATAAAATTGGTATTTAATATATACAAGAGAAGCTAAGGTCTCAAAAAAAAATTTGACATTAGCCACCCCCATTACCACCCCCACCTCATTATTAAAGGGAATGAAAAAAAAATGTGATTTAGTGTGTGTACAAGAACCAGAAACCTCAAAATATTTTTTTTTCATGCACCCCCACTACCACCCCTATCACTCACCCCTACCCCACTACCGATGTGGGGTCTCGTTTTATGGGTTTTTGGGGTAGAGGATTTCAAATATTATATTATTAAAGTTCCATAAACAATTACTTCCACATACTTTTTTTTTCGTTGTGAGTGACTTGGACAGAAAACCTAGATGTGGAAGTTGTGATTCCTTGGGCAGCGGTTTTTAATAATGGTTAGACAACTAACAGAAATTCAGAAAATTAGTATTCTTTCCAAGTTGGAAAATGGATTGTCTATAAAAGCAATTGCTTCTGAATATAACATAAATAAATGCAGTGTAATGAAAGTTAAAAAAAGATGGGAAAATGAAACAAATACCACAAGCATGAATCTGGTAGGCCCTAAAGAAGTAATAAGCAATAAGATGAAGCCCTTATAAATTACTTTCAGGAGAATCTATTTGAGACCGCAGTTGATGCAGTTTTGGAAACAAATTTTCCTGCCTGAAGATCTACTGCCTGTAGAAGCATTAAATTTAACATTTTGATTTTGTTTTAGAAAAAAGTTACATCCGCGATCCAGCCATCGAAAAATGGCCGTATTTCGGTTAATTATTGCTATAAAATTAATTTAAAAACAGAAAATGAAAGATAATTTTGCCAGAAACAACTTTTACTTGAACTATTTCTTTGTAAATGCCATATTTCCTGAGAAAATAAAGAAAAATCGATTTTTTTATTAAAAATACCCCCTTTCCCCCCCTATAGGTTCCCACGGATCCGTAAAACTCCTAAACTGATTGATTCGTGAACATTGGCCTATTTTAAACCTACAACCAAAGTTTAAAGTCTGCACAAATTTTTTTCGAGTTACAGTGATTTTTTTTCATTCTTTCCTTGTACTATTACGTAATTTACAACTGACTGACATCTATATTTTCCATTACTAAGTTAATTTCAATAATTTACTACCAAAAGAACAATTTAGACAACTAAAGAGGCCATTCTTTTATCTAAGAGTTGCACTACTTTTTTTGAAATCAAGTGTACAAAAACAAAGGCCTCCAATGTTTTGGCATTACAAATATTGCAACAATTAAACCTTCTCGGTCCGTTTTTGCCATCTAAACTTACCCCCTCTATTTCACCTTTACAAAAGTCCAGTTATACCAAAATTATTTTAGATTTTCTTTTCTTTTCTTGTTTCAAATGGAAATAATAAGATATAGTCTTTGCTCATTAGTTCCTTCTGCGAGACCAAAATGTTCAAACACTACATAGAAGAGAATAGCGTTCATCTTATTGAAATGTTTATACTATATTGAAATTTATATGTTGCAGTATGGCATGTGGAATAAGGAAAACAAGGATAAACCCTTGTTTTCTGTAAAATCTGTGTAATATTTACTCGTGCCGTGCTTAACGGATTAAGTCCCAGATGGCGAACGTTTTCTAAGCTTTTATCCTCCCTCATTCATAAGCGTTCCTAGGGGGAGTAAGGAATTTAATAATTAAGATAACCATCATATAAATTGCGATAAAAAAGATTTTTATTTATAAAATATTTATTTTCTACAAAGCGTGCAACAAAAAGGAATAATATAAATAAAACATTGTGCGCTTATTGTGTGCATTCGAGCTCGCTTCTTAGGGTGATTTATGTAAGATCGGAGAGTAGCGAGCGGCACAAAAAAGTGTTTCTCAATCATGATAAAAAAAAAGTTGTGCTAACTTGAAATGAGACTTTGTCTGCAATAACCTTTTTTATTTTAAGATCTCATATATGTTAACTTTGAACTGCTATTCCACCACAACCACTCTCTCAGAGGACTCGAATTTTTGTCTATATTTTTTGTTTATTTACCATGGAAGTATAAAGCAAGGTATGTAGTTTTTAATGCAATTTTGATTATCTTACTTAAGGACCCCGCACGTTTCTTATGTAAAATAATGCCCGGTAGATTTGGTTGAAATTGAAATATGTTATTTATGAAATCATCCTGAATAAAAGTCTCCGTGGGAGCAAGGCCGAAAAATTAATAGTTTTTAAGTTATGGAGCTTTGAAGATGTCTATCCGTGGTATATCAAATTCGGAACGAATTATGATGTGGCTAAAGAACAGCTCGAGTTTGACACGAATTTTCAAAATTAGAAATCCAACAAACTAATTAGTCTCCTGGTATAGAACTGCGTGTTGAATACGTATAAAGGGTGAAATCTTTTTCAGCGTATATATAGACCTGCGTAATAATTACGTATTCATGGTAAATGAACGGGTTTCCGGCTTCCTCACTAGATATGGACCACAACAACACAGCGCTGAAGTGGGAACCGGAAGTTGCATGATTAAGTCCATTTTGAAGGTGAAAACTTATGCAGTCTGTATACATATAGACCTGGGTTCGCACTTCAGCGCTGTGTTATTGTGGTCCATATCTAGCGAGGAGTCCTGAAATCCGTTCATTTACCTTGAATACGTAATTATTACGCAGGTCTATATATACGCTGAAATACTTTTCACCCTTCAAAATGAACTTAATTATGCTACTTCCGGTTCAGACTTCAGTCCAGTGTTATTGTGGTCCATGTCTAGTGAGAGGTCCTAAAATCCATTTATTTATCCTTTATACCAACTTAATGCGCAGGTCTATACTGAGACTAAAACAGTTTTCACCCTTAAAAATGGACTTAATCACGCAACTTCCAGTTCGCACTTCAGAGCTGTGTTATTGTGATCCATATCTAACGAGGAAGCCTGAAACCCGTTCATTTACCATGAATAAATAATTACTACATAAACATAAACATAACATAAACACACCACAGATAGTAGACAACCCCCAAATCCATAGCCAAGACTGTGCGGAAAGGGGTTACACATTTAGAAAAACGCAGACATACATCCACACCCTCCGGTGTTGTTGTTGTAGAACTCTCCAAAATCGTCGTAAGTTGAAGACAGAATCAAAGTTCGACTTAGACAAAAATTTCATTTAAAGACATTTTTAAGAGTCTGCAGAGGCACAGATCAGTTCATAAGGACCGTTTTGGGTTCTATAAGGCGTTGGAAATGACCAGGTGAAAATTCGAAGAAACACCGAATTTTCACTTAGGAAAAATGTTTTTGGTTCAGGATATGAGAGCAAAAGTATATAATGACAAAGATTTATGAATAATATACTTTATCAAAAGTACCACAAATTGGACTTAGAAAAATAAGACTTTTGAAAAGTGTGTCGAAATTTGGCTCGAAAATCGAATTATCAAAAGTACGCCAATATTTCACTTGCAGATTAATTTTTCAAAACTGCGTCGAAATTTGGCATAAAAATTGATTTTTCAAAAGTACGCTAAAGTTGGACTTAAAATTAGTTTTTCAAAAGTACCACGAAGCCAGTTTAAAAAGTACCACGAAAATATACTTTGAGATAATTTTCATTTTTATTCCTCCACCAAAGACATTGACACATTGACCCTTGATGTACGGTCATTGAAAGCCCAGTTCTAAAGTATGAGCATAAAATTTTAGCGATGCACTGCATCCAAAAGGCAAAATAGAAGATTTTGACAAAGCCGGCGTAGTGCCGATAAGCAAAAATTGATAAAAATCAATGCACATGCACAAGGCCGGTTTCTCGCATAGAAAGAGTTTGGATTCACTCAGCGGCTCGCAATTTGGTCAAGCGCGTTGAGTGGTCCAGACAAAGCAATGGTAGGAAAGCCAATAGCAGGATTTTCCAAATGACAAAGTTACAGAGGAAAACGCCTTGTGCATAAAAAACCAAAAATTCAATTTTGCCTGAAAGTCGCTCGAAGGTGGGTTGCTGCCATATCGATAATATTGAACAACTGCATAGGAGCAAGTAAATTGTGGACTGATTGAACGCTGTTAAACTCATGCAGTTATAGGTCCTCACGAATGTGTTTGAATACGTGAACCGCCACGATACAAGAACTTTAAAGCTAAGTAGTCTCTAGCGAAACTAAATTCATTTAGTAAAACTTTTTTAAGTTAAAATCAGTCAGCCGTAATTATGAATTACAAATAGTCTCAGACTTCTCTAAAAAGCTCGCATTTTGATTCTGAGAAGGTATGCATGAATCTTTTCTACCTAATCGATCGTTAGCGTAAGCACTCTCGCTTGTATGGTCTGAAAGCCATTACCTTGATTGGGGAAGGCACGATTCTTATCTTGAGAATTTTGTATAACCATTTCTGTTAAATAAACGGATTCTTTGAACTACTGTTTCTTAATTGATCTTGAGGCCTGTTGACGGTCTATAATCCCTGGAACTTTCGTATCGAAAACCGGATGTGTCGAGTTAACTCACATTAACACTCGACCTTCTGGTTGCCTTACGGAGGTTCGATAGGGATTTTTTTATGCGTTTTTTGAGAAATTTCTAAGGGGTAGAGTCCGTTATTAATAGATAAAAACGTGGATACCGCGTACAAAAATTAATCCCGAAATTCTTCGGTTGGGATTTTTTTATGCAAAAATCCAGAATTTCAAAGGGTACCTAAACCCCTAACGAGGGAATTCAGGTCCAGAGAGAGCGTCGTTACCGATCTGTGGTAGTGCAGCCTTGGTCCATTATTCGGCTATCGAAGTGCAAAAAATATTTTGAGGTTTCTGGTTCTTGTACATACATACACTAAATCACATTTTTTTTCATCCCCTTCAATAAGGGGGTGGGGGTGGTAATGGGGATGGCTAATGCCAAACATTTTTTTGAGACCTTAGCTTCTCTTGTATATACTAAATACCAATTTTATGGACTATTACCTGCTTGATTTACCCATTTACCCCAAATTTACCCCAATTTACCCCCCAACGCTTCGATGGAACAAGATGAAAGTATAATCTAGTTCCAGATCTCGTTAAAGTACATATGTGTACCAAATTTCAAGTCAATATCTTAAACGGTTCCAGAGTAAACGTGCGCACAAAAAAAAGTTACAGACATGACATTTTAAGCCTATCTGAACAAAAAATTTTAAAAAATTTTTTGTCGTTACTATACTTCCACTGGATGTGGAAGTAATTATTAATTTTTCGGCCTTGCTCCCACGGAGACTTTTATTCAGTATGATTTCATAAATAACATATTTCAATTTCAACCAAATCTACCTGGCATTATTTTACATAAGAAACGTGCGGGGTCATTTGTAACTATAAAATTAGCAATCTTTATATTTGGTCAAAGCCTGTGAGCCAACATATCATAATTACAATTAGAAAATATTATTTAGGTATTATACAAATCACAACTTACAAACTTTTTTATTTAATATTAAATTACCTACTTTATTTATATTGGTGCTTCAATCTGGTCACGCCAATATATTGGGTAATCACTTTAAAACACTTATTATTCGAGAACCAATCATAACAACTACTCTTCTAGCTAATACTGACGAAGTATTGAATTACATGATAGGACTCCTAGCATTTTAAAGCAAAGAAATATATTGAAAATTATAATTTTAAAAGAAGAAACGTACCATTAGAGCAAACGAAAATTAAGAACATTATATTTTGAATTTTTAATGGTAATTTTACTATAATTTATTTCATCAAAATTAAAAGTCAAAAGTAAAAATACATGCATGTTTGGAGCATATTTAATGTCCGATATGTCAAGAAATATTACAGCTAGACCTATCAACTATATTTGAAATCACGGATCTAAAAGAATATGTAAAAATATGTAAAAACATACAGGATTTTCCATTTAAAAAACAAACCTTCATTTTTATATCACGTGACTTATGCAAGCAATTGTTTTTTTATTGCATTAAAAATATATACAAGGTTGCATAAAAGTATGGGAACAGCATAACAGTAGACTGTCTGGTTTGATATACCCAAATCATTTAACAATTTTGTTTCAGTTTATATATTTTTAGGTGTGAGACATTTTGTAATAGAAGTATAAAAACCAGCCTCTGTCTGATCCTTTTGGCGGAGAGGTTTATTTCATCAAACTTTCTAAGTATTGTTAGTGGCAAAATACCCAACAAACCAGAAATCGGGATAACTTGAAAAATACGAATCCTAGAAAAAACTTTAAATACAAAAGTTGTAGGGAATTTCCTTGGCTATCTTGGATTTGACCTTGGCCATGGCCTTCAAGGTCATTTGAAGGTCAAGGCGATTTTTTTAAATGAACCCCGCCCCCTACTTTTAACCCGGAAATGAAACGAGCGGAAAATTTTAGATTCGGGTATGACCTTCGGCACTTACAAAATTGACTTCTAAAGGTCATCTTTACTTTACTCTTGAACTTCAATTTTGTACAAATACAAAAGTTGTGGGAAATTTCCCTGACTATATGACGGCGACCTTGGATTTGACCTTGAATATGATCTTCAAGGTCAGTTGAAGGTCAAGTCGATTTTTTCAAATGGAACCCCCCATTTATACGATTTTTTTAAAAATGTCCAATAACAACAGAAATAAAGGGGGGGGGGGGGTGTCAATATATAATCAATAACCTTGTACATAAGGTGTACACCATGGATTTTCATCTTAATTACTTCCTAGAGAACCACAGTGAGGATAAAAGAGAACGATTTCATCAAGAGATCAAAGAAATGGAGCGCCGATATCAAGGGAGGTGGAATGAAAATGTGGTGGCCGACTACTTTTGGATGATGAAAAGAAAAAAACCCAGGGTGTATACCAATTCACAATTTTGAAATTCCCTGACTTTCCCAGTTTTTCCAGGCCTTTTCAATAAAAATTTCAGAAAGTTTTCTGCTCGAAAATGAAAATTGATGAGCGCGGGAGGGGGGAATGGAAAACATTTTTTGACGTGCTGACGTGCGTGGGGGAAGCGCAAGATGGGGACAAACAGCTTTGGATATAAGTACTTTTAATTTTTCCCTGACTTCTTTACAAATTTATAAATTCTCTGACTTCTCCAGGTTTTCCCTGTTTTCCAGAAAGTATACACCTTGGAAATAGACTAGAAAAAATGGAAAGAAAATTAAAAAGAGTGCGACTGCGTAGATCCAAACATGAGTTAACTTTTGAATTCAAATAAATGTCAAAAATAAATGAGGATATAACTTTCACTCATGATTTGAAGTGACCTGTTTTAAGCAATTTTTTAATTAGGCCTGAAATTTGGAATCTACGCATGAAAATGCATAAAACTAAGTTGCTTTAAATTACTTTTATGAGTAGATCAATTATAGCTCGAGAAATATTGATTTTTTTTTTAGCTATATTTTGAGATTAGAAAAAAAACGTGATATGATGGGGCGGGGCAATTCTAACATCGGATTCAAACTCAGCGCATTAAAACACATAAGATTATCGCGATCTGGTCCTCAGATTTCCTTTTTTTTATGTTCCCATGTTTTTTTGACGTCGGGTTATTTCCGCTACCAGGGCCTATCACCGACCCAGGAGACGAGCTACCCCCAACCTGGAAATTTTGCCGAACCTCTTCCGTTAAGAAGAGTAGGGATCTTTTACTTGCCTAACATTTAATAGACAAGGGACCGCCTGCTTTACATCTCCTCCGAAGGATGGTATATCCACTACGTAATCCTCGTCTGAAATTACATAGTTTCCGCGTATACAGTGATATACAAGCCGCTAGAAGGCGGGATGAGATCGCTGTGTTTCCCTAGACGGGTCACCCACCTAAGTACTAATCGCGCTGCAGGTTGCTTCACTTGGAGTATCGAGATACTTACACAGTGAAGACGCATCTACGCTCGCCCCGAAGTACTCATGTTATTTACTGTAGCATAATTTTTTTTACTGGACTGTAAAATAAAATTATGTCACTTTGAAATGTACTGATTTTGGTGACAATAGCAACTCTCAACGGCTTTGCTATATCATTTTTTTGTGTTCTATATGTGCTTACGAAAATATGTTTTTTCTTTCTTTATTAAATTAATTAAATACTGTAGTTGCATATTTTACATCCATTACAATGTCACACTGCCATTTTAAATGTGTTAATTGCACAATTATATTTATAAAAGGTTACGATTACCTATCAAAAATTTTTATTATGAACGCAGCTGTATTCACAAATGTGAGGAGTTGATATACTCACTTTATATACCCAAAATCTGTAGTGAATTTAATCTCTGAAGCTTTAACTATAAACCCTAAGAAAGTCTGAATTCAACGGCTCTTCAGTTTATAAGATTTTAGAAGATTCTCAACAGTCTATTTATGAATTTTAATCATTGAATCGCTGAACTAAAAACGGCAATTCCTTTCTTGTGGCTCATGGTCTGTTGATGACTGATGGCAGCCTTTAAAAAAAGTATTTGCAAGGAGGCTGAAAATAAAAGCAGTTAATTTTTAGGAAAGATATGAGCTTGCAGTAAATATTGAAAATATTCACCATTTTATTATTTCACTAAGGGGTTCGTTAAAAATCATAAGTTGACATACAGGGTGGACCATTAAAAATAGGCCATAATTCAAGTGTAGATTCTTTGGATCAAAATATGAGGATATAACCAAACATGATTTAGTAAACTGTTGTCGTGGAAAAGTTCTGTCAAAATGTCAAACTAGTGAAATTGTACGTAACTGACGGAACTAAGATGTCACCAAAGCACACTTTTCAATAAATACAATTTTTCCTTTTCAAATTGGATTTATTTTCAAAGAATTTTTGAGATCTATGCGGCAGTTTCCTCGAAAACGGTTGGAATTTTCAAGTTCTATCAAGTGTATCTTTCTTACGTAGAAATGACTCCTGCATGAGATTTTCTAGTCAAAAGTGCCACTTCGTTTCGTAAAAAAAAAGAGAAAAAATTATTCATCGTCAGGTATAGCTCATGAGGCGCCCTCCACAGGTTAGCATGGTGTAATACATACATTATTGTTTCTTAGCCTAAAAAATGTTTCCTTGCCAAATTGGGGGAAGATCGGTCAAGAGGTAGTTAAGATATTGCAAGAAAAAGGAAAAAAATTACAATTTTAACACCCTGTATCTTTTTCCGCGGCAACAATTTACTAAAGCATGTTTGGTTATATTTTCATATTTTGATCTAGAGAATCTATCCTTGAACTATGGTCTATTATTAATGGTTCACCCTATATATTCAGGCCGCCATGTATTAGCCAACACTTTATTTTCCATTTTTTATCATTGTCTTAAGCGTTTGAAGATAGTGCAATATTTAAAGTTCCTAACATGTCTGGAAAAGCCAAGCTACTAATGAAAAAACATATGTACAGCTCGCTACATTGTCGTTTATGGTCTAGATTGACAATTTTTTTAATTAGATGGCTACCTTTAGTGGATAGAGAAAGATAAACAAGTCAAAGTTCATATGGAGAGCAGATAGACATAGATATCATTGTTACCACATTCGTCTTCATTTTAATGCGAATACTGCCTTCTAAATAGATATAGACCGTCATAGTGCAGCCACCATTTTGAATTTTGCAAATTTTGGAATTTTCTGGGGGTCGGAAATTTAATGCGGCATTACCGAAACATTCCCCCATAGTACAAATTACGTGTGTTAATTCAGATAATGTGTAATTAACTATTTGTAAATATTAACAATTAAAATTAAATATTGCAAAAAAATGGCAACAAGGTCTAATAGATTACTATCTTTGATTCGTACAATAGCTCAAATGATTTTTAAAAAATGTGTAATTTGTTGCAATGCTTTAACCTTAATAGTATGGTAGGGTGGCCTACTAGAGTGACAGATACCAGTCTATCCGGAATCGACCATATATTTAGTAACTTTACTGATAATGGTACATCTTGTGTTGTGGATAATAACATTTCTGATCATAGAACAATTTTGTTTGACTTCGGTCTAGATAAAGCTAGTGAAAATTCTAATATGTGTCATGTAAAAGATCTTTTAATGATAATAGTTTATGTAACTTTCAGTCTGATATTCAAAAAGAGAAGTGGTATGAAATTTATCACATTAATGATGTAAACTTGGCGTTTGATTATTTTCTAAATATATTTCTCTTTTACTTCAATAAACATGTTCTTAAACGGAAGTATTATGTGAATAAAAGCAAAAATAAAAAATGAGTTGATAACGAACTTCAGATTTCGAGCCTCAAACTGTACGTCTTAAAAAATTGTACTCCGAATTGGCTTCTTTTTACAATAAAGAAAATAAAAAACACTTTAGTTAAAAATACAAAAAAAACATATTATCAAAGTAAAATTGATAACTCTGACAACTCCACAAAACCGGCGTGGAATATTGTTTCTGAATTGTCTAATAAATTAAAACAAAACAATAACATTATAATTAAAGAAAAAAGTGAAATAATCGATAATCAAACTGATGTTGCTAACGCATTTAACATTTTCTTCAAAAACACTCCACTTGATATTATTAACAATATACCACATAAGGATAGTGAAAATGCTTGCTTTATTAATAATATAAATTATCAGCATAGCACAATATTTTTGGAACCATATTCAGAAACAGAAATGTGTAATATCATAAAAAACCGCTGCCCAAGGAATCACTACATCCACATCCAGATTTTCCATCCAAGTCTCTCACAACGAAAACATTTTGTGTGTGGAAATATTTGCTTATGGAACTTTAATAATATAATATTTGAAATCGTCTACCCCAATAACCCATAAAGCGATATCCCATATCGGTAGTAGGGTGGGAGTGGTGATGGGGGGGGGTAGTGGGGGTGGGTGAAGTTAAAAAATATTTTGAGGTTTTTGGTTCTAGTACGCACACTAAATCATAATTTTTTTTTCACCCTCTTTAATAATGGGGTGGGAGTGGTAATAGGGTGGCTAATGCCAAAATTTTTTTTAGGACCTTGTAGCTTCTTTTGTATATACTAAATACTAATTTTATGGACTCTTATCTGCTTGATTTATTTATTTACCCCCATTTACCCCAATTTACTCCCCCAACCATTCAACGGAATAAAATGAAAATATAATCTAGTTCCAGATCACGTTAAAATACATACGTGTGCCATATTTCAAGTTAATATCTTAAACGGTTCCAGAGAAATCGTGCGCACAAAAAGTTACAGACAGACAGAACTTTTTTTCCATCAAACTTAAAATCTCCACGTTTCATGACATCCTAAGACTATTTGAACAATAAAAATTTTCAACATTTTTTTGTCGTTACTATACTTTCACTGGATGTGGAAGTAATTTGAAAATTCAGGTTCTAATGCTATAAATCAATCAGTATGATACGAAGAAATTAAATATATTTAACCGCGGCTTAGAGAATAAATAGGGCATGGCATGTGAAATCTATAAACAGCAGTTTGTGTGTAACATTAGCGACTCCACCATATTTTTAAATGTAAATAATTCACTATCAGTCTACAAAAACATCAATGTGAAAAATTTATCTTTCTGGGAAGGGGGGGGGGGGGGGGGGGTGAAAAATATTACATTTTCCAAGAGTTACAGTAGAGATTTGGAATAATCATTGATAAAAAGACAATTTGAAAACCTGCAGAAATGGTGTAAATGATCATTGGATTATTGGAATGATTTGCTGTTCCTATCTCATACCAAGACGAATATAGATTTTTTTCTCGATATTTTCCTTCATTATGTAGAAATGTATTCAAGTTTTTTTTTTCTACAAAATCACGGTAAGGCGCTTAAGTTATTTACATTCTTGAAAAAGTATTGGGAATTAACCAAAATAGCCCTTTAAGACACAAAATCTGAAATACAAATATTTTTATTTCAGAATTAATATTATTCAAGATACATGCCAATACAAAAATTACAGAGAAAAAAAATTATTTCCTGGTTTTTTGGATTTATTTCTTCAAAAACCACATACGAAAACAAAATATGCATTTATTGAAATAAATTTTTACGTGTAAAAGCAAAATGTTGCGTACCCCAAGTAGCGTTGACGGTCCCCATTCACCGAAATGCGATGTGAATCCTCAGGTTGGCTTTGCTCTGTTTGTAGACATGATTACTAGTTCCAATGACGAGACGACCGTACGATGCGTACATACTTCAAACAACAGAACTACCTGCTTTGCACACAGGTATTACCGATCCGTCTTAATATGTTCGCTTGCCCCTAGTAAGAGGACTATCGTACTTTCGCACTCATCAATTTGGAACTTTAATCAGTCAGTTTCATTTAATATACGTCCACTTCGAGGTTTCTGTTTGATATTAAATGAAATAAAAACAGAGATCATCAAGTTGGGATTGAACCACCGACCTCGGGTTTGTAGATCAACGCCTTAACCAACTAGGCTATCGAGGTACTGATAAAAGTTTGCTATTCGGGGATGCCTTGAAAACATTTCATTAAATTCGCTCATTTCTAATCACGTGTGTGGAGACAACCAATCAGAACAACATTTCACTGATGTCCCTAGGGTAATTTTCATTTATATCATCCAGTTTGACAGTTCAATAATTTATTTTATCTACTCTTATTAGGTTATATTACTAATTAATGAACTGCTTTTGAACAATTAATAGTATCGGCAAAAATGAGTAAAACACTAAATAATGTTGCAAAAAGAGATATCGATTTTCTGAAATGTCACAAAATGTCACTTTTGATTCGTTCGTGCCGAGATGAATTTTCGAATTTCGCCGTGCAATTTACGATCAGGTTTATTTGGAAGACTTCCTTTATACGTAGCGACATCATACGGCCGTCCAAATGGTGTTTTTCGAAAAATATGAACGTGTCAAGGTTGCATGTTTTTACAATTTTTTCTGCGCCGAAATGCAAGCTGTTTTTTGCTATTTTTTGCAGATATCTCCGAAACGGTGGGAGTTGGCTCGAAATAAAAAATAAGGTCAAACGAGTATTTTTCACTACGAATCTTTTTGCTACCATTAGAATTTTGATTTTTTTTTCGTTTCGAAGATAACTACTGAAATATCGGCCATATACGGCAAAAAATCGCAAATTTTGAGCTTCTACGGTTGGCAACTTTTTAATCTTGGCTCCTACGCCAAAAGACTACTCTAGCTAATTTAAACACAATTAAATTTGCTAAAACTCTTTTTTTTATTTTTTGAATTCCGGCAAAAATGAAGGAATTAGAGGGGGCAGGATTTGGGACTTTTTTTTTCTGTAAAAATTTCTCCATTTTGTCACCGTAATTAATCTTTAATTAACTGAAATCGATCTCATATACGATGTTCACTTAATATCATGTACTACTTTGACGCTCCGTTAATCTTGGCCCTTCGAAACAGAAGTTTCTGAGAAAAATTATTTTTTTAAGATTTACATTCATTCTATAGGAAAACGTGTAATTTCCTACATTTTCTCAAATATCTCGATAATTATCGTTTTTTTCAAAAAATTTGCAGACAGCTTATGTAAAGAGACTTGATTGAGCTTTCTGACACCTTTTTTATTTTTTCTCTAACATAAAAAACAAAAGACTTATGACCGAATATGCGCTCCGGGCTATTGCAGTTCGCGAATAAGTTTTGCATTTTTCTTTGGGGAATATTAATCTACAAAGCTGATTTTTTTTGTCTACAAGCAATGTATGCACTATTTCGATTAAAAATCACATTCTACCTCCGCTGAAAGGTTGGTAGACGTTGCCGTTTTTATTAATGAACAAACTGAGTAATTTAAACAATTTTCTCAATTTAATATTTACTGTTGTAATCGTAGATAAAGTATAATATTCAACTTGCGGTAATGGTAATAACTCACTTGATAACTTCATCTGCGTGAGTTATTACCTACATTACTGCTCGTTGAATAATATACTTTATATTAACACTGCAAATAACAACTTGGTGAATATAATAATAGATGAAAACACGCCATGTAATACAATTAAAAGTAAAAAGTACATCTGGAATACATTTATAGACTTTGCGGCACCAGAAATTATGACTTAGATAGAAATAAATAAAATAAATTGCAAAAAATTTTCTATGAGAATGCCCTCGAACTTTGATAAATAGCTCATAATTTTATCACAACTTCCTCAAGCACGTTGCTTTTAGGTAATATCCCCCGCCTACGGCGTCGGGATATTAAAAAGCAAGTGCTTTCGGAAACTGTGATAAAATTATTTCATATTATCAACGTCCTTGGGATATTATAGCTGATAATATTTCTGAAGATTTCACTTTCATATTTAAGAATCCTTACTATAATTACTTTAAACAGGGGCGGATTTGTCTTTCCATCACATCTAAAGGTTTTTTCGACAAAAATTAAAATAGCAGCGCCATTTCTCTTGCAATGCTGGCGGCCCACCGAGCATTTGTCCGGTGTCCCACCGGCCCAATCCTCCACCGACTGTAACAGTCGCAGCCAACTTGTGGATACTCGTTCCAAATAGGTATAATAATTAATACCTATTTAATTTAAGCAAAAAGGTATTACAACCAGACAAAAATTTTTGCTAATCTTCGTATGCAAGAAAATGCACAGGAACATGTTTCTTAACACGTTGAATTCAAATATCCAATAAAAAATGTCTGTGTGTACGTGTGTATGACGATTTCTTGTAAACACGATAATTTCTGTTAGATTCAAAATTTTTATTTCAAATTTTCAAATTACTAATGCCCTATTTTTCTCTTTTTTTTTTCGCCTCTGAGACAGGTACGTGAGGGAAGCAGACAGACACCGCATTGATACAAGGATATTGCATACCTGCATACCTTTGTATTCTGGTCAAATGGGGAGAATTGGAGGGAAACTTGACAAAGATGTTCATTAATGTGTACTATTAAACAGACTAAAAGTCCTCTCTGTTGCACTCGAGCCGCCATCTTGGAGAAATGATGCACCGATTCATTTTTTTCCCTTATATCTCGCTAACCATTGGCGATAGCGAAATTATATTTCATACAAAAAACCACTGCCCAAGGAATCACTACTTCCACATCCAGATTTTCTATCCAAGTCACTCACAAGAAAAAATTTGTATGTGGAAATAATTGTTTATGGAACTTTAATAATATAATATTTGAAATGGGCGTGCCACACAGGGTATTAAGTCTTATATTATTCTTAATATATATTAATGATCTGAATGGTATCAGTACTTTAGCAGATTTTGCTTTTATACTATCGGGTAAAAATGTTGATATTTTAGAGATGAAATGTGATATATTATTGGAAAACTTTAATAATTGGTTTAATGAAAATTCTTTCTATTTTAATGTTGAGAAAACATAGGCATTAGTGTTTCACAATAGACAAAAGAAATGTGATTATCCAAATGTTCAACTTGATAATACGTTAATATCAACAAAGACGTCCAATGTAAAATTTTTAGGTATAAATATGACAGTTGTTTAAACTGGAAAAGCCGTTGTGAATTACTGATAGCCAAATTACATTCAGTAGTTTATCAGTTCAAAAATGTGAAAAATGTTGTAAACATGGCTCAACTAAGTAATTTATATTTTGCCGAGGTTGATTCTCGGTTAAGATATGGTGTTTGTTTTGGGGGGGGGGGGGGTTTCCACCCTATCAAATAATGTATTTTTGCCGAAAAGCGTGTGATCAGATGTACGTTTATCCACAAGAGAGACCTGTAGAAATACAATAAAGAACTATAATATACTGACACTTTTATAGGACAAACGTTTTTTAGTGTTTTTTATCAAATTATCTCAAGATTTAACTAAAAAACTAACTTACTAATAAAATTTGAACAATCACCCAATCGACATATATACACCCAAGCGCAGTGATTAGCTACCACTACCGAGAATTTTCGCAGATAGAAAAGTTGGGCGTCTCGTCAAAACGAAGCTACTCACGAAAATTCAGCCTGTTACTAATCATTTAAAAAAAGGGCGCTGTACTGTGGACTATAAATTTAAAATATGAATTTTATATTTTAAGGTTGGGGGGGGTATTATCCATTTTCGGAAACAATTTTATATAACAGAGGACATTTATTTTTGGATGTAGTATCAACCACAAAAATACCCGAAGGCAATTTTGGGCTACCGTGTATTTATACACGGTAGTGTACACAGTTCACAATTTATTTTATATTATCTTTTTGTTTCCATCAATTTTCAGTAAATATAATTACCTTTCCTTCAAATAACTTCATAAAACAACATTTTCAAAACACCAATTCAGAAGTGTGTAATCAAAAATTGAAACAGGCGAAACGTACATTTTATTAAAAAATTTTGAAGTTACAGAATACGAGCATATATTTCTTTAATGTTGGATACAATGTTTTGAACTGGTCCAACGTCTTCAATGAGTGGTCACTTTCCTAGAATGAATTTCGTTGGGTATTGTGTCCACCCAAAGTGCAATTTCCAATTTAGCCTTTATCTAGAAATTATATAATGGCATTAAGGAATTGTGTGTCAGTTATTGTGAACAACCTCCTTTGTTGTTTGTGTATTTCATCTTGGTGTTAATTGTTTGCCTGGTATTAATAGAAGCCCGAAGAACCGTCTGGATGATAGGACGCGAGTGTATAATAAATTGACTCTAGGATTGAGTCGAAATTAAGAAAATGTGTTATATTCTGGGCTTCACCGTTTCCAAATTCCTCTTTATACGAGCTGGGGGAAACAGAAACTAGGGCAGTGTTTACTTACAAATACGTTTGCTCAAGTACTACACAACCACAATGGAAGTTCTGTGCTTAAATTTTAACGCTTATGACACTTATTTGACAATATCAAATAAGATTTATTACAGAGTTGGATGGAAATTCGATTCTCGCTTATCCTGTAACAGGATAATCCCATAGAAAGTTCGGTGATAGGTGATATTTTACTTCCACATCCAGTGGAAGTATAGTAACCACAAAAAAATTGTTCAAAATTTTCATTGCTCAAATAGGCTTCGTCAGGAAACTTCGAGATTTTAAATTTGAACAAAAAAAAATTTCTGACTGTTTACCTTGAAATAAATCGCATTAAAAAAACTATTCTCCTAGTTAAAGTTTTCTTTAAATGCCAATAATTAAAATGTATGTCAAAAAACATAAACAGACTTAAAAAGTATAATTGAACAGCTTTCTCAAATTTTACCTAATATTTTGACGTCGCTATAGAATAGAATAGAATAGAATAGAATAGAATATTTACCAATTTCTTGATATATAATTATGTACATTTGGCAAGTCAGGTATTATATTAGAGACTAAATTAACATTATTTACAAAATAAAACTGATGGACAAAAGATAATATTACAGATAATTGTAAAAGAAAATTGTAAATGTAAGTACGAACATACACACGCATATGACTATTCATACATAATAATATTTATATAATAGCAGCACGAGCAAAATAGATCTATCTATTTATTTAAAAACTCATTGACACTAAAAGGCATTTCTTATAGACCCGGAGCCGGTGACACTGAAAGCCCCCTCATAGCGGAATCGAAAAATTTGTGTGTGAATTGATAGTTACAGATTATACGAACAAAGTAAGCTTGGTATGCGTAGATTTAAAAAGCCGAAAAAATGTTTAAAAAAATTGATTATTATAAAAAGGCAATAATGTTTTCCTCTCATCGCGGATATTGATTTTTCTAGTGTATTCGATAGAAAATTTCGTACTCTTTCAGAAACAAATTACGCAAACCACTTTATTTGGCCGGACGGGTGTGGCATACCTATTTGAAGTGTGTGAAGGGGGATGAAATTTCTCAGTCATCATGTGCAAACTTTTTTTTTGTTGTTAAATTCGTTTCGATGTGATCTTTAAAAATATCTTGGTATGCGGGCCCAAAAACTGCCGGAAGTATCCGGCATACCAGCTTTATTGCATGGTCTCGATTCACATCTATTACAAAAAGTAGTATGTTAAACAAATTTGTTTTGGAGTAAAAGTTTTTATAGAATAAAATGTCTTGTTCCTTTCTTAGATTTAAAATTATATGAGGATAAATATGATCAAAGGAATTATTGGAAAAAACCGCGATGACAGGAAAACATTATTGCATTTTTATAATAAATAATTTTTTTAAACATTTTTTCGACTTTTTAAATCTACGCATACTAAGCTTATTTTGTTCGTATAATTTGTAACTATCAATTCACATACAAATTTTTTGACTCCGCTATGAGCGGGCTTTCAGTGTCACCGGCTCCGGGTCTATTAGTATAGTAAATTCTTTATTTCTTTTTTAAAAGAAGAAACGTTCTTATCTTTAATTGATTTAGGTAGAGTAGACAGGACAATTATGGTATGAAGAGTTTTTAAAGTTGGTTGTTTTATGAACTGGAATTGACAGTAATTCTTTATTTCTTGTATTATATAAATGATGATAAATGGTCAGTCAAGGTAGGGAAGGCATGTAAATTAGTCTTGGCAAAAATTAGACATTTGTATATGTATAAACACTAGGAAGAGTGAAAATATTTTTGCTCGTAAAAATATCTTTACCTACGATCTCTACTGTAAATAGTAAAAAACACACTACCTGCCATCTATGTAAGTAGAATTTTACATATTGTAAACAAAACGCACTGTAAACAAATCGCACGGTTGAATAATATTGTGGACTAATAAACTAAATCCAGATTTTACTAAATAAATAAATAAATATGATCGTAGGGAAAGTATAGTACATAATTCGAGTTGTAAAGTAATTACGCACTCATGGAAATACGCACTCGCCGCTACGCGGCATCGTGCGTAGCTTTCCATTCATGCGTAATGTGCTTCTTACACCACTCATTACGTAATATACTATTACAGCTTTCTCTGCTCTTTAAATTGAAAATCAGTCTCAGTAATCTTTTCTGGGATATAAAGGCTCTCTGCAGGTGTGTCGATCTCCCCCAGGCCAATATGTTCAACGACAGATGTGAATATGCCAAAGCATAATAATACATTTAAGAGACCAGTCTCGGCAATTGTGTCTTTTAACTGTAAGATTACAAAGCAAGCTTTATCAAGTATTTTACATACATAGTCAATGTGTGATTCCCATGTCAAACTATTGTCAATGAACGTACCTAAGAACTTGGTTGTTTTAGAGAAGGCTAGGTTATCACAGGTTAATGTTCTCCTGTAGTTAAAATTTACAAAAATGATTTTATCGTTGTTTAAAATTTTTCTCTGGCACCAAGCGTGTACATCGTCAGTGTAGTATAAATTTTAAGGTTATGTTCCTCCTGTGTAGCAGCTGATACTGAGACAGTGGTATCATCTGCATACATCGTGGTAACGCCATGTTGAATGGGGTCTGGTAGATCATTGATGTATAACAAAAATAACAGAGGCCTCAAAATTTAGCCTTGTGGGACACCTTGAGTTACGTCATGGATATCCGATCTACAATCATTACAGTTTACCACTAGCTTTCGATTTTCCATATAGGAGTTAATACAGCTTAGGAGACTCCCTCTAATACCAATATTTTCTAATTTTTGTGAGAGAATACTCTTATCCACACTATTGAAAGCTTATGATAAATCGAAAAAAAGAGATACAACATATCTACCTTCATCTAGCTCTTTATATATATTATTTAAGAAGTATTCAGTAGCAGTTTCTGTTGATTTAGTTGGTCTAAATCCATGTTGGCATTCGGATGGTATCTTGTATTGTAATGGAAAGGACATAACATGATCATAAAGAATTTTTGAAATTATTTTTGATAATGAACTCAATACAGATATCTGCCGGTAACTATCTATATCACTTTTACAACCTTTTTTATAAATATTTATTACTGATGCTGTTTTAAGCATGTCTGGGACATCGAGAATAAAACAATCAATAATTATCACAGTGTAAATATTTTTATAAACTGGGTATCAATTGAATTATTAGATAAACCATAGTTTCCAGAGTTAAAAAACTCAAACCTGACGGGGATAACATATACCAAAAATGGCCGATTTTTCATTATTTGACAATTTTCTATTACTTCCGGTTTCCCTGGAAATGATCCCAACTTTGAATTTTTGAATGAAACGCCCTGTATATTTTTACGTTTTTGGATTGCGGTCACGATTTTAAGAACAAAGTTTTTAAAAAATTGGGACTATTTAATTTCTAGGGCCATTTTTATTTTTGCCTCTAGAGTGCAGTGAATGTATTGAACTCAATCTAATGGACCAAAATGATGGAAAGAAATGTATATATGAGATTTTTCGAATTGATTTAGTACCTACGACTAATAAAAATTTCCGAAACCACTAAATCAACTTTTACTTCCACATCCAGTGGACGTATAGTAACGACGAAAAATTTTTTAAAAATTTGTATTGTTCAAATAGGCTTAAAATGTCATGAACCGTCGAGATTTTAAGTTTGAGTAAAAAAAATTTTCTGTTTCTCGGTCTGTAACTTTTTTGTGCACACGCATATTGACTTGAAATTTAGTACACTTATGTACTTTAACGAGATCTGGAACTAGATTATATTTTCATCTTGTTCCGTCGAAGGATTGAGGGGTGAATTGGGGTAAATTTGGGGTAAATGGGTAAATCAAGCAAGTAAGAGGCCATAAAATTGGTATTTAGTATATACAAGAGAAGCTAAGGTCTCAAAAAATTTTTTGGCATTAGCCACCCCCATTACCACCGCCACCCCATTATTAAAGAGGATGAACAAAAATTGTGATTTAATGTATGTACAAGAACCAGAAACCTCAATTTTTTTTTTACTTCATCCACCCACACTACCACCCACCTATTTGTCAACAAAAAAACATTGCAAATAAAAATTGTGCTGTGGAAGCAAGAAAAAGAGTGACAAATAATAAGACTATGGTGTATTGTTTAATATTTGCTCTTTGTCGTGTAATTGTTGTTATAGCTTAAAATATATACAAGGGGTGAGAAAGTGGATATATTATTGATTTCTGAGGAATGTCATAAAACTTCGAGAAATGCCGCAGAATTGTATGCCCAAAAGTACTCGGACAGACATCACCCATGTTTTCAATATATATCAGTTTCTCGATATTCACCAAAAAACTTTGTATTTGGGTTAATATCAAACTGATTTTCGATTTGAAGTTATCAATGGATTTGCCGTCAAAATTAGTATTCAACTACTCAGTGTCTAAAAGATGTTGCCATTTGAAAAAGCTGACTTACCCACAAATTAGTCTACTGGAAAAATTTCTTATTTACGGTTTCCTCTTATCGTTTTAGATTGAATTGAGTGTATTTACTGCAGTCTAGATTCAAAAATAATAATGGCCATATTAAATCAAGTAATCTGAAGTTTTTCATTAAAACTGTAACTAAAATCGTCTCCTGTATTCAAAAATGTAAAAATGTATAGGGTGTTCCATTTAAAATTTCAAAGTTGAAAACTTTAGAAACTATGACTTGTCTAATAATTCCGTTGCTACCCGGTATACACACTTGATCGAAGAAATTAATAAATAAAAAAATGTAGCTGAAAAAATTTATTGAATAGGCATGAAAAAGAAAAATTTCATTTTTTTTACAAATAGGAATTGTTTTCTGTTATCATTTTTTCTTAATATTGCTAATTTGACATTTTGTCTGGGCGAAAAACTTATTTCTATACTAGAATTACTTCTAATTTTTTTAATTACAACAATCTATTCTTAAACCTACCTTAAGGGCTAGATCTAAGAAAAGACTAGAAGTAGTATGTGCTATGTACATATTAAAATAATAAAGAATTATTAATTTCTATTATTATTAAATCGCAAAGATAAAATCAGGCACAAAAAAACATACAAACATTCTGACACTACCTTAAATTCAAGTCAAGTTAATTTGAGAGTTATGACTTACTGTGCGTAATAACATTTTTATTTCCCAAAAATTACAATGCGCCTATTTTTTTGACTTTTTGCTTGAGGGAGCTAACATGGGTATTTCATAGAACCACCATGGTTCCTCGGCACGTACAGTGGTAGTAGTTACTGGATATCTCATATCAACTCGTTCATCGACATTAGATGGTAGCCCATGAGCAAATGAGCCTGCCCCATAAGATTGTGAGCCCGGCGCAGGATATCCTCCTATTATAAGAGGGTCCGCAAAATTAACGCATCTCTTGTTGTTGTTGTTGCATGCCCTTCCTCCCCTGCAGTCGTCATTTGAAAAGCATTCAACATCATGGCATGGAGAATAAACATCTCTTGGATCTCTTTTAAGGTTTCCTGGACATAAACACTCAAATTTATGTCTAGTTACGTTGCAAATGCTCGTTGCATCACAAACATTTTCTTGACATGGATCCCAGCATTTGAGTGCTCGACATATCATGTGATCTTCGCAATGCGAATCCTTACCACAGTTGTGTTCATCGTCAATTACATTAGTTAACCTGCTGTTCACTTGATCATTGGTACATATCGGTTTTCCGTCTTTTGATGTTTCATCAGATAAAATGTTAATAAAATTATTTTGTAGATGTGTCCATAGTTTTGCAAGTTCATCGCAATTCCATGGGTTTGGATAAATAGACACACGCTTGACGTTGGCATAAGTTAAAAATTCTGGCACGTTCGTGAAATAATTTGAAGGTATTTCTAACTCCTCGCAGTCGTGCACATCAAAAAAGTCGATGTCTGTTAGTCGATTCTTGGTCAAGTCGATTTTATTAACTGGATTTTCAAATAACAATGCAACTCCTTCTAAAACATTGTGGCTTAAATCAATTTTAGTCAAATTAGGAAATCTGCTAGACTTTAACGCCATCCTGGTGAAAAGATTGTAAGATAAATTTAAATCTAATAAAAACGGCGGCATATCTTGAACTGGTATTGTTTTTAATTCATTTCTACTCAAGTTTAAATATTTTAATCCTATTAGGCCATCAAAAGCTCCTTCCGGGACGTAAATAATTTTGTTCCAACTTAAGTCTAACAAAGAAACTCCAACATTCTTAAACGTTCCATGATGCAATTCTCTTATTAAATTAAACGATAACAGAATACTCTCCAAGTTAGGTAAATTCACAAACGAGCCACTAGCTAATACTCGTATTTCACTGTTTACCCCATATATGTATTTTAAATCCGGAGAATTTGAAAACGCACACTTTGGTATGAGTTGTGTCTCTTTTATTTTCACTAATTTGCTGTTAATTATGAAATGACCACAGTCACTAAAACTACAAATAAAGTCGTTGCAATATTCCACTGGGAAACAGTATTTTCGAAACTGATTTTTCGGATCACAGTTGGGCTGAATTGACTCTACAGCGACTATCACTGCAGCAGCTAGAAACACTAGTTGTTTATTGAAGTTCATCTTCACGATTAATTAAAAGGTAATACCAATGCATTGCTGCTCAAACATATCTATGGAAGCTGCTAGCCTTGTAAATGATAGGACTTGTTATATCATATGTTGCGCATAGTTCACAAAAAAAATGTTAATGTGACAACACAGACTTTCCTTTCCTAACAGATGTAATAAGAATCTTTAGCAGCGAACTGATGTTTGATGAAAACGAGTTTTATTATAATAGACAATATAATAAATGGACCTCCACAAGCTTCATTAATAGACAAGTTGTGTACTAAAACTTGTGTTTAAAAACAAAAAAATTTTTGCTTTTTTGCCCTAACGTAGGTTATCAAAGAACGCGTTAATTAGAAACTAATTTCTTACACAGTGTGTCGCGCTTAAATATGCAACTCTTATAATTTGTTCATTCTTTTTCGACTTGAGCAAAACTTTACTCGAATATAGAACAAGTTAGGGTCTAGTCATGAACAAAAAAAAATTCGCAAATACCAAAATAAACTGAAAAAATCAAAAAGTCATATTAGGCATTTTTATATCCGAATATTTTATTAATTTTATTAATGAAAGTTTTTCAGAGTTGTCCAACATCAAAATTAAAAAACTTGAAAAGTTTTAAGAATACAGATTATTTGACAACTACCTGGCAGCTTGCATTTAATTTCAAACAAAATTGTTATAGCACACTATCCTAAACAAAAAATTATACAAATAAATTAAAATTATACAAATGACTACAAATATATTACAATAATAGTTCAGTTATGTTAGCATATTCAGAAGAAAAAATTGAGGGAAAGCTGAATTTCTCACAGGTCAATGGTCAATACTAATGTCGTATATAACGAAAAACTGCAGAGTCCCCTCTCCTCCACCCCTTGCTTCGTCAGCCATCTTGATATTAAAATGGCGGACTCATAAAATTTTGAAGCTTAAGCATTGTGTGGATTTCAATGATTTATTTTTTAATGAAAGAGAATTGATAGCTCTTGGATTGCATAAAACTTGGATTTATTACTTTTTTTGGAAATTCGTCTGAAAATTTAGCTTAAATTAATTATAGTACAGTAACTAGAGATTTTAACTTCGGAATAATGTCATATTGAACGGATTTCGTTCATTTTACTTCCACGTCCAGTGGAAGTGTAGTAACGACAAAAAAAATTTTATTGTCCAAATAGGCTTGAAATGTCATGAAACGTCGAGATTTTAAGTTTGAGCGAAAAAAAAATTTCTGTCTGTCTGTCTGTAACTTTTTTTTGTGCGCACGTTTACTCTGAAACCGTTTAAGATATTGACTTGAAATTTGGTACACATATGTACTTTAACGAGATCTAGAACTAGATTATATTTTCATCTTGTTCCGTCGAAGGGTTGGGGGGTAAATTGGGGTAAATTTGGGGTGAATGGATAAATCAAGCAGGTAAGAGTCCATGAAATTGGTATTTAGTATATACAACAGAAGCTGAGGTCTCAAAAAAATTTTTGGCATTAGCCAACCCCATTACCACCCCCACCTCCTTATTAAAGGGGATGAAAAAAAAATGTGATTTAGTGCATGTACAGGAACCAGAAACCTCAAAATATTTTTTTACTTCATCCACCCTCCACTACCACCCCCCTATCACCACCCCCACCCCACTACCGATGTGGGGTATCGTTTTATGGGTTTTTGGGGTAGAGGATTTCAAATATTATGTTATTAAAGTTCCATAAACAATTATTTTCACATATAAAGTTTTTTCGTTGTGAGTGACTTGGATATAGAATCTGGATGTGGAAGTAGTGATTCCTTGGGCAGCGGTTTTGGCAGTATAATAGAAAATGCTTCACAGAAAAGTTTCTATATTGTGCGGGGGCTTGCTAATCTATAGGGGGTGGATGCCATCCCCACTTGGTGGCACTTAAAAAATATATATATTTATTGAAGCTGAAATAGAATCAAATTTTAAGAAGAAAAGGTTCTATGCAATTTTTCACATAAATTGATAGTTTTTAAGTTATAACGATTTCAAAATTGCGACTTTAGCTTAAAAAAAGGTATTTCCAAACGGCTTTCGTCAAGTATCTCGAAAAGTATTACTTTATCGAAAAAATGTTAAAGACCAATTACAGAAAGCACAAACTGGGAATTAATTATATTTTTTGTTTATTGATGTAGGATTAATAATTTCGGAGATATTTAAGTTTATATTTGGTATCCAAGTGTTTCGAAATTACCTTTAAAGTTTAAAATGCATTTTTTTCTAAAGCTCGTGCTTTAAATGAGCAAAAAAAATTTGAGCATCTAAGTAATGCTACATCTTAACGAAAAACTGTATTTAAGATAATGTTTTTAAATTACTGGCTAATTACAGTAACAAAATGGCGACCTTCTATATAAAAAAATATAAATACGCACATTTTTCCATCATAACTTCTTTATTTCTTATGCTACAGGAACGAGTAAAAACTAATTTGAAAGCACAATTAATTGTATTTAATTTCATTTCTTAGCATGCGTGACGTAGGTGTCACCATTTCTGAAATATTTAACATTTAAACTGCATTTTTCGTCTTATAAACGTTCGGACGCCATTTGTAAATTTTTATATCTCCGAAACTATTAAATCTATGTAAATAAATAAACAAGAGAAATTCATTATCAGTTTATAAGCTTTATTTTTAGTCTCTACTCATTTTTCAATAAAACTAATATTTATTGAGATATTTGGAAGAGGAAAAAAAATTACGTTTTATCGAAAATACCTTTAAAGTTTAAACTGTATTTTTTTCTATAGCAAGTGCTGAACACAAACCAAAAAATTTGAGCATCTACGTCATGCTATATATTAATGAGAAACAGTGTTTGAAATTCCTCGTTTTAATTACTGGCTAATTATAGTAATAAAATGGCGACGTTGTTAATAAAAAAATGTGTAGACGCACATTGCTTCGGTCATAACATCTTTGTTTTTATGCTACAGAAACAAATAGAAACACCAGTTGAAAGCTTAATTAATAACCTATTATTCTACCTATTAGCACCCTTGGCGTAGGTGTCACAGTTTCTGAGATATTTAACTCTTACTCTAAATAATTATCTTTTGAACACTTGGATGCCAAATGTAAACTTAAATATCTCCAAAATTATTAATCCTACATCAATAAACAAAAAATATAATTAATTCCCAGTTTGTGCTTTCTGTAATTAGTCTGTAACATTTTTTCGATAAAGTAATACTTTTCGAGATACTTGACGAAAGCCGTTTGGAAATACTTTTTTTTTAAGCTAAAATCGCAATTTTGAAGTCGTTATAACTTAAAAACTATCAATTTATGTGAAAAATTGCATAGAACCTTTTCTTCTTAAAATTTGATTCTACTTCAGCTCCAATAATTATATATTTTTTTAAGTACCACCCCCTCAGAAGGGGTGGCATCCACCTCCTATAAATTAGCAAGCCCCCGCACAATATAGAAACTTGTCTGTGAAGCATTTTCTATTATACTGCCAAAAATGAACGAAATCCGTTCAATATGACATTATTCCGAAGTTTTGCATATTTTTTATCTCTAGGTACTGTACTATTAAGGATATTAGCAATATGAAAATATCTGTGTCGTCTGCTACTGTAATAACATTTTTACCGGAGTTTACAATCACTCTCTGCTTGCAAAACAGAAACATTATTTTGAGTGAAGTTATTAATCAAGCCTGCGATGAACTTGGTTTTATTGTTCTTATTCATGAAAAAATCCGATTGTGTGGTAGTCACTGGAGTAGTGTCTGTAAAATCTATATTTGGAGTAAACTTTGTTTGACGACGACGATGCTCTTCATCTTTTGTTGTGGTCTTAGAGTACCCATCGAAAACGACTACGACGTCGCCTTTATAGTTATTACAAACATAATTATAGTAATATTTATACAGTTGTCCAAAAGTAAAATATTTAGGCCATACTAGTTTGTACAAAACTTTACCATCTTCTGTGACAATTAATGTATCTGTATCTGGTATATCAAAGGAAAAATTGTCTTTTCCTAGGTAAGATATTAAAGAAGCCTTTTCTCCCTTTCGTAGTTTATTGTTTTAAGACACTTGTCGAACTGACCGCTTCACTTCGGTGTTCCAGACATCCAGACAAATAAAAACAATCGCGTACGCGTGCACCTGCACTCCCGATATCGTTTTACACAACATATAATACATCAAATTGTTCATCATGAAATTTTTTACAACTCTTTATAAACATTTTTTGATACATCGTACGTAAGATAGCCATAGAAAATGTGGATTATCTAAAATATTCCAGAATTGTACTTATATTGACCAATACAATGTTTAGGATTTGAAAAATATGCCTCTTTATAAAGACTAAGAAAAATCATGAATATATAAAAAAAGAACGTTGAAATCGGACTACCTGTTTCGAAGATATTACGTTTTAAAATTTCATTGATCCACCATCTTAAATTCAAGATGGCGCATGAAGCAAGCGTCTGTAGAGGGGGGACTCACCGGTTTTATGATACTTATACTGTAGTTAAACACTAGAAAAAAAATCAGCTTTCCCTCAATTCTTTCTTCTGAAAGCCAAAATCTCATCTAAAATTACTGCACTATAAAGCATTGCATTTTTTTCTAATTTCGTTGTCGAAACTGTGCGCATCGTGCGCCCGTATCAGCGTCTTTATTATTAGTGTAGTCCATTGCTATTAACATTTCTCGGAAATTTCTTGGTTGTGTGAACCTATTTAAAACATGGAAGTTAAAGAACAATGTATGTAGAATATTTTAATATATTTTTTTATATCATTTCATGTTATATTTTGTATTTTACGGAACTGTTTTACAACTGTCTTTTTTTTTAAGTTGACTCACATTTTCCTTTAGTCAGATAGTTAGTTCCACTTGATTTTACTCGAATAAAAATTACTAGTCAACCATCCTAAGTTAGTAGCCGGGCAGAAAGAGAAGAAATATCGTCACTGTTGGACACAGACAAACAAGCTTCTTAACCTAGCTAGCTTAAGAAGCTTAAAAATCTTGTTTCTCTGTCCAACAGTGACGATCTTTCTTCTCTCTCTGCGCGGCTACTTGCCAACTTAGGATGATTCACTAGTATGTCATTTGAAAGCTGACAATGTAATTTTAACGAATTGGTAAAAATTTAGTTCCCGTTTTCCCCCGATTTAAAGTAATTCCTGTGCTACGATAGTTTACCTAATGCTACTCCACCACTTAACCAGGATGGCGAGATGAAATACGGTCACCCATCCAAATGTCGGACTCGCCCCGCGTGCCTTAACTTCGTCGATCGAGGTCTCGTCACTGAAACCGGTACCCACCATATTTAGGATGTTTAAGCTATTTTGATTTGATTTAATAATGTTGATTTTTTTTTTAAATGCGATAGATAATATTTTTAATGACATTACATGTATTTTTTCTTACTCTTTTTATAAATATAAGCAATTTTTATATTTATACTACAGTTCTCATGCGTCGATTTTGGGTAGCAACTACCTACACGCGCCGGCATCTAGGCAAGATAACATAACTTTTTTGACTTTTTTTATTACTTTTTGACTTTTTTCCCAGGTACATCTCAGCAGTGCGCGTTCTCAAGAATATTTGAAATTTGGCACAGTTTACAGATAACAGACTTAGTTTTACTGACAGATCCCAGCACGTTTGTATGCGTAATAGCACATAATATTAATATACAGGTTTTTGTGGGGATGAGGTACGATCACCGGTTTAAATTCCGACACTCGATCAGTGAAGCGAAGCAGCGCTAAGCGAGTCCGGCATTTGGATCTCATCTAATAGTCAGTAGGCTATAAACAGAGACAATCCTGGGCCGTTGAGCCAGAAAAGGTGGTGGTCGAGGACCGTGGTTTGGAGTCCACGCTAAATTGTAGATCCCTAGGCACAATGGGCCATTCTGGCCTAGTTGTCTAGTAAAAATCTGTACTATTACTACTAGGTTTTATGCTTAGTCAATGTCAGTAAGTTTTTTTTGTTATTTGATTTTTTTTAATTGCCTTATTTATTCTAACGTCCTGGCGAAGTATGCTACTCCACCACTTAACCAGGACGGCGAGATGAGATGCGGTCACCCAAATGTCGGACTCGCTCCGCGTGCCTTAACTTCGTCGATCGAGGTCTCGTCACTGAAACCGGTACCGTACCTCACCATATTTAGGATGTTTGAGCTATTTTGATTTGATTTAATAATGTTCATTTTTTTTATTTTTGAATTTTTTCTCTTTTTTTAAATGTGATAGATATTATTTTTATGGTCATTACATGTATTTTTTTCTTACTCTTTTTATAAATATAAGCAATTTTTATTTATACTACATCAGTTTCACTGATTTAAAACAACCCATCAATGAATTTTAATTTTTGACGCATCTATACGTGGACGCGGGACCACTGTGCTGTATAGAATAATGCGAATTAAAGCCATGTCGTGTCGCATAATCATGGTGAATATTTTAAAAGATAAAGGAGACCCCCCCCCCCCCCCCCCACGGAAATTGGCTCTCAGTCGAATTGTCTGAAATTTGGATATGTTATAGTTTTACTTCCACATCCAGTGGAAGTATAGTAACGACAAAAATTTTTTTAAAAATTTGTATTGTTCAAATAGGCTTAGAATGTCATGAAACGTCGACATTTTAAGTTTGAGCGAAAAATTTCTGTCTGTCGGTCTGTCTGTAACTTTTTTTGTGCGCATGTTTACTCTGAAACCGTTTGAGATATTGACTTGGAATTAGGTACACATATGTTCTTTAACGAGATCTCGAACTAGATTATATTTTAATCTTGTTCCGTCGAAGGGTTGGGGGGTAAATTGGGGTAAATTTGGGGTAAATAGGTAAATCAAGCAGGTAAGACTCCATCAAATTGGTATTTAGTATATACAAGAGAAGCTAAGGTCTCAAAAAAATTTTTGGCATTAGCCACCCCCATAACACCCCCTCCCTTATTAAAGGGGATGAAAAAAACTGTGATTTAGTGTGTGTACAAGAACCAGAAACCTCAAAATAATTTTTTTACTTCATCCACCCGCACTACCACACCCACCGCACTACCGATGTGGGGTATCCTTTTATGGGTTTTTGGGGTAGAGGATTTCAAATATTATATTATTAAAGTTCCATAAACAATTATTTCCACATACAAAATTTTTTCGTTGTGAATGACTTGGATAGAAAATCTGGATGTGGAAGTAGTGATTTCTTGGGCAGCAGTTTTTGCTTTTCTAAGCAAAAGTTTTCATGGGCACAAGTCTCGGCTATGACTGCTTTTCAAGTTATTAGGGCTTGAACGTCACAATAAGTATAAAAATTTGGCGGAGTGAAGATAGCAATCTGTTTAGCAATCCTCCATATTTTTCTTTCTTTTACGTCGTATAAATTATTTTCAGTGGAAAAATAGCTTTATACCTTTCAAGAAAACAGAATAAAACCCAATATAGATAGGGGCTGACGGGGTAGCAATCCACAAAAAGGAAAATATTCTTTTTGTAATTTTTACGATATTAAAAAGTTACAAAAAGAATAGGTATTTTAATTTTTGTGGATTGCTACTTCGTGAGCCCCTACCTATATCTAATTATGTTGTGTTTTCTTGAAATATGCGCATATAGCTATTATTCCACCGAAAATGGTTAATGCACAAACGATATTAAAAAAGTTACAAAAAGAATATTTTACTTTTTGTGGATTGCTACCCCGTCAGCCCCTATTTATACCGGATTTTGTTCTGTGTTCTTGAAACATATGTATAAAGCTATTTTTCCACTGAAAATCATTTATATGATGTAAAAGAAAAAAAAATATGGAGGATTGCTAAAATGATTGCTATCTTCGCCAAATTATTTCCACATCCAGTGGAACGTAGGTACAGTAACGACAAAAAAATTTTAGAAAATTTGTATTGTTCAGATAGGCTTGGAATGTCATGAAACGTCGAGATTTTAAGTTTGAGCAAAAAAAATGTCTGTCTGTCTGTCGGTCTTTCTGTCTGTCGGTCTTTCTGTCTGTAACTTTTTTTTTGAAATTTGGTAAACGTATGTACTTTAACGGAATCTGGAACTAGATTATATTTTCATCCTATTCCGTCGAAGGTGGGGGGTAAATTGGGGTAAATGGGGAGTAAATAGGTAAATCAAGTAAGAGTCCATAAAATTGGTATTTAGTATATACAAGAGAAGCTAAGGTCTCAAAAAATTTTTTGGCATTAACCACCCCCCATTACCACCTCCACCCCATTATTGAAGGGGATGAAAAAAAATCGTGAGTTAGTGTGTGCACAAGAACCAAAAACCTCAAAATATTTTTTTACTTCATCCACCATGTTTAATTTAAAATTTCAAGGTTGCGGTCATTTCCAGTTTGAATCTCATATCTTGAAAACTGTGGTGTCTAATGATTTCCATGACACCCGGTATACATGCTTGATCGGATAAATTATTAAATCGAAAATTAAAAAAATTATAAAAACAAATTTATTGAATAGAAAGAAATTTTTTTTACAACTGGGAATGTTTTTTATCATTATTATTTCAACACACATTTCTTAATATTGCGTTACTAAATGCAAGTACTAAATCCTATGCACATATTTAAAAAAATAAAGATAATATATAATAATTATTATTAAATAGCAAAGACATAAGCCAAGCACAGAAAAACCATACAAACCGAATTCGGAACATTGTGGCACTGCCTTAAATTCAAGTAAAATTAATTTGATAGTTGACTTACTTCATTTAATAACATTATATCTCAAAATTTACAATGCGCTTATTCTTTTGCCATTTTTTCTTGAGGGAGCTAACATGGGTATTTCATAGAACCACCATGGCTCCTCGGCAAATGAGCCTCCTCCTCCTCCTAATCCACTTCCTCCACCCGGATTACTAACGCATCTATTGGTGTTGTAGTTGCATCCCTTTTGTGCACTGCAGTGGTCATTTGAAAAACATTCAACATCATGGCACGGAGAAAAAATATCTCTTGGATCTCTTTTAAGATTTCCTGGACATAAACACTCAAATTTATGTTTAGTTACGTTGCAAATGCTTGTTGCATCACAAACATTTTCTTGGCATGGATCCCAACATTTGAGTGCTCGACATATCATGTGATCCTCGCAATGCATATCCTTACCACAGTCGTGTTCATCGTCAATTACATTAGTTAACCTGTTGTTCACTTGATCATTGGTGCATATTGGCTTCCCGTCTTTTGATGTTTCATCAATTAAAATGTCAATAAAATTATTTTGTAGATGTATCCATAGTTTTGAAAGTTCATCGCAAATCCATGGGTTTGGATAAATAGACACACGCTTGACGTTGGCATAAGTAAAAAATTCTGGTACTTTCGTGAAATAATTTGAAGGTATTTGTAACTCCTCGCAGTAGTCCACATCAAAAAAGTCGATGTCTGTTAGTCGATTGTGGGTCAAGTCGATTTTATTAACCGGATTTTCAAATAACAGTGCAACTCCTTTCAAGACGTTGTGACTTAAATCAATTTTAGTCAAATTAGGAAATCTGCTAGACTTTAACGCCATCCTGGTGAAAAGATTGTAAGATAAATTTAAATCTAATAAAAACGGCGGCATATCTTGAATTGGTATTGTTTTTAATTCATTTCTGCTCAAGTTTAAATATTTTAATCCTATTAGGCCATCAAAAGCTCCTTCCGGGACGTAAATAATTTTATTCCAACTTAAGTCTAACAAAGAAACTCCAACATTCTTAAACGTTCCTTGATGCAATTCTCTTATTACATTAAACGATAGCAGAATACTCTTCAAATTAGGCAAATTCACAAACGAGCCTTTAGCTAATACTCGTATTTCACTGTTTACCCCATATATGTATTTTAAATCCGGAGAATTTGAAATCGCACAGCTTGGTATCAGTTGTGTCTCTTTTATTTTCACAACTTTGGTGCCATAAGTGAAATGACCACAGCTACTAAAACTACAAGCATATTCGTTACAATATTCCACTGGAAAACAGTATTCCCGAAACTGATTCTTCGGATCACAGTTAGGCTGAATTGACTTCACCGCGACTATCACTGCAGCAGCTAGTAACACTCGTTGTTTATAGAAGTTCATCTTCATGATTAATAAAAAGGTAATAATAATGCATTGCTGCTCACACATCTATGGAAGCTGCTGGCCTTGTAATTTATAGGACATGTTAGTTATATCATAGGTTGCGCATAGTTTACAGGAAAACCGTTAATGACAACACAGACTTTCCTTTCCTAACAGATGTAATTAGTACGGAATACGGATGTTTGATGGAAACAAGTTTCATTAAAACGCGATAATAAATGCACCTCCATACGTTTCATTACTAGACAAATTGTGCACCAAAACGTGTGTTTAAAAACGAATGATTTTTTGTTTGTTTGTTGCAAAAAATAAATTGATTTTATTTGAAGCTTTTTATTTTCTAGGTTGCCCTAACGTAGGTTATCAAAAAATGGAATAATTAGAAATTAATATCTTATATAGTGTGTCGCACTCAAGAGTGCAACAGCCTAATAAGTTTTTAAATTTTTTTCCGACTAGAACCGAACTTTACTCAAATATACGGGGAGCATCACGGTTAGTGGCCTATTAGAGGTTTCAGATAAACTACAAATAATTTGAAGCTGAAAATTTATGAAGAGAGGTTTTCAGGTGTGTTCGATTTTATGAAAATAACGTAACGTATGTGACACTTCCGGTTACACCGGAAGTTGACATCAACTTCCTTATTTTAATTGGGATTTTAAGGCAACTTTCAATATCACTCTCAATAATTTTTGAGATATTTCGATTTTAATGAAATCTGATGCGAGAAGTAACCCATAGTTGGAAATTAGTAACCTTTGCATTGGTAAATTCTAAAAACCAATTTTTCTGCCATATATCTATGAGAGATGGAGCTTGTCTGGGCTCTAGTTACAAATACTTCAAAATATACAGGGTGCCCAGAAAATGAGGTCAAACTTCGACAACTTGGTCCTCCATTAAATAGCTTATTTCAAAAGGCACATACTGTATTTTATAATACAGTTCGCTTCCCTCTTTTATTACCTTTCAACCTATACATGCATTCCATATAGCTAAAATGTACAGTTATTGGGTTATTTAAAGTTATTTAGAAAAATGGGTGAATTAACATCAATTTTTCTCTATTCTTATTGGGATGCTCTGCCACATGTATTCTTCTAAACAATGTCTGAAATCTACAAAATAATACAATTAACCAGTATTTTACTGGAAAATAACCTCTACGCCTGTGACTTTTACGTCAAAGGATCAGTTAGAGGGTGGTTTTGACAAATAATGAATAAGAACAAAAATATAAAAATGACGTATTTTGCTGACGTTTCGGAAAACGAATCTGTTTCCTTTCTCAAAGCGTATTATAATGTTTGTGGGCTGTGTATATTAAATACACAGCTTTAAGAATATATTTGTTATATTCAGTATCCATAGATACTTACTGCTTACACAGAACTGTTGATATATAATTGATAGTTTTATTTTAAACAATGTTGAGTTTGTTAAGTTCTTCTTTTAACATCGGCAGCCAGGTTGTGCAAACATCTACAGAACAATTCGACACGCATTTATCCTCATTCAATAGTATTATAGCCGCTTCTTTAATTTTTCTTTTCTTGCTATCTGTCTCTTTTGTTAAAATTTTTGCCGAGTCCCAGTTTATTCTATGTCCGTTCTCCCAAGCGTGTTCGCAAATCTTCGATTTCTGAATCTCATTTTTCCTAATGTAACCCTTGTGCTCACCCAATCTAACACTGAATGGTCTGGATGACTCACCCACATAATGTTTATTACACTCACACGGAATACTATAAATGCATTAACATCAATATCGACAATAGTTGCCATGAAGATAATTTACAATAATTTTGTAAAAGAAACACAGTAGGTTCATTAAAGTTGCTTAAAGTTTTTCAGGGATGGTAAAAAGTTCGATTTATTCGTGTTTTGTACTATCTCTCTCTCGAAAAAAAATAATATTAAATGTGCATGTGTATTCTCTGCACATTTAATTAATACCAAAATAATTTTATACTAGGAGAAGGAGATATTCCATAATCTCCACTCAGAAAATAGTGATCCAAAACCAACCAAAGAGAAAAATTTCAAGCAATTTTTTGTCTAAGTGAGCTACTAAAAGTAGTGTAAAAAACAGTATTAAATTTGTATAAATTTTAATACCTACAACAAAAACAATGCAATAAAACGTCGGGAACGTTGATAAAAATAAAAAAATTGTGAATTATTTCTTGATTATTTAAAATAACAAGAAAAACTAACATACGCATCCGTTAAGCTAGTAGCTGCTCGATATACTGTCCATTAACAGTTTAATATTCTGGTCATAACACCGCTAGTGTTTGCTCGTCGAACTTCGTGCGTGGTAAGATCTGGACTTCTAGCGGGTCATAACCAGGGGCCGCGCCATCCAATCCACCTATCTACGGACATAACGCCTAGTATGTTTGATATTTCTCATGTACAGTGAGGAGTAGCTCCGTCTAGTTATTACCAACAACTTCCATGTTGTAGTACTGGTAAATCATCCAAAAATATAAATCAAGCGTGGTAAGATCTGGACTTTTAGCGGGCCATAACCAGGGGCCGCGCCATCCAATCCACCTATCATCTACGGACATAACGCCTAGTATGTTGGATACTTCTCGTCTACAGTGAGGAGTAGCTCTGTCTAGTTATTACCAACAACTTCCATGTTGTAGTACTGGTAAATCATCCAAAAAATCTACCACTATTGTCTTTAGTATCTCGATATCATCATAATTGCCGATTACATGTGTGAGTGGACTGTGTTCTTCATGGCGCACTATTGTCGATATTGATGTTAATTTAACCATTTTTCTAAATAACTTTAAATAACCCAATAACCCATTTTGGCTATATGAAATGAATATATATAGATTGAGAGGTAATAAAAGAGGGAATCGAATAGGATTATAAAATACGTTATATTCCATTTGAAATAAGCAATTTAATAGAGGTCGAAGTTATCGAAGTTATCATTTTCTGGGCACCCTGTATATTTTGCGGCATTCGTAGCTTGAGCCTACATAAGCTCCATCTTCCACAGACATATGGGACAAACATTGGTTTTCGGAATTTACCACAGCGAATGTTAATTTCTAACTATGAGTTAGTTTTCACATCAGATTTCATTAAAATCAAAATATCTCATTTTTGAATAAACATACGGCTCACTAAATTAGAAAACCCCCCAAAAATAACTCCATATCTAATACGACTTTCAAAGTTCGCGAAACAAAGCGTTTTTACAGTATCGGCTAGCTATCTGAGATAGAGATTTAATAGCAAAACAACTACTTGCACACTTGGTACACATATAATTAATATGTGATTTCCAGTTTAGGGATAAATCAATATGTATTCCAAGTAATTTAAAGTATTTCACAGGTTGAATAGTTTTATTTTCGAACCGGGCATAAAAAAATTTGTTTTTGTTTATTATTAAATGGTTACTAGCAAAATATTGTGAAACTGATAACTGAACTTATAAATTTTCAATGGCCAGAGCTATATTTTGTCACCTGTTGCAATTATAATATCGTCTGCAAATGCACAATGGAAAATCCTTACATGTTGGTTTATATAATGATAAAAATAACAAGGGCCCCAGAATAGTGCCCTGTGGTATATCTATAATATCGAGTTTAGTAGACTGCACCAAAATAATCAACAAACTGTTTCCTGATCGTAAGGTAAGATTTAAGAAGGCTATTACATTGATCACGTAGACCATAACTCTAGTTTACTTAGAAAAATGTCATGATTCACAGAGTCAAATGCTTTTGAAAGATCGACATAAATTGCAACAACTTTTCTTCCCTTATCTAAATTACAGTAGACATAATCTAAAAAGCTCAATAATGCGGCAGACGTCGAATGTTCTTTTCTAAAACCGTGTTAACTAAGAGAAAATATTTTTTTTATAGAAAGTTAAAAATAATTCTCTCACATATTTTTGAATATTGATAATAGAGATAAGGATCTGTAATTTATAATGTCCCGAGGGTCGTTTTTTACTTCCACATTCAGTGAAAATATAGTAACGACAAAAAAATTTTTTAATACTTTTATTGTTCAGATAGGCTTAGAATGTCATGAAACGTCGAGATTTTAAGTTTGAGCAAAAAAAAATTCTGTCTGTCTGTCGGTCTGTCTGTAACTTTTTTGTGCGCACGTTCACTCTGGAACCGTTTGAGATATTGACTTGAAATTTGGTACACATATATACTTTAACGAGATCTAGAAATAGATTATATTTTCATCTTGTTCCATCGAAGGGTTGGAAGGTAAATTGGGGTAAATTTGGAGTAAATAGGTAAATCAAGCAGGTAAGAGTTCATAAAATTGATATTTAGTATAGACAAGAGAAGCTAAGGTCTCAAAAACATGTGATTTAGTGTGTGTACAAGAACCAGAAACCTCAAAATATTTTTTTAATTTATCCACCCCCCACCCCCACCCCACTACCGATGTGGGGTATCGTTTTATGGGTTTTTGGGGAAGAGGATTTCAAATATTATATTATTAAAGTTCCATAAACAATTATTTCCAGATACAAAATTTTTTCGTTGTGTGACTTGGATAGAAAATCCGGATGTGGAAGTAGTGATTCCTTGGGCAGCGGTTTTTTTAAATAAGCAAATGATTTTTGAAATTTTTAAGAAATCTGGATAAGTTCCTAAAGTAAATCAAGAATTTCTAATATGACATAGATGCATCGCTAACAATTGACCACACCTTTTTATTATTGTAGTTGAAATATTATCATCGAATATAATTTTTTTTAAATTATTAATGGCTTCAACCGGAAATGGTTACATTTTTTAAAAATATACTATCATTTGTTACGGTTTTTTTAATTTTTTGTTATTTTGATTTGCTGCCGTAATAGATTTAGGTAAGTTGACGAAATATGTAATGTAAAATATGTAAAAAAAAGTAATAAACAGACAATAAAAGCAACATATCTTTCACAAATGGGAAGTGTGTTATTGTTATTATTTTTCTACGAATATTAACTTTTATATTGTTAATTTAAATACTTTGTGTATTGCAGCCAAACTTATTTGTACAATGGAATTATTTTTGGTGTACAAACTTTAATATAGACAAAATTAGATTTTCTCTTTAGTATAATAACAGTATTGATTATTAATTTCATTGAAATATGTTACATTTGATATAAAATAGAATTTGAAATAGTGTGATTTTACATACGGGGTAAAACGAGTTTGACGTCACGATATTTACAATCAACATATAGTGACGTTATTATAACAAAGATTTTATCAATATTGAACAAATCAAATTTTTTTTTTAAATATATTTTATTGTCATTCCTTTTCTGCAATTTTTAATACAATACTTACGGCTAGGTGTAAGAACAGGTAAATATTATGATATATGTAAATTTTAAATAAAGACGTAGACGTAAAGTGTAATCTTGCTATTATTATGGAATGGTAAAGATCAACCAGAACACGCAGCATATAGACATCAAATTGAGCATCCCACCTTAAATTCAAACAAAGCACTAGTTAATTAGATAAAGCATTTACTGTACCTACTTTATTTTTATTTCCCAAATACTACAATGTGTTTATACTTTTGTCTTTACGTTTGTGGGAGTGACCTTGGGTATTTCATAGAACCACCACGGTTCCTCTTCACGTACATTTGTAGAAAATATAAACATTGAATCACCTCCATGATCGAGATTGGATTGTGAGATCGGAAAATAAGCTGGCCTCGACTCTGAGATTGGATAGACTGGTACATAGGATGATATAGGCGACCCATAAGATGCTCCTGATGCTGGAGAAGAAAAGCTGCTAAAGCTGACAACAACACATGTCTTGTTAAAGTTGCATAAAGTTCCTTCCCTGCAGTCATCATTTGAAAAGCATTCAATATCTTGGCATGGAGAATAAATATCTCTTGGATCTTTTTTAAGATTTCCTGGACATAAACACTTAAATCTGTGTTTAACTACGGTGCAAAGACTTGTTGCATCACACGCATTTTCTTGACACGGATCCCAACATTTGAGAGCTCGACATGTCATGTGATCTTCGCAATGCGAATCCTTATCACAGTTGTGTTCATCGTCAACTAGATTAGTTAACCTGCTGTTCACTTGATCATTAGTACATATCGGGTTTTCATTTCTTGATGTTTTATCTATTAAAATGTTAATAAAATTATTTTGTAAATGTGTCCACAGTTTTGAAAGTTCATGGCAATTCCACGGGTTGGGATATATAGACACACGTTTGACATTGGCATAAGTTAAAAATTCTGGCACTTTCGTGAATTTATTTGACGGTATTTCTAATTCCTCACAGTCATGCACATCAAAAAAGTCGATGTCTACTAATCGATTGTGGGTCAAGTCGATTTTATTAATTGGATTTTCAAATAAAAATGCAACACCTTCTAAAATGTTGTGGCTTAAATCAATGTTTGTTAAATTAGGAAATCTGCTGGACTTCAATGCCATCCTGGTGAAAAGATTGTAAGATAAATTTAAGTCCAATAAAAATGGCGGCATGTTTTGAACTGGTATTGTTTTTAATTCATTTCTGCTCAAGTTTAAATATTTCAGTCCTATTAGGCCATCAAAGGCTCCTTCTGGGATGTAAATAATTTTATTCCAACTTAAATCTAACAAAGAAACGCCCACATTTTTAAATGTCCCATGATGCAATTCTCTCATTAAATTAAACGATAACAGAATACTCTCCAAGTTAGGTAAATTCACAAACGAGCCACTAGCTAATACTCGTATTTCACTATTTACCCCATATATGTATTTTAAATCCGGAGAATTTGAGAACGCACACTTTGGTATCAGTTGCGTCTCCTTTATTTTCACTAATTTGCTGTTAATTATGTAATGACCACAGTCACTAAAACTACAAACAAAGTCGTTGCAATATTCCACTGGAAAACAATACTTTCGAAACTGATTTTTCGGATCACAGTTGGGCTGAATTGATTTTACTGCAACTATTACTGCAGCAGAAAGGAACACTAGTTGTTTGTTAAAGTTCATCTTCACGATTAACAAAAGGGTTATACGAATATTTTCCTTCTCAAAACATGTACGAAAGCTGCTGGCCTTGCAAATTGTAAGGCCAGTGACTTCACGGGTTGTGCATAATTTTTTACAGTAAAAAAAAAACGCAACCTTTGCCATCCTAATAGGGTTAACAAATATCTTTAGCGAGGACTGCTGTTGAATTAAAACGAGTTTTATTAAAACACAATAATAAATACACCTCCAACCTGCTACACAGGCTTCATTGGCAAACAGATTCGGTACCAAACTTGTTTTTAAAAATGAACTTCGTTTTCTTATAATTAAAGCAACAAAAAAATATATTTAGGTAAATATTTCGCTAATTAAGAGCCCTTAATTTTTTAGCATGCCCTGGTATGTAAGCTATCAGAAAAATACAGAGATTAAAAATTAACATCTAGTGAAATTTTATTTTTGACAGATTATAAATAATTGTCTTTTAATTTGTTAAATGCTCTAATAGTAATTTATGCAATCAGTGTGATAAAGGTGTTATTTGTCGTGTGTACGTAATCTTCACACAATTAAGATAATAATACATTATCCCACTTAAAGCACAAACAGTTTGTCTTTAACAGATATTATCGTGTTTATAACAAATGGTACACAAAGACACACACCAGGGGCGCAGCCAGGGAGCCATTTGGCCCGCCCACCCCCAAGCCGTCCTCTATGAACCAAAAATAAAGACGCATAATCTCTATCAGTACAAAGCAGTATTCAAAGTAGTAGTATAGCAGTATTATCTAGTAGAGGAATCTATACACATCTGTTTACAACAATTTTCTGAAAAGTTTTCCTCATCCTCTGGAGAGGCCCGTTCTCTTGGCCCCCTCCAGATGAATTTTCTGGCTGCGCCACTGACACACACACACACACACGTACAGTGTCAGAAAATGTTTCATTTGGGTCGGCAATGAGAGCAAGCGAGAGCGAAGCAATTAGGCTATTCTTTTTTATCGTATAACACATCCTACTCGTGCCACCTGCTTTCCCCACCACATGTGCGTGGGCAGCTCTGTTTGCGGGAAATGTAAAGAATTATTTGACTCGTTTTGAAAGTAAAACAAGTTAAATAATTTGAGTTATTAAAGCACGTAATAATATTACCTATACTGAACAGAGCCAACTACATCCTTCCTTTGAATAAATCGTACTGAAATATTTAATAGCACTGATGTACGTGTTTTCTTAATAGCGCGTCATTATTTGCTCCCTCTACTAGCGCACTGGTACACGCCTTTATTGTAGGCGGTCTGTCAAGCCGTTGAAACTATGCCTGCCACCCAAATCCAAAATCTTCCGATACTGTATAAATATCCTATTTCTATTTGATTAAATCAAGCAGGTATACTAGGAAATCGTTATACTTTATTGATTTGATTGGATATTGATTGATAGCATTGTCAACAGAAAAAATAAGTCACAAAAACTTCTGCAATGAACCCACTCAACCGATAGGAGCATTTAGATAAATTAATTGTAAACTGCTTTTATTTTACATTCGGGGAAAATTTTATCTTATTTATGATAAAGAAATGCCCATTTTAGCTGCTGTCGCGACAACTTTAATAACGATATCATTAATAATAGGAAAATCTGCAATTCGTCCAAGTTACAGCTACTGAAAAAGACATTCTGAATTCAGACTAGCTTGCAACTCTCTAGCTTTTTCTAGTTATTGAACTTCTGAAGTTTCCTGAAGTGAAACCATCTGTTAAATTGTCATATACCAATTACACATTCTTATCTAAATAAGTTGTTACATTTATTACATCACTGACTATTTAAGCTGACCTTAGTCCTTCCAAATTTATACCATTACTAAAAAAAGCTAACAAGGCTACACCATCGGAGGGTAGCGACAAGTTTTCTTTGCCTTATGTTTTTATCACTTTGAAGTCAGGTTCGTGTCTATATGCAAAGAATCTGAGTCTAAACGTCCAGAAGCTGTAGTAAATTAATGGATTAGCAATATCTCAGAATTGCAATTCGACAGTACATGATTGTATTGCAGTAGCTGTGACAAAGCAGTTTTTTGGGCATGTAAAACAAATATTACTAAACCCGTTCCCTCAGAAAACCATAACAAGAATGTGAGTGGCTTTAATGACAGTAACTGGCAACGTAATTTTAACTTAGATCTGGTGGAAGTGATGGTTGACTGTAACTTACCCTGGACGAAATTGGATAATCCACTTTTTTGCAAAAGTTGAGCAATGTTCAGGTGGAGTAGGTATGGTTTTAAATAGCAGAATATTTACTAAAGTAATATTTCTCAAACTCATCTATACATTTCCCATATGGAATGAAAACCAGATTGCAGCTACCCTCCGGACTAATACCCCGCCGAGCGCTGGATTAAAAATGGCAGTGTTAAGTGAAATAACTATGTATTGCCAAAAAAACGACTGCAACAGACTTATTCTTACTTAAAGGCCCAAGGAACAATTTAAAAGTCATTTGGACTTGAGGAGGTTTTAAGAAAGGTTTGTCAGGGTTAGGAAATAGTCATGTGCTTTATTGATGTTGTAGTTAAGGCCTTTTAGGCTTCAAGTATACTTGCTCTTAATAGTAAGTTTTAAAGCATTCTGTAAGACCTAATTATAAAGCTAATTTGCTTCTAGGATAATATGTATTTGTAATGGATTTATCATAACCTACATAAAACTCTCCATAAAGCTAATTAGTTTTATGAACGTCTTAAATTCCATTTAGATTTAAAGAGGCTTTAAATTATTCTTTATGGTTTTAACATATTTGCAATAAATGCATTTTAAATCCTTTTTAAAACAAGACATTTTCAATGCCTATTACTACTTATTAAAGGCCATTACAAAACTAGACTCTTAAAACATCCTTGATAAATGTTGTGATGAAACCGTTATGAAGAAAAAAAGGCCTCTATAAATCTTAAAGGCAAATTTTAATTCCATAAAACACTTTTCAAAACCTCAATAAAACATTTATTATAAAAATAATAAACAATATGTCTGCCTGAAGTGTCGTTGATACATGTGTGTGTGTGTGTGTGTGTGTGTGTGTGTGTTAATTAAAAGCATTTCACGACTTACTGATGTGTAATTAAGTCTTTTTTTGAAAAGGTGGAAGAAAATAAAAAAGAGTGGCCATTTTAAAAGGATTGTTAAAACACACACACATACAAATTATTTTGAGGTTAAGTTTTAAGTTTTTTGTACCAAATGTCAACGTCCCAAACGTTTTATTACAGCTTTTATCAAGTCCATGTGATCTTCGCCAAGTGCATTTGCATTTTTGTAAGGAAGGGATTATTTGTGATAGTATACAAAAAAACTAAAAGGGCTTCATTTAGAGTAAATGTTCATTATTAGAATATATAGTTTAATGAGAGGATCAAAATTTTAAAAGTTATCAGACGACGCTTTAAAAAGTTACTAAATCTTACTAAAATTTCACTAGATTTGAAATTAAAGCTCTCATCTTCAATTTTCAAAAGGTGCAGTGTCTGTAGGACACGTAATTTTCTTGAGCTCTCTGAGCACAGCATAGCTTTGAGCGTCCTCTATCTGATTATTTCGTTGCCAGACTTCGTACTCTGTATTGAATTAAATGGTTTGTAACTAGAAAGTACTGTTTATCTACGAGACGCTAGAGGGCAACGGGCCCAGGCTATTCGATTGTAGCGATTCACGGTCAATAAACTATACGGTTACCTCAATTAGCAGCTTTTAGACGAGAGAGACGCGTGGAGCGGGGAACCGAATGAAAGATATTCTGTTAGGGTCTACAGCCTACGCCAGCTGTAGACACTACAGGCATCTTTGTCTGTGTCTTTTGCACGGAAATCAGATATGTCTGTCTCTTTCATTCGATTCCCCGCTCCGCGCGTCTCTCTCGTCTAAGAGCTGCTGATCGAGGTAACCGTAGAGTTTACTGACCGTGGTAGCGATTAACGTGAACAGTTTTGTATTAAATGGATCGCAACTCGAATTTAATGTTTGTCTACCTACCAGTAGAGGGCAATAAATTGGATGATTCAAAAATCATTAAAAATGGGCATTTTCATAAAAGTTTTCACTAAATCACTAGATTTAAAAAAATCACCAGATCTAGTGAAATTTCACTAGACCTAGCAACACTGGACTGTAAAATGACAATTCGGTTTTTAGTTGGCCGGCCATGTTTTTCTTGTTATATAAAAATATTCAAGATCCATCTCACAATTATAATTATTAATAATTATCACTTTTTCGTTAGCAAATGAAGGTAGAATTACAAGAAACGACTGAAAATTACCGTGGGAACCGAGAAGCAGCCCACTTTTTTAAATTTGCTGTTTACGTGTGTCTATGCAAATTTTATATGGACATTAAAATCATTATTATTTCTGAGGGGCTCTTGTTTTTTGGGCCTTTCTTATGTAGTTTTAACGATAAACTGCCGTTGGTTTTAATTTTTTTGTCATACCAGATGGCTTTTTATTACCTTTTAAATCGGCCTTAGAGAGGTTATAGTGCTCTACGCTTTATACATTTCAAATTCCATTTTATCTTCAATAAGTCTGATGGTGTGTTTGCTTAAATCAGTTTAGAAAAAATAAATGCAATAATAAAATTATTTGGATTCCTTCGTGTACATTCTTATAGCTTCTCAGTTCTAATATGGACTTATAAGAGTTTTAAAAACCAGTTTTAAGGTAGCCTTCTAGGTGTTTTTTTAGAAATGCAGGAAGCTAATAGAAAAGCTTCTGACAGCTTTAAAATAGGTTTTGAGAAAGGTTTTAAAACGGCCCGAACAAGGTTTTCAAGAGCAGCCCTATGCCTCACTAAAGAGTTTTATGATGGAATTTAAAAAGGCCTTAACAACCTTCATAAGGGTGAGCCCTTTTAGTCTACAAGTCGCTTTATGATGGTATTAAGAATATTATTGCAGCAAAATAGATTTTTAAAGGCATTTTATAAATAGTTTTAGAGCACCCTTGTATACATTTAAGAAACTAAAATTGTTCCTTGGGGGAGCCCTCGTGCCACCACTTTCAGACTGCAATGTCGAGCTGTTGGGTCTCGTCAGTGCAAGACTACCACTTTAGTTACATGTCGTGGTTTTATAAATCTCATAAGGTACCAAAAGTGATATCATTCCGAACCTACCTTGCATTGACGAGAGCCAACAGCTCGAAACTACAGTCTGCAAGTGGTATGGAATGGCAGGCACGAGAGCTCCTTTGAGTAGGAACAAGTCTTTCGGCCGATGTTTGTTATAATCGACGTTAATGAATGTAGGTCAGGACCTGGTCAATATTTTATTTACCATCTGATCATATTTTTCAACCAATTTTATCAAAATTGCTTTTAATTTTCTTTCTCCAAAACTGTGGGATTTGGACTACATGATATATACGTAAAAAATCATCAGACAAGCTAAACCACCACTGAATGTCAATACCTGCTAAACACAAAGGCATCCCCTACCACTAAATTTAATGTCACTCGTGAAGGCAGAAATACTGATCCAACCCGAATTCGGATTAGTCTAACTTTTAATTACCTACCACAGATTCTGTCCTTGTTTATTTTAGAAAATTATTGCGTAGCGATTTAAGGATCTTACTTATATTTTCCGTACTCCAGAGCTTCTGTTCCAAAAGTTTGAGATGAATACATTTTATACAGCATTGTATCATTTTATTTGTCTCAACTCCACATTAAAATAACACATTTCAATTCGACAAAATTCTACTAAATGTTAATTCTAACAAATTACGATCAAAAAGGATCTTGCGAATGACAACAGTGTACTTCCCTGGTACAAACTGTTCCAAGACGAATAATACATTTCTTATTGTATTGATTTTTTGTCATAAATAAGTGTCTTTAAATATTGCATTGAGTTTAATATCGTAAACGTAGATTGAAAGTACACCAAAAAATAAGAGTAAAAAAAATACGTCACAGAAAAAATAAAAAATACGGTCGTCGCCTAACCATTATCAAGGAGCACAAGATATTCAAGGGCGGCTGCAGTTTCGCCATTAATTAAGGAATGCTGTATAAAATTATGCACATTTTTCGCCCAAGGCATTATGGACCGATCAAGCTTGTTTTCCACATTGGAGGATTACAAATTATGACAATCACCATAATATTAATATGTACATATGTAAATACCTGAGCACTAACTTCTTGCAAGTTTACGATCATTTTGACGCAAATTGTTACTTCTCACATTTTATGCCGAATTTAGCAGACAAAAAAAATCGTTTTGTAATTTTTCTTTAGAACAAAGGGTTTCCCAGTTTTACTTCCACATCCAGTGGAAGTATAGTAACGACAAAAAAATTTTTAAAAATTTTTATTGTTCAAATAGGCTTAGAATGTCACGAAACGTCGAGATTTTAAATTTGAGCGAAAAAGAAAATTCTGTCTGTCGGTCTGTCTGTAACTTTTTTTGTGCGCACGTTTACTCTGGAACCGTTTGAGATATCGACTTGAAATTTGGTACACATATGTAGTTTAAAGAGTTCTAGGGATAAATTGGGGTACATTTGGGGTAAATAGGTAAATCAAACAGGTAAGAGTCCATAAAATTGGTATTTAGTATATACAAGAGAAGCTAAGGTCTCAAAAAAATTTTTGGCACCCCCATTACCACCCCCACCCCATTATTAAAGGGGATGAAAAAAAAATGTGATTTAGTATGTGTACAAGAACCAGAAACCTCAAAATATTTTTTTACTTCATCCACCCCCACTACCACCCCCTATAACCACCCCCACCCCGCTACCGATGTGAGGTATCGCTTTATGGGTTTTTGGGGTAGAGGATTTCAAATATTATATTATTAAAGTTCCATAAACAATTATTTCCACATACAAAATTTTTTCGTTGTGAGTGACTTGGATAAGAAATCTGGATGTGGAAGTAGTGATTCCTTGGGCGGCGGTTTTTAATATCCCGACGCCGTAGGCGGAGAGATATTACCTAAAAGCAACGTGCTTGAGGAAGTTGTGATAAAATTATTAGCTATTTATCAATCTTCGAGAGGCATTCTCATAGAAAATTTTTTGCAATTTATTTTATTTATTTCTATCTAATTCATAATTTCTGGTGCCGCAAAGTCCATAAATGTATTCCAGATGTACTTTTTACTTTTAATTGTATTACATGGCGTGTTTTCATCTATTATTATATTCATCAAGTTGTTATTTGCAGTGTTAATATAATAGTGTATTATTCAACGAGCGATGATGTAGGTAATAACTCACGCAAATGAAGTTATCAAGTGAGTTATTACCGTTACCGCAAGTTGAATACTATCCTTTATCTATGATTACAACAATAAATATTAAATTGAGAAAATTGTTTAAATTACTCAGTTTGTTCATTAATAAAAACGGCAACGTCTACCAACCTTTCAGCGGAGGTAGAATGTGATTTTTAATCGAAATAGTGCATACATTGCTTGTAGACAAAAATGAGCTTTGTAGATTAATATTCCCCAGCGGAAAATGCAAAACTTATCCGCGAACTGCAATAGCCCGGAGCGCATATTCGGTCATAAGTTTTTTGTTTTTTATGTTAGAGAAAAAATAAAAAAGGTGTCGGAAACGTCAATCAATTCTCTTTACATAAGCTGTCTATAAATTTTTCGAAAAAAACGATAATTATCGAGATATTCGAGGAAATGTAGGAAATTACACGTTTTCCTATAGAGTGTATGTAAATCTTAAAAAAATAATTTTTCTCAGAAACTGTTATTTCGAAGGGCCAAGATTAACAGAGCGTCAAAGTAGTACATGATATTAAGTGAACATCGTATATGAGATCGATTTCAGTTAATTAAAGATTAATTACAGTGACAAAATGGAGAAATTTTTACAGAAAAAAAAAGTCCCAAATCCTGCCCCCTCTAATTCCTTCATTTTTGCCGGAATTCAAAAAATAAAAAAAAGAGTTTTAGCAAATTTAATTCTATTTAAATTAGCTAGAGTAGTCTTTTGGCGTAGGAGCCAAGATTAAAAAGTTGCCAACCGTAGAAACTCAAAATTTGCGATTTTTTGCCGTACATGACCGATATTTCAGTAGTTATCATCGAAACGAAAAAAAAATCAAAATTCTAATGGTAGCGAAAAGATTCGTAGTGAAAAATACTTGTTTGACCTTATTTTTTATTTCGAGCCAACTCCCACCGTTTCAGAGATATCTGCAAAAAATAGCAAAAAACAGCTTGCATTTCGGCGCAGAAAAAATTGTAAAAACATGCAACCTTGACACGTTCATATTTTTCGAAAAACACCATTGGGACGGCCGTGCGATGTCGCCACGTATAAAGGAAGTCTTCCAGATAAACCTGATCGTAAATTGCACGGCGAAATTCGAAAATTCATCTCGGCACGAACGAATTAAAAGTGACATTTTGTGACATTTTAGAAAATCGATATCTCTTTTTGCAACATTATTTAGTTTTTTACTCATTTTTGTTGGATACTATAATCGTTCAAAAGCAGTTCATTAATTAGTATATAACCTAATAAGAGTAGATAAAATAAATTATTGAACTGTCAACTTGTTGTCTTTTGATTGGTTGTCTCCACACACGTGATTAGAAATGAGCGAATTTAATGAAATGTTTTCAAGGCATCCCCGAATAGCAAATTCTTATCAGTACCTCGATAGCCTAGTTGGTTAAGGCGTTGATCTACAAACCCGAGGTCGGTGGTTCAATCCCAACTTGATGATCTCTGTTTTTATTTCATTTAATATCAAACAGAAACCTCGAAGTGGACGTATATTAAATGAAACTGACTGATTAAAGTTCCAAATTGATGAGTGCGAAAGTACGATAGTCCTCTTACTAGGGGCGAGCGAACATATTAGACGGATCGGTAATACCTGTGTGCAAAGCAGGTAGTTCTGTTGTTTGAAGTATGTACGCATCGTACGGTCGTCTCGTCATTGGAACTAGTAATCATGTCTACAAACAGAGCAAAGCCAACTGAGGATTCACATCGCATTTCGGTGAATGGACCGTCAACGCTACTTGGGGTACGCAACATTTTGCTTTTACACGTAAAAATCTATTTCAATAAATGCATATACGAGTGGTTTTTGAAGAAATAAATCCAAAAAATCAGGAAATATAATTTTCTGTAATTTTTGTATTGGCATGTATCTTGAATAATATTAATTCTGAAATAAAAATATTTGTATTTCAGATTTTGTGTCTTAAAAGATTTTGATTAATTCCCAATACTTTCTCAAAATGTAAAAAAACTTAAGCGCCTTACCGTGATCTTGTAGAAATAAAAAAAAAACTTGAATAACTTTTTGTTCCTTTCTACATAACGAAGGAAAATATCGAGAAAAAAATCTATAATCGTCTTGGTATGAGATAGGAACATCAAATCATTCCAATAATCCAATGATCATTTACACCATATCTGCAGGTTTTCAAATTGTCTTTATATCAATGATTATTCCAAATTCTACTGTAACTCTTGGAAAATATACTATTTTTCACCCCCTTCCCCTTCCCAGAAAGATAAATTTTTCACATTGATGTTTTTCTAAACATAGACTGATGGTGAATTATTTACATTTAAAAATATGGCGGAGTCGCTAATGTTACACACAAACTGCTATTTGTAGATTTTACATGCCGTGCCCTATTTATTAAATTGTATAAGATAATCAAAAATTCTCTAAGCCGCGGTTAAATACATTTAATTTCTTCGTATCATACTGATTGATTTATAACATTGCAACCTGTATTTTCAAATTACTTCGTATAGTAACGACAAAAAAAAATTTTGAAAATTTTTATTGCTCAAATATTCTTAGAATGTCATGAAACGTCGAGATTTTAAGTTTGAAGGAAAACAAATTTCTGTCTGTCGGTCTGTCTGTAACTTTTTGTGCGCAAGATTACTCTGGAACCGTTTAAGATATTGACTTGAAATTTGGTACATGTATGTATTTTAACGTGATCTGGGACTAGATTATATTTTAATTTTATTCCGTTGAAGGGTTGGGGGAGTAAATTGGGGTAAATAGATAAATCATAGCATATAAGAGTGCATGACATTGTTATTTAGTATATACAAAAATATTTCACAAATATTAAAGAGAAAAATATTTTTTCATTTTTATATTTTGTTTTGAAATTGCACCATTATATTTTGTTTAGTTGCTTTTTAGTATAGCTATAACATATATTTTTTCAAAGCAATCGAAAGCGTCGTTTTAAAGTTAACTATTACATTTTCAACCAAAACAATGTGTGGGCATTTCAGATTGCTTACCCGGCTATGCCCTTTAGTACCTACATAGGGATTTCAGTATTCTCATAACGAGTCTGATGTTAAAAGGTTAAGGACTCAAAACGACACATATATTTTCTTTTACTATGTAGAGAGGCTATTAAAAAATGTGAATACAAATTTAAAAAAAAAAAGAGAACTGCCTTCAAAAAAAGTCGCTAAAAATTATCAAATAAAATTTCACCGTCTCCCTGTTAATTGAACGTTATTACCGAATATCGATATAGAAGCTAATAAAAAATACGTTGACGGTGGAATTTTATTTCGTATTTTTTTGTGAATTGTTTTTAACGAGATTCATTTTTTTCAAAAATTTTTTCCGCTAATTCCGCGTTCACTTATTTTAGTACGAAATGGTCGGTGAAAATATTGAAATAATTTTAAAGCTATATTTTATTTACACCGGGTGCGCATAGAATTGATGGGGTTTGATGTTTGATATTTATATAAAGAATTTATTTTCCATTGCCATCAGCTTGTCCATATTTTGAAATATAATTTATACACATGCACATAGCTCACTGTGAGGTGATCGACAAATAAACACGTTGTGTCTGGTATTTGATGATGGCATTATTAAAAGTAAATATTTACATATTGAAAATAGAAGAGTCGTAACACACACTAAAAAACTTTTTCGGAAACACTCTACAGGTCGCAATCCTTAACGGATCCACTTGTTTTTTTTTTTACCCATTATTAAAACCAGCCAAACTTCCAACTCATTACCTACTAAATGAGAACCAATTTGTGCGCAAAAATAAATCGACAATTCAAGCAATTGTGGATGATACAGTCCAAGGTAGGTCTGAGATAGCTGGAACGAGGCACTTCACTCTTGGTACATGAAGAGATTTATAAAACCACGACATGCAACAAAAATGGCAAGACTTATGGCAAGACTTATTCTATAAGTCTTTCGGCTGGTGTTTGCTACAATCGAAACTTTAGCATCTTGTGGCAATACCTAGTTATTGCACTTAACGTGGACAGGCTTATAATTCGTAATTCAGAACTCGGCAGGGCATTAGTCCGGAGAATAGCTGTTGGTTGCAGTCTGTTTTTTTATTCCTTATATATTTAAGGAAACGTATAGAGGAATTCGACAAAAATATTTCACTAGTTAATCTTCTGCCCTCTGAATGCATACCTACTAGATATTTAAACAACCTAAACACTTTAATTTTTACAATTAATTACTTTTCATTATTTGTTTTCATCATGATTAGAGAATATTATTTAGGTATTAAGCAAATCACAACTTGCACACTTTTTTATTTTTCATGAAATTACCTACTTTCTGTACATTGTTGCCCTAATCTGGGCATGCTAATATTACTTCCACATCCTGTGGAAGTATAGTAACGACAAAAAAATTTTAAAAAAATTTTATTGTTCAAATAGGCTTAGAATGTCATGAAATGTCGAGATTTTAAGTTTGAGCAAAAAAATTTTTCTGTCTGTCTGTCGATCTGTCTGTAACTTTTTTTTGTGCGCGCGTTTACTCTGGAACCATTTGAGATATTGACTTGAAATTTGGTACACATATGTACTTTAACGAGATCTAGAACTAGATCATCTTGTTCCGTCGAAGGGTTGGGGGGTAAATTGGGATAAATTTGGGGTAAACAGGTAAATCAAGCAGGTAAAATTGGTATTTAGTATATACAAGAGAAGCTAAGGCCTCAAAAAAAATTTTGGCATTATCCTTCCCCATTACCACCCCCACCTCATTATTAAAGGGGATGAAAAACATTGTGATTTAGTGTGTGTACAAGAACCAGAACCAAAATATTTTTTTACTTTATCCACCCCCACTACCACCCCCTTCACCACCCCCACCCCACTACCGATGTGAGGTATCGTTTTATGGGTTTTCGGGGTAGAGGATTTCAAATATTATATTATTAAAGTTCCATAAACAATTATTTCCACATACAAAATTTTTTCGCTGTGAATGACTTGGATAGAAAATCTGGAAGTGGAAGTAGTGATTCCTTGAGCAGCGGTTTATTAGATAGGTAAATACTTTAAGACACTCATTGTTAAAGAACCAATCAAAACAACTACTCTTTTAGTTAATACTGACGAAGTATTGAATTACATGATAGGATTCCTAGCATTTTAAAGCAAAAAAATATATTGAACATACTTTAATCATTTATTTAAATTCAGTAGTTCACACTTTTTTATTTAATATGAAATTATCTACTTTCACTATATTGCTACCTTAATATGGCCACGCTAATATACTACTTCCGGTTTCGATTGACACGAAAATCAATTTTTTTTAGTTGGATAATCTGTATATTTTTGCATATGATCCTTCTGGCCAAAATACATATGATCTGACATCTCAAATGTTATTTCGATTTTCAAAAAATACATATTTTTTTAATTTTTAGTTTTAATCATAGAAGTCCGCGATTTTGTCAAAATTATTAAAAATTGGTCTGCAAGCATCTTTAAAATATTTTCTCTTCAGATACTAACATTAAACACAACTTCTGACCTTCTCTTTGTACTAAATTTATAATTAAAAAAAGAAATGCTTTGATAATAATTGAAAATTTCATCTCATATCACCAAACAAAGTTTGAGAAAAATCCATTCGCCCATTCAAAAGTTACAAGAGTGTCCTATGGGCTGAGCCACGGTATACTATTAAATCACAAATTGTAATTTTTTTGACTTGTCATAATTGTAAAACTATATAAAATGGTCAAGTTGAGCCTTACTGAAGTTCCTAATGAATCATCGAGTACATTAATTACTAACAATTATTGAGCACCCTCTCCCCACACTAACATAAACCAAATGGCCAATAATATCTAAATCCAGGTACAAAATAGTTTTAAAAGGATTTTTATTTACATAAAATGTCAATTCCTCTCATCTCCCCCCCATCACCCACTCTCCCGAACCATTCCCGCCATCATCATACTGCTACAAGCTTGAAAATGGTATAACGAAGACTTTTCTTATACTTTTTTTTATAGGCAGAAAGATATAACCTTGCGATCGTTTTACTCCCTCTCCCTACGTCCAATCCAACAAAAATACAAACAAAGATAGTTAAGATTTAAGTTCTAAAAAATTCAGACAAAAGTACATATACAATAAGCTCTAGATCAACAGACAAGAAAATAAAAAAAAATCTAGCCTAAACCTCTCTACACAACAGAATGGTTCGGGAGAGAAGGTGTTGAGGGGAGGGGTATAAGAAGAATTGGCATTTTATTAATAATGTAAATAAAAAGTCCTTTTAAAACTTTTTTTTCTCAACTATTTAAATAGTAGCAGCATAAAGGTTTATGTTGTGGGAGGAGAGGGTGCTTTTCATTGGGGGTTGTATAATAGTAGGGGGGAGCTTAAGGTGCAGTTTATTGAAAGGAAATATGATTTTCAAGTTCAAAAACATCTAAGGATAAGTGCTAATATAAACTGGTTCTATAATAATTTAATGAGGTTACATGGAGGGGGATGGCTTGGGGAAAGTTCTGTTTGGGGTGGAATAGATTAGATACTGAATATATATGATAAAAAAAATTTTTTCGAAATTTCTTTACCAAAAATAAAAAGTTTCGAAAACCGGCCTTTTGGCCTCCTTTGCTTTACATAATAATTTATTTTTTATATGATTTGTTAACATTAATTTGTTGAAGTTTTTTTTATTATTATGGAATTTTCTAGTAACTTCAATCTCCAATAGTGCCACTGCTTCATTATAGGTAAATTGTTTATAATAGAAAATTAACCAGGAATTTAATACAAAATAATATTAATTCGACCAATGAACTAATGTTGTGCGCATAGTAAGTATTGGATAAAACATCCTTCTAAGGCCAATGAGCACATTAGATTATGATAATAATCTATATCTTTCATGCATTTTTAGGACAAAAATATAAGTAAATCCCAAACTTACAGTTAAAAATTCACTTCAAACTGGTTTAAAATCGTAAAACCTTCACATTAATCAAATGAAGACAATAAAGGTAAGTTCAGAGTTCACAGGAGGGTAATAAACCGTATTATTACCCTTTACCAGGAAATGTTTAATGGATTTGCATTGTGCATCGAACCGTGTGCCAAAATGTTAATCCTCTGGAATCGTAATGTTCTTTAATTGTTCGCAAACAGCTCAAACGGATTCACGATGTCAAACTAATAGAGTAGTCGACCCACTATCTCTAATCCCTAAATTTAAGAAATTAATTAAATCACTGTATCTTGTCCCAGTTTCCACCTAACCCAATTCTAGAATTTTAAATAATTTTTCAATTATTTTTACATTACGATGAAATAATGCTCATGCAACTGCAAAATAAAATACAAGTATAACTTTCTACTTGTTATTTTTAAAATTCATTAAGTACACGGAAAGAAAACTATTCTATATTAAAGTAAGTAGTCGATTGTACTTGAAATTTTATAGTAAAGATAATGGTAAATATATGATAATGCTACAATCCGACATATCCAAGGCATTTGATACTTTGGATGTGGATTATATTACTTCTAAACTCTTGAGTCTTGGTCTTAAACATATCCAAAACTGTTTTTATTATATTCCCTCCTAGGCATAACGTACAGGGTGAACCAAATTAGATGGGATTTGAGGTTTTCTCTAAAACTATGACAGATAGACAAAAACCAATATTATGAGCTCGATTTTCGAGAAACAAACAATGGTGCAAACCGCGATCGTCTGTCTTTTTCGACTACAGAGCGTTTTTGGAAAATTGGCATTATTGGATGACCTCTATATCTCAGTTACCAAGTGTCGAATCGATACTTCCCATTGCTCTAAGGAATACAACCATATATAGTTTTTATCATTAGTTTTGTATATAGTCAAATGCCATACTTTATTAATGAAATTAGGAACTATTTTCATTGACAAACTACGACATTCAAATATAACAAAAATGTATAATAAAAAATATATATAGTTGTGTTCGTTAGAACAATAGCAAGTATCTAATGCAGTTTTAAGATTATACTATGTGTGATTTTTTAAATATTTGCAATACATCGAAAATAAACGCATATTTCCCTCTCACTCTGCAAAATCCTAGCCTTAAGACACTTTTTTGAAAAGAATCTGTTGCGGATTATAAGAAGAAAATCATGCATGCCTCAGTTTTGTGTTTTTTTAAATGGAATACCCTGTAAATTATTTCACTATTCGACAGTGGCGCAGCCAGAAAATTCATCTGGGGGGGGGGGGGGGGGCAATAGAACCGGCCTCCCCAGAGGATAAGGAAAATTTTTCAGAAAATGTTTGAAAACGGATGTGTATGTAGATTCCTCTATTAGATAATATTGACATTAATTACAAAATATCTATTTCAAGAGATAATTTAGATACTGCTTTGTACTGCTTCTTAATTTTTTAACTCATGGAAGACGGCTTGGGGGGGGGGGGCGGGCCCCATGGCTCCCCCCTTGGCTGCGCCCATGCTATTCGATAACAACTTAAATTAGCTATCCAACTATATATCATATGTCATATTTATCTCTAGAAAAAGTGGTTGATTTTCGAAAAATGTATTTATTTGTGAGGAGGCCCTGGAAAAACCATTAACTACAACAACACTTCTTATAATATAAAATAATTTTGCCAAAAATAGGAAAAAATAAACCACAATAAATGTTCGAATTGTCTTCCATTGACATGTATGCATTTTTGACACCTTCTCCTTACAGCATATGTTGCATTTCCAATTATGACTGGAGTTACTGTCCGAAACGCAGCTAATGTTTTGTTTTCCAATTCTCATATGTTATTAGAACGTTCTCTATATATAATATTTTTTAAATAACCCCAAAGCCAAAAGTCGGTAGGGGTTATATCGGGAGATCTAGCTGGCCACAAAATAGGACCATTATTTCCTAAAAATGAAAGAATATCTAACTGCTTTGTTGTTTATTAATGTTCAGTTAGCTAAATTAATTGTTAGTTACGAATTTAGTTAACTTAGCTAACTAAACATTGATAAAATAGCCCTGAATGATATATAGATACAAATTAAGCATTTAAATAATTTCTTGTTTCATTTGACGTATGACCTGGGGCGCCATCGTGTTGGTAAATTAATCTTTGAAATTGTCTTACAGGGATATTTTCTACAAAGGGCCTTATTTCTTGTCGTAGAATGATAATAAAATTTTCGGTATTCAAATTACCGTGAAAAATATGAGGACCTATTATTTGGTATCCAATAAAACCACACCATACACCAAATCCAAACGTCCTAGACGATTAACTGTAGCGGTTTCGTGCTGATTTTCATGAGCCCAAATAGTGGGTATTATGCCGATTAAAAATTCCGGCTCTGCTTATATGTAGCGTCGGGAAACCGGGAAATTTTCCGGTGGGTCCTCGACTTACCAGTTTTGGGGCCCCTGGGGCCTCGGGAGACAGTAATATTGTTATTATTCTTAAAAAAAAATAATATTAAAGTTGAAACTAGAAAATATATAAAACTTGGGCCCATTTTCCCATATAAAACGAATTTTTGAAGACACGCTCTATTATCGCCATCGCTTGACGGGACTTCAGTTCACACTTGTATTTGCTTGGTAATGTATACCTGTTCCTAAATTGCGTTTAACATGCGTGTCTCGCTTGGTAGTGTTTAGTTGATTTTTCGCAAAGACAAAGAGCAACACTAGCAGAGTCGGATTATCCGTAGGCTACAGCCTAGGGGTGACAATGTTTTCGGGAAAAAAAAATTTTCCCATTTCTTTCTCTCTGCTTATCAATTTTGGTTAAAAATTTTTCTTTAGATTTCTCTCACCTTTGAAAGTCGGACGATTTTTTTTCATATCTGTCCAGTAAAATAATATTTACAAGTCTAAACGCAACTAGTGACAAGTATTTGGAATATCTTAATTTTTAGATCAACCCTCGTTTTCATTCCTTCGAAGGATCGATAGGATGCGAGTAAGATTAAAGATGAGATCAGCATCCAGCATCAGCAATAAAGAGAAATATCTGCAATTTTTATGTTAGGTTAACCCAAAGCCATTTTGTCGCAGCACTACTCTAAAGTACAATGACTGGGTATTTTCCATTCTTTTTTTTTTTTAATTTAAATCGATTGTTATATTTACTGTCGGCAGATTTTTGTCCAAAAAAGGGCACATTTTTACACCTCCAGACTTTCCACATTTCTGGTCTGGGGCCCCCCTACATATTTTCCCGGTGGGCCTTTGCGCCCACAATCCGACGCTGCTTATATGGGCCTAGTTTGTCCATATAATTTTTCCTTCAAATCCAGGCACTTCATTACACTGTTGCAAAAACCACTGGCAAAAATCGAGACGCCTTTGAAAGTCGTTTGGGTATAGATGGTGACTAATTCTAATTTTGCAGGGTTTGAATTTTTTTTTTTGGAATTCCTGAATTTTCCTGTATTTCGCGAGACGATATATTAGCATTTTCTCTTGCAGTTTCTAAAACAATATTTTCTACAGCTTCTCTACCTGCTTCATTATATATTTTTGCTCGAGGTTTTACAAATGATCCAAACTTTTTTAAATTTTGTTGTAGGCTTTTGAATATTGTTATGTCTGGCTGTCTCTTTTCTGGATATCTAAAAATATTGATTAGGCGACACTTTTAGCACAAAGTTTTGTTGTCTATAACTTACCTATTAAAATAAAGCTCGGGAGCTAAATTTGAATCTTCTGCGCATTCTATAAAACACTTAATCATTTTTAACAATGCTCACTCACAATTAACTCACAAATTAGTTTTTGACATTTACGATTATTTCGATATTCTTTTTTTACCATGGCCTTCTCAATAAATATTAGAAACGCCCTAAATATGCATAGATGTCAGTGGAAGATAATTCGAACATTTATTGTAATTTTTTAAAAAATTAACCACTTTTTCCAGCGATAAATATGACATATGTCATTGGATAGCTAATTTAAATTGTGATCGAATAATGAAATAATTTACAGGGTACCTAAACCGAGCAGTTTCGGAGATATATGACATTTTATAAAAAAATTGACAGGTGCAACGGTTTGCAAGAACCGTTATAACTTTCTTCGTGTAGGAGATCCTTATTTACTCTTTGGTACGTAGAAAGAACACAACATAAGCTACTCTTTACAAAAAAAAATAGATTCCAAAGTAGTATACCAAGTGTTTTATTTTTCTCGTTACATTTTGTCAAATTCAAACCTCAAAAACTTTTTTATTTCAAATGGAACACCCTGTATTTTTTTACATCAAATTATGCTAAATTAATTTCCCTTTTTTCTAGTATTGATATTGTAGGGGTTAAAGTTACAACTTTTCGAAATATTGGCGATTTTCTTAAATGTCCAAGAATTTTTGGTAAAAATTGCCATCAACTTACCCACGATTAGAAACAATCATTAATGTCAGTCATTCTTTTTTGTTAAAAAATGCCAGCACGTTTAAATTACACCCACGAAGACTTTTAGATTTGTTTATTATTTATGGAGAATGTGATAAAGTAATAATACCAAGGACATGTAACACATTTGCTAATCGATACCCACTTTATTGTTTCAATTGTTTCATAGGCTTCTACGTTTTTTTGGATAAATTATCATTTTCAACAAAAACTTGTGTTAGATATAGGACATGCTGATATTAAGTCCACCTCAAATTTAATTGTACATCGATTGCCAAAAAAATTAGCACGTGCCATTTGACAGAGCCAAATATTCTAAAATTATCCAATATGCGGTTTACAGTGGATGGTGGACGGTTTCTGTTCTTGTGGGTATTGAGTAGCAAATGTGTTACATGTTCTTGGTATTACTTTATCACATTCTCCATAAATAATAAACAAACCTAAAAGTCTTCGTGGGTGTAATTTAAACGTGTTGGTGTTTTTAACATAAAATAATGACTGATATTAATGATTGTTTCTAATCATGGGTAAGTTGATGGCAATTTTTATAAAGTCTAATTGTTAAAGTCCAGGTAAATTTAATTCCTTTGAAGTACTTTTGGATTTACTGTTGATAGTTAGTTAATAGGGCACTGTTAATCGTGAGAGTTTACCAAATTTATTTGAAATGGAATATATAGAACTATAGTTTGTTTCATAAATTAATTAATACAGCATGTGTATGGTTTAAAGTTACATTTATATAATGATTCCGTACTTCTAGTGCTCTCTGTGAAGTTATTTAATATTTACTTCGGCTTAGTTTTTAAATACTTCCTCCTGAACGAGAAGTAGGATTTGTATTTAAACATAAATACCAGAAAACTGATTATAAGGTCAAGCACTAGGTATGTGCCTTAAATTTGCATAAAGTTCATTAAATTCTGTTGAAAATCAGTTTGGATCCTCTAAACACTTACTTAAAAATACGACCTGAATACTATTAGAGTCGGGTAGAGCAATATTCAAAATAGGCAGTGGGCAAACGATAATGTGCGGTATGCCACAGACAAAACCACAAGTCTTTAAGTGCCTACCATCTAGGAAGCCACTTTACTTACTTGCTTATACATGGAAATTAACAGACGCTATACTGCATAATACTAATTCTTCTTTTTTCGTAAGCCATAATTGAATGCACGAATATACAGGGTGTTATGAATATCAACGCCTTTATTAAATTATGACTGCTTGTATCAAAATAAACAAAACGTGTTATATACAGTGTGTCGCACTTTTCATGGAGCCACCATCATATCTCGCTCATTTGATATCCGAATATTTTGAAATCTTGGTGGTGACTATATACCTATAAAGTGAGTGCTTAGGCGTAACCACATTTAATTTTAGTCAGAGGCGTTCGATTCTAGAATGGAAAAAGGGGATCGACTTTCAAAAAACTGCTGCCTAAGGAATCACTACTTCCACATTCAGACTTCCTATCCAAGTCTCTTACAACGAAAACACTACATTTGCACTCCACTATGTGGAAATAATTGTTTATGGAACTTTAATATTTGAAATTGTGTACCCCAAAAACCCATAAGTAGTAGGGTGGTGAGGGTGAATGAAGTGAATAAAATTCTTGATGACTGGTTCTTGTACACACACTAAATCATAATATTTTTTCACCTCCTTTAATAATGAGGTGGGGGTGGTAGCAGGGGTGGCTAATGCCAAATATTTTTTTGAGACCTTAGCTCTTCTTATATTTATTAAATACCAATTTCATGCACTCATAATTGCTTGATTTGCCTATTTACCCCCATATACCCCAATTTACCTCTCAACTCTTCGGAATAAGATCAAAACATAATCTAGTTCCAGATCTCTTTAAAATACATACGTGTGCCAGATTTTATTAAGTCAATATCTTAAACAGTTCCAGAATAATCGTGGGTACCAAAAAGTTGCAAGACCAACAGACAGACCGACGCGACCGACAAATTGTTTTTGTTTAAACTTAAAATATTGACCTTTAATGACATTCTAAGCCTATTTGAACAATGAAAATTTGCAAACATTTTTCTTGCGTTAGTATACTTCAACTGGATGTGGAAGTAATACGCAGAAGATGGCATGACAAAGATATAAAAAATCATTCTGTGCCATGGACTACACGATAGAAGTGAAGCTTCTACTTCAAGCATTTTCTTCGGGGAAACCTACTACTCGAGGTAACCCACTGCGCATCCGATTTACTAGAGGAAAGCCACTACACATTCATACTTCTTGAATAAAACCCACTGCGGTAGAGGCGTGGGGGTGGATTAAGTAGAAAAAAATTTTTGAGGCCTTAGGTTCTTGTATACACACTAAATTACAATTTTATTTTTTTCACCCCCTGTAACAATCGGGTGGGGGTTGTAATGGAGGTGGCTAATGCCAAAATTTTTTTGAGGCCTTAACTTCTTTTATATATACCAAATACCAATTTTATGGACTCTTACCTGCTTGATTTACATATTTACCCCCAATTTACCCCCTAACCCTTCAACGGAATAAGATGAAAATATAATCTAGTTCCAGATTCCGTTAAGCAGAGCTGGGCAAAGTACTCATTTAGACTACTTCAAGTACTTTACTTGAAGTAATTTCACCATATACTTTGCACATAAAACTACTTCAAGTACTTGATAAAGTTACAGACCGACAGACAGACAGACAGATTTTTTTTTTCGCTCAAATTTAAAATATCGACGTTTCATGACATTCTAAACCTATTTGAAAATTAAAAATTTTCAAAATTTTTTTTGTCGTTACTATACTTCCACTGGATGTGGAAGTAAAATATATATTAGCGACTTTTTCAGAAAGGAACTAGTGAGGATAGGATCCGTCAAAAAAAGAAATTTTTCAACTAAAAATAATCTGTAGGAAGCAGATTTTCAAATGGAAAAAACATAGTCATAATTTTTTGTTCAAAATAATATATGTACTAGTCTGAATTGATTTTACAAAAAATAATTATTTATTTAATAATTCAAAAATTCTACCTACCATTTTTCTAACAAATAATCTTCAATAAATACCCAAGTAAGCCATGAAAACAAGTGTTATTGGGCAATTAATTTAATTTAACTTATTTATTTATTTATTTTATTTTTTAATTTCTGCCTCATTAAATACATAATTATTTTGTTGTAAAATCAATTCATGCAATACATTATTCTAAACAAAAAAGGAAGAATACATTTTTTTCATTTGAGAATCCGTTTTACAAATAAAAATTAAACAGGTACACAAAATAAAAAAAGTGTAAATTTTCTGAGGTTTCACATATATACTCCCATGTATTTTTGACCGCTGAACACGATCCCGATGTCAGTTTTGCTACATCAGGCCCCTGTTTTTATACTGACCTGATGGAGAAAAACTGACATCGGGATCGTATTCAGCGGCCAAAAATACGTCCAATACATGGTCTGCTTGTTCAAAATATTTAATTTATATTTTAAACCCCATTCTGGCCTGTTTTCCCCTGGAGTCCCTCTAGAAACGTTACGGTGAATAGACGCCTATTATTTAACGTTCCTTTAAATCGGCAGAAAAAACGGTAATAAGCTGGCCCAAATAGGTCAAAAGTACATTCGTTGTGAAGTGAAAAATTTTGCATGAGATGATAGTGTCCGAATAGCAACAATTAAGTGATAAGTGCTAATATTTAATTAATACGAGTGATTAAATCTTTCAGTGCAGCGTAAAAAAGTGAAAACAGTCGACAAATATCGAGTAGGTACCCGACCCGAAAGAAGGAAAGGCCATAAATCAATCAAGATAAGTCCACTTTACCCTTAAAATATTTATGTCTTAAGTACCTGTAGACAACTTAAAGAATTTCATAAACAGACCTGAAACGCAATAAATTAGAAATAAGTTAATAAACAATTCTCTTCCAGCAAATACTACCAGGGGCATACCATTAGAGTAACAGTACACCGCGCCAAATTAAATCAATTCAAAAACAATAAAAACTTGGATAAAATTGTTGCCCATTATTAGCTTGGTTTCAGTGCCATTAAAATTTAAAAAATCTCATGCATGTTATAAGAACATACTGACTGTCTACACTTCACATCTGGTACGGCTCTAGTAAGGTTAAGGAATTTTATTAAAAACGTTTAGGTCCGTAAGAATACGCAAAAAGTAAGCAAGAAATAATAACTCTACAGAGAACACAAAAATAATGTATCCACTACAAAACGTAACAACTAAGACACATCAGCTACTGGTACAAAAATCGAGCACTAAGCCATCAGTTAGAAGGAGAAAACATAACAACCCCGGCACACGCCAACACTATGAAAAGACCAGTAGAGGAGTTGTTGTCAGACAAGACAGCAGGAAGGGTATTCATGCAACTGACTCAAGAAACCAGAAGAAACGAAAAAAGAAAAAAAATGGGGAAACCGGGTTACACGTGGAAAACAACAACTAAGAGGATCATGAACAAACTGAGAAGCGACCAAACATACTGGAAAAGAAAGCGAGTGGGAAAAATGAACTCCACAAAGAAATCGCAGCGATATACCCTACCAGAAACCGAGGCATCAGAAATCTCAGAAGGAGAAGAAGAAAATTTGTAGAAACAGAAACACAAAAAGAGGGGCATAAACATTAAATAACGAACACAATGCGACAACACATTGGACTTGTCATCCTGCTGTCGAAGCGACCATATCTGCTTTATAATGCTCTGTCACCAATGGATACCCATAAAAGTTTATAAAAGTTAAATAGTGACAACGTGTAAAAAATATAGTTAAAAAAAGTATAAGTGGATGTGTTTGTAAAATAATACATATCTCGGAACATTTTCAGTAATTGATAAGAAATATTAGATAGTGTTTAATTAGGTATACAAACCAAAACTTTACACAGTGCTTCCCCTCTAACGCAGTAAATAATGGTATATATAGTGCAGTGAAATCGTGCCAGGAGGCAAAGAGGAGAAAGAAATCAGTAATAACCGAAGAGAGGACTGTCTATATGGAGCACTAAGCCATCAATTAGAAAAAAAAACCCGGCACACACTAACGCTATGAAAAATCAAGAAAAATGTCTATTATACTATTAGGAGACTTCAATGCACATATACTCCACACATGGCCTAACGAAAATGGAAACGCACTGAAAAACCTAGCACACATGTTTGACTTAACAATAAGAAATACATGAAGCAAAAGTCAAACCTGCATTGACACCTGGAGTAATGGAAGCTCAATCACACAAATAGACCATACCCTGGTAAGCAGAGAAATAAGGGCAAGGATCAAGAAGGTTAATGCAAAAAAGACAGCAGAAGAAAGCGCTAACACTGAACAGCAGCAAACTAAAAATAGGGAGACCATGTTACACGTGGAAAACAACAATCGAGAGGAAAAAAACTAGGAAAGAAAAGCGAGAAAAAAACATGCGTCATGTGGTTCTCGCTGCTGACAACAAGCATGATGCAAATCCAACCCAGCATCGGAAACCGAGGAATCAGAAGACTCAGCAAAAGAAGATTTGAAGAAGCAGAAACACAAAAAGAGGAGCATAAACCCTCCACATCAAGACACAGCACATATTTCACACGAAGATTCAGAAGAGGCAGATGCCCAGAATCAAAAACACAAAAAAAGGGAGCTTAAACGCTCCTTCACGACACAATGCGGTAACGCATCTCATAAATACCTACATCTCCCATCCCATGTTCCTTTACCATGCGCCATGTGGCTCTCGCTGCTGGCAACAAGCATGACCTTAGTCCAACCCAGCGTGGACGTAGCAGGCCCAGCTGTATAATCCTGGGAGTGGCAGCAATGCCTACCGCACGCTGGTAAATCAATCAATCAATCAAACCCCATTCTGACCTGTTTTCCCCTGTTTTTCGTGGTTAAAAAAAATCCTGACCTGATGGAGCAAAAATGACAACGGCATCGTGTTCAGCGGTCAAAAATACATGGGAGTATTTATGTGAAACCTCAGAAAATTTACACTTTTTTTATTTTGTGTTCCTGTGTTATTTTTACTTGGAAAAATTATTTTTTTGACGCCCCCTGTCTCACCTTTGAACCCACTACGATGTAATCTTGTACAATTGGGTTTATAAAGGTGCTGATTAAGAATTTCTTACTAGTTTTTTTGTAAAAAAAATCGCTAATACATTTTTTTGAAAATCGAACCACTTTTTCCATTCTAGAATCGAACGCCTCTGACTAAAATTAAATGTGGTTACGCCTAAGGACTCTCTTTATAGGTATATAGTCACCACCATAATTTCAAAATATTCGGATATCAAATGAGCGAAATATGAGGGTGGCTCCATGAAAAGTGCGACACTCTGTATATATTGGTCCAATAAATTAAATATTGGCAGTAGTTTTTGCATCATTTTTTTCAAACTTAATCTTCTTAACATTATAGTACACTTATTCCACTCTTAAAAAAAGTTTTCATCGTTTTTAGTAGTCATTATTTAGCTTCTACATAGTAACGGAAACTATTAAGATACAAATTTTTAAAAATTATACTATTCAAACACCTCTCCACCGTGCTCCACGCATTTTTGAAGGCGAGTGTAAAGTTCCTTGTAACTTTTTCTAACCTCTTGTAAGAATATTGACTGAACAGCTTTCCTAATGCGGTCTTTCAACAGATCAGTGTTATTATCTAAAGGCCTACTGTATACAATTTGTTTCAATCGACTCCACAAATAAAAATTCATATTTACTAACTCGGGAGACCCTGGAGGCCATGAATTTGGACCATACCAACCAATCTGTAGGTCATCAAACTTATTCCGTAACCAGATTCTACATTTGCCGCAGAATGAGCAGAACAACCACCTTGTTGAAAATAAAATGAATTGAGGTTATCCAACGGTAAATTTTCTAATTCATCACTGAAAAAAGTTTGTAGCATATTCAAATAACTATTACTGTTATAAGTATCTTCAAAAAACTATGGCCCTCACAACTCAAAACACTACTCATATGCCTAATACCCTGTACATAAACAAGCTATTAACAAATTAAAACTCAGCTGCGAAAACTGCAAAATTTTGTTATTTAATAACTCGCATTTTGGAAATATTCCGTTCCTAGTTAATTTCGTTTTCTGCGTTTATTTTCCGTTTCCCGTAAAGACGTAAAGTAGGCATGATAAGGAATTTAATCTAATCGAACTGGCCTTTTCTTATAAAGTTGTTACGTTTGCTTTTTCTATTTTGAATTTGGGGTTAAAATACATAAGCATCAAGTATTTGCTACCGATTCAGGCTTTGATGTATCGAGAGTATTGATTTATTTATTTGCATACATATTTTTCCCGTGAGTTGGTTCTCCCATGGGTGATATATGCGTTTCCGATAAAAACGTTCTTCATGTGTTTGCCTTATGATGGCAGTAGCATGGTAGGGTTCAGTAAAGTTTTTTTGACTTGGATAATACTTGCTACGATTTTATTTGCATATACGGGGGTGAATTCAAACATTCGTTGCAAATGTTAGAAAAACTCGGCAATTATGGAGATGTATTCATCAATTTCTCGTAAGGACATTTTTTGATAAAGCCTAATCTCTTTATTATACGGTAAATGATAACTTTTGAAAAATGACTTGTTAATATTACTCTCAACCGACAGGTTATACTAACTGAATTACCAATTCAACAACGTCTATTGCAGCATTTTTACCTCGCCGAAGGACCACTGTGGCGCATTTGTTAAGCCAAATTCTGTCTTGAATCATTACTGAACGATTTCATGATATCCAACTCTTGCTTTACTTGAGCTTCATTTTTAGCAAATAACTTCAGTTCGTTCAATAGAAGAGGTGGTTTACTCTATTGTTGCTGTAGAAGAACGCACTACCGGGCGTCAAAATGACGCGACACCAATTTATTTCTCAGGGGGCGCCAGTCGCGCGTTCTACCTCCCAGGCGGGTTCGAGATAAGATGCACTTCGATAGCCGGATAATGGACCAAGGCTGCACTACCACAGATCGGTAATGACGCTCTCTCTGGACATGAATTCCCTTGTAATTTTCTGGATTTTTGCATAAAAAAATCCCAACCGAAGAATTTCTCTGCGGAGGGATTAATTTTTGTACGTGGTATCCACGTTTTTATCTGTTAATAAATGAATCTACACCTTAGGGATTTCTCAAAAAACGCATAAAAAAATCCCTATCAAACCTCCATAAGGCAACCAGAAGGCCAAGTGTTAATGTGAGTTAACTCGACACATCCGGTTTTCGATACGAAAGTTCCAGGGATTATAGACCGTCAACAGGCCTCAAGATCAATTAAGAAACAATAGTTCAAAGAATCCGTTTATTTAACAGAAATGGTTACACAAAATTCTCAAGATAAGAATCGTGCCTTCCCCAATCAAGGTAATGGCTTTCAGACCATACAAGCGAGAGCGCTTACGCTAACGATCGATTAGGTAGAAAAGATTCATGCATACCTTCTCAGAATCAAAATGCGAGCTTTTTAGAGAAGTCTGAGACTATTTGTAATTCATAATTACGGCTGACTGATTTTAACTAAAAAAGGTTTTACTAAATGAATTTAGTTTCGCTAGAGACTACTTAGCTTTAAAGTCCTTGTACCGTGGCGGTTCACGTACTCAAACACATTCGTGAGGACTTATAACTGCATAAGTTTAATGGCGTTCAATCAGTCCACAATTTACTTGCTCCTATGCAGTTGTTCAGTATTATCGATATGGCAGCAACCCACCTTCGAGCGACTTTTAGGCAAAATTGAATTTTTGTTTTTTTATGCACAAGGCGTTTTCCTCTATAACTTTGTCATTTGGAAAGCCCTGCTATTGGCTTTCCTACCATTGCTTTGTCTGGACCACTCAACGCACTCGACCAAATTGCGAGCCGCTGAGTTAATCCAAACTCTTTCTATGCGAGAAACCGGCCTTTCGCATGTGCATTGATTTTTATCAATTTTTTTGCTTATCGGCACTACGCCGGCTTTGTCAACATCGTCTATTTTGCCTTTTGGATGCAACGCATCGCTAAAATTTTATGCTCATACTTTAGAATGGGGCATTCAATTACCGTACCTCAAAGGTCAATGTCTTTGGTGGAGGAATAAAAAATAAAAAATATTTCAAAGTATATTTTCGTGGTACTTTTTAAACTGACTTTGTGGTACTTTTGAAAAATCTCTTTTAAGCCCAATTTTGGCGTACTTTTCAAGCCAAATTTCGACGTAGTTTTGAAAAATTAATCTGCGAGTGAAATTTTGGCGTACTTTTGATAAATCGATTTTCAAGCCAAACTTCAACGCAGTTTTGAAAAATTAATCTACGAGTGAAATTTTGGCGTACTTTTGATAAATCGATTCTCAAGCCAAATTTCGACGCAGTTTTGAAAAATTAGTCTGCAGGTGAAATTTTGGCGTACTTTCGATAAATCGATTCTTGAGCCAAATTTCGACGCCCTTTCAAAAATATTATTTTTCAAAGTGGTACCTTTGAAAAAGTATATTATTCATAAATCTTTGTCATTATATACTTTCGCTCTCATATCCTGAACCAAAAACATATTTTCCTAAGTGAAAATTCGGTGTTTCTTCGAATTTTCACCTGGTCATTTCTAACGCCTTATAGAACCCAAAACGGTCCTATTGGACTGATCTGTGCCTCTGCAGACTCTTAAAAATGTCCTTAAATGAAATTTTTGCCTAAGTCAAATTTTGATTCTGTCTTCAACTTAGGACGATTTTGGAGAGTTCTACAACATTGCCACTGATGTCGAAGCCGACTTTCTGTTTGTTTGGGTGGCTTGAGAAGGGGGATGAGCTCCATTATTATTAGTATTATTATTTTTGGTGCATAGATATTTTTCTATCATATGAATTACTTTTAGTTTCGCTTGACAATAATTTTATTTTATTTTTTTTGGGATACTAGAGTTATTTTTCAAAATAGTATTTTTAAATTGTTAGTTAAAAATAGTTTTATTTTATTTCTCATATTAGTTATTAAGGTATTAGTTCAGACTATTTTTAACTGAACTAAATATGCCGATACGAACACCAGCTTCACATGGGTGCTTATTCGCTGCGCCAAATCTCATTATAGTGGAGTGTAATTTAATTTCGATCTTTCAGCCCGTTGGCACTTTTAGAGTAAAATGTATGGCCTTGCCAGATATGTGGCTTACACCCTGTAGATTAGGAATCCACTTGTCGTAAAAAAATCGTAATGAATATAAGGGCACAAATCAAAATATTCTAACTAACCACATCACGTGATAGAGCCAATCATGAAGCATATTTTATCCAAAAATCATTAAATTCTATGTACAATTTCTATTTTTAAAATAAATAAATAAATGATCTTTTACGCTGGCTTATATGGCAGTAAAAAACAAAAATCCTCATTTTCTCCATTCGACTACAGCAGAAAATTAATTATTTTTCGAAAACTTTCTCTTTCCCACGACATCTCCCAAACTATTATATTTATCAAAAAAAATTATCCTTTATAAAATGTTTGTTATATTTTTCAGATTACAATGGTTCTTAAATCAGATTTTTTTAGTATCTAATAACCAAGATATTTAATAATGTGCAGCGTGATGTCAATTTTCGAAGCTTATCGGTTGACTGAAATTGTTGCGGCTCCGAGCCCCCACTCATTGCTACTCTGCTTCAACAACCCCCTCTAACTCCGGGGTCACCCAAGTTCCACTTAGAATTAATACCTACACAGGACCGTGAACTTTTCAGATTAATTTATTTTACTTTTTCAATAGGTAAATTGACGTGTAAAAATTCAAATTTCAGATTACGACGAAATGGACTTTCTGAAATTTTAGACATGAGATCTGGGAGGTGTAAGGTAGAACGTCGTTGAACATTAATGCAATCGGTGTACCAGGGCGGCTCCAGGGAGAGCCCAAAAACAATTGTTGTCGGATCTAAAAATATTTCAAATAAAAAAACCGCTGCCCAAGGAATCACTACTTCCACATCCAGATTCTCTGTCCAAGTCACTCACAACGAAAAAACTTTGTATGTGAAAATAATTATTTATGGAACTTTAATAATATAATATTTGAAATCCTCTACCCCAAAAACCCATAAAACGACACCCCACATTGGTAGTGGGGTGGGGGTGGTGATAGGGGGGTGGTAGTGGGGGGTGGATGAAGTAAAAAAATATTTTGAGGTGTCTGGTTCCTGTACATGCACTAAATCACATTTTTTTTTCATCCCCTTTAGTAAGGAGGTGGGGGTGGTAATGGGGGTGGCTAATGCCAAAATTTTTTTTGAGACCTCAGCTTCTCTTGTATATACTAAATACCAATTTCATGGACTCTTACCTGCTTCATTTACCCATTTACCCCAAATTTACCCCAATTTACCCCCCAACCCTTCGACGGAACAAGATGAAAATATAATCTAGTTCTAGATCTCGTTAAAGTACATATGTGTACCAAATTTCAAGTCAATATCTTAAACGGTTTCAGAGTAAACGTGCGCACAAAAAAAAGTTACAGACAGACAGACAGACCGACAGACAGACCGACAGACAGACAGAAATTTTTTTTTCGCTCAAACTTAAAATCTCGACGTTTCATGACATTTTAAGCCTATTTGGACAATAAAAATTTTAAAAAATTTTTTTGTCGTTACTATACTTCCACTGGACGTGGAAGTAATTGTTTAGGATGGGAAGTATCACTTATAAGCGTATCTTTAGTGCACTCGGGAAGGAATTTATAGTCGTATGAGGAAGTACTGTCGAGGTGAATCTAACCAAACCTGATTTGTACTTATCTTTTACCAATTATTAATTTATATAACATTGTGTTTAATAGCATAAATGTATACATATTTCAATTGATTTTCAAGTTTTATTAATTTTAAAATACAATGTTGGCAGGTAACATAATCCATATCAAAATAAAAAAGTCATAAAAAATGAAAAATAATATAACAAAATTTAAATGCCAATTAAAGAAATATACTATTCACTTTCTTCATCTAATTCAAATACATTTTTATTGATGTCGTTGACTACACAATTCTTATGCGTGTAAAAAATGTCGGCGTCTTTGATCTTTACCGCACCGCCAAAGAAGCAGACATTTTTTACACGTATAAGAATTGTGTAGTCAACTTTAAGTAGTTTTTTATTTCTTCTGAACGAGGAGTTCTTGCAGGACTTTTTCCCCATGCAGGAGCATAAATAGATGCATGGCATGTTCTTTTTACTTCCACATCCAGTGGAAGTATACCTAGTAATGACAAAAAAATGTTTAAAAATGTTTATTGTTCAAATATGCTTAGAATGTCATGAAACGTCGAAATTTTAAGTTTGAGCGAAAAAAAATTTTCTGTCTATCTGTCGGTCCGTCTACCGGTCTATCTGTAACTTTTTTTGTGCGCACGTTTACTCTGGAACCGTTTAAGATATTGACTTGAAATTTGGTACACATATGTACTTTAACAAGATCTAGAACTAGATTATATTTTTATCTTGTTCCGTCGAAGGGTTGGGGGGTAAATTGGTGTAAATTTGGTTAAATAGGTAAATCAAGCAGGTAAATAAAAATTTTTTTAGTATATACAGTATCGGAAGATTTTAGATTTGGGTGGCAGGCATAGATTCAACGGCTTGACAGACCGCCTACAATAAAGGCGTGTACCAGTGCTCTAGTAGAGGGAGCAAATAATGACGCGCTATTAAGAAAACACGTACATCATTGCTATCAAAAATTTCAGTAGGTACCATTTATTTAAAGGAAGGATGTAGTTGGCTCTGTTCAGTATAGGTAATATTATTACGTGCTTTAATAACTAAAATTATTTAACTCGTTATACTTTCAAAACGAGTCAAATAATTCTTTACATTTCCCGCGGACAGAGCTGCCCACGTACATGTGGTGGGGAAAGCAGGTGGCACGGGTAGGATGTGTTATACGATAAAAAAGAATAGCCTACGCTCTCGCTTGCTCTCATTGCCGACCCAAATGAAACATTTTCTGACACTGTATAAGAGAAGCTAAGCTCTCAAAAACATTACCACCCTTTACCACCCCCACCCCATTATTAAAGGGGATGAAAAAAAAATGTGATTTAGTGTGTGTACAAGAACCAGAAACCTCAAAATATTTTTTTACTTCATCCACCCCCACTACCGACGTGGGGTATCGTTTTATAGGTTTTTGGGGTAAAGGATTTCAAATATTACATTATTAAAGTTCCATAAACAATTATTTTCACATACAAAATTTTTTCGTTGTGAGTGACTTGGATAGAAAATCTGGATGTGGAAGTAATGATTCCCTGGGCAGCGGTTTTTTTACAAGAATAAACCTTACTGCCTCAGTCTAAAAGAAAAGAATTTCCTGTGAATTTTTAAAGAAATCAAATATCTAACGACTTGTATAAGTTCATAATACTGAATTAAGTGTGCGAGTAGCGTTTTCTTCGACCCATAATAGGGAGGTTTTAGGCCACTTAATTCAACAACGTTATACGTTATCCACTATACTGATCATGCGCAGTCATCAAAAAATAACCGAATACGTTATTAACCGATAACGTTGTACGTTATTTGCGTTAGTTAAGGTACGGTTAATAGCGTTTAATATTTTACAGCGTTGCCCGGTAGAGAACATTTGCATTTAGTTATACATTTAATTTATTAATTTCTCAATACTTACATTTAAAATATATAACTCCCGGCTCTATTTAATACACTTTCTATATATATTTTTTAATTGTGTTCGTAATAACTAATAAAATTGGTGTATGGAAATTAGTCTTTGGCAACGTTGCTATTTTTGTCACAGGGTGTATTGTAGTGGTATTATGAACATAACCTGACTTTTTCATATTTGTTTTTTATTATATCTATATACTTGAAAGGAAATATTCGTAGTGTGAATCTGTTGATTTTGTAATTATGGAAGTGTTAAAAAAACGTGAGGTTATGTATGTTTACATTGTTTAGGTACGTCACTTAACGTCAAGAAAGTATAATGGTTTCAAAAACTCAAAACGTGTCAAAATATTAATACCGGAATCCCTTATTTTCGAGCTAATGCGCATGTTCAGTATAACGTTTCACGTTTAACGTATTAGTAAATTTAAAGGGCCTAAAATCTCCCTATTATGTATATTTTCCTCTCCTTTCCTTTGTCAGTAAATGTATTTTTAAGTAGTCTACTGATCTGTCTTTTGGACTTATATCCGCCCAATTCTAAATACTTCCCATAAATAGACGACATACCATAATACTCTGCTTGCTTTCAAAAACCTTTCTCAAGAATTTTACATATTTTGGTAAATGCCAGACTTCTTTTGGTTTTACGCTTTCCACTTTTATTTTTATTGTTAGATAGACCTTTGCATTTTTGTATTGCGACTTGAAAAAACATGAAACATGATATTTAGTTTCCATAGCTATTAAATCGTTAGCACCAATTCTTTTGAAAATTATGGGATTCTGGTGAGCTGTTATTAGTCTTATTTTTCTTTTTGTGTTCGTGGTTATTACTTGAGAGACCTTATTTATTGTTGATGCCTTTTGACAAAAAATACATTTCTCTATAAAAAAAATTAGTTTTACGCAAGGGCACACCTGAAGAAGTTGATGGACAGGTACTGAATCCATCTGAACTGTTTTCAATTTCTTTCTCTTTTCTATTTTTTTCTCCTTAAATGTCCCATATTTCTTTTGCTAGTAAAACTAGAATAGCAATTTCGGTTCCAAACCAAACCGTCAAAACTATTTGTGTTTCGAAATGACATAGTTCTAGAATATAGATCGCCTTCTCTCATGAGTTTTAAACAATCAATAAATGTTGCAAATGATTTCTCAGAACCTTTCAGTACAGGGCCCGGTTTCCTACAAATCAAGCATAGTTTCTTACGAGTCTCTTTTATACACTAAATTTTATTTTTGTCTTTACCTCACTTTTAGAACTTGTGACGTCAGTAGTACTTTCCATTTTAATTTCTTCTGAAAAGCACGTACATCATATGGTAGAAAATTCTACTGAAAAAATACATACCAGCTGAAAGCATGTTGCAAACAGTAAACTAGGGAGTTTCTGATAACGTGTTAATCTATTACATACAATTGTTATGTAGGTCCATATAACACTGAATTAATATAATCAATAAATCTTCTAATATATAAAAATCTCGTGTCACAGTGTTTGTTATCGAACTCCTCCGAAACGGCTTGACCGATTTTTATGAAATTTTTGGTGTATATTTGGTAGGTCTGAGAATAGGTCGTAGGCTATTTTTTATACCCCTAGGTGATAAGGGTGGCCCTATCCAGAAATTTTCTTTTTATTTTTTGGACAAAAATTTATAATTTATATGGCAAAACAACGTTTTCCGGGTCAGCTAGTATACTTATATTTATTCCATATTAATAATTTTCAAGACAAAAAATTTAAAAATATCACAAACCACAAGAGTTACAATGCTCGTGTCTATTTAACGATAGGCCTTTGCAGGAAGCAGCGCGGGTTGTTGAAACAGCCTTATACTACTAAAATTGACTTCACACTACATATTATTAAATATCTCGGTTATTAGATCCTGAAAAAATCTTATTTAAGAACCTTAGTAATATGGAAAATATAGCGAATTTTTTTTGATAAATACAATAGTTTGGGAGATATCGTCGTGGGAAAGAAAAGTGTTCGAAAAATAATTAATTTTCTACTGTAGTCGAACGGAGAAAATGAGGATCATTTATTTATTTATTTTAAAAATAGAAATTGTACAGAAAATTTAATGATTTTTGGATAAAATATGCTTCATGATTGGCTCTGTCACGTGGTGTGGTTACTTAGAAAATTTTGATTTGTGCCCTTATATTCATTACGATTTTTTTACGACAAGTGGATTCCTAATCTACAGGGTGTCAGCCACACATCTGGCAAGGTCATACATTTTTCTCTAAAAGTGCCAACGGGAACAAAAACTAAGCGACTTTTGTCAACGTGACCACTCCACTATTATATTGCAAAAATTACGAATAAAATAAAAAGTTCTTTAGATTTTTTGTCTAGACTATTCTATCTATGTACATGCTTAAACATTCTCAAGAAATACAAATTAGAATAATTTAAGAGCGGTTTCAAATAAAATTCACTCCATGAGATATATGTGGCATCGGAACGTCGCTAAATTAATAATGTAACCATCGATGCATTCCAAATATCGAGAACAGCGAATTTGAATGCAGGTTGCACTTCGTAACCCAATGTTCGGTCTAGGATACATTATTCACAGTTGAAGAAGCATCGAATCACTCCTCTAGGCTCCTGTCCCACTAAACTCAGGCCATGAAACGTTCGCTTATCCGCGAGATTCCCACATCCCAGAACAACAAACGAGTGTCAAGGCGACTTCCCCTCGCAGATGTTTTCCACTCTTCACTTCCTAAATCCTCGAATTGGACCAGGGGCGGCCGCCGGCCTTTCTGAATTCCACTTATCACATTTTTAGTAGAATATATTTAAGATCGACTGGTAGCGGAATGCATTTAGATTTTGACTTGAACATCTATGCGGCTTGAAATTTTATTGAAGAAAACTCTTGTGTAGTTTCAGAAACATGTAAAAAAAGTCGACCGCCGGATAAAATTTTGGAGAGGGGGAAAGGGGATAAAAGGGGGGTTTATTGCAAATATCCTGATCTACAAATTTTGTCAAAAAGTGTTAAATATACAGCTCGAAGTATATAAAATTACCTTGAATTTGAGACTACCCAAGGAACAATTTTGGTTTCTTAAATATATACAAGGGTGCTATAAAACTATTTATAAAATGCCTTGAAAAATCTATTTTGCTGCAACAATATCCTTAACACCATCATAAAGCGACTTGTAGACTAAAAGGGCCCACCCTTATGAAGGTTGTTAAGGCCTTTTTAAATTCCATCATAAAACTCCTTAGTGGGGCATAGTGCCGCTCTTGAAAACCTTGTTCGGGCCGTTTTAAAACCTTTCTTAAAACCTATTTTAAAGCTGTCGGAAGCTTTTTTATTAGCTTCCTGCATTTCTAGAAAACACCTAAAAGGCTACCTTAAAACTGGTTTTTAAAACTCTTAAAGGCCATATTAGAACTGAGAAGCTATAAGAATGCTCACGAAGGAATCCAAATAATGTGTACCTCTAAACAGCTTTTCATTCATGTCGTTGCAGAATCGAAGAATTATGCTTGCCCTAATTTTCCTGTTTAAAACCCTAAACAATTAATACTTTATCTCACGCATACCAATTAGAGTTCCAAGCACAACCAGGTGCACTGAAACCTTCTATTTGGCTAACCCCAGAACGAACATGTACTCTAAATCACCATTATATAACATGTGCAATCACTTTAACAAACTGTGTGGTAGTGTGGACCTTTTCTACACAAACCTAAGTAATTTCAAGAAGACTATAAGATATAAATTGAACTAAAACTTTATATATTATGCCTGGCTCTGTATCATTTATAAGATGACTTTTTATACTTGTTATTTGTCGTTACAAACTATTCCCCAAACTGACCTCAGTTGTGTAAGTTTTTATAAAATGTTACCTAAGTAGATATTATATTATATTGTATTGTTTTATTATTAGTTTATTGTATTTTAACATATTTTGTTGTACAGATTCGCAACCTGTAAGTGGGCTATGCCTGTTGGTTTGTCAGTAAATAAATAAATAAATAAATAAATAAATAAATAAATAAATAAATAAATAAATAAATAAATAAATAAATAAATAATTTTATTATTGCATTTATTTTTTCTAAACTAATTTAAGCAAACACACCATTAGACTTATTGAAGATAAAATGGAATTTGAAATTTATAAAGCTCTAAGGCCGATTTAAAAGGTAATAAAAAGACATCAGGTATGACAAAAAAATTAAAACCAACGGCAATTTATCGTTAAAACTACAAAAGAAAGGCTCAAAAAACAAGGGCGCCTCAGAAATAGTAATGAATTTAATATTAATACGAAATTTGCATAGACGCGTAATCAGCAAATTTAAAAAGTAGGCTGCTTCTCGGTTCCCACGGTAATTTTCAGTCGTTTCTTGTAATTCTCAATTTGCTAAAGAAAAAGTGATAATTATTAATAATTATAATTGTGAGATTGACCTTAAATATTTTTATATAACAAGAAAAACATGGCCGGCCAACTAAAAACCTAATTGTCATTTTACAGTCCTTTCATTAAACCATAATTTTAATAATGGTAATGACCTAGAACATTTACTCTAAATAATGCTACTATCACAAATAATCCCTTCCTTACACAAATGCAAATGCACTTGCCGAAGATCACACGAACTTGATTAAAGTTGTAATAAAACGTTTGGAATTTAAAAGAATCGCCTCCAAGACGAACCGCGTTGACATTTAATACAAAAAACTTAAAACCTAACCGCAAAATAATTTGACAGTGTGACGCGCGCGTATGTATTCTAAATATACGTGTACACACATACATCGACGACACTTCAGGCAGATATATTGTTTATTATTTTTATTATAAATGTTTTATTGAGGTTTTAGAAAGTGTCTTATGGAAGTAAAATTTGCTTTTTAGATTTACAGAGGCCTTGTTTTCTTCATAATGGTTTCATCACAATATTTGTCAAGGATGTTTTAAGAGTCTAGTTTTGTAATGGCCTTTAATAAGTACTAATAGGCATTGAACATGTTTAGTTTTAAAAAGGATTTAAAATGCATTTATTGCAAATATGTTAAAACCATAAAGAATAATTTAAAGCCTCTTTAAATCTAAATGGAATTTAAGACATTAATAAAACTTAGCTTTATGGAGAGTTTTATGTAGGTATGATAAACCCATTATAAATACATATTATCGTAGAAGAAAATTAGATTTATAATTAGGTCTTACAGTATGCTTTAAAACTTACCATATAAGAGCAAGTATACTTGAAGCCTAAAAGGCCTTAACTTCAACATCAATAAAGCACAAGACTATTTCCTAACCCTGACAAACCTTTCTTAAAACTTCCTCAACTCCAAATGACTTTTAAATTGTTCCTTGGGTAGTCTCGTCTACTTCGGTTAATAATTGGCCAAGATATGATTTTTTTTAAGTTAGGTGTGTTTTTCACCTTGTTCTAAAAGTCAACGTGCGTATTTCGTGTTTAACACGAAACTAAGACTTTTACAAAAGTTGAAAGCTAATTTAATTCCCTCCAATTTCGTTCTTAAGACAACCCTTTACGATAAAAATTGGCCAGGATATAAGTATTTCAAAAAACAGACTATTATGAAAATCGAATTTGCAAATGTATTCCTTTAAATTGCGTCCTATCAAAATAATTCATTTAAACTTTCCGTAGCTTTTCAAATAATAAATCAAACAGCACATTTATTATTTTTCTTAAAAATAATTTATAACGGGTTGGTATTCAAGGTAAAGTTTCAAACTGTTTAAATTACTGCTTATCTAATAGGGAACAAACAACAAAAATTAGTAACAGACTATCCTCACTAATAATTAATAATTATGGAATAACTCAGGGAAGCGTCTTAGGTCCCTTATTACACAGCCACACACAAAAAAAAGTGGTCTGGCCTGCGGACCAGACCAGTGTATCGTTATGTATTGTGACTCTCTGAAGCCGAATCCGAAGTCAGAATTGTCAGATTCGCTCGTTTTTCACCCCAAAAATCAATTTTTTTTTAAATTGTGGAATATTACATGATTTTGGTCATAAATTCGGCCATTTCGGAGCCGCCATTTTATTTATTAGTTTTGTAAACATCAGATTCGTAAATAGTGACCTCGAAAACCCCTATGTGAATATTTTCAGAACAAAATAACCGAAATTTCTTGAGTTATAACCTTTTCAAAACAATTTCTTATAATAAATCGTTAAAATCGCTTAAAAAAATGTTAGCAGGAGCTAGAAGTGATAGAAAACTTATAGAAAGTCATAAAAAAGTTTTTAGGCAAATCTGATTTGCCACGTTTTACTTAACAGCGCTCTTTATACAGAAAATTTAAAAAAATAGGTTGAATTTAAAGAATATTAAAAATACGCTTCAATAAACAGAACTCCATTATCTTTAAAAAAATAACAGATCCGTTATGATGGCAGAGGACATCGTACACTAAATTTTCACTTTTTGACTGTGCGATGGCCGTTCAATTATTATTGACCTCAAATTCGAAATCAGCAACTTTTCCTTAACTAATTTGTTTTAACTGCAAATTTTTTATGCCATACATTGTTCAATATTGACTGATTAAAACGGAAAATAATGATCGTATAGGGTGAACAGGCAAATTTTGCAGTTTCTAGTGCAAGAAAAAAACACATTGTAAAATGTTTCCGACAAAGTTTTGCTGTTTTTTAGACCCTCATCTACTCTACTACCTAAGTAAAATGATATATAATTAAACAAGCGCTCACGCTAGTTTATTATTATTAATAAACTTTCGCGAAATACCATATATATATATTAGATAATATACTCGTATTTTGCACTGAAAATATGAAATGTCTATGTAAACTTTTGAATATAAATAAATAAATTACAGAAGTTATAGCCTTACACAGAATTCCAACAAATAGTGAGGGACGGGGGTAAACATGATCAATGTCTCTGAATTTTGCGTCCTGCGTTACCACCAAAATGTTCATTCTTCTGCCCTATTTCACTTATTCACGGAAGACGACATCGTTACTATCCGGAATTCCATCGAAAGTCATAGATGATGGAAAGCAGAGCACTTTACTTCTTTTAATAAATGAAAAATATATATACATATTTTTTTTAATAAGCAAGAAAGCGATGACAGCCATCGCTTTCCTGTTTAATGTTTCTCGATTTTGAAAATATGACGAAAACCTGGAGCATCTATAATTTATATCTCGCCGACACTTCATTTACTCAGTAAACTACAGATAGAAAAATCAACAAACAACTTATGTGGAAATGTGCGCGTTGTGCTACGAAAGGACGTGACATGCCTAGTGTAGTGCAAGGAATACAGTGAAGCGCAAGGATTGCAGTGAAGTGCAAGGATTATAGGATTACAGTGAAGTGCAAGGATTCCTGGATTACAGTGAAGTGCAAGGAAGTGCAACGAAGTGCATCGAAATCTAGCGAAGTGCAGTGATAGCCACCCGGACCAACGTTTTGCCTTCAAGATAGCTATAAACATCAGCGATCAGAGATCAAGTAAATCATTTAATTTTTACTTAAAAGTAATTTACATAAAAGTTAATTTTATATGCTTTAAAAAAATCTCTGGTATTTTTTCGCTTGAGATTTTTTTTTGCATCTGGCCACCAGCCATACAGCCAACCGCTACCCTAAAAACCATTTATTCCAATTAACCTATAACCTATGTCGACAATGAAAAAAACAAATATTGCAGATCCGTAAAGGAGAAAAAACAGGGACACACGCCTCTCGTCTTGGGGAATATTAAGACATTTATATTTTTAAACACAAACAAAATGGGCTCATTTAATGAATTTCATTTAGTAGTTGTTACTCCTTGTGGATAAAGTATCACTTAAAATTAGACGATATTGAAAATTTCAGATGAATCCGATATGTGGTTTTCGAAATATACGACTTTTAAAGAGCACGGTGCGACCAACATCGTGACGTCAGAGAATAGTAATATAAATCGGAGAAAATAGTTAAATAAACTGAAATTCTTGACAAACACGCATAAGTTTCAAAACACACTGTTTTTTAGGTATTATGCAAATCACAACTTACACACTTTTTATTCATTATGAAAATACCTACTTTCTGTATATTGTTGCCCTAATCTGGGCACGCTAATATACTAGTTAGGTAAATACTTTAAAACACTCATTATTGGAGAATCAATCAAAACAACTACTCTTCTAGCTAATACTGACGAAGTATTGAATTACATAATAATAATAATATTCTCTAATCATGATAAAAGCAAATAAATAAAAGATAATTAATTGTAAAAATAAATCAAGAATAGGCTTGTAAATAATGAATGAATGTTTCTATACTCTACTGATGAGAACTAACAAGTTCGAAAAAACTTGTACAACTTTTCTAGAGTTGAAATAGAATGTACGGTTCAATAATTGTTGTGAATGACTGAATTTCAATAAATAATTTAAGTATTTTCAATATATTTTTTTTGCCTTAAGATACCAGGAATCCTATCATGTAATTCAATACTTCGTCAGTATTAGCTAGAAGGGTAGTTGTTTTGATTGATTTTCCAATAATGAGTGTTTTAAAGTGTTTTCCTAAGTAGTATATTAGCGTGACCCTATTAAGGCACCAATATACAGAAAGTAGATAATTTCATATTAAATAAAAAAGTGTGAATGACTAAATTTAAATAAATGATTTAAGTATTTTCAATATATATATTTTTTTCTCTTTAAAATGCTAAGAATTCTATCATGTAATTCAATACTTCGTCAGTATTAGCTAGAAGAGTAGTTGTTTTGATTGATTCTCCAATAATGAGTGTTTTAAAGTATTTACCTAACTAGTATATTAGCGTGCCCAGATTAGGGCAACAATATACAGAAAGTAGGTATTTTCATAATGAATAAAAAGTGTGTAAGTTGTGATTTGCATAATACCTAAATAATATTCTCTAATCATGATAAAAGCAAATAAATAAAAGATAATTAATTGTAAAAATTAAAATCATTGAATTTATCACACTCGATTTGTTTACACTTCATTAGAGACAAGCTAACCTCTGTATGATAAATCATACAATAGGCACTATTGAGTTAAAATGATAAGATCTTTCCGATTATCAAATAAAAAAAAAGTGCTAAATGAGCCCATTAGAGGACCACTATAAATGAAGGGACTGACTGTAGTTGTTTTTACTTCCACATTCAGGTCAGGCGCACAGCCAGGGGGAGCCATGCCCCCCCCCCAAGCCGTCTTCCATGAGCCAAAAAATAAAGAAGCATAATCTCTATCAGTGCAAAGCAATATCCAAATTATCCCTTGAAATAAACATTTTGTAATTAATGCCAATATTATCTAGTAGAGGAATCTATACACATCCGTTCTCAACCATTTTCTGAAAAATTTTCCTCATCTATTGGCTCCCCCCAGATGAATTTTCTGGCTGCGCCACTGATTCAGGTAGTGGAGTGGTAGTAAAGTAGCGGTAAGAAAAATTACATTTCTCACGGTGGAACCGAAGTTCGTCATCTGCACTTAATTCTAGAATTTTATTTTCATTAAGTTTTAGTGTGATTTGTACCTCGTGATTTAGATCTAATATTTGACTAAAAAAACAATACCTTCAAAAGGCAACAATACACAATAATGGTGTTATTTTCTCAGGCTAAGCCACCCCTGACCCTTTCTAACAGATATAACCTCCGCACCCCTAGATTTGATGCTCTTTTATAAGACCTATCTGGGTTGTATTTATTTAAATTCCAAATATTCAGCCACAGTTCTCAGCGGTTCGATCCTAACCGCAATACGTTGGGTTAAATGACAAATACCGCATCTCTGCCATTACACAGTTTGTTGTTTTACTAATTTAAATTAATTTATATTATTGTTATATAAACCTGTCTGATGTTTCTTGGCTTACCCTAATTTTATTATATTAAAAATCGGCAAATTTTTGACAAAAAAGAAAAATATCAACAAATTCGACTATTGAACATAGGTATATCTCGAAGGAAAAATTGATTTTATTGTCTCTCTCAAAATATTACATTTTTCATAACTCTATAAATAATATATCGCACAAGTGGGTGAGGGTGTATCTTTTAAAGTGCTTGAGTTGGGGTTGCCAAGGGAGACACTAAGAGTGTATGTGGATTTCCCCCTTCATAAATGAATTGACGCGTAATGATTTTTTCTAAATGGTTTGTGTTTTAGATTTCGTGGAATTTAACAGTATTTTCTGTACTCAGTGCTAACAGACTTCTGATGTGATCTGACATTTTCTAAATATTAAAAAAGCATACAAATTCCGCGTTTTCTGATATAATTTATGTTACAAAATGACTTAATTTACCATGGAATACGTGGATCTTTATCGGCACTTTGCTACATTAAAAATATTTCGAGTTTTTCAGTTGTTGATGCTCGTTGTGGGTAAATCGCCAATCTTCTTATTATCTAGCCGCGGCAACTCGGAGCGCCACGGCTAGATGGTGCAGTGCAGCTGTCTAGAGATGGGCAAAGTGCTCATTTAAACTACTTCAAGTATCAAGTACCAAATAGTTAGTTGGGGTACTTGTTGCATCGAGTATCAATTACTTTTCAAAAAGCAGAATTCTTAAAGTATCAAGTACTTCGAGGTAGTAAGTACTACTTGTACTACTTCAATTAGCCATTTAATTCGAACAAGTACATTTAAATACTTCAAGTATTTTCTTGTTGTATCAAGTATCAAGTACTGTTCAAAAGTGAAACACTTACAAGTACATTTGACTACTTCAAGTATTTTATATTTTTTATTTTTATCTAAACCAATCTTTATGTGTAAATATTTCTGTACATTGACACATTTTAAATAGGTAAATCAAGCAGGTAAGAGTCCATAAAATTGGTATTTAATATACCTATACAAGAGAAACTAAGGTCTCAAAACAATTTTGGCATTAGCCACTCCAATCCCATTATTAAAGGGAATGAAAAAAAACTGTGACTTAGTGTGTGTACAGGAACTAAAAACGTCAATATATTTTTTTACTTCATCCACCGCCACTACCACCCCCACCCCACTACCGATGTGGGATATCGTTTTATGGGTTTTTGGGGTAGACGATTTCAAATATTATATTATTAAAGTTTCATAAACAATTATTTCCAAATACAGAAATGGATGTGGAAGTAGTGATTCCTTGGACAACAGTTTGTTATTACACCTATTTAATTTAATCAAATAGGTATATTATAACCAGACAAAAATTTTTAATCATAGTAAAAAAAATAGTATAGAAATTCGTTTCGTAGCAGAGTGAATTCAAATATCCAATAAAAAATGCATGTCTGTCTGTCTGTGTATGTGTGTGTATAGACCGTTTCTTGTAAACACGATAACTTCTGTTAGACTTACAATTTTTTATTCAAATTTGGAACATATATAAAACAGCATAGTAGAATAGTCTCTATTGAAGGTGGGCCATATCCCTCAAAGAGGGTGATCACCAGATGACTGCAAACGCTCATTTTTATGTGAAACAAACAAAATGTTACTAAGGATTTTCATTAAGCACACAAAAATATGAAACTGCACAAAATTTCTAAACCGCAACATACAGAGGTTTGCAATAAAATGAAAAAAATATTATGTCTAAAAAGAGATAAGCTTATAAATAGTATTAATGTAATAGATAATATCAATTTGTTCTTTGAATGGAAATCTGTGTAGATTTTCTTTTCATAAATAAATTAATCAATGTTAATTCGTAGGGCTCCATGAAGATTTTCATAAAGAAAAAAACATTGGAAAATCTTTAAGAAATGATTATATTCAAAATCTAAGACATTTTACTATCGTTACATAAACCCAAGGTAAAATACTCCATATATGTAATAAATTTACTGTCTCAGTGACTTCTAAGCTCTGCCTTGCACTCGTAATACTGTATGATAATTTAAGGACAGAAAATACCACTTTATGAGCCATATAACCTTTAATCTGTACCAAGTTTGTCCATTTAACAATTTAGCGTATCTTAAATATACACAGACATTTTGGTATACGAACAGTTAATGGTTGGACTTTGCAAAGCTACTTAGTCTGATAAATGTCTTTGTTGCTCTTTCTTTTTAACGTTTTTCCTCCTTTCTCCATCTGAATACTAATAATTGAGCAAGAACGAAATTTTATGCCAAATGAGATTGGTAAGGTATAATAGCCAGGAAACAAGTGATAAATCTACATTTCTTGTCTTACTTTTTTTTCCTGGTAAAGTAGCAACTAAATCATTCTCCCATCTTATTAGGTAATAACAAAATGTCTAGAGTTTTACTAATTTACTTATGAAGTGTTTGAATACTTTTTACATTCTTTTGTTCACCTGGACGTAATAATTTACATTCCTTCGCATAAAAAAATTAAAAGCCGAGACACAACAAACGAGATCCGTGAAATTTATTTATTTAAATACATCCAAGGACTTTGAATAGCAGTTGTTGGGTGCAATACGTGATAATTAGAACACATAATTAATAAAACTGGCATTTTAATTACTTTGTGGGAATGATTCCTCATGATTAGGGTTTTGTTTATATCACGTTATAAATGTTGCATAATAAAAACAATACGCCTACTTAATTCAATTAGAGTGAGTTATTGTGTTTATAAAATAAAAACCGGCTCGGTGGCGCAGGGCTTAAGGTGTTAGGCTTGCGACCACGGGATCCCGGGTTCGAATCCTGGCTAAGGTATAGTGGCGTTTTTCACGTGTTGCCGAGACGGCAGCAGTGGGCTAGACTGCGGTTGTGTGAGAGACAACACGGTCTAGTCGCTCTCCTCTCCTGAGTTCGAGTCTCAGCTGCGGCAGATAGAAAAATGGGTGTTGTTATGTCTACGTGTGAGTGTCCGTCCTAGTTGAGTGGTAGAATAGCCTACGGCTAAACTCCGGCAGGGCAGTAATATAAAAAAAGAAATACTATCACTGGGTTTTGTTGCAAGCTAAATTAACAGAAATGTACTCACTATCGTTGAAATTTGAACATATGCAAATATTGGTGATAGTTTCAGCAACTGTCATTAGCCCAAGCACAGAAAGGAGGGGCGTTATAAATTTAACGAGTATGTTTGTATGTCTGTTTGTAGCTTCATATCCCTTCAAAGGGTGATCAAATTTTGAGGCCGTTTTCCTCTTTGGCAAAGTATCTTGTCGAAAAGGCATTTAGCAAGGTTTCATCTCTATGCATTCAGAGAGCTGCCCAGTAAACACTAGCACGTTTGAAATACGTAAAATAGACATTTCGATAGTTTAAAAATGTATAAAAATTGAATAATAATTATACGTTTATGATATACCATATTATGATTTTCAGTTTTTATTTTTTTATATTAGCATAATAACTAGAGTAAAAATTATATTCTTCGCCGGTTTGTTGAATTTTTTATATCATTGTTGTACAGGGTTATTCACTATATATTGACCCCCCCCCCCCCCTTTATTTCTGTTATTATTGAAAATAGAAAAAAAAGTTTCGTATAAAAGTTGTAGGATCTTACCTATATTTTAACGAAACGTGATAAAAAAAACAATATCATGTATAGGTCACGTGATACGAAATAAATATATGTTTTTTTTAAATGGAACACCCTATATATTATTGCATTTTCGAGAAGCACCTTTTCTTCTGATTTCAAATATGTAACATTGTATAGTTCTATCTTAGATACTTTTTGACATATTTGACATTCAAATAAACTGCTTTATTGTACAGATGATTGAGACATGCGTGTCAAAACACAAGTGAAAGAAAAATAACAAGGTAGGCCACGAAAATAATGATTTTATTGTTTATTCAATTTTGACATTTCAAACCGTCATTATTAACATTTATTTAATCAAAATGGGTTATAGTAAGGCTGAAAAGGTCGAAATATTTCCTCTTTACGTGAAAAATAATAGAAATAAGTGTGCCGCAAGAGAATACTTTTTATTTTACTAGTGAATAAACAACTATTTACGGTTGTTGCTATGGAGTTGCTATGGAATGACGGTTTGAAATGTCAAAATTGAATAAACAATAATATAATTATTTTCGTGGACGTTAAACCGGTGAGTAAAGGCGGGGGATGTCCCTTGTGGCTGTCCACGTGATAACCCCCGGGCCGTTGAACCGCCAGAAAAGCGGTGGTATAACCCAGGGTATGTTAAAGTTGGTGGCCGAGGACCGTGGAGTCCACGCTACATTGTAGATCCCTAGGCGAAATGGGCCCGCCCTTGTGGCCTGGTTGCCTAGTAAAAAGTAGTACTATCATCCTATCCACACTCCATAGGAGATAATGAAAAATGTTTTTTAATGTCGTAGTATGACATTTAGAAAATCTTATTTTTTAAGCTTATACTCTATAAACGAAAATGTATATTTCTTGCAAACTCGTGGCTTTAATAGATAATTTATAACTAACTGGGATGGCATTTTAGAGAAAAAAGGGTAAGAACAATTTTCATCTCGAAATATTCTAAAAAAACATATTTGCTCATAAACATTGACTGAAGTAAAAAAATAATTTTTGAGTAAATCCGGTTAGCTTCTCTCTGTTTTTCTAGCATCCTACAGATATAGAGAGGTAGTATCTCGCAACCCCGTGGGGGTTGCGAGATGATGATGAGGGTTGCTGAGAGATGAGGCTTGACCACCCCCCGCGGGGGTGGTCAAGCACATCGTCGAACATAGTCTAGTTTCTTCTCTCTTCCACACAACGCAACAATTTTTATAGAAGTCACTGAAATTTTTTATAGTTAAATCCTACATAGGGGGTAGTTTTCACACCCTCTGAGGGTTGACAGTGTAAGATGTTGATGGTACGTAAGTTTCTGGTTCTATTTTAGAGTACTACGCAATTTCAGCCAATCATAGCATCCATGAAAATAGAAATCCTGTGGGATTTTACGTTTTTTCTTGTTTTCTCGTGTCCTTTGAACTTAAAGGTGGTTGTTCTCAACTCAATAGGGGCAGTTTATGAAGATTACGTCGAACCTGATGTAGTTTCTTAACACTTTAACACAACTTAGACATTTCGAGCTTTTTCAGCAGTCATTGCTGTTTTGGATCGATTTTTTTACACATAGGGGCTAGTTTTCGCCCCTCCCTGGGGGTGTGTTTCATATCTATTGTACGTACGCTGCTGTTTAACCTTAATTTGTATAATTCGATTGATTAAGAAGAACTATTCTCGTAACTTGATATTCTTTTTACCCCATTTCAGGGGTGTTTTTGGCTCTAGCTAATGATTTTGGGGGTGTACGATTTTTTTTTGACCCCGAATTCGGATTCAGCGACCGAAAATATATAGGGATATATGGGTCTGGTTCGCTGCTTTGAACTTTTTTTTGTGGGTCTGTGTTATTATTATTATCAATTTTGATGCAATAAACCGATAAGTATGCTGAGCTTATGAAATTATCCATAAAAAAAGTAGTTGTTTACACCCTCTCCATATGGGAATAATGTTATTGAATTTCTTTTACTTTAAATTTTATATTTTTCGCAATTTCAACTGGTAAAAACCTAATTTAAAAATTTATCACCTTAGACTTGTCTGGCATTAATTTTATCCCCACCAATTTATATGGCAAATGAATTTTGTTTTTCTCTTGGTTCCCTGCGGTATGATTTTCGATTTAATTAATAAATATACTTGAAATAAATATACCAAACATAATCATCAGTTTCTAACGCTATATTTAAATTAATATGTTCTGCTTGAATGAAAAAAAAAACACAATAATAAAAACAAATTTTTGAATGTGGCTAGAACCACTGTCCACGTTGTTTTTAATTAGAAACAGCAATAGAAACCTTCCGACCCCAGTCATTAAAATAACTAATTTTACTCAGAAATTAGCACCATTATTTTACCTCTTAAACTGTAGCCTTTATATAATATATTATAATAATACATGTAACATAAAAACTGAACTAAGAAAGAAGAATATCACTATTGAAACAATATAAATTATTTTAAATCCACAAATAATTATTTAATACTACTTTCTACTCTGTCCAATTAATGGTAATTTACTAAATGTGTCAGCAGATAAAATATCTGGATCCACTATAAATTATTTTCACGGTTCACTGCAACCTACTACTTCCTTTGAAGTAAAATTTGTTTGACCTCAGAACCCTCAATCAACTGTTGTTCATCTACTACAAGGAGGTTTGAACAAACTGGAGATATCTATATAGGCAAGTATGGCTTTTGGTAACTCGCTCACCCATGGGATATTTATTTACCAATTTTGTATATATGTTTGAATATGTCATAAATACATTCAAATCGAATTTAGATAATACGACATATTTCTATAGTTACAAATACACTTAGTGATCGTAGTATATCAATAATAATAGTTTGAACACTAAATGCATTGTATTAACAAAACAATAATAATTTTCGAAAATTTTCTTTTTCATTTGGGGATTTTCTACTACGTGTCCTAAAAATAAAATCCAAGAAATCTACAAAGTAATAGCGATATTCATATATGCCTACCACTTACAAAGAACTGTTGATATTCTCTTGTTCATTTAACAGTTTTAACCAGGTGCGACGGAAACTGTCTATATGGAGCACTAAGCCATCAGCTAGAAGGAGAAAACATAACAACCCCGACACACACCAAAGCTATGAAAACCTACGAACACAAGTCGCGGACTATATACAAAACAACATTAAAGAGATTATTTCACCCCGATCACGTTGACATCCATCAATGAACTGGAAACTCGCTACAATCAACACAGCACCAACAAGATCGAGGCGTTTATCGAAGATATGAGAAAAGACGGCTTTCTGGGTGAATAGGAGACGATCACAGCAACAGCAAACCTGAAGAGGAGGACAATAATAATACACCAAGAGGACGGGGAGCTTATAACTTTTACCCCAACAACCAACAAGAAGACGAGAACATGCCAATTGAGATTGTGTACAGGAAGCACGGAAGCAACAGAAATCACTAAAACAGCGTAATCGATACACAGAAAAAAGGCGAACCAGAACGATTAGAAGAAACAAATTCCCCAAGCAGAGCAATAACGCCTTGCCCAGAATGGGGGGAAGCGACGAATATTAATAGGTATCAAATTTCGCAAAGAACGGAAGAGGGACACAGTCAGGAAGCACCAACTGATTGGATAACTCTGGCCGTATTCTCAAACGAGAGAACAGGGGGTATTTAGACAGCTAACTTTAGAAACCAGGAGAAACGAAAAAAGAAAAATGTCCATTAAAATATAGGGGACTTAACGCACATATAGGAAAGATGAGTAGTCGGAGGAAGATAAAAGCATCATTGGAAACATTTTACTCCACACATGGTCTAACGAAAATGGAAATTCGCTGAAAAACCTAGCATGCATGTTTGACTCAAGAATAAGAAACACGTGGAACAAAAGTCAAATCTGTCTTGACACTTGGAGTAACGGAAACTTAATCTCACAAAAAGATCATATCCTGGAAGGTAGAGAGTTAAGAAAAAGGATTAAGAACATTAAAGCAAAAAGGACAGCAGAAGTCAATACAGACCACAAAACTATACAGAAAATTGGAAATAAAAGAAGAAAACAGACGAAAAGGAAACAACAAAACACCATACAGTACCTAGAATAGCTTTCTACTAGAGCACGAAGACTTCCAGAAGAAATACTGCGAAGAAATAGAAAAACAACTGACAGGAGAAGAATTAGATTAGAAAAACGTTAAAAAGGGATAAGGTCATCGACAAGAAAGGAAAGAAATAACAAGTACGAATATCTAGAAAAGATGAAGGCTACACACAACAACACTAGAGAAGAGTCATGCACTGCAACATAGGGCCGGATTATCCATAAGGCTAACTAGGCTATAGCCTAGGGGCGACAATGCATGAAGGGGCGTGCGCTAGGGCATGAGGGGCGTCGCGAGTTCTTTGCGCTCTCTGCCCATTAAAAAATATATTCCCTCTAATCAATTTTCATTTTGAGCAAAATAAATTTTTTCCACTTCCCTTTTCCTTCTCATCAATTTTGGTATTTCTTCCGCCCCGCCCACCATTTTTTTTTCCATTATGAATAAGAGAGCGGAAATATATGATTAGCCTAGGGGCGCGCCAATCCTTATTCCTGCTGCAACATTGGACCAAGAAGCTGGAGGAAGAAGGGAATGCAACGAAAGAATGAACAGAACTAATTAAAGAAACGGGCCACTGGTTCTTGGACAAACCACCATCAAAGGACGAACTGCTAGAAATAATCAGAGCTAGAAGAAATACCGCACCTGGAGTAGACAAAATAAACAACGAGTTAATACACTACTGACCGGAAATGCTAAAGGAGCAAACCCTAGAAATCATCACCAGTATGGATAGAAACCACGCCTCTACTGAGGAATGGAACACGATCATACAAATACCCCAATCCAAAATCAAGTCGCCACAGAGTAGAGAAATAATAACACACAGATGATAACAGACTGTGCTCGAGCAACTAAAGTACATAAAACTCATAAGGCTCAATGGAGTGGAAATTTCATTTGCCAGCGAGGCTAAATACATAAGTCCTTTTTGACCAAAAACTGATATGGAATACCCACATCCAAAAAGTCACACGAAAATCAACGATCGTCTTGGGAAGGTGCAGGCAGATGTGTGGAAAAATCAAGATGTTATTTACTAGGGTCGTTAGACCCATGATAACCGGTGGTGGACCAAGACACTGCAGTTGGGAGGAATAAGGCTATTAAGTGGCGTACAAAGGCTTGCTTGCCTGTGCTCCACGGGGGCCGAAAAAACTGCTCCCACGGCTGCATTGGAGGTCCTCTTAGATCTGTCACCACTACACATTTTTATCCAGGAGGAAGCACGGAACAGAGCACCAAAAGTTATACTCAGAGCTGAATGCCGACCCCATTCGGGAATACCCACGGACAGTATGGTTACAACAGTTAGTCGAAGCTGGGATTTACGGAATAAGGTCGAAAACGGAAATCCCGATAAGTTTAGGAATACATGCCACAGTATTTCAGGCTGAAGTGGCCGATATACAGTGGTGTGCAAAGGAAATAATGAGGCAAGGAACTGTCAATTGCCATTTTTTTCTATAACCAAGCAGCGCTAAATGCAATCGATTCCATGCAGGTCGATTCAAGACTAGTATGGGATTGTATTAACGCCCTTATGGACCTTGGAAGTCAGAATAAAGTGACCGAGGCATGGGCACACAGGGGACACAGAGGAAATGATAAGGCTGATGAACTGGCTCGGAAAGGCGCGTCTAATGCCCTGGTAGGTCCCAAACCCTCTTGTGATGTGGCTAAGCCATGCAAACGATCATCCATTAATAAATGGGTACAAGACAAATCTCTAAAATGGTGGAAGAATTTCCCGCGTCAGAGACAGGTGTAGGGTACATAATTTTCTTTAAATGAAAAGTTCTCTTTATTTTTGATGAAGTATCTGATAATAAAAATTTAAGGTCAGAATCATCTTCTTGAGCTCTGCTCAATAAATTTAAGTCAAAGTTAATATCAACTAGGTTAGACTTTTGGGCTGAAACTGGGGAAATGCATTGTTGCAAAGAAGACGTATCATGCTCACGTGATAAAGTGTCTGCAACAATGTTATTTTTCCCTTTGATATGTCTGATCTCGCATGTAAATTGAGCAATGTATTCTAGATGTCTAATTTGCCTGGGAGATCTTTCAGTTTTAGTGAATAATGCTTTGACCAAAGGTTTATGGTCAGTAAAGCAAATAAATGTGCGTCCTTCTAGTAAAAAACTGAAATGTTTAATCGCTGTAAATAAAGAAAGAAGTTCCTTGTCAAAGGTACTGTATTTGGTCTGTGCCAAAGTAAGTTTACGTGAGAAAAATGCTAATGGAGCAAGTACACCTTCGTCATCGCGCTGTTCAAGAACTGCCCCCATAGAGACATTTGAACAATCAACTGTTAGCGATAAAAACGAGCTATCATCACAGCGTGGATGAGCTAAAAAGGTTGCGCCTGCTATAGCAGCTTTGGCTTTGGAAAAACTGTCAAGACAGTCGGCAGGCCAATCATTTATTATTTTAACTTTATCATGCAGTAATCTAGTACAAAGTGCATGTAAAGGAATTAAGATTTCAGCGAAAGAAGGTATGAAACGATGATAAAAGTTAACCATACCTATGAAACGCTGAAGTTGTTTGACTGTAGTAGGTAAGGGAACATTATTTATGACATCAATACGTTCAGAAGAAGGTAAAATACCGGCTGAAGAAATATTGTGTCCTAAAAATGTCAAATGACTGACACCTAATATGCATTTTGACGGTTTAATATTTATGCCGTACAATTCTAACCTCTGAAAAACAAGTTTCAAGTGCTCTAAATGTTCCGAACTAGATTTACTTGCAATCAGGATGTCATCTAAATAGACGAAAATGAAGGGTAAACCTACTAAAACTTCGTTCATGAAACGTTGGAAAGTTTGACCGGCGTTACGTAAACCAAAAGGCATACGCTCAAATTCAAACAAACCGAACGGCGTAGTAATCGCTGTTTTAAAAACGTCACTTTTTGCGACAGGTATTTGGCGATAAGCACGTACCAAATCTATTTTTGAAAAAATAACACAATTATACAACTGCGAGTTAAAGTCGTGGAGGTGGGGCAACGGGTATCTGTCAGGAACAGTAATTGAATTTAGACGACGATAGTCTCCACAAGGTCTCCAGTCGTTGCTCTGTTTTTTTTCCACCATATGCAATGGTGAGGATATGGAAGAAGAAGAAGCAATGCAGATGCCTAATTCTACCATAGTCTTGAATTCATTCTGAGCTGTCTTGAATTTAATGTTATCCAATCTACGTGGGCGTGAGAAAGGTAAATGACCTTCTGTAACAATATGATGCTCTACGGAATGTTTAACGGGCAAATTGTAATTTGGGGAGCTAATTAAACTAGGAAATTCTAAAAGCAATGCAGTGAATTCATTTGATATGCTAAATAAGTTAGGAGAATGTAATGGACCATTGTTAGAAAATAAATATGTTAACAAACTAGTCATATTGTCGATTAAACATTTATGTTTCAAATCAACAATTAAACCAAAATGAGATAAAAAGTCTGCTCCGATAATCGGGACGTTGATATCTGCTAAGTTAAAAACGAAAGGAAATAACCTACGTAAGTTTAAATCAATTTTCAAAAATTTCTTTCCGAAGGTATTTATAATATGGCCATTAGCAGCTGTCAGTACAACATCGGGGTTCCTTTTAGTATCTGTTAACAGATTCCGAGGTACTATTGATAAATCAACGCCTGTGTCAATGAGAAATTCTAAGTTATTAGCATTATCAAATATAAAAAGACGACGTTTACTATCTAAAATATTAACGTCAGTTGTCAAAATAATATTGACTTTTAGTAATTTTTGATTGTCAGTTTTGACATTTTTGGTGAAAGTGCACGAATCTCCGTGACATTTAAATGCTTTGCGACCATAAAGTTGATGGTAATAGCAAACTTTGGCATTAGAAGGGTTATATCTAACGCGGGTACCACTTCGACTACTAGAACGGGGCCTTGAGCCACTGCGATTCCTTGAGTCGAGTCGACGTTTACAACTATCGCAAGTGCTAGAAACTGTAGGAGTAGCGGAAGTTATTGAAGAGACTTTAGTTTCTATAGTATGTAATTGAGATGTAAAAATTTCTTGTTCGTGCAATACTTGATTCAACGTATCTTGAAAAGTTGTAATCAAATTTGATGTAGAAATTGTTGGATTAACGTTAAAAATTGAATTAGAAGTAAGGGAATTCATAGAATTTTGACACGACTCCCACATTCGATCAGCAATGTCGATTAAAATATTCTCCGTAGGAGGTGCTATTTTTAAAGAAAGAAATAATAAATCGATGACTAATTGATTGATTGATGAATTGATTGAATATCATCTGCTGTTTGTGATGTTTCTGAATGAGATGTCCTTTGAGACGTCAACTTTAAATGACTGACTGATTCTTTTAAATAACGAAGAAATAATGATAAATGGCAAAACAATTCACTTACCAAATGAATAAAGTTTTGCTTCTTCGCCGTCTAGGAATGATTTAGGGGAATGTTGGGAATATATACTTCCAAGTCGTCGAATTTGGACTCATGCGGAAAATCAGGAGCCTGTTGTTGTTTAAATCTTCCAGGTTTTTAAAGAGATTTCTTGCTTGATCTGAATAGATGTAATCCATAACTTATCTAAATTAGCGTGAACACAGCTCTCGCTTCTTAATATTCTCCAACTTTTTCAGAGTTTCTTCTGGATTTATTCGTTGGAGTTCTTCGAACGGTTTTTGTTTAAATTTCTCTCGACTAAAAATTCTGTGATATCTCTTACTCTTTATTTTGTTCTGTCGTCTCGCTTTTGCTTCCTTATAATTCAGATAGCATTTTAATTTTGCTGGCTTTTTATCGTTGTTCTTAAAGTTTTTCCAATGTTAGAAAAAAAATTTTGGTGTATCTATTGCGTATCACGTCGGGGTCACCAATATAGCCATGTAAGCTATTAAATAAATGTATAAATGGTGTTTGTAAAGATTTATATTCAAATTGTAAAAATATATAAAAAATCTAATTAACAAATTTTTGTTATTCATATCCATGACGATAATATATATGTAGTATGTACCCTACAACAGGCTAAAGAGTTCATTAAAGAACAATCGACCAAATTCACGGAAGGTCTACTATGCCAAAATAGAAAGGCCATTAGGATAATAGTGGGTCTTCTAACTGGACATTGTAGGCTCAACAGGCATATGAGTCTAATGGGCCTGGCAGAGGATGCAACATGCAGATTCTGTCAAGAGGAAAAGGATACCTCAGTGCATGTGCTGTGCCACTGCGAAGACCTAGCCAGACTGAGATTGCAACTACTTGGCGAGGAAAAACCGAAGGCAGATAGTTATACTAAGGAGCCCCTATAAAGGCTATGGAGTCTCGTACAAAGGGTAAAGCTGGATCAGGAACTCTAAATGAATTAGATTAGGAGAACCACAATAGATCCGCAGGAGTCGAGGGGCCAGCTCCTCCCTCTAATCTAATCTAACTAAAGTACATCGAAAGACCTCCAGACTACCAGATATCATTCATCAAAGGCAGATCAACGGACGACCATATGTACACCATCAGAAGAATCATGGAAGAAAAATAGATAGAAGGGACAAAACTACACATAATTGTATTATTGTGTAGAACTAACATTTAGACAATAGTTATATTTATAAGTTCGCTGATGAAATTGATCCCACCCCTACGCGTAACAACTTTCTTTCTCAACCTGTATATCTACAGTGTACAGTGCACACTCATATGACAACTTGGGCCGCCGAATGTATCGAATAAAAAAACAAAATAAAAGTAACAAAATTAATTAACGTAAGCAAATGGAAATAAAGCAAGTAGAAACAGCGATTGAGAAACCGGGCCTTAGTTATCTATCTATACGAAAACTTCTAAATTAGTTCACTGCAATACAAAACTCACTCAAATTTCTAGCAAAGTACTTGCTTGCCATTTCTCTATGTTTGCACGAAATTGGTCCGAATTAAACTGTAAAACTTTTAATTAAGTAGCCAGTTTTAGAAGTTTCCGTTAGTTTTTTAAACCACCCTATAAGCGTCCTGATTTGTGTCTGCTCACGTCGTGCAGTCACAGGTCTCCTAGTGTGAGGTGGGACGACAGCCGGAGCAGCAGGACGATAGGAGAGCTGGAATGTCGGCCAGACCGCATCCGTTGGACTATGCCATAATTAAACGATTTGTTCGCTGTTCCATTCGACAACCGTGTTCATTAGGTCGATTAAGTTGTTGGGAAGCACAGTCCGACGCGCTATATACAATTACACACAGCACATAAGCATCGGCCATGTAAAACAATAGGGTGACGGGCAGAAATTCCAAGGGGAACATTTCTAATATCTCCACAGAAGCATAGGTGTATGAATTAATATCTGTGCCATTATATAACTTATATAACGCTATGACGCTTGTTCACAGAACGCAGGCTGCAAAGGAGTCATTTTGTTATTTTGCACGATAATAAAATCATCAGTTTGACAATTAATCCTTACGCGTTTTGCAAAATTCCGAACCTGCACGAGGAGACAGACGAAAAGATAGCTGAAGAAATGGACAATGAAGTGGTCATTCGGTTCCTTGCAAATATCTTGAAAAAACCGCTGCCCAAGGAATCACTACTTCCACATCCAGACTTTCTATCCAAGTCACTCACAACAAAAAAAAAATGGTATGTGGAAATAATTGTTTATGGAACTTTAATAATATAATATTTGAAATCCTCTACCCCAAAAACCTATAAAACGATACCCCACATCGATAATGGGATGGGGGTGGTGATAGGAGGTGGTAGTGGGGGTGGATGAAGTAAAAAAATATTTTTAGATTTCTAGTTTTTGTACACACACTAAATCACAATTTGTTTTTTCATCCCCTTTAATAATGGGGTGGGGGTGGTAATGGGGGTGGCTAATGCCAAAATTTTTTTTGAGACCTCAGCTTCTCTTGTATATACTAAAAACCAATTTTATGGACTCGTACCTGCTTGATTTACCTATTTACCCCAAATTTACCCCCAACCCTTAGACTGAACAAGATGAAAATATAATCTAGTTCTAGATCTCGTTAAAGTACATAAGTGTACCAAATTTCAAGCCAATATCTCAAACGGTTCCAGAGTAAACGTGCGCACAAAAAAGTTACAGGCAGACCGACAGACAGAAAATTTGTTTTCGCTCAAACTTAAAATCTCGACGTTTCGTAACATTCTAAGCCTATTTGAACAATAAAAATTTTTAAAAATTTTTTTTGTCGTTACTATACTTCCACTGGATGTGGAAGTAATAGAAATTTTGTCAAAACGCGTTTAAAACCTTTTCAGGACTGATAAAAAGCGACAAGGGATACGATTATAGCCCTTATGAACCTTATAAATATCATCAATATACGGATGTCTACTCTTGGTGGTGAGGAGAGGGGGTTGGCATTGGACATAGTCCTTTAGCCACAGAATTTGTATGTAATTTAAGTTTATATTTTTAAGTTTGTTGCTCTAATAAACTCAACTAGGATATCGAAAATATCTTTACAACTCAGACTTAATAAATGGGTGATGTTTACCGGTAATTGAACATTGTTAAGTGTCAATTTTTTTAAAAGGATTGTTCTAGGCTGGTAGAAATATTCGCAATAAAAAAAGATGTGATTTAGGTCTCCAATAGAAACGCCATCACAAGTGCAAAGAGGAGAATTTTCTACAACAATTTTGTGTGAGTGAGAGGGAAAACAGCCATGGTTTAGCTTTAATCTAGTAATCGTGGATGAATAGAACTTTGAGACTGAGTAGTTGAATATGTGAGGGATTGTCTTTGGAAGTTTCGTGTGAATTGGCGTAAAGTGATTATGAGACGTTTTTGTAAAATTGGACCAGTATATTTCCCACTTTGCGCGAATATCATGTTTGTATATGTTGATTAAATCCACATTAGTAACTACGTTATTAATTTCCCGAAGAGATGTAGCTTCTTTAGCGAGTTTGTCCGCAATTTCGTTTCCTGCAATCCCGGAATGTCCCTTCGTCCATATGAAAAGTACACTGGTACCTCTTTTTTGGAGATCCACTACCTTCTTTTTAATATCAAAAATTACATGATTGTTGCATGACCTTGTCTACTCTTAGAGACTTCTTATTTGAATTGGAAAAAAAAATCATGGTAAAGGTATTGTCTACTAGTACTTGTAATTAGAAAATAATTACAATTACCAGGCGCGGATTTATAGGGGGGACGCAGGGGGACTAATGCAATATTATTGATCAGCCTACTCTGTAGCCCCTATATCCAAAATTTAACAATATTTTGATTTATAGTTTTCGAATTACGGATCCCTAAAAATTGCATTTTTTAAACAATAAATAATCAATAACTTGGAAATGAATTATTTTTTTAAAAAAAGTAACTCCCCATTTTGTCTTTAAAGATATGATTTTGTAGAGTGTGAGGGAAATATGCGTTTATTTTAGATTTATTATAAATATTTTTTTAAAAAACAGTATAATCCTTAAAACTGTTTTAGATACTTGCTACTGTTCTAACGAATACAACTACATATATTTTTCATTGTAAACTATTGTACTTGATTACTGTAGTTTGCCAATGAAAGTAGTGCCTAATTTTATTATAAAAGGCATGGCATATATAAAATTTATGGTAAAAACTGTATATGGTTGTATTCCTTAGAGCAATGGGAAGTATCTGAAACTATTTTAAAGATTATACCATTTATGCTTTTTTAAATATTTATAATAAACCAAAAATAAACGCATATTTCCCTCTCACTCTGAAAAATTCTATCCCTAAATTCACTATTTCTATCACACAATGCCACTGATACTTTCAAATTTCGTAGGCCAAGAATTTTCGTTGAAAAATTATCAAGTTTTGAACCACCAGCCCTGTAAATTATTCGGGGATTAAGGATTACCGAATTTGTAGTATTTTATGATATGCTGGTGCTAAAACGATTCGTGAATTTGTCTTCTCCAACAGTAAGTTATTATTCAATAATGCCTAAAATAAAAAAAATAAATAAAAAAAAATCACTACAAAAGTACCTTACAAGAACTTCTTACTATACTTCTTACGATCTAAGAGTCCCAAGCTTATCTTAAAATTCCTAACCAGTAAAATCAGCATGAAATATTAATGGAAATAGCATAGAAATTGAACTTAACTTACGTCTGAAAAACCATTTTTTATACTCTACTATTAAAGTCTTCATGTAAAAATAACAAAAATTTTCCATCCACCCACTGCTTACGGCGCCTCATGATTCATGGACTCTCTACTCCAATATTAGACTAACATTCAAGAAAGCCTAAAATCCAGAACATTTATTTTAATAGGGATTAATAGGGTCAAAAACAAATATTGAAGAAAATAACGCCATATACCTCAAAGAGGAAACACGAAGCAGCTACGGACACGTGTTTGGGAATTATTGTTCCTCATCAGCGTAGCGTAGCAACAAAAAGGATCTGGAAAGGACAGATAGGAACAATAATTGAAGGTTGAAAGCACAGTACACAGTACTCTTATTTGTGCATTCATATCTAGATCGGTCTATTTAAGACCTTCACCGACAGTCGGTACATAGAGTCCTATGTGGACTGCCCAATTTCAACCTAGCGAGTCAAATAAACTAGGAAGGAATTAATAGGGTCAAAAACAAATAGTGAGGAAAATAACGCCTTATACCTCAAAGACGAAACACGAAGCAGCTACGGACACGTGTTTCGGAATTATTATTCCTCATTGGGGTATAAGGCATTATTTTCCTCACTATTTGTTTTTAACCCTATTAATTCCTTCCTATTTTATTTGACTCGCCAGGTTGAAATTGGGCAGTCCGCATAGGGCTCTATGTGCCGACTGTCGGTGAAGGTCTTAAATAGACCGATCTAGATATGAATTCACAAATAAGAGTACTGTGTACTGTGCTTTCAACCTTCAATTATTGTTCCTATCTGTCCTTTCCAAATCCTTTTTGTTGCTTCGCTACGCTGATGAGGAAAAATAATTCCGAAACACATGTCCGTAGCTGCTTCGTGTTTCCTCTTTGGGGTATAAGGCGTTATTTTCCTCACTATTTATTTTAATGTCCAACAAAATTATCTTATAAAAACGCGCAATATGTGCTTCTTACGATATAGTGAACGTCCCAAGTTTGTCTTAAAATCTGCAACCAAAAAGATCATATTATATGAATATATTAACAAAGATAATATTGAAATTGAGCTTTACGTCTTACTAACCATTTTTATACTCTGCTAATTGTTGTCGTCATACAATAAAGATCAAAATATTCTTGTTCAAAGTTTTTTTCTAAGTGGAAATACAATGCCTTTTACTACTACATGAAGAATTTCTCCGATTTGCTACGTACATCATGCATATTTACTTCCTAGTAATTCATCACTTGTACATGTCTTCAACTAGAAAACTAATTTGATCTGGAAAATTATAGAAATTCGTATTAAAATTTAAACATACCCTACATTTTATAATTAAATTGTGTTTATTTGATAACCAACCGTTACCCACGCCCTCCTGGGAGGGAGATTTTTGCCCCACCTGCTCCTTACAGCATCTCACAAATGCTCGAATATTGACAAATTAATATACGAAGTCATCGATATATTATTGGCTTAAAACCTACTGCTGCAACTAACCATAACCACTAACCGTTAAAAATAGTTCGGAATTGAATACATAATTCTTCCTCAAAGTCCTTTTGCATAGAGATTAATAGACAGTTCTTATGTTAATGGTAGAGGATCTAACCAGATATTTAAAAAACCGCTGCCCAAGGAATCACTACTTCCACATCCAGATTTTCTATCCAAGTCACTCACAACGAAAAAAACTTTGTATGTGAAAATAATTGTTTATGGAACTTTAATAATGTAATATTTGAAATCCTCTACCCCAAAAACCCATAAAACGATACCCCACATCGGTAGTGGGGTGGGGGTGGTGATAGGGGGGTGGTAGTGGGGGGTGGATGAAGTAAAAAAATATTTTGAGGTTTCTGGTTCCTGTACATGCACTAAATCACATTTTTTTTCATCCCCTTTAATAAGGAGGTGGGGGTGGTAATGGGGGTGGCTAATGCCAAAATTTTTTTTGACACCTCAGCTTCTCTTGTATATACTAAATACCAATTTCATGGACTCTTACCTGCTTGATTTACCCATTTACCCCAATTTTACCCCAATTTACCCCTCAACCCTTCGACGGAATAAGATGAAAATATAATCTAGTTCTAGATCTCGTTAAAGTACATATGTGTACCAAATTTCAAGACAATATCTTAAACGGTTCCGGAGTAAACGTGCGCACAAAAAAAAGTTATAGACAGACCGACAGACAAAAATTTTTTTTTTCGCTCAAACTTAAAATCTCGACGTTTCATGACATTTTAAGCCTATCTGGACAATAAAAATTTTTAAAATTTTTTTTGTCACTATACTTCCACGACGTGGAAGTAATTAAAGTTGACAATTAATATCACTAATTTAAAAAATTATTAATCATGCATATTTACTTTGCAAACCTATTTTAAAACCATGAATGCTTACTCCATCAAAAATAATGAGACCAAACATTATTTTATTACGTTCACAATTCAAAGGTTATATTCACTTATTAAGAGACAAAAATCCTACCTTATTCGATGTTTTTTTTCGTTGGAACTACCTACCTGGAGTAGAAACTAACGAATGAAGCAAAACAAAATCATAAATCTCAATAAGTATCATCAGTTGCACTACATGATTGAATAGTGTAATAATAAGAGGAACATGAAATTGAGAATTGAATTATTAATTAATTATCGTGACATTTTTCGAAAAGAATTCATTAGCCGAAGTAGAAGTTCCATTTTGAGACAAAGAGAAATTTTACTTCACAAATACTTGATAAACTCTTTGATTTATAGGCACCTGCTAAAAACATACCAAACATATCAAACGTGTCAAAATGGCAAAATATAAGCAAAAATTCAGTAGTTCTCGCATCAATATGCATACAGACTCAGAAATCATAGTCGAACATGAGCCATATAAGCCACACGGTGGGGTATGGTTCAAACGATTTTGAGTGGAAATGTTTCGAAACAAATCAAAAAAACAATTGAATATACAAGCTGGTAAAGTAAACGTAGGTCATTGAAAAGAAATAGACAGGTTTTCGGGAAGCTCAAACTGATTTTTTTAAACACTCAGACAAGTTAGCTTCATTTTCGTGGGGGAGGGGCTCATCTATCTGACTCACCGGTAAATCGCTTCATCCCTTTGCGCTGTAACTACAACCCCCTTCAAGTGACTTGATAGGACAAGTAAATGGTGTTCCTCCCCTGAACCACAACACAAATTTTTAAACTTTATTGTTTCGTTTCCAAGATATTTAAAGCTGCAAAAGCACTCATTATTTATTTAGATATAAATATTCAGATAATACAACTGCCAGCCAATTAGTTGTTCAAACATTTGTGGGATTATTGACTATTAAAGACCACACAACATAGTAGTGAATTATTGGTTATTGGGGCTTTTAGACTTCTACCCCTTGAGAGGCGTCTTTGAGATAGATGGACCCTCGGCCTTGAGAGGGCCCAAATGTCACAGCTCCAAGATCAATGTCAAATGGCCGTTTTGACCTAGTGGCTACACTGCACAAACCTACAAATACATCTATGTCAAGGATTCTTCTTAAAGCCTGAAGTGGTTGATGGAGATCCAGATGTCTCAGTTCTTCACTAAATAGAAACTACACCTCAGTTTTTCATTCAAAATTTTTCTCTTAATATTGAAACGAATATTGATCTCATTTGAAAGAAGTATTTGTGAAAATTTTAAAATTGTGATTTACCACTTATATCTGTAAAGATGTACCACTCTAACGATTTTGCCTTAGGCTAATTTGTGCTAGTCTCCCCTACTGGTCTCAATCTGCCTACTCCAGAAGGTAGCAGAAATTTCGCTTAATCTCAGCTTCCAGTACACTTTAATTTAAAGAGTCTAGAATAGATTTATATTTAAACCTTTAGCCCTAGCCCATTTTATTCGATGTCTGTTTTCTTGGAGCTGCTCTTTCAGAACTGAAAAAGAAACACGTTAATTAGTACAACATATTTTCCACGAGAGAGAGGAGAATATATATAGAAGATGACGAAAAGGATATAACAGGGTCACACACTTCTCGTCCTGGGGTCTGTCAGGACATTTTAAAATAGACATTATAGGGAGGACCACGGTTGGAAAGGTAAATAACATAAGGAAAAACATACGGTGACAGAGATAACCTACAACTTAATTCCAGTCTCTTCTAAAAAACCTATAATATGCGTATACATTTTCCTAGATCCTATAGTCAATAAATTGAACATATTAAACGGAGCCATTATATCGCAATTTCTTGTAATATTGTTGACTAATGTAGTAGAGGCATTTCGATATTTTGAACATCCGAAAAATATATGGTCGAGGTCAGCTGTCGTGTTACATTGATCACAATTTGGTGAGGTATAAATACCAATTTTATGTAAGTGCACGGGGTAACATGCGTGGCCAAATTTTAAACGTATGAGAGACGTTACATACTTTCTCGATACTTGGAAAATCTTCGTGCCAGAGTTTATTAGGTACATTGGGGTGTATCATCGTATACCTAGTCACTCAAAGAAATAGTATGGGTAAATTCAACAAAAAAAAAAATGGTTAACTAACAATATCGTTCATTTTGTTAAACTAAATTATATTGATGGTATTTTTAAACAAGAGGTGATTGTTATTTTAATTAATAAAAAGTTGTCGTACAACAAAACAAACATTAACTTAAAAATAGATGAATAAGACTATTATTTTTTTCGTCTGACTATTATTTTGTTGAATTCTGTCAAATTAAACTAGATAATAGTATATTTTATTTTTAACTATTATCGAATTGTAATTCTAACTCAGTATTATTTCGCTGTATTATTGTTCTTGGTAGACAAACCAATATTATTGTTGTCTTCTAGAAGTTCTAAAAGAATTACCATAAAATTTGCTTGCTTACCACGTAGTCTATTACAGAAATTATTCCCAGATGACGCCACATACAAATCACTGACAATAATCAATCATGTATTATCTTATACTCTTATGAATTTATAGAAAATTAATAACATGATTGCAATGTTCAAATTCTCTCAGGGATCATCGATATATTTGGATGGATCTTATAAACGATCTCTAATCTTTGATTTGGGTGGTCTGATATCTCAATACTGAGATTTTGGCTAACCAAAAAAACTTCATCATACAATAAAGTGTAGATCAACCTAAAAATTAGTTGGTGAACAAAAAACAAAGTCGTACTATTTAATTGTAGACCAAATTGAAAATGATTAGTGAACATAAAAAAATGTCATTGTACTATTTAATTTGTTACAAGAAGATATGCTTATTAAACTACTATTTGTTTACGAAAACAAATAAAGTTGTATGACTATTCTTCTCTGATTGATTTAACTATGAAACTAGATAGGCGCGATTTCATATGCTCTTTTTGGTTGAATTTATCTATCATTTTCTTTGAGTGAGGGTTGGTAAAGCAGTATTCATTCCACTAATAATTCCATAGGTCTTTCAGGTTAAATTTAAGATTTTTAGACTTAAAGATTAATAGTGAACAATTTACATGAAAATTGTTTATATTAGGAAATCATACATAGACAATCCATAGGTAGAATAGTGTTATTTTTATATGTATATGGATTTACTAGCTTCACATATCATGCTGTCCCTTTCCTGACAGAGGACATGGTTCCCTATTCACCTAGTAATAAATCAGTTAATAGTTATTTTTGTAACAAGTACCTAAAAACATGTTTTTTGGAACGAAATAGCTGTTGAATCTGTTGGAGTCTGTTTGGAATAGCAGATGAAAAAAACTGATTTTAGTTTTGAAGGTGATCAAAATTGTTCATTTAATTTTCATTTTGGGCCGTAATGATTTAATTATTATTAATTTAACTTACCAACCTAATAATTAAGTCATATTGTCGTACCCATTAGATTAAATAAAGTTGTTTAATTGTTGTATGAACCATTTTGCATTATTTACCTAAATGATCCTCAAAAGTTTCCATGGCAACTTTTTGGGATTGAGTCCGGAAAAGACTCATTTTACGGACTCAAATGAGTCCGTAAAATGCCTATTTTAGGGACCAAATACAAAAAGTCAATTAAGTATTCTATTTAAATTTCATTTTTACTGAACGTTTATTATCTTTAATTTTTTTATTAAAAAAAAACACAATGTATAAAAGTCAGTGATAAACACAGAGAAATTAAGTTTATTTCTATATGCACCAGCACTTTAGTAACAGAAAACGTCGAAATATGCTATTGAAACTAAAACAAATAAATATTCATTCTGATTACAGCCACTAAATTTCAGTCTGAACTTATCAGTTCATATACAACGATTTAAAAATTATATGCGTTTTTTGTTAAATAAATAGAGCGATAGATTTATTTACTTTTATAAATTAATACAAACAAGGTAACTTAATTAAAAATATAGATTTTCCGGTAATTAAACATGGAGTTTCCATCAAACGCTTCTGCCATGCCTTAAATCGTCCGAGTACAGGTCGGTTGACGAAAATTTAATTATATGTGCTTTCGCTTCAGCTGCGATATTTAAACCCATGTTTTCATCGCTTGCAATATGCTTTGTTTAGTGAGCAATACCCTCCTTGTGATTGATGTACTTAAACTAAAACAATCATTGCTCCGGGCTGGACCCAACTTTTACAAACTTATCAAATTAATTTTCTACGTTATTTCGCCTGGAGCTCATCTCAAAAATTATACTGCCACTCTAAAGTGCTTCTTTATCCTTCGTCTTTTATTGAACTCCATCTGTCACGACCGTCAGTTCCGACACCGAGTTGCAGGAAATAAAAAATATATAAAAATCATAAAATAGAGATACGACATTTATTGCGAGGCAAGTTCCTTCAAGTTATGGTCTATAAAAGACAATGTCAATAACTACATCTAAAGGTTATTAACAAAATTTACCGAATAAACATTACATTATTATCCGTACATAATTTGTGTTAAGTTTCAAATTTCTACAAACACGATGGAATAAGAAGCTAGAGGCAACTTTCAACTCTTCTTTATAGACAACTTTTAACGTAAGGTAGTGTTCATTCACCAACAAAAACATTAAAAATGTTACATTTGCATGTTGAGCAAAAGGCTAACCAGAGAACAAAAAGCTGTGAAGTCAGTCAGCCGATGAATCCATACATTATTTAGGACATTTAGGCATTACTCAAGGGAAACTCCCATACTGATAAGAAATTATTTAGTTTTTAATCTATATTGACATTATAAAAAACATTATTTTGGGTTTTTAACAAATAACTTTCAAAGAAATCATTCATTTTTTTCATATACTATTTATCCAAGTCTGATTACATTAGTATATTAACAAGAAGTCCCCCCTACGAAACATATTATCAACTTCTTTCATACACTTAATATCTAATATTTAGTATGAAAAACAAGAAAATACCCATCAATCAATATTTCTGTATACTGACGATCTAAGTCTGATCATGCTAGTATATCAACAAGAAGTTTCCCCTACGAAACATATTGTCAACTTCCTTCATACACGTATTATCTAACATTCAATGTAAAAAAGAAGAAAACAACCATTTTCTCTATATGATCTAAGTCTAATCATGCTAGCATATTACAAGAAGTATCCCTTACGAGACATCATTTCTAGTATCTCTAGCCCTACCTAGAGGGTTGCGGTGCCAGAACCCCGCCGACTGAAGCTTAAGCTTATTGTACCCCATAGACTCATTATCCCCTTAGTCCCGTTCCTCTCCAAAAGGCGAGTGTACGGTCGATGGGAGCTCTGACTATTTCTTCCGGAGTCACGGTTGGTCCCCCGAAGTATGAGTATATGGTGAAGAGTTTCCTCATCTTCACCACACATCCTGCATTCTTCACATCTATATTGGTTAGGTGTTTATTCAGTGGGTAGTGTCCTGTTAGGATTCCCACTGCACACATCAGCTGTTTTCCGCTCAGCTTTAGCAATTCATTGGTCTTTGTCTTGGATGACCCATCCCAGCGCCTTGGTCCAATACAAGTTATGTTTTTGACTCTCAATGGTTTCTTTACCATTCCTCCAGCTTATCTGCTTTTTCATTGCCTTCATTGCCCTGGTGTCCTCGCGTCCACTCCAGTTGTAAGCTGTTGGGTTCCGCCAGTTTCGCCAGGGAGTCAAGGCCGTCTTTTACCATTTTAGAACGTATCTCTACTGCATTCAAAGCTGCTTGACTGTCAGTGTTAATGCGGATTCTTTTGTCAGTATATGACCTCCGTATCATTTCTTGTGTACAGATATCTGTAGCTGTGACTTCTGATTGGAACACCATTGCGGTAATGCCTAGGTTCAGACTAATATCTGTCCCTAGTTGGTCCCCCGTAACACCTACTCCAGTGCTTCTTGACGTTTCTGATCCGTCAGTATACCATATGGTATCATTTGGATGTCTTTGCAGTTGCCTTGTTCCTTCCTTTTCCCTGTCTGGTATGTATACCCTGAAGTTACAACTTGTGCTGTTTCTATCTGACTGCATATCTAGGGGTCGATTTTTTCCTATTTGTTGGGGTATTTCGGCATGGTATTCGCTATTCTTGGAATGGTCCCATGTCCGTTTGTTTTTAGCCTGAATGCCGCTAACAGTGCCTCACTCTCCGAGTCTGGTAAAGTAGTGCTTCCATGGCTGCGGTAGGCGTTGTTGATATTGCTCCCATTATGTCTAGACATGCCAGTCTTTGTACTTTTCTTAGTTTTCTCATTGCCTCCCCTTTTCCGGCTTTATTCCACCATATCAGGGAGACATAGATTATTATTGGTACAGCCAGTACACAATTCTTGGTTGTGGTCCCCAGTTTTTGCCTGCCATTTTCCTGCTGGCCCATAAGGCCCGCGTAGTTTGGTAGTCACTCTATCTAAATGTGCGTTGAAGTTTAATTTGGTGTCTAGAATCAGTCCCAAGTATTTGACTTCATTGCTCATCTGCAGTTCATTTCCCAAGAGATACAATCCACCCAGGTTGAGTTTCCTCTTTCTTGTGAAGGCTACCACAATGGTCTTCCCTGAGCTCACGGAAAGACCTTCCTGATACACCATCTGTATAACACAACAAGAGCTCGCTGCATCTTTTCCGATGGCGATATCGTCTGCATAGCTTTGCCTATATATTCCCTGCTGTTCCAGTCGAGATAAGAGTTCGTCCGCAACCAGATACCGCAGGAGAGGAGATAAGACCCCCCTGCGGGCATCCCACCTAGAGGATACTTCATTATAAACAGATATTTGTTACATTTCAAAGCTAAGAACTACTAAAAAGAACAAGAAAATGGGTATAAAATTTCACTCACCGCATGCATGTCCTAATAAATAAAATATTTCCTTCTACTTTCGACTGTATAATATGCCACTCTAAAAATTGATCGACTTTTTTAATTCTCTTTAGAATTCATTAGGAATGGGGCATATACTTCAGGTAGGACTAGAGAGACTAGAAAGAATGTCTCGTAAGGGAGGCTTCTTGTAATATGCTAGCATGATCGTACTTAGAACATCAGTGTATAGAAAGAATGAACATGCTAATATTTATTTTGTCAAATTTAAAAAAATGAAAAACTAAAACAACATTCATACTCAGGTTGGAAATAGAATAAACAAAAACGAACCTAGGGTTGGGCTATGCACTACACTCGGCTTCCCCCAAAACCAAGAACCCAACTGCTTTTGAAACTAATATATTTCCCAGTCATTACTCTTCTTGCAACTCAGCATTTTGTGCTAATAGCTATCATGCTCTAGCCATGTTTTCGATGGAAAAAAATTTAGCATTTTCCCATAATTACAAAGTATCTTGAGTGAATTCACCAGCTTCTTGCTGTCTCATCGATTCTTTTGTTCCAAAGTGAAACTTGGTTTGTTTCAACTAACATTATTATCAAATCCAACGATATTAATGTCCATGCAAGAATAAAATGATGTACTGGGTATTTCAAAAAATTTTACATTTACAATTACTGCGTGACATTATTATTAGCATGTGCATCGTTCGCAAGAACCGCTCGATATTCTAAAGCATAGATCTGCATAGAAAGCTTCACGTCTCTTTGTAAATAAAAGAGAACACCAACGTAATCCAAACAAGAGGAAAATTCAGCTTCCAACAACGTTAAATTTGCTTAATTTTAATGTCTTTAAATTCAATACAGGTCTTGAAGGGCCGCTATTTGCGAGAAAAATAAATATTAACAAGAAGGGTTTTTACTTTGGAAACCGTTCTCACTTATCGGGAAATAAGCCAAAGCCCAACGCAAACTCTGGAGAGATTAAATCGTACTTATTGTAACATAATAATAATAGAGCGCTGTACCGCAAAAAGATGCTGAGTTCTTTGAGAGGGTTTTCGATTTTAGATTAGAAAATATATGGGCAGATAAAGCAATCAGCTGGGATAGTGCCGTGTTACGAGAAAAGGAGAAAATAACTGAATTTAAAATTTCAAAGTTTGAATTATAATATTCCCCTTAGACATTAAGCCACTCGAGTATTACATTTAACTAAAAATATGAAAGTCATTCTCTACAAATACACTGTGTATCCGGATGGAATTGACAAGAAGAAAAACATCTCTATTATTGATTTTACGCCGAAAAGTCATTCTTTATAAAAAAATCTGCTTTTCGAAAAAATGAGTTTACCATATAAAAATTTTAAGTCAGATGTACCGAGTGTTAGTGGAATAAGAAAACATGAAAATGCCTCAAGAGAGAAGTACCTTTATCTATTATTTTGGACAAAATGTTTATGAACAAAGTTGTTTATGATCCAAAATAAAGCCTAAATACGAATTGTGAAGTCTAAATTTTGACTTTTAAATTTATCTCTACTTACATTTTATTTTTAAACATTAACATTACATAATCTAACATTTACTTCAAAGATTGAAGAAAATGATTTTATTCTACATAGTCTACTCCAACTTCAACACATTTCTCCATCCTTTTAATAAATTCTCCATTGACCGTACGACCTTGCTTTTAGTATTTCTCGATAGTGCGGCAGGTCATCTGCATAAACTTTTTGTTTTAAAACACCCCACAGAAAAAAAACATTTTTGTAAGGTCAAGTGATTTTGTAGAAAAATTAATTGGACCAGATCTTCCCATCCACCTGTCTCCGACGTGATCTCTCAACCACTGCCGTACCAGAACTATGGAATGAGCGGGGCAACCATCGCCTTACTTCCGGTTGCAGAGTGTTTAGAAATGGCAATACGAAGTTTTCGAAAATGCCCAAATAAACAGGCTGGTTTAAATTTTCTTCTATGAAATATGGACCCGTGACCATTGGTCCAAAATGTTGCTTCCTCAGTAAAAAAGAACATTCTGTGAAAACTTCTATCTACGAGGTAATTCTCACCGACCCATAAACAAAAATCCAATCGCTTCTCTTCATCTCCATTTCAAGTGTATCTTTGAAACTCGAACTTTGTTTTCCATATAAATTCTTTGTAAATGACATTTCCAGTCCTTGTGAGCGTTACCGTAAAGATAATTTGTACTTTTTTTTGTTCTTTTTGACATCCAATGCAGATCCAATGTTATCAAATTTGTTTACAAGTTTGAGCAATGAATGACGCGATACCGCTGTTTTGGGGTACTTTTCGTGGAAAAGGTCAACTGATTTGAGATTCTAATACAATTAGATAATTGTTTATTTAATTTTTATTAGTGGTTGATAGTCTGTGCTTTAATGCAGGTAACGGTTGACTGGTCTAGACCAGAAGGTGTTAGGAAAAGACTTTTTTAAGTAGTCGACGTTTCGTCAAAATTTATTTACATCCTCGACGTAACCTATTCGTTTTGAATAGGTTACTCATACGTTGAAGAGTTGTTGTATTTGTTAATACCAATGTGTTCTGTTTTAATTTTCAAATCTGATGTGATAAAGGAAAACTCACCTAAATAGTCCTGAGGATGTCAATAAATTTTGACGCAACGTCGACTACTTAAAAAAGACGTCTCCTAACACCTTCTGGTCTATACCCGTCAACCGTTACCAGCATAATTATTTATAACAATCAAACTACTCGACGGACCATTCTGAAATTCGAAAAGGTTATTCTATTCTGGTAGTAGACGAAGTTATTAAAAAAATCAAGTGGATCCGTTAAAGATTGCGACTTGCAGAATGTTTCTGTACGTATGTATGTACTGACGAACTAAGATAATTTTCAATAGAAATTTTAAAACTTAATAATAGTTCAAATCTATCTAAAAATGGTACCATTTTTTAGAGTAGAGTCTTTCTTTTTCAGCAAGCTATAATTAAAATCGAATCCTTGCAGGATTAACCCATTAAAAATGAATTTCGTAAGCACGATAACTTAAGACAGAAAAGTAAAACCAAATTGAAATTTGGACAGTAAGTTAGTATTAGCTACTGGAAGAACTTTGTTGATTTTGAGAAAAATCGATTCGTGAATATAAAAGTTATAAAACGTTTTCAAAAAATGTACATCAAGAGGCTAACTTAGGGCCAAGCGACCCCTCAAACAATTTACAATCTACAATAGAATGTTCAACAATTATATAGAGAATTCCAATAATCCGGCGAAGAGTATAACGTTTACAGTTTATTTTTATGATTGTACCTAATTTTATTTTTTTTTAACTTTGGAATATGTAGGTACACGATTTTAACCTCCATTTCTCCTACCGAGGACAAATTCGAAGAAATTGAGTTTGACACAGATTTAATGTTCTTTCAAAACAGTAAATACTTATTTCCAACCTGCTTTAAAAGAAACTCAATACCAATAAACAAAAAAGTGTCCATTGTTTATAAATTTAAGACGCAAGCATGTCCCTCGCCAAGCCTTATATAGAAGTGAAATTGTAGTCGAAAAATATTTTATATTTGCTGTGCAAGTAAATCATAAATCCCCATTCTGAATATATGGCGTAAATGGTAGCAATGCCACAAAATAGAATAATATTTCGTTATCTGTGTGAGGTGACAGAACTGTCTATGAATAGAAATAAAACATTCAAGCGATAACAATACGGAGTATAGTGAACGCTGTGGCAAGGCACATATTTTATTATTGTATAAAATTGGAGGAGGTATAAAGGGAAGTTAAAGAAGGCAGAGGCTGAGAAAAGTAGGAGTTTAAGGTGGAGTGTTTAGAAAAGCCACAGAATGGGCTATATTTGGGTGTGTATAGAAGCTATCTATCTATCTGGCGACAGGCCAGAAGGGAAGCTTCGCGCAAGACTTTGAATGAGTGTCGACACAATAATAGGTAGTTCATTGTGAAGTGCATGTATACATCATGTAGACGAGCTATATCGCACATTGTAATAAGCCTACTTGAACACTCAACTCCCAAACTTAGCGGACGATTGTTATCACTTCACAGGGGAAACTTATTTTGTACACGGTCTCGCATCTATCTTAACACAAAGACAAGCGAAAATCATATTTCACCTTACGTTACCTACATATTTTCTCTGATTCTGGTGGTAAATTGAAAATTATCTATATTTAGCTTGTTTTATACTATCAGTGATATGATTTATTATACAGTGTTTTCGAAAAGTAGAGGATGAATTCCGATAAAAACTGTACATTTTTTTGAAAAATCGTTCGCCTATTTTTTGTTGCGGAATTTCAAAGAGAGCATTTTTTACGTACAATTTTATTAACATTAGCTAACAATAGCCAATATGGTTAATAAACTCTTTTTGAGTGATATGCGCCGTATATCTGGACATGGACATATACTTCTAGACTGAGAGCTCGCGTGAATAAAACCACGTGATAAGATACCAAAGGTTTCACTCTAGAAATAAATAGTGTATAGTTCGTTAAATGCGTAGCCGCTCTTCTGCCATTCGCAGTTGGTCACCCAAATTAGCAATAATGAAATTAATTTTGGAAAAAGTAGTATTCAATCTCGTTATTTATACCAGACTAAATTCGTGATTAAAATGTGCGGAAATATCATTGTTCCAAGTAATCAACAAGGCAGACGTGCTAGATGCTCTTTTGAGGCAGACGCCATTGAAAATGCCGAAAAATCAGTCACAATCGCGTGATCGCATACCAGTTCAAAATGTAGATAAAAAACCGCTGCCCAAGAAATCACTACTTCCACATCCAGATTCTCTATCGAAGTCACTCACAAAGAAAAAACTTTGTGTTTGGAAATAAGTTCCATAAACTTTAACAATATAATATTTGAAATCCTCTACCCCAAAAACCCATAAAACGATACCACATTAGTAGTAGTGGGGTGGGGGTGGTAGTCGGGGTGGATGAAGTAAAAAATTATCTTGAGGTTTCTGGTTCTTGTACATACACTAAATCACATTTTTTTTTCATCCCCTTTAATAACGGTGGGGGTGGTAATGGGGGTGGCTAATGCCAAACATTTTTTTGAGACCTTAGCTTCTCTTATATATACTAAATACCAATTTTATGAACTCTTACCTGCTTGATTTACCAATTTACCCCCCCCCAACCCTTGGACGGAACAAGATGAAAATATAATCTAGTTCCAGAACTCGTTATATTACATATGTGTACCAAATTTCAAGTCAATATCTTAAACGGTTCCAGAGTAAACGTGCGCACAAAAAAAGTTACAGACAGACCGACAGACAGAAATTTTTTTTTCGCTCAAACTTAAAATCTCAACGTTTGATGACATTTTAAGCCTATTTGAACAATAAAAAATTTTTAAATTTTTTTGTCGTTACTAAACTTCCACTGGATGTGGAAGTAATTATGCTCATTAAATATATGAAATATTTGAGCAGACGCTCCCATTTCGCCGGCAGACGCTGTCAAAAATTGTCTTATCACCTTTCTTTTTAAAAACGCTTATTTTTCAAAATAATGGATATAAAACCGCTGCCCAAGGAATCACTACTTCCACATCCAGACTTTCTATCCAAGTCACTCACAACGAAAAAATTTTGTATGTGGAAATAATTGTTTATGGAATTTTAATAATATAATATTTGAAATCCTCAACCCCAAAAACCCATAAAACGATACCCCACATCGGTAGTGGGATGGGGGTGGTTATAGGGGGGTGGTAGTGGGGTGGGATGAAGTAAAAAAATATTTTGAGGTCTTTGGTTTTTGTACACACATTAAATCACATTTTCTTTTCATCCCCTTAGCCCTTAGCTTCTCTTGTATATACTAAATACCAATTTTATGGACTTTTACCTGCTTGATTTATCTATTTACCCCAAATTTACCCCCCAACCCTTCGACGGAACGAGATGAAAATATAATCTAGTTCCAGATTTCGTTAAAGTACATATGTGTACCAAATTTCAAGTCAATATCTCAAACGGTTCCAGAGTAAACGTGCGCACAAAAAAAGTTACAGACAGACCGACAGACAGAAATTTTTTTTTCGCTCAAACTTAAAATCTCGACGTTTCATGACATTCTAAGCCTATTTGAACAATAAAAATTTTTAAAAATTTTTTCGTCGTTACTATACTTCCACTGGACGTGGAAGTAATAAACAATGTGCCAATGTAAATACATACAAACGAATATAGTAAAGTATAAACACTCAGAAGAAGACATTATTTTGATAGAAAAAACTAAATATATATTTTTTTTTTAAAAATGTAAAGAACCTGTAAATACAGGGTGTCCCATAAGTCATGGATAAAACGAAGGGGGACGATAGATGAGGTCATTTCCAACCAAAATAACTACATATGTTGTTATCCAATTTTTGATGGTTCAAAAGTTATACCAACTTTTGTATAACTTCTGTATAAAATAACATTATTACAAGTTATGCTTATCAATCTAATATATCTTCTTCATCACTTGAATTTTGATATATTGCTTCTTCATCACCATCTGCGTTAAGTGAGCTTGGCCGATCAACAACAATATCGTCCAATTTGGAGGTATTTGAGGACCTTCGAACCACTGCAACTGTAATATGTTGTGGTTCAAACTCCAGCCATTATGTTTGAGTTTGTAAAATGATGGTTCAAATTCTGTTGCATTTTTCCATATAGCGCATAGCTGATTTACACGCTTAACTTTGCAGTAAAGCGAACCTTGACACGGTGCTCGTAAACTACCATCATATTTTTACTTCCACGTCCAGTGGAACTATAGTAACGACAAAAAAAATTTTAAAAATTTTTATTGTCCAAATAGGCTTAAAATGTCATGAAACGTCGAGATTTTAAGTTTGAGCGAAAAAAAAATTCTGTCTGTCTGTCGGTCTGTCTGTAACTTTTTTTTGTGCGCACGTTTACTCTGGAACCGTTTAAGATATTGACTTGAAATTTGGTACACATATGTACTTTAACGAGATCTAGAACTAGATTATTTACATCTTGTTCCGTCGAAGGGTTGGGGGGTAAATTGGGGTAAATTTGGGGTAAATAGGTCAATCAAGCAGATAAGAGTCCATAAAATTGGTATTTAGTATATACAAGAGAAGCTAAGGTCTCAAAAAAATTTTTGGCATTAGCCACCCCCATTACCACCCCCACCCCCTTATTAAAGGGGATGAAAAAAAATTGTGATTTAGTGTATATACAGGAACCAGAAACCTCAAAATATTTTTTACCTCATCCACCCCCCACTATCACCCCCCACCCCACTACCGATGTGGGGTATCGTTTTATGGGTTTTTGGGGTAGAGGATTTCAAAGATTATATTATTAAAGTTCCATAAACAATTATTTTCCCATATAAAGTTTTTTCGTTGTGAGTGACTTGGATAGAGAATCTGGATGTGGAAGTAGTGATTCCTTGGGCAGCGGTTTTTTATTTTGTCCAAAGGATTCGATCTGTCAGTTTTTGGTTTAAAATTTTCTACAAAAATGTCGAATCGTACTTCATTTATATTTGCAGCATTGGGTTTGCCATACATTTTACAAACGAATTGTTCTACACATTTTTTTGCACTTCTGAAAGAATTTCTGTTGAGCCCAAAGTACTAAATATTTTCATTGTATATGTACTCTTTTCCAACCATGAAAATGGTTTTATTTTTCCTTTTCTTGCAAATGCAGCAGTATAATCACGTCCGGTTAGCGCTTGAAGGTCCTTTCCCAGATAACTGTACACCATATTTAAATAGACGTATCGAATAGTGTTTTTAGATGCAAATCCCAGTTCAAACCATATTGAAAGCTTTTCTGAAAAATTATGCATATTACCCAATGCAATAATAAAAATATCTGTATCGCTAGCTTTTTTTAGAACGTTGTAATTTTCAAGCAATTTATGGACATGAAAAATTATCCTACTATCTGCTTCCTCATGTGTACAAAAAAGCGTTTCATCCACCTCCTTCATGACACGCTCATTTTCATTATATAACTTATAACAGGTGTCGTTAATTTTGTTCCTCAAAATACTAGATACACTGTCAGAAGTCCAATATTGAATTAAAAATTGTACTAATGTAGATTTAAAATTATCATTCCTCAGTGCCTTTATAAAATCAGTCGGTCTTCTTTGGTCGCCCCCTGTGATAACAAATGCATTTGATCTATTTATTCCTGCAGCCCTTTTCTCCCTAAATCATGCAAGTAAGAATCCATGAAATTAGTATTTAGTGAATATAAGAGGAGCTAGTAATTTAGTGTGTGTACAAGAACCAAAGTCATCAAGAATTTTTTTCACTTCATTCACCCCCACCACCACCTCACCCCCATTACCGATGTGGCATGTAATTTTATGGGTTTTTGGGGTACATGATTTCAAATATTATACTATTAAAGTTCCATAAACAATTATTTCCACATAGTATGTAGTATTTTGTTGTAAGAGACTTGGATGTGGAAGTAGTGATTCCTTGGGCAGCGGTTTTTATGGAGGTATTAGAGAAATTGACGACACATTATTTTTGCTTTAGACTGATTTTAAAAAATTCCAACTTTATGAAAATCAAAATTTCTCCATTTTTTTTAACTATCATTCAACTTTTCTCTTGATTTCACAAGAAAAGTTTTGCAAATACAATTTCTTCGCGAATACAAGGGTTGGCAGCCCATTTTAAATCACAGTATTTTTATCAATTAGTATGGGGTCACTTCCAGTCTAAATTTCATAGGCCGCCATGCAGCGCGTCTCAAAAGAAAAACTTTTTCTAGCCAATATGACTTTATCGCGTAGGTCGAATCATAGACTTAATTAAGACGTCAATCTTTCACATTACCACATCATTTTCACACCATTTTTAGGGAAGTTACACAGGGTTACGAGCTCTAAATGCGATCTTTGACACAAATCAATTATTATGCCTGTTTGTTTAATAATACACTCTTGAATCAGTAATTTAGCAAATAATTTCAGTTCCACACAATTTTAATCAGAAAACTGACAGCTGTCAACATCAGAAGCTTGCATTTACTCGCAAACAAACGTATGATAAAATATTAAACAAATATCATTCTGCATTATTATAGTGATAGATGCGGATATAGTAGTATAAATCAATTCTGTCGTTTGTGCAGGGTGTTATTATTGGAACGGCTAATCGAATAGAATTGTGCGCTACCTTCACAACGTAGCAACTCTCAAACAATACGGCATTTTTAGCTTATACACAGCACGCCATATATTTTCTAATAAAACTTAGAGAAAGGAAAGAGATTTGGTTTTCAAAACGTTCACAAAGTACAGTATTTTTATATTTTTGTCCTTATTCATATTATTTGTTAAAAACACCCTCTAACTGTATCTTTGAAGTAAAAGTCGCAGGGATAGCGGTTATTTTCTAGTAATGGACAAGGTTATGTACTGGAAAATTGTGGTATTTTGAAGGTTCCATGGGCATTATTTTTACAAGAGAAAACCCCAGAAAAAGAAACAGAAAAACCTGTTTAACATTTTCGAAGCATTACATTCCAAATTTAACTTGGCAGAGTTGCCTCCTACAAGTGCAGCAGCTGCCAATCACTCATATCGCACATACCTCCAAGTCCAGCAGTGGTTGGGTAATAATTTAGAACCGGCTGCCTGGGGTTGGCAGTTAAGCCATGGGGCTTTGAATCCAGTTTTGACGTGATTAGATCCAACCCCTAGCAATTTACTGAAGCCTCATATCCTGTGGTTGCAAATCGGCATGCACAAAACGTTGTGAGTGCTTATCAACAGGGTTAAAGTGTTCTGCCATGTGTGGATATTTCCAGGGATTATCTTGCAGCAACTCAGAAGATGTTACCTGACGACGACATTGATAATGACGAACTAATGTTATAACGTATTTTCCTATTTTTACTTCCACGTCCAGTGGAAGTATAGTAAAAAAAATTTTTAAAAATTTTTATTGTCCAAATAGGCTTAGAATGTCATGAAACGTCGAGATTTTAAGTTTGAGCGAAAAAAAATTTCTGTCTGTCTGTCGGTCTGTCTGTCGGTCTGTCTGTCGGTCTGTCTGTCTAACTTTTTTTTGTGCGCACGTTTACTCTGGAACCGTTTAAGGTATTGACTTGAAATTTGGTACACATATGTACTTTAACGAGATCTAGAACCAGATTATATTTTCATCTTGTTCCGTCGAAGGGGGGTAAATTGGGGTAAATTTGGGGTAAATAGGTCAATCAAGCAGGTAAGAGTCCATAAAATTGGTATTTAGTATATACAAGAGAAGCTAAGGTCTCAAAAAAAGTTTTGGCATTAGCCACCCCCATTACCACCCCCACCCCCTTTTTAAAGGGGATGAAAAAAAACTGTGATTTAGTGTACCTATCTACAGGAACCAGAAACCTCAAAATATTTTTTACTTCATCCACCCCCACTACCACCACCCCCCCACCCCACTACCGATGTGGGGTATCGTTTTATGGGTTTTTGGGGTAGAGGGTTTCAAATATTATATTATTAAAGTTCCATAAACAATTATTTTCACATACAAAGTTTTTTTCGTTGTGAGTGACTTGGATAGAGAATCTGGATGTGGAAGTAGTGATTCCTTGGGCAGCGGTTTTTTCTATTTGTTGTAGGCTTCATAATTACAGTATATTTTTCTTCTGTAATGGTAATATACCTAAAAAAATGTTTTTTGTTCTACTTTCAACCTACAAACACACATTTTATATTTTGTACACAATTGGGATTTTTGAATATTCAATAACATTCTGCACCTCATAATTAAAAAAAACCGCTGCCCAAGGAATCACTACTTCCACATCCAGATTCTCTATCCAAGTCACTCACAACGAAAAAACTTTGTATGTGAAAATAATTGTTTATGGAACTTTAATAATATAATATTTGAAATCCTCTACCCCAAAAACCCATAAAACGATAACTCACATCGGTAGTGGGGTGGGGGTGGTGATAAGGGGGGGTGGTAGTGGGGGTGGATGAAGTAAAAAAATATTTTGAGGTTTCTGGTTCCTGTACATACACTAAATCACAATTTTTTTTTATCCCCTTTAATAAGGAGGTGGGGGTGGTAATGGGGGTGGCTAATGCCAAAAATTTTTTTGAGACCTTAGCTTCTCTTGTATATACTAAATACCAATTTCATGGACTCTTACCTGCTTGATTTACCCATTTACCCCAAATTTACCCCAATTTACCCCCCAACTCTTCGACGGAACAAGATGAAAATATAATCTAGTTCTAGATCTCGTTAAAGTACATATGTGTACCAAATTTCAAGTCAATATCTTAAACGGTTCCAGAGTAAACGTGCGCACAAAAAAAGTTACAGACAGACCGACAGACAGACAGACCGACAGACAGACAGAAATTTTTTTTTCGCTCAAACTTAAAATCTCGACGTTTCATGACATTTTAAGCCTATTTGGACAATAAAAATTTTTAAAAAAATTTTTGTCGTTACTATACTTCCACTGGACGTGGAAGTAATTGTTCGATTTAGGGAAAAAATGTTAATATCAAAACTTGTTTGTTTTATTATTATATTATTTTATTTGAACCCCTTTTTTCCTATCTGCAAAGGTAAAGGATTTATATACAAAAATCTGAAAATGAGCCGCCATTTTTCAACATGGCGGACGAAGCACATCTTCGATTTAGGGGACTTTTAGTATATTCATTAGGATGGCAAGTGGAACATCTCCACCAAATTCCTTGCTTGTACTAATTTTTTCGAGGTCAAAATTTATTTTTCCTGCACTATTATTTACTACAAAAATCTTATTTTAGGCATTCAGCAAATAACTTTCAAGGAAGCCAACCGTTCTTTCCATATACTGTTGATACAGATAGCAATAAGAAATCTTCCCTACGAGACAACTTGCTAAAAAACCGCTGGAATCACTACTTCCACATCCAGATTTTCTATCCAAGTCACTAACAACGAAAAAATTTTGAATGTTGAAATAATTGTTTATGGAACTTTAATAATATAATATTTGAAATCCTCTACCCCAGAAACTCATAAAACGATACCCCACATCGGTAGTGGGGTGGGGGTGGTGAGTGGGGGTGAATGAAGTAAAAAAATATTTTGAAGTTTCTGGTTCTTGTACACACACTAAATCACATTTTTTTTCATTCCCTTTAATAATAGGGTGGGGGTGGTAATGGGGGTGGCTAATGCTAAAAATTTTTTTGAGACCTTAGCTTCTCTTGTATATAGTAAATACCAATTTTATGGACTCTTACCTGCTTGATTTACCTATTTACCCCAAATTTACCTCAATTTACCCCCAACCCTTCGACGGAACAAGATGAAAATATAATCTAGTTCCAGATCTCGTTAAAGTACATACGTGTACCAAATTTCAAGTTAATATCTCAAACGGTTCCAGAGTAAACGTGCGCACAAAAAAGTTACAGACAGACCGACAGATTGACAGACAGACAGAAATTTTTTTTTGCTCAAACTTAAAATCTCGACGTTTCATGACATTCTAAGCCTATTTGAGCAATAAAATTTTTTAAAAATTTTTTTGTCGTTACTATACTTCCACTGGATGTGGAAGTAAAAAACCGCTGCCCAAGGAATCAGTACTTCCACATCCACTTCCACAACGAAAAAATTTCGTATGTGGAAATAATTGTTTATGGAACTTTAGTAATATGATATTTGAAATCCTCTATCCCAAAAACCCATAAAACGATACCCCACATCGGTAGTGGGGTGGGGGTGGTGATGGGTGTGGTAGTGGGGGTTGATGAAGTAAAAGAATATTTTGAGGTTTCTGGTTCTTGTACACACACTAAATCACATTTTTCATCCCCTTTAATAATGAGGTGGGGGTGGCTAATGCCAAAATTTTTTTTGAGACCTTAGCTTCTCTTGCATATACTAAATACCAATTTTATGGACTCTTACCTGGTTGATCTACCTATTTATCCCAAATTTACCCCAATTTACCCCCCAACCCTCGATGGAACAAGATGAAAATATAATCTAGTTCTAGATACATATGTGTACCAAATTTCAAGTCAATATCTCAAACGGTTCCAGAGTAAACGTGCGCACAAAAAAAAGTTACAGACAGACCGACAGAAATTTTTTTTTCGCTCAAACTTAAAATCTCGACGTTTCATGACATTCTAAGCCTATTTGAACAATAAAAAATTAAAAAAAAATTTTTGTCGTTACTATACTTCCACTGGATGTGGAAGTAATTGAGTTCTGTTGGAGCAAAAAGGATTTCAGATTAAAACTCGGGGTGCCAAAAAACATAGAGTCCACATACTCTAATCAATGTAAATTTAAAAAAATATATGAACCTGTGTAATCATTTGATACGTTTCAAAGCTAAGAATTAACGAAAAGCCAAACAAAAGAGAATATAAAATCTTGCTCACCCCATGCATGTCTCGATAAATAAAATATTCCCGTCTACTGTCGGCTAAGTTCAAACCACTAAAATGTTGCGCAAGTTTATTAGCAGAAATTAAAGATATTTTAAGAGATCACTATCTAATCTCTGTATTTTTATGAAAATCTATACCTCGCTGTGAAAAGCTTTTTGTTACTAGTCCTGATAATTATTTAGACTTTATCTGCAATTTTATTATAAATTCCCGAAATAGTTTACTTAACGTTAATTTCGTTAATAAAAAAAAAACCGCTGCCCAAGGATTCACTACTTCCACATCCAGATTTTCCATCCAAGTCTCTCACAACGAAAAAATTTTGTGTGTGGAAATAATTGCTTATGGAACTTTAATAATATAATATTTGAAATCGTCTACCCCAAAAACCCATAAAGCGATATCCCATATCGGTAGTAGGGTGGGGGTGGTGTTGGGGGGGGGGGTATAGTGGGGGTGGGTGAAGTTAAAAAATATTTTGAGGTTTTTGGTTCTAGTACGCACACTAAATCATAATTTTTTTTCCACCCTCTTTAATAATGGGGTGGGGGTGGTAATGGGGTGGCTAATGCCAAAACTTTTTTTAGGACCTTGTAGCTTCTTTTGTATATACTAAATACTAATTTTATGGACTCTTATCTGCTTGATTTATTTATTTACCCCCATTTACCCCAATTTACTCCCCCAACCCTTCAACGGAATAAAATGAATATATAATCTAGTTCCATATCACGTTAAAATACATACTTGTGCCATATTTCAAGTTAATATCTTAAACGGTTCCAGAGAAATCGTGCGCACAAAAAGTTACAGACAGACTGACAGACAGAATTTTTTTTCCATCCAACTTAAAATCTCGACGTTTCATGACATTCTAAGACTATTTGAACAATAAAAATTTTCAACATTTTTTTGTCGTTACTGCATGTGGAAGTAATTTGAAAATTCAGGTTCTAATGCTATAAATCAATCAGTATGATACGAAGAAATTAAATGTATTTAACTGCGGCTTAGAGAATTTTTAATTATCTTATACAATTTAATAAATAGGGCATGGCATGTGAAATCTACAAACAGCAGTTTGTGTGTAACATTAGCGACTCCACCATATTTTTAAATGTAAATAATTCACTATCAGTCTAGAAAAACATCAATGTGAAAAATTTATCTTTCTGGGAAGGGGAGGGGGGTGAAAAATATTACATTTTCCCAGAGTTACAGTAGAGATTTGAAATAATCATTGGTAAAAAGACAATTTGAAAACCTGCAGAAATGGTGTAAATGATCATTGGATTATTGGAATGATTTGCTGTTCCTATCTCATACCAAGACGAATATAGATTTTTTTCTCGATATTTTCCTTCATTATGTAGAAATGTATTCAAGTTTTTTTTTTTCTACAAAATCACGGTAAGGCGCTTAAGTTATTTACATTCTTGAAAAAGTATTGGGAATTAACCAAAATAGCCCTTTAAGACACAAAATCTGAAATACAAATATTTTTATTTCAGAATTAATATTATTCAGATACATGCCAATACAAAAATTACAGAGAAAAAAATTATTTCCTGGTTTTTTTGGATTTATTTCTTCAAAAACCACATACGAAAACAAAATATGCATTTATTGAAATAAATTTTTACGTTTAAAAGCAAAATTTTGCGTACCCCAAGTAGCGTTGACGGTCCATTCCCGAAATGCGATGTGAATCCTCAGTTGGCTTTGCTCTGTTTGTAGACATGATTACTAGTTCCAATGACGAGACGACCGTACGATGCGTACATATTTCAAACAACAGAACTACCTGCTTTGCACACAGGTATTACCGATCCGTCTAATATGTTCGCTTGCCCCTAGTAAGAGGACTATCGTACTTTCGCACTCATCAATTTGGAACTTTAATCAGTCAGTTTCATTTAATATACGTCCACTTCGAGGTTTCTGTTTGATATTAAATGAAATAAAAACAGAGATCATCAAGTTGGGATTGAGCCACCGACCTCGGGTTTGTAGATCAACGCCTTAACCAACTAGGCTATCGAGGTACTGATAAGAATTTGCTATTCGGGGATGCCTTGAAAACATTTCATCACGTGTGTGGAGACAACCAATCAGAACAACATTTCACTTATTTCAGCCAGTTTGACAGTTCAATAATTTATTTTATCTACTCTTATTAGGTTATATACTAATTAATGAACTGCTTTTGAACAATTAATAGTATCCGGCAAAAATGAGTAAAACACTAAATAATGTTGCAAAAAGAGATATCGAATTTCTGAAATGTCACAAAATGTCACTTTTGATTCGTTCGTGCCGAGATGAATTTTCGAATTTCGCCGTGCAATTTACGATCAGGTTTATTTGGAAGACTTTTTTTATACGTAGCGACATCATACGGCCGTCCAAATGGTGTTTTTCGAAAAATATGAACGTGTCAAGGTTGCATGTTTTTACAATTTTTTCTGCGCCGAAATGCAAGCTGTTTGTTACTATTTTTTGCAGATATCTCCGAAACGGTTAGAGTTGGCTCGAAATAAAAAATAAGGTCAAACGAGTATTTTTCACTACGAATCTTTTTGCTACCATTAGAATTTTGATTTTTTTTTCGTTTCGAAGATAACTACTGAAATATCGGCCATGTACGGCAAAAAATCGCAAATTTTGAGCTTCTACGGTTGGCAACTTTTTAATCTTGGCTCCTACGCCAAAAGACTACTCTAGCTAATTTAAATAGAATTAAATTTGCTAAAACTCTTTTTTTTATTTTTTGAATTCCGGCAAAAATGAAGGAATTAGAGGGGGCAGGATTTGGGACTTTTTTTTTTCTGTAAAAATTTCTCCATTTTGTCACCGTAATTAATCTTTAATTAACTCAAATCGATCTCATATACGATGTTCACTTAATATCATGTACTACTTTGACGCTCCGTTAATCTTGGCCCTTCGAAACAAAAGTTTCTGAGAAAAATTATTTTTTTTAAGATTTACATACACTCTATAGGAAAACGTGTAATTTCCTACATTTTTTCGAATATCTCGATAATTATCGTTTTTTTCGAAAAATTTGCAGACAGCTTATGTAAAGAGAATTAATTGAGCTTTCCGACACCTTTTTTATTTTTTCTCTAACATAAAAAACAAAAGACCGAATATTCGCTTCGGGTATTGCAGTTCGCGGATAAGTTTTGCATTTTCCGCTGGGGAATATTAATCTACAAAGCTGATTTTTTGTCTACAAGCAATGTATGCACTATTTCGATTAAAAATCACATTCTGCCTCCGCTGAAAGGTTGGTAGACGTTGCCGTTTTTATTAATGAACAAACTGAGTAATTTAAACAATTTTCTCAATTTAATATTTATTGTTGTAATCGTAGATAAAGTATAATATTCAACTTGCGGTAATGGTAATAACTCACTTGATAACTTCATCTGCGTGAGTTATTACACCTACATTACCGCTCGTTGAATAATATACTATTATATTAACACTGCAAATAACAACTTGATGAATATAATAATAGATGAAAACACGCCATGTAATACAATTAAAAGTAAAAAGTACATCTGGAATACATTTATGGACTTTGCGGCACCAGAAATTATGAATTAGATAGAAATAAATAAAATAAATTGCAAAAAATTTTCTATGAGAATGCCCTTCGAACGTTGATAAATAGCTCATAATTTTATCACAACTTCCTCAAGCACGTTGCTTTTAGGCAATATCCCTCCGCCTACGGCGTCGGGATATTAAAAAGCAAATGCTTTCGGAAACTGTGATAAAATTATTTCATTTTATCAACGTCCTTGGGATATTATAGCTGATAATATTTCTGAAAATTTCACTTTCATATTTAAGAATTCTTACTATAATTACTTTAAACAGGGGCGGATTTGTCTTTCCACCACCGGCCCACATTTAAAGGTTTTTTCAACAAAAATTAAAATAGCAGCGCCATTTCTCTTGTAATGCTGGCGGCCCACCGAGCATTTGTCCGGTGTCCCACCGGCACAATCCTCCACCGACTGTAACAGTCGCAGCCAACTTGTAGATACTCGTTCCAAATAGGTATAATAATTAATACCTATTTAATTTAAGCAAAATGATATTACAACCAGACAAAAATTTTTGCTAATCTTCGTATACAAGAAAATGCACAGGAACATGTTTCTTAACACGTTGAATTCAAATATCGTCTATACGTGTGTATAGACGATTTCTGGTAAACATGATCATTTCTGTTAGATTCAAAATTATTATTTCAAATTTAAAACTTACATGAATTACTAATGCCCTATTTTTCTCTTTTTTTTTTTCGCCTCTGAGACAGGTACGTGAGGGGAGCAGTCACCGCATTGATACAAGGATATTGCATGCCTACATACCTTTGTATTCTGGTCAAATGGGGAGAATTGGACGGAAACTTGACAAAGATGTTCATTAATGTGTACTATTAAATAGACTAAAAGTCCTCTCTGCTGCACTCGAGTCGCCATCTTGGAGAAATGGTGCACCGATTCATTTTTTTCCCCTTATATCTCGCTAACCATTGGCGATAGCGAAATTATATTTCATACAAAAAACCACTGCCCAAGGAATCACTACTTCCACATCCGGATTTTCTATCCAAGTCACTCACAAGAAAAAAATTTGTATGTGGAAATAATTGTTTATGAAACTTTAATAATATAATATTTGAAATCCTCTACCACAAAAACCCATAAAATGATACCCCACATCGGTAGTGGGGTGGGGGTGGGGGTGGTAGAAGGTGGATGAAGTAAAAAAATATTTTGAGGTTTCTGGTTCTTGTGCACACACTAAATCACATTTTTTTTCATCCCCTTTGATAATGGGGTGGGGGTGGTAATGGGGGTGGCTAATGCCAAAATTTTTTTGAGACCTTAGCTTCTCTTGTATATACTAAATACCAATTTTGTGGACTCTTACCTGGTTGATTTACCTATTTACCCCAAATTTACCCCAATTTACCCCCAACCCTTCGACGAAACAAGATGAAAATATAATCTTGTTCTAGATCTAGTTAAAGTACATATGTGTACCAAATTTCAAGTCAATATCTCAAACGGTTCCAGAATAAACGTGCGCACAAAAAAAAAAGTTACAGACCAACAGACAGACCGACAGACAGACAGAATTTTTTTTTGCTCAAACTTAAAATCTCGACGTTTCATGACATTCTAAGCCTATTTGAACAATAAAAATTTAAAAACATTTTTTTGTCGTTACTATACTTCCACTAGATGTGGAAGTAATTAATAATCATAACTTCTACCCGTTATCTACTGTTGAAGTTTATAAATTCCGAGATAACAAAGGGAAAGGCAAAGGGCCTTAGACGCGAAAGAAAAATAATATTCCTGGCACGTATATGGATTAAACTGTCTTAAGTAAGGCATGGATTAAATGTAGCTTGTATCGGTTCCATGCCTTGTAGGTTAGCCATGATTTAACTCGCTCACGTCCATCTTGTCCCAGTGCAGACACGTGGTGTTTTAATCATGATTTTCAGGTAAGAATGGAACGTCCAATGTACAGAGTGGTTCAGAATGAGTTTTGGTTCTTAAACTTGAGTATTTCAGGAGATGTTGTACCAAAGAGTAGAGAAAACAACATATTACATATTGTTGAAAAACTCAAAGGACAAGGGTAGATAAGCTATATATTTTCGCCCACTAATTTCATAAAAACAAAAAGTTTTCCTTAAAATCATTGATTGATTATTATCACTTCTAGCTCAAAAATAAAAATCTGCAAGGAAAAGTTCATAAATCGAGGAATAATTTGCTGTTTTTAAAATCTCCGTAATTTTTATTTTTCTGAAATATGGAGGTTTAAAAATGGCGTCAAATGTTTTAAGGCAAAATACGTCTTTAAAAGTTAAGTATCTCAGAAACTATGGCACTACGCCAAAAATGTTATTAAACGAAATTGAATAAACCAATTGAACAAGCTAAAATGTCTTTTTTTTAAATTTTTTTCTTCTGCTTAAAAAAATAAAGAAGTTCTGATCGATAGAAAGTGCGTCTTCGCGTTTTTTTTTTCCTAAAAATCTCACCATTTGTCACAATTATTATTTTCGGCAAATTTATTTTAAAGCGCAACTTCCTGTTAAGTAGCTGTAGAAAAAGCAGGCGCGTGCTGGGACGATTTTGGGCCCCGGGAAAATTGATAAACGGGGAGAATTTTTTTTTCTTAAAATGAAAATTGATAAGCGGGGGAGAGAAAATCAGAAAATAATGTTTCCAGGGCCTTAAATGCCATGTCATAAATCCGACTCTGGGGCCCTTTATATGAGGGCCCACCGGAAAACTCCCGGTATCCCCTGAGAATAAGTATAGTATTCTACTCGCGTGTAATGATGGCTATTACTCACTAGGATGAATTACGTCACTCGCCTTTGGCTCGTGCATGACATGGCCGATGTCCTTTAAAGGGACATAACTGATCAACTGGCCGTGACACAGCTGATTGCGTTTGTTTTTATTTTGTAAATTTTGAATGCATGCGAACTGGTGTAATCAGGAGAATTCCAACCGTTCTGACATTATTTTTGCGGTGTATTATATTTAGAAAATAATATGGAATGTAACGAAAGTATTGGCAATGGATGCAATGTAGGGGTAAGAGGATGGTAGCTCAATTTCCCTGTAGATATGGGTTCGACTAGTCATAACAATAATTCTAGTGAAAATCCCATGACGATTGTATCATGTGGGTAGGACCTATGAATTTTTTAGTTTTCTGGGGTTGGTATTTTAATTATTACAAGGGGTTCCAAATACGCTACAGAATAATATATAATCCGTAAATAATTCATACAATATAAAATCTGAGTAATAACAGTTGTTTTATTTTTAAAATATTCATTATATACTGCCTTTTTTAAATATTTTCTACCCTTGAAGAGAGATGATTTTTGCATTTTTTCAAAAAAGTAAAAAATATGCTCACCTCAAGAGAGCATCAAATTGACATATTCCTTATTTATGGGGAGTGTCGAAAAAATGCCAGAAACGCTGAAAAGGTGTACCAGGAACGCTTTCCAGATCGTGATGCTCCTTCATATGCATATTACCCTTGGCTAGTGCAGTATCTAAAAAAATGATGGCGATATTAATGTTAACAATAATGAACGTTTCATTGTAAGCGAAGAAGTTGAAACAAACGTTCTAGCGTATATCGACCGCACTGCTTCCATTCGCGAATTATGTATGCAATGCAATACTTCTCGTGAAGGTGCTGGGGAAATTTTAGAGAAACACTAATTTAAATCACTTGAGTATCAGAGATTAGTAATAGAAGCAGCTTTTCTGGAACGTTCTGGAGTAAACGTTAGGTTGAGCATAATAGGACTTAATATCACTGGTCCAATATTTTTCTATCGTCTATTAAATTGAATTTCTCCAAAATCAAATAGAGCCTTTTATAGCTTGCAGGAAAACGAAAATCTAATTTTCCAGCAAGATGGCGTACCAGCCCATAATTCAAGAATTGTTGCAAATTATTTGAATGGACGGTTTGGTGAAAACTGGTTGGGAACCAATGGATCAGTCCGGTGGCCAGCAAGATCACCTAACTTGACCCCGCTGGATTTTTCCATACGCGGTTATCTAAAAAAAAACTTTACAGAACTCCTCCACCAATATTAGAAACCTTGGAAAACAGGATTAGAAGGGGTATTGAACGCATCTCTCGAGAGCATTTACAAAACCTGCTCAAAGAACATATTAAGAAAATCAGATTGTGTCGGGAACAAGGTGGCCAACGCATAAAATATTTAACTGAGCAACTTTTTTATCAATTTAATGTTTATTTTATTTATTTACTTAGGTAATTTATGCCAATATTATCGTTTGAAATAAAAAAAATCTTTAAAAACTAAAACGAAAAACCAAAGTTCATTGTATTATCAATTTTTCTGTAGATTATAAGACACACTTTAATGTTAGCATCTAATAGATAATGGTTCCAATTCAAAATTTTGTAGAAATTTTATGAAAAATATTGTCGTTTTAAACAATAAGGAATCACTACTTCCACATCCAGATTTCCCGTCCAAATCTCTAACTACGAAAAAAAAATTTATACTATATTCGCACTCCACTAAGTGGAAATAATTGTTCGCAGAACTTTAATAACGTAATATTTGAAATCGGCTGCCCCAAAAATCCATAAAACGATATGCTACATCGGTATTGGGGGGTGGCTAATGTCAAAAATTTTGAGACCTTGGCTTCTCGTACATCCAATAAATTCCAATTTTACGGACTCGTACTTCTTTGCTATACCTACTTATCCCCAATAATCCCCCAACCCTTCAACGGAATAAGATCAAAATATAATATTGTTCCAGATCTCTTCATAATACATAGGTGTACCAAATTTCAAATCAATATTTTAAATCGTCCCAGAGTAATCCTGCGCACAAAAAAAGTTACAGATAGGCAGACAGACCGACAGGCAGAATTTTTTCTGCTCAACCTTAAAATTTTGACGTGGATGAAGTAAAAAAATATTTTGAGGTTTCTGGTTCTTGTACACACACTAAATCACAATTTTTTTTCATCCCCTTTAATAATGGGGTGGGGGTGGTAATGGGAGTGGCTAATGTCAAAATTTTTTTTGAGACCTTAGCTTCTCTTATATATACTAAATACCAATTTTATGGACTCTTACCTGCTTGATTTACCTATTTACCCCCCAACCCCTCGACGGAACAAGATGAAAATATAATCTAGTTCTAGATCTCGTTAAAGTACATATGTGTACCAAATTTCAAGTCAATATCTCAAACGGTTCCTGAGTAAACGTGCGCACAAAAAAAAAGTTACAGACAGACAGAAAATTTTTTTTCGCTCAAACTTAAAATCTCGAAGTTTCATGACATTCTAAGCCTATTTGAACAATAAAAATTTTTTTAAATTTTTTTGTCGTTACTATACTTCCACTGGATGTGGAAGTAATTAAGCATTATCGTTTAACTAAGTTATAATTTCGAAAAAATGGCAACCTTCTTTCCAGTCTCTCCTCTGAGAAGAAGCTTGACTGCTCTGGTTATGTTATCAACAGGATTTTTAGGAGAAATAATACATATTGTCCTTGCACTTATCTACAGTTTCTTACTTTCCTGGCAAATGAGGTGATTAATTTTAAATTCCTTTTTATAGGGATAGTGTAGACAAACGATGATAAATGGGATATTTATTCCAAGAAAGGCTATAGCTCAAGTGTCGTGAATTTTCTAATTGAAACTGACAGAGATCAATTGTTTAAAAGGTTTTGGAATGACTGTGACAAGGGATGAGAAATGCTGATTGGAAGGAAAGAAGTGGCAGAGATAAAAACAAACAAGAAAAAATTATGTTAAAAATCCGGACAACCAAGACAAGCTTAATCTCATTGCAGTTGCAGTCGAGCGTGGCAGACTGCGAATACCTATTTGATTAACATTTTGCTCGAACACGTCACAATTCACTTTTACGAGGTGCCACTAAGATTAAGCACACTGTCAATGACTGAGATGGTTAAAACGAGGCACTTGTTCATTCTTGGTACATGACGAGATTTATAAAACCACGACATGCAACAAAAATGGCAGGCTCCATCTTATATATTTAAGGAAACGTACAGCGGTTTTTGACAAAAACATCACTAGTAAATATTCTGCCCTCTGTTATATTCAACAAACAACAAACACCAGCTGAGATTTATTCCAACTCAAAAGAGCTCTCGTATTAGTCATTCCACATCACTTGCAAACTGCAGTTTCGATCTGTTGGCTCTCGTCAGTGCAAGTAGATCCGGAATGACTGGAATGAGACCCTCGACATCACCCTTGGTACATGATGAGATTTATGAAACCACGACATGTAACAAAAGTGGTAGGCTCCATCTTAGCGTTTGTAATTCATAATCTAGCGCTCGGCGAAGCATTGGAAAAGCTGTTGGTTGCAGTCTGGTTTTGATTCCTTATATAGTAAAAGAAATATGTAGAGTTCCACAAAATTTTACGCTAGTGAATATTCTGCCCTCTAAAAGCATACCTACTAACTATGCCCATGTCAGGGCTATTGCTACTTCGGTTGCAATGGAGATCAACCGCTAGTTGGAGCCTACCACTCTTGTTACATGTCGTGGTTTTATAAATCTCGGCATGTACCAAAATATTAGGCTAGTAAATATTCAGCCCTCTAAAAGCATACCTACTAGTTCAATTGTTTACTGTTTGAAATGGGAAAAATACAATTGTTTACAGTTGAAAGCGTGGAAATTTAAAAAAATTACGGAAAAATTTAATAATTTGTTACGGTCGATTTTCACATTTAATAATGGCCAGAAATTTATGTACTAATTTTCGTTATTTTCCCAAATTTTATCGTGCATTTGAGCCTATTGGTACCGTCCCTCGCCAATAGATAATAATAGAGTATAACTGGTTGCATAATAGCACTACCTGATGGTTCATGTCGGCCATTGAGTGCGTTTTGTTACAGGAAGTACGGGTGAGTGCGTTCAGATATTCATTAAGATAGTGCATTGCAAAAACGCCCTTTTAAAGCTTCTACAATGGCTAGTATTGTTGATTAAACCTTCTTTTGGTGGGTAGATTTATGAGGGGACGGCTTTCAGAGTATATTATGATAATATTTGTGGATATAAACGAAGTTAGGAAAATCTATTCTAGTTGTGGGGTACGCCGTGCAGTGGAAATTCTGAACGTACTGTGACGGAAGACAAGAACTTGATAGGGGACATTTTCTTGATCATTTTTCCTTTTGCTGCTAGAAGATTGAGTCGTCTGAATACGAGTTTTAGGAATATTGTAAGTTTTGCTCCATTTATGGGATTTAGTATTCATCACGACAAGATTAGTCGTATTTCCATTTGGTTTTGAGTAACGTTTTGGGGAAATGCAGCTACGGATTTCCGGATAAAGTCAATTTTCAAAGCACGTGGCGTCGTCTGAATGCAAGACTTTGGAGTGCCATTTTGACGGCAAAGGACCTCTTTTAGCCCACATCACATCTCAGGTACGTCTCTGAAAACCCACTTAAAGTTGAAATAGATTTGTAATTTAGGTTATTTATTTTATTGCAGGGCTGTTTGTTTGTTTGTTCGTTTGTTAGTTGTTTTCTTGTTGAGTATGTTACAAGTATTGGGATCTATTTGTTAGTTTATGGCTATTTGGATTGATACCTTATGATTTTACTTTTATCTGTTACTCGTATTCTACTTGAGCTTTTATGTCACATTCTACACTTTACGGAGGACTTCCAGCCTGACTCTGGTTTCAACTTCTAGTCCAGATTTTGGTGTCTAGATGGTGGATTATTGACTGACATCTTGTGTATGTATGGTACTGGGGATCTCGGCACGTTACCTTAGACTCCACGTAGTTGGTCTACCACCTGCGGGTGTTATCACCTGGAATTACGCTACCCTGGTAGGACGGGAAAAGGTATTCAGACACTACCAAAGGTAAGCGGAATCATATTCTCTTAACGAGGGATCCGGTACATCAACTCAACGTCCACGGGACAGTAAAATAAATTTTCAAGGAATATTGGTAATATTTTGCTCGTAACGTAAATCTCAGTAACATTTTAGATTTCAGTAATATTTGGTATATTTTGTATATCATTACTTCACTAACTGAATAGTTTTGCCTTATTTTACAAATAGATGTCAATAATTTTAAGTAATTTTATGTTTTACCGTACCTTGGGTCACTTGTAGTTTTTTTTGTCACGCTTCTGGCATATGACCTTTTGTACATTTATCAAGGATTTATTATTTTGTAAGATATTTTGTGTATATTAGGTTAAGCGTGTGGGCCCCACTTATTAGTTCACTTATTAGGGTATATTGTGATACTTGTACTGCGTACTGAGTTACCGGTGATAATTGTGAAATATTTTGTACTACGTACTCTGATATTTTATTAAATGTTTAATTAGAACGACGTTGTCTTTTATATCTGACCACCTACACCACCCCAATTATCGAAGCCACCCCCAAGGACCTGACTAGTCGGCCGTGTGATACTCCCTCCTCACTAGTGTATTGCAGAGGGGGTACTGCACGTAAAATATTAAAATTTTGTTCAGGGCACCCTACACTGCGTTCGAGGTTTAGTAGCCTTTGGGGCTCCCTTTTATAAGTGGGTCTAGGCCCGGTAACAAATTTACAGTTTAATCTGGCAATAATTGAATTATTTACACTTTGAGCTTTAAATAATTGAATTATTTACTATTCAAACTGGGAATAATAGCATTTACAGTTTAAACTGGGAGTAAATCAATAGTTTACAGATTTAACAGAGAATAATCAAATTATTTACAAATTTATCTGGGAATAATTGAAAAAAAACTTCCGTGACGCTTCTACGCCTTTGTAATTTTACACATGTTCTACATTTGAAATAAAAATATTAAGTTATCATCTTTACAAGATATGGTTTACACACACATACAGACACACATACTTTTTATTATTTAATATTTCAGTTCGGCATGTTATAAAAGGAATTTCTGTGCAATTTTTTTTCTACGAGGATTATTAAGAATATTTTTCCGATTATGATGTTATTTGATTAAATGAAATATGTATAATAACGATAACATTTATTTAACTAAGATTTAATAATTTGATAAACTTGTTTAAATAGTACCAAAATGTCTAGTGACAAAAATTTCAAACGAATTCTGTTACACTTAAAGTATCAATACTGATGATCTGATGAGACAGAATCTGATTTGATCATAAAAAATTTGTAATTTGTCATTGTTGATGCTGGAGGGTCATCATAGATGATAATTCAAATGGGTCAAATTATGCTAACTACTTATGTGATAAATTAGCAAATATAAATTTTCTTTTGGAACAACTAAAAAAAGGTTATAAATTACTTATGAGATACTACAAACTTCTTATTTATCACTTTTTCAGAAACATATAAGAAATATAGAGTAGGTATAAAGTCTTCATTTACATATTTGTCTATTTTTATTTTTCTGTTACCTCCACTAAAAAAATTATATTTTGTAAACTAGTGCCTAAAGATTTATTTAAAAAAATATATGGTAATAGTACCTACTAGAAGAATATGGAGACAAAAAAAAATGATAAAAAATTGTAGTATTTTTTTAAAGGTGACCTACCCATTTTATCGATACCAAAAAATTATATATTGTGAAAGAATATTTACACATGCTAGTAAAAAAATAGTGAGCGAGCGCCAGAACTACATGTTGACTAAAAAAGTCTAGAAAAATGTAATAATTTGTTTGTCGATGTTAACATAATCAAATATCTCAATTTTTTAACAAGTGTGCTACAATTATATCTGCAGCACATTTTTTTTATTTAAGTCGGCTCAGCCGTTCAAAAAGTATAAGTTATTTCGGATATTTTCAGTATTTTTAATTACACCTAAACGGTTAAATATTAAATGCTAATATTTGGTAAAAAAAACCGCTGCCTAAGGAATCACTATTTCTATATCCAGATTTCCGGTGGCCAAAAAAAAATTTGAGATCTTGGTGTCTCGTACATACACTAAAACTCAATTTTATGGACTTTTATTTGCTTGCTTTACCCATTTACCCCCATTCATCACTCACCATTCAACTGAATAAGATCAAAACATAATCTAGTTCCTGGTCTCGTTATAATACACAGGTGTACCAAATTTCAAGTCAGTATCACAAACCGTTTCAGAGTAATCGCGTGCACAAAAAAAAACAGACAGCTCGACAGACAGACAGATAAAACATTTTTTTTTCACTCAAACTTAAAAACTCGACGTTTCATGATATTTTAGGACTATTTGAAGCAAAAAAATATCAAGTTTTTGTACCGCTGCAGCTATAAAAGTAATTTTAAGTGCCAATATAAAAAATAAATAAATATTATCCTCGCTGGAACCGATTCACTTTTCTTATCCTATTGCACTTTTGGCACAAGAGTATTTCAAAATGTTTTGATTAAACACTATGATGTTAAATTTCGAATTAAAAAACTCTTATATGATTTCGCGAATTTTGGGGATATTTAAAAAACACCTGAAACATAGCAATATGACCGAAAAAAGCAGCTTTCAGTGTTCTAAATAGCAAGAAAAAGTTCATTCGATTATCTAAAAGAAATAAAGATTCTATAGCCTCGTGTCCATCTTAAATGGGACATACTGTAGTTCCCTTTGAAAAAAGAAGGATGACGTCATAACGCAAACTATGTGACATTTTTCTATGCTAAAAATGGTGCAATTGAAAAAATAGACGCATTTGAAGTTTTCTCGGTACCACGTATTAACGAAAAACTGAATTCGTTTTACTTTTAAAACTCCTACTGAGATATTAAAAATTGTACATTAGACTTTTGATCTTATCTAATAAACATAACAATATTTCTTGCAAAACGTAAAAGATGAATATTAGATGTAAAAAATAATTTACGAGTATCATGAGGCTGATAAAAATAACAATTACTTTACATGAAATGAAGTCAGGTTGTCCGTTTTTAAATAGTGTTTTTTATCTCTCTTAAAAAGACTCACGACGCTTTAGGCTATTAAGATTCAGAAAAGTTAAAGTACTTTTTCATTTCTCCAGTTTTGCGTACAATTTCCACGGGAAATGTATACATCAAAAGTATCTAAGAACTCTAATGAATATTCTTAAAGTGTCCTTATTTATTGACTTCGTGCATTCAGTTTTTACAGATTGAGAACAATTTTTCTTTCGCAATTTATCGAAAGATATTTTTAATATTCAACCTGAAATATTATTATGTCTATATAGGGTGTTTCCGAACCTAAATTAAATGGGATGATAGCTAAAGGAGCAGGGCCTATAAGGCCGGTTTTCGACCTAATTTATTTTTAAACAGAAACAAACGAATTTTTTTATTATTATTATTTACTATCAATATCGAATCGATTTTAAACGGAAATGTCTCTCCACTCACCTAACTTTTTTCTACGCCCCTAATCTATTAAATAACCAGCATTCAGTAACAGACCTGCTAAAATGTTTTACACTTAAAAAAATGTAAAGTACTCTAAGGCAGTCATATTTCCTTTCAAAAAAATGCACCTTGCCGTATAGGTACTAACAAGAAATATCTACATAAGTTTCTTAGGGGAAGATACGACGCACTCGCGAAGGCAATTTGTTTGTCTGTTCAAACGGGATATGCACGAAAGTTACATCAATTCGACATCGAATTAAAATTACACGAAAAATGCACAACACATGATCGATGATGCCAAGTATAGCATTCACAGCTACGATATACGGAGGAAAGCAAGGGATTTTAGCCCTTAGGTCCTGTAAGTTACAGATAGACACAACGGAGAAATATAAATGTTTTTGAACTTACAACAACTGCTGTGAAGCGACGGATACACTATATGATGGTTACAGAAACATATTATAAGTTGTTATCAGTTGCAACTCGGTCAAATTGCAAATATTTACCATTTCTAGGCAAACTAAACACATAAAAATGTAAAATAATGTAATTTAGCAGATTTTAATAGAAATTTATTAAGGGCTAAAAATTGAACCGTTACACTGCAACCCAATATCAATAGCAACCCAATATCGACAACTTTGCTTTGATATGGCCATTTAAAACAAAGGTAGCTTCGTCAAAATTATTCTTTTTATTATCAGTCTTGCATAATTTTTGCAATTGCTCGCAGAATTGATTTCGCCGATCAAAATTGCCTTCAGACAGTTGAGTATACTTGTGTATATTGTGGACAGTGAACACTACCATATTAGAATTAGACGCAATGTGTTTAAGTGTTGACTGTCAACAAAACATTAAGCTGACTTTCTTCTTGTGGTGATGGCCGACCAGATTTAGGAAGATTACCACGCTCAAATTGCCCGAATTTTGACTCTACTCTGCTTACCATGCTTTAGCTAATGGGTTGCTGATTATGATGAGTTGCATTGAACAATTCAATTAATTACTTCTGTTTTGGGTGCGCTTCCTATCACCAAAACCAGTCATGGAAATAATTTCGATTCTGTCACATTGTTTTAATTTCGTGACTTAAATAATTAATACTTAATGCTCTAAACACACTTCTCGCGCAAATTACACGTAAAGTGATGGTCAAGCAAACATTGGAATTTGTATTTTCAAGAAAAATTTTTTTTTTAAGTTTTTATCACCGAAATCATTTAAAACAGTTTTAGCAGTTTTTAAATTTCTAGATAGTTTTTCTTTACACATTTTAAGAAAGTACTGTACGACGGAAATGCACCACTGATAGACTTTATATTAATATTACAATAAATTACTTTAAAAAATAATAATTTGAGCTATTTGTCTTTAATATTATATAGAGTTGTCGAAGTTGAGAGATGTTGGACTAGTTTCAGCGCAACTTCATGCCAATAATTTACTGCTACCCTTCCAGCAAGTAAGTTAGTGACCCTTCTTATAATAATTGTAGATTTAAGACATGGAAATTGAGTAACATTACCGTTAACGCAGAGGAAGGAAGCAAAAAGACCGTGATGAGATGACTTAGCCAAAGATAGCAAGGGAAGATCTGTTCAATTAACTTCGGATTTGTCTTTAACGACAACGGCTGAGTGCCATCTAATGACTACATTATCAGGTCGAAAATCGGGTGCTGTTTGCATTCTATAGTTGTGGCACATTCGCCGTTGTTACTCAGGAGCTTACAAATATTAAATTTCAATTTAATAAGAGAATTGACACACGATCATTTAAAATTACTTTACAAAACAAGGAGACGTTACAATCTGTCGTTTTCAGCTGTACAGGGCGTAATATTTTGACCCCCACTCCTTTGTTCTTAGAGTTCTAAAAAAAGTTAAATACAGAAGTTGTAGAGTTGCATCTGTATCTGTTTTAAATATAACTAAAAAAACAGTAGCGTGCATAGGTCACGTGATATTAAAATGAATGTGATTTTTTAAATGAAACACCCTGTATATTTTTACTTTCTTTTTTCGATCTTTTATGATAGGTGTAGCTGTAATATTTCTTGACATATCGAACATTAAATATGCTCCAAATATACCGGGTGTCTTAGAATCATGGTACACTCCCCCCCCCCCTTTTTTCCCTTTAGTTTTGAAGATAATTGATTGAAATTTGGGATATCCTAGATACATAATAAGCGGCACATTTTGACATACAAGTGATTCTTTTTTCACTTCCGCTTTCGCCGGAAGTGACACTAACTTTCGATTTTTATATAGAACACCCTGTATATTATTGCACTTTTGAATTACGCATAATTTTCTTAATCCAACGATACCAAATAAGTGACATTTCAAATTTCAATATTTTTTATAATACAATTTTTAGTTTTCCAATTAAGTGTGCCATGATGGTTCCGATTTATTCTAAATGACCCGTGAAAATTGAAATCCCGTCAAAAACACTAAATTACGTGATTTATGGCAAATAAAGTTCATCAAAATTGTTCTTGGGGCAAAACTCAATTTCTTCAAACGGAACCATATTGGTACCGTGGTACCATTTATTAGTATTATTAATAAGGAATTTATTCATATGTCATATTAAAATGTACCATAAATACAAACAAAATTACAGCTAAAAGAAAATAAGAAAATAGAATTTTGTTCTAATTAAATGTTAAGAAGTAACTAAGTTCAAAACAATGAAATATTTAGGGCCGTTACTTTCTGTCAACGTTAAACCACGTTAAACTTTAACCGTCTGCGAAATCATTGAAAGTACAATTGTTTCCATGGTAACTGAATTGGTTTGACCCACAGATAACGTTTAATCGGGACCGAAAGTAACGGCTCTTAGCTTGTCAAACATTTGTTGGTTTACCGGTGCGTTTATGTCTTTAAAAATTGTTTAAAATTCTTGTTAATTGTGTTCAAAATGCCGCAAATTTACACAAAATTGTATTTTCTTTTAGCTGTAATTTTCTTTGTATTTATCGCACATTTTAATACGACATAAATAAATGGTACCACGGTACCAATATGGTTCCATTTGAAAAAATGAGTTTTGCTCCAAAAACCATATGGATGAACTTTATTTGCTCATAAATAACGTAATTTAGTATTTTTGACGGGATTTCGATTTTTCTAGCATTACACGGGTCATTTAGAATAAATTGGGACCGTCATGGCCCACTTAAATAGAAATATTATAAAAAAATATTGACGTCTGAAATGTCACTTATTTGGATTCAGAAAATTATACAAAACTCAAAAATGCAATAATATATAGGGCGTTTCATTTAAAAATCGAAAGTTAGTGTCACTTCCGGCGAAACTGGAAGTGAAAAAAAAATCACTTGTGCGTCAAAAACTGCCACCAAATTTCACTCAAAAACTGAAGGAGATCCTGTTACACCAGGTATAGGTATTTTATGATTACTGATGGAAATACAGTAATTAATTAATTACTACGCAGTATGCGACTGATGATACTGTAACAATATTTTTATTGTTTGACAATTTGCATCATTTCATCAAAATGGGTTACACAGAAGCACATGGCCACCAAACAACCCCGATTTAACACCTTGAGAAACATTTTTGTGGGCGTTTTTAAAGGGCAAAGTTCATAAAAGTCAATGATGTAAAAATACACAGTGACATTTAAAAAAATTCGACCTTAAAGCTGTCCCTGTGTAATTCAAAGTATTTTGGAAATAGGGCGGAAGTAATCCCTATAACTTCTAATTTAAATATTTTTTCGTATTTCTTATATATAATAAGCCAGATATTGGAGTACCTCGCACTAATGGACCACACTGTATGTATCAATTCATTGTAGTCTAAATCAGTTTTAGGCGAATATGCTTGATCTCGGTCCTTGAAAAGGATAAACCGTCCCGGATTAGAAAATGATAGTTTATCCACACAATTAGGTAGTGTACTGTTTTGATTTGTGGGCTATATCATGTTTATATTATCTTCGTGACAACTTGACCGTTTCCCATCCCGTATTAAACTAAATATATACTCCAGAGGACAAATGACCATAAACAAAATTAACATCAACGATTTCAGTGAGCATTCTGAGCAACAATAGCCTGCGGCTGTATTTAAGGCTAATTTAGGTGATTATGAATGTCCTTTGACCGCCTAATTTTAATCATAAAGACCGGACAATATCTTTCAAACCGCCATCATTTTGATTAAAATTGTATGTTTGTCTATAAAACAAAGGAAGGTAAAATTAGTTTTTGACAATCCTACAATAATTAGTACAGGAAAATTAAAAGTCGACCCGGAACTTTGTAACAAGCTTATTTCTTAGGGATTATATTCTATGGCTATCCAGGAGTCTCTGATTGAAAATCCCAAAACATCCGCCGAGCAGAAATTAAAAAAAATGCGGCGCCATGTTGAAATTAGGCACTTCTTCCTTTAATCAGTAAGAGACCACATGAATGACACTTTAGAAAAAAAAAGTAAAAAGGCAAAATTTTGAGAGAAAGAGCTAAGTTTTAATGTGATATAATCGGTTAAATATTAGCAAAGTTACGGTTGTCAAAATGACAGATTTGTATAAAAAAGATTACCTTTTGTATTTTAATACCAAAAATGCAACAAAAGGCAACAACAATTATTATTGGCAATACTAATTAAATATGGTTTTTTTTTAATCACGAAACAAACTAACGGGGGATTATCGGTTCTCTCTCTGACTCATATACTGGATCCACGAATCCACCCCCGCATAAAATCAGCTAGTCATTCATAGCCGTATTTATGATTTAGTTGAATTTATTGCCAAAACTTGGTATAAATAATTATAATTTTTCCAAAACCAAGTACGAATGTTTCAATGGCGCCCAACGTGGGCCAGAATAATGTTCATTAATTGGTTTCAATTGCGCCTAAGCGCGTGGGGCCAGATTTTTCTGCTATTTTAGTTTGTTTAGTTAGTTATTGCTTAAAATTTTATTTTTTAGTCAATTTTTTTAGTTCAGTTAAATATGTAATGTTCAAATTTCTGAATGAGTATGGGGAAGGATTTTTGATTTTTCACAGAGTATAGCTTAAGCTGGTTTGATAATAATGACAGAAATTTTAGTACTGATTTTAGTGAAAATATAATCTCGTGTCTGGAACAATTTTACCTGTCTGTTTTTGGTTTAACTGATTTTACGATAATTAAAAATTATCAGTGTACATATAACACAGTTTTTCAAGCATAAAATTTTATATTTTATGTGTGTTTACTCGAATATATTATGATAAAAATTAACTATTTGCTTACAATTATTATGGTAATTATTGTGTACAATTTTATATTTTATTAGGGGGACTTTTTGAATTTTTATGGCAGCACAAAGCATCTGTTTTTATTTAACCATAAAAAACTGTATCACTTTTATGGAATTCTTTATCTATGATAGAGTTTTTATTTCAGTTAGTATTGGGTTATTTTCGCATGATGGTGGCCAATTAATATAAAATAACAAATTTACAGTTTTTGTATATTTTATAAATAACTCAATCATTTTAGTTCAGTGAAGTTGGTGTAAATTGCTTACTTGATTTTTATAGAGGCGAATAAAACAAATTAAGAGAGCAAATTCGTAGCGGGGCGATAACCTGTGAAATTATTGGTTCTCTCTCTGACTCATATAAAAACTGAATCCACGAACACAGCCCCTCATAAAATTAGCTAGTCATTCGCCGCCGTATTTGTGATTTAATTGAAATATTTTTATTTATTACCAAAATGAGGTATAAATAATTATAACTTTTCCGAATCCAAGTACGAGTGCTTCAGTCTCAAGAGAGAAGTAGAGGAGTACCTTTATTCAATGTGTTCCAGGATAGATGTAACAAGAGGTGTAATGGACCAAAAATTTTGGAATTTTGGAATGGTATTTGGGGTTTGAGTCCTGCTTGTTGTAAAACTAAAGTATACCAAAAATGACTTGATTTGGTATTCTACAGGGTGTTTTATAAGCAAAGTTGTAAAAATCACCACTAATAAGTACCTTTATTTTTCAAAATATGAAAAAATTCCACTAAGAAAAGTTTAGAATGCAATTTTTTTACAACTCTATACCAAATTTCAGGAATATAGAATTATTTTTTTGAAACTTCCCATTTTTTCAATAAATTAGTATTTTATTTTGAACCATTCAATTAAAAATGCATAGAAATGATTTTTTGTGAATTACTATTTAAAGTTATGTAGAAGCTAAAAGTAGGCTATGAGAAAAGCAGTAGATGATTAACATTTGCTCCTACACAACTTTAAATATGAATTCAAGTTTCAAAAAAATAATTTTATATTCCTGAAATTTGGTATAGAGGTATAAAATTGCATTCTTTGAGCAAGAGCCTTGGCGAGGTCTAAAAATACGGTCATGCATTTTTTGCTATCATTCGAACTATTATTAATAAAATCAATACAATCATACCAGTACCAACAATTTCAGTATAATTACCCTTTCTGAAACCGTATTGTGACATAATAATTTAGATATTTGCAAAAAATTGATAAGACTACTTTTAATACATTTTTCAAAAATTTCTTCAACGTTATTTATGCGAAATTAGTCTATGTATAATTAGCAATATTGGTGTGGTTTATAAACTGGTACAACTACATACTGTTTAAAATGCGGCTGTACAATATCCATAGAAAAAACTTACGCTAAGCGCTAGCAGGGCCCCCACAAGGGGGCTAGTAGGTACCGTGGTACCCGGGATGGAAAATTTTAGGGGCCCGGTTAGACTAGTAAACGCAATACTTGCTTATTAATTATGAGACCTGAACAAAAATTTCCGCTCATCAATTATTAGGCGCGGGGGTCCACCAGTAAATTTGGTACCGGGGCCCTTGATTTGATGTGGGGGGCCTGGGCGTAAGTAATATTAACGGATTTGATGCTTCTTTTCATTTATAATCTCTGACTATATCCCATGTTTTTTTAACATCAGAATTTGCATCAGTTAATAATGTATCATAATAATTTTTTATTGTTTTTTAATTCATTTCTATATTTTTTATAATTATCAAGTAATTCTGTTTCTAGGTTATTTTTAAGTTTATCCCTCGTATTCAGTGGCGGTCTGGTTGTCTAGGGCTTAGTCGGCATTTTACAATACAAACTCAGTTCGTCACCGATTTGAATGTTTTTGCTTCGCATGTATATAAGCGCTTTACGAAGTCAAAAGGCAAAAGGCCCAGTCGGCATTTGCCGACTCGCCAACCTGGCCAGACCGCCACTGCTCGTATTTATACATTTCATAATACCTGAATAATATTTTTTAAGTATATGGCAATTCTATCATTTTGGTTCAATTTAAAGTAATTATAATATATTTTGAAATCTGGTACTTACGTATTTTGTTGGATAATTAACTCTTTATTGATGATGTTCTGTAACATCCTATATGTTGCAATCTTATAAATTATATGTAAATATATTGGTATTATTTGTAGTCGAATGTGCAGACAGTTAGATTTATTCGCAGCGCACTATCTGTGTAGCTGGTTGCCTAAGACATCAGTCCATCATAGTTATACTTTTCATGATTTTTCAGATATGACACTTATTGCATAAGCAAAGCACTGGCAAATTGATGAACCCAATTAGGCTTTTTAGATACCTTGTTTAATAGCTCCAAAAATGATGTGACGGTTACGTTTGACTTTTAAACTTCATAAATTTATGTTAAGTATGATGGTGTTTCATGTGCATTATCCTGTATAGTCCAACAACGATTTCTTGATAGTTTCTTGGTTTGATTTTTTTAAAAAGGAGTATATCACTTTTCTTCTTAATCTTTTGAATTTTATAGCGCGAGTCAAGTGACATTGTGAATTAATTTAATATCTAAGCGTATGTCTAGGTTAATTTTTTCACATGTGGTGAAGCCAAGTCATGCTAGAGTCCCTCCGTGAGATTTCGTTGAACCAAGATATGTCAGGCTCATAGCTTGCTAATGTAGTTTTTCTGTAACTTAGGCATCGCGCCATAAGCCTAATGCTTATTTAAGAAACTGAATCGCACCCCCATGGATTACTTGAGGGTTGCAAGTGTCCCTCGCATAAGGCACATTCTTCCCACACAGCACAATCGGGATATGGGATGACGAATTGACGTACCTGGATATCCCAGTACGTAAAATAAATAGAGAAACGGATGTACCTTTTAGGATATCCTATTTTAGGACGTCCTCAAGACAGCCCATTTTAGTACGTCCCAGGTTATCCTTTTATAGATGTCAATGGGCTATCCTGAATAGGTTCCATTTTGGCATTAACTATGTCGAATAACATCGGGATTAAGAACGGACAATCGATGAAGAGCCCTAAATCTCCTTAAAATATACCCTAATATTAGATCCCTAATATATTTAAATAAAGCGCCATTTTAATTTCCGGCCGGCCAAACTGGCCAGGTTAAAGTAACTAGAAAATACCCCAAACACACAGCAATCATGATTTATTAGTTTTTATTTTCTTAAATATTTAAATAATAATTATTTTGTTAGTGACTGTATGAAATATTTTAAAGTTGTATCTTTGTGTTTTATCTATTTAGTTCAGCTTTATTTGAGCGTCTTCATTCCAGACTATAAAAAGTGAGTACAAATGTATAAAAATATAACATAACCTATTGAACTTCATGTTAATTAGTTATTAATGTCGTGTTCGAAACCACGAAAATTTAATACGATCTTTTATACTTTCAGAATACCAAAGGAAGCTAAAAAAATGAGGATTTATACACATTTCCCTATTTTACAATCACTGAGAAACCTACAAAATAATATATTAATTTGGCTCAAGAATTGAATACTGAAATCAGCTTAGAGAGAATATGTGAATCACGTGAAAGTATTGTCAAATCTGCCAATAAACCTGATGAAATTGAATTTGGGAATGATGACAAATAATGTGCCTACTTAGTTAATAATTTTACAACCAACTAGCAACTAATTGTGGATGAAAATACGGAAGTAAATATTATGCTTTAAGATAATTATTTGAAATTTTTATTACACTTTTAAACGAAAGATATGATACGATATCAGGCCGAACACAGATGGACAGACTGCATGAAAATACAGAGACCCATTACAATCTTTTATCTTGAAATAATTCTATTTGCCAGTGTACTTTATGGATTTAAAATTACGTAAATTATTATTATTCACTGAGTGCTAGGTTATACATATATCCTTCAATAATTTCTATTATTTTTATCTTGTCCATTTTTCATATATCTTTTTAATAATAGTGGTTCAAATAATAATAACTACGTTTATTTCAGCTGCACCCATGAATGAGTATGTTATGGAAAATGAAGCAGAGAAGCTTTTAAAAGATTATCCGAGAAGTGCAAAAGAGAAGAGCGAGGCAAAGAAGAGAATAGAGAAGTAGGAGTGCGCTACATCCTAAAAATTCATGTTCGGCTATTATTAAATTTGCAAAAGTAATATAGGTATTTACTTTTTCTAAGAAGTTTGCTTTTTAACATTACAAATGTTTTTAAATATTGGATGTGTTTAGCTTATTTCTATTATTAAAATATTATTATTATTTAAGTAGCACTTATTTCCATGCATACAAAATATTTCTGTTTTTTTATAAAATTGTAGTGTCTTTGACGATGGTTAATAAACCGAATCGTAAGAAAATAATATTTTATTTTTTAACTGACCATAAACCAAAGAAATTACGTATAAGTTATAAGGAGAAATAGGCAAGTGCTAATATTTCAAAAATGTGCATATTTGACAAAATTCTAAAAATTTTTACTATTCAATTTTTTAAAATTTAGGTATTAACATTATTGTCTAAATATTGGTTATGGCATTTTCTTAATTTTTCTTGGTGGGATCCTTTGCTACATATTTTCTTCTAAAACAATGTCCGTAAAATCTACGAAATAATGTATTTTACTCGAAAATAACCTCTACGCTCCTATAACGTAAAAGTCACAGGCGTAGAGTTCATTTTCCGGTAAAATACTGGATAATATTATTATTTTGTTGGTTTTACGGACATTGTTTTAGAAGAAAACATGTGGCAGAGGATCCCACCAAGAAACAGAAAAATTAAGTTAACCGTGGATATCTATTTGCAGTCCGTAGGATATCCTGTGACATTTCATTATGTAGTTTGTACAGCCTATTCGTAATACTGACATCCCGAAATATCCCGGGTACGTCCTTAGTATAAGCGCCGGTATATCCTTCAGCACATCCCTCGTACTACTTTTATCTGATACCGAGTTGTGACATTGGAATGACCAAAAGAATGCCGAAAAGCATACAAACTGGGATATTAGGATGTCCATAGGCAAGCCCAAAGACCAAATGGGATTTGCCATAGTACGTCCCTCGGACAGCCTTGTGTTGTGTGGGTTTTGATAGTTCCACCCAATGGAAAATAAAGAATATGCTGGAAATCTTACATAGATGGTGAGCGAGAGCAAGATTTCTACGTAAGTTTTCAAATGTTATGCAAGTATTTAACTACTCTATTGTAAGAGGTGCCACATATTCTACTCATTCTTCCACTTTATGGAGAATAACTAACCTGCTGGAATTTCTACGGAGATGGATGAGCGGTAGCAATAGTCTTAGCAAGAGATTTGAAATTTCCATTTGGTGTTTATTCTTTTCGATAGCGATGTAAGCCACATTAGTCTTTTTCTGAGGATAAGCAATTTCGCAGGATAAAGATTAGCTGCTAAGCAAGGTAAGGTCCAGGATACAGGTTGACTGGCTTAGTCAGATAACGACAAGTATACTAAGATTTAACCTTGAAGCCAATGAGATCTAAATTTATTATAGCATCTTAAATATAAAATTTCAATTCAAAATTTTTTATATAAATTGTAAAGTATGGTTAACATTTGATTGTCATATTTGTGATTAAAGCTACAAGTTTTAAATATCAGTATCTTAGTTATACATTTTTTTTTTACTTTTTGTATGGTACCCAAGGTATCGGTCAAATGAACTTATATTAATTCACATGATTTTTTTTATCAACTTGTGAGAGGTACAACACCAAGTTAAGACGTAAACTTTTATTTCTATTTCAATTTTACTTTAATTGCCTTATTTATATTAATGTTCTGGCAATGTTTAGCTATTGCTACTCCAGCACTTAACCAGGATGGCGAGATGAGATAAGGCCACTCATCCAAGTGCCGGAATCAAGTGGCGTGCCTTAACTCTGTCGATCGATGTCTGGCCACTGAAACCTCCTGGGTACCTTCTACTTAAAAATTATTTTTTTCCAAGCAGATGCCACAGTGCGGTTCTCTGAATGTTTGTCAAGATGAAATCTCGCCCAAAACCTTCTCGACAAAATACTTTTTCAAATTAACCGAAAACTAAGTTTTTAATTCAAATTATTGGCATATTCGCCAAATATTCGAATATGTTGATAACAATAATTGATGTGAACTAATAATGTGCAGCTTCTAGAAGGTCTTCCGAGATGAAACTTTACTTCTCAACAAAATACTAGAAAGTTTTAATTAAAAAAAAATAGTTATCAAAATTGGTCAAGTGATTAATTGGGAATAAAAACGTCTTGTGTTTGAAATATATGCTATGAAAACTTAATTTACCGAGGACCAAATGACAGACTTTCTCATTCCTTGGAATTATTAATTAATAATTTGAAGAGGTATATATTTTCCCACTCTATATGCATATTTCATAATTTATGGAAGCAGAAAAGGTTATTATTCATGTCTTGTGCTATATCATAAAATGTATAACCCTTCATCACGGGTATAAAATTATTCTACACGTATTTTACATAAGTGACAACCATTGTAGTTTTATTTTATGACCGTTTCAGGCTGTCTTCTACATCAGCCATAAGTCTCGAGGAAAAAAAATCAAATAGTTTGTTTACCGCATTATTTCTCTCAGATCTAAAAATATATGAAATGCATAATAAATCTAGATAACCATACATTTCGCTCCAACCAAACCGCTTCGCTTTAATTCCCACTGGAAATGCGATTATTTCATAAGGCAGAATCATAACACATTGCTAAATGTGATATTTTACTAACCGAGAAAATTGCGATTTATCTAAAATATAACTCTAAATGTATAAAATATAAAAGAGAGGGATGTATACATGGTCGTTTATTGAACTGTAAGCCAAATGGATAAATAAGTCAAAGTAACTGGTTATATAATATGTGGATCTCCTTACTTTAAAAAAAAACCGCTGCCCAAGGAATCACTACTTCCACATCCAGATTTTCTATCCACAACGAAAAAATTTGGAAATAATTGATTATGGTACTTTAATAATATAACATTTAAATCCTCTACCCCAAAAACCCATAAAACGATACCCCACATCGGTAGTGGGGTGGAGGTGGTGATAGGAGGTGGTAGTGGGGGTGGATGAAATAAAAAAATATTTTGAGGTTTCTGGTTCTTGTACACACACTAAATCGCATTTTTTTCATGCCCTTTAATAATGGGGTGGGGGTGGTAATGGAGGTGGCTAATGCCAACATTTTTTTTGTGTGTCCCCGGATGGAGTTGACAAGAGGAAAAATATCTCTATTATTGATTTTACGACGAAAAGTCATTCTTTATAAAAAATTCTGCTTGTCGAAAAAATGAATTTACCATATAAAAATCTTAGACCGGGTGTTAATAAATTAAGAAAACATCAAAATGCCTCAAGAGAGAAGTACCTTCATTTATTATTTTGGACAAAATGTTTATAAAACAAAGTTGTTTATAATCCAAAATAAAGCCTAAATAGAAATTATGAAGTCTGTATTTTGACTTTTATGTTTTTATTGTTTTTATCTTTTTACGTTGAATTTATTAATATGAATAAGAATTCAAATTAAGAAACAGAGTGTGCTGTCGATAATATTGAACTGACAAACGTCATTTTGCCATTGTGTAGAATATTACTGTCTTACATCGGCATTTATTAGTGTTCTGTTGATCATTTAAAACATGTTTACCAAACAAGAAAGAATTTACTTGATCAAATGTTATGGGATTGGAGACGTCTCTTATCGATATGCAATTAACCTTTTCCACCAAAAGCTCCCTAACACAGCGGTATTGCGCCAATCATTGCGCAAACTTGTAAAAAAATTCAATGAAACTGGATTTGTATTGGATGTCAAAAAACCCAAGAAAAAGTACAATGAAGACGATGCGGCAACACTTTTGGCAATAAATTCAGTAATAGAAAACCCGAAATTATTTTTACGGAAACGCTCACAAAGACTGGAAGTAAGTAAAAGTCATTTACAGAGAATTTATATGGAAAACAAAGTTCGACCGTTTAAGCCAAGGTTCAGACATACACTTGAAAATGGAGATGAAGAGAAGCGATTGGATTTTTGTTTATGGGTCGGTGAGAATTACCTCGTAGATAGAAGTTTTCACAAAATGTTTTTTTTTACTGACGAAGCAACATTTTGTACCAATGGCCACGTTTCATCACAAAACAGTCGTTATTGGGCTTTTGAAAATCCAAACAAAGTCATTCACAAACGAAGTCAACGTTATAAAAAAGTGAATGTATGGTGTGGGATTTTTTATGATCGAATCGTTGGTCCATATTTCTTAGAAGAAAATTTAAATCAGCATATTTATTTGAACCTTTTGGAAAACTTTGTATCGCCATTTATAAACACTCTGCAATCGGAAGTCAGGCGTAACATTTTTTGACAGCAAGACGGTTGTCCAGCTCATTCCTCAGTTTTGGTACGGCAGTGGTTGACAGATCACTTCGGAGCCAGGTGGATGGGAAGATATGCGCCAATTAATTTTTCTGCAAGATCACCAGACCTTAGGCCAATGGATTTTTTCTGTGGGGTGTTTTAAAACAGAAAGTTTATGCAGATGACCTGCCGCATGATCGAGAAACACTAAAAGCACGAATACAAGACGCGGTGAATGAAGTGAATGTACCCTCAACCATTCGTAAGGTCTATGGTGAATTTATTAAGGATGGAGAAATGTGTTGAGGTTGGAGGAGGCTATGTAGAATAAATTGTTTTTCCACAATCGTTGAAGTTAATGTTATTATGTTATGTTAACGTTTAAAAAAAAATGTAAGTTGACATAAATGTAAAAGGCAAAATTTAGACTTCATAATTTGTATTTAGGCTTTATTTTGGATTATAAACAACTTTGTTTTATAAACATTTTGTCCAAAATAATAAATAAAGGTACTTCTCTCTTGAGGCATTTTGATGTTTTCTTAATTTATTAACACCCCGTACATCTGATCTAAGATTTTTATATGGTAAATTCATTTTTTCGACAAGCAGAATTTATAAAGAATGACTTTTCGTCGTAAAATCAATAATAGAGATGTTTTTCCTCTTGTCAACTCCATCCGGGGACACACTGTATAATATGTGGAGCTGCTTACTTTAAAAAATATGTTGGGCTGATTTCTGATAAAATTGACAGCATTTTCTATTGTTAATATGATTCCTGACGACCCTTGATCGCTTGCGCATAAACTAATAATTTCATATGCCCTAAAAGAAATTTAACGGGTGCAAATCTGGGCTACGAGGTGGCCATTTAAGTAACTGAGGACTGCAACAGAATAATGAGGCGGGGCCCCATCTTGCTTAAACCAGATATTACTCCTTAAATTTAATGACAAAGTTTCCAGCTTATGAAAAGGATCAGTTTGAAGAAATTCTAAATATGAAACACCGTTCAAATTTGTTAGTAGTTCATATGAATCTCCTAAAAAGCCACACCACACATATTTTAAATTCATGCTGGAATGTGATTCTCTGGGTAAATGTGGATTCTCAATATCCCAGATATGAGCATTTCTCCAATTAAAAACTCTGCTGCGGGGGGGGGGGGCGCTCCTTCTACCGTGAGGCCCTGGCAATAGTGAGGAACCAATTCTTTCGCTAATATTATGCGCCATGGGCCACTAACACTATCTACCAAACATGGTAAAGAAATATTAAGTAATTTTAAAATAATATATGAAAATAATTTTTTACTTTTTAATTTCAACACCCTGTATCTCAGTAAGGAGGCACATTTTATCTAAGTGTTTTTGGTTTAATCTTCATATTTTTGGCTAAGGATTCTTCAGTTAGTGTATGACCAATTATTAATGAAACACCCTGTATATTAGCCTATACGCAAAAGCTATGTAATTTCAAGACGCAGATTACGTAGTGGATATATACCATCCTTCTGAGGATATGTAAAGCAGTCGGTCCCTTTTCTATTAAATGTTAATATGGGCAAGTAAAGGATCCCTACTCTTCGATAGAGAAGAAGTTCGGCATCATTTCCGGGCTGGAGGTAGCTTGCCTAATGGTAGCGGAAATAGGCCGACGTTAAATAAAAAAAGTTAAAAAAAAATAAAAAAGTATCTTCCCAAAATAAAAATATGGATAATATCATATCGTGGATTTCAAACATTACCATATCTTAATTTTGGCCTTAAGAAAGCATTAAACCAGTGTCCCTAAAATGAATCGAATTTCTCAAGCCTAGATTTTTGTAGGGATGTCTATAAGGGCAACAAATATGAACTTTGAATCAGAAATGACTCCGAGATCTTTAAATTGGCTGCATTAACAGTTTCACTGTCCATTTTATACGAAAAATGTATCGGATTATTTTTCTTCGTAAAAGTCATGGTATTAGATTTTGTACATTACAAGGTAATCTGTTAGATTCAGACCGTAAATTAGCTTTTGAAAGATCATGTTGTAAATACAGTCTTCATCAAAATTAATAGATGCAAACAATTTAAGTTTGTCAGCATATAAAAGAAAATCGCTTTGAATGTCTCTGCAAATATCGTAGATAAATAGAATAAATAACAATGGCCCAAGAACGGAGCCCTGTGGAACTCCTTATGTTGCTAACACATCATTAGATTAGAAGCCTTGATACTGCATATTTAATTTTCTGTTGTCGAGATAGGACTCAAAAGCTTAGAAAATCTAAAGTATATCCAAATTTTCACAATTTTTGCAGTAGAAGTCCCATTTGCTGTGACCCCGGTAAAAGGAACCTTATTGTCTCTCAAGTTGGTTATTAAGGGATTTCCTACCCGCTACCCACTCGTCTAGATTTTGCTAATTGTATAAGTGAACAACGACGAAGATTATTTAAAGCCGTAACAAGAGGATTGTATATAACCGTTACTTTTCACATAAAATACAGAATTTTAACTTATATGTTACTTTAAATAGTCCTGAAAGGGGCTGAAACCTTGATGAAGCCTTCAGCTTTACCACTCGCCTAATCTAACCTCAATGAATCTTACTACATTGATTTGTATGCAGATATACCAAAAATTATCTATAAAATATCATAGAAAGCATTGGAACACAAATTAAAAAAGAAAATAAGAAAATACAATTTTGTATTTTGCGGCATTTCCACCTCGACACAGTAGCAACTAGATATAAAAAATTACGATTCTTCTCAGCTTCGATTCAAACACAATGTACTTAATAAATAAAACATATGTGCGAAACTAGGGGTGCAATTTTTTTTCGCTCACCGTGTACATAAACATTCTACAAATGTTTTAATATTTTGTTAAACAGTGTTGAAAAACAAAACAATATTTTAGTATCATTATTGAAATATTTGCCCCTCCCTTCAATTTTTCAATCCTAAAATCTTAAAGTATCGTTGAAAGGCCCTGAAGTTTTTGTCCTTCTCTATATCTTGTGAAGATAAAATCTTTCAGCATTATTCCTTCTTGAAAGTGCTACACTTTTGTATCTAAAAGGCGTTTTAGTATAAAAACCAAGAGAGGAAAGAACGGAATATTAAACAGCTTCCTCGGGATATTATGAAAGTTAGCTGATGCATGTTGTGTTTATGAGTTTAAAGTGAGATAATTTTATTAGGATGTGAGATACGGTGGCGTGCTATTTTCGATTCTTTTATAACAATTTATTTATCTATATCTCAATTATATATTTCCTAAAACATAATCATAAGTATTTATTACATCGGCTCTCATCTAAATAGGAAGTAGGAGTGCCTAAATTCATAAGATCTATAATAATGTCTACCATTACAAGTAGCTGTAACGTAGGTATACAGATTTTCTAATGTCAATAACAAAACTATCATATTTACCAAAGCTTACAAGTATAAGTTTTAACTTTGGGACTCATTCTCTCAGGAAGGCCTTAGGTTTTAGAAATTTGGTAAATTCCATTGGAAGCACTCTGGTTTTTTGAGTCATTGAGAAAAATTTCAAATTCAGTCCTACTAAAAAAATTGCCATATCCATTCCGGATACCCAAAATTAAACCCTATAAGATGGCGAGGGCCCATTTAGTTATACTTTCAAATAAAGAAACCATAAAAAATATTTGAAATAGAGCAGCGATTTTTCTTACTAAAACCGTTTGGTTGATTTCACTAATAGTCCGTGCCACGGCGTCAAAAATGGAAACTCTCTCATCGCGTCAGTAACCATGTTAAAACGCTATAGGAGAGATGGCGAACAAGTATTTAGAATACATGTATGGTCGGGGTCGCGACGTTTTCCGGCAAACGAAGTTTGAAATTTTATGTGATCTCTCCCAAGGTCGTTTTGTCGGAAAGTTGCTGTTATCTCTTCTCCAACCCTCGAACATTTGTCCCACTCCTTCAAAATTTTCCTCACTTATTTTCTCTGCCTTCTTGTTTTCGCCCCAAACTTTTTCATTCGCCGACACCCTGTCTCTCAGTCTCCATTATCCGGCCTCATACTCCCTGTATCCTTTATTCTATTTCATGAATTCTCTCATGATATCACCAGTATATCATGTCTTTTTCGTCCATACACCCCATTTTATCTTCAACCATTCTTGGTTCTCTAAAATTCTTGTGTCTCTTCAGGGTTTTCTCTTACATTCTATATACTCTGTCACCTTCTGACAAACTTACTAATGTTCGAGGGTTGCAGAAGGGATAACAGAACGTGTATGATTAATCTTCCCACATCCTTCTGCGCCTTCCTGTTTCCCACTCATCTAGGGATGTTCTTTACCTGCTTCAAGGGATGGTCTTGCTGTGCAAACTCAATACCGTTGGCAGATTTCTCTTCTCTCAGATTGAAAAACTCCAGAGTGCATCTTTCCAGTCTTAAAAATTTTTCGAATACTTCTTGTGAATTTGGGGGTAGTTTCCACCCCTTAGACGGGTACGGGCAAAGCAGTTGAGGGCTGTTCTGGACAATACACTGCGACCATTGCACAGTAAAAACAAGAAATATTTGCTCTCCCACATTTCCTCCACTCCCGCCCAGCAGAGGGTAGTTTTCACCTCTCTAGGGTAAGGTTCTTTGGCTGTGTTCACCCTCCACCATGTCTCCCTTGCATTCTCAAGAGCATTCTCAAGAGCTTGTAAACTAGAAGCTTTCATGACGCAGACCTATGTCTCTGCGTCATGAAAGCTTCTAGTTCTTCTAGGTGTGTAGAAGGCGTGCCAGCCCCTTGGGTGTTGCGCCCTTGGTAATAATAAATGAGAGCACGAGGGTTGCAAAATGCCCATTCATACTCCTTTCCGTAATGATACTGATATTCATAACTTTACCTCTATTTAAGAGACATTTTTGGCTCTGCACATAAATTTAAGCGGTATAGGAATTTAGACCTTGGATTTGGATTCAGCGTCGAAAAATACATAGGATTACCATGGTCAGTCGTCCAGATCACGACCTTTTCTTATGGGGCTGTGTTATCTAATATTTTTTAAAAGCACGAGTTGAATATAAGAGTGAATTTAAGGGGTGAAGGGGGTAAATCCACTGGTTCAAAATATCAGTAAGCTCTCATACGTGTATTTTGAGAGTCTCCCAAACAATTTTAGGTTAAAAAAAACCTTGAAATACCATTTGATTTAAAAATATGCCATGCCAAATGTCGTATAACGCGCATGTAGGTACATCATAGAGTAAAATGTGCATCTATGGTGTTTTTGTGAGTGAATCCACAGGATCCTGAGAGGAAATTTGTTTTGTCTTAACCTAGGATATGGTGAAATCGACGGTATCTGTTCGGACAGGCTAAATAGGCACTGATAACATTTTACTCAGAAGTTGTTGATGACATTTGCCTTAATAAGATATCATTCAATTTTAATGCTCATATTTATTACAACTAAATTGTATACTATCATTTTTTTATCTGAAAAAGTTATATAGTTTATAAAAAATAATCAGCATACTAACTGATGTTCATATAGATTCTTCATAGACTTAGACATATGACATTGCGGAATTTTACTGTGATCATTAATAAGCTGCGTGGTAATAATATACACAGTTGACGAAAATTACCATCAATAAATATACCAACATGTTTGATAAATGCAACGCAAAATTAATAAAAATGAAAATAACTGTTGACAATGTTCGGAGAAAAATTAAAACATAATTACAAAGATCTAATACACGCAATTCATGCTAAATTATAAATAACATGTAATGAGTTAATAGTTAAGTACTTCCTATGTGCATATAAACTCAGTAACAAAATTGCAATGAATTTCTACTTTTCATGCACGTGTGTGCACGGTAAGAGATCCCCGAATTGATGACAACCCGACAATCTTGCTAATGATGTGATAAATGATTATGATATTTTTTCACATGTACGTAAAAAGACAGGCAAAATGACATGGAAATAAAGTGTTCTCTACACTACACCGTATTTAAAGAAATCATAAAGTTGTTTGACAATCCCGAGTGCATTGTCATATTTCTATGCCTTTTTCGCCGCTTTCCTATTCCATCACAAAAATATTTTAAAAAACCGCTGCCCAAGGAATCACTACTTCCACATCCAGATTTCCTATCCACCAAGTCTCTCACAACGAAAAAATGTTGTATATGGAAATAATTGTTTATGGAACTCTAATAATATAATATTTGAAATAGTCTACCCCAAAAACACATAAAACGATATCCCACATCGGTAGTGGGGTGGGGGTGGTAATAGGGGCATGGTAGTGGGGGCGGATAAAGTAAAAAAATATTTTGAGGTTTTTGGTTCCTGTACACACACTAAATCACAGTCTTTTTTCATTCCCTTTAATAATGGGGTGGGGGATGGTAATGGACCCCCATTACCATCCCCCACCCCATTATTATTGGCTAATGCCAAAAAAATTTTTGAGAGCTTAGCTTCTCTTGTATATACTAAATTCCAATATTATGGACACTTACCTGCTTGATTTACCTATTTACCCCCATTTACCCCAATTTACCCCCATTCACCCCAATTTACCCCCAACCCTTGAAATGAAAATATAATCTAGTTCCAGATCCAGTTAAAGTACATACGTGTACCAAATTTCAAGTAAATATCTTAAACGGTTTCAGAGTAATCGTGCGCACAAACAAGTTACAGACAGAACGACAGACAGACAGAAATTTTTTTTTTCGCTTAAACTTATAATCTCCACATTTCATGACATTCTAAGCCTATTTGAACAATACAAATTTTCAAAAATTTTTTTGTCGTTACTATACTTCCACTGGATGTGGAAGTAATAAAAACTGAAGAAGTTAAGAAAAATTGTAGTATTTCCTATTATATTTAGAAATCGCAACTTTGGTAGCCGATAGAAAAGAAATTCATAGTCTACAAACAAATTATATTTCCTCCATTCCTCCACATGAATTATTACTGTTATCTCCGTTCAGGAAAAACCATTTTATCCTTATCCTGTGGGTCATAGTTATCCGCCAACCATACTTACAAATGGGGATTTTCAGAAATAATCGTCGTTATTATTTTTTCTTGAGCTAACAGTACGTTAAAACAATATAATATAGAGTATAAAAAATGATGGACATACTGCAAATTTTGAAATCGATTTTTAAATAACACATATCATACAAACCTAGAAAAATGTCAAATGTCATAAATGGTACAAATTTTTCACAATAAACCAAACCTATGAATAGCATCTATGTTAATACATTATAAAAATACTAGCTGATGCTCGCGACTTCGTTCGCGTGGAAGACTTCTTGCACGTGGAATTAAGAACATTGACATACTAATTTATGCCTACAAAGAAGTACTACATACTCTCTGAGTACTCCTATAGTACTCAGGAAGTACACTCGAGGGAACCTACTGCGCATCCATGGTACCCGGAGAAACCCACTGCACATTCATTGCACTCAAGGAAAACTTCTGAACATCCATAGTACTCGGGGAAACCCACTGAGTAGCCATTGTACTCGAGGAAACCCACTGCGCATCCATAGTACTCAGGGAAACCTACTGCGCATCCATTGTACTCGAGGAAACCCACTTTTGAATATTTTTAACCCTTCACGAAAAATGGTGACATTTTCACTGTTACTTGGTAAGTCTTAATCGAAAAGTATGGTAGCTATTTAAACAAATTTTAACACTAGACTATGGGGAAAATACATTTTTCCGTTCTCCCACTCTTCTCTGTTTAGCAGGGCCACAAAATTTTCCAGAATGTGATTTTTAAAGGGAAAGATCGAGTTCCAACCGAGAGCTATTGCGTTAGTTTTAGAAGCATTAAATGTGAATCAATTTCTTATTATGCCCCAAGATGGCGGTATCATAGGCAAAAACAGTAAAACGTCCTGATATATTGATAGCTGCCAAGTCGTTTATAGACAACAAAAATAGAACTGGGCCAAAGACGGACCCTTGTGGAACGCCGCAATTATCTTAACATTATTAGAGTACTTTATTATTTGAGTACGGTTTTTAAGGTAAAATTAAATTCGGACGAATTAGGTACATCTGAATCCATAGCACTGAAGTTTTTGCCGCAATATTTCATGATTTACGTAGTCGAATGCTTTCGATCAAGCACAAAATACAGTCGTAGCAGCCTCAGCCCAATTTCTTTTCTTGTAAACCTCTTCTAAAAAAGTAAAAATAGCGTCGCTGATGCTATTATTGGTTTGAAACCCAAACTGGTTACTATTAAGTATTTTGTGTAAAAAGAACGCTAACCCTTTTTCGATTATTTTAGAAAGTGCACATGTTAAAGAAATTGGACAAAAATTTGATAGTTGGTCAGTACTTCCCCGGTTGTGAACTGGTATAACAACGGGAGTTTTCAAGTAGGAAGGAAATGTACCAGTTTGAAAAGACAGATTGATGAGAAGAACTAAAATATTTAATGTGATATCTGACGTTTTCAAAAATTTAAATAGATAGATCTTCTACACCAAAGGATTTATTATTTTTTATTTCTAAAATAATTTTAATTCTACTCTCTATGTAAGTAATAGGTAAAAATTCGTGGGAGCACTAATATCACTGAGAGATTTAGTGTCATGCCTCAGTCTTCGCTATAGTTAACTGCACACGTGTTAGGCGTGTAAAAAATGTCGGCGTCTTTGGCGGTGCGATGCGGCGTGTTTGATGTTCAAAGGCGCCGACATTTTTTGAGTGCTTCGTAGACCTGAAGACAATACTATATATCTCCAATTGGCCCGAATTTAATATATCTCTATATCGCTGCGATAGTTTTTAGGATATTCTCAAAAATTTATTTTGCGGCCATTTTTTAAAAATGGCGCCTCAATTCCATGTGCTACCCTCTATATAATTTGACACAGTAAAGTAATCCTCTTTAAGTAGATGAGAAGCTAGAGCCCTTATTATATTGTATTAAAATAGGCGAGTTATATTTCGAAAAACAGCGTCGCGCAATATTTTATAGCCGTTTAAAATCCTATCAATTTTTGCAAACAGCATATTTAGTTGTTTTTCTATGTGTGTGATTAAACATGGCTTAAATTACATTTTCAAACAATAAATTTCTCACAATGAAGCCCGTTTGTCAGATTTGGTAAATTATGTTTATCTCTTAAGTATAATAAATTAGAAACAAATTTTTTTTCTTTGTAGAGAGGTGTCCATCACCCACACTGTTCAGCTATTGTTTTTCTCAGTATATACATATTTATTTAACTTAACAATTGTTTTCCTGGACAATCTTAAATAATTGTTTATTTTTATGATAAGGTATTACATTAACATATTTTAAATTGATATTATTTTAAAATTTTCTTTAAAGTTATCGTGAGCGTTGCGCGAGGATGTGGCACGTTAAAAATGTAATAACTAGTAACTGAACGTTTTCAGCAATTTAGCAATTGAATGACTGTTTTGTTTGATGTAAGTTTGTTTGTTTTTATTGTGATTACTGACTACATACAGTGACAGTGCCGTATGCATAATTTAAAAAGTAAGTGATATTAGGGCAAATTACATTTCCTTTGACATATTTATAAATACAAATATTTATGTGCCAATAGTTCTTGTTATTAATTACAAGGTGGTATAATTTTCACCTAGTGCAGTGTTTTTGTAAAAGATCTCTACATTTGGATAAAATCGTGTTTGTTTGATTTTTTTCTCTCTTCAAAAAATATAAATATTTACTATACGCGGATGAAAAATTACACAAACCTAGCCATATTCTAAGATTAAAAGTGAAAGAAAAAGGACACGATCAGATACAAACAAAAAGGTTTTTGTCAATTTTCATTCAACATTTTTTGTAAAATGTTTTTAAATTTAAAAAACGCAACTTTCAAAATCTTGGAGAAACACTACAAGGTCCTAATAAAATTTTGACATAAGTGTGACTTCTAATTGTTTGTGATACCGAGTGCTCAAAAAAACCATACCTATCAATTTTCGAACACATGTCTTTGATTACATTATTACTATTACTACTTACTTTGTTGTCAGATTCAAAGCTAATGTAAGGATGGCTTAGGAAAGAAATGTTTAATAAGTATAAAACGAATATCTTTATTGTGATGGCTCTCGTTTACCCTTGATCGTATTTTTCTTAAGAATTGTTACATTTTTTTTGTTTATACATCGATTTTCACTAATTTTCTTCTAAATTGCTTATTGGGATTTAAGCAGCCCAACAGCCAGATACAACTCTGACTAACATTCACATATAAAATTGAGGCTTATATAAGTACAGTATAGCTTGTAATAATTTCTCAACCCCCTCCCCCTTCAATTCGCGAACCACAGGCAGCACCAGGTAAGAGTTCTACAATTCTTAAAATTTTCACATTGGATCCTATGATTGTTATTCCACGCGTGTTCACAAATTTTTGTCTTCTGGAATTTTCCCTTTCTAGCATAATCTCTGTGTTCATTAAGCCTTACGTTGAAAGGTTTAGATGGCTTACCTAGATAATGTTTGCCGCATTCTCACGGAACACTGTTAATACCATTTTTGGAATTTTGAACAATATTTACTGGCTTAGTTTTTGATAGCACAGATCTTAATGTGGCGCTCGTTTGAAAAACGGTTCGTATAGAAAACCTAATTCCGATTCTTCGTAATTTATCCGATAAACCATCTAACAGTGTATCCCTCTTTTCATGAAGCCACCCTCATGTCTCGCTCATTTGATATCCGAATGTTTTGAGATTTTGGTGGTGAGTATATACCCATAAAGTGATTAGATGTAACCACATTTGATTTTAGTCAGAGAGGTGTCCGATTCTAGGACGGAAATAGAGGTCGATTTTCAAAAAAAAGTATTTGCGATTTTTTTAGAAAAAACTAGTAAGATGTTCTTAATCAGCACCTTTAGAAACCTCTTTGTATAAAATTACATCCTATGGGTTCAAAGGTGTTTGAGATAGGAGCCGTCAAAGAACAATTTTTTCAACTAAAAATTATTTTTATCTGTAAGACGGATTCTCAAATGAAAAAATGTATTCTTCATTTTTTGTTCAGAATAATGTATTGTACTAGTTTGGATTGATTTTACAACAAAACAATTATTTATTTAATAAGGGGAAAAATTCTAATCTGTACATACCTACCGTTTTTCTAACAAATAATAATTTTCAATAAAGACCTAAGTAAGCCGTGAAAACAAAAGTTATTGCAAGTGTCAATTTATTGTTGAACGTGAATATGTTTATCAGTTAATAATGTGAATGCTGGTTTAATGTCAGATATACAGCGTGTCCTCCGATTGAGTTCGCTATAGGCTAAATGGACAAAAAAATTTCGAATTTCTTTTTTCATATTTGGAAGTTCACCCACCCTGCTTATCTAAAAAGTAATTTTGGATGTACTTTTGTTTTGTTTAAATCATGTAGGCCATGTCAGTTAAGCAAAAACAAATTTCATGGTAGGTAAAGTACCTTTTCTGTCAAAGACACATTAAGGAAAATTATTCAGATTAAAAAGGTATAATCCTATGCAAAAGTTCAAGAACTTTGATGATTTTGATTTTTTCAATTTAATTGAATTTTACGAAAAAAAGAAATAGTATGCCAGTTTACTAAATTGTTTGATCTAGTATATAATGGAGTAAAAACTTTAGTAAACCGTCAACAATTTTTTTTTTCGTAAATGCAATTATATTAAAAAAATCAAAATCACCAAAGTAGGCGAATGTTCTTGAAATTTTGCATAGAACTATAACTTTTTAATCTGAATAACTTTCCTTAATGACATTTTGCTATATCTTTTACAGAAAAGGCACTTTACCTAACATGAAATTCGTTTTTGCTTAACTGTCATGGCCTACATGATTTTAAAAAAACAAAAGTACACCCAAAATTACTTTTTAGATAAGCAGAGGTGAACCTCCAAATATGAAAAATAAATTCGAAATTTTTTTGTCCATTTCACCTATAGCGAACTCAATCGGAGGACACGCTGTACAGAAGTGTAAATTTGGACAAGCTGCTCTTGAATTTAATTTAGTACTTTTTTTAAAATGTTTTTGCATCCTAGAATCGTGCGGGTCTGAATGAAATCAACATCGTCATGAAACATCGAGATTTTAAGTTTGAGCAAAAAAAATTTCTGTCTGTCCTGTCTATAACTTTTTTTTTGCGCACGTTTACTCTGGAACCGTTTAAGATATTGACTTGAAATTTGGTACACGCAAGCCCTCCACATTAAATCATGGGCCCCGGTACCACAGATCAAATAAACCAGACGTTTCACTTAATAGTATTCCCTATGTAACCAGTTTCATTTTTTGTCATGTGACGTATACCTTCCAGGATTCTGCGCAGAAGACATAAACAGAGCAACCTAGCGGTTGACATGGAAATTAAGACCAACGAGTATAATGTCACAGGAGGGAGTGTTTAGTACTGAAATCTCAGAGATGGAAGTCGTCATCAGCTACACCAGTGATATTAATTATTTTGGAATGTGGTGTATTGTATTGAAGCTTAGAGTTGTTATTGTTATACATTTAAGTGGTTTTTGAGTATTTATTAGGTGACTTTTAATTGTTGTTAGTGTCATCAGCTCCCTCCTGTGACTATACTCGCTGGTTAAGACTGCTTGGTATATGCGCAGATCACTACACAAATTGGTACCTTCCAGGAGTTGATTTATTATCTAAACCATGAAACGTCATAAGTGAAACATCTGGTTTGTTTGATCTGTGCCGGTACCAAATTCTCTGGCGGGTCCTCACGCTTAATAATCGATGAGCGAGCGCGGGGGGCAATAAAAAAAATGTTTGTCAAGATCTCTGGCGGGCCCCCGCGCTTAATAACTGATGAGCGGGGGGGGGGGGTGAAAAAAAATTTGTTTGGCAACATCTCTGGCAGGGCCCCTTGGAGACCAACGGCTCCTCGCGCTTAATAATTGATGAGCGAGGGGGGGGGGGGAGAAATTTGAAAAAAAAAGTGAGATCTCTGGCGGCCCCTAAATTCATTAATCAATAGACCCCTCCCCATACAGGGGGCCTGGGTACACTCATGTATTTTAACGAGATCTGGAATTAGATTATATTTTGATCTTATTTCGTTGAAGGGTTTGGGGATAAATTGGAGTAAATGGGGGTAAATAGGTAAATCAAGCAATAAGAGTCCTTAAAATTGGTACTTAGTACATATAAGAGAAGTTAAGGTCTCAAAATTTTTTTTGGCATTAGCCCCCTCCATTACTATCCCCACCATTATTAAAGGAGGTGAAAAAAATAAAATTGTTATTTAGCGTGTATACAAAAGTTTTTTTTACTTCATCCACCCTCACTACCACCCCTCTACCACCACCACCCACTGCCGATGTGGCATATCGTTTTATAGGTTTTTGGGGTTGACGATTTCAAATATTATGTCATTAAAGTTCCATAAACAATAATTTCCACATAGTGAAGTGCAAGTGTAGTGTAGTATCAAAATTTTGACTTGGATAGAAAATCTAGGAGTGGAATTTTAAGATTTATAAACATCCTACAGCTTGCATTGTAATTCGAGTCCTATGAACAAATGAACATTAGCGTGCCTGATTCATCAAGACTATTTTAGCAGGTTGCTAAATTGACAGCAATGTTTCAAGGGCAGATGAGGAGATCATCATCGCCTGTGTGTCTAGCTTCTACAATTTCCAATTAGAATACCATGCAACCTGTACGGTGTTTATAAATCTTCTATTATTTTCTTGATTCTATTATAAGTGGCTTTCCTCGAGTACCATTCATGCGTAGTAGGTTACCACGAGTAGTATGGATGCGCAGTAGGTTACCTCAAGTAGTATGGATGCGCAATGGGTTTCCTCGAGTAAAATGGATGCGTAGTGGATTACTTCAAGTAGTATGAATGCATAGTGGGTTTCATTTTATGGGTTTCTGTGGTACACGATTTCAAATATTATATTATTAAAGTTCCATAAACAATTCTTTCCACATAGTTGAGTGAAAATATAGTATTTTCGTTGTAAGAAATGTGGATAGAAAGTCTGGATGCGGAAGTAGTGATGCCTTCGGCAGCGGTTTTTATATTGGCATGTCCCCCATTAATATAATTAAGCACAAAATATACGTATTTCAGATTCTGCGTCTTATTATGGTTAATTTTCAATACTTTATCAATAATTTCAAAAATATTATTAATTTTTAGAAGGAAAATTCGATAAATTAAATATTGTTTTAATTCGAATTTGGTAACTTTTATTCTAGTATTTGATACCATGGAGACAGTTACCTCATCGCCTCGAATTCTGGAGTAAGTGTAGTAGTACCCTTAATCAGTGGCGGCTGGTGAAATATCAATAATTTTTTTCTCGTCTGTGGCGCATGGGACCCATACCAAATATAGGAAATAACATCTAGAGAAGCGCTTCTCTAAAAAATTTTGGAAAAGCAGTTTGCGAAAATTTTTTCAAAATTCGGTTGCTCCCTCTGGTCTAGGGGCTTCCGTTTAAAAAAATTTTTTTGTCATATACATTTGACTTTTCATAAAAATACAACAATAGGTTTTGCAGTTTATGGAAATATTTTCATTACGAACTGAAATTTTGTATTTAACAAATTACAAAATTTCAGTTCGTTGTATCTCAGTTAGCAATGAAAATATTTTCATAAACTGCAAAACCTATTGTTGTATTTTTATGAAAAGTCAAATGTATATGACAAAAAAAATAATTTTAAACAGAAGACCCTAGACCAAGGGGAGCAACCGAGTTTTGAAAAAATTTTTCGTAAACTGCTTTTTCAAAATGTTTAAGGGGTAGTTAGAGAAGCGCTTCTCTAGATATTATTTCCCATATTTCGTATGGGTCCCATGCGCCACAGACGAGAAAAAATTATTGAAATTTCACCACTTAATATGTAGACTTGAATAGGAAATAGATAGATGTGGAAGTAGTGATTCCTTAGACAGCAGTTTTTTGTTTGTTTTAATTTTCTTTAATGCAGTAAATATTTGGTCGTTACAGACGTTATTTAAAGTCAGCTGGCCTCAACAAATTTTTTGAATTATGGGTCATATTTTACTTCCACATCCAGTGGAAGTATAGTAACGACAAAAAAATTTTTAAAAATTTTTATTGTTCAAATAGGCTTAGAATGTCATGAAACGTCGAGATTTTAAGCGAAAAAAAAATTTCTGTCTGTAACTTTCTTTTGTGCGCACGTTTACTCCGGAACCGTTTGAGATATTGACTAGAAATTTGGTACACGTATGTACCTTAACGAGATCTAGAATTAGATTATATTCTCATCTTATACCGTCGAAGGGTTGGGGGGGTAAATTGGGGTAAATTTGAGGTAAATAGGTAAATCAACCCGGTAAGAGTTCATAAAATTGGTATTTAGTATACACAAAAGAGGCTAAGGTCTCAAAAAAAATTTTGGCATTAGCCACCCCCAATACCACCCCCCACCCCATTATTAAAAGAGATGAAAAAAAAATGTTATTTAATGTGTGTACAAGAACCAGAAATATTTTTTTTACTTTATCCACCCCCATTACCACCCCCTATCACCACCCCTACCCCACTACCGATGTGGGGTATCGTTTTATGGGTTTTTGGGGTAGAGGATTTCAAATATTATATTATTAAAGTTTCATAAACAATTATTTCCACATACAAATTTTTTTCGTTGTGAGTGACTTGGATAGATAATCTGGATGTGGAAGTTGTGATTCCTTAGGGAGCGATTTTTATATTCAGAATAAGATTAGTGAAAAAGGATAACAAAAGAATTACTACTTAGTTGATGATGAGGTAAATATTCATCATTATATTTATAAAGATTGATAGATTATGGGAACTCTTTATAATTGACTTCAAAAAACTGTGTGTATGTTTCTTCTTTATGAATATGTTCAATCATTACCCTCCATTGGCTTCAGCGATTTTTTTTAATCGACTTATTTATATTATTGTTAAAAATCATAACGTCGGATATTTTTTTCACTGTGTAGAAGCTAAATAAACAATTATTTAAAAAAATTATTTTTTTATAGTTAAAACGAGGATGCATCACCAAATCTATTTTTCACATTATGCTTAATAAACGAATTCGTTTCGGTTTTTTTAAATATCTACATCGTACGATACTAAAAGGTGTATATCTCCGGCTCTATTAAAAGAAAAAAAATTCTGTGACAGTTGTATAAATCAATAAAATTGTTTTGTTCTGTGAATCGATATTTTACTGTCACGGGCAGTGCTAATATGAAGCGTATTTGAGAGGCTAGATCTTATGCGATTTAGTGTCTGACTGAGCACTGACATCGAAAAACATAAATTAAAAGGAACGGTTTAATGCCCTACTGGATCCATCGTCTAAGATAAAGTAGACACATTTGTTCAGTACGTAGATAGCTCAGCAGAGGAAACCCCAATGCCGTATCACTAGTTGTCGATAGTCACAAAGGCCGGAACCGTGATATTAGGACACCTATTAGATATATCTCCCTTCCCCAAGGAGATGAAAGCGAGGTTGACCCAGAGCTTGATTGCACGTACGTGTTTATATGAAATATTTCGGTTTATCTTTCCGTAAAAATTAGGTCATTTGATGTTTTGATCACGAAAGATAATTACCAGACTAGATGGCAAGAATTCGATGCACAGATATAAATTTAGAGTATTTGGCAATATTGATTATTTATTGATAAACATGTTTGCAGAGCATTGTACCGAAAGATATTATTTATTATCATAATTTGATCCACAACAAAAAAAAATTATTCACAAGAAATGCAGGAAACGATGGACGTTTTTTTAAAATTTACTAGAAATATTATTAAGAAAATAAGCCGTTTGTAAATTTATATCTTTATACTCTTTGCAGAGAAAAATTTTTCGTATAATTATGTTATGCCTGCAGTACACTCTCGCCGAGACCGCTCGGCGAATGTCTCTGTTTTTAGTAATGTGAATGAAAGACATGGATATTTTTACAATTAATTAATTTTATTTATTTGCTTTTATCATGATTGGAAAATATTATCTAGGTATTAAGCAAATCACAACTTACACACTTTTTTATTTATTACGAAATTACCTACTTTCTGTATATCGTTGCCCTAATCTGGGCACGCTAATATACTAATTAAATTAAAATTAGGTAAATATTTAAAAACACTCATTATTGGAGAATCAATCAAAACAACAACTCTTCTAGCTAATACTGACAAAGTATTGAATTACATGACATGATTCCTAGCATTTTAAAGAAAAAAATTATGTTGAAAATAATATTTTCTAATAATGACATGGACGTTGCTGAAATTGACACTGCTGCAGCTTATTGTGCGTTTGTATATTTTAATTATGTGCATATATACAAAAAATATAAAATTGAAAATTCTTGGAAATCAAGAAGATGGTGGATGAAAACAATTCATCGAAATAGTGAGTGTTGAAAATTTAAATGTGATTTTAATTATTATTATTTACCTCACTGTATAACAATGAAACATGCCTGAATTAATAAAGGGTGTAGCCGGTTAAGCATATGAAAAATGCCCATAAAGGAAATTACATGAAATGGACATCAAAATATTCCCTTGACTATAAAAAAATATTTGTTACAATATTATTCCAGAAATCCAAGTCGATAAAATTCTCAGAATATGTTAGTTATGAGGTAATCTTTGCAGAACGGCAATCAACCCCCTCATCTGTAGCCTAATAACCCAGCCAGATCATATTTTTAAAGAAAATTAATAAATTAATAAGCAAATTAGCCTTATAAATGCTTCTAAACTATGTATGATCTTTTAGGGTACAAGATTTTAGGTTTCTCAGGTTAAGTTTACTAAATTTTTCTCCAAGAAGTATGGTTTCCAAACGTTTTTTTGTGTAATGTAGTACAAAAATTATGTTAACAATGCATCATCGGAATGACACAGAATGACTCTCGTCATCAGAATGACCTAATTACTAAAAGTATAATAAACTTTCGAATTGATATGAAAGTAAACAAATGAAAACAAAATAGAACAAAATTGTAATGTTTCATACCTATTTAAAAAAATGAAATAAAACAAGAAGTTACAAAATCTACTACGTACTACTTATTAAATATTTGGTTAAAAAGTGTGTCAATTTCATCGTTATTTAAAACTTTAAAATATTTTGATGAAATTGGAACCGGTGCATCTTTTAATTTGCTCAAAATTCCAGTGCACTCCAGCTCCTGCTTATCTTCCTTATTGGGCCAAAAGAAAGTTTTATTGTTTCGGGCCATGAACGAAACAAGAATCTTGGTACCAATTTCTGTCTGTCTGTAATTAATTCGTGCACAGAAGACAATGCACTATCACCCACTTTTTGTTCCGTGAATTTTGAACACCCTGTATATGAGTTAAGTTTGAAATAAAAGTCACTTTTCACAAGAGAAAATAAAATAAGTTTTTATTTTTGTTCACGTTCTCACAATACTTGATTTTTGTTGAATAGAACTTAATTAGAGCGATTAGTTAATTAGTACGATTAATTAGAACGACTGGATAAGCACTAGAGTAAAAATTTGCCTTTGAGTTTTGTCGCGTTTCGACGTAATATTTTTCTCTGAATTCATCTGGAAGATCTTTATGGTCGATAATTTTCAAATTTTTTCGTCAATTAGGTAAGTTGCAACAGATTTTTAATTAACAATTGCCCTTTTTGCAAAAATTCAGCTCCCCCAGACGAGAGCAAGTGAGAATATACTAGGTGCCCTCGGCCTCGCGGCTTGTGTTCCCTTTGACTCGTGGCCAAAAAACCGACACAAATCGGAGCGTTAACGAGGCGAGGCGAGGCGAACCGAGGGCGCACGGGGCGATGCGAGCGTAGCAAGTACACTCTCGCCGAGGCGTTGCGAGGGCAGGCGAGTGCATTAACCAAACAAGGCGAGGGCGCACGGGGCGATGCGAGAGCAGCAAGTACATTCTCGCGCTCGCCTGCCCTCGCAACGCCTCGGCGAGAGTGTACTGCAGGCATTAGTGAACGAATTCCGAACAGCTTTCAAAATGTTCGTCCGTCCGTCCGTCCGTCTGTCCGTCCATCACGTTTCTTGTAAGCACGATAACTTAGGAAAGAAACGTCAGATTATATGGCAATTTGTTCTGACAGTAATAGTTCAGTCATGTTAGCATATTTAGAAGAAAAAATTGAGGGAAAGCTGAATTTCTCACAGGTCAATACTAATGTCGTATACAACGAAAAACTGCAGAGTCCCCTCTCCTCCACCGCTTGCTTCGTCAGCCATCTTGATTTTAAAATGGCGGACTCATAAAATTTTGAAGCTTAAGTATTGTGTGGATTTCAATGATTTATTTTTTAATGAAAGAGAATTGATAGCTCTTGGATTACTTTTTTTGGAAATTCGTCTGAAAATTTAGCTTAAATTAATTATAGTACAGTAACTAGAGGTTTTAACTTCGGAATAATGTCATATTGAACGGATTTCGTTCATTTTTGGCAGTATAATAGAAAATGCTTCACATAAAAGTTTCTATATTGTGCGGGGGCTTGCTAATCTATAGGAGGTGGATGCCACCCCCTCTCGGGGGGTGGCACTTAAAAAATATATATATTCATTGGAGCTGAAATAGAATCAAATTTTAAGAAGAAAAGGTTCTATGCAATTTTTCACATAAATTGATAGTTTTTAAGTTATAACGACTTCAAAATTGCGATTTTAGCTTAAAAAAAGAGGTATTTCCAAACGGCTTTCGTCAAGTATCTCGAAAAGTATTACTTTATCGAAAAAATGTTAAAGACCAATTACAGAAAGTACAAACTGGGAATTAATTATATTTTTTGTTTATTGATGTAGGATTAATAGTTTCGGAGATATTTAATTTTATATTTGGTATCCAAGTGTTTCGAAATTGCCTTTAAAGTTTAAAATGCATTTTTTTTCTAAAGCAAGTGCTTTAAATGAGCAAAAAAATTTGAGCATCTAGGTAACGCTACATCTTAACGAAAAACTGTATTTGAGATAATTTTTCTAAATTACTGGCTAATTAGATTAACAAAATGGCGACCTTTTTATATAAAAAAAGTATAAATACGCACATTTTTCCGTCATAACTTCTTTATTTCTTATGCTACAGGAACGAGTAAAAAATAATTTGAAAGCGCAATTAATTGTCTTTAATTTCATTTCTTAGCTTGCGTGACGTAGGTGTCACCATTTCCGAAATATTTAATATTTAAACTGCATTTTTCGTCTTATAAACGTTCAGACGCCATTTGTAAACTTTCATATCTCCGAAACTATTAAATCTATGTAAATAAATAAACAAGAGAAATTCATTTTCAGCTCATGAGCTTTATTTTTGGTCTCTACCCATTTTTCAAAAAAACTAATATTTATTGAGATATTTGGAAGAGGAAAATAAATTACGTTTTATCGAAAATACCTTTAAAGTTTAAACTGTATTTTTTTTCTATAGCAAGTGCTGTATACAAACCAAAAAATTTGAGCATCTACGTCATGCTATATATTAATGAGAAACAGTGTTTGAAATTCCTTTTTTTAATTACTGCTAATTACAGTAACAAAATGGCGACGTTGTTAATAAAAAAATGTGTAGACGCACATTGCTTCGGTCATAACAACTTTGTTTTTTATGCTACAGAAACAAATAAAAAAACCAGTTGAAAGCTTAATTAATAACCTATTATTCTACCTATTAGCATCCTTGGCATAGGTGTCACAGTTTCTGAGATATTTAACTCTTACTCTAAATAATTATCTTATTGGATGCCAAATGTAAACTTAAATATCTCCAAAATTATTAATCCTACATCAATAAACAAAAAATATAATTAATTCCCAGTTTGTGCTTTCTGTAATTAGTCTGTAACATTTTTTCGATAAAATAATACTTTTCGAGATACTTGACGAAAGCCGTTTGGAAATACTTTTTTTAAAGCTAAAATCGCAATTTTGAAGTCGTTATAACTTAAAAACTATCAATTTATGTGAAAAATTGCACAGAACCTTTTCTTCTTAAAATTTGATTCTACTTCAGCTCCAATAAATATATACCACCCCCTGACAAGGCATCCACCCCCTATAAATTAGCGAGCCCCCGCACAATATAGAAACATTTCTGTGAAGTATTTTCTATTATACTGCCAAAAATGAACGAAATCCGTTCAATATGACATTATTCCGAAGTTTTGCATATTTTTTACCTCTAGGTACTGTACTATTAAGGATATTAGCAATATGAAAATATCTGTGTCGTCTGCTACTGTAATAACATTTTTACCGAAGTTTACAGTATTAATGGCCGTATTGGCAACCAAAGTATCACAATCACTCTCTGCTTGCAAAACAGAAACATTATTTTGAGTGAAGTAATTAATCAATCCTGCGATGAACTTGGAAAAAATCCGATTGTGTGGTAGTCATTGGAGTAGTGTCTGTAAAATCTATATTTGGAGTAAACTTTGTTTGACGACGACGATGTTCTTCATCTTTTGTTGTGGGCTTAGAGTACCTATCGAAAACAACTACGACGTCGCCTTTATAGTTATTACAAATGTAATTATAGTTATATTTATAGTTATCCAAAAGTAAAATATTTAGGCTATACTAGCTTGTACAAAAGTTTATCATCATCTATACAAAAGTATATGTATCTGTATCTGGTATATCAAAGAAAAAATTGTCTTTTCCTAGGTAAGATATTTAAGAAGTTTTTTCGCCATTTCGTAGTTTATTGTCTAAGGCGGTTGTCGAACTGACCGCTTCACTTCGGTGTTCCAGACATCCAGACAAATAAAAACAATCGCGTGCGCGTGCACCTGCACTCCCGATATCGTTTTACACAACATGTAATACATCAAATTGTTCATCATGAAATTTTTTACAACTCTTTATAAACATTTTTTGATACATCGTACGTAAGGCAGCCATAGAAAATGTGGATTATCTAAAATATTCCAGAATTGTACTTATATTGACCAATGTAATGTTTAGGAGTTGAAAAATATGCCTCTTTATAAACACCAAGAAAAATCATGAATATATAAAAAAAAGAACGTTGAAATCGGACTACCTGTTTCGAAGATATTACGTTTTAAAATTTTATTGATCCACCATCTTAAATTCAAGATGGCGCGTGAAGCAAGCGTCTGTAGAGGGGGGACTCACTGGTTTTATGATACTTATACTGCAGTTAAACAATGGAAAAAAATCAACATTCCCTCAATTTTTTCTTCTGAAAGCCAAAATCTCATCTAAAATTACTGCACTATAAGGTAGTATCAGCTAGTGGAACAATATCGATCAATAAATAAAAAATTATATAAAACAAATATTTTTAAAAAAAAACTTTTATTTGAAAAAATTGTAAAAAAGAAAAATAATTTTTTAAAATTCATACACCCGGAAACCAAAAGCTTTGCGGACGGTCGTCGCAAAGTAACTATGCAATAGTGCTATATATAGCACTATTGCATAGTTACTTTGCTCAATTGACCGCCCCCAAAGCTTTTGGTTTCCAGGTTGATGAATTTTAAAAAATTATTTTTACTTTTTAGTACAGTTTTTTCAAATAAAAAGCTTTCTCTTAAAAATATTTTTTTTATATAATTTTATTTTTTACTTTTTAGTCTACTTATTTTATAGACAAACAGACAAACAATTTCATTTGATACAAATGGCAAGGGAGTCGTGAAGAAAAAGATAATTTGCCATCCTAGGGCGTCCGCCATATTGGATTTATAATGGCGTGACATAGTTTATCGTATTTTACTCGTAAAACTCTTTCATTTGATACCCATATCAAGGGGGTTGTGAAGAAAAAGCCGCCTTCTTGGGACGCCCGTCATATTGGATTTAAACCGATAATGGCTATACTATGTTGCATTGTCACCGGACTGATACACGTGTGCCAAATTTCAAAGCTCTAGCTTAGTTAGAAATAGCCGAAATTTTGATTGCAAGATTTGACCTAAACAAACAAACATACAAACATTGCAAGTTAAATAAAAGCTCTTAAAAAGTTATTAATTGTTTGAAATTTAAAAAATTCTTGATTCTGTCTTGTTTTGTAATTGTATAGAAATCTTGTAAGACGCTATTTCCTATAATTTATTTATTTATTTTACTAATATATATTTCATAACAATATAATTTTCAAATGCAGAAAGATTTTCAAATAGATATTATATTAGCAATATTATCGCTTTTAGAAGCAGTGAGTGGTGGTCTAATGGTTACAATTTTGGCTTGAAATCCAAGGGTCGCAAGTTAGAAACGCAGACGAGTTATAAATGTAGTTGCCTTTTTAAATTTTTGTTCACCAACTAAAAATTTTAAATGTCGAAAAATTAACGTTATTTACAAAAAAATTAAATGTGAAAAAACTTTTTAAAAACAAGCTTTTATTATTAACGGAAAAAATAAATTATGTTGAATTAATTGTCTTAAAAGCTTTTCGTGCTCGAAAAGTTCATACAGGCATTAATTACTTCCACATCCAGTGGAAGTATAGTAACGACAAAAAATTGTTTATGTGTTCAAATAGGCTTAAAATGTCATCAAACGTCGAGATTTTAAATTTGAGCGAAATAAAATTATTGTCTGTCTGTCTGTCGGTCTGTCTGTAACTTTTTTGTGCGCACGTTTACTCTGGAACCGTTTAAGTCACTAACTTGAAATTTGGTACACGTATGTACTTTAGCGGGATCTGGAACTAGATTATATTTTCATCTCATTCCGTCGAAGGGTTGGGGGGTAAAATGGGGTAAATGAGGGGTAAATAGGTAAATCAAGCTGGTAAGAGTCCATAAAATTGGTATTTAGTATGTACAAGAGAAGATAAGGTTTCAAAAAATTTTTTGGCATTAGCCACCTCCATTACCATCCCTACCCCATTATTAAAGGGGGTAAAAAAAATTGTGATTTAGTATGTGTACAAGCACCCAAGGCCTCAAAATATTTTTTTACTTCATCCACCCCCACTACCGCCCCCCCCCTATCACCACCCTCACCCCACTACTGTGTGGGATATCCTTTTATGGGTTTTTATTGGATTTTGGGATTCCAAATATTATATTACTGAAGTTCTATAAACAATTATTTCCACATACAAAATTTTTTCATTATGAGAGACTTGGATAGAAAATCTGGATGTGGAAGTAGTGATTCCTTGGGCAGCGGTTTTTGTTTGGCACAGATTGTAAGTACCTAAGTAAGTATTTTTTTTTCTATTCGCGCAACAAGCATTTAAGGAAATAAATTCGATATTTTTTTGGTTTTAGTACACCTAAATAATAATAAATGCTTGTTTTTAAAAAGTTTTTTTTACATTTCATTTTATTACTAATATACATTTCATAATAATATAATACTGCCCTCCTAAGCCAAAAAGACGTATCTCAAGGTTTCACTGTTTTGAAATATAAGGCATGTTTTGAATTTATCGAAATCGCGTCAATATTTTCAAATATTTACTAATATTGTTTTTTGTAGTTGTACTAATGTAGAGGTTAATGGTGGTGTAGTTATGAATTTATATTAATTAGGTTACTAGTTTTTTTTACAATGAGATACGTCTAATTGGCTAAATCGCTTAGGTTTTCTCATATTTTTTTAGATGCGTCAAACTTTGTTAGCACTTTAAAAATACTTAACGATTGAAATACGTTTATTTCGCTATGGAAATATATAGAAAATAGCTCCAGCTATCCTAAGGTATAAAAATATGCATTTCGGACAAAACTTGAGATACGTCTTTTTGGCTTAGGACGGCAGAATAGTCAGCCGTCGAGATATGATTTTCACCTACAGAGATGATATTAGAGAAACTTACTAGCAGTGAATGGTGATCTGTTGGTTACACTTTGACTCAAAATCAAAAGGTCGCGAATTCGAAATACGAATTAGTTAGATGTGGTTAGTTTTTTTTTACTTTATTTTATACTGGCGAGTGTTTTATCAACTAATTTGACGTCATAAAATTAAAAATGTCTGAAACTATCATTATTTACAAAAAGACTGAGATGAGTATCTTTTAAAATGTGTAACAATTATATAAAAAGTTAATCAATAGATCGAAAATTATAATGTTTATACCAGTTTATCCTCTTGTCTCATATTTTTGGAACTCGATTCATTTTATCGAGCCTTTTACCTTTTACTCTATAATATTTTGTGAAATATTTTTCCACGATGAGCCAATGAAAACTCTTTTGGAACAAAACGATGTCTTTCTTCACAAAAAAAAATCTTCGCTCAAATGATCATTACTAAAAGTGTAGCAAAGGAAAGGTGCGTATTGAATAGAAATATTTTTTTCTGAAATCACTCAAGAATGTCTACTTTCTCGGCGCAATTTCAGATTCCAAAATACGCTATTCCAGTATTTTAGTCCATGCTAAGTGTAGTGTACTACTACTCATTGGTGTATGTGATTTCTTATAATAAAAACATTCGAGCTGTTATGATATAACTGCTGACTCAGGACAAGGATTAGGACCAGGCAGTCAGTCTTTATATGATAGCAGAGTGAAGTACAACAGTAAAGAGTGTGTTATATTTAAACAAATTTAAGTGATTGTTCACTAAGCAACCATCAGAAAACAGTCCGGGAAAGTTACTTTCCCGGCACATGCAGTAAATAATAAGCACTGAATCTCTGCCTTTTTCTTTTTTTTAGGCATTTAAAAATTCTTGAATTTATAACAATATTGATTGCGATTTCAGAAAAAAATAGTATGTGTACCTCGTAGTAAAAGCACATTCCCGGGCTTCGATGCTTGTTTTCCTCGGCTTAACGCCTCTGCCAACAATTTACAGCGTCGCATGATAGTGGCCCCAAAATGACTTTTTTTGGAAATTAGTCTGCAAGTCTTAATACTTAAGCAATCGAAGTGTTTTTTCTTCGTTTTCTAACTACCTATCGATCTCTCAAGCCAGATTTTCGATTTTTGTTCCTGACTTTTCAAAATTTTCCAAAGTTAAAAATTTTGAAAAATCATGGATCAAAATCGAACAGGCAATTAAGAAACTATTTGAAAATGATTTTAAAAAAAATATTCCGACTGCTTAATTATTAAGACCTGCAGACTGATTTGAAAAAAAAAGTCTTTATGGACCACTAAACAGAGCTGGGCAGTATTCGAGTAAATTGTACTCATAATTGTACTGAGTACCCAAAGTACTCAGTACCAGGTACTCATGAATATTATTTTAACAATACTCGGTACTCGAAAATTTCGAGTACTTTACATTATTGATTACTCAGTACTTCTGATGCTCATATGTGATGAGTACCGAGTACGAGTACCGAAGCGCGACACAAACAAGTCTGAGCTTGTTTTTTGTCTCAACCCAGCAAACATTTTTGATAAAAAATACACTTCTAATAAAAATTGATCAATTGGTCTGAATTTAGATTTCAATTTACGTAAATGATACCAATTAATTAGTCGGAGAGCAGCCAATCTGTAGGAAGCATTTTAAAAGTAGTCTATACAACTCGCGAACACCCACCTAAAAAACAGATGATATTATGTAAAATGATCTTCTGGATTTGATTTTTGAGTTCGCCCGTTAATTTGAGATTGCCAAATCGGTCAATTCACAGTTTTTTTAAAAATTTTAAAATTATGTGTTAATTTTTGTTTTTCACATAACACATCATATCTTTTTTATTTTAATTCCGATTTAGACCAATATTTTACACATTATCCCTCCAATATTCTTGGACAGGCTGACGGCAAAGAATATAGTGTAACTAATATTATAGTGCCTAAAAAAATATAATTACCCTCTATTGCCGCGGTTTTTTAAAATTTGCATTGAAAAATACCCGATCGAGGTAACTTTTTTATTTTTAGAGAGAGAGTTATAGTATAAACGAGAAAAATGTTCCATATACTTTAAACAAACTTTTTTATAAAGAGACTTTTTTGAAATTCGGCTCATGTAACGAGATGACGCTATTGAATGCAGCCGCGCAACTCGTCCGCATTAATTTAAAGCATAACTTCTGTTAACGTCGCCCATCTGTGGTGTCGTTTAAGCGATCAAGTGAGTCTACGTCTACGGATTATTTGGTTTCTATTTGTTTCTATTTGTATTTATGTAGATAATCTCGAAACATACACATTATTAAAAAATATATTTTCATTAATTATAACAGCAAGTGGGTACTAAAGATTACATTTTCCTTCGCATAAACAACTTATGTTACATTGCACGTTTGCTTTGCTACACTTGCAGCCTGTATAGTACAGTTATATAATTTACATTTACAAAATGGAATTAACTCAATAAAATTGGGTTTTGGGCTTTTTGAAATCATCTTTGGAAATAAGATTTGCTCCTTTAGGTACCATCCAAAATCTAAAACATTTGGCATTCTGGGCTTAATTTGGTAGGCTGTCTTGTAAATAGCACATTGCAGAAATGCCCTTTTTACTTGTATTCTCTGTACTAGGATTTACAATTTCTGATTTTCTTTTATAAGCAGTTCGGGTATACGATCCTCTACATTGTGCATGGTAAACTGGATTTAGTGATAAAAATAAAATTTTCTGTTCTAAATATTGTTTTAGAGCCACAGAAATGTCATCGGATTTTGCATTTGATCGGTACATTTCTAAAACCGTAAATATCGCTCGCAGACAAAAAATTTTCATACCATTGTGTTAGTGAACGAATTTTGAACAACTTTCAAAATGTCCGTCGGTCTGTCCGTCCGTCACGTTTCTTGTAAGCACGATAACTGAAGAAAGAAAATTCCGATTGTACTGAAATTTGGACAGTAAATTAGTGTTAGCTAGAGGAAGAACCCTATTTGAACAAAATCGATCGGTAAATAAAAATGTTATTACTTAATGATTTAAATTCGAAAAATTTTTTTTAAAATTTTTATGTTTTTGTAATTGAATAGAAATCTGGTGAAATGATATTTCATTTTAAAACCTAAATATTTATATATTTTACAAATATACATTTCATAATGTAATATACAACCGTGAAAATATGATTTTAGCTCGTGTCTTATAATGTAAAAATTTACATTATTTTACGTGTAAGGTGGTGGTGTAGTTCTTTTGACTCGGAATCGAAACCCAAATGGGGTTTGGTATAGTTTTTTTACCAAGTCTTTTACCAACTAAGATCGTACTATAAAATTAAAAATGTCTAAAAGTAACATTATTTACAAAAAACTGCGAAAAGTATCCTATTGAATGTATAACAATTGAAGACCTAAGTGGATAAACGTGTTATGTCGCATTTTAAAAAAAAATTACTTTATGCAATTTTTGAACACCCCTGATATAGATTTAACACCCAATAAACGGTGAATTCTAATTTGTAATATTTTATAGAAACTTTTTAATTATAAAGGCGCCATGCCATACATACAACCAGTAATTTTAGTGGATGTACACAGTTTTGGACAGAAAAATATAGTTTTATAACAGCTTGATATTGTTCTTTAATATTAGTGTAAACAAAAGGACATAACCCAAAATTATCTATTTTATGAGGTATTATTCATTTGAATCGAAGACAAAATAAATAAGTTACAACTCAAAACCGTTTTGTTTAATTTAGTCAAAACTTTAAAAGTGTGACATAACACCTTTATCCACTTAGGTCTTCAATTATATAAAAATCCAGTGAACAGGCGAAGAGTACGTTTTTAGCTGTTTCCTTTGATTTCCTATCCGAGTAATTATAATTTATTATGCCAAACTACGTGTTTATAACGCACTAAATATAAGGACTGAGACAAAAAGCACTTTCAACTTAACATAAATGGACACTGGAAAATAATAATCATCCGGCACGTGTGCGTTTAGCTCTAGATGCGATTGCGGCCGATTCATAGTAGCGCGCATTCGTTCGGACGCTGAAACAATCAATGAATATTTCGATAAGGGAGCAAATTTCAAAAAAAACTTCTTATAAAAGATTTTATTTAGTTCATTCGGAACATTTTCTTCGGTTATAGTAGGCACCTAACTTTAAAAATAAAAAAGATACCTCGATCGGACATTTTACTCTGCAAATTTTAAAGATTTTGCGTCAAAGAAAAGTTGTTATTTTTTTTTGCCAACTAATTATTTTTTAGGTAAAGTTTTTTACTTTCAACATATCAAAGAATAGTTAGAGAATATTATGTAAAAAAACTAAAAAATTCTGAAGTAAAATAAAAAATATATGACGTGTTATATGAAAAACAAAAACTAACATACAATTTTAATTTTTTTTAGAAAATTGCCAATTTGGTCATTTTGGCAATCTCAAATCAATGGGCGAATTCAAAAATCAAGTTTAGCAGGTTATTTTACATCAGATTACCTATTTTTTAGGTGGGTGTTCGCGAGTTGTATAGAGGGTGTCGAATTCAGAGGGTCTGGTCTTCCACTAAATCTACCTCATATACAATTGTCTTTGAAACTAAAGCAGCGAGAGAAAAACTATTTAAAAAAATCTACCAAAAATGACTGAAGGATAAATTTCCAATAAGGCCGAAATAGGTAATGTAATTAGGTAGTATTTACCTTTTTATCGACTAAAAATATTCCTAATCGTCGAATATCTTACTAGGTAGATTTTGTTGGAAATCCTACGTAATGTATGCCTAAAAAGCGACCTACTTGGTCAATTTTATTACACCTCTTTGAAGTAATATTAGGACGACAGAGTCGATAAATTCTACCTAGCCTATCTAATAGGAACAGGTATCAGTAACCAAATATATTGTGGGATTACAAGTACGATTTATGTGTAATTTTACCTATCTTAGTCGATATAACTTAATTTCGACATCTTATTATCCACTTATGTCGATTCCACGTAGCGTCAACGTAAATTTTACCAAAACATGGTTAATTTTAATTTTGCTACATTTTTTATACATAATTTAGATAGTTTTGACGTCAAATAATACCTAAATGTTTTCTGGGAATATTGTTTGCCATACATTGTGTGAAAGATGACATGTGTAAGGTGTGATATTTTTATGTACATTTTTAATAAATTTGACTGTATTTACCTACCTACCTACCTATTTTTTTATTACTTAAAGTACCATAAATTGAGCATTCCTATTACTGGTATTCTCGTTTTTGTCTATTAGTTATAATTTGATATATCTAATTGGTACTTTATAAAGTACTCGTACTCGTTACTCATTTTTAGACGAGTACTTTCTAAGTTTTGCAAAAGTACTCATTTTTTTGAGTACCTCTGAAATAAGTACTTGTACTCGACTAGTTATGAGTACTTTTTAAAGGCACTCGTTGTGAAGTACTCGTGAGTAATCTAACGCCGGTACTCGCCCAGCTCTGCCACTAAATAACCTAGGTCTTACAAGTTTTCTTGGCACATAAACCCCCCTTATGAAAACATAATTTTTCTAAACGTTTCCCAGAGATGTATTGCATTTTTAGGTAGAGTCAGAATGGACGAAGAAGTAATAGACATCGATACAATGCTCAACCACGTTGGCGATTTTGGTCGTTATCAAGTAATTTTAATGCTTTTGTTTAGCGTAATAAATGCCTTTTCTGCTTTCCATTATTTTGGTCAGACTTTCATAAGTGTTGTTCCTGAATATAAATGCGATATCAGCAATTTTAATGAAAGTATTACCACTGCCAAAGAATGTGAAGTAATAACGATCGTTAATAACACACAGGTAGAAGAACCATGTACCAGTGGATGGAATTTTGGTGAAAATAATACTTATGGCTTTATAGGCATAATCGAAGAGGTATGTACAGGTTTGTTACTTTCATTTATTAAAGACTAACTCGTATTTTTCCACTCTTTATGTTTTCTGGATTCACTTATACAATTTTTTTTTTTCATAAGTGCACGACTACCTATACGATTGTTTGATTGACAATTTAGAAAATGGCCTCTAATCAACATAAATTAAAGATTTTTTTCTATTTATTAAATATTAAGAATAACATTTAATTAGTTTACTGTAAGCATTAGTTTACCAATAGTTTCAAATGCTTGGCGTATTCTGTTTTCTAAAATTGACAACGTTGCTGGGAATATATAATATACACGTTCTTTTAAATAGCCCCATAGGAAAAAATTGAGAGGTGTGTAAGGTCTGGAGAGCATGGAAGCCAACGCATAAGACCATTTTTGCAATAACCCGTTCATCAAACCTATCTGTTAAATAATTTAGTACTTGGGCAGCATTATGTGGAGGGGCCTCAGCTCAAAATCCCAAAGAGTAATTCTTCTAGAAATCCATCTCATTTTGTAGTAAATCTAAATATCGCTGACCATTTAGACGCCCTTGAAAAAGTATTGGTCCGATAATCCCATTTCCAATTATTCCTGCCTACACATTAACTCCAAATCTTTCCTGAAAGTTAAACTGTCTCATTAACTGTCGATTGTCTTGAGCCCAATATATATTATTCTGCTTATTGAACGTACCATTATTCGTGAATCGCGACTCATTAGAGAAAATGATGCATTTCACGAAATTCCGGTCTTCATCATAATTAATTGTGAAGCAACCAGTCGCAGTAATCTAGCCTTCGCTCAGCATCATTCTATACATATATAAAAGAATACCCCGACTGACTGACTGACTGATCTATCAACGCACAGCTCAAACCGCTAGGTCTAGAAACTTCAAATTGTGCATAGAGGTTCCTTAAATGACGTAGGTAACCACTAAGAAGGGATTTTTTTAAATTCAACCCTTAAGAGGGTGGATTTTAGGCTTTTTCGGAAACGGTTGGATCTAGATGCATGAAATTTGGCAGAAATATTATACGTGTAAGACGAAATTTCGATTTTCACTTTTTGAAGGGGTGAAAACGGGGGTGGTAGAGAAAGCGCACCCGTATTTTCGAAATCGCGTAAGTCAGAAACGTGATTATTCGAGCGATGGACTCTTCTGAGGAAGTAAGAAGACACGTATTCGACGGTTTCCAAAAAGAGACCTCCCCCCCTGAACGGGTGAACGGGGAGAGGGATATTTTTAAGCACGAAATTTGACACATACCCGCCCATGTGCTCTATTGTCGATTAAAATAATAATTTTTTTCGTTTAACTCGCTCTAACAGAAAAACAGAATAATGAATTGTTATCAAATTGCGATGCGCAGTGGGTTTCCCCGAGTACTATGAATGCGCAGAAGGTTTCCTCGAGTACAATGGATGCGCAGTAGGTTTCCTCGAGTGCAATGAATGCGCAGTAGGTTTTCTTGAATACAATGGATGTGCAGTGGGTTTTCCCGAGTACTATGGATGCGTAGTGGGTTTTCCCGAGTACAATGGATGCGCAGAAGTTTTCCTTGAGTGCGGGTTCCCTCGAGTGTACTTCCTGAGTACTATATGAGTAGGTACTCTGTGAGTATGTAGTACTTCTTTATAGGCATAAGTTAGTACGTCAATGTTCTTAATTCCACGCGGACGAAGTCGTGGGCATAGCTAGTCTTCATATAAATGTTAATGCAGCTGACATTTATTTGAACAAAATTCCTGCTTTTTAAGAACTTTTCCAGCTGATTCACGACTTATAACCAGCTCTTGTCTTATTCTCTGACCAAACCAGTAGGATTTAGTTCAGCACAAGCCAATACATTGATTTCTGTTACTTCATTGATAACAAAATTTTGGATTTCGGGATTTTCTTCTTGTCTAAATTTCCTCTCTGAAAAAGAGAAATATTTCCTGCAGGGATGTTGTCTTTCAGGATACCGTTGCTCGTACAGATTTTTAGCTGCTGTTGCATTCTTACAGCATTCGCCGTAAATTAGTAAGATGTCTAATTGTTCGTCTCTTGAATACATAGTAACGTTGAATAACACGAATAGACAAGCAATTATTGCACTAGTCATTAACAGAACTGGATTGTTTGTTAATAAAGTTTCTTATAACAAACTGTCAAAACAATTTTTGTTTTTCATGGCTTACTTTAAAAAATCATTTATACTATTTTTCTGTCATAATGAAAAACAAATAAGTTTTTTTGAATTTAATACTCAATGAATTTTGTTGGATGCTACGTTGGATTGGTCTTGAAAAGTTCTATTTAACTGAGAGGGTGCTGCAGGAGGGTGGTGCCATTTGAAAAAAAGATTTTTTGCAAGAAACTAATTTCGAAAGATTAGAATGCACCTAGTTATTTTAGTTGGTTCAAACTCAAATTTGTATTTATTCATTATGTTACTTCCAGTGGAAGTATAGTAACATCGAGTGGAAGTATAGTAACATCGAGTGGAAGTATAGTAACGCAAAAAAAATTTTGAAAATTTCTATTTTTCAAATAGGCTTATAATGTCATGAAACGTCGAAATTGTAAGTTTGAGCAAAAAAAATCTGTCGGTCGGTCTGTCTGTAACTTTTTTGTTCCCACGATTACTCTGGATTCGTTTAAGCCATTAACTTGAAATTTGGTACATGTATGTATTTTAATGAGATCTGGAACTAAATTATATTTTTGATCTTATTCCGTCGAAGGGTTGGGGGTAAACTGGGGGGGAATAGGTAAATCAAGCAAGTAAGAGTCCATAAAAATGGTATTTAGTATATATAAGAGAAGCTGTCTCAACAAATTTTTTGGCATCACCACCCCAACCCCATTATTAAAGGAGGTGAAAAAAATTAAATTGTAATTTAGTGTGTGTACAAGAACCAAAGGCCATATTTTTCTTTACTATTTTTATTTATTTATTTTTTTCCACCTCCACTACCGATGTAGAGTTTTATAGGTTTTTGGGGTAGGCGATTTCAAATATTATGTTATTAAAGTTCCATAAACATTTATTTCTACATAGTGGAGTGCAAATATAATGTCAACATGTTTTTCGTTGTGAGGGACTTGGATTAAATCTGGATGTGTGGAAGTAGTGATTCCTTGGGCAGCGGTTTTTTATGTCATTTACGATGATTTAAACTTAATCGCAGTACTCTAGATTAAAAAAAAACTTGGCTCTAAAAAGTCAAGTCTGCGTAAAAGCTCACCAAAACAGTTCAAACCTATTCAGAATTTTCCCAGTATTCTGAAAATGCAATAATATACACGGTGTTCCGTTTAAAAATCAAGAATTGGTGTCACTTCCGGCAATGCCGGAACTCCAAAAAAATCATCAAATACGTCAAAATGTGGCATTTTAAGTCTATATTAACGTGCCGAGTTTTACTCTGATATCTTGAAAAACAAGGGGGCAAAAGAGGGGTGTTAGAAATATCATTTATACCTAAAAATACTACTGCTCATATATTTTTTTAATGTTTCATTTTTATTTTGTAGTTAAAATGGGTTTGTGCTGAGGACTGGAAACCAGCTCTTGGACAATCAGTATTTTTTATAGGCTCTGTAGTAGGTAGCCTTGCTCTAGGTGTCTTAGCCGACACAATAGGCAGACTTCATGTTTTAGTCATATCAAATATGTTTGCATTCCTTGGAAATATAGCAACAATTTTATCAAGTAATGCGATTATCTTCGCCTGTAGTAGATTCATTGCAGGATGTGCCACAGATTCAAATTTTGTTATGATGTATATTATAGGTATGTAACAATTTCTTTTTACAGAAAATACAAATAACTGCCTTGATAGTTATACAGCCCACTTAATCAATGCCAACAATGACATACTCTACAAAGAAATTGTTTTTGCAAAAAATTAAAAAAACAACCATCATTGATGTTGAGTAGAGTATTTTGTCTAAATTTACACGAAGTAAATACATTTCTAGATTTGTTCTCGAGATAAAAGACAATTTAGTTGAATATCCTTGACCTTAATCAAATAGCCTGCATTGCTTTTCCGTCGGTAATACCAGACGATTTTCCAAAATGATACGATTCTATATTTACTCAGATTAGATATCAATTCTCAGCCTTACCACCAACACACGAAATAACTCTGTTTTAATTTAGATAAATCTTGATAACACGCAAATTTAACAAATGTCGTAATTAATTTTTGACGAAGATGAAAAGGTTACTGACCTTTTTAAAATAAACTTTATAAGCAAGCATTAAAATCGGGTCCAAATACGGGTCCAAATACGTAAGGATACACTGGTCCACAGGACCACTTCTTTTCTTTTGTGTGGCTATGTAATCATTAATAACACTTTTTTTAGTAATGGAATATATTAAACCAAGCTTACGAACTTTGGGCTTGAACCTGTGCATAGGCTTATTCTACTGCCTTTCCTGCATGGCAGTCCCTTGGGTAGCTGTATTGTTAGGAAACTGGCGAATGTTTTTGGTGTTTATTTCTGTACCACACTTATTTATATTGTCATTTTACTTTTTGGTACCTGAAAGTGCGCAGTGGCTTATAAGCAAAGGAAGAACCGAAGAAGCTATTAAATGTTTTAGAAGAATTGCCAAAATAAACAAGAGAATAGTCAGTGACAAAGCAGTTGAGGCTTTGAAGCGATATTGTGACCAGCACGTGTCATGCAAGAAAACTCATGAAAGTTTTCTGGGACTACTAAAAACGCCTAAATTGAGAAGAAAAACGCTTATATTGGTATTCAAATCGTAAGTATTTTAAATTTTAAATTAATCCTAATAGACCCACGTAACAATTCCACGTCTTATCAACGTTGGCTATTGGCAACTCATCGTCGGTATTTACTACGATATATGTACTAATTTAGTCAGTAAAATCTAAGCTGGGTCGACGTTGGAATCTACACTCTTTTTGATTGAATTGAAGCATAGTTGACATATAATAGACCGAAAGAAGGATAAAGTAAACAAATATTTTGAGGTTTCTGGTTCTTGTACACACACTAAATCACTTTTTTTTTTTTCATTCCCTTTAATAATGGGGTGGGGGTGGTAATGGGGGTGGCTAATGCCAAAAATTTTTTTTTGACCTTAGCTTCTCTTGTCTATACTAAATATCAATTTTATGAACTCTTACCTACTTGATTTACCCCAATTTACCCCCCAACCCTTCGACGGAACAAGATGAAAATATAATCTAGTTCTAGATCTCGTTAAAGTACATATGTGTACCAAATTTCAAGTCAATATCTCAAACGGTTCCAGAGTAAACGTGCGCACAAAAAAAGTTACAGACCGACAGACAGACAGACCGACAGACCGACAGACAGACAGACCGACAGACAGACCGAGAGACAGACAGAAAATTTTTTTTCGCTCAAACTTCATGTTATTCTAAGCCTATTTGAACAATAAAAATTTTTAAAATTTTTTTTATCGTTACTATACTTCCATAGGGATTTTTGGGGTAGAGGATTTCAAATATTATATTATTAAAGTTCCATAAACAATTATTTCCACATACAAAATTTTTTCGTTGTGAGTGACTTGGATAGAAAATCTGGATGTGGAAGTAGTGATTCCTTGGGCAGCGGTTTTTATCTCTGTAATGTCTAACAGTAAATATATTTGCCTGCCTGGCAGAAAGTGTACACCACATGGCAAACTTTGTTTGTTAGTGAGTTATCAGAAAATTCTATCCTTTATAAAAAGTTCTGAATGAAAAAAAAGTAATTCCAATACTACAAAAAACGTTACCGATCCCAAGGTTATCCGCTATATTGATCAACCATTAATCAAAATTCTACATCCAATTCCATCGCTTCTTGTTTGAACTGTCCTCCTCTATAACCAAATATTACCTCTATATTCAAAGGATCAACCCAACCTTTCTATGTAGTACACAGCCAGGGCCGGCCTACGGGGGGCGACTGCGCCCCGCACGAGGGCGCCAAGAGCTTTTTTTTTCTAGTAAAATTTATGAGGTCGTAAAAATTTTGTTTCGAATTTTCTCGCTCATCAATTTTGAGATGACGAAAGAATTTTTTTGTTGGATTTTATCCCCTCCCCGTTCATCAAAGTTGAGATGAGGACGACAAAAATTTTTTTTTGGATTTTACCCCCTGCTCATCAATTTTAAGATAAGGACGTTTACCCCCGCTCATCAATTTTGAGATGACGAAAACAATTTTTTTCTGACTTGGCCAGAAAATGGGGCGCCTTTCAAACCGTCGCACGAGGGCGCTTGAGGAACTAAGGCCGGGCCTGTACACAGCTTACTAACTAACATAACCTAACCTAATCTAGCTGTCATTCTTATATTATTTATTTTTACTTCCACATTCAGTGGAAGTATAGTAACGACAAAAAAATTTTTAAAAATTTTTAAAAATTTTTATTGTTCAAATAGGCTGTCATGAAACGTCGAGATTTTAAGTTTGAGAGAAAAAAAATTCTGTCTGTCTGTCTGTAACTTTTTTGTGCACACGTTTACTCTGGAACCGTTTGAGATATTGACTTGAAAGGGGGAGGGTCAATAAGGCCGGTTTTCGCCCCCCCTCAAATTTGGCAAAAAGAAAAAAGAAAATGTTTTTTAACAGTCTAGGATCAATTTAGAGTCGATTCGACCACAAACGGAACCAACCCCACCCCCCTCTTAGGGTCATTTCAAGGTCAAATTATGAATAAGCCGTGAAATAAACTCGTCTTTTCGGAATGAGTAAGCTTATTCTGGGACTTCGATTTAATATATATGTAGGTTTTTTGGGTCGCTGATTCCGGATCCGAGGTCAGTTTGTCTACAGTGTGTCCCAGGATAGATGTAACAAGAAGTGTAATGGACCAAAAATTTTGGAATTTTGGAATGGTATTTGGGGATTGAGTCCTGCTTGTTGTAAAACTAAAGTATACCAAAAATGATTGATTTGGTGTTCTACAGGGTGTTTATAAGCAAAGTTGTAAAAATCACAACTAATAAAGTACCTTTATTTTTCAAAATATGAAAAAATTCCACTAAGAAAAGTTATTTAGAATGCAATTTTATATCTCTATACCTTTCAGGAATATAAAATTATTTTTTTGAAACTTCCCATTTTTTCAATAAAGTATTTTATTTTGAACCATTCAATTAAAACTGCATAGAAATTATTTTTTGCGAATTAATATTTAAAGTTATGTAGAAGCTAAAAGTAGGCTATGAGAAAAGCAGATGATTAACATTTGCTCCTACACAACTTTAAATATGAATTCAACTCTTAGTTCGCAAAATGTGAAGTTTCAAAAAAATAATTTTATATTCCTGAAAGGTATAGAAGTATAAAATTGCATTCTAAGTAACTTTTCTTAGTGGAATTTCTTCATATTTTGAAAAATAAAGGTACTTTATTAGTGGTGATTTTTACAACTTTGCTTATAAACACCCTATAGAACACCAAATCAAGTCATTTTTGGTATACTTTAGTTTTACAACAAGCAGGACTCAATCCCCAAATACCATTCCAAAATTCCAAAATTTTTGGTCCATTACACCTCTTGTTACATCTATCCTGGGACACACTGTAGACAAACTGACCTCGGATCCGGAATCAGCGACCCAAGAAACCTACATATATATTAAATCGAAGTCCCAGAATAGGCCTACTCATTCCGAAAAGGCGAGTTTATTTCGCGGCTTTTTCATAATTTGACCTTGAAATGATCCTAAGAGGGGGGAGGGGTTGGTTCCGTTTGTGGTCGAATCGACTCTAAATTGACCCTAGGCTGTTAAAAAACATTTTCTTTTTTCTTTTTGCCAAATTTGAGGGGGGCCGAAAACTGGCCTTATTGACCCTCCCCCTTTGGTACACATATGTACTTTAACGAGATCTAGAACTAGATTATATTTTTGTCTTGTTCCGTCAAAGGGTTGGGGGGTAAATTTGGGGTAAATAGGTAAATCAAGCAGGTAAGAGTCCATAAAATTGGTATTTAGTATATACAAGAGAAGCTAAGGTCTCAAAAAAATTTTTGGCATTAGCTACCCCCATTACCACCCCCGCCCCATTATTAAAGGGGATGAAAAAAAAATTGTGATTTAGTGTGTGTACAAGAACCAGAAACCTCAAAATATTTTTTTACTTCATCCACCCCCACTACCACCCCCTATCACCACCCCCACCTCGCTACCGATGTGGGGTATCGTTTTATGGGTTTTTGAGGTAGAGGATTTCAAATACTATATTATTAAAGTTCCATAAACAATTATTTCCACATACAAAATTTTTTCATTGTGAGTGACGATAGAAAATCTAGATGTGGAAGTAGTGATTCCTTGGACAGCGGCTTTTCATATAATTTAGGAGTGAAACTTTTTTACCGGATACCCCACGTGGTTTCAGAAATTTTTCAAGCACTAGTTAGATTACTAGTGAAAATTTTGATAAAACGAGCAAGGGTGTTAAAATGAAAACCTAATACGCAATTTAATGGTAATAGTTACAATAAATTACAGTTTTTATCAAACTGTTTGTTTCGGTTATTTAAACGGTTATTTTTCTTCGCTTATAGTTATAACAAAAATGCAAAATAAGACATTTGTGAAAAAAAATTGTTATATTTTTCATTTAAGATAACAGCTCTCTCCCAAGACCGTCACCTCCAAGACAGGGCAAGACACGTTATTTTATAGATGTTTTGTAAGAATCGCCTATAGTTTAATTATCTTAAAATGCTTGTATTTAACACAAAAGTATTTTATAGAAGGAAGCCATTTCACGAGACCAGAGTTCGAGGCAAGACATAAAAAAATGAAAAATCGCACTTTTATTAATATTTATGGCAATTAATACGTGCTTATTATAAAATTATGATGATTAAAACAAATTGGCATTAAATTTCATTACAAAAAAATTTAAAATTTGAAATCGTATTTTACAAAATTCCAAAAATTATTAGAAACCTTCAGTAAATATGAGTGGCACTTAAATTTCATCAAAAACACATGGCATAATTCACAGTAAAATTTCCTTCGCATCAAAAATTGCAAGCTGATTGGTTAACACGTCTCCAAAATAATTATTAAGTAAGTTCTTATCCATTATCCAGTAAAGTCACTGAAAGCTTCGTATACATAGAGATCAACATATTATATATTTGTTAAGTATATGTATGCGATTTTTTGAATACATTTAAGAAATTGTTTTATTTTATTGGTGTTTTATAGCAATAATATCAAACGATGAAGTATGTGCTTTATAACGCAATTAAATGGAGCTTCAATAAAACTGTTTTATAGCGGCGGTACCGAATTTTCTTAGAGCCTGCGGAATTGTTTACACAATTATTTTGTAATGTTTGCAATAGCTTTTACAAAATATCAACAATGACTAAACTATTTTATAAGTTGGTGCCAGGTTTTAAATAACTCTAAACTTTCTTTTTAGACATACCTACACCGTATATTTTAGTTTTAGTTAATACATCTCAGAAAATCTGATGAAAAGTGAATTTTGCAAATAGTTTTAATTTTTAATCATTTTTACTCATTTTCAGGATGGTGATGACTCTATGCTACGACGCTATTTCAAGGAACGTGAACGGCTTGGGATACTCTCCGTTCGTAGTTTTTACAACGACATCATCCACTATCCTACCAGCCTGCTTATTTATACTTGCCGTGCAAGACAGAGCTGGAAGAAAGGCATTAGCCAGCGGTGCTCTGCTACTAAGTGGAATATTCACAGCTTGTTCAGGAGTAATTCAAGCCTTTATGAAAAGTCCAGAGCCGATATTAATAATCACTTTAGCCGTAATTGCGAGGCTGGGGATAAATGTAGCGTATAACTCTGGTGCACAATATGCTGTTGAGCTGATTCCAACGGTGGTACGCGGGCAAGGTGTATCTGCGATTCATGTGGCAGGTTACGCTGCTAGTTTTTTTAGTCCACAAATTCTGTATCTTTCTAATGTATGGAAGCCATCCCCGGAAGTTATACTTGGAGTTCTACTAGTTTTAGGTGCTGTCGCATGCTTGTTTCTACCGGAAACTTTGAACAAAACTCTACCCGTTACTTTAGAAGACGGAGAAGGGTTTGGTGAAGATGAAGGGATATTTGAGTTTGCCTGGCGCAAAGCTCCCACCGACAGCACGACAGCATTACATCCCAGAAATCACAGTCAGTATTCCTAACAAATCTTTGTAAATAATATTAAAGTTTTTAATAAATGCGGAAACAGTATTATAAAAAGTGTGTTTTATTTGTCACCATCAGAGAGCTGAAAGGAAACAGCTTTAATGAAGCTGTGTGCGTAACAGGCAACCACGACAGGTGGCGTGATGCAGCCGGACGTGCTATACACCGAGTTAAAGCCAACTAGAATAATTTTCATGAATCAAAAGACGCCTTAAAGACGTTAGAAATAAAAAAAATTATGTACCGCCATTCCACATCAGTTTTTGATCATACTGTCTACGAAATCTGGAAAGGAGCGAAATAATCTCTCTCAATTTCGACAACGTTTCACATCGCTTGATATATGTTCTCTTCTTGCTCAGCCAAAAAAATGGTACCATTTTTTAGATTGTTTTGGATTTTTATTAAGTTTTAAAATTACTATTGAAAATTGTCAAACTTTCCGTCAGGTGTCAGGTGGTCTGTACTCAACAGGGCACACCCATTAAATTCCATAATGATGCGTTGAGTAGTTTGATTGTTCACGTCACGAATTTTTCATTTCCATTTAAAAGCATTAAGTGAAATTTTTCCATTTCGTGCTCTTCATCTTCCTGCCAAAAATGTCGGATAGAAACTTATCATTCCTATAAGTCATATCAGTATTATGCAATACAGACATGATTTTATATCTTTAAATAAGTTTAAATTCGGTTATGAGACAGTAAATCAGAATGGGCTATTTGGAATTATGTTACCCTTTCATTAGTACTTAACAATGGCGGATTTACATAAGGGCACTTGGGGCACGTGCCCAGGGCCCCCACGTAATTGGGGCCCCCGAATGTATAAAAATGGTAAACAAAAATTAGGAATAAATGAAAAAAATTACAAATGAAAAGAGATGAAAACGCAAGAAAAAGTTACTTTACAAATTAAAAAAATTGAACACAAAAGAAGTGCCCAGGGGCCCCTCAAACGTAAATCCGGCCCTGGTACTTAAGGCTGCGTTTGCACGCCACAGTCAATTCTTATATAGAAATAGCGAACTAATGGTTCTGCCGGTAAAACAGGAACCATACAATTGCCTAGTTGTGAGTTGTGATTTACTTATCTATTGTTGGCAACAGAAGTGTTGCAGGGCCGTACGGGCATATTTTGTAACTTTTGAAATAGAATATATAGTACAGTCGAATTATCACGAAAAGTATTAAAATATGGCGAAAATAGATTTTATTGTTTTAAGTTGATGGGTTGGATATTCAAAACAAGACTTTATAAAGCGTGCCAAGTGATGTGATACCGGACCGGATAAGAAAGGTGGGGGTGGTAAAGTTGAAAAATCGGTTTTTCGCGTTTAAATAGAAGGCTAATAATCTGATAGGAAAAGTTCAAATGAGAAAGTTATCGGTATTAAGAAACCCTATAAAATAAGCTCACGAACCTTAAGGTAGCTTTATTAGGTCAGGAATAAATTTTAGAAAACGGAAATTTTACTAAAGTACGTGTTCTATAGGAGAGAATACCTCGTAAAAATTTCAGATCGATATCTGCATTATTTTTCGATGGATTCAACTTTTTGGGAAAAAAAGGGTCTTCGAAAAATGGCTATAAGTACTTCACTTGCTGTCAGATTTTGCTATGAGAAAAAAAAATTATTCTTCGAGAGTTATTCAACAAAACAAGGGTTTTCTATATGGACATTATTCAGAAAAAAGTGGTGAAAATCGAATTTGAAAAAAAGATTTTTGCATAAAAAATCCCAATTAAAGTTAAATATCTTTTGAATGTGTACCATTTTGAAGTGCTATTTTTTAGTTCATTTTAAAAAAAAACATTACTCTATGATAATTGGTTTTCGAAAAATAGTAGTAGAGTGAACTATTTTTCGACACTGCATTCCATTCAAAAATATTTAACTTTAATTGAAATTTTTCATGAAAAAAAAAAATTTTTTTTCAAATTCAATTTTTACCACTTTTTTCTGAATCATAATGACCATATAGAAAACATTTTGTAATTACTGAACTCTCGAAGACTAGATTTTTTTTCTCCTAGCGAAGTCTGACAGAACATGAAGTGCTTATAACCATTTTTAGAAAGACCCTTTTTTTTTCAAAAAGTTGAATTTATCGAAAAATAATGCATATATCGATCTGAAATTTTTGCCAGATATTGCCTCCTATATAACACGTATTTTTAGTAAAATTTCAAAAATGTTACTGAAATTAAAAAAAAATCAAAATGTACGTTTCTTGAATTTACTCCTGATCTAATAAAGCTATCTAAATCGATTTTTCAACTTTCGGGATTAAAAATAGTTACATTTAATCCCTTGATATAATCATAATCACTTTTTATGGTAATGATATTTGGTTAGATATATATGCCAATAATTTATTAGCAATATTACTAACAAAGAGTTATTGAAAATGTAGAATAGACAAGAAATGTAGGACTGTAGGAAGAATAAAAAGTACAAAAATTAGCTTCTATGTAAAAAAGTTCTGTAATTGTATAGTAAGTGTGAAATTATATGGTCTAATATAAACAATACAACTTAGAGTATCAATTTAATTATTAAAAAATTTTAATCATACAAACACGTAATGGTTATACTTTGTTTTTACTTTTTACATAAAAAAGCCCTGCATAAACAGCCATGGGCAATATTCTCTTTGTATTGTGGTATGTACTTAAGAGATCAAGCCCCGTCAATCATAAATAAAAATAAATGAAACAATCTTAAAAATATGTAATCAGTGATACATAATGTGGACAATTCAATCGGTAAGTAAATTAAAATTCGTTTAAACACATTTTCAGCACTAGAGAAATTAGAAATAAATCCGACCCTGCTCTTACTGTTTTTCTAGTGTTATTTCATTAGTGTTACCACTCCGAACAACTTCTGTCCCGCCATCTAGTAGTAAAACGTCAAACTAATATTAGCATAATTCAGCATTTTTTTCTACAAGGTTAATCTTTTATAGGAGTAAATATTTTGCGGGTTTTTAACTTTTTTTCACATTAAATATATTTATTCTAGTACGTATCATATTTTATTTGAATTTTTGAGTCCCATTAAAGAAAATAAAATAATTATAGATGAATTACGGCCAAACTCTCGAAAGAATTAGAAGATGACGAATTAATGAACGCGATATTTTGACATTAGTAACACAGCTTTAAATGGAATAAACATCAACAAACCAACAGTTTGGTGTGTGTAAATGCACTCTTACTCTTATATTTGTAACCATATGAATTTACAGATACAACTTTAAAGAGATTCTAAACTTTTTTGTCAGTTTTCTATAAGTAGTGGTCACACTCCACAGAAAAGTTATGAGTATTGGTTGAAGCGTTTGTATTTTCGTTCTTTCTCTACCGTGTGGCACTGAGGAGCCTGGGAAGGCGAAACGCGTCTGCCACTGTTGGGTAATGAATGGCTATACCATAGATTAAAGACTTATATATGAGCTATACAATGGGCTTCCAAGATGGGCTTCAACCAGCTCTATCATATATAATATTCTTTAATCTATGACCAGCTCTGCTGACAATTGTAGTTCTATGGCTTGAAAAACGTCAAAACAAGTCGTAGTGCGCCATCTATGGTACACTAGATAAACTAAATAAGTAATATCGTAAGAGTTCCAGTCCGTCTTTTCTCCAGTATCGATCGTTTGTATCTCTGTAAGACACCATTTTTATCAAAATGTTTTTATTGTAAATTTCTACATTGTCTTTTTATCAGTATTGATGTACATATACATCACTGACCTCTATATAAACTGGACTGCTAATTCTAACGGGCTGCGCATGGAAATAAGATACACAGGAGCTCATGAAATAGCTATTGCGCATGCTCAAACCCATCTAAAACTGTCAAATTTAAACTAGAATGTTAGTTTCTAGCATAGGCGTAGTGATAACCCAGCAAACACTCATAATTGGCACGTAAATGGTCACACGCACCGTCGCCAGCTTATCATAATTGGCACTTTTATGGGCAGCCACAAGCAGACCATTGGCGAAATGTCCCACCGTACCAAAGACAAATATGTTAATTTTACTTCCACGTCCAGTGGAAGTATTGTAACGACAAAAAAATTTTAAAAAATTTTTTTGTTCACATAGGCTTAGAATGTCACGAAACGTCGAGATTTTAAGTTTGAGCGAAAAAAAAATTGTCTGTCGGTCTGTGTAACTTTTTTTGTACGCACGTTTACTCTGGAACCGTTTGAGATACTGACTTGAAATTTGGTACACATATGTACTTTAATGAGATCTAGAACTAGATTATATTTTCATCTTGTTCCGTCGAAGGGTTGGGGGGTAAATTGGAGTAAATTTGGGGAAAATAGGTAAATCAAGCAGGTAAGAGTCCATAAAATTGGTATTTAGTATATACAAGAGAAGCTGAGGTCTCAAAAAAAATTTTGGCATTAGCCACCCCCATTACCACCCCCACTCCATTATTAAAGGGGATGAAAAAAAATTGTGATTTAGGGTGTGTACAAGAACCAGAAACCTCAAAATGTTTTTTTACTCCATCCACCCCCACTACCACCCCCACCCCGCTTCCGATGTGGGGTATCGTTTTATGGGTTTTTGGGGTAGAGGATTTCAAATATTATATTATTAAAGTTCCATAAACAATTATTTCCACATACAAAATTTTTTCGCTGTGAGTGACTTAGATAAAAAATCTGGATGTGGAAGTAGTGATTCCTTGGGCAGAGGTTTTTTCTTAGGTATCTATTTAACAAAGAATACCTACATAGTTTTTATTTATATTCTTGAATATCCATTCAGTATAACTCTACACGGCACACGCAACACTACGAAATACAAAACCTTACGCAATTTCAGTAAGTAATGGTTATAATTCAACACTGTTTAACATTAATTTTTTTTCACTCAAATACTCATTTGCGATAACCGAGTGATGCAGGTTATTTCAATAACTGGATAACCGGTTATTTTTCATTCAAGTGATCCCATCACTACTCGTACTTAGTTTTCATCAATGGCTTTAGAATTAGAGTTTTTTGGAATACTGCAATGCTGTTATCAAGACTATTTCTATACATATGCCTGCTTAATGCCACCACATACATTTGCATATACAAGTATACAGCACTATTGGAATACATAAATATGAACATACATTAATTCGTGTAGGGTAGAAGCAGTACTAGTTCTTTGATTCCGCACTTAATGGTTCTGTCTTCAACAAGTACTGGCTTGCGCTATATTCACTTTTGATCATTGTGCCCATCAGTGGCGGTCTGGGTGTCTAGGGTTTGGTCGGCATTTTACAATAAACGTTCAAACCCAGTTCGTCAGCGATTTGAATGTTTTTGCTTCGCATGTATATAAGCGCATTACGTTCTCAGAAGGCAAAGGGCCCAGTCGGCATTTGCCGACTCGCCGACCTGGCCAGACCGTCACTGGCATCCATGAGAACTATTGTTCAGAAGGCCAAGACCTATAACATACTAAAATTTGGTGCAATTTAACCGAGGGCCATTTTCATATCATTCCGTGTGAGGTTCTTTGATCGGGGAACCAGTCTGATACCAAAATTAAAAAAAAAAGCGGAATAAAAAAATTTTGGACTGAACGAACACCATTCAGTGTATTTTTTGGTATAAGACGTGATATCAACATTTTTGTTTTGTTTCATCTTTAGGCCAATATTACAAGACTTACCGATTCATTGGCAGGCTTTCCTTTTTTTCTTAATCCAGTTCTTCCACCCAGAATAAGCCAAGAGAAAATAGTTTAGCTTAGTCAACAATTTACCTTGTACTGTTCAATCACCCATCTTCAATTTTTACTGCTTCCTCTTGACACCTCCTTGGTCTCTCCTTAAAGGTTAGGGAGCCTCTCTTTGAAAGTGAGGAGGAAATTTCAAAATACTTGTGCCCCCCCTCTTGTTTTGATAACATGTTGAGATACTCAGAAAAAAAAATTAGAAAACTGTTAATCCAATTGTTATATACAGGGTGATTTACCATGACATACGGAAAATAAAATGGTGTACTAGTCTTCGATGTGGGAAAGTTCCTGCAAAATTTTATAGTGATCCGAGGTAATTTAGTAATTTTTGCTGCATTAAAACTTCCAAAGATACCCTACTGTTACTTGTCTGTGGTCAGTACAGAGCAATGAACATACTTGTGAAAGAACATATTCGGAGATGTTTACATTTCCTTAATTGGCACAAGAAGTTAAGCTGGCGCGTGTGGTCAAAATGCCGCGTTTTTGCTTTCGGTCGAACAATCAGGGCATCGGCAGGTACAATCACTAGCATAGGGTCAATGTCTTTTCAACGTATTTCGACTCTGTTTTTTTGTAATTGTTTTTAAATTAAGTAGTTAGTTTTTTATCTCTGACGTATGCAAACATTATATATACAGAGTGTTTCAGCTAAAAGTCCCCGGGTCATTATCTCGTAAAATAATAAAGATACTTAAAATTTGTAAATCGCGGATGCAGATAATTGACACCAAAAAAGACCTTAAATAACTGCAGTTAGAATTGTTCCTTCGCAGTGCACAGAGATGGCGCTGCGGTGAGAAATTATTTTTCGATGGCTTGAAACATGATTCATACGATTAATGAATAAATTGTGAATAATTTTGATTATGTAGAAAATTTTGTAAATACCAGCCGTTCTGGAGCCACATGAATTTTTTTCTCCATTTTTTTTGTCTCTGTAAATTTTGAAAACTTCTGTAACTCTTCTGTTTATCATTTCAGAAGATTAATTATTTAGAACTTTTATCTTATTATATTCCATACTTCTTATATTATTACATTAGGGTGCCCCTTATTATTATATGACCAAAAATTTTTTTTCACATTTTGGGGAGTGCCGGGCATAATTTTATTCCAATGGATGTAAAGATAGGTCCTACCAAATTTTAGCTCGATCGAACACTGTTAACCCGTCGCGCTTGGCGTCTAACGTAATGAGAATCTATGCGCAAGTGTATTCGCAATGCTTTTCTATCGCAGAATCCACAGAACCTTTTAATTAGCTGTGATCTTGTAGTATATCGAAGGAATAAAAGGGACATAAAAAATTATCAGTGAAAGCCTCCAAATGACATAACCCGGGTAGCTAGGAGTGACTGAAGAAAACGATTATAGAATTCTCTTAGTTGAAATTAAACAAGTAATTAATAAATGGCATCGATTATGTATGCATTCATGTGACTACCGATTTATTAAAATAACCACTTATATTCAGTAAAATTTAGACAAATAATAATCACTGTGAAAAATAATTTAAAGAAATATTTGCCCCAATTACCCTCAATGCGCATTTGTTTATTGTCTGGCTAGTTTTGTCAGTACTAAAAGAGACGCTCTTTTTTGTCAGATTTTTTATTTCTCCTAGATCCCTTCGATTTACTTATACTGCAGTATATAGTTGTGTCAGATATTCCAGATGCTACCGGTGCTGAAATGGCTTCGGCGATTTATGAAACGTTGGGAAATTGGGATTTAACAGAAAAGGTACAAGCATTAACTTTTGACACCGTTTCTTCAAATGAGGGTAGAATTAAAGGCACTTGAAAGCTGTTAGAACAAAAACTTGTCTTTTGGTTGCCGTCGCCATGTCGCCATGTTTTCGAACTTATTTTGGCAGCAGTTTTCGAAAAAAGCAAATTTACTATTTCAGAATTAGATATTTCATTATTTAAAAGGTTTAAAAATTATTGGTCTAGAATCAACGTTCAAAGTTTCGTTCCAAATAAATTTTTAGCAATCATACTGAAACTATTATAGAAAGTATAAATGATGCACTTTCTAAAAAGTTTCCACGAGAAGACTATCGTGAACTATTGAATTTCATAATAATACTCTTAGGAGGCATTCCTCTCGATGGAATAAAATTTAGAAAGCCGGGTGCTTACCATATGGCCAGTTGGATGGCAAAAGCCATACATTTTCCATAAGGAGAAATCACTTCGCCAAACAACATGCATCATTGTAAAATGCTACGTAAAATGCTGGATTTATGAGTCAGAAGCAATGTCTGCTCCACTAATGGATATCAAATTCTTGCGAGAATTAGATCAGTAAAGAGAAATTGATAAAAATATCGCCGAAGTAGCTATTGGGAAATTTGTGAACCATTTGTATTATTTGACTGATGAATGTGTCGCCTTCGCACTATTTGAAGATTCGATTACTGAAAATACAAAATTCGGACAAAAAATTTTAGAAGAAACAGTAAATGTAGAAGATGAAAATGAAAGTGAAGATGAAAGAAGAATTTTTAAAACTGTCTGATGAAGTTTCAATACAATTACTTAGTAATAAGTCAATAGATTCATTTCACAGATTTAAAATAGACAATTTTTACACTTGCATCCATCCGAATGGAAAAATTCTAATGAGTATAAACAAGAACAGCTAGTCATTAGATAATTACAATTAGTAAATGACTTCGCCGAACGAGGAATAAAATTACTTCAAGATTTTAACGAAAAAATCCGAGGATCAAAAACAATTTTTATTGATATTTTCAAACTCTCTACAAGATTCATTTTCTTAATATATTTGTCCCTTTGGTTTTCTTTTTAGACTGTCCAAGATTACCACCGTAAATATCCTCAAGCAACAACCAAAGAAGTATTGCAGAAAACTTTCGAAATGTAGAGCTTTAGATTATGGACTAGTTTTAAAACTTTGTACCCTCAAATCAAACAATAAATAAATTAATAAATGAACATATATTTATGATTTCCAAAAAGTAAACAAATTTTAGAAAACGATGTAGGGCTAAAAATAAAATAAAATTGATAGAAAATAAATTTTTGATTTTTTAAAACTTTAGGCCACGAGCGCGACGTGTTACTTATATTTCATTGAGCTAAAAATTGGTGGGGATTGTTTTTAAACATAATGGAACAAAATTCCACCCGGCACTCTTCAAAAATCAAAACTTCAAAAATAAGGGGCACCCTATATTACATATTTTGAAAATTTTTACTAATTTCAAATTTTAAAAATTAGTTGCATTTGAAAAATTCTGAAAATTATAAAAATTTTCAAAATATGTAATAATATAAGAAGTATGGAATATAATAAGATAAAAGTTCTAAATAATTGGTGTTCTAAAATGATAAATAGAAAAGTTACAGAAGTTTTCAAAATTTACAGAGACAAAAAAATAAGGTATTTTTTTTTTATATATTTTTTTGTTTTTAATTTTTTTAACTCTTTGTATAATATGTATCACAAATGTGAGAAAAACATCCAAACAGTTCATTTGGCTTTTGGTATAATGCCATTGATGAATCTTCAAGCTTGAATGCTTTAAAATTGCTCATAATTTGGAACAAAAAACCACTATTACAATGGAAACCAAAAATATTTTGCTGCGGTTATGCACCTCTTGCACAATATTTTTCCACAAAATTATTCTATTAAGGAGAAGCTGATAAGAATTTTTGTAAACAAAATCTTTATAACATTTGTTTATTTATATAAATAAATAAACTTTGGAACGTTTTTTTATTACGTTTGATAGAAAAATAGCAAAAAGGAACAATAACCTGTTATGATTACTATATTGCCAAATAAAAATGCATATGAAGCCTAGCTAGCAGCTATAAGCATTCCCCATTGACATTGCTGCATTATTTCTTTATTTACGTCTTCCAAATACTGTAATTTGAGACATTCGCGGTTAAAGTAAGGGCTCAATACATTTGAATCGCATATGTCAGAGCTGTATCGAGTCCAGTGCATGTGTGACTATAATACACAATGTTTAACTTTTCGAAGCAATAAACATCCTTTAATAGGCTCATTTAACAATTTTTTATTATTACATATTCTGAAAGAGCTTGGTGAGTATAGTAAGTATGCCAAAAATTAGAATTTACTGACGCCGCCTTCATGTATAAAAAAATTATTAAAGTCGGCGTGCTTAAAAACGCTCGGGATAACCATGTAGTCGAGTTGTGACGTCAGATGGCTGAACCGCCCAGTGAACACGGCTGTGAATGCAAGTTAGTAGAGTAAAATCTGGAAGTAATGTCGTTTAGTTTTCGAGAAAACCGGCGTAGAACCAAACCAGACTTAGTGAGATTCTTTAGTAAGATAATCGTGTACACGAAATCATTTTTTACATTTTTTGGTGGTCGAGAAATTTTTTATTTCGGAAAAACTCAAAAAATAGATTTTTTAATGAAATATGTTTTTTAACGTCTCCACCGGTATATCTCTGAAAATATTTGTGCTATCAAGCTATTTCTTTTTTAGATTAAAGTAAACACAATAGCGCTTCGAACAACGTCCCACGAGAACCCAATTTATGTTTTTTTAAGTTGGAAAAATAATAGGAAACTCAAACTTGTTATTTTCAGTAATTTTAGACAATCGAGAAAAAAATTTATTTATGAAAATTTGTATATACATGCTACGTACAAATTGAAGCCAATAGTTGAAAAAAGTTTTTAGGATAAAAATTTTTCATGTTCCGTTCATAGTATTGAGTCAGCGATTTTTTTTTAACGGGCCAGAGTCATATTCTTGCGCGCTAGGCTGTAGCAAGCCTGTCGACTGCAACGATCTGACGGTCCCGGTCGGGGTGTATGTAGTAGTTTAACTTATACCAATAGATACAAAACCAGTAGTGATCGAAAGCATCTAGGGGATCAATATTATTGTTCAATATTTCATATATTTTATAGTAGTATTGATCATATGTTGTTAATATTAAGAAATTGTACAATAAATACAAAATAGTCTCCTTTTAATAATAAAAAGATAAATACCTAATCTATAAATATCAATCAGTGTTACTAACTACCCACCTAATTAGTAAGTTTATTACATTTTTAAATGAATGAAAGTAAAAACGTACGCATAGAATGAGTTTTATTGAATGAATGAATGCTTTATTCAGCCTGAAGCTGTTTACCTTACAAATACCTAAATGTACATTATTAAAAACAAAACAAAAAAGACGGTAACACTATTATAAACATGTATAAATAAAAATATATATATATATATATATATAATCAACAACATACATAAATTCATCACATTAAAAGGTTAACTTTACATATATATTAGCTGCTCTTTTAAACTGGTTTATTGTTAAAGTAAATTTTCAATTTGGATAGATAAATATGTAGTATGTAGTTTATGTAGGCCCTACATTAATAGCATTCTAATTCGTTCATATCTGCCTCGAAATCTTTAATATTGTTGTTACAGGAACGACATTTGCACTCGTTGCAACATTTTAGGCCTTCCTTAAAACAAGCACATTTTCGATTGCCACAATTTTTATCCGAACAATGAATACTTAATGATTTTCGACAACCGCCACTTCTACGCGACTAATCTGACCAACCCTGCATTCGAGGTGTATTAATTGCGTCCCAATGTCGCATTTAACGCTGATAAAATAAATCGCTGTTGCCACACGGTACATTTTAGGAAAAAATATATTGTTTCAAAAACTTTTATTATTAGGCTTTATTTTCTTCGCTGCATGTATGTAAATATTTTCAAAAATAAAAAAGTTTATCGATTGATGAAGATTTCAATACATAAAATATATATTTTTAGTTTATCTGATTTTTAGAGAAATGAAAGTGCGAATTGTGCCCAAACCGTTTATATTGGTAAAAGAGCTACAATGCGTGCTTTAATTTGACACAAAACAAATTTCGGTACCTTTAATAGTTTTAAAGATATGGCGGTGGAAACAAAAAAAACCAATTTTATTTAAAAATACGTTTTTTTCACTTTTTATTGATTTAAAAAGTTCGAGACCACAAAAAAAATGTCGTAAAATATGATTTCATATGCCCGGTGACATACTCAAAGGAACCTATAACATGTTTGACCTGGTTTCGACGCCAAAAAAAAACGACACAATAGACTTACGAAATCGCTGCTCTAATATAGGTATCGGCGCACGCCAAGTGACGTCACTCTATGGACTGTTGGCCGGCCGAGCGTGTTTCTATTCAAATGCGAATATCTCTGTGGCTATTGATTCAATTGAGCTGAAATTTTTTTCTGAGGCTATTGGTTAGTTATACTTTAAAATGAGGAAGAAAAAGTAGGAAACTGCCATATCACTAAATGACCCTATTTATTTATTTAGCATTTTACTCCTTATAGCCACAAATATTTATATATGTTAGCGTCTCAGTTTGAAAAACTCAGGGATAACTTACTTGGATAATTGCGCTAGCTGTTTTGTCATCATTGCGTCCTAATTTGAAATATGCAGAAATTATAAATAATAAGCAACTACAAACGGATATTTAAAAAGTATATTGAAAAACAAAAATTAAATGTACATATCTACAGGCAACAGCTTATAATAAAATTAAAGTATAAAATTGTATACAAGCTTAAAATAAACTTTGTTAAGCCGATAAAATTGAACGTGGCTCGTTTAGTAAGCTAAAATCTAGTATAAACTATGTTTGATTGCCACTTTCAATTTTAAATTTCATTCACAAATTAATGTATTAAAACTAACAACGTACAAATTTCACAACGGAGAAAAACTGGTGTATGGTTTTATCACTCTTTACGCAAGATTTAGAATAGTGAATACTATAATTGAGGTAGTTTTGTTCATATGCTAAAGAATCTCATAGGTGACGCGCACCCTGGAGGGAAAACAACTTATTGCTGAGAGTGTTTTTATGTAAAGAAACTGTATTTAAGGTGAATTATTAAAGTGCAAATTATTGAAAACGTTTAGTGAACAGGTTTATATTGTTGGTTAAATATAATTTAATAAGTGATAATAATATACCTTCTTTCTGTGTTGTCAACTGGTTGCAAAATACAGCACGAGATGTAGCAGTAAAATTTTTTCGGTAATAAATGTATTTTTCTTCAAACGTCAGAAAAACATGACATTTCTTAACTCATCTCTTAACTCACTTCACGACATTAAAGTTTGACTTTTAAGACGGCTGTGCGTTGCCATTAACAACGGAGGTAAAAGTACTTTTTCTGATGCAAAAACGCAAAAACGAAGAGTATATTGCATTTGATCAGCACATTTCTAAAACAGTAACTATCGCTCGTAGAGAAAAAAATTTTAATATCATTATGTTAGTGAACGAATTCTGAACACTCAAATTGTCCGTCCGTCCGTTGGTCCGTCACGTTTCTTATGAGCACGATAAGTTAAGAAAGAAAAGTCCGATTGTATTGAAATTTGAAAAGCAAGTTAGCGTTAGCTAGAGGAAGAACCCTATTGTTTTTGAAAAAAAAATCAATCAATAAATAAAAAAGTTATTAATCATTTAATTAAAAAAAAAATTCTTAATTTTTGTCACTTTTTAATTAAACATAAATCTTGAGAAATGTTATTCTCTATAATTTTTTTGTTCTTTATACATTTTACTAATATATATATATTTCATAATAATATTTATAATCCGTTGAAATATAATACTCGAATGATATATACTACAAACATTCAATTTAACTAGTAATGTGTGATGGTCCAATGGCTAAAGCATCCAAAGGCCAGTTCGAATCCTTCACAGGGTGGTTGTTTTTTTTTTCATTTTTTTCTTTTTTTTTCACAACAAAGTTGGCATCACAAAATTTAGAATGTCCAAAAACTAACTTTATTTACAAGAAAACTGCGAAGAGTATCCTATAAAATGTGTAACAATTATATAAAAAGCTCAGTAAATCGGAGAAGAATATAATGCTTCCACTAGTTTTTTTTTTATAGCTAATCGACGTTTGAAGAAAAAATAGCATGTTTTATTCAGAGTAAAAGCCACTTATTGTGACTCGTCTATATATATGTTAAATTCGTGTTAAAAAATAATAATAATAATCACTTTATTCCTCAATACCAAACAATATGATTATTTTAGAATTCAACACTACCACGAATTTAGTCAAAATGTAAATTACAAAGTCAATCGTTTCATATGTAAACATAAACAACAAATAGCAAGGGTTTATTTATTTTACCTCCAAGCTCAAACTGTGACGTCACGTGCACTTCACCTAATGCACAGACATAATATTTTATAGCAAAAACCCCAATTTTTAAAATACAACACCTAAGAAGTTTTAGTGTAGGCAACTAGTGAACTTTGTTGTAAACAGCTCAAAACAGAGCAATAATAAACATAGATATACAAGATACCGAGATGCCTAAGGACCAGTCTGCCATTTTGAACTTCAGATCTAGTCGACAAAAAATTACCCAAGATAATTGAATTACCTTAAAAAATGTTTTTTTAAACATTAGGAACGTTTTGGTATGGTCGAGGTTCGTAATATTAATGTTCAATTCACAAAATAGTCTCTCAGGCCCTCGGTAATAGACAACGATGGATGATGACGATGAATTAGATCAACTATAAAAAATATGGACACATAACGGACTTCATAAGTAGGAACTACAGATATATTCAAGTTTTACAGCCCAATTAGAACATTTTACGGTAATTAAAATTTAGTCAAAATCACTTATTAAGTCGATTATGTCGGCGTTTATTGTCTCAAATTAGAAATACACAAATAAGACGCATTTGACATCAAAGATGATATATTAGTTTTGGTTTCAGTACAAATATAAATGAGCAGGAATAATAAACATACATTATATGCAATAAAACAATAATTTCGAAATATCTACAGAGTATTTAAAAGTAGTTCATATTGCTGTAATGTACATGTAAATTGGTGTCATGAACTTTTATTGCATATAATCAGAATATTTCACAAAAAAATTTATAAGTTTCCATTCACTAATAAATTATCCCACTCTATTGGAGTACCAAACACCTCTTGCTCTAACCACAAGTTATAGTGTTTTTTAAAGCTCTCGGAAAGATCATGACTCGTGCCTAGGACGCTATTCAGACAATTATCCACTGGTTCAAATTCACTATCCTATAATGGGAAAACAAGTATTAGAAAGACTGCAGAAGATTTAAAGAGCCATTTTAAAAAGTTAGATATGGTATACACAAACTGTCTACCCAAAACTTGATTTTTGAGTTAAATGAACTGTGAAAGCTTCTCCGAGCACAGAATAAGAAAAAATGTATGTGCTCAAATGGGCAAAGCACAAGTTACAAATCACAAAAAAGTGAACTGAATTTTGTTAGACTGCTAGAGGGTGGATAGATATTTTGTGTCACCATTAAAGAAAAAGAATACTCTTTTATCTATTTGTTAAGACAGGAATTTTTTGAGGATACGAAAACGAGTTTGTGCAAACTACGAGGAAGTCAAGGAATGGGGAGAAAATTCGAGGAAATCCAGGAAGTTTATACGAAAATTCAGGTTCGAAATGAAGTTTTAGGAAGAGTGGGATATATACAGTATATTAGTAGAGGTTCAGAATTCGAAAAACTCGTTTAGAAACGTGTCCCGTGGAACATTAAAAGGTAAAAATGTACTGATTGTGCTATTATATAGTACTTGATATGTATATACACCCCCTAAATTCGTCTGGCGATATCGGTTTCCAAACAACCGCCAGGGGTGAAAAACCGAAAAAAACGGAAAATTAGATTTTTGCTTTATCTTTCTAGCAGTTTTTTAATTTTTGATGAATTATCCATAATAATAAAGTTATGGCTATTTATATGCAAAAGAACTATATTGTTTAAAGCGTAAAATGTTTCCTAAAACCTTGCTTGGCTCTCTTATTATGCGAATTTTTATTTTGTTATTTTGGCAAGTTCGTTCCACTCGTAATTGTGGACAGACCAACTAAAATTTTAAAAATTTAATAAGAATAAAAGTTGTAGCGTATACTATCAAGATTCGATTACTTTTTTCAGTTTTGAATTTCGATCATAAATAAGCGAGTTATGAATTAAATAGTTAGATGTTAGATCTTCCCCCAATTTGACCTTGAAGTAATTTTTACACACGACAATTATGTTAGTGTTAAATAATATAGATTTATTTGGTAGGTGTCATTCAAGGGGTTGATATAAAAACAGTACCCTCAAAAATTAAATTATTTTTTTTTATACAGTGTGTCCCAGGATGGATGTAACAAGAGGTGTAATGGACCAAAAATTTTGGAATTTTGGAATGGTATTTGGGGATTGAGTCCTGCTTGTTGTAAAACTAAAATATACCAAAAATGACTTGATTTGGTGTTCTACAGGGTGTTTTATAAGCAAAGTTGTAAAAATCACCACTAATTAAGTACCTTTATTTTTCAAAATATGAGAACATTCCACTAAGAAAAGTTATTTAGAATGCAATTTTATACCTTTATACCAAATTTCAGGAATATAAAATTATTTTTTTGAAACTTCCCATTTTTTCAATAAATTAGTATTTTATTTTGAACCATTCAATTAAAACTGCATAGTTCTATTAACATTATACCTTCTTACATCTCGTATATTCAATTTTTTATTTACCAATAGCCTACTTTTTGAGATGATTAACATTTGCTCCTACACAACTTTAAATATGAATTCAACTCTTAATTCGCAAAAAATGGGCATTAAATGTATGTCATAATTACTTCATTGCCTGAATTAAATACTGAATCATAAAACCGTCATGTTTCAGTTCGTAAAAATGCATTTAAAATTAACGGTCAAGAGGAAAAATATCTAAATATAATTTAAAAACTTACATTAAGTTGAGTATATCTACGGTTATTAAATCTATCAACAGATGCTCTCAGTGCACATTCCTCAGCTTGGAAGTCCCATGGTCTCGCATCCAAATCTACAAACAGACCATCAAGTAATTAAGGTTGAATCCTTTCGCACATTAAAAAAACCTACCGTTTCCGAATGCCCAATCATCGTTCAGCCGGTGCCTTACTTTCTGATAAATTGCACTAATAGTTTTCATATTCGATTTCCTCCACTGCCTTCCTAGATATTTTGTTTGCATTTTCAGTAATTTCAAAACATAAAGTTGAGTCATAGCATGGCGAACTTTCAAGGTTCGCTTCAAGATAGGCGCAGATTTAAACACAACCAGCATCTGAAAAAATCTCACTTGATTATTCTCGCAAGCAATATCGCACAAATAGCAGTACCATGATTCTAGAATGCTTCCATTTTGTTAATTTGTTTAATATTCGAAGTAAATTAATACATGAGAACATATTCCTCCATGAGAAAGACGCAGAATCTCCAATTTCTAGGCTTTCGGCAGTTAATTCAGGTTGATCACCAATTACACAAGAAGGGAAGTCCAAGATGGGGATGCTAAAAGTAACAATATTCAGAGTTAAAATTAGGGTAAAAAAATAGCAGTAATCATGGCCCTTTTCAGCAGAAAAAAACTTAGATGCACTTTTTGAATCCGAAATGTACCTGATTTAAGTTTAATGCAACAAAGTTCAGCCCATTTACTTATTTACGATTAGTAAAATCGGAAAAAAAAGATTTACCCCATAACAGGTTGTCTATGAAACAAGAGTACTTTTTTCGTTACGAAATTATTTAAAAACGTTAAATTGCAATAATGTCTGTATATCAAAGATAAGGGTGAAAGGCTTTACAGGTGCTCCATTCCTGGCTTCCTAGAAAAGGTACAAAAGGCAGAATTTTTCTCAACCAGTGATACTTATTATACTTTTCGCAAATACGAAAACGAAGAGTATATTGCATTTGATCGGCACATTTCTAAAACCGTAAATATCGCTCGCAGACATATCATATTGTTAGTGAACGAATTCTGAACAACTTTCAAAATGTCCGTCTGTCCGTCCGTCCGTCTGTCCGTTAGTCACCTTTCTCTTAAGCACGATAACTCAAGAAAGAAAAATCCGATTGTACTGAAATTTGGACAGTAAATTAGTGTTAGCTGGAGGAAGAACCCTATTGTTTTTGAACAAAATCGATCAGTAAATAAAAATGCTATTAATGATTCAAATTTGAAAAAAATTTTTTTGATTTTTATGTTTTTGTAATTGAATAGAAATCTGGTGAAATGATATTTCGTTTTAATATCTAAATATTTATATATTTTACAAATATACATTTCATAGTGTAATATACAACCATGAAAATATGATTTTAGCTCGTGTCTTATAATGTAAAAATTTACATTTTTTTACGTGTAAGGTGGTTTTGTAGTTCTTACGCTTTTGACTCGGAATACAAGGGTCCCGGGTTCGAAACCCAAATGGGGCATAGTTTATTTTAATTTTTGCTTTATTTTACACTGAGTATTTTACCAACTAAGTTCGTACTATAAAATTAAAGATGTCTAAAACTAACATTACAAAAAACTGGGAAGAGTATCCAATAGAATGTGTAACAATTATATAAAAAGTTCAGTGAACAGGCGAAGAGTATGTTTTTAGCTTATTTACTACATATAATATCCAAATTTCATTACAATCGATCACTAGTTTGCAAGTTTTCAAGATTTTATCAAAGACTAATAATATAAAACTGATAATAAGTGGCACTCCGAGCAATCCCATTCATAAACCTCCCTTAAGAAATTTGACCTCGGGTGTTTAATTTAAAATCTCCATTTGGCAACTCTGCAATGTAGACCACGGATCACAGCGATGCAAGGCGTCAAAACCAGAGTTGGCTCCGAGTGATGTGTAATGGAGCAACAACAACCCAAAATATGAAGGAAAGGATTATAACTGCTTTTAGATCTATCCCACCAGCAGTTTTAGAACAGTAGAAACCCCTCTTCAAAAGAAAACGCATTGAGATGTGTGTCAAACAAAATGGGCAACATGTAGAGTACTTATTATAATTTTTTCTGTCGAATTATTTATTCTTGAATTTTGCACTTATTTCTCAATAAACAGAAAATGGTTTCAAATAGCTATAGAGATTTAAGTACAAAAAATGCTCGTTTTTCATTTCTACATCACATCGTCAAAAAATACAGCGTACTCCATGTGAAAATTTTGAGCAAATTCGATTAAAAAAGTTCTAAATTGGAAAATCATTTTTGGCCACCCTGTACATTTTTTAGAAAGAGAACACGATTAAAAATATTAATTAGACGTCGGGAGTCTGATGACGTATGTTTCACTGACGGCACCCCATATTTAAAAATTTGACAGAACTAACGAAGCTCATAACTTTGCTCTCGGTTGGGATAAATCAATTTTGAAATTAGTCAATGATAGCCACCTAATTATCATTTAGTGATATTTAATTTACAATTTATTTTTGCATTTTCCGTAAGTATTTAACCCTTTAAGTATATAGTGAAAAAATTAGGCCGCTACCGTTAATATTAACTGTCGAGGATTTAGTCTAGAGATTTTTCTTTTATATAAAAATTCTACAAAGTCTCTTCGACTACTGATTAGAACAAAACAAATATGAAACACAAAATTGTGTACCAGGGTTTTTTTGATATCGCAGCACATTAAGCATTAATATCCGCCACATTTCATTCCATAGCCAACTTGACTTAATGCAATAAAATGGTTTTCAACAGCCATTTTAAAAACGAATGCCATTTTGCTATACACAGTTGAAAAGAGAAATTTAAGTAGAATCAGATAGGAAAAAATATATACAGGGTGCCATTTAAAATAACAAAGTAGATGTCACTTCCGGTGAAACCGGAAGTGGAAAAAATTTCGTGTTTGTACCAAAAAAAGGACAATCACGCATTATATAAGTCTACCAAATTTCAAAATAATATTTTTTAAATAAACATGTTACATATCTCCTGTGTCACCCAGTATGGAGCCGATTAATTAACATTTCCACTAAAATATTGAGCTCCAATGCCAATGGTCCATGATGTTTAAAACTGGAATGCAGGTATTTGAAAACATATAAATGGGGAAGAAAATCAAAGGGCTCTGGGCCACCCTATTACAAATAACACTTTACGCATTGTACAAGAAAACATGGACAAGATGACACAAGGTGATCAAATGTTATTAAGATATCATAGTTTTATTATTTTTATATTGTTTGGGAATGTCTCATTCGGTGTTTACAATATAATATCCCAAGGAACCATTTTGGTTTCTTAAATATATACAAGGTGCTATAAAACTATTTATAAAATGCTTTGAAAAATCTATTTTACTGTAACAATATCCTTATTATCATCATAAAGCGACTTGTAGACTAAAAGGGCCCACCCTTATGAAGGTTGTTAAGGCCTTTTTAAATTCCATCATAAAACTCCTTAGTTTGGACCGTTTTAAAACCTTTCTTAAAACCTATTTTAAAGCTGTCTGAAGCTTTTTATCAGTTTCCTGCATTTTAAGGCTACTTAAAACTGGTTTTTAAAACTCTTATAAGTCCATATTAGAACTGAGAAACTATAAGAATGTCCATGAAGGAATCCAAATAATTTTATTATTGCATTTGTTTTTTCTAAACTGATTTAAGCAAACACACCATCAGACTTATTGAAGATAAAATGGAATTTGAAATGTATAAAGCGTAGAGCACTATAACCTCTCTAAGGCTGATTTAAAAAGCAATAAAAAGCCATCAGGTATGACAAAAAAATTAAAACCAACGGCAATTTATCGTTAAAACTACATAAGAAAGGAACAAAAAACAAGAGCCCCTCAGAAAATAATAATGATTTTAATATCCATACAAAATTTGCATAGACACAGCATCAGCAAATTTAAAAAAGTGGGCTGCTTCTCGGTTCCTACGGTAATTTTCAGTCGTTTCTTGTAATTCTACCTTAATTTGCTAACGAAAAAGTGATAATCAGTGATAATTATAATTGTGAAATTGACCTTGAATATTTTTATATAACAAGAAAAACATGGCCGGCCAACTAAAAACCTAATTGTCATTTTACAGTCCTCTCCAGTGTTGCCAGGTCTAGTGAAATTTCACTAGATCTGGTGATTTTTTAAAATCTAGTGATTTAGTGAAAACTTTTATGAAAATGCCCATTTTTAATGATTTTTGAATCATCCAATTTATTGCCTTCTACTGGTAGGTAGACAAACATTAAATTCGAGTTGTGATCAATTTAATACAGAACTGTTCACGTTAATCGCTACCACGGTCAGTAAACTCTACGGTTACCTCGATCAGCAGCTCTTACACGAGAGAAACGCACGGAGCGGAGAATCGAATGAAAGAGACAGACATATCTGATTTCCGTGCAAAAGACAGAGACAAAGATGCCTGTAGTGTCTACAGCTGACGTAGGCTGTAGACCCTAACAGAATATCTTTCATTCGATTCCCCGCTCCGTGCGTCTCTCTCGTCTAAAAGATGCTAATTGAGGTAACTGTATAGTTTATTGACCGTGAATCGCTACAATCGAATAGCCTGGGCTTGTTGCCCTCTAGCGTCTCGTAGACAAACAGTACTTTCTAGTTACAAACCATTCATTTAATACAATACAGAGTACGAAGTCTGGCAACGAAATAATCAGATAGAGGACGCTCAAAACTATGCTGTGCTCAGAGAGCTCAAGAAAATTACGTGTCCTACAGACACTGCAACTTTTGAAAATTAAAGATGAGAGCTTTAATTTCAAATCTAGTGAAATTTTAGTAAGATTTAGTAACTTTTTAAAGCGTCGTCTGATAACTTTTAAAATTTTGATCTGGCAACACCGGTCCTCTCATTAAACTATATATTGTAATATGTTGAAACCCCTTAAAATTTAAGGTTATGTTGGTTACTAAAAAGTAGTGTATTTGCACCTACTCGAGAAACCTACCAGAAGAAGTTAGTTCTGGTGACATCTGGAATGATCTAGAAAATGGTGGCGTCATCACGAAAAATCGAGATCTGTCATTTTTAGGTATAAAAGACGCATTCTCAGCGAGTAGTTCAGAAAGTTCAGAAAATTCAGAAAGTATAGAAAGTGAGGTTAAGACTTCCAAGATAAACAAAGTGATAAACATTGTGATTTTAGTCAGTAAAGTGTATTTAAATTAATAATAGTATTGTGAAGTATCCAGTAAATATTTAATAAAGTGTGTTAGTGGACATCTCTTGTTATAATTTTTGGAACCCACGGATTTTGCGAGGGTGGTTTCCTAAGGGTGGAAACACGTTACAAATTGGTGTCAGAAAGCGGAATTTTATGACAAGAGGAGCTCTGAAGTTGTGCTGGAGTGTTCGAGACGTATTCTCGAGGTTTAGTGCTAACACAGTGGACTAATTTACTGGACATTGTTCGAGGGTTATTTTCGGACAGGAAAATAGTGTTAAGTGCATTTTTGAGACATTGTAGAACATTTTATTAGGACATTAGTGTGATAATTAAATCCTTTGAACTGAGAAGTGATAGAGACACTGAAAAAGACTCATTTAGTGCGTGAAAATTTCTAGAACTTTTCTATTTGGACATTAGTGGAGATTATTAAATTCTCTGAACTGGATAGTGACAAAAGACTCTGGATAAGACTTTTTCGTGCTATTTCGAGATTTGTCTGGAAAGTTCCATTACCGATATTGACGTGACAGTTAAATTTATTTTATTTTAATTTCGTCGTATGCCCGTAACAACAAGAAGTATGGCATCCGATAAACAAATACAGGACTTATTCGAACAATTCCAAAAAATGATGGCGCAGCAACGGCAGGAAGACAAAGAAGAACAGGAGAGAAAACGTCAAGAAGAGCGAGATGAATTAAAGAAAATGATGGAAGACCAGGAAATAAGACGCCAAGAAGAAAAGGAAGAGCGAGAAAAACGACGTCAGGATGAAGAGAGAAGACGCCAAGAAGAAAAGGAAGAGCAAGAAAAACGACGTCAGGATGAAGAGAGAAGACGCCAGGAAGAAAAGGAAGAGCAAGAAAGAAGACGTCAAGAAGAAAAAGACGAATTAAAGAAAATGATGGAAGATCAGGGAATAAGACGTCAGAAAGAAAAAGAGGATGAAGAAAGAAGACGTCAAGAAGAGAAAGACGAATTGAGACAAATTATGGAAGACCTGAAGATACGAAAACAAGAGGAAAAACAGGAGCAAGAAAGACGCCAGGAAGAATTAAGGAAAATTCTAAATGAACAAATCAAAATACAACAGGACGCTATAATTTCTGCCAATGAAGTACTAAAATGTGAAGTCAAAGAAGAGATAAACAAGGTCGAAGGTAAAGTAGGAGTAGTCGAGACAGAAGTCAGTCAAGTAAAAGGAAAAGTAAATCAGTTTGAAGAAAAGATGAGTGAGTTCGAAGAAGAAGTCAAGGGAGAAATAGACCGGCTTAAACGACAGTTGAGAGAAAGAGGAAGCCAGCAGGTGGTATCATCAGGACAGCGACTAAAACCTCCTTCTTTTGATGGCCAAAGTTCCTGGACAACGTACAAGAGGCAGTTTGAGGCAGCAGCATGTGCGAACAATTGGGATAATGAGGAAAAGGCCATGGCATTAGTTCTAGCATTAAGGGGCCAAGCTTCAGAGTTACTCCAAACCATCCCAGTTGAGAAACAAAGGGACTTTAAAGTCTTGGAAGCTGCATTAGACTTGAGGTATGGCGATCAACACCTTGCCCAATTATACCAGACTCAGCTGAAATCCCGGATGCAAAAAGCTGGGGAAAGTTTACAAGAATTTGAAGCTGCGATAGAGAGACTGGCACACCTGGCGTATCCGAGTGCACCTAAAGAATTCCAGGAACAATTAGCCGTGGGGGCCTTTTTAGATGGTATAAGGGACGAAGAGGTCAGGCGAGTTCTGAGGCTGACGAGACACCAAAGTAGTAGCGAAGCTTTGGTGCGTGCACTCGAAGTAGAAGCCGCTTACAGGGATACTCCAAGGAGAGTGCGAGCTGTGACTCTTGAAGAATCGCAACCAGAAATGAGCCAGAACCCCTTGCTGACTGAGATGCAGAAAATATTCACCAAATTATGCGATAAATTGGATAAATTAGATGACCTTGGAAAGCAGGAAAAACAGAAAAACAAAGGAAAGCCGAGTGGTGGTATTAAATGTTACAACTGCGGCAAGGTAGGACACATGAAGCGAGACTGTCGACAGCAGAATTCGGAGAGTCGAGTAAATGCTGTGAATCTTGAAGAGGAGCAGGAAAACAGTACCAGGGGGGTTGTTCTGGCTAGGGAATGCAGTGCCCCCAGAGAAATTAAGATTTCCCAGCTTCGAAAAATCGCAAGCAGTCTGTTGTTGCATGGATATGTGAACGGAAGAAAATGTTTGTTTACCATCGACACAGGTACTACGTCATCAATAGTATGGCCAGGATTTATATCGGGCATAAAGATTACCAAGAGGCAAAATGAAGAAGTGATTGTCTGGACAGCTACGGGGGACAGGGCTACGGTTCATGGAGAAGTAGACCTGGGTTTGCAGATTGGGCATTTGAGGTTCGACCACAGGGTCATCGTGGCTGACATCACGGATGACTTCATTTTGGGACTGGACATCATGGAACAGTACGGATTTATTGTTGACGTAGGAAAGCGAGTCTTAAGGATTGGGAACGAACAATTTATTCTGTCAAAAGTGAACAACCAATGTGAGAAAACCAGGCTGTTGACAACGCAGGCAGTCAAAATTCCTGCATTATCCAGAAAACCAGCCAAGGAAGATTGCAAGCGCTACCCTCAGGTGGGAAAATTGCCGAACATGGTTGAAGTCAACATTGTCAAGGTCGATCTTCCAGACAGTTGGACAAAGAAAACTCTGAGGCAAGAGCAATTGCGCGATGTAGAAATCGGACCCATGTTACGAGCAAAAGAAGAGGGAACGCGTCCAGCATGGAAGAATGTTTCCGACAAAGAAGTGGGGCTGAAGGCTTTATGGTCACAATGGGATTCACTTATGGTCGTAGATGGGCTTTTGAGGAGAGCATGGGAAAGCCCAGATGGGAAGCAGGTTGCCATGCGTCTAGTGATTCCCAGGTGTCGTGTACCAGAAGTACTCCAGGAAGCACATAATGAAACATCCAGCAGACACTTCGGCATAAACAAGACATTGAGTAGAGCACGGGAACAGTTCTATTGGGTCAATAGTCGCCAGGATGTGGAGGCCTGGTGTCGCAAGTGTAAAAATTGTGCTGCCCGTGGAGAACCATTTTCGATGAGCAACTATAGAAATGGAAGCCGAGAACAGCCAAAGAATGATCGAGAGCAGATGAACAGAACTAGTAACCGCTTGAAGGCTCGTTATGATCAGAATGCCAGTACAGGGGGATTCAAGGTGAGGGATCTGGTTTGGCTGTACAACCCACAGCGGAAGGAATGGAGATCCCCGAAACTTCAACCTCCTTGGGATGGACCGTATACTGTTATTACCCGGATTAATGATGTCGTCTATCGTATTCAACGAAACAAAAAGTCCAAGATGAAGATCGTACACTTGGATAGACTGGCGAAGTATGTGAAAGAGGCTGAATTGCCTGACCGGGACGTTCAGGCTTAAGGAGGGGGCAGTGTAATATGTTGAAACCCCTTAAAATTTAAGATTATGTTGGTTACTAAAAAGTAGTGTATTTGCACCTACTCGAGAAACCTACCAGAAGAAGTTAGTTCTGGTGACATCTGGAATGATCTAGAAAATGGTGGCGTCATCACAGAAAAATCGAGATCTGTCATTTTTAGGTATAAAAGACGCATTCTCAGCGAGTAGTTCAGAAAGTTCAGAAAGTTCAGAAAGTATAGAAAGTGAGGTTAAGACTTCCAAGATAAACAAAGTGATAAACATTGTGATTTTAGTCAGTAAAGTGTATTTAAATTAATAATAGTATTGTGAAGTATCCAGTAAATATTTAATAAAGTGTGTTAGTGGACATCTCTTGTTATAATTTTTGGAACCCACGGATTTGCAAGGGGTAGTTTCCTAAGGGTGGAAACACGTCACAATATTCTAATAATGGTAATGACCTAGAACATTTACTCTAAATGAAGCCCTTTTAGTCTTTTTGTATACTATCACAAATAATCCCTTCCTTACAAAAATGCAAATGCACTTGGCGAAGATCACATGGACTTGATAAAAGCTGTAATAAAACGTTTGGTACGTTGACATTTGATACAAAAAACTTAAAACTTAACCTCAAAATAATTTGTATGTGTGTGTCCTTTTAAAATGGCCACTCTTTTTTATTTTCTTCCACCTTTCCAAAAAAGACTTAATTACATCAGTAAGTCGTGAAATGCTTTTAATTAACACACACACACACACACATGCATCAACGACACTTCAGGCAGACATATTGTTTATTATTTTTATAATAAATGTTTTATTGAGGTTTTGGAAAGTGTATTATGGAATTAAAATTTGCCTTTTAGATTTATAGAGGCCTTTTTTTCTTCATAACGGTTTCATCACAACATTTATGTATGTTTTAAGAGTCTAGTTTTGTAATGGCCTTTAATAAGTACTAATAGGCATTGAAAATGTCTAGTTTTAAAAAGGATTTAAAATGCATTTATTGCAAATATGTTAAAACCATAAAGAATGATTTAAAGCCTCTTTAAATCTAAATGGAATTTAAGACGTTCATAAAACTAATTAGCTTTATGGAGAGTTTTATGTAGGTTATGATAAATCCATTACAAATACATATTGTCCTAGAAGCAAATTAGCTTTATAATTAGGTCTTACAGAATGCTTTAAAACTTACTATTAAGAGCAAGTATACTTGAAGCCTAAAAGGCCTTAACTACAACATCAATAAAGCACATGACTATTTCCTAACCCTGACAAACCTTTCTTAAAACCTCCTCAAGTCCAAATGACTTTTAAATTGTTCCTTGGGCAGCCTTACTTATATTATATTATTAGTCCTTGATTTAACCTTCATGGGCAAATAGCTCCAAAGGGGAGCATTATAGGAAAAAAATTACAGATACTTTTAGTATTATTTTGATCTAAACTATACCCTCACGAAGTTTTGTTCCATATTCCTGGAACACCCTGTATAATAATAAAAAAAAATGACTACTTACACATTCTTTGCACCAACATAGGCCATAATGTTTTGGTTGAAGAACTTTAGGACCAATGGAATACAGTTGGCGAACACCAAATGCTGCGACATGAATTCAAACTGATAGATGTGGTTCAGTTTAAAATGTTTCAACAGTAGAAGCAAAATCGCAGAAACAGCTTTGACGATTATTTCTTTGTGTCTATTTACATCAATCCCTAATTTCATTGACTGTAGCACCGTCATACTAAACAAAACACAAAGATTAATCCCAGGGCAACAGTATATAAACTCCCACTTACGGCATTTCTTCTGGGAGAACATCGGCCATAATATTGATTGAATCGGTCTTGGCCTTGGAAGTAGGCGCAGCAGCCAGCAATATCTTCAGCAATGCAATCATATATTGGGGTAGATTAGTCAGCATTGCCTGATACAAAATCTCAGTTGGGGTCATTTCGATTTCTCCTTCGCTTGTTGATACAGGATTTCTGGCAATATCCTCTTCTTTTTGTATTTGCAACTCAGCTAATGAAGTATAAACATGCTGAAAAACAATTAACTTTATCTCACATTTCTAAAAAAAAATAGTTGCTTTACCTCTTTTAATGTCTTCACTCCTTCGTGAATCGGTTCCGGCAGACCAAATAGCGTGGTTTGATCACCAGGTAAACTATAACCCAAAAATTTCAATCGTGCCCCATCCAAAAACATGTCGATGTCTTTTTGCCGAACTTTAGGTTTCCACGGTAACCCCCTAGGAATCATTAAAGAGTTTTGAGTGGGAGGGGACATAGGCCTATAACTTTCGTGGTTGTTACGATACATTTGGTCACCGTTTTCATTTACTGGGCGGCGTTCATCATAGTCAGACAATTCATTCAGATCGTCTCCATTTTCACCTCCAATGCTTGTATCCAATTCTATGCCGACTAGGGATTCGTGATCGTCCAAGCTGCTTTGCTTCATTAAACTCTAAAAAGTAAAAAAAACACTGATAAAAACAAAACCAGTTTAAATAAAAAGCTGCTTACTCTTCTAAAAGGCCTAGTATTCCTTTTTTGATTTTGTGCTTCCAGCAGATCGGATGCGCTAGCTGGCGGTGAAGACGACCTCATCGTTTTTGCTATTTCCATTGTATCTTCATCCTGTGGAGGGAGTCCAGCTTTCTTCCTTTTTTCCATTTTCAATTCCTTCAACTCAGTCATGCCCCCTAATGAGACTAAAATTAGTTTCCACAAAAGCAAGAGTACTTTTTTCATGGGAAAATGAGGAGCTGATCCACTGCAAAATCTTGTTACCATGCTCAGTAATTTTACTATTAGTAAATCATCTCCACTTGAATTTGCTGGAAATAAATGCAAAACAAACATGAAAACGACGTTATTTATTTTTAAAATAACTTTAAAATTTTAGTTTCCATGTGTGTGATAGAAAAAAACTAGTTCTAATAGGGTCGGGTCGGGCGGGGTAAAAATGAGACAAAATGACATCTTTCAATTTTTAGGTTGCTCAGAATCATATTTAACGAAAGAATAGTATCGTATATAAATATGACAGGAAAAACTATATTTCTATGTATTTTTTTATTAAAACGTACCGTACCGTTAATTCATAAGAAAAAAAAAAGTGTCTCATTTTTATCAAGTGGGGTAAAAAAAGACAGTGGAGGGCAAATAAAAGACTGATTTATCTCAATTCTTATTGAAGTTGTACAAATGGAAGTGCAAAAATAAGAAGTGTGTTTTTTCTTTTATATGTAATTTATTTAATTTTTTTTTACTAAACAAGAAGGGCTTCTCCTAAATTATGAAGTAGTCTAAGCTCCCATGGCACAAGAAAATGATTGGAAAACATGTAATAAACATGTTGTGTCCGCCAGACTAGTAAAAATGTGTTAACTGCCATTTTTAATTCGGTGTTTTCACAAATTTTAAAATCTCATTGACTGTAAAGGGTAATACTTAATTATAACTAAAAACATTTGAATTTCCACAACCAGTTGAGTAATATCCAAGAAAAAGTATTTTTAAATTTGAATTAAAATTTTACCGCCCAAAACACCAAGCTATATTGTTGACGTCATCGGTCATAAACACCTAACCTCAAAAATACATATCTTTTAAAAATTTCCGAGTAATATGTCACTATTATGAAAATTTCCGCTTGGTTCTCGTATTTTAAACTAAAATCATGTTCAATGTAATGTTCATAAAGTTTTAAATATCTTCTCCCAATAAAATAAGGCGATTTTTGTAGGTTGGAAATCCAACCTATAATTAGCAGCCCATTTTTAGTAATCAATAATATTGAGACATCATATGCGTCAATTTTCAAATGTTTGCTTGGAGCCACACTGGTTTCTAATGAGAAGTGCGAATATAATCATTAAAAATGACAATAAACTTAAAAAACCTGAAAGTTGAGGTTATGTTAATGCAACCGATGACGACCCTTTTGTATAATACCCGTTCAGTTATTCAGTTTTGTTATTTATTTGTTGAAATTTTAAATTGATAGATGAAAGAATGGTGTTTAAATATTGGTAAGTGCTTTAATGTATGGAGTACTTCATTTTAATAATACCAAAAAAGCAAATTTGCATACAGTACTTCATTTTAATAATACCAAAAAAGCAAATTTGCATACAGTGAAAACACCTAATTAAATTTTAAAATTAGCTAAAAAAAAAATGAATTTTATCTTCAAAACACCTGCTTGAAATTTACAGTTTGTTGTAAATTTTTTTTTTTTTTTATCTATTTAACGTCGGCCTATTTCCGCTACCAGGACCTATCACCGACGCCAGGACCTAGCCCCAACCTGGAAATTTTGCCGAACCTCTTCCCTTAAGAAGAGTAGGGATCTTTTACTTGCCTAATATTTAATAGACAAGGGACCGCCTGCTTTACATCCCCTCCGAAGGATGGTATATCCACTATGTAATCCTCGTCTGAAATTACGTAGCTTCTGCGTATACACTGATATACAAGCCGCTAGAAGGTGGGACGAGAACGCTGTATTTCCCAAGATGGGTCACCCATCCAAGTACTAACCGCGCTCGACGTTGCTTCAACGGAATATCGACTGACATTCACATTGAAGTCGCCTCTATGCTCGCCCTTTGTTGTAAATAATTTATCATTTTTTAAAAAATTTGTCTGTCTGACAATTTTTGTTAATTAACATCTGACGAACCTTTTGTCATAAATAATTTTTTCATGAAAGTACACTTCAGAACACCTCCTTGGTTTTTGCTTAAAAATGAACTTTGAGATTTCCCTCATCTATTAAAACCTGTCTGGCTGGAAATTTTTATTAATTACTTTGTCAGACTGAATTTTGAAAGTGCAGCATTCATGCATGAGATAGATGTCAGGCTGAACCGCTGGCATCTCATAACACCTCTTTCATTACATCCATATCCAGTGGAAATATAGTAGCGACAAAAATTTTTTTAAACATTTTTATTTTTCAAATAGGCTTAGAATGTCATGAAACGTCGAGATTTTAAGTTTGAGCGAAAAAAATTTCTGTCTGTCTGTAACTTTTTTGTGCGCATGTTTACTCTGGAACCGTTTAAGATATTGACTTGAAATTTTCAGCTTGTTCCGTCAAAGAGTTGGGGGTTAAATTGAGGTAAATGGGTGTACATAGGTAAATCAAGCAGGTAAGAGTCCATAAAATTGGTATTTATTATATACAAGAGAAGCTAAAGTCTCAAAAAAAATTTTGGCATTAGCCATCTCCATTACAACCCCCACCCCATTATTAAAGGGGATGAAAAAAATGTGATTTAATGTGTGTAAAAGAACCAAAATCCTCAAAATATTTTTTTGCTTCATCGTTTACAAATTAAATCTGGCATAGTAATAAACATTTTTTCGACAACAGATCAATTTTTATGCATAGAGATCTTAAACTTCATTTAAAAACAAAAATAAAGGAGGTGTTATGAGATGTCAGCGGTGCAGCCTGACATCTCTCATGCATGAATGGTGCGCTTTCAAAATTCAGTATGACAAAGTAATTAACAAAAATTTCCAGCCAGAGGTATTAATAGATAGGGATAACATCTCTCATGCATGAATGGTGCGCTTTCAAAATTCAGTATGACAAAGTAATTAACAAAAATTTCCAGCCAGAGGTATTAATAGATAGGGATAAATCCCAAATGTCATTTTTAAACAAAAACCAAGGAGGTGTTATGAAGTGTACTTTCATGAAAAAAATTATTTATGATAAAAGCTCTGTCAGATGTTAATTAACAAAAATTGCCAGACAGACAAATTTTTTCAATAATGATACATTATTTAACTGTGTAAATTTCAAGCAGGTGTTTTGAAAAGTAAATTCATTTTTTTTAGCTAATTTTAAAAGTTAATTAAAAATAGCAATTAACACATTTTTGCTAGTTTGGTGGGCGTAACATGTTTATTACATGTTTTCCAATCATTTTCGCCTTTGAAATTTGAGGTGTTCGATGAGGTACCTTTTTGTGCCATGGGAGCTTAGACTAAAGCCGAAATGCGCCTGCCTCACTCTGCCTATTTGGTCTCTTTGATTTCTTTTTTACCCCGCTTTTAATTTTTTCGTTAGAATCAAATTTTCCATGATTCAAAACTAGCAGATTAATAAACTTGATCACAAAATGTGAAGTTTGACATTTCTAGTTGACTTCTACCAAATACGGACAATGCCTATAGAGAAACCATAAAATCCCCAAAAAAGTACAAAGGTGCGTTTGAAAATTTTTTGAAGTGAAATTAAAGTGTTTACTGAATAATACATTTTCCCGCATTAACAGTAGGCATAAGACCTCATTGGATAACATAAAACAGTTCTGAAGGTATAAAACAAACTTATATACAAATTTAAGTTTAATTTATTTCAATCTGGGTTGGATATTGCGTTTTCTTTTATTTACCCCGCTACCTGTGCGTCTCATTTCTACCCTGCTTGACCCTAACCCAAGTATTTTAAAAAAATACATTTTACTCTGCCCCAAATGACGTACATAATATAGCAATTACCTATTTCAGAACAGAAGGCTTTTACATCGCTCTCATATTCAGTCGACTCCGAGTCCTTTTCATTCCGTATAACTTCAGTAATTGTATACAAAACAGACAGAATTACCCTTAAATCTTGTGAATCTGCTAATGACACAGCTATTTTTCTCATCGCAACGTGAGCTGCTGTGCTATTTCTAAAAGAAACGACCACTTATGAAACCACAATCCCTAAATAGATATAAATAACCATATTAGTGAACCTATACACATAACGAAACTGATCATCTTGCTATAGGTTTGAAAAGTTCCGTTCTTTTGTTATTTTCGGCAGCTAGCCTTGACCAAGAATGGGAGAGATACTGATAATCATGTACCCTCTACTGCAGCTGGATTTAAAATGAAACAGTGATGTCTCTAAAGCAACGAACACATGGCATATGTAAGTGAACGTTTTCAATTCACTCATAATACTAAGGAGCAACACTTTACATACAGCTTTGCGAATCCCTATACCAAGATGATTATTTTCGTATTCTGTATGTAACAGTCTAGTAATCATTCTAATGAAAAATTACTTTATTATTCTAGAGGTAAAACTCTGTCCCATTTAAGAATGCAGTGCTTCTACATGATCTTTTGCCAGTTGCCACTAACTGGTACAAATAAACACCATTATACAAAAAGTGCATACACAGCATTTTCTATCATGGTCCAAAATTATGTAACATTTTGCCTCTTAATATAGAAAATAGACAAAATTTAATATTTTACTATTTCGGATAACCAAGATATGATCGATGTTACTTTATATTAATAGTTTATGTAGTAATAATATTGTTCATTTAATAACATTTGTACACTACATCCATTACAACACTGCAACCACCTTATATGCGCTAGCTGTTCCAATAAAATAAATTGTTTGTAAAAACACTAAATTAACGCAGTCAAATTAGCTTGAAAACCACTGAAAATTCGGACAAATTTACATAAAGCTGTTTTCACCAGAAATGGGTATAGGTATATGTACTTAATAATATACTAAATGTCGTGAAGTTCAGTCTATAAATTTAGAATAACCCCCGTAGGTCAGTAAGAAATATATTGTAACACTCTACACACGCTTTTACCCTGTTAGTTAGTTATAAATGGCAAATTTACTGTATATAGCCAAAAGTTGTAATGTGTTGTTGTTAGTTGTGTAGTGTACTAGTGAGTAAATAAAGTACTGTGAAACGGAAATATCTCCCTAGGTGTCTTAATTGTTCTCAAATCTGTTCAACCCCCATACAGTCCACTCAACCCCGAACACTAAAAGTCCCCATATGTAGAAGTGCCGGAACCCTAAAAAAAACGCAATTGTTTAATGAGAGGCGCAAGATTTATGTAGCACTGCGTCTGTAGTCCATGTAAAACGCCGGGTTGACGCTCGGAATGCCCCCCTCATCGGGACTATTTTATGTTTTTTGGGTCGCTGATCACGAAAATCGGGGTCCCGTGGCTCTAAAAATGCCAAAAACCACCCCTTTTTCGCGGTAATGTGAATAATACTATAAAATAACGCTATGAATGTGGTAATTGTAATGATATTTTGCTAGTTCAGTATGCTCATCTAAAATAAGGACAAATTTTATGCTGAGAGTTAAACAGAGGGGGTAAAACTACACCTAAATTGACGTAAAATGGAAAAATAATGGATTTTTTTCCACTTTTTGATTTGAGTTTAGATGAATGGGGATTGTACAATGAAGAAAATTTTTTCCAACCACTCGGGGATGAAAACTATATCGCCTTTAAATTGAACTAATACTTAGAAAATGAGTAGAAATATACACTTTTTTGTTTGCTTGTAATTTTTGATAAACTTCCGTCGAAAAAATACTAAAAAATTTTTTCACCCCTTTGGGAGTGAAAACTACCCTCAGGCTTGCAGGGAATTGAAAGAGAAGGTAGAAATATTGGTGATAAATGAACACTTCATACATTCATAACATTATTTTACAGTATTATTCACATTACCGTGAAAAAAACCCAAAAGAGGTAGTTTTTGGCATTTTTAGGGGTGACGCACTATTTTTAGAGCCGCGGGATCCCGATTTTCGTGATCAGCGACCCAAAAAACATAAAAGACAAGTGGTCCCGATGAGGGGGGCATTCCGAGCGTCAAACCCCGCGTTTTACTTGGACTACTGCGGCCGATCTTCACAGTAGATTACTACTTGTTACTTGTGTTTATGACCCGTAGTTGTTTGCTAAATAATGAGTATTTATTAGTATTATACTTAATATAAATAGTGTGTTAATAAGTGCATTGGATTATATTTGACAGTGATCGTTTAAAAATTTGTTATTTGTTGTTGTTCCTGGTAAATATTTTTAAGGCAGTATGGAAGCTAATACGTGTATCTTATGCAATGTTATGGCTTTTAAAAGATGAGAGTGTATGTGTTAAATCGAAGGACTTGTGACACTAATTAATGCAAGCAAAACGAGAAGTGATGATAAGTGGAAACATCTTGAGGGTTTTGAACAAATTTCTGTACATAAAAGATGTAGGAAAAATTATATTCATGGCATAGTGGCACATTAAATATTAAGAACCAAGAACAACGAAGAAGATCTGTTAAAGCAAAATGTAACATCGAAATTGCTGTGACTGATGAGACAATGTCTTCAATTAATCAAGCTGATTTCGTCTTGAACAGGAAAAATAAGAAACATTTTATTGAACAATGATTGACAATGATTTTAAGAAAATTTGGAATCTCCGTTATACAGGCCCCAGATGATGCTGATACAGTAATTCTATCTACTGCTATAAGACTGGCAGAAACCAATAAAGATGCCATGGTAGTAGGTGATGATACTGATTAGATGGTCTTTTAATACACCATTGTAATAAAAACCTTCATATGCTAAGACCAGGTCAGCATCTAAACTAGATCGATTCACAAATATTTCGAATGTGTAATGTATGCTAGGTCCAATAAAGGAAGTTTCGCTATTTTTACATGCCATATCCGGTTGTGATACATCTTTTTATAAAAAAGGTAAAAACGCTGATATAAAACTTGTCCAAAGGAATGAGAATTTGATTAAGCATATTAAAATATTTAACAGACCTGATGAGGATGCAGATAAATTAATTACAGTTTGAGAAAATTTTATAATGCGACTCTATGGTAATAAAAAAGAAAATGTTAAAACTATTGATGAGTTGAGATTTTATACATACAACACCATTACGACACATCACAATCTTCATGGAAATTTTGAACTTGCAAGTCTTTCACCCACCAAAGATGCTGCGAAATATCATATAATGAGTGGTTTTTATTAGATACAGAAGTGGATCATTAAATCCCAAAGATTGGGGCTAGAAAGAAATTGAAACAGATCTGGTTCCTATTACAACAGTGAGGCCTCCAGCTCCAAATTTCATTATGAATTTAATATTTTGTAGCTGCAAAACTGGTTGTGGATATTCTTGTAGCTAGAAAATCAACTTTGTGTTTTACGGCTTCATGTAAAATCTGCCAAGGAAATTCTTGTTCAAACATGACGGTTCAAGACGATGATGAACTAGAACTGCCTTAAGTTTTGCGGTAAAAGTTTCCTTTTACAGATAATGGCATATTGTTAATGAAATTTTTATCTTTTAGGTTTTCAGGTTGTTGAAAATCATATATTGCTATTTTTTAATCAAACTAACTAAACATATTTAAACTATTTATTTTTTTTAATCTGTAGTCAATTTAATTGTGTTGTTTCGTTTATTATTAAAAAAAGTATAGCAAACTATGGGTCATTTTACATATATTTCAATTTTAAATAAATTTTCTATCTTTTACAATTTTCAAAAAACTGACCGTTTACGAGAAAATCTCTAAAAACTATATAATCCAAGATGGCGACTGAATTTTATGAGTGTTCCGGCACCTCAATGTTCGGGGACTTTTAATATGGTAATAACACAGTTCCCTGGAATACACTGCCATCGAGAACAGCTTTATGTAAATTTGTCCGAATTAAAATCTTAATTTCACTGTACTAAATGTTTTCTTCATGAATATACAATCGCTAAATAATAAATGTGGTGAACTGGAATATTACCTAAAGTGCTCAAATACATCTTTTCAAGTACTGTGTTTTTGTGAACATATTCATGATAACACAATGATATTTTGTGAAAAGGATCTACAATATAAAGAAAGATTTGACATAACAAAATACTCTAGTGAAGTTAACTGTGAAAGGGTGTAACAGAATAAGCATGGTAAAATGGCCCCAGAAGCGTTTTGGCCTAATTCGGTGTCAGTAGATCGACAATAGGAAAAGAAATGTTTTCCTCGAGTTTTAGCCCCACGTCGCCCTAATAAACATGACATTTCGTTTTCATTTTCTATCTCTGCAAGTCGTGCATTAATTATTATGAAAAAAATAGACGATGTACATGTAATTTAAATGCATCTTAGGAAAAAAATCAGCTGATTTTGCTGCCTCCTTAGAATAAAAAAAAAATATTTAAAAATTAGAATATTTATTTTTTCATGAAAATAATGATTCGCATACACAAAACTTTTACCAAAAATGCATTGTTATGAGTAGTTTATTGTAATTTTTTCAAATTTTTTGAAGCGGTGTGCCATAATTAAAAAAAAATAAAAACCGTTACGACGCATTGTTTAGAAGTGCTTAACCATTGAAACTTTAATTATCTATCAATACGGTGGCGTCTTCTACTGAGAATTATTATCCATTGCACTGAGCTTCATTGCAATGCATATGTCGCTCAGAGTTAAATATTAACGTTGTCGGAATTTCGACAACTCCACGATTAGGCCATACCAAACTAATCCTACATCCTACCGGCGCGGTAGCTCAATCGGTTACGGCGTATTGAGTGGCGAATATGCTGATCGACTGCCAACCGCGCTCTGGGTTCAACCCAGCCCCGGTATTGGCAACACCGGTGGGTGTGGATGTATGTCTGCGTTTTTTCAAATGTGTAACCCCCTTCCGCACAGCCTTGGCTATGGATTTGGGAGTTGTCTACTATCTGTGGTGTATGTTATTTACAATTAATTATTACCGGATGAAAAATTATTGAAATATACATTTGTTTAAATTTTTTTTTTCATTATTTCTACAGATAATTTTGTATCAACATAAATAACATAACATGCCGCTTGTAGTAAAAGTGATTATTTCTAAACATTTTCTTGATAATGGGGTAGTGATGTTTATATTACGATAACTTGAGTAACTTTTTGAAGATATTTATACTCTTCCGCAGAGGCAGTGTCTGAACGAATTAAACGTAAAACAAACGGATACATAAAGTATCAATGGTTAAGCACCACTAAACAATGCATCGTAACAGTTTTTATTTTTTTTTAATTATGGTGCACCGCTTCAAAAAATTTGAAAAAATCTACAATAAACTACTCGTAACAACGTATTTTTGGTAAAAGTTTTGTGTATGCGAATCATTATTTTTGTGAAAAAATAAATATTCTAATTTTTAAATATATTTTTTTTATTCGAAGGAGGTAGCAAAATTGGCTGTTTTTTTTCCTAACATGCATTTAAATTACATGTACATCGTCTATTTTTTTCATAATAATTAACGCACAACTTGCAGAGATAAAAAAATGAAAACGAAATGTCATGTTTATTAGGGTACAGGGGTTACCCGTGGCGATGGAGGGATAAAACTCGAGGAAAACATTTATTTTCCTATTCTGCCGTGCTAAGCAAGAAGGTCGTAACTGACATTTTCATGAAAATTAAGTTATTGACATTTATCGCATCTACAGCCACCCAAGTCATATCTTCATAATAAACGATACAAATTCAATTTAAAATTTGTCATATCTGCAAAGTGTACTGATTTTACTAAGCCAAATTGTCTTATCTGATATTACCATGCATAAATGTCGTATCTATACGGTAGATACGACAAATTAGCTTGGCAATAGAAAATAAAAATGTACAGTTATGTGGAATTGTTTACATCTGACGATTCAGTGTGGTCCTGAAAAAAGTGTATTTTATCTTAATTAATGAACTCCTAAACGACTGACTCTTTAATAATTAACATTCTTTTAACTTAATCAGAGCAATTTTTGTTGTAATATTTTTCAGAAATCTACTTTTTTATTCACTTACGACTTTTATTTATTGTATTTTCTCTAATTTTTTTTCTTAAAAAATGTCATATCTGCATTTTTTTGAAAAACGTTTAATATTTCATATAGAAACTTAAACAATAAAAATTGTTCTAATAAAAAAAGCTCTCATTCAAAAAATTAAGGATTTCCCATTGAAAATGTGGATGGCAATGTAAATAATCGAAAAATGCGATTATCTCAAAAGCAACAAAATGTCAGTTACGACCTTCTTGCTTAGCAGGGCAGTATTGTCGATCTACTGACACCGAATTAGGCCCAAAAGCTTCTGGGGCCATTTTACCATGCTTATTCTGCTACACCCTTTCTGCTATTGAACTTTTGAGGGAAAATACCAACATAGTTGCTATTGCAACTATGATCAAATCTCCTGATGGTGGGTTTGACACCTTTTATGATATTTTTACTCAAATTTTTGAACTTTTGTTTAATTTTGATAAAATTGAAATCATAAATCAACTATTTTTCAAAATATCAGACTAGGCAACTGCATAGATAACATATTTATAAACGTCTCAGGATTAAGTGACTATGAAACGGATGTTTTTGATCCAAAGATGTCTGATCACAGAGCTTTGGCGATAGGAGTTGATGTGGGTGACAAACCCATTGAAGTCAACGTGATTAATCATTATAGACCAATAACTCAGAAAGGTCCAAGTACATGTTTACATTTATTAGAAAATCAAAACTGGCACTTTATGGATGGTAATGATGACTGTAAATGACAGTTAATAAATTTATGGAGATTTTGTTAAAATCCTTACATTGCTCATTTCCAATTGTTAAGAAAACGAAACATAAAAATAAAAAATGTATCTTGGTTTACTGACAAATTGAGAAATATGCGGAACACACTAAATATGCTTATTGATTTAAATGAAATTTATAATTCTCCAACTTTACCACAAAAAATAAGAGATTATAAGAGTGAGTAAAGATGTGAAATATATTTAGCTAAAAGAAGTGCAAATAATAACTATGTTTTAAAGTCTAGAAATCCAGTTATCCATGTGAGACATAGTCAATGATAACAGAAAACTTAAAAAGTATCCTTATCAAACAGCCTAACCGGTGTTTGATAAGGATACTTTTTAAGTTATAAAATAAGACGTTCACAATGGCTTTTTCACTGATATTGCCGCAGAAATTACAAAAAATCTACCTAAACCAAAAGCTCATACTTCGGCTAATGACTTCATAGTCTCCTCAAACATAATGAAACCAAATCTAACTTTCAGTTTCAGATCGGTAACTTGCGAAGTAAGTAAAGCTATTGATATGATAAAGCCCAAGGACAGTAAAGACTGTTTTGATATGAATGCCAAAATCATTAAATTTGTAAAAAATGTTTGAATTTTGCCATTAACAAAACTTCTCAACTTACACGTATACAGGGTGGACCATTAATAATAGGCCAGAGTTCAAGGGTAGATTCTTTGGATCAAAATATGAGGAGATAACTAAACGCTTTAATAAATTGTTGCTGTGGAAAAAGATACAGGGTGTCAAAATTGTAATTTTTTTTTCTTTCTTTTGCAATATTTCAACTACCTCTTGAACGATCTGCTCACAATTTGGTAAGGAAATATTTTTTAAGCTAAGAAACAATAATTTATGTATTACATCATGCTAGCCCATAGAGGACGCCTCATGAGCTATACCTGATGATGAATATTTTTTATTTTTTTTTTTTACGAAACAGTGGCACTTTTGACTAAAAAATCTCATGCAGGAGTCATTTCTACGCAAAAAAGGTACACTCGATAGAACTTGATAATTCCAACCGTTTTCGAGAAACCTGCCGAATGAATCTCTTTGAAAACAAACCCAATTTGAAAAGGAAAAATCGTATTTATTGAAAAGTGTGCTTTGCCCAAGTAGCAAAATGGAATCCTAAAGGAACTGAATTATTTTTAGTTATCGTCTAGCGCCATTTGATGAACAGTTTTATTTCTTAGAGTAGCAAATTAATACAATTTTATCGTATAAGAGAACGTTTCTATAATATTGTTGTGTAAATGTTCTTATAGCTCATATTATAGGACAAAATCTTATTGTACTACTCACAAATTTTATAACATTTGTATAACATTTTATACAACCATCTCTAAAAATATTTTAAGAGAATCGTATAAAAATTATATTACAATTCTAACAACTTTTAATTTCTGTATTAAAAAATAGTTGTATGGAAGTTGTATAAAAAGCTGTATTAAAGTTCTTTAAGCTAATTTATGAAACTGTTCTTACAGTAGCAGTGTACAATTAGCATAAAATCACTTTATAATTACCCTATAAGTACATCAGTTTACTCTATTATAAATACCTTATAATACAAAAATGTAGTCCTCAAAGATAAAGTTATCGGAAATTCTGCGTTATAAAATCTGTTTACACATAACCCCATTTTGTCATAAAAATTAGACTAATTTTACTAGTCAGTTTTAAAAAATATATCGAGCAGTATCTCAGTGGATGAAAATTAAAGAAGTGGATTTTTTAAAAGAACAGTTAAAAAAATTACCATCGAATTCTTGGGAGTTACAATTCTGATCGACCTTTACAAACTGCAACTAATAATTCATCTAACTGCAACCATGGGGCTAATTTGAAAATAAAAAAAGTATTATCTGCCACTGCCAGGCATCATAAAAATGATACTCCAGTAGAAGCGCTGCCAATAAACATGGTAGAAGATTTTCTTGCTGGGTTTTGCTTAGTAATGTTTATCAACATTTTCTCTTGTTATTTTGTGCAATTACAATATGCTCCTCAAAAATGTATACATTTGTTTTTGCTTTTAGCCACATCGATATTTGAAAACGATTTTGAGATGTACAGAGATTTTTATGGTGAAGATATAACAAATAATGTACACCTACACAATCTCTCACACTTAACTCACGAAGTAAAAAAAAATTGGAGTGCTATCAACATTTAATGCGCATATCCTTTTGAAAACAGAATTTTTTTATATTAAAAATTTACTTATAAAGAATTTCCATAATGGAAATTGTCGTCTGCCACAAATAGCTAAAAAATTGGGTGAAAGGCTAGAAGTTGGTAGATACCAAGTTCTCCAAGGGCACAAAAGTTTCCAAATTTAAAAAAATGCTGAATTAATAACTGACAACAAAACATACCAACTAAATGTGTTCAATTTTGTAAGTCAGGTTACTAATGTCTACGTACTCTATACTGGAGTTGATTGAAACAAAACAGAACAGAATAATTGTTTAGTGCAATATATACAGTCGTTACGTGATACATTTGTTTTGTAACGTGGTTTGCAGACGAACTACAGGATAACATCGAAAGTTAACACACGGGGTTGCCACGTTATGCAAAAATTTGATAAAATTAGGGAAAACATGTTTGGCCAATAAATTATATTTTCTTCTTCTGCATGGCATTGAATCCGAGAACTTTAGCAGGCCGACACACAAATCGTCATGCTAAGGGTGCCACTCAATATTTTACATGTTTTCAATTACTATTCTTTACTAGTTTGTAGGTTGATTTATTTATCGTTTGTAGTGGATTTATCACCCACACTTTATATCTCTTAAACTATTGCTGGAGAAACAGAAATTTTACAGACTGCTAAATAGGATTTAAATCTAATTGGTGTAAATAACCCTCAACTGCATTGGATCAATCAATAGCATTTCAATCAGCTGTTAATATGCTAAAATTTCACTATAAAAAATATTGACTATGATTTTTTTAATTGGTAGTAATCTCCATTTTCATAAAATGTTGGCTAATTCGTATACTATAAACTCGAAATTAGAGGAAAATAAATTTGACTATATCTCTGCAATTACTTAAATTGTCGTACTCTATTAAAAATATGTGAGAGAATAGTTTAATATATTTTGAAAAATGGCAACCTTTAAAGTTCAACTTGTTGGTTTATTTCGAGAATATTTGTATAGCGCCTATAGAAACAACATTATAGGATTTTAATATCGTATAGAGTTTCGAATAACACAAAAGCGTTGTATAATGTTTCATATGGGACAAAATTATCGTATTATATTATGCCATATTTACTTAAGGATTTAGCGGTTCATCAATTGCTGTCATTATGCAGAATTCTCATAGAAATGTGAAAATGCCTATTAACAATTAATTTTTCAGAATGGCAAAGATTATTTTCTTATCAATTTAATCAATATTTTGTTTAAACTGAAAATTCAACCATTTTAAATTTAATAAAATATATTTTTTTAATTTTTAATAAACCAAATGCGTATGCTAAACTGAGGCCCTTCAGTTTTTTGCTAAAAATATATACATATTTTGTCAGAAAATTTTGCCGCGCAAGAGAATTTTCTTGCTACTAGCGTGTTAATTACATTGTTTTACGGGATTTTACCATGTTTAATGGATCTTGAGCGCCATTATTGAGGTTGTTATTCGAAATAATAACTACACAATATGTTTGCGTTATATAGCCATTCTTGCAATAATTTTGTTCTGAATTTCATCACTAGAAAACAAACTGATTGTATAAATTTTTGTTAGTGGGATACCGTCTACATTATAACTCACTTATACAATTACTATACAATAATTTTATAGCAGTTGCCAAGTACATATGTAAATCTGTTGTATAAGTAATCCTGAAGATATACTTATAGGACAGTTTTATAATCATCGCGTAAAATAGTTTTATAGTGATTGTATGGTTTTCTCTTAACTCTTATAGTACTAAAAGGTTGTATAAAAGTGGGCCCTTTTTGGTTGTATAGACATTGTATAATGGTATTTAACTGCCTTATACAATTTACATGTTTCTATAAAATATGTTGTATAGCAGTTCTAACAACCTTTATAAAAGTTATTTTGCTACTTGGGTGGTGACGTCTTAGTTGTCATTTACGTACAATTTCATTAGTTTGACATTTTGACAGAACTGAGACGTCACCAAAGCACACTTTTCAATAAACACAATTTTTCCTTTTCAAATTGGGTTTGTTTTCAAAGAATTTTTGGGATCTCTGCGGCAATTTTCTCGAAAACGGTTGGAATTATCAAGTTCTATCAAGTGTACCTGTTTTACGTAGAAGTGACTCCTGCATGAGATAGAAAATCTCATCATCAAAAGTGCCACTACGTTTCGAAAAACAAAGAGAAAAAATATACATCATCAGGTACAGCTTATGAGGCGCCCTCCACGGACTAGCGTGAAGTAATACATAAACATAAATTATTGTTTCTTAGCTTAAAAAATGTTTCCTTACCAAATTGGGAGAAGATCGGTCAAGAGGTAGTTGAGATATTGCAAAAAATAGAAAAAAAATTACAATTTTGACACCCTGTATCTTTTTCCACAGCAAAAATTTACTAAAGTATGTTTGGTTATATCCTCATATTTTGGTCCAAAGAATCTACCCTTGAACTATGGCCTATTATTAATGGTCCACCCAGTATAAGGGAATATATCCTAGTTCGTTTAAAGTCATTAAAGTTATTCCTATATTCAAAAAAGGCTCCGCCAACGATCCAAATAATTATAGGCCTATATCATTAATTCCTATACTATCAAAAGTTTTCTAATACTTACTAAAAAACCAAATCACCGATTATTTTCAGTCAAATAGTTTGATAAATCCAAATCAATTTGGATTTCAGCAAGGGAAGTCAACTACCCTTATCATAAAGAGCCTGGCAGAGAACATAGTCAAAGGCTTTGAATCAGGAGTGTTTGTAGGCTCATCCTTCTATGATTTAAGTAAGGCCTTTGATTGTATATCATGAAATACTACTCAACAAATTAGAATATTATGGATTTTTACAAAATGCCATCTACTTGATAACAAATTATCTGTCTAAGCACTAACAAAAAACTTTTTATAACAATAAATATTCCACTTTAAGCTACGCAATACTTGTATGGGGACACTTTGCCCACAGTGAAATGGTTTTTAATATTCAAAGAAAAGCTACAAGGCTGGTACTAGGATTAGAATTTAGAATGTTTTAAAAACCTTGGTATATTAACTACACCAAGTCTATATCTTTATCAAAGCTTAATTTACGTTAAAGCAAACATTCATAAATCTACTAATGTATCCAAGGTCCATAATCACAATACTCGTACAAACTCCTATCATATACATGGGCAGTTCTACAAAGCATGGTCGATTTATGATATTAGTGACTTACTGATCAAAAATTGGTCCAAGCTACAACCCGTGTCCAATATTCGCTTAGATGAGTCTTACCGCACCTTGTCATAATAAAAAACTTGAGCTAAATTACGACAAAAATAAAATATCGGCTGTTTTTACTCCTAAAACTCAAGACCGTCACGCGTAACTCCATACAGATTGACACTTGTTTTGGCTGAAATTTTGTTACCAGAGAAATGGTTAGTGTCCATCTCTGCTATAATTATATCCAAAATTTGTTGGCAAGATACAACTTTCATGTTTTAATATCTTGGATTTAATATATAAACTATTAAAGTCGCGTAACTTGGTTAATACTCACGACCATCACAGCGCTCATTATTAGTTAATAAGTTGAATGCTAGGACTACCAGCGACTCAGAAACACATCGAAATTTAGTTTTCGTTGTCAAATCTTGTGAGATGATACAATAACCAAGTGCTGTTTCCCAAAACATTTTGAATTTCCAGTAATTTATATGGTAAGTCTAATATATGGCCCTGTGCTCTCTTTCATGACCGTCACGTTGTGTATTTTAGCATTTATCAACTTATTGATATCCACATACGTTTTTATTTTGAGGTATCCAGTACCCTGTCTTCTCCTAACCTTACTTTAATAATAGCTTAGGGTGAATATAATGGACCACAATAGTGTGACGTTTCACTCCCACTCTAACTATTCCAACCTATTTCTCACATCGACCTTATCCCCACTGTACATAAGACCATGGTTAAAATTGAATTTGAAATTTCAGAAAATCTGTGAATATGTAACTACTGAATTATCATCCTCATGTTTTAACTTTAAAAGCTGCGCCTTCTTGTAATAATACTGTAATTTTTAAGTCCTCTTGAAATTTTTTCAGAAATTAATTGTTTATTGCGCACGCGTAATACGTATGTCGGGCATAACTCCATCTTCTTATTTTTATTTGTTTTCCTGGTTGAAGTTTAAGGTTATGTATAGTGGATTATTTCTTTTATAATTTTCAAGGATTTTACAGTCTTTAAAGTGTTTGTATATCAAAAATGGTCAAAAAATTACATTTTTCTGCGATTGCTCAATTTTTTAAGGATAAAGAAACACTCATGGTCAAGGTAGAAAGTTCTGTTGAAGCGCGAAGCGGGCCGCATGGAAGGAATTATTATGATCCTGAAGTGCTGACTGTTAAGGGAGAAGTTCATGCTAGCATGAGAGATAGAATCTATAAAGTAGAGGTTTGTGCTTTTTTAAGAAAATAAATATATTTTACTTTAAATGTAATTAATTGTTTTCAGATATTTTTGAATAACAGTAAAAATATAACTGATGCAGAATGTGCTTGTCCAAGGGGATTATGGTTATGCCATCATATGGCTGCTCTGGCTCTCTTTGCACACTATAATATTTCTGTAAGAGTACGAACATGCCAAAGGTGCTACGCAGCTATAGAAGTTCAGGCCGCAGTTTTAGTCGATGCATTGAAGCCATGAATTTGTACTAGGAGCAGTTCACCCTTCTAACATCGACGGTATGTGCGGTTATATTTAAATGTATAGATTTGTTTTACACATTGATGGCTTCGATGCATCTACTGAATTTGCGGTCTGAACTTCTAGCTGCGTAGCAACTTCGGCACGTTCGTACTGTAACAAATGAAGCGTGCTCATGGAATATGTCATATTTACTAGACAGTACAATTTTAAACTATTTTAATCAAATAGAAGTAAGTTCTGAATAAACGATAGAATACGTAATTTCTTTATTTATTTGCGTTTCTAAGTGAAAATACTTACAAATAAACATTTAAACACGAGGTTAGAGGCAAGGCCCCCACAAGGGAGGGTCAGTAGGTATTGTGGTACCCTGGGCCCGGTTAGGCTAGTAAATACAATTCTCGCTCGTTTAAGAGACCTGGACAAATTTCTCCTAGGCGCGGGGCCTGCCAGTGAATTTCGTACAGGGGCCTGGTTAAGTAGAGGACGAAAATTTATGATAACAGTATAAAATAATGGAAAGCAATTTAAATAAAAATAAATAAAACAGGCTTTTAGGTTAGAGCACAAAGAAATAATCAAAGAACTACGTTCTCAATAATTTTCCAGGCACTTGTAGAACGCATGCGCATAAACAACAATTTAGAAAACATTTTTTTATTTATTCTCCGTAGAGAAAATTGATTACCACATGTAAAACACTTATAATCCAGCTCTATTTTTATACTAGTAGTTAGGTTTCAATAGTTAAATATGAAAAATAACGTACCAATCCTCAGATACATTTTTAAGTAATTTATTTTGACCCTTAAAGCATATGTACATAAGGCATGCTTCAAAGAGTGGATGGAAAGGAATTCAAATTAACCTCCTCGTGAATGACGTCACGACTATTGTGGTCCATTCTTAGTTATTTTTGTCTAGCGGCCCTCACGACCGTCACACTCATGACCGTCACATGGCACAAATTTGAGTGTGATGGTCATTACTCTCCTTCACTCTTGTAACTTTTGATTGGTTGAATGGATTTTATTCAAATTTGGTGTAGTGACATGGGATGAAATTTCCAATTATATGATGTAAAAAACCAACTTCTGACTTCCGGTTTCGAGGCAAATGACATGAAAATCAAGTTTTTTAAATGGGACAACTTGTATATTTTTTCATATTTTGTTCCTACTAGCCAAAATACATATGATCTGACCCTCAAATATTATTTTTATTTTCAAAAATTTGGCACAACCTCAGCCAGCAATTACACAACCGTTTTACGAATCTCACAACCATCTCATGCCACTCACGACCGCTACGCGTAACTCACAGTATCTCATTCACAATGGTGTCATAAATATTATTTATCTCGTTAGGAACATTGTCCTTTAAATTATGAACACAACTGGTTATCGGTAACAAAATTTAGACACAAAAAGGTAATTTGAGTCAATACAGTTAACTGAATTTCGAAAGTATTAGGTTCAAATAAGAAAGAAATAGATACTTCCAGTTATATCACTTTTTATTTTATTCATGGGTATTATTACGACCAAAATTTTCTCTAATATCTTGTAGGACATATTTTTCACTTCAAAGAATCAACTTTTTCATAATCCATTTAGCATATTTATATTAATACACAGCACAAATATAAATGTGACGGTCGTGCGTTTTGTTATACGTTTCACTAAGGAAAAACAGCTGTAACATTTTAGTCACGGGAAAAAAGCTGGTGCCACAAGGCATACCTGTAAAGTAGACATTTTAACCATTTCAAAAATGTATGCCATCAATAAATTCCTGACATTTTATTTTTTAACATTGTCAATGTGAAATCGACCATGCTTTGTAGAACTGCCCACATTAAATATTTAAGGCTAAAAAAATCGCAATGTTTTATTGAATTTTATGTGAATTTTTGACTTGTGTAATGGTTATTTTTTTTTCAAACACACCAATAAATTCTATTCTATTCTTAATAAAGACGTTTTATTATTATTATTATTATTATCTCATTCTGAACCGCATTCTTAACTGGTGCAACTTTTCAACATGTTACAAAGTGATATTCAATAAACTAAAAACCTTACTCAAATTCTATATTCAACAGATCCGTGAAAGCGCTGAACACTCCCAACTGATACAGCAACATCGAATTATTTCGAGCCCATTGTTGCTGTTCCGTGTCGGATTGCATTTCGGCCCAACAACCTTGAGTAATGTACAATATGCATCTGGCGCTTCTCATTCTCAACGGTTTGCTACTGACTTCTAGCTGATCCAGAAGTTTCATAACTACCGACTTTCTTTTATCAATGGATAGTCGTTGCCAGCTTGGTGGCAAATTATACGAGTCCATTTGGTCTTCGAATGCCTTAACATTAAGCTGCAATTCGGGTTGTTCCGTGTAACTGTACAACTCGGCAATCTCATTAACGTGTGTGTCTGTATCATCGTATATAAACTCAAGATCTGGCGAATCAGTACCGCCACCCTAGAAAAAGAAAAAAGTTATGTAGAATGACAATGAAAGAAATCTTTCTTGTCATATATATAATATTCAACCGTACGTATAATATAAAATTGACAAGGTAAGGACTAAAACTCTTGGCATATTAAGGCGCTGAATGGCAAGGCATTGTAAAATACTTGAATTGAAATAATAAATATGATATGTTATGTTTAACTTGCTCAAGTGTCATGTCACAGACTTTTAGACCCGATAGCATTCATACATGGCTATATAACAACATCTAAGTTTGTCACAAAAGCTATGCAGTTAATTACATAATCAGCTAGAAATGAATCCAATAAGACGATATGACAATTTTGCTTCTCTGCAAGACTGTGTGTATACATACACTAAAAATAATTTACAGCTTTTAAGTAAAGACAATATCTTGGCAATTGCATGTCTTCCACACACTGGTAATTCACTTTATTCACATTATAGGTTGCACTTTATACAATTTATAAAAAAACATATTTTAAAATAATTATGAGGGTTCTAATTACTTTATCAATTACCCACCATCATTGTTAATTATTTGTTTATACAAGATACATTCTTCATTGTTTCTCCCATTACAAAATATTTACATAGTTACCCGTCCATTTAAATTTTGACATTTATACATCATATAATATAGGTTATTATCTAGATGAAAGTTATTGCAAATACTTTTACATTCGGTCACAACAGCACTTGTAAAAGTACTAATATCTGAATAATTACGGACGTAAAATGATCCGTTTCAACTTGAACAAAATTAAACAACAAACTATTTTGAAAACATTAGCTGGTAGATACTTACGTCTGAATCTTGGCGTTGACGTCTAATAATTTCCCTGAGCCTGGGTAAACCTCGCTTTCCATTTCCGTTCGAATCCATCCTGAATAATCCAGCATATTTAAATCTTCATTCCGTATAGCAAAACTTATCTAACTTTGAACCAGCCACTAAGACATAAGCACACATAAGTCATTCTCTTTCCGCCATTGCTCGCTTCTGAGAGGATGGGGATATTGACCCAGGCCATGCAGCACCACCTAGCGGCACTTTGTGAAAGTTCTACGCGGGGAAAATGCAATTATTTAAATATGTAAATACATACATTTTTATTAAATATACTAAAATAAACAAATATTTACATTTATTTTATACATTATAAAATAAATGTAGGTTTTAGGTCCCTGGAATACGTCTAATCTTGTTCGTAAAGTAATATAGTGATAGAAACGCTTATTAATATTTTAGTATTACAAGCAGAAAGCTTCAATATTGGTTCATGTCTATAAATGCCGACAAAGTAGTGTGGTCTTCAGCCATAATTAATAACACGAATAGTTGATAGATGTCGCAACAGCCAATATGTAGTTATAAATAAAAATTGTTGAATTTTTGAAACTTTTATACATAAACTTTAGGTAATAAGTAAAATAAGTTTATGCTTTTATATCAGAGAGTTTTATAATCTTCAATTATAAGATTGGTAATTTTTTTTTAATCGCATATAATGTAATGCGGGGCGGCATCTGTCAAGTGACTGAGATACTAAGGAGTTTAATAATAAAAATATTTTAGGTTACTTTAACTTGAGCATATATTATTTCTTTTATTTACACCTGAACTAAGGTACCTTTAAGATAGATGGCAGCACACAAATAAATGTTACATTGAGCTTCGAATGAGAATTTGTAGATTCTAACGATAGATGGCCAATTGGTCGATATCGTATGACTGCTATATTTGATAGAGATACGAATTATATTCTTGATACATAGATTAAAGAATATTATATAAGATATCTTGATATACGAATGCATTATTATACTCTTCGCAAAAACGAAGAGTATATTGTATTTGATCGGCACATTTCTAAAATCGTAAATATCGCTCGTAGAGAAAACATTTTCATATTGTGTTAGTGAACGAATTCTGAACAACTTTCAAAATGTCCGTCTGTCCGTCCGTCCGTCACGTTTCTTGCAAGCACGATAACTTAAGAAAGAAAAGTCCGATTGTACTGAAATTTGGAAAGTAGGTTAGTGTTAGCTAGAGGAAGAACCCTATTGCTTTTGAAGAAAATCGATCAGTAAATAAAAAAGTTATTAATTATTTAATTAAAAAAATATATATTCTCTTAATTTTTGTGGCTTGTACTTAAATAGAAATTTTGTGAAATGTTATCTCCCAATTTTTTTTTTTTTGTTTATGCATTTTACTGATGTATATTTCATAAAAATATATTTAATGAGTTGAAATATGTATGATTGTCGAAAGATATATATCACAGACAATTAATTGTAGCAATATGTGATGGTGCAGTGGCTAAAGTTTTGCCTTGCAATCCAAAGATCGCGTGTTCGAATCCCACACAGGTTGGATATTTTTTTTTTTCATATAATTTTTTTCACAACAAAGATGGTATCACAAAATTTAGGATGTCCAAAAACCAACATTATTTACAAGAAAAACTGCAAAGAGTATCCTATAGAATGTGTAACAATTATATAAAAAGCTCAGTAAATTGGCGAAGAGTACGTTTTTAGCGTGTTTTTAACAACAGATAATATGAAACAACTAGATAATATGAAATGAAGACAGTGGGAGGCAACGAAAAGTCAAAATCATAAATAAAATTTTTATATTGGATTAGGAGACTCGAAATTTATAAATAGAAGTAGAATTAAGATCTTCAAAATAGGTGCACCTCTTTGCTGAAAGAAGTTTTTAACTACATTGTTTTGTTAGGCCACACTTCAACGTATAACCCAACAAACAGTGATAATTAATATTTGAAAGAATTGACCTTTACTTGGACAGGATAAGTTCTTATTCATAATAATTATAAATACATATAAATGGAAAATTCAGGTTTGGGTACACAAATAAAAAATACAAAAAAAAAGAAACTTGGAACATTTTCACATATTTTTAATAAGGTATAATTGTTTGTTAAAAGTTGTACTAGAAATTCAATTTCGCACTTATTACTGATAATCTCGTTAAATAAATTTTCCACACATTTCCTATTCTACATTTAGCATCCAAAATAACGGACGCAGGAAGGCTCAGCGATTAAATCCTTACAACAGTTATAGAGGTAACTTAGGTGTTGCAGGTTCGAGCCCTACCGACAGCAATTGATGAAAAGTAAGTAAAATGATAATAAATAAAATATTTTTGTTGAACTCCTCTATATACATTTCCTTAAATATATAAGGAATAAAAACCAGACTGCACGCAACAGCTACTCTCTGAACTAATGCCCCGCCAAGTGCTAAATTACAAATTACAAGCCTGGCCGCGTTAAGTGCAGTAACTGAGTATTGACACAAAACGCTAAAGTTTTGATTGCATCAGACACCAGCCCAAAGACTTATTCCTAATCAAAGGAGCTCCCTCTCGTGCCAGCCACTCCACACCACTTGCAGACAGCAGTTTCGAGCTATTGGCTCTCGTCAGTGCAAGGTAGGTCTGAGATGACTGGAACGAGGCACTTGTTCACTCTTAGTACATGACAAGATTTATAAAACTATGACATGCAACAAAAATGGCAGGTTCCATTTTGCGGTTGATGTCCATTACAAGCAGAAGCCCTTTGTAAATTTCGTCATGTATCAAGAGTGAACAAGTGCCTCGTCCCAGCCAATCAGTTGCAAATAAATTTGCATCCCATTTCAGTACAATTTCCCAAATCAAGTTAAAAGAGCATTTTGGTGAAAACTTATCTTTACCCTGTACCATTACTACGAACAATGTTAAAAATTCTTTTTGCATAAGTGAGGTTAATGAAAATGATGTCATTAAAGCGCTACATAATCTAAAATCCTCAAATTCATCTGGTATTGATGGATTTACGAAAAAATTATTGACTGCCAATATTCATGTATTTATATATAAAAGAGGGTATATTTCCCCTGGTTCTGAAAACGGCCAGTGTTTTACCTCTTTATAAAAAAAGACAACCGTGATAAAGTTGAAAATCATCGACAAATATCTCCACTCAGTAACTTTTCAAAATTAATTGAACGAATCGTATATGATAGCTTTATCTCTTTCTTTGATTCACATAATCTTATTACTGTAAATCAACATGGGTTTAGAGCAAATAAATCAACTGAAACAGCCTCGTATAATCTACTGCAATTTGCTTACACTCATCTAGATGAGAGGAAATATGTAGCAGAACTTATGTTTGATCTAACCCAAGCATTTGATACTATAGATGTAAATTTACTATCCGAAAAACTCAATAAAATTGGAATAAGTGGTAATTATTTAAATGGGCTCATTTAGTGATATTTAATTTACAATTTATTTTTGCATTTTCTGTAAGTATTTCACCCTCTAAGTATATAAACCTGCGATTGCCTACATACAGAACAACTATGTTTCGTAAATCTCCACGCTACAACTGTATCATCCTCTATAATGCATTACCTGATGATATTAAATTATTAGGGAACTATACTACTTTCAAAAAAGGCGTAAAATCTCTTTTAGAAGTAAACGCTTTCTACTCCGTTAAAGAATTCTTGTTTCCAGTAGGGAATTAAGGCCTGCAACTTGGGTTTATATGTTTTATCACTTGTTTCTTATTTTATAATATAACTGAAATTTTTTTATTACTGATTATTTTAATGTAACTGTATTATTTATTGCTGTTTATATATTTTTTTTTTTCCTGTCATTTTTTGTACCGTTATTTTATGACTTGCCTTTTGTAACTTATGTTATGTTAATTTGAGGTTAATAAATTATTCTATTCTATTCTATTCTATATAGTGAAAAAATTAGGCCGCTAGCGTTAATATTAACTGTAATATTTGATTTTCAATTCGTAACATATTTGAAACGCCTGATAGCGCGCGGATGATGTCATGGCACCCGCTCGACTGGCTTTATGAGCAGCATTGCCAGTATCAGTACATTTGTACTGAAATCAATACTTTTAGAGCACAATCAGTACGTCAGTGCTGCTTTAATTGTATCGTTTCATTTTTTCGTATGACATCCTATTTACTTATTTTGCAACTTTGACGACAAATTTTAAAATAATTTATCACGATCCGTGAAATGAAATACGGCAGGATCAAAAGACCACCATGTTTTTGTTCGCAAGTTAGTTCCGGATTTTCCATCACTTTCGAAAATTCTGCTTCTTGTATCTCGCTTGAATATTTTGCATTTAAAAAATGTCTAATGGAGGCATGGCAATAGGGACCAACCTGGGTTATCCGTAAGAATGTTCTGTATTTACAGTCTATAGGAGTTGTAAAAATGTTTGTGGTCTTTGAGAAGTTACAGAGCACTGAGGGACATTTAAAAATTCAATACTTATTGCATACACTAATAAAAATTTAACATGTGATTACAGGACACTGAAAGTATTTCGCATAGAATATGCACTGACTCTTTTTGTAGTAACAGTTCAAGTGAATTTTGCGAACATATTTTTTATACACAAAACAAATAAAAACCATTTGAGTGACAAAGTATTTTTTTATATTCATTAAAATTCCTAGATATCGTATAAAAGATTTAATTAACATCTGCACTTTTTTCATAAGATCGTTACTTTTTTGTTTCTATACCAGTACATTAATTTTTTATCCACTGGCAACGCTGTTTATGAGTTATTCGGTCTGTTGTGCTTTCCATATCAACTATGTGGGTGCATGCTAGCGGTCGACCCACAGACGGTAGACCGCTGGCTGGAGTGCGGGTGGCTTGACGTCATACTGCGTTTTCGCACACTCTATTTTCATTATTTATTTTGAAGGAGAAAGAGTTGAAAAAAAATCTAATATTTTGCACATTTACTAACTACAAGGTGTACTTTCGAAATATGAATTAAACAAAAAATGCTAAATGAGCCCGTTGGCTTAAATCCTATATGACTAACAGAAAAATGATAGTAAAAGTTAATAACGAACAGTCAAAAGAAAGTAGTGTTTTGCTAGGCGTTCCCCAGGGGTCAGTGCTTGGTCCGCTACTGTTTGTGTTATACATCAATGATTTACCTGAACTTATTACGAAAGGCATAGTAACCATGTTTGCTGATGACACCACAGTCTGTGTGACTAGTACTACTTCTGAGGAGCTACTACTAGCCAATATAAAAATAGTATATGATGACTTTTAAATAAAAGTAAAACAATTAACATGTACTTTCATAAGAGAAAATTATTAGATTCTTCAGCATTGTCGGAAATAAATATAACATTTTCTAAGGAGGCTAAGTTTTTAGGTACTTGGGTTGATGAAAATTTAACATGGTCTAAACATATCGAGCACGTCTGCTCAAAATTAAACAGTGCTTATTATGCCATAATGCAATTGAAATCTTCCCTAGATTGCAACGGACTTCTAAACGTTTATTTCTCGTTAGGATACAGTCATATATCATTAAACATTATATCTTGGGGCAAGGGGGCACATATTAATAGAGTATTGGTCTGTCAAAAAAGGCTAATATTTAATTTAAAACCAACAGTCATGTAATAATGCATTTAAGGAGAACAATTTGTTGAGTTTCCTGTATATTTATCCTGAAAAGTGTTTTGTACGTTAAACAAAATATCAATCAATTTTCAACACTAAATAATTTTCACGGATATAGTACATGAAACAGCAATAGTTTACTGATACCGAATCACAAACATTCATACTTTAAACATGCACCAAATTACAATTTTGTTACGATGTATAATAAGCTGCCTAATGATATTAAAAACATCAATAATTCTAATAAATTCAAACATGAAACTAAAAAATATTTAATCCATCATACATTTTACAGTATTAATGAGTACTTTCGGTCATGGGTTTTATATTTATATGTCACTAAGAGTTTCTGTTCACAAGGTATGTGTAAAGGTATAAATATATTGTTTTTATGTTTGTTCTAATAATTTTATATTATATTTATATTGTCTATGTTTTATACTTTACGTGTTTTTATGTTTTATTTTAGTATTGACTTACCATAATGTACACTAGGGTGGGCCGAAAAACATAAAAATTTGAATTTGCAATTGCTATAGCTTATAATTTGTTACTATGTATCTAAAACTAATTCGGCTAACTTTTTAGCAAAATCGGTTAATATTTAGCCGCCCCCCCCCCCCCCACGGCCTTGAAAATTAAGGAAAATGCTGATTTTTCGATTTTTAACATTTTTCAAATTAACGTTTGAATTTTTTTTATGACTCTTTATCAATGTCTACACGTGTCTAGTAAGAGTTTTCCGCATAAAATATTTTTCAGTTCTAGGGAAATTAGGAATGTTTTACAATTATGTGTATTTTCATCAAATTCTACTTTTTAGTGACAAATTTCTAATTTTCATGGAAGTAAAAACTATTTTATTAGAAAATTCTTGCTACACACGTTTAGACGTCAATAGATTCATAAAAAAATTTCAAACGTTAATTTGAAAAATGTTAAAAATCGAAAAACCGGCCCTTTCCTTCATTTTCAAGGCCCTGGGGGGCCGGCTAGATATTAACCGATTTTGCTAAAAATTTAGCCGAATTAGTTTTAGATACATAGCAACAAATTATAAACTATATCATTTGAAAATTCAAATTTTTATGTTTTTCGGTCCACCCTAATGTACACTATTGTATTCTTAAATGGTTAATAAAATATCTATCTTTTTATCATCTCAGACCTACCTTGCATTGACTAGAGCCAATAGCTCGAAACTGCAGTTTGCAAGTGGAGTGGCTGGCACGAGAGCTCCTTTGATTAGGAATAAGTCTTTCGGCTGGTGTCTGATGCAATCAAAACTTTAGTTTTTTGTGTCAATACATAGTTATTGCATTTAACGCGGTCAAGCTTGTAATTTGTAATTCAGTGCTCGGTGGGGCATTAATCCGGAGAATAGCTGTTGGTTGCTGTCTGGTTTTTATTCCTTATATATTTAAGGAAACGCATAGAGAAGTTCGACAAAAATATTTCACTAGTAAATATTCTGCCCTTTAAAAGCATACCTACTAAATAAATAAAAAATTTCTTCTCTGCCAAAAGATATGGATATTTTACAATAACAACTTATCTAGTACAACAAACATAATAATCTAAAGTTTAAAAAAATCTACTGCCATCAGTGGCCAAATGAGTAATAACATTTAGGTAACAAGTAATTGACAATCGAACTTTTTTGTATCAGTAATGTCTCGAATGTGAACCGGAAGTGACCTGTATGCTTTGATAGCAGCATATAACATGGTCCTTTGTCAAAGAAAGTGGACTTACAATTGGCGATCCTTATTACATTACCCTGCCTAGTAGACACAGTGATGTCGCTTGAAAAGAATTCACTATTTGCTGAAAATAAGGACAATTTTTTTTATGAACACTACTGACAAAAAATATTGTGAAGGGGCAGTTAAAAACACGAGTTCAGCAAATAAAGGCTTATAAGAAGTTCTAATACTAATTTATAAAATACATCTTATGATAAGATGCACGTATCTGAGAGGCAATAAATTCTTAAACTATCGCATAACACAACAAATTGAATTGAATTTTGAGTTAAGTTTCTCAATATAGATGTCCCAACTTAGACTAGTGTCCATAGAAACGCCGAAGAATTTGACACTTTTAGATTTTCTACTGATCTATTTTGTAGACTGATGTATAGGGAATCAATTGGATTTTGATTTCTAGGTTTACTGATACTACTATTTTGCAGTATCGAGTTTAAGGAAATTTTCGTTACACCAGTTTATCATTTTTTCTGCAATATGTGATAACCTTTGTGATAGCCTGGTCATGATCAGCAATTATCATCATCTGCGAGTTGATAGACCACTGCAATATTCAAGCTAAAACCAAGACCATTTAAATTTTGAGTAAAAAAAAAAAATTGGTCCAAGTATGGATCCCGAGGTACACCCTGGGTAATTTTTGTTGGTTCAGAGCAATAATGTGAACCCTCGTTATTAATATGGACCTACAGTTTGCAAGCTTCCAGACAGATATGACTTGATAAGATCTAGGCAAGCTCCTCAGATTCTATAACTCTCCAATTTCCTTAAAAGCAATTGATGATTAATAGTATCGAAGGCCTTTAAAAGGTTAAAATGCAAACCGGCTATTATTTCTCTTTTCTCAATGTTTTCAATAACATATGTCATTGCATTAAAAATGGCTAGTTCAGTAGACATCCCTTGTCTAAAATCATATTGCTGTTTGTTAATATGTTATTGTTTTTGAAATTACACAAATGATTGTGTATTATAAAGCTTTTATTCTTATAAAATAGCGATATACGTGTTCTTATAGCTATTATAAAACAATTAGTGTTAGTTGGGCTGTATAAAATAACACAAATATATTTGTATAATAATTTATTTAGATGACATGTAGTCTACACTGTTTGGCATCAAATCAATGGAATAACACGATAAGGAATACAATATTTACAAATTATACACATCGTAACTAAACCGTCACCAGAGGATACTAATTAAAAATATAAATAGAAATCTAAAAAGTACTTAATAAAATAAATGTCATCAAAAAATGACAAGAAACTTTTGGAATGGGAAATAAAACTAAGGTCACTTCTAAAATATACAATACTATATAGTAACAGGGTTAGAATAGTGATTTTATATACAAAATAATTTTAACAGATAGGACACGTTCCTACAAAATTAGTGTGTTTCTTAATAGTGCAGACCTAGCACTAAAAAATAGGCCATAAGCTGAGTTACCCTATTTTTTAACAACGTCAAGGCTACAGTATTTAACAATTATTGTACTACTACTTGAACAACAAGTTACTAGGTTTATATGAATCCAAAAGATAATAAAAATACTATTGTCATATATAATATAAATTGTGTATATAGGTTGGTTGATTTTCTAAATCTCATGGACAAAAATTCGTTTAGTTCACATTAAAGCTTAAGAACGTCTAGTGCAGTTACATATATCTTTCTCGTAGTACAAATAATAGCTCCCTTAAAATTTCCTGGAAGGTAACTTTGAAATAATATTCTGTACATGCCGATTGTCAAGCAACGCACGTTTCGCTGTATCAAGTTGGTGACAAGCCCTCCTTCAGGTCTCCGTCTGACCGATCAATTACAGTAAAAGTGTAAACAATTTATAAATACTTGCATGCTGGTGCTTTACCTAATATAGAACGATACGAATCATTATTTGCTAAGGTACTTATCGAATCCAAAAAAAAAAAACATTTTTTTTTTCATTTTCAAATCAATCGACATTGGAATTCTTGAACAAGTTGTCTTTATCCTAGGCATAATTTAAAATACACACACTGAATACACCAAAGCTGAAATACTTTAACATTTTTAATTTAACAACTATCTAAAGAAACTGACATCTAAATTTACATAAAAGATTCAATGCAGCAATGGAAGTAATTCAACATGTAACGCTGGGCCTGGGTGAAAATGAGAATGCTCCCTTTGGAAACTTTACTGGGAATATACAATAACTCTCCAAAAATACTTGAATCTTTCTTGTGAAATGAAAAATTAATGAAATTGTTATTACATTTGAATATTAAATTAAATGGATATGTTAATGAATTACTTTGAGGAATTTAACATTTATAATAAAAAAAACTCTCTTGATTGTTTGCTTTGTCTAAAAAAATGAGCCATTAAAGGTTCTTTGCAAAATATTGCACTAAAATGATGTTTAACATACAGTGTGTGTAGTGGCGGGCTGGACATAGGGAGTAAGAATTGCAACATCGCGTGTGCCATCTATGCCGCCAACAGGCGAGTTTGCTGTTACCTGGGTTGTCATATCTCTCTCGCTACGTGGACGTACACGCCCAGTCCGCAATTACACGCACTGTATCATTAATAGCAGGGAACATGAAAAGCTAACAAAGAATATGACATCTCTTATATAAATGGGAACTAGTGCAGTTTTCTTGTGGCATTGTCTTAATTTTTCTGTTTTACTTTCTGGGATTCTATGTCACATGTATTTTCTTCTAAAAAAGTGGAATACAGCGTGCACCACCCCAGGCTTGTAACTTTCTTATTTTTTAAGCGACGACTATGTTGGGTACATCAAATTGTAGATATTTTTAAGGCATTTAAGCATGTGTACAGAGTGATTAAAAAAAAAATGTTAAGAAAGAAAACTTTATTTCCTTGAATATTTTTTTACCTCACCCTGTACATGAACTGCGTTAATGTTTTCTTATAACAGTTTTAATTAGCTTCAATTTATGTTATTAATTCATATTCGAAATTCATTTTGGTTTTGGAGAAAGAAATTAAAAACATTCTTTCCGATTCCAAATGGATTTTTTTTTAAGTAAGTAACTAAAGAATGTAAATAATAATTTTATGCTTTATTTGTAAAAGACATATCACAAACAATATTCAACGTAACAAAACAGCAACAAGAAACAAAAGAAATAAATATATTTGAAAACAAACTTATATTAAAATGTACTGAATAGGAAATTGCAAAATTTTTTATTTTTTTTTATTTTAATAACATAAATTGAAGCTAATTAAAACCTTTATAAGAAAATATTAACACAGTTCATGTACATGGTGAGGTAAAAAATATTCAAAGAAATTAAGTTCTTTCTTTACAATTTTTTCAATTTTTTTTTAATCGCTCTGTATGCATGTTTAAAGGCTTTAAAAATGTCTACAATTTGATGTGTCCCAACATGGTCATCGCTTCAAAAATAAAAAAAGTTACAAATCTGGGGAGTTTTAAGTGGCGCACCCTGTATAAAACAATACATATATTACTGGAAAATAACGTCTACGTGTGACTTTTACATCAAAGAAGCAGAGGGGTGTTTCTTGACAAATAATATGAATAGGAATAAAAATATAAAAACAATGTATTTTGCTGACATTTCGAAAACTGAATCCGTCTCTTTCTCAAAGCTTTATTAGATAATCTTTATATGCTATGAATATTAAATACACGCAGCTGTAAGAATATATTTATGTTATATTCTTTGAAAAAGGAAATTAACAGATTCGATTTCCGAAACATGGGCAAAATACATTATTTTTTATTTTCATTCCCATTCACATCGTTTGCCAAAAAATACCCTCTAACAGTTCCCTTGACGTAAAGTCATAGGCAAAGTGGTTAGTTTCCAGTAATATACTGGATATTGGTATTATTTTGAAGAATTCACGGATATTATTTTTAGAACAAATACATGTAAAGAATCCCAAAAAGAAAACCACAAAAATTAGTTTGCCGCTTTAAACCTGCCTTCCTTGACTGAACAATATTCTATCTTCCATATGTTCATACAACTAAGGAAGTTCAAGACACTACAGTTGCAAATTAATGACAAGCGCAACATATTTGGAATTTATTGCGCCATCTGTTGGTCGTGATCTTTTCCAATAACATTGGAATTTGGAAAGCTAAGTGTAGACGGTAGGATTGTTGGTGAGGGTTAAGAAACATACCATGTTCCCCGCTATTGTTTAAGTACGCCTAAAGCCAAATGTTAATTTTAGCAGCATCTGCCGATGGACATATAAATTATATTAAATTTTGGATATTTTACATTTATCAGGTACTGTTGGCTTTCCCAAGAAGTTTTCATTTTGGGAACAATTGGAAAATTTGGTAGTTGCCCACACGCATAAAGATGTTTTAGCAAACGGAAACGTTATTTACAAAATGCACAGTTTTGTTTTATAAATTTTGGGAGTTAAGAGGTAGTTTTATTAAGTCTGAAGCCGCAAGACTCGTGTGTGAGACTTAAAAAAGGGAACGGTACTAGACACACACTTTTTGACAGACAGAAAGCTTGTTTCGATACAAAATTATTGGAAAATTTTAGCTTTATTTAAAGATTCTGAAGATTTACACTTTTTGAAAATATTCCAAAAGATTTTGTAGGAGATTTTTAATGTTAGAAGTTGACAAATAGGGGGTCCAAGGGAAATAGAAGATTATATATAGGCAGTTAGGCCTACAGTAAAAAACCTGATCAAGAAAACACTCTGGATGACAAAGAGTAGATGCTTAGATATCACAAGAGCACGTCATCCCTGAGTATATATCCTATCGGGTGAAATACTGAGCTATTTAGGGAAGGCTGAGCTAATAATTGATAACAAAATGCTTATAGCTTATATTGCTAACCATACAATTTGTGCACTTTTCCTATTTGAGTCACATTTTTTTATAACATTGTTAATTTTGAAGCGTATATTAAAAAGGGCACAACCATAAATCTCAAGTTTAGCACATAAGCTAATAAGCCATGTTTTCATTACTTATTAGCTACTTATTCTGCATTGATAGTAATAGTTTTTCCTTTAGCGTCATCAAATCTATCCATAGTTCTGATATCCATCATCATTGTGATGCCGAAGGTCATGATGAGTAAAAGAATGGAAGTGACAAAAATCCCAGACCAAATTGGTACAGATGTAAATCCGACACAGTCATAAGCATCTGAGAATTTTTTGACATCATTAACTCCATTGAAGAAAGGTTGAACCTTGACAATAAAAAAAAAACATTAACATATTTGCTATTTTCTTATCAGTATTTTACATAAGGTGGTAAGAAATGACACATGACAATGCAATGCAATTGTAAGTAGCAGTTAGTGAAATTTAAGTTAGCTATACATTAATTTTGGATCAACTGACTCACGTCATACTTTGAGGCATCACTACCAAGATTAAAAAAAGTTTTGTGGAAAAAAAATCCATTTGATTGTGCTAATTTTTTGCTTGGATTGTTGTTAATATTACTCAATTTTGTCAAATTTCCCTTAATATTAATCCGTTTTTTTCTAGTAAAGAAAAAATCGAAATTTTCGAAAATAATTTTTATCTATTGAACAGCATAATCGATTGAAATAAAATTTTAGCCAATTATAGATACTACCAGAACATAAACGTTAAATAAATTGGAACAGAAATTATTTTTTTTTAATGAAAAATCTTAACATCAACATAATATCGAGTTAGAGAAATAAAGTTTCTAAACTCAAATACTCCGATACGTAATGTTACCATTTTCTAATACTACTTTAAAAGGGTTTAGCCGGATAAGCATGACGAGTCGGCCCCCAAATGGCAACCTATATCGAAACTTATGTTGATAATTAATGTATGGCAGCCATATTGGATATATTTGAAAAATCCAGAGAATTTGTTCCTTCTTAAATTTTTTAATAATTCTTAGGAATAGCCTTTTTAGTTTAATGCGTTTAATTTAATTTTAAGTTAGTTTTATCATCTTATTGCCGCCATATTGGATCCGCCATCTTGAATTTCTTCCTGGAACTTGTACTTATCAGAAATATTCAAAACTTCTCGGCATAAACTTTAACGAAAATATTTCATTTTTCATAATTTTTTAGCATTTTATAGCCGCCATTGATTCCAATTTGGATATCAGATTCGTAATCAGCGATCTCAAAAACCCCCCGAGCAACAAGATTTATGTAAATTGGATTAGAAAAAAAAATTTTTTTTTTATAAGTTTTGTTAAGATTTAAATAAAAAATGGACATTTGGTTAAGATCAATAATTTTGGTTAGCATAATTCAAAAATCGGGTCTCTTACGTGTTTTTGAAATTAAATAACGAGTATTTAAAAAAAAAATTATCCCAGTCGGTTGCGAAGTGCTCTAGATAATTTTGAACAAAAAAATTACAATTCGTGCCACTGTGCGCCGTATGAAATAGATATTTACGTGACAGTTATTTATATTTTCATTCAATTTCTCTTCTAACAATAATTCAAGTTTGTCAAGTTTGTATCCTTATATGATGTAGTGCGCTTCAAATTTTATTTTTTTTCGAAGTGTTGCACCAACTTTTTTCTAACGCAACTTTTATGAGTCATAGTGCACATAAAGTATTACAACATATATTATTTCAGTGATTGTAAGTCATAGAGAACACGGAAATATTAATTATTATATTTTTTATTTATTTTTTAATGACGTGCGTAATTATTCTAAAAATTCAAAAAAAATATACTCTTTAGGGTTACCTGAAACCCCCCCAGTTGGATTTACCTCTCTAGCTCTATTAGTTTTCGAGATATGTCTCTTTGAACGATAGTCATGCACGCTCATTTTTTTTCCATATCTCAAGGTCAAAGCGGAGTATGGCAGCAAAACACATATAAATCGTGTTCATACATCAAGTCGATATTAAAACATAAGTTTCGATATAGATTGCCATTTGGGGGCCGACTCGTCATGCTTATCCGGCTAAACCCTTTCACAGATATATAAGACAGCATGTGATTGTGTATGTATATGCAAGAAAATAAACTTTTCTACTATAGTTGCTGTAACATTGCTGTAACATTGCTATAGTATCGTCTGATCTAGTTTAAGTCCATCAGCAAAACTAGCATTTTAGTGCTATAGAAAAATTGTAGAGATATGTATTTTTTGGAATTCAGTTTTGCCGTTTGACTGAAACTGTTTTCTCAGTATTTTAGGAATTATATAATACTATCCCAAGATGCTACAAAAATATTTGACAATTTTAGCATCAGCGTATCATAATTTAAAAAAATATAAAAGAACATTTTATTTTTTAAAGTAAAAAGTACCCATTTGATCACTACAAAAAAATTATGTGGTAAAAATCCATCCCAGGATTCTACAAAAAAAATTTGGTAGTTGTGCTGAAACTTTATAGAGGTTAAAAAAAAATTCAGAAAAATTCATGAATTTTTTTTCAATGTACGCGATGTTAGATTCTATTCCAATTTATTTCATACTTATGTTCTGCTAGTATCCATAATTGGCAACACTGTAAAAAATGAAGGTAAATTTACAATCGTTGCATGTAAAATTTTAATGTATTTATGTTATTTACATAAGTACACAATATATTATTCATGTAACTGCTTCATATAAATCAATACATAAGTCCATTTCTGCTGTATTTTTAAAATAAAGACATTTTGGAACTTTATCCATAACAGTTTTCATTGAGAATGACCTAAGGATTCTATGCCTTGAATTTGCAATGATTCCGTCGATAAGAAATTACCCATGCATTTGGTGCGGGGTCCTTTGTAGCAGGGTTGAGCGGATTTAAATCAGTTAATTTAAATCTTGATATAAATCAGGTGATTTTTAAAATTTTAATCAGTGATTTAAATCAAGCTTTTACAAAGTTACTATTTTTCAAAGCTTTTTATTATATTCTTTTGTATTTATTTTATAAATTAAAAAAATATAAAAAAGGTAACGTAGAAAAACTTTAATAAATGTAAACTAAAAAATAACAGATTATTAGTACTTCCATATACTCATACTTCTTTATACCACAGTACAAAGCTTATGGTCATTTCTACAGCATTTTTGTGTAACTTTTTATAATATTATAATAAAGTTTGAGTAAATGCAGATAACTTCAAACTTAAGCAAGAAAACGAACATAATTTTCAAGAAGTACAAGTTAATTTTTACTTCCACTTATTTATTTTAGTAATGGGTTAAGAAATTTTAAAAAATCAAATTAATCTTAATTTTAATAAAAAAAATCATGATTTTTGATTTTTTTGAAAAAATCGTGATTTTTATCAACCCTGCTTTGTAGGCAGATATTTAACTTTTTAATATCATGGAATTCAAAGACTTTGGCAGCATTTTTTCATGTTGCAATAAGGCCGCTGAGGGTGTAAATGTTGGTGAAAACACCTCCAAAATATTTGACGCAAGCACGTATGATCTTTTGCACCGCTAATTTTTCAACGGGTTGTAAGCTATTAGTACATTAGTTGCTATTTATTTTGTTTTTATTTAACATCAAATTTTAATTCTTCATTTAATTATGAACAGTGCATTTATCTAACGTTATTCAGGAAAACAGACAAACAGGAATGAAAAATATTTATTCTATTATTTAGTAATTTTATCAATTTTTTTTCAAGATGAATTGCTGGATTCTTTAAAGTCTCTATTATGAAAATACATTTTGCATCTGCAAAACAGCGCTTTCACGGTATGACTTAATTCAATAGCGCGGGACATATCAATGTCTCATGTAATTAATTCATATATTTAATGACTCTTCATTGATTTGCTCAAAAATCTTTCATTTTTTGACCCTGCAAGAACATCTGAATTTGATTTCATTAAACGACACTCTAATGTACATAGTTTTACACCTCATTCTCTGCTTTATATCGTCCGCGAGGGCGTTCCGTATACTTAATTGCAATTTTCTCAAAAACTGTTAATGGTAGAAAAAAAACTTTCAAATAAAAAGTTTGCTCCACCCTTTATCTTCATATGCCCTTGATATACTTGGTAATTATTTTGAAAGAAAAAATTTTCTCGCTTGTTATATTCACACCTGTAAATTTCCACAGTTTATCGACATAGCCTGAGAAAAAAAATTATATTTTCTACATTTATTAAAATATGAACAGACTTCAAATATTAACAGCCAAATTTGCAAGTCGGCCACATAATATCCAACTGTTACGACCTCTCTGCAGGACAAGAAACCGCAACAGAAGATCAAAATTCAAACACCCAGAGATGCCACTAATTGAAAAAATATCTTTGTTAACTCAAAACTAATTAATATAATTTTTTTTTTGTTTAGATGTATACTTTCATAAAAAAAATTTTTTGCATTTTTAAATATTCCACAAAAAATAATGTAACAACAGTAACAAAATAAAAATAGGCTGAAGGACTCCGGTCGATAGCCGTTTGAATATGTATTTTTTATGTATTCAATAAAGAACTTTTATTATTATTAATATTATTATTATTATTATTAAAATTTGACCTTCATATTAACACATTTTATTAACAAATATCCCAATGAACAATTTTCCTCACCTGGAGTAACTGACTATTTTCATAAGTGGTTTATTAAGGTTGTGAGTTTTTATTTGTGGTTTATAAGATTACTAAATGGTTGCCAAGTTCTATAGGAGGTATTTAAAATTACTAAAAGATGTTAGGACCTTAGGTTTTATAAAATAGCAACAGAAATATTTCCACCACAGACTTATATAACTTTTAGTAACTGTTACTATTGTTTATATAAAGAGGTTTTATAAAAGTTGCAGTAACAAATTTATAAAACTAATAGTGTTCAGTTTCTATACAGGCAATAGGATCATTTAGTGATATGGCAGTTTCCTACTTTTTCTTCCTCATTTTAAAGTATAACAAACCAATAGCCTCAGAAAAAAATTTCAGCTCAATTGAATCAATAGCCACAGAGATATTCGCATTTGAATAGAAACACGTTCGGCCGGCCAACAGTCCGTTGAGTGACGTCACTTGGCGTGCGCCGGTACCTATATTAGAGCAGCGATTTCGTAAGTCTATCGTGTCATTTTTTTTTTTGGCGTAGAACCAGGTCAAACATGTTAGGTTCCTTTGAGTAAGTCACCGGGCATATGAAATCATATTTTACGACATTTTTTTGTGGTCTCGAACTTTTTAAATCAATAAAAAGTGAAAAAAATATATTTTTAAATAAAATTGTTTTTTTTGTTTCCATCGCCATATCTTTAAAACTATTAAAGGTACCGAAATTTGTTTTCTGTCAAATTAAAGCACACACTGTAGCGCTTTTACCAATATAAACGGTTTGGGCACAATTCGCACTTTCATTTCTCTAAAAATCAGATAAACTAAACATATATATTTCATGTATTGAAATCTTCACCAATCCATAAACTTTTTTATTTTTGAAAATATTTACATACATGCAGCGAAGAAAATAAAGCCTAATATTCACAAAAGTTTTTGAAACAATACATTTTTTCCTAAAATGTACCGTGTGGCAACAGTGATTTTTTTTATCAGCGCTAAATGCGACATTGGGACGCAATTAATACACCTCGCATGCAGGGTTGGTCAGATTAGTCGCCTAGAAGTGACGGTTGTCGAAAATCATTAAGTATTCATTGTTCGGATAAAAATTGTGACAATCGAAAATGTGCTTGTTTTAAGGAAGGCCTAAAATGTTGCAACGAGTGCAAATGTCATTCCTGTAACAACATTATTAAAGATTTCGAGGCAGATATGAACGAATCAGAATGCTATTAATGTAGGGCCTACATAAACTACATACTACATATTTATTTATCCAAATAGAAAATTTATTTCAACAATAAAACTCATTTTATGCGTACGTTTTTACTTTCATTCATTTAAAAATGTCTAATAAACTTACTAATTAGGTGGGTAGTGTAACACTGATTGATATTTATAGATTATCTTTTTATTATTAAAAGGATACTATTCTATATTTATTGTACAATTTCTTAATATTAACAACATATGATCAATACCACTGTACAATATATGAAATATTGAACAATAATATTGATCCCCTAGATGCTTTTGATCACTACTGGTTTTGTATCTATTGATATAAGTTAAACTACTACATACACCCCGACCGGGACCGTCAGATCGTTACAGTCGGCAGGCTTACTACAGCCAAGCGCGCAAGAATATGACTTTGGCCCGTTAAAAAAAATCGCTGACTCAATACTATGAACGGAACATGAAAAATTTGTATCCTAAAAACTTTTTTCAACTATTGGCTTCAATTTGTACGCAGCATGTATATACAAATTTTCATAAATAAATTTTTTTCTCGATTGTCTAAAATTACGCTACTGAAAATAACAAGTTTGAGTTTCCTATTATTATTCCAACTTAAAAAAAAATAAATCGGGTTCACGTGGGACGTTGTTCGAAACGCTATTGTGTCTACTTTAATCTAAAAAAAAAAAAAATAGCTTGATAGCACAAATATTTTCAGAGATATAGCGGTGGAGACGATAAAAAACATATTTCATTAAAAATCAATTTTTTTGAGTTTTTCCGAAATAAAAAAGTTCTCGACCACCAAAAAATGTCGTAAAAAATGATTTCGTGTACACGATTATCTTACTAAAGAATCCCACTAAGTCTGGTTTGGTTCCACGCCGGTTTTTCTCGAAAACTAAGCGACTTTACTTCCAGATTTTACTCTACTAACTTGCATTCACAGCCGTGTTCACTGGGCGGTTCAGCCATCTGACGTCAGAACTCGACTACATGGTTATCCCGAGCGTTTTTAAGCGCGCCTACTTTAATAATTTTTTTATACATGAAGTAAATCAGTAAATTCTAAATTTTGGCATACTTACTATACTCACCAAGAATATGTAATAATAAAAAATTGTTAAATGAGCCTATTGTTACAATGATTATAAAACTTCCTGATTCTACAGTCACGGCAGAAACTTTTATATAATTTGAGGAGAAATAGAACTTAAACAGTTCAAAGCCAACAGTGATGGAGGTCACACCTATATTTGCTGCTCTTTGAAAGTTTTATATTGTGATTAAAAATGTCATCAGAAAGTGATGGAAGTGAAATGGAGGTTGTAGAGGACACTCAAGGATGGACACAAGCAAAGATAGACCGGAAAAACGCCAAGAGGAAAAGACTAGGGTTTTCACAAGAACAGATTAACAATATTATAATAGGAAATGCTCCACAAACCAGTCAAACAAAAAATGTTGAGATAAATTCTGCCACAAAAAACACAGGAGATAAGAATCCACTGACCCACAAAAACACCAACCCAAACAAAAACCAATCCCCTCATATGAATAAAATATACCACAAAAAATATGAACATTTATTTTTGATAACAGCTGAGAGCAGTTACACAAGATTAGACTTTACAAACATCTGGAGTAAGATCTTTCCTAATATTAAGGACATAATCATACAAACAAAAAAAGGATTTCTACTAAAAACAGATACCCCTGAACAATCTATTACTAACATCTTAAACAAAATGGTAGAAGTGGGAAGAGTTCTTAACTTCCACAAAACGTCTCCAAACACCAAAACTCCCACACCTGCTGTAAGTCCAAGCTACTCAGTAATCATAGCAAATGTCGAACCTGAAATAGAAGACAAAACGGTCAGTGAAATCTTGAACGAGCAAAAATTGGAACACCGATACTGCAGAAGAATTTTATCACGCACAACTAACAAACCTACTACTTTTATTCGAATAATCACTGGTTCACAAAATACTTTTGAAACTCTTCTCACCGAGGGACTCTTCTTTAACTACCGACATTATCCAGTTTACCCCAGCAAGCCACCACCACCAACACCAAAGCCTTGTAGCAAATGTCTAGCATTTGACCACACAACAGAATCTTGTAACACCCCTGTCAAATGTTCCAAATGTCTGGGAACTCATCCAACTAACAAATGCTCTTCCACATTACCACCTAAATGTACCAGCTGTGGCTCCGAGGAGCACCAAGCATGGTCATACAAATGCCCCAACAGACCGAAAGCACCAATAGATGGCATTCCAAATGTGCAGATAAAATCCCTAAATAAGAAGTCTCATGAAATATCACAAAAAAACAAAAACTTTAGAATCCACGCTCCCGTCACCATACATGACACGATAATAAATACCTATATTAACGAGATAAATGAGCCAAACAACAAAAGCAGAGAGGAACTGTTGATTAAACTGCGAAAGCGCTTCATAGACAATTTCAATGTAGACACAACAGCAGTGTTCACTGGAAACAGAGTATATATTCTAATATTCGAAATGGACGGACAAGACCCCTACTCTCCCACGGAACCCATAAACCAGCCTAACAATGTACAGCACGATTATGTCAGTAACTAATATCTTGTATGCAAACATCAATAGCTACACATCCAAGAAACATCTAATTAATAATTTCATAGAAAACAATAATATTCAGTGTGCAATGTTCGTGGAGACAAAAACAAAAGAAGACAGCAATACCTCATACAGAGATTGGAGCACTCTTCGACATGACGGTAACCCAATACACAATCATGCAAGAGGCGGAAGCTTAGTACAAACACATCCTGACCTTAAAATGGGAAAAGCAAACCCACCCAGAATCAACAACCCCCTCAATGAATGCTTACATTTTACCATTCCATTCCTAGATGACAACCTTCACATATTTTTGGTTTATATCCACCCACACTCCAGAATCGAAGAAAATGTATTTACCATGAGCACACTATACAAATACTCGTTAATTGTAGGAGATTTCAACGTAAACAATAGAGCAAAAAAGAGACAACTAAATAACTTCATCCAAAATACTGGTTTCTGCAAATATGACACTCCACCTACATTCTTAATGCAACACAACAACGACTCAACTCCCGATATACTGCTACACACTCCCAACATAACCAATAATCTGAAAGTTAAACTTACTCCTGATCTATGCTCGGACCATCTCAGTCTACATATAGCACTAGATAAACAGAGGCCAGTAAATAACAATCGATTAATGAGATACAACTTCGCTAAAACTGACATCAACAAAATTAATTCAACCATGATTGAGTATATAAATGGGAGACAAGAACAGGAAATAAACACAGAGTCAATAACTGAATTTAACACAAAACTTTCACAGTCATTCATTGAAAACACGCCTTTAAAAGAAATAAAATACCACACACACGAGCTGCCACCCTTTATAATGCAATTGATAAGGAGAAAAAGAAAAATGTACCGAGAGTACAGAAATACTAATAATCCTGAAGCCAAAAGGGGAATAAACACTCTGAACAAAAACATACAGGCATTAATCCAACAATTCAGAGCACATAAATGGATCAGCACATGCAGCGAAATAAACAGAAAAAAAGGCAAAAATTACTGGCAAGAAATAAATAAATTATCTAAATACAAAAATAAAGGGGTAGCAAACTCAACCATTGAAGATAACAACCGAAAATATGAAAAACCAGAGGAAAAAACTGTAGTATTTGCAAGACACTTCGAAAAAGCCTATTCAGAAACACAGGATATAAATTTTAATAATAACCACTACCAAAGAGTCCAATATTGATGAACCTATGCCAACAGAAGAACATTCAATTGAAGAAGCAGACTATTTTGCAGTAGTAAATCATGGCAAAAATACAGCACCAGGGCACGATTATGTCACAAAGAATTTTGTAAAAAAAACTCGACTTAATAATACACTTATACATAATTAAAATCTACGAATATTGCCTCAAACACCAATACATCCCAAAGGAATGGAAAACTGGAACGATTATAACGATACTGAAACGTGGCACCGATCACTCCAAAGTGGTTAACTACAGGCCAATTACCTTACTGCCAGTACTAGGAAAAAATTTCGAAAAACTAATAAAAAACAAAATACAACAAAATATTGGCCATCAAATACCAAACTATCAATTTGGATTTAAAACTAACTGCTCTACATCCCATCCTTTATCGATACTAATAAACAATGTTGAAACCTCAAAGTTAAATGGAAACAAATCGGTGGCATTGTTCATGGACATCAATAAAGCCTTCGACAGTGTATGGCACAAGGGTCTGCTCTACAAACTACACAAACTAGGATGTTCTAGAAATCTCCTTCTTCTAGTTAACAGCTTCCTTTCCAACCGGAAATTAAGAGTGAAAATCCAGAACGCTACATCTTATGAATTTACTCCAGAACAAGGTCTTCCACAGGGGTCTCCACTTTCACCACTCCTGTACAATATTTATTGTGCAGATATTTACCACAATGATCCACAATATTTTTCACATCAAGCATATGTACTACAATTCGCAGATGATACCACCTTGATCTCACATGATAAAACCATTAATGCCGCTATGGAAAACCTTCAAAATCTCGTCGATGGCACATCTCTTTGGTTCAACAAATGGAGGCTCAAACCCAACCCATCCAAATCACACCTAATGATATTTCACCACACTCCCTCCAGAAATTCTCCTACAGTATATATGTACAATCAGACAATTCAAACAGAAGCATCCACAAAATATCTTGGCATTACCATCGACAATAAAATCAATTTTAACAGCCACACAGCCAACGCCAAAAAACAAATAATTTCTAGAGCCAAGCATTTTAGAGGACTGACATACAAAAGAGAAGGAATTAATCTTACCACCATGGGTAAAATTTACAAACTTATTTGCAGACCCATTATAGAATATGGACATGTAATTCTCTCTAATATAAAAAATCCAGCCATCAAAAACCTCAGAGTAGCCGAAACGAGCCATCCGGACTCTCACGAAACTTCGCCATCCCAACAATCCCCTACATAACCCGCCTAACCAGCTCTTGTATGAACAAACCCACATCCAGCCAATCCAGGAACGACTTTCCTCTCTTACACGCAGATTTTGTCAAAAACATCAAAACAAAAATATAATAAATGAGTATTGTATAAGAAGAAATGGCAGAAGCAGACATATCTATCCTGCAAATACTCTTTGGGAGAAAATCACAATGCTGGGATAATCACCACAAAATATACAGCACACATATATGCATGTTTTTTTTTTTTTTTTTATATATATTTAAACATTAAATTTTCTTTTCTGTTTTATATAAATACAAATGAACTTATTAATTATATTAATTCATGTATACTTGTTAAATGACATTAAGATGGAAATCGAAACGGGCTGAAGGACCTCGGTCAATTGCCCTTTGAAATGTATTAGCTCATTTCAATAAAGTTCTTTTATTATTATTATTATTAGAACTTAAAACACTACAGTAAAACATCAATTTTAATTTTGTCTGTAACTTGTCCACAGTTGCTTTTACAAAACCATTAGAATTTTTCAGAAACACTATATTACTATTTGGTACTTTGCTGTAAATATGGGGTATGGCATAGGTATACATAAATATAGCTAGTGTCAAAAAATCTGCGAGCTTTATGCTTTCTGTGTAAAACGGAAAAATTAAACTAAAAAAAAGTTAAATCCAGTGGCACTTTCCGTCGAAAAATCAAAAGAAATTTGCGTAAAATCTTATATTCCATGCCCTCACTAAATTTGCAGCCAGTTAACAATAGGTGTGTTCAAAAACCCTACACTAGCTGCACTAGTGCAGATAATAGGAGATAGAGTGAGACCACAGCATAGATAGAGAGACATCAAAGAAACTCTCGTCAGTTCCTTTGTGTTGGCGTGACTAAAATCAAAATCATCAATCGGGTTAAAAGTCAGAGTTGGATTCCGAAGAATTTAAATGTTTCCGACAGGACCGTATTATCCAATTCAAATTGAACAGTCTATGTGCTTGAAAATGTAGACTAGAAACTACGAAACTGTACTTAGTCATAAACAGAAAAAATATTGTGATATTTAACAAGAAAAATTTGTGTTCGTTACTTGTGGAATATCACAAAGTAACAGACAACTCTATTGATTTCTTTAAATACACAATAATTTTAGATAGCTAAAAAAGTCATATATAATTTTTTTCCAACTTATAAAAATAGGAAGTAAAAGCATATGAAACAGAATTTTCTTTTATAAATACATTGATATAATTTTTTTTTCAGTATTTTTCAAATAAAAATAGCTCAAAAAAATAGAACAATAGTTTTTTCATAGCTTCATTTGGGTTTTTTTTATAACAGAAGGGCCTTCGTTACTGGAGTTAGTGATGATAATTATACTATATCAAATAGTAGAATGCCTGCGTTCCACTACGGGTTCATTAATATAACTAAAAATAATGAGTAATATAACACTCTCCATCATAAAAATCATAAAAATCAGACTATCAAATAATATGACAATCTATAAATTATCCAACACAGGAAGTTCCTAAAAAAGTTGACTCAAATTTAGGCCGCTATAGTGGGCAGGCCATTTGGACTTTCCAATTTCATTAATTTTCTTGAGAGTTTAGTACGCATCTACTTGCAAAATTTCATGTTCTTAGCACGCCTGCAAACAGATATAGCCGTTATATGACTTATTAACTATGTCGAGACATCTTGCGAACTAAACAGTAGAGATGAGTTGCTATTTAACAACCTGTTATTTTATAACTGTTATTTGTAAATAGCATTAGCAGACTGTTATTTCTGTATGAAAATAACAGGTGAGAAAATAACAGATAAGAAACACGACGTAGTAAAAATGTTCATGCTGGCTGCTGTTGAACTGTTATTCAGAAAACAGCAGTAGCAGATAATGAAATCGCAACGCAACCGCTAATGTAGTGAAGTTGAATATTATTGTGGGTATCTTGAGTCATCGGCTTTATGTATACACTTCTTAGTTGCTTTTTAATCATAACATATTTAAGTCTTTTCGACTTTCTTCTCCGTGTGTATATTTTCGATTACCCGCATACCAAGTTTAAAAATGAAGGAATGCCAGAGTTGAGTTGAATATTTTTGTAGAAATCTCGAGCCATCCGCTTTATGTATTGACTTTTAGCTGTTTTTTAAATCATAATATGTTTAGAGCTTTTATATTTTCTTCTCCATATGTATATTTTCGTTTACCTGCATCTCCAATATTGTCATTGCATATGCTGTGTTTGGCTTGTTTCTATGCTGGTATTTCTTTATTAATTTAATAATAATAATTAAAACTTGAGGCTTAAAAAATGATTTATATAAATAAAATTATTTATATTTTATATGTACATGAACGTAAGAAAAAATCAATTAATACCTCTATAAAACATAAAAATCAAAGAATTTTTCCTGCCCGTCGGCCAGCGGCAGCAGCATAATGTATAATATAACAACTATGAAATAACAGTTGCAAACTGCGCGCTGCTGTATACCAATGTCAGTACTTCTCAGTGATCTGTTATTTTTAAACAGTTACTTTAACTATTATTTCAAAATAGCAGTAGCAGTTTAAACCTGTTATTAAAAAATAACAGCTTTTACTCATCACTACTAAACAGAGTAAAAAGTAAATAAACTAAATACACAGAACAGAATAAAATGGAATTTATGTAAATTTAATTCTCTGTACAAGTATCTGTTACTAAAAAGTTTCAGTTAATTTTACCTGCCTATTATTATGATCAGTAGGGAATCTAAAAAATAGTTTTTGCACAAATAACGTTTGTTCTGGTAATAATTTGCAGCACAAACAGAGCCCATACTTGAAAATAATAGAGAAAAGTTAAACAATAAATAACACAAAAATGCACTAAGTATGTCTATGAACTAAATAAATTGTACCCAAATTGTACCTACGTTGCCCGCACTGTTTTCCAAGGTTTTAACCCCAAATGGTTCGTGCGCGACGACCTCCACAAACCGCTCCCGCCATTCAAGTTTCCCTGTTGTCTCTCTTTCTCTGCTGTGGTGAGACTACATAAGTTGAAGAGAGATGCATTTGCACTGGTGTAGAGAGTGGAGGATTTTGAACAAAGCTAATAATGCAATAGAATCTGTCATTAGGTGCGTTTTTACGCTCCACCAACCAGCAGGCTATGCGCACTCCCACTAATTTTCAAAACTGCGTTTAGTCTTCCATTACCTCGCTGTGTTGCTACTTGTACATGAATCATACGACGGCTGCGCAAATCTGAATTTTGCCCGACTATCACTACCTTCGAGCATATAGGGAAAAATAGATCAATTTTACAACAATGCGTATATTTGTCCTCAACACATATGGCAAGTGACGCGAGAGGCGTAGTAAACACTCACAAAACACAATAGAACACGAAAGTAAACAATACGCAAATTATACTAAAATCCATATTAGAGAGCATCCTCTACCGAATCGGGGATTAATAATTTCTTGTTTACAGTTGTGGGCCGAACAAACAAACAGCCATTTAGCAATCTCTATTTTCCTCTATATCCTCGAGGGTCACTACTTTCGTACTTTCAGCTTTCAGTTATCATGCCATTATTGTTTACATATCTGTGCTTATCCGTTTGCTTATTTGTAAATAATATGAGTTTCCAATAAAACGACGCTGTTCTGTTGAATATTAAAAACTGTGATGTTGTGTTGTTCTAACACGAGTACGTGAAAATGCATATTGATTTGTAAAGAACGTGGCTCCCAAGAAATTGACTAAAAACGACTATGGTATTATTGGATTTTAAAGACTGATGGGTTCTACGTGTTGTGTTACTATTTCAAAAAATTCTAAGGATGTGAAAATACATATTATTGATTTGTAAAGAACGTGGCTCCCAAGAAATTGACTAAAAACGAATGTGGTATTATTGAATTTTAAAAACTGATGGGTTCTACGTGTTGTGTTTTTACTTCTAAAAATTATAAATAAGGACGAGAAAATGTATATCATTTAATTGTATTACAGGTATTTTGATACATTAGTTACTTTAACACTTTACTTATTTCAACGCAGCTTGAACATCTTAATACTTTTGTAATAATTTTACTTACGTTAGTTACTTTTTAAATGTATTTTTAAATGTTATTGCATTTATTGTAATGATTTTCCGTTAAGTTAATAAATGATCAATTTCTAGTTTCGAAATGACTTATTTAATTAGATTAGACTATAAAAGTTCTTTGACAAAGATCTTTTATAAAAGATATTTTATGAGTAATTTGATAGATATTTTATCTCATAAAGTATTTTTTATAAAAGATCTTTGTCAAAGAATTTTTATAGTCTAAAGGTGGCCTAAGGAATTTGTTTAAAAATCGTTTAAAATTCCCGTCTGTACCAACCCCGCCTATATAAAAAAGGCGGGAATACAGCGCCACTCGCGACATAATGTTTGCTATTCAAAAAAATACTGGGAGTTTCCTATCTATATATAATATATAAGTCTTTAATCTTTGCCAACCAGTAGCGGTAGAATTAACAGAATGACATTTACAAAAAAAAAACGACCAAACCGAAACCATTATGAAAAATTATAGGTTACTCTCTGGATTAAACCACACATATTCAGCACTGTCAGTTTGGACGATATTGTGAGTTTCCATTTTAATAATAAATGCTATATAATAAATATTTGTAATCTGCAAACGAAGCAAAAACGTCACTCTCTAATCTCATCAACAAACATAACCTCCATTCCTAGGCGTTTATTGACATTTTAAACATTCCACCATTGATTCCACCGATTATTCCGTCTCGTAAGAGAGAATGAAAAGTTTCAAACTGGAATCAGAATGGTGACCAAAAAAACGACAAAGTTTGACATTCCGGTTGCAGAATTGGAGCATAAAAACGCACCTATTGAGAATGATAATAATGTACAAGAAACAAATATAATGAACCACTGTTTTCCCATGCAGCTGGAACAACAGTGAGTATAGGTAATTTAAGTCCTGGCTTTTGGGTTTGTACTATTTTAAAAGACATCGTTTTAATAACTTTCAACTTTAAATGGAAACACCAGAATTTAGAATATTTACACTCCAAATGAAACGAAAGTTTGAAGTTATGATTTTTCTGACATCCGCGATATCGCGCAAATTCTGGTAAATTTAAAGGTTTTATTAGTTTTGTCTTAATAACTAAACTATTTATAAGAATACCAGGAGTTACTTATCAGTTGTATAACAGCCTTTTAGTATTTTCAATTAGGACACGCCGTATTTTTATGCTCAAGATTCTTGAGAGAACTAATGAAAAACGAGTCTAAAATTCAATATGCCTAGCAAATAATACCTTTTTAAAAATAGGTAAATATAAATTATGCAATACAAATTAAAAAATGCAATGTTTTTTACGAAGAACTAAATGTTGTCAAAAATAAAAAAAAAATAATTATTAGTTAAAAATGTTTAATATCTGATATTTTGGTGGAGCGTCTCTTTTCTCGAGGTACAAATGTCAATTTTACAGTCCAGAGACCGTGGCGGTAAATTTTCAACAGATAAATTTGTCACTACACATACATATGTTTAATTGATGTTCATATTTACTAGATATGCAAAAGAAAAGCTTCCACATTGTAAGAAGAGAAGATATAATAATCTCAACACTATCACTTAAAAGAAAGAAAAAGAGATTTGTGCTGAAAGAAAGAGCAAGCGAGAAGTTCAATAAAGTATTAAGGTCTCTTAAACTTCATCTTTACTATTGTAAAGATTGTTTATAATGGTTGCGAAAATATTTCCATTACTTTATGAAGGTTTTGAAAAGTACATAAGGAAGTTATATAGTTATATTTCTATTACTTTTTGCTATAAGGCTTATAGGTTACTAAACAACGGTAACGGTAACCCTTATAGGGTGCACCATTTAAGCTCTATAAGTAATATAAAGTGGTAACTGAAAAGCGGTCATTAACCCTTTGCGGTCCAATTTTATTTTTATGCGCATTCTTCCTGGGTCCTATTTATTTTCCGCAAATTTTTATTGAGATAATAAATCAAATTTAAAGATTTTTATGTAACATTAAATTGAAATATATACTTGAAATTTGGTACACGTCTATATTATAACGACATAGGGAACTAGATTATATTTGGAGATGATTCCGTTGAAGGGTTGGGGGTAATAATAGGGAAAAATAAGTAAAGCAAGCTAGTAAAAGTCCTGAAACTTGGGATATGCTGTATATACTAGAAGCCAAGGTCCGAAATTTGGGATTTGTTTTATGTACTAGAAACCAAGGCTTTAAATTTTTTTATAATATTTTCCGCCCCCCACCACCTCCACTCTAATATGAATAAAATAAAGTTCCACATACTGGAGTGAAAATATACTCTGAAGACTTTTCCATTTATTTTATTACCAATTTTTATTATAATAGAAAAATACCTATTGGTGTTTGTAATTTTTTTCAGTGTGGTATCTTTTGAAACATTCGCCAGGATGAAGTCCAGGCTTACGGGTGCAGGTATCGCAGAAGTAAACAGTTTCCCTTCGCCCACCTCGTACTTTTTGGTTACTACAAACTGCACAATCCTTCGAATTACTCCTCTCGTTTGCAAAAATAAAATGAGGCTGTTTATTTAGCCGCTCTTCGGTTTCTGATGTTGACGGACGGCCTTTCCTAGATCTGTGGGGATTTCGAACATTTCCGACAAGTTGCTGCACCAGTGATTTTCTGTATTTGAGGTGACTTTTGCAGTGCAAATCATCTTGACGTCTCTGAATACTATATAGTATATAACTGTTTACTATTGCCACTTCTAGAAGCCAGAAAAACATTTTCCTCCACCATTTGAGTGACTTCCTTGTAAAGCCATAGCTTGCAATGTAATGATCTGCACGATCAACGGCTCCCATATTTTTTGTATAGTCCAGAATTACAATAGGTTTTCTAACTTCTTCTATATGTCCTATTCGGTTTCTTCTTTGTACCAACTGTGTTTCTGTGTTATGATATGTCGAAAGGATATGGACATTTCTTTTATCCTTCCAAGTTAGTACCATCATGTTATCATCTTTTCTATAAGTGACTGTATCGTGTTTTGCCGGTTTCACTCTTTTTTTTTCTTATTTCTTCTGGTAAACCTTTCCGATTGGACAATACGGTACCCGTTGTTTGAATTTGAAGATTCAGAAGTTCCATGGCGAGGTCTGTTCCTGTGTAAAATCGATCTGTGTATAAGTGATATCCACTGCCGTTGGACGTTTCCAGTAATCTATTACATAAATGTAACGTTATTCTAGATGTGAATGGGAGATCAGGACGAATGAGTCCTGCAGTTGTACTAGCTCCATAATAAGGTAATAATACACTTATATAGCCCGTTTTCGATTCTGCTAAGACATATACTCTTAGACCCCACTTAGTTGGTTTTTTTGGATTATACATCTTGAAAACTATTCTTCCTTTGAATCCAACTGTGCTTTCATCCACAGCAATATGTTGGTCAGGAACATTGTGTTCTCGACACTTATTATCAATGTAGTCAACAACATTCTTCACTTTCTGTCCTCTAGTTGATCTGTTTGGATGTGCTGGAGGGGGATTCAAATGGAAAGCCCAATATATTTGAAGGAATCGATACCTGGGAAAAATATCTTTGAAAAAAGGTTGCTTGTCAGTCCACTCCTCACTGAAGTACTCTTTTATAGATGACTTTTCATGCAAAGCCATATTCATGATGATACCCAAGAATGCCTTCATTTCTGGAACAGTAACATCTCTCCAATTTCGCCATATTGAATGTTTCTGTAATGGTGTCGACTTTTGTATTTTTTCTGCTCCATATCGATTAGTTTCTACAACTATCTCCTGTATTAGATTGTCTGTGAAAAATAGTTGAAAGAAGTCTAACTCTATCACTGGTCTATTTTGTGGCATTGTAGTCACTATTAGCTGTAAATGGCAGTCTAATGAAATCTTGATCATTCTGATCCCATATTTTCCACATGGAGGTCTCGTCCTCATCGCCTTCTGCATCAGTTTGCTCCTCATTCTCATCTCCCTCAGTATCACTTCTCTCTCCATCCTCATCCCTATCACTTTCTTCATCATTATCACTCTCTTCAAACTCAATTTCGGAGTCACTAAATTCAGAATCATCTGTTTCTGAGTTTCGCCTTCTTTTTCGTGAAGTTGACTCCATTTTGTTATATTTTCCTACAAGTTTTCCGTTTTCAAATATGTAAAGAAAAATAGAAAACAAACTCACCAATAGTAATAACAGAAATGTATTTACTGTAATATCCGAATTTATAGTACTTACTAGGGTAAGTAACACTTACGCAAAATCTTTCTCAAACTAAATGAAATATTTACACTATCAAAAATCTAATAGTAAATGTACCTTCAGCAAAATCGAAATAGAACTGATCAACAAAGGCAGAGACAAATGTTCTATTCATATTTTTTGTCCTCGTTACTTTACTTACTCGTTATTCATAAATTGTGAAGTATAAAGAAGCACATACAGTGATTAATATGTTTTATAAACATTGTCAGATTATAAAGAGTACATTCAGAACCTCGAAAAATGTTTTTATTTCATGGCGGGGCTGCCCCGACGTGGGACCGCAACGTAATAATTTTAATGTCGGGGCTTTCCCGACATAGGACCTCAAAGGGTTAACAATCTACTTTACTAAAGGTTTTTTAATTTGGTGATGGTAATATGGAGAATACCTTACCTACCTTACCTACAAAACAAAAATTGTTCATTGGGATGGAGTCATAACATGGTAAAAATTTGAGAATAATTAAGTTGGAAACGAAATCCGATCTGTTCCAAGAAACAATGCATTCAGAAGAAATATTACAAAATGTTAACGTAATGCATGAAATTTCAAAAAGATATTCTACAAATTAACAAAGTACTGGATCTGATAATTCCCTTTCTGCGTGCCGTTGCTTCTTCTGCAGACGTGGAAAGAATGTTTTCTTCATATGGACTAATTTATTCACATATTAAGAATATTGGGCAATGAAAAAGCATTTAAATTAGTATTTCTTTTTAAACGTTATACGTAATTAATTTTTTATTGCCAATAACGCATCGGCATCACGTAATTAACAAAACATCGAATTTTAAGTTTTTCAAGTTTATTTTCATTTTTAATGTGTATATGCATTTTTAGAAAATATTTAAAAATCCACGCAAATAATTTTTCAATATTGTTGATTAACAAAAATAGACTGCTAATTACAAGTTAGATTTCCAACCTACAAGAAGAGTACTATTTTATTAGGAGTATTTAAAATTTCATAAACATTACATTGAACTAGATTTTAGTTGAAAGTATGGGAACCAATAACAGCTACGTAATACTTGTAAATCTTAAGAAATATATATTTTTTTGAGGTTAGCTGTGACGTCACGTGCAGATGCCCTAAATAAAAATTAAAGTACATTAAAAAATTGTTATTTAGCCACCAGAAGAAAATCTACAAAAAGTGTCGATTTGTAGCAACATAGCTTAACTATACAGAATTAAAAATACTGTAGAAATACCTATTACACAATAGAAACTGTTTGTTAAAATATTAAATTGACGTTTATTTTGAAAATATGCTTACCTGGAAATAACTCAAGTAGACCTGAAACTGTTTATCAGCATCTGTGAATACTTGGTCCCCACAATGGTACGAGAATCCGTTACGGGCATATATGGTAGAAGTTGATGAGGTAAGATTATACTCCTTACTGTTATGACGTGCAACAATTTTTGTTAATTCCCAGTAACCAGGACTTGTTTCGGCTTTAAAAGTAAACCTGTAAAATGAACAATGGTTCATGGGTACAAAATTTACGACAAATTACAAAAAGAAAAACTAACCGCATATTGTATGATTTGATATCTTATAAAATATTTATATTTTTGTCTTTCGTTTTATACATATTTCTAATTCTTTTATGAGCATATAAAACATCCCGGCATTTGTCATTCCATGTTAAACTCATAACATCATATAAATAAATAAATAAATAATAAATAAACGTTTATTGTGCACAGAATAGTTTACACACAAAAGGAAGAGGTTAGCCTAAACTATCGTCCACCTCCCCATACACATTAGACAAAAAAATTAATGCTGTACGTAGTGTTACATTAAGCCGAGAAAAGCTACTAAACTAAACTTTTATATAATTATTTATATTAAATTGCTTATAAATAAAAACTGTAAAAAAAAAAACAAAAATCTGACTATCAATTACCAAAAGTGAAATGGTATTATTATTACTACATTTGGAGTAAGATTTGAGTAGTCCAAATTAACAAATTCTGTACCAAAAATATTGCAAAATATGGTGCCTATATTTTACAACATATAACTACATATTAATCATAAATACCCTAAAATATTATAATTCAAGAAAATTTACAAGTAATAGTAAATTCCAAACAGTTATAATAGTTTAAAAAAAATACAGAAAGAAATACAAACATTTTTAAAAATGTTTACCTGCGTTACTGTTACTTTCATATCCAGTGGAAGTATAGCATCGACAAAATAAATTTGAAAATTTTTGTTGTTCAAATAGGCTTAGAATGTCATGAAACATTGAGATTGTAAGTTTGAGCAAAAAAAATTTCTGTCTGTAAATTTTTTTTATGCGCACGATTACTTTGGAACTGTTTAAGATATTGTCTTGAAATTCGGTACACGTATGTATTTTAATGAGATCTGGAACTAGATTATACTTTGATCTTATTCCGTTAAAGGGTTGGGGGTAAATTGGAGTAAATGGGGGTAAATAGGTAAATCAAGCAAGTAAGAGTCCATAAAATTGGTATTTGGTATATAAAAGAGAAGCTAGGGTCACAAAAATTTTTTTTGCCACCCCCATTACCAACCCCCCATTATTAAAGAGGGTGAAAAAAATAAAATTGCCATTTAGTGTGTGTACAAGAACCAAAGGCCGCAAATTTTTTTTTGCTTTATCCACCCCCACTACCGATGTGGCATATCGTTTTATGGGTTTTTGGGGTAGATGATTTCAAATATTATATTATTAAAGTTCCATAAACAATTATTTCCAAATACAAATTTTTTTCGTTGTGAGAGACTTGGATAGAAAATCTGGATGTGGAAGTAGTGATTCCTGGGGCAGTGGCTTTTTAAAAAAAATGTATATGTATATATATTTAATTTGAATTGATAAAAAATTTTTTGCATTTTTTTCAAATTTATTGAGAGATGAATCTAAGTCTATAACGTTGCCACACAAGAAGAACTACTTTCATATTTTCAAGTCGAATGTGGAATTGTACAGGTATTTGCTCTTATATTGACTATATAAACATCTGATCTCTTAACAAGAAGTTTAAACAAATAAGAAGGCGTTTTGCTTTTTAATAATTTATATAACCGTTGCCCAAGGAATCACTACTTCCACATCCAGATTTGCTACCAAAGCCTCTCACAACGAAAAAATTTTGTATGTGGAAATAATTGTTTCAGGAACTTTAATAATATAATATTTGAAACTGTCTACTCCAGAAACACATAAAACGATATCCCATATCAGTAGTGGGGTGGGGGTAGTGATAGGGAGGTGGTAGTGGGGATAGATGAAGTAAAAAAGTATTTTGAGGCTTTTGGCTCTTGTACACACATTAAATCACAATTTCTTTTTCACCCCCTTTTATATTTTACCCCCCAATCCTTCAACAGAATAAAATTAAAATATAATCTAGTTCCAGATCTCGTTAAAATACATAGGTGTACCAAATATCTCAAACAGTTCCAGAGTAACCTTGAGCACACGAAAGTTACGGACAGACCAACAGACAGGAATTTTTTTTTGCTCAAACTTAAAATCTCGATGTTTCATGACATTCTAAGCCTATTTGAACAATAAAAATTTTTAAAGATTTTTTTTGTCGTTACTATACTTCCACTGGATGTGGAAGTAAAAGATGGAAAATAAGTAATAAATTCTATTTTTGATATTTAATTAATTTAGAGTCACGAGATAAAGTGATATAATATGCTTTGAGCTTTCAAAAAATATTCTTTTTATGGTAATATAGAAAAAAAAAAAGAGAAGAAACGTCAGATGAGGATGACCTTTCTTAAATGTAGGATTATTACCTTATTGTGCCAGTTGTGATCAGTGTTGCGAGCACTATTACTTTTGTAATAGATCTATTACTATTAAACGATCCCTATTACGCTATTACGCCGCAAGGAACATCTATTACTTTTTTTTTTGTTATGTCGTTATACATTTATACCGATGAATGCTTCCAGCAGAACTGGTAGTAGGTGTTGACAGTGAAACGAAATCGCCAAAGACTTAAAAGTCATAACCAAGGAGGTTGAATATTTCTATTCTGCCTCCATGGTCATGATTTGTTAACGGTAATTTTATACAGGAAGAAGAAGAAAGCCTCTTTTTGACTTTATAATAAAAATTTTCGCCATTCAATGACAGGTGGAGCCACTATAGAAACATTAAAATATATTTAATTTATTCATTTCGATGTAATAAGTATACATTACATGAAGATACTCTAAAAACTCACAATGACCTTCAAAAAAAATTCGCCCGTGGCGTTCTCCTACTCTCCTCTAGGTATGTGATTACGAAAAGTTGAAATCTATTACGAATTTACAACGACATCTAGTACGAAAAAACGAGACCTGCTCGCAACACTGGTTGTGATCTAGCTCTGGAAGTGAGTGGATGTGTAGTAGTTTCTACTGTTTGGTTTAGCATCAAAACAATTGTTTTCATAAGAACGTTAAGCATAATGTCTCACATTTGTTAACAAGTCAAAAATATGCAAAATGTTATTTATTTAGTTATCATTTGTTTGATATTTTGTTAGAATAAATATTTTTAAAATGGCGCTATTTTTCAAGTACATTATCGGCTTTTTAGTGGAAAATTTGAATCTAAACCTCACCTGCGTTAACCTCACTTGCGTTATATCTTAAGTTGGAACACGCAAATAGAAAAGTTGCAAAGTACAATAAACTAGTTTTTTGTGCTCTTATACAACGTGATCTAGCATGACATGCGGAAAATTTAACAGTACCAAAAGGCACCAAAAGGAGTTAAAAAAATGAAAAATTAAAAAAAATTAAATTATTTTTTTGTAGAAATGCGCCGCCAATGACTAACTAATCCGACATAACGCGGTACAACCACATCATTTTATCAGACTTGGGAATGACACTATTGACAGTAAAGCTGGAGAGGATAGAAGTGACTTTTTGGTTTCAATCAAATCACACTACAAAAATAGCGAAATAAATCGAAAAGACAATGACCCTAGGCCAGTCAAATCTGCAATAGCAAGAGATTATTTACAATAACACGGCGGTGTCCTCATTGTTCGACCGAAAGCAAAAAACGCGGCTCTCTTTGATCTGTGCTTTGCCGCACTTGGCGGTTTCACTTTTTATGCCAATTAAGGAAATGAAACTCCAATACGTTCTTTCACAAGTAAGTTCGTCGACCTATTCCCGACCTATTCAACATCAGTAGTGTATCTTCGCAAATTTACTAATAATTTAATACACTAAATTACCTCAGAATTTGCAGGCGCTTTCCCACATTGAAGACTAGTACACCATTTTATTTTCCGCATATCATGGTAGATCACGCTGTATACATAAGAAGATAAGCTCTTAAAATCCACTAACTTTTACTATAATATACCTAATTTTTTTTACTTCATTCTCACTTTCATTAAAGTTTTTGTTTTTATTTGGTACATTGTTTTTCTTTTTGTTTGAATTTTTGTGTTAGGGAGCAGAATTATAGATTTTATTTGTATTTTTTACATTAAGAGACTAAACATTTAATTTTTAACTTCAACTTTTATCATCTAATCATTATATCTAACTTTTGATACTTTGTTTCTCACTTGCGTTAACTAGTATTTTAAAAAATTGTATTTTTTAACAACACTAATTAAGTTTAAGCTCAACCACTTTCTTAAAATATCTATTTAACAATTTTTATGTTCTAATCTGTCATATTTAAAAATAAATAAATATATTTTTCTTAAAAATTGCTTGCTGCAAATGCACATTTTCGTGACAATGACCCGCATACAGGCATTTTGTATGCGCTGAAGTCTTAATTGATTATGCTGAGTAAGAAAATTGTAATACACTGCGCAACAACATTCTATATGGGGAAAAATCAATGTTTTGACTAATTTTAATAAATATACTTACTCCACTTCTAATTCTGTTGAGTTTCCAGTAAGAATTATCTCAGTATTGTTTGGTAATCTTTCATCTGCAAAAATTAATGTAACCTCTGTCTCGTTGGAATTTACACTGCAATAAAAATATTTAAAACTAAATACATGTCCACAGTATACAAAAAAGTTATTGTATTACCTTTTATTAGCAACGAATGATGCCTTGGTCAAGTAAATGATTGTACTGTTTTGCAAACCAAATTGTCGTGGTGCAACAGAAAGTAAAGATCTTATCTTTCTTGAACTAACAACATCTTCAGGTGCAACCTATAAGGAGGATTTAATAAGTACCCTGCTTATTTTTTTAAGTTTAGAAACATACCCATGATGTGTGGTGAGCAGTATATAATGCCAACACATTGTCATGCTTTTGAAGAATCTCTTCATAAATTGATTTTATGTCAGCATCTAAAATGGAATACCTCATTCAAATCAAATTTCCAAGAAGTGAGCGAGTGAGGAAGAAACAAGCCACAATTAAGATTAAAACTTGTAATAAAATATACGTTAATACACACAAAACATATCTGTACTTTGGAATGAAAAGGGTGGGTGTTTGTGAATTTTATGTAAGAACTGTTTCTAATAAAGAAAAGCCTTATATTTCTATAATTAAAGGCCATATATGTAATGTTTTAATATATATTTCAACTTTAAATAGACGGTTGTCCAATACTTGCTCCACATGTCTTACAAAAATGGCCGTTTCTAAAAAATATGATTTTGTGACAACCGCCCTTTTCATTCCAAAGTACAGATATGTAACATATTAAGAATTATTACTTTTTGTAAATACCTGATTAAATAATACATAAACTAGTATAAAAGTAGATAGGCAAATATATTAAGTACTCATTTTAAAATGATATATGGCTCATTACTGAGGGAAACATTACCATGTCGTTTTAACATATCTGGCCTGTGCTCATCATCCTTAGCATCATTCAAGTCCACGATGAGAATATTTGAATCAGGAATGACTGGGTTTTTTCTGAAAGTTGCACTAGACAATTCAGTGACATCTTCATCTAAGTGTTTCAAGGCTTTGATTGGATTTTGCACATACGGTAAATAAGAAACTTTTGAGGCTCTGTTCAATTTCGAAAGATATGCAAAAACTATTTCGCCTGATTGATCACGTTGAGCAAAATCTTCTGGACTCAACTAAAACAAGTAAAACATGAAAAGGGGACAAATTAAAAAATAAACACTTACAGTTTGTTCTGCAAAAACGACCACAAATGGATCTTCTTTTAAACGTTCCAAAATATTGTCCTTAAATGAATCTTGACTACTTTTGTGCAAGGCCGGAACTTCTCCGTTTATTCTGAAACGAATCATATGATCAAAGTTAAATGCATATATTGTAAACTACTTTTAGGTCTCTAGAAGGAAAACATCTAGACAATGAGTATTTTAAGTAGGTAATTTAGTAAAATCTAATATTTCTAATTACACATTTTCATTTTCCCAAGAAGAATGTAAGGAAGAAAAATTTACAAGGAATCTTAGCAAAATACTTACTTGCTGGTAGACCACATATAAACGGGGACGAATTCTGTACATTGTACTAAATTAATAATAAAAAATAAGTTTATAAAAACGATTACACTTTTGCACACACACATTTTGTAGGGAGGTTTTCACTAAAATGTAGAATCACAAGAACTATGGGAGATCACGTGAAATTACGAAATAATCAGGAGCATTTGACAATCAGGGTCAGGTGGACTGGGCGACGTCAAACGAAATAACGTTGCGCCGTCTATTAACGAAAATCTGTACTAGCAAAAAGGACATAGAATTCGTTTTGATCATGAGGGATCATGTCAACCTCAGATTAAGAAAGAATATAGATGAACAACGCCGCTTATAATTCACTATAATTGTGTGTATCTAGAATAAGAATAATAGAGAGAGAAGCTATATTAGCAGTTCCCCTGTCTACGTTGCCTAAATACATATTAGATCTATTCCTTTGCACTTAAAGTTTAAAGTGTAGCACTGAGCTGCACTGGTGTAAGATTGTCTCTCTTTGTAGACTGTAACATACTTCCAGCATATAAGGGAAAATAGAGGTGCCTTTTCTATTTTACAACAATGCTTATGTTTGTTCTCAACACATATGGGCAAGGGACGCGAAAGGCGTAGTAAACACTGAAACACTGTAGTAAAAACACCCACAAAATAATATAAAATGGAAGTAAACAATACGCAAATGATATTAAACGCCATATTAGAAAGCATCCCCTACAGGACACGTCATTATTTTGCACCAGTCAAGAGAATCGGAGATTAATAATTTGCTTGGGTATAGTTGTGCACAGCATAAAAAACAATCAGCAGACGTACTCGTATTGGCGGGAACATTACGCGCATCTGTCCAATCCGGGTGAAAACCTTGTAAATTCATCAGTGCAGTACTTGCCAAACTTTTTACTTAATTTTTATTTACCACAAAGCAAATATTAATAGTACCTACTGTATTGAAATACCTACACATTGTAGGATTTACATCTTTAATCGGTAGACTTTTTTTGATAATATCTGTAAAATATTCTGTTAGTAAAATAATGTATTTTAAAATTATAAAGAATTTTTTAAATACGGCCTTAAGATTTCGCCCGGAATGGCGCCGCCGAGGTCAAATTTTCATTTTCTATACGTCAAAGAAGTGCCGCTTTAGTTAGTCTGCTTATTGTCTTTTATGCTGTGGTTGTGGCCCGTACAAACAAACAGCTGTATGGCGACCTCTATTTTCCCCTATATGCTCGAAGGTAACATAAGCTTAATTTAAATGTCTGTGAAATAATGTTACTTAATAGTATGCAACCATCCGTGCGCTTCACGTATTGTGGGAAGCATAACCTATGTAAAAACAGTTGTTGATAATAATAATAATAATAATAATAATAATAATAAACAATTTTATTAACCAAAATATACATGCATAGCACAATGTTTTCTCAGGTAATTTGAATATGTATATACAAATGTTATATGCAAATATATAAGTTAACAGGCGCAAAGTTCAGTTCAAATAACTGCTCTTCCACTTTGCCCTCAGGTACATTAGCTTCGAGAATAACTATCGTAAAAACACAAGTAGCGTATAACTAAACAAATGTATATCAGCAGAATATGACAAAAGAAAATAATATATTAAATAAATGGGAATACCTAAAGCTACATGCCACCAGAACAAAAGCAAAACACCCAAACACCATTAATACGGCTCTTATTTTTTTATATAAGTAATAGATTGAAAACCGGAACTTTTTCAATGACAAGGATTTACACTCTCTTGGTAACTTATTTAACTGTGCGGCTATATTATATGCAAAGGATCTTCGGAACAGCAAGGATTTATGCTGCGGAATCGTTAACACATCCTTCCGCCTAATATGTATATTATGAACGTCTGTTCTGTACCTTATTTTGTTATAAAGATAAGCCGGAGTATGACTGGTTAAAATTTTATAATATAATGTGTATGCATGTATAGTTTCCTGCGATTAGCCATATCCAGCCAGTGTGCCTTCCCAAGTAGCACAGAATTCTTTAAGAAGTTCTATTTACTGCCCGCGAGGATATCTTCTATTTATGTACTCTAGAAGTCCTTCCGAAATCAAAATGAGAAATCTTTATATGTGCTCAACTTTTATGCACTGGGGAAATGTAAACTGGGCATTATATAGGAATTTCAACTTTTGTTAACCCACAGACATCTACTAGAAGTTCTAAAAGGGAATTACTATACAGCTCAATTTTCTATGTATTACAGAGATCAAATAAAGTATTAAAATGGAAATATTATTATTATCGCTAATAGAACACCTATAGAAATCGCAAGAAGAAATTCTTTTAATGCATAAAATTTGTTTGCTTACCACGTAGTTTGTTACAGAAATTATTCCTAGATGACGCCACGTACAAACCACTGACGATAATCAGTCATGCATTATCTTATACTCATGAATTTATAGAACATTAGTAACATTACTGCAACGTTCAAATTCTCTCGGGGATCATCGATTTATTTGGATGAATCTTATAACGATCTCTAATCTTTGGTTTGGTTTGGGCCTGATGTCTCATACTGAGATTTTGATTAACCAACATTTCACCACCTGCCGCTGGCAATTCTATAGAAGTGTGTGTTGGTACATCTAATAGAAAGCCTATAAAGCTGTTTTCAGTACCGTTTATATTGGTAAGCGATAAAATACCCGAAAGATTACTACACGAATTAAATCTGTTTGCAGGATCGATGCGGTACATCTAACAGAAATCCTATAAAGATGTCCTCGGGACCATTTATATTGGCAAGCGATAAGATATCCTAAAGATTACTATGGGAATTCTATAGGTATGCAAAAGGCTGCTCACAGGATTCTATACTAATAGCTTTTTTCGATTACCATGGGAAGTACTATTTAATACTGATATGCTGACATTTGCCCATCTTAGGAAACTCTTACAGACTAGAAGATATTTACTAATTCCTAAATTTTTATCCTCGGAATATCTTGAGGAATTAATTGTGCTACTTGGGTTAGTTAGGGTATGTGAAATTCTATCATACTTACGTATGCCATATATAAACCTCAAGCATGAGTTTTGTAAGATTTGTAATCTTTTGGAATCCCTTGAGGTAAGGCATGGCCCATACACAAAGCAGGGTCGGACTAAAGGGGGGGCTTCAGGGGCTTAAGCCCAGAGCCCCGGATACGGAAGGGGCCCCCCGAATACTGAAAAAGGACTTAAAACCAAATACGATATGATTATGACTCTGCTCTGTACTGATGACCTCATTGGCGGTATAAATAATAAATAAAAAATTATATATAACGTTTTTTGCTCATCTGCTTTCGCATTGCAATCCATAGTCGCTGCGCCACTGTATGCATCTGGATTTGACCAGTCGCAACCAAGGCCCAGTGTAATGCGGCTACTCGCTACTCGCTAATATTATTATAGTTTAGTATTTAGCCAAAACAAAGTGAAACGTGTCTTGGTGGTGCATGATCTGACCTGATCTCAAAAAAATGTTGTCTTATGAGATGGAAAGGGCCCCAAAGCATTGATAGCCCAGGGCCCCGCACCCGGTTAGTCCGCCCCTGACACAAAGTCACAATAATTGCACTGGGAAAGGACAAGAGAATCGCATAGAATTATTTTAGATTTATTGTTTAAGGCGTGCCTGTTTGGATACATCATTCTCAATCTACCATAAGATTCTTTTAGTATGTACGAGATATGATCTGTAAATCTGAGTTTATTATCCACAAACACACCCAAATTTTTGGCCTTAGATGCCACCTCTATCTTGTCCTCTCCCAGCCCAATTACCATTTCCCTTTCCAAGAGGTTACCAAATAATACAACAGAGGACTTCGCCGAATTTAACATGAAGCCGTGTTGTTTGGAAAGATTTACTAACGCTTTTATATCGTCATTAATATTTCGACATTCAAGTGCAATATTGTTACGATCAAAAAAGTGATATGGTTGTGTATCGTCCGCATACATATGATACTTACAGGTACTAAGAACATAGGGGAAATTGCATGTATAGATTGTATATAAAAGTGGTCCCAAGATTGACCCTTGGGCAACCCCCCTAACAGCAACATAACTCCCTGACGTTTCTCCAGCTAATATAACTTTTTGTGTCCGATCAGTTAAGTAATTTTTGAATAGTGTAATAGCACTTTGATTTAAACCTATGAAGTGAAGTATAGCAAGTAATATGTCATGATTGATCATGTCAAACGCTTTGGTGTAATCAAGTAATATTAAGGCTCCAGCATTTCTTTTATCCAGTTCTTGAAAAATATCATCGGTTATATTTAGAAGTGCAGTTCTGCAACTATGACCTGGACAAAAACCTGATTGATTTGGAGGTAAAGAATTAAATTTTATTAAATGGTTGCGTAATTGCGCTTCAATTATCCTTTCTACAACCTTAGATAACGCCGGTAGAACAGTAATTGGGCGGAGGTCTTTTATTTCCTTAGGAGACTCTATTTTTGGGATAGGTGTAACCCTACCCTCTTTCCATTGTTTGGGAAATACTGAGTTCTCAAAACAGAAATTGATTATGTGCGTTATATAAGGCAACAGAAATGGACAAGAGAGCTCAATCATTACTATATTTATACCATCCACTCCATAGGCTTTAGATTTAATACTTCTAATCACTTTTGCGACCTCAGTTTCTGTGACCTCCGTCAGTTTAAATAGTTCTATATTATTAGATTTTTGATTATTATTATAGAAATCTCTAAGTTTTTATTATAGGTTCTTCACTAGTGGAACACACATTTGAAAAATATTCCTTAATATCGTTGAGGTTAAAGTGCAAATCAATCTGATGGCTACTATTGCTGCTATTAACATTAAGTTGTGTAGATAATACACGTTCTAAACTGGAAACCGGTCAAGGGCATAAAGACAAACGTTGAACATCCTGAATTCAAGGAGTACAAGAAAGAAAACAGAGAGATTAGAAAAGGAAAGAAGGATATTATCCCACTACAATGCGCTCGCGGTTAGAAGCGATAGGTACCGATGTCCTGCGTTGATGCATGACAAGGTGATAAAAATAAGATTTCACAAAATGTGGAGTGTGCTGGGAGCAGTATATCCGTCATTCCATTCCTAATTCGTCTATTTTCTCTCTTGCACGCGTTTATTTCAGGATATATAAAACTGCAAGTGCCGAATCTGTATGTATATAGTTGACTACAGCTTTACTCTGTACACAAAAAATGTCCATGTCTTTGGTCTTTGCCGCACTACCAAAGACGCTGACATTTTCCTGAGATAAACGAGCACAAGAAAGAAAATAGATACACTAGAAAAAGAAAGATGAATCTATTCCCACTACAATGCATAGGCGGTTAGAAGCGATTGGTACCGATGTCCTAGATTGACACACGACAAGGTGATAAAAATAAGATTTCACGAAGTGTGAAACGTGCTGAGCAGCATATCTGTCTTACATTTCCTAATTTCTCTGTTTTCTTTCTTGCTCTCGTTTGTCACAGGATATATATAAAGCTACATTTGCCGAATTTGTATATATAAATACACACAAATAACTGATAAAATTCAGTTTTCCCTGACTAATTTTCATAACCTTCGCGGAAAATAAAAAAATTAAATTAAAAAATTTGACCGCTAGCTAGTATTTAAATATATTGAAATAAATGCGTTTTACACAACTTTCCGTGACTATTTCTTAAAATTCCCTGATTTTACGCTAAAATAAGTACAGAAATAAAATTCCCTGACTTTTTTCTTTATTTATTTATTTTTTATTTAATTATCTTGTCGTCAATGTCCTGGCAGAGTTTAGCCAAGGGCTAGGACGAACACACACACACACACACACACACACACACACACACACACACACACACACACACACACACACACACACACACATACAGGTGCCGCAATGCTTATGTGGACGCCTGCAATAACTGGACTTGTGTGGACTTCATAGTTATTAATGGAACCCCATTCAGTTTATTTCAAGGTTTCAGCAGATATTCCCGCCGTATTTAAACACTCAAAAATACTATTGGTTTTTAACGAAACTCACTTGTGTGGCCTGGTCCACACAATCCAAGATGTGTGTATATTGTGTGGACTTACACGAGTGTCCACATAATAAATGGGGTGTATATGAATATGTGGACATACACACATTTTCAAGATTTGCTGTTCCAAATGAGTAGAAGAACGTTGTTTATGATGAAGTATTGCCCAAAAATCAGTTTTTTACAAAGAATTAGATTCATCTTCATCTAGGTGTACTGACCACCAATAAATGGACATTTTATTAAATTTAGGAGGTATAAAATTCCAAAACATTAATCTAAAAAAAATCTATATCCATTTATTAAAATTACTTGTTTTTTAACATTACTTTATAGGTATTATTCGAAATTTCAACAATTCAGGAATTGTCATAAAGTTCAAAAAAAGGAAACGATTAATTATTATTGGACCCCAATAACTCTATCGTTTACATGGAGCTCTATTTGCTAACTACCCATTTTGTGGCTCTACTCGAAAGTATCAATTGAGTACTGGATACCCTGGTTTCCAACCGTTTATAGTTTTTTCCTGATATATCCCACCTAGATCACATTCCCTAAAGCTACATTACAACGTGGTGATAAGAGCAATAATTTCGAATCACGTTCCATAGCTGTATTCGTGTTTCTATTTTTGGCCTTTTTGTTGTATATGACAACAGCAATTTCTCTTTCTATTATTAAGGTTTGGCTGATGTCATTAAGGAGCTGATGAAGAAACTTTTTGATTCTATTATATGCAATAATCAATATACAGGGTTACTGTAATAGATTACAAAAAATTGAAATACCTATTCTCTATTGAAATTAAAATGTGTTCTTCATAAATATATTTTTTTAGAATCAACCTTTTCTGTTTCACTATACTCCCTAAAAGGGTTGTGCCCAAAAAACGGTTTTTAATTTTTATCTCAATATCAATTTATTTTATCAATTGAAGAAAAAACAGATTTGAGACATCTGTTTTATTAATAGAAGGGCATCGTGTATTAATTTTCTCATTCATGTAGATTATTTAGAAATGGACGAAATTAACAACCACCTTTAAATTACTCAAAATACGTTTTTGTCTGTTCATTTGCATTCAATAAAAAAAAATGCTCCAAGTCAATTTAGAACCATACGTTGAAAAATTTTTTGAAATTTTTGAGAAAATAAAATTTACGTGTAGATTGTAGATTGTTTAATGGGTCGCTTGGCCCTACAACTAATTATTGCCCAGGATTGTAAGATTTTTTGCAAAGCTTATTATTTTCCTAGGAGCTAATTTACCTATGTCTTCAGGCGTTAATTCGGCCTGTCTTAGGTACTTTAGCCTAATGCGGAGTAGTATTTTTCATTCACAAAGTATATGTTCGCAGTCTCAGTTGCAGCTTCGCAGTATCTGCATTTGTCATCTTCTGCCATGCCTATGTTCTTGAGATAATATATATGACTGCTCGGTTGAGAGGCAAGCACACTTGACTCTCATCCAGGTGTCCCGGATTCGATTTCCGGCCGAGGCACTGGAATTTTTTCGGAAGAAGAAATTCATCCCAGTATACTCGGATATTGGGTGTATCCCTTGCCTCAAAAATGTATAGCCCCACCCACGCAAGGCTCTTGCAGAGCCTTCAGGGATAAAGAGGTCGTATTAAATGTGGTGTGTTATTATTATATATCAAGGGGTAATGGCCAGTTAGAAGGCCTATGATCAGCCTTAGGTCGGCTTTTTCGAGTTCGAGAAGCCTTGTGGCATTCTTTGTCGAATAGGTTACAAACCTTTTCGCTTGTCTTTGACCTGGAGTATTCCTCAAGTAGGATTTCTTTTGTTCCTTTTCCCATTTTTGGACCTCCTCCATTATGTGTCCCTTAGATAAGCCACAGAACGGTTCGGGTCCAAAAAATGGTGCTTCAGCCCCTTGCAATTTACGTGTATCTAGGTAATCAGTCCAAAGCAATGCACTTGATTATATTAGTTTAAATCATTTAGTAGGCTGTCATCAAATTTTAGTTTGCCACGATTACGTAGTTTCTTGTAATTAGATAATTCATTTTTAGTACTGAGAATTTTTTAACGAAAGATTAAAATGCCTACTTTTGGTAATGTACTTTTGGAGTAGTGTGCATAGATACATTTAATTGATGGTTAAAAAATGCTTTGGCATCAAGAAGCAGACATATTGCAATAGCGTTGTTTCAAATTTTCGTACTTTTCATAGTATTCACGCGAGGTTAAGAGGAAGCGGATGTTTTCAAAAAGAAGTTATAATTGTGGTCCTATAACAAATAGTAGATTATTTTGGTAAATATCCTGAATGTGGTATCAGACGGGCTGCTTTTCAATTCAACATAATAAGATAATCAGTTTGTGATATTCTGAACTGACAAGGAGTTTGAATCAGTGACACAAATGCTGTTCCCTTGTGAGTTTCCACTAAGACTGAACATTGACATCTTACGAAAACAATAATTTGCTTATGAGTCCTATTTTACTCAACACGGAGTAACCAACATTTATGGAGTGACGAAAATTCTCACGTTTTGGTAACTGGGAAATGTCAGCATAACTTCTATAAATATTTGACTCGAAATAATGGGTAATTATTTACTTGGGCCTTTTATTAAGATGAAATTGAATGGTTCACCTTTTTTGAACTTTCGCAAAATGACATATTTATACTTATGGAAGAAATAGAATTACATTTTCTGAACAAACCTATTACTATTCGAAATAATTGAATGTTTTCAACATTCTAATGTAAAAAAATATTTATTTCGATGTATCATTTTTAATAATGGTATCTAACAACGTGAAGAAACTACTTATCTATCTACAATTCTTCTAATAAATTGTTTTGAAAAATAATGAACCTAAAGTCCACACGTTTAACACACTGTGCAACATAAAAATATAATTTAGAAACGATTGTTACATTATACATTTAAAACTGTCGATGTATCGTGGGGGCAGCACTGTCTGAAGCCGCACAATTATAGTTATTGTATACAAGTTTACACACCAAACTATTGCTACAATTGTGTGGACATTTTTAAAAGTAATTTTCTTGGAGTCACATGATTATATTCATGCGCATAGATAACCGAAAAGCTAGGTTGAGGTCAACGTATTTACAAAATTGAATTTTTGGGGTCGGGAGTCCGCTCTAATACGAGTATATAGCAAAAAAAGTTCTGTGGACGTGTGTATGTCCACTCAAACCGTGTAGTCCACACAATTAGGGTTATAGCTTGGCTAATGTCCACTTAAGCATAGCGGCACCGGAACACACACACACACACACACACACACACACACACACACACACACACACACACACACACACATAGACAACATCACATGCAATACCCATTCCCTGCAACATTGTCATCTGCCCCAGCTGAGACTCAAACTCAGGAGAGGAGAGAGCGACTAGGCCGTGTTGTCTCTCACATAACCGCAGTTTAGCCCACTACTACCGTCTCGGCAAAACGTGAAAAACGCCACTACACATCCATACCCTAGCCACAGGATTCGAACCCGGGACCCCGTGATCGCAAGCCTAACACCTTAAGCACTATGCTTTTCTCAGTTTTCCAGAAAAGTGGCCACCCTGTTTTATGGTGGTGAGAAGAGGGCAAAATAAATTTAAAAAATTTAAGTTACGATAAAATGTTATGAATTTTATACGTGTTTACATGTCTTTTCAATTGATGAAAAACTAACCTCTGGAATTGCAGCAATTGAAACTATTAGAAAGCTAATAAAAGAATGGTATGATGGCAAATGGTTAAAGTACAACACATTTTCGAAACCACCCGAACTTCAAAAATGTATATCGGAGAGATTTTATCATAGAGAGATAGATTAAAAATCAAAATACGTGTGATTTCCGCAGCTACAACTTTTATTCGAAACATTTTTTCATAACTATTAAAAATTTTTATTTATTTACGAAAAAACGTCCTGTCCCCCCTCCTCACTCACCATAAAAGCCCCATGCATGGGGTTGTGCGGTAAACTTTTTTTATGTATTCTTTGATGGCTAATGAACACTTATTCCAAGTTTCAAAAGTGGGACAATTTGCAAAATAACCAGGAGAGCATAACTCAAATGGGGTACCTTGACCTAAGTGGAGACCTGAACCTTGGACCTGAACAAGGTTCTTTGAAGGCTGTTTACGATTACTACCAAAAAAAACACAGATTAGGAAGAACCTGTGAAAAAACCTTAAATAAGGATGTTTGCAGAATATGGTTCGTGTTCCGTTAGTGAAAACTACCTGAGTCGTTTTTAATCCTGTTACAGCCAGTTTCACAATCGTTGGTTATCTTTTTGGTTAACTAACGAGAACCTGAAAGTTATAATTATTAGTAAACACAACTTTACCAGACATTTTTATCTTTATAGTAATAAATCTTTGGTCAAATCCTAACTATTAATTAACCAACAACTGTAAAACTAGCTGGTAATGTCACAGATTTTTATAATAAATTATTGGTCAAATCCTAACCATTAGTTAACCAACGATTGTGAAACTGGCTGTTACTCAGTTAGACCTATTATTTTTGGCGCATACCCACATGTTAACCAAATGTACAACCGCGCCTAACCGGTTGTGTCGCGAGAAAATGCCTACCAATACAACGCATGGCAGCTGCGGTTGTAGTTCAAATTTTAAATTTAGTTTATTCATTACAGAAATTACTAATGAAGTGATGATTAAGGAATCTAATATATCAAAAAACTCAATCAGCATTTTTTTGTGTGTTGGCGAAATGGCTTTATGTTCGAAAACATGTGAAGAGTATTTAGTAGTAACAAAGATTGGAAATTCTCTAATAAACACAGCTATCTTGAACACAGCCAACTTGGAAAATTTGAAATTTAATTTTCTGTATCCGTAAGTGATATTATTTTAAAGTGTTTTTAGTTCCTTTATCTGTGTGCCATGTTATTTTATGGTTAGATTTAGGTCAGTATGCAGAATCATATTTGAATAATTCATATCGAATTTTACAAATAAGTGCCAGTAATAAGTATTATTGTTTTATAGTTTTTCGCTGCCATACAGTCTCCACATTTCCATTGGGTTAATCATTGTTTTGAGGTATTAACCAGAATTGAGTAAGTATGCCATATGCCATACTTTAAATTAATTTACATATTATCGTTATTTGTTTGATTATGCGGTGTGTTTTTATGTTTTTCACCTTTCGGAGTCTCTAAATCTTGTAATTCCATATAAAGATTTAAAAGTTCGGAGTAATTTTTTATAATAAATCTTCTTGGTAGCTACTAGCGAAGGAAAAGGGATTGGCGTAGTAACAAGTCAATGATAAAGAGAGTATTTAAGACAGTTATTTATTGACATTTATTTAGTAATATTTGGAGATATCTACAGAAAATGTACATAGGGTTTATAATACAATTTTAATAATATAATAATAAGTACAAACAACATAAATAGAAATTTATTTTACAATAATTATAAAGTTTACATATTTAATATATATATAACATTAAACAAAATGTGCTTTCGATATAAAATAATAATTTAATTTGGGACCACAAATGGGAATATAACAACAAGGGTTGTAATACACCACCATTAACTTATTTTATTTATTTAAATTACCGTCATATGCCCCGTTACCTACTGATCGGAATATTTTGTTATTCTTCTTCGAAGCAGAAATGGTGCCTTCTTACATAATTTTCGATAATAAAAGTAGATTTGGATAGGTATAGACCTCTAAAAAATTATTTATAACATTAACGATATGAAGGGTTGGGACAGCTATTATGGTCTATCGGACAGAGAGGTTCTATGTGTCCCAGTTTTCTTGGGTAATGACGAGAGTCTCTAATATATTTCAGAAATATTAAACATGCGACAGAGTTAAAGAGGGTGGTTGCATCAGGAAGTACAATTTTTTAACAAGCGTACAAACGAATTATCTAATTTAAAAACAGCCACATATACAGTGCGTCCTCAGGGTATCAGCCTTGTTTGGATAGAAACTGTGCCATAATTATAGTTTCGAAATATCAAGTATGCCTTGGAAAGTTACCAAAAGCTAATTTCCCAACTTGTAAGGTGCTTTTTCTGTAGGAGATAAGATAAAATGTTATTAGTAAAAGTTGCTCAAAAGTAAAGCTGAGTAAGACTGCAAAATTTCATAGCCCTCTGCCTACTTTGATATTTTGTCGTATTTCTTAATGTTTTTTAAGAGTTGCAGATTTTGACAATAAATTATGCAAATATGCGAAATTTCAAAAACACTGGTTTACTTTTATCAGTCTATTAGACATTTAGATAATAATATGATTAAATTTATTTCCACACTATTCTGAAAACGCATAGTGTGCTATGGATGTATTAAAATGAGAATAAAATAACCTTTTGACATTTGCCAGAAAACGTTAACAATTATTGTCATAGTATTTTCTGCGCTCTAAAACTGATTTCGAATATCACTCGGCAACACAACATGTTGGCGAAAGAAATGTATACAGCCTATAATCCGGACTCTCAGGTGAAGTAAAAGAAACGCTATGCACTACACTTATCACAAAATAAACCGTCATCTATTCCAACCCCTTTCAGGGAGTGATAAAATTATATATTTCTATAAAACAAGATCTCTTGAGGAATCAAAATGTAGGCAGCCAAAATTTTAGGTCGCTAAATGGTGGTGAGAGAAAGGTGCACACAAGTTTACAAAACTCCTTTCCACTCTTTTCATCCCTTATAAGAAGGTGAAAAAAATCAATATGAAGGAAAAGATGTACTCTGTACACTAGACATACCATAAAACACCCCCTCACTTTTTTCAGTCGTCTTATTTAGAGGGTGGTAAAATCATTTTCTTCTATACAACAGAAGCCTCTGATATACAAGATGGTATATCCACACCTTTTGCTCCACTTCGTCAGTAAGTTCTATTGTAAAAAAGGAAATGATTTTCCCACCCTCCAAAGGGAGTTGAGAGATATGAGGGGGTGTTTTGTTGTGAGTTTAATGTACAGTATATTTTGGCGCCCTAGACTTTTGGCTGCCTATATTTCTTCCTCAAGAGATACTGATTTATAGAAAGATATAATTTTCTCACCCACTATGAAAGGGGTTAAAAAAGATGACGAGTTATTCTGTGGTGCATAGTGTATCTTTTTCTTCGCATGAGGGCCCAGACTATTAGCTTTATACATTTTTTTCGCCAGCATGTCCTGTTCTATAGTAAGAAACGATTTTGTCACGCCCTGAACGGGGGGTGAGTGGAGCGAGAGGGGCATTTATGGTAAGGCTGATATATACAGAGTGTTCCGTGAGTGACTGACCATACACTAGTGAGGAGTACAATACCCTGAGACATTTCAAAATGGCTTAATTATATCCCTAGGGCCCTTCGTTTCTGATATACAGCGTGTTTTCTATTTTTGCGAAAATTTCAGTCGGCCTTATTTTTTTATTGGCTACACCAAATCGAGCCAAATTTAATAGACGTGTTTCACTAATAGAGGTCTTCAGAATTCAGTGCCGCAAACGAAAAAAATATCAGGAACGGGCTCAATATTTTTTTCCTTTGGCATTTGACTAAAAATATTATTCTGTATATGGATATGGATAAAAGTGTGTCAAATAAACTAATTACATGGTTTAAATGCCCATATACAGGGTGATATTTTTAGGCAAATGCCAAAAAAAAAAAAATTAAACCTATTCCTGATATTTTTTGGTCTGCTTTTAGCTGACATTGAAGTCTAGTATTGACATACAAATTGGCTTTTGGGATATAAATTTACCGTTGGGCCAATTGCACTTATAGATTTTTTTATAATTTTGGGGTTGGTAAGTGGAGCTACAAATAAAACGAGGTCTGTTAGAGCAAAACAGACTTCAGATTATGACTCAGTGTACCAAAAAAACATAGTCCACATACTCTGATCAATGTACATTAATAAAATAAAAATTTTGTGGACCTGTGTTATCTAAATGTCAAATAGACTGATGAAAGCAACCAATATTTTGAAAATGTTGCTCACTTTCGTAATTTATTGTCAACACCTGCAACATAGAAGGTACCTTCTTTAAAAAAAATTAAGAGTTAAGACAATATATCAAAGTAGGCAGAGGGCTTTGTAATTTTGCATTCTTACTCAGTTTTACTTTCTGTATAACTTTTCCTAATAACATTTTGTCGTATCTTCTACAGAAAGTGCAATTTACAAGTGGGGAAATTAACTTTGGAAATGTCCAATGCATACTTGATTTTTCGAAATAAAAATTGTGTCACATATATTCATGCGTCGATCCGGAGTCACACTGTATAACAATTATTTCCAATTGGTGCTATTGAAGGACAAATATCAATAACTAAAGTATATATGTTGTCTAATGTTTGAAAATTAGATATGACATAGTGACGGTAATTCGTTTACAAACATTGTTGTATGAATATATGCGGTTTTAGACCAGCTAAGCTATAGTTATTTATTATAGTGCATGTATTATAAGTACGGTGCGTCAACATTTTAACGTTTAACATAGATAGTTGTCCCTCTGGTGCAAAATTAATATTTTTCTAATATACTGTACCTATAGGCAATCATTAGTCTTAATGAAATAACGTAAGTTGTTACCTATTAGATAAAAAAAAACGAGTATTTTCTGAACAAAATAATTTTGCACTAGAGGCATGAGTTTATAGTTTTAAGGTATTCGAGACCATTCACCGTTCAGTATTATTCTAAAATCACATTACATAAATATACGCCGAAGATCCGTGGGGGAAGTTATCATACTGCATTGGGGGCATACCTTTTTGCTACCCTGTAAAAAATAAAACATTTTAATACACATATACATATAACTGTTATGTATTTCAAATGATGTCAGTTTTTACTCAGTTGTAAAAGAATTTTTTTGTAAATTAACCATAATCCCCGTTTTTTCGAAATTGGGGGCACAGGCTTTCTTGAAAATAATAACAATCCTTTTCATGCATAATATTGTATCTTCAAGCGTTAATAGAGTAATATTTCCCGTATTGCGATCCCATGCGCCACAGACGAGAAAAAATTATTGAAATTTCTAGATCCGCCCTTGTTGAAAACAGATGTGTATAGATTCCTCTACTAGATAATATTGGCATTAATTACAAAATATTTATTTCAAGGGATAATTTGGATACTACTTTACACCGATAAAGATTATGCTTCTTTATTTTTTGGTTAATGAAAGACGGCTTGGGGGGTGCCTGGGCCCCATGGCTCCCCCCCTGGCTGCGCGCCTGAAGTGATACATGATGATTTCAGGATTCTCTGATAAACGAGCCCACCTAATATTAAAGCTTAAACATTCTAAACGACGCATATTTTCTTTTACTGTGTAGCTAAATAAAGGGGTCATTAAAAAGGGCAAACATCTTTGAAAAAAATTGAACCATCGACTTCGACTACATATTATAGTACAGTAACTAGAGGTTTTAACTTCGGAATAATCTCATATTAAACGGATTTCGTTCATTTTTGGCAGTATAATAGTAAATGCTTCACAGAAAAGTTTCTATATTGTGCGGGGACTTGCTAATTTATAGGGGGTGCATGCCGCCCCCTCTCAGGACGTGGAACTTAAAAATATATATATGTATATATTTATTGGAGCTGAAATAGAATCAAATTTTAAGAAGAAAAGGTTCTATGCAATTTTTCACATAAATTGATAGTTTTTAAGTTATAACGACTTCAAAATTGCGATTTTAGCTTAAAAAAAAGGTATTTGCAAACGACTTTCGTCAAGTATCTCGAAAAGTATTACTTTATCGAAAAAATGTTACAGACCAATTACAGAAAGTACAAACTGAGCATTAATTATATTTTTGGTTTATTGATGTTAGATTAATAATTTCGGATATTTAAGTTTATATTTGGTATCCAAGTATTTCGAAATTACCTTTAAAGTTTAAAATGCATTTTTTTTAAAGCAAGTGCTTTAAATGAGCAAAAAAATTTGAGTATCTAGGTAATGCTACATCTTAACGAAAAACTGTATTTGAGATAATTTTTTTAAATTACTGGCTAATTAGAGTAACAAAATGGCGACCTTTTTATATAAAAAAATATAATTACGCATATTTTTCCGTCATAACTTCTTTATTTCTTATGCTACAAGAACGAGTAAAAAATAATTTGAAAGCGCAATTAATTGTCTTTAATTACATTTCTTAGCATGCGTGACGTAGGTGTCACAATTTCTGAGATATTTAACATTTAAACTGCATTTTTCGTCTTATAAACGTTCGGACGGCATTTGTAAACTTTCATATCTCCGAAACTATTAAATCTATGTAAATAAATAAACAAGCGAAATTCATTATCAGTTTATCAGCTTTATTTTTGGTCTCTACATATTTTTCACTAAAACTAATATTTATTGAGATATTTGGAAAAGGAAAAAAAATACGTTTAATCGAAAATACCTTTATAGTTTAAACTATATTTTTTTCTAAAGCAAGTGCTGTATACAAACAAAAAAATTTGAGCATCTACGTCATGCTATAATATGTTAATGAGAAACAGTGTTTGAAATTCTTTTTTTTTAATTACTGGCTAATTACAGTAACAAAATGGCGACGTTGTTATTAAAAAAATGTGTAAACGCACATTGCTTTAGTCATAACTTCTTTGTTTTTTATGCTACAGAAACAAATAAAAAAACAGTTGAAAGCTTAATTAATAACCTATTATTCTACCTATTAACATCCTTGACGTAGGTGTTACAGTATCTGAGATATTTAACTCCCACTCTAAATAATTATCTTATGAACACTGGGATGCCAAATGTAAACTTAAATATCTCCGAAATTACTAATCCTACATCAATAAACAAAAAATATAATTAATTCCCAGTTTGTACTTTCTGTAATTGGTCTCTAACATTTTTTCTATAAAGTAATACTTTTCGAGATACTTGACGAAAGCCGTTTGGAAATACCTTTTTTTTACGCTAAAATAGCAATTTTGAAGTCGTTATAACTTGAAAATTATTAATTTATGTGGAAAATTACATAGAACCTTTTCTTCTTAAAATATGATTCTACTTCAGCTCCAATAAATATATTTTTTTTTGAGTGCCACCCCCTGAGAGGGGGTGGCATCCACCCCCTATAAATTAGCAAGCCCCCGCACAATATAGAAACTTTTCTGTAAAGCATTTACTATTATACTGCCAGAAATGAACGAAATCCGTTCAATATGACATTATTCCGAAGTTTTGCATATTTTTTACCTCTAGGTACTGTACTATTAGGTAATAAACTTCAATTAACTGGGCGACGTTTTAGCGATCTTTTTTAAAGGCGGTTTAATTTTTTTTCAATTTTTTTTATTTATTTAAAAAACCAAGTGCATTTCTTACCAGAGTATGTAACCAGCATTCCTCACAATGTACGTGCCAGCAGACGGTGGAAATGACAGGCTTTTTATAATGTTCCTGCAAATGAAAGTATACCCTTATTCACTAATTCCAATCGCTTAATAGGTAACAAATCTTACCAAGCAAATTAAACATTTATAATCCTCGTTTTCCGTGCTACTAGCAGCCTCTCCCCCGCCTTCGGCTTCTAGTTGTCTGATCCTATTTCTTAGCTCTTCTATCATTTGCGCTCTACTGCTTGGTTCTGCATCTGACGTACTAACGTTGCTGTCACATTGCTGACCTGCACTTTCAACCTTTACTTCGACATCACCACTTGAATTGACTGTGGCGACCTGAAAACATGTTGAACAGTATTGAAAATTTAAATCAAGCTCTTTATTTGATAATACGAAAAAGTAGAATGTACACACTTTTGTTATTTCCTGTAGATGCAACAAAACATTAGTTCACTCATTTGCTCGTTTCGGAAAATAGTCTATACTCTGTTTGGTAAATACAAAGAGTAATAAATCACTCAAACACAGACCGGGCATGGGCGTACTACTTTTTCTCTTAACATTCGAAAAACTTAAAAATCTAAATAAATTCATTTTATCTGAAATAAACATCTGTTTGAATTATCCAACTATTTACGTTACACGGCGGTTATGATGTCTATGAATCTTTTAGGCAGCTACATGAGAGAGATCAAAGTAGTTCAGTAACAGTTCGCCTCGTATCAATCACAAGCAAGTTAGTGTCTGGCGAGATCGAGATGCGGTGATAGTAACCGAGAGCAAGAGAGGGAGCGAGACCGATAGTTTTGTCCTGCTTCTCGCTCTTGTTCTCATTTTAAATAAAAATTACAAAACCGAACATGAAAGAAGATATTTTATTATTATTATAGCAACAAAAACGAAACAAAACTAAACATTAACTTAGCGCGGTTGGTGAACATTTTATACAGGCTGTCCAGAAACTCTTCTGACAAACGAAAACTGCAAATTCTAGACGTGATCTTATGTCGATTTAACGTAAATCACCTTACCCAAAGATGCTTTCTAACGGAGCTACAGCCCTTTAAACCCTTTAAGATAGAACCTTGTCATCAAATTTTTTAAAATATCTTCAAAACGCTCTTGTCTAAAAAGGTAAAACTTGATACATTTTAACCTAAAAATGATTCGTCGTTTGCTGTAAACATAATTTTTCTATTGCGATCATAAGTGTCTAATTTGGGGGACATTTTGAATTATTTAAAAAAAATAATAACTTTTGGTGTCAGATTTAAAAACTTTAAAGTTTTTTTCTAACATTAAAGTACTCTTGTTTGTTATCGCTATGATGCACCGTTGTCGAGAAAAATCGATTTGGGAACTTATACAGTAAACACGAAAAATTCAACACACACTTTTTTCTAAAATTAATGGTTTAATAGCAAGAGATTCTTGAATGTCTAAAGTGATGGAATTTGTATAGTTTTTACAAGCCACATCCAAAAACTGTTATGAAACGCCTAAACTTTTATTCAGGAGTGTATTCTTCTGCAGGGGGAAATTAGTTAGAAATTGTGTGCAGAGCCACGTACCTGTGACTGGATGCCTTCTTTTTCTTTATTTTCCTTCATCACTACATCGTTTTCGGAATATTGCGATGGGCCGAAAGTACTGTCTTCTGGCTCATCGCCATCGACAATAACATCGTCCCCTTCGTTGTCGACGTCGGTAGTTCTACCCGTACTACTCGGTATAGTCAATCCTCCAACTAGAGAACTTGTTCGACGTCTTTGGCTCTCGTGCCATTCCTCGAGCTCTGAATCACCTTCTACATCTACCGTTTCGTCTTCGTCATTCATCGCATTCTGTAAGAGACGTAATTTCTTGCTTATATTTATATAATACCAGCATAAAATTAAAAAAATAATTTGTACATCTAATTCATTGTCATTTAAATTGTCCAGGAACCAAAGTAATTTTATTGAATTCAACTTACCTTTCTCACACATCTTTCTACATGCATATTTATTTCCTCTTGTGTTCTATGTGGATGACCAGTACAAATAGGACAACAATCGTCCGCTTTTCTTTTTCGTATCTTTAATCTTAGTCGGCCTTGTCTGTTTGTTTTAATTCTCTGGAAAGTCTGAAAGTGAGAGAAACAACTGATTTACGTACAGCGTGTTGGTTTCAAAACGAACCTCCCTAAACATCAAGAACAAAATGATACATTGAACTAAAGTAGTGAAAATATTTAAAAGTATAACTATAATTTGACCACAAATTGTAAGAAGTAAGGCGACACCTCTACCGCAATATTGTGCCTATAGCCTTGGTATCTGACGTTCACACTAGGCCAATATCTATATTTGTTCTTAAGAAAGTCAAGTTCGTTTTCAATCTAACACCCTGTATATAATTTCCGTGTGAACTTTTTGGAAATGAAAATCGTTTAGTTTCCTACTTACCTCCCAGCGTCCCTCAGGACCGCTGTCGCCTGGTAAAGCAGGCGGCCTTCCAGGCTCTGGCCTACTTCTTTTCCTTGTGGCAGCAATTCCAGTACCACTCAATTTGTACAGCCTTTCTAATTCGTGCATAAAATGTGTTTCTAAGTCACCTGAGGATATTGTTAGACCACATACTGGACAACTAGATGGATCTCGTTTTTTCTTATTTGAAACAAAGTCTGCAATAGAAAATTGCCGAATGAGAATAAAGTATTTTTATTAAGCATTACTATGTGCAATAAATGCTCCAAAAATGTCAAAAGGCTACATAGCGAGTAAGTGAAAATGAGGCTAAGTTATTTTAGCTTCCAGCAGATTATTAAATATACCATCTTTGAAAAATATCCTATCCAAACTTATAAATAATTATACATATTTTATGGGTAAATATAAAAACTTGTATGGTTTATAAGCTCTCATAATTTCAATAGCAACTAAATTAGATGTTTGAATTGCGCTTCATTAGCAGTTTGATAGTAGCCAAAACGACGAGGGGGGGGGGCTATGCGATTGAGTGGCCAGCTAGATCGCTAGATCTGACGCCCCTCGATTACTTTCTATAAGGATACCTTAAAAATAAAGTACACATACACACGAATCGCCCAAGAAATTAAAAAAAAAAAACAAAACAAATAAACTAGATAAAAAGTCTATAACCGGAAATTATTCTGGAATAAACAGGGCGAGCCAAGATAAAATTACAGGATCAAGTGCATTTTTTTTTAAATGGAATGCTATGTATATCGGTACATTTTTTGAGGCCTCTTTCTAGACTCTATTCATTCCATTATTGACTATCTTCCAACAACTTGGATGTAATGATTTTTTTTGTTGAAGTGATGCCCCATCTATAGAAGCATATTGAAAAAATCACCAAAGTCACAACTATGGGTTTTAAGAAAAACTTATGTGAATACTAGTTACAAGACATCTAACTGATGTTTTTTAATCATCTTTACTTCATGAAAATGTACAGGGTGGCAAAAATATTTTTCAATTAAGAACTATTTAAAATGAATTTTCTCAATTTTTTCAAATGGAACACCCTGTATATTTTTCTACGATGTAATGTAGTAATGAAAAACGAACATTAAGGGTCATTTAGTGATATGGCAATTTCCTACTTTTTCTTCCTCATTTTAAAGTATAACAAACCAATAGCCTCAGAAAAAAATTTCAGCTCAATTGAATCAATAGCCACAGAGATATTCGCATTTGAATAGAAACACGCTCGGCCGGCCAACAGTCCGTAAAGTGACGTCACTTGGCGTGCGCCGATACCTATATTAGAGCAGCGATTTCGTAAGTCTATCATGTCGTTTTTTTTTTGGCGTAGAACCAGGTCAAACATGTTAGGTTCCTTTGAGTATGTCACCGAGCATATGAAATCATATTTTACGACATTTTTTTGTGGTCTCGAACTTTTTAAATCAATAAAAAGTGAAAAAAAATGTATTTTTAAATAAAATTGTTTTTTTTGTTTCCACCGCCATATCTTTAAAACTATTAAAGGTACCGAAATTTGTTTTGTGTCAAATTAAAGCACACACTGTAGCGCTTTTACCAATATAAACGGTTTGGGCAAATTCGTACTTTCATTTCTCTAAAAATCAGATAAACTAAAAATATATATTTTATGTATTGAAATCTTCACCAATCGATAAACGTTTTTATTTTTGAAAATATTTACATACATGCAGCGAAGAAAATAAAGCCTAATAATCACAAAAGTTTTTGAAACAATATATTTTTTCCTAAAATGTACCGTGTGGCAACAGCGATTTTTTTTATCAGCGCTAAATGCAATATTGGGACGCAATTAATACACCTCGCATGCAGGGTTGGTCAGATTAGTCGCCTAGAAGTGGCGGTTGTCGAAAATCATTCATTGTTCGGATAAAAATTGTGACAATTGAAAATGTGCTTGTTTTAAGGAAGGCCTAAAATGTTGCAACGAGTGCAAATGTCGTTCCTGTAACAACATTATTAAAGATTTCGAGGCAGATATGAACGAATTAGAATGCTATTAATGTAGGGCCTACATAAACTACGTACTACATATTTATCTATCCAAATAGAAAATTTATTTCAACAATAAAACTCATTTTATGCGTACGTTTTTACTTTCATTCATTTAAAAATATCTAATAAACTTACTAATTAGGTGGGTAGTTAGTAACACAGATTGATATTTATAGATTAGGTATTTATCTTCTTATTATTAAAAGGAGACTATTTTATATTTATTGTACAATTTCTTAATATTAACAACATATGATCAATACTACTGTACAATATGAAACATTGAACAATAATATTGATCCCTAGATGCTTTTGATCACTACTGGTTTTGTATCTATTGATACCGTGCGTGTAGCCGAACGCTAGGCATAGGAAGTAAAATTACAACATCGTGCGTGTCAGCTGGCTGAAATGAAATAACAGACTGGAATGCTCCGCTCGACGGAGGAATTTACGGCAGCTATGTTGTCATATCTATCGCGCTACGTGGATGTACATGCCTAATGGGAAATTACACGCACGGTATAAGTTAAACTACTACATACACCCCGACCGGGACCGTCAGATTGTTGCAGTCGGCAGGCTTGCTACAGCCGAGCGTGCAAGAATATGACTTTGGCCCGTTAAAAAAAATCGCTGACTCAGTACTATGAACGGAACATGAAAAATTTTTATCCTAAAAACTTTTTTCAACTATTGGCTTCAATTTGTACGCAGCATATATATACAAATTTTCATAAATAAATTTTTTTCTCGATTGTCTAAAATTACGCTACTGAAAATAACAAGTTTGAGTTTCCTATTATTTTTTCAACTTAAAAAAAAATAAATCGGGTTCACGTGGGACGTTGTTCGAAGCGCTATTGTGTCTAGTTAATCTAACAAAAAAAAAATAGCTTGACGTTAAAAAACATATTTCATTAAAAATCTATTTTTTTGAGTTTTTCCGAAATAAAAAAGTTCTCGACCACCAAAAAATGCCGTAAAAAATGATTTCGTGTACACGATTATCTTACTAAAGAATCCCACTAAGTCTGGTTTGGTTCTACGCCGGTTTTTCTCGAAAACTAAGCGACTTTACTTCCAGATTTTACTCTACTAACTTGCATTCACAGCCGTGTTCACTGGGCGGTTCAGCCATCTGACGTCACAACTCGACTACATGGTTATCCCGAGCGTTTTTAAGCGCGCCGACTTTAATAATTTTTTTATACATGAAGGCGGCGTCAGTACATTCTAATTTTTGGCATACGTACTGTACACACCAAGCTCTTTCAGAATATGTAATAATAAAAAATTGTTAAATGAGACTATTGCAACAATTTTCGTTTTATTGACCAATAAATACAAAATTCAAGAATAAACTTAAAAAATAGAGGTTTCTTCAAATAATTCATTAGAAAAAATTATAATAAGTGCTCCGCATGTTGCCCATTTTGTTCGACACACGCCTTTATGCAATTTTGAAATGAGGCCATTTAGTGGGACCATTTCTTTCAATCCATTGAAGTGGGTAAATAGATTTCACTGGTCCCTTACTGTAATAGTTTTTTTGTAAATTTTTTTGCTGTTTTCTTTTTCTACAAGCAATAAAACCTCAGTTTGGTATAAATTGTCTTGCACAAATCTGTCTGCCACAATAGGGAACTTGCATAAAAATTTAAATAGGGAAATAATACTAAAAACCGCTGCCCAAGGAATCACTACTTCCACATCCGGATTTTCTATCCAAGTCACACAACGAAAAAATTTTGTATCTGGAAATAATTGTTTATGGAATTTTAATAATATAATATTTGAAATCCTCTACCCCAAAAACCCATAAAACGATACCCCACATCGGTAGTGGGGTGGGGGTGGTGACATAGGGTGGGGATGGTGACATAGGGTGGGAGCGGGGGGTGGATAAAGTAAAAAAATATTTTGAGGTTTCTGGTTCTTGTACACACTAAATCACATTTTTTTTCATCCCCTTTAATAATGGGGTGGGGGTGGTAATGGGGGTGGCTAATGCCAACATTTTTTTTAAGACCTTAGCTTCTCTTGTCTATACTAAATATCAATTTGATGAACTCTTACCTGCTTGATTTACCTATTTATTCCAAATTTACCCCAATTTACCCCCCAACCCTTCGACGGAACAAGATGAAAATATAATCTAGTTCTAGATCTGATTAAAGTACGTATGTATACCAAATTTCAAGTCAATATCTCAAACGGTTCCAGAGTAAACGTGCGCACAAAAAAAGTTACAGACCGACAGACAGACCGACAGACCGACAGACAGAAATTTTTTTTTCGCTCAAACTTGAAATCTCGACGTTTCATGACATTCTAAGCCTATTTGAACAATAAAAATTTTTAAATTTTTTTTTGTCGTTACTATACTTCCACTGGATGTGGAAGTAAAAACATGGTGACATTGTAATAAAACGTATATTTCACAAAAAAACATATTTTTTAATTCAGCGCGTTGCATGTAAACAATTGAAACTGCTGTAAAATTCAAATTACTTCCACATCCTGTGGAAGTATAGTAACGGCAAAAAAAAATTTAAAAGTTTTTATTGTTCAAATAGGCTTAGAATGTTACGAAACGTCGAGATTTTAAGTTTGAGCGAAAAAAAATTTCTGTCTGTCGGTCTGTCTGTCGGTCTGTTTGTCTGTAACTTTTTTTGTGCGCACGTTTACTCTGGAACCGTTTGAGATATTGACTTGAAATTTGGTACACGTATGTACTTTAACGAGATCTAGAACTAGATTAGATTTTCATCTTGTTCCGTCGAAGGGTTGGGGGGTAAATTGGGATAAATTTGGGGAAAATAGGTAAATCAAGCAGGTAAGAGTCCATAAAATTGGTATTTAGTATATACAAGAGAAGCTGAGGTCTCAAAAAAAATTTTGGCATTAGCCACCCCCATTACCACCCCCACCCCATTATTAAAGGGGATGAAACAAAATTGTGATTTAGGGTGTGTACAAGAACCAGAAACCTCAAAATGTTTTTTACTTCATCCACCCCCCCTACCACCCCCTATCACCACCCCCACCCCGCTACCGATGTGGGGTATCATTTTATGGGTTTTTGGGGTAGAGGATTTCAAATATTATATTATTAATATTCCATAAACAATTATTTCCATATACAAAATTTTTTCGTTGTGAGTGACTTAGATAAAAAATCTGGATGTGGAAGTAGTGATTCCTTGGGCAGCGGTTTTTTGTACTTATTGCCCGATAAAACGAAAATAGTTGCAATTAGCCATAGGGAAGTACTTACAAAAAATGTGAGTTTTTCATTTCCACATCACATCGTCGAAAAATATACAGGGTGTTCCCTTTCAAAAATTGAGATAATTCAATTTAAAAATTTCTTAATTGATAAAAAAATTTTTGCCATCCTGTACATTTTTCTCCTAACTAGTATTCACATAAGTTTTTCTTAAAGCCCATAATTGTCACTGATGATTTTTTCAATATGCATCTGCAGATGGCATTATTTCAACAAAAAAATTCATTATATCCAAGTGGTTGGGAGATAGTCAATAAATAATACAGGAATGAATAGTAATCCAGTAACTTTGTCATCAAAAAAGGTTACCTGACATTAAATCAGGTATGGCTGCTTTTTTAATATGTTGTATAGGATTAAAAAGTAATGTTAAATCCAAGTTTACGACCTCGGCAGACCTCCGGATCCTGGTCAAAAATCCAAAAAACTGATTGTTTCTAATCATGGCTAATTTGATAAAATTTGTACTAAGATTTCTTGAATTTCTAAGAAAATCGCAAATATTTCAAAAAGTTGCTTATATCAGAAAATAAGGAATTTAATTTTACATAACTTGATGTAAAAAAATACAGGGTGTAATTCAATTGTAAAGTGCAGCTCTCCTTGTGTTCTTTCTACATGCCAAAAAAGCAAATGAGTATCTTTTACACGAAGAAAGTTATAAAGGTTATTGTAAACCATTACACCTGTCAAAATTTTTTTAAAATGTCAAATATCTCTGAAACGGCTGGGTTTAGGCATAGACACTACTCAGAATTTTAAGCTCTTTTCAAAAACCCTAAACTATATAGGGTGTTCCATTTAAAATAAGCAAGTTGGTATCGACTTCCGGTATAACTGGAAGTGCCAGATGCTTGTAATTATTTTAGTTGGATTGGCCACACTGCCATTAGTAGCTCCCTAAATTTTCAAAATTGTCTGGTGCCAGTGACGTAGCCAGGGGAGAGGTCCAGGGGGTCCGGACCCCCCCCCCCCCCGAAATTAGTTGACATTTAAATAATTGACAGACATGATATTTAAAATTATTATATTAATTTTATTTTCGGTTTTTGTTGAAAATTTTTCTGGTTGATTTAAAATTTCCATTCCAGCCAACCCTGTTGCAAATTGTGATGGTACCTACCTCAATTCCATCTTTTTTCAAAAAAATAAACAGAACTGAACAAGATGAAGTAAATTGTTTCTTTATAGTTTACTACAGGGCCATTCCTAGATATGCTTGGTCGCCTGTGTGTGGGACGAACATTAGCGCGCCCCGTCCAACACAATGCATTTCAATAAGTTATATTATTATATTTGAAATAATTTCGATTTTGAGCAGAGCTATAAATACAGGGTTTTTCACTTAGAACTCTGATCGCCAATTCTCGAAAAGAAATGGAGAAATTGGAATTATGTAAAAAACGATTTATAGGTGGAACAACTAGCATTTTTTCAAAGAGACAGAATTTCAACGCCTTCAATGAGCTGGGCGTGGCAACGCCTCGAAAATATAAATCGACTGAAGGGACTTTTAGAGTGCGGACATTTGAAAGCACATTTAATTTAAAGATTTTTTTGTCATATATCCCAACTGGATTACTGTACTCGTATCTGAGTAATACCTTCAAAATATTTGGACCCCCCCCCCGAAATAAAATCCTGGCTACGTCACTGTCTGGTGCGTACTTTTCCCTATATCTATCGATGCAGTTCCTGGTGAGACACCCTGTATTTCTAAACAATGTTATACTCTATTTATATTACTGATTTTGAGTTACCTGGCTGTTACCAATTAAAATAGTTTATTTGTAATCATTTGTTTCAAAACAATGTTTTATGATAATTCGGTATGAGCTGTTGAAATTGAGCGTGGATAAATAATGGAGTTGCGCTTAAGTGAAAAGAAAGACAAACAAAGAAGAAAACTAAGATACAAAAATATATCAGTTTAGATCTGTTTTATCCGTTGAAAGCCGTGAAATATATTAGCATTTGTCATGTTAATAGTCACAGGGGGCAGATTGGCGGATTTGTTTGGAACGTCGATGGAGCCCGCATACGGCACCTGCGGGCCATGAGCCTCATGCCTTGGAGTAGCGAACGTAGTAGTTATATACTAGGTGAAACATTTAAGGGTGGAGCTTAAAACTGTGTTACATAAAATTATTTAGTCGGTGAATTTACACAAAAGCAGTTTGCTATAATTAATTAAATAGTTTAGGTAATTTAAAAGTAATAATTAAACGTATAATCCGGTAATTTTAGATTCAAAAATAACGATTTCTCTCGAAAGTTTTGGGACTAGCCAAACAGAATTTCCTCAGGAACCCGAAAAAAATAGTGCTGACCATTCAAAACGGCGGCTTTAATTGTTATTTAACTTTTTTTAAACAAAATGAATTTTGCAACTTAGTTTTTTGCATCGCTTCTAAAGGTCGTTGAAAAACGTTCGACCCGTCAATTTCTTCATTATGGGCTCCCCTATAAGGTAGGTATACGCAAAGAAAGAGTCCTTGATTGTTAATAACATTTTATGGCAAAAAAACTAAAAAAATTGAATTTCTCGATCCTCGAACTTTGAAGTACTGTAGAAACAAATATACAATCTGTATGTTAACGATATTATGAGAAATAGTACATATTTTTACCCTTAACAAAATGCACTTTGTCCCGTTGCACATTTTTTTTCGCAATTAATTTACAAAAAAAAATTCAAATTGTTACATTAAAAGATAAAATTAATATTTTACAGTTCTGTTTCGGTAAATACATTGTATTGGACGTACATTTACATAATCAAAAAGAATATTGCAAAAAAAATTTAATTTGCGATTTTTTTACGCAAAAATCAATTTTGCAACTTAAACAAATGTAAATATCTCAGTGGATTTTACATAAAATTTATTGCAACCAACGGCATTTCAATTGCCATAAACAAACACGAATTTAAAAAAAAATTGTGCTCCGATGCTTTGGAGCCGAGATATGAATAATTCACGTTTTTTGCGATTACGGCGAAATTTGAAAATATTATTACTTGAAAATTTAACTGAATATTCCTCAGAGTGTGTGTCATCACTTACAAAGTGCCACGTCTATATATATAAATGGGCCATGGAAAAAAAAATGAAGAAAATTGTATCTTTGGCGCTTGCGCTGACGCTAGACGCCAGATCCCCACCTCCCTTCACTGCGAGTGGACAGTTTTACCTCGGCGTCAGCTTTATTTCTCTTTTACTCTTTTTTTTTAATTCAACTTATTTTTTTCTCATCTTTCTGATTCTTCGATTATTTTTCAATTTTTCAATTGTGTTGCTCTGCAAAAAGAATTTGTAATACAGCGGCTTCATTATTTTATTAGATAAAATAATTTCATTAGTTTATAATCAAACATTTCCAGTGGAAGTATATAGTAACGCAATTTTTTTTTTAATTTTACTTCCACATCCAGTGGAAGTATAGTAACGACAAAAAAATTTAAAAAAATTTTTATTGTTCAAATAGGCTTAAAATCTCATGAAACGTCGAGATTTTAAGTTTGAGCGAAAAAAATTTCTGTCTGTCTGTAACTTTTTTTGTGCGCACGTTTACTCTGGAACCGTTTAAGATATTGACTTGAAATTTGGTACACATATGTACTTTAACGAGATCTGGAACTAGATTATATTTTCATCTTGTTCCGTCGAAGGGTTGGGAGTAAATTGGGGTAAATTTGGGGTAAATGGATAAATCAAGCAGGTAAGAGTCTATAAAATTGGTATTTAGTATATACAAGAGAAGCTAAGGTCTCAAAAAAATTTTTGGCATTAGCCACCTCCATTACCACCCCCACCCCATTATTAAAGGGGATGAAAAAAAAAATGCGTTTTAGTGTATGTACAAGAACCAGAAACCTCAAAATATTTTTTTGCTTCATCCACCCCCACTACACCCCCCCTGTCACCACCCCCCACCCCACTACCGATGTGGGGTATCGTTTTATGGGTTTTTGGGGTAGAGGATTTCAAATATAATATTATTAAAGTTCCATAAACAATTATTTCCACAAACAAAGTTTTTTCGTTGGATAGAGATTCTGGATGTGGAAGTAGTGATTCCTTGGGCAGCGGTTTTTATTGTTCAAATAGGCTTAGAATGTGAAACATCGAGATTTTAAGTTTGAGCAAAAAACTCTGTTTAAGATATTGACTTGAAACAATGGTGCAGCCAGAAAATTCATCTGGGGGGCGGGCAATAGAACCGGCCTCTCTCAGAGGATGAGGAAAACTTTTCACAAAATTGTTGTAAACGGATGTGTATAGATTCCTCCACTAGATAATATTGGTATTAATTACAAAATATTTATTTCAAGGAATAGTTTGAATACTGCTTTGTACTGATAGAGATTATGCGTCTTTATTTTTGGTTCATGGAGGACGGCTTGGGGGGGCCCGGGCCCCATGGCTCCCCTCCTGGCTGCGCCACTGACTTGAAAATTGGTAAGTACATGCATTTATTTTAACGAGATCTGGAATTAGAATATATCTTGATCTTATTTCGTTGAAGGATTGGGGGTAAAGGGGGGGTAAATAGGTCAATTAAGCAAGTAAGAGTCCATAAAATTGGTATTTAGTATATATAAGAGAAGCTAATGTCCCAAAAAATTTTTTGGCATTAGCCACGCCCATTACCACCCCCACCTCATTATTAAAGGGGGTGATAAAAATTAAATTGTGATTTAGTGTGTACACAAGAACCAAAGGCCTCAAATTTTTTTTTTACTTCATCCACCCCCATAACCACCCCCTACCACCACCCCCACCCCCACTACCGATGTGACATATCGATTTATGGGTTTTTGGGGTAGGCGATTTCAAATATTATATTATTAAAGTTCCATAAACAATTATTTCCACATATAATTTTTTCCTTGGGCAGCGGTTTTTTTTAAACATCCTATAATTTAAGCAATCACGCATTATTGTTATGTTATGAATTAGATGTTTATTTCGCCGTTTAAAACAAATTAAATCAATATTGATGTCTGTCAGTTTGAATTAAATGAAATGCAAAAAAATGAGGAAGTTATTGGAAATATTGATCTAAATAATGACGATGATGACAATGATTGTCTGTACGCAGAAGTTCGAGACGAAACGGACAGCGAGTCCGACACAGGAAATCAACCTAAAAAAAATGAGAACAGAAAAAAACTATTTTGTATATTCAATAAATTAATTTTTAAATACAAAATGTATACCTTTTTTATCCTCAATAAGAGTAGAAACAATTCACTCATCAATGTATTATCAAATATGTAATCTTTAAATATTTATTTTATGACGGCTCTTGGATTAGTCAAGGTAACCTTTAAGATGGTGCTGATTTGTCCGGACATTTTACTGTAAGAACACAACTCAGTTAAACTCCTGCCCAGACACAGTGGCATGAAGGGCAATGAAGAAGCAGACCGTTTGGTGGAAGAAGAAGCAAAACGTCCTCTGCCTGGCCCGGACCCAGCCTTCGGTCTGCCAAAATGCCTGATTCATTCAGAGCTGTCCGAGACTGGGTTATAGCACAGTTTAACAACTATTGGGCTCATGCCCAAAGAATGAAACAGTCAAGGCTTCATATAATGGGGCCTTCGATTACTCTACCGTAAAGTGGCTACTTGGGTAGCCTATGGATGGTAGGCCTGATAACAGGACACTGTCCTCTGAACAAACCCCTGCAAACAATAAGGTTGAAAGATGATCCTATTTGTCGGATGTGAGGAGTGGAGGATGATACCATCACTCATATTCTATGCAATTGTACATCACTAAAAGCTGCAAGGTATAGGTATCCCAGAAGAAAATTTATAGAGCCGGAGAAACTACGGGATCCAACCTGGAAAAGGCTGCTTTCCTTCGTGAAGGGCACTAGTCTGTTCTAGGGAATCTACTCATGTTTCTAATAATAATAACAACGACCTTAAATTTAAATTTGAATCGTTTGTAAAAATACATTTGACTTCCGGTGACGCCGCACAGTGGCACGAATCGTGATTTTTTCGTTCAAAATTATCCGGAGCACTTGTTTCGCAACCGATTGGGATAAATGGTTTTTTAAAATACTCGTTATTTAATTTCCAAAAGACGTAAGAGAGCCGCTTTTTGAATTATGCTAACCAAAATTATTAAGCTTAGCCAAAATGGACATTTTTTATTTAAATCAATAAAATTTACAAATAAAAACTTTTTTCTTATCCAGTTTACATAAATTTTGTTACTCGAAGGTTTTTGAGGTAGCTGATTACGAATCTGATATCCAAATTGTCATAAACTAACCTGCAAGATGGCGGCTATAAAATGCTAAAAAATAATGAAAAACGAAATATTCTTGTTAAAGTTCATGCCGTAGAAGTTTTGTTTTTTTAAGTTAAAATATACTAAATTTTAAGTTTCAGGAAGAAATTCAAGATGGAGGATCCAATATGGCGGCAATAATATGATAAAACTAACTTAAAAATAAATCAAATGTATTAAACTAAATAGGCTAGCCCTAAGAATTATTAAAAAATTTAAAAAGGCACAAATTTTCTGAAATTTTCAAATATATCCAATGTGGCTGCCATACTTTAATTATTATCAATCATAAATATGCGATTCAGTCCTCCATTAATTTTGAATATAACCTTCAGTAGGTCATATTAATATTTCTTTTTTTTTCATCTGCTAATAACATAATAAATCAAGAACTTTAAAACAAGAATATTAATTTTTCTCTATTTCTTATTGGGATGCTCTGCCACATGTATTTTCTTCTAAACAATGTCCGTGGAATCTACAAAATAATACAATTAACCAGTATTTTACTGGAAAATAACCTCTGTGACTTTTACGTCAAAGGATCAGTTAGAGGGTGGTTTTTTACAAATAATGAATAAGAACAAAAATATAAAAATGATGTATTTTGCTGACGTTTCGGAAAACGAATCTGTTTCCTTTCTCAAAGCGTATTATAATGTTTGTGTGCTGTGTATATTAAATACACAGCTTTAAGAAAATGCCACAACCAACATTTAGACAAGAATATTAAACCTAACACAACGTAAGGCAAAAGTTTTACACCATGAACTTTAAACCTAACTTAGTGCAAAATTTTTTCGTCATTATTTAAATCTTAAATTTCTCTGTTTAATTTGTGTTGTTAAAATAATATGAATGCTCCAATTGAGTTGATAATTTTTTAATTGTTGATTATTCTAAATACATTTAAATAATATTATTAGCAGATAAAAAAAGAAATATTATTAATAAGGTTATGTTCAAAATCAGTGGAGGAATGAATCGTATATTTATGACTGATAATTAATGTATGGCAGCCATATTGGATATATTTGAAAATTCTTAGGAATAGCCTATTTAGTTTAATGAATTTAATTTATTTTTAAGTCAGTTTTATCATCTTATTGTCGCCATATTTGATTCACCATCTTGAATTTCTTCTCTTTTAGTCTATTTTAATGTGAAAGTACTTATCAGAAATATTCAAAACTTCTCGGCATAAACTTTAACAAATATATTTCATTTTTCATCATTTTTTAGCATTTTATATAGCCGCCATTGATTCCGCCATCTTGCAGGTTGGTTTATGACAATTTGGATATCAGGTGCGTAATCAAAAACCCTCCAAGTAACAAGATTTATGTAAATTGGATAAGAAAAAAGTTTTTATTTGTAGGTTTTATTAAGATTTGAATAAGAAATGGCAATTTTGGCTAAGCTCAATAATTTTGGTTAGCATAATTCAAAAAACGGCTCTCTAACGTAGATTTTTTTATTTCTATTCACGCAACAAGAATTTAAGACAATTATTTTTTTTTATTTTAATTTTTTTTCGTTTTAGGACACCTAAATAATAAAAGCTTGTTTTTAAAAAAGTTTTTTTTAGATTTAAATTTATTTTTAAATTTTTAGCTACGCCTTTGTTTTATATATTCATTGAGTCGTTCCTATCCGATATAAAATTTATAGTTTAAACCGGATCCTTCACCATTTCTTAGAATACAACGTATGAGCGAATACACTATACGATCAAATTATAGTGTTAAAACGAAAAAATTTTGTCCGCCATATTGAATTTAGTGTGACGTCATTTTATTTTCGTATTCTTCTCAGCAAACCCTTTCATTTGATACCCATATCATGGGGGTGCATACAAAATAACGGGTCCGTCAGAATCCGCCATATTAAATTTAGTGTGACGTCATTTTATTTTCGTATTTTTCTCGGCAAACCATTTCATTTGATACCCATATGATGGGGGTGCATAAAAAATAACTGGTCCGCCATCTTTGGGAGTCCGCCATATTGGATTTAGAATGACGTCACTTAGCTAACCATGCATTGTCATCCAAACTAAACGTGTATGCAAAATTTCAGCTCAATCGGTTGAGGATAACTATTTTAATATTGACTTGCAAGATTTGAACTAAACAAACTAACATACATACAAAGCAAGTTAAATAAAAGCTTGTAACAAGGAGTCCTTTTACGAACTGACTTGTCAATTTCTTTGGACTTGGATAGAAAATCTTTATGTGGAAGTAGTGATTCTTTGAGCAGCAGTTTTTTAAAATAATGTGAACTAAATATATGACGAGTAACACGATTGCAAAATTTGCCTAACTTTTTTCAAAATCAACAATCTTTTGTCTTTTACAAGAACGAATGCTTTTCTTACATGAGAAATAAGTTTGCTTTTGAAATTAACAAAAATAACAATTTCCGTAATTTTCTTGTCATGCTGTATCCTAAAGCTTTAGCTACAGTGCGATACGGCGATCCGTCAGATGCGGACATCATTCATGGGATTAGCCAGGCTAACCTTGTTAATTGCTCGACTAGACCCATGCCCGTGTGTACCCTAAACGTAAATCAGCACAGGCTAAAAGGGGATGAAGTGAGCTTAAGTCATCACGATGCGCTGAAATTTACACCGGGGATTGGAAAATATGCCGGTGTCTTAATGGATCTACTTTTACACTCGAATAATAGGCCTTACTGCATGCCGCAGTATATGAATCCCTTCTACTCATTTGCTTCTAGCAGTATATAGGTCATACTTCGAAATAAAACCATTCTATACACACTCAGATTTGCAAATCTGCGACCTGCAATTGTATTGTTTAGGGCTGCCGACTAAATTTTTGGAGATGGGAGGGGGGTGGGGGGTAGGGCAACGTTTTTTGCAAGTATCTTGAAAACTACTAATTTTGTTTAAAAGCATTAAATATGTAACTTGGGATTATTTCTGTCCAACTTGGCTAAAAATTGACAGATATATGGTTTTTTAAGTTTAGTGTTCTTTTGCACCTTTCTAAAAGCCAGAGTCTCGCCGGTTAAGTAGGTGGAATTGGGCCCAGCGGCTTATTGGGCTATTCATTCACATGAATGTGGCGTATGACTAGGAATGCTCAATAAAATATATAATAAACCTCTATCCACTATATTACCAGAGTTATGGGAGTAACAACCCTCAACTTTAAAATTAATTTTTTTCCAAACTATTAAAGACAATTAAATGAAATTAATAGGAGACTTTGATATAAAATAGCTTTACATTTTTTTTACATTTCTATTACGTCATTTAGTATATAAAAGAAATAATTAAATTTTTGAGGGTGCTGTCTTTATTGATAGATAGAGTACAATCCCGAATGGAATCTGTGATTGGATTAAAGCATGATGTGCAGATAGCAATGTTTTGACATTTACATACTTTTTCAGTTGACGTACTAGAAAAATATTACTAGAGGTTTTACTACTTAACTGTACAATATGAGCATCCCACTTAAGATTATCATCAAGTACAATTCCAAGTAGGTTAACACTGTCGCCTTTGATAATTGCGTTGTTGGTCGAAAAAAATCAATTTTTGGGTTTTATCTCTATTTAACTTTAACATGTTATTATCATGCCAGTGTTGTGCAGAATGTTGAGTTTCATATATAGATGCTTGTAGAGTCATTCAATTTTTATTTTTATTTATTAAAGCTGCATCATCTGCATACATAACAGTTTTGTTTGCATGCTAACGAGTTCGAAAAAACTTAGACATGAATGTCTAAACTACTTTTCATTTATATATTCTAGTAGATACCTTTTACAGAATTCAAATATCACTTTTGGTTATCGAGAAAATGGCGCCGAAAGTTTTAAGTGGGACACCCTGTATATCATTCAAGAATTATATTTCAACGGATTAGACATATTATTATGAAACATATATATTAGTAAAATGTATAAACAAAAAAAAAATTGTAAAGAATAACATTTCGCAAGATTTCTATTTAAGTACAAGTGGCAAAAATTATGATTTTTTTTTTGTTTTAATTTAAATGATTAATAACTTTTTATTTACTGATTGATTTTTTTCAAAAACAATAGGGTTCTTCCTCTAGCTAATGCTAACTTACTTTCCAAATTTCAATACAATCAGCCCCCCCCCATATCAAATCACGGGCCCCGGTACCAAATTATCTGCTCCCCCGCGCCTAATAATTGATGAGTGGGATTTTTTTTTATTAAAATCTCTGGCGGGCCCTCACTACGGGGGGGGGGGGGGGGGAATTTGAAAAAAAAAAAAACGGGCTCACATGCGCTTAATAATTTATGAGCAGGGGGGAGAAATTTGAAAAAAAAATTGTCTAGATCTCTGGCGGGCCCCCACTACGGGCCCCTCAGAAGCCCGGGCAGCTAAACTCAGTACCCAATACCCCATACGGGGGGGGGGGAGCTGCTTACAAGAAACGTGACGGATGGACGGACGGACAGACAGACGGACATTTTGAAAGTTGTTCAGAATTCGTTCACTAACATAATGATGATTTTTTTTTCTCTACGAGCAATATTTATTGTTTTAGAAATGTGCCAATCAAACGCAATATACTTTTCATTTTTGCGAAGAGTATAATAAGAAGGAAAGGGTAAAATGCTGACGGCCATCCCATAAAACTAGCCCTTAAGCAGAAGCGGAGATATGACTGATAGTGTGTAAACTGGTGTCCAGACGTACAAATTAAAATATTTATTTTATATTCTTCAGCTTTCTCCGAACACGACACTTTCGATTTTCATTTTCGAAGATTACAAAATTTTTTTGGATATTAAATTAGAGACAAGTATTTCAATTCATTATAAAAAGTGATATTACTACATTTCACATCACAAGTAGTTCTCTCTCTTGCACCTCAACGCTCCTTTATGATCCTTTTTAACTCCCATTTGTAATTCCCGAGCTTTGATTTACACTTTCGAATACGTATCGATTGTTCTAATTCTCATGTAAGCTCCAACTATGGCCGTTAAGACCTCAGCGATCCACGAGGAATGAATAACTTTATCTAAATTATCACCAAACTTAGAAAGAAGTTTCGGTACGTATGTATTTATAGACAACCCGCACCTCAGTATCAGTAAATTCGTTACCCCGCCGTAACTACAGGGTGTGATTTAATTCCTCAACTGAAAATATGCCTTCTATTTTTAATGATAATAAACAAGTTTTTAATCACAATGCCATTTTTTTGCTCCCATTCAGTTCAAATGAAATGCTTAATATTATAAAATCTTTTTTTTACAATTAATTATTTTTTATTTATTTGCTTTTATCATGTTTAGAGAATATTATTTAGGTATTATGCAAATCACAACTTACACACTTTTTTATTTATTATGAAAATACCTACTTTCTGTATATTGTTGCCCTAATCTGGGCACGCTAATATACTAGTTAGGTAAATACTTTAAAACACTCATTATTGGAGAACCAATCAAAACAACTACTCTTCTAGCTAATACTGACGAAGTATTGAATTACATGATAGGATTCTTAGCATTTTAAAGAAAAAAAAATGTATTGAAAATATTTAAATCATTTATTTACATTTAGTCATTCACACTTTTTTATTTAATATGAAATTATCTACTTTCTGTATATTGGTACCTTAATCGGGTCACGCTAATATACTACTTAGGAAAACACTTTAAAACACTCATTATTGGAAAACCAATCAAAACAACTATTCTTCTAGCTAATACTGACGAAGTATTGAATTACATGATAGGATTCCTGGCATTTTAAGGTAAAAAAATATATTGAAACTACTTAAATTATTAATTGAAATTCAGTCATTCACAACAATTATTGAACCTTACATTCTATTTCAACTCTAGAAAAGTTGTACAAGTTTTTTCGAACTCGTTAGTTCTCATCAGTAGAGTATAGAAACATTCATTCATTATTTACAAGCCTATTCTTGATTTATTTTTTACAATTAATTATTTTTTATTTATTTGCTTTTATCATGTTTAGAGAATATTATTTAGGTATTATGCAAATCACAACTTACACACTTTTTTATTTATTATGAAAATACCTACTTTCTGTATATTGTTGCCCTAATCTGGGCACGCTAATATACTAGTTAGGTAAATACTTTAAAACATTATTGGAGAACCAATCAAAACAACTACTCTTCTAGCTAATACTGACGAAGTATTGAATTACATGATAGGATTCTTAGCATTTTAAAGAAAAAAAAATGTATTGAAAATTAAGGTACCAATATACAGAAAGTAGATAATTTCATATTAAATAAAAAAGTGTGAATGACTAAATGTAAATAAATGATTTAAATATTTTCAATACATTTTTTTTTCTTTAAAATGCTAAGAATCCTATCATGTAATTCAATACTTCGTCAGTATTAGCTAGAAGAGTAGTTGTTTTGATTGGTTCTCCAATAATGAGTGTTTTAAAGTATTTACCTAACTAGTATATTAGCGTGCCCAGATTAGGGCAACAATATACAGAAAGTAGGTATTTTCATAATAAATAAAAAAGTGTGTAAGTTGTGATTTGCATAATACCTAAATAATATTCTCTAAATATTATAAAATCTGTTTCTACGAAAAATTCATCTGGTTATCAGGTCAGAATTCATTATTGAACCGTTAACCTATCTTGTAAACCTGCATTTTGTAGAAGGGGTTTTTCTTAATATTTAAAAAAAATCTTTAATTTTACCAATACAAAAAAAAACCGCTGCCCAAGGAATCACTACTTCCACATCCAAGTCTCTTACAACAAAATACTATATTTGCACTCCAAAAATTTTTTGAAACTTTAGCTTCTCCTGTATACACTAAATACCAATTTTACCTGCTTGATTTACCTGTTTACCCCCCATTTACCCCATTTTACCAACTCTTCGACGGAATAAAATGAAAATATAATCTAGTTCCAGATCCCGTTAAAGTACAAACGTGTACCAAATTTCAAGTCAATATCTTAAACGGTTCCAGAGTAAACGTGCGCACAAAAAAACTTACAGACCGACAGACAGACAGAAATATTTTTTTTCGCTCAAATTTAAAATCTCGACGATTCATGACGTTTTAAGTCTATTTGACAAGAAATACGACTTTCTAGCATCTTATTCTCCCGTACCTTCTCATTTCTTGGCGACATCACCGGGGAGAGGACAATATAGAACGGTTGATAGTTTAAGGAAAACTAGATGGCAAGAGGCGAAGAGGTCACCCTCCAAAACTTTGAGCTCAAGTCACCAAGTAGCTGATAGGAAAGAGGCTGTTCGCCTAACAGGCAACCACGACAGATAGTGTGATGCTGTCGAACGTGCTCTACAGCAAACTGACGTGGTGAATAATAAGAAAATAAAAAATAAATTAATATCTAAAACAGGTTTGAAAACGCTATTAGTTTAGTATGTAAAACAAATTTAAACATGAATGATTGATCTATTGTACATTAAATAATTATACGATTACAGTGCTGCTGCCTATAAGTTGCCATAAAAAGCGAGTAAAAGTTTGCGTTCATTGTTTACTGACTTTACACCGTTCTCTGAGTTGTTTCATCCGCGAGGGTGGTCCATATTTTCTCACGGAATTTTCTCGAGAACTGCTAAACCCAGGAGAAAAAGCATCGAATAAAGAAGTTGTGTGTACCCTTAACCTTAGCATAGCAGAAATTGCAACGCCTTGCCTGTCTAGGGACTACAGGAGCAATGCGCTCCTGTCCCACAGCAGCTATGGAGGTAATGCTAGGCTTACTTCCTTTGCATTTGCATGTAAGGAAGGAGGCAGCACTTGCTTTAAGATTGTAACAGGCACTTAAATTCAGACCAGGCGACTTGGTCGGTCACTTAAGGATTCTGGAGCTAATCCAATTCAAATCCATGACCAAACCCACTGATTCAATGGCAATCAAGCATGACTTTGACTGCCCGTTTGATGTGCTGATTGAAAGCCGTTAGGCGAGCAGGGCCGAAGTAAAGCAGTTGGAGAAAGAGTCACACATCTGGTATACAGATGGATGCAAGATGGACGAAGGGGTTGGTGTGGGCGTAGCAGCCCTTGGTAACACCCCAACCATCTTCCAGGCAGAAATCTATGCTATAGATCAGGGATTCCCAACAAGATTTTTTCAAGGACCCCGTCATTGGTCGCTATACTGACAAGGACCTTAAAAGCTTAAATTCTTCTTAAAATGAAGATTATGTAGAATCTACCACTGCAAGTCAAGTAAAATACAAAACAATTGAATATCTCAGTGACATTTCGCGGACCACCTTTTGGGAATCCCTGCTATAGATCAATGTGCCCAGTAATGCCTAAATAGAGGCACTCGAAGAGCAAAGATCTATATACTCTCAGATAGCCAGACAGCATTAAAGGCTCTCAGGTTATATACCTTCGACTCAAAAATTTCCTGGGAATGGAGACAATCCCTGAAGTAACTGGCAAAAAACAACAAGGTTACCTTGATGTGGGTGCCAGGGCATGAGGAAATAGAAGGCAATGAATTGGCTGATAGCCTCGCAAGAAAAGGGGCTGATCCCGAACCGTTCTGTGGCTTATCTAAGGGACACATAACGGAGGAGGTCCTAAAATGGGAAAAGGGGTCCTACTGGAGGAATAGTCGAGGCAAAAGACAGGCGAAAAGGTTTATAACCTATTCAACAAAGAATGTCACAAGGCTTCCCGAACTTGAAAAGTCCGACCTAAGGCTGATCACAGGCCTTCTAACTGGCCATTGCCCCTTGAGCTATCATCTCAAGAACATGGGCATGGCAGAAGATGACAAATGCAGATACTGTGAAGCTGCAACTGACACTGCGGAACATACTTTGTGAATGCAAGGTACTAATCCGCATTAGGTTAAAGTACCTAGAACAGGCGGAATTAACGCATGAAGACAGGGAAATTAGCTCCCAGGAAAATCACAAGCTTTGCAAAAAGTCTTTGAATCCTGGGCAACAACTAGTTGTAGGGTAACTTACAAAAGACCTTTTAGGTCGAAGTGAAGAAAGGCCAACTCAGGGCCAAGCGACTCCTTAAACAATCTACAATCTACACTCAATCTTTATTTCTTCTCTGCAGGTATCTGTTTTGAAAGAAAAAGCTTCTTATACGTACCCCTGCATATTCTAACATATTATCGAATAACCGTAAAAGAAAATTCATATTTTCTGCATTAACTAAAATTTGAGTGTCTTTACTAAAAAGCTTTTAAGTTTTATGTGTTTATGGGAGTTTCTTCTTTAGTTTTTGGCCTCTTAAAGTATTAATACTAATTTACTAAGTACCATGTATACTTACGCATATCAGTATCTTACTTTTAAATGTTTGTTAATGTTTAAACAATTTCTATAAAGCGAAATTTATTTATTTTCTCGCATTGGGGCAATGTGAAATCTTTATAGCAGCTGAGTTACCAATGATTATATATATTCTAATCATTTTAAACTACAAATCAAGTTATACCTCTAAAATTTATTATGACAGTTCAAATGAACATAAACTCCATCATTTGATTTTAACTGAAACATGACAGTTGCTTAATTAAGTAACCGATAAATACTTTTTAAGTGCTTTCTAACGTTAGAGGTGCACAATATCTTAAGTCATAATTTTCATAGTTTCTCCATGATTATTTAATATATAATACTGTCATATTTCATAATACATTAGCTTTTTAAAATTAAAATATATTTATTATTCGCTTCCAAAAAGTACTTAAGGAGATTGTTGAGAAAATGTATATACTTGTATACTTTCCTATTGTTAGATTTAAAACAATGTAATGTTTCCTGATAGGTAGATATTTTTAGAAACTACGCGTATACGGTTACTTTCCATATTTTTAATGCAGTTTGTTTTATACACAGTGATCGAAATAGAATTTGAAATAAATAAATGAATCTCAGCGCTCGAACTATAACGTACTGATGCCCCCTACTACATCAAAATACGTATGTAGAGGCCACAGTTGACCGAAAATATTCGAGTAAATCAGAGCCAGCGATTGCCAGTGTGTATATCGCATATCGCCTATTCTTGTACAAAGGAGCTTCTAAAGGTGCTGATTAAAAAATCGCTAATAGCTTCTTTGTTTTTTTAAATCGACCCCCTTTTTCCATCCTAGAATCAGACTCCTCTGACTAAAATCAAATGTGGTTACATCTAAAGACTCACTTTGTAGGTAGATATTCTCCACCAAAGATTTCAAAATATTCGGATATCAGATGAGCGAGATATGAGGGTGGTTCCATTCAAATGGGACACCCTTATGACTTATTTAATCTACCTTGAAGTTTCCAAATATGCTTTTCTCACAAATGTAAAGAAAGCACCACGAATAAAAAACGCTAAAGCTAAACATGTACGCATTTATTTTTAACATACTCCTTGATTTATACCTTGCAACGAAAATGAAATAAATATTTTAGAAGCGATATGACATGAAATAATAAAATTCCAGTAGTTTTATATTTTTTCTGATAACTTTCGAGCTAAATTGGGAAATAATGACTATATACCAACACGCTGACCACTATAGTATCCAAACTTTGTTAATATCTTGTTGTTTTGCTTGGACAGCTTTGTCGTGATAAGCAAGCCAATAGGCTAAGGCGTGGGACAGAAGGATAATCTTTAATCGAAGTTGCGTCTTCATCTGCTCTATTTGTTTAAGGCTAGGATTTTGCAGAGTGAGAGGGAAATATGCGTTTATTTTCGATTTATTATAAATTTAAAAAAACCAAACCTAGCATAATCTATTTTAGATACTTGCTATTGTTCTTACGAATACAACTATATATATTTTCTATTGTAAATTTCTGTTGTACTTGAGTATCGTAGTTTGTTAAAGAAAATAGGTCTTAATTTTATTATTAGATCCTGGCATTTAACTATATACACAATTTATGTTAAGAACTGTATATGGTTTTATTCCTTAGAGCAATCGGAAATACCTGAAACTATTTTAAAAATTATACCATTCATGATTTTTTAAATATTTATAATAAACCAAAAATAATAGTATATTATTCAACGAGCGGTAACATAGGTAATAACTCACGCAGATGAAGTTTAATTCATCAAGTGAGTTATTACCATTACCGCAAGATGAATACTATACTTTATCTACGATTATAACAATAAATACTAAATTCAGAAAATTTTGTTTGTTTATAAATAAAATTAACTGTAAAATTTAATTTCTGTATACAATTTTATATTTGTTCTGCGATTTTTCGGGTAATAAATTATGTATTGTATCAATAGCTACTTGTCTTCATTCTAATGGTGTACATATTAGTTCATCTTCACTAACCGAATTCATCATTTTTGGCGCAATTATTACTTAACTTGATTTGAAAACATCGAAACTATTCAAATATGATAAATCACCTTTCTCCCCTCAATAATAATGGACCGTTCTATTTCACCGTATCGGAAAAGAATTTCCTAGTGATTTATAATAACTCACTTATTATAACTCACGCTATTTGTTTATGGATACTATTAATTGTTCAAAAGCAGTTCATTAATTACTACACAGGGTGTCTGGAAACAAAGTAGAAAAATATGAACTGTAGATTCCTTACCCCAAATTAATTGGGTTTCTTCATATAACATTTTTCAAAATACCCATTCGTTGTCAAGTTACAGCCCCTCATTTTTTTACTCAAAAAATAAGATTCCAAAAAACAAAATATTTGGCATATCTATTACACTTATTGAAAGGCATCTGTGAATTTTTTATCCCCTTGAGTGCTTCACCAAGGGGTGGAATGGGTAACCTCTAATATATTTTTAAAATATTTTCAAAATCTATTCATTTTATATTTCAGAATAAAATATTTTTTTTGTCAAATTGAAACTTGAAGGCAGCCTACTAAAAATTTAAAAACATTATCGTTCAGTAATGATTGAAATGAACTCAATTGCATGAAGGTAAATTTTATTTTTTATCACAAAAACTGTTGGTAAAACGGCATTTTTTAAAGAGAAGAAAAATTTTAGAATTAACAGGGGAATAAAAAAATATTTTATTCTGAAATGTAAAATGAATGGATTTTAAAAATATGTTAAGGGTTGCCCCTCAAGGGGATGAAAAAATTCACAAAATGCCTTTTAATAAGAGTAATAGATATGCCAAATATTTTGTTTTTTTGAATCTTATTTTTTTAGTAAAAAAAAATAAAAACGGTTACAGGGACTGTAACTTGACAAAGAAGGGGTATTTTGAAAAATTTTATATGAAGAACCCCAATTAATTTTGGGCTGAGGAATCTACAGTTAATTTTTTTCTACTTTGTTTCCGGACACCCTGTATAACCTAATAAGAGTAGATAAAAGATTTATTATCACGAATATATCTGAAATTGCATCAGTGTGTTTGAAGCATTTCGCGACTTGTAATTAGGTCTTTTCTAGAAAAGCGGACAACACTAGAAAACAGTGGCCATTTTAAAAGTACTGTTAAAAAGCAGAGTTGATAACTTGGTACTATTATCTCCACTTTGTACTGAAGTGCTACTTTTTATAATAACCGTGTAATAACGGTACTTTTTATTGTTTTGAAAAAAAATTATTTATTTGAAAAATAAGGTACCTATTTGGTTTTAATATTTCATGTCTTTTGTACTTTGTATTTTTTTTAGAAATAAAATAAAAATAAGTTTAAAACGACCCCGTCGAGATTTTCAAGAGCGGCATGCTGCTCTATGATGACTACAGCAAAATAGATTTTATAAATAATATTACAGCATCTCTAGATATTTAACAAATCAAAAATTGTCCTTTAGATAAAATATAAAGCCTTTTTGATATATTGTATCATAAAAAAGTTACAGAAGTGAAAAATCTGCACCACCCTGTATGTTACAAAATATGTAAATCTTACTAGAACTTAATGTACTTATTTCTTAATTCTTTGGTTTTCTCTTACGATTATAGCAAATATTTAGTGGAAACTGATTTTGCTGATGAGCTGTGTCTGTAAAACGAAACTGAGGTGTTGGGTAATTTGTAACCTATTACCCAATTCGGTAGCAAAAAATATTTTGTATTAATTATCTCATGGAAAATCATTTAAATATAACTTTCATATGGTAGTACCATATGCTGCAATTTTCTAACTGTCATGATGCTTTTTACAAGTCAGATTAAAGCTTAATCTATTTGAAATAAATACCTAACATGTGGGTTCATCAGTAGTCTAATCTATATTAAGTCAAATTAGTTATTACCGAAATCATTAGAGCTTGTCGTATTATATCAATGTTGATATTACTATTTAAACTCGATTCACGGAACAATTACAAGATAACAGATATTTTAATGTTATAACAATTCGATTATCTCTGTGTGAAAATAACTAAGTAGAGCGAAAATGCGAACTTTATTTTCAGAATGATAAAAAATGAAGCACACTTTTTAAACATGAAGTAATGTCACTATTTCCCATAAAGCTTAGTGACTTGGGTGTTTGATACTTCCACTTTTAAGTACGAGAGAACGAGTTAAAATAATGAGATTTTCGAACAGACCCACCTCGAGAAATCATGCCTGCTTCCCCCTGCCACTCTCTCAAAGGGGCTACTTGTATCTGCCTATATTACTTTCTCAAAAACGGTAGGAGATAGAGAAATGATCTTGACGCCATTCTATGCAGCATAAAATTTTGCACTGTTCGCCTAAACGACCCAATTTGGCACTAGATGTAAAAAAAATATGTCTTCAAATGTGTAGCCCCTCCCGCACAAGGCTCTTCCAGAGCCTTCAGGGATAAAAGTGTCGTTACCTGTGGGGTGTTATTTTATTAATTATATTTTAAAGTTTCATACAATCCAGGTAATTTAGAAATATAATGTTTACCAATTCAATATTTCTAAAATCGTGTGTTTTCCACTATCTTTTAGATTTTGTTAAAAGCTTTTATTTAACTTGCAATCAAAATTTCGGCTATTTCTAACTAAGCTAGAGCTTTGAAATTTGGCACACGTGTATAAGTCCGGTGACAATGCAACATAGTATAGCCATTATCGATCTAAATCCAATATGGCGGACGTCCCAAGATGGCGGATCGCCTTTCTCTTCACAACCCCCCCCCCCCCCCGATATGGGTATCAAATGAAGGGGTTTGACGAGTAAAATACGATGAACTATGTGACGTCATTCTATATTCAATATGGCGGATATTCCAAGATGGCGGATCGCCTTTTTCTTCACAACCCCCTTGATATACGTATGAAATGAAAGGGTTTGACGAGTAAAATACAATAAACTATCTGATGTCATTCTAAGTCCAATATGGCGTACGTCCCAAGATGGCGGATCGCCTTTTTCTTCACAACCCCCTTGATATGGGTATCAAATAAAAGAGTTTGACGAGTAAAATACGATAAACTATGTGACGTCATTTTAAATTCAATATGGCGGACGCCCTAAGATGACGGAGTATCTTTTACTTCACAACCCCCTTGATATGGGTATCAAATGAAAGGATTTGACAAATAAAATACGATAAACCATATGACGTCATTCTAAATTCAATATGGCGGACGCCCCAAGATGGCGGAGTATCTTTTTCTTCACAATCCCCTTGATATACTTATCACATGAAAGGGTTTGATGAGTAAAATATGATAAATTATGTGACGTCATTCTAAATACAATATGGCAGACGTCCTAGGATGGCAAATTATCTTTTTCTTCACGACTCCCTTGCCATGGGTATCAAATGAAAGGGTTTTGTCTGTCTGTTTGTCTGTAAAATAAGTAGACTAAAAAGTAAAAAATAAAATTATATAAAAAAAATATGTTTAAGAAAATGCTTTTATTTGAAAAAACTGTACTAAAAAGTAAAAATTTTTTTTTTAAATTCATACACCTGGAAACCAAAAGCTTTGGGGGCGGTCAATTGAGCAATATGCGCTATATGACCGTCCCCAAAGCTTTTGGTTTCCAGGTGTATGAATTTAAAAAAATATATATTTTTACTTTTTAGCAGTTTTTCAAATAAAAGCTTTTTCTTAAAATTATTTTTTTATATAATTTTATTCCTTATCTACTCTATTTCGTGTCGCAATTCGTAAGTCAGCAGAATTACGAAGCAACAGTAATTTCAAAACAGCGATGCGTACATTTTGAAATCTGCAGAATTTTTTTGATAACCTTTGTGTGATTGTTAAATTATTCTCATTTGGTATTTTCAACGACCGTCGTTAATGGACTGTATACTTAGAGGTGAAATTTTTGTCAGGCAATAAATGCTTAATATAAACGATTTTCTTATATTAATCACTTTTATTAAAAATGCAATTTATATGCTGTAATAAAAATAACCTAATATTAAACATACTTTTTAAATGTTTAGAAAAAGTGGAATTTCAACCCTCCCTGGGACTTGTAGGGGGTGCTAGGGGGTGACTGGGTGGTTCAAATCAGTTTTTATCGTCATATTCGGTTTCAGCGTCCCAAAATACATGGGGGTAGGGGGTCTACCCTCTGGGTCTCGACTTTTTTTTTATTTTATGTGCCTGTGTTACTGTTTATTATTTTCTTTAAATAACAATGAACTTATTATTTCGCTAAGAATGTACTCATATTTTGATTCGCAGTAGAGAAATTTATTTATTAATGAAAATTAGATTTAAGTATAATTTTAAAAGCGACAAACTTTCTTATTTTTGCAAATTTTCATATACATCCAGAAAAGCGATTGAATCCAAGATACAGGAGAAGTTTTCGAAAAAAAAATTCATCTAGGAATTATAGTTTTTTATGTATGAGTATTTTTGTGACGTAGTAGCATATAGAATACACCCGGAGGGCGTACGGCGTAAATTATCCGATTGACCTTTGAAATAACCTTTTTCAGTCATGTTTAAAACAATTTAAACCCTTTTACACTTAAATACGCACTACAATTTAATATCACAGATCGAATACATTAGGAAATAACCGCAAACTGTACGAATTATATGTCCGAATCATTACACTCGCAGAGATATACTGTTAGATGACGTGCGTCCAGACATGCCCCTTCTGCCGGATATTAGTCGGTGATTTAAATACTTTCCAGTTAGAAATTATGAAAACAGATTTGATAATTGCTAATGTTTAGTAACACTATATTATTATATATATAAATTAATTTAAAATATACGGCACATGCAACGGCGCTATTAAGAAATGCTAGATTTAGGCTAACAAAATCGGCAAGAAATTCACTGGAGTTAAAATTGTTGTTTCGGTAAATTCATCATTACTATTGGTAAGTAATGAGTGGTAGTTAGTTAGCACTGATAAAGTGGGGCAAATATACGACAAATGGAGTGACCTTTGCTAGAAATTTCTTTAGAAAAGTACAAAAACAAATAAAAAAATAAAGTATACGTATATATGTATATGAGATGTTCTATAAAACAAATCCATTGAAAACATAGTAAATGTCTTAACATAAAGTTGGATGATATTGTTTCCGGTTTTCAGAGTTAACTGAGCGGTTTCCCAGTTTTGCGGAAAGCAATGGAGTGCGGCCCATTTGCCTCAATGCACCATAACTGTTTTTCACACTAACACGTTCTCATATTCTCACATACTTATTATAGCCCAGTCTTAAACTCACCCCTTGTAAAATATCCCACATCCTGATATATCCCATATTATGTCTCAACATATACGAACTCATTTGAATTTTTAATACCTTCTTATACACATCCAAAACCACTATGTAACATCCACTTGGAAAGAAAACTACAACATTTTTATTCATTTTTATGTAAAAGGCTTGTCCAAATTATTCATGTTTGTTTTCGAAGATGACAATTTTCCTACAGATACCATAAAAAATACATAACATGTAAGTTAGGAATATACCGAGTGTCCAGGGATGGAATCCGGGAGAGGAAACACTTTTTAGTTCTTGATTTTACGAAAAAAAGTAATTCTTGATGAAAAAGTCTGCTTCACCGGAAACACTCTTTCGGTTAACAGATCCTTGCCAGCTCTACAGGGTTAGCCAAAAAACTTGATTTGATTGTGGATAATTTCCAAATATTTTGAAAATATTTTCGGAAAGATTTTTAAATGACATCTTTACATGATATTAGGGGAAAATAATTTCTTATTCTATTGTGATTCGTCTCATTGATAATGAAGAAAATCTGACATATCTTTACATACTAAATTGTTATAACTGTCGTTTAATTGGCGATCATCAGATTTTTGTAACAAGCAAAATAAGATCCGCTCATTTAAATCGATATTCAATCACACCTATTAGAAGTTAATGATGATTAAAAACATAATTTTTCCCATGAGGCAACTTTTTGTACTAACGAGAGTAATGAACTTATTATGCAAAATGCTAGATATTGGAGCAGCGATAATCCAAATTTTAGTATACAATGTAGGGGACAATATTCAAAAAGTCAACGTTTGTTGTATACTCACATACCCTGGAATCATTGACCAAGTTAATGTATAAAACGTCATTTTAAAATCATTTCGAAAACAATTTCAAAATATTTGGAAATTTTCCATAATTAAATCAAGATGTTTGGTTGCTGGTCCAAAACTGACTTAATTTTACTTCCACATCCAGTGGAAGTATAGTAACGACAAAAAAATTTTTTAAGATTTTTATTGTTCAAATAGGCTCAGAATGTCATAAAACATCGATATTTTAAGTTTGAGCTAAAAAAAACATTTCTGTATGTCTGTCTGTCTGTCTGTCTGTCGGTCGGTCGGTTTGTCTGTCTGTAACTTTTTTTTGTGCGCACGCGCGTTTACTCTGGAACCGTTTGAGATATTGACTTGAAATTTGGTACACATATGTACTTTAACTAGATCTAGAACTAGATTATATTTTCATCTAGTTCCGTCGAAGGGTTGGGGGGTAAATTGGGGTAAATTTGGGGTAAATAGGTAAATCAAGCAGGTAAGAGTCCATAAAATTGGTATTTAGTATATACAAGAGAAGCTAAGGCCTCAAAAAAAAATTTGGCATTAGCCACTCCCATTACCACCCCCACCCCATTATTAAAGGGGATGAAAAAAAAATGTGATTTATTGTGTGTACAAGAACCAGAAACCTCAAAATATTTTTTTACTTCATCCACCCCCACTACCATCCCCTATCACCACCCCCACCCCACTACCGATGTGGGGTATCGTTTTATGGGTTTTTGGGGTAGAGGATATCAAATATTATATTATTAAGTTCCATACACAATTATTGTCTAAACATTGGTTGTGGCATTTTCTTAATTTTTCTCTATTCTTATTGCCACATGTATTCTTCTAAACAATGTCTGAAATCTACAAAATAATACAATTAACCAGTATTTTACTGGAAAATAACCTCTAAAGTCACAGGCGTAGAGGTTATTTTCCAGTAAAATACTGGTTAATTGTATTATTTTGTAGATTTCAGACATTGTTTAGAAGAATACATGTGGCAGAGCATCCCAATAAGAATAGAGAAAAATTCCATAAACAATTATTTCCACATACAAAATTTTTTCGTTGTGAGTGACTTGGACAAAAAATCTGGATGAGGAAGTAGTGATTCCTTGGGCAGCGGTTTTTTATAGAAGGTCTCGATCCCCCAAAATCGAAAAAGTACGTATTTTTTGGTTTTTTAAAATTTTTGGTTTTAAATGATGCCTATGGAGACCTGAAGTTTCCTCATTTAAATTACATGGTAAAAAATCACTTTTTGGGATTTTTTGAACAATTGTTCAGGGTTAGGGAAAATCTTGCATTAAACTTATAGAACTTGGAGAGGACTAGTCAACGAAGAATTTGATGTATATACATATTGTTGCCCCTAACACACCTCTCGCCTCTTTTTAAAAAATTATTACTATTGGTCTAGTGGAACATCTATCAACATTTTTTGGTCAATTTTCATGTATTTAAACAAATTCCATTTGTTTAAATACTTTTTTTTTTCGAAAATTCACCAAAAATCCTGTTTTCTGAGATCGGACTCGCAGTCTGTTATTTTTAAGTGGCATCAGTTCATTTTGAAATAGTTTCCATTGTTTAAATAATAAATTAATATTTATTTTCAACTTTTCATCAAATTATGCTGGAAAAGTCAGCTTTTTTGTAATAGTCATAATGAAATTTATATATTAATCAATTTTGTTTTTCATATCTTAGGTCTATAATTTAACAAACCATAATTTATTTAAACAAAGTAAACTTGTTTAATCAAATGAGGGTTGAACTGAAGTGAAGTGAAGAATCTTCAACTCATCAAAGATTGACTTCATTCAAGAGGTTAGTTAGTCTGTTAGTCCAGTTATTCCTTGATTTTATCAAGACTGTCACCAACATCTGGTGCTTTACAACATTTCTATAGAGTACTTCACCAAATTCAGTTTTGGCGAGGAGGAAATATGGGGTCCATGCAATGAGGTTGAATATTCCTTTTTTTAATAAATGTTTAACTTCATAATTTAAGGCACCAATACTTTACCAACATATCTCCTTTATTCTTTTTACTCACACCGTCTTAACATCCGCTTTATGACCTTTTAATTATTCTGGTTGGCCTATCTTTGCTGTATGGCACATCTGACTGCATCATGTCATTTGTCGTGGTTGTTTGTTAGGTGTCACCAAAGTTCTTTTCTATCAGTCTCTTGCTTTCTTGGTTCCATTAACTTTTAGGGAATCAAAAATAATCTCAAAACTTATTCAGAGAAAATGTGTGGTTAATTAAGAAACGGCCAGATGGCGCCATTACTTACAAAACCTATGGCTATTTATATCCAAATATGACGTTTCTGCATAGTTAATTCGTTGATATATCGCAGTCAATAATTTTCAAACTTCTTGTTACTTTCGAATAAGGAATCGATTTTGGTACGTCCGAACCGTTCTTTAATGAACTATTTAATTTGAAAATTGCCTATAAAAACGCGCGGTAAATCATTGGAACGCGTGAAATGTGATGAAAACCGCATGAATTTTAGTTCAGTAGTTTTGAATAAGATAAATATGTGCTGAAATGGGGCCACATAACATTTACAGGTATGCGTAGTGTAGATACAGCAACATATGGCGTAAGTGAGCTAATCGTGTTATTGATAGACAGGGTTGTGCTGCCGTGTACACATTACAACAACATGTACGGGAAGATAAATACTCAATATCTATATTATGGTGTTACACTGTTTTTATCAACCTTTTTCACCCAAACACATTATTCAGAATCACATGTCAATTACTTTATAAATAAGTTATCTCGCAACTTACGTAAATTAATCACTATGTGAGCTTTTTCAGATCGTGCATATTCAAATTATAAAAAATAAATAAGTAAACGTGAACGTATAATTTTTAATTCGGGCAATTATTTATAGGGAAATTGTTTAGAATTACACTAAAAAAAAATACAAATGCTACCGAAGGCGCCTGCTCCATTCTGTACAAGTTATAGAATTTATGTTTTGTATTAATAGTTTAAAAAACTAAAAAACACGCTTTTATAAATACTTGACTAAAAAGCAAAAAATAATCATCGAACCTGTTCTCTCTGTCTACCCCGTAAGGGCCTTAGTGTAAGCCGTGTTTGTAATTAAGTATAATATTTGAGTATAAAAGCGTGGTGTGTTTTTCGAAAAGGTATCGAGTTTCATACGAATCAGACCATAAATTACAAAACTTATCCGCCGTCTTGACGCCACCATTTTGAATTGTTAAATTTGGACAGGATATAATTGTAATCTGCAACCTCGATAACCCACAGTCGAATCCGACGGTAATTGATAAAACCTATCCGCCATGTTGACGCCGCCATTTTGAATTTTTAATCTTTGATCACATATTTATTTTCTACTCACCAAGCCTTTCTTTTGATACCCATATCAAGGGGGTTGTAAAGAAAATGATAATCCGCCATCTTGGAGCGGCGGCCATTTTGAACATATTATAATACTGAGTATACTATATTGTATTGTCATCAGAGCTACACACAATTGCCAAGTTTCCTGATGATACAACAATTAGAAGTGAGTGAAATTCAGTTCCTTAGACCTTATTACTTACATACATACATAGATAGATAGTTACAGGTCGACCTAATAAAGGCCTGTTAAAAAGGGCTTAATTTACATTGGAATACGTGATCTTTAATAATGTCCGCACTTTGAGGGGCAACATTAAAAACATTTCGAGTTTTTTAGTTTTGACGCATGTTATGGGTCACTCAGCAAATTATGAATTTTTAACCCCCTATCCTCTGTAAACTTTCGGTTATAAACTGCCCCCACCCTATTATACTTTTAAAAAAATTCATTCTCCTTTGATTAGTTTGTCATGAGAGAACAGAAATAAAATGTTAAATATATACTATATATTTTTTGTCAGGGTGTTCATTTTTTATGAATTCCACCTCCACCCACGTTTCATATTGTCACATTTTAAGTAGCCAAAAAAAAAGAGGAAGTATTTGTTGCTGAATGACCCCCTTATAGACCGGGAGCCAGGTAAAAATTTGGTCAATTATTTCTTCTCGAACGATAATTAGTGAGACGCATCAGGGAGTTGTATCATAATGCCTCGTGAACGTCAGCTGCGGTTCCGTGGGTGGGATGAGCGGCGGTAGCCTCCCACGCACGGAGAGAAAAAAATGTTTAGTCATTTCCTCCTGACTAAAAATTTGTCAAACTATAGCTAATCCAATATCTTGAAGAAAAAAAAAGTCAGCTGACTATAACATGGTGTATTATACGTCAGCTGGTCGCTTGAACATGAAAAAAAAATTATACATTCAATGATTTCCTCTCAACTAAAAATGTACCTGATGATAGCTTATATGCTACTGTCAATGACTATAAATGTCAGCTGGTTGTACCTCGGTGGAAAGATCGTCAGCTGATACCTTGCAAGTTGTCACGCAGAAGTTAGGCGGAAGCATCTATCGCCTATTTAAATGCATCAGCTGACGTGTTTTCCCTCGACTTACTGCTACCTGATTTTTGTTAATTACAGAAGTATATTAACAATCAGGTTACAAATTTTTATCCGGGAGGAAATGACGTATCTTAAATTATTCAGCATTACGCTCCGATATGAGTGTTCCGATTAAATCAATCTTTTGTATAGATACTTTAAAACTAATAAGTATATAATTGAATAACTGAAGAAATATTTAGATAAGTAAATTAATCAATTTATAGTTTATTGTAACTTAGCTGTTCGATAAATAACATTCATTTTAAAGAAGTGATTAAAAATAATAATGTAATTTAATCATGTTCGTTCTCGCTTTGGCTTGTGTCACTCTCATATCTCTCTGATTCACTGTCAGAGTCGCTGTCAGAGCTGTCTGCCATCATGTCTTCATCATCATCATCTGTACAAAAATTTAAAACATATTAAGATGCATATTTAGTGTAACATAATCAAAATGATAAAAAAAATGTTACTTTTTTCGGGCTGGATAGTTATTTCTTCAATCGACTCTGGTAACTGAGTTCCAGAAAACCAGATGAATTCAAATCTGTTATCGATTTCTACCCAGCCATAGTCTGAAGGTTCATCAGTAGTTGGGACTTTCAGGTGTGCGTGCGACCAAATTTGAGCTATGTAACATGCTCTTAAAAATTGCCGATATAGCTCCGATTTGCATGGTGGTAGAGAAGAGCCATCAATACCCTTTTTGGGCAACTTGTGTTTAACGATAACGGTCACTATACTAATTCTTCTTGAACACTCTCTACGACTGACTACGTATTCTATTGTGATCTCCTACTTGCGTGCTGGATTCTGTAATGCTATTGGTCAAATGGCCATAAACTGCTGATAACACTCATCGCGGTTTCGGTACAGGTGCGTACTCAGACTCAGTTGGAAGTACATCGTTGTTGTATCTGTTTACTTTTCCTGTCATTGTTTAAATTGCATCTTTGTAAATACCGTACCTTGTGATATGATTATTGTGTTTTATTTATATGCTTTCAGAGTATATTAGAATAGAATAGAATAGAATAGAATACTTTATTTGTCTTTGTGGCTACAGTATTTGTAGAGATATTAAATAAGTGTGTTTGCCTCTCGGGCATATACCAAGACTTTGACTTTGTGTTTTGTTTAAATACTTTTTCGGTGTATCAAATATATCAAGGACACCTAAAAATGTCTAGTAGCATGGATACAGTTGATGAGCCCACAGAAATATGTTTGTCTCCTCTTAAAAAAAGGTCGAAAAAAGTCTCATTTCGACGTAAAGACCAAGGAAATGATTTTAAGCGTGTATAAGCATGAGATTCAAGAAAATCCTATATTACTCAAAGATGAAATTGTAAACAAAGAGGCAAATATGACAGGAGTGTGTGGCCGCAGTGTTTACAAAATTGTCAGAGAGTATACCACTAACCATAAATTTTCGGTGCCAAAAACCAATCAAAACCATAAAAAAATTGTTGATATGGTGGATGACTTCGATCGATATGCAATCAGGAGAAAAGTTCATCAATATTTCTTTAGAAGCGAACTCCCTACTTAATTATGCTCCCGCCTAACTTCTGCGTTACAACTTTCAAGGTATCAGCTGACGCTCTTTCCACCGAGGTACAGCCAGCTGACATTTATATTCATTCACAGTGGCATATAAGCTATCATCAGGTAAATTTTTAGTTGAGAGGAAATCATTGAATATATAATTTTTTTTTCATGTTCAAGCGACCAGCTGACGTATAATACACCATGTTATAGTCAGCTGACTTTTTTTTTCTCCAAGATATTGGATTAGCTATAGTTTGACAAATTTTTAGTCATAAAAATTTTTTTTTTTCTCCGTGCGTGGGAGGCTACCGCCACTCATCCCACCCACGGAACCGCAGCTGACGTTCACGAGGCTTTATAATACAACTCCCTGATGCATTCCACTAATTACCGCTTGAGAGGGACTTGGTCATGAAAATCTGTCGCTGGCTCTTAGACTATTACCAACGTTTGAGTGCATTGTGAAATGTTCCACACGGACAAGAAATGCTTTGGAGGCAAAATGGTTCAATAGAAATCTTCTCGTGACTCTAGAAGCAGTTTATTGTTGCTAGGTCAGTTGAAGATATATAGCAAAAGGCTCGTATTTCTATGGTAAGTTACCAAATAAAATGGTTGTTGAACCTATTAGAGAATACGTCAAACGTCAAACTTTGCTAAAATTTTGCAACACCGAAGCAAGGGAATGGCTTGGTGCTACAGATGATTACCAGTAGATTGGCCAGGGCCGTTTCAAGAGATTTGGTTGTTGGTGTGGACAATCTAAAATGCCGCCTCCTACCTGAGATTGGCAAAATAGTGCGCACAATGAATTCCTCATTTTTACAGGTTTATTTAAGGATCAGTTAAAGAGGAATCTGAATCCTACATAATTTTCTAGAGCAGGAATTATCCTTGTCACATATAAGTCATAAAATATACATAATTATATGGTATAGTTATAGTTGTTAACCCTACTGTCTGAGTTTATGTTTTTTGTTAAGTAAGGATGTTGATTTTTTAAATGAATATTTAAGTTATAAGTTGCTAGTGATATCGTATTTAATCTTCCTCTTGGTAATATAAGTTACTGTTATCAATAAGTCATTTGTATGTTCCTTACTGTATGATAGATTGATGGCTATACATATTATTTGTTACTTTTAGATTATTATGTTCTGAAAATAATGTATTCTAGGCTTTTTGTTATGTTATTTTTTATTTGTATAGAAGTAATAAATCTGTTGTTTAAAGTCAGATTTGCATTTCTGTTTTATTCGCACAGAAAATATAACGAACTGTCACCGATTTTTTGTATGCAGAGGATTTCTTTGTTTGAAAACTGCTGTCTAAGGTATCAGTATTTCCACATACCATCAAAGAGGGTAATTTGATGATAGGACGAAGGTAACGGGGTGGCCGTGGCGGTGGTCGATGGCAAAATGTTTTGATAGTTTTGCTTCTCGTACATCACAATTTTATTTCTTTATCCCGTTTAATATGGGGTGGGGGTAGCGGCAGTGGCTGATGTCAGAAAAAAATTTGAGACTTTTGGTTCATTTAAATAACATGGCTGATACCAACAAAGGGGATGGCTGATACCAACAACTTTTTAAGACCTTGGTTTCTCGTACATACACTAAATCCCAATTTTATTAATTCTTACTTGTTTGCTTTGCCTTTTAACCCTATTTGCCCCCAACCCTTCGACAAAATAAGCTTAAAATATAATCTAGTTCCAGATCTCGTTACAGTACATAGATACACCATAAATCAATATCTTAAACAGTTCTAGAGTAATTGTGCGCACAAAAAAGGTTACAGACAGACCTACAGACAGATTTTTGTTGTTCAAACTTAAAATTTCTTCGCAACATTCTAAACCTATTTATATAAGAAAAAAAAATAAAAATTTTCACTTTGATAGCGTCTGCTAGGAAAATGCTACCGATTTTTTTGTCTGCCGATTCGCTATTTATTTTACCACAGATAGACGAATCGAAAGATGCAAAAAGTATTTTTGATCACTATAGATTACCGAAACGTGATTTTTTCTACTTTGACAGGCGTCTGCCATGTACATAGCTACGAAAAATATCATCTGCCCGGGCGAGAATGTAATCTTGAGTTGTTGTATTTATCGTTCCTTACATAATTTTTCTTGATAAATATCGTTCATTAAAACCGGATCTGTCACTTTGACAGCGTCTGCTAGGGCGATGCTACCGATTTTTTCGTCTGCCGATTCGTTATTTATTAAACCATAAGTAGACAAATATAAGGACGCGAAAATTATTTTTGAACAATATAGTTCACCGAAATGTGATTTTTTGCCATTTTGAGTTGCGTCTGCTATGATAATGCTACAGAAAAATCGTCTGCATAGGTAGAAATGCCGTGTAGACTAACTATATTAATGCAAAAATTTTTCTTGAACAATATGGTTCACTAAAACCTAAAATCACCCCTTTTTGAATACACCCCCCAAGTTAATGCTTCCACTTTGAAACGGCAGACGATCGGTTTTGACATACCCAAAGACCAAAGAATGGACTGCCATCAATGAAAATTTTGAATATTATCGTTCACTATAATGTTTGTCAGCACTCCTACTAAAATTTCTCTCCCTTATCAGGAACTAGTGCTTACTTTAAGGCTTTCTTAAAATTTATTTATTTGACGTCGGCCTATCACCGACGCCAGGAGACGAGTTACCCCAACCTGGAAACTTTGCCGAACCTCTTCTCTGTCGAAGGGATCTTTTACTTGCCTAACATTTAATAGACAAGAGGCCGACTGCTTTACATCCCCTCCGAAGGATGGTATATTCACTATGCAATCCTCGCCTTAAATTGCATAACTTCTATGTATACGCTAGAAGTTGGGACGAGATCGTTGTGTTTCTTTCGACGGTCACCCATCCACGTACTAACCACGATGCATGTTGCTTAACTCGATGTATCGAAATACATGCATAGTCAAGACACATCTACGCTCGTCCTTGCTGGAAGGCTTAAAACTTAATACAAGCGAAATATTCCTAGCACCATTTATAATAAGAAGGATCTAATTATATTAGGTCCAAGGTAGGTTGCCTTCTCTGATGAGGTCAAATAGTTAGGCGCAGTCTTGGATCAGAAACACATGGAATTTATATTAAAATTTAATTGTGTAACTTCTCATTATTGCGTCTGCTACTATTATTAGAGTTGATAAACTATCTGGGTAACAGATTTCTATTAGCAGGCGCATATGAATAGTTAGTCCAATCGTAAATCCAAATTTCACACACTACCCAAGTATTTTTAACTTGCCTTAGTTAGATCTCAATTAACACACTTGCTTGGCACTTCTTTTTTCACGATACAATTAAAATACAGTTGGCATTCTTTCACGTAATTGGACAACATAATATGGTCGCAATAAAATTACAGCAGCTTCAACAAGTTCGAATTCAAGTTTTTTTTTAGACAAACGTAATCTACTTTGAAAAGAAGTCGATGGGATATTTTGCTCCTATCCTGCACGGAGAACAAATTCAATATGACTACATTGTAATACACTACAATATAATAATCATAATAATAAATTATTGTGGCGTTTGCGTCCTAGTACTTTATTACTTCCACGTCCAGTGGAAGTATAGTAACGACAAAAAATTTTTTAAAAATTTTTATTGTCCAAATAGGCTTAAAATGTCATAAAACGTCGAGATTTTAAGTTTGAGCGAAAAAAAAATTTCTGTCTATCTGTCGGTCTGTCTGTCTGTCTGTCGGTCTGTCTGTCTGTCTGTAACTTTTTTTTGTGCGCACGTTTACTCTGGAACCGTTTAAGATATTGACTTGAAATTTGGTACACATATGTACTTTAACGAGTTCTAGAACTAGATTATATTTTCATCTTGTTCCGTCGAAGGGTTGGGGGGTAAATTGGGGTAAATTTGGGGTAAATGAGTAAATTAAGCAGGTAAGAGTCCATGAAATTGGTATATAGTATATACAAGAGAAGCTAAGGTTTCAAAAAAATTTTTGGCATTAGCCACCCCCATTACCATCCCCACCTCCTTATTAAAGGGGATGAAAAAAAAATGTGATTTAGTGTATGTACAGGAACCAGAAACCTCAAAATATTTTTACTTCATCCACCCCCCACTACCACCCCCCTATCACCACCCCCACCCCACTACCGATGTGGGGTATCGTTTTATGGGTTTTTGGGGTAGAGGATTTCAAATATTATATTATTAAAGTTCCATAAACAATTATTTTCACATACAAAGTTTTTTCGTTGTGAGTGACTTGGATAGAGAATCTGGATGTGGAAGTAGTGATTCCTTGGGCAGCGGTTTTTTTTGTAATAATTTTATTTTTCATCGTTTAAATTGTTTTCTATTTTTGTTTTTCTGCGTCGTATAATATTTTTGGTTCTTGATTCTGAAGATTTATTTACCTTCAGCCAATGCAGATTTTTTAAACTAAATACTTTGTTCTAGTAAGTCATCAGAAAGCCATTAATAATTCATAATAATAATAACAATAATAACAGAGAGGATGTGAGACGTAGAGCATGACAAAAAGTGATGAGAAAAATACTGGGAAAGATATATGGGCCCACCCAGAGCGCCGATGGAACACGGAGAATCCGAATGAATGTAGAACTGAACCAACTAAATAAAGGAACTGACATTATTAAATATATAAAAAGTCAAAGATTAACATGACTGGAACATGTCAACAGAATGGAAGATTCAAGAATAACGAAGAAAATATATGAGTGAAAACCTATTGGAAGACGAAGAAAGCCCAGGATGAGACGGTTGGATGATGTCGAAGATGATCTAAGAATCATGAATATTAGAGACTGGAGGAGAAAAAGCTAAGAAAGAGCAGAATGGAAAAAAATAGCCAGCCCCAAGGAACAATTTAAAAGTCATTTGGACTTGAGGAGGTTTTAATAAAGGTTTGTCAGGTTAGGAAATAGTCTTGTGCTTTATTGATGTTATAGTTAAGGCCTTTTAGGCTTCAAGTATACTTATTCTTATATGGTAAGTTTTAAAGCATTCTGTAAGACGTAATTATAAAGCTAATTTGCTTCTAGGATAATATGTATTTGTAATGGGTTTATTATACCTACATAAAACTCTCCATAAAGCTAATTAGTTTTATTAACGTCTTAAATTCCATTTAGATTTAAGGAGGCTTTAAATTATTCTTTATGGTTTTAACATATTTGCAATAAATTCATTTTAAATAATTTTTAAAACTAAACATTTTCAGTGCCTATTAGTAATTATTAAAGGTCATTACAAAACTAGACTCTTAAAACATCCTTGACAAATGTTGTGATGAAACCGTTATGAAGAAAAAAAGGCCTCTATAAATCTAAACGGCCAATTTTAATTCCATAAAACACTTTCTAAAACCTCAATAAAACATTTATTATAAAAATAATATTTTGCTAATTGAAATCAAATGAAATACATGTATATTTAGAACACGTACGCGCGCGTCACACAGTCAAATTATTTTGAGGTTAAGTTTTAAGTTTTTTGTATCAAATGTCAACGCGGTCTTGGAGACGGTTCATTTAAATCCCAAACGTGTTATTACAGCTTTTATCAAGTCCATGTGATCTTCGCCAAGTGCATTTGCATTTATGTAAGGAAGGGATTATTTGTGATACTATACAAAAAGACTAAAAGGACTTCATTTAAAGTAAATGTTCTAGGTCATTACCATTATTAGAATATATAGTTTAATGAGAGGACTGTAAAATGACAATTAGGTTTTTAGTTGGCCGGCCATGTTTTTCTTGTTATATAAAAATATTCAAGATCAGTCTCCTTTAGCAAATTAAGGTAGAATTACAAGAAACGACTGAAAATTACCGTGGGAACCGAGAAGCAGCCTACTTTTTTAAATTTGCTGATTATGCGTCTATGCAAATTTTGTATGTATTATTATTTCTGAGGCGCTATTGTTTTTTGGGCCTCTCTTTTGTTGGTTTTAATTTTTTTGTCATACCTGATGTCTTTTTATTACCTTTTAAATCGGCCTTAGAGAGGTTATAGTGCCACTCTACGCTTTATAAATTTCAAATTCCATTTCATCTTCAATAAATCTGATGGTGTGTTTGCTTAAATCAGTTTAGAAAAAACCGCTGCCTAAGGAATTACTACTTCCACATCCAGATTTTCTATCCAAGTCACTCACAACGAAAAAAATTTTGTATGTGGAAATAATTGTTTATGGAACTTTAATAATATAATATATGAAATCCTCTTCCCCAAAAACCTATAAAACGATACCCCACATCAGTAGTGGGGTGGGGGTGGGGATAGGGGGTGGTAGTGCGGGTGGATAAAGTAAAAAAATATTTTGAGGTTTCTGTTCTTATACACACACTAAATCACAATTTTTTTCATCCCCTTTAATAATGGGGTGGGGGTGGTAATGGGGGTAGCTAATGCCGAAAATTTTTTTGAGACCTTAGATTCTCTTGTATATACTAAATACCAATTTACTGGACTCTTACCTGCTTGATTTACCTAGTTATCCCAAATTTACCCCAATTTACCCCCCAACCTTTCGACGGAATAAGATAAAAATATAATCTAGTTTTTGACCTCGTTAAAGTACATATGTATACCAAATTTCAAGTCAATATCTCAAATTGTTCCAGAGTAAACGTGCGCACAAAAAAAAATATAGACAGACAGACAGACCGAGACAGACAGAAATTTTTTTTTCGCTCAAACTTAAAATCTCGACGTTTCATGACATTCATGACATATTTGAACAATAAAATTTTTTAAAAATTTTTTTGTCGTTACTATATTTCCACTGGATGTGGAAGTAAAATAAATGCAATAATAAAATTATTTGGATTCCTTCGTGGATATTCTTATAGCTTCTCAGTTCTGATATGGACTTATAAGAGTTTTTTTAAAAACCAGGTGTTTTATAGAAATGCAGGAAGCTAATAAAAAAAGCTTCCGACAGCTTTAAAATAGGTTTTAAGAAAGGTTTTAAAACGGCCCGAACAAGGTTTTCAAGAGCCTCACTAAGGAGTTTTATGATGGAATTTAAAAAGACCTTAACAACCTTCATAAGAGTGCACCCTTTTAGTCTACAAGTCGCTTTATGATGGTATTAATGATATTGTTACAGCAAAATAGATTTTTCACGGCATTTTATAAACAGTTTTATAGCCCCCTGTATATATTTAAGAAACCAAAATTGTTCCTTGGGAGAACATCTACTTTCGAATGGAACTTTAAAAATGGATATTGTGTTGAACAAAAAGACACTACGCCAAAACTTTTCAGCTCATGTACGGTGCCAAATTTCATCAATAAATTTCAATAAGATTTTATTCTGACAATAGAAGAAGGTCTCTGCGTCGATCTAACCTTACAAGGCGATGGCGTTCTGTATTTTCAAATGGCTTTTTCTCGAAAACTGTTAATCCTGGAAAAAGTTTCAAATGGAAAAGTTATCTCCATCCTTTATCTTTATTTAATGTTGACATACTTCGTATCTATTTGGACAAAAAAAATTACCGCTTGCCATATTTACTCCTGCACTTTATCGACGTAGCCTTAGAAAAAAAATTATAGTTTCTACATTTTTTAAAATATGACCTTCATATTATTACATTTTCTGAAAAGAAATGCAGTGAGGAGCATGGTAAAAATTTGAGACCAATTCATTGTTCCGTCCTTGAGTTACAAATGGCCCACCAAAATTTGTGAAATTGTTAAATAATCATTTATAAAAAATAAACTACTATTATGAAATTCAATAGGGTTCTATTCTGATAACAGATGAAGCGATTAAAAAATCAAGATATCAAAAAAAAAATCAAGATATTTCAAGAACTCTGTAACTGAGATAAGAAATATTAAAAAATCACTTTCCATTAAACCGAAAATAAAGTTTTCCTCTGGTTGCCACTCTATCCGTGGACACAGTGTATATTTATGTCCTTGTTTTTGTTTAGATTTTTTTTTTTAAAAGACAGCTGATATTGTGACATAATATAACAGTATTCATAAAAAATACGTGGAAATCATTTATATCAAGTACGTATGTCGTTTTCCTCCTTTTTGGTAATACCTACACTTTTGTGTAATTTGACCCTTCATTGTGTTAAATATTATTGTAGGAAATTACGCGAAATTATTCATCTAATAATTTTAAAATTAAACGAAAGCTAATAAACAATAATGATTTTAATAAGAATTCCCGAGCGCCGGGAAATGAAGATTTCGGGTAAGAGAGAAAGTTTTAGATTATATTGTGCCTTTAAAACAATTTCAAACGACTGTTCTTAAATGTTCACTGGGCCACTTAGTGTTTATAACAGATTTAATTAATTAATTTAGACGTTCTTACAGCATTTTCGTAATCTTATAGCCAGTTATTACTTTGTAAGTATAATAACTGTAACACTACTTGACAATTTGAAAATTAATATCTTCATAAAATGCCCCCTGGTGCGGGTTGCCACTTTCGTGTCACCCTTATGAGAGATTATGTTCTTATAACGTTCCCGCTACACAATAACGTTACCTGTGGATACGATTTATCGTGTATATAACACATATTGCGTCATATTTTTCCTAAATCCTATTTTATTTGATTACCGCTATGTTACATAAATCTAACATTTTGCCTAATAATTATAAAGTAAAATTTTTCATCTTAACATTGCAAAAATAAAAATGCCAAATTGTTCGCAATAACATTTCGAATAAAACTAGATCTACTAATAAACTGATAATAATTTGTTAAATTGTAAAAAAATAAAAACCGGTAAAAATTGTCCGTTTTGTATAATTTAAGAAATATGATGTGATAGTTCATAAATTTTAAAGAAAGTAGGCATATGCCCTTTATTTAACTAAACTTTCTTGCCAAATTTTAGCAAAAAATATTTACTTAAATAGCTAAATATCAAAAACCAAAAATGGTAAACGAATTATAAAAGTAGATGAAAAAAACAAACAATAAAAAAAATACTCTACTGGCATTTGGAGCCGAGGCACGTTTTTGGTTTGACAAAAAAACCCACAGTTATTTGGATTTGTTTATAACTGCAATTTTGAAAATTATAAACGAATTTCAAAAAACGGTTTGAATGAATATTATTTTGCCTTAAGGATAGGATTTTGCAGAGTGAGAGGGAAATATGCGTTTATTTTCGCTTTATTATAAATATTTAAAAAATCATAAATGGTATAATCTTTAAAATAGTTTCAGGTACGTCCCATTGCTCTAAGGAATACAACCATATACAGCTTTTATCATAAATTTTGTAAATAGTTAAATGCCCTACTCTGATAATGAAAATAGGAAGCATTTTAATTGACAAACTACGATATTCAAGTACAACAGAAGTTTAAAATTAATAAAACATATCGTTGTATTCATTAGAACAATAGCAAGTAGCTCAATCGGTTAAGGCGTATTGAATGGCGAATATGCTTATCGACTGTCTACCGCGCTCTGGGTTTGACCCCCAGTACCGGTATTGACAACACCGGTGGGTGTGGATGTAGAGCAGCGATTTCGTAAGTCTATCGTGTCGTTTTTTTTTTGGCGTAGAACCAGGTCAAACATATTAGGTTCCTTTGAGTAAGTCACCGGGCATATGAAATCATATTTTACGACATTTTTTTGTGGTCTCGAACTTTTTAAATCGATAAAAAGTGAAAAAAATGTATTTTTAAAGAAAATTGTTTTTTTTGTTTCCACCGCCATATCTTTAAAACTATTAAAGGTATCGAAATTTGTTTTGTGTCAAATTAAAGCACACACTGTAGCGCTTTTACCAATATAAACGGTTTGGGCACAATTCGCACTTTCATTTCTCTAAAAATCAAATAAACTAAAAATACATATTTTGTGTATTGAAATCTTCACCAATCGATAAACTTTTTTATTTTTGAAAATATTTGCATACATGCAGCGAAAAAAATAAAGCCTAATAATCACAAAAGTTTTTGAAACAATATGTTTTTTCCTAAAGTGTACCGTTTGGCAACAGCGATTTTTTTTATCAGCGCTAAACGCGACATTGGGACGCAATTAATACACCTCGCATGCAGGGTTGGTCAGATTAGTCGCGTAGACGTAGCGTTAGTTGAATCTAGATTAATATATGGCATTCTAAGTTGGGGTGGAGTTGCTTACTGTCATCTAAAAAAATAGATATCATTCATAAAAAATGTGCCACCCCCTCTGAGGGGTGGCACTTAAAAAATATATATATTTATTGGAGCTGAAATAGAATCAAATTTTAAGAAGAAAATGTTCCATGCAATTTTTCACATAAATTGATAGATTTTAAGCTATAACTCGAGCTATAACGACTTCAAAATTGCGATTTTAGCTTAAAATAAAAGCTTTTAAAAAAGGTATTTTCAAACGGCTTTCGACAAGTATCTCGAAAAGTATTACTTTATCGAAAAAATTTTATAGACCAATTAGAGAAAGCACCCTACAAACTGGGAATTAATTATATTTTTTGTTTATTGATGTAGGATTAATAACTTCGGAAATATTTAAGTTTATATTTGGTATGCAAGGGTTTCGAAATTACCTTTAAAGTTTAAAATGCATTTTTTTCTAAAGCAAGTGCTTTAAATGAGCAAAAAAGAATTTGAGCATTTAGGTAATGCTACATTTTAACGAAAAACTGTATTTGAGATAATTTTTTTAAATTATTGGCTAATTAGAGTAACAAAACGAGTAAAAAATAATTTGAAAGCGCAATTAATTGTCTTTAATTTCCTTTCTTAGCATGCGTCACAATTTCTGAGATATTTACATTTAAACTGCATTTTTCGTCTTATGAACGTTCGGATGCCATTTGTAAACTCATATCTCCGAAACTATTAAATCTATGTAAATAAATAAACAAGCGAAATTCATTATTAGTTTATGAGCTTATTTTTGGTCTCTACACCTTTATAGTTTAAACTGTATTTTTTCTAAAGGAAGTGCTGTATACGAACCAAAAATTTGAGCATCTACGTCATGCTGTATATTAATGAGAAACCGTGTTTGAAATTATTTTTTTTTAATTACTGGCTAATTACAGTAACAAAATGGCGACGTTGTTGTTAAAATAATGTGTAGACGGACATTGCTTCGGTCATAACTTCTTTGTTTTTTATGCTACATAAACAAATAAAAAAATAGTTAAGGGCTTAATTAATTGTACCTATTATTGTATCTATTAGTATCATTGACGTAGGTGTCACAGTTTCTGAGATATTTAACTCTCACTCTAAATAGTTATCTTACGAACACTTGGATGCCAAATGTAAACTTAAATATCTCCGAAATTATTAATCCTACATCAATAAACAAAAAATATAATTAATTCCCAATTTGTACTTTCTGTAATTGGTCTATAACATTTTTTTGATAAAGTAATACTTTTTGAGATACTTGACGAAAGCCGTTTAGAAATACCTTTTTTTTAAGCTAAAATCGCAATTTTGAAGTCGTTATAACTTAAAAATTATTAATTTATGTGAAAAATTGCATAGAACCTTTTCTTCTTAAAATATGATTGTACTTCATATATTTTTTAAGTGCCACCCCCTCAAAGGGGGTGGCACTTAAAAAATATAAATAAATTAACAAGCCCCCGCTCAATATAGAAACTTTTCTGTGAAACATTTACTATTATACTGCCAAAAATGAACGAAATCCGTTCAATATGACATTACTTCGAAGTTTTGCATATTTTTTACCTCTAGGTACTGTACTACTACCACCTGTCTTTTTATTATTAAAAGGAGACTATTTAATATTTATTACACAATTTCTTAATATTAACAACATATGATCAATACTACTGTACAATATATGAAATATTGAACAATAATATTGATCCCCTAGATGCTTTTGATCACTACTGGTTTTGTACCTATTGATATAAGTTAAACTACTGTATACACCCCGACCGGGATCGTCAGATGGTTGCAGTCGGCAGGCTTGCTACAGCCGAGCGCGCAAGAATATGACTTTGGTCCGTTAAAAAAAATCGCTGACTCAATACTATGAACGGGACATGAAAAATTTTTATCCTAAAAACTTTTTTCAACTATTGGCTTCAATTTGTACGCAGCATGTATATACAAATTTTCATAAATAAACTTTTTTCTCGATTGCCTAAAATTACGCTACTGAAAATAACAAGTTTGAGTTTCCTATTATTTTACCAACTTAAAAATAAATAAATCGGGTTCACGTGGGACATTGTTCGAAGCGCTATTGTGTCTACTTTAATCTAAAAAAAAAATAGCTTGATAGCACAAATATTTTCAGAGATATAGCGGTGGAGACGTTAAAAAACATATTTCATTAAAAATCTATTTTTTTGAGTTTTTCCGAAATAAAAAAGTTCTCGACCACCGAAAAATGTCGTAAAAAACGATTTCGTGTACACGATTATCTTACTAAAGAATCCCACTAAGTCTGGTTTGGTTCTACGCCGGTTTTTGTTTTCTCGAAAACTAAGCGACTTTACTTCCAGATTTTACTCTACTAATGTATGTCTGCGTCTTTCCAAATGTGTAACCCCCTTCCACACAGCCTTGGCTTTGGATTGGGGACATTATCTATTATCTGTGGTGTGTGTTTTTGTTTTTTATCTAAAACAGTTTTAAAGATTATATTATGTTTGGTTTTTTAAGTATTTATAATAAATCGAAAATAAACGCATATTTCCCTCTCATTCTGTAAAATCATATCCTTAATATCATTCTAAAGTACACATAAAAGCCCACAATAAAAAAAATTGTCCTACGAGTCGATGCCCTTAAACAGTAAAAAATTGAAGGAGGGGTGGCGATAAGGCCCTTTTTTGACCCCAACAACAATTTCTTTTTTAAATACGAGGCAAGATAAAAGCTTTTTCAAACTTCAACATTTGAAGATATGACGAACAATATACATTTTACGTAGATCGGCTAAACTTCACTCCTTTCACCAAAATACGTGAAAATCACCATTTTTTGTGTTTTGATTGATTGTTTTCAGGGACCTCCTTTCGAAATCTGTTTTGATTTTTAGCTGTTTAAATAAGTATTTTGCGCTAAAATTTGACAAGGTTTTTCATTAGTATAGCATTTGAAATAAGCGATTTAATGGAGGTCAAAGTTGTTGAAGTTGGAGCTCATTTTCCGGAAACCCTGTATATTTTGCAATTGTAGTTTGAGTCCACATAAGCCCCATCTCTTATAGGCATATGGGACACAAATTGGTTATAGGAATTTACAATAGCGAATGTTATTAATTGCCAACTATGGGTTAGTTTTCGCATCAGATTTCATTAAAATCGCAATAAGTACCTCAAAAACTATTGTCTTTTTTAGAATGACATTGAAAGTTACATTAAAATAATGAATAGAATTCGAATCCGGAATAAAAAATAAGGCATGTCACTTAAAATAAGGAAGTTGATGTCTACTTCCGGTATAACCGGAAGTGTCAATTTTCGTTAAATAGACCACCCATGTCCCTAAATTTTCAGCATCAAATTATTTGTAGTTTTTCTAAAACGTCTAATAGGCCACTAACCGTGATGCACCCTGTATAATTAGGAAGTTTTCTATCGATCCTGCTTTTGAAAAATAAAAACGTTGTCTCAACTCGTGAAACTAAAGCGTTTGAGAGAAAAATTAAATACTACATCGAGTTACATAAAGCGTGACAGTTCTAAAACAAAATACGAATATATTAAACTTTTCCCCATGCTAAAAAAGAAACAAGTTTGTACGTTAGGGATTTGGTTGGCGATTCCAGTCGGTGTTTAACATCAAACGGGTGTTCGCACCTCGAAAGCGTAGTAAATCCTTTCCCGGATTTGTAAACGAGTCCGAGCCTAAACTGCTGTATGTATGAGTGACCATTTATCATTCCACACCCCCGCGTCACTCTTTGCTTTGCACCCTTAGACGTCACCCTACGTCGCCACTTCGCACTACAGTACAACATTCCGTTGTAATCATACTGTATAATTCTCTCAAATTTTATCTGAGTGTCATTTCATTTGTTACTTTGGATGACTTTATATAGATTAATATGTCTTTTACTACCCTTTATTTTTAAACAGCAACCAAAACACTGGTGATCAACACGACCGGTAAACCGCCGGCCGTGTTGAAACATGTCTGCTCTATTTTCTACAAATGATAAAATTTACGCACTTGAATCTTTAATAAAGCTCGCGTTATTGCAAATTGCGATTTAAGAGCTGATATTCGGTGTGACGTTTTTATACATAAACACACACTTTAATGAAATTTAAAAAATGGGCAAGTTCCCCACTGCAAAAAGGATAGAAATGCGCGCAATGAAGTAATGGGGACATGTCCAAAAAAAGGGACCCAACACACTACTGAAGAAAGCGCTAGTACTGAATAGTTAACAGTAGAGATGGGTAACTCTTGAGCGAGTTAACTCCAAGAGTCGGCTCAGTACTGTGAGTTAAGTGAATCGGATCACGATTTCCGAATTACTTGACTCGGCTCTTTTCATGAAAGTCGGTGCATTTACCGATGTCAAGTTACCACGACTCGAACGTCCGTGACAGAGCGAGCGCAGTTGTTTTTGACGCGTTCGGATTTGGGAACTGCGTACTCCTGACAGTTCTCGGACGGTAATTTTCAGAACCCGAATTTACCTAACGAGTCGTTCGATTACTCAGATAATTCGGTACACTTGAATCAACTGTTTATGTTTGTGAATAGACATTAGGAGTTCTATGATTGGGAGTCAGGGCAGACGGTAAATAGCGGCGGCAAACGGAGTGGCGTCCTTTGAGGTTGATGATAATTGGACAAATGAACACAATGTGTGCGTAAGTGCACATTGGCGTGCGAACCGACGTTCACTGTATAGTGTATGTTTAAGTTTTAATTGCTTGTTTAATTTTATTATTATTGTTTATAATTTATTATTTGTGACATATTCATGATTTCTTATGTTTGTTGGGTATTTTGCCACTTAAAAATATTTAAAAGTTTTGATGAAATAAACCTCTGCGCCAAAAGGATCAGACAGAGGCTGGTTTTTATACTTCTATTACAAAATGTCTCACACCTAAAAATATATAAACTGAAACAAAATTGTTAAATGATAAATAGAAAAATTAAAACAAAGGTAGTTGACGTTTCGGAATATAGTTCTTTTTCCGTTATCAAAACTTTCACTTTTGAGCATGTCAAACTGTCTTGTTTGAGTAGTACTAGTACTAGTTGCCTAGTAAAAAGCAGTACTAATACTAATATCAGTTTATTTTATTATTGTTTTAAAATTTAAATAAATCCGAGGATAATTCAGATGATTAAATAACACAAATAATATTGTTTCAAACCCACTAATACACTCAAAGAAATAGTATGGGTAAATTCAACAAAAAAAAAAAATGGTTAACTAACAATATCGTTAATTTTGTTAAACCAAACTCTATTGATGGTATTTTTAAACAAGAGGTGATTGTTATTTTAATTAATAAAAAGTTGTCGTACAACAAAACAAACATTAACTTAAAAAATAGATGAATAAAACTATTATTTTGTTCGTCTGACTATTATTTTGTTGAATTCTGTCAAATTAAACTAGATAATAGTATATTTTATTTTTAACTATTATCGAATTGTAATTCTAACCCAGTATTAGTTCGCTGTATTATTGTACTTGGTAGACAAACCAATATTATTGTCGTCTTCTAGAAGTTCTAAAAGAATTACCATAAAATTTGCTTGCTTACCACGTAGTCTATTACAGAAATTATTCCCAGATGACGCCATACAAATCACTGACAATAATCAATCATGCATTATTTTATACTCTTATGAATTTATAGAAAATTAATAACATGATTGCAATGTTCAAATTCTCTCTGGGATCATCGATATATTTGGATGGATTTTATAAACGATCTCTAATCTTTGGTTTGGGTGGTCTGATGTCTCAATACTGAGATTTTGGCTAACCAAAAAAAACTTCATCATACAATAAAGTGTAGATCAACCTAAAAATTAGCTGGTGAACAAAAAATAAAGTCGTTGTGCTATTTAATTGTAGACCAAATTGAAAATGATTAGTGAACATAAAAAAATGTCATTGTACTATTTAATTTGTTACAAGAAGATATGATTATTAAACTACTATTTGTTTACGAAAGCAAATAAAGTTGTATGACTATTCTTTTCTGATTGATTTAACTATGAAACTAGATAGGCGCGATTTCATATGCTCTTTTTGGTTGAATTTACCTATGATTTTCTTTGAGTGTAGGTATAAAGCTTCTATTAAATTCGGTACATGCTTACCTTTAGAAACAAAAGCAATATTTAAAGAATAGAAATGTTTCGTTTTTTACAATCAAATACAAAAATAAAAAGTACCTAGTGTACCTACTATTTTATATAAGCAAAAATAGTTAATATTTCGGTGTAATACTTATAATGAAATGATCTTCACATACGTGAAGGGCAGTGTTTTTTTCAGAAATATTTTTTACATTTCTTCTGCGTGCTTTTAACCATTTTATCTTCGAATAAGTACTTTATTTGGAATTTTAAAAGACATATTGGACCACATTGGCAATATACAATATTTGCCAAATGTATTATTCTGAGTAGCTTTCATTACAACACAGGTCTACAAAAAAAAAAAAATCTGCTTCAAGGACTAAACCTATCATGACTTAAGTATTTTTGTGTGCTGAATCCAAATTTTCAATCACAAAAATTTTGTACCGCATAGATTTCGAGTAAATGTCAAAAATTGTCAAAAAACCGTACTTTGACGATAAAAACCGGGATTTACTCGAAATCTACGCGGTAAAAAACTTTTTAAATTGAAGATTCGGATTCAGCACACAAAAATACATAAGGCATGATAGGTTTAGTCAGCAGATTTTTTTTTTTTGTAGACCTGTGTTATTAGGACTTTTTGAAACGTAAAATAAACACAAAAACGTAAACGCCGCCATTACAATTTTAAATTTCGATGTCACTGCGAACGCAACGGCTGCCGTTTGCTGTTCCCCGTTCGACACACGGTGTGATGTCACAGTCATTCTTGCGCCTATTGCCTCGTTTGAAATTTACAGTTAGTGATTACAACTTTAATTATTTGTTACAAATAAAATTTTGCTATTAAATTGCTGACATTTGGCGAAGCCTGTTTTTTCAAAATAAATAAACACTTTAACGAAATCAAAAAATATATGTAAGTTGCCTACTCTCCTAACAGTGTATGAGCTCCTAGTCTAAGCTCCCATGGCACAAAAAGGTACCCCATCGAACACCTCAAATTGTGAAAATGGTTGGAAAATAATAAATATATTACGCCCCCAGACTAGTAAAAATGTGTTAATTATTGAAATTAGCTAAAAAAACACCTGCTTGAAATTTACACAATTTATGGTAAATAATGTATAATTTTTGAAAAAATTTGTCTGACAATTCTTGTTAATTAACATCTGGCAGACCTTTTGTCATAAATTATTTTTTTCATGAAAGGTACACCTCCCTGGTTTTTGTTCAAAAATGAAGATTGATATGTCCCTTATCTATTAAAGTCTGTCTGACTGGAAATTTTTGTTAATTACCTTGTCAGACTCAATTTTTAATGCGCAGCATCTTAGCATCTATGCATGAGATAAATGTCAGGCTGAACCGCTGGAATCTCATAACATCTCCTTTATTTTTGTTTTTAAATGAAGTTTAAGATCTCCTCTATGCATAAAAATTGATCTGCCATCGAAAAAATGTTTTTTACTATACTTATTAGATTTAATTTGTAAGCGCCGTGCCAATATTTTTACTTCCACATCCAGTGGAAGTATAGTAACGACAAAAAAAATTTTTAAAATTTTTATTATCCAAATAGGCTTAGAATGTCATGAAACGTCGAGATTTCAAGTTTGAGCGAAAAAAAATTTTCTGTCTGTCGGTTTGTCTGTCGGTCTGTAACTTTTTTTGTGCGCACGTTTACTCTGGAACCGTTTGAGGTATTGACTTGAAATTTGGTACACATATGTACTTTAATGAGATCTAGAACTAGATTATATTTTCATCTTGTTCCGTCGAAGGGTTGGGGGGTAAATTGGGGTAAATTTGGAGTAAATAGGTAAATCAAGCAGGTAAGAGTTCATAAAATTGATATTTAGTATAGATAAGAGAAGCTAAGGTCTCAAAAAAAAAATGTTGGCATTAGCTACCCCCATTAACACCCTCACCCCATTATTAATGGGGATGAAAAAAAACTGTGATTTAGTGTGTGTACAAGAACCAGAAACCTCAAAATGTTTTTTTACTTTATCCATCCCCCACTCCCACCCCCTGTCACCACCCCCACCCCACTACCGATGTGGGGTATCGTTTTATGGGTTTTTGAGGTAGAGGATTTCAAATATTATATTATTAAAGTTCCATAAACAATTATTTCCAGATACAAAATTTTTTCGTTGTGTGACTTGGATAGAAAATCCGGATGTGGAAGTAGTGATTCCTTGGGCAGCGGTTTTTTTAAAAGGGTTTCTAGGACGGCCGCGTCAAAACACCATCTTTATTTTTTACTGAAATTAAGTTTGAGATCTCTTTTATGCATAGAAATTGGTGTCAGCGAAAAAATGTTTTTTTTCTATGACAAACTTAATTTGCTAAACGCCACGACCGCGTTTTTTAATTGAAAAATGTGGTATGACCGTTACCAACTAAAAAATATATATTTTTTAATTCTAAATTAATGTCTAAGATCTATTTCATGTATTAAAATAGGTTATTTATTAAAAAAATGTTTTTTATGATGGCAGACTTAATTTTCAATCGTCGCGGTCACGTTTTTCATTAAAAAAATAAGGTATGACCATTGTCAAGTGATTTTTTTTAACTTTGAAACTACTGTAGGTATTACAATAAGTCTGTCATCAAAAATGAAGGTTTCATTATGTCACTCTCAATTTCTTAAAGCGCCAAGGTATGTTCTCAGTCGTATGCTAGTATTGTGTTGAAGAAAAACATTTCAGGAAATATAATGAACGAAAATATTGAACTGATAAAATTAATAAAATTTGTTGTTTCATATAAAGATTTACAAACTTGTTCAATATTTTTTTATTTACATACATATCAAAAAAATACTTTAATAGCAGCACCATAATTGACAAAAATTAAGGAACAGTCATAATTATACTTATTTCAAATACGACAAATTTAAGTATATATTTTCAGCATTTTTATTTGGACCTTTTGGAAAACTTCGTATTGCCATTTACAAACACTCTGCAACCGGAAGTAAGGCGTAACATTTTTTGGCAGCAAGACGGTTGCCCAGCTCATTCCTTAGTTTTGGTACGGCAGTGGTTGACACATCACTTCGGGGCCAGATGGATGGGAAGATATGCTCCAATTAATTTGTCTGCAAGATCACCAGACCTTACACCAATGGATTTTTTTCTGTGGGGTGTTTTGAAACAGAAAGTTTATGCAGATGATCCGCCGCATGATCGAGAAACACTAAAAGCATGAATACAAGACGCGGTGAATGAAGTGAATGTACCCTCAACCATTCGTAAGGTCCTATGGTGAATTTATTAAAAGGATGGAGAAATGTGTTGAGGTTGGAGGAGGCTATGTAGAATAAATTATTTTTCTACAATCGTTGAAGTTAATGATATTATGTTATGTTAAAGTTAAAAAAAAAAAATGTAAGTTGACATAAATGTAAGTCAAAATTTAGACTTCACAATTTGTATTTAGGCTTTATTTTGGATTATAAACAACTTTGTTTTATAGACATTTTATCCAAAATAATAAAAAAAAAGGTACTTCTCTCCTGAGGCATTTTTGATGTTTTCTTAATTTATTAACACCCGGTACATCTGATCTAAGATTTTTATATGGTAAATTCATTTTTTCGACAAGCAGATTTTTTTATAAAGAATGACTTTTCGTCGTAAAATCAATAATAGAGATGTTTTTCCTCTTGTCAGCTCCATCCGGGCACACACTGAATACCGAAATTTGCACGACTCTAAAAAATATGCATTATCGAATGTCACATTCTACAATTTTCAGCAGAATGTTCAACGAATGGGTAAAAAATTTTTGTGTCTTGCAAATTTTGGTAGATATTACAGGCCTATGATGGAACGTTTACGTTATCTAACATGTACCTGTTATGTTGAGTGCTGACCAAAAAATATATGAGAGTGAGAGAGACAGATGACCATAACATAGGCGTTATGACTAACGTAAACGTTCTATCATAGGGCTGAATGTGATGTAGATGTTAAAATGTAAACATAGTGATAGTATTCATCATTCCTGGCGAAACTATTTAAATACGTACTACGAAAATTTATTATGAAATGACGTGTTTTGTTTGGTGGGATTTATGAAGTAATACATGAGTTTGGCGAAGTAGGTTTAATATTCCTATCACGTGCCGTTCTTAACTGAGCCAATCTCCACTGTCCGACCGAGCGGTCATTTCGACTTCGCCCTCTTTCAAACATTGTTAGCCCTATAAATCCCTATGTCATTTTTTTCGAAGATTATCCCACTGTCTAGAAAAGCCACTTACAATCATACGACTTTTTATGAACAGATGAAACTTATGTTGTGGGTACCCTAAATATAAAGCAATATGTATCAAAATCATAAAAAGACTCCACTTTTTGCCAGTGCGATATTTTAGTATATCTTTATGCACTTGGAGTTGAGACACCGAACAAATTTTATAATTTTGTTATTGTCGATTTTGTTCAAATACATCTTTCTGCTAAATTTTCCTATTATCGCCCTTATAAAACCAACAAACTACCATAATAGGTACCCTAACATACTGCAACTTCATTATATTAATTGAACGTTTAGATTGTTAAACTTGTACAACTTAGTTATTTATTAATATGCAAAAACCCTAATAGAAATCCTGTCAAATACGATATATACAATAATCCTGGATATATTCAGAGAATAACGAAGTCTTAATCCGCCAAAAAAAACTATTAACTTTTTGTTGGATTAAATAGCCATCTACATACAGATAAGTGTTGGCTATTATCTAAACTGTCAGCAGATGCGGTACTGCGGTCCTCAAGCGGTAGAAAATAAGTTTTGGCCGTGATTCACTCCTTACTGGTAGCGACGCTTTCGGGTCGTGCGAGACGTACAGCGTGTCCAGCCGGGAGCTTACACGATCCATATCTCGAAAACTACTGAACAAATTTTTGTAAAATTTCGTATGTATAGTAAAGAGCTTATGCTCTTTCTAACTAAAATATTTTGACAGTTCTATCACTTCCGGTTATACCGGAAGTAGATGTCAACTTTGTTATTTTAAATGGAACACCCATATTTTTATTATCGGAATTGATAGACTATAAAATCTTAAGGTCACTTTATATAACAAACCTTGTACCTAAAATTTATAGTTTTCGAGATATTAATTTTTTTACCAAAAAATTGACACCTGCAGAAATTCTAAAGAAATTCTTCCTGTGAATAACCCATCCAAGAATCTAAATATCTTGTACTGTAGATGTAATCAGCATAGTCGTAGATTATTTTTAAAAAAATTGAAAACATTTACATATTGTACAGGGTGAGTACAAAAGTGGTCACAACTTTCCATTCAGAAACATCAAATATCTTCAATTTTTTAAATGGACACCCCCATTTTTTTTTTGTTTTGTCAAATTCTACGACTAAAAATATGGATAGTTTACATTTACTTCCCTATACCTAACTACGATGGTTTTTGAGATATTCGCGAAAGTTCAGAAAAACCAATTATTTTTGAAGAATTCTTTATTTAACCTTGTAACATTTTCATTTTTTTAGTTTTAGATATTGTGATAAACCAAACCATTACGTAATACATTAAACAGCTCTGTCTGTAGCCGCTTTTTGAATCATATCTGGTGGTAAGGACTGAAAAGCAGTGCGCACTCGTTCTTGGCATTCATCTTTTGTATTTATTGCAGTTGCAAACACTTCGTTTTTTATGTAGCCCCATATAAAAAAATCAAGTATTGTTAGGTCTGGAGACCTTAGTGGCCAAAGAAATGAACCTCTGTTAGCAATCCACTGGTCTTCAAAATTTTCGTCATTCGTCCGTGAGGTGGTGCTCCGTCGTGTTGGTACCATAATTTCGATTTCTGTATTACGTGATGGTTGGGTTTATCACAATGTCTAAAACTAAAAAAATTAAAATGTTACAAGGTTAAATAAAGAATTATTACAACATAATTGGTTTTTCTGAACTTTCGTGAATATCTTAAAAACCGTAGTAGTTAGGTATAGGGGAAGTATGTATATTATCCATATTTTTAGTCGTAGAATTTGATAAAACAAAAAAATGGGGGTTTCCATTTAAAAAATTGAAGATATTTGATGTTTCTGAATGGAAAGTTGTGACCACTTTTGTACTCACCCTGTACAATATTTAAATGTTTTCATTTTCTTTTAAATAATCTACGACTGTGCTGATTACTTCACAGTAAAAGATATTTAGATTCTGATATGGGTTATTCACAGGAAGAATTTCTTTAGGTGCCATTTTTTGGTAAAAAAATTAATATCTCGAAAACTATAAATTTTAGGTACAAGGTTTGTTATACAAAGTGACCTTAAAATTTTGTAGTCTATCAATTCCGATAATAAAAATATGGGTGTTCCATTTAAAATAACAAAGTTGACATCTACTTCCGGTATAACCGGAAGTGATAGAACTGTCAAAATATTTTAGTTAGAAAGATCATAAGCTCTTTACTATACATACGAAATTTTACCAAAATTTGTTCAGTAGTTTTCGAGATATGGATCGTGTAAGCTCCCGGCTGGACACGCTGTATTATACATTACAAGCATATAAAATAATAAATAAATAAATAAGCAATAAGGTTTACTGACAGGGTATAATAATTGTTATTATTATATTGAATAAGTGTATTGTCACAAAATTTCATTTCATTTTTCAATAATGAATGAAAGTGAATTGGAAAGCCCTGGATTTTAACAGAATCCAACTGCAGAAATGCAGAAGATAAATCGTAAATATCACATTTCATTGAAAGACTAATAAAAACTAAATAATAATAATAATGACGCCAAGAAGGAAAGGACAATGTTAAAAATAGCAGATTTTGGCCCCATCGCGGAACTCATAAAAGACCCAGAGAAAATGGTTGGAAAAGGCTCAAAATTAATAAAAATACGTCTTCGTGGTATAAAAAGGCTGGGGAAAATTCTATTTCACCTCTAAAAACATAAAAGCAAACTCTAAAATTGCTTTGAATAATAGCTTGTATTGAATGTGAATACTATATTTATTTTGTGACAACTATTAGGCATCGATTCAATAGAGATAACAAAAGAGTAAAAACTACCCCTATTCACACCCTATTCAGGGGGTGGAACGTCATACACAGCACCTTATAAAAAAATACATTCCGAGTTTTTTTAATCACCTTGGTACCTGGCTGCTGGTTTCCTATTTTTTTTATAAGGTGCTGTGATGACGTGCCACCCCCTGAATAGGGTGTGAATAGAGGTATTTCTTACTCTTTTGTTATCTTTATTGAATCGATACCTAATAGAAAATATATATCTTCTCAATTTTTAGATCTCACTAAGGCATTTGATTGCGTCTCCCTTGATAAACTTATCCATAAATTAAATTATTACGGCTTTACTGAGGAAAGTAGATCTCTTCTAAGTTCCTACTTGAATAATAGACAACAATCTGTTGTATACGACGGTGTTAAGTCTCAATCGCTAAAAGTACAACATGGTGTTCCTCAAGGATCCGTCCTAGGGCCTATATTTTTTCTAATGTATATAAATGATTTCCCTAAGGCACTTACAGATAATATTCTGGCCATATTGTTTGCTGATGACACAAATCTAACTATTTCAAACACCAATATTGAGGTTTTACTAAATGATATGCCAAACATCGAACTAGATGCCCAAAACTGGTTTGCATCAAATAATTTATGCTTAAATGAGTCAAAGACCGAGACCATGGTATTTAGTTTGCGCAACCTAACAGAAATAAACAACCCAGACTTCATAAAATTCCTTGGAGTTAATTTAGACCCCAAATTGTCATGGGAAAATCACACCGTGTATATCTGTAATAAAATCTCGAAATATTCATATCTGCTTCGAAATCTAGTTGGAAAAGTATCTCATAATATCCTAACTGCACATCACAGCCTCATCCACTCCACTATATCATATGCCATCCTAGTCTGGGGGCATGCTACATCATCCACTGACGTGTTTTCTGCCCAACGAAAAGCGATATGCATAACTTCCGGTCTAAGATTTAGAGATGATTGTAAAGAACAATTTATTAAATTAAAAATTATGACAGTACCATGTACTTACATATTTCAGTGTCTCTTATATATAAAAAATAATGAGGATTCATTTGCCTTAGAAGCCAAATACATTCATATAACACCAGAATAAAAGATAATTTAAACAACAATTTCTTACGCCTAAGCAAAACTAGAAATGGAACGGGCTATTTAGGAATTCCATTCTTCAATATATTACCACCTGAAGTAAAGTCTCTTAATATCACACAGTTCAAGAAGAAAATAAAACAATACTTACTTGATAAAGCGTTTTATAGTATACGTGAATTTATGGATCTACAACATCATTTTTAGATAATGTACTTTGTATGTACTGATGCATTATTCTTGAAATAAGTACGACATAGTTTCCCTAGTACATAAAATATGTGGAATAAACCTTTAAATGTGTATTCATTATTTATGTTATGTTCATATTGTATTTGATTTTCTGTCCCAGAGTTTTACATCGTATTGTCATGTTATTTTTATGTATTTTACTAATCTATTGATATATTTAACCTTATTTTGTCTACGTTGTACACTTTGTTTTTAATAATCGATTTTAACTATAATGTTTAGTCTCATATATTTTAATCATACTTACTATTTTTACATTACTTAGCTTATTTAGCAAATGTTTTGACGTGTGTAAACACTTTTGTGAATCTTAACACTAATAAAGTATCTATCTATCTATCTAGTCATCATAAAATAAATATAATTTTTCATTCAGTATAAGCTATCATTTAAAGCAATTTTAGGATCTGCTTTTATGTCTTTAGGGATGAAATAGAATTTTCCCCAGCCTTTTGATACCACGAAAATGTGATTTTGAGCCTTTTCTCTGGGTCTTATGCATTCCGCGATGGGGGCCAAAAATCAGCTATTTTTAACATTGTCCTTTAAATCAACATCGCAAAGAGGCAAATAGAAGTACTCTGCGCAAAGCCGATGTATGCCCAATTCTTCCGTAACCTTGACCGATCACCAGAAGACAAGAAAGCGTTTACGAAGTGGTTGGCTTGGGTCTGAAAACGGAACCGGAAGGCTTAATAATGTAGAATGTGCAGCCAGGATGAAAAACACGTCAGTCACGTGATGAAAGGATGTACTACGTTGGCACTGTCGAAGTATACACACCGACACAGCAATGCTCCACTGGGTCGCGTACAAGCACTTCAGTATACCGATGCCGCAAAACTATTACCCATTCAATTACAAAATATACAAATTAAGAAGCCCATCTTATACATTTTAATTATTTCTAACTTTTTTATTTACTGATCGAGTTTGTTTAAAATAGGATTCTTCCTCTGGTTAATACTGACTATCAAATTTTCAATATTGTAGGACTTTTCCTTCCCAAGTTAATTTGCTTACAAGAAACGTGGCGGACAGACAGATGGACACTTTGAAAGTTGTTCAGAACTTAGTCACTAATACTATGATATGACATTTTTTTCTCTATGAGCGAGATTTGCGGTTTTAGAAATGTGACGATCAAATGCAATACATTCTTCGTTCTCGTATTTGCAAAGAGTATTATAATAATTTGATCAACTAATATTATACGCATAGCACTTATTGGATTAAGCAACTTGTGCACTTTCAGTTTTAAAATCGAACCAATTTTGCAGAAAATTATGAAGGAGAATTTGGCCGAAATTTCAGGCTATGAAAAGCAAACATACTTAAGTAAAACTTGATACTTATACACATATATTAAAAACATTAAAAAAAATTGTTAATTCTTGTTCATAAGAAAAAATTTCACCGTCAGGATGTGACTGTACCCGCTAAAGGCATTAACCCTCCGTTTAAGCTTATGTTGAACCGGTAATCCCGCGGATAAGTTGTTGGGGGACCGCAGGGAAGCGGTTGGTAAAGGATTTGTAAAATGTAATTGGTTCAGCTGCTTCAGACACGTTGAAATCATCAATAGCTCATCAGATTGAACGACCAACCTGCCACCCCTGAACCCTTACGGGTCATAAGAGACGTATTCGCCACTGTCTTACCGGCGGCGCCGCTATTTTAAAGCAGCGTTAATGCCACAGCTACTTATCGCTCTGCATGTCAGGATTTACCACGGAATTGTTTGCCTCTGGTCTATCGAAATTTTTGCCATTTGCCTTTTGTTATGTCTACACCCACACAACACATTTATTAATTTATTTAAAAATTCACCACCCAACAAAGCATTCCAATATTCCAATTAAGGACAAAAACATAAAAATATAAAACAAACAGATAAAAACAAAAAAAATAGTAATAGTAATAATAAAGTGTCTTGAATTTCTCACAACGGCACCCAGATTTTTATTGGAATTAACTATAATATAATTATTATGAGCAAAGTAGTGTAGAATCAAAGATGACTCTCAGGTCTTTAAATTCAGAACATCTGTTAACGACTTCTACCAATATTGTACAAAAAAGTTATTGAATTGATTTTCCTTGTGAATGACATAGCACAAACGTCCATATGTTTAGCGGTAACTTTTAGCATCACACCAATTATTAATGTTTGTGAGATCTTGCTGTAATCTAATAGAATTACTTACTGAACTAAGAGAAGTAAACAGCTTGAGGTCATCAGCGGGTCTCAATTTCTTTACAAATATCATTAATGAATAGTATAAAAAGTAGAGGTCCAAGAACTGAGCCCTGCGGTACTCCCGATATTTCCTCTTCTCGTGAAATACTCATGGCACGTGAGGTGAGGTACGGTACCGGTTTCAGTGACTACACTTCTCATACAAAACTACTTACCATCAAAACCACTATCCTATATCCTCTCCCTTATACACCTTGACCCTTCGTCGAAAACTATAATCCATAAAATAATCTACTATAAAAGTAGATAGCTGTTTTTACAACTTGACACCTGAAGCAGGGTTTTTGCTTATTTTTCCCTGCATTAAATAAAATATTACTCAAAATTAATTTTAAAAATCAAGAAAATATAGATAAATGTGAAATCGTTCTTATATTTCTCTAGTATACGGTTATACTGCAAAGAAACCGTTAATCTTATCTATAACTACATAATCTGAGAAATCATTTGCCGACAATATCCGGCCGTTGCGCCACACATCGCGCTCGTTCGCAAAATTGTGTCGTAATGTATAAGATTGTAAACTGAAACATTTGAAATAAATGAAATGATAGAAAATGATATGTACAACACAGTTAAACAGAATAAAGTAATTTGGTTTCAGTGACTGGACTCGATCGGCGAAGTTAAGCATGGCCGGGCGAGTCCATCACTTGGATGGGTGACCGTAATTCATCTCGCCGTCCTGGTTAAGTTAATATAAATAAAGTATTAAAAAAAGTTATGCTCAAATTTATCTGGATGTTTCCTTAAAAATAAAATACACTGAAATATATAAATTTCGGCTAAAGTTAGTAGGTTATTTTTTCGAAAAACCCCTCTACAACTGTCAATTAAATTCATCTTGAATATTATACGGATAGCTTTCTTTTGCATTTTAAAGATTTGTTCAGAATAGGAAGAGTGTCCCAAATATATGACACCATATTTTAGAACCGAATAGAAATTTCCGTAGTATGCTGCTTTTATAGTGGTGTAGTCTACATACTTAGCCAAGACACGTAAGGCATAACAAACTGATGAAAGTTTGTTACATAGGTTATCAGCATGAGAGTTCCAGGTTCAATTGGAGTCGAAATAGATTCCTAGGAACTTTGTAGAGTTCGTTACACTTGTAGAAACCTTGTTTAATAATACCGTATTTGGCATTGTTAGTCTGTTATGATTTGTTCTAAAAAACATGCACTGAGTTTTATTAGCGTTTAATACTAAATTATTAATAGCATACCAATTATCCAATTGACACAGCTGTGTGTCACTTATAAACACAGTTGTTTCAACAGTTTTCCCTTTAATTAAAATATTATTGTCATCAGCATAACTTATCATCATATTATCAGTATTAGTGATAGCATTTGGTAGGTCGTTAACAAATATTATAAATAAAAGTGGTCCAAGGATACTGCCCTGAGGGACTCCCAGACTCGTAAACACACGGTCTGAGCTAAGCTCTGAGGCACCTGATAACCACACTCTGAGACCGATTTGTTAAGTAAGATCGAAACCATGATTCTGCGGTGCCCCTTACACCATATTGAGACATTTTATGTATCAGAAGTTCATGGTTGAGGCAATCAAAGGCCTTGGAGATGTCTAGAAACAAGCCACAAGCTATGTCTCCACCTCCAAAGCTCTAAGAATTGTCTCTGTGAACTCAAACATTGCAGTTTCAACCGATTTGCCTTCCAAAAATCCATGCTGGAAATTACGAAATAGATCGCAAGAAATAAAAAAGCTAAGTATTCTATCGTAAAATATTTTTTCAAAAAATTTTGAAAATGATGACAAGAGACTGATGGGCCGATAATTTTCAACTAAATTGTGGTCCCCCTTCTTATATATGGGAATTATAATGGAGTGCTTTAAATTGCTTTATTGCCCGTGTTCGAGAGAAGTATTTATAATATTAACCAGAGGAGTTGCAAAAGCTGATATACATTTTTTTAATAGAAATAGTGGGATCTGATCATCCCCTGAACTTTGTGCTCTGGCATACAGTTCTTCTATAGTAACAGGTTTAAGATAAATCAATTTTGGATTCGTATTTGTGATAGGGATTTCTGATTTATTTTTAAATTTATCCAATGTGATATTGGCAAAATGCGAATTGAACTTACTGACTACTTGTTTTCGGTCGCCTTCAGGAAAAATTGCTTCAGACTGATTATTATTATTATTTACTACATTTATAACTTTCGACTTGTTATCTGCTGTTTCCAAAAAATTTTTATACCTAATATTGATTTTTTTAGTGATGGACGGGATAAACATGATCTATGATCTATGTGCAAGAAAGTAAAAAAATAAAATTTTTTAAATAGAACAATCAAATTTCAAATCTGGATATAACATCGCATTAATTATAAGCAACTTCTTAAAATAACATTTTTCGATATCTTCAAAAATAAAGGCAGTTTACTCTTGAGCCAACTTCAAAAAAAACAAATTTTTCGACCTAAGCGCCAGGCCTAACACAAATTTGTGCAGCCCCCTTTTCGTTTGAGAACATGCACTAACTTTTATCAACACCGTATATATACATATATTTTTTTAAATGAGCAGGAAAGCCATGACAGTCATCGCTTTCCTGCTTAATGTTTCTCGATTTTGAAAATATGACGAAGACCGGAGCATCTTTAATTTATATCTCGCTGATACTTCATTTAGTGAGTGAACTATAGATAGAAAAATCAACAAACAACTAATGTGGAAATGTGCGCGTTGTGCTACGAAAGGAGGTGACATGCCTAGTATAGTGAAAGGGAATGCAGTGAAGCGCAAGGATTACAGTGAAGCGCAAGGGTAACAGTGAAGCGCAAGGGTAATAGTGAAGCGCAAGGATTACAGTGAAGCGCAAGGATTACAGTGAAGCGCAAGGATTACAGTGAATTGCAAGGATTACAGGATTACAGTGAAGTGCAAGGAAGTGTAATTAAAGTGCATCGAAATCTAGTGGATCAACGTTTTGCCTTTAAGATATAGCTATAAACATCAGAGATCGAGTAAATCATTTAATTTTTACTTAAAAGTAAATCATATAAAAGTTAATTTTATATGCTTTAAAAAGATCTCTTTGGTATTTTTTCTCTTGAGATATTAAGATATAAAACAGTTTTCTAAGTTTATTTGTTAAATAAACAAATAAAGCAATGGGTTGAGAACCCTTATTTAGTGTTAATATTACAGTCACAAGCGTTTTGAACAATTCCAAAACTCATCTGTATATCGTTTATTACTTCAATGTCCAGTGGACAACGTAAAAAAAAATTGAAAATTTGTATTGTTCAAATAGGCTTAGAATGTCATGAAACGTCGCGATTTTAAGTTTGAGCAAAAAAAAATATTTCTGTCTGTCTGTAACTTTCTTTTGTGCGCACGATTACTCTGAAACCGTTTAAGATATTGACTTGAAATTTGGAACATGTATGTATTTTAATGAGATCTGGAACTAGATTATATTTTGGTCTTATTCCGTTGAAGGATTGAGGGATAAATTGAGGTAAATAGAGGTACATAAGTAAATCAAGCAAGTAAGAATCCATAAAATTGGTATTTGGTATATATAAGAGATGCTAAGCTCTCAAAAAAATTTTTGACATTATTATTTAGTCTATGTACGAGAAGCCAATGTCTCAAAACTCCCGCTATTACCCTTATTAACTCCATTATTAAAGGAGGTAGGAAAATAAAATTGTGATTTAGTGTGTGTACAAGAACCAAGGGCGTCAAATTTTTGTTTGCACCAGTTTTTTACACACCCTCTCTATTTTCACTTCTTAAATATCATCTTGTATTTAAACTTGAGTATTGCCTGTAGTAGACAGGCTTACGTCCTAGGTTGAACAATTAAAATACAAAAGATATTGACAGGGTACTGAATCTCAGTGACACAACATAAAAGTGAATTGTGCCGTATTTAAGCAATGTTTTTCTCTGCACAAAGTATGAGTTAAGTGTAGATTGATGAAATACATGTTCCTCTGATGATTCTCAGTATTATATTATACTGAAGTGTCAGCTTCACAGCAATTTTCTTTGTGCTAAATTTTTCTTGAAATAAACCTTAGGGGCTAAAGAATGAAGGTTAATTAACTTTTAAATTCATGATTTCTCTGTTCATGCACTAGCGAAAATCAGATTTAAAATGCTAGAAATTCACACCCAGAATATGATAAATTTAAAATGTTTTAAAGTATTTTCCATATTCAAATATTGAAAGTTATTATTAGGACTAGATTCAGCTTATTCATAATATATTTGCATGCATAATGAAAATGCGAAAATAGTATTCGCCCCCTTTTTAACAGTTGACTTAATTATAATGGCAAAGAAAGAAAAATCGTTAAAACGAAACATTTCTACAATGAAACGAAATCCTATAAGGCTTTCAATTGTTTCTTTGATCGTTAACATGAGTAAAAAGGTCTAATAAAATTCAGATCTTTTCGCGGTACGTAATCCTCTACTTAGCATATGGCGGGGTAACTGATCTGAACAAAACTCAAATATTTGTCGGCATTTTAAACAAGGGTAAAAGGAACTGAAAGGAAAAAGCACACAGGACATTGAATGCTTTACCTTAAGAGTTACTGTCATGGGCGTCCAGACGGACAAGCACCAATAAAATACCAAAAAATATTTTTGAGAAGGAAACTTTTAAACTAACTATTTCCACATGCTTTTATTTAACTCATTTTCTCTGTTTGTGCGTTTCTTTATTTACTTAATTTTTTTTTGTGTACCTGAGTTCATTACCTAGATTTATATTTTTAAGCATCTTCTCCCAATTTGACCTCGAAGTAATTTTTACACACGATAGTTATGCTAGTGTTAAATAATATATATTTTTTTGGTAGGTGTCACTGGAGGGGTTGATATAAAAACAGCACCCTCAAAAATTAAATTATTTTTTTTTACATACTAAATGACGTAATAGGAATGTAAAAAAATGTGAAATATAAAGCTATTTTATATTAACGCCCCCTATTAATTTCAATTAATTATCTTCAATAATTTTGAAAAAAATTAATTTTAAAGTTGAGGGTTGTTACCCCCATAACTCTGCTAATATAAGAGATAGAGGTTTATTATATATTTTATTGAGCATTCCTAGTCATAAGCAACATTCATGTGAATGAATAGCCCAATAAGCCGCTGGGCCCAATTCCATATACTTAAACGGCGAGACTCTTTGCCACTTATGTTCTTCATATTTTATTTTTTTAAATATCATCTCTTGTATTTTTAATTTTCAAATTTTTTTTGTCGTTACTATACTTCCACTGAATGTGGAAGTAAAAGATGATTGTAACAGCGCTCCACAAAACATAAGGAAAAGTGAGTCTTAATTTTAGCTCACGAATTTTTTTTTTGTGGGCCTGTGTAATTAGTTTCACAAATCAATCAATTAATGTAATAATTTTTTATTGCATAATTTGAAAATACGTGCCTCAATTAGTAGATGTGCAGAGTTTTATCTCTATGGCTTCACATTCAAATTAATTATCAAATGTACTGGCCAAATGTGACGTCACAGCAGAGATCGGATGTACGTACGCTGTAGTGCAGTGCATGTTGATTTTATTAGCGAAAGGTAGTTTTATGATACCCGTGAAAATCTGTGATTATGTGTGATAAAAAAGGACAATACAGGTATTGCATTGTTTTTAAATACAAAAGCATTATAGTAGTTACACCACATAACAGTTTTATTTCACGAAAGTTATATCAGCAAGCTATGCGAAGAACCGTATCTACTAAAGAAACACAGACACAAATTTCCTTTCACTGAACAGATTAATGTTTGATATTGCCTATTACATTCATACCATTTATAAGCCTATACATATTTTTCTGACTGTATTGCTTGGTAGAAAAATATCTATGTATTTAGATATTACGCAAGCAATAAAAAATTACCTAGTTTTTCTTATTTATATTAACGTTTTGCTTCTGAACATGCTAATATTATTAACAGGATTTTATAAATATTTTCTTCTTAACGTATACTTTAAAATACAAATTATTGTAGAATATTTCAAATTAAACCACATTAAATAAAAACTGTACTGAACAATGAACCTACTTATACAAATGCGTGTAAGTGCTAATAACAATAAAAGGAATGTATTTGGTAGGCAGCAGCGCTGCGCCATCTAGCGGCGGCACTCCGAATTTCCGGGGCTAGGTAATAAGAACATTTCTGAGTACATACCCCACGTCAACAGCTAAAAAATTGGGAATTATTTTATGTAGCGCCTCAAAGTGGGGACATTATTAAATATTCGCTTATTCCAACTATTTTCTAACATAAACTATAATGTAAGTTGCTAAGCAAATGTTAAGGTTTACTATACTACACAAACTTTTTATAGTTTAAACAAGAACATTATATTAAAGTAAGTGAGATACGCGAAATTTTTATTTGCGGCTGCTTTTTTACCCTTCAAAAAACAATATTGATAATATTTTAAAAAAACTCCAAATGAAATGAAATGTTAATAACAAATAAAAGTTACCTCCAGTGATCAGTTAAACATTTTCAACGATTCAGCTACAATATAGTTGTGTATGCAATAGTGTTAATGAAATACTAATGTCACTTTTTATTACACCCTTCGCGAAAAATTGTTTCAGCCGCCTATATCCGATTGAGTAATTACTTACATTTATTCAAGCTTTTATGAATAAGTTAAGGTTAGGAATACATTTTTCCTTTATCCGAGAAAGTCTGCCGAATCTGCGTTATTGGACTATTGTAATTCTTCGGCCATTGTTAATGCAATTATAAATCAATCCACTTCTACATCGGGTAAGCAATTGAATTAGCAGTGGTCAGCGATCAAATCGAGCTAATAGAGTGAAAAAAGCACTGCTCCCTGATCGCTCCTAATTTAAGACCAAAGTCTATTACGCTACAATTCACATAAAGCTCACAAATAACGTGAAAAGTAAACATTTATTTATTGAGTTTGTAAAAGAATTTTTCTATTACCTCGTTGAAGTGGGGTGACCCACACACAGCAGAGACAAATCTCTGGTTACGTTATATAAAATATTAATTAATAAGAATAAGAAGCAGATAGAACCTGGTCTAGGTGTTCGAAAATTTAAAACATAAAAATCTAAAATAAACATATAAAAAAAAGATAAAGAAAATAAAACAAAAATTTTAATTTATTCAGTTAATTTCTTTACACTGCAGTGAAAGATATCTTGCAGATTATTATTGTAATGTTATTAAAGAATAATGGACTTAAACAGAACCCTGCGGTACACCTGCAGTAGATACAAATTCTGCAGACCACTGACCACATTATTCAATATGGTGGTGTCTATTTTCAAGATATGATTTGAAAAATAACAACAAATTTCTTGGGAAACCAAACTGTTGAAATTTTGAACACAAAATACTGTGGCCAAGAATATCAAATGCTCTAGTGAAGTCTGTGTTTACGTCGACTTGCGAGTTGGCGTCGATAGCATCAGATATACAGGGTGATTCTTTTAAGGTGGCCATTAGAATATTTCCCACTTGCAAATGAGATAAACGTTTGAGATTTGGTATCCTACCATAATCGACCATTGTGAGTCCAAAAATAATAATTTCAAAATGGCGGCACTTCCGGAAATACCGGAAGTCGATACCAACTTGCTTATTTTAAATGGAACACCTTATATATTTTTAACTTTTCGAAATGACCATAAAATTCTGAGTCAAAACATGTAGCATAACCTATACCTAAACCGAGCAGTTTCGGAGATATTTGACATTTTATAAAAAATTTGACAGGTGCAACGGTTTGCAAGAACCGTTATAACTTTCTTCGTGTAGGAGATCCTTATTTGCTCTTTGGTACGTAGAAAAAGTACAAGATGAGCTACTCTCTACAAAAAAAAAAACCGCTGCCCAAGGAATGACTACTTCCACATCCAGATTCTCTATCCAAGTCACTCACAACGAAAAAACTTTGTATGTGAAAATAATTGTTTATGGAACTTTAATAATATAATATTTGAAATCCTCTACCCCAAAAACCCATAAAACGATATCCCACATCGGAAGTGGGGTGGGGGTGGTGATAGGGGGGTGGTAGTGGGGGGTGGATGAAGTAAAAAAATATTTTGAGGTTTCTGGTTCCTGTACATACACTAAATCACAATTTTTTTTCATCCCCTTTAATAAGGAGGTGGGGGTGGTAATGGGGGTGGCTAATGCCAAAAATTTTTTTGAGACCTTAGCTTCTCTTGTATATACTAAATACCAATTTCATGGACTCTTACCTGCTTGATTTACCCATTTACCCCAAATTTACCCCAATTTACCCCCCAACCCTTCGACGGAACAAGATGAAAATATAATCTAGTTCTAGATCTCGTTAAAGTACATATGTGTACCAAATTTCAAGTCAATATCTTAAACGGTTCCAGAGTAAACGTGCGCACAAAAAAAAAGTTACAGACAGACAGACCGACAGACAGACAGAAATTTTTTTTTCACTCAAACTTAAAATCTCGACGTTTCATGACATTTTAAGCCTATTTGGACAATAAAAATTTTAAAAAAATTTTTTGTCGTTACTATACTTCCACTGGACGTGGAAGTAATAGATTCCAAAATAGTGTACCAAGTGTTTTATTTTTCACGTTACATTTTGTCAAATTCAAACCTCAAAAACTTTTTTATTTCAAATGGAAGTCCCTGTATTTTATTACATCAAATTATGTTAAATTAAATTCGCTTTTTTCTAGTATCAGCATTGAAAGGGTTAAAGTTACAACTTTTCGAAATATTAACGATTTTCTTAAATGTTCAAAACTTTTTAATAAAAATTGCCATCAACTTACCTATGATTAGAAACAATCATTAATGTCAGTCATTCTGTTATGTTAAAAAACGCCAGCACGTTTAAATTACAACCACGAAATCTTTTCGGTTTGTTTATTATTTATGGAGAATGTGATAAAGTAATACCAAGAACATGTAACACATTTGCTACTCGATACCCACAAGAACAGAAACCATCCACCATAAACTGTAAAACGCATATTGGATAATTTTAGAATATTTGGCTCTGTCAAATGATACGTGCCAAATTTTATTATGACAATCGATGTAGAATTAAATTTGAGGTGGACTTATATCAGCATGTCCTATATCTAACACATGTACTTTTTGAATGTTTTGTTGAAAATTATAATTTATCCAAAAAAACGTAGAAGCCTATGAAACAATTGCAACAATAAAGTGGGTGTCGATTAGCAAATGTGTTACATGTTCTTGGTATTATTACTTCATCACATTCTCCATAAATAATAAACAGATCTAAAAGTCTTCGTGGATGTAATTTAAACGTGCTGACATTTTTTAACAAAAGAGAATGACTGACATTAATGATTCTTTCTAATCATGGGTAAAGTTGAAGGAAATTTTTACTAAAAATTCTTGGACATTTAAGAAAATCGCCAATATTTTGAAAAGTTGTAACCTTAACCCCTACAATGCTTACACTAGAAAAAGGGGAATTTAATTTAACATAATTTGATGTAAAAAGATATAGGGTGTTCCATTTGAAATAAAAAAGTTTTTGAGGTTTGAATTTGACAAAATGTAATGTGAAAAATAAAACACTTGGTATACTATTTTGGAATCTATTTTTGTAGGTAGTAGCTCATCTTATGATCTTTCTACGTACCAAAGAGCAAATAAGGATCTCCTACACGAAGAAAGTTATAACGGTTCTTGCAAACCGCTGCACCTGTCAAATTTTTTATAAAATGTCGAATATCTCCGAAACTGCTCGGTTTAGGTATAGGGTGTGCTACATGTTTTGACTCAGAATTTTATGGTCATTTCGAAAAGTCGAAAATACATAGGTTGTTCCGTTTAAAATAAGCAATTTGGTATCGACTTACGGAATTTCCGGAAGTGCCGCCATTTTGAAATTATTATTTTTGGACTCGCAATGGTCGACTAGGGTAGGGTACCAAATCTCAAATGGCTATCTCATCTGCAAGTGGGAAATATTCTAATGGCCGCCTTAAAAGAATCACCCTGTATATTGGGTTATACAAAAAAGATTGGTTAAGGTAGATCTTCCCTTTAAGAAGCAGTGCTGCGACTCTTTGCATAAGAAAATGTTGGTTCATATAGCAAAATTTCGAAAGCTTTGGAGAAATTGTTGATAATCGTTATAGGTTTTTAATTCTCAATATTATTTTTTTCTCCTTTTTTTATCTATCGGAATTATCTTAGAACATTTCAGTACATCGGAGATGTACTTAAATGGACAAAGTCCAAATTAAATAAAAATGTGAGCGAAATTGTAAATACATTAGAACAATCACTTAATAGAAAGGTCGGAATTTTGCCAGGGCCCATCATGCATTTAGGCTTGATTTTTTTTAGAGAACTTAAAACTTATGCTCTGTAAACTGTGTTCTATTGATATAGTCAGGATTTTCCTCAATTGGACACACACCTGTGCACAGACCTGTCCACAGGTCTACAAAAAAAAAAAAAATTCTGCTCCAAGGACTAAACCTATCATGCCTTGTGTATTTTTGTGTGCGGAATCCGAATTTTCAATTTAAAAAATTTTCTACCACATAGATTTCGAGTAAATCCCGGCTATTATCGTCAAAATACGGTTTTTTGACAATAAAAACCGGAATTTACTCGAAATCTACGCGGTAGAAAATTTTTTAAATTGAAAATTCGGATTCAGCACAGAAAATACTTAAGGCATGATAGGTTTAATCCTTGGAGCAGATTTTTTTTTTGTAGACCTGTGATTAGCTTTCTTACTACCGATAAACTGCCAAAATTTATTGGGATTGGTTTTAATATTTTTTTCAATGTCACTACAATATTTTTTATATATATTTCATATATTTTCCAATATCAACTTGATCCTTGATATAAGTTCTTAACATTTTAACTCCTCGAATGCAAAAGGATCGTCAAGGTTTTTGTAATCACACCATGATCTATGGTTCAATTTAATACTTTTAATTATATTGGAATTATAGCAATGTGGGTAACGCTTGCCTTTGATTACAGTTTTTATATATTTTTTCATAAAATTGTTCAAAGGCATAATTTACATCCAGAATATTGAATAAAAAATGCCAATCAATGTTTGCTAAGTTTTAATAAAGGTCAACCAGATTAGCTTTGCGGTAGTTATAGTAAGTCAGATTGACGGTGTTATTATTTTTGTTTTTTGTGCACATCAATAGTATTAAAAGCGCAGGGCGATGAATATCTTCATTAACTAATATGTCGGGAGTTTTGTCTACTATACGATATACTGATAAAACCAAGTCAATGTTATCGTTTCAATTACTTCCACATCCAGAAGTATAGTAACGACAAAAAAATTTTTGAAAATTTTTATTATTCAAATAGGCTTAGAATGTCATGAAACGTCGAGATTTTAAATTTGAGCGAAAAAAAATTTCTGTCTGCCGGTCTGTAACTTTTTTTACGCGCACGTTTAAGATATAGACTTGAAATTTGGTACACGTATGTACTTTAACGGAATCTGGAACTAGATTATATTTTCATCTCATTCTGTCGAAGGGTTGGGGGGTAAAATGAAGTAAATGGGGGGTGAATAGGTAAATCAAGCAAGTAAGAGTCCATAACATTGGTATTTAGTGTATACCAGAGAAGTGTGATTTAGTGTGTGTACAAGAACCAAAAGCCTCAAAATATTTTTTTACTTCATCCACCCCCACTACCACCCCCACCCCACTACAGTGTGGGATATCGTTTTATAGGTTTTTGGGGTAGACGATTTCAAATATTATATTATTAGAGTTCTATAAACAATTATTTCTACATACAAAATTTTTTCGTTATGAGATACTTGGATAGAAAATCTAGATGTGGAAGTAGTGATTCCTTGAGCAGCGGTTTTTTTTTATGATTATGTTGTTCTAAGTTTAGGAAATTACTAAATTAGAAAAGTAATACGATTTGTAAGCGTTAACGAAAGTAAATAATTGGAATATTCATTAAAATTAAAATCACCTAGAATTAAAATATTAAAATATTAACTATTATGAATAAATTCCAATGAAGCAATAATTGAAATACCGAGTCGTAACATTCAAGGGTTGTGATATTTGTTTGCAATAACATGAAAACTATTTTAAAAATATGTCAGAACGTTGGTAGAAAAATATTTTTACCTCTGGAATATATACCTGAAGTATATACCATTAGTACAGGAAAATATTGGAAAAAATGACCGTAATTCGAAAAAAATTTGTGCAGACTTTAAACTTTAGTTATAACTTTAAAATAGGCGAAAGTTCACGAAACAAAAAAGTTTAGGAGTTTTACGAATCAAGGGGAACCTATAGGGGGTAAAAAGGGGAATTATTAATAAAAAAAAAATCGATTTCTCTCTATTTACAAAAAAATGGTTCAAATAAAAGTTGTTTCTGGCAAAATTATCTTTAATTTGGTGTTTTTAAATTAATGTTATAACAATAATTATCCGAAATACGGCCATTTTTCGATGGGAGTATGTCGGACGGAATTTTTTTCTAAAACAAGTGTTTTAAAGGGACAAAATAAATTGAGCATCTAGGTTACAGAAAAACAGCATTTTTGAAAGAAAAATTAATTACTGAGCAATTACAATAACAAAATGCCAAAATTATGTTAACCAAAATGTGAAAACGCACATTGAATCGGCCAGAACTTCTTTATTTTTTGTGGTGTAGAAACAAAGAAAATACAATTTTAAAGATTGATTAATCACCTTTAACTTTGTTTCCCAGAACTTTTGATGGAAGTGTCACAGTTTCTAAATGAAAAAAAAACATTTTTTTTCTAAAGCAAGCGTTGTAAGCCGATGAAAAAATGTGACCGTCTAGGTCACACTATATATTAACGAAAAATAGTATATGGAAATATATCTTTTTAATTACTGACTACTTACATTAACAAAATTGCGACGTTTTTATTAAAAAAAATGTGAAAAAGTACATTGCCTAAGCCTAATTAATAGTTTTTAATTTTGGTTATTAGCGTTTTTGGCCTAAGTGTCATAGTTTCTAAGATATTTAACATTTAAACTAAATACTTCGTCTTATAAACGTACGGACGTCACCTTTAGACTTCCAGATCTCCGAAACCACTAACTCTACAAAAATTAGAAAAAAACTAAATTCATCCTTAATTTAGTAGCTTTCTTATTGGTCTCTAGCATGTTTTTGCTCAATGTAATACCTTTTAGTTATTTGACGAAAACGTATTTGAAATACCACTTTTTCAGGCTAAAATCCCAAATTTTCTAGTAGTTAAATCTATCATTTTATGTGAAGTTGCTTAGAACCCTTTCTTCTTAAAAAATTCTCTCTCAGCTCTAATGTTTTTGATTTTTTTTTTTTTTTTTAGGTGCCACCCCCTGAAAAGGAGTGGCATCCACCCCCTATAAATTAGCAAGCTCTCGCATAATATAGGAACTTCTTTTACTTCCACATCCAGTGGAAGTACAGTAACGACAAAAAAATTTAAAAAAATTTTTTTGCCGTTACTGTACGGATTTTTTTAGGTGCCACCCCCTGAAAAGGAGTGGCATCCACCCCCTATAAATTAGCAAACTCTCGCATAATATAGGAACTTCTTTTACTTCCACATCCAGTGGAAGTACAGTAACGACAAAAAAATTTTTATTGTTCAAATAGGCTTAAAATGTCATGATACGTCGAGATTTGAAGTTTGAGCGAAAAAAATTTCTGTCTGTCTGTCGGTCTGTCTTAACTTTTTTTTCGTACACACGTTTACTCTGGAATCGTTTAACATATTGACTTGAAATTTGGTACACATATGTACTTTAACGAGATCTGGAACTAGATTATATTTTCATCTTGTTCCGTCGAAGGGTTGGGGGGTAAATTGGGGTAAATTTGGGGTAAATGGGTTTATCAAGCAGGTAAGAGTCCATAAAATTGGTATTTAGCATTACCACCTCCACCTCATTATTAAAGGGGATGAAACAAAATTGTGATTTAGTGAACCAGAAACCTCAAAATATTTTTTTTACTTTATTCACCCCCACTACCACCCCGCTATCCCCCTATCACCGCCCCCACCCCACTACCGATGTGGGGTATCGTTCTATGGGTTTTTGGGGTAGAGGATTTCAAATATTATATTATTAAAGTTCCATAAACAATTATTTCCACATACAAAGTTTTTTCCTTGTGAGTGACTTGGATAGAGAATCTGGATGTGGAAGTAGTGATTCCTTGGGCAGCGGTTTTTCTATGCATTTACTATTAAACTGCCAAAAATGAACGAGATCTAATTCATATGACATTATTCCGGAGTTAAAACCTCTAGTATTTCGGTTAATTATTGCTATAAAATTAAATTTAACACAAAATTAAAGATAATTTTGTCAGAAACAACTTTTATTTGAACTATTTCTTTGTAAATGCCATGTTTCCCGAGAAAATAGAGAAAAACCGATTATTTAATTAAAAATACCCCTTCTCAGCCCCTATAGGTTCCCGTGGATCCGTAAAATTCCTAAACTTTTTTATTTCGTGAACTTTGGCTTACTTTGAACCTATAACCAAAGTTTAAGGTCTGTACAAATTTTTTTCGAGTTAAAGTAAAGTTTTCTTGTACTACATTTATTAGTTTCTTTTTTTAATTAGATAATATTTAGTCCTTATCTCGAACTAGTAGTATTCTAATGGACAAATTTTTATGATTATTAAAATGTCGGAAATAAAAAACGCATGGGCTTCTAACATATACTTTTATTTACTGAATGTATAAATCAAAAAGAGTTAAAGAAAGCAACCACATTCCTAATCACTTACCTACGAGATGTACTGAAGAACATAATAAATTTAACTTCATACTTCTTGAATATCTTATATTTTAAAGAATATCAAAAATAAGGTAATAAATTGAATGTGTAAAGAGAAACTTTAAAATAGCGATGGCCTGTAAGTTGTAAATATTGTTGGTTGATTGACAGAATAAGAAGCGGTGTTAGGTTCAAGGATCAGTCCGTCATCCCATCAGGCGACCTGACCGAGTGATCCGTGTTGACATTCAAATTTTCCTCAGCTTTGAATACATTGAGAATATAATAAAAGTAGCAAGTCTTAGTGAGTGACAAGGGTATATGGGCATTGGGCGACGACTTGGAAATAACATATATCCGCGTTTTATAACTCTAGAATTGGGATGGCGGGTTTTATTTTCAAAGCCATTGTCAAAAAATAAAGATATAGTTAAATAGATTTTCTGTATGTTTGTATTTTTGTCGCAGATATGTAGTAAGGGTGGTTGTTCCGATAAAGAAGCCCCGTATTTGTTTAGAAAGCGTAAAGCAAGTCAAGGATATTTTGTCAAATAATCATCACAATAATGAAGTCAAAATTATAATTCAAATGAAATTGTGGTATTAAAAGTTACCAATACAAAGGATGCACACCCGATAATCTAAGTCTAGATATAGTAGGAGAAATTTGCCTTTTAGAAGAATCCTAGGTCCTTCGTCGCTATTCGATTCGTCTTTTCGTTCTCAAACTACATACATTTTTTGGGAATTTTTCACTTCAATTTAAAACAAAAATATTCACAAAATCGTCGATTTTGGGATGTTTTTAGGATTGGTACATTTGGAGACAATAAATAAACATTAAAAGAGGTCAATATTTTACCTTCTTGCAGTAGGCAACTCACATATTTTTTTAGTTCATGTGTGTTTCAGAGTGTTTATTTATGTGGAAAAATAAGCTATGCCCTAATCACGTAACAAATAATTAAAGTTGTATTCGCTAGATACTATTTCAAACGAGGCAATAGGCGGGAAAATGGCTGTGACGTCACACCGTGTGTCGAACGGGGAACAGCAAACCACAGACATTGCATTCGCATTGACATCGAAAATTGTAGTGGCGGCGTCTGTTTACGTTTTTGTGTTTACTTTGTGTTTAAAAAATCCCCAATAATGAAAGATACTTTGAAAAATATATATTACAAATACTGTATATTTGTTTCGGAATATCTACGGGATATAGTCCCAAATGATATTAGTTTACAACATATACATTAGCTTACAGAAATAAGCACATACATAACATTAGATAATTTAAATAATAAAAAACATAGAAATACATTAAAGACAAAAAGAAGCTTAATCAAAAAAAGTACAAACTCTCTAAACTAGATTATGACTAACAAAGATACAATTTAAGAATTTCGTATATGAACAAAAGTTGACATCCATATTTGAAAGTAAATTGTTAATAGCTGATGAATTCTTCCTTTTTCCATAATGACAGGGTATAGCCCTTCAACTCATATATTAAAAGAGATCTGAACGCTTAAAGATTTCGTGTTTCGTCTTCTTTGCAGGTGCCTCAATACGGTTTTTGTTAAAAAAATTAAAATTTCCCAGGTAAAGATCGTAAACCGAGGAAAATTTGCTCCGTAACTTTTTGTTTTTTCGGAGATATGGAGGTTTAAAAATGGCGTCAAACGTCTTTAGGTCAAAATACCCTTTTAAAAGTTAAATATTTCAGAAACTATGCACTTGCGCCAAAAGTGTAAAGAAACCACATTTAATCGATTAAGCTCGAAGCCTTTTTTATTTATTTTTTCTCTAACATAAAAAACCGCTGCCCAAGGAATCACTACTTCCACATCCAGATTCTCATCCAAGTCACTCACAACGAAAAAACTTTGTATGTGAAAATAACTGTTTATGGAACTTTAATAATATAATATTTGAAATCTTCTACCCCAAAAACCCATAAAACGATACCCCACATCGGTAGTGGGGTGGGGGTGGTGATAGGGGGGTGGTAGTGGGGGGTGGACGAAGTAAAAAAATATTTTGAGGTTTCTGGTCCCTGTACATACACTAAATCACAATTTTTTTTCATCCCCTTTAATAAGGGGGTGGGGGTGGTAATGGAGGTGGCTAATGCCAATTTTTTTTTTGAGACCTTAGCTTCTCTTGCATATACTAAATACCAATTTCGTGGACTCTTACCTGCTTGATTTACTCATTTACCCCAATTTACACCCCAACCCTTCGACGGAACAAGATGAAAATATAATCTAGTTCTAGATCTCGTTAAAGTACATATGTGTACCAAATTTCAAGTCAATATCTTAAACAGTTCCGGAGTAAACGTGCGCACAAAAAAAAGTTACAGACAGACAGACCGACAGACAGACCGACAGACAGACCGACAGACAGAATTTTTTTTTTCGCTCAAACTTAAAATCTCGACGTTTCATGACATTTTAAGCCTATTTGGACAATAAAAATTTTTAAAAATTTTTTTGTCGTTACTATACTTCCACTGGACGTGGAAGTAAAATAGATAAGTTATGACCGATACAATGTACATTTTTCGCGCAGTAAACGTCATCCTCTTGAGTAATAGCTATCATTACACGTTCGTTGAATAACGTATTATTATAATACATGTAATATCAGTGAAATCCCTACATTGTGTAATAAAATACTGGTTAATTGTATTATTTTGTAGATTTCACGACATTGTTTAGAAGAAAATACATGTAGCAGAGCATCCCACTAAGAAACAGAGAAAAATTACTTTTCTTCTTAGAGAATGTTATTATCTTGCATTTATTTATACTGATTTCTAGACAATTTTTTTGGATCCAATCATAAAATCTGTCAATGTCACACTGCAGCTGTTCTACATCACTTATAGTATTAACGACTTCAAATAATTTCGAATCATCTGTAAACAGTAGTATTTTCGCAAACTCGAAAATGCATTGAATGTCATCGATAAAAAGCGAAAATAAAATAGGAGACAGATGACCACCTTGTGGAACTCCAGAAGTTACGTTGATATATTTTTTTTAATTTATTTATTTTATCGTGTTTTCACAATTTGAATTCTATCTGCTAGTTATGACTTTATCCACCGCAGTAATGTGTCGTTAATACCATATAGTGAGAGTTTTTGCAGGAGGATGTTATGATTGACACGATCAAAGGCCTTTTTTATATCGGTATTAATAGCTTATATTTGGTACAAGGAATAATTTTTTTTTTTGTGAACTCTAAGTTTCTTTATGACATTAGCTTACGTTTGTCAGTATTATTTTTGAAATTTAATTTCTATGCAAGGTTCCCTATTGTATTTTGTTAATTTTATTGATAACATATTTTTACAAATATTTACTAAAAAACCAGCCCTTACTAAGGATAGCCTGAAACTGTTCCAGAGATGTACAATAATAGGAAGTAGCTCCCTTGATCCTCTGACTAGCGGAGTGAACTTTTGCTTCCACATCCAGTGGAAGTAAAAAAATTTTTATTGTTCAAATAGGCTTAGAAAGTCATGAAACGTCGAGATTTTAAGTTTGAGCGAAAAAAAATTTCTGTCTGTCGGTCTGTCTGTAACTTTTTTGTGCGCACGTTTGCTCTGGAACAGTTTAAGATATTGACTTGAAATTTGGTAAATATATGTGCTTTAACGAAATCTGGAACTAGATTATATTTTCATCTTATTCCGTCGAAGGGTTGGGGGGTAAATTGGGGTAAATTTGTGGTAAATACGTAAACCAAGCAGGTAAGAGTCCATAAAATTGGTATTTAGTATATACAAGGGTAGTTAAGGTCTCAAAAAAATGTTTGGCATTAGCCACCCCCATTACCACCCCCACCCTACTATTAAAGGGGATGAAAAAAAATTTTGATTTAGTGTGTGTACAAGAACCAGAAACCTCAAAATATTTTTACTTCATTCACCCCCCACTACCACCCCCATATCACCACCCCCCACCCCACTACCGATGTGGGGTATCGTTTTATGGGTTATTGGGGTAGAGGATTTCAAATATTATATTATTAAAGTTCCATAAACAATTATTTCCACATAAAAAAATTTTTCGTTGTGAGTGACTTGGATAGAAAATCTGGATGTGGAAGTAGTGATTCCTTGGGCAGCGGTTTCTTACAATATTTTTGAATGTGGTCCCCGAATTTCCCGTCCTTTTTTACTGGATCCTCTGTATAGTGTAAACTTTAAAACAAAGTCAGTTTTCAAGCTAACGCCTGATCTAAAGTCTATATATATTTGTATACTATGTATATATTGTATTAGGGGGGGAGTCATGCGAGAGAGGGGAAATGAGAAACGTATAAACTCTAGACGGCTTACGATCCCGGTGCCGATCATCAAACCAACGTGGCAGAAAAATGAAAAGCTAAATCCGGTTATCATAGCAATTTCCACGGCGCTCCGTGGCGAAGTGAAGCAAATTCGTTCAGCGGGAGTTACCTTTGCCTTGCACTGGAGCATTAAACGTTGCTTCAGGATAACCTTATACTCGTCCTTAAACGACTGATGACACCGGTGGCAAGCGGCGACCTTTGAGGCTCACCGCAGCCGATCTTTTATTGTCTTTTATGGTACTTATATTTAATTCCCTGCTCTACATCGCTATTACAGCTAGATTATTTGGAAGAATTCACAATTCTATATAAATATCATACCTACGCTATTTCCGTGTTTAAATGAAAAACAAATATATAAATGCAATCAGTATTAATATGATTTTTTAAATTCCTGCAAATGCAAACGCAAAAAATTTAATCTTTAAGGATACGATTTTGCAGAGTGAGAGGGAAATATACGTTCATTTTCCATTTATTATTATTATACCAAACCAAACATAGTATAACCTTTAAAACTGTTTGAAATACTTGCTATTATTCTAACGAATACAACTATATATTTTTTTTTGCAAATTTCTGTTGTACTTGAATATCGTAGTTTATCAGTGAAAATAGTTCCCAATTTCATTATTAGAGCATGGCATTTAACTATATACAAAATTAATGACAAAAACTGTATATGGTTGTACTCCTTAGAGCAATGGGAAGTACCTGAATCTATTTTAAAGATTATGCCATTTATGATCCTTTAAATATTTATAATAAACCGAAATATTTCCCTCTCACTCTGCACAATCCTCTCCTTAACTTAAAAAGACGCAATTTTAAATTTTCGCTGTTTTATTTTAAACTGGTTATCAAAATTTAAAATCTTTTAATGGAGTAGTAGATAAATTAATGATGCACTGAAATACAATGCAATGCATTATTAGACACAATCGAAACACTGAAGTGATTGTACCACACCTTCAAGGGTTTAGCTTTTAGCTTATTAATACGTAATAGTAACGTGAAATTCTTAATTATTGTTGAATAATTTTGTAGTACACTGCAGACTGCATTCGAGCGCTGTTCTCCAACTAAGTTTGTATCATCAGGAGGCCATGACAACCACAATTTACCTTTGATACCACACTTCTAATTTGGTCCATTTTTAATTCTATTTAATTTCACATTTAAAGTATTTCCACTTTAAAGAAAAATGGCTGTATGTTATTTAGTTTTCCACTTATAAAAATCGCTGCCTAAGGAATCACTACTTCCACATTCAGACTTCTTGTCGAAGTCTCTTACAACGAAAAATTTGGTTTGTGGAAATAATTGCTTATGGAACTTTAATAATATAATATTTGAAATCCTCTACCCCAAAAACCTATAAAACGATACCCCGCATCGGGAGTGGTGATAAGGGGGTGGTAATGGGGGTGGATGAAGTAAAAAAATATTTTGAGGTTTCTGGTTATTGTACACACACTAAATCACAATTTTTTTTTCATCCCCTTTAATAATGGGTGGTAATGGGGGTGGCTAATGCCAAACATTTTTTGATACCTTAGCTTCTCTTGTATATACTAAATACAGTCAATATCTTAAACGGGTCTAGAGTAAACGTGCACACAAAAAAAGTTACAGACCGACAGATAGAAATTTTTTTTTCGCTCAAACTTAAAATCTCGACGTTTCATGACATTCTAAGCCTATTGGAACAATAAAAAAATTTCAAATTTTTTTTGTCGTTACTATACTTCCACTGGATGTTTAAAAGTGGGTTGCTTGATGAATTTAAAATTACATCTCCTTGACTCGCATCTAAGTTATTTCCTTGAGAATGTAGGTGACTTCAGATCTCAAGATATCAAGGAAATGGAGAAACGGTATCAAGAAAGATGGGATATCAATATGATGGCAGACTTTTGTTACGTAGATTATTCGATGATCGCGAAATAATTTTAATTATAAAATTATCCCCAAGAAGTGGTTCGGACTCCACTATAAGCTGTAGGGCCTCGTTTCTCTTTACCTAACACAAAATCATTCTGGATTTTCAAGGAGTTACTTCGGTGACCTAAGAAGCGGTTACGAAAACATTTTAAGAAACATTTTTTTTAAAAGAGTGGGAAACGAGCCGTAGTCACCACTTCGATGATTCCCTAGAAACTGATGGACTACTGCCTTAAAGCTTTTCCATGCGACTTGCGTTGTAATGAACATATCATCCTTCAAAATCTTTCAAATCAAAAATTCCTTCCTTAAGTTTAGCTTCCGACAGTTGACTCAATGTTCGACTCAAATATTTAAAGCAATCACCCTGTTTATCAAGCGCTTTTAAAAACTGCTTCATCAAGCCTAATTTTATATGCAGGGCTGGAAGGAGGACTTTCGACGGTTCAACCAGTGGTTGTTCCATCATATTCATATCACCCGGTAAGAGGCACGATCGCGTGGGCCAGATCTTTTTTTTTGCAGTGATTTTTTCGATCACTACTATCCCATTCACAAAGGAAGCAAGGATATTTTGTAAATCCAGACTGTTGACCTAAAATCATGGAAGTAATTTTAAAACCACCACAAATTTGCCATTTGCCATTTTTCATATTTTATTTTGAGATTGGTGTACTTTTAATTTTCGTTGTTACTATACTTTCAGTGGATGTGGAAGTAAAAGATGATTGTTACAGGTGCAAGGTGTCCGAAGGTAAACGTCAAACGGTTTCATCACAAGTCGATTCTGGCAAGTGTCCAATCTCACAGGCTAAGTGTTCCATAGAAGCTATAATTCCTGCCTCTTCTCATTGTTCTTCCCGCGTGTGCAGTTCTGCTCAGCACCGCGGACACAAGTACAATCCCAAATCAATCTACATGAATATGTTTACAAATCACCGTTGGGAGCAATATCCTCGGAAATTTTGTATAATAGTGCGGTCCAAAGTGAACTCAACGTACCTGAGGTTTTATCAAATAATGGAATACATTGGGAAATACTGTATTTTTTTCCAAAAATGACATTTCCATGTCTCCCAAATTTCTTCTATTCATTTCGAACCTGGAAATATCACAAATCCCGAGTTTTCACGATTTTCGTCAAATTTTTACCTCTAGCTCGAAAATTCGTCCACAAAAAATGCTATTCTGACTTCAGATTCGTATTCAGAGCCCCGAAAAATAAGGAAAAGTGGGTCTGAATTCGCGCTCACGAATTTTTTTTTTGTGGGCCTGTAATTCAACAAATCTGTAACAGTTATAAGCAGGTATTGATTGATTGATTGATTGCGGTAGGCATTTCTGCCACTCCCAAGGATTATACAGCTGGGCCTGCTACGTCCACGCTGGGTTGGACTAGGGTCATGCTTGTTGCCAGCAGCGAGTGCCACATGGCGCATGGTAAAGGAATGTGGGATGGGAGGTGTAGATATTTGTGAGATGCGTTACCACATTGTGTCGTGAGGGAGCGTTTAAGCTCCCTTTTTTTATATTTTTGGTTCTGGACTTCTGCCTCTTCTGGGTCTTCTTGTGATATATGTTGCCGCGTTGTGTCGCTGCTGTTTGTGCTCCTATTTTTGTTTTTCTGCTTCTATAAATCTTCTTCTTCTTCTGAGCCTTCTGATTCCCCCGTTTCTGAATCTGGTACTTCAATTTGTTCATTGTTCTTAGGGAGTATTCATCTATTTTGTGTTCCTCTCCGCTGGTCCAACTCTCTTTTGTTGACGGGTCTCATTTTATTATTAGGCTTTTCTTGAAGTTTGTTTTCAGTCCAGATGTGTCCTGCGCAGGCGCGTACGCAGGAATGTGTTCTGGAGGGGGGCAACCAGGGGGGAACCAAATAAACACATAACATAGCACAGTGGAACCTAATACCTCACTTTTCTTTTGGCATATGCGTAAAAACGAAGTTACACTAATATTTGGTATGTAAAAATGGATATGAAATGATTGTCACTATCCCAAAAATTCTCAACCACGCCGCGCCTGGGGGGAGGGCAACCATGGGGGAACCAAATAAACACATAACACAGCACAGTGGAACTTAAAACCTCATTTTTTTTTGCATATGCTTTTTTTTGGCATATGCTTAAAACGAAGTTAAAAAACTAATATTTGGTATGCAAAAACATATGAAATAATTGTCACTATCCCAACCTTCTTAAACCACGCCGCGCCTGGGAGGTAAGTTGTCCCCCTTGCCCCCCCTGAGTACGCACCTGGTCCTGCGGCGATTAGGACATCATCGGCGTGTGTACGTTTTCTTAGAAAATACCTTTTTTCTGAAAGAAACCTGCATCACGCATACAACCGTTGGAGTGCTGTGAGAATCTGAGAATTCAATTTTGACGCCGTATATCAATGTCTCATTGATTATTTCGGGTTTAATCCAAATTAAATTCGTTTGAGTACTTTTAATAATAATAAAAAACCTCACTTGAAAATTTACGTAAGAAATTGTTCTGTCCCTACTTTAAGAGTAATGCATTTGATTATTGCGGGTTTAATTTATATTAAATTCGTTTGAGTATTTTTAATAATTATAAAAAAAATAATTATTTGAGAGAAAGAAATATATATGACCATATTTGACGATACGTTATTTGATTATTTCGGATATAATTTAAATTAAATTCATTTGAATATTTTTATAATGATTAAAAACAATTTATTTGGCCATATTTCAATAATTTACTGCTCTCATAAATTTGTCGACAGATGTCGATTTTTCAAGGGTCTGGACCTAAACATTTCAATGGTTTTATGGGGCAGACACTTGTAGTCAAATAAACTAAGATGCACTTATCTCTTATATGCCTGAGTTTGGGTCGTGTTTATATATTTGTTTCTTTAAGCTCGTTTCTTTATGCACCACATTGATTGCCACTAAATAACTCTGTATTAGTTATTTCAAAATATTAATTATATATCAACTTTGTTTTTTTTGTTATGACACATCAATTTAATCAAAATTTCTTAAGCTACAATTCACTTAAGCTTTGTCAAATTTAACGCAGTTTTACCGGGTTTTTAACGTTTTTAAGTGGGAGAAAAAAAACCTCATTTTCGTATGCATACGTATTTTAGTAGTTGATACCGAATCTGATCTCAGAAATTAAAAATTTAAGACGGTGAATTGAATATTTCAATTCACCGTCTTAAATTTTTAATTTCTGAGATCAGATTCGGTATCAACTACTAAAATACGTATGCATACGAAAAATTAGTATATCTAAAAGAGGCATATAATGAACTGGTTCCAATAGTAAAATTTTTTGTACGATTTAAAACGGGATTTACGCATCCTGAACTCCCTGACGACTGGCATAATCTGCTAAACCGAAAAGACTCCAGTAACAGTTATAAGCAGGTATGACAAAATTGAATTATATTGAATTATATGCTGAAATGTGGTGGGTTAATGTAACAGTTTAAAATAACTTGTGTTAGTTTATTTACTATTTTGCTCTATTTTCCGATTTTAAGAACACACAGTATTAGTATTGAAGTTTTAATTACAGATTTGTCCGTTTGAAATCGGGCAAAAATTTGTATTCCTTTGAAATTTTTTTGTAAAATTTAAAATAAAAAAATTGTTTGCTCTAGTCTCCGATTTTAAGAACACATTGTATTAATATTGTGGTTTTAATTACAGATTTGTCCGCATTAAATCAAACAAAAATGTTTATTTCTTTGCCATTTTTTTTTGTAAAATTCCCTCTTGTAATCTTAAACCAAGGATATATTATATGCACAGAAATATCTAATTAAGAATAATGGCCTTCCGCAAATAGTGAGCATTAAGTATGGTGATTTAAAAACCTTACCAAACTTTCAGCACACAGATTTTAATCCTTGAGTACAATTTGTCACTCTATAAAAAAAAATAAAGGTCAGCTTAGATTAACACGTCCCATAAATAACGGCAGGATGTAAAAACATAATAAACGAGGATACAATTAAGGATCTGTTAAAGAAGAAAGCGACAAAAAGTCGTTGTGGGTCAGTGAATGCAAATCCGTAATCGATCTGTCGTGGTGTTGAGTTTGAAATAGGTAAATGGGAGGTAGAGTAGAGTTTGCGAGATGTCAATCCTGCTAATGATACCGCAGGACCACAGCAAATTACCCTGACGCGCGCCCTGCGGAACACTGGCGGGGCCTGTCTACTCCTGGAGCCATATGGTGCATGAGAGTTAGTTTTCCCGTTTGTAATATTCCTAATGACTTACACACGCGTTCACACCGCGTACAGCATGAAAACGCAACTTTTACCAAAATCGACTCTTAACAACCACTTTTATAGTCTAGGTAAGATATTTTCAAATACAACGCTCTTTAAATTTACATACATTTATTACGCGAACATGCGTGCATGTATACAGGGTCTTTCGTAAATACTGATCCAGACATCATCCGTAGATTTCAGAGATGAATTATGAAAAATGAGTTTGATATGCTTCATTAAAATGAGAGCTATTGTTAATGAACAAGGCGTTGTAGTTAATTTTCTTTCGCATTTTTACGTATTGCACTATATGAATTTTCTGTTTACGACTGTGACATATGACAAATTTATTTGAACAAAATTATAGCAATAACAATATATAACAATAATATTTATATGACTGCTTGACTGAGAGGCAAGCTTACTTGACTCTCATTCGGGAATTCCGGGTTCGATTCCCGGCCGCGGCACTGGGATTTTTTCAGAAGAAGAAATTAATCCCAGTACACTCGAATATTGGGTGTGTGTATCTTGTCTCTAAATGCCACACACTTACTATTCAATGATTGCATCATCATTTCACTTCCACATCCTGTGGAAGTATAGTATCGACAAAAAAATTTTGAATTTTTTTATTTTTCAGATATATTTAAAATGTTATGAAACGTCGAGATTTTAAGTTTGAGCAAAAAAAAATTCTGTCTGTGTGTAACTTTTTTGTGTGTACGATTACTCTGGAACCGTTTAAGATATTGACTTGAAATTTGGTACACGTATGTATTTTAACGAGATCTGGAACTAGATTATATTTAATGCCAATATTATCTAGTAGAGGAATCTATACACGTCCGTTTACAACAATTTTCTGAAAAGTTTTCCTCATCCTCTGGAGGGGCCGGTTCTATTGCCCCCCCCCCGATGAATTTTCTGGCTGCACCACTGGGTAAATCAAGCAAGTAAGAGTCCATAAAATTGGTATTTTTTAACACGAAAGGTTAAAATTCAAATAAAACGTAGGTACGCGACTTCTCAACAAAACCATTTATTCTTCGAAAGTACTACAAAAGATTAAAACGTCCACGCTGTGCGGGGGAACATTAAAATTTAGTAAAAAATGAACAAACATAAAAGAATATACAACTACATCAAATTGTCAAAAGTCGGAACTGTCGTTTTTTTAAACGTCGATCTTCTTCGTCCCCCTCGAAGTAGAGCGCGTTCCGAAATACACTCGCGGGGACACACTACCGGTTACTTGTTACAATTTAGTATATACAATGTGTCCACGGCAAAGCGGTATTATAGGTGTAAATATTTTATTCCTGCGTTATCTTTCTTCCTTTTATTTTTCACATTGTCTTTATTTATTTTTTTTTCTTTCTCTTCTTCGACTAGGTTAGAATAGACATAATGACAAATACTTCCTCGTGGCTATATGGGCTACGTCCCCACAGCCATTCCCTTGGGAAAAAAAAAAGGTGTAAATGGCATTTTTTTTTGGATTACAAACACAATTTTTTGTATTCTGCTCTTGCTTCATCCAAAAACTATTTTTAGTATCTTGGACTTAAAAAAATTTGTAAAGGGCGCTGGTAACAGGTTAAAAATAAATTGCATCAGGTAAGTGCCTTTTCTGTGCGAAATATTGAAAAATTGTATTAGAAAAACTTGCTCAGTGGACACAATGATGACATTTTTTTTTGGATTACAAAAACAATTTTTTGTATTCTGCTCTTGCTTAACCCAAAAACTATTTTTAGTATCTTGGACTTTAAAAAACTTATAGTGCCTTTTCTGTGCGAAATATTGAAAAATTTTATTAGAAAAACTAAATTTTTTTTTTTATTTATAAAATATTAATTTTTTTTAATATTATTTAAAAAATTTTTAGTTCTGTAATTCGGTACAACGTCATAGTTTTTTAATTCTGAGCAAGTTTTTCTAATAAAATTTTTCATTTTTCGCACAGAAAAGGCACTTTACCTGATGCGATTTTTATTTTTAAGCTGTTACCAGCGCCCTCTATAAATTTTTTTAAGTCCAAGATACTAAAAATAGTTTTTGGGTGAAGCAAGAGCAGAATACAAAAAATTGCGTTTATAATCCAAAAAAAATTGTCATTTACACCAATAATACCGCTTTGCCGTGGACACATGTATATAAAATTAAATTACAAATTTTAAAAAAAAACCGACACAGAAATATCGACTAAATAACTAATATAAAAAAATAATTTTAAGAAAAATTTGGGTTCATTTAATCAGTTCATTATAATTAATTTTGATTCCATATACGAACTCTTATGATTTAAATGCAGCTTACATTTTCTTTATGTCCTCGATATTTGCTTTCTTATACGCATGAATATATCGGGTAGAAAGACCAAATTTTATGCTTCTAGATGTAATCGTTTCAGAAAAGGCCTAATATTTCAACCCTCTTTTTCATCCCCTCAGAGTCCAAATTTAAAAAAAATCCTTTACTGGTGGTTGCCTACGTCATTTGAGAAACTTCTATACAAAAATGAGGCCCAGCGGTTTGAGCTGTGAGTTGATAGATCAGTCAGTCAGATAAAAAAAACTGCATCAAAATCGGATCTCCCGTTGAAGAGATATAAAGCCATAGACAGACAGACGGACGGACGGACAGACAGACAAACATACAAACATACGAGTCAAACTTATAACACCCCTCTTTTTGGGTCGGGGGTTAAAAAAAAATCAATCAGAGTATCCTGTTATATATATATATATATATATATATATATATATATATATATATATATATATATATATATATATATATATATATATATATATATATATATATATATATATATATATATATATATATATATATATATATATATATATATATATGTGTATATATAGAGGATGTGCTGCTCCCTGAAGATCTCCCGAGATGAAACCTTACTAAAAACCTCGACAAAATACTCTTTCAAGTAAAAAAACTGCATCAAAATCGGATCTCCCGTTGAAGAGATATAAAGCCACAGACAGACAGACAGACAGACAGACAGACAGACAGAAAGACAGACGGACGGACGGACAGACAGACAGACATACAAACATACGAGTCAAACTTTTTTTGGGTAGGAGGTTAAAAAGAAGCTAAGGAGCCAAAAAATGTTTTGGCATTAGCCACCCCCACTAATACTCCCACCCCTTATTAAAGGGGGTGAAAAAAATAAAATTGTCATTTAGTGTGTGTACAAGAACCAAAGGCCTCGACATTTTTTTTTACTTTATCCACCCACACTACCACCGCCTTTCCACCAATCCCACAAGATTACTCAACAGAGAATTATGTAAAGACAAGATATCATGTTATGTAGATAGTTCTTTTCTGAAACAAATTGCTGTCGTGATAAAAAAAAATGTGTTCAAAATAAGATACAAGCCAAAAATGATACAATTTTAGAAAAAACAGGCAGTAGGGCTACCTCTGCAATTTACTATTTAGTTTATATCGCTCTTTTTATGAATAGGAAAAAGTAGATGAAGTGATTTTTTAGGGCAATTAAATTGTAATCTCTTACTTTGTAAAAAACGAAACGTAACGAAATAAAGTATTATAACGCCTTAGAGATCATATCGATTATCGAACTGTTGATGAGCAAGAGAAGGGAAAAATTAATTATTTTACAATCAGTTATCGAAACATAAGAAGCCGGTATCTTATTACTTTCATTTTAAAAATTAATTATAACCGACACCTTCAGTATTAATAATTATCCTTCTCACAATTCGCCCTTTATCTTTTGAAGGATTTCTACGGACGCCAATTTTACAATTCAAACTAAATTTTATTTATTTCGAATTCGGGCTGTAGGAAAAAGAACAGCGATTACAGCAACGAAACGAAGCCTTACTTAATACCGCTGATGAAGTTAACGCAATTACGATTTTTAATTTTTACAGAGTATCTATAAATTTCAAATTATTCTTAAAAAAACAGATATACCTCTACTAATGCGAAGAGGATGGCCTCCTAAAAGTTGGGCAGATATCACCAAGAAGTTAATGGGAAAATGGTTTGACGAGGCTGTGCGCCTAACAGGCAACCGCGACAGGTGGCGTGATGCTGTCAGACGTGCCATACAGCAAAGATAGGCCAACTAGAGTAATTGATCAATCTGCTAAGATAATGTGAAAAGAGCCTTCATTTTATATTGTAGTAATATTTGACACAATTTATAGAAATAATTCTAGCTCTTATTGACAATAATTAATCTATCTTATAGAAATCAAATGTAGAAGTAGTTTCGCCAGCGAAGCACTATTTCTTGCTTGTATTTCTTTACAAAGAAACTGTTCAGTTTAAGTCAAAAATTAAACCCTTTAAAAATAATTCATGTAAAAAGAATTTACCAGATCCACTTAACTTAATGAAGTTAAATGCAAGACTCTTAAATGTAAGAGTATTTTTTGCCACATAAAGACACCAAATTTTGACCCTTCATTGATAGGGGATTGAGAAGATTACGCTAATGCTTGTAAGCGTGGTTCAGAATGTAAAATTAATTGCCCAAAATGAACCCTTCCGTTAATTTTGAGGAGCTATAAATCTTAAACCTTCATTTGTGGTGGTCGATAGAAGGCATAGTGTAATCATACATAGGGCCAGCTGTTGCCATTTGTGGCTTTACAAACACCCCAAGACATCGACTGTTTACTACCAACATTTCCGAACACTATTACGGCAACTCAAACAATTCTAAAATTGAGCCACTGACTAACCAAAATAGTAATTGACATTTTCGAGAAATTTGTGGCAACTGACGGAATTCGCAGCTTTATTACGTTGCGTTAAATACCACCACCAGGGAACAGAATCAAATTCAATCTAAAGGCTCCTTAAAATACTGTCATGAATAAGTTTAATTCTTCGACATCTGGTGCAACTAAAAATGGTAAAAATTGCCTTTATATGCCTGTATATTGCCTATATCCGTTCATAAATTTAACTTAAGCGATTGAAGTTACTGACCTTGAGTGAATTCTAAATTTTAAAAGGAATTAGTAGGGTTAAAAACAAATAGTGAGGAAAATAGCGCGTTACACCCCAAAGAGGAAACACGAAGCAGCTACGGACACGTGTTTCGGAATTATTGTTCCTCATCAGCGTAGCGTAGCAACAAAAAGGATCTGGAAAGGACAGATAGGAACAATAATTAAGCACAGTACACAGTACTCTTATTCGTGCATTCATATCTAGATGAGGAGGAACAATATCTAGATGAGGAACAATAATTCCGAGACACGTGTTTTCCTATTTATTTGACTCACCAGGTTGAAATTGGACAGTCCACATAGAGTTATATGTGCCGACTGTCGGTGAAGATCTTAAATAGACCGATCTAGATATGAATGCACGAATAAGAGTACTGTGTACTGTGCTTTCAACCTTCAATTATTGTTCCTATCTGTCCTTTCCAGATCCTTTTTGTTGCTACGCTACGCTGATGAGGAACAATAATTCCGAAACACGTGTCCGTAGCTGCTTCGTGTTTCCTCTTTGGGGTGTAAGGCGCTATTTTCCTCACTATCTAAATTTTAAATCAAACTTTAACAATTGAAAACGTATGTAGAAGTGAATAAATGATACAATTCCATGTATTTACAGCAATCATAACACAGAAACTATTAATATATGCTTTCCTAATTCTACAATTCTACGCTCTCTTGTGGACCCTCATCCCAGGTACTTAACCTCAGCCAGCCATCCACCTATCATATATGTTCAAGTGGACAATAACCTGGTGAACTTGCTCATCAAGAAAAATTTTAACATCGAAGCGTTTAGATATCTTCTTGTTACGTTGGGTCGAGCATTATCGTGCTGAAGATTATGTCTTGGAATAAGTAACACTCAGTAGCACCCGAAACAAGCGAGAACAGATCACACACCTAGCGGGATGTGCAATACAATTCTATTACATCTTAGAATGTTGTCATTTATTGGTAGATAGCGATGCATTTATGTGTTCAAATTATTCAAAAACTAGCTGGATAACTGGCCGGGAATATGCTTCTCCAAAACGAGGAAACTAAATTTAAGAGCTCCTATGTTAAATGGAACAGTACTGAATCTTTCTACTGAAGTCAAGCATCTAGGAGTAATCCTGGATTAAAAACTTACCTGGAACTCGCATTTGAAAAGGACACTTACAAAAGCAACTACGGCTATCTGGACGTGCCGTAGATTGTTTGGTAAGACTTGGGGTTTGAAGCTGAAAATTATACATTGGTCCTATCTTTCGGTTGTCAGACCCATGGTGACCTACGCATCATATGTATGGGGGCCAGAAACAAGAAAATCTAGCACAAGGAAAGTTGCTGAAACTGAAACGCCTTGCCTGTCTAGGGACTACAGGAGCAATGTGTTTCTGTCCCACGGCAGCAAAGGAGGCAATGCTGAACCTACTTTCCCTACATCTGCACGTGAGGAAGGAGGCAGCACTTAGTGTCCTAAGGCTGCATCAGGCACTTAAATTTAGATCAGGCGACCTGGTTGGTTACTTAAGGATTTTGATGCTAACCCACTGACTCAATGCCAATCAAGCATGACTTTGACTGCCCATTTGATGTGCTGATTGAGAGCCGGCAAGCAAGCAGAGTCGAAGCACTGCCGTTGGAGAAAGAGTCACTCATCTGGTACACAGATGGATCTAAGAAGGCTAAAGAGGTAAGTGTTGGCGTAGCGGGGCGTAAATGCAGGCTGCCTAAAGCCCTTGGCAACACCCCAGCCATCTTTCAGGCAGAAATCTATGCTATAGATCTGTGTGCCTAGGAATGCCTTAACAAAAGCACTCGAAGGGCGAACATCTATACATTTTCAGATAGCCAGGCAGCACTAAAGGCTCTCTCAGGTCCTATATCTTCACGTCTAAAAGTGCCTGGGAATGCAGACAATCCTTCAAGCAACTGGCAAAAAACAACAAGGTTACCTTGATGTGGATGCTAGGGCATGAGAGAACAGAAGGTAATGAATTAGCTGACAGCCTTGCAAGAAAAAGAGCTGAAAACCCGTTTTTCGGACCCGAACCGTTTAGTGAACTATCTAAGGGACACGTAACGGAGGAAGTTCAAAAATGGAAAAAGGAACAGAAGAAGTCCTACTGGAGGAATACTTCAGGCCAAAGACAAGCGAAAAAGTTTATAACCTATTCGACAAAGCATGTCACAAGGCTTCTCGAACTCCAAAAGTCCGACCAGGGACATATACTTTGTGAATGCAAGTTATTAATCCACATTAGACCAGGCGGTAGGTACAGGATGGTCGCGCTATAACGGTAGAACATTAACTTCGTTATTATTGGAGTTACGTAAAAAAGTTTAAACATAATAGTTATAGAAAATTACATGTATTTTCCAAAAATCATTTCAGAAAAAGAATTTAAAGTCGCATTTCGCAGATATGAACGTTATTTCGGTTTCTTTGAAGACAATAAAAAAAAGCCTTTTAATGATATATAATATAGTCGAGTCAACTCTAAGCTGGCGTGTCCAAAGGTCACCTCGTCGTCTAAACTAGATAAATAAGAATGTACTCGAAATGGGTCAGAAATTCCAGTGGTTCTCAAATCGTTTAAGAATATACCTGTAATGTGGTCTCGAAGTAATTATATAAAAATATTAAAGGTGTTATAATGTTCGCAATGATCATGTGTTTGATTATGTCCGTTTGTCGGACGAATATCCACTATTTATCACCAAAAATAACTTAAATATTTCATATAAAGACGAATTTAATTAGTGTGAGACAACTGTTAACCCAAATAAATAATTCACAGTAACGATTTACAAATCTTCAGAGTTTGAGAATCGCTGAACTTATTGAAAACATAAACTATTTATCTCTTTCTGCAGTGTATAGTTCATATTTCCGTCTCAAAAGATGTGAGAGAGAAACTCGGCAGACATTCGCGAACAAGGTTCTTGGATCATTGCTTTAACTTTGTTGCAGGAGGAAATGAAATCGTACGTGTAGTATCAACACATACACACGCCACCTTAGAGGTGACCAGACTATACATAGTATTTATCAAATTTTTGTCTTTGGCATATATTTGCAATTTATCAAATTAGCCGTGGAAATAAATCATGTCATTTAAAGTAAACAATACGTTTGTTGTTGGTAACTAATTTTACTTTATTTAAAAAAAAATGGATTTCAATGATTGATATATATTTTTCGGACTACCATGACTTAAAGGTAACAAAATATAATATTTAATATCTAGTATAGTTTCTAAGAAAAATACTATGTATTATATATCATTAAAAACCCTTTTTTTATGCCCTTTCAGATTGTATAGAAATATATGGATTGTTCCATTTAAAACAACCAACGTAAAGTTCATATCTCCGAAATGCGACTTTCAATTGGTTTTGAAACTATTTTTGGAAAATACCTGTGATTTTCTATAACTTCTATTTTTGAACTTTTTTACGTATCTGCAAAAATAACGAAGATAAATGAGGTTCTAACGTTCGCGCGACCACCCTGTACATTCGGCCAATCTATCGCTCAGGATACGTGGTGTGATTCCTAGGTTAAAATACTGAATTACATTGGAACACCCTCAGTATACGGAAGATTTTTGTTTTGGGCAGCAAGAAGTAATTTTTTAATTAAAATGTACTCCACATTAATAAAAATTTCTTGCATTATTTGTATTAATTGAACAATTTGAACAACAAATTTAAAGTTAATGTTTGTAATTTCCGTAGCTCGGTAAGGAATCATTTGAGGACTTACGTTGATAGGAAACTTTTTTTCATTTTGTTATGTACTACTCACCCTTAAAGTATCAAACAACTTTTTATGAACAAAACCCTATGAGCAAAACCTCTACATTACATGCATTTTTTAAAATTATACATGGGCAATATTTTAGTATTTTTGTTCATTTTTGTGTTGTTGGGCATCACCCAGTACGAGTAGAGTATCTGATTTGTAGGTATATAAATATAACAAGAAAAAGAGTAATTCTGTTGATGGTTCAAGGCAATAAATTAGCTGTTAATATGGTCTTTGTGAGACATATAGTAAAGATGTGATTGAGGCCGGACAAATCATCTATTGTGAGTGCAGAAATCAAAAAGCGCGTTGAGCCATAAAACATGGCGAGTCCGAGCAAGATATAAACGGTGTCAGATAGAACATAATGTTTTACAATGTATAATATATCCTAAAAAGGCATAAGCCAAACATTTATGTATTCGTATTCGGAATCATAAAATAACAATGTTTTAAATGGCCCTTTCGAACAAGTTTTAATAAAAAGCTGGAATGTTTGAGATTTTTATTTATATCGTTGGACAGACATTGTGTTTGCTATTTCTTGACGTAACAATAAGAAGACGAGTCAAGACAGAAGTGCAATGGGGCCATGAAAAGTTGAAGGAACGAGCAGTTCAAGAGAATCCGTTGGCATCAGTTATACTAACTCTCTATATGAGAGGGTCCCTTAATCGACAAACTTAATTCATTTCAGAACAAGTGGAAACAGAAGGCAGCGGCTGTAGCCGTTCCTTCATAACCTCGCTATCGTCATTAATACAATTCTCATCAACTTACAAACTATAACTATCGACACACCGCCAATTTCATTACCCATCTAATTTAATTGTCTATAAAATCTTCAATGTATTTTATTACGCTAAAATCTGCACATATTGCACATTCAAATGCAAAATATATGGGGTTTCAATAAAAACGTTAAATGTAATTAGTCACCATCACCACATTGATTGCAATATTTGCATGATCCTGTGTCATAATGAAACAGTTCTCCCAAAACATTGTGATATATTTTATTTTACAGTACATTTAAACCGGTTAAATAATTAAATATTTAGTCATCGCCTATTCTCAATCGACAATGTAACAGATCTGGAGCCTGCGTTAGAATTTTAGGCATGAATTACGGTATTATAATCCATTTTTATGTTAAACGGATACCTGAATCATATTCACCATGTCGAAATACATAGGGGCTACCCAATAGAGTCCCTGAACCGGTGATAATCATATATTACACAGACACACACAAAAAAAGATCTGTTTCTGAGACTCAATTGGGCAACCCATATGTATGGGTTACCCGAATCAGGTATCCGTTTAGCTCCTTTACCCACCAATTTTAAGTAAATCACGAAAATAACGTAAATTATGAGTTTTTTTAGGACACCTGATGCATGTTCAGCACGTCGAAATACATATACATATGGGTTACTCAATGGAGTACCAGAAAAAGTCCACTGTTTTAATTTTGTGTGCCTGTGATATTTTTTCCCAGCAGTCTAACAAAGTATAAGATATCGAAGCGATACCTTCATACATTAGGGGGGGGTGGATGAAGTAAAATATATTTTGAGGTTTCTGGTTCTTGTACACACACTAAATCACATTTTTTTTCATCCCCTTTAATAATAGGGTGGGGGTGGCCAATGCCAAAATTTTTTTTGAGACCTTAGCTTCTCCTATATATACTAAATACCAATTTTATGGACTCTTACCCCAAATTACCCCCCAACCCTTCGACGGAATAAAATGATAATATAATCTAGTTCCAGATCCCGTTAAAGTACATACGTGTACCAAATTTCAAGTCAATATCTTAAACGGTTCCAGAGTAAATGTGCGCACAAAAAAAGTTATTGACTGACAAACCGACAGACAGACAGAATTTTTTTTTTTCGCCCAAACCTAAAATCTCGACGTTTCATGACATTCTAAGCCTATTTGAGCAATAAAAATTTTTAAAAATGTTTTTGGTAATTTCATGAATTACTATACAGTAATCAGTATGCGCTGGAAATCAAGTTTTATCGTTCTTGATTGTCTCCACTTAAAAATTGTTAATAAAAAAATAATAATTTGTTAATTAGTTAGGGCTACATTTCGTACAAAATGTGTCATTTACTAATTCTTGATAAAATTGGAAGGAAACTAGTACATTTGAAAAATTCTGCATCATTTTTCAAGAGTCAGACAATTGAAAATCGGTACAGTCATAGATGTAACCCCAAGTTTAGAGTTATACATTCAAGACGTGCCAGAATTTGCTACGGGGACGAATAACGGGAAAAACCTCGCATACAAGCTAAACTGACAAAAAATACATTCTAGACCTGAAAAATGTTGCCCCTAGAAGGGAGAAAAGGAAAAAAACTCTTGTCAAACTTCAAGAGCAAACGAAAATATCCTTACATTTTTTCTTTGACCAACTGACATATTTACAGAATAGAAAAATTTTAAAGTGGTCAAATTTTATATACATAAAGGTAAGTAGAGGTACGAAATCTCCATATATTCTTCCAAAAGCGACGCAGTTAAAATTTTCTGCAGGACTACAGGAGATTCAAATTTGGTACTATTATTTATTATTTTTTTAATTGATTTGTGTTGTACAAATACTATTCGTGTAATATATTGTGGAGATGGAAAAATTATTCTTTGTAGTAACAATAAGAATAAAGCCGCAACTCTTAGAATTCGTTAATGAAGTAATAAACTGCATCCTGATCGTCTTAGGTATTTAACGTTGTATTCTAATGACATGCCTATACTCTATGCGTAATTGGCGCGGTGTTGATAAATGGATGACTTGTTGCTTTTGGGAGCTGTAATTATGAACCGTCGATAGTGGATTTAATAAATATACTAAATAAATCATGCCACAATTAAAACAATTCAAAACATGAGTAAAAATAATATTTCAATTGAGAGTGGCACAGGTTATTTGGTAATGACGCATGTCGCGTCGGTGGCGACGAGGTGACACGAGAAATAAATCATCGAGCTGTCGCGAGTCTGATAGATACTGGGGTGAAACACAAACCACCCTTCGGCCCCTTGCCAATTCGACTGTTTGTAGGGGCGTCGATCACACCGTACTGACAAAAATTAGTAGATCATTTGGTAATTGAAGTTATTGTTTTGATGCATATCTGAGTTGCGGAAGGTGTATGCTGATTTATTTTTACGTACAAATAATAGTGTTTTTGATACATACAAGGAAATAAATGTTAAAATGTTTAGGCTGGTAAAATGCGGCTTACAAGATTCACGGCGACTTTTTAATCTCGATATAATTCTGATAGCACGTTTTTGTATGGTAAAAGAAAAAACCCATAAAACGATATCCCACATCGGTAGTGGGGTGGGGGTGGTAGTGGAGGTGGATGAAGTAAAAAAATATTTCGAGGTTTTTGGTTCTTGTACACACATTAAATCACAATTTTTTCAATCCCTTTAATAATGAGGTGGAGGGTGGTAATGGCTAATGCCAAAAATTTTTTTGAGACCTTACAGCTTCTCTTGTATATACTAAATACCAATTTTGTGGACTCTTCTCCGCTTGATTTATCTATTTACCCCCATTTATCCCAATTTACCCCCCAACCTTTCAACATAATAAGATGAAAATATAATAGAGTTCCAGATCATGTCAAAATACATACGTGTACCAAATTTCAAGTCAATATCTTAAACGGTTCCAGAGTAATCGTGCGCACAAAAAAAAAGTTACAGACAGACTGACCGACGACAGACAGAAATTTTTTTTTCGCTCAAACTTAAAATCTCAACATTTCATGACATTTTAAGCCTATTTTAACAATAAAAATTTTCAATTTTTTTTTGTCGTTACTATACTTCCACTGGATGTGGAAATAATTATACCATATGAAATAAGAGCGCCAAAGATTGCGTGAAAAAATATTTTCAAAATATTCTTATTCAATCCCTTACTTGCCATAGCTCTCAAACAAAAGCATGCGCTATTTAGACCCAGTTAGAAAGTCAGGAAGTAGTATGTAAAAAAATAACTTACTGATAGTGATAATCAAGTAATTATATCATATTAAGACTATTTTGGGGCGAGCGTAGAGGCGACTTCAATGTGAATGTCAGTCGATATTCCATTGAAGCAACGTCGAGCGCGGTTAGTACTTGGATGGGTGAAATATCATCTTGGGAAATACAGCGTTCTCGTCCCACTTTCTAGCGGCTTGTATATCAGTGTACACGCGGAAGCTACGTAATTTCAGACGAGGATTACGTAGTGGATATACCATCCTTCGGAGGGGATGTAAAGCAGGCGGTCCCTTGTCTATTAAATGTTAGGCAAGTAAAAGATCCCTACTCTTCTTAAGGGAAGAGGTTCGGCAAAATTTCCAGGTTGGGGGTAGCTCGTCTCCTGGCGTCGGTGATAGGCTCTGGTAGCGGAAATAGGCTGACGTTAAATAAATAGATAAAAAATAAAATAAAAAATAAGACACTATTGTCCTGACTATATCTTTTAATTAGAAAAAAATATAAAGATGGCAAAGGCGTTAAATAGATAGAAAATTCCTAACTTGAGATTTGCAGGTGATACCACCTTAGTTGCAGCAAGCAAGGACGAGCTCATACACCTACTGGACAACCTTCAAACGATAAGCTCTGATTGCGATTTAAGTGTAAATTATAATAAAATGAAAATCATTACAATTGTAGTTTTCTCCATCTTTCTTTAAGTCTCTGAGACATGGACAATTCCGGAGGTAGATGGACAGCGTATTGATGCTATCGACATGTGGATCACAAGACGTTTGGTACGAATTTACTGAACAGCTCATCACACCAATAGCTGGACTCTCCAAGAAATACGTTCCCCAAAGATACTTTTCAGCATCGTATTTTCCCGAAGCCTCTCATTTTTTGGCCACTTCAATCGGAGAGAGTTTAATATCGAACTGGTGATAGTTTAGCGAAAACCAGATGGCAAGAGGCAAAGAAGGTACCCTCCAAACGAGTAGGCTCATGTCACCAAGGAGCTGTGGTGATGCCATGTGCCTAACAGCCAACCGCGAAAGATTTCGTGCTGCTGTCAGACGTGCTATACGGTAAAGGGAGGCCAGTTTGAGAGCAATCTTTATCGCAACTCTACAGTCATTTCTGCCTAATTTAATTCGATTTGATAACCTAACTCAACTTTTCAGTTATCGTTTCCCACTTGATATGATCACTTTTCTTTAAATATGTGAATTCAGTTATTAGAAGATGCTAGTTGCAAAATGTTATAGGCAAATGGGATGCAATATTTTCATCTTCATGCTGCCACATTATTATTACTTAACAAACAACAATGCGGTAGGTTAACAATAAATATCTCAAAATCTCTTTGATATTGAAAATATGCCGTGAAATCCATTATTCAACAAAGGCTAGTATGTCTAATAAACAATCCTTGCTATGAAAGTTTTAGCTATAAATTCAGTAGATTATTTTACAGGGGCGTAGGTTTCAAAATTTTCCAGTGGGGTCAGTTTTTTCTCTTATACTTATTTATTTATTTACTTTACTAGAAATGACGAAAATTCAAAAACATCCAAATTTAATATTCAAATTGCTCTCCGATACGTATTACGCCAAGACGGTTATTAAATTCTTTCTGAATGTTGTCGATTATTTCCGGTGATATGCGCCATATTTCTTGATGAATTCTTCACTTTAAATCTTACACGCACACTGGGTGGTTATTTTAAGGTCGATATAATTTCTTGACAAATTAAAATAACTTCTTATATAATGACCAAAAGTTTTTCCAGAAAATTAATATAAATGACCAGATCATCTCACTTCACAACACAGTTAATAAAAATGAATGACAAATCAACGTGTAGTAATGAGAAATAATGTGGCCGCGCCTCTGTTAATTAAATATACAAAACGTTGTTAATTACACAATTGTTTTATTGCACCTAAGCTCACTAGCGAGCTTTTATGTGCATACTACAATTATTATTACATAATTAATAAATTTGTTAAGAAAATTTATTTTACTTAGGTGACAACCACAGAAAAAAAAAATATATATATATATATAAAAAAGAGACATAATTTGTTCAACAAAACAAATTCTACACACCCATAAAAAAATACATTATTCGTAAACTCAGTCAATAAAGAAATAATTACCCATCTACTAATGTTTACCTAGAACATTTTTAGTGCCATGCACGCGTCGGCACATGTTGTAACGCATCAGGCTCTAGACGCTAGTAACAAAAAATTGGGATTGCCATTGGGGTAATACTAACAGGAAATGGGATAATCGGAAAAAAACAATTTTGAGCGTCATTTTCCAACATGGCGGTCGTAGCGGACACGATATTTTTGTGGAAAACTTGAATTAATAATTGGGACAACCCCCTCTATAGTAAAAAAGAAGAAATACCCTTGTAGGAATTATTCACAGGTCAGATGACAGATTGACTGTACAATCGGCGTCAGCTTAAACTCACCACCATTTGAGATGCTCCTTTTCTAACACGCCCCACTAATTAAATTCGGTTTTTTAGGTCAGAGTAGCGACTGACATTGTACGATATACGATGGCCAGAAATCCTGGAATTATGCAATGTGGATAAGTAAACATTTTTTTCTTCAAGCGTATTATAAAATGTTTAAATTATGTCACCAAAAACAGAAGTAGAAGTAGAACATTGTTTTACTAGTAACAAAATGTTAGTACCGAACGCCACCGTTAGTGGACATTGTTTTACTAGTAACATAATGCTAGTTCCGAAAGCGCCAAAGCAGTGGGTATTGTTTTACTAGTAACATAATGTTAATACCGAAAGCCACCGGTGGCGCGCTATCCACTAGCCACTTGTCATATTGTGTCAACATGTAAGAATGTAGTTTGAATATTTGTACATTTATGATAAATAAATGAATTTTTGCATTTTAATACGCTTGAAGAAAAAATAGTATATATTACACGGAGTAGAACGCCTTTTTTTGTGTTTCGCCCGGTTTGCGGCTTCGGCTTCGCCTCAGCCGCAAATCATGGGCTCAACACAAAAAAAGAGTGCGTTCTACTCCTAGTAATATAATATACTATTTATTTCATTTCATTTCTTTTTTCATTCTTCAATTATCTGATTGTGGGACTTATCGGATATTCAGTAGAATAAATAAAAATTGATCTGATTATGCTTGCAGTATAAAACGCTTATTATTTTATATGCATTATAAAATAACTGACGCTATAAATAAGTAATACAGGGTGATTCAGAAAATTAATGCAATTGGTCAATTAAAAAACTTTCGAACGCTGAAATACTCTACGGATGCACTAGCAAACATCAGTAAAATTTACCAATATATCTGAGGCCAAAATTTAAGAATTGAAAATGGCAGATGGAAGTTTTTCTAAAACAGATATTTTAAACGGACAAATTGAGCATCTAGGTGATGCCTTATATTAACGAAAAACAGAATTTTTTGAAAAGAAAATGTAATTACTGGGCAACTACAATTACAAAATGGCAACATTTTGTTAAAAGAAAATGTGAAAACGCACATTTTATCGGCCATAACTTCTTTATTTTTTATGATGTAGTAAGAAGTAAAAAATCGTTTTAAAAATTGGATAACTATTATCTTTAACTTTGTCGCATACAATTTTTGATAAAAGTGTCGGTTTCTAAGATATTCAACATTTAAACTAAATGTTTCATCCTATAAGCGGTCGGATGCCATTTATAAATTTTAATATCAAACAATCAATCCTACACAATTATATAACAAAATCAAATTCGTTCTCAATTTATAAGCTTCATTTTTGAGGTCCACTATTTTTTCGCTAAAACTAATATTTATTGAGATATTTGCAAAGAAACAAAAATGTTACGTTTTTTTCTAAAATCACTTTTCAGTTTAAAATGTCATTTTTTTCTAAACCAAAATGAAAAAATTTGAGCGTCTAGATCATACTATATATTATCGAATAATAGTATATAGGAATATATTTTTTAATTACTGACTACTTACATTAACAAAATGGCGACGCTTTTTATTTAAAAAAATGTGAAGAAGTACATTGTTTCTGTTATAACTTTTTCGTTTTTTACGTTATAGAAATAATCAAAAAATCATTTGAAAGCATAATTAATAGACTTTCAGTTTGATAATTAGCATTTTTAAGGCAAGTGTCATAATTTCTAAGATATTTAACATTTAAACTAAATATTTCTTATATATGTTCGGACCCCACACTTATACTTCCAGAAACCATTAATTCTACAGAAATTAGAAATTCATGCTGAATTTAGTAACTTTCTTATTTGTCTCTGGCATGTTTTCGCTCAATGTAATACTTTTCGAGTTATTTGACAAAAACCTATTTGAAATACCTCTTTTTCTAGTTAAAATCCCAATTTTCAAGTCGTTATAACTTAAAGACTATCAATTCATATGAAAAATTGCATAGAACCTTTTATTTTCAAAATTTGATTCCCCTTACCGCCGCCATGTTTAAAAAATGGCATTCTAAATAGGTTTTTCTAGAGTATCTCCTTTCCTGTTACTTCTGCTGTAAAAGTGGGCATTACTAATATTGTAGGGAATAAAAGAGCTACAACTTTTCTTTAAACAATCTTTCTTTATCGTTAATATTTTACGATTTCTGTTTTACTGCAAGTTTTAGCAATTTTCCCCGCCCGTGTTGCTCCTACGTAGTAATTAGTTATTATCAATATTGTGGATTATAAAAGTTCCTATAACTATCTCAGTAACAATAATTGAGAACACGTTAAAAATGACTTTGTTGTTTTTATGTGGTCGACTGTCATTAATTTAAAAGACTTTTTTTAATATTCGATAATTTTTTTACATGATGGATAACTCCAATGCCTTGTCTTACCTGCATTAAAAAAATTAACGTGCTGTCAATTATTATTACTAAGGTAATAATTTTTATATAACACAACTTTTCTGGCAAAATTTAGGAAAAAAAATTATATATCAGGAAATATTAATTTTAGGTATAAGGAACTTTCGAGAAAAAAATTAAAATGGGAGCAATATATTTAATATAAAAAATTTCGGATCAACTTCCAGTATAACTGGCAACATATTTTCGTTCAATAGGTCCTACCCAGTTAGGACCATAGACAAATTTTCAGATCAATATTATTTTTCTTACATATACTTCTAATAGACGGTCAAAATGGATCACCCTGTATACGGTCTTTGCGCATAATTTCTGTCGGAAAATCGAATAATAATAATAATAATAGAAATAACCATAATTGTAAATTTGCCTCAAAAATTAAAAAATGTAAACTCTGGACTGATTGTAAGTGAAGGTTTCCCAAAATTCGACTCTGTCAGTGGCGGCTCGTAACATTGTCTGCAGAGGAGGCTTGATATTTTGAAAGACAATTAACTTGCAATATGATTACAATTTGTACATTTCTCCACCACCCCCGAGGTAAAAGATATTAATTTGGAAGATATGCTGCTTCTTCCAAAGGGAGGCTCAGCCTCCCCTGACGAGCCGCCACTAGACTGTATCTAATTTTAAAGACTACCAATTAAATTTAATTACCTGCATATGTTGGAATAACAATATAAATTATAAAAATGAATATTCAAAAAAATTCACACTGTGTGACTTTGAATTTTTTGCGGATATTTCCTTGGAAAATCATTCAGTACTTTTCAGATATAATAAAAAACGTTTACCATTCTATGTGTGCATTTTAAAAATGATGTGTTTGTCGAAAATATTACATTTTCTTGCACCTTGTCAATAGGTGACAAAATCACGGAATTATTAACCGCTTAATTTTAATGAAAAATCACAAGGACCAAAACTAGCATGATATAATGTTAATTATATCATGCCACAATTAATTTCATTATAAGTAATATTAATATTTTTCTCTTCTTTGTTTTTGATGAATTATCAGGTATATTCGACTTAATATCTTCATTTCTGGCTTCAAATCTTGTTTGAGGTAACCGGTTGCATTAACTTTTCGAATTGTTTTGTTTACTTAATGTATTTACATTGCCAGTTTTTATTGCAAACAATGTTAGGTTAATAATAATTTATGAAAATCTATTAGCGTCCAGAATCCGTAAATCAGATAAATGAATAGTGGAGAGAAGAATTACAAATTAAATTAATATTATTCAAAATCTCTGAAATACTCTAAGCTAACAACTGGTCACAATCTAATAAAACTAATAAAAGTATGACGTCAGTCTCCACTCTGACCTAAAATACGGAATGTTGGAATGTATAATTTATTTGTTTTTTAATCTTACAATTAAGTCTACTTTACGCTTCCAAAAGGCCATGGCAGGTTAAGATAAGTGTCCGTGCCTTTGCAACCTTTTTGCGTGTGGTTCCTTCCAGGGATGCATCTTTGCGAAAGATACTACCAAAAAAGTTTTGACCTCAAAAACTTCATAATATCTGGGAAAATTTTTTTTTTCGAAAATCCGAAAAAAAAAATTTTTTCTTAATCAAGTGAACCAATTTGTTTGTATTTCACATATATTGTAAATATACTCAAGACAATTTATTATTGATATTTTCATGAAGGAAACAAAAATTGATGCTTTTGAATTTTTTGAAAAATGTATATACGTACTTACACGTTAGCGACCACCTCTATTTTTTTACTAATTATACACCATACAATAAGCTGTTACATATATTTTTTGCAAAACTCTATCGAATGGGTAACGTAGTCAAATTGGCAAAGGTAATGTTACGTGCTTACACCCCCCCTTAGTAAATACCCTGTATCGTGGGTTCGGAAATTATAACACCAAGGTAACACTAAACAATAATGTATTTACTTACGTACTAATTACAACAAATAAAGAAAAAGAGTATAAATTGGTTAGAAACTCGATATATTAATAAATACATAAATGAACAACAACTGCTTTTATTATACGTATTGAACATTTTTTGGAGCAGCCTACGTATTTTTTTGAAATAACGAGATGTATTTTTCACAATACGTACATTTTCTACAAAACTCCATCGAAATGGTAATACATAAAAAAATTATGTGTTTAATAATAAGAATACATAATAAAAAACATGTTATGCTAATGATATATGATAATATTAGTCGTCTTTATCACTGTCCTCATTTATTGTAACACTGATATCTTCTGCGAATAATTCAGACAGTTTTATTGATGATTTCGGAATATCGTCGACCTTGCATATGATAAATCCATCTCTAAGTAACAGAAAACTAATTTATTTTTTTTAACTTAAACATGAATTTATCATATGCAAGGTTTCTCGACGATAATCCGAAACCATCAGTAAAACTGTTCGCAGAAGATATCAGTGATACAAAAAATGAGGACAGTGATGAAGACAACTAATATTATCATATATCATTAGCATACCATGTTTTTTTATTATGTAGCCTTATTATTAAACACATAATTTTTTTATCTATTACCGTTTCGAGGGAGCTTTGTAGAAAATATATGTATTGTGAAAAATACATATCGTTATTTCAAAAAAATACGTAGGCTGCTCCAAAAGTTGTTCATTTATATATTTATTAATATATCGAATTTCTAACCAATTTATACTCTTTTTCATTATTTGTTGTAATTAGTGTGTACGTAAATACATTATTGTTTAGTGTTACTCTGGTGTTATAATTTCCGATCCCACGATACAGGGTGTTTACTAATGGGGGTGACAACACTTAACATTATCTTTGCCAATTTGACTACGTTACCTCTTCGATAGAGTTTTGTAAAAAATATATATTATAGCTTATTGTATGGTGTATAATTAGTAAAAAAAATAGAGGTGGTCGCTAACGGGTAAGTACGTATATAAATTTTTCGAAAAATTCAAAAGCATCAATTTTTGTTTTCTTCATGAAAAGATTTCATGAAAATATCAGTAATAAATTGTCTTGAGTATATTTACAATATATGTGAAATACAAACAAATTGGTTCACTTGATTAAGAAAAAAAAATGTTTTCTGGATTTTCAAAAAAAAAAATTTCCCAGATATTATGGAGTTTTTGAGGTCAAAACTTTTTGTGGTAGTATCTTACGCAAAGATACATCACTGGAAGGAACCACACGCAAAAAGGTTACAAAGGCACGGACACTTATCTTAACCTGCCATGGCCTTTGAACACAACGATACGGCACACTTTCTATAGATTATAAAGCCTCGTCTCTTTATTCATAAACATTTGACACATCATATCAGAAAAAAGTATGGGTAGTTGTAATTATTTTTTGCCTCGATATGTGCACTCAAATGGCAAGGTTTTAAATAAAATATGTGAAAAATATACTTGCAGGCGGCTTGCTGAACTAAACAATAATAGAAGCCCTATTCATTTTATATGGACTTATAATTGTGCCCTGTTTGAGTGAGTGGTATTTATGAATTAAATCAAGAGTTTTCCTAATGGATATTTTGATTGTCTAGACTGAGTTCACACCAGCAAACCGTCAGTTGTAATTGGGTTGTTTGGGGATGACACTGGCACTGGCCTGGCAAACGAGAAAGGAATGCAAAGACTAACGAATTCCTCTCGCTTTCATATTGTTTTATATCGGTAATTTATTGTATTGCTTTGTTGTAGATGTCACGAGATTAAATTTCAGTGAAAAGGGGTTCTAAAACGGAGAGAGCTGTAAAATGGTGTAATTCAGTGTATATTTGTTGGTAAATCTTGTCGTAATTGATTTGATGAGAGCGCTTATGCCAGCTAATTCGCTATTAAAATGACTGCGCTTGCCGTCCGGGCAGAATGCGAACGCCAGAGTGACGCAACTGCGCTGCATATTAAAACCAGATAGAGGAACACGTGCTAAGGCAATTAAAGTAATAGAATAGGTGTATGTGGTCAGATTAGGCCCAACCGATGACTTCGCTGTGACAGACATTGTATCTATTAATTAACTTTACATAATCGAGGATTAAAAATAAATATTTATATTATAGCTGAGGTTGACCAGTTTCAGGTATGTTAATGCTGTTCTTAATCTACAAACATAAAAGGAAAAATAGAGTGGATTAATTACGTCATAATCATACGATACAGATGTTTGATACATTCTTTAGATCCCATAATTCGAGCGCAAAAATATTGTTCAATGAATAGCACGGTAGATGGTGTTGGTAAGATAAGATATTTATTGACAACTTGAAAAGTAAAACTCAAACCTATCCAATCTAAAATACAAAAGAAATGTACTATACTCTATTTGGTAAAGACAGAAAGTAATGTCACTCGAAAACCGGCCATGGGCGTACTACTTTTTCTCTTAATATTTTGGAAATTATACCGGCAAATCTTATTAAATTAATTTTACTATAAAGTGAAAGTTTGTTTTTTGATTTATGCATTTTTTTTAGTTCTTAGTCTCGCCCCACGTGGCAGTTATATGTTTGTAAATACTTTTTAGGCAGGTACATGAGAGAAAGATACAGTACAGAATGGCGGAAACGAGGACAACTCCTCACGAATTGAGTTTTTAAAGCACAAACAGGTGGTAATTTATTCAAAAACATAGTACGGGTATTTCGAATTAGATTTTTTTTAAATCTAGATGGTCCATATAAACATAAAGAGATATTTAAAATTTCTTACACCTAGCACCCTGACCACGTTTTTATAAAATTTGCATATAGAATGACCTTTTGAGACTCTCTGTCTTTACCAAACAGAGTATAAATGCAAATGCAGGAGAAGCATAATTTGAAACGAGTAAAACTTGCAGTTGGGCGTTGCCGGTTGCGAATATCCATTTTAACAATAAGTGAATATATTTTTATTTGGAAAACTAAAGACAACTAAACCTTCATAGTGCCCAATTGATTAAAAAACTTATTTAAGATATTTTTGGAAACGTATGCCATATCTTTCAAATTTGCTGTGAAATAAAGTAATTTTTTTCTCAAAAATTATTACGCAATAATTTTTTAAATAAATAAAATACTTCTGAGCTCTTTCCCTTTTCTATGGATTATTGAAATTTTTTCGTAATAGTTTCATGAAAAACATTTTAGTAATAGCAGTTTAAAGTAAAATTAATATCTCCAATTTACATAAAGTTAGTTCGAAACTGAGAAGTACACTGTATATCATACAGTTCTGATATCTTTTACATCTTTTTATGTTATTGCGCTTAATCAAAAACCTTAATAGCATTTTACACTATAATTACAAAAAGCATTATTCATATAAAAAAAGATTTACACATCTCTGGCGATCACCCTATGGGGCCTGTATGGTCCAATTTCAATAGGAAGTATTCTACCATGCTATTTTATATATGTTCTAAAAAAACTAAAAATCTAAGTTTAACAGAAGGTTTCGTGTTTACAAGAAACGGTTTACACATACGGCTTTTTTTTCGATGTTTGAGTTCAGCATGTTATGAAACGGATTTCTGTTCATCTATGATTATTTAAAAAAACTGCCATTGCTCGGATGGGGTACCACACTCTTGTAAACTTTCTTATTTTTGTTTTTCCGAGAAAATGTCATTCTTTATAGAAAGTTTTGCTTGACTTAGGAAGTCTTAAACAGTTATCAAAAGTAAGATAAATCATACAGCAAAAAAATTGTGGATGCTGTTGCAACAATAAATGAAGATGTGAAAGAATTTAGAAAACGATTAGAAAAATGTGTGCTAGTAGGAGGTCTACATGTAGAATTTTTGTATTTAGGCTTTTCTTTATAATTGAAAAAACTTAAAATTTTCAATAAAAATGTAAAAAGGTAGTTTGCAGTCGTTTTTATATTTTCTAGTTTTTGGAATACCCTGTGTAATTTTTCTTCAGTTTGACAACTGTTTATAACTTCCTAAAATAAGCAAACCTTTTTAAACAGAGTAACTTTTTCTCGGCTAATCAAAAATAAAAAAAGTTCACAAGAGTGCGGTATAGCGGACATAATGGTTTTTTAAATTTTCGATACATTTATGATACATTTATGATCGTACCAAATCTCAGTTGTTTAACTGTTAGAAGATGATACGATTTGTCTCCATTTCTCACCCCTCAGCATCCTCTTCCATATGTCTTGTCTTGACTGTTTTTTCGCCAGGGTATCCATGGTTTCTTACACCATTCATTCACCCAGTGCAAGCTTTGTAAAATTTTCAATTTTTCCTTTACTTTGTATACAATATTTTTGGGTATGTTGATCTTAATCCTCTAGTACTGAAAGTAGGTTAGAATGTCTGGACAAATTTCTTCTGTATAATTCTGGTTATCGAATTCTGTGGAAACACAAAATTCCTTGTAATTCAGGTCACCCACGCAAAGCGGGTAACGGAGGTATCTAATAAATAGGCAAGATTTCTAAAATTTTAAATTCTGGCGGATGCGCCAGTGCTAGATACATACCGGCTCAGCCGATAGGGGCACCCTTGTAACTCTTGAACGGGCGAATGGATTTTTTTCAAATATGGGATGATGTTCCCAATTATATGATGTAAAGTATCAAAACGGCAGACTTCCAGTTTCGATGTAATTGACATGAAAATCAGATTTTTAAATGGGACAACCTGTATATTTTTGCATATTTGAATGCTGCTGGCCAAACTACATATGATCTAACCCTCAAATATTATTTTGATTTTCAAAAAAATATAGATTTTTTAAAATTTTTAGTTTAAATCATAGAAGGCCGTGATTTTGCCAAAATTGTTAAAATCAGTCTGAAAATACTTTTAAAATATTATATCTTCAGATACTAACATTAAACACGATTTATTCTTCTTTAAGTCAAACGATATTGTTTATTCAACGAAAACTATTTTTTTTAAATGGAACTCCTACGGGACAACCTGTTATTTAATCAGATCTTTAAATCACGAAGAAAATGATGTGCATAACGTCTACCTTCTCTTTGTACTAAATTTATAATTAAATAAATAATAATAATTTTTTTTTAAATATTTTTTTGAAAATCAAAATAATATTTGAGGGTCAAATCATATATATATTTTGGCCAATAGGGTCCAAATATGCAAAATATACAGGCTGTCTCATTCAAAAGTTTGATGAAGTCCATTTTGGTTCTTTACATCATATAATTGGAAATTTCATCCCATATTACTACACCAAATTTGAAAAAAACCCATTTGCCCAATCAAAAGTTACAAGAATGTCCCTATCGGTTGAGCCACCTGATATACGGTATATGAATTTTGTAAGCCCTATATATCAAGTTGCTTTAGAATATATAAAAGAACATTCTAGGTAACACTCAGAGTAATCACGCTTGTGACTTATACATTATAAGGTGTTTTTTTCATATATATGTAAACTATCATACAAAATGGTTTTTATGTAAAAAATCCTGGCCAATTCCAGACTACGTAGATACTTCAAATTTGGCACAGTTATAGGTTTTAGCCTAATACGGGAAAAATCGAACATTGTAAAAATGTTACCCCTGAACTTACCTAACGAAACTGAGTATTTTAAAAGAATTTTCTGCACTAAAGAATAACTTTTTGTTGCAAGTTCTAACACCAATTTTAATGCCACCTCCAAATAAGGGTTGTTTTTCACTGTCTTCCCGATGTTTTTAGCCAAAACACACTTTCCACACTTTACCACCTTCACCTAAAAACATTGGGAAGACAGTAAAAAACAACCCTTATTTGGGGGTGGCAAGGAAATTGATATTAGAATTTGCAACAAAAAGTTATTCTTTAGTGCAGGAAATTCTTTCAAAATACTCAGTTTCGTTATTAAGTAGAAAAAGAAACAAAAATTCTAAATCCCCCCACTCGTTACCCTCGTCCTTCATCACACATAAGAACAGTGCAAGTTACAATATCTAATATAGGGCTATTTATTTATTTAAAAAAAAAAAAACAAAACTCCTCGTTAAATGGCTATTATCAAGTTGTAATGTGATTACTTCTGAATACTATTACACCCATCCCCACCAATTAAGGTGGTGGATTTTACCTTTTTAGAGTTTTTATTGGTTTTAATTGCAAAAGAAATCCATAATTACCCAGTTTGATGTTTTTTTATCATAATAAGATGATTTAGTCAATTCAGATGAATATTTCTCACCCCTGAATATTTCTCGCAGTTTTGGGGTTGGGGTGTACGGTGTGCATATCACTATCCAGAAAATATTACTTGTTTTTTATATTAAAAAATTCTTTAATTATTTAAATTACTTTAGGTTGGGAAAATGAGAATCTTTATTTTATGGCACCCAAATAAAGATTGTTTTTTAATGTGTTCCCGAGATTTTTCGCCAAAACGGGTGACGGATTCGTTTTCAGCACACCAAAATTAGTAAAAAAAAGATTCCTTCCACACTTTACCACGGATGGGTTAAAAAAACCTTTTTTAACGTTGTTCTTTGACACACACGTAGGTCATGCTTTCAAAATAAAGAAAAATTCGAAATCGGGGAGCGAGATGTAGGAGTTGAAAAATATTTCTTTCACGGACAAAGCTAAATTTCACATATACGTAAGCAATGCATTCAAAAATGGGAAAAAAGAAAATCCATAAAATTTAATTTATTCTAGTTGGCGTCTCTTTGCTGGACGGCATGACTGACAGCATCGCGCCATCTGTCGCGGTTGCCTATTAGGCGCACAGCCTCACCAAACCTTCTTTTCTGTCCAATATTTTTTCTGAACTGTCAACCGTTCTATATTATCCTCTCTCCTGTTGATGTGATCAGAAAATGAGAGGATTTGGGAAAATACGATGCTGGAGAGTCGCTTTATGGGACCTATTCTTGGAGTCTAGTTATGTATAAAATTACTACTTTTAGGCCTACCGGCCCTAAGAAAACTCTAAAAATTTTTTTTATAGCAAAGTTAATTCTGGACTAATCTTTACAAAGTTTCATTCTTGCTCCAACTAGTCCGCCTTGATTTAATAGCTTATGTTTTGTTTTCTTTTGCAACTTCGAATGAACTTTGGCTGTCAGGGAAGTATTTTTGAATGACAGTATTTTGTTCGATCGACATAATTTTTTTCAGTTACCTTTTTGTAACCATAAACTGATACCCTGTATATGAAATATGATTATCGTGTAAATTGTATCGTACAGACAAATTAGTGATCGGAAAATGACCAGAGGGGAGCATATTATCTGAAAAACGGCAGGCTGTCACCCACATTGTGTAGAATTTACTCATAATATGTTCTCGCGATATTAAAATTTGTCGTGATTGATGGAACTTAGATAACAAACGCTTAGAAAAGTAGGGACGTGCGCCCACCAGCCTTTTATTGTACTGGGGGCATTGTGGTTCGCCGATGACATTTTTTACTATGCACCTAAATTTATTATCTTATTTTGTTCCCACTTAAGGTTTTTACCACACTTTATCTCTACTCCCGTACCGTTTACGGCACCAACTTTCACAATAAAGGAATTTTACACTTTTTAAAATGTGTTAAGTTTTTTGTGATTATTTATCATTAATCAACAACAAATATGCTTGTTTGCATTGGTATGATATGAGTACCGCCTCCAAGACACTGTCGAGCTTGAACAGCCCGTTTTAAGAAATATATTTTAATGTCCGTCTATAAAATAGCAGTTCATACACGTACCTGTATCACTGTCAGTTCCTGTGATAATTAAAAAAAAAAACAATAAAGAAAGAAAAAAGTAATAAAAAAAGTTGAAAGTATAATAAAGAAAATTTAATAAAAATAGTATTACATTTTTTTAAATTAAACAAAAAGCATCTGTAAGTGTAAAGATATGATGTTATATATAGTAAAATATATTCAGTTAAAAAATTTTTCGTCATTCTTTTTTTAATTATTATACTGACTAGGTACTATTAAAACGCTCTAGATCCTAATGTGAAGGTTGGGGCATGAGGAACACGAAGAAAATTGAAAACCTGTAATTTCAAAATATTTATTGTTCGCGCAGAAAGCTTAAAAAACATAATTCTTAGTAGAAATGGCAATATTTCTTAATTTCTGCTAATTACTTCCACATCCAGCGGACGTATAGTAACGACAAAACTTTTTTTTAAAAATTGTTATTGTTCAAATAGGCTTAGAAACGTCGAGAGTTTAAGTTTGAGCAAAAAAAATTTCTGTCAGTCTGTCTGTCGGTCTGTCTGTAACTTTTTTGTGCGCGCGTTTACTCTGGAACCGTTCGAGATATTGACTTGAAATTTGGTACACATTTGTACTTTAACGAGATCTAGAACTAGATTATATTTTGATCTTGTTCCGTCGAAGAGTTGGGGGGTAAATTGGGGTAAATTTGGAGTAAATAGGTAAATCAAGCAGGTAAGAGTCCTTAAAATTGGTATTTAGTATATACAAGGGAAGCTAAGGTCTCAAAAAAAATTTTGGCATTAGCCACCCCCATTACCACCCCCACCTCATTATTAAAGGGGATGAAAAAAAATGTGATTTAGTGTGTGTACAAGAACCAGAAACCTCAAAATATTTTTTTACTTCATCCACCCCACTACCCACACTACCACACCAACCCCACCCCACTACCGATGTGGGGTATCGTTTTATGGGTTTTTGGGGTAGAGGATTTCAAATATTATATTATTAAAGTTCCATAAACAATTATTTCCACATTTTTTCGTTGTGAGTGACATGGATAGAAAATCTGGATGTGGAAGTAGTGATTCCTTGGGCAGCGGTTTTTTACTTTTTCATTTTTAGTAAACAAACTGAATATATGTATCATTTCTAATTTTGTTATTCAAAAGAATGTATCTTAAATCAGATTTTTTGGGAAAATTCTGGCATAATAGATCTGGATAGGAGGGTCGTCATAATGAAGCTGTCTCTTGCGTCAGCGCCACACACTTTTTAGTGTGAGAACTCACGTATAGTCTGAGAACTCTGTTTGCTGTCATCAACCATCTTGGACCATCTGCGAAATTTTTGCTGGTTTTAATTTTGAACCAGTCGATATAAACAACGTCTGTTTGCACACATACAGCTCTATATTAATAAAGTCTGTAATGTTAATTAAAATCGAAACTGTTGAACGATTTATGTTGATGCTTTTGAAGGTTGAAAATAGAATAATGTAAGATAATCTCAAATCACTTCTCCAAATTGTTATTCTAATTAGACGGTGGTTGTTAATTAAGAAATTACTGTTTTTAGGGAATGGGATAATTTTTGACAATTTCTACTACAATGGAAAGTATTAATAAATTGATAATAACAAATAATTTCTCCAAAGTCCGATTAACATAAAACGACTTCCCGCTCATTTATATAAAATTGGTTTGGAACAAAGCTCACTATGTAGTTTTAAAAAGTTGGAAGACGTGAATCTTCAATAATATCAGCACTTGAGATGCTACATGACAATATTTCGAGTTTTTTTAGTTGTTGAAGTGCGTTATGGGTAAATCAGCATGTTCTTCTTTTTACTTAGCTGCGGCAACTCGGAGTGCTACCGCTAGATGGCGTGCTGCAGGCTACTATCTACCTACATTGATTTTATTGTTATTTAGCACTTACATGCATTTGTAAAAGCCGGGTCGTCATTCAGTAGTTTTTCTTTATGTTTAGATTTATGATAGATTCTACAATAATTTGTATTTTAAGATATTTGTTAGTATTAGATTTTTTACCTAATATTATTAATTATATTAGCATGTTTAGAACTAGAACATCAATATAAATTTTTTAAAACTAAGTAATTTCTTATCAGTGCAAAAGTTTGCTTGCATCATACCTAAATAATATATTTACACTTATTTACCAAGCAATAAAATGAGAAAAATATTATGTCTAGAAAGAGATGGCCTTATAAATGGTATGAAGGTAATAGGTAATATCAAACATTAATCTGTTCACTAAATGGAAATTTGTATCCATTTTTTTTTTCATAAATAGATTAGTCAATGTAATTCGTACCGCTTTCTGAAGATTTAAAAAAATAATGAAAAATTTTGGCCAATGTTTTGGAGTTTCGTTCTTGATTATTAAATTTCTAAGCTCAGCGCAGAAATTCTAGTAGGGCTTTGGTTTTTATTTAAATTTCACAAAATTAGCACATTACCACGTTTAAAAGTAAAATACTAGCTAATATCTTATCGATATGGAAGTTTCGTTTGAGTAATACCTAAATAATGTATGATATAAAGGTATGTACACTCACTGATATAAGACAAAAAGAAGTGATATCCCCCAAAATAACATTAAAAACGTAATTTTTGTATGTAGAGAGAGGGTATATATACTTTTACAGGCCATTTTTTAAGGTTTTGTTACTGGGTGTGCAAAAAGGGACGAAGGCCCCCGAGGAGGGGGGGGGGGGGGGTCCGGAGAAATTTTGAAAATGAAATGAAAAATTAATATTAAAAAAAATGTAGTATAAATATCTTCATATTTTAATAATGTCAAATTTAGAATTGCTCATTTCTATTTCTGTAGTTATAGTTATTTTTTCTGTAATTTTAATTAACTAATAGTAAGAAGTTCTTATTATGTTGATCCGTATTCTACGAACCTAAGAATTATTTGTCATAAATTTGAACATGTTTTCCAGTGCAGTTGGGGATTTTAAACAATGTTTTAATTTTTTTAAATTCATTTATCCAGCAACCCCGCCAGCCCAGTCCAACTTATTGAGCAATGAAGATAGAGAGGTCAAGATGTTCAAGGGCAGAGCACAAAGAGAAAGAAAAAATTCAGCAAAAACATACATTTTTTACCAAAACATGATGATGTGTAAAAAAAAGTGCTGTTCAAAGTGAAACCGACGAACAACATGTTTCACCAAACACGAGCCAGCTAAAATTAAAGATTCATCTTCCACACCTCGGTTATTGCCTCTACTTCCTCAGCAGTTACTGAAAATCAACAAACTGAACAAACCGAGTGTGAAACTGATGGGATATGGTGTAAGGGATGCAAAATGAATATGTCTTGGTTATTGAGTAGGTATCCATTTTTAAAGACGTTTAATTACCTCGACGAAAACACGAAAAGGTTGAAAATTGTTTGCACTATTTGCAAGGAAAAGGAATCGGAGGCAGCCAAATTTTCTAAAAATGGAGTAGTTCCTCTGGCTACAGGAATTAGATGCTAGTCAAAGCAAAATTTAGAAAGAGTTGTCGACCATTTATCATCCAAAGCCCATAGTGCTGCAGCAGAAGCCAAGAAAATGATAGAATTGTGGAACAGACAATCTGAGCAACATCCCAAAAAAGATCGAGCAGAAGTCGTAAATCATCTGATAGATTTATGTAATGATATGTATAATGACTCACTAATAGAACGGACTACGTTACGGACACAATCTGTAAAAGCATAGTTAAATAATTCTCAAAATTGGGACGCTCCTTTGAATAATTTCAGCCACCCGCCGCAGCATTGCATTATCGTGATCCTGTTGCGTATAAAGATATGTTAGACATTTGTGGAGAACTAGAGAAGAAAAAAGTACCAAAAGCGTTTGAAAGCTCTGTGTGCATTTCACTTCAATTTGATGGAAGTGTTGATAGACAACATGGGGATAATAAATTTGTAGCAGCAGCACGATATATATAAAAGGTAAATCCGGTTGTCATTCAAAATACTTTCATAGGTGTCACTCAACCTAATGCTAGTGGTTATAACTGGGAGACGCCTATGGTCTGCCGTGAGAACTGAAACAGTTCATTCATTTATTAATTTTTTAGAGGACCGTATGAATGTTGAAATGGATGGAACCATTTCGCAAATGTCTTCTATCTCCAATGCAAAGACTACAAACTAACTAATCGATGCTGGTTGCTCCTTGGTAGAGTTGTTTTTTGGAAAAAAATCAGTAGGCGACTTTGCTGAAAGTGTATGTGATAATTGGTCAGTAATTGAACAGATTCCGAATGTAAATACTACTGAATTCGGAACGCAGTTTGCTAATAAGTTAAGAAAACTTTTTGCAAGTACTTCTGGGATTGTACAAAAATTATTATCATAAATTTTTGTATTGTCACCTCACTCGATGACAACTGAAAAATTATAATCAAATAAAGTCTATTGAATCCTCGTGCATCGAATTTCAATGCACGAGGATACTATGAACGCGAAGTTATTTATAGCTTTAAATTGGTACTGCCTCTTGTGATCCTCGACCAGCAGTTACCCAGTTCTTGATAAAAAAAGGATCGAAGATATCGGGAACAATATATGAATTATAATATACCCAACGAGATTTGTAAAAAAAAAAATTAGGGAAGGCTCTGACCTATGAGTTATTTTGTTATAAGTAACTACCGACTTTTTTTTTTTATCTTATTTATTTTATTTTTTTGCTATTACTGAATACTTTTTTTTTCAGTGCGTGGGCAATTCCTTGTGACTGGGTGGGCAATTATCAAAACTGGGGGGCATTTGTCCACACAACTATGCCTTAAAAAATGGCCTGTACTTTTATGATTATAGAAAATTTTAACAATAAAGCGGGGTGTTGGGAGCTTTGAAGCGCGCCAGCGTTATGCGCATTAGATATTTATATACCACAATTTGATAATTGTTGGTTCTCTCGACAAATTCCTGACTTACTGACACCACTTCTCTTTGTTCTATGACTAGTAATTTTACATTTTTAATGTTATTTTGGAGGATATAGTGCACTTTAACATTTTCACACAGGCTGGAAATTGCCAATTACCTGTAGTACTTCTTCATCGAGTAGTAACGTGAATTATTAGTTTAGATGTAAATAAACTTTATACGTTTGTAGTTTTAACAAGGAGAAAACGAAATATAAATTTTAGTGTTGATATGTCATGTCAATCGACATCTTATTTAAGTGGGCATTGTCTAATACAGGGATTTTTGCGGTAGCTAATGATGACAATTCTCATCAAAGCTGATTGGAAAAGCAAATAGAAAGGTTGTAAAAGAGGGGAAATTGTTTGACTTTAAATTTTCAACACCCTTGTGAATTACAATTCAAAAATACGAAGGCAATTTAAAATGTAGATGCACGAGTTACACCTGTGGCGAAAGAGATTTTCTTTTTTCTTGAATTGCAACCACTAATACCATATTTTTCTCGATTTCTCTCTTGGAATAATGTATTCAAGATAAAATATTCTGGTCTCATTTTCCCCTAAACTGAGCGTTACCCTATTATTACAATCGGATGACCCCTTTGCGAGAACGATAGATTACCGCGAGGGCAATCTTATACCGTCTTTTACACCTCTTTTGTAAGTGTTGGCAATTTTTCACCCCCACACCTTCACAGGTGGAATTTTATAGGTAGTAATTACACCTGACGCCCTTCTGAAAAACTTTGCACTTTTAACATCACCGCCGTAACTTCTGGAGGCGAAGTGCTGAGGACAATATCATTCCGGTATGTTAAATTTAACCACGAAACAAAAATAACAGTTGAATGTTTACGGTTCAGGTGTGAGTTCGATCGCGAAGGCGTGGTTGGAGCTAGCCACGCCGTGGGACTGGCTACACGCCTTTACCCCCACCCCTAACATTTAAAAACTAGTCGCGATATTTGCAAAACATCTACGATATATGGCTACTTAAAAGAACGCTATTAAAGTTGGTATGATGATTGCTTAACACCCGTAACCAGTTTAATGCGTGCCGACCTTTAGTTTGGTTTGATAATGTCATCACAAGTACCTACTTCTGGGGCGTGCCCGTTTCGCGTTTCCGGTTTTTCGTTTTATTCCGAAAATCGAACGAGCCTCTGCCTTTATAATTAAATCAACCCAACCTTGCTTGATAGTATTGCTAATAATAGAAGTATGAGGTATCTTTTAACACGGCATTTTTTGTGATAATTAGAGCGGCTGTGATTAAGTCAAATTATAGTTAATAAGGTATTACAAATAATTTAATTGTATGTTTTTTTATTTTAATACAAAACTAGGTTATAGAGATTGTTCTAAATAATTATACATCTAAAAATCAAGTAGATTTATTAACTTCTGAGAACTAACATTTGTTTAATGACAACTCTATCATTTATTTTGATAGGAATAAAAATATATATCTAAATATATGGAATTAAAAAAGCTTTTAGAACTCCAAGCACTTGCATTTCATTTTTAAAACATTATATATACAGTGTGTCCCCGGATAGGGTACCACACTCTTGTAAACTTTCTTATTTTTGATTTGCCGAGAAAAAGTGTTTCTTTATAAAAAAGTTTTGCTTGTCTTATTAAGTCATAAACAGTTGTCAAACTTAAGATAAATTATACAGGGCATTCAAACAATTAGAAAATATTAAATCGACATTAAGCAAACTACCTTTTTACATTTTTATTGAAAATTATTTAAGGATAGGATTTTGCAGAGTGAGAGGGAAATATGCATTTATTTTCGGTTTATTATAAATATTTAAAAAATCATAAATGGTATAATCTTTAAAATAGTTTCAGATACAGTTTTTATCATAAACTGTGTATATAGTTAAATGCCATAATGGTCAGTGAGTGACGAGAAATGACGAGTTAGATGACGTAAATGAAACGTGAAAATGACTTCCTAATGTCTCAGATGAATGACGTCTTATGCTAGACGTTAATTAAACGAAATTAAACAGGCTCTAGGAGGTCTCTATTTTCCAATATATGATGGGTTACAGGATGAGTCGCATGTAGATGAATGGACAATTCATAGGTTAAGTACCCACTGGTTTTATCATACTACTACTATCCTACTATCAACTACCATTTATTTCACCTGTAGATTTAGAATGTTTGTAATCCGATAAAATATAAATAAATTTAACACCGAAAAAAGACGTCAATATGACATGATATGTAGCACATCATTATAATGTCATTTATGAGACGTCATTATGTCGTTATTTTTAGTCCACTGACGTCTTTCTGACCAGTATCACTAGATTTTGACGTCATTATGACGTACCCTTGCTACCTGGGCCCAGGCAGCAGACCGACGTCATTTTGACGTCATTTTTTGGCAACATTGGTCGTCGACGTCAGGTACGAAAAAACGACGTCTCAGTAACGCCATATTGTGACGAAATTATGACGTCATGTTGAGACGTTGATGTAACGTATTGGTGACGTCACTTTTTCATTTTAGACGAGTTTATGCATTACCACGTAGTTTGTTGCAGAAATTGTTTCATATGGCGCCACATGCAAACCACTGACAATAATCAGTCACTCTTGATCTAAGACTCTAATGAATTTATAGAAAATAAATAATATAGAACCTGAAGTTGGGCGCATTAAACCGATAAGAATTCTATTGTCTAAAAAGGGGCGCGTTGCGGCACCCCTTAACGTAATCCGATAGAACTAAAATTTTACATAGACTATTTTTTTATGAAATGGAACCATTCTGGGAGGTGGGGGTGCCGCAAATAAAATCTAAATTTTTTGTGTGGATGTATGCCCGCGTCTTTCCAAATGTGTAACGCCCCTCGGGCAGCCTTGGCTTCAATGTTCAAATTCATTCAGGAAACATCGATTGATTTGGATGGATCTTATTTAACGGTAAGGTAAAGATTATTATTCTGTGGCTAGACTGAGATAGCATGAAGTCAGTAGGAGCTTAACTTATTAGTTGTCCATTCATCTACATGCCGGCTCATTCTGTAACCCATCATACATTGAAAAATGGAGACCTTAAGATTCACGTAATTTTGCACCAAACTAGTTTAATTATATTTCTCAAATGTAGGTTTATTTCAATTAATCAAAAATAGCTTACATATGATCAGAGAAACGTCGCTAAATTACGTCAATTTCACATCACAAAATGGCGTCTCTGGGCTGTGACATAATGACGTCGTTTTTACGTCACTGTTACATCATTCCAGAGCAGAGGTCAGAACAACGTCTCAAGTAACCAAAAATGACGTCAAAATTGCGTCAATCTGCTGCCTGGATGCTTCCTAAGGGAGCTAGGGCGATTTAAAGGACCCTGCAACAACTATTTGTAACCAGATTTTATAAGAAAGGGTTGCATTTAAAAACAAATATTTTTCATTTCTGCTTACACAATTATTGAAAGGCCTTGTTTTGAGTATTTAGCACATAACTTTCAAAGAGTCCATTAGTTCTTTCCATATACTATTGATCACGTTAGAATATCAATAAGAAGTCTCCCTTACAAGACATCCTATCAACTTCTTTCATACATTTAATATCTAACATGCAATATGAAAAACAAGAAAATAACCTTTCTTTCTATATACTGATGATCTAAGTCTGATCATACTAGTATACAGAATCGGAAAGTGTTGATTTTGGGATGGCAATAAGAGCAAGCGAGAGCGAAGCAACCAATCATGTATAAATTCTCTTGATGGAGCTTGTCACTCTTTACCTCTACTAGAGTGCTGGTAGACGTCTCTATTGTGGGCGGTCGGTTAAATCTTTTAAACTAGTGCAATACCAAAACAAACACTTTCTGAATCTGTATTATAAGAAGCCCCCCGTTGTGCATTTTAATTATTCTTGGCTTTGAAATGTAACAAATGTTTATTTTTGACGGAGTATCCTCCAAGTAGGAATAGAGATGCCTCGTAAGGTCAAATCAATCAGATCATATTAATACGTATTTTTAACACGGTTTTATTAGCTTGATATGTAACTTTATGTAAGAAAATCTTTCAACTCACTTTTCACCCACTTCTAATTGTCGTATAGATTTAAAACTTAGCACACTTATGCAATCTGGTGACAATACTATGATACCATCGAGCTTGTATGATGATGAAGGCGTTGTTTTTAGAAAACTATAATTAAAAAGTTAAATTTTCGATCATTATAGTACTCTAAGCACAAATCTGCAATCAGTTTTACAATAACTTAAAATCGATTTTTGGCATTTTTTTGAAATCCTTCACAAGAAACGAAGTCTATATTGTATTTGACAGCTACTTTTTTAAAACCTTTTTGGCTCGTAGAGAAAAATTTTTCATATTATTTTTTAAATTATTAGTAAATATAAAATTATTAAAAGTGTATTTTAAGAAATGTACCAGAAGACAAAACAAAAATACTCTATAGTATACTGTCGAGAATTTCGTCAACCAAGGTATCATCGGGAGATAACTAAATGTAAGGATATAAAATGTTCTAATATAAATATTGTCTTATTCTCAAAAAATTGTGCTGAGTACTAAGAAGTTAGCAGCCTGTCAACATTTAAACCACATCATATATTGACTTTCTCACACCAGACGTACATTGTACATCCAGTGCGGATTTTATTAAAACTTCTTGAATAAGAAAGTTTCAAAATTAAATTTTGCATACCATAAAATAAAACTGTTGTAGTTAAGTGCAATTTTAGGGGTGATCTGGTAATCTACCCCCAATAAACACATTCGGAGTACTCCAATTAATCTCAACTAAAATTTGAAGTGGGTTTAAATTTTGCATCAAACTGAGACCATACAAGTCAAGCAATTACCGAAATAATAATTTTTTCTAAATTTTATTGTCGTTCTTTGACGTTCTATACTTAGTTACGAGACCCCTTGTATATATGCATAAACAGTATGTCCACAGTTAGAGCGGATAAGAGGGTAAACCTTTTTATTTCTCATTTTACGTGGAAAATTTATTCTTTATAAAAAAGTTGTTCTTTTGTTAAAAATATGATTGCCATATAGTAAACTACAGGGTATTCAGAAAATTAAAAATCTGAAAATTATGTAAGAGTAAGCTACGTTTAATTTTAACGATATAAAAAAAATGTCACTAAGAAAAGTTGTTTAGAATTAAAATCTATGTCAGAATTCCAATTTGTGAATAGATCTGCCTAATTCGACTTTTTTAAAAAAAGTATCAAACAAATTTTTTTAAAAATATTATTCAAACACGTCTCCACCGTGCTACATGCATTTTTGAAGGCGAGTGTAAAGCTCTTTGTAACTGTTTCTAACCCCTTGTAAGGATATTGACTGAACAGCTTCCCTAATGCGATCTTTCAACAGATCAGTGTTATTATCTAGGCCTACTCTATACAATTTGTTTCAATCGACTACATAAATAAAAATCCATATTTGTTAAATCGGTGGACCTCGGAGGATATGAGTTTGGACCATACCCACCAATATATCAGTCATCAAACTTATTCCGTAACCAGGTTCTAACATTTGCCGCAGAATGAGCAGGACAACCATCTTGTTGAAAATAAAATGAATTGAGGTTATCCAAAGGTAAATTTTCTAATTCATCACTGAAAAAAGTTTGCAGCATATTCAAATAACTATTGCTGTTAAAAGTATTTTCAAAAAAATATGGCCCTATAATTCAATAGTAAGAGATTGCGCACCAAACATTTACTTCTTTAAAGTATTGTCGCCTACATTATATTCTAAAAAACCGCTGCCCAAGGAATCACTACTTCCACATCTAGATTTTTTATCCAAGTCACTCATAACGAAAAAATTTTGTATGTGGAAATAATTGTTTATGGAACTTTAATAATATAATATTTGAAATCCTCTACCCCAAAAACCCATAAAACGATACCCCACAACGGTAGCGGGGTGGGGGTGGTAGTAGGGGTGGATAAATTAAAAAAATATTTTGAGGTTTCTGGTTCTTGTACACACACTAAATCACAATTTTTTTCATCCCCTTTAATAATGGGGTGGGGGTGGTAATGCCAATGCTAATGCCAAAAATTTTTTTGAGACCTTAGTTTCTCTTGTATATACTAAATACCAATTTTATGGACTCTTACCTGCTTGATTTACATATTTACCCCAATTTACCCCCCAACCCTTCGACGGAACAAGATGAAAATATAATCTAGTTCTAGATTTCGTTAAACTACATATGTGTACCAATTTTCAAGTCAATATCTCAAACGGTTCCAGAGTAAACGTGCGCACAAAAAAAGTTACAGACAGACCGACAGACAGACCGACTAACAGAAATTTTTTTTCGCTCAGATTTAAAATCTCGACGTTTCGTGACATTCTAAGCCTATTTGAACAATAAAAATTTTTAAAAATGTTTTTGTCGTTACTATACTTCCACTGGATGTGGAAGTAATTAGGATTAACATCACTCCAATATCGATCATAGTGCGAAGATACAATTCCATTAGTCGAGAAGGTGGATTGATCTGTAAAGATAATTTTTGAATGGAAATTTCTACTCATGCTTCCAATCCACAAACAAAAATAAAGACGGTTTGCTTCGTCGCCCGTCTCTAAGGGGTGGTTGAAAATCGGTTTGTACGGATATATCTTATTGTGTTTTAAAAATTTTTGAATCTGAGATTTCTCAACCACTTCCAAATATTCTGCTCGTCGTCTTAATGACAGTCTGGGATGTTCCTCTACTGAATGTAATACTAACAGAGTGCTGGCAGTCAATAAAAATGTCTGTACTAATTTGTGGCAAGTCGACTACAACACGCATGCTTCAGTATTTTAAATTAAAATCTTCGATTACTTTCCGACAGCAAGACTCACTAATTCCATAACACTGTATTAGATAAATTTTTTGTTGTAAAGTTAGCATTTTTACAATAGTTAATGACGAAGTAGAAAATGATGTACAGTAAAATGAAAAATCGAGGATAAATATATGTCACTGTCAACCACAAGCCAACTCCTTAGTTATACAGTTCTTCTTTTAATTTTCAAAATAGTAAAACTATGCCGATTTATAAACAAATTGGAATTCTGAAATACATTTTTCTAATAAATTTTCCTAATAAATTTTTTCAATGCTATTAAAAATTAAAGTAGTTTAATATAATTACGAGTATAATTAGCTGTCTGTTTAATAATTTTTATAAGAAGAAAATAATGTTTATTTTATCGTATGATACCACTTGATACTTATGATGCGAATTAATCAGATTTATCCCCAAATTGGAATTCTGACATAAATTTTCATTCTAAACAACTTTTCTTAGTGACAATTTTTCACATGGTTAAAATTGAACGTAGTTCATTCTTACATAATTTTCAGATTTTTTAATATTCTTGAACACTCTGTACATGACATGTTAACTTACTCCATAGCAATCAAATTTTTAACAAAAACAAAACTTTTTGGGAAGAATAAATTTCCCGACTAAAAAAGTTTACCCTCTTATCGACTCTAACTGTGGACATACTGTATATTCGGCATTCCAATAAATGGAGTTTTATGAAAATAATATACGGTAAAATGTTTTGGTTCAAGGAAAATTAATTATAAATTCAGTTTAGAGCATTTGAGTTTTCATTGTGGCGGTTAGGCATATGAAATTGTCGGCCATTGATGCGGAATAACCCCTATATAACATACTGTAATAATCTGGTTGAAATCGCATTCCTCGCCGATGATAAATACTGCCCTCTGCAATATCTTCTTCCAAATAAAAGGTCCATTTTACAAATGTTATCACAGTAATATATTTATAGGGCCCTAACAATTCCTGTCAGTGTGTCGGGCAATGTCTCCCCGCTTTTGTATCATTTCATTTCACTCATTTCTACAGTGTTTTGTGAATTTATGTTCCCAAATATTAGGTCGTGCTGTTGACAGCCGCGGTCTAGAAGGTATATTTCCTTCTGCGGCTTCACCCGACTTGGCAAAACAATAACTTTCCTAAATAAATGTCAATGATTTAAACGGGATTATTATCGCATTAGGACTAAGTTCCTTTTCTTATTATACCTGCCCTTTAAACGTTTCAACGCAAATCTTTTTATTTCACAAGCCAAGATATATCCACCGAAAATCTGTACATATTGAAAAAGTGGGAAAAAGATATTTGATATATGTACACCAATATTTGGGAGAAGAATGAAACTAAATCAATCAATATATAAACATTAAGGATAATCTGTAGTGACAAACTCAAATTTTGGCACCTATGGTTACGACATGGCAACATTTGAATCAAAATGGGATGCCTTTAGCAATTGTATCGTTGAAAAATTATCTTTATCAATAGATATTGGGAATGAGCACGCTTCTTATTAAAAAATATTCCAGACACCAGTGTATGCAATGACTTAAATAAATCAAACCTAATAATTTCAATGGCCAGAAGAACAAAGGTGGGCAACAGCTTTAGATGCCCTAAAACTAAGTGTGCTTTCTGAAACAAATCTAGATTTCATAGATTTATAGGGACTATTGAAATGACCAAATATGTTCAGATATTTTTCAAACAGACTTCGATTACAGCTAAAACAATAAGTTTACCAAATTTTAACGATTCATATGAGGAAGAAAGTACTAAGAGAAATGATTCGACTAATTGAGCTATAGCTATGTTAAGCTAGAAATATTTGGAGCAAAAATAAACTGCATCGATCAAGTCATCAAAATATGGTATGCTGATTCCAATAGAATTAGAATTAGGTATGAAACTGCTTCATTTTTAAAGAGTTTCGTCAATAAGAGAACGAGAGATTTCTTATCGGACGAATCAAGATTTAAGACTAGTGGTTTTTGCACATAAATATTAGCCTTTATCTTTTTAAACGTGATGCGCCACGTGTTCTGAAGAACTGGTGGGTAGCTATAAGCGGACCCAAAATTCTTAACTGAAGATTTGCAGATGATATCACATTAGTTGAGGCAAGCGGAAATGAGCTCATACACATGTTGAACAGGCTTCAGACAATAAGCTCTGACTATGGTTTAAGAGTAAATTACAACACATCGAAAATTATGATTGTATACCGAGCAAATGTTAATCACTCAGACACGTTAAGGATATGTGACTGGGGTAGTAAACAAGATCGGCAACTTGCCATTGACGTTACAAAAATATCTCGAAACGCATAAAGATTAGATTTACTAACGCCCTAGTTTTCTTCACCTTTCTTTACAGTTCTGACATGGACTGTTAGATGTAGATTTGGAGACGTTTGCTCGATTCTCCAAAGAATACGCCCCCAAGAGCGACTCTCTAGCATCATATTTTCGCGAATCCTATCATTTCTCTATCAGACGTGCCATACAGCAAAGAGAGACCAACTAGAACAATTCATGAATTTGCTAAGACGTTGTGAGCAAGAAAATAAGTGCCTGGTCGATAGGCATACATACTTTCCCTGTATAGCTGTAGGGAACACTTAAACAGTAAACTCTCATAAAGTCATCAAAAATGAAATTTTTTCTAAACCTATATAGGCATGAAATTGCATCAAACAGCTCCCTGATGCTGCTAGCAAAAACATTAATGTAAATTTAGTGTGAACTCAGGCCTACCACCGGCCACTGCGGTTCGTCTCTCGCGGTTAAACCGTCAACTGTAATGCCCATAGGTTGACAATATTTTCTTGTACAGTAAAATACTATTTATAAAATGAGTATGACGTATACACAATTTATTTGCTTAATGTGAACAACTTAATAAAATGGTTTAAAAGGTTTATCCGGTCGTGGCACTAGATTTCTTTTGGGAAGCGGGGGGTTGTGTACCTGCAGTGTAATTTAATTTAGTTTAATAATTAAATTCTACATTATTTAATTTTCTACCAAGTTAAAAGATGAGCGTGTTATAACGCAAACAATGCGATTCATTACTATATTTAAATTAATAAAACTCAAAGCTAATTTTTTGAGAGAGTAATTAAAGCATATGAAAATACAGTATCTCAGCATAAATTGCAGGTAAAATATAATTAGATTATTTGAAACAAACCCTTGTAATTGAAGTTTAAAGTATGTTGAATGACATAAATAGGATAAAAAGGCGCTACAAATCTACGTAGAGATACAAAGTAATAAGGGACAAAGTCACAAAGTATAAAAATAAATGAAAAGTTAGCTCATTCACAGTCTGATTAAATTAAACTAGGGGGACCAACTCCTTGTCACTTTTCTCTTTAAAAACGTGTAAAGATCTTTACTGATGAAAATTATATCGCGAGGCACCCTGATAATCGCTTGGAAACATCAACCTGTTTAAATTACTTTGGTCTCTAACTATATTGTCATTAATTTTGCTTTAATTGCCCTTTTAACTTCACGGTTAAATTATTGAATCTTCAGTAAGGATTCAGAAATTTAAGATTAAGAACTTATGTATTAGAATTATGAAATGAAACTAGAAGATTCATTATGTAACAACTGTGGAAGTACAGAGTGAGAAATCAAGCAAGTGCTCAAAAAACTGTTGTCACCGTTCGACTTTCTTTTACTCATTTTTGAGCAAATATAAATGTATGTTGAGGTAAAATAAATTGTTAACATTTTATGAACTTTTTACAATTAATTATTTATTTATTTGCTTTCATCATGATTAGAAAATAATATTTAGGTATTAAGCAAATCACAACTTATACACTTTTGTATTTATGATAAAATTACCTACTTTCTGTATACTGTTGCCCTAATCTAGGCACACTAATATATTAGTTAGGTAAATACTTTAAAATACTCATTATTGGAGAACCAATCAAAGCAACTACTTTTCTAGCTAATACTGACGAAGTATTGAATGATGGGATTCCTAACATTTTAATGCAAAAAATTGTATTAAATATACTTAAATCATTTATTTCAATTCAGTCATTCACACTTTTTTATTGTTTAATATTAAATTATCTACTTTCTGTATATTGATACCTTCATCTGGTCATGCTAATATACTACTTAGGAAAACACTTTAAAACACTCATCATTGGATAACCAGTCAAAACTCTTCTCGCTAATAGCATGATGAAGTATTGAATTACATCATAGGATTCCTAGCATTTTAAGGCAAAAAGATCACGTTAAAATACATACATGTACCAAATTTCAAGTCAATATCTTAAACGGTTCCAGAGTAATCGTGCGCACAAAAAAGTTACAGACCGACAGACAGAAAATTTTTTTTCGCTCAAACTTAAAATCTCGACGTTTCATGACATTCTAAGCCTATCTGAACAAAAAAAATTTTAATTTTTTTTTGTCGTTACTATACGTCCACTGGATGTGGAAGTAAATTATATTGAAAATACTTAACTCATTGAAATTCAGTCATTCACTTTTTGAAAGTAGTTTTCTGGATCGTATAATTCAATCCAACACTAAAGTCCAATTGGAAAAACGCAGACATACATTGATACCCACCGACATTATCAGTACCGGGACTCTGGCTCGAACCCAGTACACAATAGACAGTGCGACCAGCATATTCGCAACACAATACGCCTTAGCCGAGTAATACACCGGGCCGTATTAAATACATGTAATATTACCGGTTAACTGATAACAGATATTATATTTTAAAAATTTAACCTAAAATGTATTCGAGTGTATCAAAGTTTAGTTTGGTTCTTATGATTAAATTTTGTTTTACCTGCAGGGCATTCAGTTCATCATTATTAAGTGTAAAATTACACAGGCCCACGTTATGTCCACCAGACTAGACTATCATATCCTGTTTTTTGACTGGACTTTCAATGGTTGGACTGTAATTCTTACCATTGAAAGCGTTTGTAAAAAGATTTCTTTATGTTTTTGAGGTCTCTGAATTCGAATTCGACGTCGTATTTGACCGTCAGGTGACCGTTTCCCGTAATCAAAAAATATGGGCAGAAAAACGCTCCAAGTTACAATTTATAAACTGAGACTCCAAAATCGTATACGTTTACGCTGGACCTTCGCCTTAATTCAGTTTTACCTGCTTTAATGGTGCTAATATACTATTACATTTTTGGATTCCACGCAAAATTCTAGTCCGATTTTGTGTATCATGTATCTTACCTAAGTCTCTCCGTTTTTGACATATTTCAATTTTTATGTCAAAAATGACGTTTGCAGGCCCTAAAGGAATTATCAATTTTTCCTATAAGGCAGATCTTATTATCTAATTTTGGTTGGATTCTTTGTTGAGAAAGACCCACTTTAATAGTGTTTTTATAATATTTTGATAAGTATTAATACGGAGTGTTCAAAAATAAGAGTAAAAATGAAATTGAGAAAACTGTCAAAAATCAATTTTTTCAAATGGAAACCCCCAATTTTTATAATCTTATCTTATTTACCATTAAAAATGGGGGTAAGTTATGGTATGGATGTCTATTCCGAAATTTGTAGTTTTTGAAATATTGCCAATGCTATGGATTTTAAGTTCAAATACTCTTAGTTGGCTATGACGGTGTATTATTCGTTTAATACTATTAGGAGACGGTTTTCGTTTCTCTGGATATCTATTATCAAATATTTCACATGTTCTTGATAAAACTTTGTTACATTCTCCGTAGATTATAAACAAATTTATATAATCCTCGTGCATATAATTTAAGCACCCCGGCATGATAATTAATACTTGTCAAATGGTAAGTGACAGCTACATACATTTGTTTAGCACCCAACGCCGTCATAGCTTATCCTTATTTTTAATGGTAAATAAGATAAGATTATAAAAACCGCTGCCCAAGGAATCACTACTTCCACATCCAGATTTTCTATCCAAGTCACTCACAATGAAAAATTTTGTATGTGGAAATAATTGTCTATGGAACTTTAATAATATAATATTTGAAATCCTCTACCCCAAAAACCCATAAAACGATACCCCCCATCGGTAGTGGGGTGGGGGTGGTAGTGGGGGTCGATAAAATAAAAAAATATTTTGAGGTTTCTGGTTCTTGTACACACACTAAATCACAATTATTTTTTCATCCCCTTTAATAATGGTGGGGGTGGTAATGGGGGGGGGGGGGGTGACTAATGCCAATTTTTTTTGAGACATTAGCTTCTCTTGTATATACTAAATATCAATTTTATGAACTCTTACCTGCTTGATTTACCTAGTTACCCCAAATTTATCCCAATTTACCCCCCAACCCTTCGACGGAACAAAATGAAAATATAATCTAGTTCTAGATCTCGTTAAAGTACATACGTGTACCAAATTTCAAGTCAATATTTCAAACGGTTCCAGAGTAAACGTGCGCACAAAAAAAGTTACAGACCGACAGACAGACAGAAAATTTTTTTCGCTCAAACTTAAAATCTCGACGTTTCATGACATTCTAAGCCTATCTGAACAATACAAATTTTTTAACATTTTTTTGTCGTTACTATGCTTCCACTGGATGTGGAAGTAAAATTGGGGGGTTTCCATTTGAAAAAATTGATTTTTGACAGTTTTCTCAATTTCATTTTTATTCTTATTTTTTGAACATTCTGTATTAATACTTATCCAAATATTATAAAAACACTATTAAAGTAGGTCTTTCTCAACAAAGAATCCAACCCAAATTAGATAATAAAGGCTTCCTTATAGGAAAAATTGATAATTCTTTCAAGGCCTGCAAAAGTCCTTTTTGACATAAAAATTGAAATATGTCAAAAACGGAGAGACTTAAGTAAAATATATGATACACAAAATCGGCCTAGAGTTTTGCGTAGAATCCAAAAATGTAATAATATACAGGGTGTCCCATTTAAAATAAGCGAGTTGACATCTACTTCCGGAATAACCGGAAGTGCCATCATCTTGAGAATATTTTAGCCGAGTTGGCCTCATCGATATTAGTTTATTACCAAATTTTCAAAATTTTACAATGTCTACTTTTTGAGATATCGATAGCCGCAGTTCGTCGTGGGACACCCTGTATACCTTATTATTACACAAATCGGATATCATTAACATTAGAAAGTGCAACTTGAGGTCAAACATCCAAAGTTACCAAAATTTTCCACCATATCAGCTACTACTTCTCTATAATTTTCATCTTTGTGATTCCCCAGAAAGTCAGATTATGATCAATTATCACTTCCAAATATTTATACTCTACAACACTTTCTATAAGACATCCATCAGTTTTGCCAGTTACATCAGAATCAAAACTAATTGATTTTAACAGTGAGATAAAACATTAATACCATCAATATGTAAACCAAAACAACATTGGACCCAATACTGATCCCTGAGGAACTCCACGTAGAACTTTTTTTTTTTCTAAATGAGGCATTATCGTTGAACTTGATCATTTGATATATTCCACTTGAATATAGGCAAAACTATTGATAAACCATCTTTCCGATGATAAATTCATGTCTATTGTTTCAAATGCTTTAAATATGTAGCAATAACATGCTTTTGTCACATGTATATTTTCCGCTTCACCATAATTATGTCTAAAGCAGTTTCACATGATTTCATTATTGTTCTTTTACTAACACCTCTAACAGCTCTCTATATGGGGGTAGTATATTTACTGGTCGAAACTTGGCACAAGGACGTATTTTCTTTGCTTATTGGAATTATAATAGATACTTTCCAATTTACATACGCTATGCCACATTGTCGTGGATTTAATTTGTTACGAAATTTGCAGTTTATATATCTTGCTGCTTTTGTTTTATGTACGCAAACTTACATATCTCAATTATTTAAGAGAAATGTATCTAAAAATATAAAATGTAAATTTACACACTAAAGTGTAAATATATAGTCTATTGCAATATGGGACTTTTCAGTTTTAAGAGAGTTTATGGTAATCTGTCTACGCCTTTAAGTTATTTATTTATAGATTTATAATGTGGTATTTTAAAATGAACATTTATTCATTCAATGCTATTTATATTTTCCGAGATATCAGGTTGTGAACAGATAGGATTTATTGGTAAGACTAGGAATTTTATCAGATTCAATAGATGGAAACAAAGGAAAAATCCCATGTAAGTCCCCCCTATTTAAATTTTAGTGAGTTTGTGCGGAAAGGGAGATAGTTTAAATTTAAAACTACAAAGCAGAGGGTCGGAAGAAAAAGAATGCGGCGATATTTTAAAGTGTTATCAGGATTGGAAATATCGGACTTAGAGCCTCATGTTATACAATGTATGTATATGTGGCGGCTTAGATATAGATATATTTGTTAGCCTAGTTCAGAAGGCGGCACGAGGCGGAGCTTCACAAGACGCTCGAATGTGGATATAGACGTCGACGACGTCGGGACGGCCGTTTCAAGTAAAAGACGCCCGTTCAACTCCACTAACACCGAATTGCAAAAACATATTAAAAAAGTATGTAATCTAGCGCTTAACAACCCCGTAACATTTAAATTGAAATTTATTCCCTTACTTGAGACGGTGATAACGTTAAAAATTAAAATCGTAGTAAAATCAGTTTTGTATAGTGTGATTATTCCCGCATATACCACAACCGGCATGAATTATACGCATATTTAGTGTAGTAACAGTGTATAATGAATGTTTTACATGAAAATTTCTTGATGACTCCATCAGTTTTAAATATTAACCCATAAATGTAAAACATCTAGTAGCCCACAATTCTTACTAATAAAACATAACTCCGATCACGTATCCGGACGTCCACCATAAATATAAAACTTTGTGTAGGTGTTAATAAGAAGTCTTTAACGTGTCTCATGACCACCATATTCTATAGTGGGTTATTGCAGGCTATAACACTAACACATCCTTTCTTGTAGAATAAACGACTTTAAATAGTTTATGTTTAAAGTTAAGATTCTATAAAAATTCCAAATCATTTACGATTTTACATCAAGATCACAAATAAGCGATTGGAAAAAATAGTGAGACATACTTTCAAAATCTTTAGAAACCATTGTGTGGAGAAAATGCCTTTTATTAATCTCCGAAGATGTGGAATTTTTATAGCCAACAAATGTAGACGATATACTTAAATTATGCCACTTTACATTAAAACAAATAACCAATGTTAAGATCAATTTTTGGACAGTTTCCTTCGAACACATGTCTATATGATTTTTTCGTAAGGTGTCTGGATCCAACCACAAATTTAAGCTTAGAGAGAGAAAAATGTATATAACATTTTACCCCAATCCTGATCTATCGAATAACATTTTCTTTAGAGACAAATGCTAATACGAACACACAGAATTTCTATATTGCCTTGCCTTTTTTATTTTATTTTTTTAAAATTTGTGATTTTTCAATTTAAAGTTTTGTTGATTTTTCGTTAATTTAAAGCAGTATAATTTATCGGATAATGTCATAAGTCTAGTTTCACGTTTGTGATTAAATGGATCACCCTCTTTGCTGCAGTGACATAGTTGGAAATGAGCGATTTAAATAGGGTAGCAAAGTCAACTGTCAGGAACTGCAGCAGTGTATATATTTCTCGTCCCTCGAGACCCTCTTTCACATGGACTGGATGTAATAACTTGTTATTGTTTGTCATTAGTATTGTTTGATACTTGTTTATTGAAAGTAGTTCCAATTGATACACGTTTCTAACAATTTGAGTTTATAATTATGAAATTATGATTTCACGTGTTTTTACTTATAAAGAGACTAATGTCTTGCAGCGGCTGCAACAAAGTCATAATTTCATAGCTACAGAAACTCAAATTTCTGAAATTTTTTAAAGAATACATTTTTCCATTTAATTGAGTACTTTCCGAGTTATTTGACTTGTTAGCTAAACAAATCTGGTTGGTTTGTATTGTTTGGTTTGTCATCTGTTTTCTTATTTAAATATTAGAACCCAGAAATGTTTTGTGAAGTGGTTAATATTTACTTTTTTATTTCATTTCAATTGCCTTATTTATATTAACGAGCTGGCGAAATATATGAAATATGTTTTTAATTCTATACTAGCAACGAAAAAAAACATTATTTAAAAGGAGCATAACTTTAATTCAAATTCAAAAGTCAATTTATGAACAAATCCAGGAGCGGCTTAAGGGCCGGGCAACTCGGGCCACTGCTCGGGGCGCCGGCTCGGAGGGGCGCTAAACTGAGGGCAAACATTGTTAATATTCTTTATGTACCCTTTTTAATTTAATAATAGTTGTTTTTATTGGAAGATAATAACAAATAATATCAGTATCTATATCAGTTAAAATACTAATAATGCATAACAGTTGAATAACAGTAAAACCTCCTAAACAATTAAAAAACGCAACACAAACGTTTTTGTTTAGCTATGAGACATCTCATTGTGAGCTTCTCGCTCTATTATTCTGACAAGGAGTCGACCATTAAATATTTTGCATAAATGCAGGCCGGCAACGTGCACTTTTCATTCAGAATGTTAAAAAAATTGTTACACCAACAATAGCTGTTTGTATTTCATATCTTACATAATTTACTGTTTATAAATAAATAAATGCCAATTTGTTTTGAGTGGAATATTAAAATAATAAAGAGGAATATTCCTTTAAGTAAACTTATGTGGGGGGGGGGGGTCCTCTCATTGTAATAGAGATTAGATGGTGTAGACAATAGATTTTATATCACAAATTAATTATTATTAATAAAATGTTGTAAATGCACATTGATGTGTAAACATAAATTACTTGAGAATGGTTTATCGAAACACAATAAGAATGTCTTTTTTAGCTCTGATGATCTGAAAATTTTTATACATTTTAAAAACCCAAAAATCCTACTCCCATGACCTTAAATCAAAATAACTCTGAGACCCTCAAACTACACAGCAACAAATCGAGAACCTCCAAATGCCGTTGAGTTTGCTCAAATATCTTTTTTTTTCGCAGAGATATTGCAATTTAAATAATGACCATAAGGTTTCCGCTAAAAAAGAAAGATATGAACAGACAATTTAAAATTCGATATCTCAGCGAAAAAAGAAAGATATTTGAGCAAACTCAACGGCATTTTAAAGAGAGAGATTTGTACTTTAAGACCCCATACATGGTTTTTCGAGAAAAAAAAATTCGCAAAGCTACATAACTTCAAATATGTCACAAAACCGTGTTTTTTGCACTTTTAGGTTAGGATATCTCAAAATCCTGACGTGATAGAGCAAAACTAAAAATAGATTCGAATTGAGCGTCGAAAAATACATAAGAAACGTATGGTCTGACCCCAGATCCAGACAACTTTTTTTTTTTTTGTAAACCTGTGTTATTGATCTATTTTTCATTCTTTTATTCTCAGATATCACAACTGAAGTTGTAAGTCTTTGTTGTAGCGTTCGCACAATGTTTTAGTGGAGCTAATTGATCAAGTTTTCCTTCACCTCCATGAAATTTCTTTACGTGTTTTCGTAAATCATATACGCGTTTAAAAACAGCTTTGCACTCGCTACACTTTGATTTGTCATTCATTTTTAACAAGTCTATGTATTAAAAAAACAGCTGTTTGTGTTTGACATGCTGCTGGCAAGCGGTTGAATTTGCATTCCGGGCACAAGTAGCAATTTGCAGGGGCTAGACGCTAGTCATTTTGATTATTTAAAAAAAAAGTGTCACTGATATGCGTGTTTAAAGTTGGTATTTTTTGTGTCTTTTATTGACATTACAGTATGATAGAAAAAGATTTCCTGCCACCTTCATAAATATCTAATTAAAATTAAGTCAACTGACAGAAATGTTTAAAGCTGAAATTTTTTTGCGAGTAGTTTATTCCTTGAAATTGTTAAAGGGAGCCAAACACCCGGAAGCCAGACGAGCCAAACACCCAACCAACCAACCTTCTCGGTACACTTTGAAAATTGCCATGACAGCTCGTAAAAGTGAGCTGGTCTGCTGGAATTCCAGCGTCTTCAAAGCGTACCGGACAATGTTGGCTCCAGTAGGTCAGCTCACTTTTACGAGTTCGCATGGCAATTTTCAAACAGTACCGTGAAGGTTGATTGGTTCGTTGGATCGTCTGTGGACCCCTTAAAAACGTGTAGGTCCTTCGACGGAACATGGCTTTAGCAGGAGCAAAAAAAGTCCTGTTAGACGTTGGCCTGCTGCACAGTGGTCCCAAATTGAGTTTTTTGGTTACAAAATGGCTAGAGAACGCAAATCTTGTCGAAAATGAACAATTTTTTTTAAATTAAAGCTTACCGAAATTCCAACAAATCCTCGGAGCCCGACTTTTGAAAAAAAATGCCTTTTTTATTATGTTAAGTTAAAGGCCAAAACATTTTTTTTTCTAAGACCATAGCAAGCTTGATTTAATTTCGAACATAAGTTATCAATGTGGCGCTGAAACCGTAACGTCTCGTCCAATATAATTCCCAGGCATTTTATTGAATTGGAAAATGGTATAAATTAGTTGTTTACTGTGAGACATATGTAGACTCTAGTTTGTTTTAAAGAACACCGCATTCGTTTTATTTGGATTTAAAATTAATCTCGACTGTTTAAACTATTCCTCCGACAGTACTGACAATATCTATCATTTCAGGATATGTTTGGCCCATCAACAGCAAATTACTGTCATCGGCACAGGTAACTATGATCGTATTTAAGTATTTCAAAAGTAAAAAGTCGTTGATGATTATGATAAATAATAATGGACCGAGGATGCTGCCTTGCGGAACTCCCGTAAAGATATCTGTGGATTGTCATCAACCATTTACAAGACTTCTGTAGTACTTTGATCAATGCGTATTTATTTGGTCAGATTTATCTTGAATTTTACAAAGCTACCGAACATACAATTTCATTAAATTGTCTCGTAAATTTAAAAACATTTTATATGTTTACGCCTACCTGGGTAACAACGGGAGTATAATGTTTGGCCTTTTGAATTTCTTCCATTTTCGCCATAAATACATATCATATTAAATTTTTCTTCATTTGTAAACTGAACCATTGTACTTTGAAGAGATACATTACTATTTAATTTAATCAAACGGGGCGAGCGTAGAGGCGACTTCAATGTGAATGTCAGTCGATATTCCGTTGAAGCAACGTCGAGCGCGGTTAGTACTTGGATGGGTGACCCATCTTGGGAAATACAGCGTTCTCCTCCCACCTTCTAGCGGCTTGTATATCAGTGTATACGCGGAAGCTACGTAATTTCAGACGAGGATTACGTAGTGGATATACCATCCTTCGGAGGGGATGTAAAGCAGGCGGTCCCTTGTCTATTAAATGTTAGGCAAGTAAAAGATCCCTACTCTTCTTAAGGGGAGAGGTTCGGCAAAATTTCCAGGTTGGGGGTAGCTAGTCTCCTGGCGTCGATGATAGGCCCTGGTAGCAGAAATAGGCCGACGTTAAATAAATAGATAAAAAAAAATTAATCAAACTGACAGAAAGTTAAAAATAAACAAAATTAAACTCTTGACATATTGAGTCACTAGATTATGTTTCTTATTAAATATTACAGCTTGCTAATACAAACTAACTAGATTTGCTTAACTAACAACTATTTATGTCATAAATAATTGCATATAAGTGTTACTTCATAACCCTCTTCGCAAATTTCAAATATTATCTTTGGTTTGGAAGATACTGATCTGTGTAGTTTTAAGTGAAACACCTGTATAACGAATGGTGGGATTTAAAAAAATCCGATGACGTTATATTCTCAACATATTTTACTCTATCCGACCGAATTATGCAAAGAGCCTCAATTAAAGTTATAGAGAAATCACATAAAAGACATCACTTCGAATTATTAAAATATACGGAGTTGAAAATTGATCGCCTGACAAAACTGGGGCAATATTTTCAAGAAGGAAGGAAATACGTTTTAACATGTGCCTTGAGGTTGTCGTCGATGTGGACGCGAGTATTATGGAAGCAACATATCGCCCCAATCAACGCTGATTTATGGCTGGACAGAGTGAGTCGTCTAAGAAGCCGCAAAAGCTGGCCTTTATTTTGAAATGTGGCTTGTACTATTGTCGCTTCTTCGCCAATAAATACTTAGATAATTGTAGTGGTTGTGTTGCACGATTTGTGACAATGGATAAAGCTGTGAAACGCCTGGAATGTTATTGAGCTAAATGCCGCCATAAAAAGTAAACGCGAGTATGAGTGGCTCAGTCCTTCATTTCATCTCCCCTGATCCTCATGCTCGTTGACAAGTCAGTCGGAACAAAGCAGAAAGGACTAGCGCTACTAAACCAGATCACCCGGAAGCGGTGTTGCCAATAAAAAACTAATATGTGTTACGGAATTAAACAGTCTACAGATCACAAAAATAACTAATAGATACTAAGTTTTCTTGAGAAAGAAAATTAAAAATACTCCTGTCGAGTGGATTTTTAAATTTCCCCCACGTTACATGACTAACATATTGTTATTGTAAATATAGACTTAATAAATATGTGGCAAGGTAGTTGCAATCCTGGTATTTCGGTAAAATTTCTTACTAAGTTAAAAAATTATTGTACTTTTAAACGAAATTGAATGGAAGATTGTTTTATCTTCTGATGTGTAGTGCCGTTCAAATCTGTGTTTAGTAGAGACCTATAGAGTGTACATACCACTCAATACTGGTGATTTTTATAGACCATAACATCATCTGTTACAAAATATTTACCCAAGGGGAAGAACGAAGTCACACGACCAATTGAAGGACATGTTAAGGATAAGAACTTGTATTTCATTCATAAAGGAGCGCGCAAAATCCAGGAAGAATATATGGGAACCGAAAACACTGACGAGGACGAGAAAATTAAAATTAGTGTCGAAAAGAGCTGTCTACGAAGTGATTGGATGATCTTAAAATACCCTATTGACAACAAGTGTAGAATGTGCGGTGAACATGGCGAGTTCTACTATGTTGACACCATCGGAATACCCTCGACACACCGGACTGGCCAGATATTACAACGGTTGAACAGGTTGTCAATACCCTAGACGTCACACTTATGTGGGACGTGCCGACTATAACTAACAGAGAAATTCGTCGTAGATAAAAAGAAAAAGAGAGATCCTCTTTGCTGAATGATGTATCCATCCCGTCAAAGTGAAGTCAAATAGAGGTTGGCAGAATTTGGAATGCAAAGACCACAATCGTACCAGTGCTTGTGGGAGTCCTTGGAACTGTCAAGGAGGGTCACGATCGGAGTGTACAATAACTGCCTGGTCAACGCAGCGTACAAGAAGTACTGGAGATCGCACCATTGGGAACGGCACATATTTTGAGGGAAGTCTTGGAGTAGGAATCTCTCTGTTGGGGGATCTGGACTCGATGCTGTTGAGGGAGACATCACCAACGTCTTAATAATAATCAAACGTATAGGAAACTCACGAAGGCATCTTCAACTTAGCAAGAAGATAACTACATTTCATATATATGTGCACATGGATATTCCAATAGTGGCTACAGTCCTAGAACAGGGTCTTTTGTAACTTGACCTTTGTTCTATGTCATTGAGGTGAAGCACCATCACCGAATTATCACATTATATGCCACACCTAGTAATCGTAATAGATTATAATGATTATTTGCCAAGTAATTTGGTTTTAAAGGTGTATAAAACGATATAAATATCATTATGATTAGACTATGTATGAGGTTTACAATCTAAATTATGAAGGAATGTTACATCAGCACACTGTCAGAATCTCCTGGTTATGACAACCATTTGGAATCTGGCGTCATTATGTTGGTAAATAGAGTTCTCCAGCTAGTGAAGATACAGTAACGCAACTGGTTTTAAGAATTTGTGCTTTTTTTAAGACTATATTCTATTACAACCCATATCGTAATTCTTCCGAGAGGTGCTATCTTCCGCTCCACACCAAACTGATCTCTCACTGTTTTTCATCGTTGGGTAACAGCTCTGCACTCATTATGGCTCCACAAACAAATAGAAATTCATATTTCGAACACACTATCAACTCACGTTCTTGGCACCACTTAAGTGTTACCTTTGTGTCTTCTTGTCAAAGGCAAAATTGGGCAGGGTCGGTATAATGTAAGGCGAAAGGAGCTTATTCGACAATCAAATTGATAGTCATTGCACTGTAGAAATTAAAAATTAATTGGTTGAATAATTACCATAGAGTATGGGATTCTTCAGTCATTCAAAACGAAAATGCAATCACTTATTAGTTTTTGTGATAACTTTTTCTTCAAATGCACAATGACTTGAGAGACCTTTTACGATACATGCGTTATTCTATTTTATTTATTTATTTCAAATTGACGTGCCTCGACTACTGGTGGTCAATGGCACGGGTACAAAACGTTACAAATATTTTCAAATGAGGTTGTTGTAATTTGCCTCCTTTTGTTGTAGAGTAGCATATTATTTCCTTGCCTTCTGGTCAAGTTTTCTCATATTTCTCACTATGAAAGAAACAAAAAAAATAATCATTCTTTTTATGTACCGTTAAACTAACCCTGATCGTGCTAGTATAGTTATAAGAAATCTCCATTGCGGGACATCTTAACAAGAATCTCTAGCCCTTTCTAGAGGATACTTCATCACAAGTAAACATTTGTAACATTTCAAAGCCAAGAATTATTATAAATCAAAATTAAAAAGAATATAAAATCTCGTTCACCGAATGTAGGTCTTAATAACTAAAATATTACCATCTGTTAACTAACTTCAAAGTACCAAAAAGTTGCGCAAATTTTTTCTTTCTCATTTGGCATCATCAAGATGACACATAAATGATTAATTTTAAGGGCCATAATGCCAGAGATATCGTAAAATCGGCAACGCTGGTCAGTTATATTCATCCCGATGTCGTTTTGGTTTGCGCCTCATCCTCTTAATCAAATAACGAAAATGCATTAACGCATAACGCTTTACTGACTGCTTGACGCCTCGTCCACGGTCGCTCACTTCACGCTATTTCCCCTAAAAGAGCGGACACATCATGGCTAATAGGCACTACTGAACTAAATTTCAACTTTCCACCCCCACACAATTACCTTAACTAATTACTTTACTCTCGACGCAGTCAATATTAGAAATCAATCACTAAAATCGTATTAAGTTCCAATGGAAACCAAAGTGTAAGTGGAATGTAGTTCAATTTTTCGATAAAATAATGTTTTTTTATTTTTGTTCAATTTCTTCAGTGTCCAATCCCACATACCTTGGATTATCTTAAGAATCTTCTTATGAAGCAAAATGGCTTCCAATTCAATGTTTTTTTTAACAATATTTTCCTGGAGGGACGGCAAAGAACAATCCTTTGTTACCCTTTCATTACCAATCTATGCATTCTCATTAATCCGGGTATTTTAAAATAAATATATAAATAAAATATATACATTACAACTTTTTACAAATACTTCCGAAAGAGTCTGTAAGAATGGGTTGATTTAGTTTACAATTTATTTTTGCATTTTCCTTAAGTATTTAACACTTCATCTGTGATGTCACACCACTCCATTGGTTCTATGTGTTATGCGGTTATATCAGTTTAAATAAATAAATAAACTTTATTTTCCTGTCAGACAAAGTGGTACACTTGTATAGGAATAGTCATATGCTTACTTACAAACTAACTGTTACTTTCATAGAACTCATCCAGACTATAAAAGCACTTATCAACAAGATAATTGTTTAATTGTCTTTTAAAAGATTTTAAACTTGATGCATTTTTTACATGTGTCGGTAATTTGTTAAAAATATTTAGACCTAAATAATTTGGTGAGTTTGAAGTTGTTTTATATTTACAAAACTGCACATGAAAGTGGTCCTTTTGCCTAGTATTTATTTGATGAACATTTTTGTTTAAAATATAGTTTACATTATATTTATAAATAAAAACACGTAGTTCATATATTAACAAGCACACAAGAGTTAAAATTTTGTAGTTTTTAAAAGGTCTCTACAAGAATACCTATTAGACACACTAGCAATACATCTTAAAATACGTTTTTGTGCAATAAATACACCCAATGATTGGGTGGAACTACCCCAGAAACATACTCCATATCGCAGCCTAGAAGAGACTTGAGCATGGTATACCATAATAAGCTGTTCAACTGTTAAAACAGTTTTTAAGTTTCGAAATAAACAACACAGTGAATTTAATTTCGAAATTAACTGTGTGCACTGCGACTTCCAGTTGAGAGATTCATCGATTGTAACACCTAAGAATTTAATTTCTTTATTACAACTCAAAATATCAGACCTTATGCCAATATTTAACGGAGAACACTGTTTCTGTCTGTTATGGAATCGTATTACCTGGGTTTTTTCAGTGTTAAGGTAAAGTGTGTTAGACTTGTACCAATCACTCGTAATTTGTAATACGTTGTTACATTTGGATTCCAACATTTTATCTGCATTATCCGATATTAGAAGGGATTTGTCATCAGAGATTTGAGAGATTTTGTTGTACACTGTGCGGGTATGGTGTTATTTTACGTTATTTAATTTATATGATTGTGTTATTTTTTATACATAAAAATATGTGTTCTCTAAAAAATGGATACGTTAAGGCTAATTCCAATAATTTGCCGTATAAAAATGTTTCTCATAGTTGTAGATTTTGAGTTATTTTAGATATTAACGTCGTATATTTTTTCTGAACATTTCGGCGCCATTTTGAAAATGACATATTTCCAAAACTAAACATCGGAGAGAACAAAGAAAAATCATTGTATTCGTTTTCGTAAAAGCTTTAATTTTGTACCCTTGCAGTTTTTTATTAAAGTCAACATTTTTCGAGTAATTTAAAAAAAACATCTAGGAATACTGATGTTAGGGGGTGAAAATTGCAATTTTCAGTTCGCAATATCTCGAAAAGTATGCATTTTAGCAAAAAAGTGTATAAGACCTTTCTTTCTTACAATTTGAATCTCTGTCAGATTATGTATATTTTTTGTTTTTTTTTTGCGACAACCTCTAAGAAGAGGTGGGAACCACCTAACCAAAAAGCAGGAAAAATGAAAATACAGATTCTTATGTACATACTTTATGAAGATACTTTATGTTGAAGAAAAAAATTTGGAAATTCATTACATCGTTTTCGGGCTGGGATTTAAAAACTTCACTCACTGTACTATATAGTCTTTTTCCTACGGGCCAAACAATTTAAAAGTACGTTTTGCATATATTTAATAATTATATTTTTTTCTCTATTCAGCAGTTCAGTACCTACAAACATCTTTTTTGTTCGTTAAAATTGGTTGAAAAATAGTCGAGATATGATTTATTTTCAAAAGCGGCAATCGGCCATCTTGAATCCGCCATATTTTTTTTTCGACATCATTTGCGGGAATGCCAACCTCAAAAATCCTAAAGTAGTTAAAAGTGTTTATTGACTTTTGAAGACAAATCCAAATCAGCACAACTTCCAAGCGTATGTTCCAATTGAAAATGGACTAATATGGGAACAGGCGTGCGGTCGACCGTCAGGAGTGGTGTGACGTCACACTGCATTAAATTATTTTAGTCTGCAGATGTTGCCAACTTAGTGTCCGAAACTCGCGTGTGCTATTTCGGCAACTATAAGGACTTTTTCCTGTCTTATCAAGGTACTGAAAACAATTGCAAAAAATAAAAGGTATATACTTACTTTCTATAGACGGCAGAGTAAATATATTTTAGCTGCAAATACACGACGTAATGCCATGTATATGATTACAAATTTGAAAAACCAAATTATTCCTCGGTTGAAAAGATAATTTATCATTCCCATCTCGATTAAATATATTACGGAATAAGTATCAAAGTAAACCGTGAATTGCATCTCAGAGAGTAAGGTGCGGCTGTAGATATTCCGCCAAAAGCAATTTTCATGTTAGTTCGCGGGCTGACGATATTTTCGCCATCTCTATTTCGATCGCTGCGTAAACAGTAAGGTCTTCCTTGTCAACTAGATTGGTGTAGGATCGTGGCAATTTACAGCAAAGTGATCCGATAACACGGGGGCTCTGACATATGGCTACATATGCTGCAGAAGATACGATATAAACAAACATCGTTCTTTGCATATCTTATGTATATCCTGTATAATAGGGGTTCTTACCACCGTCCTGAGAGGGTTGTTAGACCGGAGCCATTATAACATAATAGGATATTGAAGGTCTTATTACTGCGTCCTTTAAGATGCATTGCCTTTTTTGTGGGTTACTTTCGATGTAAATTAACTTGATCTATTTGTCAACGAGTTATTTATGGTCGCACTACCTTTGCTTTTTCCCACTGCAATTTATAATTTCTTCATTAATCAAGATGACTGTTCCACATTCAACTGTTACAATTAAATGAAGAGAAATAAACAAATGAATCAAAATATTAGCATATACAACTCATGTCAAGGAAACTTTTTTTTACCACCTACTGGAATACTATTATATTTTGTCCCATCACTTTTTATAAAATTTCTCTAAAGCAAACGCAAATAATTACGTATCCAGTCATTGTACACACTTAATGAAAAATAATATAATTATACACGGTGGTACAAAATTTTTTCCCGGTCTTTTTGTATGGCTGATAATACATTCAAAAATAAATATACCTTTTATATAAAATTATTTCCAAAAATGAATAACAAGGGAGTTGTACTCCTTTAAAGGTGTGTAATAAATATCAGTTTTCATATCGTTAGAAATAAAAAATTAAATGTAAAGAAACCTTTTAAAATCAAACTTTTATTATTTAGGTAAAATAAAATGAAATGAAATTAATTGTCTTAAAAACTTGTCGCGCGCGAGAAGTTCACACAGGCATTAATTTTGTTTGACAGAGATTGTAAGTACTTAAGTAAGTATTTTTTTTATTTCTATTCACGCAACAATCTTATAAGGCAATTAGTTTTTTTTTTTAATTTTTAATACAAGGTTATTCATAATACCGGGTGCCACAGGCTAGTGGCTCCCCCTTATATTTCCTTTATTTTTTAACTTATCCATTTGAAATTTGGGGTGCATAAACTACCTGTAAAAATGAATTTTTGGACATAAAACGGTATGAGACCATTTCCGGTTTACCCGGAAATGACCGCAACTTTCGATTTTTAAATGGTATATTTTGACATATTTGAAGTCATGAGATTTCCGCGAATTTTTGAGTTGATGTTCAGTTTTTTTTAAGCATTTTAAGTCATTCTAGAGTGCTTTGGAATACCAAAATTTGTTCTACGGCAGGTAAAGTCCAAGGGAAAAATATAATTTTTCGTTTAGTTTCATTAACAACTATTTACGAAGCCTCCACACTCAAAGAAAATGATAGGTAAATTCAACCAAAAAGAGCATATGAAATCGCGCCTATCTAGTTTCATAGTTAAATCAATCAGTAAAGAATATTCATACAACTTCATTTGGTTTCGTAAACAAATAGTAGTTTAATAATCATATCTTCCTGTAACAAATTAAATAGTACAATGACATTTTTTTATGTTCACTAACCATTTTCAATTTGGTCTACAATTAAATAGTACAACGACTTTGTTTTTTGTTCACCAACTAATTTTTAGGTTGATCTACACTTTATTGTATGATGAAGTTTTTTTTTGTTAGCCAAAATCTCAGTATTGAGACATCAGACCACCCAAACCAAGGATTAGAGATCGTTTATAAGATCCATCCAAATATATCGATGATCCCTGAGAGAATTTGAACACTGCAATCATGTTATTCATTTTCTATAAATTCATGAGAGTGCAAGATAATGCATGATGGATTATTGTTAGTGATTTGTATGTGGCGTCATCTGGGAATAATTTCTGTAATAGACTACGTGGTAAGCAAGCAAATTTTATGGTAATTCTTTTAGAACTTCTAGAAGACGACAATAATATTGGTTTGTCTACCAAGTACAATAGTACAGCGAACTAATACTGGGTTAGAATTACAATTCGATAATAGTTAAAAATAAAATATACTATTATCTAGTTTAATTTGACAGAATTCAACAAAATAATAGTAAGACGAACAAAATAATAGTCTTATTCATCTATTTTTTAAGTTAATGTTTGTTTTGTTGTACGACAACTTTTTATTAATTAAAATAACAATCACCTCTTGTTTAAAAATACCATCAATATAGTTTGGTTTAACAAAATTAACGATATTGTTAGTTAACCATTATTTTTTGTTGAATTTACCCATACTATTTCTTTGAGTGCAATATTGAACAAACATTTTTTTACCGAAAACTTTATTTTTTCAAATAGAAAGGTGGTGGCTCATACTGTTCAATAAATTATAGATTTTTTTCTGAATACATTGATATCCATTTCAAATCTATGCTATTTGTTTTTCTATTTTATTGAATTTATTTAAAAATAAAAAATTACTTTCAATATAATTTTTCTTGAACTGTAAGGTAGTTGCCTTTGCAATAAATATCTAATAATGAAATGTGAATAACTACCTTTTTGTGAATAATAGCCTTTTGGTTCTTAATAGGTATTAAGTACTAGTGCAAAGGATAAGGATCAATAAAAATTATTTTGAAAGTGATTTTTTTGTTTTTAAATAGCCACCTCCTTCCCATTTGAAAAAAAAAGTTTTCGATAAAAAATAGATTTGTTCAATTTTGGAGGCTTCGTAAATAGTTAATGGAATTAAACAAATTTTGGTATTCCAAAGCGCTCTAGATGAATGTCTTAAAATGCTTAAAAATCTCATGGTATACTCAGAATGTTGTCTTGAATCCAAATATGTAAAAATATACAGGGTGTTCCATTTAAAAATCGAAAACTGTAGTCATTTCCGGGAAAACCGGAAATGGTCTCATACCGTTTTTTATGTCCAAAAATCCATGTTTACGGGTAGTTTATGCACCCAAAATTTCAAATGGATGGAAGTTAAAAATAAAGGAAATATAGGGGGTGGCCACCGTTTTTTATGTCCAAAAATCCATGTTTACGGGTAGTTTATGCACCCAAAATTTCAAATGGATGGAAGTTAAAAATAAAGGAAATATAGGGGGTGGCCACTAGCCTTTATTTCTGTTATTATTGGAAATAAAAAAAAAGTTTCATGTAAAAGTTGTAGGGTTGTACACAGGGTGCGCCACTTAAAACTCCCCAGACTTGTAACTTTCTTAATTTTTAAGCGACGACCATGTTGGGCACATCAAATTGTAGATATTTTTAAGGCATTTAAACATATGTACAGAGTGATTTAAAAAAAAATGTTTGATGAAATTGTTTAGAAAGAAAACTTAATTTTCTTGAATATTTTTTTACCTCACCCTGTACATGAACTGCGTTAATGTTTTCTTATAAACGTTTTAAATTAGCTTCAATTTATGTTATTACGTCATATTCGAAATTCTTTTTGGTTTTAGAGAAATTGAAAACACTCTTTCCGATTCCAAACTGATTTTTTTTTAAATAACTTTGAAAAGAATGTAAATAATACTTTTATGCTTTATTTGTAAAATACATATCACAAACAATATTCAACGTAACAAAACAGCAACAAGAAACAAAAGAAATAAATATTTTTAAAAACAAGCGTATATTAAAATGTACTAAATAGGAAATTGCAAAATTTTTATTAAATTTTTTTTTTAATAATATAAATTGAAGCTAATTAAAACTTTTATAAGAAAACATTAACGCAGTTCATGTACATGGTGAGGTAAAAAAATATTCAAAGAGATTAAGTTTCATTTCTTAACAATTTTTTTTAAATCACTCTGTATGCATGTTTAAAGTTTTTAAAAATGTCTATAACTTGATGTGCCCAACATGTTCATCGCTTCAAAAATAAAAAAGTTACAAGTCTGGGGAGTTTTAAGTGGCGCACCCTGTATATATTTTTCAAATGCAATTAAAAAAACAGTTGCTTGCATAGGTCACGTGATATAACAATGAAGGTTGTTTTTTAAATGGAAAACCCTGCATGTTTTTACATATTCTTTTAGGTCTTTTTCTCTGATATCAAATATATAACGGTTGATAGTAATATCTCTTGACATATCGGACATTAAATATGCTCAAAACATGCATATAGGTATTTTATGGTTATTGAAGGAAGCGCAGTAATTACTCTTACGCAGTAGACTGTGACTGATGATACTATGACAACATTGTTACTGTTTGATATTTCGTATTATTCTTCGATCAAAATGAGAAGCAGAAAACTTTGATATATTATAAAAATAAAAATAAAATCCTGAGAAAAAGTTCGATTAGATTGAAATTTGGAAAATCAGTGAGAGAAAGAACGCCTTCTTTTGTTTGATCAACGAATAAATATGTAAGTTTTGAAATTTGTATGAAGAGTGTCGCCTTTGATAAAATTCAATAAAAATGAACTGTAAAATACAGGAAGAAAAGGAGGAGGGTCGATTTGGGCGGTTTTTGCCCCAAATTATTTTTGGATGAAATAATCAGAAAACATTTTTTTTAATGTCTACTAACAATAATAAGTCGATTTTACCCTAAACAGACGATCCTCCAACCCCTAGCCCCCCCCCCCCCCCCCTCAATCCTGAATATGTCATCACTTGCTAACAGCGTTCATGGGGAGATATATCGCTTTCAAACTTATATTTGCTAGATAAAATACCATTTTCAGCTTCACTCTGGCATAATATAGATTTGACTTTGAAATGACCTCTAATTGACAGCGAGCGATTCAAGAAAGCCTGAAATCGAATTCAGAGACGCCAAAAACGTATTTATCTATTTTTCTGGATTTCTTTGTCATCTTTTTTCAATTTGACCTTCAAATGACCTTAAACTTGATGTGATACAGGTTAACGGACTTCGGGATCGGAATCAGCAACCCCAAAAACCCCAGGATACCCTGGTCAAGTCCGGTGAGCAAGCTTGGATATTTTGCATTTATATTTCCCGCAAACGAATAAATAATAAACCACCCTCTCCACCCCCCTGGGGGGGTTAAAAGAGGAAAGAATGATAAATGAGAGCGGATACAGTTAAAATGGAGTTAGTGTGGTAGTGCGGTATTTTATCAAGCAAATATAAGTTTGAAAGCGATATATCTCCCCAAGAACGCTGCTAGCAAGTGATGGCATATTCAGGATTGAGGGGGGGGGGGGACTAGGGGGATCGTCCGTTTAGGGTAAAACCGACTTATTATTGTTACTAGACATTAAAAAAAATGTTTTCTGATTTTTTCATCCAAAAATAATTTGAGGCAAAAACCGCCCAAATCGACCCTCCTCCTTTCACCAATCAGGCTGGCATCGCCAGGGGTACTTATTTTCTTAATGTAACCTCTACAATATTCAATAACTATATAAAAACTTCAATAAGAGTGTAATATTTGCATTTAGCTATTTTCCACATACAGTATCGGAAAGTGTTTGATTTGGTGCGGCAATAAAAGCAAGCGAGAGCGAAGCAAGCAATAGGGGCGTGTCACTGTTTGCCTCTGCTAGAGTACTGGTAGACGTCTTTATTGTGGGCGGTCGGTTAATAGCGCAATGTGAAACGCAAAACGCGAACTTTCCGATTCTGTATAGGTGCAATATTAATTCATATCTAAAACGCTATAATTTTTTATTTTTTACATAATCACCCAATTAAAGCGAGGGCTTTAATAAATCCAGATTTTTGGAATCTCGTAGAGTTCAGTAGAAAAAAAAACACGCATTTTTTTTGTCATTTGTTAACATTCGAAAATATTCAATATTTACTTGACCTTGCATTATATCTTTACTTGGGCTGACCAGATGAGCAGACTGTTATTACTATTTTAATTTATTCGACCTATCTTGAAGGGAGAAACATGTTGCTTCTATTAATCCGTAATAAATTTAGACACGCATAATAAAGCATAAAATCCTCGTCACCAAATAAGAACTAAGTCTGCTCATCCCAAGTCTAATACATGGGGATTTCCAAACCATAAAAAGAAGATTGTCATCCACATATAAGACCGTAATAGACGCAAAGTGTAAGGAGCATATATGGCTGCAGGGGAATCCGGGCACAAGTGGCTGTGTATATGTTTAAAAAACAAGTCATTTGTAAAAGGACAAAGAAAACAAGACATAAAACAGGAAGGTGTTATCAAGGTAGATGAAGGCATTCAAGATGGCCACTTCCGGAAGCGGCTTGGTAAAGACATAGCAAGAAGTTGTAAAAGTAATAGGTATGTTAACGCGGCGATGTCTAAGCAATTACCATATTTTAAGCGTAAGTAGCAGGCCACCAAACTCTTGGGTCGTGGATCCGGGGCGGAGGTATAATCTTTGCAGCAGGTATTGTATACACGAGGACGGGGTTGTTTTCAGGTCCGTACTTTCACGCCATTAGAGTATTTGTTAATCTCATGTAAACATGTGTTAAGTTATGTTCTTTATTTATCCATAATGCACTATTCTATATGGGGCACCATTCCATCCGCGAAAGCAAAACAGCGTAATTTTTTTTCTGAAAATGTTTGCATTACTGAAAACTTATTAATTTTATGTTCACACGCTATTTGCAGGCGCATTTTTCAGCATTTCTTAATGATTCTTAAACCAGTGAAAGGCTTATTCGCTCTAGATGCAGGTGCTGCCCAAGTGACAATTACTCTGGAAATTGTTGTTAACAAGGTGTTTTAAAAACTATTAGCACTTAAACACATACTTTTATGATATGAAATCGACAAAAAAGACTGGAGCAACTGAATTGTCTACATTGCTTTATTGTTATAAAATATACAGTATCGGAAGATTTTGGATTTGGGTGGCAGGCATAGTTTCAACGGCTTGAGAGACCGCCTACAATAAAGGCGTGTACCAGTGCTCTAGTAGAGGGAGCAAATAATGACGCGCTATTAAGAAAACACGTACATCATTGATTCATTGCTATTAAAAATTTCAGTACCATTTATTCAAAGGAAGGATGTAGTTGGGTCTGTTCAGTATAAATAATATTATTACGTGCTTTAATAACTAAAATTATTTAACTCGTTTTATACTTTCAAAACGAGTCAAATAATTCTTTACATTTCCCGCAGACAGAGCTGCCCACGTATATGTGGTGGGGAAAGCAGGTGGCACGGGTAGGATGTGTTATACGATAAAAAAGAATAGCCTAGTTGCTTCGCTCTCGCTTGCTCTCATTGCCGACCCAAATGAAACATTTTCTGACACTGTATGAATAATTTTGTACAGTGCTCTATTGTTTTCGTTACCGTTTTGAGTTTATAAGTGCATGGGTCACACACCTATTTGAATAGTGGTGCACCACAATGTAATTGTAATTGCAAAATATTTGCAAAACATTCTTATTATGCTTATTATTTATACGTAAAGATTATCTTTTGGTATTAAAATTATATTCTGTACAAAGTGTTATATTTCTACTGCCTGCCACTGAAAATTAGAGTAGGGAAATAAAAAAATATGCATGACGATGGACATCGGGATGCTTTCAACACATTTTTTTCAGCAACACACCATAGCCCAGTCGATGAAGGTATTTACCCACAAAAATTTGCAAACTGAATAATTTCTTTTTTAATGAGTTCGTGAAAGTGTATAGAATAATATCCTGAAAAGTTTACATTTCGCTCGGATGCAGAACAAGAAAAAAAGTGAAAAAAAATGTTTTCATCCATTTTTTCTAAATTTTGAAATTAAATCAAGCTAGAAAAAAATAAAAAATACAGATGGATAGATCACGTGTTTATGAACAAAAAATGCCCTAACCAAATTTATCGTTAAAGCCACGGTTTTCCCTGAAAAAAATAGTTAAATGCAACGTTATAACTCGGAGCGAGATCCATGCGTGCGCGCGCTTGAATACGCATGACTGTGACACCGACGCACTCAATTACATGTCACTAAATCAGAATTTGTTCAATCTATATGAGTGTTGGTTCATTTAAAAGGTAGAAATTATAGCTTTCTGATGATTTTTTGTTTTAAACAATACAAGCAAAGGATGCATGGGAAAAATATACTTATATATATTATCACGCCCGAACTCAATCGTCGCAATGAAAAATATAGAAAAAATAAAAGCCCTACAAACAAATTCTTTCTTCATTGAGAACTGTTAAAAAGTATGTACACTTCATGATTATTATGATTTATTAAGTTGTAGTAACGAGGATTCAAAAAAAAGTACATCTAAAATCATTTTAATTTCCTTGCTTGATCATTTTTTTTGATAAATATATATATTGGAGGCTGCAACTTGTCGAGAAATTGACCCATTGGAAAAACCGCTGCCCAAAGAATCACTACTTCCACATCCAGATTTTCTAGCCAAGTCGCTCACAACGGAAAAATTTTGTATGTGGAAATAATTGTTTATGGAACTTTAATAATATAATATTTGAAACCATCTACCCCAAAAACCCATAAAACGATACCCCACATCGGTAGTGGGGTGGGGGTTGGTAGTGGGGGTGGATGAAGTAAAAAATATTTTGAGGTTTCTGGTTCTTGTACATACACTAAAGCACAATTTTTTTTCATCCCCTTTAATAATGGGATGGGGGCGGTAATGGTGGTGGCTAATATCAAAATTTTTTTTGAGACCTTAGCTTCTCTTGTATATACTAAATATCAATTTTATGGACTCTTACCTGCTTGATTTGCCTATTTACCCCAAATTGACACCAATTTACCCCCCAACCCTTCGACGGAACAAGATGAAAATATAATCTAGTTCTAGATCTCGTTAAAGTACATATATGTACCAAATTTCAAGTCAATATCTTAAACGGTTCCAGAGTAAACGTGCGCACAAAAAAGTTACAGACAGACCGACAGACAGACATTTTTTTCGCTCAAATTTAAAATCTCGACGTTTCATGACATTCTAAGCCTATTTGAACAATGAAAATTTTTACAAATTTTTTTGTCGTTACTATACTTTCACTGGATGTGGAAGTAAAAATAAAATATCACTATTTTGGAAAAAATGTATACTTTTCGAATGTTCAAACACAAATTCGGAACTTTTCCAATACATTAACAAATATATAAGGAATCCATTGGATATAGCTGGAATGTGGATAGGTGTACCTGTAATAAATACAATACAGTAAAGGCACGTAAAAATTCATGCGAGCGATTCAGCGGCTATGTGTGGTGTCTGTGTATGCGTTCATAATTATATATTTTCCCTCCATACTCACTATTTATCCTCCTATTCACTAAGAAAAATGTTAAAAATGTGTAATCAGAAAGAGAAAAAAGCTTCATTTTACTCGATAGAACAGCTAAGCATTTTTGGAGGTTTCATAGTATGCATTTAACCGTGCAAAGTGTTAAGTTCACTATTTTTTTCCTGGAATACCGTGGCTTTAGCGATAAATTTTATTAGAACATTTTTTGTTCGGAAGCACAACTTTAAAAAGTAAACCTAGAAAATGTATTTACAAAATGATTGAAAATTAAAAGACCTTTTCAGTGATGTAATAAAACTGTTGCTTTGCTGGGAAAAAATGTTTGAAGCGTCGCAACGCCCATCGTCATGCATATCTTTTTATTTTTGTGCTATAATTTTGAGTGGCAGGTAGTAAGAATATAACACTTTATATAGAATATAATTTTCTGCAGTAGTGCACAAGATAAACTCATTTTACGTTGATAAAAAAAATTACCCTGTACGCATACAAAATTTGAAACGAACTCAGTGGCGTTTTTTAACATAAGCGTCTTATAATACTGACCGAACTTATCCTGCTATTCGTTACCCACGTCAAGAAATGCTCTTAAGTTTTTCCTAGATAGTCTAGAGAATCGTAGACACTGATCACATATAATTTTCCTATACAAAATTGTATATGATAACATCGACTGTGGAGATATTTTAAGTATGCTTAATTTGAAGTTCCTAGGACGGCATCTAGGCACAAAAAATTCACTTCACTTGCTACTGTCACAAACAAATATAAATAAACTTTTTTTATATCCATTAAATGTGTAATATACATAATAACGTAAATCCTTCTTTAGATATATTCACCTGCAGCCTTGGCAACGAAAATTTGTATCTAGCTCAAAATTCTGGGTGAGCGGAACAGAGTCAGACTACTCTGGGTACCGCGATATACCAGTATAGACGGCAACGAAAAAGATGATAAACTTGCTAGATAATGAGCAGCTAATATATTCTATGGCCCAGAACCCGCGCTAGGCATCACTAAAGGCTCAGCCAGAAGGGTTATCAAAGACTGTATCAAGAATAAACCTCCAGGAAATCGACATGGGAAAACAGTGAAAACATTTATTAATGGACCATGTCCAAAACAAAATAAAGAACTGTTCACAAAGAACACGATGCAGTTGAGAATTATAACAGGTCTTCTGGCAGGACACTTTCTTGTGAAGAAGCACCTGTACATAATCGTAAAGTTTGTTGGCTACCTTAACTGCAGACTGTGCGGTAAGGTACCATAAACTGCCGAGCATATTATAGACGACTGCGAGACGTGGAAACTATCAAAACTCGCCCATTCTTAGACCTGTATCACCTTGTTAGTGGCACAAGAGTACTAAAACAGGTAGAGTAAATCAAGACAGGGAAAGCGTAATAAGCCTAGGAGGCTGGAGTGCCCTCGAAGTACTTTACAGACAAGCCCTGTGAGGGAGAGTTTTAGTCAGTTAGAGTCTGACACACTGACCTATACCAGCGATGGGAAGCCCATGAGGGTTTCCCCCACTCGAAAAAAAAGTGTAGTACATCTATACAAACAAAACACGTTTTACCTAAATTAAAAAAAAAACTCATGGACTAGATGCGAGAAACACAATTGTCGAGCTCAACAAATATTTACATTTAAGTAGCTTGTTAACGCAGAATGCTTATGAAATTTTAGTATGTTTGATTTATATAACTAGTTAACTATTCTTCGATGGTTACGATGAAGAAAATGATTAGTAATTTTTTATGTTGTATTATTACTTCCACGTCCAGTGGAAGTATAGTAACGACAAAAAAATTTTTAAAAATTTTTATTGTCCAAATAGGCTTAAAATGTCATGAAACGTCGAGATTTAAAGTTTGAGCGAAAAAAAAAATTTCTGTCTGTCTGTCGGTCTGTCTGTCTGTCTGTCTGTAACTTTTTTTTGTGCGCACGTTTACTCTGGAACCGTTTAAGATATTGACTTGAAATTTGGTACACATATGTACTTTAACGAGATCTAGAACTAGATTATATTTTCATCTTGTTCCGTCGAAGGGTTGGGGGGTAAATTGGGATAAATTTGGGGTAAATGGGTAAATCAAGCAGATAAGTGTCCATGAAATTGGTATTTAATATATGCAAGAGAAGCTAAGGTCTCAAAAAAAAATTTGGCATTAGCCACCCCCATTACCACCCCCACCTCCTTATTAAAGGGGATGAAAAAAAATTGTGATTTAGTGTATGTACAGGAACCAGAAACCTCAAAATATTTTTTTTACTTCATCCACCCCCCACTACCACCCCCTTATCACCACCCCCACCCCACTACCGATGTGGGGTATCGTTTTATGGGTTTTTGGGGTAGAGGATTTCAAATATTATATTATTAAAGTTCCATAAACAATTATTTTCACATACAAAGTTTTTTCGTTGTGAGTGACTTGGATAGAGAATCTGGATGTGGAAGTAGTGATTCCTTGGGCAGCGGTTTTTAAACTTTTTTTTATTACAATATACAAATGTAGAAAATGTACAATCTTTATCATTATTTTTAATGTTAATTAATTCAGGTTTTGATGAGTTTTATTGTTTCAAACATGTACAAAAATGAATTAGATAAATTGTGGCATTAAACGATGTATTATGATTTCACTATTATTAACAATGCAATAAAGAACATCCCCTGAGACGGTCCTGGCCGTTGCACCCTTTCCATCCGCATCTTATCCGCTGCTTTATCGGCTTTTTAAATTGTTGCATTCGAGTAGTTATCTTTTTAATTGTACTGTGCGAGCAGGTGCTGGTGTTGGATCGCAGTGATTTCGCTGTAAGTCGCAGCAAGCGAGTCATCGTCACCCGAAGGCAGATTCTTCGAGTGCTCCCTTTGAGCGACACCTTTTGATCGCTGAGGCGCGTGGATGCACCCCCGATGGTGTAAATGGTGAAGGGGACCCCCGCGATTCGCCGTAAAAAGTCTGATACTAACATAATTAAAGTACAAGCAGTGTAATTTTACTTAATTAAATTCCCTTTTTGGCGGACCGTTGAGCGAGCGCTAGCGCCACACGGCGGAGCTCCGGTAGGGAGACGATATGAACTTTTTCCACCCAATGAACATTAAAACTCGGCATTTAATTTCATCAGAGATCTAAGAGGAGATTTTTGACCATAAAAAGAAGAGACAGTGGCTCGTTTCGTAGGCAGTTGTTAAGATTGCGAGGGTTATGCCATTGAACAGATGGACATTTAGGCGCTTATCGTGGCCCAGAAGAAAATAAAAACATGAAAATGAGATAAAAAGGCACGCTTACTTAGCGGGTTATGACAATAAGGCGTAATAGATTGCATAATTATTGTGGTTGAAGATAAATGTCTTAAAAAGGAAGGCATTTTATCAATATCACTAAATAATCTGACAATAAATGCATTTTTGCCATAACAAAAGTTATACTAACTATTGTCTAAATTATTTTCTTCCAAAAATAGTGTCGCAGAAATCTACAAAATAATACGATTGTCTAGAACATTACTGGAAAATAACCTCTAATCCTGTGACTTTTATGCCAAAGGAACAGGTAGAGGGTGTTTTTTGATAAATGATATGAACAAGAATAAGAGCATAAAAACAACGTGCACACAGCTTTAATATGTCATATTCAATATCCACAGATACTTAGATATTTACACAGAACTGTTGATATAACTTGAAACTTTGAAAGAAAAGAAATACCTGAGCAGATACTTTAAATACATGAAGTAGATACTTCATGGAGGCGATGAAAGGCAGCTTCTGAATCCCAGAGTTATGTCATGGTATGCAGACGAATCGAAGACTCAGGAGAGCATACCATATTACTGTACGTAAGCGAAAATCTCAGAAGAGGTTTCGTTGGCAAACATATTTATATATGCAGCGACAACTAGGCGACCTTGTGGGCTCTGGCATCAAATAAAGTGACCTCTAAGCTAGTGCTGAACTCTCGGAGTTGGGTGAACACATTGGGTGCTTGGACATAGTGGTGTGAAGCAGACTGTTTGGCGGGGGAAGGAGCAAAAACTAATTTCCTTGCCCTAAGCCAGCCTTCGGTTTGTCAAAAAATCTGATTCATTCAGAGCTACGAGACTGGGCCATGGTACAAATCCATAGCTATTGGACTTAAGCCCCTGAAATTAGAGTTAAGGATCCATGTAAAGGAGCTTTCAACTGAATCCACCGCAAGTAGTAGTTTGGTCTCGATAGAGAAATAATAAGGCGGATGGTAGGTCTGATAACAGGACCTGTTTTCTGAATAAGCATCTACATAAACCTTGATGGAGATTCTATTTGTCCGAGGTGTGGTGTAGAGGATAAAGCCATCGCTCATATTCTATGCAATTGCACACCACTAAGGGCGTAAAACACATCGTAGACATAGGTATCTCCAAAGACAATTTTTACAGTCGGAGGAACTGCGGGATCTAACCAGTCGCGAAAGGAAAAGAAATTACTAAGCAGATACTCTGAATACGTGAAGTAGATAGTTCATCTGAGTACCAACACAATTTTGTAGTTGCGAGATCAATATTGCTTGAGTCGTATAAAGTTTGGTGCTGTTTTTTTTTTGTTAAGATATCGAGTTCTTAATTGCTATGTAAAATACATTAAAATGGTACTTACCGTGATCGAAGAGGAAGGTCGTCTTGGCAAGCGCGTGAGCAGCTGGTGGCAGACCCGGCACCGAAAACGTGTATGCTCCGTTACTGTTGAATCCACCCCCAAACAAAGGGCCTACTGAAACAGAAGGTTTTATTTTATTGATCTTCTATTTTTTAACCTAGTAGTTTTATCTGGATCATTTTCATAATTATTGTGTGTTGCAATAGCATGATCGCTAGAGCTACAAAAAATAGAGGAAAACTATAATGTAAAATAATTTTAAAACAAATTGGTTCTGACGTAGACTTAAAATTTCTGTAAATTGTGATCGTCACTCAAAATTCTTAGTAGGCAGTGTTCGTCTGCAGCTGTTCTAGCTCTGTTGTAATATCCAAGAAGTTTAATTAAATTCAGTTAACTATTATAAATAAATAATTCTGCAAGAACGAATCAAAGATCTGTAGAATATATATTTTATACGTTAATATTAATACGTATTAAAGTATTTCTCTGGATTTGCCTTTGTTTCATGTTCCCACATGTCTGCAATTTGGCTTTTGCTCCAGCACAATCGTTTACACTGGCTGAACACCACAGACCGCTGTTATGCAATATTGTTACTTGACGGATATTCATCTTAGTAAAAGTTATTGCTATACGTGCAATATTCCGAAATGAGATATTCAGTATACCGGGTGTAAACCAATAGTGGGCCACTCCTGTAACTTCCTTGTTTTTAAAGATATTGGGATGATATTTTGTATGGTAAAATTTGGTAAGATTTTCAACTTTTTCAGACCTATCCGCCATATTTATCACTTCCGGTTTCACCGGAAATGGCCCCAATAGTCTTTTCTAAATGGACCACCCTGTATGTTTTTACATTTTTGAAATAAAGATCACCTTTTGGATACATTTATACTATTTTGAACAATTTATACAGTTTTTTTAATAGAAGTATAAAAACCAACCTCTGTCTGATCCTTTTGGCGCAGAGGTTTATTTCATCAAAATTTTTAAATATTTTTACAGTGGCAAAATACCCAACAAACTAAGAAATCATGAATATGCCACAAATAATAAATTATAAATAATTTATACAGTGTTGCACGAAAAATAATTCGAATTTTAGTTGTCAATCTAGAAGGCTGCGAATATGTTAAAATTATTTTTTTCCAATGTAATTCATATAAAAAATACGAAAACGTCAATACGTCCAATAATACACCATACAGGGTGCTGTAAACTCATTAAAATCACATTTTTCAAAATGACTCATTTGCTTTAAATATTATGATATGGGCCACCCGGATATTCAGAAAGCTCTATTTAGTAGGGGTTAAACGGTACCAAAAGTTCCGTAATGTGTAATCGTTACCGACAGGAATGACATTTTTTCTTAAGAAAATCGATCAGTAAATAAAAATGTTATTAATGATTTAAATTTGAAAAAAAATTTGTTTGTTTTTTATGTTTTTGTAATTGAATAGAAATCTGGTGAAATAATACTTCATTTTAATATTTAAATATTTTTATATTTTACAAATATACATTTTATAATGTAATATACAACCGTGGAAATACAATTTTAGCTCGTCTCTTATAATGTAAAAATTTACGTTTTTATACGTATTAAGTGGTGGAGTAGTTCTTACGCTTTTGACTCGGAATCAAAGGGTCCCGGGTTCGAAACCCAAATAGGGTATGGTACAATTTTTTTTTTAATTTTTACTTTATTTTACACTGCGTCTTTTACCAACTAAGTTCGTACTATAAAATTAAAAATTTCTAAAACTAACATTATTTACAAACAACTGCGAAGAGTATCCTATAGAATGTGTAACAATTATATAAAAAGTTCAGTGAACAGGCGAAGAGTACGTTTTAGCTTGTTTTTGACTGTAGCGCAAAAATTTGGGGGTGTACGGCTTTTTTATTATTAGATTCGGATTCAGCTGGGAATATTATGGGCGCGTTCAGGGATCAGAACTTTATTTTTTTTGTGGGGATGTGTTATTGATTTTGTTAAAAACAACGAAATATATTGTCTTGAGTAGTTGATGTAAAGTTTACATTGCACTGGAAGTTTTGTACAATTATACAAATGAATGTATTGGATTTGAATATAAATTGTATTGAAACGTTGAATTCAGAGTTTGGTATTGTATTGTGTGTAAATTGTGACTATTAATAACATGTAGTGGAGTATCAATATGTCCAATCGAATAAGTACGTATCTACATAATTCATGTATTTAAATATCGGACTGGTCTGGTTATTACCTTATCATCCAGTCATCGTTCTCAGATGTTAGTACAGTCACATTAAAATTTCAGAGCAGAATTTTATATTTTTTCACATTTCTTCATATTCGGACATGTAAAGTAACTAACGAAGGTGGTAAAATATTATTTTCCAGAAATGGTATTGGGGCCTTTCAACAAATACGTTCGCAAAATGGGCTATCTTTGACAATTTTTTTCTTGTTCCTGATGATCATACATAGAAGTGGTCAAAGATACACTAAATTCGGTCATTTGGTAACCATCTGACTATCTGATCTAAACCATGATACTAGTAATTATGATCTTCATTTCTGTAAAATTTTTAAAATTGGATAGAGAATTTGAAAAAGAGACAGATAGACAAATAAAAACCGTTGCCTAAGGAATCACTGATGGCTGATTAAAAAAAGAAAAAATTGAAGCCTTTGGTTCTTGTATACACACTTACACACTAAATCGCAATTTTATTTTTTTCACCTTTAATAAAGAAGGTAATGGTGGTAATGGAGGTGGTAGTGGGGGTGGCTGATATCAAAATAAATTTTGAGGCCTAGGCTTCTCGTGCATACAATAAGATCAAAATTTAATTTGATTCCAAAACTTGCTATAAAACATAGGTGTACATAAGTCAGTATCATAAACCATTCCAGAGCAACCGTGCTCACAAAAAATGTTACAGACACACTGACAGACACATTTTTTTGCTCAAACTTAACATCTCGACGTTTCATAACATTCTAAGCCTATTTGCTCTCTGTTTAGCTTTTCTACTACACGTGTTTGAATATCACATTTTCTGGACAAAATTTGAGTGGTTTTGCAAAATTTTAATTTGTTGCAAATATGAAAATTTAATTGAAGCTGACAGAATTATCTCGAATTTGCTTCTTGGTACCGCTCTATCAGATGTTCTAGACATAGCTATTTAACGTTGAACAAAAAGCATAATTTTCCTCTCAAAGATAGCCTATTCGTTAATATATGTACTTTTATCTTAAAAACGTTTGAAAAATACTGAGCGCACTTTTAAGCCTGGTAAACCACAACCCTAGTCAAACTCACACAAGAACCCATCAAACTCGATTTACCTGAAAATGGAGGATTTTATACAGTATCGGAAAGTCCTGCATTAGGTACTGCATAGTTTCAACGACTTAACCGACCGCCCACAATAGAGGCGTCTACCAGTGCTCTAGAAGAGGGGCAAATAGTAACACGCGCATCAAGAAAATCATATGTAATAATTGACCATTTAAGTGTCTGAACCTTTTCAGCAGGCGTATAAACTGACATTTTGAGTAGCTACTAAATAAAAACAAATCAAACTTGCTTATTAGGCTAAACGAGAAATGAAAGGTGCAAGACGGAAACTAATGGAAACTTCGCAGACAGAGCTGCCCACGCAATGTGGTGCGGAAAGCAGGTGTCACGAGTAGGATGTGTTATACGATAAAAGAGAATAGCCCAGTTGCTTCGCTCTCGCTTGCTCCTATTGCCGTACCTAATCAAACGCTTGCCGATACTGTATAAAAAATACCTGTTGCAAGACTTGACAACACTTTGTTTTAGAATTTTATTTATGCTTAGTTTTTTAACATTATGCACTCATATTTTTAAAATAGTAAATGTAAGTAAACCCTCATATATTGCACGATTTTGGTCTTAATTTCGGCCATTTTAATTCTACCATATAATGAATTTTTTAACGTCATCTCAGTTAAACGTATTAAAAAGACCTAGGCCATAATATTTATATATTTATTAAATACACTCAAAGAAAATGATAGGTAAATTCAACCAAAAAGAGCATATGAAATCGCGCCTATCTAGTTTCATAGTTAAATCAATCAGTAAAGAATAGTCATACAACTTTATTTGTTTTCGTAAACAAATAGTAGTTCAATAATCATATCTTCTTGTAACAAATTAAATAGTACAATGACATTTTTTTATGTTCACTAACCATTTTCAATTTGGTCTACAATTAAATAGTACAACGACTTTGTTTTTTGTTCACCAACTAATTTTTAGGTTGATCTACACTTTATGTTTTTCGGTTAGCCAAAATCTCAGTATTGAGACATCAGACCACCCAAACCAAAGATTAGAGATCGTTTATAAGATCCATCCAAATATATCGATGATCCCTGAGAGAATTTGAACACTGCAATCATGTTATTAATTTTCTATAAATTCATAAGAGTGCAAGATAATGCATGATGGATTATTGTTAGTGATTTGTATGTGGCGTCATCTGGGAATAATTTCTGTAATAGACTACGTGGTAAGCAAGCAAATTTTATGGTAATTCTTTTAGAACTTCTAGAAGACGACAATAATATTGGTTTGTCTACCAAGTACAATAGTACAGCGAACTAATACTGGGTTAGAATTACAATTCGATAATAGTTAAAAATAAAATATACTATTATCTAGTTTAATTTGACAGAATTCAACAAAATAATAGTCAGACGAACAAAATAATAGTCTTATTCATCTATTATTTAAGTTAATGTTTGTTTTGTTGTACGACAACTTTCTATTAATTAAAATAACAATCACCTCTTGTTTAAAAATACCATCAATATAGTTTGGTTTAACAAAATTAACGATATTGTTAGTTAACTATTTTTTTTTGTTGAATTTACCCATACTATTTCTTTGAGTGTACTTATAGAATTTGTATAATTTTGATCTTAAATTCAGCCATTTTGGAGCCGCCATTTTATTTATAAATTTTTTAAGCACCAAATTCGCAATCAAAGATCCCAACATCCCCAAGTGATTATTTTTAAGTCAAAATATTCTACATTTTTCGAACAATAATATTTTGAAAATATTTTTTCTTAAGAAAGCTGTTTTCTTATGAAGTTTTCTCAGGTCAAATCGATTGCTTAACAACTTGCTTTTTTGTTTAAATTCACTCCACTATGAGAGTTATGTCTTAACAGTAAAATCAAAATTAAAAAAAATATTTTCTATAGCAAGCAATACTTAACCCTATAGTGACGTTTTTACTGTAGTAAAGTTATAACCTGAGACGTTGAAATAAATACAGAAACATATGTTTTAGAAATTCATAGATTGCCTTTTGATTAAAAATATTTAAAATGACTGTACTAATGTGGGGGCATGTCTTTCGATTGCTGGATTTCTGTTCCTTACATCTGCCGACTGTCCAACTGTCACCGTTCAAAGAACCGAACGGACGTAGGACTTTTCCGACTGCCTGATACGTTCGATTTATTTGCATGGAGCATCGCTCATCTGCCTTTTGACATCAAAGTATATCCATGTATATTCGTACCAGGGTTTTTATTTCCTATTTTATTCGATTTACAGCTTTCTTCTCTCAATCTTTCTGCCTTTAAACAATACCAAACGCATTCACAAACGAATAACTTGCGAGAGTAACCAAGATTATTATACCCATTTAATTTAATCAAAGAGGTATATTTTAAACGACAAAAATAGTATTCGTAGAAAGAAAAAATAGTACAGAAATTCGTTTCACAACACATATTCGATATTCGAGTTCAACGTGTTATGAAACGCATTTCGGTACAATTTTTTTCTACACTCAAAGAAATAGTATGGGTAAATTCAACAAAAAAAAATGGTTAACTAACAATATGGTTAATTTTGTTAAACAAAATTATATTGATGGTATTTTTAAACAAGAGGTGATTGTTATTTTAATTAATAAAAAGATGTCGTGCAACAAAACAAACATTAACTTAAAAAATAGATGAATAAAACTATTATTTTTTTCGTCTGACTATTATTTTGTTGAATTCTGTCAAATTAAACTAGATAATAGTATATTTTATTTTTAACTATTATCGAATTGTAATTCTAACCCAGTATTAGTTCGCTGTATTATTGTACTTGGTAGACAAACCAATGTTATTGCCGTCTTCTAGAAGTTCTAAAAGAATTACCATAAAATTTTCTTGCTTACCACGTAGTCTATTACAGAAATTATTCCCAGATGACGCCACATACAAATCACTGACAATAATCAATCATATACTCTTATGAATTTATAGAAAATTAATAACATGATTGCAATGTTCAAATTCTCTCAGGGATCATCGATATATTTGGATGGATAAACGATCTCTAATCTTTGGTTTGGGTGGTCTGATGTCTCAATACTGAGATTTTGGCTAACCAAAAAAAACTTCATCATACAATAAAGTGTAGATCAACCTAAAAATTAGTTGGTGAACAAAAAACAAAGTCGTTGTATTTAATTGTAGACCAAATTGAAAATGGTTAGTGAACATAAAAAAATGTCATTGTACTATTTAATTTGTTACAAGAAGATATGATTATTAAACTACTATTTGTTTACGAAAACAAATAAAGTTGTATGACTATTCTTTTCTGATTGATTTAACTATGAAACTAGATAGGCGCGATTTCATATGCTCTTTTTGGTTGAATTTACCTATTATTTTCTTTGAGTGTAGGACGATTTTCTAAAGAATTTAATACAATATAATATTAAATCAGGTAGGTATAATAAAGACCCACGGAATGATAAGTTCTTGGTACGCGTACAAGGTGGACCAAATTAGATGGGATTTGGGTTTTCTCTAAAACTATGGCAGATAGACAAAAACCAATATAGGTGTCGTGAGTTCGATTTTCTAGAAACTAACAATGGCGCAAACGGCGATCGTCTATCTTTTTCGAAAATTGGCATTTTTAGATGACCTCTGTATCTCAATTACCAAGTGTCGAATCGAAAATCAAGTAACACATTCTTAAGGCACTTTTTTGAGTAGAATCTGTTGCTGATAGTTTTTTAAATGGAACACCCTATAAATTATCGATCATAACTTAAATTAGCTATCCAACGATATACCATATGTCTCTAGAAAAAGTGGTTAATTTTCCGAAAAATGTAATAAATGTAATAATTTTGTGAGGAGGCCATGGAAAACTATTAACAACCAACTCTTCTTATAATATAAAACAATTTTGCCAAAAATAGGAAAAACTAAACTACAGTAAATAAATGTTCGACTTGTCTTCCATTGACATCTATGCATATTTATCGCATTTTTAATATTTATTGAGAAGGTCGTGGTAAAAAAATCGAAATAATCGTAAAATTGAAAAACTAATTTGTGAGTTAGTTGTGAGTGAGCATTGTTAAAAATGGTTCAATTTAGTAATTGAGAGCTAAGTGGATAAAGGTGTTATGTCACAAAAACACGTTATTGAGTACTTTAACTCGAAAGTTTTTAGGCGAGAACTTTCTTGTTATAACGACTATATAGCTTGCATTTTACGATGATATTGACATTTGATGTACTTTTCTGAGACAAATAACTAAAGTTGTCAGTTGTCATTATTTTCGAAAATTTTAAAAAATTAATGTACATAACACCTTTATCCGTTCATAAGTTTCTCTGAAATGAATAAGGAATTAGTGAATAAAAGTGTTAAGAAATTAAACATATTTTATTATCATTAAAACATTGTACAATTTTTAGGTAGTCGGACAGTTCTACGGTTTTGATCCACAGTTTTGTCATTTCCGAGTATGTTGTGATAATACCTGCCTGCCTGTATTCTTCCTTTATGAATGGTAATTGTTCTTTAAGATTGGCCAGTTTTTCTACACTTAGGCTGCCCTTGTTTTCATTAAACACCGTTAGAGCAATACCGTCGGAATTTATCTTATGCATATTCCTTTTCTTTAAAATATCGACTTTGTAAAATAGTCATTTCATCTAGTGATGTCTTATAATACAGCACCCATAGGTGCCATTTTATACCGTCGCGAAAATAAACCTTTTCATTGTTCAAGTTTTTCTTCCTGTTGTACAAATTGAGTTTTGAGGCAATTTCATCAATATCCTTGAAATGATTCTTCATATCTATGACAACGGCGTCTTTGGGAGTTCTTAAAATTTCTCGATACTGGTCCGGAACGTAGATGTTTTGATGTTTCCTAAAAATTTTCTCGACTCGGCCAAAGTCTCTGTCTGAATCTAAATATGAATGTCCCACCTCCGAAAATTTATGGCCGATAACTTTAAATTCTCTCTTTAAAATCAACAACTGGTAAAGTGTAATGATACTGAAGTTTTTTTTGTCCACCACAGAAGTCGGGCCATATTATAATGTGATCGATCTTTTCTTGGAAATATTCATTGTAAATTTGTGAAAAGGTGTGTAAGCAACTAGCAATTTTTTAGGCATCCACGGCTGGCCATATCTTCAGTCCATGTGAAAAAGAACGTTTTTTTTCAGTATTCCTCAATGTATATATGCCAAGGTTGTAAAACCACATTTGACGAAGGTAAAATGCTTTCGATGTACTTAAATTTGGCAACGGCATGGTTTGCTGAAGATCTAAAGTAAGATATCAAACCGTACTATCTTCTGTAACTTTTGCTCCGTCACGCATTTGTTGTTCGAAAGCTAGTTTGTAATTTTCTCCGTATTCTTTAGTATTATTTCCAGCATCACATTTGGGAAAAAAATGTGAGTCACTTCATGATCTCAATTAAACAATTTTGATACCATGGACGTAATTTCAGCATTTTTATTGGGTAGGCAGAGATTTTTCATAGAAAACTCAATAGAAGTAAGCATAGCGAACCCTGTAATTCTTAAACGATAACCTTATAAACCCAAATGACCTTTGACTTGATTGGCGTAATTATCATACTTATTATTTTTTCCGCAAGAATTTCGGAATTCGCCAGATTTGCCTTAAACAATTTAATGCTCTTTCAAAATATTTGGTGGGCAGAAGCCATACCAGATATCAGTTTTGCTCTTGTCATAAAAATTTCTACAGTCCAGCCCTCTTCTACTTGTCAGCATAAAAATGTTTGTACAAAAATCAACACCGCAAAGCGTCACTTTCCAGTATTTCTGATTTACAGACTAATTTGCTAGAATACTTTGGTAAATTCGTATTTTATTATTGCATTTTATATTGATAATGTTTTGTTTTTAAAACATTATTAAAACTTGCCTGGGAAGAAATTGCCACCATGTGACTGATTTCTGCTGAATTGCCAAAAGGTATAAATGTGTTTACAGCAATTAGATACTCAAGTACCATCTCGACTCTTGTACCATCTCATACCATTTCGAAACTGAACGAAATGAATATATGGATTAAAACACTATAAGCACTATTTCCAAATATCAGCCAATTTATAAACATCTTACATGATTCATGAAATCGTTTATTCATTGCCATTTGTAATATCAGTTTACTACGACTGGCCATTTTCACTATAATAGTAAGAAACACTTAACACAACTTGACACATTAATGTCAATATAACATAACTTTAAAAGCAAAGTGTTTTGGATTAAAACAATTTAATATCGCGCAGTAATGGATAAAGGTGGTATGTGATCATGACACCTTTATCCATTAAATTGTATAAAAACCCTATGTACATAACACCTTTTTCAAACATTAAAACACATTTAGGAAAGGTTTATTATCCCAAAAACTTATTGAAATGATAGATTATAAGTTAAAATAGTTGTCTGTGTAGAAATCTCAAAATTTTCAAAAATGTCACATAACACCTTTATCCACTTAGCTCTTCAATTGTGAAAAATATTATATTATTAAGTGTTTTATAGAATGCGGAGAAGATTCAAATTTAGCTTCCGAGCTTTATCCTGAACAAAATGTTTAGATATCCAGAAAAGAGATAGGCAGACATAACAATATTCAAAAGGCTACAAGAAAATTTAAGAGTTTGTAAAACCTCGAGAAAAAATATATAATAAAGCAGACAGAGAAGCTGTAGAAAATATTATTTTAGAAACTGTAAGAGAAAATATTAAACATTAAAAAAAACCGCTGCCCAAGGTATCACTACTTCCACATCCAGATTTTCTATCCAAGTCACTCACAACGAAAAAATGTTGTATGTGGAAATAATTGTTTATGGAACTTTAATAATATAATATTTGAAATCCTCTATCCCAAAAACCCATAAAACGATACCCCACTTCGGTAGTGGGGTGGGGCGGTTCTTGTACACACACTAAATCACAATTCTTTTTCATCCCCTTTAATAATGGGGTGGGGGTGATAATGGGGGTGGCTAATGCCAAAAAATTTTTTGAGACCTTAGCTTCTCTTACGTATATAATACCAAATTTATGGACTCTTACCTGCTTGATTTACCTATTTACCCCAAATTGACCCTAATTCCCCCCACCCCCCCAGCCCTTCGACGGAACAAAATGAAAATATAATCTAGTTCCAGATCTCGTTAAAATATATATGTGTACCAAATTTCAAGACAATATCTTGAACGGTTCCAGAGTAAACGTGCGCACAAAAAAAGTTACAGACAGACCGACAGACAGAATTTTTTTTTCGCTCAAACTTAAAATCTCGACGTTTCATGACATTCTAAGCCTATTTGAACAATAAAAATTTTAAAAAAATGTTTTGTCGTTACTATACTTCCACTGAATGTGGAAGTAATATTATATATAGAGAACGATCTAATAACATAGAAGAATTGGAAAACAAAACATTAACTGCGTTTCGGACGATAACTCCTGTCATGATTGGAAATGCAAGAAATGCTGTAAGGAGAAGGTGTCAAAAATGCATAGATGTCAATGGAAGACAATTCGAACATTTACTGTAGTTTAATTTTTCCTGTTTTTGGCAAAAATATAAGAAGTGTTGTTGTTGCTAATGTTTCCCATGGCCTCCTCACAAATATATTAAATTTTTCAGAAATTTACCACTTTTTTCTAGAGATAAATATGACATATGATATATCGTTGGATAGCTAATTTAAGTTGTGATCGAATAATGAAATAATTTACGGGGTGTCAAAAAAGCAAAAGTTATGTCTATATTTCGAAAACTGAGGCATGCATAATTTTCTTCTTGTCAGCAACGGATTCTACTCAAAAAAGTGCCTTAAGAATGTGTTACTCGATTTTCGATTCGACACTTGGTAATTGAGATAAATAGGTTATCCAAAAATGCCAATTTTCCAAAAAAGCTCTATAGCTCGGTAGCCGAAAAGATAGACGATCGCGATTTACGCCATTTTTTGTTTCTCAAAAATCGAACTCAGGACACCTATATTGGTTTTTGTCTGTCTGCCATACACTGTAAAAAGTCAGGGTAAATTCACAATGCATTTACATTAAATATTGATGTAAATTTGACGGACATTTTTACATAAAATCTGTAAATATAATAACTTTGGAAAACAGTGTAAAAATACTGGAATGTGTATTTTTACATAGTATTACAGAAATAAATGTGATTATACTATAAAAATACTATAAAATTCACATAATTTCTTAAATTGACAGCTAATTTTACATAAAATAATCGTGCTATTTTACAGTACTTCTCTCCACTTTTTTTTTTTTTTAATCGCCTTTATATTAATGTCCTGGCGGAGTTTAGCCGTAGGCTATTCTACCACTCAACCAGGACGGACACATACACATAGACAATATCACAACACCCATTCCCTGCGACATTGCCATCTGCCGCAGCTGAGACTTGAACTCAGGACAGGAGAGCGACTAGATTGTGTTGTCTCTCACACAACGGCAATCTAGTTCACTGCTACCATCTCGGCAACACATGAAAAACGCCACTACACATCCATACCCATAGCCAGGATTCGAACCGTGGTCGCAAGCTTAACACCTTAAGCACTGCGCCACCGAGCCACTTCACTTGTAACTTTACAACCTATATTGCTGGCAACAACCCATATTAACTACCGGAATTTTGTAGTATTCCTTTTTACAGTGTAGTTTTAGAGAAAACCTCAAATTCCATTTAATTTGGTCCACCCTGTACATGTTTTGTTGCTGATCAATATCTATATTCAGGATTTGTCTTTCTACACATTGTGTGTGTTTTGTGTTTTAACCGCCTTCCATGTCACCTCAATGATCCTCTTAAGTCTAGCAGATCTAGATTTGTCTGAGTAAAGGAGACGGGGCCCTACAGTTTATGGTGGAATCCGAACCACTTCTTGGGGAAAATTTCCTATGAAAAATTTTTTCGCTGTGTGGGGCTCGAACCCACTTCGCTAGGTACGCTCAGAGTGCAAGCTAGACGCGCTAACACACTGGGCTACCGACCCCCTGATTATTTCATTATTTCATCATTTAGTCAAATCGAATTTTGAATACATTTGATAATATTATAATAAATCTAATCAATTTAAAGATACATTGAAAAAATTATATCGACTGGATAAAGAATAACAGAGACATTAAAGTCTAAAGTTAGCCCTGTCTCTGAATCTGTAGCGGGACTCATACGTGACGTCACATCAATCGAATCGACGGCGATTATAAGCAAGAAAACAACTCGATTCGTTTCCCGCAATACGTCGTATATGCGTTTAGGTTGATTATTTCTTGTGTTGAAACGATTAAAGACTGGTTTGTATTGACGTGATTCTAGAAATTTACAATATGTAGATGTGTTAATAATTGACATGGAATATTTCATTAAAAATGTAGATTAGATCAGTGCTGAGTAGAGACATGGTTTGCACCGATGAATTTCCAAACCGTGGAAATATGCAATATACCGTTTTTCATTATCTTTTATTTTGCGTAGGCAAACTTAATTGACATTGAGTTATTGATATCTATTCTCTGAGTATTATCAAAGCCGTGCTAGACTTTTTAGTTGATTTGCGATTGCAATTTTATTCTCTGGGTTCACCTAGAGGTTGTAATTTCTTTTTCAATGGATAAACAACTGTCATATTTAAGTCTTTCAAAATTCTACATAGAGTGTGGGATTATCCATTACAAGCTATATCCTTAATTAGAACCATCTCTTTTGCAAATCTCTGTTCATTCAGTGGGAGACTTAATAGACGATCGATAAGACGTAAAGACAAGAGACCATCAATTTTGTGCTGGACACAATGGTGCGAGTCGTTACGGATATACCTAAGAGTGTTGATATCTTTCCTATATACATCAAATTTCAGTTCAGTTTCACTATTCCTAATTACTAATGTATCTAAAAATGGTTAGTAATTGTCCATTGTTTTGGATGTCATATGTGACTTTTCTGCAGTGAAACGGCTATTTAATTGAGAGGCAAAGTTATCTAGATCTGCAACTTTTGTATCAAATACTGCGAATATATCATTCACAGATCGCAAGTATGTCCTAGGGAAATACGTCGAGTATTTCCTTTATCTATGTTTTCAACCTGGTCATAAATAGGCCGGCAATAAAAGGTTACAAAAAGTTTCTTATTCACTTCATGTTATTCGATGAAAGATTTATTGAGTTTGAAGCAATTTTAATTCCTACAAAGGGAGTGGCAGTGGGGGTGATGAAGTAAAAAAAATTGAGACCTTTCTTGTACACACTAGGGATTGCATTACCGGTTAACCGGTTAACCGGTTATTAGGGCAAAAAAACACATGACGATAATTACCGGTTATTTTAATTTTTACCGGTTATTTCGGTAAATTCTGAACTTACGATATGTCACGTATTCAACGTTTCTATTTATGTCACTGACTAGTATTCACTAAATACAGAGTGATTGTCCCAACATCGAGCACTTTTAACAATAAATAAATAATATTATAAAAGTAAACTCCAAACACCAAGCCCTAAGAAATACAAGAGAGACATTGACAATATATTACGACAAAAAATTGAATATTTAACTGCCGCAAATATCCTTGGAATACATTTAGAATTATGTTATTATCAATTCTTATTAACTTTTGACCCACCCAATATCGATTGAAGAAGGACATCTTCAGCTGGGGTATTCTATGCACAAATATTAGACGACTAACAGATTAGCTTTGAAAAACTAACCCTTTTAACAGGCTATTTTTAAAAAAATATCGTATTTTTAGATAAGGTATTCAGTAAATGCCATATTTGAGTTTATGTTTATAATTTTTGTTATTTAAGTGGATATTTTTGTTATTTACAGAATAATTATTTATTTAAATTTGTTTCATTTATATTTTTTCCTTTTGATAAATTAACTCCTATATAAAAAAGTCTGTTTGACAGTCACATTTTTGTCACTTTGACAGCGATAAAAAAGATGCATCGTTTTTAATCACCGATAAAAATGCCTGTTCCTCAAAAGCAGAGTACATGTAGTAGTCGCACGTCACTTTGAAATCTGTACTATCAGCTATAATTTTCAAGTATTATGGAAACTATACTGTACAATATGAATCGTTTTGGGAAAATTATAATTATTTTTAATAAATTATTGTTGTTGTTCATTCACATATTCTGTCGTTAATTTATCTTGCCAAAAAACACTCGAGCTTTTCTTTTATGGGTAAAGGATCCCGCAGACCATTTAGGGGGATTTCTGCCTCCAATCAAATTTAATCTAACCCACGTAAAAATGTTCTTTTGAACCCCCTGAACAAATGTTCAAATGCAGCCAGGTCCGAAAAAGCCCTAAAGATCGTTCCAAATACGTTTTAAAATTGAAAAAATTAAATTAAAGTTGGTTTTGATTTTATGGAAATTCAGAACTGCATAATTAATTCTTAAATAACACCATATTTCTTACTCATGTTAATGACACCGTGGGTCTTCAAAGGCTTCGCTGCAGTTTTTTTTTATTCAAGAATAAAGTTGTGATATTTTTTTTTTAATAAAAAGTTCTGTGACTCAAAATCTTGATGAATTATTGTTCTCCGAGCTTTCTAGGATTAGAATTGTTCTTTTTTTATCTGAACTTTCAGAGTGTATCATGTTTTTTATTTTAAATGCCCATTAAATGGGCAATTTAATCAGGTCCATTGACTTTTATTTGAACTATGATTATGGAATTTTCTGTGGTAATCTTACCTAAACAATTTCGATCAGGAATTCGTGTCCACGTAAGTACTCAAAAAATGGCGATATTTTTTAAAAAATAACACACTATTTCTTGGGTAGTAAGAAATTCAGTGAATCAAAACAATGTCATTATTGACAAGTGAAAAAGAAATAAAAAAGTGTGAAATAAAACTTAATATTTCGTTGTTTTACTATTGATTTAGGACAAGGTAACTTTGGGTGATTTTGAATTTGGAACGATCTTTAGAGCTCCATATCTTGAAACGAAGACCTTTTTGGACCTGGCTGTATTTGAACATTTGTTCGGGGGGTTCAAAAGAACATTTTTACGTGGGTTAGATTAAATTTGACTTGAGGCAGAAATCCCCCTATATGGTGTGCAGGTTCCTTTCTTTTTAACTCAAAATATTCTCAATCAGTAATTTTGCTCGAAAAACTGACATTTAACAAAATCACTCGACCTCCGGTCTCGCGATTTTTTCATGTCAGTTTTTCTTATAATGATTTGGCAAAATTATTTCGTTACAAAGAGAAATTTATCCGATAAAAAAATCTCTTGTGATCTTACTGTAGATAAAAAATCTTTTGATTGTTTATTATATTAAATATACGTATATAGAAAAATGTTTTTTGTTAAATTTAGATAATTTTGTACATGGAAAAAGACAATTGCCATTTTCGCCACCCTAATCATCCATTCTAAAAATTACCCGTAAATACCGGTTAACCGGTTATTTACATTTTTATTTACCGATTTACCGGTTATTAAAACTTCCGGTAAATTGCAATCCCTAGTACACACACTAACTCAAAATATTTTTTTTTCACCCCCTTAAATAATGGGTGGGGGGTTAGACAGACAGACAGAATTTTTTTTCTCAAACTTAAAATCTCGACGTTTCATAACATTCTAAGCCTATTTGGTCAATACAAATTTTTTTAAATTTTTTTGCGTTACTATACTTCCACTGGATATGGAAGTAAAACTAGGTAAGTTTTCTAACACCGCTGTTAACAATTTTGAAAGATGACAAGTTGGTTACTCATTGTCGACAGAATGAGGCGCACCGACTTTTCTGTTTTATGTATTTTTGGCAAACAGTATAATCAGGGCACTATTAGGATAAATATATGTAACCTAACCTTTTACGCTAGTGTTCTTGCAGTTTTAAATACATTTCCACTTTCAAGTTTCTTATATTTATCTTTATCAAAGGTAACAACCTTGTTACCTTTATTGGCTTCTAAATAAACAAAAAATAGTTTTTACAACCAGTACACAGGCTAACTTATAATTTTCAGTGTTATTATCAGCCAATACTCCTGAATGTCCTGAAGACGATAGTGTATTATAATTTTGATGGACGTTAAGGCAAATAACTCATACTGCATTTGTACTCTACGTTAAAGCAGAAAAATACACAAAATAGTGTCTTTAGATAAGAGCGAGCGGCTTTCACTAAAATGTTTTACTTTTTTCCTGCCAATTTTCATTTTTTTTGCATCTCTAGAACAATCCAGCAAAATCAAAAATTTTTGAATAGTACGTTAACGATTTCAAGCAGGCTTTGAAAACTTTTAGACATAAATGTGAATGAGATTTTAAAAATGTTTTGGGTTATCCAAAAAAATCTGGCTTTAGGTTTCAAAGCTTGAAAAGTTCTGAATACCTCAGACCTTCTTTTATTTAGATGAGTAGATATTTTTCAAATCAACGATCCTGGGGATTTTGTAAAACTTCATACACCAAGGGCGGATCTGGACCTTGAGCTTAAGGTGGTAACACTCAACCCAAAATTTTTTGATGAGCGGTGGTAGAAATCCAAAAGAAAATTTTTTGAAGAGCGGGGGGGAGAAATCAGAAAGCAAAAATCCAAAAAATTTTTCATCCTAAAAAATAAAATTTTACAATAAAAGTTTCTTGGGGGGGGGTAATTACCCTGTTAAAAAAAATGTCTTCCCAAAATTAACAAAAAACAACATTTTTTAACAAAAGTTGATGATTTACAGAATCTTGGGTGGGGGTGGGTAATTACCCCGTTACCACCCCCCCCCCCCCATAAATCCGCGCCTGTCATACACAGTAATGGTGTCAGTAAGGACGTTATTGTTACCTGTGTTTCTTTTTTTACATGCTGGTGATCCATAGATTTTGAAATTATTGAACCACTTTGCTGAAAAAGTCATAGTGACAGGTATTTCACTGTGTTAGATATTTATTATATTATTAGCATATAAAACAAGAAATATTAATATGACCTACTTAAGGTTAGGTTCAAAATGAATGGAAGACTGAATCGCATAGTTCTGGCCTTAGGTTATGTTAGGTATAGAGTTCTTGGTTTAAGGTTCTGTTGGGCTTAGGTTATGTTAGGTTTAATAATCTTGTTTTAAGTTTCTTGGTGTTAGGTATTTATTATATTATTAGCAGATAAAAAAAAGAAATATTAATATGACCTACTTAAGGTTATGTTCAAAATTAATGATGGACTGAATTGCATATTCATGATTGATAATTAATGTATGGCAGCCATATTCGATATACAACGTGATCTACCATGACATGCGGAAAATTTAACAGTAGATAGTCCCCACCGAAAGGAGTTAAAAAAATTAAAAATTAAAAAAAAAATGACCAAAAAATTTTTTTTTTGTAGAAATGAGCCGCCAATGTCTTTAACTAATCTGACGTAACGCGGTACAACCATATCACTTTATCAGACTTGGGATTGACACTAGTGACAGCAAAGCTGGATAGGATAGAAGTGACTTTTTGGTTTTAATCAAATCACACTAAAAAAATAACGAAATAAATCGAAAAGACATTGACCTTAAGGTAATGAACTCTGAAATAACAAGCAGATATAAGAGATATTTAGTTAAACCCGACAATAACACGGCGGTGTCCTGATTGTTCGACCGAAAGCAAAAAACGCGGCTCTCTTTGATCTATGCTTGCCGGCACATGCCGGCTTCAGTTTTTATGCCAATTAAGGAAATGTAAAACTCCAATACGTTCTTTCACCAAAGGTCGTCGACCTATTCCTGACCTACTCAAAATCAGTAGTGTATCTTCGCAAAGGGGGAGGGTCAATAAGGCCGGTTTTCGGCCCCCTCAAATTTGGCAAAAAGAAAAAAGAAAATATTTTTTAACAGTCTAGGGTCAATTTAAAGTCGATTCGACCACAAACGGAACCAACCCCACCCCCCTCTTGGGGCCATTTCAAGGTCAAATTATGAAAAAGCCGTGAAAAAAACTCGCCTTTTCGAAATGAGTAGGCTTATTCTGGGACTTCGATTTAATATATATAGGTTTTTTGGGTCGCTGATTCCGGATCCGAGGTTAGTTTGTCTACAGTGTGTCCCAGGATAGATGTAACAAGAGGTGTAATGGATCAAAAATTTTGGAATTTTGGAATGGTATTTGGGGATTGAGTCCTGCTTGTTGTAAAACTAAAGTATACCAAAAATGACTTGATTTGGTGTTCTACAGGGTGTTTATAAGCAAAGTTGTAAAAATCACCACTAATAAAGTACCTTTATTTTTCAAAATATGAAAAAATTCCACAAGGGAAAAGTTATTTAGAATGCAATTTTATGCCTCTATACCTTTCAAGAATATAAAATTATTTTTTTGAAACTTCCCATTTTTTCAATAAAGTATTTTATTTTGAACCATTCAATTAAAACTGTATAGAAATTATTTTTTGCGAATTAATATTTAAAGTTATGTAGAAGCTAAAAGTAGGCTATGAGAAAAGCAGATGATTAACATTTGCTCCTACACAACTTTAAATATGAATTCAACTCTTAATTCGCAAAAAATGGGAAGTTTAAAAAAATAATTTTATATTCCTGAAAGGTACAGAGGTATAAAATTGCATTCTAAATAACTTTTTTCAGTGGAATTTTTTCATATTTTGAAAAATAAAGGTACTTTATTAGTGGTGATTTTTACAACTTTGCTTATAAACAACCTGTAGAACACCAAATTAAGTCATTTTTGGTATACTTTAGTTTTACAACAAGCAGGGCTTAATCCCCAAATACCATTCCAAAATTCCAAAATTTTTGGTCCATTACACCTCTTGTTACATCTATCCTGGGACACACTGTAGACAAACTGACCTCGGATCCGGAATCAGCGACCCAAAAAACCTATATATATATATATATATATATATATATATATATATATATATATATATATATATATATATATATATATATATATATATATATATATATAGGCGAGTTTATTTCACGGCTTATTCATAATTTTACCTTGAAATGACCCTAAGAGGGGGATGGGGTTGGTTCCGTTTGTGGTTGAATCGACTCTAAATTGACCCTAGACTGTTAAAAAATATTTTATTTTTTCTTTTTGCCAAATTTGAGGGGGGCCGAAAACCGGCCTTATTGACCCTCCCCCTTTACTAATAATTTAATATACTAAATTACCTCAGAACCCTCTAAAAATTTGCAGGGGCTTTCCCACATTGAAGACTAGTACACCATTTTATTTTCCGCATATCACGGTAGATCACGTTGTAATTGAAAATTTCAGAAAATTTGTTCCTTTTTAAATTTTTTAATAATTCTTAGGAATAGCCTATTTAGTTTAATGCATTTAATTTATTTTTAGGTTAGTTTTATTATCTTATTGCCGTCATATTGGATCCGTCATCTTGAATTTCTTCCTGGAACTTAAAATTTTGTCTGTTTTAACTTATCAGAAATATTCAAAACTTCTCGGCATAAACTTTAACAAAAATATTTCACTTTTCATTTTTTAGCATTTTATAACCGCCATTTATTCCGCCATCTTGTAGGTTGGTTTATGACAATTTGGATTTCAGATTCGTAATCAGCGACCTCAAAAACTCCTGAGTAACAAGATTTATGTAAATTGGATAAGAAAAAAAGTTTTTTTTTTCTAAGTTTCATTAAGATTTAAATAAGAAATGGCCATTTTGGCTAAGCTCAACAATTTTGGTTAGTATAATTAAAAAATCGGCTTTCTTACGTTTTTTGGAAATTTAATAACAAGTATTTAAAAAAAAAAAATATATCCCAACCGGTTGCAAAACAAGTGCTCTAGATAATTTTGAACGAAAAATGTGCGATTCGTGCCATTGTGCGACGCGACGGTGAAATATTTTGACGGAGATTCAATTTATTTAAAATTTTTCTATGCATGAAAATACCATTTTTACGCAAAAATAAAATAACTACAGCTGAGACGATATAAAAACAATAACTTCGATATTTATGCCAAAGCCTACTTGAAGTTGTTAATGTGTCATTTAAAAATGTATGACTGTTGGATTTTTTTAGGAATTAATTCCTCAGACAGTCTTTAACCAATTTTACAAAATCTAAACCTCATTGGACAGATTAAGAACATAGCTTTCAAGATAATCGAAAATTTACAGGGTGTTCCATTTAGGAAATCTTAACAAAAGCAATTTGAAAAAATACTATTTTGTTTTACAGACTTTCAGAACTGAAAACAAAATTAAAAGTAGTGAAAATCCCAGATTCTTGTCTCAATCCGTTTTAAAATATAGGGGAAAATATAATTGGACACCCGGTATAACAACTACTAGATTTCGGTCGCAGTTCACTTTAACTCTTGGTACAATATAGACATGGCAATTTTGTATGTTGGTCACTTAAAAGTCTAACAAACGTGGCTCGAATCATCGTATTTAAAATGACAAATGACACATTTTTAGCTTATCACCTGAAGTAATTTAATTTCCATATATACAATCTAGAGACCAGTGTTTACGTGTAGCAACAAGCGGCACCGTGTATCTCGCATTCCCGCGACCGAAAACCTGTAGACAACTTATTTATGTTTGAATTGTTTTCAAAATGCCGACGTTTTCCCACTACCGTTGTTTGTCGAATGGACTCATCGATGTAGGAAATTCTAAAAACATTCAAACGATTTTACGGAATCTTGTAGAGTCACGAAACCGCAAAATCGAGTAGGTTATTTAGCGTTCTCCGCGTATTTAGCGCATGTAGGAGACTTTCTATAAATGCCATAGGTAGCAGATCTTCGCGGTTTTATATCAGAGAATCCTTTTTTACCGCACCGTCCCGAATGACTAGCGACAGATTTCCTGTTTTACATACAAGAGGATACCCGAAGCCGCACCATATACAGGGAGATTATAAAAAGACATATTTCGGAATTTTTACAAAGGTACTCACCATATGATAGTTATTACTGTATTTGATTACACAGGCTCACAAAAAAAGTCTTGTAGTTGAAAGGTGAGGCACCATACCGTATGTTTTTTGGTGTAGTGAAAACGAATCCGGAGTCAGAATTGACCCATCACCCAAGGATTTCGACATAACCTCAAAAAACTTCTCAAAGATTACCGTAAATACGTTTATAAATAAATTTAAAATTTAAGCGTGCATACTGCTGTATCTATATATATTTTGGGGCGTTGTTATCGATTTCGTGATCAAATCTCACCCACCACGTCAGTATTTTGACATAACCTAAAAAAAATCCACAACTTATCAGCAGATAAATTCGTGAAAACGGCAATTTTCTTGAAAATAAATTTAAAATTTTGAACTACGCGCTCTCTTCTCGCAAAATTGTGGGTGAGGGTGAAAATACAATTTTTTCACTTTTCTGAGGTATTTAGAACATTTTAAGATGAAAAACCTAACAACTTTAAACCTAACGTAGCTTAAGGCATCTAAGAGATGTGTCTAAGCAAGTTCTGGTAAAGTTTACTGACGAGGCCATTCACCAGGACAGACTAAAACACTATGTATTTTAGTAAACTGTCTCCAAAGTTCGAGCAATGCTTGACAATCGGGGTGCTTTATTTTGGTGAGTCCCCTCACCTCTCACCATCAGGGTGCTTTATTTTGGTGAGTCCCTTGGCCTCTCACCGGGTGCTTTATTTTGGGGACTCGCCAAAATAAAGCACCCCGATGGTCAAGCATCGCTCGAACTTTGGAGACAGTTTACTAAAATACATAGTATTTTAGCCTGACCTGGTGAATGGCCTCATCAGTAAACTTTACCAGAACTTGCTTAGACACAGATGCCTTAAGCTACGTTAGGTTTAAAGTTGTTAGGCTTGGGACTATACGTCTTAAACTATGCTAGGTTTGGCCCTAAACGTCTTAGGCTACGTTAAGTTTAAAGTTGTTAGGTTTTTCATCTTAAAATGTTCTAAATACCTCAGAAAAGTGAAAAAATTTTATTCCCACCCTCACCCTTGAACAATTTTGCGAGGAAAGAGCGCAAAATTTTAAATTTATTTTCAAGAAAATTGCCGTTTTCACTGCTGATAAGTTATGGATTTTCTTAAGTTATGTCAAAATGCTGACACGATGCGTGAAATTTGATCACGAAGTCGATAACAGCGCCCCAAAATATATATAGATACAGTAGTATGCACGCTTAAATTTTAAATTTATTTATAAACGTATTTTCGGTCATCTTTGAGAAGTTTTTTGAGGTTATGTCGAAATCCTTGGGTGATGGGTCAATTCTGACTCCGGATTAGTTTTCAGCACACCAAAAAACATACAGTATGGTACCTCACCTTTCAACTACAAGACTTTTTTTATGGGCCTGTGTTATATTATGATAGGAACTAGGTGGTGACCTTTAGCGAATGGTCTTTGTAACCGTAGTCAACAAACCGGAAACACACACACACACAGATAGAGATCTACAAAAGTCTATTCGAAAGTGCCCATTTAGAGTTAGAATGAGAATTCTTCACAGAATATGCCAAAAAATGTAAGAGACAGAGATCTACCCATATAATTAGAAAACATAAGAAGGGTGCGATGATAATATCAAACTGCTGACTTTAATATTACACTTCAGTAAAATAATGCTCTGTATATTCTTCAATCTAGACTTCAGCACTATCTGTCTTGGCAAGTACCTCCTGAATAAGCAAAAGCTTTGTTAAAGGTGGCGATACTAAAGAGCAATACTGAATTTTCGGCAATTATCGAGGAGGCAAAAGAACATACCTCCGTAGGTTCTGTCACCAATCCTGATTTACATCTAGTGAACATGTGATGCGAGGTGTGCTGAAGGTCTAGCAAGATGGAGTAGCTGTAAGCGGAACCAATGATTCTAGCTTGATTTTGCAGATGATATCACCTTAATTGAAGCAAACTAGGATGACCTCACATACTTACTGGACAGACTTCAAGCAATAAGCTCGGATTATGGTTTAAATGTATACTACAACAAAACTAAAATTATGATTGTAGGCCGAGCAAATGGGTGACTGTGAGGTAGTAAACAAGGTGGTATCTTCTAGCCATTGTGAACAATACTGACTAGTGTGAATATGACAAATTCGGTGAAGAATACAGATGGCAAGATCGTCAAAATTTAGCATGGCAGAAATATCACAAAACACACCCGCTTCATCTTTATTTATACTTCTAAGACATGATCCGTTAGGGAAGCAGTTAGTAAAAGGATTGATACTTTCGGAATGTAGGTCTGGAGACGTTTGTTACAAGTTCCCTGAACAGCCTATCGCTCTAAGAGCTCTATCCTCCAAGAAATACATTCTCAAAAACCTCTAGCATCGTATTCTTTCGAATTCCCTCATTTTTTTACCGAAAAAAGGACACTATAGAACCGTTGATAGTTCGGGAAAAACCAGAAGGCAAGAGGCGACGCCCTACAAAAGTTTGAGCTGATGTCACTAAAGCGCTGATGGAGGAGAGCTTCAGTAAGTAGGGATACCATCAGATATGTTATACAACAAACTAAGACCTAGAATAATGTATAGATTACAAAAGTCTGGCAAGACGTCAATAGAAACGACATAGCGTGATTGGTGGAATTATGTCAATGCTCGGTGTATGGTGATAATAATGTAGTATAAATACATGACGCGTTGTCACATTCAGTTTAGTTTTAATCATTCCCTGATGATGCCAACGTGGTTGACGAAACTCTCATCCAATAAAGTATTCGAATATGGTGGTATATATTTTGCTGCTTGTTCAAACACTTTCATTGTTGGCAGATGACAATGTTGGTAAAAGCAACTGGAGGTAAATAATGGTTGGATGTCTACGCTTTCTGCCCAATTTAAGTGTTGTGTGTTGATGTTTTATGATAGTTATTAATTCACAATTAAAGTAAGCTAACCTTCTAATGGATTTGGCTCAAACAACAATATATTAATGGGTTCATCTAGCATATTTTTTTTTATTACATTTTCCAAAAGATCTCTTAATTTTAGAGCGAAATGCAAAAAAACAGAATATTCTAGGATCTCTATAGGCTTTAAAATTAATCAGAAACATCGACGGTGGGTGACGTCATTCTCTCCTAGTTGCATATTCATTCCCTTCTTTTCAGCACTTATGCTGCCTACTCTTGTGTTAAAATACTCTGATAGTCTTCAAATCACCATAATCAAGTACATATTTGGGGCGAGCGTAGAGGCGACTTCAATGTGAATATCAGTGGATATTCCGTTGAAGCAACGTCGAGCGCGGTTAGTACTTGGATGGGGTCCCATCTTGGGAAATACAACGTTCTCGTCCCACCCTCTAGCGGCTTGTATATCAGTGTATACGCGGAAGTTGCGTAATTTCAGACGAGGATTACGTAGTGGATATACCATCCTTCGGAGGGGATGTAAAACAGGCGGTCCCTTGTCTATTAAATGTTAGGCAAGTAAAAGATCCCTACTCTTCTTAAGGGAAGAGGTTCGGCAAAATTTCCAGGTTGAGGGTAGTTCGTCTTCTGGCGTCGGTGATAGGCCCTGGTAGCGGAAATAGGCCGACGTTAAATAGTTAAAAAAAGTACATATTTGGCAGATTAGACAAATCTGCTTTTAAATAACTGTAAACGCAACTCCGAGACAGAGTTTCGGATTCAATGACGTCAGCACATTGAGCGCGTCGGTCCATGTTCAAAGCAGTATATTTCTGAAACTACTTATCGGATCGACCTCAAATTTTCAGTGTTATAATTCGACGATTACTTCGCATAAGCGTACTAAAAAGTGAAATATGAAATTTGACTAAACGACCCCAATATTTTACCGACGTTTTAAGAAATCTCTCTTAATATTTTTACTAGTAAAAATAATGTTTTATTGATTAATTGCAAGGTGTGCGGATGTGCACTTTTGGTCTTACCGATGATGAAATTAATTATTTTACAAACAAACATTATTGAACGAAATTAATCTTCACAATATTTAACGCTAAATTAAATTTTAAAACATCTTGTTCATTTGCTAGAACTGGATGAAGAGTACGTTTTCATTTACAACTTAAAATGTACACCCTGTATATTCAGTGTTTGTCAAAGGCAGCGGATGGCGATTCTTTTACTGCCCACTTAATTGATTTATGAAAACGAATTGTGTGATTTGTCGGCGGCTACTAGCTAGTACATTCGTCCTAAACTCGATGACACTTCTTTCTTCTGCTACACAGATTTCTTTGTCGATAACACAAATATTCCTAACTCGAACTCTAGCCGACTGAGAAAAAAAGAAACACAAATTTATTCCTTCAAATTCGAACAGCATCTGGAATTTTTTAAGTTACTAAATATCAATAAATATTTTCTACCGAGAAGCAGCTTAAAGAAGCTGATAAAAACATTTTCAACTTATATTTATTTTAAATATTTCTCTAAGGTGGAAGGGTAAAATTATAATAGCACATTTATTAACTAAAAAAACATTGGGCAATATACCTATAAATATCCAGACAAACATTCAACTTGGGATAAGATCCAAAAAGACAGGCAGATCTATAAAACTTTACTATCAAATAATTGTATTACTGACAAACTTTGAAATATGGAGAGAAAATAAGTGACATAAAAAGTCGTGTTTGCAGTAAATATAATAACAATAAAATGTAAATTGATTTCTCACGGGGCAGGGGGTTGATTTTATTTAGGGGATCTAACTCGAAATCACAGCTGGAGAGGCAATATAGGACACGTAAGGGTGTCTCCTCTATGCTGCAACATAAACTCTATTTAATAAACACATGGATACATATTTTTCAAATTCGCTTACTTGTTACTTGGAAAATAAGCTATGCCTTATTTCGAAGACGCTAAAGCAAAAAATATCGCAAACTTGTTATCAATATGACACTTAAATAGAAACATTTAATTCACCTTTCTGGTACTGCGCCAGAGTAACTTTTAATAAACGTTGTTGTTTTGTCTACTTCATAATATTTTGTAAGACTGAAAATATTACTGAATTATTTGAACAATAATTGTGATATTGTATTATACGATTTGCTTTATGTATTGTATGAAGGATGCAGTCATTCGTAAGTTGATGTTTTAACTGACAAATTGTCAATGTCATCTTGTGGAATGACATCTCGAAGCTATGTAGCATATACGGAATCTGTTCTGGAGAAAGTGAATCTGGTGGCGTAATTGGTGATCAGCAGTCCTGTTGAGGGGGGGGGGGGTGATTCCCCCGGTCCGGACTCGTTTTGGGGGCCCGGTTTTGTATTATATTCGAATTTCTCCCCACCGCTCATCAATTTTCAAAAAAAATGTCCCCCTCCGGGTCCGTATTTTCTCTCCACGGCTCTGGTGATCAGTAGGTAATATTTGTAGTTTTGTTAAGATGAAGCCATCCAATTTGACAACGTTTTTGTGAGACATGTTGAAATTTTTTTAGTCCAATAATATTCCGAATGGATATTCTGAATTTTTTGTAAACGATTTAATGTATTTTCATTCAGATATGAAAAATAGATAATAATACTATAATTAACACGTTGATTGCCAAGCAGAAAAGGGCTAAATATGTTTATTGGGCTGTTTCATTTAAATAAATGCTCCCTTGGGGCCAGCGTGGCAGTCAACGTGTTAAGAATAGATAAAACCAAAGATTCACAGTTTATAATTAATCATGTGTACATTGGCATAAAGAAGTTTGAGTTTAACCTATTTTTTTGTTCCAATTTGTTAACATGTGTTATAAATCTAAGTTTGAGTAAAAAAATAATTCCTATTTTTTTTCTACTATTAGGAGCTTACGGTTATTTAATAAAATATTTATATTTCCGCGCAGCATTTGGTGGTGCATATTTTGACTAAAAATCGTATAACTAATTTTATGTTTTGTAGCAAAATTGTAAATCTCGTAAGTCAATAGTTATTTGTAGCTACACCGTAATTGTTAGGATCGAATAACAAATGCAGTTATGTATCGTAGACATATGCTTGCTGTATATTTACAAATATATCGGCTGTGTAGACGAGGCAAAGGAGAGGCCCCCAAGATGGAGCCTTGTGGCACATATGATAATACTAACTGTTTACGAGAATAATTCAATGAAAAGTGTAACCAGCGAGATAAGATTTAATAAAATTTACAGCTATATATGAAAATCCAAAATAGTGTAACCTAGCACATAAAAGTTTATGATTTTGTTCGTCGAAAGCCTTCATAAGATCAATCAGAATTAAAATTATAGCTTGTTTATTATTCGGGGCTGTAATTATATTGTCGGTCACATTGACTAAAGCAGAGGTTGCACTTTGACCCTTTCGGAAACCTGACTGAAATAGAGGACCCATTTTGTGTTCTTCGAGGTAGTCACAATTTTTTCAGGAATCTTTGAACAGTTAAAATAGTTATTGGACGCAAGTCAGAAATATTTTGAGGATTACCAACTTCTAGCAATAGTGCCTCATTCTATTGTTGAGACAAATATTCTTGTTCCAGGTAATTATTCAGAGTTAGATAGTCACCAATGCAATGGTTGGAAAACTTATTTTAACATTACTAGGGAAATATTGTCAGAGCCACAGCATTTGACTTTAGATTAAAAAGTATTTTATTAATTTCTTCAGTAGAAGACATTTTCAAATTAAAATTCTCATTATTATACCTATTTGATTTATTCAAAAAGGTATATTATAACCGGACAAAATTTTTTAATAATCGCCGTAGGAAAAAATATTTTGTACAGAAATCCGTTTCATAACAGACTGAATTCAAATATCGAATAAAAAATGCCTGTTTGTCTGTATGTGTGAATGTCTGTATGTGTGTAGATCATTTCTTGGAACCACGATAACTTTTGTTAGAGTTAAAATTTTTAATTCAAATTTGGAGAACATGTAAAACAGCACTATTGAAATTGGGCCATATCCGTCACTAGAGGCGTGCAAACTGTCATTTTTATGTAAAACAGGGTTTGTTTTAATTTTAGAGCAAAATGTCACTAACGTTTTTGATTAAGCACAGAAAAATACGTACGGTGTGCTACAACCAAATTTAAATCAAAGTTGATGAAACTAGGAATTTTTTTTTGTTTACACATTCTTGGACGTATATAGAACCAATTTCCACGATATTTAAGAACGCAGTATTTTACTTTTACTTCCACATCCAGTGGAAGTATAGTAACGACAAAAAATGTTTTTAAATTTTTATTGTTCAAATAGGCTTAGAATGTCACGAAACGTCGAGATTTTAAGTTTGAACGAAAAAAAAATTTCTGTCTGTCGGTCTGTCTGTAACTTTTTTTTGTGCGCACGTTTACTCTGGAACCGTTTGAGATATTGACTTGAAATTTGGTACAGATATGTATTTTAACGAGATCTAGAACTAGATTATATTTTCATCTTGTTCCGTCGAAGGGTTGGGGGGTAAATTGGGTAAATTTGGGGAAAATAGGTAAATCAAGCAGGTAAGAGTCCATAAAATTGGTATTTAGTATATACAAGAGGAGCTAAGGTCCCAAAAAAAGTTTTGGCATTAGCCACCCCCATTACCACCCCCACCCCATTATTAAAGGGGATGAAAAAAAATTGTGATTTAGTGTGTGTACAAGAACCAGAAACCTCAAAATATTTTTTTACTTCATCCACCCCCACTACCCCCCCCATCACCACCCCCACCCCGCTACCGATGTGGGGTATCGTTTTATGGGTTTTTGGGGTAGAGGATTTCAAATATTATATTATTAAAGTTCCAAAAACAATTATTTCCACATACAAATTTTTTTCGTTGTGAGTGACTTGGATAAAAAATTTGGATGTGGAAGTAGTGATTCCTGGGCAGCGGTTTTTTGTTTAATGACACAACCACACAAAAAAAAATGGTCTGGCCTGCAGTCCAGACCAGTGTATTCTCATGTATTTGGACCCGCTGGAACCGAATCCGAAGCCAGAATTATCATATTGGGTCGTTTTTCACCCCTAATCCAATCTATATACAGTGTGTTTCACTTCTTGTGAAGACACCCCTGTATTTTTTTTTATTTGTGGCCGAATTCATTTCAAATTTTTATCAGCCATACAACTCCATAAGAGGACTTTATTCAACATATAAATGCCGCCTAGATCTAAAACGCCGGTCTACTCCGATAAAAAGAAAATCGCAATTTTCGAGAAATCATAGTAGGCTTAGAGATAGACAAAAATTTTGTTAATGAAAGTTCTTTGGAATCACATGATATGCCCCAGTGTAAAATTATGTGAAAATCGTAATATTTAAAAAAAAATTGTTTCACTTCTCGTGAAGACACCCCTGTATCTTTTTTATTTGCGACCGAACTCATTTCAAATTTTTATCAGCCATGCTACTCCATAAGCCGACTTTATTCAACATATAAGTGCCGCCTAGATCTAAAACGCCGGCCTACTCCGATAAAAAGAAAGTCGCAATTTTCGAGAAATCATAGTAGGCTTAGAGATAGACAAAAATTTTGTTAATAAAAGTTGTTTGGAGTTACATGATATTCCCCACTGTAAAATTTTGTGAAAATCGGAATATTAAAAAAAAATTGTTTCACTTCTCGTGAAGACATCCCTGTATCTTTTTTATTTGTGACCGAACTCATTTCAAATTTTTATCAGCCATACAACTCTATAAGACGACTTTATTCAACACATAAGTGCCGCTTAGATCTAAAACGTCGGCCTACTGCGATAAAAAGAAAATCGCAATTTTCGAGAAATCATAGCAGTCTTAGGAAAAGCAAAAATTTTGTTAATGAAAGTTGTTCGGAATCACTTGATATGGCCCTTTGTGAAATTTTGTGAAAATCGAAATATTTTCAAAAAATAAATTTTTCTTTCACTTCTCGTGAAGACACCCCTGTATCTTTTTTATTTGTGGGCGAATTCATTTCAAATTTTTAGCGAATTGGTTTATAAAATATAGTATGTTCCATTTGAAATAAGGGATTTAATGGATGTCGAAGTTGCCGAAGTTGGACCTCACTTTCTGGGCACCCTGTATATTTTGGGGCATTTGTAGCTTGAATCCACATAAGGTCCATCTCTCATAGACATACGGAAGAGTAATTGGTTATCGGAATTTACCATAACAAATGTTTGTTAATTTCCAAGTATGGGTTGGTTTTCGCATCAGATTTCATTAAAATCGAAATATCTCAAAAACTATTGGTTACGTTTTGTTTAAAAAAAATTATAATTTAAAAAATGACACGGGCTGGCCATTAACAAGCATTTTAGGATTTACGCACTTCTAGGTGTATTTTAATATTTTTTAACAGACTATAAATTATTAAAATATATTAAATTATTAAAATATTCGATTTCGGAGCACCTCTATTATTAATTTTGTACAACTTATTTTCATCAACTCAATTAAAATATTTAAAAAATAATATAAAACTTTACCTAGGGAATGAAATTTCAAAATAAGCGTTTTTAATTTTTTATCAATATATACCACTTTTTTTGTAGGACATTAGTAAAATCGTGTTCCACACTTTATTCCCAAGAGAAAAAAACGAAAATTAGGTTGTTACTAATAAGAAAAGTGTTACCGTGGAACTGACAATTTCCGAGCGTAGGACTGGAAAAACATACCATTCAATTTGTAGGACAATGTGGCCATTTAATTTCAAAAACATTTATTAAGCAATAGTATAAAAATCAGCTGGTTACTAATCACTTTTGTGACCTCGTTATTTGGGGGTGGGGGACGCTTCGGTCAAACTATCGACTTTGTAGGACAAACGTTTTTTCGTGTTTTTTATCAAATTATCTCAAGGTTTAATTAAAAAAGTAACTGTTACATATACATATATACACCCAAGTGCAGTTATTAGCTACCACTACCGAGAATTTTCGCAGAGAGAAAAGTTGGGCGTCTCGTCAAAACGAAGCTACTCACGAAAATTCAGCCTGTTACTAATCATTTTAAAAAAAGGGCGCTGTACTGTGGACTAAGTTCTTAAAATTCTCTTTAGCTACTATAACCTTTTTATTGTTTCTTTGTAGGGTCACTGGAGAATTATAATTTTTAATTCGACGGAGAAATAAGGCAATATGCCAAAAATTCAAGGGCACAATAATAAAGAAATCAGCGAAGGAAAGGTGGATATTTTTCTGGCAATAATATTTAATTAAAGCCCGAATTAATACTTGCGGCATAATTTTGTATAACCAAACAGCAATCGGTGGCTGTTGATTTAATAAAAGTGAAATATGGTGTGAGCAAAATTGAATAAATTTATTAGAGTATTTGAAATGAAATGAAATGAAATGAAATGATGCAATTACGCATTTTACAGGGAGTAAAACGTGATTTTGTATTCAAGCGGTGTCGTTACTTGTTAGTGGTCCTGCTACAGCAGAGTGGTGGCGGCGCGTATCCGCGGGTACCGACGCGTCGCGACGACAATTCACAGCAACACGTACACACTAATTGCACGCTGATGAGAACGTGCGTTTCGCTCTTTAGTACTGTTGTTATTGCCGATTTTATACTAACAAATGCCCCTAATCGTTCTTCCACACATAAAATCAAAAATAATTGAATTATACAAACATGAATTATTTCAAGCAACAAGGAGGGGCGACAGATACAAAGGAGAAGTTAGTGGGAAGTATATTCATAAACTATTCAAAGAAGTGTACCGCTTACACTCTTCTCAAAGACGAAGTATATTAAGTATACAGAATTTGGTCATCACATTTCTAATCACCGGGAGAGAAAAATGCGTCAGCCATCGAATTTTGTATAATAAAAAATGTCCGTTCGTTTATCTTTTTTGTATAGCCGACTATGTGTCCGCAACCATATTGTTTTTTAAATGAAACCATCAGCATACAGTTTTAAATATTTTATTTAGAAAATGCACCTGGAGAGGGCTGTAGCTTTTGATAAGATTCTACTTAAGATTCTGTCAATAGGGACCTCTCAGGGTAGTGTACTTGGCCCTTTGATATTCTTACTATTCATAAATGACTTTCATGGGACTATAACACATGGAAACATTTTTATGTATGCAGACGACACTTCAATAATTGTTTCGTCTAGGAGTCTGGAAGAACTTGAAAACATAGTCAACATAGTCCTGATCTTAAAAAAATGTTTTCTTAACCGCTCCTCAAGTCACCGAAGTAACGCCATGATCAGTTTAATTCATGGTGTCACATCAACAAGCTCATAATTAACTATGACAAAACTGTATCTGTATTATTTAAAACCCATGGAAAAAATATATACAAAAATATAAATATTCATCTAAATAATCATCAATTAAACACACAAATTTTCTAGGAGTTATTTTAGATGAAAATCTCGACTGGACAAATCATATTGATCAACTCTGTGCTCATTTGCTTTGCAATCAATCAATAAGCTGAAAAATAGTTTAAATCAAAACTCTTTAATAAATGTGTATTATGCTCTCTTCTATTCAAAAATCTCTTATAATATAATAACATGAGGTCAAAGTGTGGATATACAGAGAATTTTTGTGATGCAAAAAAGAGTGTTGCGAGTAATATTTAAAATAGGATACAGGGAATCTTGTCGCGATACTTTCAAAAACAACAAATTGCTAACTGTTACATCGATTTACTTATACAAGCTATTTATATACATATACGGTATAAAAAATAAATTACCAACACACTGCGACAAACATGAACACAATACGCGAAATAGAAAAAATATAATCTGACGTTGCCTAAAAAATCCCCAATATGTGCTGGCAGCTATTTATTTAATAAACTGCCGCCTGATGTAAAAAGAATATACAGCAGTTTCAATCAAAACTTTTCAAATTATTATGTAGTAAATGCTGCTACTCCGTGGATGAATATTTAAAAGAAGTCCAAAACTAAAAAAACTGTCCCAAATAGTACTTTAATATAACTGTTTTATAAGATAACAATTATAAAATAATTTTAACATATATGTATAACAGTGCTGAAAATACTGCCGAACGTTACTAAAAAAGCGCTATATAATTATTCAGTTTTAAAACCTGAAATGTTTTATAGCCTAATCACTGAAACGTTTCTAAAATAATTTCTTAACTGCTTTATAAGATATTTAATAATTTTGCTGTAAAACGTGTTGATGATAAATTTATGAAACAGTTCAGTTGCAGGCAACCAGATAGTGTTTTCTGCAACTCTAATATAATCAATTAGCATTTTAGAAGCATTAATAAAATAACAATAAAACAAAATAATCGTTTAAAATTTAAATTAAAACAAATTTGCTAGTTGGGTATCTTTCTATAAAACAGAATCGATCCCTTATGGAAAAAAATAGGCAGCCAAAAGTCTAAGCTGTCAAATGGAGAAATAGGCATACGTAAATGAGTTTATCACCATGCATATTATAAAACTCCTCTCCACTCTTTTCAGCCCTTGTAAGGGGGTGAAAATATTACTTAGGTTTATACAATAGGAGTTATTGACGAAAAAAAACACCACAGCCTACAATCTGTGCATTAATATGAAGGAAAATATGTACTGTATACTAGACTTACCATAAAACACCCCCTTACGTCTTTCAACCCCTTTTAAATGGTGGGAAAATTATTTTCTTCTATACAAAGAACTTACTAACAAAGTTAAGCAAAATGTATGTCTATGTGTGTGTCTCTATGTCGTATTGTATAGAAGAAAGTGATTTCCCCAGTTTATAAAGAGATCAGTAACTCAAGTGTACAGTATATATTTTCTTTCATATTGATGCACAGGCTGTTGGCTGTACATTTTTTTCGTAAATAACTTTTCAATTGTTGAAAATGAGTTTTATAATATGTATGATATATGCTCGTGGACATACACCTCCCCCTCCATTTGGCGGCCTATACTTTTGGCTGCCTACAGTTTTTTCCTTAAGAGATCCTAAGAGAACACAAAGTCCACATGCTCTGATAAATGTAAAAAAAAAAAAAATGTGGACCTGTGTAATCTCTAAATTGGTCACGTACAACATTCTTCTTGACAGTACTTCCTTTTTTTTCATTTAACTCAAAATTACCCGAGTAATTTGAAAAATATTGAGCCCCACTTTCAAACGCGATAAATTACGGCCTTAGTCACACGAGCGCTCAGAAGACTCAAGTTGCCAAAAGAGAGGGTATCCTCTAGAAAAGGACATCTCAGAAAGAGGAAGACGAATATTGAAATGAGAATAAATATATATTTTTATTTATGGTTAATTAATTTTAACCCCCTTCTACAAATTATTATTGTAATAATTAATTTAAAATATACTTTCAAATGTATTAATAAACCCCCACATTATATTATTTTAACTTTATTAAATGAATATTTATAATTTTTTATCAAATTATGCACAATAATTGTTTCAATCTGTCGAATATTGTCTGATTTTGTTCCTAAGTTTGGCTGGCCATTTTGAATCTGTCATCTTGTGTTTTCCCTTTAGTTATTAAAAGTATTAAAAACACATATGCTAGAATATTTGAGCTATGATATAAAAAATATGTATTAATACCTTAACTTCGGCCATTTTGGAGCAGTCGTTTTATTTATAATTTTTTAAACATCAGATTCGCAACTAGCGAACTCGGGAATCTATTATAGGGGAATATTTTTAGAGAATATTATTTAGGTATTATGCAAATCACAACTTACACACTTTTTATAAATAAAAAGTGTGTAAGTTGTGATTTGCATAATACCTAAATAATATTCTCTAATCATGATAAAAGCAAATAAATAAAAAATAATTAATTGTAGGAATATTTTTACTTTAAAACAATCTAAAATTTTCCAATTATATAATTTTCAAAATAATTTTCCATAACACTTTTTCATTGTTGGAGTCTAAAATAAAAAAAAAATTGCAGGCAAAAGAAGTGGTAAAAATTCCGTATAGTGGAGTAAAAACAGGGGAAAAGTCGCTTCCTTCTCGAGTTTTTTTTTAAATCTTAGAACAAACTGAGACATATACCATTTCGTTAAGTGGGTCGATGTGCATTAGAAATCATGAAATACGACATTTATTAGTGGTCACGGACATTGTTATTTTTAAAAAGGTGTGAAATTTTGTTTTTTTTTAATCATGTTTTTTTGAACATCTAATGCCATATCTCAAAAACGAATGGAGATATTCACATGAACTTTTTTTTGTTATAAAACACACACTTAAGCGCTTCTATCTGTGCATAGCATTGTTAATTAAAACATTTTTAAGCATGTTAAAAACTTAGATAACCTTGAAAATTCAGAAAATACGCAGTCAAATTTTCACTAAGCTACAAACTTTTTTGTTTTTGGAAATTTTGTATAACATGCTGCGAAGAAAATAAAGCCAAAAGACCAAAAAAGTTTTTGATAGCATAATTCTTATTGTGTCTTTGATAGTTTAGGTACAGTGATTTTTTTGGAGCGCGCGAATTGCAGAAATTGAGTATTAATACGCCCGCGTCCACTAAAACTAACTAGTCTCAGGGCGGTGTACGATCAACGTTATTCATTTTCGTCGAAGGTCAAATTATAAAACGCTGCCCAAGGAATCACTACTTCCACATCCAAATCTTCTATCCAAGTCTCTCACAACGAAAAAAATTTGAATGTGGAAATAATTGTTTATGGAACTTTAATAATAAAATATTTGAAATCGTCTACCCCAAAAACCTATAAAACGATATGCCACATCGATAGTGGGGCTGAGGGTGGTGGAAGGGGGGTGGTAGTAGTGGTGGATAAAGTAAAAAAAAAAATTGAGGCCTTTGGCTCTTGTACACACACTAAATGACAATTTTATTTTTTTCGCCCCCTTGAATAATGGGGTGGGAGTTGGTAATGGGGGTGGTTAATGCCAAAAAAATTTTGAGACCTTAGCTTCTCTTATATATATTAAATACCAATTTTATGGACTCTTACTTGCTTGATTTGCCTATTTACCCCCATTTACCCCCCAACTCTAGTTCCAGATCTCGTTAAAATACATAGGTACGTGTACCAAATTTCAATTTCTTAAACGGTTCTGGAGTAATCGTGCGCACAAAAAAAGTTACAGACAGACCGACAGACAGATTTTTTTTTTTTGCTCAAACTTAAAATCTCGACGTTTCATAACATTCTAAGCCTATTTGGACAATAAAAATTTTCAAAAATATTTTTATCGATACTATACTTACACTGGATGTGGAAGTAAAATGTGTAACGATCCCCTTACCTCCCCTCCCCTTCTTTCCCTTACCACTTGTATTATATTGTAGAACGTATGGCCATTGTGCGAATTGTGCGTGGATTATCTGCTAAAAAAATATTTAAGATAAAAAAGCAATCTAAGTTTCATTGTAAAATGGAGTGGATTTTATGTGGCGTAGTATTAGAGGAGAACGATAAACTTGTGCACAAGCCATGGAATCAGAGTTTCTATAATTGGGGCTGCGGAAATTAAAAGAGACTTAATTTAGGATATTTTTTCTTTTTTGTTACCTAATTTAGACGAAAATAACACGTTTACTCAATTATTGTGTGGATCTAGGGTAAAAATGCAATGCATTCGGATAGGGACTCTGACACAGAAAATATCGGATACAAATATTGAGATTTCCACGTTAAAAAAAAAGTGCTTTAAGAAAATGTCTTTTCTATTTAGCTCCAATAATAACGCAAAAAAAAAGAAAACTCGATAGTTTACTTTTTATCAAAACACTCCAAAATTATTACTTTTCCTAAACTTCTATTTATGGAATTTTATTAGCCCCCTAGTTGCGCAACTTCTTTTTCCATTTACTATAATATTATTTTTTACCGTTCCCGAGATCCCAATACAATGCATTTTTATCCCAGATACTCTATTTAAGATTTTTAATTCCTTTTTGCCTTCAACCTTAGTCCTTAATGCGCCACTGGGAAAAATAAGTTATCCTTTCAGATCCTAAAACGTGATAAAACAGTCCTAAAAATAAAAAATAATAATGAAAAGTTCCGTTACACACAATACATAATCATTAATTTATTATTCTTAAGTGCCGCGCGCGTACGCTTCGACAATTCCTCCATACTAAAAAATTCGTAACTAGCAAACTATTCCTAATAATGAAAATATTTCTTTTCTAAAAACTTTTTTAGTCTATTGACTTCATTTTCTTCATAGCATATTACACAAAATTTTCAAAAACAAAAAAGTTCCTCGCTTAGTGAAAATTTGATGGCGTATTCTCTAAACTTTCAGGGTCATCTACGTTTTTGGCATGTTCACATTTTTTTTATTAGCAATCCTATATAGAAAGAAGCGCTTAAGTGTGTGTTTTATAACAAAAAAAGTTCACATCGATAGCTCAATTCATTTTTGAGATATGGCAATAGATGTATAAAAAAACATGATTTAAAAAAAAATTAAATTTTACACTTTTTTTTAAATAAGAATATCTGTGACCACTAAAAAATGTCGTATTTCGTGTTTTTATGTGTAAAATGATGTTGTCGGTAATACCCACTGTGTCTGATCTTGTTCTAAGCTGGTAACATACATACATATTTATATTTTTCTTTATTAGTTAACTGTTTATCAATTTACATGTAATATTTTATTTTGAACCTATTCTATCCGTAATATTGGCCAAAGTATCTAATGAAGCTATTATTTCTGCACAGTACCTAATAAAAAACAAATCATTTAATTTCTAAAAACACCAACTAATATTCTCAATCATATTCGTGCCCCGATACTACGGCCATTTTCAAAATTTAAATAAGCATAGTGACCCAAACGCACAAGTTTATTTAGGTTGTGATTATCCCCATGTAATCTGCTGAAACCTAATATACCTTTTGCCTTTTTTCGTGTAGTACCCAGTACCTATTCCGAATGACAAATTGCAGAGTATGAAATATATTCGTTTAAATAGTGGTGTTTATAACGGTTCCGCTTGAATTATTGTTCAAATACGAATCATGTAATAGGATTAATTTGGGTGGAATGATGTCGGCCTAGCTGGAAGGGGTCTAAAGGGAGGTAAGTCACAGGATTTAGCCTGCAATACATCAGTGGCGGGACAAAAAAATATTATGCAAGGAGTCTCGACCACCAAAAGCATTTAAGAGTCTCATTTAATACACTTATACTTACACAAAGTATCAAATTATTAAAATTTTATGATTTCTAAATTGTATGCTTTAAAGACGTAAGTTTCTCGAAGTGGAAGAGATAGTATTTCCAAGTTTTGAATTTGTCGCTTTTCATCAATACTGTTTAATAACTCGGTGAAAAAATGAAATATTAAGCGTAAATGTAATATAACCTGATTGAAGCTGCATCACTGTCACTGTTAAACATAAAGATTTGTTTTCTGATCCATCGTTAACGGTATTCCCTGAACTAAATAAATCATTGACCCCAAAAACAATAGCTTCGCAAATGCATCATCAGTGTTAAACAAATAGGTTTGTCTTCTGAGCCATCGTTAAACTCTCCAAAGGTATGTATGTTTTTAGGCGGTCAGAAAATGCTCCACGACTCGCTCTAAAGCTCAACGACCTTAAGATATTGTGGATATATTCTTCATGGTTGCTCTTTTTCTTTTCTAGTAATACTGAAAGGGGCTTGCTTCCATATGCTATTACGTCCATATCGTACCCAAATCTATACAAAACTGAAGTGCGAACGATAACTGACGAATTTTACCATGACGTCATTCTATTTGTTGACGTTTCTCATTTATGTGTAATCGTTGTTTACCATTTTGAGCTAGCTTGTTAGTAATAACATTTCACCATCAGTATAACATTAAGTGGCTTCCTTTTTTACTAATAAATATGGGAATTTTTATAAGGAGACTAGCTGACTCAGCAAACGTTGTTTTGCCATGTAAATTATAAATTTTTGTCCAAAAAATAAAAAGAAAATTTCTGGATAGGGCCACCCTTATCACCTAGAGGTATAAAAAATAGCCTACGACCTATTCTCAGACCTACCAAATATACACCAAAAATTTCATAAAAATCGGTAAAGCCGTTTCGGAGAAGTTCGATAACAAACACTGTGACACGAGATTTTTATCTATTAGATAAGGACGAATGAATGTTTTAATGTCGCTGAAATAAGAGTCATGAAAGTAGAATTCACTTTGTAAAACAGTACTTTCACTTAATTTACTTATGTTAAGTCTCAAGTTTTAAGGTTAAGGCATATTACCTTCTAGTCTTCTTATTCAGTATTTCCTGATCCCACTGGTAGTGAGGCTAATATTTTTTCTGGAGTATAGACGACCACTTACACTGAGGTACCAAACAGTACTTAGAATACTATTTTTTTAAATTTGTAAAACGCCGAAATAAATGCTATTTTAACTGGTTTTACTGTTTGACTGTTTTACAGCTGCTTAATATAGATTTTAATTCAGCACATCAAAACAAATGGAATGACGTCACAAGACTACTGTAACCATTTGCGTAACGTTAACATTGTTTTCTCGGTGATTTAAAATAGTCATAATGTCTTCATTTTTTACAAGCTTTTATTTAACTTGCCTTGTTAGTCAAATGGGTCAAATCTTGCAACTGAATTTTAAAACAGTTATCCCCAACCGATTGAGCTGAAATTTTGTATACACGTTTAGTTTGGATGAAAATGCATGGTTAGCTAAGTGACTTCATTCTAAATCCAATACGGCGGACTCCCAATTTAGTACAACTGAAATATTGAATAAAAGCTTGTTTTTAAAAAGTTTTTTTAATTAATAATTTATGTTTAATCTCTAATTTAGATACCCGGTTGTACTTCTACTCTTCTCGTTATTGCGATAACAGTTTAAGGGTGGCGATGCTATGCTTAAGAAAATGATTTCGTAATTCGACAATTTCTCCTACATCCCTGTACCGATTGAAAACATATTTTGATAGCCTTTTAGAGAAAACTTGATAGAATGATACCAGAATATTGAAGTCAACAAAAAAAATTTTGATTTTCGCATAAGAAAAAAATTTTCCTTCTTTAATTTTCAATAGCCTAACACCATTCTATAAAGTTGTCTCTGAATGCCTATCAACATTTTTTTTTTTTGGATCGGTTCAGGGATGTAGGAGATATTGTCGAATTACATCCACGGCATCGCCCACCTTAATAAGTAAATAAATATATTTAATTTAGAAATCGTGGGTAAACCTGACTGGATGTTCCTCTACAATAATGGGCTAATGGGAGATAATGTACACTAAGATTGCTCTGTAATTCAATGAACAGAGACCTTTTCTATATCACGTGTATTAAATAATATTTCAGAAATAAATAGTTAAAAATTGTATAATACTGAATTTCAACTTCTTCTAAAGATTTTTTAATTATCTGCTAGACAAAGGACGGACTGATTAACATCCCCTCTGAAGAACTCGCCTATAACCGCACAGTTTCTACGTATACGCCGAGAGCGCTATATACCCCTTCCAATTCCCAACCGCGACTACCGTTGCTTAACCTTTCGTATTGAGATAGGAGTACAGCCAAGACGAATCTGCTCCCGTCCCTTATTTTGTGTTTTACAATGTCACATTTGTCGAAACCCCCTAAACTACCGACGCCGCTGGTGTGCACTACATAGTGCATCGAGGACTCCCTTGCTATGAATGACTCTATGCCACTCCAAAATGAGCACAGCAAACGGCTATTTAGTGCAGTGAACCGTGAAGCAGGTGTCCAGAAGTCACTTATGTTTTGTACTATTTGACAAATAGTGCCGTAATTGGTCCCTACCATACTATTTTTGCCACTGTGATACGCTTTTTTATTGTGTTTCGAATGTAATGCCGACACGATGTGGTCCATGTTTTCGGCATTAGAGAATCATTTGATTTGGTATATCCAATATTAAGAAACGCCCTTGAAGATCTCCTTAAAATTATAATAATAATAACAATAATATAATAATAATAATAATAATAATCTTTATTCATACATCACTCATAAATATATTGGAACGTATATACATAATATAAAATAGATAGTGCAACATAAATTATAGTTTTAACTGTTCATGGATGTACAGATAAAGAAGAAAAACCCCTGAAGCATTTCTAAGATACCTGTACGTGTACAAAATATAAACAATGACCTTTTAATATAAATATGCGATTAACATTAACACGGTTCTTAAATAACAGCCTATAGCAGAGGATTTTGTTCAATTTTTCTAATATTTAAAATAATATTTTTGCTGCTGTTATGATGTTTACTATCTTAAGTGTAATATATGTTTGTGTGTGTAACACAATACAATATATGAGAATTAGCGAGATAAGTATGGAATAAGTTTTAATTCAATTTTTTTAAATTAGAAGAAAAATATTTATGTTACCTAACAGAGAAGAAAAAGAAAAAATATTCTATAGCAACATAGGATCTGAGGAGTTGGTGTGTTATTTTATTGATTTTATTTTCCTATATACATATTGGTAGTGTTTTATTATTGAAAACTAATAATTTTTTCGATCAACTAGAACGTGAAACATATTTCATCATTTTCTAAAATATATTTCGTGCATGATATTTTACATTTTTTTTAGTGTTAATTTCTTTAACTTCATTTCGCAATGTATTGAATATGTTTGGTGCTAGAAAGGAACAACCCCATTGACCCACTGTTTTTCGGATTTTTGGAATTCTTAAGGTGTCTTTGTTTCTAGTTGTATGATGTGGATATCCTTCGCATAAAATTGATTTATTTTCGGAATGCTGTTTGATGGCTAGTGTAAGGCAAATTGTCGAATGTCCATTACATTCGCAGCTTTAAACAACGCATCAGAAGGGTCTTTATTATAAATGATTTTTAGATCCCCTTTTTAAAATATATCTAATTTTGACGAACTAAAATTTAGCACCCCACCCCAACCTATTATACCGTACCGTATATATGATTCAATTATACCCATATTTTCTATACTCTCAAATATATTTAGATATTTTGTCATTTTCATACGTTAAGAAACGTATTGGTCCTGGTCCTTTCAGTCATAATTTGAAAAAAATAACTCTTTCCTTTGAATACTCTAACTTAGCATTTCAACTATTATTAATTAAGAATAATCCTTCATGCATTCTTAGTGTTCTGATAATTTCGAATAAAATACAATTATTTTAATTTCCTTCCAGGTACCTGCCTTAAAAATGAATGCAAGTTAATTATGCAGTTATATTATCAAATAGCTCGAGGTTTCAAAGTCCACCACAAGAGGAAGTATATTATATATAGTTATATAGATATACAATTTTAAGTTACCTATGGAAAGGAATTCTAAAGTTAATGACTTTGGCTATTTTTCTATTTATGGACTTCCGGACCTCGGAACGACAATAAGTAAGAACACCTTTTCTGTTATTGATAACTTTTACCTTTTATTTGTGGTATTAACTGAGATTAAGTCCCTGCCGTCTCTTTTCATCTTTAAAAAGTTTGGTACAGTAGTCAGACGTTAAAAGTTAAAAATATTAGGCCTAACTTCTAAAATTCAGTGTTTTATGAAGCGCATTAAAATAAATAGAATTGTAAAAACGATGAGAAGAGCTATGTTTGTTTTGCGACAGTTTGGTTCAATGGCGAATATCCAAGATTTTTCAAAATATTTTACTTCTAATTCTTACCATAATAGTAAGTATCTCGAGAACGGTACACTTTTGATATAGAGAAATAAACACAGATTTACATTATTACTTCCACGTCCAGTGGAAGTATAGTAACGACAAAAAAATTTTTAAAAATTTTTATTGTCCAAATAGGCTTAAAATGTCATGAAACGTCGAGATTTTAAGTTTGAGCGAAAAAAAAATTTCTGTCTGTCTGTCGGTCTGTCTGTCTGTAACTTTTTTTTGTGCGCACGTTTACTCTGGAACCGTTTGAGACATTGACTTGAAATTTGGTACACATATGTACTTTAACGAGATCTAGAACTAGATTATATTTTCATCTTGTTCCGTCGAAGGGTTGGGGTGTAAATTGGGGTAAATTTGGGGTAAATGGGTAAATCAAGCAGGTAAGAGTCCACGAAATTGGTATTTAGTATATACAAGAGAAGCTAAGGTCTCAAAAAAAAATTTTGGCATTAGCCACTCCCATTACCACCCCCACCCCCTTATTAAAGGGGATGAAAAAAAATTGTGATTTAGTGTATGTACAGGAACCAGAAACCTCAAAATATTTTTACTTCATCCACCCCCCCACTACCACCCCCCTATCACCACCCCCACCCCACTACCGATGTGGGGTATCGTTTTATGGGTTTTTGGGGTAGAAGATTTCAAATATTATATTATTAAAGTTCCATAAACAATTATTTTCACATACAAAGTTTTTTCGTTGTGAGTGACTTGGATAGAGAATCTGGATGTGGAAGTAGTGATTCCTTGGGCAGCGGTTTTTTTAGTGTATAATAAAGGACCCCGCACACCATATAGGGGGATTTCTGCCTCCAGTCAAATTTAATCTAACCCACGTAAAAATGTTCTTTTGAACCCCCTGAACAAATGTTCAAATGCAGCCAGGTCCGAAAAGGTCTTCGTTTCAAGATATGGAGCCCTAAAGATCGTTCCAAATACGTTTTAAAATTGAAAAAATTAAATCAAAGTTGGCTTTGATTTTATGGAAATTCAGAACTGCATAATTAATTCTTAAATAACACCATATTTCTTACTCATGTTAAGGGCTTCGCTGCAGTTTTTTCAATTCAAGAATAAAGTTGTGATACTTTTTTTTTTAAATAAAAAACTTCTGTTAAGTCTGTGGCTCAAAATCTTATGATGAATTATTGTTCTCCGAGCTTCCTAGGATTAGAATTGTTCTTTTTTTATCTGAACTTTCAGAGTGTATCATGTTTTTTATTTTAAATGCCCATTAAATGGGAAATTTAATCAGGTCCATTGATTTTTATTTGAACTATGATTACGCAATTTTCTGTGGTAATCTTACCTAAACAATTTCGATCAGTAATTCGTGTCCACGTACTCAAGAAATGCCGATATTTTTTAAAAAACCGCTGCCCAAGGAATCGGTACTTCCATATCCAGATTTTTTCTCCAAGTCACTTACAACGAAAACATTTTGCATGTGGAAATAATTGTTTATGGAACTATAATAGTACAATATTTGAAATCCTCTACCCCAAAAACCCATAAAACGATACCCCACATCGGTAGCGGGGTGGGGGTGGTAGTGGGTGTGGATTATGTAAAAAAACATTTTTTTGAGACCTTAGCTTCTCTTGTATATACTAAATACCAATTTTCTGGACTCTTACCTGCTTGATTTACTTATTTTCCCCAAATTTACCCCAATTTACCCGCCAACCCTTCGACGGAACAAGATGAAAATATAATCTAGTTCTAGATTTCGTTAAAATACATATGTGTACCAAATTTCAAGTCAATATTTCAAACGGTTCCAGAGTAAACGTGCGCACAAAAAAAGTTACAGACAGACCGACAGACAGAAATTTTTTTTCGCTCAAACTTAAAATCTCGACGTTTCGTGACATTCTAAGCCTATTTGAACAATAAAAATTTTGAACATTTTTTTTGTCGTTACTATACTTCCACTGGATGTGGAAGTAAAATAACACACTCGTTCTTGGATAGTAGGAAATTCAATGAATCAAAACAATGTCATTATTGACAAGTGAAAAATAAATAAAAAAGTGTGAAATAAAACTTAATATTTCGTTGTTTTACTATTGATTTCAATGGAAACAGCAATAGAATTTAGTCATTAAGACAAGGTAACCTTGGGCGATTTTGGATTTGGATCGATCTTTAAAGGGTCTACACAGGATCCAGCGGCAGGGACCCGACATTGTCGGTACGCTTTGAAGATAATTGGAATTCCAGAGGAGTTCAAAGCATGCCGACATGGCTGGGTCCCTGCCGCTGGATCGTGTGTAAACCCCTTTAGGGCTCCATATCTCGAAACGAAGACCTTTTCGGACCTGGCTGAATTTGAACATTTGTTTAGGGGGTTCAAAAGAGCATTTTTACGTGGGTTAGATTAAATTTGACTGGAGTCAGAACTCCCCCTAGATGGTGTGCGGGGTCCTTTATAAACTGAAATAAAATTTGGGGTGGCTATTTTTAAAAAATGAGTCTTGGCATTTTTTTTAACGCAAATTTAGTGATTTTTTTACCACTCCGTATAATTATTTTTTGTTCTCTTTATACAGGATGTCCCATAAGTCATGGATAAAACGAAGGGGGATGATAGATGAGGTCATTTCCAACCAAAATAACCAAATATGTTTTTATCCAATTTTTGGTGGTTCAAAAGTTGTTTCAACTTTTGTATTTTTGTCCGAAATCGCCGACGTTTAGTAATAAAGTGGTTCAAAATACTGTAAGTTTTTTTGCTATTTTTTTTTCTTAAATAGACTACTGAAGGTTGTACTTTTCTGATGCAGGCATTTTTATGAAGTTTAGTTAGCAATTGTCAATTATAATAGAAGTTGTTACAGATCACTGTTGGCTTCATCAAAAATTATTTGAATTTTAAAATGACCTTCGTAGAAAAAAAATAACTACGAAAATATTTCCCGTAATAACAAAAACTAGTGCAATTTATGTAGATTCTAACAAGGTATAATTCATACACTTTTTATTAACAATTTTTTTTATTTCCGTTTTTTACAAGTAAGGCATGTTTTTATGACAAAGTAAATTTTAAGACTAATTTTTAACGTATTTATTGATTGTTATACGACTTGTTACTGTCACTGTATGTCAATCACAATACTCAGTGACTCACCACCATTCTGGTAGTTAGTACGTTTATTAACTTTGTTGTTACCTGTGATTATGTCTTACACTCAACGTGAATATGCAAAAATGCACTTTATCTACGGGTTCTGCAATGGCAATGCTTTCCAAGCTCGACTGAGTGTCGAAACCGCTATCTTAATCGGGAACGATATCCTGACTACCGTATTTTCATACGTGTTCATAATTCGTATATGGGGGGACAATTTCCTGGTGCAGCTCACCGAGAAGGAAGACCGAAAATCGAACGGGAAGACGAAGTACTTGAAGAAACTGATGAGGATCCGTCGACAAGTGTACGCCAAATTTCTAGGAGGATTGGTGTACCAAAGTCATCAGTACATCGAATTATAAGATGAAATTTGCTACATCCGTACCACATCCGGCATGTCCAACAACTTTTACCCGGTGATTACATACGAAGAATGGAGTTTTGTAGAGAGATCATAAGAAGACACAGAGAAAATCAGACTTCCTAAGTCATTCTCTGGACAGACGAGTCTAGCTTTAGAAGAAAATGCATTTTCAATATCCGCAATTCACATCACTGGTCTGTAGAAACTCCAAGAGCAGTGAGAAGCGACCGTTTCCAACACCAGTTCAGTATAAATTTATGGGCTGGAATTTTAAATGGCACTTTTATTGGCCCCTTTGAACTGCCAGCGAGGTTGGTTGGTGAGCAATACCTTAATTTTTTAAGAAACGATCTACCAGAACGACTTGGCAATATACCTATCGAGATACGTGGAAGAATGTGGCTGCAACATGATGGAGCACCACTACAATATGCTCTCGCAGTCCGCCAGTATTTCAATCAAACATATCCTAGAAGCCGGATAGGTAGGGGAGGAACCCTACATTGGCCACCTCGTTCACCGGACCTCAACCTCATTGATTTCTTTCTATGGGGTTGCTTTAAAGAAGGAGTTTATCAAATAGAATACATGGTTCGCAAAATATTCGACATAATATTGATATTATTGCTAATAATATGAGAAATAATAACCGAGCTTTACGACGTGTTAAAACAAACTTTATACGCCGTTGCCGATTATGAATTAGAATGGGAGGACGACATTTTGACCATTTGTTATGAATTATTTTTGCCACTAATCATTCTTTTTGATCATATTCTTAAAATTTACTTTGTCATAAAAACATACCTTACCTGTAAAAAATGGAAATAAAAAAAATTGTTAATAAAAAGTGTATGAATTATACCTTGTTAGAATCTACATAAATTGCACTAGTTTTTGTAATTACGGGAAATATTTTTGTACTTATTTTTTTCTATGAGGGTCAATTTAAAAATCAAATAATTTTTGATGAACTGAACAATGATCAAAACGTTTTATTCTAATTGACAGTTACTAACTAAACTTTATAAAAATGCTTCTATCGGAAAGGTACAACCTTCAGTAACCTATTTAAGACAAAAAAGAGCAAAAAAAAACTTAGTCTTTTGTATCACTCCCTTACTAAACGTACTAGGCGATTGCGGACAAAAATACAAAAGTTGAAAAAATCATAAAAAATTGGATAACAAACATATGTAGTTATTTTGGTTGGAAATTAACTAATCTATCATTCCCCTTTGTTTTATCCATGTTTTATGGGACACCCTGTATTTACTTGAAGTTTTACCATTCTACTCTTTCACTTTTAAATTTGACTTAATGAACGTGTTTTTCATCAATTCTGACAAAATTGCTAAATATTTTGATTTTAAGTAATATTCTTCAAAATTAAAGTTTTAAGATGGTGAATGACAACAATAAGTTATTGACCGTTAATTTCAATATAATCAGAATTACAGGCCCATCAGATTCGCTATTAGAAAAAAAGGTTTGTTTTGCGTTCTATCGTTAAAGTTTCCAAAAATAAAAAATCACCATGATGAAAACTGTTTGATTCGTATCCAGAAGAGGGCAATCTGGTCGATGAAACGTGCGAGTGTAGGTTTAGTGTTCTGGTGTTGGTGAAAACTTCTTCATTGTCATGTTTAATTTTGTTACAGACATCGCTATAAGTATATTATGTTCCGAAGAAAATATTTACAGGGTGATTCCTTTATTAAGGGAAATGCTCTTTTCTTGTGAACTACTGAAGGAAACTATATTCTGTATAAAGCGTTATATCCCTACTGCCTGCCATTTAAAATTAGGGTAGAAAGAAATACATATCGGTGAGCCTTGCAACGCTTCTAATTTTACTTCCACATCCAGTGGAAGTATATAGTGACGCAAAAAAAATTTTTAAACTTTTATTGTTTTAATAGGCTTAAAATGTCATGAAACGAGATTTTAAGTTTGAGCAAAAAAAGAAATTTCTGTCGGTCTGTCTGCCTGTAACTTGTTTTGTACGCACGATTACTCTGGAACCGTTTACGATATTGACTTGAAGTTTGGTACACGCATGTATCTTAACGAAATCTGGAACTAGATTATATTTTGATTTTGATTTTGTTGAAGGGTTAGGGGATAAATTAGGGTAAATAGGATGTAAATCAGGCAAGTAAGAGTCCATAAAATTGGTATTTATTATATATAAGAGAAGTTAAGGTCTCAAAAAATTTTTAGCATTAGCCACCCCCATTTCCACCATACAATTTTTTTTTTTCGTTGTAATAGACTTGGATAGAAAATCTGGATGTGGAAGTAGTGATTCCTTGGGCAACGGTTTTTGTTCCAGCAACACACCAGTTTTATTACACAATTGAAATTTTTTTTTAATTTCCACTATTTTTGCAAATACCATTTTTTTCTGTTTATTTTTTTTTAAAGTTATGATCTAATTTATGTTATTTATATTATACAGAGGTACTACTTGTTAAATACTGGTTGACGTCGCTTAAAAGAACTAAATATTCTATAAAATAAAATAGACTTTGAACAAAATAAGTGATGTCATTTGTTAATGTCATAGTTGCCACTTACATTAATACTTGTCGTATTAAAGAATTTAAGTGTTGTAGTTATTCAGAAAGAAAGAAAATTGTTATAAAATATTTAAACATAGTGAAAATGTGAACATGTTGCTGATTTACGGGTGATAGTATGGGTGGATGAAGTAAAAAAAAAATTGAGGCCTTTGGTTCTTTGCACACATACTAAATCACAATTTTTTTTACCCTCTTTTATAATGGGGTAGATGTAGTAATGGGGGTGGCTAATGCCAACATTTTTTTTTAGACATTAGCTTCTCTTGTATATACTAAATACCAATTTTATGGACTCTTACCTCCTTGATTTACCTATTTACCCCTGGAATAAGATGAAAATATAATCTAGTTCCAGATCTCGTTAAAATTCATGTGTGCAAAATTTCAAGTCAATATCTTAAACGGTTCCAGAGTAATCGTGCGCACAAAAAAGTTACAGACAGACAGAATTTTTTTTGCTCAAACTTAAAATATCAACATTTCATGATATTCTAAGCCTATATGAATAATAAAACTTTTTTAAAAATTTTTTGTTACTATACTTCCACTGGACGTGGAAGTAATATCTGCGATTTTTAAGTTAGGTTAACCCAAAGCCAATTAGTCGCAGCAATACTCTAAAGTACAATGTCTTAAGGGCATTTTCCATTTTTTTTAAATTTAAATTGATAGGTATCTCTACTGTCGGCAGATTTTTGTAAAAAAGGGCACATCTTGCCACTATGCGTCGCGACGCCCACCGTTCTGCATTTTTTCTAAACTAACTTTGATTGGCACGCAGTAGAAATATAACACAATATACAGAATATAATTTTTTTCTTTAGTTCACAAGACAACGCATTTCCCTTGATAAAAGGATCACCCTGTAAATTTTTAAAATTATGCAGATGAATATAATTGAATACTGTCCTGTTAAATTATACAAGCTGTAGGAGCGGTAAGTTGACAAAACACTGAGAGGATTTATCATTTGTCACAAAAATGCATACATACCTAACAAACCAACATTCGTTTTGCAAAAAAGTTGCAAGCGCTTCTGCATTTCAATTAAAAATGTGCAAACATTCGCTTGTCATTTATGCTTCGCGAAATTCCATAATTGATTGTGTTAGTTGTGTACTTTTTACAGTGAAAACCAGCCACTTGGTGCGAGATAAAAGCATATTTTCAGTTTAAAAAGTATGTAATAATAAGATGGACCCCTACCCCCTCTGTGCCTGTGATAATCGACGCGGTTAACACTCGCTTTAACCGTTTAGCGTCCCGACGGCACAGCGATGTAATCATGGGCGTCGTGGAAAACTTCAAACAGCAGTTTTCGAAGATTCACAGGTTTCTTGTGGCAACCGAGGAATTAATTATTAATAGAAGAGCCAGAGAGAATGTTAACTTGCCCTTTTTTTTAATTTCATTCAAGTGTGTGTTTATATATAAAAACACGCCACACCGAATATCAGCTCTTAAATATCAGTACTTACTTTGCAATAAATAATTAAAGTTAAGATCCTCGCGAAAAGCACTGTGACGTCACATCGAGAAAACTAGTCTCGTGGGGTCCCTCAGACTGGGCGGCGGTTGGCTTTGAGACTAAGATTTTGTTTAGTTTATGATTCTGTTTTGTGTTGAGAAATGGAAAATACCTATTATAAATACTATATAGTGTCACTGTGTAATAATACAACTATTAAATCAGCAAATAAAATGTTTATTCGTCGATCAAAATGGCTTAATGTAAATACCTATATTAAGTATAGTCAAAATACAAAGAATTGAATTTTTAGATAAGATTATATTACAGGTTACGGGTCAGTGTTAAAGTTTATTTTATTTTACCATTGAATACAGTGTCATAAACTTTAATTTCTTTAAATACTAGGTACGTTTATTATTTCTAACTCTCGGTATTTTTAATAAATGTATTGTACATATCTACACTAGGTAAATTGTCTGATTGTCCTTTTGAAAAACCTGCATCAGTCATTTTTAACTAACATGTTTACCACACAAGCTTATATAAAAATAACGAATATCACTCAAAATCAACGAATATTGAAGATGTTTTTCCAACGAATACGTACCTGGCTATGGGCTTTTACACGGAGTAGTATTTAAATTTTAGGTTAGGTTGTGTTCAATGCTAGTTGTTTCTGACAAATGCACATGCGCGTGCGGAGTTGTCAAAGCTAAAGTAGAATCGGTGTCGCGTTAAACGCCGTCGTCCGACTTTCTCTACCTGACGTCACGTTTCAAGACTGGGTAAAATCAGACAGATTTCAATCGCTTATATTTCTGGAAGAGATTTTTTTAAAACTATAATTTTCAATCATAAAATGGCGACTTTAATACGGCCGATTAAAGTTTATTTTTTAAACTGTTACACAGGCTACCATATTGAATAAATAACTAAAGAAACGAAGGAATTTAAAAAAAAATTAAATAACTTTTTAAGGTTTCAGTCCGCCATGTTGACTTCGCCATCTTGTATTTGAAAATTCTAACATCGGAAACTGAAGATGTTTGTAATTAAAAAAAATATTGTAAATTCCCACTGGATGCGCCCATGTAAAACGGCGTCCATCTCGAGCTGAGCTAATGAATACTTCCAAGCCGCAAAATGATATCCAGCTTTGTGTAATTATATTGTATCTGGTTGAGGGCCCTTTCAGAGGAAAGCGTGCCCTTTTGGAACTCTTCATCACTCTCCTCCTCGTCTGTGGATTCTCATTATATCTTATAAAGATGAGAATAACACCGTTAAGAATCGTAAAATCAACATAAAATAAAATAAACAAATTTAAAGTTAAATATTGCGAAAAATCTAAAAAAGGATTATTGATTTAAAAAAATAAATAAAAACTTTAAAATTGTTATACAAGGTAACACTAAATTATCGGTCCCAAAATGTGTAATTTTAGCGTTTTAGGTACACCATTTATTTATTTATTTGTACACGAATTTCAAAGTGATATTAGAAGGTCTAATTCCTTCCAATTCGTTCTTTCTTTCTGAGCCTAAATATTTAGTTGATTTACAAGACATACCATAAATTAATCTATCGTTAAAATGTATACTTTATATTGTATGGTATCATTTGGATGCCTTCGAAGTTGCCTTATTTTCTCCTCTTTCCTGTCAGGTATGTATACCTTAAAGGTTTTTGCTAAGTTGTGACTTGTGCTAACTCTATCTGTTTGCATGTTTAGTAGTCGATTTTTTTCTATTTGCTGAATTATCTCGGTATGGTATCCTATTGTTGGATTGGACCCATATCCGTTTGTTTTCAGCCTGTACGCTGCTAGCAGTGCCTTACTCTCCACTCCAAGTGTAGTGGAGGTAGGAAAAGTAGTGCTTCCATGGCAGGTTGTTGACATTGTTCCCTTTATTTCTAGGCAGAAGGTGCCTGGTACCTCTCTTAGTTTTCTCATCGCTTCCCATTTTTCGGTTTTTCAGTTTCAGTTTTTTGGTATAACCAGTGCCCATTTTTCGTTCTAGTCCCCAGTCTTTGCCTACCATTCTTCTGTAGGTCCATAAGGTCAGGTGACCACAGTGGTCTTCCCTGGGTTCATGGAAACACCTTCTTGGATACACCATCTGTCTACAATAACATCATTTCTGATGCATAATCTTGCATGTATATTCCCTGCTGCTCCAGTCGAGACAAGAGCTCGTTCATGACCAGGCACCACAGGAGGGTATCAAAATGAACCGAAATACCGAACGCCAAACGGTATTTTAACATAAAAGCATGCCTTAAAATTTTACCTACTTCGATTTGTATAAGTTGCATTAGTTTTATCTCCATAAATCTATATCACAAATGAATGTTGTCTTTTTGATGGTTCATTTAAAGGGTGTTCAAAATTTTGTGCGGTATTTATACAATTTTTGACTAGACCAAAATCGACACGTTGAGGCATGGCACCCCCATGGCACTCATCAAACCCCATGGCACTTTCAATTTTTGTTTCAAATTTAGTCACGCAACAAGTGTAAGATGAAATTGATTGGTAATTATACAAACAAGGATGTCTATATTTAATACCTATTGGAAAAAATGTCCCCACCTTATGTACCCACTATGCTGTATGGCCTTCAATGTTATTAATAAACATGCTTGACTTAACATAAATTAATTATGCCTAAAAGTTCTAGCGCTGGCTTCAGGTCTATAAGTCTATAATAACATCATGTGAAGGAATCGTAAGCAGCTTTCACATATTTTGTAAACAAAAGGGGATCTAACATTAAACCTCGGGGTACTCGATAAGACACAGTTTGATATCATTTAGATTCTCTCTGAGACTGATTTCTCTACATTCTTTAATCCGCTACCATAAAAATTTATGGGCGTTTCTCAAAAATATATATTTTTGATATACGCCTGTTTTGGACACTTTTTGTGTGTACCATTGTATAAAATGGAGGCGTATTTGTTTCTGTATACCAAAGATAGGAGGATATGATAGAAGAAAAACAAATAAATAAAATTACTTTGAAATGCAACATCTCAAAACTTCTTATTTTAATCATTTCGGTGAAGAATTTTGTAACCTTTATAGAACATAGTACTGGGCCCATTCGATAAAAAAAATTAGAGTGATTCCAATCAAAAAAAGTTTAGCCGTACACGTAAATATGGAAGGATAAGCGTAACTATTTTTTATTTAACAATTCCAAGTTATGCTGGAAAACTTACATCCACGATAGAAAAAATTTTGTTTATTACTCTGGCGTCTAATTAATCCTTTTAGTACTATAGCATGCTTGAAAATGCTAAATAATTCATTGTAAACGTGTAATATATCTTGCTGAAGGCATTAATGCAGCGCGTTACTGGTCGGTAGATGTTTTGGGCCAAGTCGAGGTACAGGTTCATAAATTTCAGCGGCATTTATAACTGAAAGTGACATTGGTGTTCAATGTTCAATCACATTCATCTAAGAACGGCAGGATGAATATCTGCTTTGTGTGTATGGTGAGGGACCTTTAAATTGCCTGTTATATCTCAAATATTTAAATACGTTTTTGGTGTCTACAGAATTATAAATTAAAATATTTAAACGAGATGTGTATTATCTATCTTCGCTTCATTTAAGTTGAGAAATATTCATTTAAGTTTTTCCAGGATGGGGCTGGAACCTTCATTGTGACGCTGTATCTGACGTAGTTTAAAAATTATGGATATCACTTCAGTGCCATATCCCACTTCCCACATCAAAAGTATTATTACATTTTCAATTTCACTTTGATCGGCTAACTTCTAAGAAAAATCAGTATAGCGAATCCAAGATGGCGACAAACTTTCTACCTACCTCGGCAGCGGGATCGTTCGATTACTGCTTGATATTCCAGCAGTTCACGTCATTATTTGAGAATGTTCTGAGCTGACAGCAGGCACTTAAACCATAGACAAATTTTCCTAATAGGTATTTATTAACCAGAAAAACATTAAAAACTTGAAAGAAAAAAAGATCTATACAATTTTTTACATGAATTGATGATATTTAAGTTATGACGTTTCAGATTTGAGAAAGCATGTATCTGAAAACGGTTTCCATGGAAACCGACAAGTTTTATATTTAGAGAATAAAAGAGACCAAAAAAAATGCTTATAGATACTATGAATTTTATTATTGTTTCTATTTCTGTAGGATTAACATTTTTGAAGATACGAAAGATGGCATCTGAAAGCTAATAAGACGAAATATAATAGAATGGAATATAATAGAATTTATTGGTGTGTTTGAAAAAAAATAATCATTACACAAGTCAAAAGTTTACATAGAATTCAATAAATATTACAAATAGTTATTAAAACATACAATACCATATTAAAAATATAATACATTTATAAAAGGGAAATATCTACTTGTCTAGTTAATCATAATAAAGCAACATAGGATGTCAGAACTGACAACTGCACAGATAATGGTTGACTGCAAATCACTCTAAGAATTCATTCAAACTATAAAATGCAGAAGCTACTAGGACTGATTTAACTTTTATTTTAAATAAATTTAATGACAACATTTTTAGAAATATTTAGTTTAAATGTTAAATATCTCAGAAATTGCACTTAACGTAAAAAATACGAAGAACCGATATTAACTATCCTTAATTAAGCTTTTAATTATTTATTTTTGTTTCTATAGCATAAAAAACAAAGATGTTATAATCGGAACAATGTGCATCTACACATTTTCTAAAGTCCAGTATAGCCAATCCAATATGGCGAATCTGAAATGGAGCCGAAATCATATTCGGCTATCAAAACTGTCTGCACTTTTCCAATATTGTTTCAATCAGACAATTTTTACAGAAGTTCAGTGTGTCGGCCCAAGGGAGAAAGGCATAAACGTCAAAAAAAAAGAGTTAATCAAACACTGGGTTGATGAGGAACAATAATTTCAGAACAGCGCTTCGCTTCATCTTAAAGCATACTGCATACTGATACTAAAGTTGCAATTGTTTGGATTAAATTTATCGCATTCACTATTCTTAGAAGTTTCTAGTGAAAATTTTATTCGCAACTAATTTTATACATATAGAAAGCTGACATTTGAATATTTAGTAAGTCCTCGACTGTACAATTTAGCGGTTTTAATTTTCAGTTCGCTCACAAAACTACTGCTAAATATTTCGTCATAAAGTCATCGTAAAATACAGCCACGGATTGATGTAACGCCATAATTTATTGACGTTTTTTTTTCAAACTGGCTAGGACAATGTACAATAGCAACCGATGTCTGAACATCTTTAAGTGCCCATAAGGGTACTGACTCATGAGTACAGTCTTTGCCAAAAAAATATAGGACTTTTGAACACCATTTAATTCAATTGAAAGTTGCGCCATTTGCACTACCCCCAATTATCTTAATTCGTAATTTTTAAAGTCGGAAAATAGCACATTCAACTATTATTATAGAAACACCCAGACATCTGGTTTTATTATTCGCCGACTGTATGAAAAAAACTCCTACAAATGTAAAGTTGGCAGAGACGTCAAACAGGGCTGAGTTCTGTTACCAATCCTCTTAAATATCTATAGTGAACACGTGATTAAAGAATTAACAAAATGAGGTAGCTATAGGTGGATTCGCAAATGATGCCACCTTAATTGCAGCAAGCAAGTATGAGCTCATACACCCGTTGAATAACTTTTGAAAAATAAGCTCTAACTACAATAAAATCAACATTTTGATAGTAGACCGAGCAAATGAAAACCACCCATCTACGCTTTAGTGGATTGTGTGAGTCGGAAAAACACCCGAAAAACCCGAATATTATCTGATGCAATGAAAGTAGTTCTCCCCCGCGTTATCGAGATGGCAGAATTTCTCTTTGGAGTGACCCACTCCCACAAACGGCCAAAAACCACCCCCAAACGGGGTCAAACACGTATCGATCATATTTCACGGAATCTAACTTATTGATCCCCCGTTTTCGAGCATGCCAATTATGGGGAGGACCCTGGGACGCGTGCCTGACACCCGCCCACCTCCTCAACGGCGAACAACCACCCTCCAAAGAGGTGAGAGATCGCTCTCATCATACCACTGGACAAGAAGATTTCTCTTCCATTTTCGAGCATGCCGAACACGGAGAGAACCACGAATCGAGTGCTTGACACCCGTTCACCCCCTCAATGGCAAAAAAATACCCCTTCGCATTTTCATAATGAATGTAACTGCACGGGTTCAAAGAACGTAAAAAATCAATTTAAAATAAAAATAAATAAATAAATTTATTGTTTTAATTTTTTTTTAATAGTCATAGTATTTTATAATGTAAGAAAAGCCAGCGTAATAATATATACAGTATTTGTTTGCGTCAATAAAAATATTTTATATAATATATCATAATTATATAAATCAGATGTTTCAATTGTTATATAAACCTATTTTTCCCAAAAAAAATGTACAAGAAATATACATTCATCTTTCTTCAGCTCCACAGTAAATGAAGATGACTACTTTGTTGACGAGATCGAGGTGACGTCTTAATGTTTTTTTCTTGTGTAGCATCCTCAAAAACGGGGGGGGAGCTTTGCCCGGGGGTATGCTGAGAACGCATTCTCACCCCTTTGGAGGGTTGTTATTGGTCATTTATGGGGGTGGGTCATCCCGGGGAAGAATTCCACCATCACCACGGTGTTCAGTATCCTTGAAAACGGAGGATCACCAAGTAAGAGTCCCTCAAACAATTATAATACGCATTCCCTGTTTGGGGATGGTTCTTGGCCGTTTGCGGGAGTGGGTCACCCCAACGAGAAATTCTGCCATCACCATATGGTGTTCAGCATCATCGATAACGGGGGATCACCAAGTAAGAGTCCCTCAAAAAATTATAATACGCGTTAACCCCCGTTTGGGGATGGTTTTTGGCCGTTTGCGGGGGGGGCTAATCTGGTTGCATCAGACAATAGTCGAGTTTTCGTCCGACTCACATCCACTACTAAGGATAGGTGACTGTCAGGTAGTAAAGGGATGACTCACATGTCTGTATGTATGCACATCTAGATATTTCGTTTTACACATTTTTAAACATTATTATATTAACAGTAATGTGCAGATATTTTTTTTATTTTCTTTTTGGTAATCAGGTTCTTTGGTTTTTTAAAATGATATTTTGTTGCGTACTGGAAAGGGGAGAGTCGGATTTACATGTTTGAATGTATAGATCTGAAAAATTGTAAAAATGTTATTTACGCATTAATCTAAAAAAATAGCGCATTGCAATTTAGTGAATTAATTAATTTAAATTTTTATAAAAAAATACATTTACTTTATAAAACTTTAGTCAACAAAAAATAAGTAGTATACAAACCTGTATATAAATCCTCTATATTTAAAGAAAACTGTATTAGATGCGATTCATTATTTTATTTCCAATGAGTATACTAGCAATAAATGAGTAACCTTTTATCGAGCGCCCTGTATATTTTTAAAAAAGAATTTAGACAATTATGTTTATGCCTTGATTTTTACTAAAAAATGAAACAGCCTTTGCGCTATATTATTGTGCTGTTTATATTTAAATTTAAATATGTGATTTACAGTGCAGTAAAAAACGTTTGCAAATTCAGACATAATGTGGTTATTCACATGCCTCATAAACCACATTGTTATGGGTCCGCTATATTTTGCTATTTATTGGTGATCGATGTTGTTTAGCGTTTGGCTTTTATTTATAGATGTTAAGCCTGCGATGCCGGCAAATGCGATAGTAAAATAAACTGCCAGTTAAAAGGATTAGCCCAAATTACATTTTCAACCCTAAAATTTGAAAAGGTGAACATTATGCCACATTCCACAGTTGACTGTTTCATAAAACAAATTATTTTTAGTACATTCCCATCCCCACTAACACTAAACTGCAATAATCCCTTTACACATAAAAGAAAAACAAATAGTATTTATTAGAATATAAACTAATTTAATACTCTAGGGTCATTAGAAAAGGTTTTAGGTACTCCTGAAAATTTTAAAATATGATTTTTAAATCAAGCGAACCTTTATCTTTATTTGATCAATAAAACAGAGCTGCAAATATGAGTCGATATTGAGAACCCTTAAAATTGATTATCCAGAGATGTACGTACACCTTCCTTTTTTGGCTAAGCATAAAAAATTCGATGGACATTAGATCGGTAGACCTAGGTGGTTATTTTCTCATCGGTCCACAACCATAAGTTTTGTTGTAATTCACACTTAAACTATATTCAGATATCAGATATATGAGCACATGCTCGCTTGCTGCAACTAAGAAATCTTGGTACTGCCAATAGCTACTCCACCCCGATAGTCCCCCATCACACCTCGCTCATCACATATTCAAAAAATATTTATAATATTTATATAATTTTTTACGTATTTCAAATAGGTCGGTTTAGGGCTTTTTAATGAAAAGGGGAATTTGGCATCACTAGTTACTTCCATCGTAGAAGTATAGTAACGAAAAGAAAATTGATTTTTTTTGTCCAAATAGGCTGGGAATGTCATGAAACGTCAAGATTTTAAGTTTGAGCAAAAAGAAATTCTGTCTGTCTGTCTAAGGGTCCGTCCGTCCGTTTATAGCTGTCTGTAATTTTTTTATGGGCGCACGATTACTCTGGTATGATGTATATAAGTACAGCAACTGCCGAGATATTAAATAAAAAAAAACTGATTGACTTAAACATTAACAGAAAAAGTTCCGTATAGTTTAAATTTTCTCATCGTTTCTGATATTTCAGATTTTTTTCAGAAACTGTGGACCAATCGTTTTGAAAATAAAGAGTGGATATTGGAAATAAACATATATAATGAATACAACCAAAAATATATATTTTTGCCTCGATCAAAAGATTTTTTTTTAATTTTGACCCACAAAAATACGTCAAAAAAATATTGCGGTGTACTGCGGAACACTACTCTAACACCACTCTAACTACATGTGACATCTCATATTATGTGGAAGAACAATAATGGTAAAAAAAAATTGAAAATATTGTCTTGAAATTTGGTACACGCTTGTATTATAGTCCATGTAAAACGCGGGGTTTGACGCTCGGAATGTCCCCCTCATCGGGACCACTTGTATATTATGTTTTTTGAGTCGCTGATCACGAAAATTGGTTTTATTTTCGCGGTAATGTGAATAATACTGTAAAATAATGTTATATGAATGTGGTAATTGTAATGATATTTTGCAAACTCATAAAATAAGTACCTAGAAATTTTATGCTGAGGGTTAACCAGAGGAGGTAAAACTACCCCTGAATTGACGTAAAATGGAAAAATGATGGGATTTTTTTTCACTTTTTGATTTGAGTTTAGATGAATGAGGATTGCACAATGAAGAAATTTTTTTTCCAACTACTCAAGACTTTTGCTGATGAAGGTGAAGATTTTGATGAAAGTTGGGATATGCAAATTGAGCCGGAAGTTTCTTTTCAAGAAGGAGAAGCGGATGAATTGAATCTTAGCTATGATTGGTATGAATCGGGAATCAATGCATCAACCCAAGTATATATGAAGATGAGCTAATTGATTCTAGCGATAATGAAGAGGGGCTTATTTCCTACCATAAGAGACCAAGACTGGAGAAAACTTAGTACATAATGTTTATATTTTCATAAAAAAATAGAGTTATTTTAATTTTGCATCATATTTATATTTTTTTATTAAAAATATTGCAAACAATATGAAGTGTTACGTGGTACTTTTACCCCCTTTGGTTGACCCTCAGCAGAAAATTTGTACTTATTTTAGATGAACATACTGAACTGGCAAATATCATTACAATTACCACATTCACAACATTATTTTACAGTATTATTCACATTACCGCAAAAGACCCCCCAAAAAGGGTGGTTTTTAGCATTTTTAGGGGTGACGCACTATTTTTAGAGCGCGGGACCCCGATTTTCGTGATCAGCGACCCAAAAAACATGAAATAAAAGTAGTCCCGATGAGGGGGGCATTCCGAGCGTCAAACCCGTTTTTCCTGGACTATATAACGAGATGTGGAACTAGATTATCTTATTCCAGGGGGGGGGGGGCTAAATGGGGGTACATAGGTAAAGCAAGCAAGAGTCCATAAAATTGGGATTTAGTATATGTATCAGAAGCCAAGGTTTCAAAAAAAAATTTTGGCATCAGTCACCCCCACTATTACCTCCATTACCAAGTCCACCCATTGTTAAATAATATTATGATCTAGTGTGTGTACAAGAACCAAAAGGCTCAACATTTTTTTGGCAACAACAGCCGATGCTACCATCCCACACCACATTCCTAAAAGGACGTAGTCAATACGTAAGTATTAGCAATGTTACAAACAACAATAAAACGGTAACTAGATCTGAATGTAAAAAAGTGAATATGGGTGTCCCATAGGGTTCAATATTGGATCCTGCATTGTTTTTACTTTACATAAATGAACTGGATAATCTAACATCTGATGCATATTTTACAATATATGCTGATGATACGTCAGCAATTGTTTCGCATAAATCAGATGCTATAGTAGAAATAACATGTAATAATGTATTGGAAGACCTGAATAACTGGTTTAATGACAATTCTCTGTATTTTAATGTACAAAAAAACACACTGCATACGTTTTCATAATTGGCAAAAAAAATTCTCAGATCTTAGATTATCCGTCAATAACTCTAAAATACCTAATGTAACCAAAAACGTAAAATTTTTGGAAATCTACGTAGACAACTGTTGAAATTGGAAATTTTATAGTGAGCATTTGATTTCTAAATTTAATTCAATAAGATGTATGTTTAAAAACCGCTGCCCAAGGAATCACTACTTCCACATCCAGATTTTCTATCCAAGTCACTCACAACGAAAAAAAATTGTATGTGGAAATAATTGTTTACGGAACTTTAATAATATAATATTTGAAATCCTCTACCACAAAAACCCATAAAACGATACCCCACATCGGTAGTGGGGGGGGGGGTGATAGGGGGTAGTTGGTAGTGGAGGTGGATGAAGTAAAAAAATATATTTACCCCAAATTTACCCCAATTTACCCCCCAACCCTTCGACGGAACAAGATGAAAATATAATCTAGTTCTAGATCTCGTTAAAGTACATGTGTGTACCAAATTTCAAGTCAATATCTCAAACGGTTCCAGAGTAAACGTGCGCACAAAAAAAGTTACAGACCGACAGAAATTTTTGTTTCGCTCAAACTTAAAATCTCGACGTTTCATGACATTCTAAGCCTATTTGAACAATAAAAATTTTTTAAAATTTTTTTGTCGTCACTACTTCCACTGGATGTGGAAGTAAAATTTACGAACAGTTCTTACTGAGCAACAGTTAATTATGGTATATTATTCGTCTTAGGTATGGAGTCTGTTTTTGGGGATGGTCCAGAATATCATACAATATGTTTGTTGCTCAAAAGCAAATTTTAAGATATATAGTGAATGTACCTAGTACACATAGTTGTAAAAATATTTTTAAGGACTTTAAACTTTTGACACTCCCTTCTCTATATATTTTTGAGTTATGTGCTTACGTATTTATTAATAAGGGTAAGTTTAACAGCAATAAAAATGTGCATAATATATGCACTAGACAAAACAATGATTTTCACATTCCACATAGTAATTATTTGATTACGTATAAATCTCCAAGTGTTTTGGGGCTAAAAGCATTCAATCGCTTGCCTATGCATATAAAAGAGTGCACAACGCTTAATTTATTTAAGAAATCTCTTAATGAATTTTTAATAGACCAATGTTTTCATAATGTCACTGACTATCTGTGTTAAATGTTGAAATTTTATTAGTTTTAACTTTTTATTTAATTGTTTCTTGACTATTCCTACTTAATTGTTATGTAATTGTCTTAAAAGAAAATGAAACTGTATATCTATCTATCCACCATCATCCCCAACCCCACTACGGATGTGGCATGCCGTTTTATAGGTTTTTGGGCTAGACTATTTCAAACATTATATTATTAAAATTCTATGAACAATATTTTTCACACAGTGTTGAGCAATTCGACATTTTTTTCGTTGTAAGAGATTTGGATAGGAAATCTAAATGTGAAAATAGTGATTCCTTAGACAGCAGTATTTTAGCTATAATAGTTCGGGGATGACAGACCAACGAACGGTTTTTCATATTTCAGTACCTAGTCACGGCCGACTCTAGTTAACAGGCCACGAAGTAATAGGTGGCAACACCGCACACAAGTAAAGATGTAGTCCGATGTGCGATGGTTGGTTTGCATTACAGCGGCTAAATTTAATAGGCGCCCGTGTTTTAATTGTATTTTATTTATTTATTTATAATGCGTTTTGATTCATGATTCTATATGATAGGTTTGTTTAGGTAGGATACAGATTATAAATCATTCATGTGTTTAATAAATTGAGGCTTCAATCGAAGTTTAAATCTCTGCTCGGTCAATTAAACATCACGATATTTTGTACAGAATTATGCCTAATTTTGCACAGAAAAAAAATGTTTAATTGTTCAGCAAAACCAACGAGAAGAGTTACATAACCCTTTTTTAATAATACGAAATATCATATTTTATATTATAAAGGGAGTAATAAAATAATACAGATATCCCATAATATTCTAATTTAGGATGATTCGGGAATGAGTAAATTCAAAATAAGAGGACTGTAAGGCTGTAAGTAAATTTAAAAACATGAACAAATATTTACTTATGATATGAATAAAATACGAATATGGAATTGAATTGATACATATAGGTTTCTACTTTGCTGTTTTGAAAGTGTCTAATTTTCGTTTTTTCGTTTTATTGACATCTTTTTCAGTAGTTCGTAACCGAGATTTCAATCTACTTTGCTCAAGCGCCCGATTATTCTGCATTTTTACATAATTATATAGAAGTACATTAGCAAATATTGAGCAAATAATTCGTAAAATATAGTCAATATTGTTCCCGCATATACACGTGTTTAAAAAATCTAAATAAAAATTACCTGACTTTGAACTATGTAAAGTTAGATTGATAAGAAAATCTTTTTGATTTTCAATTTCTAGGAACTCCTTTTCTAAACTATTGTTGTTAATGATATGTTCTAATATGACGTACACGTGAAATAAAATTATGGTCATATTATTCGTGGGTACTGATAGACCATCACGTTGTAGATAATCACAATATTGATTTCCAGTAAAATTCCATTTATTTTCAACAATATGTGAAAGGCAAATATTACAAGAAATTTTTTTAGATAGTGTATGAGATGCCTATTCAGATATATAAATGTTAACTGCTTCGTCTATATTAGGCCAGTATTAATTGAAATTTGATTTTCAATACCAACAATATCAGCATCAGAATTTAACGTATAAAATACGACTTTAGACGTAAACATGTTTACATTCCAGCTATCAGATATATTATTATTATTTTTTTTGATAAAACGTTAATAAATTCCTCATAATTTTTAATAATATCCGACTTCTCAAAGTTTTGGATTAAAATTTCATGTTGATGAATTTGATTTTCGCGCCTACTTTCTGGATCTTGTCGACGGACTGATTTTTTGTAGATAAGAATTTAGGCAAATTTGGAAAAATGGGACAGTATTTTCTTTTAATTTTGGTTTATAAGGAATCATTTTAAATGTTCCACCTGGTACAAGATATTTATCAAATTTAATAATCTCACCGGGATCAAAATGTATTTCGCATACAACAGCATGTTTTGATGGTATCCAGTCTTTTCGGGGAATAGCTGTAGGCCATTTTTCTCTTAATTCATCGTCCTTGGGAAAACTAAACTAAACTAAATGTGGTCTTTGGACCGTCTGTTTTCGTTGTGGAAGTATAATTATTTGTCTTACAGCCTGGTATGACAGAATGCCTGGGCATTTTAGGTTAAGTCGGTTCACGCACTGTTAAACAGAGTATACACTCGATTAAAACTATCGTAACGTCCTATAATTGATATCACACGATCAAAACTAAATGCACTTCAATTAGCAAGACACTTACACTATTGTTACAAAATAAAAATATGAATTTCCAGCAATTAAAACAAGAGCCGACCAAAAGCAGCCGTAAACAGCTATGGAAATTTAGTGAAACTAAGCACCACATGCATTGTTGCCAGTTTTCCTTGTTCGCGGCCTGTTACTAGAGTCGGCCGTGACCTAGTGTAACCATAAAAATGGATGTTCCATTAAAAAAGCGCCTTTGGTTTACCGCTTAGTAAATAATTACCCTGTATATCAAAATTGTTTTATCAGTCGCGTCTCATAGATATACAACGTGATCTACCATAACATGCGGAAAATTTAACAGTGGGTTGTCCCCACCGAAAGGATGAAAAATTAAAAAAAATGACCAAAAAAAGACTTTATTTTTTTGTAGAAATGTGCCGTCAATGACTTTAACCAATCTGACGTAACGCGGTATAACCATATCACTTCATCAGACTTGGGATTGACACTATTGACAGCAAAGCTGGAGAGGGTAGAAGTGACTTTTTGGTTTTAATCAAATCACACTACAAAAATAGCGAAATAAATCGAAAAGACATTGACCCTATGCTAGTGAACTCTGAAACAACAGGTAGAAATAAGAGATATTTAGTTAAACCCGTCAATAACACGCCGGTGTCCTGATTGTTCGACCGAAAGTAAAAAAACGTGGCACTTTGACCGCACTAGAAGGCTTCACTTTTTACGCCAATTAAGGAAATGTAAACAACTCCAATATGTTCTTTCACAAGTAAATTCGTTGCCCTATTACTGACCTAGTCAATAACAGTAGTGTATCTTCGCAAATTTACTAATAATTTAATATACTAAATTACTTCGGGGCACTCTAAAATTTTGCAGGGGCTTTCCCACACTGAAGACTAGTACACCATTTTATTTTCCGCATATCATGGTAAATCACGTGGTATATTTATAATATAGGAGTTATAACTAAATCTTCCTGTGTAAATAAATGTATTTCGTGACTTTTTCTTTTGCATAAAATACTCAAAGAAACATTTTAAAAAAATTTTATTGGGTCGTAAAAAATGCTATTTACAATGTTAATTGTAATTTATCTTTTTTTATTAATTAGAGAAACATTTAGTATTTACTTAAACACCATTATTATCTGATTAACGATTCACGATAAACAAATGCAATTATTAAGTAAAAATATTTAAAGTAGCGACACGTGCTATTCCGACTGTGATTGTAAACTGTACTTAGTTAAAGGTGTCATATTTAAAAAAAAAATTAAGATGCAATAAGTATAACAGCTGATCTTTGAGATGGAGAAAAATTACTGTCTACGATTTTAATTGAGACTATTGCGACAAATATTAATATATTAATAAATGTTATTTTACCCTACTAATTTATCCTCTTCAAATCTAAAGTGAAAATAAAGAATTTCCTAAAAAGTAACAAGAAATAATTTTCTCACATAATATACAACAAAGACTGATCTGAAGGCATTCATCTAAGATTATGTACTGTCAAATTATTTTTTATCTTGGTCCACCCCTGAACCCATTAACAATTCAGATTGGCGATGATATTCCTCCAAACCGCCGCCCTATTCATCTAAAGGCAGCTCAGATGAATAACTTTCCAGCTCTTCAACACGATCATAACATGCAGAAACGCGAGAATATCCCCTTTAGACAACCTTTTTTATCATGTAAAAATGTTAACAGTTTGAGGGTTAAAACCTGGTTTTACATGTCATTTTCTGTGATACGGAGCTCTAGAGAAATTTGGTTTAATCCAAATTGATTTTTATGCTAAAACGAAACGTCTTGTTTGGATTATTTTGAACATTATAAAATCTAATAGAATGGCTTTAAAATATTATACCGGAGGTTATCTTGGGAAGCCAACAGTTAAACTTTTTATCCAATTTTGAATATATACAGTACGTTTTACTTTCCAGCTGCGCACCATAATAGTCTCTCTTATTTTTATACAGCATATTTATGGTTATAACCGAACAAATAACTATTCTTACATTGTCAATCTTTGTCCAGTTCTATAGTTGAATCAATGGATCTTTGAACGCACGTCACTAACGCAAGAAGCAAGCACGGCTATCGTTTGTATGTTGGTATCTCACTTCTTACAATCGAACTGCCTGAAATGGACGCAAGGGTATGTGTCTTGCACAGTCTACGACCTACGTATGCTTATCATGCGCGTTAGATTTGAGAGTAATGGTAATGCGTACGTGTAGACTACATAGAAGCGCATCAGTCTCGTGTAGCAATCGTCAGTGGCGCACATATTGTTTACTTTTCGTAACTCATTATGCCTGGAAAACGCTTGAATACGCAAGCTAGAAATTAGCTAATTTAATATCATATTTTATGTTAGAGAAAGAAAACAAGCCTCCACTGATTTCTGTCAATGCTGTCCGAGAGGTAATTATTTAATGTACATGTTTCTTATCAGTAGAATGCAGGCTTTCAGGCCATTGTCGAATGATATTTTATATTTCTTATACTTATAAATAAATTATTTTAGCGAGTAGCCAATGCTTTGAAGATTAGTCTACATACTGTGTCTAATATAAAAATACAAATAGAGAGAAATGAGTCACTCAGCACTCCAGGAACTTCTCGACCTCGAAAAAACTCTGACAAGAGATTCAGACGATGCAAGAAAATGTGAAGTTCGCAATACAATATACAAGGTGAACCATGAATAATAGGCGATAGTTCGAGGGCAGATTCTTTGTACCAAAATATAAGGATATAATCAAACATGATTTAGTTAATTTTAAATTGAAAAAGACACAGGGTGTCAAAATTGTAATTTTTTTTCTTTTTTTTGCAATATCTCAACTACCTCTTGACCGATCTTCTCAGAAAATTCATAGTAATACTCTTGCCATGGATGCCAAAATTTTTTTAAATTTTTTATTGTTCAAATAGGCTTAAAATGTCATGAAGCGTCGAGATTTTAAGTTTGAGCGAAAAAACATTTCTGTCTGTCTGTCGATCTGTCTGTAACTTTTTTTATGCGCACATTTACTCTGGAACCGTTTAAGATATTGACTTGAAATTTGGTACACATATGAACTTTAACGAGATCTGGAACTAGATTTAGTGTATACAAGAGAAGCTAAGGTCTCAAAAACATTTTTGGCATTAGCCACCCCCATTACCCCATTACCTCCCCCACCCCTTTATTAAAGGGGACGAAAAAAATTGTGATTTAGTGTATATACAAGAACCAGAAACCTCAAAATATTTTTTTACTTCATCCACCCCCACTACCGATGTAGGGTATCATTTTATGGGTTTTTGGGGTAGACGATTTCAAATATTATATTATTGAAGTTCCATAAACAATTATTTCCACATACAGAGTTTTTCGTTGTGAGTGACTTGGATAGAGAATCTGGATGTGGAAGTAGTGATTCCTTGGGCAACGGTTTTTGTATTAGCGTTCCAAAATTCTCGAACATTTTCTGATCGCAATTGAAATTGAGACAGTAAAATGCCTATATTAAAGAGTGTATCTTTCCACTACAATTTAATACAGCACACCTATAGGGCACTTCTCTGACTATCTTACAGACGGGATTTCTTTACCAACATTTCGTTCAATGTCTTATAGAACAAAATATTTTACAATGTTTCGTTAAGAAGATACAGATTTGCTATGTGGTTGTCACCCAAAGTGACAAAAAAGAGTAATATCAATGCCAATGTGGTGTAGATAAATGTGTAGCACAGGTCATTCTGGGTCAGAAAATTTATCTTAAGGAATTCTTAAATTCTATTGAAAAATTGTGTAGTAAGTATCCATGGATATTGAATATGACAGAAACATATTCCGAAAGCTGTGTATTTAATATACACAGCACATAAAATAAAGCTTTGACAAAAGAAATAGATTTTGTTTCAGAGACGTCAGCAAAACATTATTTTTATTAGAAAATATTATTTAGGTATTATTAAGTAGGTGTTTTGATTGGTTCTCCAATAATGAGTGTTTTAAAGTGTTTACCTAACTAGTATATTAGCGTTACCAGACTGAGACACCAATATACAGAAATGAGGTAATTTCATATTAAATAAAAAATGTGTAAGTCGTGATTTGCAAATAAATAAACAATAATTAATTGTAAAAACATTATTTTTATATTTTTATTCTTATTTGTCAAAAAAACACAATCTGACTTTCCTTTGGCGTAATACTCAAAGACGTAGAAGTTTTTTTCCAGTAATGTACAGATAATTGTATTACTTTGTAGGTTCCACGGATATTTATTTTAATAGACAATACATGTGGCAGAAAATCCCAGAAAGGAAACCGAAAAATTAAGCCGATACTTACATTTAAACAATATAAACCCTAAGGAAAAAGCTCATCGGTCCAGGTCTGGTGATCGTGCTGGTCATATTAAATTGTGATCGATATTATCTAAGATACTAAAAAAGGAGCCTTTCTAGTAGCTGCACTAATTCAAGCAGAGCATTTCTGACTTCACAATAAAAAAAAACTTACTTTTTTGGCATTAGAGGCACTCCTTTAAAAGTGTTGCAATCATATCCAAATTAATATAAACAATGAGTCTTTAGCAACTAATATGAATTCCAAAAAATATAAGATGGATTAAATTTCGAAGGGCTTAATTCTTCGATGCAAAATAACGAAAAGAATTTGTAAAGAGTGTCACGGTCAATTTTATTGCAATCCACTTTATTATTTGGTGTAACTTGAATTCAATAACAAGTTCAACTGCTGTAATCAAGCATCGGTTGCCGGTTTTCAACCCTTTCGACGCCACCGACGCCTGGTGGAGCAGTTACCGCATAACGTCGACCAGGAGCGGACATGCACCCAACATCCAAATTGAAATGTCAGTGTCATTTTCACAAGTGTGATATCCTACATGCTACGTGTGTTTGCATACAGACAAATCGTTCTGTTTACGTCTGTCCGTAAAAAGGAAATAAAGCAGCCGTCTATATGTATATTTAGAGTTGTATTACTTTCTAAAATTCACAATGAAAATAGGGACGAGCTAAAATATGTTTACACAATTGCAATAATCCTAAGTATATATAAGAGAATCCCCATATTAATATCTTCAGTCTTAGAAAACTAACTAAGTAAGGATGTGTGCCCATGTCTCTTAATTTCCTCTAAAACACTTTAAATTATTTTAAATATCTCGAATCTTCTCTACTTATTATTTAATTATTATAAAGTATACGTAGGCCATCAATATTTAAATCTACATTTATATAGGGGTGGGGATTAATCAGCTTTTTCTAAATGAGCTAGGTTTATTTTAAATGGCCATGTCAATAGGCAAAATTATTAGGCTGCAGACACTCCAAACTCGATGTAGAAATATCACACTCAAAACGACTTCTTCCTTAAGGATAGGATTTTGCAGAGTGAGAGGGAAATATTTCGGTTTATTGTAAATATTAAAGAAATAATAAATTATATGGTCTTTAAAATAGTTACCTATTCGTTTGAATAATAGCAATTATTTAAAACAGTTTTAATGATTAAATTACGTTTGATTTTTTAAATACAGCGTGATCTACCATGATATGCGGAAATTAAAATGGTGTAGTAGACTTCAATGTGGCAAAATTTTAGAGGGTTCTGAGGTAATTTAGTATATTAAATTATTAGTAAATTTGCGAAGATACGCTACTGATGTTGAGTAGGTCGGGAATAGGTCGACGAACTTACTCGTGAAAGAACGTATTGGAGTTGTTTACAGTTCCTTAATTGGCATAAAAAGTGAAGCCGCCAAGTGCGGCAAAGCACAGATCAAAGAGAGCCGCGTTTTTTGCTTTCGGTCGAACAATGAGGACACCGGCGTGTTATTGTAAATATCTCTTGCTATTGCAGATTTAACTGGCATAGGGTCATTGTCTTTTCGATTTATTTCGTAGTTTTTGTAGTGTGATTTGATTAATCCAAAAAGTCACTTCTATCCTCTCCAGCTTTACTGTCAATAGTGTCATTCCCAAGTCTGATAAAATGATATGGTTGTACCGCGTTACGTCGGATTAGTGTTAAATTTTCCGCATGTCATGGTAGATCACGTGGTATTTATAATAAATTGAAAATAAACGCATATTTCCCTCTCACTTTGCAAAATCCTATCCTTAATTTACTATCAACCAATACGGGTTCCGATAAAAAATATCAAGTCATGCAATGATTTGCCTGTCTAAGGAAGTTTATGAATGTTTGGATAATAGTACACCATCCCTATGGGTTTTTATAGATCTGGAAAATGCCTGACACGATTACTTATAACAATATATTAAAAAAATAAGAAAACTTTGGTGTCAGAGGTCTTTGTCGAGGTTTATTGAAAAGTTATTCAGATAAAAAGATACAAGTGTAAAAATAGGAAATCATACAAGCAAAGCAAAAACCGAGCTCTAAAATCTTCCAATTTTATTTATAATGTGTCTAAATGACATATTTAGCATAAATATTAGAGAAGATACAGTATAATTTGCAGATGACAACGCCATATATTTTAAAGGAAATTCATGGGAGGAAGTGAAAAGAATTTCGGAATTGGGCTTAAAGGTGATAAAGGATTGGTTTGATGAAAATATCTTGACCCCTACAAAATATTTGCAATTTTGTTTATATAGAAGCAATTTATTTTTGTTTACTGAAATAAATATTGTTAATACAAATGAACTCTCTGGGAATAACTTTAGACCCTAATTTAAAATGGAATCACCATATCAGTAACACCATAAAACCGCTGCCCAAGGAATCACTACTTCCACATCCGGATTTTCTATCCAAGTCACACAGCGAAAAAATTTTGTATCTGAAAATAATTGTTTATGGAACTTTAATAATATAATATTTGAAATCCTCTACCCCAAAAACCCATAAAACGATACCCCACATCGGTAGTGGGGTGGGGGTGGTGACAGGGGGTGGGAGTGGGGGTGGATAAAGTAAAAAAATATTTTGAGGTTTCTGGTTCTTGTACACACACTAAATCACATTTTTTTTTTCATCCCCTTTAATAATGGGGTGGGGGTGGTATGGGGGTGGCTAATGCCAAAATTTTTTTTTGAGACCTTAGCTTCTCTTGTCTATACTAGATATCAATTTTATGAACTCTTACCTGCATGATTTACCTATTTACTCCAAATTTACTCCAATTTACCCCCCAACCCTTCGACAGAACAAGATGAAAATATAATCTAGTTCTAGATCTCGTTAAAGTACATATCTCAAACGGTTCCAGAGTAAACGTGCGCACAAAAAAAGTTACAGACCGACAGACAGACAGAATTTTTTTTTTCGCTCAAACTTGAAATCTCGACGTTTCATGACATTCTAAGCCTATTTGAACAATAAAAATTTTTTAAATTTTTTTTGTCGTTACTATACTTCCACTGGATGTGGTAGTAAAACTAAGATCTTTATTATACATATTTACAAAATTAAAAGATATATTAAACAAAAAACACAATAAAATCATAACCATAATATGGAATGACTGAACCGATTTTAAAACAGGGTAATAGTAATAGCCTGGGGAAGAGCAAACAAAACTAACATTACACCGTTAATATTAATTCAAAACTGTACTTAAAGATTTTATATGGAAAACCTAACCTTTATCCTGCTGAATTATTATACAAAGAGTCAGAATTGTTAAATATACGCAAGGTATATTTTCAATGTTTGTTAATGTACCAACACAAAATATACTCACACTCGTTGATCATATTTACAACACGAGGGGTAAATATAGAAAACAAGTAAAGGTTGTAGTTACACAAAAAAATCTGTAATAAAAGAAGTGAAAAAATGGCTGCTGAACATAAATTACACAGAAATAGATACATTTAATAATACTGGAAATCCGTAAGTCTGTAAGTTTTCTAATTTCTTAAGTTTCTATGATTCTATGTTTTGTAAATTTTTCGTTTTTCTGTGTTACGTTTTAATATTTTAGGTCTTAGTATTAATATGTGAAAATTCTCCAATACTACATCTTTTGTGAAGTTCATGTTATATAAGATCAAATCAATCATATAATTATAATACATAACACTGGTCTATTGCCTTTTGCATTCAGGTCCTTAAGACACTTCGCAAAATAAATAAATCTCATTAGTTAGGTATTTCGCATATGTACACTCGGAGAAATTTGGCGTTGTAAAAAGCACAAGAAATCACTTGAATTTAAATATATTGATGTATTGAATTCAAGTCGTCAAAACTCAACATATCAAGTTTGTATATTTTTACTTTTATATTGATTATTGAACAAATTATTGCTATATACCCTTCAAAATATAGGGAATTTCCTTTCCTTTAATATTTAAAATGACTGTTTCACTTTTAATAACTCATCCATATAAACAAAACATTTACATTTTAAAGAAACTCATTGGTTTTGTATATACGATAGTTAACATTTTTAAAGAACAGCACAGTTGAAACAAAGTTATTATATTATTTTTTCTGATAAATTCAATTGAACATTATGCAGTTATTTTAAAAGGGTCAAATATTTAAATCATCATTAGGCACTTTTGTTTTGAAAACGCTTCACAAAACCATATGTTGTCTTTTTGAATTAACTATAAACACTAAGAAGAAAAAATATATTTGATTTATTTTCAATCAATCATTAGTGATTTTTTTAATTTTACAATGTTTATTCTCTGAGTGTACACACACTCCTATTAATTAACTACCCTTTGCTCCCTGATTCACACGAGTCTATTACAAATGTTTAAGATAATTGTGTATTGCGATCCTTTTCGAGATTTTAGATTTTATTTGTAAACACATGCAGGAAAATAAAGTTGAAAAAGCCTACTTCACGAAATTTTATCAACTGATAAAATTTGTGGGTTTGTGGGATAAGAGTTTGTATGTGGAAAATGAATTTAATTAATAAAAAACTATGCGGTAATTTTCTCTCGCCGGATTCCTCAGAGGGGTTTGAGAGGGGGATGTTGTATATGGGATGTTTTGTGTGATGTTGTCTCGCCACTGGAACTGGAACTGGAACAAATGAGGTATTTCTAAATCGTTGGATAGGAAGAAGGGGGGCAATTGAATGGCCAGTCAGATCGCCATATCTGACATCCCTCGATTACTTTCTAAGTTGATACCTGGACGAGTTTGTCAAGAAATGCGGTTCATATAACCGGAAATTATCGACGTTCAAAAAGAGTTTACTAACCGTCTTGGCTATTGTCAGGCTGCGAATGGAGAACAATTTGAACATTTGAATTAAATGTTTTTTAATTTTTTTCATTTCTAGTAAAGTTAGTATTTTTAATTTCAAGATAATTTTTCTTAAAAATTTTCTTGTGCAACCTACGTCAGTTGCTGTATTGGCTGCAAAAAACTGCTCTCTTTCAAATTCCATAAAAAAAAATTTTAATTTATAATTTTAGAAAATATATTGATGACAACATAGCTTTGTGAAAACTTTGTGAAAATATTCGAAAGATGGCATTTAATATTTTTAACATGTCCGAGAGATTTTCCCAAAAAAAAAAAATACTATAGATTGTTAGTACCCGTAACTTACAATTTATCATTTAGTAAATAGTATTACTGTCTCTTACTCTCATAATTACTAGTATTATCAGTTATTATTTTGCATCAGAGTGACAACTCAACTTAAAATGTGTTTCTTCCAGTTGCTAGAAATTTTAGTGACATAGGTAGGTGGTGGTGTGAATATAGCAAGGCATGGAAGAAACGAGGCTTGTGCTAATGCCAATTTATTTAATGTGGAGTATAATATATACGTATATTGTCACTTGGAGTAATGCGAAAAGATAATCATACATCATTATTTATTTATGGGTAGTTTATTTAGTTTTATGGTGAATATTTTTGCGGATATAGTACTGTAAACGGTTTACTCTCAACCAGGTGGACACAAGCCACTTTAACGGAAGAAACAATAGCCTACTAAGATTATATGTTTATTTAGCCAAAGCAGTTGGGTTTCATCTACCCATATAAACAAAGCGTACGGTCTTAGGCAAACAAATAAAATTTGAATCTCTACTTATAACTTATCCACATATACTACAACAGATTTTTATGTTAAACACTTCCCGATTTAACTACTTTTGGCACATAAACTGTAGATTAGTTCTTTTCTTAATTGGTTTATTAATAGATTCAAGCCGGTATAAAATTGTACCGTACGAAAAACTAAATATCGATGATATCATGAAAACCACACGATCTTATTTCTTCAGGTTGTCTTGTTTATAATCGATCTATTAGACATTTTGAGTTAGGTACTTTTACTTCCACATCCAGTGGAAGTATAGTAACGACAAAAAAATTTAAAAAAATTTTTTTTGTTCAAATATGCTTAGAATGTCATGAAACGTCGAGATTTTAAGTTTGAGCGAAAAAAAAAATTTCTGTCTGTGTAACTTTTTTTTTTGCGCACGTTTACTCAGGAACCGTTTGAGATATTGACTTGAAATTTGGTACACATATGTACTTTAACGAGATCTAGAGAACTAGATTATATTTTCATCTTGTTCCGTCAAAGGGTTGGGGGGTAAATTGGGGTAAATTTGGGATAAATAGGTAAATCAAGCAGGTAAAAGTCCATAAAATTGGTATTTAGTATATATAAGAGAAGCTAAGGTCTCAAAGAAAGTTTTGACATTAGCCACCCCCATTACCACCCCCACCCCATTATTAAAGGGGATGAAAAAAATTGTGATTTAGTGTGTGTACAAGAACCAGAAACCTCAAAATATTTTTCTACTTAATCCATCCCCACTACCGCCCCCTATCGCCACCCCCACCCTACTGCCGATGTGGGGTATCGTTTTATGGGTTTTTGGGGTAGAGGATTTCAAATATTATATTATTAAAGTTCCATAAATAATTATTTTCACATATAAAATTTTTTCGTTCTGAGTGACTTGGATAGAAAACCTGGATGTGGAAGTAGTGATTCCTTGGGCAGCGGTTTCTAATACTACAGTACCGAATCCGGACTGAGCATTAGCATCATATCAAAAAAATGCCACTTGCATACTACCAAGGAGAATATTTTTAATTAGCTCTATTCATTATATTATAAATGAATATGCGATGTGTCCCCGGAAGAGATACTAAACTCTTGTAACTTGTAAGTTTCTTATTTTTGATCTGTCGAGAAAAAGTCGTATTTGATAAAAAAACTTTGCACAGGGTATTCGATTTATTCGAGGTAAATTCATTTCATATTTTCTAACTTTTAGAATACCCTGTATAATTTATCTTAAGTTTGACAGCTGTTTATGACTTCTTAAGACAAGCAAAACATTTTATAAAGAATAACTTTTTCTCGGAAAATAAAAAATGAGTAAGTTTACAAAAGTGAGGTACGCCATCCGGAGACACATTGTATAATAATGGGGCTTTAAAGTGTATCTTAAAAAATCTACTAATTTTAATAGGGTCCGAAATTAGGAACTATATTTGGAAAATTTGTATTTACACGATTTCTAAATACACTAGACACAGGACAATTTGGTGACGGCTAAAGTACTCATAAAATTAATAAAAAAATGTTTAAAAATGATGATTAATAGTTGGGTTCCTTGTTAAAAATGATTAAAGCTGTAAAAGGTAAATATTTTCCTCCATCTATGTATAATGGGCTCATTTAAGAATTTTTATATTGCATATTACTTCCACATCCAGTGGAAGTATAGTAACGCAAAAATTTTTTTTAATTTTTATTGTTCAAATAGGCTTAGAATGTCATGAAATGTTGAGATTTTAAGTTTAAGAAAAAAAAAATTCTGTCTGTCGGTCTGTCTATCTGTAACTTTTTTTGTGCGAACGGTTACTCTGGAACCGTTTATGATAACGACTGGTAATTTGGTACAAGTATTTGAACGAGATCTGGAAATAGATTATAATTTGATTTTATTCCGTTGAAGGGTTGGAAGGTAAATTGGGGTAAGTGGGGGGTAAATAGGTAAATCAAGCAAGTAAGAGTCCATAAAATTGATATTTAGTATACAGAGTGGCCCATTTAAAAGCGGAACATCTCTCTGAAATATTTATTTATTGTGCGGTTTAAATCAAGTTTTACTCAAGTATAGAACAAATTAGGATCTAATTATGACCAGAAAAACATTCGCCTCCTACAAATACAAAGCCACCTGCGATACCAAAATATGCGGAAAAAAATAAAAAAATCATATTAGGCATTTTATTATCGGAAAATTTTGCTAATGAAACTTGTTCAGAAATATCCAAAAACTTTAAGTCCAAAATTTAATCAAAACTAAAAAATTGAAAAATCGAAATTTAAAATTTTTAAAAGTAATTATTTAAAAAAAAACTGCAACAACTACCTGGCAGCTTGGGTTTAATTTCAAACAAAATTGTCATAGTACAGTTTTCTAAATAAAAAAACCCATTAAAATGATATTTTCGGACATTATTTGAATCAAAATTCCAATATTTTTTTATTTTGATTAAATTTTGGACTTGAGGTTTTTGGACAATTCCGAACAAGTTTCATTAACAAAATTGTTCGATAATAAAATGCCTAATACGATTTTTTGATTTTTTCCGCATATTTTGGTACCGCAGGTGGCTTTGCATTTGTAGGAGGCGAATGTTTTTCTGGTCATAATTAGACCCTAATTTGTTCTATACTAGTGCATAATTTGACTCAAATCGCACAATAAATAAAATTTTTAGAGCTGTCCGCTTTTAAATGGGTTACTCTGTACATAAAAGAAGCTAAGGTCTCAAAAAAAATTTTAGCATTAGCCACCCTCATTACCACCCTCACCCCATTATTAAAGGGGGTGAAAAAAATTAAATTGTGAGTTAGTTTGTATACAAGAACCAAAGGCCTCAACATTTTTTACTTCATTCCACCCCCCACCCCCTACCCCCACCGATGTGGCATATCCTTTTATGAATTTTTGGGGTAGGCGATTTCAAATATTATGTTATTAAAGTTCCATAAACAATTATTTCCACATAGCAGAGTGCAAATATAGTATCAACTATTTTGTCCGTTGTGAGAAACTTGGATAGAATCTGGATGTGGGAGTAGTGATTCCTTGGGCAGCGGTTTTTTTAAATTTATGAGTCAGATAGTGGATATACAAAAAATCAGAGGTTTGACCGGATGGCTTCTCACTCAAATGTAGCGCGCCTATAAACGTGACGTCACACCAGTCGATCCACAGTTCAGTGGCTGGCGTCAACGTCGATAATACATGCACCATAGTGAAGTTGCCTGTTAGTTTTTCTTACCGAAAAGTTGTTTTATGGGACTTTGCTGACAAATCTGTGAATATGAGTGAGTGAAGATCGTATAGGTATTAAACTGTTTCCAAATACAATAATACTGCAGTAACTGCTCCAGAAAAAGTTTCCCTACCAAATGACTTCAAACACGAAAGTTATAGTAGCGAGCTATGCGAAGAACCTCCTTCGTGATACTTATAATAATTATGTAAGTCGTTAACAAATATAATAACTAACATAAATTGAAACCTCAGAGAATTAGGTACTAAATGATGAGAAACAATTGCGATTTTGCAGAACCCGGATTATTATTAATCTGAAGTACATTTTAATTTATTTAAATAAAAATTAAACTTCTACAATTAAAACTCGGTATTGTGTGATTTGCTCAGCTAATAATTACGTTCCCTAATAAGTGCAGAAATATTGAGAAAATGAGTGTGTAGTGTGGAAGTAAAAACTAAAAGCCACAAAACACACAAACCACTATGGCCGTTAAAATCACGCACAAAGCCCAATTTCCCTCATAACACCGCGCATTATGTTAGCATTACATAGACAGTTAAAATCTGTTAGTAAAAGCTTACATATGATTTGTTATTGCGGCTTTTCCCACCACAGAACATGGGCACATTCAATGATTTGCCTGAAATACATTCATTCTGAATAAATTCTTTACATTTCCTACGAAATAGCTTCACCGATATATTACTTTAAAATGTTTCATTACATTTTCTGTCACATAATACTGGTAAACAGTAAATAATAATACTCTTATTTTTGATTTCTAAAACACTATTTATTTTTTCGTATTTTGAATTCTAAAATTCTGTATTTATTTTCAACCAACTTCACAAAATTACTTTGGATTGGTTTAAGATTCTATGAAATGTTTCTCTAACTTCAAGGTATAGCTCGGCAGTGGTCCCATAATAATTCAATCAAGCTACGTCTAGTGTAAAGTAAGGAAAAATTGGAAATAAGATTTTTTCTCTTCTTTTTCTTCTTCGTCTTATAGAGGAGCGAAAAAATTGTGTCGTTTTTTTTTATCAGCTTAGAACAAGATCAGACACAGTGGGTATTACCGACAACATCATTTTACACACAAAAACACGAAATACAACATTTTTTAGTGGTCACAGATATTCTTACTTTAAAAGAATGTGTAAAATTTAATTTTTTTTAAATCATGTTTTTTTGTACATCTATTGCCATATCTCAAAAATGAATTGAGCTATCGATGTGAACTTTTTTTTGTTATAAAACACACACTTAAGCGCTTCTTTCCATACATAGGATTGTTAATAAAAAAAAAATGTGAACATGCCAAAAACGTAGATGACCCTGAAAGTTTAGAGAATACGCCATCAAATTTTCACTAAGCGAGAACTTTTTTGTTTTTGAAAATTTTGTGTAACATGCTATGAAGAAAATTAAGTCAATAGACTAAAAAAGTTTTTAGAAAAAAATTATTTTCATTATTAGCAACAGTTTGCTAGTTACGAATTTTTTAGTATGGAGGAATTGTCGAAGCGTATACGCGCGCGGCACTTAAGAATAATAATTATTATGTATTGTGTGTAACGGAACTTTTCATTATTATTTTTTTATGTTTAGGACTGTTTTATCACATTTTAGGATCTGAAAGGATAACTTATTTTTTCCAGTGGCGCATTAAAGACTAAGGTTGAAGGCAAAAAGGAATTAAAAATCTCAAATAGAGTATCTGGGACAAAAATGCATTGCATTGGGATCTCGAAAACGGTAAAAAATAATATTATAGTAAATGGAAAAAAACTTGCGCACCTAATAAAATTCCTTAAACAGAAGGAAAAGTAATAATTTTGGAGTGTTTTAATAAAAAGTAAACTATCGAGTTTTCCTTTTTTTTGCGTTATTATTGGAGCTAAATAGAAAAGACAGTTCCTTAAAGCACTTTTTTTTGAACGTGGCAATCTTAATATTTGTATCCGACATTTCCTGTGTCAGAGTCCCTATCCGAAACTCCCATGCATTGCATTTTTACGCTAGATCCACACAATAATTGAGTAAACGTGTTATTTTCGCCTAAATTAGGTAACAAAAAAGAAAAAATATCCTAAATTAAGTCTCTTTTAATTTCCGCAGCCCTAATTATAGAAACTCTGTTTCCATGGCTTGTGGACAAGTTTATCGTTCTCCTCTATTACTACGCCACATAAAATCCACTCCATTTTACAATGAAACTTAGATTGCTTTTTTATCTTAAATATTTTTTTAGCAGATAATCCACGCACAATTCGCACAATGGCCATACGTTCTACAATATAATACAAGTGGTAATAAGAGAGAGAATATCGTTACACATTTTACTTCCACATCCAGTTAGTATCGACAAAAAGATTTTTGAAAATTTTTATTGTCCAAATAGGCTTAGAATGTCATGAAACGTCGAGATTTTAAGTTTGAGCAAAAAAAAAAATTCTGTCTGTCGGTCTGTGCGCACAATTACTCCGGAACCGTTTAAGATATTGACTTGAAATTTGGTACACGTACCTATGTATTTTAACGAGATCTGGAACTAGATCCAGATCTCGTTAAAATACCCCAACGTTAAAGGATTAGGGGGTAAATGGGGGTAAATACGCAAATCAAGCAAGTAAGAGTCCATACAATTGGTATTTAGTATATATAAAAGAAGCTAAGTCTCAAAATTTTTTTGGCATTAACCACCCCCATTACCAACTCCCCCTCCCCATTATTCAAAGGGGCGAAAAAAATAAAATTATCATTTAGTGTGTGTACAAAAACCAAAGGCCTCAATCTTTTTTTTTACTTTATCCACCACTACTACCACCTCCCTTCCACCACCTTCAGCCCCACTACCGATGTGGTATATCGTTTTATAGGTTTTTGGGGTAGACGATTTCAAATATTTTATTATTAAAGTTCCATAAACAATTATTTCCACATTCAAATTTTTTTCGTTGTGAGAGACTTGGATAGAAGATCTGGATGTGGAAGTAGTGATTCCTTGGGCAACGGTTTTATAATTTGACCTTCGACGAAAACGAATAACGTTGATCGTACACCGCCCTGAGACTAGTTAGTTTTAGTGGACGCGGGCGTATTAATACTCAATTTCTGCAATTCGCGCGCTCCTAAAAAATCACTGTACCTAAACTATCAAAGACACCATAACAATTATGCTATCAAAAACTTTTTTGGTCTTTTGGCTTTATTTTCTCATGTTATACAAAATTTCCAAAAACAAAAAAGTTTGTAGCTTAGTGAAAATTTGACTGCGTATTTTCTGAACTTTCAAGGTTATCTAAGTTTTTAACATGCTTAAAAATATTTTAATTAACAATGCTATACACAGACAGAAGCGCTTAAGTGTGTGTTTTATAACAAAAAAAAGTTCATGTGGATATCTCCATTCGTTTTTGAGATATGGCATTAGATGTTCAAAAAAACATGATTAAAGAAAAATCAAAATTTCACGCCTTTTTAAAAATAACAATGTCCGTGACCACTAAAAAATGTCGTATTTCATGATTTCTAATGAACATCGACCTACTTAACGAAATGGTATATGTCTCAGTTTGTTCTAAGATTAAAAAAAAACTCGAGAAGGAAGCGACTTTTCCCCTGTTTTTTACTCCACTATTATTCACAACGTCCTGCCAGACGTTTTGTGATGCATGAAAATTATTTTAGTTGACCTACGCTTGCTGTATGGGCACGCCTTGTGGCACTGTAGATGAACTCACTACCGAGTCAATTTGACGGGACACCAATTTATTTTTAGAAAGGCGCCATCTGTCGCTGTTGCCTGTTTGGCGACAGCCTCATTATATTGTCCTCTCTCCGGTCGATGTGGCCAACAAACGAGAGGATTCGAGAGAATACGATGCTGGAGAGTCTGTTTTGGGGACGTATTTCTTGGAAAATCGAGGTATTAGTGCCAGGGGCTGTCCAGGGAATTCGTAACAAATGTCTCCAAATCCACATTTCGAAAGCATCAATTCGCCGTCTGTCAGCTTCCTTAATGGTCCATGTCTCTGAGGCGTAAAGAAAGATGGAGAAAACTAGGGCGTTAGCAAGTCTTATCTTTGTACGCCTCGTGATATTTCTGTCACGCCAAATCTAGGTCAACTGGCAACCTCACCTCACCTCACAATCATCTGTCCTTAATGTCTGGGTGATTATCATCTGCTCGGTCTACAATCATAATTTTGTTGTAGTTTACGCTGAGGCCATAATCAGAGCTTGCTTGCTGCAACTAATGTGATATCATCTGCAAATCTTAACTTAGATATCTTGGTTCCGCCTATAGCCTCTCCACCGTGCCAGTCCTCCTGCACCCGTCGCATTACGTGTTCACTATAGATGTTAAAGATGATTGGTGACGGGACACGGCCCTATCGGACGCCTTTGCCGGCTTTACATTTATAGGAATTAGTGTTGTCTACTTTCACCAAAGCAGAGTTTTCTTCATACAGTCGACGGATAATAAATACCAGATGCACGGGTGTCCCCATCTCTATTAATACAGTCCGCAGTTTGTCCCATTAAACATTGTCAAAAGCCTCACAGTTGTCTACGAAACAAAGGTACACAGGCACGTAGTATAGGGAACTTGCCCATTTTTTTTTATTTAATTAAATTGTGTGTTCAGTGGCGGTCTGGGTGTCTAGGGCATTTTACAATAAACATTCAAACTCAGTTCTTCAGCGATTTGAATGTTTTTGCTTCGCATGTATATAAACGTCGTCCCAAAATTTTTTTGATGAGCGGGGGGGAGAAATCCAAAAAAAAATTTTTTCGTTCGTCCCAAATTTTTTTTTAATAAGCGGGGGGGGACAAACCCGAAAAAAATTTTTTCAAATTTTTCGTCCCTCATTAGACGCGACCCTAGGGACCAGTCGGTAAAGTTGAAATCTTCGCGAATAGCGCTGTGACGTCACTCCGTGAAAACTTCTAGGTAACACCATATAACAATTCATCCCGTCAAAACGCAAGCGTTGTAACCGAAGAAGGACCGTGGAGAGAAAATACGGGCCCAGTGGAAAAAAAATTTTTTTAGTGAGTGGGGAGGGGGAGATTTTTTTTAAATACGCCGAGAATTATAATACACTATCCAAAGTAAAATCCACTATTTAAGCACCTCACTTAGAGGGCCTTTGGGCCACATTTTATAGAAATTTTTCTTACTATTTTTGTGTGTAGAATAATCACTAAGCATGCGATCATTATTTCCCTGACGCCTTATATAATAACATATAAATTGAGTTTACGACCCACCAGAAATAAAATCTGTCTATTAAAATATCAACTTCTACTCTTTGCTTTTTCTGATAACCTAAATTGGGCTATGCTAAAAACAGAGAACTCTAAAATTAATTTATTGCCAAAGTGCCTATCCGCAATTTTTTAAATACAAGCCTCGGTAGTGATATGGAATGAATTTATATATAATGCATTACAAATTATTCCAAAACGGTCAACCAGTTTAAATTTTTAATTGATTAAATCGTCCTGTGATAAACAAATGATAAATTATCGCCAATATGACTAATAACTAGAATTTCAGTCATTTGTTATCATTAAATATTCGGCAATTGTTCGATAAAGCGGCATTATTGAATATTTTATTTAACAATAATTAATTATTATATTTAAACCGCGAAACGGACCGCGATTCGGTTATTTTAATATGGCCAACATATAATTCCTTTTTAACTACATTATTTTTCAATTTGGTTCCACATAAATAATTAATTACCGCGATTGTTAATATTGAATGTTAATACTTCATTAAAATGCTAAAAGTTGGCGCTTTTTAAGTCAGATATGTTATATTTTTTAAAAATCGCTGGAAGAAAACTGTTCTACTTGAACAGAGTAAATACAATCTGCCGGTATTTAGTTTTCATTTTTTAAGGTTCCATACAAACGCGGAATAAAGAATTTGTCCACGGAGAGTCTGCCAAAAATTATATTTCTATGAAGCATTAAATTACTGAAAAATCTTTTTTTATATTTTTGTATTCTATGGGGCTTTGATTTTTTGTTGTTGTATCTGTGAACAAGCATATATTTCCTGTCAGTTTCTGCATAAAAAAATATTTTTCTTATTATTTTGTAACGGTAATTTTGTTTCGAATAACTTATGTACCACTCTGATGGAAAAAAAAAACTTGCGCAAATTTTTGGTGGTTTGAAGTTTGTCCAGGATTTTGTTAATGGATGTTCAAAGATTATATAAGAATTTTAGTGAACTCAAAAAAATTCTAATATTGTCTTTTAATATTGTGCTTCAACCTTGAAAATGGCCGTTTTTGAGTTTTTTCAAACATTAAATTGTTTATAAGTCGGAAACAGTCAACTTTACGAAAACATGACAAGAGACCTGCTTTGTTTAAAATGACCAAAAAAAAACCTTAAAAAAATTCATTCGGGTCAAAAAAAGCGATTTATGCAATTTTGCAAAAAAATTAGTTTAAACAAATTGGAACCAGATTTTCGTCCGGCAAACTCTTGATTCTTATTCAGGGGCATATCCTGAACGTGAATATGCAAAAAAATCGATTGGGAAAATTTTTTCATACGAAGGCGAAGTTTTCGCCTCGCCTAACAGCATTAAATGTATTACATGTTTATAATCTTATTTTTTTTTTCTCATTTTTTTCCTCACATTTTTATGTTTATTTATGTATAATTACTTTTTACTTAGGAATATGTTTACACTGTATCTTTATTTATGAATAAATATTATTATTATTATATATATTTCTGAGATCGATAAGATAAGGAAGATTTCTTATTACGATATTAGCACCATTCAGAAGATCCACAGTATATAGAAAGAAGGGTTAACTTCTTGATTTTTCATATTGGATGTTAGATATCAAGTGTATGAAAAAATGTATCTGATATCTAGTAGGGTAGATTTCCTGGATCAACAGTATATGAAAAGAATGAATGTTTTCTCGTTTTTTAACATTAAATATTAGATACTAAATATATCGAAGTTATATGCTGTATTCCCAAAATAAGATTTTTCAATAATTTTATAAGAAGTAAAAGATATTCTTAACAATTAAATTGTTAGCAAAATGCCCATGTTCCATTGCAGGATTTGTTAAGTTAAGATGACTGAACTTGGGGCCGCCATTTTGAATTTTCCAATTTTCATAATGTTCTTCAAGATTTGAGGTTAGTCCCAAATTATTTGCAAAATTTCAATTTTCTAGCATGTGTAGAAGCGGTCAAACAATATCTTTGGACACACATATATAGCCCGTTACATTTCCATTTATATAAAGTATAGATATATAGTATAGATATATACGACAGCAGAAATATACCTCACTCCATTTTTTGTTGTCTATTTGTCAGTAGGTGCAGGAGGAGGGGGTGAAGTAGGAGTTAGGCCTCTGATACATGTTTTAAGATGCCCTAAAAAATCCAAAAATACCATTAACAACATTTTTCGTGGTCAGTAGGGATTGCAATACCGGTTAACCGGTTAACCGGTTAACCGGTTATCAGGACAAAAAACACATGAAAATAATTACCGGTTATTTTAATTTTTTACCGGTTATTTCGGTAAATTCTGAACTTACGATATGTCACGTATTCAACGTTTCTATTTATGTCAGTGACTAGTATTCACTGAATACAAAGTGACTGTTCCAACACTGAACACTTTTAACAATAAATAAATAATATTATAAAAAGTGAAATACAAACACCAAGACTAAGAAATACAATTGCTACAGAAAATTGAATATTTCGCTGCCGCAAATATCCGTGGGATACATTTAGAAGTATGTTATTACCAATTTTTATTAACTTATCGACCCACCAATGCCGATTGAAGAAGGGCATCTTCAGCTGGTGGTATTCTATGCACAAATATCAGACGACTAACAGATATAGCTTTAAAAACTAACGCTTTAACGGGCTAGTTTTAAAAAATATTATATTTTTAGATTAGGTATTCAGTAAATGCCCTATTTGAGTGTATGTTTATAATTTTTGTTATTTAAGTTGATATTTTTGTTATTTACCGAATAATTATTTATTTAAATTTATTTCATTTATATTTTTTCCTTTTGATAAAAAACCTTTTGTTTTTACAATTAATTATTTTTTATTTATTTGCTTTTATCATGATTAGAGAATATTATTTAGGTATTATGCAAATCATAACTTACACAGTTTTTATTTATTATGAAAATACCTACTTTCTGTATATTGTTGCCCTAATCTGGGCACGCTAATATACTAGTTAGGAAATACTTTAAAACATCATTATTGGAGAATCAATCAAAACAACTACTCTTCTAGCTAATAATGACGAAGTATGAATGACTAAATTTGATTAAATGATTTAAGTATTTTCAATATATTTTTTTTGCTTTAAATGCTAAGAATCCTATCATGTAATTCAATACTTCGACAGTATTAGCTAAAAGAATAGTTTTGATTGATTCTCCAATAATGAGTGTTTTAAAGTATTTACCTAACCAGTATATTAACGTGCCCAGATTAGGGCAACAATATACAGCAAGTAGTAGACTTTCATAATAAATAAAAAGTGTGTAAGTTGTGATTTGCATAATACCTAAATAATATTCTCTAAACCTTTTGTTTGTTCATTATATTAAACATATGTATATAAAAATGTTTTTTGTTAAATTTAGATAATTTTGTACATGGAAAAAGACAATTGCCATTTTCTCCACCCTAATTATTCATTCTAAAATTTACCGGTAATTACCGGTTAACCGGTTATTTACATTTTCATTTACCGATTTACCGGTTATTAAAACTTCCGGTAAATTGCAATCCCTAGTGGTCAGGTCTGGCGAAGTTGAGATACTATTAACAGCATTTTTTTGTGTTGGAGAGGGTTAATAGGCAATAAAATTATATAAAAAAAAATATTTTTAAGAAAAAGCTTTTATTTGAAAAAACTACTAAAAAGTTAAAATATTTTTTTTAAAATGCATACACCTGGAAACCAAAAGCTTTGGACGATCATATAGCGCTATTGCATAATTACTTTGCTCAATTGACCGCCCCCAAAGCTTTTGGTTTCCAGGTGTATGAATTTTAAAAAAATTATTTTTACTTTTTAGTACAGTTTTTTTTCAAATAAAAGCTTTTTCTTAAAAATATTTTTTTTTATATAATTTTATTTTTTACTTTTTAGTCTACGTATTTTACAGACAGACAAAACCTTTATTTGCCACCGCCATCCACCCCTTCTCTCTCCCGTCTTCTCACCCCTCCAACACTACTTCCCGCTTCCCACTTCTTCCCACCCCTTTCCCATCTCTCCCCACCTCTTTCACGTCCGCCATATTGAATTTAGAATGACGTCACATAGTTTATCGTATTTTACTCGTCAAACTCTTTCACTTGATACCCATATCTAGGTGGTTGTGAAGAAAAAGGCGATCCGCCATCTTGGGACGTACGCCATATTGAATTTATAATGAAGTCACATAGTTTATCGTATTTTACTCGTCAAGCCCTTTCATTTAATACCCATATCAAGAGGGTTGTGAAGAAAAAGGCGATCCGCCATCTTGGGACGGACACCATATTGAATTTAGAATGACGTCACATAGTTTATCGTATTTTGCTCGTCAAACCCTTTTATTTGATACCAATATCTAGAGAAGAGAAGAGAAAGGCGATCCGCCATCTTGGGACGTCCGCCATATTGGATTTAGACCGATAATGGGTATATTATGTTACATTGTTACCGGACTTATACACGTGCGCCAAATTTCAAAGCTCTAGCTTAATTAGAACTAGTCGAAATTCAGCTTGCCTAAACAAACAAACAAAGAAACAAACAAACTAACTAACATACAAACATTGCAAGTTAAATAAAAGCTATAAAAAATGGGTTTTGCTAGGTCATAAAAAGGAAGCTGTTGTTTGCAGAGGATGTAATATCAGAACCAATGGTCTAAAAGAGGTTTTCTTACTCTAAAAATGTTTGTATGGCTGTTAACTAAAAATTTTTACACTTGACAGCATTTCTCTATGTAGTGGTTTTACCCCATTTACCCATTCACTGCGTGTTTTCAAACGAAGTGTTTGGAAATAACCAAATTCATTACTACAATTTGCTTAAATTAAGTAAACAAAATATACTACTACATAGAAAAATGCTGTGAAGAGCAATCAATTTTAGTTAACAGCCAAACAAACATTTTTAAAGAGAAAAAAACCTTTTTTAGACCATTTCTGATATTACATCCTCTGCAAACAACAGCTTCCTTTGGACGACCTGACAAAACCCATTTTTGCCATTTATTGTCTGTGACACAAAAAATGCTGTCAATAATATCTTAGCTTCATAAAAACCACTTGGAGTCGTTTTTTCGGAATTTCCGGAAGTTGTGCCTGGACGCAGACCTGACCATGAAAAATGCTGTCAAGGGTATTTTTGGATTTTTAGGGCATCTTAAAACATGTATCAAACGGGCAGCAAAAAATTTCAACAAAAATCCAATGTCAAATTTCAATTTGAATTTTACAAGTCACATGACCGCTCCGACTGCCCAGAGGTCTAACCTCCACTTCACCCCCTTTTCCTGCACCTACTGACAAATAGACAGCAAAAAATGAAGTAAGGTATATTTCTGCTGTCGTATGATGGACTAATAAGAAAGAGCCAACAGCCCACCAAAATAAAAAGGCCTTCCATGAAATGTATAAATATTTTCTGTGTATCTATTTTTTAAATTCAGAGAAACATTTATTATTAAACAGTGTGTCCCACTTTTCGGAAATGTTATACCTACAAAATTATCTTTATTTCCAAAATTACTTCAGGTCATTTAATAAACCTCATCAATAAAACTCATCTTCAAAATATAACAAAACTTTAATTTAAAAGTAATGACAATGTACATAAAATAATTATATATACAAACTTTTACATTTTGCCCTGTATTTTATAATAACTTTAGGAAAAAAATGTTGCAAGGTTTTTGTCGTTGTTTATGGAGTGCGATGTGCAAAATGTTAACAAAACTATACAAATGATGAAGGTGAGATGTTAGTGAAATAAGTAGTGCAAATATTTCTTGTTTAAAGTATATTTAGTTTTTTATAAAAAAGCTACTTACATGATTTGTGATTTGTTCTGTAGTAATAGGGGAACTTATGAACTTCAAGATGTATAAGATCTATATCGAAAAAGAAAAAAGTGTATGTAGCGGTAATAAAACAATAATTTTAGAAAATATATACGATAAGATATTTCCACTAAGAGTTTGTGTTATTTTTGTGGAAACGTCCGATTTTTTGGTTAAGTATAATAATCCGGAATTTCTCCGAAGCGACGCACAGTGTGGAATTTACGAGTTTTTTAGGTCAAAATTCGACTCCTCCTTTATTATTCAACCAAAATCAATCTATTTGGGCTCAAAATTTTCGTAATTCTGAGCACTTTGATGAAGAACTGCGAAAATTGCAATCCAGCTTATTTTTGATACATGACAGCTGTCAAAAGCCTGTAAAAAATGTGAAAACCCAGAAATTTTGAATATTTTTAACCATTCTATTTAAATGAAATAATAAAGTTTTAAAATATGACAGGTATTGGAGCGGAACCCCCTTAAGTTACATTATTAAGTTTCTCAGAAAGTTAAATAAACTTGTTAAGATTCGTTAAATGTTTCAGGTTTTAATATATAGTCCTCTAGTATTTATTTATTTATTGTTGGCTCTTTTCAACCTTGAAATTCAGATTCTGCAAGTCAAAAATCATGATAAAATATGATATTGGACTTCCAAAAAGTTATATGTAGGAAATAACAGTGTCTAGATTCCGCCTTTTGTCAACGGAATGAAGATATAAATTGCTCCTAGGCTCAGGTCAATTTTGCGCCCCCCTCCCGCTTCCTATTAGTTTATGAGCAAGGGACAAAAACTTTTTTCAGTCCGGGAAAATTTTTGAAGAGCGGGGAGGGGGGAGAAATCCAACAAAAACTTTAAAAAACTTTTAAAGAGCGGGGGGAAGAAATCCAAAAAAATTTTTTGAAGAGCGGGGGGAGAAAATCCAAGAAAAACTTTTTTAGTCCGAAATTTTTTCTCCTATTTAAAGGCGCCCCCCACAAATCGGCGCCCCTAGGCCCGGGCCTATGTGGCCTAGTCACAAAACCGGCCCTGTTAGACAAGCCATAGTTTCCAGAGTTGTCAAGATATAACACTAACACTTGGTAGTGGTAATATACAGTGTGTGCGATTTAAGACGTTATTTTGGAATGCGTATTTGACTGTTTTGAAAATGTTGTAATTTTCATATTTTCAAGGCCTACTATGCTCCTCTAAATGGGCCGAAATTTCGAGATCGACTATTAGGCAATTTTTTATCGGAAAATTGGATAGCATATTCGGTTCGCAGTTGTCTCAAATACTTCTATACAAAATTTTAGCTCGATACCTCATATAGGGTGCTTGTTATTCAATAGCCAAATTTAAAATTTCTCACTTTTCGACTGGCCCTGTATAAAAGTCGGTTAGGTTTACTAAAAAGATAAAGTAGTCATTCGACTTAAGGAACATCAGACACTAAATGAGGAAGAAAAAAGAAAAGTTATTTTTTAAATAAATAGTGCTTCTATACATTATTCGGCTGCTGTACGCAGGTGCCTTAATGAAATTTTTTCAAACAAACTTCAACTTTCAAACAAACACTTTTATTGTCTTTTATGGTATTGTATTGTATTTAGAGCAATTGGAAGAGCACCATCTAGGTGAAATGGTGGAAATAAAGATATTATTATTATTATTATTATTATTATTATTATTATTTTTTTTTTTTTTTTCTCCAATCCAGTCGCCCTTCTCTCTGCCTCCGATACCAGAGAGGGTACGCTGGTAATACCAGTGACCACTCCCTACGCCGTAGAGTCAGCGATCACTGGGTCCGCGAATCGTGTGCTCTGAGCAGGCGTAACGAACCAAGGATAACGGCCTTCTGCATTCTTCCGGCTAAGATTTCTGCCGACTCTCGGCATGCCGGTATCGTCTTCAATTATTATTATTATCATTATCATTATCATTATCATTATCATTATCATTATCATTATCATTATCATTATCATTATCATTATCATTATCATTATCATTATCATTATCATTATCATTATCATTATCATTATCATTATCATTATCATTATCATTATCATTATCATTATCATTATCATTATCATTATCATTATCATTATCATTATCATTATCATTATCATTATCATTATCATTATCATTATCATTATCATTATCATTATCATTATCATTATCATTATCATTATCATTATCATTATCATTATCATTATCATTATCATTATCATTATCATTATCATTATCATTATCATTATCATTATCATTATCATTATCATTATCATTATCATTATCATTATCATTATCATTATCATTATCATTATCATTATCATTATCATTATCATTATCATTATCATTATCATTATCATTATCATTATCATTATCATTATCATTATCATTATCATTATCATTATCATTATCATTATCATTATCATTATCATTATCATTATCATTATCATTATCATTATCATTATCATTATCATTATCATTATCATTATCATTACCATTACCATTACCATTACCATTACCATTACCATTACCATTACCATTACCATTACCATTACCATTACCATTACCATTACCATTACCATTACCATTACCATTACCATTACCATTACCATTACCATTACCATTACCATTACCATTACCATTACCATTACCATTACCATTACCATTACCATTACCATTACCATTACCATTACCATTACCATTACCATTACCATTACCATTACCATTACCATTACCATTACCATTACCATTACCATTACCATTACCATTACCATTACCATTACCATTACCATTATCATTATCATTATCATTATCATTATCATTATCATTATTATTATTATTATTATTATTATTACTATTATTAAATGGATTAGATGGCCTAGCTTTTCTTTTTTCTTCCTTATTTAGTATCTGATGTTGATGTCACTAAATAAGGGAGAAAAAGAAAAGCTATTCCGTCCAATTTATTTGTTTGAAAAATTTTCATTAAGGCACCTACGTACAGCAACCGAATAATGCATAGAAGCACTATTTATTTAAAGAATAACTTTTCTTTTTTCTTCCTCACTTAGTGTTTGATGTTTCTTAAGTCGAATGACCACTTTATCATTTCAGTAAACCTAACCGACTTTTATACAGGGCCAGTCGAAAAGTGATTTTAAATTTGGCTATTGAATAACAAACACTCTATATGAAGTATCGAGCTAAAATTTTGTATAGAGGTATTTGAGACAATTGCAAATCGAATACGCTATTCAATTTGCCGATAAAAAATTGCCTAATAGTCGATCTCGAAATTTCGAGAAGCATTGTAGGCCTTGAAAATATAAAAATTACAAAATTTTCAAAACAGTCAAAAAAAAGGCTCATCGAGCACTATATCTCAAAAAAAAACGCGTTCCAAAATAACGAGGTGTTGCGGTCTTAATCGCACACACTGTATATCAAAAATGGAGAGTTTTTTTTTATCATTTGACACTTTTCTATCTGGCTTCCCCGAAAGTGTCCCCAAATGGAACACCCTGTATATTTTTACACTTTTATATAGTCCGATTGTATAGTTTTTAAAAATAAATTGGAGACTACTGGATTTTTAGGGTCATTTTCATTTTTGCATCTAGAGTGCAGTAAACGCACTCAAATCAATCTAATGGATCAAAACGGAAGAGAAAAATTTAATCGTTAGATTTTTAGAATTGGTTTAGTAGCTACGACCAACTCAGCTGCTCCTCGGAAAAACACAGTATGTGTAAAATTAGAAAATGTTCAGGAAAAACAATTTATTTATTGCCTCTACTCGGACAAATATATCTTAAACCTATACAGTTAACTAAAATAAATAAGCACTTTTTTGTCACAATATCAAAAAATTTTTATTTATTTTTTATTTTTATTTTAATTATACACCATCTAACAGTACAAACCATTTACAAGATGGTAAAGAACAGATATTTAAATGCATTTTTTATTGAATATTTAGTATTTTAGGCAGTTTACGAAAATAAATGTTCATAAAATATATTTTTTTAAGTATCTCAATTAAATGGATAGTTTCATAAATCACTAAAAGCCCACATACAGAAATAACAATTAAATTTTATTTTCATTGTCCTCGCTAATTGCTTTTGGATATAGAAAAGATTTTGGAAAAATAATATATTAACGAGATAATAATTAATTTATTGAGAAACGTAGTACATGTGCAGAAACTGTGTTTTATATTGGGATAAGTTCTCATTTTCTTTCACAATCCTAAATCCTATTCAAAATTACAGCATACAATCATAACATACTCTGTTCTTTTCTGTTGTATAGTCTAGGAGATAGCTACATATATGGGGCTAACCTGTTGGCATTGCTGTTATGCTTTAGCAAATATTTCTCCGAGTATTTTATCTTATGTATAACCCTTTCTGACCAGGCGGAAAATTTTCGTTGTCAATGCTCATTGCTGGAAAACCATATGCCAACATTTTCTGCTTGACCAATTTCCAGATACTCAGAAAAATATTTGCTAAAACATAACAGCAATGCCAACAGGTTATATCCCAAGCCCCATATCTATAGAGCTATCTCCTAGACTATTAGAGTCTTATAGTGTTTTGCATTGTTAAAACACAATTTTAGATACTGGGTTACTGTATTTGTATATTCATATCCTTTGCAGATAGAACAACCGCTGTTGAATAAAATGACACAGCGCCGCACAATATCAGCACACGAATGAAAATTTCAATTCTGAAAAGAATGTTGGTTACTGTGTTTTTCCTTGGAACAGCAGAATTAAAATTTCATTTCATTAATTTATAATTAAGCCAACTTTTTCAAATAGCAACGACTTTTAGACACCTTGTAGTTATATACTTATGTTCACGACAAATCCATTGATAACTTCAAATCTAAAGTCGCTTTAATATTAAACCAAGTACATAAGTTCTTTGGTGAATATTAATTCAAAAATTGTTGACAAAATGAATAGTTTGAATCTAGTTTTATTCAATTTCCTAGGCATACTGATGGATGTTTCCTCGATTTTTTTAATTATTATTATAGGGAACTTGCCCAAAAAATAAAATTGAATAAAAATACTCAAAATCGTAAACTAACATCATTAAAAACCCCATAGACAACAAAAAATAAAATAAAAAAAATTCCTCCAGAAATATAAGCGATTAAAATCTGTTGGATTTTATCCACTCCTGAAACGTGACGTCAGAGGGTGAAAGTCGGATGACGGCGTCAAGACACGCCGATTCTTCTTTCGCATGCTCATTTGTCAGAAACAACTAGCAGTGAACACAACCTAACCTCAAATGCGTTGGAAAAACATCTTCAATATTCTGAAATGTCACAAAATGCTACTTTTGATTCGTTCGTGCCGAGCCGAATTTTCGAATTTCGCCGTGCAGTTTTCGATCAGGTTTATCTGGAAGCCTTCCTCTTTACGTCGCGACATCGTACGGCCGTCCCAATGGTGTTTTTCGAAAAAATATGAATGTGTCAAGATTGCATGTTTTTGCAATTTTTTCGGCTCCGAAATGTAAGCTGTTTCTTGCTATTTTTTGCAGATATCTCCGAAACGGTGGGAGTTAGCTCGAAATAAAAAATAAAGTCAAACGAGTATTTTTCACTGCGAATCTTTTGCTATCACCAGACTTTTGATTTTTCGTTTCGGAGATAACTACAGAAATGTCGGCCACGTACGGCAAAAAATCGCAAATTTTGAGCTTCTACAGTTGGCAACTTTTTAATCTTTGCTCCTACGCCAAAACACTACTCTAGCTAATTTAAACATAATTAAATTTACTAAAATTTTTTTTTTTATTTTTTGAATTCCGACAAAAATTAAGGAATTAGAGGTGGCGAGATTTGGGACTTCTTCTTTTTTGGGTAAAATTTCTCCATTTTGTCACCGTAATTAATCGATAATTAATTGAAATCGATCTCACTTACGATGTTCACGTAATATCATGTACTATTTTGACGCTCCGTTAATCTCGGCCCTTCGAAACAAAGGTTTCTGAGAAAAATTATTTTTTTAAGATTTACATACACTCTATAGGAAAACGTGTAATTTCCTACATTTCCTCGAATATCTCGATAATTATCGTTTTCCGACACTATTTTTATTTTTTCTCTAACATAAAAAACAAAAGACTTATGACCGAATATGCGGACGTCTCAAATCCAACCGCCGCCCAGTCTATTAATTAGGGTGAATGGCTAAAGTACGCCATCTGTTGGACACCATGCGAGACCAGTTTTCACCCGGTGACGTCACAGTGCTTTTCGTGAGGAGTGGCGATGATTTCAACTTTAATTATTTATTGCAAAGTACGTACTGCGATTTAAGAGCTGATATTCGGTGTGGCGTGTATTTATACATAAATACACACTTTAGTGAAATAAAAAAAAATTGGGCAAGTTCCCCATTCTGTATTTGAGTCAATATTAAATCGATTTTTGATTTGAAGTTGTCAATGGAAAATTAGTATTTAACTACGAGTACTGGATGTTTAAAAGATGTTGACTTGATTACAAATTAGTGATTTCGGAAATTTTAATTAGTCGTAGGCAATAAACCAATTCGAAAAAGTTACGTTTACACTTTTCTCTGATCGTTTTAGTCCATTGGATTTATTTGAGTGCAATCACTGCACTCTATAGATGCAAAAATAAAAGTGGCCCAAAAAAGTGAAACAGTCTCAAAAATAATTTAAATCTATGCAATCGTAGTTATAAACGTCTCCGAATCCAAAAATGTAAAGATATAGGATGTTCCATTTAAAATTCCAAAGTCGGGGTCATTTCTGGGGAAATCAGAAGTGATGGAAAGTGTCAAATAATAAAAAAACATTGGCTATTTTTGATAAATATTACCACTGCCAAATTTGAGTCTTACACCTTCATAAATCTGGAAGCTATGGCTTCTCTAATGATTCCGTTGGCATCCGTTCAAAAAGTCGCTTAAAAATTGATTTCGTGGATCTCAAAATGCTAAAATCTGGCATGTGGTGAAAGCCAATGCCTTAAATACTTAAATTCAAATTTGTCCAAAAATTGTCTCGTGCAGGAGAACACTGTTCAAAATTTTAAAGTTAAAAACATGAATGCATGACTGATATGATTTTCTATATTTTGCCAAAGAAAGAAATCAAATTATTTTCAGAAAGTATTATCTCTAATTTCAAATAGGAGATATAGTAATTAATAAGACATAATAACAAAATTATTCATTTCGTGTGCCGCTGTAAATAAAAAAGTGAAATAGGTTATTTTGCATATTTTATTGTCTTTGAATACCGCATTTCAAAAAACATGCAAGGTGATGTTTTATGAATATAAAAAAGACTACGGTCTCTGAATATGGATTTTTTCCGTGACACATGACTTTCTGAAGGATCATTCTATCATTCTATTCCCTATCAGAGTCATGAAAAAAATGAGGTTTGGCCAAAACTCATAAATCTTCCTGTAACTCAGTAACAAATGTCCAATAAGGTATTTGAAACTTTTAAATTGTATTTATATAGTAAGGAATTAACTAGTTTTAAATTAAAAATGAATTGCTAGGGCAAAACGACAGTTTAAAGTACGCGCCACTCATATTTAAGGGACAGTTGCTGAGATCTAAGTTTTCACTTTTAGAATATCAAAAATTTAGAAAATCACGTTCAACGATGAATTAAAACAACAGCATTACATTTAAATAGCCGGCCGCTTACATCTAGCGCTTTTGTTCACTTCTGCCAAAGTCTTTCCTTCAACTTTTTTTCTGTCATTCAAGATTTTCTAACTACTTAAACAACGTGTTAACCAAATTTCAGGTTTGTACAGAGTTACGTTGATTTTCATCACTTTTTTCCGCAACTTTCCATCGTTCTGTAGGCGCTTTATCTTTCATTAAAATTTACTTTTCAGAAAAGGCATGTACCTTATTACGTTTTTTTAACTTTAAATATTTGGCCACCCGCCCCCACAAACGTCTTCCGAGTCTGACGCGGCAGAATTTCATTTTTGTTAATGCAATTGTAATATTAAGTAGGAAATAGCCATGTACCGAATAACGTTAAAAATCTAGCCACCTCTTAGACTATAAACCCATATTTGACAAATATTAATAATTTTACACCATATAAGATCTGAATCGCCATAGAATTAGAATATGTAGAAGCATTCTTGAGGGGTTGCAGCTATGTTATATACATACAAACAACAACACTAAAGTATTTTTATGGTTTAACAGTCTTTCTCGAGAGGATATATTACTTTCATTTCGAATCAATTGCGATCTATCCGGGGTGTTTCCGGTACGCGGAACGGGGTTCTGAGCGGAGAAATCATTCTGACAATCGAAATTAAAAACGTAAAGACCAATATTGGTTCAAATTGATACACCGCCTAACCCTCACTCCACCACAAATCAAACAGTGATTAATTATAAAATAAGTGCAAAAATTAACGATAATCCATGTTCACGCCTAAGCAGCGAATTAATTTAAGGTCTAATTTTTATAAATTCGCATTGACGTAACAAATGTGCTTACTTTTTGAAGAAAAAAATATAGGCATACAATGTACTTCAAAAGGTATTTTGAACGTGTTCACCCCCTACAAGAATATATGGTTATGGTTGTCTTAGTTGTGAGTACACGATATGCAATTTCATGTATAGTGGTTGGTAGATTTTCTATGAATTATAGAGTTCCTGCATTTAAAATTTTCATTACAAATCAACTCTGTGCAAACTCGGCGAGATTCGACGTACCAAAACAAAGACAAAGTCATACCTGAAAAACTATATCGAGATGGGCGAGAAATTTTGATTAAAGGGAGCATGTTTCAACAAAATATACTGAAGTACGGTCATTTGTTTAATTTTGCCAGTTTCTGATCTTCCAATGAACATTTGTAAATGGCAATTGAATATATGTCACACCCAAATTCTTTAACTGCATTTTCTTTCTTTATGTTTTTAAAAATAATAACGCTTAATACTATCTGAGTTTATGTTAAATCAAGTATGATTATTAATCAAGTCGAAAACCATACAGAAAATTCCATACGACTTGTGTGTCATATGGGTGGCATGTATATCTGATCGTGTCAATTTTGGCATACTTAAAAATTGCATTACCGCCTCAAAATTTTGAGCAGTGAACCATAAGAAAGACGACATTCATTTGCCATACAGATTAATGGACATAAAATTTAAGCAAGACTTCAAGCTCAAAGTGGTAAAATTTTAAGTGTTTCTAATGTTAAATTACTGGTTGAAATTGTAGAAAATTTAAAATTTAAAGTAAAAGAGAGTTGGAAACATTATAGCCATACGGATACGGTGAAAATAACTATTACTTCCACGTCCAGTGGAAGTATAGTAACGACAAAAAAAATTTTTAAAATTTTTATTGTCCAAATAGGCTTAAAATGTCATGAAACGTCGAGATTTTAAGTTTGAGCGAAAACAAAATTCTGTCTGTCGGTCTGTCTGTAACTTTTTTTGTGCGCACGTTTACTCTGGAATCGTTTAAGATATTGACTTGAAATTTGGTACACATATGTACCTTAACGAGATCTAGAACTAGATTATATTTTCATCTTGTTCCGTCGAAGGGTTGGGGTGTAAATTGGGGTAAATTTGGGGTAAATGGGTAAATCAAGCAGGTAAGAGTCCACGAAATTGGTATTTAGTATATACAAGAGAAGCTAAGGTCTCAAAAAAAATTTTGGCATTAGCCACCCCCATTACCACCCCCACCCCCTTATTAAAGGGGATGAAAAAAAAAATGTGATTTAGTGTATGTACAGGAACCAGAAACCTCAAAATATTTTTTTACTTCATCCAGTTTAAAAAATTAAAAAATGCTTTTATAAATATGGCATTAAAAAGTAAAAAATAATCATCGAACCTGTTCTCCCTGTCTGCCCCGTAAGGGTCTTGGTATAAGCCGTGTTTGTAATTAAATGTAATATTTGAGTATAAAAGCGTGGGGCGTTTTACATTTAATCTAATGATGTCTTCAGCGTTTTAATTATAATTATTGAACCTGTTCGAAATAGCGTTCGAAAAACGCCCCACGCTATTATACTCAAATATTATCCTTAATTACAAACACTACTTACACTAAAGCCCTTACGGGGTAGACAGAGAGAGCAGGTAAAATGATTATTTTTTGCTTTTTAGTGCAGTATTTATAAAAGTATGATTTTTTTAGTTTTTTAAACTATTAATTTTTTACGTGTTGTGGTTCATAGTCTTTGAAATTATTCTTACAGATTTTGCTGTTGGCGGTAATTTGTTAAGATTTCTGAAGCCACACTTAATGTAACAGATTTTGTTTCGGCAAAATAGATTAAAACAATTACTTTTCTATATCTAAAAATACCAATTTTGCGTAAAAATCAAATAACTACAACTGGAACAATATAAAGCCTATAACTTTGACATTTATGACAAAGCTTTCTTGAAATCGTTAATGTGTCATTCAAAAATGTATGATTTTACTGGGATTTCTTTCAAAATAAATTCCAATTTTTAACCTATATTAAAAAACTAAACGTTGTTGGACAGCTTAATTTTGAAAAGACGCCATTTTGAACTGAGAAAAAACTGAGAGTAGGCAGCAAGAAACTTATGTTCATTTAAAATAGTATATTCTCATCCCAATCCGTTTAAAGATATGAGGTATTGAAATAAAGAAGGGACAAGTAAAATTGAAATTTTTTAAAAACCCCCGATCAATGTATCTAATCGTACCAGTTTCATATGACCGAATCAAAATGAGGCCTAAATCATGTTCGGTTACCATAATTGTCTGCACATTTTCAATTTTACTTCAATCGGACAATTTCTAGAGAAGTTCAACATGACGAATTCAAAATGGCGACCAAACTCAAAATCTAATAAGCCTATAACCTTCTCGATAAAATACTCTTTCAAAGTAAAAAAACTACATCAAAATCGGATCACCCGTTCAAGAGATATGAAGCCACAGCAGACAGACAGACAGACATACGCGTCAAATTTATAACACCCCAGTTTTGGGTCGGGGGTTAAAAATGTAATGGAACACCCAGTATTTAAATTTTATATAATAATTTCAAATGCAAAACCGCTGCCCAAGGAATCGCTACTTCCACATCCGGATTTTCTATACAAGTAAAAAAATATTTTGAGGTTTCTGGTTCTTGTACATCACTTTTTTTTCATCCCCTTTAATAATGGGGTCGAGGTGGTAATGGGGGTGGCTAATGCCAAATTTTTTTTTGAGACCTTAGCTTCTCTTGTCTATACTAAATATCAATTTTATGAACTCTTACCTGCTTAATTTACCTATTTACTCCAAATTTACCCCAATTTACCCCCCAACCCTTCGACGGAACAAGATGAAAATATAATCTAGTTCTAGATCTCGTTAAAGTACATATGTGAACCAAATTTCACGACGTTTCATGACATTCTAAGCCTATTTGAACAATAAAAATTAAAAAAAAATTTTTTGTCGTTCTATGCTTCCTCTGGATGTGGAAGTAAAAACAGACAACATTGATACATTTTGATTTCACATACAGCGACTCACGAATATGAATATTTCACTTTCTTGAAGTTTCTTTGGTGTGACAACTATTATTGATCTATATTTTACTAGGAAAATTAGTATATCTTAATTTTTGTAACTTATTACACATAAGAAACATTTAAGAACGACAAAGTTTGATTTTAGAATACACTGATAGCTATATGCTTTATAGTAATTCACCAAATTACCATTTTTTGTTCTGTTTTGTTATATAAACTATTTTTAACCTAGTGTTTGGTACGGTGCTAATATATTAACATTGCATAAGCTTATGTAAGATATTTTATAATGACCAAAAACGGTACAATTCAATTTTACAAGAATACAGCAATTCATCAATCATACCTTAATTCGCTAAAAAACATGAATTACCGATTTTTTCTTGTCTGACATATATTTATCCTACATGTATTTATATGACAAATATTTTGTACGTTCCTTATATTAAAGTAAACTAAAGAACCAAATTCTATAAGGTAATTTAACATTTTACCAATTTCTCCTGTATGGCAAGTATTTATCCTTCATGTATGTATGGCAATTATTTATACGTTCTTTATATCAAAATAAATAAAAAAATCAAATGCCATACAGTAATTTTACCGCTCTTTCCTGTATCGCACATGTAATTGTATGGTAATTATTTATACGTTTCTTATATCAAAGTAAGAAAAAAATGCTGAACGCCATACGGTAATTTAACATAAAACATACCTTAAAATTTTAGCGCTTTGGTATTGTATAGCATCAATCAATGAATCCATCAAAAAATTTTCTAAATTGTAAAAAAATGATTTTGTTGATATAAAATTATAAAATTAACATTTTCAAAAAATTATTAAACATTTTTTAATTCGTTATGGATTCACAGCCTGCAAATAACCCCTAAACATAGAGGATCAAAGCTTGCTTGGGTTTAAGGCCTATACATTTATATTTTAATTCTGTTAAAATTGGCCGCATTTCAAGGGGCCCCCATAAGAAGTGCCCAGGGGCCTCTCAAACGTAAATCCTGCCGTGCATCAATCTGTTTGGCAAATCTATGTTGTCTTCCTTATGGTTCACGTAAACAGTGTTCAAAATTTTATGCGATAATTAATTATACAATTTTTAAGTATGCTAAAATAGAGATGTTCAGGCAGTGTATGACACTCACCAAGCCGTACGACATTTTCGCATTTAGTTGCTCAAAAGTGCAGGATAAAATTTATTGGTAATTATACAAAAAAACCTATGTTTATATTTATTACCTATTGGAAAAAGATACCTTATATACAGTGTGTTTCACTTGAAATGGTAACACCGTAATAACTTTTTTATTATTTTTCCGATTTGAATCAAATTTTACTTAAGTATGGAACAAATTAGGATCTACTTATGACCAGAAAAACATTCGCCACCTACAAACGCAAAGCCACCTGCGATCCAAAATATGCGGAGAAAATCAAGAAATCATATTAGGCATTTTTTTATCGGAAAATTTTGTTAATGAAACTTGTTCAGAATTGTCCAAAAACCTTATGCCCAAAATTTAATCAAAATTAAATAATTGAAAAATCAAAATTTTTAAAATAATTATTTAAAAAAAAAACTGTAAATTGCTTGACAACTACCTGGCAGCTTGGGTTTAATTTCAAACAAAATTTTCATAGTACAGTTTTCTAAACAAAAAAACCCATTAATATGATATTTTCGGACTTGGACATTATTTTAATCAAAATTTATATACATTTTTTATTTTGATTAAATTTTGGACTTAAAGTTTTTGGGCAATTCTCAACAAGTTTCATTAACAAAATTTTCCGATGAAAATATGCCTAATATGAATGTTTTATTTTCTCCGCATAATTTGGCACCGCCAACGGCTTTGCATTTGTAGGAGGCGAATGTTTCTCTGATCATAGGTAGATCCTAATTTGTTGCATACTTAAGTAAAATTTGATTCACATCGGAAAAAAAAAAAAAGTTATTGAGGTGTTACCATTTCAAGTGAAACACACTGTATATTCACTTTGCTCTATGGTTTTCGCCTCAATTAGTAAACATACTTGTCTTAACATAAAAACAGATAACTAAACATGCATAAATGTCCTAAAGCGGGTTCCAGGTCTATCAAATTGCGCGTTCTAAAAATCTCGATACTTCGATAAAAACGTGACTAGCTCAGGTTCTGGTTACAAATTAAATTCCTTCAAAACAATATAAGAAAAAACTTACTTCGAAATCCCCTGCTGTCGTCATGAATTCCCGGCGAATCGTTGTCATTTGCCGGACCATGACCATCACCGTCTTCTGACATTTGTGCATCAAGGCTTTCTTCTTTGACAGCTGTTTGGGGTTGCGGAGACATCGAGGCGCTAGCAGGCGAACAAGAATCCGTTCGAGGACTCGGCCCCAAGATTCTTTCTTCCGACGGCGAAAATATTCCATGATTATGACTAGGATGAAGAGATTCACTATTTGTTTCGATTTTTAAACACTTTGGGGGCGCGAATGCTGACGGTGAAGGGAACGATTTCAGGTCTGCGAGGGGGCGGAAAGCTCCAGAACCGAGGGATAGACCAGGGTGTAAAAATTGCGGCTGTAGGTGGTTTAAAATATGCGCAGGTATGCCACTGTATGCTTCCATGTGCCTGAGGCCAAAACTAGATGCAGTGAATGGTCTGTGGAGGTCTTTGGAGGCCTCGGACATTGCAAACTGAAAAAAAAATGAAATTACTTTTTTTTCAATATTACCAGATATGTTCGGGAAATGTTATGAAAAGATGTGATAACTGCTAATAAATTGCTGCGTGCTTAGATATTGCTGTGATTCAAACTACACTTGCGATAAAGACTAGGTTGGGATTTTGTAGAGTAGTGTTTTATTTTTGGTTTATTGTGAAAATTTAAAAAACCAGACACGGTATAATCTTTAAAATTATTTTAGGTACTTGCTATTGTTCTGACGAATACCACAATATATATTTTGTATTATAAATTTCGGTTGTCCTTGAATATCGTGCTCTGTCAATGAAAATAGTTCCTTATTTCAGAGCATGGCATCTAACTACATAAAAAAATTATAATAAAAAATGTACATAGTTGTATTCTTTAGAACAATGGGAAGTACTTGATACTCCACTCAAATTAGCAAAAAAGTGGGGAAAAATTTTGAACAGCAGTTTCTCTGCATAGAAAGTAAGTATTCAACATTTAGAACAATGTTTTGCTTATGCGCAAAAAAAGACACGCTTTTTGAGATATATACGTATACAGGGTGCGCCACTTAAAACTCCCCAGACTTGTAACTTTTTTATTTTTGAAGCGATGACCATGTTGGGCACATCAAATTGTAGACATTTTTAAAGCTTTTAAACATGCATACAGAGTGATTTAAAAAAATGTTTTTTGAAAAAATTGTTAAGAAATGAAACTTAATTTCTTTGAATATTTTTTTACCTCACCCTGCACATGAACTGTATTAATGTTTTCTTATAAAGGTTTTAATTAGCTTCAATTTATATGATTAAAAAAAAAAAATTAATTCAAATTTTGCAATTTCCTATTTAGTACATTTAATATACGTTTGTTTTTAAAAATATTTATTTCTTTTGTTTCTTGTTGCTGTTTTTTTACGTTGAATATTGTTTGTGATAGGTCTTTTACAAATAAAGCACAAAATTATTATTTACATTATTTTCAAAGTTATTTTAAAAAAAATCAGTTTGGAATCGGAAAGAGTGTTTTTAATTTATTTCTCTAAAACCAAAAAGAATTTCCAATATGACGTAATAACATAAATTGAAGCTAATTAAAACGTTTATAAGAAAACATTAACGCAGTTCATGTATAGGGTAAGGTAAAAAATATTCAAAGAAATTAAGTTTCATTTCTTAATACTTTTTTCAAAAAAAAATTTTTTAAATCACTCTGTACATATGTTTAAATGCCTTAAAAATATCTACAATTTGATGTGCCCAACATGGTCGTTGCTTAAAAAATAAGAAAGTTACAAGCCTGGGGAGTTTTAGGTGGCGTACCCTGTATGTGTATATATACACGTATTTTCGTGTTTTTTTTCCTCTTAAAGGCTAAACGAACATTGGTAAACTTGTTTAGAATGCGATTTCCTACAAAAAATATTCCATATAATTTAGTATTATTTATTTTTTTTTAATGCATAGAATCGTTAATCTTTTTTAATCTTAGGAAATTGCATTCTGAACAAGTTTACTTATGTTCGTTAAGCCCTCAAAACGCGTCCTTTTCGAGATATATACGTCCAAATAAAAAAAAACACGAAAAAGCCTATATATGTATATATCTCAAAAAACATATCTTTTTTTTCTGCGCATAAGCAAAACATTGTTCTAAAAGTTGAATACTTACTTTCTACGAAGAGAAACTGCTGTTCAAAATTTTTCCCTAAAACGGCGTTGTTTTTTCCTAATTTGAGAGGACTATGAAACTATTTGAAAAATCAGACCAGTTATTAATAATAATCCGAAAATAAATACATATTTCCCTCTCACTTTCGTCGCGGCATTTTTGTAACAACAAACACCCTTTCCTCACTCTAATTGATACAAACACTATGTAGAAGGATATAACGAGATTAGAAGAATTTTTTTGATTTAATTTCCTTATTAGAATACTTCATATCATTGATGTAATATATCGAAAATATATTTGAGTTGAAAGGATACTCTTATGTGTTTTTCGATAGACTAACATACTGTAAGATTTTTTTGTATAACTGAAGTGAGGAAATAAAAATACTAATTTTTCATCTTTTCTTTTTATAAATCTGAAGAGTTTAATGCCAATACTAATAAACTAAATTATATAAACAGATGTATCAAAACAATGCGTTAATTTTAAAAGTAAGTTTATTTATTTTAAAAATATGTTACCAAAATCCACAGTCTCAGGTTTTAATAACATGAAAAATGATTGCTTTGAAAACAAATAAATGACAATATTGTTTTCTGATACTTAGTTATCAAGAAAATATTGTTTATTAGTTTGTGTCCTTTTAGTGAGTTATCGTTTTTTGAAGAATTATTCGATGCTCAAAGCACAAGTTTTAGCACACAATGAATTTGAGTCAGTCGTCATTTTAGGTAGTGAGTAGCTAACATAAACAAACAGAAAAACATTTTTAGATTAATAGATCAAATGAATTAAATATATTTTTGTATCATCATGTTCATTTTTCTTTTCCAATTTATATCCTATCATTAATAACAATACTTCAATTCGTATTAAATAATAACCTTCTAAAATGAAATACAAAAGAAAGTTAAGAAAAATCAGAAACTCAATAGTATGGTTCTAAATTCTAATATGACAAATGGATGAAGGCGTTTGAAGATGATAGTACACCTATATTAAAAAATGGGCTAAGCACAGTGTGGTATTTCTAAATAATTTGATGTTGATTAATTTTCTATGACAAACGATTGAATAATTTTTACAACAAAATAATTAAAAGATCAATTCAAAAACCATAAAGATATACAAATTTCAAGTTTTCCAGTAACAATTTTTAAACTTGAAAGTTGAAATTTTGGTTTTAAAAACGTTTTAAATTTGTATTTTCAACAAAAAAACTAGATGGAAAGAGGCCTGACCACGAGTTTGCGAGGTATACATTGAATTTGTTCTTTTCTATGAGTGAAGAGCAATTGCCGACGCACTATGGCGTTTGAAGGAAATGAACTGGTTTTCGATATTTTTTAACAAAAGATATTTAAATTGATAAACATTTACAATTTTATATGTCTATATCTACTTATATTATAATTTAGAATTTATGATAAAATAATGAATTATAAATTATAATATACATGTATTGTTGTAAATAAAATGTCCAATACCATTTCTAATTGCTATTTTGCACAAAATATATCAACTGTACATGTTTATTTTTAACTAATACTGTAATATAATTAGGTCTGCCCAGATACGAATGTTACTTTTAGGGTTTTGGCAAAATACAAGTAAGTCACTGGCTATGAGTAAATCATTTCAGTGGCTTCTTTGGTTGAAATCACTGAATTAAATACCTATTCCAGTAAAGTAAAATATTTAACTAACCTGTGGATTAAAGGGTCTTTGAATTCTCAAAGCATCTTGCAAACCACCGGCAGCTTGAGAAAACACCACTAGAGCTGGAGAATTCAAATGGCCCGAATTCGGAACATATGCTGAATTTTCCATTGCTGAAAAATATAAATACATCCATAATTTTAACAGATTTAAAAAACGCATGATTTTTTTCTCACTGGAGGTCAATTTAAAATACTTTTATCACATCAAATATATATCATGGAAAATTAAGGTTAAATGTACAGTAAGGTACACATTTTTTTATAACTTTTTTGGGATTTAGGGATAGGCGCCAATAAAATATTTGAATACAGCTACATTGGTACAGCATTTCTTTTATTTTATAAATATTAACTATGATAGACGTTTTTAATTAATTTAGTCATAGTTTACTTATCCATTATCCTTATGATATGCAAAATTGTTTTTTTTTTGGTGTAATTTCTGTATTATTATGATTTTTGAATGAATTAATTTTCTTATTCTAGAGGCTCTACTTTTCGATTAAGGGTTTTTTTAATACATGTGTTACTAATTTCTTGGTCCTTACCTGTCTGTTTTTAAAGACCACCACAGAAATACTCAAATTACGTGGTCGAAGATATTACGCGCGAACCGATAACATAAACATTCCGATCAGCTACCCGAGTTAGACTGACAGGAATATTTCCCCACTCCTTGATACTCCACGTTGTGCTCCCACCCCATGCGCACGCACCACGTGCCACAAAATACTAAAAGAACGCCTTTATTTTGTGGTAGTTGTGGCTATGGGAGTATCTAATATCAGAGCTGTAATTATGACATTAATTTATTTATACTGTTAAAAGCGATAGAAAATCTTAGTTTTCATGCTCTTTTTGTTTTGATTGTCCGGTGAATTTACTTTACAAACATGTGTTAAACGGGGTAGGCAGTTGCCTCTTCACGAGAGAGAATCAAAATTTTACCGATTTAAAACTCAAATAATAATTTAAACTTGCCATCGTAGCAATTTTAATTATTTGTTATTTGCGTGGTTTACCAAAAATCCTCAAACCTGATACATCGTTATTTTTAACTATGTATATATTATAACTCCATTATCACGTTAGTCTCAATCTTATACTTAAAAAAAATTGAAAAAAAATAAGTCGCCGACAAAAGACTTTAAGACCTACTCGACTTTTTACTTTGTATATATTACAATTTTATTATCAGGTTACTCTTAATATTATATTAAAAAAAAAATTAAAAAAATTAAGCCGCCGTCAAAGAAGGCGGATAAAAATTATGAAATAAAATATCACCGTCGCACAGTGACACGAATTCGTTTTTTTTTTAAATACTCGTTATTTATTTTCCAAAAAACGTAAGAGAGTCGATTTTTTAATTATGCTTACCAAAATTATTGAGCTTAACCAAAATGACCATTTTTTATTTAAATCTTAATAAAACATAAAAATAAAAACTTTTTTCTTATCCAATTTACATAAATCTTGTTACTCGGGGGTTTTCAAGTCGCTGATTACGAATCTGACATCCAAATTGTCAAAAACCAACCTGCAAGATGACGGAATCAATGGCGGCTATAAATACTAATAAATGATGAAAAATTAAATGTTTTTGTTAAAGTCTATGCCGAAAAGTTTTGAATATTTCTGATAAGCACTTTTAAGTTAAAACAGACTAAATTTAAAGTTCCAGGAAGAAATTGAAGATGGCGGATCCAATATGGGAAATCATAATTTCTGATCCAATTTACATAAATCTTGTTCCTCGGGGGTTTTTGTAGTCGCTGATTACGAATCTGATATCCAAATTGTCATAGACCAACCTGCAAAATGACGGAATTAATGACGGATATAAAATGCCAAAAAATTATGAAAAATGAAATACACTTTTGTTAAAGTTTGTGCCGAGGAGTTTTGAATATTTCTGATGGGTACTTTTAAGTTAAAATAGACCAAATTTTATGTTCCAGGAATAAATTCAAGATGACGGATGCAGTATGGCGGCAATAAGATGATAAACTTAAAAATAAATTAAATGCCTTAAACTAAATAGGCTATTCCTAAGAATTATTAAAAAATTTAAAAAGGAACAAATTTTCTGAAATGTATGGCAGCCATATGGGATATATTTGAAAATTTCAGAAAATTTGGTCTTTTTTAAATTTTTTCATAATTCTTAGAAATGGCCTATTTAATTTAATGCATTTAGCCCAGTCAATGAACGTTCAATAAGGAGGTCTAGAGGGAAATGCCGGGATCACAATTTTTGACTAGAGGGCTGTATTTGGACTATAAACATACCAAAAGTCCCCGAACGTAGGAGGTGGGGGGGGGGCACGAAGAAGGTCCCGGTTTTTGGTTTTTCGCTCATATCTTGAAAACGGTTAGCTATAATCAAAAATTGCATATATGCAAAATTAAAGCTGACTAAATTTTCTACAATAATGTTTCTATTAATTTTTTTCGTATCTGTTATGGTTCAGTAATGAATTGCATATCTTTTGACTGTATTCTAACTTTATTATAAATTTATTATAAATTGAAAATAAATTTTAATAATCATAGTAGAAAAAAATTTCTTGTACAGTTATCCGATTCACAGCAGACTGCAGACTGAACTGAAATATCGAATAAAAAATGTCTTTGCGTCTGTAAGTGTGTGTGCGTGTATATCTATGTGTGCGTGTATACCGTTTCTTGTAAAAACGATAACTTCTGTTAGACTTAAAATATTTGATATCAATTTGGAACATATTATGTAAAACAGCATATTACCATAATCCCTATTGAAATTGGGCCATATCTGTAATACATGGTGATAACCAGAAGCCTACAAACTCTTATACGTAAAATACTGTGCAGCAAGTAATTGGGTGTATGTTAGGCAAACCAACTTTATTTAAATTAGATGATATATCAGTGTTATCCTAAAATATGGAACATGATATTTTTAATAACATTATTATGAAGTGAGAATTGTAGGCCTCTGGTTATCACCATGTATTACAGATATGGCCCAATTTCAATAAGATTATTGTAATATGCTGTTTTACATATGTTCCAAATTGTAATCAAATATTTTAAGTCTAACAGAAGTTATCGTGTTTACAAGAAGCGGAAGCGGTATACACGCACACATAGATATACACGCGCACACACGCACTTACAGACGAAAAGACATTTTTTATTCGATATTTCAGTTCAGTCTGTTGTGAAACGGATATCTGTACAAGCAATTTTTTTTCGACGATGATTATTAAAATTTATTTTCAATTTATAATAAATTTATAATAAAGTTAGAATACAGTCAAAAGATATACAATTCATTTCTGAACCATAGCAGATACGAAAAAAAATAATAGAAATATTATTGTAGAAAATTTAGTCAGCTTTAATTTTGCATATAGCCTTTTTGATTAGGGCTAACTGTTTTCGAGATATGAGCGAAAAACCAAAAACCAGGAACTTCTTCGTGCTCCCCTGCACCCCTCCCACCTCCTACGTTCGGGGACTTTTGGTATGTTTACCTTCTAAATAGTCCAAACACAGCTCTCTAGTCAAAAATTGTGATCTCAGCATTTTCCTCTAGAAACCATTCACTGGACTAATTTAATTTATTTTTAAGTTAGTTTTATCATCCTATTGCCGCCATCTTGAATTTCTTTCTGGAACTTAAAATTTAGTCTATTTTAACTTAAAAGTACTTATCAGAAATATTCAAAACTACTCGGAATAAACTTTAACAAAAATATTTAATTTTTCATCATTTTTTAGCATTTTATGGCCGCCATTGATTCCGCCATCTTGCAGGTTGGTTTATGACAATTTGGATATCTGATGCATAATCAGCGACCTCGAGTAACAAGATTTATGTAAATGGGATAAGAAAAAGTTTTTATTTGTAAGTTTTATTAAAATTTAAATAAAAAATGGCCATTTTGGTTAAGTTCAATAATTTTGGTTAGCATAATTCAAAAATCGGCTCTCTTACGTTTTTTGGAAATTAAATAACGAGTATTTAAAAAAAAATTATCCCAATCGGTTGCGAAACAAGTACTCTATATAATTTTGAACGAGAAAATCACGATTCGTGCCACTGTGCGTCGCCCAGTTAATTGAACTCTATTACCTAATATCGATATTGAAGTCGTTTGAAAAATTCTTTTGAATTCGTTATTTGTTTATTTTCACACCCACCTCAATATAATATTAGGTAATAAAAAAGTTGAATTAACTGGACTGGACTGGAAACCATTTTGCTACCGGGTAACATTTTTGATCATCCCCAGTTCAGTTTTCACAGTAGCACGATAAAAAAAAATGTTTTTTCTCCAGGTGAAAAAAAAAACAGAAAAAAATTTTGATGACTGGTGGGGGAGGGAAGAGAAAACCATTTTTTTTTTATCCAGTCTGGACCTGTAACTGGACGACAGCGAAATTTTATTTATTTTATTTTGAAGTCAGTAAGTCACTTGAGTTTTTGTTTCAATTTTTTTCTTACCTTTTTTTTTAGTGTCCCCTTTATTTAGTTTCCACACAGCAAAAGAAATATCCATCATTTTTAAGCTTCAACGTCAGCTCGTTAGAATCCTGAAATCTCCATGTATCAAATTTCACGTAAATCTGCAAAAATATTGCAATTTTGGCAGCCATATTGGATTCACCGTTTTGAATTCCTAATTTTAGACATTAGAATTGGAGTCTACTTAATCCTAGATTACCTAACTACCAATCTGAGTCCAATTTTGACGAAATTTGCAACTTAATAGACCTGGTTCCTAATTTTTGCCCATTCATTTTACCCTAGACGTAGGTTGATGCAACTATTTGGGACTACCTCCGAATCATAGATGTGATGATTGAAAAAACATTAAAAAACATACACACGGGTTGAACTGGGAACCTCCCCTTTTGCTCTTTTTAAATTTTTTGAGGTCAGTTAAAAATAACATTATTTGAAAAAAATGTAGAATAATTTTGATATAAGTCACCAAATGGTAAGATTTGATGAATGTTAAGGTAAGTAAAAAGTTAGCAGTATTTAAAAAAAATTACAGGTGATAAAAATTTACCAAATCGAACAGAGTTAAGCGTTGAGACTGCAATGAACATTAAGTTATTATGTTTCATTTCTATTTACACAATTTAACCAAAATGTTGTTACATATATCTTAAATAAAAATACAACAAAATTTTTACAGAACCGTGTTGACTTTTCGGCCCATTCTCAAAGTCGTTTCTATTTTATGTTTACTGTAGGAGTTTGCTGATTTTGCCCGTTGCCCTTCTCACGTCGCGTCGGTAGATATACTTTTGCTACTGATTTCTCGAAGTGCGATTTAAGCAGGGCATTTGACTGCGTCAATCATAAAAAACTTATCTCCAAACTTTCTAAGGTAAGGGGCCTAGCCTTAGACTGGGTTGAAAGTTATTTGTCACGTCGCAAATAGTATGTGTTAGTTACCAATATTACGCGTAATAACTGTTAACTCGGCATCTGTAGAAATTTATATGGGCGTGCCACAAGGGTCGATATTAGGTCCCATATTATTCTTATTATATATTGATCTGGATGGTTTGAGTACTTTAGCAGATTTTACTTTACTAAAAATGTTGATATTTTAGAGATGAAATGTGACATTTTATTGGAAAACCTTAGCAATTGGTTTAGTGAGAATTCTCTTTATTTTAATGTTAAGAAAACACAGGCATTAACATATATGTATATAATAATGTAATAATTATAATATAATAATTTATTATTTTTTTTTGTACCTCTTATAAGGGGTTGATTTTGAAAATGGGGATGCTAAGGTCGGATCAGTTGAAGGTCTGGCTCAACTAATATTAAAAAATTATTTTGTACATTTTTAATCACCTTGGTACCTATTTTTTTAATATTACATGCTGCATATGGCGTTCCATCCCCCCGAGTAAGGTGTGGACAGGGGTAGTTTTTACCTTTTTGTTATCTCTATTGAATCGATACCTAATAGTTATCATAAAATAAATATAATTTTCACATTCACTATTATTTATAGCATTTTAGTGGTTGTTGTAGGGTAAAAATACAAGAAATCCCACATTAGTAATTTATTTTATAAGAATAAAAATACAGTTAAACAAAACCCATCATAACTATAAACAATATTGATTAAATGATTATAAAATAGTGTTAATTGAATTAGTCAAATAATATATGAATTAATAATAATTTCCTGAAATATTTTTTGAAAAACTGAATCCGAAACTCTCGACACATAAGAGGAAAAACCACTGACAGAGCTACTTTGTTTTTACAGCTTTCCAAAAAAAAGATCAGGACTAAATTAATAAAGATATCAGAATTATGAGATTAGTATCCTAGCTGGTCAACATTCGAAACGTATTGTTCGACTTTAAAATACAATCGACGACAAAATTATTTTCAGTTTTCGTGAAAGCTTACTGTGAATGAATATGAAATTTTTTTATTTTATTTTTCAAGGCAAAACCATGAAGCCTGTTGACATTTTTAAAGTGGTTTTTAGAATTTTTTGAATGGTAACACTAGCTTCCAAAATACTAATTTTGAAACGAATGATTTAGATTATTTGGAGTAAGCGATTTTGAAAGAAAGTCAAGGTATCTTTCAGACCTTCATCAGAGGTCTGATTCAGAGTATACACACAAGAACCACATCTCCTGTGCCAAACATTGATTAATTCTGTTCTTTCGTCGATTTTTATATTCTGTGATAATTCTTCAAGTATTGGGTGTTCTTTGTTGTGATTTATTTGAATTTAAGAAATGGTGAAAGCTTCAAAATATAACAAATTTATGTACCTTTCGAGTGTTGATGTTTCTATAATAAGATTATGTATAAAAACTGAACTAGGTAAAGAATAAAATAAGGTCCTAATCCTAAAATGCTTCTCTCAGCTGTTACTTATAAAGAAAACAGTTAGAAAGGCCTAAAATAACGTATAGATAAGTTTATTTTATTAGATATATTTATTATAACAGGTTTAGTTTCTCGTAGTTAATATCAAGCATACAGATGTAATGAAATTCTGAATTGATTTTTTACCGATAAAGAAAAGGCGACCATTTATAAATTTTGTAATTGATATGCATTGCTTTGTCCAATTATTATCCACTCAGTATGTTGACGTATTCAACATGCTTTCTCAGTGATTAATTGGAGAACAGTTACCCCTGTGAAAAATACATTTACATTGATGACGCATTCTTAAAAAAAAATCTAAGACCAATACAAGGTGTCCAAAACAAATGCGATTTTTTTATTGGTGATAGCTGAATAGTGTGCTGTCTTAGCCAAATACCACCTAATCAATTACCATTACAAGAATGGAAAAAAAATTGCAAAATTTTATACAAAATTCTAATATTTCGTAATGCTTTACAAAAATACGTACTACGGCAAAAGTGCGTGCTATTTCAAAAATTACTTTACTGTGTATGTGTCTTACTAAAATTGATGAACAATGTGAATACTGCATCGGACATAATATGACATTTTTAAAACAAAAATACGTAACTTTTAAATCGTCCAAAGTCGGTCATGAACAATATTGTTGCTCTAGAGGTCCACTATCACCTTATTCGCTTTGGACGCCTATGGATGAAACACCCTGTATATGTCCCTCATATGCTCATAGTTACAGTGGCTGACAAAAAGTTGAAAAAAAACGGTAAAAGTGTTACAAATATTCCCTATGAACTACAAATATTATGGAACAAAAACCTGATAATCTTTGCTTTTTTGGAAATAAATTGAAAACCAGAACATCCACTTTAGAAACATCGATTTTACAAACGAAATGAGCTCATCACACTTATAACAATACGTTTAGCAAGATTCTTGTTTAAACCATTATTTGCAGTTGTCGAGTTATTTCCAAAATTACGATCCGACATAAGCTAGAGCCTTTCCTTCTATTAATAATGACTCGTAAGTTACATAAATCACAATTAGTAGTATACAAGGTGTCTCAAATATGAACCATTTTTGAGCCTGTTGTTAAAAAATAGTATTTTATGTTTTTATATTAAAACTTCAGTCTTTCGTATTTTTAGAACCCCTGTACATGTTTGGATAACATTTGGTACAAATATTACATTATTTTACTCCAATCAAAAGCATCATTGAAAAAATACAGGGCCAGGCTCAGTTCTTATAATTTTGCTCTCAGTAACATTGACATCACCCTGTACGTCATTTTTTGGTAAATGTTAACAGAGGTTTAGAAAATAAATGGACTGGTGTACAGAGTAATCATAGTTTCGTAAAATTTGATACATTCAGTCTTCTTTATATTTCAAAAATGATTCATAAAGTGAATACTGAAAATGTATTACTAATTTAGAGTAATCATTAATGCGCCATCAAATGTTACTATATTATTGGATACACTGATCTATTGACTTTCTAAACATCTACTAACATTCACCAAAAATAGGATATACAGGGTGATGTTGCTGGTACTGAGAGCTGCATTATAAAACTGACTTTGTGCTTGTGGTTGAAATAGTAAAATGTTTATACTAAATTGTATCCAAATAGGTACAGCATTTCCAAGAAATTTCAGTCAAAAACCATAAAACACCGAGCTTCTCAAACGCGGTTAAAAATCAGTTGAAAAGTTTGGTGGTGTTTTGAATTGAGTAAATGTGCTCTATCATCCATTACGTTACGTCGGGTTAAATATAGGACACCCTGTATAATAAATAAAATCCAAATGTGCCTAGTTCAGAACTGTTTTAAAAAAAGTAAGACTGCTGAAAAAAAATTAAAAGTTATCTTCTTTTATAAATATAATGATGATTATGATAGTAAATAAATAGTTCAGGAGCCAGTGACAGATTTGGTTGACTCACTTTATACTTAGCTATTTTTCATAGCGTATACGTCCTCTAATTTGTGAATTCTGCAATGCGAGTAGCGGGAGAAGACTCGATAGGAGCGTCTAAACGTCGTCGTTGAAATTATTAAGACTGAAATTTTGGACATCATGAAATGTTCAACGAAGCCTGCCTGCCACCAGCAGGACAAAATGCATCTACCACTTGAACAAGTGTATGTCAAAAAGAACGAAGTGGTTTGACTTAAATCATTAATTTTAAAACTTCTTGTACTCATAATTTAGTTTTCGATATAAAATGTAAGACAAACGTCATTTGTCGGTCTTCCAGCGAGACATATGCTGTCTGTTCGAACATTCATGTATTTATTATTTGATTTATAACTTTTTTGTCTTACACTCATCATTGTCATAGTGCTAAAACCACGTTGTCAATTATAATTTGATTATATATTTTATTAACGAATAAACAAAAAAGTGCACAATCATTTCGCGAAAAATTATTGACACTCAATTAGATTTTGTCCCGAATATATAAATATAGCGATTTTATTTCTCTTCAGTATTTATCGAAAAAATTGAAGATTGTTTCTGAAAATGTGATGGAAAGGTAAAATTATAGCTAAAACAACTGAAACAACTGTTTAATATACAGTGTGTCGCACTTTTCATATAGCCACCCTCACCCTCACCCTCACATCTCGCCCATGATATCCGAATATTTTGAAATTTTGGTTGTGAATATATACTTACAAAGTGAGTCTGTAGACGTAACCACATTAGTGGTAGTCAGAGGCGTTCGATTCTAGAATGGAAAAAGGGAGTTGATTTTCAAAAAATATATATATTAGCGATTCTTTCAGTAAAGAACTAGTGAGATATTCTTAATCAGCACGCTTAGAAACCCCTTTGTACAAGATTACATCGTAGTGGGTTCAAATGTGTTTGAGATAGTGGCCGTCAAAAAAACAATTTTTTCAACTAAAAATAATTTTTACCTGTAAAACGGATACTCAAATGAAAAAATGTATTCTTAATTTTTTTTTGTTCAGAATAATGTATTGCACTAGTTTGAATTAATTTTACAACAAAATAATTATTTATTTAATTAGGCAAAAATTCTTATTCGTACATGCTTACCATTTTTCTAATGAATAATCTTCAATAAAGACCTAAGTAAGCCATGAAAGCAAAAGTTATTGCGAGTGTCAATTGGTTTTATTTATTTATTTTAGTTTCATTTATTTTATTTTTTAATTTTTGCCTTATTTAATTAAATATTTATTTTGTTGTAAAATCAACTAGTACAATACATTATTCTGAACAAAAAATGAAGAATAATTTTTTTCATTTCATTCCATTTAAAAAAATTGACTTTCGTGCATTTTTCTAAGTCACTTATAGAAAGCGTTGTCTAACTCACCCTGTATGATATTCGAAACATTTGATTAATGGAAGAGATGCCCCCAGGCCTTGCCTAGCCGCAACTAAAAAATTATCTTTTAATTGCTGCGTAGGTAGGAGAAAGTACGATTTACTGAAAGTCAAATTTTTGGCAATAAATTCAGAAAATAATTATTATCTCGAAAACGGCTTGAGATTGGTATAGGGAAATATTAACAAACGTTACTCAGAAAGAGACGACGATTTAAAAAATGCAAAAATATACGGGGTATTCCATTCAAAATAACGAAGATGTTGCCAGTTTTACGTATAAGTGGCAACACCGCACTTTCGAAAATATTTTAGTTGGAGAGATCATACTCGATTATCTTGGTAACCAAAATTTCAAAGCAATCGGTTGATCCGTTCTCCATATACTTTTAATACTCCACCCACCGTGGCTCACCCTGTATGTATTTACCAAAATGTTGATTTCTTGGCGTTTTTTAACTAAAATCCTGCAATAACTTAAAAAGGGTTTATCGGATCCAGAAATGTAAAATTAAAAAAATGTTCAGAATTAAATTTTCTACAGGAGCACGGAATAAGAAATTCTATTTTTCCAACCGCTTTTCCGAATCAGTGGAAAATTAAGGAAAAGCGTCTGGAAAATTTTCAGTTTTAGTAGTTCATTATTATAGAAAATTTGTTGCTGGACATTTTTGGTAGATACAACTTTTTCGACAAAACGCACCGTTTTCGAGATATAAGCATTTTTAATGGAAATTGTATACATACAAATTTTGGATTTTCCACTGATTCGGAAAAGCGGTTGGAAAAATGGAATTTCTTATACGGCACTCTTGGAAAATTTAATTCTAAAGCCCCACCTGTCGGGTGTCCGAGTACTCGATATCTTAATCTACCCTCAAGACCTACAACTTTGCGTAAAAAAATTGCTGTTGTTCCGCTTTTTGAAAATTGGGCCTTTTTTTCGTATTTCCGGTGGACTTTAAATTCACGCAAGTTTTTAAGTCAGTTAGTGCTCGTGGCTCGTGGTACCCCAACGCGTTTTTTCCTTCGAACGACGTTTATCCTGCGAAGACTGACAGATTACAATTTTATTACGTTTCATATTATAAAGTATTACTACAAGAAGCTTCAACGTTAATACTTTGTCAAACTACATCGTTTTTTGAACTATTTGTTCAAATGGCAGATGCATTTTATCCAGTAATGTGTCAGACAGGCTTTTTTGGGCATTTCATGATGTCCACATAATTCATAAAAAATATTCAGTCAACAACACAATTTTTTACATGTTGAAAATGGCATAAAATTTCTGTCACTAGCTCCCGAACTATACCAACCAGATTGTTTAAAACTGAATATATGGTATTATCAGAGCAAGCGTTCTTACTCTTGAAAGTAAAACAACATCACTAATAATACCACTAAAATTATGCCAGATACGAGTAATTCTACTACATCTTGATGCTTTAACAAGACCCATAATGGAGGAGGGCAAGAAGGTTTTGTAAAGCATTCAACACATCTTCTCGATACGGATAGTGATGATGGGCAAAAATTTTCGGCCCTGTCACTTGATTTGTAATCATCGCTAGCCGTTGAAGTAATATCAATTTCAGATGAATCTGTGCTGGCCAGCTCTTCTAGCTCCGAGATTAAACGCCCTTAAAAAATAAATGTTTGTTGACAAGTGGATTTTTTCTGACAGTTATGCCAAATCTAAAGATAAGGAGAAAACAAATCCAAAATGTTATGAATAAAAATCTAGTGTCGATGACAAAGTTTTTTGTAATTTAAACTAAAATACGATTTTACTGAGGTCTCTCTTTAACGGGGAGGGACAAAATTAAAAATATGTACTTATTATGCGTCTATTGTAAACCACTGACTGAAATATGAAAAGGTTAAAACCTTATGAAGATTATTTAACTCATACCGCAAAATCTCGAAGAACACAAAATTATTGTCTAAATGTTGGGTGTGGCATTTTCTTATTTTTTTCTCTGTTTCTTATTGGGATGCTCTGCCACATATATTTTCTTCTATACAATGTCCGTGAAATCTACAAAATAATTGAGAGCCAAAGGACCCCGGAACAAAACCCATCGGCTGAAATTTTGGTATTTTGTAGTTCAAGTCATGCTGATCAAAAGTTCTTATCACATCGAGCCAATCCTATGGACAGTCTTTGAGATACAGCTTGTCAAAGTTGGATAATTTGCGTCATTTTAGACATTCAAGAACTTTTTACTCTTAAACCATTAACTTTAGCAAAAAGTTGCAAGGGTCGAAATATTTTTGTTCAAGTCCAATAAAGCTCGAGAATTTTTTTCAGAATTTTTTTATCAATTTTTAGGTTAGGTAAAATATATATATATATATATATATATGTCATATTTCGGCATGCTCCGGTGGGATTGGCTGAAACTTTGCTATTTTGTAGTTAAAGTCATGCTGATCAAAAATTCCTATTGCACTGAATCTATCTTATGAGTGGTTTTCGCTCCAGGAGTGCCTGAAGATCGTAACAACGAGGTAACGGTAATCTATATGTACGTGTTTATGAATGGCTTCCAGCGTGTCTGTGTATGTGCGTGCGTGTGTGTGTGATTATTTTTATCAAAGAACCTGCTCTGAACGGCACTATGTTTCTTATGAGAGCGTTGTCATTGCCAACCAGGGTGATCTCATTTTTTTGGTTTCACTTTCTATCTGTTTATTTTTACTTTTTGTTGTTTTTTAATATTTTTTTTAGTTTTTAAATATTAAAAACATCCATAGGATTTTCAGGAACAAGTGCTGTTTCCAGCATCATGTATCGTTCGAAGACGAATCATTGATGGATATTTTATGTGATTTTCATGTTGTGCTCTACCATAATACGCTTGTGTTTTCAGCGGTTCTGCATCAAACTAATTAGAACGAAATTTCTCACGTCCTACGACTAAAATGAAAGAGGACATTTTTTGTGAATTTTTAATTAGTGAATGACATTCTTGTACCAAAGTGAAAAAAAATAAAAAACATAAGAAATTAATGCAAAATATCGACAGCCCCCCTCAATATCACCCACTTATGGTAAAATATATTTTAAAAAAATAATGTAAAAATAAGCTTGTATTATTGTTCAATATGCGTATAAAGTCACGTCCCTGTAAATCAATAGTTTTCTGAAATATAAAATAATAATCAATTTTTGGGTGCCATTTTCAAAGGGTCGTAGCTCAAGGTATTTGCGAACATATTTTTGCAAGTAGAATCTGTACCAGAAGTTTGTCATCGATATTTTCGGAGAACCCTGTATACACTGGGACATACATACACACAAACGCATGCACGCAGTACACAAACACGCCGGAAGCCATTCATAAACACATACATATAGATTACCCGTTACCTCGTTGTTAAGACCTTCAGGCACTCCTGGAGCGAAAACCACTCATAGGATAGACTCAGTGCAATGGGAATTTTTGATCAGCATGGCGTTAACTACAAAATAGCAAAGTTTCAGCCAATCCCACCGGAGCATGCCGAAATATGACATATATATATTTTACCTAACCTAAAAATTGATAAAAAAATTCTGAAAAAAATTCTTCAGCTTTATTGGACTTGAACAAAAATATTTCGACCCTTGCAACTTTTTGCTAAAGTTAATGGTTTAAGAGTAAAAAGTTCTTGAATGTCTAAAATGACGCAAATTACCCAACTTTGACAAGCCGTATCTCAAAAACTGTCCATAGGATTGGCTCGATGTGTTAAGAACTTCTGATCAGCATGACTTGAACTACAAAATACCAAAATTTCAGCCGATTCCACCGAATCAACATTTTCAAGGGTTTTGTTCCGGGGTCCTTTATGAACTCTATTCAAGTACAAAAATGAATTTAATAAATTTGAACGAAGTAAGCTCACACCGCATCATAGCAAGCCACCTCATTTTTATGGCTTGCCAAAAATACATAAACACAATATTCCTTTAAGACCTATTGTTAGTACCATTAATTCACCATGCCATAATTTGGCAAAGTTTTCACTTAATATTCCCAATCTGTTATCTGGAAATACCGACTCGTATATTAAAAATAGTAGACACTATCGAAAATCTGGTACACAGATGGATCCAAGATGGACGAAGGGTTTGGTGTGGGGCGTAGCAGGGCCTAAATGCCTAAAGCCCTGGCAGGCAGAAATCTATGCTATAGAATATAGATCAATGTGCAGAGGAATGCCTAAATAGAGGCACTCAAAGGGCAAAGATCTATATACTTTCAGATAGCCAGGCAGCATTAAAGGCTCTCTGGTCAAAAATTGTCTGGGAATGCAGACAATCCCTCAAGCAACTGGCAGAAAATAACAAGGTTACCTTGATGTGCGTGCCAGGGCATGAGAGAATAGAAGGCAATGAATTAGTTGATAGCCTCGCAAGAAAAGGGGCTGCAGCCCCATTTTTTTTTACCCAAACCGTTCTGTGGCTTATCTAAGGGACACACAACGGAGGACTAGAATTTTTAGATGTTTTAATTAAAAGAGTAAATAATACAGTTGAAACAAGCGTTTATAGAAAACCAACACACACCAACAGGTATATGAATTTTAACTCAAATCAGTCGATGCATGTTGAAAAGGCTGTAATAAAATGTTTATATGATAAGGTCAAAATATTTTTTTCTAATGATGAAATATTAGACAATGAGAAACGCTTTATAAAAGAGGTTCTTATAAACAATCAATGCCCTGAAGCCTTTGTTGATAGAACTTTCACATCTAAAGAAAATAATAATCAGGTACGACAAAAACCTGAACAACGTTAATTCCTTATGTATATGGATGGATCATCTGAAAAGCTACGCCGTGTAGGCAATAGATTTGATATTAGGACGATATTTCAAACGGGCAATACATTGAGATCTATTTTAACAAAAACAAAACCGCTTAATCGTGAGCAAAATTCAAAAAACTGCATTTATAGTATTCCATGTGAGTGTAATAAACATTATGTGGGTGAGTCTTCCAGACCATTTAGTGTTAGATTGGGTGAGCACAGGGGTTACATTAGGAAGAATGAGATTCAGAAATCGATGATTTGCGAACACACTTGGGAGAACGGACATAGAATAAACTGGGACTCGGCAAAAATTTTAACAAAAAAGACAGATGGCAAGAAGAGAAAAATTAAAGAATCAGCTATGATATTATTGAATGAGGATAAATGCGTGTCGAATTGTTCCGTAGATGTTTACACAACCTGGTTGCCGATGTTAAAAGAAGAACTTAACAAACTGAACATTATTTAAAATAAGCAGTAATTATTATCTACTGAATATAACAAATATATTCTTCAAGCTGTGTATTTAATATGCAACACCAAATGCTGAGAAGAAATATAAATATTTTATTAGATAATGGTCAGCTGTCAATAGTAGAAAGTTCAAAAAAAAAGTATTATTTTTGAACCCAAACTTAGATTTATAATACCTGTTAACAAATTGGTACAAAAGACTCAAACTTCTTTATGTCAATGAGCACATAATTAATTATGAACTGAGGAAAAACTGTGTGAATCCTTAGATATATCTATTGTTAATTATGGTATTATTGTCTATTTTTCTTGTCTGGATAAAAGGACATTAAATCGTTTAAAAAATTAAAAGTACCTATATTCGATATATTTTTGCACTAAAAACATTTCAACATGTTTCACAAAAACGTTACCAACTTGGATGACTTTATCTTGAAAATACTTACAAATCACCTGGTCATATTTGTTCATAGAGTTCTTGTTACTTCTGTACCGAATTATCTTCGGAGCAAGAACTTAGGTCGAAGATATATTCATAATTATATTTCACAAATTTCTCCTTCAACAATTACATATCACAGGTAGTTTCCGTCTCTTGAGTGATTGAGTCACAACGTTTAAAGTAAATTTTTTCCTCATATCCCCTCTTCTTATGCTGTACGAGCTAGGTGTGTATCAATAACTAAGTTAATGTATTAATGTTTCGGAATCTGTTACTAAAGAACTCAAATAGCTGAAAATTCTTAATTAATACACGTGCTCTTAAAATAATCTGCATCTACATCTATCTGTGTTATGTAATTGTTGAAGGAGAAAATTGTGAAATATAATTGAAAAATTAATCAACTTACCTGAAAATTAATTTAAATTATGTGAACAATTTTCTCCGAAACAAATTACACCCCACCCTCTCTTACAAACCCTTTTCCAAAGATCTGTTTTAACACACCTCGTCTGGTAAGGATCTGAGAGGGGATAGCAGGAAAAAATTTGCTTTAAACGTTGTGACTCAATCGCTTAAGAGACGGAAACTACCTATGTTATGTAATTGTTTCGCATAAAATTGTTCATATAATTTAAATTAATTATATAAAATTGTAATCTGCTTGAAAATTATTTAAAGCATCTTTCTTTCTATACATATCTTTATACATTTTTCAATATAACAGAGAACTGTTAGACGTAAATAATTCTAATACCATCGAGTGATTTATAATAGACACATATTGAACATAATATTTTTTTCTATTTTCTCCTCTATTTCGTATTTGGGATATTAAGTTTTACAAAAACAAAAATACTGCGTAGTGTACCAACGGGTGTTTTGCAAATCAAGATAGCATCATCGGGATGTTTAAACTTACAAATGTAGAAGTTATACTTAAAACATTAACTTGTATGTAATGTACAGTTATGTACAGTTATACACTGTCAAAAAAAAAATTAATAATAGGTTCCCTCGCATAATCGCTATAATTTTTTAAATTACAAAAATATACGTAGAATGAAAATTGCATAAGATTCTCTGTACTTTCAAACTACTGATTTAAAATCCCTTTAAATAACGGGCGTCAATGGAATAATTAGACGAGCCATAGATAGTTTCCAGTGTTTTCAGAAATTTACCAAAAATGGTAAATTATTCATTATTTGACACTTTTCCATTACTTCCGATTTCCCCGGAAATGAACTCAACTTTGAAGTTATAAATGAAAGAATTCCGAAGGCAATTTTAAGTACGACTACGCAGTTAATTTTTTTTTTAAACTATTTGGTTTTTTGCCTCCATTTTTTTCCATCTAGAGTAGAGATGGGCGCGTGAGTCGATTTTGACTCACGCTCACGCACGCTTACGACTTTAAACCTTTAGCTCACGCACACTCACGCACGACTGATATATGTTATGGCAAACTCACGCACGCTCACGCACGGGATCTTTTGACTCACGCACACTCACGAAATATTCCGTGATTTGGTACCTTAAATGTACACGCTCACGCCGTGACACGGTGAAATTCACGTCACGTGCCCATCTCTGGACCAGAGTGATCAGACCAGGCCAGGAGGGCTAGGCGACTGGCGAATGCAGTAGAGAGAGATTGCAATTACGCATGAAATAATTTGAATGTTGCGTCATTCATCCTGTCTCCTGTCCTTTTCCCTCCCTTCTCGCGCTCGTGTTCCGTCTTTCGTCTATCGCTTCGCTTCTTATTCTTGTCACGACACGACAGGTTGAAGTTTTAAAGCAGAGATGGGGCGTCGTGTCACGGCGTGAATATTCTCTCACGCACGCTCACGCACGGGATCTTTTGACTCACGCACACTCACGAAATCTTCCGTGATTTGGTACCTTAAATGTACACGCTCACGCCATGACACGGCGTGACACGGTGAAATTCACGTCACGTGCCCATCTCTAATCTAGAGTATAATGAACGCATTCAGGTCAATCTAATGAACTAAACCAGTAAGAGAAAAATGTAATCGTAGATTTTCGAATCGGTTACTAAACCAATTCGAAAATCTCACGATTACATTTTTCTCTTAGGTACTAACCTACAACGAAACAAAATTTCTGAAATCACTAATTTATAATTAACTCAACTTTTTCAAATGATAACATCTTTTAGTCACCCAGTGGTTAAATACTAATTTTCACGACAAATCCATTGATAACTTCAAATTGAAAATCGGTTTGATATTAACCCAAATAAATATCGTGTGAGAAATAATAAAAAAACGAGAAAATATCCTTATGATTCCTTTTTGATTTAATCAAATAGGTACATTATAATTATCTTAGAAAAAAAATTTGCATAATAGGCTGAACTCAAACATGTGTGTGTGTATAGACCGTTTTTTCTAAACGCGATACTTTTGTTAGACTTAAAATTCTTGTTTCAAATTTGGCATGTATGTAAAATAGCATAGTAGAATACTTCCTATTGAAATTGGGCCATATCCGTCACACAGGGCGATCCCCAGAGGCGTGTAATCTATCATTATTTATATAATGATATTGTAACGTGTTTCCACCCTTAGGAAACCACCCTCGCAAATTCCGTGGGTTCCAAAAATTATAACAAGAGATGTCCACTAACACACTTTATTAAATATTTACTGGATACTTCACAATACTATTATTAATTTAAATACACTTTACTGACTAAAATCACAATGTTTATCACTTTGTTTATCCTTGAAGTCTTAACCTCACTTTCTATACTTTTTGAACTTTCTCAACTACTCGCCGAGAATGCGGTCGGTCTTTATACCTAAAAATGACAGATCTCGATTGTTCTGTGATGACGCCACCATTCTCTCGATAATTCCAGATGTCACTTTGGAATCTTCTGGTACGTTCTTTTTCGAGTAGGTGCAAATACATCATTCTAGGGGTTGTAACACATTACACTGCCCCCTCCTTAAGCCTGAACGTCCCGGTCAGGCAGTTCAGCCTCTTTCACGTACTTCGCCAGTCTATCCAAGTGTACGATCTTCATCTTGGACTTTTTGTTTCGTTGAATCCGATAGACGACATCATTAATTCGGGTAATAACAGTATAAGGTCCTTCCCAAGGAGGTTGAAGTTTCGGTGACTTCCCTTTCTTTCGCTGTGGGTTATACAGCCAAACCAGATCTCCTGCCTTGAACCCTTCTGAACTACCCTTACGGTCGTATCGAGCCTTCATTCGGTCACTGGCTATGGTGATTTGGTCTCTAACCAGCTCATGAACATTTCTTAGACGTTCACTCATTTCATCCACATAGCTGTTCACAGGAAGCTGTTCTCCGCCTGGTGTTCCGAAAATCAAATCACATGGCAGTCTGATCCCATGTCCAAATACTACACGGGCTGGTGTTTGTTTCGTAGACTCGTGGATAGCAGCTCTGTATGCCATGAGGAAGAACGGTATGTGGAGATCCCAATCACGTTGATTCTTATGAACCACTTTAGAGAGATGTTCTTTCATGGTCTTGTTATGTCGTTCCACCATTCCATCTTATTGCGGGTGAAGGGCTGTTGTCCGTGTTTTGTGTATCCCCAATAACTTGCAGATTTGCTGAAACACCCCTGACTCAAAGTTCCTCCCTTGATCTGAGTGCAGCTCCAGGGGTACACCAAACCGACATATCAAATTATCTACCAAGACTTTGGCAACAGTGACTGCTTCTTGGTTTGGAATTGCATAGGCCTCTGGCCACTTACTAAAATAGTCCATGGCAACCAGTATATACTTGTTACCGTCCTTGGTTACTGGGAATGGGCCGGCTATATCGATCGAAATCCTCTCGAAAGGAGCTCCGACGTTATATTGTTTCATTGCACCCCTACTTCTAGTCTGCGGTCCCTTACTTGCTGCACAAATTTTGCAATTGCGACACCAAGCTTCCACATCCTGACGACTATTTACCCAATAAAATCGTTCTCGTACTTTATTCAGGGTCTTATTAACGCCGAAGTGTCCACCGGATGCTCCATTATGCACTTCCTGAAGTACTTTCGGTACTCGACACCTGGGAATCACTAGACGCATAACAACTTCCTTGCCATCCGGGCTTTCCCAAGCTCTCTTTAGCAGCCCGTTCATAACTTTGAGTGAATCCCATTGGGCCCACAAAGCCTTCAATCCAACTGCCTTGTCCGAAACATCCTTCCACGCTGGTCGAATTCCTTTCTCTTTTGCTCTCAATATAACCCCAATCTCTGTGTCATTCAGTTGTTCTTGTCTAAGGGCTTCAGTTGTCCAATCATCCGGAACCTCTATTTTAATAGTGTTGACGGCCACCGTACCCTGAAATTTCTCAACGTGGTGGCAGTGCTTGCAATCTTCCTTGCATGGTCTTCTTGATAAAGCGTCTGTGTTCTTATGAGATCTTCCAGGTCGATGTTCAATTTTGAAATCATACTGTTGCAGCCGTTCTATCCAACGAGCCAGTTGACCTTCAGGGGTTTTCAACTGCAACAGCCATTTTAATGCAGCATGGTCGGTGCGAATCTTAAAATGTCTTCCATAAAGATATTTATGAAAATGGTTCACTGATTTAACGATGGCCAGTAACTCTTTCCGGGTTACACAATAATTTCTTTCCGGTTTGGACAGCACCTTGCTGAAATATTCGATCACTCTTTCCTGCCCATTCTGGATTTGGGACAGTACACAACCGACCGAAGAATTGCTGGCATCCGTGTCTAAAATAAAAAGTCCTTCCCGTTGTGGGTACGCTAGCACAGGACCAGTGCATAGAGCTGCCTTCAATTTTCTCCATGCCGTTTCACATTCCGGTGTCCATTGGTACTGCACTTTCTCTTCTGTCAGCCGGTGTAATGGCTTCGCAATTTCTGCAAACCCTTCCACAAAGCGCCTATAATAAGTGCAGAGGCCAAGGAAGCTCCGTACTTCATGAACGTTAGATGGTCTTGGCCAATCTCGTACAGCAGAAATTTTGTCGGGGTCTGTTTGTATTCCATCCGAAGACACCACGTGACCAAGAAATTTGACTTCTTTCTGGAATAGCAGGCACTTCTTCGGGTTCAACTTCAGATGGGCATTCCTGACTCGCCCAAATACTTCTTGAAGATTTTTCAAATGTTCTGTAAAGTCCTGTCCCATAACAAGCACGTCGTCAAGGTAAACCAGGCACGTCCTCCAGGTTAGCCCTCGCAGCACGAACTCCATCAGTCTTTCAAAGGTAGCTGGCGCATTGCAAAGTCCAAAAGGCATCACGGTAAATTGATAAAGACCACTGCCTGCTGAAAACGCTGTCTTTTCTTTATCATCAGGATGAAGCCCCACTTGCCAGTATCCACTCCTAAGGTCTAACGTAGAAAACCATCGTGAGCCTGCCAACGTGGTTAACGTGTCGTCAATTCGTGGTAATGGGTAACTGTCTTTCTTCGTGACATCGTTTAATTTTCGATAATCGACACAAAATCTCAATGTTCCATCCTTCTTGGCAACCAAAACTACTGGCGATGACCAGGGACTCGTCGACTCCTCAATGACTCCATCTTGTAGCATCTTGTCTATCATTGCCGAGGCATCTTCTTGTTTTGCTAATGGAAGCCTCCTAGGTGGTTGTCGAATAGCGGGTGAGTCGCCAGTATTTATCCGATGCTGGACTATGTCTGTTTTTGTAAGGGCCTCTGTATTCTTGGCAAATACTGAACTTTCCTTTTCCAGGAACTTGATTGCCTCCCTTCGTTCATCCTCAGATAAATGCTCCAACTGGGTACTCAACAAGGTCAAAACTTCCTGGTCTATTTTCATAGATGAACTTCCCTCTGTTTCTTCCTCGCACCTCGCTACCCATGTGACCGGTTCATAGGAGCCAATCGGTTTGCCTTCCTTAATTGTCACCGAGTGGGAATTTAAATTAACGACTCTAATTGGGATTTTGTCTTTAGTCCGGGTTAAAGTTCTCGCCACAATAATATTGGGTAGGGACTTAATCGATTCGTCATCTTCAACTAGGCCAACACGGTACCCTCCAGGATTTCCTTCTAAGGCAACATCAATCATTTGTTCTGAATGAGCAGGAATCTTGATTGTTTGTGTTGTTAACAACCTTGCTTTATGGAATTGGTCGTCTGCGGTTGCCAGAATAAATTCCTCATTTCCAATTTTTAAGACTCGCTCCCCTACGTCAACAATAAATCCCTGCTCTCCCATGATGTCCAGACCCAAAATGAAATCATCCATAATGTCAGCCACAATGACCTTGTAATTGAACCTCAACCGTCCAACCTGCAGTTCCAAATTGATTTCTCCATGGACCGCAGCCCTGTCCCCCGTGGCTGTCCGAATGATTACTCCATTTCGCTTATTGTCAATCTGCAAGCCTGATATAAACCCTGGCCGCACTATTGATGACGTAGCACCGGTGTCAATAGTAAACACGCATTTTCTTCCATTCACATATCCTTGCAACAACAGACTGCTTGGAATTCTTTGGAGCTGGGAAATCTTTATTTCTCTGGGGGCACCGCATTCCCTAGCCAGCACAGCCCCCTTGGTGCTGGCTATCTTTAGTTTTCCTGCTTCTCTTCAACATTCACAGCATTTACTCGACTCTCCGAGTTCTGCTGTCGACAGTCTCGTTTCATATGTCCCACCTTGCCGCAGTTGAAACATTTAATACCTCCGCTCGGCTTTCCTTTATTTTGTTGTTTTTCCTGCTTTCCGAGGCCATCCAATTTATCGCATAATTTGGTGAATATTTTCTGCATCTCAGTCAGCAAGGGGTTCTGGTTCATTTCTGGTTGCGATTCTTCGAGAGTCACAGCTCGCACTCTCGACCTTGGAGTATCCCTGTAAGCGGCTTCTACTTCGAGTGCACGCACCAAAGCTTCGCTACTACTTTGGTGTCTCGTCAGCCTCAGAACTCGCCTGACCTCTTCGTCCCTTATACCATCTAAAAAGGCCCCCACGGCTAATTGTTCCTGGAATTCTTTAGGTGCACTCGGATACGCCAGGTATGCCAGTCTCTCTATCGCAGCTTCAAATTCTTGTAAACTTTCCCCAGCTTTTTGCATCCGGGATTTCAGCTGAGTCTGGTATAATTGGGCAAGGTGTTGATCGCCATACCTCAAGTCTAATGCAGCTTCCAAGACTTTAAAGTCCCTTTGTTTCTCCACTGGGATAGTCTGAAGTAATTCTGAGGCCTGGCCCCTTAACGCCAGAACTAATGCCATGGCCTTTTCCTCGTTATCCCAGTTGTTCGCACATGCTGCTGCCTCAAACTGCCTCTTGTACGTCGTCCAGGAACTTTGGCCGTCAAAAGAAGGAGGTTTTAGTCGCTGACCTGATGATACCACCTGCTGACTTCCTCTATCTCTCAACTGTCGTTTAAGCCGGTCTATTTCTACTTCAAACTCAGTTACTTTTTCTTCTACCTTATCTACTTTTCCTTCAACCTTATCTACTTTTTCTTCGACCTTGTTTATCTCTTCTTTAACTTCTTCCTTGACAGAAATGATTGCGTCCTGTTGTATTTTTATTTGATCGCTCAGGATTTTCCTTAATTCCTCCTGGCGTCTTTCTTCCAAGTCTTCCATTATTTTTCTGAGTTCGTCTTTTTCCTCTTGACGTTGTCTTTCTTGTTCTTGACGTCTTCTTTCTTCCTCCTCTTTTTCTTTCTGACGTCTTATTTCCTGATCTTCCATCATTTTCTTTAATTCGTTCCTTTCTTCTTTTTCTTCATGACGTTTTTTCTCCTGTTCTTCTTTGTCTTCCTGCCGTTGCTGCGCCATCATTTTTTGGAATTGTTCGAATAAGTCCTGTATTTGTTTATCGGATGCCATACTTCTAGTTTTTATAGGCATAAGATTATGTTAAAATAAAATAAATTTAACTGTCACGTCAATATCGGTAATGGAACTTTCAGACAAATCTCGAAATAGCACGAAAAAGTCTTATTCAGAGTCTTTTGTCACTATCCAGTTTAGAGAATTTACTAATCTCCACTAATGTCCAAATAGAAAAGTTCTAGAAATTTTCACGCACTAAATGAGTCTTTTTCAGTGTCTCTATCACTTCTCAGTTCAAAGGAATTAATTATCACACTAATGTCCTAATAAAATGTTCTACAATGTCTCAAAAATGCACTTAACACTATTTTCCTGTTCGAAAATAACCCTCGAACAATGTCCAGTAAATGAGTCCTCCGTGTTAGCACTAACCCTCGAGAATACTTCTCGAACACTCCAGCACAACTTCAGAGCTCCTCTTGTCATAAAATTCCGCTTTCTGACACCAATTTGTAACGTGTTTCCACCCTTAGGAAACCACCCTCGCAAATTCCGTGGGTTCCAAAAATTATAACAAGAGATGTCCACTAACACACTTTATTAAATATTTACTGGATACTTCACAATACTATTATTAATTTAAATACACTTTACTGACTAAAATCACAATGTTTATCACTTTGTTTATCCTTGAAGTCTTAACCTCACTTTCTATACTTTTTGAACTTTCTCAACTACTCGCCGAGAATGCGGTCGGTCTTTATACCTAAAAATGACAGATCTCGATTGTTCTGTGATGACGCCACCATTCTCTCGATAATTCCAGATGTCACTTTGGAATCTTCTGGTAGGTTCTTTTTCGAGTAGGTGCAAATACATCATTCTAGGGGTTGTAACACATTACAATATTATATATCATATTATAATTTTATTAATTTTAGGGCAAAATATTAGCAAAGTTTTTGGTTAAGCACACAAAAATATACATGATTGAGAACTGTGTAATATACAGTGCATCTCAGAGATTCGAAAGAAGTTTACGTATATTTAGGGATATATCAATTCTACTTTAGAATGTTATTGAAGTGTTTTTATTAAGACTATTACGAAACGAATGAAAGTTCCAGTCAGGCGCTGTCGAATGGGAATACTTATTAAACAGGATAACTTCAGTATCATATCAAAATATTTTTTCTTTTAATTTTAATTCAGTACAAAGAGATGGTAGATATTATGCATATCATTTTCTTCTAATCTAAAGATCTAATTAAATAACAATTCTCCCAACTTGAAACTTGAATTTCCAAACTCGGTCAAGATATTGGGGGGAGCGCCCCCTCCAGCCATAGCGACACCCCTGTATTTAGTTTAATATCAAACCGATTTTTTATTTGAAGCAATCAAAGGATTTGTCATGAAAATTAGTATTCAACTAATGTCATTTGAAAAAAATTACTTAATTACAAATTAGTGCTTTCGGAAATTTTGGTTGGTCGTAGGTACTAAACCAATTCGAAAAATCTCACATTTATATTTTATCGTTTACATTTTCTCGTTTCGGTTCATTAGATTGATTTGAGTGCACACTGCACTCTAGATGCAAAAATAAAAATATCTTAAAAAATCAAGTAGTCTCAAAAACATTCTTTAAACTTTTCAATCGTCCTTAAAATCGTTTCGGTAATTAAAAAATGTAAAATATAAAGTTGTGGTCATTTTCGGGGAAACCGGAAGTGATGGGAAACTGTAAAATAATGAAAAGTTGGTTATTTTGGTGTGTGTTACTTCTGCGAAGTTTGAGTCTTTACCCCGAAAACTCTGACTAATGATTTCGTTGACACCCGGTGTGTAGGAATAAAATAAGCAAATAAACCATACTGTTGTCATATCTAGCGAAATATGATTTGCAATTGCAAGAGATGCAACTGCATGATTCAACACTGCATGCTGAGAGACTGCAAGACTCGCAGCTGCATGATTCTAAAGTACATGCGTCATGCCACTCTCTAAATGATGGTTGGAAAATGTCCACTTCTGGTGTAAGTACTCTCTGCTCTGACTTCTCGTTCAAGTTTTGAAAACCTTAAAAAATCATACGCATTATATTCCAAAATTTAAATTATTTTACTGCATCAAGGTATACTGCAATAAACTAAAATGTTATCAAATAACTAAGATCAATCGATACAAGCTAAAATTCGAATCTAAAGATGGGATTATTAACAGAATCGTCAAACACATCACAAAACTAGCTGCGTGGGGAGCATTTAGTCAGGAATCAGGCGCCACTAAATTCATCACAGGGTGTGGACTCGAAGATATAGTTTTTAAAAAATACATACATTATCCGAAATGACCTTGCGGATCTGAATCCAGAGGGCGCCATTCTGTCCGCGATTGCAAAAAAGCGTAAAAAAATTTTTTCCGAAAATTTTTGTGTCACTATCTATCGATTAATTTTATATTCCCACCGCATTTACAAGCTTATTTTTTAACATTTCTTAATTATTTTCCAACCAACGGAAAGCTTATTCTTTCTAGATTCAGGTGCTGCTAAATACTTCTCATAATTGTTGTTAACAAATGCTACAAAAATTGTTTAAACAAAGAGAGCCCAAAGAGTGCACGGTAAATTTCAGCATCGAGACATTTTTAAAACTATTATCGATAGATGCATACTTATATGACATGAAATCTGCAAGATATAATGGAGTAGTTTTTAGAGAAAGAATTATCTACATTGCTTTATTGTTGTAAAAGATACGATTATTTTTGTACAGCACGCGTTGTGATCCGGCTCGTCTTTTGGTAGATATACAGTGTACATGTATGTCTTCGCATTGTCTCGCTCTCTTTAGGCTTGTTGACTACCTGCTGAGGTGTAGTGTAATAACAAAAAATCTTATGAGTAGCGTATACAGTAACTGTGTTGTGTGTTGTTTATAAATTCATGTAAAATATATTTAAAATAATTTTTGTATTAGTTTAATAGCCTGTATATTTCCATTATTATTGCAGAGTATCCGATGAAATTACAAAAATAATAGCGCAATTGCATTTTTCTCATCATAATTATAATGAAGCCGACACTAGAATATTTGCGATCATCCTATATTTATCAAATCTGGAGTATAGTAGAATAATAATAGAAGCTACAACAGATATTTTTGTCTTATCCTTGTATTTTGTGTCTAGAATTATGGTGTCGTAGATTTGATGTATTTATACCGATTTATCATACGATGCGAGAATTGACTATAGAGAAGACAATGAGTGCTCAAATGAATTTGGGTAATTTATTTTTGTGTATTTATGCTTTGACTGACTGTGATACAGTCAGTTTCTATTTAAAAAAGGAAAAACTAACGCTGTAAAAAAATGTTTAAGACATACAGAAGATAAAGAACTACAAAGATTACTTCATTACCCTCTAAGTGGCTTCAATGATTTCATTTCTTTTCAAAATCTGGCCCGGTATTTTTTTAAAAACCGCTGCCCAAGGAATCACTACTTCCACATCCAGATTTTCCATCCAAGTCTCACAGAACGAATGTCAAAAAAACTTTTGAGACCTTATAGCTTCTCTTGTAAATACTAAATACCAATTTTATGAACTCTTACCTGCTTGATTTATCTATTTATTCCAGTTTACCCCCCATCCCTTCAACGGAATAAGATGAAAATACAATCTAGTTCCAGATCACCTTAAAATACATACGCGTACCAAATTTCAAGTCAATAACTTAAAACGGTTCCAGAGTAATCGTGCGCACAAAAAACGTTACAGACAGACAGATCGACACTCAAACTTAAAATCTCGACGTTTTATGACATTCTAAGCCTATTTGAACAGTAAAACTGTTCAAATTTTTTCCTGTCGTTACTATACTTCCACTAGATGTGGAAGTAAATGTTATATGGTCGACGTCTGATATAAGGAATTTATCGCCTACCGAAGATTCTTTTTATCAACATATGTTGAGAGCTGCGTATCTAATTATTCTGTGGAAGAGTGCAACTGAGATAAACCCAGAAACTCCCGATCCAATTGATTTTGGTTGGGATTTGAAAAATAACGTACTTATTCCTAAATTAGTAACTATAATACTATAAATGTTTGTCCCAATATAACTTCTCAAAATGTATAATTTATCGGAAACTGCAGTCGTCTCAAAGCTGGGTTGGAATGCATAATAGATCTACTGAGAGGGTAAATGTATTAGCTGTTAATTTAGTTTAAGTATAATGTATGTATATTATTATTTTTGTATTTCTATTTCTCAAGCACAAAAAGTAAATTTAAGTGCATTAGTTATATGGATTTCTGTCTCTAATCAATATTTTAAGTTAAAATATAATAATTTTAGTTCTCAAGTAAACTAATTTTTAAATACCTTCGTTTTTTTTTTCATAATGACAAATGATAATATTTACGTATAGGTAATACGCATCGTAAATTTTTTGCAATCACAGTATATTGTCAGCAAGTTACCGATCGGCCACAGCTCGCGAACGTGTCAGCCAAAACGATAGCGGAAATAATGGAGCGCTGTACAAAAATAGTCATATATCTTTTACAACAATGAAACAATGCAGATAATTCTTCCACCAAAAACTGATCCATTCTATTCCGCAAATTTTATATCATAGAAGTATGCATCTATCTATAATAGTTTTTAAAATGTCTCGATACTGAAATTTACCGTGCACTCTTCGGGCATGCTTGTTTAAACAATTTCTGTAGCATTTGTTAACAATAATTTCGAAAATTATTTAGCAGTACCAGAATCTAGAAGGAATAAGCTTTCCATTAGTTTGAAAATCATTAAGAAATATTAAAAAATAACCCTGTAAATGAGATGGGAACATAAAATTGATCAATTTTCAGTGACACAAAAATTTTCGGAAAAAAATTTTTTTATGCTTTTTTGCAATCGCGGACAGAATGGCGCCCTCTGGATTTAGATGCGCAAGGTCATTCTAGATAATGTACATATTTTTTGAAAAGTATATCTTTGAGTGCACACCCTGGCATTTTAGGAGCGTCTTTTGAGAAGATTGATTCCCGACTAATTGGGAATTAACATGTAAAATACGCATAGGTTAAACACAACATTTTGAGGCTAATGTGGAGTTACATTTAGATCTAGGATACAAGTTTTAGACATTTACAGAATAAGTTAAAAACAACTGAGAAGCGAACAAAGATAAAGACTAGATCTATGCCTTGCTAGCATGGATACATCAATGTACTTCTGTTTTTTATGTTGCCCTTTTCACACAATATTTAAAATAGTCATCGCTTTGTAACAAATTAATTCATGTTTTAACTCTATCAGTGCAAGTCGTGTTGTACCACTTATACACGGTGGTTCAAAATCGTTTTCCGATATTTCTGTAGCTGATTTAGCTATCAAGGGCGGATTTAGCTATCTGTCATAGGGGGGGTAAACTCCCAGATGAGTACGATTTTTTAATAAATGCAGCACAAATATATTAATTAACAGGAAGACTTCAAGTGAAAAACAAAAATGACTGTCGTCCAAGAACGGTAAGAACTATTGACGTTGAGGAAGAAATATTAATTATGGTAATAGAAGATCCTACGATAAGTACTAGAAGATTAGGCTTAAGAATGTATCTCACCAAAGCACTTACAGTATTACATGAACAACAATTGCACCCGTTCCAAAAACTCTGGAATAATTATCTGAAGACAGGGCAGCGCCTGTGTGCGAAATTTATGAAGCGCTTCTTTTTTTTCCTGTTATTTTCGTTAATAGAGGAAAGACCGTTCCTTTCCGCTTGGCAATTATTGAGAAAAGGAAAATGGGAATTAAAGGGCATAGCAGGATAAGCATGTAAAATCTGCACCCAAACAAAATTTTATTTGTTATCAACTATTTGAAGGGGCTTACCCTACATATGATTTTCCCAAAATTTCAAGCCTGCAACCGCCATATTAGAAGAGTGGCGGGGTTTTTTTGATTTTCGTTTTTTAAAATTTTCTCGGATACTGTGTTGTACGAAAAGAAAGAAGGCCACTCTGAATTTTTCGTAAATTACTCATTTATGAAGGCTTATTCTCAAATTATTTTCATATTTTTAAAAAATGTGGAAGATAGTTAAAAAAACGAAAAACTGCATTACCGACCATTCTCTTATACGCGCCTTACTACCATTTGGACGCATGTCTTGTTAACAAATATACAGGATGTTTCATTAATAATTGGACATTCGCTAACTGGAGAATCCTTAGTCTAAAATATGAAGATTTAACCTGAAACACTTAGATAAAATGTGCCTCCTTACTGAGATACAGGGTGTCAAAGTTTTTTTTTCTTTTTTTTCAAGGTTACAAATAGATGCCTACAGAAATTAATCTCCTAAATTAAATTTCTATTTTGGATTCTCGCTGCTTCAAAACACACCTAAATTTTATTTTAGTTTCCTAAACATCACAAGAGAGGATTGCTATACATATATTAGTAAAAAATCTAACTTACTGACTTTTAAAGAAGCAAAATAATATTGAATGTATCTCTACCTGTTATTTCAATCTCAGATGCACGTGCGCTTCTTAGTGTCGGGTTCATATCAACAAGATCTTCAAAAACATACAAATATCAAGTAAGTGTAATTTTACAGAATACTAAAAAAAAAAACTTAATAGGGAAGTATTGGATGGTAAATTCTTTCATGTGTAACATGACGCTAATAAAGAAGACGAAGTGATTTTTTGTATTTTTGAAACACTAAATCCAGTTGAAAAAATGTTGGACTCAAAGCTGTGTCCAGAAGTCTTGGTCTCTCATTAAAAATCCAAACATCTCCGGAAATACAAATAATACAGATTATTTATTAGTTTCAGAACGCATGTGAACAACTTGGTATAAAAAAATATTTTAAAGGGGAAAAATGCACCTTTCACTTGCGTGTGTTGGTTTACAAATCTTTCACATTTCGTAATAATGAAAATAATGATTGCCAACAAATGAAAAAATTAAGAAATCTCGTGGCAGTATATTGTTTAAACTTTCAACAACGTGGTTTCTTATACTAAAAACTGCTACCTGTTTAACCTGCACTATTATTGTTTTTTGTTTTAATAAAATATTTATACTTTATTAACCATATCCATACAATACAGTATACAGGGCAAGTCAACAATACGAATAATTTGTATACCAGGTGCCACAGTTTAGTGACTTCTCCCCCCCCCCCCCTATATTTTCGTTATTTTTCAACTTATCCATTGGAAATTTGGGGTGCATATACTACCTGTAAAAATTGATTTTTGGACATAAAAAATGGTATGAGACCATTTCTGGTTTACCCGGAAATGACCGCAACTTTCGATTTTTAAATGGAACACCCTGTATATTTTTACATATTTAGATTTAAGACAACATTCTGAGTATACCATGAGATTTTCGCGAATTTTTGAGTCGATGTTCAGTTTTTTAAGCATTTTAAGACATTCGTCTAGTGCTTTAGAATACCAAAATTTGTTCTACGGCAGGTAAAGTTTAAGGGAAAAATATAATTTTTCGTTTAATTTCATTAACAACTATTTACGAAGCTTCCAAAATTGAACAAATCACTTTTTTATCGAAAACTTTTTTTTTCAAACGTGAAGGTGGTGGCTCATAGTGTTCAATAAATTATAGATTTTTTTCTGAATTCATTGGTATCCATTTCATATCTGTCATTTGTTTTTCTATTTTATTGAATTTATTTAAAAATAAAAAATTACTTTCAATGTAATATTTCTTCAACTTTAACGTAGTTGCGTTTGCAAAAATCATATGTCTAATAATGAAATGTGAATAACTACCTTTTTGTGATAATAGCCTTTTGGTTCTCTCTTTTGTTTCTTAATAGGTATAAATACTAGAGCAAAGTATAAGGATCAATAAAAATTATATTAAAAGTGGTTTTTTATTTTTAAATAAATTTAATAAAATAGAAGAATAAATAGCATAGATTTGAAATGAATATCAATGAATTCAGAAAAAAATCTATAACTTATTGAGCACTATGAACCACCACCTTCAAGTTTGAAAAAAAAGTTTTCAATAAAAAGTGATTTGTTCAATTTTGGAGGCTTCGTAAATAGTTATTAATGAAATTAAACGAAAAATTATATTTTTTCCTTGGACTTTACCTGCCGTAGATCAAATTATGGTATTCCAAAGCACTCTAGACGAATGTCTTAAAATGCTTAAATAAACTGAACATCGACTCAAAAATTCGCGAAAATCTCATGGTATACTCAGAATGTTGTCTTGAATCCAAATATGTAAAAATATACAGGGTGTTCCATTTAAAAATCGAAAGTTGCTGTCATTTCCGGGTAAACCAAAAATATTCTCATACCGATTTTTAAGTCCTAAAATCCGTTTTTATAGGTAGTTTATGCACCCCAAATTCTAAATGGATAAGTTAAAAAATGGGTTGTATATCAGTGTATACTCGGAAGTTACGTAATTTCAGACGAGGATTACGTAGTGGATATACCATCCTTCGGAGGGGATGTAAAGCAGGCGGTCCCTTGTCTATTAAATGTTAGGCAAGTAAAAGATCCCTACTCTTCTTAAGTGAAGAGGTTCGGCAAAATTTCTAGGTTGGGGGTATCTCGTCTCCTGGCGTCGGTGATAGGCCCTGGTAGCGGAAATAGGCCGACGTTAAACAGTTAAAAAAAAAAAAGTTAAAAAATAAAGGAAATATAGGGAGGAACCACTAACCTGTGGCACTCGGTATAACATTACTTATAGACAACTACAAATATAATCACATCATAAAATAATTTTAAAACCGCGTAATTGACAAACATTTAATTTTGTGCTAATAATATAGAAATCTATATGCTATTATATCTAAAACATATAAAGCATGTATAATGATTTTTTTACATTTTTTTCATTTGTAGGCAAGATATTTATATACATTCGTGATGGGTTTTGAAAATTGCGAAACATGTTATTTTTAATGATTATTTTCAGTATTGCGAAATGAGAAAGAGTGTAAACCAATACATGCACCTGAAAACTTCCTCTTTAAAAAGTAATGTATTTATTTGTGTTTTCAGGAAAATAGTCAACGAAATAAACTTTTGAATGGAATTTATCAAAATTGGCAATTAATCCATTCTTAAAATCGAATGAAATTGTGCATAGTTATGTTTTGAGTGCTAAGTAATTTATATTTACATATGCTGATATTACCTATTCCCATTTCGGGCGTAAGCACTCTTGCTTCTGGATTGGCGTCCATGTATACGAAATCTTAAAAAAATATACAAAAGCCAATTGTCAATTTTCATCCAGTGACACCCACATAATAATCAAGTCATACAGTGTGTTCCACGGATGAACTGTAACTACAGTAGTAAACTTTTTAATTTTTAGTTTTCTTCCAAAAAGTCATTCTTTTAAAAAACTTCTTAGTCCAATCAATGAATGCCCAAAAGGGGGATTGTAGAGAACATTTTGGAGGGGAGAATTTTTCTCTTCAGGGATGTGTTAGGGATAGTCAGGAGGTAGACATACTAAAAGTTCCCGCCCCTAGCCCCGCCGATTCAGGTAGCTTTGCCTTTATAGCAGGTGAATGATTTTCTGGTCATAAGTAGATCCTAATTTGTTCTATACTTGATTAAAATTTGATTCAAATCGAAAACAAAATGAAAAAGTTATAAGGGTATCTTCATTTTAAGTGAGTCACACTGTATATTTAAGGAAATGTCTAGATTTCGACAAAATATTACGGTAGTAAATACGTTCAGTGTTGTAAAATAAAAATTGTTTTGTGACTGTGATTTATTAGCAGACCACGGTAAACCGCTTTGATAGAAATATACAAGGTACACAATTATTAATTATCGATTTTCGCTGGCGAATATCTCGTAAAATATGACACATAGGAAGAAAATGAATATAAACATTCTTTTAGGAAATTTAATTACGTTTAATTTTGCATAGATTAGCTTTTTTCGTACGACGCATCGTTTCCGAGTTATAAGCGAAGAATCGAAAAAAGGAACCTTTCCACCCCCCTCTCCTACTGAAGCGGCGGGGCTAGGGGCGGAGACTTTTAGTATGTTTACCTCTTGACTACCCCCAACACATTCCTGAATAGAAAAATTCTCCCCTCCAAAATGTTCTCTACAACTCTTTCATTGACTGGACTATCTGCTTATTCTGAAAAATTCTTAGTAATTTTCAGGATTACGAATTACTGTACTAGGTGATCGCAAATGAAGAAAGTATAAATTATTGCCAATTTTCATTGTCCAAAATATGTCACTATTAAATAAATTTTGCACGTTAGGTTAGCTGCTGCCAAAATTACTTAATAATAAAATACGTAGTCAGAGATTATTTCTCAACCTTGGGAAAAACATTAATTATTGAGTATACGGATGAAACTCTGTTTTAGGACTGTACATTATTTGCAAATTCCTTCATTAGAATTGATTATATAAAAGCACCTTTATTTTAATGAAGTAATAACTTTCGTTTTCGATCACCTGGTATAGTAAATCATAATCTTGAGGATGGTATGAAGAAGTTTTTGTCTAAAAACCAAAAATAAAAAGTCTACGATTATGGTTAAGTCCATCCGTGGACACACTGTATATTCTATACTCATACCTCTAATGTCAAATTCAGATCTAAGTGCGCTTGTCCCTGGCTTGGAGTCTACGTATATGGAATCTTTAAAGCATACAAAAGTCAATTGTCAGTTCTCATTTTGTAGACATCCGCGTAAAAATCAAAATGAATATTCGATATACATACTTTCAATGTGCACTTTAGGGGTAAGTTTACTTGTCCCTGGCTTGGGGTTCCACCACATGGAATCTTAAAAAAACGTACAAAAGGTAATTATCAGTTTTCATTTTGTGGACGTCCATCATGGGCGCAGCCAGGGGGGGGGCATGCCCCCCCCCCAAGCCGTCTTCTATGAGCCAAAAAATAAAGAATCATAATCTCTATCAGTACAAAGCAGTATCCCAAATTATCGCTTGAAATAAATATTTTGTAATTAATGCCAATATTATCTAGTAGAGGAATCTACTACTCATCCTCTGGGGAGGCCGGTTCTATTGGCCCCCCCAGATGAATTTTCTGGCTGCCCCACTGGTCCATATAATAAATAAATGGTATATTTCATACTCGTAACCCTAACGTGCATATCTCTAATATTCCATACACATACCTTTAATGCTCAGTTCAGGTGTAGATGCACTTGTCCCTGGCTTGGGGTCCCAGTATATGGAATCTTAAAAAAACGTACAAAAGCTAATTATCAGTTTTCATTTTGTGGACTTCTACGTAAGAATAAAAAGGGATTTTTTATGCTCATACCTCTGACGTACAGTTCAGATATAACTGAGCTTGTTCCTGTGTCGAGATTCATGTGTACGGAATCTTAAAAAAATATAAAAATCAAAGAATATTCCATGCATATGAAGTAAACTAAAAAATTACTTTATAGAAAACTCTTTCTATAGTGTAGATGAATTTTGTACTTTAAGTTCTGCTTAGTTTGACTAATGTACGTAATTTTTGTTTTGTTTTTCAGTGTTACAAGTGCACACATGTGTATAAACGTTTATTTTATTGAAATTAAAATTTAATTTTAAAATAAAGTTTGTTAAAATTTTATTTTGTAACTACTTTATTGCCGTTGCCATATTGCAGTAGATTGCAACGTTATATAATAATTATGTAGCAGACTCTGGAACAACAATTTACTTCCAATAGCAAAACTGTTCCAAATAATGCTTTAATATACCTGTTTTATAAGGTAATAGGAAACAACTATCAAATAATTTTAATGTATATTTATAACGGTGCTGAAAATACTGCCGAACGTTACTAAAAAGGAGCTATAAACTCATTTAGTTTTATAAGCTGAAATGTTTTATAGCTTAGTCACGAAACGTTTCCAAAATAATTTCTTAACTGCTTTATAAGATATTTTATAATTTTGCTGTAAAAACGTTTTGATGATAAATTTATAAAACAGTTCACTTGCAGGCAACCAGATAGTGTTTTCTGCAACTTTCATATAATCAATTAGGATTTTAGAAGTATTAATAAAATAACAATAAAACAAAATAATCGTATAACATTTAAATTATAAAACAAAGGCAGAAATCTTAGGTAAATTGGGTCTCAGTCAAATTGTCTGAAATTGAGATATGTTATAGATTATGAGGTCCTGATAAAAAGTTCTTATTGGCCCAACCCAAAGTAATGACTAGATTTTGACTTAGAGACGAGATAAGGTTCACTGATTCTCTATTTTCATATAACTTATAAATATTCTTTAAATACGTATATGAATATTTTATGAGTTATATACCATCATATATTTTCTAAAGTATATTTTGTAAGACTCTGAGCGCGTCAGAAACATGCCATGGCATGTCTGTGTAAAGTTTGTTAACCATTTGTAAAGTAAATAAAACATCTAACTTAATTATTAAGAGTACAATTTATTAATATCACTCTACGTATATTCATTGCTAGCATAATACTAATCGGTGAAGTATAGGTTGAAGATGCTCTACTATATCCTATATCTTAAGAATAAAATCCTGATAAAAAAGTTAAATCACAACACAAAGAAAAATTACAAATATTAAAAAATACCTACGTCTTCTGTAATCCCCAAGACAGGCATTACAGATTTTGTTGGGCTATCAAACGTGTTTGAGCGTGTCTGATCATGTTTAGAATATAGAACGTAAATGAAATAAAATGCCACGCACAGGGGTGCTTGATTAATGTGCCCCTTTTCCACTTATAATTAATATTTGTGTCTACCGAATATCTACATCATTTAAACATCGTTGTTTAGTAGTAAAGCTCTTTCAGCAGCGTCTAATATTTGGTATAGAAGAGAAGTTGGTGGATATCTGATATTTTGTTGGTGCCGAGCAAAACCAAGATACCATAAAATACTGGCAATATGACAACATGTACCTAATGTCCTTGCTCCTGATATGCAAAGTACAGTAATACCCGTCAATTGGATTCTCTTCATCGTAATTGTGTTTTCGTTCTGTATTATAAGCAATCCATTGATAAACGGTCGCATTTCTAAAATGTGAATGCAGTCTAAATCTTAGAAAACCCAGCACAAATGCATGTCATCTTCCCTATTTAAATTATTTTGAATATATGACGGTGCCAAATATAATTGATATTCACCAAAAGTTAGATCTTCCAAGTATTCAAAAGAGAGTTCAGGAAAGCCTGGAAGTTGATTATGCTCAAGACGAATCCGTAATAAATATTCTGCCTCCACGCGTGTCTGGACAATATTTACCTCTTCAGATCTCTGTAATAAGGTCAATGCTAGTTCTTCATTTGCCCCTTTCATCAGTACAGGACCATGAAATCGATTAATTAATGCACCAGCTATACGGTAAAAGTCGCCAATATGAGCTGTGTGTGTGTCATTCTTATTACTTGTGCAAAAAAAATTTAAAATACTTTTAATGTGACCATTTAGGCTTTCTACAATCCATCTAGTTTTTGTTACTAACCTGGAGTTATTGGCTTCTCTGGTCGATAATTGACGCTTTCCTCTTTGTACTAAGTGTGGCATGTGGTACCTTATTCTAAGTGATCGAGTAATTCTGTAACATCGCGATATCCACGGTCTACAATAAGAATATCTCCAGCCTGGAACCATTCCTGCATCCCATTAATGTCTCGGTCAAATTCAGCTCGCAACAGTGCTGCATCATTATTGCGATTATAGGAATAGTTAGGTCTTTGAATGTCAAGAATTTTGCCATCAGGTGGGTTTCACTAAATGATACCCTTTAAATGTACAAAAGGATTGTCTTAACACTCTAAAGTTTCTGCTTTTCAATTTTTATATAGGTACATGTTGTTATATTGCCAGTATTTTATGGTATCTTGGTTTTGCTCGGCACCATCAAAATATCAGATATCCACTAACTTCTCTTCTATACCAAATATTAGACGCTACTGAAAGAGCTTTACTACTAAACAATGATGGTTTAAATGATCTAGATCTTCAATAGACACAAATATTAATTGTAAGTGGAAAAGGGACAAATTAATCAAGCACCCCATACGTGACATTTTATTTCATTTACGTTCTATATTCTAGACATAATCAGACACATTACAGATACGTTCACACACGTTTGATAGCCCAACAAAATCTGTAATGCCTGTCTTGGGGATTACACAAGATGTAGGTATTTTTTAATATTTGTAATTTTTTTTTATGTTGTGGTTCAACTTTTTTATCAGGATTTTATTCTTAAGATATAATTGTATGGCATCTTGAACCTAACTTCACCGATTAATATTATGCTAGCAATGAATATACGTAGAGTGATATTAATAAATTGTACTCTTAATAATTAAGTTTGATGTTTTATTTATTTTACAAATGGTTAACAAACTTTACATAGATATGCCTTGGCATGTTTCTGACATGCTTAGAGGCTTACCAAACATGCCTTAGAAAATACATGATAGTATATAACTCATAAAATATTAATACATGTATTTAAACAATATTGATAAGTTATATGAAAATCACGAATCAGTGAACCTTATCTCGTCTCTAAGTCAAAATCTAGTCATTACTTTGAGTTGGACCCATGAGAACTTTTGATCAGGACCTCATAACCTATAACATATCTCAATTTCAGACAATTTGACTGAGAGCCAATTTACCTAAGATTTCTGCGGGGTCCTTTGCTGGTTGGGAAATTTTTATATTTGTATTTTGTTTTTAGTACTAGGCATGTACTTATTACCTACTTGTAATTTTGACGAAATTATTTCTGTATTTTTTTACAGTATGGAAGGTTAATAAAACACTATTCTATTGGATTCTATCTATACCTGTAATGTGCAGTTCAGATGTGAGTGCGCTTGTCCCTGGCTTGGGGTCCCTATATATGGAATCTTAAAATGCAGGTAAAAAAAAGCAAATTATCATTTTTCATTTAGTTAACACCCATATAGCAATCAAATGAGATAATCAATACAATACATATACCTTTAATATCCGGTTCAGTTGTAAATGAGCTTGTTCCTGGCTTGGCGTCCATTCTTACAAAATCTTCAAGAAACAGAAAAAATCAATTCCAGTCTTTAAAAGTGTTTTACTACAATTATTGGGTATCAACTGAAAGAGCAGTAAAACTGCTATATATCTGGAAATCGGAAAGCAAATAGAAAACCCATCGTTGACAATTTTCTGTCTCGGTGTTTGCTATTAAAAGCCCATTAAATACGAGATATTTCTAGGTATTTTGGCACTGTGCGCTTATGTAGTTTCGTGGGCTTGTAATGATGAAACTAAACGACCTATCTCACCAGATAGGGGGTTTAGTATACAACACTGAGTCACTTCTTGGCCATCTCAGATAGCATCGCTCACCCCTACACCCCCTCCAAGGGTTAAATATTCAATTGTCTGTATCTCGTTAACCCTCTGAGCTATCAATTTTTTTTTGTTTAGTTTTGTTGGAAAAATTTCACTTAATTTAAAAAGTCGCGGAAACTATAAAATTTTCGGCATGTACAGTGTGTCTCACTTTTCACCACTACACCCCAATATCTCGGCCATTTGTTAATCGATTTAAATCAAATTTGGTATACTTCTTTTGTTTCATATTGTGATTAAAAAGTTATTTAAACAATTTTTTTTTCGAAATTAAATACACCTAGTATGATCAAATCTTGTTCGGCTAAACCCCCTGTATACCAAATTTCATTAAAAAATATTAATTTCTTTGCAAAAAAAATCATATCTAAGGTTTCAATAATGATCACCCTATTATTCGAGTTATTTATTGTCGGATATTTACATAAATTGGTAGTCGTGTAATAATGACGCTAATTAAGCATTAGGACACATTTTTTATACAAAACACTATTATGACGTACAACAGGCCTGGACGTACAACTGGACGTACAACAGGCATTCGACAAAGTATGGCATCAGGGGCTTTTCTACAAGTTAAAAATGCATATGCCAAACCAAGTGTACATTCTACTGAAATCATATCTAACTGACCGCTATTTCCAAGTTAAATCTGAGAATACTTTATCGGATCTACATCCCAGAGTACCGCAGGGCAGTGTTCTTGGGCCATTTCTTTATTTGCTCTTTACTTCAGATATCCCATTGTCAAATTCTACTACAATGGCTACATTTGCAGATGACACGGCGATTCTTTCATCAGACTTAAATCCAGACAGAGCATCCGAAAATCTACGAAACCACCTTAACTCACTGCAGGACTGGTTAAAGAAATGAAAAATCAAAGTCAATAGTGAAAAATTCACTCACGTCACCTTCACGACGAAACGAAGTACATGCCCTGAAGTCACTATAAATAACACACCGATACCTGTAAAATCTGAAGTCAAATATCTCGGACTACACCTTGATCAAAAGCTTACATGGAAAACACATATTAAGGACAAAAAAACACAACTAAACCTAAAGGTTAGGAATATGTACTGGTTAATGGGTAAAAAGTCCCAATTATCAATAGAAAATAAAATACTCATATATAAGACTATATTAAAGCCTATCTGGACTTATGGCATAGAACTATGGGGTTGCAGCAAACCATCGAATACCAAAATGCTCCAAACTTTCCAGTCGAAAAAATGCTTCGAATCATAACAAATGCTCCATGGTATGTATCTAACTAAACCCTCCACGAAGATCTTGGCTTTCCTTTTATAAATGATGTGATTAGCAGATATGCCACCAAATACAGACATCGTATTATTGATCATAACAACCAGCTCATCAGGGAATTAGCAACATAGCCTTTGGTGAACAGAAGATTAAAAAGACAATGGCCAGAAGACCTAGCTAGGTGAAGACAGGTGGACCGTCATTTGATGGTACCCAACTCAAGACCAGCAGCGCACATAAACCATTTACTTATTACTCTGTAGCATATTAGAGTAGATTATAAATAAGCAATAAAAGTGAATAAAAAAAAAACACTATTATGAAATGAATATTTGAAAATTGGTAGCTATTTTTTAAAATACTTATAACTCGGCATACCAATATCTTTGTTAACATGACGCGCTTTGGAATGGATTTGGCAATTGCATCGAATGTCAAATTAAAGTTAAACATGGCTGCACAACAATTAAGTATTGCTGATAAAATTGAAATAATAAGAATTGTTGGTGACAGTGTGCACTCTTATCGAGACGCAGCCATTATCTTCAATTTGAGACATCCAGAACGCCCACAGATTCACTACACCACGGTTGGTTCAATTAATAGAACATTTCATAGAACTGAAGATGTATCCAAACTTAGAGCCAAAAAATACAACGTTGCTGATCGTCCATTGGATCAAGTAATATTAGATGCTTTTAATGCTGAACCACGTGTCAGTGTCAGAGATTTATCTCTAAACTTGAATGTAGACAGAAATAAAATTTGGAGGTGCCTTAAACGTCATAGTTTAAAACCATATAAGCCCAACTTTTTACACACTGTGGAAGAAGGAAACGCAGAGAGGGGATCGGAATATTGCTTCTGGGCACAGGGTATGTTTTTAAATGACAAATTTTTTGAAAAAAAATATTTTCAGTGATGAGGCTAGTTTCACTACAAATGGCGTGGTCTCATCGCAAAACTCAAGGTATTGGTCAACGGTAAACCCGCACTGGGTTATAAATTGTAAACGGCAATACTCCGAAAAAGTAAACGTCTGGTGTGGAATTTTCAATGAGACCGTAATTGGACTATTTTTCTTTAATTACACTTTAAATAGTATGAGATTCCAACATTCTTTAACACGTGAATTTCGAGATGCCGTTCAAAATTTACCTTTAGCCGTACAACAAGACCTTTATTTCCAACTAGATGGAGCTTCCATTCATAATGCAGTAAGAGTTAAAAATTGGCTGAATAACAACTTCCCTATGCTTTGGATTGGAAGAAATGGTCCTTTAATTGCGTGGCCACCTAAATCACCAGACGTCACCCCTATGGATTTTAACTTTTGGGGTACCATTAAAAATAAAGTCTATAAAAATAGGCCACGAAATAGAACGGAACTATGTAACAGAATTAGAGAAGCATGTAATGAAGTAACAGTTGAAGAATTAAGAAAAGTTGTTAAAAATATAAGAGCATTGAAAAATGTATCAGAATTCATGGAGAACTAGTGGAGAAAGATTATATTTAATGCTGATAACTGCTAACGGGTATAGACCAAAAGGTGTTAGGAAAAAACTTTTTTAAATAGTCGACGTTTCGACGTATTGACATCCTCAGGACTATTTATATGAGTTTTCCTTTGTTAAATTGAATTTTAAAAACAGATATGATATAAACTAGTTCCTCATACGTTGAAGAATTACTTGTATTTATTAATATCAATGTGTTCTGTTTCTGTTTTTAAAATTCAATTTAACAAAGGAAAACTCATATTAATAGTCCTGAGGATATCAATAAATTTTGACGAAACGTCGACTATTTAAAAAAGTTTTTTCCTAACACCTTTTGGTCTATACCCGTTATCCGTTATCAGCATTGAAGCACAGACCATCAACCACTAATTATATTTAATATTTACTTTTTAAAATTATATTCTTGTTTAAGTAACAATTTTAAGTGTTGTTTAAGTTACAATGACATTACAAAAATAGAAGTTCAGTTATTTGATATTTTCTTTAAAGATGCCTGATGCTTAATTAGCGTCATTTTTACACGACTACCAAGTTATGTAAATATCCGACAATAAATAACTCGAATAGTAGGGTGATTATTATTGAAATCTATGATTTTTTTTGTAAAGGAATGAATATTTTTTAACGAAATTTGGTATAGTGTATTAGGTCATGCCGAACAAGATTCTGTAAAAACAAAAACACTTTCTCAATCGCTAATATAAATTCCTAATTTTTGCCAGTTTCTAGTAGGCGTATTTATTTTCGAGAAAAAAAAATTTAAATAAATTTTTAATCACAATCTGAAAAAAAGAAGTATACCAAATTTGATCCAAATCGATCAACAAATGGCCAAGACAATGGGGTGTAGTGGTGAAAAGTGAGACACACTGTATATACCGGGTGCCACAGACTAGTGGCTCCCCCTCTATTTCCTTTATTTTTAACTTATCCAACATAAAAAAACATAGAGACCATTTCCGGTTTACCCGGAAATGACGGCAACTTTCGATTTTTAAATGGAACGCCCTGTATATTTTTACATATTTGGATTCAAGACAACATTCAGAGTATACCATGAGATTTTCGCGAATTTTTGAGTCGATGTTCAGTTTCTTTAAGCATTTTACGACATTCGTCTAGAGTGCTTTGGAATACCAAAATTTGTTCTACGGCAGGTAAAGTCCAAGGGAAAAATATAATTTTTCGTTTAATTTCATTAATAACTATTTACGAAACCTCCAAAATTGAACAAATCACTTTTTCATCGAAAACTTTTTTTTCTAATGATAAGGCGGTGGCTCATAGTGTTCAATAAATTGTAGATTTTTTTCTGAATTCATTGATATCCATTTCAAATCTATACTATTTGTTTTTCTATTTTATTAAATTTATTTAATAATAAAAAATCAGTTGCAAAATAATTTTTATTGATCCTTATAGTTTGCACTAGTACTTATGCATATTAAGAAACAAAAGAGAGAACCAAAAAGCTATTATTCATAAAAAGGTAGTTATTCACATTTCATTATTAGACATATGATTTTTGCATAGGCAACTACGTTCAAGTTCAAGAAAAATTATATTGAAAGTGATTTTTTTGTTTTTAAATAAATTCAATAAAACAGAAAAACAAATAGCATAGATTTGAAATGGATATCAATGAATTCAGAAAAATATCTATAATTTATTGAACACTAGGAGATACGCGTCATCTGGGTTGGAAAAGAAGTGACTTAGTGTTGTATCCCTATCAGCTGAGATAGGTCGCTTACTTTCTTCATTCCAAGCCCACGATTCTCATATTTTGAATCTAAGTTTTACGACTATAGTTCCTTTGTACCTATTTCTTTTTAAGATAAGTACTAAGTGACGTTACCTCAAATTTCAATTCCTTAGGGTCACTTTTTTCATTTTAGAAGATATTGATTTTCAGATATTTGGAATTTTACGCTCTTTTGAGAATTGGTGAAATTCAAAATAGTCGTCATTTCAACTTTTTTTGAGAAGTCAAAAATACTATACGTAATTATTTTGCGCCTTCCCTTTAATATTTAGTAGGTAATCAAAGGAAAATAGTCGATAATTTTAAAAATAGTTTTTTCATTCCACCACCGTTTAAAAAATATGGAAATACTTACCTATTTTAAATAGACTTGACAACTAAATGAAATATGCTACAAATTATGTCATTGGCGCATTGACGTTAGGCGTCGCACAGTGGCAAGAAATGCCAGTGTTCCACCCAAATTACTCTAGATAGAGGTCGTAAAGTTTAAGTTATTGAGACATTTTTTTTTTTAATGTTCGTCTTAAATATCGATCCCAGCAATTATGACAGCTGCCAAATTTAAAACTCATATTTTCCTGTCAATTACTAAATCAAACAGATCAAAAACAATATATACATTTACAGGGTATTTTTAAAATTAATAAGCTCTTCCATCTATCTTTGGAAATTTGACAACAGTTATGGCAGCTGCCAAATTTAGAAATACATATTTTCCTGTCAACTTTGGAACCAGGTACATTGAAAACACTATATATATTTTTCTGAACACCAACCTGTTATTGTATGACTTATTTATCTAAAAATCGTTTTTTTTTATATTTGACAGTAATTTTGACAGTTGTCAACAACTAAATCAAAAATTCATCTAGACAGATCAATAGATGATTAAAAGACGAAGATTTAAAAAAAAAATTGTTACGGAAACTCAAATTTACGGCCCGTTAAAATAAATTTAATAGAAAAAACAGCATTTTTTTTGTAAAAATATGATTTTTTATTAAAAATTAAAAAAAATTAAAAATGAAATTTCAAAATCCGGCTAGAGGGATCGATAGGTAAATTCAAGATGAACATTTAAAAAAAAAATGTCCCAATAACTTAAAATTTACGACCTCTAGAGTAATTTGGGTGGAACACTGGCATTTCTCGCCACTGTGCGTCGTGGATCTTTTATATATTTGTCTTAAAAACTCATTTTTTTACAGCGTACTAAATTAACTCATTTAAATAACTGTTTCTAATAGTTTTCTAATTCCATTTGTTTTTCAGTTTTGAGATTTGGTTCACCATCCCACATAATTTTCATCCATCATTTTTACTTCTACATCCGGAAGTATAGTAACGAAAAAAGAAATCGAAAATTTGTATTGCTCATATAGGCTTAGAATGTCATGAAACGTCGAAACTTTAAGTTTGAGCGTAAGAAAAATTCCTGTCTGTCTGTCGGTCTGTCTTCGGTTTGTCTGTAATTTTTTTGTGCGCACGATTACTCTGGAACCGTTTAAGATTGATTTGAAATTTGTACGTATGTATTTTAACGAGATCTGGAACTAGATTATATTTTCATCTTATTCCGTTGAAGGGTTGAGGGGTAAATTGAGATAAATGGAGTTAACTAGATAAATATGATTTCTCATAACTTTTATTTTTGAACTTTTATACGTAACTCCAAAAATAACGACGTTAAATGAGATTCTAACGTTCGCGCGATCACCCTGTACAGTTGACTATAATAAGGAACTCTAGTCTAGTTAAAATAAAAAACACGTTCTCAAATAAATTAAAAATGTTCTGATAGTACATACTAATAATAATAATTTTTTGTTTCTATGTGCCTTTGGTATTTTTCAAAAAATATGCTGCCAATGAATTTTGCCGCTATGGGCTACAACCACCCCCCCCCCCCCCCCTCAAATCCGCCGCTGACTGCTGCTATAACTCAGCAGCTATTAAGTATGTCCTAAACAAAAAGGGCCACTTTAAAAATCATACATAAGGAAATGACGCCATAAGTGACCATCGGCATTTAATTATTGTTAATTTATTAGAAAAAATTCTTCAAATTATTAAATTCAAATTCAAAAATTCAGAAACATTTATTAATAACTATACGACATGAAGTACATTTTACATAAAATTGCACCTAATTCCCAAATTATCCCCAATTTATCATATTGTGGAATAAAAATTGAGTATTTGCGAAATGATATGTAAAAGACGTCGTGACGCCTAGCGTCAATGCGCTAGTATAAAAAGTGTCGTGGATTATGGTTCACCTAGGTCGCTATATTCAAGTCATTTACTGTGAATGCCGAATTCTTCATAATCTTTGCTCATTCAAGTAAAAAAATATATTTGTAAACATTGCTCGATACCTATCTTTTATTTTAAAATAATTACAAAATTGCGCTTTTGCAGTGGCGGATCTAACCGGGCGGCCAATGAGCAAATGCCACCTGGGCCCCTGTGCAAAAGGGCCCTCAGGGCCCTCATAAAAGACAATGCATCCGTTGCTTGCGTGCGATGTTAGTCCGGAAAGGGTTAAAGATCTCGAAATATAGGCCCTTTAAAGCGTTTGCCACCTGGGCCTTTTACCTTAGATCCGCCACTGCGCTTTTGTTTGATTTCCCTTACGATTTTGGAAATTCCCATAGGTACGGATTTTTTTATGTAAAATCTGCTATAACATTGAATTTATTAGCTCGAAATGTACTGGGCACGAGTCTCCTCAAGGAAAAAGGCGTTTGTCTGAAATGGCGTCGCAATTCCTGCCAAACATCTTTTTGAGGAGATCCGTGTGGGAACGAAAAAAAATCAGAAAGGTTAAAACAACAGGTTCCATTTTAACTTAATTTAAAATCAAAAGTAATTCGGAACACACAACAAATTGAGTACAGTTTTTAGTTTGTTCCAAAAGAACACAAATTTTAATTTTGTAAAACGAAACTTGTTAACGAAAGAAAATTGCTAGTTCAAAAATTTGATTTAAAATTTTGTGTGGTAGAAACAATGTTTTTACTAATTTGTAATCACATCTGTATATTTTTTTTGTGTTGATGATCTTATTAGATATATCTGGAATGCGAACGGAGCAATGCAATGCATTTTGCATCAGTTTTGAAATCAGCACTTGCGTCAATTTAACTAAAATGTGGCTTAGAAAACAAACTTCTACTGTACCTTCCGAACATTAATTTCAGTGTATTGTTTAAATATTATTCTACTTACTTACATAAACAATTGATAAATTATCCTATCGGAACTTCCTAGAACACTTTAGGAATTAATTCACAAGAACTATAACACTTATGTTTTGCACTAGACAATTTTTTAAATAAAAAACCGAACGCTAATTGATGCTGCTGAAGAGTTCAATTAAACTTTATATATTTTACCCCCCACCACTTTTAAAATTATCGCAAAACACCTTTGGCCAGAAGAGGATATTGCTATTTCGTCTAGGTTTTCAAAGCATTAGCTTAGAGCAGGCCACAATATTATTTTAATGGACAGGGCGATTTTTTAAATCATTTGAATTTCCATTATACCTATATTGACAGTTAAGGTTCAATTATTTTCAGACAATTATTGTTGAATTCAAACTAATAACAATAATAGTAAGTGTAGCATATACGCATGAGAACCTGCCAGTGGCGGCTGGTGAAATTTCAATATTTTTTTTCTCGTCTATGGCGCATGGGACCCATACGAAATTTGGGAAATAACATCTAGAGAAGCACTTCTCTAATGACCCCTAAAAAATTTTGAAGAAGCAGTTTGCGAAAAAATTTTTGAAAATTCGTTAGCCTCCCCTGGGTCTAGGAGCTCCTGTTTATTTTTATATTTTTTTATCATATGCATTTGACTTTTCATAAAAATACAACAACAGATTTGGAGTTTATGAAAATATTTTCATTACTAACTGAAATACAATGAACTGAAATTTTGTAATTTACAATTTAACAAATTACAATATTTCAATTCGTTGTATCTCAGTTAGTAATGAAAATGTTTTCATAAACTCCAAAATCTGTTGTTGAATTTTTATGAAAAGTCAATTGCATATGACAAAAAAAAATAAAAATAAACAGGAGCTCCTAGACCCAGGGGAGGCTAACGAATTTTCAAAAATTTTTTCACAAACTGCTTTTTCAAAATTTTTTAGAGAAGTGCTTCTCTAGATGTTATTTCCCAAATTTCGTATGGGTCCCATGCGCCATAGAGGAGAAAAAAAATATTGAAATTTCACCAGCCGCCGCTGGAACCTGCTGATATGGCACAAGGACAAGTAGATGCATTCTGTCTTATAAACATCTAAGAAATCAGAGAATATCTATTGACTTGACGTTTCCTTAAGTCGACAGGCATAAAGTCACTGACCAAGGGTTCTGTATTAGCGTGCCAGGATGAAGTAATAAATACCCGGGATACTGGAATGTTATTGTAAAGGAAAATGTCCAAACTTTGTACATCCTGAGACCCTAAACATACCCTCTGCATGTCTCGTTCATGTAGTATCATCAGTGGCGTAACAAACACCCCCGCAGACCCCGCACCGCGGGGGAGGGCCCACATTGACGGATGACCGACCCCCATTCAAAACTCTGCGGCCAGCTTTGCTTTTCACAGATACGTATTTAAAACGTTTGCTGCGGGGGGGTTCTCTTACGCCACTGAGTATCATCCTATATCACCGGGCACAATGCAGCTCTTAGGGTGCTCTACTACGATATTAGGCACGCTCATGGCACTGACCAAGATCCCATCCTTGCAAGTACAGAGTGGACCAAATTAGATGCGGTTTGGGGGGTTTCTCTAAAACTATGGCAGATAGACAAAAACTAATATAGGTGTCCTGAGGTCGATTTTCGAGAAGCAAACAATGGTGCAAACCGCGATCGTCTATATTTTTCCACTACCGAGCTACAGAGCATTTTTGGAAATCTGGCATTTTTGGATAACCTCTATGTCTCAATTACTAACTGTCGAATCGAAAATCGAGTAGCACGTTCTCAAGGCACTTTTTTAGTAAAATTCGTTGCTGATAAGAAGATAATTATGCACGCCTCAGTTTTCGAGATATAGACATAACTTCGTTCTTTTAAACGGAACGCCTTGAAAATTATTTCATTATTCGATCAAAACTTAAATTAGCTATCCAACGATATATCAAATGTCATATTTATCTCTAGAAAAAGTGGTTATTTTTCGAAAAATTTAATATATTCGTGAGAAGGCCATGGAAAACTATTAACAACAACACTTCTTATAATATAAAATAATTTTGACAAAAATAGGAAAAACAAAACTACAATAAATGTTCGATTTGTCTTCCATTGAGATCTATGTATATTTATCGCATTTCTAATATTTATTGAGAAGGCCATGGCAAAAAAAGAAAATCGAAATAATCGTAAATATCAAAAACTAAGTTGTGAGTTAATTGTGAGTGAGCATTGCTCAAAATGGTTCAATTTAGTAATGGTGAAAAATATGACATGATTAAGTGTTTTATGGAATGTGGAGAAGATTCAAATTTAGCTTCCGAGCTTTATTTTAATAGGTAAGTTATAGGCAGCAAAACTTTTTGCCAAAAGTGCCGCCTAAACAATATTTTTAGATATCCAGAAAAGAGACAGCCAGACACAAAAATATTCAAAAGACTACGACAAAATTTAAAAGAGTTTGGATCATTTGTAAAATCTCGAGCAAAAATATATAATAAAGCAGGTAGAAAATATTGTTTTAGAAACTGTAAGAGAAAATCCTAGTATATATCGCGAAATACAGGAAAATTTTGGAATCTCAAAGACAACTGCGTTGCTGCGTTGGTTAAAAAGAATAAATTCAAGCCCTACAAAATTAGGATTAGTCACCATCTATACCCAAAAGACTTTCAAAGGCGTCTCGATTTTTGCCAGTGGTTTTTGCGTCAGTGCAATGAAGTGCCAGGATGTGAAGGAAAAAAAATATGACATATGATATATCATTTGAATTCCCATCTAATTTGATCCACTCTGTCCACAATATATTAGAATTACTCCTTTTTAAACAACCCGAAAGCTGAATACCACCAAGCCAGACATAGTACTTCTGGATTTAACTGGAAGGAGAATGAAGAAATCAAGAAAAGGAATAAATGCAGACTTGTTCGAATTTACCCTGATATACTCAGGTTTTGTGGTCTGATAATTCGCAGTTCTCGAGGTATGAGATCGTCTTTTCTGATGAAACTCAAAACAATATCTGTCTGTAGATTGTTATCTACGTCGTTGGTGGCCAAAATGCAAGACAGCTCCGCTTGGTTCACTTTGTGTTGTGAAATCACACAAGGAGGCGTTCTAGGAGGAGCTGAGTCTGTCTCATATCGCTATTGGTTGGGACGAGATTGAAAGGCAAAAATGCTTCCACTACTTCTGACAAATTACCACAATGATCAATGCGATACTAATACACCACAAGTGATATAGCCTCGAGTATGCTTGGATTAATTTATTTTGCCGAAAAAATCCCAGTGGGGGGGGGGAATCGAATACGGGACAGCAGGGTGAGAATCAAGTCTCCTTTTGACTACAGATTCATACAAATAATAGAGCTAAAAAGTATAACTATTTCAGCCACGCTGCCCTTGCACTAGATATCCCACTGTTGCATTTCAAACATTCGAACAAGCTATTGGAGCGATTGACCTGTGTTCTAATTCATATACGATCACATTGCAATCAACGTAATGTCGATAATATCCTACAGGTAATGTCTTTTAAATTATTTACCCTAGGTCTTGGTTTGTTTTGGTACCTATTAAGTATTTTTTAATCTCACTTTGGCATTATTCAGATCCTCTTGAAAACTAATATTTTGAATAGTCCTCATCCTTATTACAAAACCGTGGAAACCTTTTAAAATAAAGAAAATATTGTTCAGTCTAATTACTGTTCTGATTTCTTACATTGGCATTGTACATTCATTTACTTGAAATCATAATTTCAAGTTCTTTAAATCAAAGTCTTAGCTGTGGTAAGTGCTATATGTATATAGCCCATATGCAGATAAGACTCCGCATATTTTGTGTTGCTATTTGAAAAAGAAATATTGTCCATGTGTTTATAGTAAACTACATATATTTTTTTAATCCTTGGGCCTATGAAAATTGTGTTTTGACCAGTAGTGATGTAGTTATCATTTATTTTCATCACAACAAAAAAAAAATCAAACAAACTTTTGATTTGGCTGTATAACATGCTAAAGAATTGTGATGAAGAATTTTGGCTAGGTACTTCTTTTTCTCTAACAAATATTTAAAGATACTTTGCTGGATAGTGTTGGTAAATGTTACCTACCTATCACCAGTGGCGTAATCACACGGGGATGTGAAACCTGCTGCGAATAAAATGGAATAATGCGGAAACAAAAAGTGTTGGCTAAATTTGACTGTGTCATTGAATTTGTTTGGAAAAAGTATACGCTATCGATTTAAGCTTTCGACTGTCTTCTTCCAAAGCAGAGGTTTAGCTCTAATACCTTTAACATTCCATGACTTTCTGGTTTGACACAAAGAATTAGGTTGACCGCGCAATATCTGCTTTAGAAAATTTTTTTCGATACAAAATTTTCAATAATCATGAAGAAGATTTACTCTAGCCTATTTACTCATATCTCTCTATGAATAATACATATATTTTTGATAATAAGGTGATATTACACTATTGCAATTATAGAAAAATTGCGCTTGATTGTTAGAAACCATATACCAACTCATTAGCACAGATTTCAAAATAATCAACACTTCGAGTTCGAAACTGTTAATTTAAACCAGAGCTCGGCAAAATCGAAAGGTCGGAATGCATTAATTTTACTATTCACACTAGATGCTATTGTATTTTTATGAAAAAGAATATTTTTGGCAAATTCACGTTGTCAACATTCAGCTGCTTTTATTATATTTAATAATCCTTCTTTAGTTGATTTGTCGATGGCAAACTATACAAACAAAAATTCCCACAAATTAAACAATAATTTTTTAAGCAATTTATGAGTATAGGGAACCAATTAATTTTATAGCCAGAACTATTCGTCCTCGTCCAGTTTTCATATAAGAAAAAAATCCATGTAAATGTGTCGCATCAATTTCACGAAAAGAGCTAAATCTTTTTTAAAACTTTTTTTTTGATTTTGTCTACATTTGACTCCATATATATGCATACATACATTCTGAATAACTGGCAAAATTCGTCGGATGGTGAAATTTCCAATGTACGGATTTGTTTGTGACGGCTTTGAGGCTCATTTTTTCGAAAAGGCCTTAAAGTTTTCAAAAATTCATAATCGTAGCTCGAACCCTCGATTTAAGATAACCACGTATGTTTTGAAAAACATTTTTCGAATTGCTTCTCAGGCATGATAAATTTGATTTTTCAAAATTCTGCCCTACTAAAAAAAAGTTGTCAACGCCCAGATTATACTGTACAAGATGGTGAAGGTCCCATTTAGTTGTACCTTAATTTAGATAAACGGCATAATCTGGAGCTGATATTAGTAAAAAACTAATAGTAAAACATTTTAAGTGAGTAACAACATTTTGCAAAGTGAATAAATATAAATGATCAGTACAATAATACATGTCAAGTACCTGGTTAAATAGTGAAAATGGGCATTATAATTTTTTTACTGAACAATTTTTATTCTTTTATTGTGTATTTTTAATTTTTACTTAGCAGATATACTTTACGTATAAATAGTACCTACTGTTACTGTACACTTAGATACTACCTTTTTAACTTTGTGCCTACCACGCTACTGATTGCATCATTGCAGCAAGTGAACTATGTTTAATTATTTATCTGACTTATTTGTTAGGCAATTAAATTATTTAACTATCATTTGTGACTTCCACTGAAACAATGTAAGCAATTTAACAATGGCTAATAATTATATTGAAATTTATTTACTTTTTTATATCAACAATATTATTTTACTGTTAATAGTAGCCACTACTTAATTGGCGTATAAATTAAAATAATATTGTTTTATCTTTGGATATTAATGTAAATTATTATATAAATATTTTCTTGTTTATATTTTTTTGAAAGTCCGGAGAAACAATTTCCAATATTTATTATTATATATAGGTGCCTGTTGTCAAGAAAGTTAAATCGAAAATACGTTTTGGGTATAGCACATCCCATATCAAGGACTATGTTTAATTGAAAATAGCTAAATCGCTGTAACCATGCCAGTATTTCTTTTTAAATATACTTAAGAGGGTATAAGAATATTTTTTTTTTCAGTGCAGTTTTTGAAATTTGGCGTTATCGATATTATTTGAATGAATTTTTCTATCGTGTCCTGATACAGTTTTTCATCAACCTACGTATGGTATAAGGTGAGCAAAAATTGGGAACATTTTTCATTTACACCTCCCCCCCCCCCCCCCTCTTCTCCTTTAGTTTTGAAGATTATTGATTAAAATTTGGGATATCCTATATACATAATAAGTGGCACTTTTTGAAATACAAGTGATTTTTTTTTCACTTCCGGTTTCGCCGGAAGTGACACTCGATTTTTAAATGGAACACCCTGTGTATTATTGCATTTTGAATTCTACATAATTTTTTGAATCCAACGATACCAAATAAGGGACATTTCAAACATCAATATTTTTTATAATATAATTTTTAGTTTTCCATTTAAGTAATACTAAATTACGTGATTTATGAGCAAATAAAGTTCATCAAAATTGTTTTTGGGGCAAAACTCATTTTTTTCAAATGGAACCATATTGGTACCGTGGTACCATTTATTAGTACTATTAACAGACCTGTAGCTAGGGGTGGGCCAGGACGGGCGTAGCCCCCAGGAATGTTTGCCCACCCTTAAAGCATTTTCTAGCTACAGGCCTGACTATTAATAAGGAATTTATTCATATGTCGATTTAAAATGTGCGATAAATACAAACAAAGTTACAGCTAAAAGAAAATAAGAAAATACAATTTTGTTCTAATTTAATGTTAAGAAGTAACTAACTAAGGTGGCTTTGAAAACACTGAAATATTTAGCTTGTCAAATATTTGTTGGTTTACCGGTGTTTTTACTGTGTCTCTAAAAATTGTTTAAAATTCTTGTTAATTGTGTTCAAAATGCCGCAAATTTATACAAAATTCAATCAATTATTATCTTCAAAACTAAAGGAGAAAAGGCGGGTTGTACCGTGATTCTGTTACACACTATATTTTTGAATGTAAATTTCTGTTATGCTTGAATATCACTGTGAAAGAAAATAGTTACTTATCTTATGTCACTATCAGAGAACAGCGTTTAATTGTATCAAAAATTTACGATCGAAAATGAATATATAATTGTATTTCTTAGAACAATGGGAAGTGCCTGAAATTGTTTTGTAGATCATACCATTTATGGTTTTTTAATTATTTATAATAAACCGGATATTAACGCATATTTCCTTTACTCTGCAAAATCCTATATTTCCTTGAGAACTTCAGGATTTCAGTTTCAGTTCAAGAAATGCTTAATAATTGCGTTAGTGCCATCTAGTGGTGATATCTGTTAACTAGTAATAAATAGGCAGTGTGCTATTTCAAAATACTGCTGCCATCTATGTGTCAGTAGAAGTACTTTGGCTCCATAAAATTTTAAGTTTCCATGGATTTTGTTTTTACTTCACAGCGAAGCCATTCCTTATTGATTTTCAGAATACGAGCAAATCTATTTTTTAACCAATCGTAAAATTTCTATTGTTTAAGGGCTGAAAAATATTCAAATATTCAGAATGAATATTTTTAGTCCACGTTCCTCATTTTAAACCACCCTCCAATAAAAACAATCCACGTTCAGTGCACTCAAATTCTTGTTAATACAGACAGTGGCGTTTCAAAGGCGTTTCTCATAAACTATTTAAGACAGACTAAGCAATTTTGAGTACGTCAAATATTGAAAGTTGTTTGGAATTAGAATATTGAATATTGTCAGTTCATACTATAACTCTGGATAACAATTTTTATTTTCTTAAATATCTACACTGATGCTATATATAAAACTATTCATAAAATTCCTTGAAAAATCTGTTTTGCTGTAACAACATGCTTTCTTAATGCCATCATAAAGCAGCTTCTAAACTAAGAAGGCCCACCCTTATATAAGGTAAGAATTTAGACGCAATAACAAGCTAAAAACGTACTCCTCGCCAATTTACTGAGCTTTTTATATACTTGTTACACATTCTATAGGATACTCTTCGCAGTTTTCTAGTAAATAATGTTAATTTTTGGACATCCTAAATTTTGTGATACCATCTTTGTTGTGAAAAAAATTATATGAAAAAAAAATGAAAAAAAAAATACCCAACCTGTGTGGGATTCGAACACACGATCTTTGGATTGCAAGGCAAAACTTAAGTCATATATTGCTACGAAAATTGATTGTCTGGGATATATATCTTTCGACAATCATACATATTTCAACTCATTAGATATATTTTTATGAAATATATATTAGTAAAATACATAAACAAAGAAAAATATATTATGGAGATAACATTTCGCAAGATTTCTATTTAAGTACAAGCGACAAAAATTAAGAGATTTTTTTTTTTTTTTTTTTAATTAAATAATTAATAACTTTTTTATTTACTGATCGATTTTCTTCAAACACAATAGCTAACTAATCTACTTTCCAAATTTCAATACAATCGGACCTTTCTTTCTTAAGTTATCATGCTTACAAGAAACGTGACGGACGGACGGACGGACGGACGGACGGACATTTTGAAAGTTGTTCAGAATTCGTTCACTAACACAATGATATGAAATTTTTTTCTCTACGAGCGATATTTACGATTTTAGAAATGTGCCAATCAAATACAATATAATCCTCGTTTTTGCGAAAAGTATAATAACCAGCAAATAAGAAGGAAATAGGCTGCTTGTCTGTTGGGGAGATAATTAAAGTCCATTTCACTTAGCGAAGGTCACATAGACTTGATAAATCTCTAATAAAATCGTAATAAAACTCTTAGGATTTATAGGAGCCGGCGCCAAGACAAATCCGCTTGAAAACTAAAACTTAAGCTAACAATTTTCGTCGAATGGTTGTGCGGAATTCATCTCCAATTAATAAATAATTTTCACACAGCTTCGATGTACATTTCGTAATTTCTAGCTAAAAATAGTATCAAATTTAAAACTAAAATAGACGAGTTTTATGGTGGATAATTTGAGTTTCTGAAAAAGTATGAAACTCAAAAGAAATAAAATAAGTTCCATAAAACATTTTTTAAATGTCATTTTCTTCGGATCTTCTTATTTGGTGCTCTAAGAACTTAGAAGTGTTTAATTACAAAGTAAAATTGCAGTTATATTGATAGAAACATTTTATTCTTATTCTCTCTCAGCAAATTAGCTTTATCGTTAGGTCTTATGGAATGATTTACAATTTCATTTTAGGATGGCAAAACTGGGCATTAAACTAAGAGTAAAACAGAAAATACATCTTTACAAATTCATTTCAACTCATATCATCGTTGAAATGGTAGGGTATGGTACAAGCGGATTAACGTTCTTGTAAGAGGAACAGTGGAAGTAGGTAAAAAGATATATCGTGTCTTATATTACTCTGTTTTATTGCCCATTTCGCCTTCCAGAAACGATTGAACTTTATGAAAGCAACACAGCAAGTATCGCAGGTAGCAAGGGTACGCTATAATGACGTCAAAATCTAGTGATACTGGTCTGAAAGACGTCAGTGGACTAAAATTGACGACATAATGACGTCTCATAAATGACATAATGACGTGCTACATGTCACGTCATATTGTCGTCTTTTTCGGTGTTAAATTTATTTATATTTTATCGGATTACAAATGTTCTAAATATACAGGTGAAATAAATGGTAGATGATGACGTTTTTTTTCACGTTTTTCTCCTCATCTGTATTAATGCATACAATTTGCTTGCTTACCACGTAGTTTGTTGCAGAAATTATTTCTAGATGGCGCCACGTACACACCACTGACAATAATTAGTCATACTTTGTCTTATACTCTTATGAAGTTATAGAAAATAAATAACATCGATTGCAATGTTCAAATTCTTTCAGGCAACATCGATTTATTTGGATGGATCTTATAACAATTGGGTGTTAAGGATCATTTATTCTGTAGCTGGGCTGAGACAGCATACAAGTTTTATGCTACCTGTTTAATGGGTGAAGCACTCACTGGTTTTATGATAAAACCAGTGGGTGCTTAACCTATGAATTGTCCATTAATTCATCTACATAGCGGCTCATCCTCTAACCCATCATATATGGGAGACCTCCTAGAGCCTGTTTAATTTCGTTTAATTAACGTACATATAACCTGAAAAAGACGTCAAATTAACGTCTAGCATAAGACATCATTCATCTGAGACATTAGGAAGTCATTGTCACGTTTCATTTATGTCATCTAACTCGTCATTTCTCATCAATCATTGACCATTTTTTTACGTCATTTTCACGTGCGTTTGCTACCTGGGTATACTTGAGACGTATAAGAGATATTTCAATCATAGTATCAATACAGAGCCTGACAACCCTAACTTTTATAAAACATTGTTAAGTCCAAACGGCTTTTTAAATATCTTGAAAAATTTTGTGGCCCAGGCAGCAGCATTTTTTGGTAACATTGGTCGCCGAGGTCAGCTGATGAAAAAATGGCGTCTCAGTAACGTCATGTTAAGACATCGCTGTGACGTATTGGTGACGTCACTTTTTCATTTTAGACCTCACAAAATGACATCGCTGGGCTGTGATGTAATGACCTCAAAATGACGTCATTTGTGACCAAAAAATGACGTCAGCCTGGTGTGGGGGCGTTGTTTCATTGAACAAAACAATGTAAAAATGCGAAAAGAAAGACGTACAATAATAATGATATGTATTATGTAATTTTGTTCACAATTAAAAGTTAAAATATTATGTACATGTTTAAACATATAAAATAACTAGTGGAAGCATTATACTCTTCGCCGGTTTACTGAGCTTTTTATATAATTGTTACACATTCTATAAGGTACTCTTCGCATTTTTCTTGTAAATAATGTTAGTTTTTGGACATTCTAAATTTTGTGAATTGTGACGTGGTTGTTTTTCTTTTCGTTTTTTTTTTTCGTATACCTATTTTGAAAAAGAATATATGAAAAAAAATTTAAAAAAAAAAAAACAATCACCATGTCAGGGATTCGAACACAAGACCTTTGGATTGCAAGGCAAAAGCCTTAGCCATTGGGCCATCACACATTACTAGATAAATTGAATGTCTGTAATATATATCATTTAAGAATTATATTTCAACGGATTAGATATATTATTATGAAATATATAAAAAATATATATGCAAAATGTATAAACAAAAAAAACTATAGAAAATAACATTTCGCAAAATTTCTATTTAAGCACAAGTGACTTTATGAAAGCAATAAAGCAAGTATACTTGAAAGATAAGAGGCCTTAATCATAGTATCAATACAGAACAGGACTATTTCCTAACCCCCGAATTTTATAAAACCTTGTTAAGTCCAAACGGCTTTTTAAATATCTTGGAGAGGTTTATGGCCCAGGCAGCAGCATTTTTTGGTAACATTGGTCGCCGACGTCAGCTGATGAAAAAATGGCGTCTCAGTAACGTCACGTTGAGACATCGCTGTGACGTATTGGTGACGTCACTTTTTCATTTTAGACCTCACAAAATGACATCGCTGGGCTGTAATATAATGACCTCAAAATGACGTCATTTGTGACCAAAAGTGACGTCAGTCTTCTGCCTGGGCGGGGGGCGTGGTTTCATATGGACTTATTTATATAACAAAACAATGTAAAAATGCGAAAGGAAAGACGTTCAACGTTTAAGAGAATTAAAAAATGATTACTATGAGCTGATTATGGAAACGAAACCCATTCATTTTTCCACCCGAGTCTTTCTCAGTTTGTCAGAAGTCCAACGCTATTTTATTCCCTTTAAATATATTGTGACTCCGCCACTGAGTGGCTAATTATATATAAGAAAGCGACAACCAGCCTTTCCTTCTATTGTGATGATTTAAAAATTAGGTGGTGTCGATATTATTTTGATTAGTAAGTGCTATACCCTGGAATTAAGCAATCCCTGGACTGCCACTCGACTGCAAATCAGGATACCAGGGAAGCCTATGCATTCCCGGAAATATCGCACGCCTGGACAGGTAGGGGAAGACCGGGATAGGGTTGCCTAGCAGCCCCAACTCCAGTCGGCGCAGTGAGCAAGATATTCATTTTATAAATTTGCATAGGTGCATATTGCATAGGTAGCTTCCAAAGCGACCAAGTGCAGTTTTGTGTCAATCAATATTTAAAGAGAAGAGTCTAGAAAACACTGAATAAAGAATGCTGCGTTGGATTCTGATTTGTTGGATAGTTCTTAACATAACCTCGGATTTCATTAAGGGTTTTGGAAATTTGGAGCCTCCCAAAAATTCAACTAAGCTGCCACCTTGCCGGGCCTGCAAAACGTTTGTGGAATCCTTCAAAAAGGTACGTACCATTGTCTTATAAATTACTGCAGATGTTCGGGCAACAACTGAACTATTTGTAACTTTTAATTGCCAATTCTACGGGGCTTGTGGGTACGCAGTAAATTAAAGTTTTCATTTGTACAGGGTCTGGAACGTACATCAAAATTCAAATTCGAAGGGGGTGATACGGCGTGGGAAGAGGCAAAACTAGGTAGTTATGCTACGAGCGAAATTAGGTTCGTGGAAATTCAAGAAAAACTATGCTCTGAGGTGTTAGATGGAAGAGAACAATGTTACAATTTATTAGAAGAATATGACGAGGCCTTAGAAGACTGGTGGTTCAATAAACAAATCCAAGAACCGGATTTATTTAAATATCTATGTATCGATACCTTTAAGGTTTGTTGTCCCAACATGCACTTTGGTAAAAACTGCACCCCTTGTCATGGCTACCCCGACAATGTTTGCAATAATAATGGTAAATGTAAAGGTGCCGGCACAAGAAAAGGAGACGGGACATGTCACTGCGATCTAGGATATGGAGGGGACCATTGCAGTAGGTGCGCTGACAATTACTATGTTTCTTATCAGGACGACAAGAAGCTATTATGCTCTGAATGCTACTCTGCCTGTGATGGACCTTGTACTAAAGCTGGACCTACAGGTACCTAGAAATTATCTTGTGTAGTTTTAATTATATTGATACCAAAACTTTTATTTCAGGATGTTCTAAATGTAAATCCGGGTGGGTAATGGATAAGAAGAAAGGATGTCTTGACGTAAATGAATGTGCCACAACGAAAAGTCCTTGCACACCATTACAATTCTGTGTGAATAAAGAGGGAGGTTATCGTTGTCTGGACTGCGATCGGTCTTGTGCTGGTTGTACTGGAGATGGTCCTGATATGTGTATAAATTGTGCGTCTGGATATTATAAAAAAGATCACATATGCATAGGTAAACAAGGCTAATTTCTTATACCTTACCAGAAATCGACATTTTTTAGTTGACTAATTAGTCATGACTAATGACTAATCATTCATATATTAGTCATGACTAATGACTATTTTGTTAGTCGTTAGTCATGAATGTTTCGATTGACGATTGATTAGTCATTAGCCAGACTAAAGATCGATTTATTTGTTAGTCATGACCAGCGGCGGCTGGTGAAATTTCAATATTTTTTTTCTCGTCTGTGGCGCATGGGACCCATACGAAATTTGGGAAATAACATCTAGAGAAGCACTTCTCTAATGACCCCTAAAAAATTTTGAAAAAGCAGTTTGCGAAAAAATTTTTGAAAATTTGCTAGCCTCCCCTGGGTCTAGGGACCCCTGTTTACTTTTATTTTTTTTTGTCATATGCATTTGACTTTTCATAAAAATGCATCGACAGATTTTAGAGTTTGTGAAAATATTTTCATTACTAACTGAAATACAATGAACTGAAATTTTGTAATTTACAATTTAACAAATTACAATATTTCAATTCGTTGTATCTCAGTTAGTAATGAAAATATTTTCACAAACTCCAAAATCTGTCGATGCATTTTTATGAAAAGTCAAATGCATATGACAAAAAAAAATAAAAGTAAACAGGGGTCCCTAGACCCAGGGGAGGCTAGCGAATTTTCAAAAATTTTTTCGCAAACTGCTTTTTCAAAATTTTTTAGGGGTCATTAGAGAAGTGCTTCTCTAGATGTTATTTCCCAAGTTTCGTATGGGTCCCATGGGCCACAGACGAGAAAAAAAATATTGAAATTTCACCAGCCGCCACTGGTCATGACTAAAATATGTAACGACTAATTTTGTGTCCATGTAGTTTTAACTAAGAAATTATCTCAGCAATTATTCGCAAGAAAAAGGTTGATTTTACTTCCACGTTCTCGAGGTGGAGTGGAACTATATTAACGGTAAAAAAAAAAGATACTTCTACATGTACAGTTCGTCTCAAAGTTATAGCAACCTAAGTCGTAAAACACAGAAGCGCTCGATCTAATAAAGACATGGCGTTTGTCCGGTCGACGAGAGCTTGAAATATTATAATTTTGCTTTTACACCAAAGCTACAGATAATAAATTGGAACACATAAGTAAATTCTCTCGCTGGTTAAATTATATTGGATTGGATAACGGGCATGTACACTTACTTGCAAACAAAATACAGTCGAACTTCCATAACTCGAAATCTTCTATATCTCGAAGCAATTCAAAGCAATAAATATCTATTATCTTTACTAAAAAGTTCCCATAACTCAAAGTTTCTCTAACTCGAACGGATTTTTAATCCCCTTCGGGATTCGAGTTATGGAGGTTCGACTGTAGCAGAGCCGTTCCTAAGCACTGTGCTTAGTGCTTGTCTAAGCACTTTTGTGCTCGGGAGCACTGTGCTTAAGAGCACTTCTTAAAATCGGTGCTTAGTGCTTAGGGCTTCGAGCACTTTGCAAAAGGGCTTAGTGCTTAGTAATCCCACAAAGTGCTCGCGAGCACTCAAAAAAGGCTCGCAAGCACTTTAGTGCTCGGGAGCCTTCGAAAGTGCTCCTAAGCACTATTTTTAGAGCTCGCGAGCACTAAAGTGCTTGCGAGCACTAAAATGCTTGTGAGCACTACAAAAAGCTCCCAAGCAGTTTATGACTCGTGAACACTTTAAAATTTTCGCAAGCAGAATCATTTCTGAATGAAATTTGTGAATTCACACCCAAATTAGAAAAAAAATTTTTAGACTGAAGGGAATTTATTTTATGACGAAGAAAAAATATATAATTAATTATATCAAAATTTGATTCACATCAGATCTCGTGCAAAAATAATTCTCTTATAATAAATTGTTTTCATTCATTACTTTTTTCAAAATAGTCTCGAACAATTTTTTCTAAATTAGATGTGTGCCAAGTCAATGATGGTTTCCTGTTTCATTTTTGCTCGAAAACGGCTGGGATTACCAAATTCATCTATAATCATCATCAGTCATCATATGTTATATTTTACATTAGAAGCACAATAAGCATACTTTCCAAATTCACGTAAAGATGATACCTTTATCATTTATCATATTATTCCCTATATTCTGTTCTAGTCAGAAGTACAAATGGTGTACCTTCCTACCCTCTACCTTAAAGCATGATGTGATAGTGATAAATTGTCTCTTTCATTAATACTCCAGTCATTTTAGACAAAAATATGGCTACTGATCTAACAAAATATATCCTTCATTTCTTTTTTTTTTAATCGATTTATTTTGGTGTTCTAAAGAAAATATTAAAAATCGACAATGAGATCACTACGGCATAAAAGACTATTCAAAGTCAAAGTTGCCAATATAGCGCTTTCTATGGCTCGGAGGCCAATTGAGGTTATTATGAAAATGAAAGAATATGAAATTCCGCATAAAACTGATCTCTTCCATTTTTTATGTACAATGAACGGTAAAAAATGAATAAAATATTTTTCGTTCAAAATTTGATTATCTTTCATTTTCATAATAACCTTAGTTAATATAACCTGTGATGTAACATATACAAGAAAAAAAAATCCAATCAAAATTACTGTAAGTACAATAAAAATTTGTATAATATGCTTACACATTACACAAATTTTGAACGAAAAATATTTTATTCATTTTTTACGTACAATGCCTAAACCGTTCGTTGTACATAAAAAAATGGAAGAGATCATTTTTGTGCGGAATTTCATTATGTTTCATTTTCATAATAACCTCAACTGGACTCCGAGCCCTAGAAAGCGCGATATTCGCAAACAACCGTTTTTTGTGAACTTTGACCTTGAATAATTTTTTATGCCGTGGTGATCTCATTGTCGATTTTTAATATTTTCTTTAAAACACCAAAATAAATCGATTTTAAAAAAAATGAAGCATATATTTTGTTAGATCAAAAAGTCTAGTTTCACATGGTTATAAAAAAAAAATTCTCCACCGAGGTGAAAATCAGAATAGTATGCAGCATTATACTGTGTCCCCGGAAGAACCTAACACCTAACTATACTTGCAATCTTTATTATTTTGCATTTTTAGAGAAAAAGTCACTCTTCATAAAATGTTTTGCTTGCTCTGAAAAAGTTGTTTCTAAATTACTTCCACGTCCAGTGGAAGTATAGTAACGACAAAAAAATTTTTTAAAATTTTTATTGTCCAAATAGGCTTAAAATGTCATGAAACGTCGAGATTTTAAGTTTGTGCGAAAAAAAATTTCTGTCTGTCTGTCGGTCTGTCTGTCGGTAACTTTTTTTTGTGCGCACGTTTACTCTGGAACCGTTTAAGATATTGACTTGAAATTTGGTACACATATGTACTTTAACGAGATCTAGAACTAGATTATATTTTCATCTTGTTCCGTCGAAGGGTTGGGGGGTAAATTGGGATAAATTTGGGGTAAATAGATCAATCAAGCAGGTAAGAGTCCATAAAATTGGTATTTAGTATATACAAGAGAAGCTAAGGTCTCAAAAAAATTTTTGGCATTAGCCACCCCCATTACCACCCTTATTAAAGGGGATGAAAAAAATTGTGATTTAGTGTATGTACAGGAACCAGAAACCTCAAAATAATTTTTTTACTTCATCCACCCCCCCACTATCACCACCCCCCACCCCACTACCGATGTGGGGTATCGTTTTATGGGTTTTTAGAATAGAGGATTTCAAATATTATATTATTAAAGTTCCATAAACAATTATTTTCACATACAAAGTTTTTTCGTTGTGAGTGACTTGGATAGAGAATCTGGATGTGGAAGTAGTGATTCCTTGGGCAGCGGTTTTTAACGTCGTATCTCAAAAGTAGTATTCTTGCCAAAATTATGATTAAAATAATTTTAAAAAAACCGCTGCCTAAGGAGTCTACTTCCACATCCTGACTTCCTATACAAGTCTTACAACGAAAATACTATATTTGCACTCCACTATGTGGAAATCATTGTTTATGGAACTTTAATAATATAATATTTGAAATCGTGTACCCTGAAAACCCAGTAAATGATATGCCACATCGGTAGTAGTGGTGGGGGTGAATGAAGTGAAATAAATTCTTGATGACTTTGATTCTTGTACATAGGTGCACTAAATCAGAATATTTTTTTACCCCCTTTAATAATGGGGTGGGGGTGGTATCGGGGTGGCTAATGCTAAAATTTTTTTTGTTTTTCTTATATTTACTAAATAGCAATTTCAGGGACTCTTACTTGCTTATAATCTAGTTACAGATCTCCTTAAAATACATACGTGTGCCAAGTTTTAAGTCAATATCTTAAACAGTTCCAGAGTAATCGTGAGCACCAAAAAGTTACATGACCAACAGACAGACCGACAAGACAGACAGAAATTTTTTTACTCAAACTTAAAATATTGACATTTCATGACATTCTAAGCCTATTTGAACATTGAAAATTTTCAAAAAATTTGTTCACATCAGCGTTCTTTCACTGGATGTGGAATTAATACGCAGAAAATGGCATGATAAAGATATAAAAATCATTGTGTGCCGTGGACTACACGATAGAAGTAGAGCGTCTACTTATGCATTTTCTTCGAGGAAACCTACTACGCATCCATACTACTCGAGGTAACCCACTGTGCATCCAATTTACTCGAGAAAACCCACTGCGCATTTATACTACTTTAGGTAACCCACTGCGCATCCATTTGACTCAAGGAAACCGAAGAAAATAATAGATCTATAAACACCGTACAGGTGGCATGGTATTCTAATTTGAAATCGTAGAAGCCAGACACACACGCAATGACGCGTCTCTGATGCATCTCATCTATTCTTGAAACATTGATGTCAATTTAGCAACCTACTAAAATAATCTCGAAAGGCAGGTACGCTGATGTTCGTTTGTTCATAGGACTCGAATTATAATGCAACCTGTAGTGTTTATAAATCTTAAAATTCCACACCTAGATTTTCTATCCAAGTCTCTCACAACGAAAAAAATTTTAATACTATATTTGCACTTCACTATGTGGAAATTATTGTTTATGGAACTTTAATAACAAAATATTTGAAATCATCTACCCCAAAAACCTATAAAACGATATGCCACATCGGTAGTGGAGGTGGATGAAATAAAAAAAATTTTGAGGCCTTCGGATTTTGTATAAACGCTAAATTACAATGTTATATTTTTCACCCCATTTAATAATGGAGTGGGTGGGTGGCTAATGCCAAAAAATTTTTTGAGACCTTAACTTCTTTTATATATATACTAAATACCAATGTTACGGACTCTTATTACTTGATTTACCTATTTATCCCCATTTACCCCAATTTATCCCCCAAACCTTCAACGAAATGAGATCAAAATATGATCTAGTTCCAGATCTCATTAAAATACATACGAGTACCAAATTTCAATTCAATATCTTAAATGATTCCAGAGTAAACGTGTGCACAAAAAAGTTACAGACAGACTGACCGACAGACAGAAATGATTTTTTTTTTATCAAACTTAAAATCTCGACGTTTCATGATATTCTAAGCCTATTTGAACAATAAAAATTTTTTTTTGCGTTACTATATTTCCACTGGATGTGGAAGTAAAAATGAATTAAAGAAATATGAAAAATAAGAAAATATATCATATTGCTATTCTATTGACGTTTTGTTATCATGTTATTATGCACTTTGGTTCAACTTAATTACTTTAATCATAATTTTAGCAAACATATCAACTTTGAGATACGACGCCGACGTTTAAATTTCACATCTGATCTTTCACTAGAAACAACTTTTTCCTGTAACATATTTCCTCTCAAAAATTTCTCAATTTCTTTCTAGGTTGTTTTTGTTGACCTTTTTTTATAAATAACACAAAAAATTCAATGAAATTCTAGCCTCAATCAATAGATACTCCATTATTTGAATTTTTAAAAAGTGCTTAGTGCTCCTGAATTTAAAGCACTTTTTCAGAGTGCTTAGTAATCGCGAGCACTCTACTATTAACAGTGCTTAGTGCTCGAAAAAATAAAGCACTTTTTTTGAGTGCTTAGTGCTTAGTGCTCGCGAGTACTTTTTGGCAGTGCTCGCCCAGCTCTGGACTGTAGTACACTTTTTAAGTGAATACAATTATTAAGAAATTATGATCTAAATTGCAGGCTACTGTGCCAAAATAAACCATGAGTAAAATTGAATGCTGGAACTTTTGACTCGAAACGCTGCCAATACCGTTAGAGTTATGAAAAAAATGGACAGAGACAATTTTATGGAGAATTAAATTTTCTATAAAAAGTCAGTGATGGCATATGCTATCTTCAATACTTTAGGCGTGAGAGTGATTGAAAGTTGAATACAATCTCACAGTTGTCCAGTACGTGACTTTCAACCATCTTCTCGCCAAAAGTATTTAAGATAGACATGTGCCACCACTAACTTTTTTATAGAAAATTTAACTCTATAAAATTGTTTACGTCCGTTTTTTTCGTAACTATCGGTTTTGGCAACGTTTCGAGTCAAATGTGCCGGCGTTCAATTTTTCGGAGAGGCTCACTCAATAGAGTAATGTCAAGGCCATTTTCTTTTCTAAGCAATTGTACGCAACGCACGTGACAGGGATGGTCTGATTGTTTTGTAAAAAAATTACAAAGTAGTGTAGCAAGAGTTATAACGTTATCAACATGCCATCAAGAGCTTAAAAGAACACCATTGTTTTAAAAAGTTTTTTTTAGATTTTTTTATTTTTTACCTTTTAGAATTAATTAATTATTTTAAGGCTAAAAGTCTTGATTAATTATTTTAATTTCATACAACTGCAAAAATACATTATTTATTTTCAATTTACAAATAATGACTAAACTATAAAACATAGAATTTTGATCCTATAACATTTTAATGTATCTCCAAGGGTTCTCCCAGCGTATGCAGTGAAAGGCCACGTCGTCCCCTTTTTTAACGTTTTTATTTTTCATATTGTATTGTCATCAGAACCAAAGCGGTGTACAAAATTTCAGCTCAATTGGATAGCGGAAAGTGGTCAAATTTCAATTACTAAATTTGATCCATACAGATAAACGACAACCAACGTGATGTTGAACTTAAGAAAACCATTGAACAATCACTGATGAAACCGTGGTGGAAAGACAATTCCTCCAAAAGTGCAAGCCAAACATTCGACAGTGTTGTACTTCTCTATCTTGGTCATACAACTGCATTAAAATGAAATGGAAGGAGGTACAACAGTTTAATGACAGACGTTACTGTAATTGCCCCCATGCCAATAGTGTAAAAGGAAGGAATCCACTTGTTGAGGGCAGTTCGTAGCTCGACCAGACACTTTTACAACTTAGGTTGCTATAACTTTGAGACGAACTGTACATAGTGGAGGTGAGTATAGTAATGGTAAAAAAAATCGATTTTTTTGCTCAAATAGGCTTAAAATGTCATGAAACGTCTATATTTGAAGTTTGCGCAAAGGAAGAAAATCTGTCTATCTGTCTCTCTAACTTTTTCGTGCGTTCGATTACTCTGGAGCGATTGACTTAAAATTTGGTACATGTATGTATCATAACGAGTTCCGAAACTAAATTATATTTTGGTGTTATTCCGTTGAAGGGTCATGACGGTTAAATAGGGCTAAATAGATAAAGCAAGTAAGAGTCCATAAAATTGGGATTTAGTGTGTTTGTACTGGAAGCTAAGGTCTTAAAAACATTTTGAGAGATCAGCCACCCCCACCCTGATATAAAAGGAGGTAAAGATATAAAATTGAGATTTAGTGTGTGTATAAGAACCAATAGCCTCAAAAAAATTTTGGCTTTTACCACCCTCCCACTCCATTACTAAAGAGGGTGTAAAAATAAAATTGCGATTTTATGTGTGTACGAGAAAGAACCAAAGGCCTCAAGTTTTTTTAGCATCAGCCAACTCATTATAGTAATCGTTACTTTTCTATTTTGATTACCCTTCGACTTAATATACCTAGTAATAAAAGCTCATAGTTATTAAAAATAATGCTTGCATATTTGACCAGTGGGAACAGGAACATAGAAGAAGATGGAGGTCTTGCATTTCATTCATGTTTCATAAGAAAGAAAAGTCCGATTGTATTGAAATTTGGACAGTAAATTTGTATTAGCTAGAGAAAGAAGCCTATTGTTTTTTAACAAAATAGATCAGTAAATAAAAAAGTTATTAATCATTTGAAATTAAAACAAATAATGTCTTAATTTTTATTGTTTCTACTTAACTAGAAATCTTGTGCAATGTTATTTCCTATCATTATTTTTTATTTAAACATTTTAGTAAGATACCCTTCTTAATAATAGGTATATCTAATAGTTGAAATATGAAATTTGAATAGTATATATGACAGAGATTCAAGTCTTGCAGTAAGGTAAGACTAGAGGTTAAAGTTTTGCATTACAATCAAATGGTCATGTTTGAAATCCAGCGAGGTTGGATTGTGGTTGTTCTTTTTTTTACTTTTTTTTTAATATGAATTTTTTGTTCACCAACAAAGTGGGTATCACAAAATTTAGAATGTCCAAAAACCAATATTATTTACACGAAAGCTGCGAAAATTTAGATAAAAACCTGTTACAAATAATTTGTCATTGATATAAAACTGGGCGTTGTTTGTGAAAGAGTTGCTATGAACTGTTCTAGCTTCTGATTTTCTAGTACATATGGTACGAGTCTGCAGCGTAAAACACCACACCAAGGCTTCACTCCCCGTTTAAAATTGACACCGATGTCTGTCATATCTATACATTTAATCCTTATTTTTATGGTTTTATATTTATTTATTATCTATTATTTATTTGTAATTTATGGAAATAAATAATGATAATGTTGAATTTCACAACTTCTTTGAAATAATAAATGGTTTATAACTTTTTTATTCATTGATTCATTTTGTTTAAGAACAATGGAGTTCTTCCTTGAGCGAACACTAATTACTCAAAATTTTACAGTCCACTACTTGGATGTGGAAGTATTTTTAACTTAAAAAAAGATTTACACACCTATTTCAGTTATAATTTTACTTACTTACTAGATCGGCAATTAATTTACACAATAACTTTTTTTTTTTCATTTTCTGCTGCTCTGAGGCAATTAGTCATGAATTTAGTCTTTAATCATTAGTTATGACTAAAAATTTAGTCGACTAATACTGCTTCTGATTCAGCGACTAAAACTAATTATTTATGACTGATGATTAATGATTAAATTAGTCGTAACTAAATTAGTTATGACTAATTTAGTTGGTCAATTTCAATCATGACTAAAAATTTAGTCGACTAATGCTCATCTCTGTACCTTACGCACTAATGATAATTTTCAACATTGTTTTCAGATGCCACTGAGGAAAGTCGAAAAAATTTTATCTTCTTTTCAAGATATTTGACGTACATGGGTCTGTGTATTGCAACTTGCATAATTCTCAATAAAAATACATATTTAGCTGCCATAGTTGGATCTTGTGTAGCCATTTATATAACTGTCTCCGAATTTATGTTAAATTCTGTCCCCACTCCAAAAACCGATATAGAAAATCAAGTAGCCGAACAGGTTTTAAAAGCATTCAACTAAACTATACCATTTATGTGTTCCAAGACCTGAGGTGGCTCGTAGTAGGTATTTACAATGAATGTGATGTCCTTATATTTGGACAAATACAAATAAATGTGATTTTTTTAAGTTATTACAAATAAACCTTTTTGTTTTACTAGAAGTTTTATTATATGTATTGAAATGTGCTTGAACAGTATAAGTTACTTAATTTGTTACAAGCTACACAGATAAAAATAATTTCTTGAATCAAGAATCCATTGTCTCAACGAATATGCAAATAAATAAATTCTTCATACAAAACAATGACTGTCACAAGATAAATTATTTTTGAAATTTGTTTTATATGAAGAATTTATTTATTTGCATATACAGATTCGGAAAGTGTTGGTTTAGGTATTGCACTAGTTTCAACAATTTAACCGACCACCCACAATAAAGGCGTCTGCCAGTACTCTAGCAGAGGTAAAGAGTGACATGCTCATCAAGAGAATCATGTACATGATTGCTTGCTTCGCTCTCGCTTGCTCTTATTGCCATACCAAATCCAACACTTTCCGATTCCGTATATGAAACAATGTATTCTTAAATCAAAACATTATTTCTATCTGTGTATGCCCACTGATGTGCTACTGGCACAGTAGCGTGGTGTGCCAGAGCATGTTAATGGTAAATATGCTTGTCACACTGTCTATCATGTAATGGGTTCGATACCCAGCTCTGTGGCTAATAGAAGTTTCTGCCTTTTTTGCAAATGTGTAACCCCCTTCCGAACAGCTTTGGATTTGGGGAATGCATGGTGAGGTTATGCATTAAGCTGCGTAATATAATAGTTATAGGAAAAGTCACGTCTTGCTAACAGTGTTATACACCCCTGCGAGATGATCTTCATCCTGTAGTGGTGAGGTTTAATTGCTCATTATTCTGATTCCAGTTTGCTACTTTTCATTCACTCACAAGACGGAAGCAACGGTAGCAAATTGGAGTGGTGATCCGTTTGTAGTAGAAAGCCTAATGTAGCCGTTATTTAATATACCTAAGAATCCTAAAAAAATTGTCACTTCCCTCCTAGCAGTTTCAGTTTTGTCGTTTAATTGGGAAATGTCATTCTGGTAATTCTAACACTACCGGTCGTGAAATAAAAAAAACGTCTAGTTTTGGTGTTTGTTTATATTTTCCCGAGTTAACATTAAATTGTTGGGTATTCCCGATTATAAACCAGATTTATTCTACGGTTTTATTCTAGGCATGACATAGACCTAAAATTTCTAGGTCTATGTCATGCCTTGTTCCTTGTTTAAAACAAAGATCTAAACTACGATAATTTGATTGTCGACAAATTCTTGAACGCTGCTTTAGAGCGACTATCTGGTTGAATTCTTGAACGCAGCCATCTTTGACAGGCGGACATTGCACACCTAGCGGAAATTTTTACAACTAAACCACTGCCAACTTTACAGTTGCACGAAACGTGGCCGTTTCGTGGCTGTCACTTATGTTAAGTCAAGTTTAAAAAGTGAGTGTATTACTTTGGTTTTAGTAGTAGTCGTGTCAAGTTGTCCCTCAAATTGTATAGAACTGAATTAAACTTACAAGTAGGTGAATTAAAAGTTATTTAGATACTGATATTTAATTTGTTTGAAAGAAGATTACTAAGATGAAATGTTTTGATTCAAAATGATTTATTTTTTACAGAATGTATAAGCCAATAATCATAGTATTGTTGGCAGTGGTTGCCCTAGTTCATTCTGAATCTGAAGAGGATACGGGACCACGGCTTTTGGTGTCCAAACAAATTTTAAACAGATACCTAGTAGAAAATAAAGATATTGAGGTTAAATATACCTTGTACAATGTTGGAACATCAGCAGCTGTTAGTGTACAGCTTGTTGACAACGGCTTTCACCCTGAAGCCTTTGAAGTAGTCGGAGGACATTTAACATCTAAATTCGACAGAATTCCTCCACAATCCAACGTTACACATGTTGCCGTTGTACGACCTTTAAGATACGGGTATTTCAACTTCACAAGTGCCGAAGCTTCTTACAAAATTTCAGACGATGCATCAGCAAAAGTGAGTATATTTAATTCGTATACTATTTTGTATTCGTATGTTTGTCAATATGGAATACCTTTGGCTAGGGACTTGAGCTGGTTATAGTGACAACCAGTTAAATAGATTAAAATTGCAAGTTGTAAATAGGTTTCAGTGATATTTGTAAAAAAGGAAACATTCAGTTAGAATTTTATTGCTAAATTCACATCAATTTTTTTCACAAATTGATCATACTTAAAGATCATAAACCTATCGGTTGATCCTCATTTTTCTATGATCATCTTAGTTAAGAAACGGAAAATTTATAATTGTATATTTTCTTCCGTCCTCACAGAATGTTTTTATTTAGAAACTGAAAAAAGTTACTGTATGTTTTATGTTTAATTTGCAGATTCAAGTATCCCTCAGCAGTGAACCAGGTGAGGGCGGTATCATAGCTTTCCGTGATTACGACAAGAAATTCTCTTCACACTATTGGGACTGGTTGGCGTTTGCGTTGATGACATCCCCATCTTTGGCTATACCTCTAGCTTTATGGTACAGTAGTAAAAGTAAATATGAAAAATTAGCCAAACCATCCAAGAAAGCACACTAAGTGATTAATGTATCATATTATTTAATTTATTTAACTGCCAGTTTCATACATTAATCTTACAAAGAATAATCATTATCAAGTGATGGTTAGTGATCGTTGTTTCATTGAAATAGTTGTTAATTTTCATTTAGCTGTGAGACTTTTCTATGAAAAATAAATTGATTTTCTAATGGTAGTTGTTTTATTTGAAATATTTATCGTTACTGCAAAAAATGCATCTAGGTATACCTGTTCAAATTGTTCCGTGCATCAGCTAGATTAGATTTAAATAAGACCCCCTAAAATTATATGACCTGTTTTAAATGCTTATTAACAGCATTTTGTGTCAAATGTATTTGAAAATTTAAGCACTTTTGAATTAGCTTCGTTTAGTTAATTCACTGTAAAGATTTTCGGGCTGCCCAAAAGTACTGTAGTTTAAACAGCTACTGAAGCACTTAATATGTTTTTAAATAGCATTAAGCATTTTTCACGCTTAGAACCCCGATATATTGAATATTTTCAATCTATAAGAGAACCTTGACAAATATACCACAATGGTGTGGTAAAGATAGCCAATATTACAGAGTGAAAGTTGACCACAAGTTTTAAGCATGGTATCTATCTCTATTAATAACTAGAAAGTTTCTCCTTAATACTTTCCAATAGAAGTAATGAGTTTATTATTAGAAGCACAAGCAGTAGAAATGATGCTTCGATGCTAGGGCCGAGGGTGTCCACAGGGATTAGTATTGTATTCATACCATTGCGGGACCTTATGCCCAACAAGCTACTATCCAAATTGACTGAGTGACAAAACAGCTAATGCCATTCACAAAAAAGAGAAAAATATGTGATTTTCAGCTTTCTTGTATGGGTACTCTTGAGTTTTTTTTTTCGTACAGTGGGTGGGGTTGTAGAACTCTCCAAAATCGTACTAAGTTGAAGACATAATCAAAATTCGACTTAGGCAAAAATTTCAATTAAAGACATTTTTGGGAGTCTGCAGAGGCGCAGATCAGTTCATAAGGAGTGTTTTGGGTTCTATAAGGCGTTGGAAATGACCAGGTGAAAATTCGAAGAAACACCGAATTTTCACTTAGGAAAAATGTTTTTGGTTCAGAATATGAGAGTAGAAGTATATAATGACAAAGAATTATGAATAATATACTTTTTTCAAAGGTACCACAAATTGGACTTTGAAAAATAATATTTTTGGAAGGGCGTCAAAATTTGGCTCAGGAATCGATTTATCGAAAGTACGCCAAAATTTCACTTGCAGACTAATTTTTCAAAACTGCGTTGAAATTTGGCTTGAAGATCGATTTTTCAAAAGTACGCCAAAATTTCACCCGCAGATTAACTTTTCAAAAGTACCTTGAAATTTGGCTTGAAAATCGATTTTTCAAAAGTACGCCAATATTTCACCCGCAGATTAGTTTTTCAAAAGTACCTTGAAATTTAGCTCGAAAATCGATTTTTCAAAAGTACGCTAAAATTGGTCTTAAAATGGATTTTTCAAAAGTACCACAAAGTCAGTTTAAAAAGTACCACGAAAATATACTTTAAATTATTTTTTATTTTTTATTCCTCAACCAAAGACATTGACCTTTGAGGTACGGTCATTGAAAGCCCAATTCTAAAGTATGAGCATAAAATTTTAACGATGCACTGCATCCGAAAGGCATAATAGAAGATTTTGTCAAAGCCGGCGCAGTGCCGATAAGCAAAAATTGATAAAAATCAATGCACATGTACAAGGCCGGTTTCTCGCATAGAAAGAGTTTGGATTGACCCAGCGGCTCGCAATTTGGTCGAGCGCGTTGAGTGGTCCAGACAATGCAATGGTAGAAAAGCCAATAACAGGGCTTTTCAAATGACAAAGTTATAGAGGAAAACGCCTTGTGCTTAAAAATCCAAAAATTCAATTTTGCCTAAAAGTCGCTCGAAGGTGAGACGCTGCCAAATCGATAATATTGAACGACTGTGATAAGGGTTAGTAAGTCGTGGACTGATCGAACGCCACTCAACTTATGCAGTAATAAGTCCTCTGAATGTGTTTGAGTACGTGAATCTCCACGATACAAGAACTTTAAAGCTAAGTAGTCTCTAGCGAAACTAAATTCATTTAGTAAAACTTTTTTAAGTTAATTTCAGTCAGCCTTAATTATTCATTTACCCAGAGTCTGAAATGATTCTAAAAGCTCGCATTTTGATTCTGAGAAGGTATGTATGCATCTTTTCTACCTAATCGATCGTTAGCGTGAGCGCTCTCGCTTGTATGGTCTGAAAGTCACTACCTTGATTGGGGAAGGCACGATTCTTATCTTGAGAATTTTGTATAACCAATTCTGTTAAATAAACGGATTCTTTGAACTATTGTTTCTTAATTGATCTTGAGGCCTGTTGGCGGTCTATAATCCCTGGAACTTTCGTATGGAAAATCAGATGTGTCGAGTTAATTCGCATTAACGTTCGACCTTCTGGTCGCTTTACGGAGGTTTGATAAGGATTTTCTTATGCGTTTTTTGAGAAATATATTCCGTTATTAATAGACCAAAACGTGATTTCCGCGTACCAAAACTAATCCCTCCTCAGAGAAATTCTTCGGTTGGGATTTTTTTATGCAAAAATTCAGGAAATTAAGAGGTGCCTAAACCCCTAACGAGGGAATTCGGGTCCAGAGAGAGCGTAGTTTCCGACCTGTGGTAGTGCAGCCTTGGTCCATTACTCGGCTACCGAAGTGCATCTTATCTAGAACCCGCCTGGGAGGTAGAAGAACGGGGTAATACGCGACTGGCGCCCCCTGAGAAATAAATTGGTGTCGCGTCATTTTGACCCCCGGTAGTGCGTTCTTCTACAGGGTATCTGGAGGTAATTCTAGACTAAACAATCGTGGAAGGACCAGGTGGAAGTTCAAACGAGAAAACCTTGTGCATCTATATGAAAATGCATCTTTGGTCCTAAATGGGGTCTAACGACCACTCTCTGGATGTATACTGTTATGGTAAAACCCCTCATGACATACTGGTGTGGTGGCACTCTCAGGAGTGTTCCACGATTAAGGTTCGCCTGTGTCAAGTTCAAAGGCTAGCCGTCGGGGACAATCAGGACCACTCCAATAGCTGCAATGGAGGCCATTCTTTTATTCACCCTTGTATGTTGAAGTGGAACTGGAAGAAACCAGAAAAGCACCAAACAGACTGTTTAAGAATGGAATGGGCTGGGGCACACCAAGACTATCTACCTGTAAGGGGCCAAGTTAGCACTATGTCACAGGATGACTTGTGTCTCCCTGTCAATAAGTTTACTAAGTTATGTTCTCTAGTCGAGATGACTAAGAACATAAGAACACAATAGAAAGCATAGTTTGAGTTCTGGTGGTCTGGAATGATTAAATTACTTAGAGATCATTCAAAAATATATAATCATAATCATATTTAAAAGATCAAAATTATATCCTACACATTTACTCTTCACGGAATCAAATATATTGGATATGGCAGATATAACACGACCATTCTGTGCTTGAATTCGTAAGAAAGAGTAGTACAATATAAACCACATGTACGAGACTCGTCCAATAGTAAACGACAATGTAGCATACCAAAATTAAATAACACGTCATTTTTAAAATATATTATTATACTAGTATTAAATTATTCAATGTTCTATTTAATACTGTTAAATAAAATTACTGTTTTATAAATATATAAAACATGATAATATTTATACATGAAAACAGATTTATTTAAAAATATTGTGGATTAAGGTCTATTATATTGTTCTGTATTAAAAATCATCATTACGTCGTGTAATAAAACAAAATGTATCAAAACAGGAATATTATACAATGTATCCTCGGATGGGGTACCGGCCTCTTGTAAACTTTCTTATTTTTGATTTGCCAAGAAAAAATCATTCTTTATAAAAAGTTTTGCTTGTATTAGGAAGTCATAAATAGTTGTCAAACTTATACAGAGTATTCTAAAAATTAGAAAATATGAAATCGACTAAGCAAACTACCTTTTTTTAAAATTTTTATTGAAAATTTTATTAAACAAAGTTTTTCAATTATGAAGAAAAACTGAACACATTAACTACGGTACCTACCCCCGGAGTCAAGCAACAGGGCATTATATATACACAGCGATCAATTCCATAATACATATAGCATACATAAGTACCACATTTCATTTTAAATTTTTTCCATTTCTTAATTACGGTTCTTGTTTCCGAAGCCAAGCGCGGCCCTGTAGATACAGGACTTGGAGAGTATTAATAATTATTTACCGTAACGAAACCAAGATTACAGTTTTCCAGTTTACAGTTACTATAACTTTATCTTCGAATGCATTCTCGACACCGGAGTCAAGTAACGTTATTAAATAACATCTTGGTACTTGATCCTAAGAACAAGAAATGTACCAGATTAATGTTTCTGAAAAATAACTCCTGTGGTTACCGTGTTACATACAGAGTTTAGTTGCAAAATAAGGAAATAACAATTTTCATGTGCCCTCGGATGGGGGACAGGGTATTCCAAAAATTAGAAAACATGAAATCGACTTACTTCGAATAAATCGAATACCCTTTATAATTTATCTTAAGTTAAACAACTGTTTATGACTTCCTTTATAAAGAATGACTTTTTCTCGGCAAATCAAAAAGAAAGTTTACAAGAGCGTGGTACTCCATCCGAGGACACATTGTATTTGTATTTTTAAGTATTTAATATTAACTTAAAGAAATTATTAACACTGCATGTGTTACAAAAATTAATGTTATAGTTAAATAAAAAATTGCACAAAACAAGTTCTATATGAACTAGAATGCATTACTCAAACTTTTCTTTGTAAAATTCATGTACCGACTATACTCCAAAATATATTATTATTATATCGGTGCCACTTGGCAGCGATACATTCCAAGTAAAGATATATGCCATCTTATTGTGTGCAAGTGAAAATCTCAGAAGATAGACAGACAAACACATTTATATGTATCAACAGCCAGACGGTCTTGAGGGCTCTTGCATTAAATAAAGTGACCTCTAAGCTGGCTCTCATCTTTCAGAATGTTTTTACTTAACTGTGTGAACACAACTCAGTCAAACTCATATGGGTGGGTGCCCGGACACAGTGATGTGGAGGGTAACGAAAGAGCAGACTCCTTTCCCTGACCCCGAGCCAGCCTTAGATCTGCCAAGAAGTCTGATCAGAGCTGCGAGACTGGGCTATGGTACAGTTCAACAACGTTTGGGCTCAAGCCCTCGGAATGAGGCAATCAAGGCCATGTAAAGGGCTTCAACTGACACCACTGTAAAGTGGTTGCTTGGGCTCGATAGATAAAGAATGAGACGGATGGTGGCATCCCAGTAAGCACACTAACATGAATAACACGTGAAAAATTATACCAGAAACAACGTTAAATCAACTCTCAAATGTCGCTGGTTTCAACTGTAATTTCACTGTTTAACGTTAATTAACATTAAAAAAACGTGTAGTTGAATAGTCAACCAATTATTACACATGTAAAAATCAATCTACTAACGTGTATTTAACCAAATTACGTTAGATACACGTTAAATACGCGTGTGTGCTTACTGGGATAGGACACTGTCCTCTCAACAAGCACCTGCATACAATGATGTTGAAAGATGATCCTATTTGTCAGATGTGTGCACAACTAGTAGCATCAAGGTACAGGTATCTCGGAAGGCAGTTTCTACAGCCGGAGGAACTACGGGATCTACTCTGGAATGAACTGTTATCTTTCGTAGAAAACACTAGTCTTTTCTACATGCCGCGGTTGAACAATGGACTGACAGACCTGAGTACCGCGGACTTTAGAATCAATTCTCTTTCCTAATAATAAATACACATTAATATGTAGTAAAACTAATTTAAATGTACACTATCAAACTGTGTATTAAGTTTCAGTATCGTAGATTTGCCACTAGTTGTGTTTTATAAACACTTTTTTACCTATGCCTAGACTCTCATATAACACAATCAGTATATATGACCATCTTTATTCTATATTAATTTCTATTTTTTATAAAGATACTTTTGCCATTGGTTTAAGAGTGGCGGTGTCGTGCTTAAGAAAATGATTTCATAATTTGACAATTTCTCCTATATCTCTGAACCGATTGAAAAAATTGTTTGATAGGCTTTTCGAGAAAACTTGATAGAATGATACCAGACTATTAAAATCAACAAAGGAAATGTTTTTTGATTTTCGCAGAAGAAAAATTTTTTTCCTTATTTAGTTTTCCGTAGCCTGGTACCTATTTACCAATTATATATTTTTATTTATGATAAATAAAGATATTATTATTATTATTATTCTATAAAGTTGTCTCTAAAGCCCATCAAAGAATTTTTTAAATCGGTTCAGGGATGTAAGAGAAATTGGCGAATTACGTTCGCCCACCTTAAACGGCAAAGGACCCCGCACCAAATGCATGGATAATTTGTTGTCGACGGAATCGTTGCAAATTCAAGGCATAGAATCCTCAGGTCATCCTCAATGACAACTGTTATGGATAAAGTTAAAAAATGTCTTTATTTTAAAAATACAGCAGGTCGAAGCTCCAAAATTCAAAATTTTAAAAACGCGATTTTACGTATTTTTTATCGAAAGGGTAAATACTTTTAATGTTTAATTTGCTTTAAGAATATAATACTGATGTACAGTGTAACATAATAAAATATATTATTCTAATAGTCATATAAACAAATAAAAGATTCTTACGCAAATAAGAATCCTATTTTTATTCCAATGGAAATCAGCAAAACAAACAAAATATAAACGAGATCGTATGATTCGTTTTGCTGATAATATACTTATAAAAATTTCTAAAAATTATAAAAGCCCTTTTTATAAGAGTATTACAATAATGTTTTTTCCTGTATTGCACTGAATATCAGTAAGTATTTTATTCTGAATGCAAAACTAAATAATAAAAGTAAAAGTAAGCTTTTCCATACTAATAACTTTCTGCACCTATTGTATCCTACTGGTATATAAATAAGGGCAAAAGTAATTATATATATTTATTTACATAAGTACACAACATATTATTCATGTAACTGCTTCATATAAATCAATACATATGTTAGTCGATATTCCGTTGAATCAACATCAAGCGCGGTTAGTACTTGGATGGGTGACCCATCTTGGGAAATACAGCGTTCTCGTCCCACCTTCTAGCGGCTTGTATATCAGTGTATACGCGGAAGCTACGTAATTTCAGACGAGGATTACGTAGTGGATATACCATCCTTCGGAGGGGATGTAAAGCAGGCGGTCCCTTGTCTATTAAATGTTAGGCAAGTAAAAGATCCCTACTCTTCTTAAGGGAAGAGGTTCGGCAAAATTTCCAGGTTGGGGGTAGCTCGTCTCCTGGCGTCGGTGATAGGCTCTGGTAGCGGAAATAGGCCGACGTTAAATAAATATATATAAAAAAAAAATTTCGAATTTTGGAGCTTCAACCTGCTTTATTTTTAAAATAAAGACATTCTGGAACTTTATCCATAACAGTTTTCATTGTGAATGACCTAAGGATCCTATGCCTTGAATTTGCAACGATTCCGTCGAAAACAAATTACCCATGCATTTGGTGCGGGATCCTTTGAATGGCTAAACTGCATTTCTTCTCAAGATATCTGTGGGTCATTTTATTAGTCTTAGCAGTACTGGTCGACAATACTAAACCAACTTCTTTCATGTGAGTAAACATAACTTTCTTTTTTTGATAGGTCCTGATATATACAGAACAGTGAATGATATTAAACCAGATCTTCTTGTTCACGTCTTGGCAGACGTGCATTCTTTTAGTCGACCCTTCTTTGTTGCGAAGTACGTCTGCCACAGTTGTTAGACGCGGGGCCTCATCATATCTCCTTTCCATTAATTCCATGGTGATATTAGCCCGTTGTGGAGGACATCCTCTTCACCAGACTAAAGTACTGTGATGTAAGTAAAGTACTTTGTTTTTTTTTTGTTTATAAGTTTATATACGATGTGTTCTCTTTTTTATTTTATTAATGCTCGAGCCTGGTGTCATACCATACCTTAATGAACCTGTTGAGTCTAGGAGAGCTAGATTAGTCTAAGTAGAGGAGACAAGGACCTACATGGTATTCGAACTGCTTCTTAGGGATAATTTACAATGAAAAATGATTTTGCTGTACGTGGGGCTCAAACTAATTTCACTAGATATGCTCAGAATGCAAGATAGACGTGCTAACCATTGAATATAATTGAATAATTCTTAAAAAAAATTGCTTCAGTGTCAATTCAGCCAGTGTTATTGCACTCTTAAAAATTATCGTATTTTGTTACAAAATGATAGAATAGCAATACAATACTAGTCACTGAAGAGTGTTGACGTAATCATATACAGAGTGACTGAACACCTCTCTAAAATTTTTATTTATTGTGCGATTTGAATCAAATTTTACTTAACTATAGAACAAATTAGGATCTAATTATGACCAGAAAAACATTCGCCTCCTACAAATGTAAAGCCACCTGCGGTACCAAAATATGTGGGAAAAAAACAAAAAATCATATTAGGCATTTTTTTATCGGAAAATTTTCTAATGAAATTTGTTCAGAATTGTCCAAAAATCCTAAGTCCAAAATTTAATTAAAATAAAAAAATTGAAATTTTAAAAATAATTATTTAAAAAAAAAAACAATTACTTGGCAACTACCTGGCAGCTTTGGGTTTAATTTCAAACAAAATTTTTATAGTACAGTTGTCTAAATTAAAAAACCCATTAAAAGGATATTTTTGGACTTGGACATTATTTTAATGAAAATTTCAATATTTTTTATTTTGACTAAATTTTGGACTTAAGTTTTTTGGAAAATTCCGAACAAGGTTCATTAAAATGCCTAATATGATTTTTTGTTTTTTTCAAATGGTAAAATGGGTCACTCTGTATATATAAATAGTTCTTTCATGTGATTCTCTTACTGAATGTTTGAGGCTGGTTGATTTAGCAAAATTCCTAATCGTGGAGTCAATATTTCTAACTCATTGATTAGTGCTATTCACAAATCTGAATTATTTTTTTTTATGCCTTATTTAGATTAACGTCCTGGCGAAGTTTAGCTAATGCTACTCTATCACTTACCCAGGACGGCGAGATGAGTTACGGTCACCCATCCAAGTGATGGACTCGCATCGGCGTGCTTGACTTCGCCGATCGATGTCTAATCACTGAAACCGGTACCGTACCTCACCTCACGTTCACAATAAGCCAAAGCTTTCTATTCTAAGACAAGTTACAGTCTTAAATGTTTTGAATACATCGTGTACACTTAACGTAGTCTTTTGCAAAATATTAGGAGCACTTGCAGCACTGCAAAAATAGCAGCACCTTTGTAGCTATCTTTGACATATTTTTTTTGCGACAATAAATAGTAAATGGTAAACAGTAGTAAAAGAAGCTGCAAATACGAAATAATAAAACGACACATTTAGAACAAAAATATATTTTTTATTGCTATTTAACATAACAGTTTTATATAAATCAGCAATTAAACGATAAGAAAACAATCAATATAATGTAATATATTACACATTTTTTAGTTTTAAATGAACAATAAGATTTCTATTAGTTTATTTTTGGATAGGTGTTAAAATTACTAATAAACGAGTATGCAAATATTTCTAGTTCATACTTAAAGCTTTCACAGCAAGAAAATCAATAATTACAATAATTAATATACATATTAATTCTTGAACAAGTTCTACAGCAAAAAATATTCATTTATTTTAATTTTATATATTCGTGGTTTAGAATCTCTAAAAATAATTATATCTACTTAAATGAAAAAAATCTCATAGAACCAAGTCAACCTTACCATAGTAATTATTCATAGAGAGATAAACAAATAAAATATTATACAATCAACAATACCAATAATCTGTACACTTTGTGCTTAAAATAGGGTTAATTCAAACCTTAAACAAACCAAACTAAAACCAATACAGAATAATTAATATACAAGTACTTTCAGAATCGCGTTTAGGACTGTGTGCATGAAGCAAACATTTTAAAAAATGTCTAATCAAATGATTTGCGTACTAAGGTAGTTGCATCACTGCCTCTCGCCTAAACTTAACTCTGAGTACACTAACAAAAAATATCAACAATAGTCAGCTTGGTTATAAAATGACGAAGACGATATCACATACAAACAAACATACATTTCACAGATAACCAAATACAATCACTGAATATATGTTAACATTGTTAATAACGAACTTTACATTGCTTGCAACAGTGCTTATATAAATAATGAGAAAAGCAAAGTAATGTTAATTAAAAAAATACACATGGATTTTATTGTACAGAACATTTACTTATCATGCGGAATTTTTTTTCGCATTTCTTGAGATCAATACTTTTAATTTCCTTAAGTCTTGAAAATATGTGTTCCCAATAAATTTAAATAATCAAAGTACAGAATTTGTTGGGTAAACATTCGTTTTTGTTTATTTATCAGCTAATTCGTAAAATAATACTAAATATAATACCAACAAGGTTAAAAAATTTCATAATTTGAATTACAGCTGCTCTCTGTTACTAAAAACACTGAATATAATAAACATTTTATTGTAACCAGTGAATTTTAAAGTCTTATAGGCAAATTTCATTAGATACGTAAATATTATTGCATAGAGCGAATCGTGTTGTACAATAACTGCATCAAAAATGTACTAGATTGGCCTATTTCAAAAATTCCATATTTGTGTTATAACTCCAAAGCAGAAAAAACTTGTGTAGGCCTAATCATTGTTAAAAATACACTCAGCATATCATAGATTTTGATTTTTAATAACTGGTGCTAATATACATAATATATTTATCTATTTTCAAACTACATGCTTCTATCGTTAATAAAAATCAAGACACCCTGAAAGCATTGTTAGTTGTGCCATCCTCTTTATTTTTTTGTGTTTCTTTCTGAGTTATTCTGCCACAATGTATTCTTTTATAAAAAATATGTCCCTGAAATCTACAAAACACAATTATTCAGTATATTACTAAAAACTAACCTCTACACCTGACTTTTAACGTTATTAAAACAGTTAGGGGGTGCTTTTTGACAAATTATATGAATAAGAATAAAAATTTTAAAAACGTATTTTACTGAAGTTTTGGAAACAAATCTATATTCTTTCTCAAAGCTTTGTTAGAAAATCTTTAATAAGCTTTGTATATTAAATACACGATTTTAAGAATACGGTTATGTTGCATTCAATATCCATAGATACTTACTAGTTATACAGAACTATTGATATAGTTGATAACTCTTAAATAATGTTGAATTTGTTAAGTTCTTCTATTAACATTGGTAACCAGGTTGTACAAACATTACAGAACAATTCAACACGCATTTATCCTCATTCAACAATATAATTGCTGATTCTTTAATTTAGCTTTTTTGCTACCCTCCATTTTGTAAACGTTTTTATCGAGTCCCAGTTTATTCTATGACCATTTTGCATTCTTTCTAATGTAATGCGTTCACCCTATCTTATACCCAAATGTTTATTACACTCACACGGGATACTGCAAAAAGGGTTTATTGAATTTTGCTAAAAGTTCTGTTTTGTCAAAATAAATCTCAGTGTTGCCCGTTTGAAATACCGTCCAACTATACAACAAAGTTTTTCAAATAATTCGTATCACAAGGAGTTAACATTGTGTAACGTTGTTCAGGTTTTTGTTGTACCTGACTGTTATTTTCAATATTTAAAACTCAGAGTATTGATTGTTTATAAAAGCATCCATGGTAAAACATTTCTCATTGTTTAATATTTCATTATTAGAAGAAAATATTTTGACCCTATCATATAAACATTTTGTAACATCCTTTTTAATATACGTCGACTGATTTGAGTTAAAATTCAAATATCTGGTTTTCTATTTTAAACACTTGTTTCAATTAGATTATTACTCTTTTACTTAAAACCAAAAATACATAACAAAATATTCCTGTTAGTTATATTAATTAATAATTTGGCAAAATTCTTACTTAAAATTATTAATGTTATCTGGAAATACCAATGTATAAAAAATAATAAACATTTTATAGAAAAAATTAACGAAAACAATGTTCATGATACACGGTTAGTTTTGATGCAGTCTCTTTAATAATGTTCCAGTAGATAAAACTCTAAAAATAATCAATGACAAATTGTTGAACGATAATAATTTGGAAGCTGGAACTAAATTAAATAGCTAATGGAACTTTTAACGATGTATATAAAAACAACATTTTTCAATTGGAAATTGATTTATTGATAGAAATCCATACTAAAATTCTACTGATACCCGATTTTGGTACGGCATTGTCACTTATATCAAGCAATATATTTATTGTATGATTTTGAGACTAGACATGTTTAAAATTGTATGTACATACAAGCCGATTATCTAGAACAGATAAAGTTGATTTACACTAGAAGTAGAAAATAGAAATGAATTACTATTTCTAGATTTTTAATTAAAAGAGGAAATAATACAATTGAAACAAGCATTTATAGAAAACAACATACCAACAGATATTTTAAAACTCAAAGCAGTCGATGCATGTTAAAAGGGGTGTTATAGCATGTTTATAAGATGAGACCAAAATAATTTCTTTTAATAATGAAATTTTTTAAAGTTTAATCAAATTAGTTCTTATAAACAATCAATACCCTAACATCCGAATAACGAAAAAGGTGTGACAAAAACCTGAATAGTAATACACAATAGGGTGGGTCGAAAAAGATAACTTTTTTTTTTTCGGAACGTTTTAGAGCGGAAAAGTTGCCTATTGTAATAAAAATAAAAACGGCATAAAAAAAATTAAAATCGATTAACATTTTCCGTTCGCGCATTTTAAAGTTTATGAAAAATGGCAAAAATCACGATATTTTTGTAATTTTTTTCTGTTAGTTAAAACTCTTAAAATAAACACGCTTTAGTTTTTTATGCTTGTTTTATGATTTAAATAACCTAAATAAATTAAATTCTGATCAATAATCTAATTTTTTCCGTTTGCAACATCTTAGAAAAAACAGACCCTCACCCAAACACATCCTCCAATTGTTGGGTGTGGTATATTGGTATTTACATTATATTTACAACTATTTGCAAACATTTTCCATAGGTACAACAGTAAGCCAAAGATATGTCTTATGAGCAGTATTCTTTGGCTTACTGTTACTGTTTTTTACTTTTACTTTTTTATATCTACTACACATTTAAAGTCTGATTTTTTGGAGAAATGAGGCATAACCGATCTAGACTTCAGTGTTACTCGAATATAGCCATCTCTAGCTTCATATCCACATACTTTTTTCGAGGCCTCTGTCGCAAGTTTGACGCCCCTCTCCACAGCCTGGGGTGACAGAGAAACTTTTGTATTTCTCCGATGGGCCTAGTGTCAGAATTGATGGGTGATTTAATATCATCTTCACTTAGGTCCCGCAGCATTAGAGGAGGATACAACACACAAGAATTCCAATTAATAATTTTAGTGTACTCGGAAGCTTGAAGTTTATCTTCGGTGGTACGAAATTTCTAACAGTCTTCTTCTTTGTCTTGCTTTTAAGATCCTTCTGTAACCAAGCTCCCGAATATGTTCTCTTTCATCAACAAGCATTGCCAAGATAACATTCTCCAGGTGCGCAAAGAAAACATTTCGATCTATTACTGGATCAACAACTTTAAGTAATTCGTCGGATAAATACCGTGATGTTTGGATTGCTTGAAAGACATGTTTTGGCATGTATGACATATATGTCTGTGTGGTTTGCCATAAAAAAGAGCAAATATTTTACTGATTGACCAAAACATGTCTTTCAAGCAATCCAAACATCACGGTATTTATCCGACGAATTACTTAAAGTTGTTGATCCAGTAATAGAATGAAATGCGTACCCAGAGAATGTTCTGTTGGCAATGCTTGTCGATGAAAGAGAACATATTCGGGAGCTTGGTTACAGAAGGATCTTAAAAGCAAGAGAAACCCTCCCAAAGAAGAAGACTGTTAGAAATTTCGTACCACTGAAGTTTCCCATTACACTGATATTATTAATCGGAATTCTTGTGTGTTGTATCCTCCTTTAATGCTGCGGGACCTAAGTGAAAATAATATTAAATCACCCATCAATTCTGACACAAGCCCATCAGAGAAATTCAAAAGTTTCCCGGTCACACCCAGGCTGTGGAGGTGCATCAAACTTGTGAGAGAATAAAGTATGTGGACATGAAGCTAGAGATGGCTATATCCGAGCAACACTGAAGTCTAGTCCTCATTTCTCCAAAAAAATCAGGCTTTAAATGTGTAGTAGATATAAAAAAGGAAAAGCAAAATACACAGCAAGCCAAAGAATCCTACTCATAGTATAGTGTATTCCACATATAATTCAGCGATACAAAAAAGCTCGCAAAAAAGCATAAAGGACGCCGACCGCTTCTAGTTAGTGTACCTCCCGCCGGTCCACGTTGACAACGCTAGTCCACGTTGATCACATACTTTATTCCAGCCTATCATAATTCCGGTAGAGAAAATTTCAACCAATTATATTCAGTGGGAGTGGCCTACATTTTTGTTAGGAAATATATGACCATTTTTTTGTGATGATAATCAAGAAGCCGAACACTTTTATGGCCTTTTATGTAAATAGACTGAAATTGATACAAGGTTGGTACCTTTTGCGTTTTTTTTTACAGCTTTTTTATATAAATAGTTGTAAATATAATGTAAATAGCACACCCAACAATTGGATGGTTGGTTGGGTAGGGTGTGGGTGGAACTCGACGTGCAACCACCTCCACGTGGTGAGTTCTGGGTCGTTTTGTTCTAGCAACATAAGCGAAGAGTTGCACAGTGAAAATTGCGTTGCATGAACGGAAAAAATTAGATTATTGATCAGAATTTAATTTATTTAGGTTATTTAAACCATAAAACAAGCATAAAAAACTAAAGCATGTTTATTTTAAAAGTTTTAACTACCAGAAAAAAATTACAAAAATGTCGTGATTTTTGCAATTTTTCGTAAACTTTAAGTATGATGCGCGAATAGAACTTTTCCGCTCTAAAACGTTCCGAAAAAAAATATTTATTATTTTCGACCCACCCTAATACACAACGTTAATTCCTATGTATATCTGAAAAGCTGTGCAGTATAGGTAGTAAATTTGATGTCAGAACGGTATTAGACCCTTCAGTGTAAGATTGGGTAAAACAAATATTACATTAGGAAAAATCAAATTCAGAGGTCAAAGATTTGTGAATAAGCTTGGGAGAACGAGCATAGAAAAAAATGGTAAATGTCATCAGCAAGATGAACTATTTTTATATTTTTATTCTTATTCACATCATTTGTCAAAAAACGCATTCTAACTGTTCCTTTGACATAAAAGTCATAGAGGTTACTTTCTAGTAATATATTGGATAACTATTATTTTGTAGATTTCATGTGAGTACATTATTTTTACACAAAGAAAAACAGACAAACTCTGAAATCAAGCATAAGTGCTGAATAACTAGGGAAATACTGATATAACAGTAAAATTTAAACTTTTTCTTGATGTACTGGATATTTACAAGGGTCTTTAAAACAAGTAGTGCCCTTCACATGCCTTAACCTACCAAATCCAATGATTCAAAAATGCATATTAAGTAAAAATTCTGTAGTGTGATAAGTCCTAATTACCCATCACATTTTTAAATTAGTCACAGCCGTAAAGAAAAATGAGAATGGAAATTTAAGCATTACTGGAACCAATTTCTGGTAAAATCCTGATACCATTTTCATAACCATTGGTGCCATAAAAGGTGGGCGAAGATCTGTCAGGCTCAATAGGATCGATGGTACTCGAGCTAATCAAAACGGGTGCCACATACTGCTCGTTAATTTCTGGTAAATGAGAAGTATTTAAAGCGGACGGTTTACAACTAGGAAAAGGCCCGAGGAAAAAGAAAAAGCAACTAGTAACAGCAAACACTAGAAATGCTATACACGTTATTAAATTTAAATTTGCTCTTATAAAGAAAAACAATGCGGTTATGAGTTGTAACAAGATAATAGCTATTCGTACCATTTTTACAGCATCTCCGTGAATTCCTTGCCCTTCTCCCGACATAGCTATAGGCCTGTACACGTAATATATATTATACTTATCAACTAAATGTTTCAAACTTAAATACAGTAATCCAAATGGTGTAATCAATGGGCAGGTTAAACTATAAACTGTACTTACAGTGAATATTAGCAGCGTCCAGGCATAATGGATGCCAAAAGGAAATTCGGATAAAATTTGTTTACGGATGCTAGTTTTCTCCGCCTCCGATTTAATGCGAAGTAAACGCCAAGCATACATTGCTAGCTCAGGAAAGCGCAGAAGTTCTAAAGCTGTGCCAATCAAAGCAGAGGTAATTACATAATTAACAAAGAAAGCTCCCTTGTCTGCTAAAAAGATACATTCCCATCGTACCGTGATATTTTGAGGCTGTAGAAGCAAGGCCTGGGCACTGGTTAAACCAAGAGAAGGTAAAATTAATACCATGAAGAGTAGGAATATGAATGCTTTATACATAGTAGCATGGTTTTGTTTCGACTTGGTCCAATGTGACATCCATTCATCTGTATACGCTACAATAACAGGCATTACTGCAGATATGGACAAAAGGAGTAGCGTGGGTAAAAATTCTGAAATGAAGGGGCTTAATTTTGTTAAGAAATTTTCATGAGTAATCCAATTGCTAAAGACATTTACGACAATCACTGGAGTTGTTAAGAAGAATAATATGATGAATAATAATGCATTTATAATGATGGCTTTAGAATACCAGTTTCGGTAGGAAATTTCCAAATTTTCCCAATTTATATCTGAAGGAGAGGGTGCTTTTGAGATAACCCAGTTCCGGTGCGAACCTGGTTCAAAAGAATTTATAACATGTTGAGCCATTTCCTCAGAATCGAGAGTAACAAAGGCAATGCCTAGAGGGCTTTGCAAGGCTCTGGCTCTTTCATTACATACCAATTCATTTAAAGATTCCTCTTTTCTTGTGTAATATTCCAGGGCATTTACAGTGTTGCAATGGCAGCAAGCTATGCATCCATAAGGATGAACTTTAATATCATTTTTCTGAATATTACTTATACAGTACATTCTTGCTTCGTGTGCTTTTTCCCTTTGTTTTTCCAAATATGTCAGAGTTTTTACTTTATGTGCAATTTTCACATCAACTACTTCGATTCCAGGATAACGCACAGTAAAATAATTTTTAATATCTTCAGTGTTTCGATGAATTTTTGAAATATTTGTAATCAAGAGAGTTTTGGATGCCAATGCTGTAGAACTTGCTGTTCGCCCCGAGCTTCTTCTCATTATTAACACGGTCACTGGTACCACCCAAATAGCGCCTGCAATGTGCACCCATAACCACTTGGAGTCAGATGGAAGGTTACTTATAGTGGTATGGCCAAACGTCGTCTTGTCACCTTCTAAGGTTCCTTGGAAATTTATTGGTAAAATAACACAAACCGAAAAAACTGTAATCATCGTCATTAAAAGAAGCAAGTGCCGTTGAAAAGATAAATAATGAGATGCTTCTGGACCACATCTAGCATAAATGCGTTCTCTAGTTATTTTAAAAATTGATGGAAACCATAAACAACCAGTATCAGGAATTAACGATACATCGTGACTTGATTCTTCAATAGCTACGGCATCATCAGTGTTTTTGTAGAATAGTTGAGTCCACTTTTCAGTATGAACGAGAGCAAGTCTGCCATAATCCCAAGCACGGTTACGTAGTATTGCAAACAAAAATATAAGTATTACCCAAGAAACAAGGTTGAGAATAATAGTTTGAGGTATTCCTTCATAAACGTTACTTATGACTGTCTTGTTTGCTTTTACTATTAAACAGGTTTCATTCAAAAAACTTTCACTTATTAATAACATCTTGTTCATTTTGACAAGTTGTAAATCGGCTTGATATTAACACATATAGAGGTTATGAACATAATTAGATCATTATCCCGTTAACTTGTAATAAAAACTAGGAATGTTATCTGTTCACTGTATCATATGTTTAATTAACGGATTTTAACTTGTTTACTACACAAACACGTTTCACATATAGGACATATGTGATTCAACAAAGCGAGTCATCACACTTTATTAGAAGTATCCATATCACCTTATCCAAAACAGCCTTATAGATAACGATATAACTATTCCGTTACTGCATTTTTCCCCGTGGAATATTTTAAAACTGGTATTATTAATAAATATCGTATGATATCATGAGTTAACAATAATATTTATAAAGATCATTTGTGTAGGCCCGACATCTGTTACATATTTTCCGATATTTTCTTTTGATTAGGACAATAGAAACCGTACAAAAACCTCCAACTTTCGGTGCGACATCTACCAACGAAAGCGCATAGTGTCTTCGATGTTGCACGTATAATAACCTCGGTTGGCCAAGTATAGTCAGTAAACGTAATTTACATTCGCCATATTAACAATAGATGGTAATACCCAATTAGAGCCTGACATCCATTTTGTATCAAAAAAATGTTCATGTAGATTGTAAGGAAACCGCTGCCCAAAGAATCGCTACTTCCACATCCAGATTTTCTGTCCAAATCTCTCACAACGAAAAAATTTTGTATGTGGAAATAATTGTTTATGGAACTTTAATAATACCTATAATATTTGAAATCGTCTACCCCAAGAACTCATAAAACGGTATCCCACATCGGTAGTGGGGTGGTAGTGGGGGTGGATGAAGTAAAAAAATATTTCGAGGCTTTTGGTCCTTGTACACCTACTAAATCACATTTTTTTTCCCTTTAATAATGGGGTAGGTAGGAGTGGTAACGGGGGTGGCTAATGCCAAAAGATTTTTTGAGACCTTGGCTTCTCTTGTATATACTAAATATATTTTATGCACTCTTAACCTGCTTGATTTACCTATTTATCCCTCATTTACCCCATTTTACGTATAGGTACCAAATTTCAAGTCAATATCTTAAACGGTTCCAAAATAATCGTGAGCACAAAAGAAGTTACAGACCGACAGACAGAATTTTTTTTTTTTTTTTCGTTACTGTACTTCCACTGGATGTGGAAGTAATACAGAGCAAATCTATCCGGTCGACTAATTATACTTTTTTGCATAGATTAAAGAATATATGATCTTTTTGGTACATAGGTACAATAAGAAAAACAACTAGTGGAAGCATTATACTCTACGCCGATTTACTGAGCTTTTTATATATTTGTTACACATTCTATAGGATACTCTTCGCATTTTTCTTGTAAATACTGTTAGTTTTTGGACATTCTAAATTTTGTTGATACCAACTTTGTTGTGAAAAAAAAAAAATATAAAAAAAAACACGATGTGAGGGATCGAACCCGGGACCCTTTGATTGGCAAATTGCCAAATTACATTTCTTTATTTTATTTAAATGTGGCGAACATGTCATTATTAATTTCATTATTTCATTGTACAATCAAAATAAATAAACATTGCGTCACATACTCGCGACTGATCGCGAGAAGTGCCACAACGGCCAGGGACCCGTGGATTGCGAGACGAAACTCTTGCCGCTACACCACCATTTCTTATTACTAAAATTGTTAATGAGTGAAATATATACCATTAGAAAATTTATTGAGATTATTAGGAAACACACATTAGTAAAATGTATTAAAAAAAAAATAGTGATAGGAAATAACATTTCGCAAGGTTTCTATTTATTACAAACCATAAAAAAATGTAAAAAGAAAAAAATTTTAAATTTTAAATTACTAATAACTTTTTTATTTACCAATCTATTTTGTTAAAAAACAATAGGGTTCTTCCTCTAGCTAACACTAAAAAACTCTCCAAATTTCAATACAATCGGATTTTTCTTTCTTGAGTTATCGTGCTTACAAGAAACGTGACGGACGGACAGACGGACGGACAGACGGACGGACAGACGGACGGACAGACGGACGGACGGACGGACGGACGGACGGACGGACGGACAGACGGACGGGCGGACGGACAGACGGACATTTTGAAAGTTGTTCAGAATTCGTTCACTAACAACGATACAAAAAATTTTTCTCTACGAGCGATATTTACTGATTTAGAAATGTGCCGATCAAATACAATATACTCTTCGTTTTTGCGAAGAGTATAATAACATACTGTATAAAGTGTAAATTAGTATACCATTGCGATTAAGATGTAAGCAACATGAATTACAGCAAACCGCATGTTTGGTTGCTTATCTGTCAGGGTTTTTTTCATCGTTTGATGTAGCTCCGCCAGATGGTGGTTCTATTTCCTTATTGCTGTTTATTAGATTATGGGAATATATTATACAATTCTTTTCAGAAATATATAATGAAACCAAGAATTTTGTATTCTTCTAAACGTAATGTATGTAATCTACAACTTTTACTTACCAAGTTTGTTCTTATATTTTACACATAAACATACAAATTTATTGAAAGTAATAAATACAACACAGCACAAGAAAATTACAAACTAAATATCACAATAGGCTCAAATCAGATATACAACAACAAATAAACAGATTTATAACTTATTAGGGTCCTATTTTTTTAAAATCTTTCACCAGCCCTTTTTAAGCAATATAACAACATAGGTATATTCTGTGGTAAAGTATTTGAACACTTAAAATAATAAAACATAATTTTATAAAATTATTGATAGATGGTTAATATACTTGAGTGGCGTATAAATATATATAAAAAAAAACGTTATATATAAACAAGCTAAAAACGTAGGTACTCTTCGCCGATTTACTGAGCTTTTTATATAATTGTTACACATTCTATAGGGTACTCTTCGCAGTTTTCTTGTAAATGATGTTAGTTTTTGGACATCCTAAATTTTGTGATAGGTACCAACTTTGTTGTGAAAAAAAAATATAAACGAAAAAAAAATTTAAAAAAAAAACACCCAACCTGTCTGGGATTCGAACACGTGATCTTTGGTTTGCAAGGCAAAACTTTAGCCACAGGACCATCACACATTACTACAAAAGTCGAATGTCTGTAATATATATCTTTCGACAATCATATTTCAACACATTAGATATATTATTATAAAATGTATATTAGTAAAATACATAAACAAAAAAAAATATATTATAGAGATAGCATTTTGCAACATTTCTATTTAAGTACAAGCGAAAAAAATTAAGAAAACATATATTTTTTTAAATTAACTGATTAATAACTTTCTTATTTACTGATTGATTTTCTTCAAAAACAATAGGGTTATTCCTCTAGCTAACACTAACGTACTTTCAAAATTTCAAAACAATCAGACTTTTCTTTCTTAAGTTATCGTACTTACAAGAAACGTGACGGACGGACATTTTGAAAGTTGTTCAGAATTCGTTCACTAACACAATGATCTGAAAATTTTTTCTCTACGGGCGATATTTCCGGTTTTAGAAATGTGCCGATCAAATGCAATAAACTCTTCGTTTTTGCGAAGAGTACAATAATAGAATATTGTCATTTAGTTGAACATATACCATGATCATCTTGTAGGTATATTTTAAATAATAAGTTTAATAAGTATTCTCATTCGGTTGTGCCTGGCCGCAACTTTCGTTCGTTTCATAATAGTCTTATTAGAAACACCGCAGTTTGTATAAAACATCGATCGCCCTTATGGATATGGCGCAATTCCTGCGATGCTATGACATATACATACGTGCCAAATTTGGAATGAAAGGATGGGTGTCCACAACATAAGAAAAATTCCTCTGAAGGTGCCAACGCTTTGTTACTGTTGGGGGTAAATTTTGGGTAAATAGGTAAATCAAGCAGGTAAGAGTCCATAAATTTGGTATTTAGTATATACAAGAGAACCTAAGGTTTCAAAAAAAATTTTGGCATTAGCCACTCCCCACCTCATTATTAAAGGGGACAAAAAAAAATTGTGATTTAGTGTGTGTACAAGAACCAGAAACCTTAAAATATTGTTTTACTTCATCTACCCCCACTACCACCCCCCTATCACCACCCCCACCCCACTATCGATGTGGGGTATCGTTTTATGGGTTTTTGGGGTAGAGTATTTCAAATATTATATTATTAAAGTTCCATAAACAATTATTTCCACATACAACTTGGATAGAAAATCTGGATGTGGAAGTAGTGATTCCTTGGGCAGCGGTTTTTAATGTTTGTATACGCATTTTTAGCTTGGAGCCAGTGCAAAAATTCCCGTAAATAATTTTTCGATATTGTTAATTAATAAAAATAGACTGCTAATTACAGGTTAGATTTCCAACCTACAAAAAGAGTCCTATTTTATTAGGACAAGGTATTTAGAACTTCATAAACATTACACTGAACTAGATTTTAGTTGGAACTCCGGGAACCAGGCAAAAATTTTATTAATAGCTGGGTAATACTCTTAAATCTTAAGAAACACATATTTTTGAGGTTAGCTGTGATGTCACGTGCAGATGCCCTATGCTTCTGGAATTTGATTCATCACATTAATAATTTCTTGGCTTCTAGCCTTGACGGAGTAAACTTTCATTTAAATTTTGGAGATGGACCAACAAAAGCAGATTATCTGAAGGAAAATGGCGTGTTTTATTTAAAGGGGAGTCACAAGTTTTATTTTCAGTGCCAGTTACATATGTATGTAACTGATGGAAATTTACGTCTTTATTCTTATTGTTAACAGAATTACACGCATATTCTTTTTGTTCTTAACTTAGTTAATTAACCATTGTTAGAAATTGCCATTAATTCAGTAATAAAATCACATATAAAGTGTGGTTAGGATTCACTATCCAAAGCCGATACTAGCCCCGCCTAGATGCAAGTCTCCTATATTGGACAAAAAAAATTTTCTGTCGTGTCAGTTTCCCTCTACAACCCCCTTTTATCTCCTAGGAATAGCAGAGGGAATCTGAGACGATAGAAATTTTTCTTGCCCAAAATTAGCTTCAGCACATCAAAATATTTCAGAAAAGTTAGATCAGAACCTTAGAACGACCTTTTTTGTCCTTTTTAAGGGCTGAAAGGGGTGGTAGACAAAAACTGATGCGGTAGATTTTTTTCTTAATATCAGAATCGGTTTCAGCATGACAAAAAACATAGGATCAGATGGTTTTGATCAAAAGAACAGCCCAGCCCCAGCCCAGCTCTTTTTGTCGGCCTGTGTTATATTTATAAAGCTGTTATCGCTATCTAGGTTGTCTTAAGAAATATTCTAAAGTTTTTTACAATTATTTTCTTTTTCCATTGCTTCTATGTACAGTAATAATAACAGCAATAACGTGTAAAAAATTAACTACCCATTCCGTATCGAAAATGAAGGTGAGTTCTTCATATAAAATTTTAAATATTTTAATATCTAACTTTCAGTACAAGTAGATCTTTATTATAATATAAAATATGTTATGTTGTAAACGTACATTATATAATAAAAAAAAATTCTTCTTAAGTCCGTCTGTCTGACGCTGTATCTCTTTAAACATTAGACTTACAATAAAAATGTATATACAAAAGATGTAGGAAATTTTGTCCTCTTCAACTTTGTTTTTAACATTTTTGTCGTAGGATCGAGCGTTTCCGAATTATTTTGAAAAACAATTTTTCGCACCTTTAATTCAAGATGACGGTTCGCCCCCCCCCCCCCCCCCACCTCTAAGGTCGAAAACTTGTGTTTTTTATCAGGCCCTCGACTTAAATAACGTATATCAAAATCATTACTACTCCACATTTGGAGCGCAAAATCCCCGACTGATTAGACTGTTTTCTTACTTTGACATTTTTTGGAGTAAATTTTCAGCAAATGTTTTTCTCTACTTATGGATATAAAAACTGAGAAATTAAAACCAATGCAAAGTACAATGAAATTACACAATAGCGCATTTTTTTGCAAGTTAACAATTAGTTTTATAAAAAAGTCATGAATTTCACCCAACCATTTTTTTTATTGATATTTTTGATAAATGAACAATTTTATAGCAATGGCTGAAACAATAAAATAAAACCGCTGCCCAAGGAATCACTACTTCTACATCTACTCTATCCAAGTCACTCACAACGAAAAAACTTTGTATGTGGAAATAATTGTTTATGGAACTTTAATAATATAATGTTTGAAATCCTCTACCCCAAAAACCCATAAAACGATACTCCACATCGGTAGTGGGGTGGGGGTGGTGATAGGGGGTTGGTAGTGGGGGTGGATGAAGCAAAAAAATATTTTGAGGTTTCTGGTTCTTGTACATACACTAAATCACATTTTTTTTCATCCTCTTTAATAAGGGGTAGAGGTGGTAATGGGGGTGGCTAATGCCAAAAATTTTTTTGAGACCCTAGCTTCTCTTGTATATACTAAATACCAATTTTATCGACTCTTACCTGCTTGATTTACCCATTTACCCCAAATTTACCCCAATTTACCCCCCAACTCTTCGTCGGAACAACATGAAAATATAATCTAGTTCCAGATCTCGTTAAAGTACATACGTGTACCAAATTTTAAGTTAATATCTTAAACGGTTCCAGAGTAAACGTGCGCACAAAAAAGTTACAGACAGACAGACAGAAAAATTCTTTCGCTCAAACTTAAAATCTCGACGTTTCATGACATTTTAAGCCTATTTGAACAATAAAAATTTAAAAAAAAAATTTTGTCGTTACTATACTTCCACTGGATGTGGAAGTAATATATGAGCTTTTTTTGCAAATTTGAAATTAATTTATTTAAAAAATCAGCTGCAACCAACCTCGGTAGCTGCTCTAATCGATCTGTTATATCAATACCTTCATTCTATTATTATTGTTAACTACAATGAAATCTACCCGTATTGCCACCAGCTCCTAGCTATCCGGACAACCTTGGCTTTGTTGTGTTTATGTTTATGTTTACTTAAAAAAGCATAGTAGGCTGTCTGTCACGCAAAAAATTACAATGCCATGTTCTCAAGAATCTCAAGTTACTATCTTTTCAAATTGTTTCAAGAACATAGTAGGCTGCTGTCTCGTGTCCCGTGTCCCACATACAAAATAAATTGTTGAAAATGAATCAAGTAAGTCAGCAGCATTGTTGTAGTGTCAATCTGAATTCTGTATTTTATATTATTATCTGTCATAGTATTCATTAAACGTGTTTTTAGTTAAAACCTTAATAAGTTTTGGGCCTAGTTAACGCTATAATTACCGCCAGTGAAATAAAAAACAGGTGAACAGTTGTGTTTCTGGTTTCGTCAAGTGAATTTAAGTTTGACGTTGATCAAAAATGGACAAATTTCAGGTTATAAACTAGAAGGAGAAACAAACTGGATTTCTTGTAAGTTTGGTACTGCCAACCTGAATTTTGTACTTTATATTATTATCTGTCATAGTATTCAATAAACGTATTTTTAATTAAAGCCTTAGTATATATTAGAGCCATATTCATTTTAAAAATTGCTAATATTGTTTCAGATATGCATTTTTTGTGCGAAGCAATGCAACTAAAGCAGGAAGATCACATTTACTGTCACCCAAATTGCAAGATTCCTAGTCTGCACACCTTCTTAATGTGCCCAGAAGATTAAGAGAGCGAGAATACAATCAAACTGGCAGGTAAGAGGCCTTAAAAGACTCATTTTATCGCGTAGAATTGCACTGTTTCAAATTCAATTTGATGTCAATGAGATTATTAATCTAAACTGATATAACAAAGCGAGGATCTATTTTATCAAGACCTTTTGTGTGCATTTTCTATTGGGGACTTTCTAATTGGATCCCTTCATATTGCCAAGAAATTTAAATGACTTTCTAGAAAGTTATGTATGTCTACTGGAAGATATTTCTTTCAATTACGTGATACATTGAGGTTTATGCAAGATAAAGATTTCTACTCAGGTCGTTGAATTGAAAGAGGAATTGTAGATTCAATAAATGGCCCGAAGGTACCCCGATCGAATGAATTTTTACTTCTGGGGGCACATGAAAAATACTGTATATTGCTCTTCCGTTGCAAATGATATTTACTGTTGTAACTAAAAATTATACGTACAAATATTTTCTATCCAAATTTCAATTTTTAACAAGTTTTTTTAGGCAGTGGCGGATCCAGAATAAATTATCAGGGGGGCACAACCATTAAAAATTCGACTCCGCAAGCGAACAAATATTTTTTTTCACTCGGAAATGAAAATTGATCAGCGGGGGAAGAAAATCACATGGGGGGCGGTAACAAAATCGCAAAAAAATTCCGCTCACAAATAAATAAAAAGCAAATTTTTCATGCTCCGGCCTTTTTGCCAAAATAAACAACAGGAAGGGGCACGTACAGTACATATGTATATACAGTGTGTCCCAGGATAGATGTAACAAGAGGTGTAATGGACCAAAATTTTGGAATTTTGGAATGGTATTTGGGGATTGAGTCCTGCTTGTTGTAAAACTAAAGTATACCAAAAATGACTTGAATCACCACTAATAAAGTACCTTTATTTTTCAAAATATGAAAAAATTCCACTAAGAAAAGTTATTTAGAATACAATTTTATACCTCTATACCAAATTTCAGGAATAAAAAACTTCCCGTTTTTTCAATAAATTAGTGTTTTATTTTAAACCATTCAATTAAAACTGTATAGAAATTATTTTTTGTGAATTAATATTTAAAGTTATGTAGAAGCTAAAAGTAGGCTATGAGAAAAGCAGTGGATGATTAACATTTGCTCCTACACAACTTTAAATATGAATTCAACTCTTAATTCGCAAAAAATGGGAAGTTTCAAAAAAATAATTTTATATTCCTGAAATTTGGTATAAAGGTATAAAATTGCATTCTAAATAACTTTTCTTAGTGGAATTTTTTCATATTTTGAAATATAAAGGTACTTTATTAGTGGTGATTTTTACAACTTTGCTTATAAAACACCAAATCAAGTCATTTTTGGTATACTTTAGTTTTACAACAAGCAGGACTCAATCCCCAAATACCATTCCAAAATTTTTTGTCCATTACACCTCTTGTTACATCTATCCTGGGACACACTGTATAATATAATAACAGTTAATATTGTTGTTCATAAATTACTACTGTTTAATAAAAAACGAATACCAAAATAAACGCCAGGGGGGGGGGGGGGGGGCACGTGCCCCTCTGGATCCGCCACTGTTTTTAGGTATAAATGATGATGTGTAAGTCAGAATAACGTTTGGTTGAGTAATTTTTTCATCTCTCACCAGCTCCAAATTGATATTAGATAATAAGGCTTAATTTCTTGTTAACTTCCACTAACAGGTGTATAGATACTGATAAAATTAAGTGAAATTTTCTTTTCTTTTATTTTTTGGGAGCCATTTAATACAGTTCTAAGTACCTTCGAGCTGCAGCACGACCACAAAAATTTATTTGTGAGTATACACAAACCATGTCTCTCATTTCAGGAGTCGAAAAAAATGTATGACGAGGCATTTTTTATAAAACAATATTAGAAATGAATAAAAAACACAACACAATTAAATAAAACTTCTTTATTTACTGCGATAATGCTGTGTCAGAACCCCTACTTTTAAAAATTTGAAAAGGCTTTTAAAAAATTTACATGCAACTCTTGATTTGCACTTTTCTCAAAATCTGTTGTACTTAGAGACTTGAAACAAGTAACCTCTTTTATTAAGAAATGATAGAGGAATTCAAATTTTATGCGAAATTTGCGATAAATGTGCGAGCGAAAAGTTACGGCCCTTGTAACACAGTAAACATAGAAGCAGTAGTAGCACCCTCTAGGAGCTAGACGAAAGTTGGAGGTGTGTTATGATTTCCCACCACAAATAACCCCCACCCACCAATTTTCAAGATAAAATGTTAAAAAATCATTAAATTACAAAGGAAAATAAAAAATTTAATTTTAACTCTAACACACTGTATCTTTTACCTATAAACATTTCATTAAGGCATTATTGGCTAAATCTTAATATTTTCACTCCTACTGTCTTCAGTTAAGTGTTGTATCATTACTTATGAATCACCCTGTATAGAAGAATTAAAGTAAAATATTTTACATAGTGGAGGAACATATGAGAAAATCTATAAAGAAAAATCTTTGTATGAAATAGGAAAAGCAAACCAATGCGTTATTCATGATAATTTATCGTGCTTTGACAAAATTTAAAATTTTTCAATATTTGGTGAAGGTGCCAGTGTCAATTACCTGTGCGGATTATCTCAACTATATGAGATTGTTAAATTTTCATCCATCTGGCGAAAAACTGTCAGGGTATGTATGAGTTCTTAGACTTCTTTTTCTTACTCTCACAGATTTGAATTTAGCTATTAATCATTAATTGATGGATTTACTTTGATTATGTGCGTATGAAACTTTTATTTTATGTATTTTTTTCTGGTATTTAAACATATTAATTAATGTTTAGTTAAGTAAAATATAGAATTATGTCAGTTAATTAAAATATTGCCTTATTAGTTTTCTCTATGTTGATGTATTTTTAATTTGGCCAATTAGCAAAATTATGTCACCTACCTTCAGAGCGTTGTGTTTACCTTGAAATCGATTATGTTATTTTCCACAAAAACATAAACCTGTATCGTATATCGTGTTTTTGTATACATTACGTTTTTTCTGCACGGTGGTGAATACCATTAATGCTAGTTTCGCTTTTTTTGTTGTATTGATTTTAAATTAGTGTCTATAATACTATTAAGCAATAAATTATTTAATGTGAATCATTTCCATATCCGAGTTTATGGCTATGCTCTCATTCAAATGTGGTGGTGTTACATTTCTATCGGGGGTCGATACTCATTATTTGCAATCTTCTTATGCACAACGCCTTGGGAGACGTTCTGTGATTCTTGGTCTCTCTTTGCTGTATGATACGTCTGGCAGCATCACGCCATCTGTCGCGGTTGCCTATTAGGCACACGGCCCAGCTTTTTCCCATCAGCTTCATGATGATATCTGACCAATGTTTAGGAGAGCATCCTCTTCGTCTTTGCACTCATATATGCAATATTATTTTCTGTTAACAAAAACTAATGTTAATTAAGAAACCCATGGAATTATGAGCAAATTTTAATAACTCCCCTAATAGCACAACATTGTCCTATGGATATCTGAAGGACATCCTCGACGGACATACACATCCGATGGACATTTGTTTTCGGTTTAAAGTACATCCGACGGACAACCGAGGAACGTCCAGATGTCACAACTTTGAACAATATTTGTACATCCCTGAGGGATATCATACGGATGTCCATAAAGTACGATATATAGAAATACTAATTTTTTTATCTAGGGCGCTTTTAGAAAAAAATAGAACTTCGTCATGTAAGTACTTTACTTGATAAAACTGAAGTAATGCTTAAACATAGGGCATCTGCATCATGTAACTAACATAACCTCAAATTTTAAGTTTTTCAAGTTTATTCTCATTTTGAATGTTTGTATACGTATTTTTAGCTTGGAGCCGTACTGGCTCAAGCAAATATTTATAAACTCACGCAAATAATTTTTCAAAATTGTTGATTAATAAAATTACAGGTTAGATTTTCAACCTACAAAAAGAGTTCTATTTTATTAGGACAAAGTATTTGAAACTTCATAAACATTACATTGAACTAGATTTTGGTTGAAAGTACGGGAACTAGGCATAAATTTTAATAATAGCTACGTAATACTTGTAAATCTTAAGAAACATATATTTTTGAGGTTAGCTGTGACGTCACGTGCAGATGCCCTATTGTCCTATGGATATCCGAAGGACATCCTCAGCGGAGATTGAGGGCGTCCGATGAATTTCTTTGTTTGCATCCGTATATTTTATTTACATTAACATATCTAATACTAAGTATTGTCTAAATGTTGGTTGTGGCATTTTCTTAATTTTTCTGTTTTTATCGGGATGCTCTGCCACATGTGTTTTCTTCTAAAAAATGTCTGAAATCTACAAAATAATACAATTAACCAGTATTTTACTGGAAAATAACCTCTACACCTGTGACTTTTACGTCAAAGGATCAGTTAGAGGGTAGTTTTTGACAAATAATGAATAAGAACAAAAATATAAAAATGACGTATTTTGCTGACGTTTCGGAAAACGAATCTGTTTCCTATCTCAAAGGTATTATAATGTTTGTGTGCTGTGTATATTAAATCCACAGCTTTAAGAATATATTTGTTATATTCAGTATCCATAGATGCTGCTTACACAGAACTGTTGATATATCTACTTGATAGTTTTATTTTAAACAATGTTGAGTTTGTTAAGTTCTTAACATCAGTATTATAGCCGCTTTTTAATTTTTCTTTTCTTGCTATCTGTCTCTTTTGTTAAAATTATTGCAGAGTCCCAGTTTATTCTATGTCCGTTCTCCCAAGTGTGTTCACAAATCTTCGATTTCTGAATCTCATTCTTCCTAGTTAAACAAGGATCCCACAAAATCAATTGAGAGCGAAATATATAGAACTCTATTCAAGTATAAAAATAAATGTAATGACTGAACGAAGTAAGCTCACACCGCATCATAGCAAGCCACCTCATTTTTTATGGTTTGCCAAAAATACATAAGCAAAATATTCCTTTAAGACCCATTGTTAGTTCCATTAATTCGCCATGCCAGAATTTGGAAAAATTCTTACTTAATATTCTAAATCCATTATCTGGAAACACCGATTCGTATATTAAAAATAGTAGACACTTTATAGAAAAGATTTATGAAAACAATATTCATGATACCCATCTGATGGTTAGTTTTGATGTAGTTAGTCTCTTTACCAATGTCCCAGTAGATAAAACTTTAGAAAGAGTCAAGGATAAATTGTTAAATGATAATAATTTGGAAGCTAGAACTAAATCAACTGTTAATAGCATAATGGAACTTTTAACATTATGTATAAAAAAGACTTACTTTCAGTTTGAAGGTGATTTATATCAACAAAACTTTGGTATGGCAATGGGTCTCCATTGTCACCAGTTTTAAGTAATATATTTATGGAGGACTTTGAAACTAAACATGTTCAAAATTGTATATATAAACCGGTTAGTTGGTGGCGATATGTTGACGATATATTTGCAATTTGGCACCTTGGAGTCGATTTACTAGATAATTTTTTAGAATATATAAATAATAAAGAGCCATCTATTAAATTTACATTAGAAGTAGAAAACAGGAATGAACTACCATTTTTAGATGTTTTAATTAAAAAAGTAAATAATACAGTTGAAACAAGTGTTTATAGAAAACCAACACATACCAACAGGTATTTAAATTTTAACTCAAATCAGTCGATGCATGTTAAAAAGGGTATTATAAAATGCTTATATGATAAGGCCAAAATAATTTCTTCTAATGATGAAATATTAGACAATGAGAAACGCTTTATAAAAGAGGTTCTTATAAACAATCAATACCCTGATAGAACTTTCACATATACAGGGTCATTCACGGAAAGCGGGTATTAGACGTTTCTTGGAATCTGTCGAGTTTAGAAATTTGAAAATTGGTATGAGGGTTTTTAGATATGGCGGATCCAATGAAAATATTTTCATGCTTGTGCTACTTCTGCTTATACCGGATGTAGCACCTAACTTTGTTATTTTAAATGGAACACCCTGTATTTTATTACATATTTCGATTCCTCATAAAATTTTAGCTTAGGTTTATGTACCATAACATACTCTTAATCATTCCGGTTTTCGAGATAATTAATATTTTTGGAGATTTTTGACGGTTCCCACCCTTCGGAAAAAAAATCAATATCTTCTATCATGTAGCCGATTAGGAAATTTTCTTTTCAAATTGTTACAAGTATCCTATGACCTAACTAAAAGTTCTCTTATGTTTTCACAATATCATACAGAGTGTTTTATTTTCACAGTCGAACATTGTTTTAGTTCAAACGTCAAAAAGTCATTTTTTTCAAATGGAACCCCCTGTATATTTTCACAGAATCTAATAGAGGATTGAATTCTGCATCGATTGATATTACCATTCCCTATACCTATCTCTCTTTGTTTTCTTATTGTGGACGAATATTTGTTAAACGTACAAACAAAATTAGCACTGTTTGCTAGTAAGCAATACAAGTCATAACTTGGTTCCTTTTTTGTCATAAACGAGAATAATCATGTAGATAATTGATAATCATTTGTTTTTGACAGCTTCAAAAACGAGGGATTAGATTTATAACAAATACTTTGGCACAAAAATTTACAAAATTAATGAACACTGAATATAAATATTTAATGCAGCAACTGTTCAAAATGCTCTCCATTCTGCTCCGAACAAGCCAATATTCTGGAATTTACGGCACTTACAATGGCTCGGCGAATTTCGTGGGTATTTATTTACTGAAATGCAGTCCGTATTCTCTTCTTTGGATCTTCTTTGGTAGTAGCCGTGGTGGCATAAACAATATTTTTGATAGTATCATATCTACGAGGAGAATTTAAATAGCAATAAATATGCAAAGATTTTGCGAACAGTAACTTTTATTGATAATTTGCCCCTAAATATTTATAATTCTATGTATTTTCAAATGAATGGTTGCGGTCCACGGGAAGTTTATGACGAATTAGTAGCGACGTTCGAAGATAGGTGGTTTGGCTACCGAGGACCTTGGAGATGACCAGCAAGGTCCCCTGATTTGACCCCCTTAGACTTTGAACCATTGGGGTATCAAAAATATTGTTTATGCCACCCCTGCTACTACCAAAGAAGATCCAAAGAACAGAGAACGGGCTATATTTTAACAAATCCCCATGAATTAGCCAAGCCACTGTAAGTGCAAGTGGAGAGCATTTTGAACAGTTGCTGCATTAAATATTTATATTCAAAGTGTTCATTAATTTTGTAAATTTTTGTCCCAAAGTATTTGTTATAAATCTAATCTCTCGTTTTTGAAGCTGTCATATTGATAATAAACAAATGATTATCAATTATCTACATGATTATTCTCGTTTATGATAAAAAAGGAACCAAGTTATGACTTGTATTGCCTACTAGCAAACAGTGCTGATTTTGTTTGTACGTTTAACAAATATTCGTCCATAATAAGAAAACAAAGAGAGATAGGTATAGGGAATGGTAATATCAATCGATGCAGAATTCAATCCTCTATTAGATTCTGTGAAAATATTTGAAAAAAAAATGACTTTTTGACGTTTAAACTAAAACAATGTTCGACTGTGAAAAGAGAATTTTTAGTTAGGTCATAGGATACTTGTAAGATTTTGAAAAGAAAATTTCCTAATCGGCTACATGATAGAAGATATTGATTTTTTTTCCGAAGGGTGGGAACCGTCAAAAATTTCCAAAAATATTAATTATCTCGAAAACCGATATGTTTAAAAGTATATTATGGTACATAAACCTAAGCTAAAATTTTATGAGGAATCGAAATATGCAATAAAATACAGGGTGTTCCATTTAAAATAACAAAGTTAGGTGCTACATCCGGTATAAGCGGAAGTAGCACAAGCATGAAAATATTTTCGTTGGATCCGCCATATCCAAAAACCCCCTCATACAAATTTTCAAATTTCTAAACTTGACAGATCCCAAGAAACGTCTAATACCCGCTTTCCGTGAATGACCCTGTATAGAAAATAATAATAATGTACGCCAAAAATTAAAAGTTTCTTTCGGCACATTAAATTACAATAACAAATTATTTGTAAAAAGTTTCGATATACAGTGGCAAAGTATAACGTCCCTAATATGTTCTACTGTAAAGCGAAATCGGGCATTCAACGTAAGCTGGTACAAGAAATGTTCTTGGTTGACAGGAAGCCAGGTAAGAAATAAGTTATTTTTTCTGGCCTTGTTTTCTTTTTTCTGGAGAATATTCGGTGGGCATGTAGCATTATAAGAATTTATATTGCTAAAAAATACGAAGACCTTGAAATTTCCGAAATATTTTCACCTGCGGGGCATTATAAAGCGCTTTCGCCCCCCTGCTTACTTACTTAAACAGTTGCCTCTTCATTTCAGAATTTCACGAACAGCCACATAGTGGGAAATTTATGACTTTTTTGGACAAACATTGAGTCGCGGTTCATTTCACAATCGATTGCAGTATTTTTTTTTAGTAATCGTCAAGAGCTGTAATTTATTCTACCACTGCTAAAATTTGGAAAAAATCAATTCTTATTTTTACTTTGGACTATGCAAGGAGGGAAAGTCTATTTTTCTTATCGTATTTTATCAAATTTTCAAAAAGAGTATTTTGATCATTTAAATGTCTAACTTTATGTTCTTGAGGTCGCGAATTAATATCAAATGTCTAATTGCCGATATTGACAGTTGGCAGCTGTCAACTAGCTGTCAAATAGCCATAAAAAATTTAGAACCCTATACATCGTTATGTAACTTTATGTTTTTGAGGTCGTTGAGTTAATATTTGATGTCAAATTGACAATATTGACAGTTGGCAGCTGTCAAGTAGCCATATATTATTAAAAAATTCAACATCATTGTATGGATTTATGATTTTGAGGACGCTGAGTTTTGATTTGATGTCAAATTGATGATATTGACAGTTGGCAGCTGTCAACTATCTGTCAAATAGCCATAAAATATTAAAAAACAACATTTATTAACTTTATGTTTTTGAGGTCAGATCTTTTATTTTTCTTTAATACATTTTCTTTGGCGTTACCTAAATTGACGAGATAACAACTTTTTCCAAAATCTTAATAGTGGTAGAACAGACTACAGCTCTTGACGATTATTTTAAGAAAAATCGATTGTGTAATGAACCGGGTCTCAATTTTTGTCCATAAAAGCCATAAATTTCCCACTGTGCGCCATTGTAATGATACTTATCCAAATTTGATTGAAATCGGATGACTAATAACTGAGATATGAAGAGGGGCATTAATAGTGACACACGCTGTATATAATATAAAAAATTATATTTACACATTATGAGTTAGAATATTTTCATCAAATAAAGCTTTGTTCACAAACTGGGACGCCGCGACGCATTAAGTGGAACATATTTCATTTATGTGGGTTACAAATTTATTTAACCAGTGGTCTCTGGCGAATATCTCCGCTAACGACGCAATTACTTACAAACCCCAGTAAAATGCATTTAAGCTTTTAATATGAATGCATCCAACTCGGATTTTATATTTATAAGTAGTTTGGTTAATCTTTATTTAATTTATTCATGGTGTTTCTCTTAATTTTGTTTTCCTTAATTTGCCTTGATAAATATTAAATTTCCAACGTATATTTTAGAATTCATTCCAGTGGTGGGCTGAGAAGGATTGACACACGAAGTGGGATAATTTATTTTGCACCTCCCCACAATATATCGTGTTTAATAAACTAGGTGAATAAAGTTCATAACAAAACCACCAAAATCGCGTTATACGCTGTTCGAGACAGGTAAATTAACCGCGAAAATCTCAAAAATGGGAGTGGAAAAAATTGAAAAAATTATTTGTTCATTATCTGTCCATTGCAAATCACTTCCTGAAATTTGAATAACTTACGCTGGACAGTTTTGATATTTGTAAAGTTATATTGAAAATTGTCCTATTTTCTAAGGAGATTTTGGCCATGTCAATCCGTTATATCTCGGTGCGTCTGTGTGTCTTGTTAAATGGCACTGGTCATAAACCAAATAGCCAGACATTTATTGTCTATTCAACGGATTGTTAAAAATAATCAAAAGCAAGTGGAATAGACATTACACTTTTTTAAAATATCTAATAAAGAAAATTAATATACATTTTCAATTAAAAATTACAATCAAATAATAATTATTATCAGGTATAAACTAGATTGTTTTCAAACATTCGTTACAAAATATGGGTTCAGGAAAGGTGTATTTTTTTGGTTAACTTTTTTTTATTATTATTTTTTTATTTATTTATTTTTTAATTAGCCACAATGGCCTTAGTTATTACCTTTTAGTATGTTCCCTTTTTTTAATTTTTTTTTCTTTTTTTAGCCTCCTTTATACTTTTATTATTATATTATATTTTCCCATTTTTTCCGTTTTTATTAATTTTTTTTGTTATTTTTCATATATACACATATACACATACTTATACAATGTGGAAAAGTCGAATATCGAGGTCATTCAGTAAGTCTGTACAGGGGTGCAATCAGGTTGTTCTCAGCTAATGTTACTCAGATGTATTGACACTAGGATAAAAGGTAAAAATGGCTGAACTCAGTTTAACTTTGCTCAAGCTAAATATATAAAGAATTTAGCCTAATTTGCTCATATTTCGAAACAAAAAAACCACCAAATACAATGTAAACAAAAAATAATATTTTGTTGCCATTGCGCACCTTCCTGCGGAATATTTTTCCATAAAAGCTGATATATTATCCTACTAAAGAAAAGCTGATGAGAATTTGTGTGGACATAAAATATTTATAGCATTTCAATTTGTTTATTCACGCCTTTGGTAACTTTTTTTGTATTATATTTTATAGAAAACTAGAAAAATGAAACAGTAATAATGTGTCAATATTGCCAAATAAAAATGGGTATGAAGCCTTTTTAATTCCCGCTCTGGCTAATGACTACAAGCATTCCCCTTCGACGACGCTTCACTTCTTGCGAGTGCATTATTTCTCTCTTTATTTACTTATTCCAAACGCTATACTTAATTAAACTTTGATATATAATTTTTTGGGAATAACTGTTTATTTGATTAGAATGCCCTAAAAACATTTTCACCTATCTCCAAAGATAACTGAATAAACACGGTGGCACATTTTTGTAAATAATAACAAATAAATTGGAAGAAAGTGATTTTCGAAAAATTAAAACTTAAAATTGAATGTCACCAGAATTTCGTTAAAAATGGGTATAAATTAAAATATCTTAAAATTGCGATGAGTGGTTTATAACACACCAATAATAAACACATAATTTCTTCGATTTCTTCACTTTGAATGTTAGTCAAAATCATGTACTAAATTCCAGGTCTCTCAGAATTGAACCCAATTCTACAGGGTGCTCTCCACGATGATTCAAACTTTTAGGTTTTAAAACTGTCATAATTCAGATTTTTCAAATAGATATTTTTATTTAAAATATTTCTGCAATCAATTACCTACAGCCTAATACCTCAGTGATAACTTTTTTCAACTGATTTCCGCTTGGTAGCTGAATAAAATTCAAAATGAAATGACTCTCAAATTTATGAAAATACGCTTTTTGTGGATTTTACTATTGACCGCTGCAAACGTATTTTTTTTCTGAAAAAGTTGAATAACGTGACAACGCAGCAAGTTGAAGAATAATATATTCTTGGATAGAGGGTTTGGAATAAAATACAAATATTTAGAAAGATATTGGGCGTCCCATTTAAAAAATCCTATTAGCCTGCCACCACTCTGTGAAACACCCTGTAGATTTTAAAATAATTTTGGAACATCCCACTCTTGATTTTCCACAATTTTTATGTGAGGCATTTTTTTAAACTTCAAACGATTGAGGAGATGTTATACGATTATTTTGTTTTATTTTTATTTTATTAATGCTTCTAAAATGCTGATTGATTATATTAGAGTTGCAAGAAGCACTATTTGGTTGTCTGCAACTGAACTTTTATAAATGTATCATTAAAACGTGTTTACAGCAAAATTATAAAATATTTTATAAAGCAGTTAAGAAATTATTTTAGAAACGTTTCCGTCACTAAGCTATAGAACATTTCAGCTTATAAAACTAAATAATTTTATAGTGCTTTTTTAGTAACGTTCGGCAGTAGTTTCAGCACCGTTATAAATACATATTAAAATTATTTTATAGTTCTTTCCTATTATCTTATAAAACAATTATATTAAAGCTCTATTTGGGACAGTTTTGCTATTGAAAGTAAATTGTTCTTCCAGTGTCTGCTACATAATTATTATATAGCGTTGCAATCTATTGCAATATGGCAACGGCAATAAAGTAGTTACAAAATAAAATTATTTACGTGAACATAAAAATACTGCTGCTAACTATGCAATAAAATATATTTGAAGCAACGCGCATATGCATGAAAAACAAAAAACAGCTGTTTTCTGAGATGCAGTGGGCTCTAACTAAATGGGCAGAACCGTATTGGAAGATTTTGCTTTACGCATATAATTTTTCAAATTTTGTTTTTACCTCTATAATGTCTAACAGTAAATATATTTGCCTGCCTGGCAGAAAGTGTGCACCACATGAGAAACTTTTTTCGTTAGTGAGTTATCGAAAAATTCTATCCATTATAAAAAGTTCTGCATAAAGAAAAAGTAATTCCAATACTATGAAAAACGTTACCGATCTCAAGGTTATCCGCTATATTAATCAACCATTAATCAAAATTCTACATGCATTTCCGTCGCTTTTTATTTGAACTGTCCTCCTTCCTTACCTCTATATTCAGAGGATCAACCCAACCTTTCTATGTAGTACACAGCCTACTACCTAATCTAGCTGTCATTCTCATATAATTTATTTTACTTCCACATCCAGTGGACAAAATTTTCTGTCTGTCTGTCGTTCTGTCTGTCGGTCTGTCTGTAACTTTTTTGTGTGCACGTTTACTCTGGAATCGTTTGAGATATTGACTTGAAATTTTGTACACATATGTACTTTAATGAGATCTGGAACTAGATTATATTTTCATCTCGTTCCGTGGGAGGTAAATTGGGGTAAATTTGAGGTAAATAGCTAAATCAAGCAGGTAAGAGTCCAGAAAATTGGTATTTATATACATATATACAAGAGAAGCTAAGGTATCAAACAAATTTTTGGCATTAGCCACCCCCATTACCACCCCCACCATTATTAAAGGATGAAAGGGGATGAAAAAGAAAATTGTGATTTACCTGGCGAGTCAAATAAAATAGGAAGGACGCGCCAGGTTGAAATAGGGCAGTCCATATAGGGCTCTATGTACCGACTGTCGGTGAAGGTCTTAAATAGACCGATCTAGATATGAATGTACAAATGAGAGTACTGTGTACTGTGCTTTCAACCTTCAATTATTGTTCCTATCTTTTCCAGATTCTTTTTGTTGCTACGCTACGCTGATGGGGAACAATAATTCCGAAACACGTGTCCGTAGCTGCTTCGTGTTTCCTCTTGGGGTATAAGGCGTTATTTTTCTCACTATTTTTTTTTTGACCCTATTAATTCCTTTCTACAATAACTTATGTTAGACTCAAAGTTCTTGTTCCTAATTTGGTACATATATAAAACGGAATTATTGAATTTTTTCTATCGAAATTGGGTCACATCCGTTATACAGTATGATCGCCACATGCTTGTAAACAGTTGTGCTTTGACATAAACTGTTTTACTATAATTTTGGAGCAAAATGTTATTAGGATTTTTGATTAAGACCACAAAAATAGGAAGACATACAAGATTTCGAAACTGCAATATAGAAATCGTATCTAAGGTTCGAACTTGAACCAACTTTACGGAAATTAGGTGATAGGTCAATTTGACTTTATAATGTTATTAATGTATTTTAACAAGACTATTACGAAACACGTAAGAGTTGCAGCCGAAAGCTGTCGACTACAATTACCATTTAAACCATAAATAAAAAAAAATATTTGCTGTGTACTTAATCGCAGAGGCACCGCTGAAAAGTGAATTGTGAATATTTGCGCCTCTCGTTACTCCGCCCCCTGGTTCATTATGAGGGAATGTGTTTAAAATGTGTTTTAACCGCCTTCCATGTCACCTCAATGACCCTCTTAAGTCTAGAAGATCTAGATTTTTCTGAGTAAAGGAGACGGGGCCCCACAGTTTATGGTGGAATCCGAACCACTTATTGGGGAAAATTTATTATGAAAATTTTTTTCGCTATGTGGGGTCGAGCCCACTTCGCTAGGTACGCACAGAGTGCAAGCTAAACGCGCTAACACACTGGAATAGTTTGTTATATATTAGCCTACTGAGCCTAATAAATATTATATTAAAGGATATACAGTGTGTTCCCGGTGGAGTTGACAAGAGGAAAAAAATCTCTATTATTGATTTTACGACGAAAAGTCATTCTTTATAAAAAATTCTGCTTGTCGAAAAATTGAATTTACCATATAAAAATCTTAGATCAGATGTACCGGGTGTTAATAGATTAAGAAAACATCAAAATGCCTCAAGAGAGAAGTACCTTTATTTATTATTTTGGACAAAATGTTTATGATACAAAGTTGTTTATAATCCAAAATACAGCCTAAATACAAATTATGAAGTCTAAATTTTGACTTTAAATGTTTTTATTGTGTTTATCTTATTACGTTGAATTTATTAATATGAATTCAAATTAAGAAACAGAGTGTGCTGTCGATAATATTGAACTGATAAAAGTCATTGTGACATTGTGTAGAATATTACTATCTTACATCTGGATTTATTAGTGTTCTGTTGATTATTTAAAAAATGTTGACCAAACAAGAAAGAATTTATTTGATCAAATGTTATGGGATTGGAGACGTCTCTTATCGATATGCAATTAACCTTTTCCACCAAAAGCTCCATAACACAGCGGTATCGCACCAATCATTGCGCAAACTTGTAAAAAAATTCAATGAAACTGGATCTGTATTGGATGTCAAAAAACCCAAGAAGTAGAATGAAGACGATGCGGTAACACTTTTGGCAATAAATTCAGTAATAGAAAATCCGAAATTATCTTTACGGAAACGCTCACAAAGACTGGAAGTAAGTAAAAGTCATTTATAGAGAATTTATATGTTCGACCGTTTAAGCCAAGGTTCAGACATACCCTTGAAAATGGAGATGAAGAGAAGCGATTGGATTTTTGTTTATGGGTCGGTGAGAATTACCTCGTAGATAAAAGTTTTCACAGAATGCTTTTTTTTACTTACGAAGCAATATTTTGTACCATAATGGCCACGTTTTTTATAAAGAATGACTTTTCTTCGTAAAATCAATAACAGAGATCTTATTCCTCTTGTCAACTCCATCCGGGGATACACTGTATACATTTAACTAATAATCACGTATTTATGAATATGAACTATAACGTTTAGTCAAAAATTAAAGCATATGTTCCGGATTAACCAGAGTTTGTGTGGCCAATGTTTCTTTCAAGTCCTCAAGAGCTCCAGGCTTATTGGTTAGGCTTTACTCCTGAAATAATCCCACAAAAATAAATCTGGGGTGATAAATTGAAAGGATCTGGGGTGCCCACAGAACTTAATTTATAAATACAGAATTTTTATAACAAAACAGTGGGAAGCGTAATGTCCTTAATAAAGTTTTCGCTTATTTTGGAAGTTATTTACAAATCTTAAATTAAAATCTTTTAGAAGTGTCAGCCTCTTAAATCATAACAAACGTATTCACCCCTAAATCTACATGAAAAAGTTAACATTTCCTGCCAGACGAGTTTCAAATTATTGCTATGCAAATCTAATACTAAAAATGTCGTGCGGTGTGATGATAATATAATGTCTTCTTTTCAGAGCTATAAATTTTATACTGCGACACACCGCCAGAGGCGTCTCTATCTATTTTTTTATTTCGTCGCAATTTAAAGAATTCTTCTCTTGGTTGTGACTTAAAAATAAATGCCCCAAAATCATCATCATCATCAATATACATTTTCGTTTCATGTTTAATACGCTTATTTAACCTTTGGCTATACAATCAAAATACATAGTATCCATTTCTGTTTTACATCAGAAACCTTATTATATGCATACATAAAAGCAAAAATAAAAATGTAATTTAAATAGAAAGGAAATACGTACGGTTCAGAACATACTATCTCTAGGTCAGTTCTACGTAAATCGGTACTCTGGTCATATTAACCTCTCCTGAAATAGAGAAATGAGCGATGCATTGATGCTGAGTTTGTTAAATTACAAAATGTGCGTTTCCTTGGATATTGTAATCGTGTGCATCTCATAATTTTATTAAAATAATCTGGAACAATATCTTTGCTAATTTTATGTACGAAAAATGCTTAAAAAAATATCTATGGTCATTCAAGTTAAACATTTTAATATGTTATCTATTTTAGTGTAGATGCTACATTTTAAAATAACTATATTTGCTCTATTTTGGAAATTTGCAAGCATTCTACATCTTGCGTGCCTCAAGGTTCTTACCTGGGACCATTATTTATTATGTTTATTAACGAATGCTTTACTTTCTGTCACATACCTTCGCAAAATTTATTGTAGGGTGTCTGATTTACAAGATTGTCAAAGAATTCAAGAGGAACTCGATAGATTTACTGATTGGTGCCATGACAATGTGATGTCATTGAACGATGAATGCCATTTTACTAAATTATCAAGGAGCCTAAATAAAGTTACTATTGTTATATATCAACTTAGTGGCCACGACCTTCATAAAGTCAGTAAAATAAAAGATCTTAGTGTTTTACTTTACTAAATTAAATTTTAATGGCAACATCGATCATATGATGCCAAACAAAATGTTACATTTCATAAAGAGATCCACTTCAAAAGGTCTAGCAGGATAAGCTAGCCCAAGGAACAATTTAAAAGTCATTTGGACTTGAGGAGGTTTTAAGAAAGGTTTGTCAGGGTTAGGAAATAGTCTTGTGCTTTATTGATGTTGTAGTTAAGGCCTTTTAGGCTTCAAGTATACTTGCTCTTATATGGTAAAAGCATTCTGTAAGACCTAATTATAAAGCTAATTTGCTTCTAGAATAATATGTATTTGTAATGGGTTTATCATAACCTATATAAAACCCTCCATAAAGCTAATAAGTTTTATGAACTTCTTAAATTCCATTTAGATTTAAAGAGGCTTTAAATTATTCTTTATGGTTTTAACATATTCGCAATAAATGCATTTTAAATCCTTTTTAAAACTAGACATTTATTATAAAAATAATAAACAGTATGTCTGCCTGAAGTGTCGTTGATGCATGTGTGTGTTAATAAAAAGCATTTCACGACTTACTGATATGTAATTAAGTATTTTTTGGAAAGGTGGGAGAAAATAAAAAAGGGTGGTCATTTTAAAAGTACTGTTAAAACACACAAATTATTTTGAGGTTAAGTTTAAAGTTTTTTGTATCAAATGTCAACGTCCCAAACGTTTTATTACAGCTTTTATCAAGTCCATGTGATCTTCGCCAAGTGCATTTGCATTTTTGTAAGGAAGGGTTTATTTGTGATAGTATACAAAAAGACTAAAAGGACTTCATTTAGAGTAAATGTTCTAGGTCATTACCATTATTAGAATATATAGTTTAATGATAGGACTGTAAAATGACAATTAGGTTTTTAGTTGGCCGGCCATGTTTCTCTTGTTATATAAAAATAGTCAAGGTCAACCTCACAATTATAATTATCAATAATTATCACTTTTTCTTTAGCAAATTAAAGTAGAATTACAAGAAACGACTGAAAATTACCGTGGGAACCGAGAAACAGCCTACTTTTTTAAATTTGTTGATTAGGTGTCTGTGCAAATTTTGTATGGATATTAAAATCATTATTATTTCTGAAGGGCCCTTGTTTTTTGGGCCTTTCTTTTGTAATTTTAACGATAAACTGCCGTTGGTTTTAATTTTTTGTCATACCTGATGTCTTTTTATTACCTTTTAAATCGGCCTTAGAGAGGTTACAGTGCCACTCTACGGTTTATAAATTTCAAATTCCATTTTATCTTTAATAAGTCTGATGGTGTGTTTGCTTAAATCAGTTTAGAAAAAGTAAATGCAATAATAAAATTATTTTGATTCCTTCGTAGCTTCTCAGTTCTAATATGGACTTATAAGAGTTTTAAAAACCAGTTTTAAGGTAGCCTTCTAGGTGTTTTCTAGAAATACAGGAAGCTAATAGAAAAGCTTCTAGAGTGAAATTACTTAGAGAAGATAACATACTAAAACTACTAAGTTTACTATTTTCGTTTATTAATAATATTGGAGAGTCGCAATTGAAATAAATTTCATTTCATCTGTTTTATTCATAGAAAGGGTTGAATATTCACTATAAATATATAATAAATACCGAACACGACCTAGACAATCGGCACTCGCTAGCGATATCGGTTTGTGCGGATGTTATCTTCTCTAAGTAATTTCACTCTAACAGCTTTAAAATAGGTTTTAAGAAAAGTTTTAAAACGGCCCGAACAAGGTTTTCAAGAGCAGCACTATGCCTCACTAAAGAGTTTTATTATGGAATTTAAAAAGGCCTTAACAACCTTCATAACGGTGGGCAATTTTAGTCTACAGGTCGCTTTATGATGGTATTAAGGATATTGCTACAGCAAAATAGATTTTTCAAGGCATTTTATAAATAGTTTTATAGCACCCTTGTATATATTTAAGAAACTAAAATTGTTCCTTGCGATATTCTGGGGTAATAAATTGTATTGAGCAAATGACAGAAAGGATCAATAACAGTTTAAGAGGAAATAAAAATAAATGCTGACATACCAGAGATTAATCTTTCAGTTTTTCGCCGTTCAAGAAGTTAGTTAGTTAGTTTTGTGAAAAAAAATGGCTCGTGTTACAAGAATTTAGAAGACCTTGTGAATTATTGTAGAGGAATAGTTTATATAGACTTTGAAAAGTGACATCAAATGAAGTTTGGGTTAAAAACTAACCCGCACTTCTCAGAACTTCTCCACTAAAGTGATCTGTCAAAAATACAATTTATAATTTTACTAACTGAAAAATGATTCAACATTTTTGCTCTATTATGCATTTGAATTAATACGTTTAATAAGCATACTGCACTTAGTTTCTTATAAACTAGCAGTCTCTGAATTCTGGCACCCTAGTTGTGAATCGCCCTGTATGTAAACAGAATATCCTGAAACAATTACTGATCAATTAATTTTTTTTACTTCCACCGAATCTAACATAAGCACACTTCGTGGTTTGAAAATGGTCTTAATGAACATTTGTAAAAACCTCTAACCAAATTAATTTCGCTTTAATTGTGTAGATTCTAGTGAGTAGTGCCTGTAAGGAGACAAGGGTTAGTCGAGAACTAGAAGACGGAATGGCTTTTAATTAAAATGGGCGAAATCCTAAGGCTATTGTCAACTTGACGGTATGTTACACACGTGGATACAGTTACCACTAACGGTTCGGTTTTGCCAGACCTATTCCAACAATATCATTAACTCAACACATTTAATCTCCTATATTTTCTGAAATCGTGATAGATTCATTAAAACATTCATATTTCCGATATCTACTTAATTTCATTCCACTCTTGTACCGAAAATAAAATTGTGGTCACATGACCATGTTTTAGCCGTGCTTGGAATCCATATGTGTAATCCAAAACTGAAAACAACTTCATACTATAGACACGGTATTGTTTGTATGAGAAATTTTTAACCTAATGAAAATTAATAAAAATTTAAAATGAGAAAAGTAAATATATTGTTCTTAGAATTAAAAGTAAATGCCGAAATATGTGAATAGTTCATAGATTCTGCAAATTAATAATACAAAAGTTGAATTTACAAGTTGAGTTAAGTACTTAGGAATTATTTTAGATTAATAGTTAACGTTTTCGAATCCATACAAAGAGCCGTCTGTCCCCAACAATCAAATGGATACAATCCATGCTAAGAAGCAGAATAATTACCACAGATATGGGGAACGAGGAACGAGTCGGCCACCGTGACTGCAGTTAGAGCTGTCCACAAAGTGGAGTCTTATCGCCCTTGCTGTGGTCAATGGTGGTCGACGATCTCCTCAATCAGCTGGGTATGCTGATGACCTGGTCGTTACTGTTAGAGGCAGGCATAAGGCCATGATCTCAAACCACATGCAAATTGCCCTAAACATAATATCTAAATGGTGCTCGTCCTCTGCATTTGCATGTAAGGAAGGAGGCAGCACTTAGTGCCTTCAGGCTGCATCAGGCACTTAAATTCAGACCAGGCGACCTGGTTGGAGCTAATCTGACTTAATGCCAATCAAGCATGACTTTGACTGCCCGTTTGATGTGCTGATTGATAGCCGTCAGGTGAGCAGGGTCGAAGTACTGCGGTTGGGGAAAGGGTCACACATCTGGTACACAGATGAATCCAAGATGGACGAAGGGGTTTGTGTGGGCGTAGCAGGGCCTAAATGCAGGCTAACTAAAGCCTTTAGTAAGACCCCAACCATCTTTCAGGCAGAAATCTATGCTATAGATTAATGTGCCCAGCAATGACTAAATAGAGGCACTCGATGGGCGAAGATCTATATACTTTCAGATAGCCAGGCAGAATTAGATGCTCTCAGGTCCTATACCTTCGAGTCAAAAATTGCCTGGGAATGCAGACAATCCCTCAAGCAACTGGCAAAAAACAACAAGGTTACCTTCATGTGGGTGCCAGGGCATGAGGGAATAGAAGGCAACGAATTGACTGATAGCCTCGTAAGAAAGGGGGCTGAAGCCCCATTTTTTGGACCCGAACCGTTCTGTGGCTTATCTAAGGGACACATAACGGAGGAGGTACTAAAATGGGAAAAGGAACAAAAGAAGTTCTACTGGAGGAATACTCGAGGCCAAAGACAAGCGAAAAGGTTTATAACCTATTCAACAAAGAATGCCACATGACTTCAAACTTGAAAAGTCCGACCTAAGGCTGATCACAGGCCTTCTAACTGGCCATATCCCCTTGAGATATCATCTCAAGAATATGGCAGAAGATGACAAATGCAAATACTGTGAAGCTGCAACTGAAACTGCAGAACATATACTTTGTGAATTGCAAGCTTTGCAAAAAGTCTTGGAATCCTGAACAACAACTAGTTGCAGGGTAAAACCTTTTAGGTCGAGGTAAAGAAAGGCCAACTCAGGGCTAAGCGACTCCTTAAACAATCTACAATCTACAACGTTTTCGAAACATGTTGATTATGTAAGAAATCTGGGGAAAAGATCTTTCAAATAATATAGTACTGACTAAAGTGATGGTTGACCAATCGTAGTAAGATTAGTACGTCATATTGAGAATGTGCGTTTCTTTTATTTTTGTAATTTGTTTTTCCATGAAGTATCCAAATATAATATCACCCAAATTTGGGAAAATACTCTGTTGTTGCTTTTCATTATTATGTCATGCATCAAATCAGATAATAACAGATTACATAATAAAGGAATGCGCAAAATATTAAAATGTGATAAATACACAGTCACACATCTGTTTTTAATATGTTAAATCATTTGGGTCGGATTTCAGTGATGCAGAGTGTTAATATTAATAAATAAAATTTAAAAAAATACCTAGGCTACCTTAAATCCTTCTTACTTAAAAGATTTAAATTTCACAATTATTATATAGTAATACCAGGCGTACAAAAGTAGATTTTCAGTGTTGGTCTACTAATTTATTACAAATATTCTATTAATTCAAAATTAGTTACTGAAGAACGACTTCTTTAAAGGCTCGATGCCAAATACCCAAGAGCGCAGTTACAGCAGCTTTAACGGTCTTGAGTCTACGAATTAACAGTAGCGTCTGGCCCCAAGTGAACTGCAACCAGCTTCTGACTCAGAGTGGGCGGCTATCACTAAAAGTGCAGAAAGCAAGGGGAAACTACTGCATTCAATTTTCCGCCAGCATTCAGGAAAATGTACGCTAACGAGGCCTCGAACAGACTGAAATTGACTACTGGCTGCAGGGAGTTGACCCACCAGGCTCCGTGGGCGAAATTGGCTACTAGTATGGACATAATGAAAGCTCGGTAAGAAATTCTACATCCGGGAATGTAAGGACTTTTACAGCTGGGAAAATTTTGTCTGGTGAAGCAGGAACTGATAGATTCAAACATGAAAATAGCAGGTCTTTTCGAGATGCATTATAAGGCCTCCTGACATTTGAGATCCACGATAGAGAGCATGATATGCTCCTCTGGAAATAATGACGTCACCCGGAATGGAGTAGAATTTTGGATCTCTAAAGAAATAATTGGATCAGTCATCTTCGAATATGAAACTGTCAGTGATGGAATAATCTTTCTAAGGATCAACGTCAAACCAACAATAGTAAAGGTACCAGTATATGCACCTACAGCTGCTGTTAAAGAGAAGTACACAACAAAGTAATGATTCCTGTTATGCTTATTTCTTTTCAATATAGACGTTCACAGTGTTATGAAATTAATTTAACAGAAACGACTAAATTTGTATTATTGCCTTGTAGATTACAGAAATTAGTTCCACTCTCTGCTACTATTTTAGAGAAATAGTTCATTAATGTAAACATGTAAAGTTTTTAATAACTCGAACTCGAAAGTAAACAAATTACACATATTCTATCTAGGATTAATAACAAAGCATTTTGGATACGTTTGCAATTCTTGACATTCGTACAAAATTTTACGTAAATGAAACTGCAAAGTAGATATTGGTTTATTTCCACACGTCATGTGGAATTTATTATAAAATAGTTTGAGCATGAAAGCAATTTTTCCTTAACTCTAGTTTTAATATAAGTGAAATGTGAATTATTACGAAAGTTTCACCTTTTATTAAAAGTTTTGTATTCAGAATACCCTATTGATTTTAAGAAATATCTTCAGGTCTGTTTTAAACCCGCCAGAGGCTTATTTAATTTACTGTATGGAAAGTTCCATTACATTTCTTAATCAAATTTACTTGGATTTTCACAATATATTCAAATATTACAACGTAAAATTCACTTTAAAGTTTCAAGGTAATAAGCACACGTGCGATGACTACGGACAAAATAACCAACGAATCTTTCTCCATTTCTCGCCTACTGTCTCAGCTCCAAAAAAATATTTGACAGTTACTTTAAGTCTGAGATGAAAACACGGTTCTATTGATTCAATTTGAATTTGACCGCGTTCATGTCTATTTTTGTGGTACGTCCATTTCTGAACTAACTATTTACATTGTCGTTTATACAGGGTGAGGCAATAGTGCGTCGGACTTCGATATCTCGAGTTCTACGACATCTAGAAATTAAAAAAAAATACATGTAAACTGGATAAAGTCTATAACCGGAAATTATTTTCGAATATACAGGACGAGCCAAGACGAAATTACAGGACCAAGTGTCTTTTTTTTTTAAATGGATTATAATATTAGTACATTTTTTGAATCCTCTTTCTGGACTCTATTCATTCCTATATTATTATTGACTATCTTTCAACCACTTGGATGTAATGAATTTTTTTGTTAATTTGAAAAGTTCCTAACCCTCGTTATTTCCTAAACTAAAATTGTTAGCGACGAGAAACTAACGTTACATTCTCAGAAGAATCATTCCATATTAACTCATCGTTCACCACCATCTTTGAATTTTCCAATGATATGCTACCCCTTGCAGTATCCTTGTGTTAAAACTGCGTAATTAAAACACTTTTACAGATCTGTCGATAAAAAAATATAATAATCGTTCAGAATGAAGTCCATTACTCACCAAACAACGTTAAAGTTTGTTAACCAACTCTTGCTTTCCGAAGAGATCTCTGTCAGTTCTTACTGCTTCCATTTTGTAAACGATAAATTTTAAATGCTTTTAGATGAAGAAATCGAGGGATGTTAAGTCTGGCGACCATGCTGGCTACTTCATGTGGGATTTCATCGCAGCCTACTTTAAATTTAATCTCAGGTACATGATTCAATCGTCGTCTAGCATATTCTCCATAAGCTATAATATAGGTATGGGTGCTCATGTTGACCATGGTAGATATTTCTAGGCGCCTTTTGTTAGATTAACAATATGACGTTGTGCATTATCGAGCTGAAAGCTGCATATTAAAACTCTTGCCGACTCCACTGTACTTGGCTGCGTAAAGATGTTACGACAAGGACGGTCCTGTCCTCGCATGACATAACGGGCATCGCAGCGAGCTTGGTTAATGATATGCTGCGAGCTTTTCAGTGCCAGACAAGGAACGCACTCTGCGCGCCGACCTGTACAGACGCTGATACAACTTATGTGAGTACGTCAACAGAGTAGTAAATTGTGCATCTAGATCTCTGGCTTGGTGCTATAATTCTTGATAGCGTAGAATATTTCGCGACATCTCCCTTATTCTCAATTGAATTATGTCTCCATATCATCCGTAGTTTACGATAGTATAAATTCTGTATTGGATTAGAATAATAGAATAGGATTAATTGACAGTTCAGTAAGATATATATAACGCCGCGCCGTTGTTGTACATATTACTTCTACTAAGAGTAATATTTGTATTTAAAAAATACGAAGTCACCTTAATAAATATCCTCAGATTTGTTAGGTAAATATTGTGGCTTCTGGCTTCCAAGTTATTGACGCATAATTTGAGTTACTGTGCACGTGTGATCGTGTGAAAAATAAATTGTATTTATCGCTTTTATGGATTAAAATTTCTTATACACGGTGTGTCCAAAATTGTCTCACGATATTTCTGTGACTGATAATACATCCAGAAATAAGGGTACTATTTTATATAAAATAATTTAATGATTTCCGAAAACGGTTAATAATACCTCTTCAAAGCAAGGGCGTGGATAAGGGGGATAGAGGGGGTAATTACCCCCCCCCCCAGAGTAAACAAAATTGTATTACGCCTGCGGAGGGGGGGAGGGCTCATCAATTATTAGACGACAATTTTTTTTTTTATTATTTCGTCCCCCCGCTTCCCAATTATTAGACCCTGGACAAAAAAAATTCCATTTCTGCTCCCCTCCCCCAGTTAAAAAATTTCCTCCTAACTTGTTTTATTTATTTTTCATATAACCTCCCTACAAAAAAAAAAATATTTACGTCCTTGTTTTAAAGGGAGATAAGCGAGGGGCAAACCGCGAAGGAAATCTGGTGTACACTCAGAAGGAAAGCCGAGGGAATCTCAAGAAAATGTCAGGAAATCTTTTTTTTCGGATTTTTACCCCCCCCCCCTCATCAAAAATTTTTTATCAAAGAGGAAATATGAGAGAAATCCGTCTCCCCTCGCTCTTCACAAATTGTTTTTTATGAACGAGGAAATCTGGCGGAAATCCGACTCGAAATTCGAGGAAATCTGTGTAATTTTCGTCATAGAGGAAATCTGGTTCACAAAATTTTGGGTGCGATTACCCCTCGGGGATAAAAAATATAGCATTTCTGGGGTGCATAAACTACCTGTAGAAATGGATTTTTGGACATAAAAAACGGTTTACCCGGAAATGACCGCAACTTTCGCTTTTTAAATGGAACACCTTGTATATTTTTACATATTTGGATTCAAGACAATATTTTGAGTATACCATGAGATTTTCACGAATTTTTGAGTCGATGTTCAGTTTTTTTAAGCATTTTAAGACATTCGTCTAGAGTGCTTTGGTACTACCAAAATTTGTTCTAAGATATTGACTTGAAATTTGGTACACCTATGTACTTTAACGAGATCTAGAACTAGATTATATTTTCATCTTGTTCCGTCGAAGGGTTGGGGGGTAAATTGGGGTAAATTTGGGGTAAATGGGTAAATCAATCAGATAAGAGTCCATAAAATTGGTATTTAGTATGTACAAGAGAAGCTAAGGTCTCAAAAAAAATTTTGGCATTAGCCACCCCCATTACCAACCCCCACCCCCTTGCTAAAGGGGATAAAAAAAAATTGTGATTTAGTGTATGTACAAAAACCAGAAGCCCCAACATATTTTTTTACTTCATCCACCCCCACTACCACCCTCTATCACCACCCCCACCCCACTACCGATGTGGGGTATCGTTTTACGGGTTTTTGGGGTAGAGGATTTCAAATATGATATTATTAAAGTTCCATAAACAATTATTTCCACACACAAAGTTTTTTCGTTGTGAGTGACTTGGATAGAGAATCTGGATGTGGAAGTAGTGATTCCTTGGGCAGCGGTTTTTTTTACAGGTAGTTTATGCACCCCAAATTTCAAATGGATAAGTTAAAAATGAAGGAAATATAGGGGGGGAGCCACTAACCTGTGGCACCCGGTATAGTCCATCTTGACACCAGTTTATATAGTATCAGTCAGACCTTCTCTTCTGCGTACGGGCTAATTTTTGGGGGTGGCTGCCAGTATTTTGCCTTTAACTTTTTCATTTTTTACATATTTCTAAAAATTCTTGTAAAAAAATTATTTCCAGATCACTAATAATATCTTTTTGCATTTCGATAAACCGACCCGTTCTCAAGTAATTTATTTAACAAACGGGAAGTTACAACATATTATTAAATCCTTTTACACAAATAATGCCTTGAAATATTGAATACATAAAATATTTAAATTAAATGTAGGAAATTGCTAATTGTCAATATATATAAACTCTCGATTTTAAATAACTCCATACAGTGAAATCAAGAGGAGTAATGTCAGGAGACAGAGCAGGCCACTTAGTCAGTGCATCTGCGCATCGACCAGTCCGTCTATTAGGATAATGACTGTTGAACAACCTTCTACATGTTCTATTATAATGCGCCGTCATGCATAAGAAACATGTTTCCTCTCCTTCGCATTGAATTATTACCTAATAATTCATGCAAGGTGTTTTCCATTTAAATTCCAGGAGAAGTATGGTATCAAACAAACATTCTCTAGAGTTGCTACTGCCCATAAGATTAGGATTTTCTTCAGCCCAGAAATGCATAGTCCGAGAATAAAACATGCGTTGTCATGTGAATGCAGCCTAGTCTGGAAACAAGACTTTGCGTAAAAAATAGAATATTCTGTGTTCTTTCAAGCAACAATTCATATAAATCAGGTCTTATTGGCACGTTTTCAGATAATAATTCCTGAGCTTCTTCTTGACAATGGAACGAGTACAATTGTTATTCATGTACATTCATTCTTAAACCTAATCTCCTAGTACTTAATGTAGGATCTTCCATTACAATACCATAACATTTCTTCTTCAATGTCAACAGTTCTTACGGTTCTTGGATAATCAGCGTCTCTGTTTTTCACTTGAAACAATAAAGAAGTCTTGTTTTATAGTCGGAGAGTAGCCAATCTGTAGGAAGCATTTTAAAAGTAGTCTATACAACTCGCGAACACCCACCTAAAAAACAGATGATATTATGTAAAATGACCTTCTAGATTTGATTTTTGAGTTCGCCCATTAATTTGAGATTGCCAAATCGGTCAATTCGCAAATTTTTTGAAAAATTTTAAAATTATGTGTTAATTTTTGTTTTGCACATAACCCATCATATCTTTTTTATTTTAATTCCGATTTAGACCAATATTTTACACATTATCCCTCCAATATTTTTGGACAGGCTGACGGCAAAGAATATAGTGTAACTAATAATATCGTGCCTAAAAAATATATAATTACCTTCTATTGTCGCGGTTTTTTAAAATTTGCATTAAAAAATACCCGATCGAGGTAACTTTTTTATTTTTAAAGAGAGAGTTATAGTATAAACGAGAAAAATGTTTCATATACTTTAAACAAACTTTTTTATAGAGAACGTTTTGAAATTCGGCTCATGTAACGAGATGACGCTGTTGAATGCGGCCGCGCAACTCGTCCGCATTAATTTAAAGCACTTCTGTTAACGTCGCCGATCTGTGGTGTCGTTTAAGCGATCGAGTCTACGGATTATTTAGTTTCTATTTGCAATTAAATGTTATAAAATTATGTAGATAATCTCGAAACATACACAATAAAAAATATGTTTTCATTAATTATAACAGCAAGTGGGTACTAAAGATTACATTTTCCTTCGCATAAACAACTTATGTTACATTGCACGTTTGCTTTGCTATACTTGCAGCTTGTAATACAGTTATATAATTTACATTTACAAAATGGAGTTAACTCAATAAAATTGGGTTTTGGGCTTTTTGAAATCATCTTTGGAAATAAGATTTCCTCCTTTAGGTACCATCCAAAATCTAAAACATTTGGAATCCTGGGCTTAATTTGGTAGGCTGTCTTGCAAATAGCACATTGCAGAAATGCCTTTTTTACTTCTATTCTCTGTACTAGGATTTACAATTTCTGATTTTCTTTTATAAGCAGTTCGGGTATACGATCTTCTACATTGTGCATGGTAAACTGGATTTAGTGATAAAAATAAATTTTTCTGTTCTAAATATTGTTTTAGAGCCACATAAATGTCATCGGATATTGCATTTGATCGGTACATTTCTAAAATCGTAAATATCGCTCGCAGACAAAAAAATTTTCATACCCTTGTGTTAGTGAACGAATTCTGTACAACTTTCAAAATATCCGTCTGTCTGTCCTTCCGTTACGTTTCTTGTAAGCACGATAACTCAAGAAAGAAAATTCCGATTGTACTGAAATTTGGACAGTAAATTAGTGTTAGCTAGAGGAAGAACCCTATTTGAACAAAATCGATCGGTAAATAAAAATGTTATTATTTAATGATTTAAATTTGAAAAAATTTATTTTTAATTTTTATGTTTTTGTAATTGAATAGAAATCTGGTGAAAGGACATTTCATTTTAATATCTAAATATTTATATATTTTACAAATATACATTTCATAATGTAATATACAACCGTGAAAATATGATTTTAGCTCGTGTCTTATAATGTAAAAATTTACATTCTTTTACGTGTAAGGTGGTGGTGTAGTTGACTCGGAATCCAAGGGTCCCGGGTTCGAAACCCAAATGGGGTTTGGTATAGTTTTTTTACCAATTCTTTTACCAAATAAGATTGTACTATAAAATTAAAAATGTCTAAAAGTAACATTATTTACAAAAAACTGCGAAAAGTATTCTATTGAATGTATAACAATTATATAAAAATCCAGTGAACAGGCGAAGAGTACGTTTTTAGCTTGTTTCCTTTGATTTCCTATCCGAGTAATTATAATTTATTATGCGGAACTATGTGTTTATAACGCACTAAATATAAGGACTGAGACAAAAAGCACTTTCAACTTAACATAAATGGACACTGGAAAATAATAATCACCCGGCACGTGCCTGTGTTTAGATCTAAATGCGACTGCGGCCGATTCATAGTAGCGCGCATTCGTTCGAACGCTGAAACAATCAATGAATATTTCGATAAGGGAGCAAAATTTCAAAAAAAACTTCTTATAAAAGATTTTATTTAGTTCATTCGGAACATTTTCTTCGGTTATAGTAGGCACCTAACTTTAAAAATAAAAAAGCTACCTCGATCGGACATTTTACTCTGCAAATTTTAAGGATTTTGCGTCAAAGAAAAGTTGTTGTTTTTTTTTTGCCAGCTAATTATTTTTTAGGTAAAGTTTTTTACTTTCAACATATCAAAGGATAGTTAGAGAGTATTATGTAAAAAAATTAAAAAATTCTGAAGTAAAATAAATAATATATGACGTGTTATATGAAAAACAAAAAATAATACATAATTTTTATTTTTTTTAAAAATTGCCAATTTGGTCACTTTGGCAATCTCAAATCAATGGGCGAATTCAAAAATCAAGCTTAGCAGGTTATTTTACATCAGATTACCTATTTTTTAGGTGGGTGTTCGCGAGTTGTATAGAGGGTGTCGAATTCAGAGGGTCTGGTCTTCCATTATTAAGTGAAAAGTTCAGGAATTATGCGCAACAAAATGGAAAATTTTTATTTTTAAAATAGAACAACCAAATTATGGATATTACTTCGCATTATAAACAATTTCTAAAACATTTTTCGATATCTTCAAAAATAAAGGTTTTGAGACAATTTCAAAAAAATTATTTTCCAACCAAAGCGCCAGGACTAACGCACATTTGTGCAGCTCCTTTTTCGTTTGAGAACATGTCCTAACTTTTATCAAAAATAACATTTTTCAGAAAGTCAATAACAACAGAGCTTCCCATATGGTGCAGACTTTTTGGCAGACACTGTATACAATATTTTTACAAAGGTTACACTGCGTGACAATTTATTTCATAATCATGGATACAGATGTACGCGTTTATTTCCTAAATTATAGATTATAGTTATGAAACAATGGATCAATAAATAGAAAACCTGGAAGTTCCGTTAAATCCATGCTGTCGCTTGCAGTAACCTGGCATTGGTGTATTCATTAGAGAACTCTCACAACTCTGAACTTCTCGTTCTTCAATAGTTCAATAATAAGGATAGTGAACATGTTGAAATCTTAAAACTTTTAAACCACTATTTTATGCTAAAGCTGCCCCCAGGGCAAGAATATCAGCGACGTGGAAACTTTTGCGACTTGAAATAGAGAAAATGTAAATAAAGTAAGGTTTACCAGTGAACATATCGAAATTTTCAAATTAATAAAAGAAAAAGAAGTCCCGTGAGTTTAAGAGGATAGTGAAAACTTATTTTACGTTCTACTACGAAAGTCAGGGAGCTTATTAATTAACTTAATGTAAAAAAACAATAAGTAGAATCGTTTTTCGAAGAGCTCCATCAATTAGAACGTAAAGAGAATATAGTAAGACGTGCGGTCGATATCCGCAAGAACAAAACAAATGTGGTTACTTTTAAATTAAATAGAGTAGTCTTTGTGTTGCTAAACTTCAGTTTTGAGATACAGTTTAACATTATATGTCAGTATCAATATTGGGAGTAGGGATACACAAAGTTGACTTTAATTTTCAATAGTATATGTATACCGGGATCATGAGATTGGCCCTACTCCAGTCGATAGATTGTTTTGAGGAATAAACAATTTTAAAAATCAATATAATTTGTAATACAAAAAGTCATATGAGGTAACACTAACACAATTTATTAACTTACTAATTACAACAAATAATTACTTCATTAATCTTATACTAAATACTATAATAATTCACTACTTTAGTCACTTGATCACTTTACTACCTTCCTGATCTTACTGAACTTGCTATCAAAACTAAACTGTCACTTTCCGCTTCTCCATGCCTTTATATACCCAAAGATGAGGGATCTAAAATATTCTGTCATGATATCATCACTCTCTAGATATTTCCACAAGTCTCATTACTACTTCCAGACTGTGACACCACGCGTCATCTCTGGGCCGACTGCCAAACTAACGGTTAGCTTTCTGTTGCCCTTATAATTGGAACTTAGAGGAAATCTCCACAGATGTCTCTGGGGGTATAAACATCTAACGCTGCCCCCTCCTTGATTCGAGTGATGACAGAGTACGGTCCTTCCCAAGGCGGTTGAAGTTTCGGGGACCTTCCCTTCTTTCGCTGAGGGTTGTATAGCCAAACCAGATCTCCCGCCTTGAATCCTCCTGAACTGGACTTATGATCATAATGAGCTTTCATTCGGTTATTGGTTATGGTGATTTGGCCTCGAACCAATTCATGGACATTTCTTAACCGTTCTCTAATCTCATCTGCATAGTGCATAATTGTTCACTGAGAGGGGTTCCCTCCCTGGTGTCCCAAACATTAAGTCACACGGTAGTCTGATTTCATCTCCAAATATCACACAAGCCGGCGTCTGTTTCGTAGCCTCATGAATGGCAGCCCTGTATGCCATGAGGAAGAACGGCAAGTGACGATCCCAATCTCGCCGATTTTTATGAACCACCTTCATGGTTTTGTTATGCCGCTCCACCATTCCATCTGATTGGGGATGAAGAGCTATCGTCCGTGTCTTGTGGATTCCCAATAATTTGCAAATTTCCTGGAAGCTGCATTGGACCTGAGATATGGCGACCAACACCTCGCCTAAGTATACCAGGCACAGCGGAAGTCACTGATGCAAAAAGCTGGGGAAAGTTTACAAGAATTCGAAGCTGCGATAGAGAGATTGGCACACCTGGCATATCCGAGAGAATTCCAAGAACAATTAGCCGTGGGAGCCTTTTTAGATGGCATAAGGGATCGCAGACTAGGAGTAAGGGTCAACTGCAACAATATAACGTCGAGTTCCTTTTGAGAGAATTACGATCAATATTGCTGGCCCGTTTTCAGTGACCACAGGTTGCCATGGATTATTTCAGTAAGTGGCCGGAAGCCTATGCCATTCCACATCAGGAGGCTGTAACTGTAGCCAAAGTTTTGGTGGGTAACCTGGTATGCCGACAGAGGCGTAACTATGGCAGGGCAAACTGGGACAGCGCCCCGGGGCCCAGGGAATCAAGGGCCCCAGCCGGCGCCTGTGTGAGGCCGGGTGTCAGGATTAGGTATTAAGAAAATATAATAGGGAGGCCCCCCAACAATTTTTTGCCCTGGGGCCCCATAACTTCTAGTTTTGCCACTGTATGCCGACCTCCCTTGATTTTAATATAACTCCAGGGGTACACCATCATATTTAAAATAAAGACTGTAATCCAAGCAGTACGATATGTCAAAATTAAGTAATTTTAAATAAAAAATAAATAAAATATAGGTAAATGGAGAATGAGACGATGTCAGTAATACCGCACAGTTATAATCACCTGTTAGTTAAATAGATAGAGATAGAACACTTTTCCTGAACAGATAATTTGAACATAATATCGTAATATACCAAACTAGTTATCTTCTTCGAAATATAGTTTTCCGTTTTCCCTTCTCATAAATAACTACTAAGTTCTGCTAAAGGTTTTACCTACAGCAACTATTTACCTAAAACTTATAAGCCACAAGCACCAAGAACATAACTAGAAACCAGACATCTATTATGCTATGGAGTAGGAGTACATCATGTAATGCGCCTGTGAAATAATGTGTCCATTCTTCACCTCTCTGTGATTTTTTACTGCCAATCAATTTTCGTTGCATATATGCCTATTTCACCTCGGAATATTTCAAAGCGTCTTGAACATTTTACGTTTTTAAAGAAAAAAATAATTTTTTAAGCTTGAATATATTTTAACAATGTTTGTATAACTATAAAATTGTCTTGTACGAATTTCCTGTAGCATAAAATACGATAATGTTGTGCTTGATATGTGTTAAATAACCTTTTATTAATGCTGTTTTCAATGAATCACTCGTCAAAATTTCATTATAAAATGGACTCTTAGAATCGGTTGAAAGATATTATGAATATAGTACTGCACGACTTTAAAGTATTCTTTACTACGCTTTTAGACGCTAACGGTTTTCCTTCAGCCGAAGTCATTAAAACTTATATAACTTTAAAGCTAAATCGGACATATTTATGTTAAAATAATTTCGTAGTCTCAAAAATTCGCAGTCTATTCTGGCTTTAAACTTAATTTAGCACTAAATTATTCATATTTCGCTAAATGACAGATTTAAGAAGAACAATTATAATAATTAAGAATAACCTATTTGGAAGAATAGCTGACTATTCCTTTTACTTCCACATCCAGTGGAAGTATAGTAACGACAAAAAAATTTTTAAAAATTTTTATTGTTCAAATAGGCTTAGAATGTCATGAAACTTCGAGATTTTAAGTTTGAGCCAAAAATAAATTTCTGTCTGTCTGTCGGTCTGTAACGTTTTTTTTTGTGCGCACGTTTACTCTGGAACCTTTTAAGATTTGACTTGAAATTTGGTACACATATGTACGAGATCTGGAACTAGATTATATTTTCATATTGTTCCGTCGTAAGGTTGGGAGGTAAATTGGGGTAAATTTGGGGTAAATAAGCAAATCAAGCAAGTAAGAGTCCATAAAATTGGTATTTAGTATATACAAGAGAAGCTAAGATCTCAAAAAATTTTTTGGCATAAACCACCCTCATTACCACCCCCACCTCATTATTAAAGGGGATGAAAAAAATTGTGATTTAGTGTGTGTACAAGAACCAGAAACCTTAAAATATTTTTTTACTTCATCCACCCCCACTACCACCCCCTATCACCACCACTACCGATGTAGGGGTATCGTTTTATGGGTTTTTGGAGTAGAGGATTTCAAGTATTATATTATTAAAGTTCCATAAACAATTATTTCCATATACAAATTTTTTTCGTTGTGAGTGACTTGGATAGAAAATCTGGATGTGGAAGTAGTGATTCCTTGGGCAGCGGTTTTTGAATTAGTTGTGACCATGAAATTAAAGTTTTAACTTAAATCTGACTACAAATACAAGACAAAACTCAGGTTATACTTACGTTAAAGATTGGTAAAATTTCCCTGTTTCTTTTCAGACAAAAGACAGCGACTCCTAAGTTAAAATTAGTCTAAAATTACGTAATATTTTTTTACAGATAGACCTCAATTTATGATTCAATTTTAAAGAATAATAACGTAAATATTTATTAAAAATTACACCAAAGTCAATGTGACTTATCAGGCACTTCGTTTTGAAATATTATCTAAACATTGGCTTAATAAATTACTGGTAAGTCCATATGCATTAAAAGGTGAAGATAATGGTTGCAATTACTATTTTTATCGACCATATTGGGCTATTGTGACTTTAATTGATAAAACTGCTGTTTGAGGTGGAATAATATACAGAATCGGAAAGCGTTGGTTTTGGTATTGCGATTTAACCGACCGCCCACAAAAGGCGTCTACCAGTACTCCAGCAGAGGTAAAAAGAGACACGCCTCATCAAGAGAATTATGTACATGATTGCTCGCTTCGCTCTAGCTTGCCGCTCTCGCTTGCTCTTATTGCCATACCAAAACCAACACCTTCCGATTCTGTATAACAGTATAAGCGTTTATTTATAACTTATGAGATATATGTGTGTATGTGCGTGTGTAAATATCTATGTTTGTATTTTTACTGACAGGCTCACATATGTATATTTGCATCCTTGCCTGGCATGTTTCTTTTGTTGCCATAATTATGCCATAATCTTATGTGAATAGTTTTACAGTGTGTAATAATAATTTGTTGTATTTATCTTTGGTTAGTTGTCATTTCTATCCTGTAAATGATCTTCAGCAGTTCTTCTTTTTCTTCTTCTCCTCATTCACAACGTCTTATCTGCATGGAAAATACTAGGGCGTTGGCAAGCAATGCTACTAGAATTTTCATGGAGAACACTAATTTTTACTTCCACACCAATGGAATTATAGTAACGTAAAAAAAAATTGACATTTTTCATTATTCAAATAGGCTTAGAATGTCATGGAACGTCAAGATTTTAACTTTGAGCAAAAAAGCTTTGCGCACGATTACTCTGGAACCGTTTATGATATTGACTTGAAATTTGGTACACGTATGTATTTTAATGAGATCTGGAACTAGATTATATTTTGATCTTATCCCGTTGAAGGGTTGGGGGTAAATTTTGATAAATGGGGGTAAATAGGTAAGTCAAACAAGTAAAAGTTCATAAAATTGGTATTTAAGAGAAGCTAAGGTTTCAAAAAAATATTTGCCATTAGCCACACCCATTACTAACCTCACCCCATTATTAAAAGTGGTGAAAAAAGTAAAATTATGATTTAGTGTGTTTGTACAAGAACCAAATAACTCAACATTCTTTTTTACTTCATCCACCCCCACTACCACCCTCACCCCCACTACCGATGTGGCATATCGCTTTATGGGTTTCTGGGGTCGACGATTTCAAATATTATATTATTAAAGTTCCATAAACAATTATTTCCACATAGTGGAGTGCAAATATAGTATCAACATTTTTTTCATTGTGAGATACTTGGATAGAAAACCTGGATGTGGAAGTAGTGATTCGCTGTTTTTATACGTGGAAACTCGCTATATCCATATTATTTGAAGTTGCATCTCTTACAAGATAGAAATATTTGTGAAGAAAATACCACGTCAGATAAAAGAAATATTTGTTTGTTGGAGCTGGAAAAAAATCGCAATAAGACATTCGACAATAATAGACAAAAGCCGGTCACATTAAATGTTCTCTCTATATTGTCTAGAATTATAATAACCTCTTCTATCTGCTAGAGGTAAATAAAATATATTGGCTCGAGTCAAAGAACATAAAAGCATTTTTCAGATAAAAGATAGAGATTAAAGTTAAAAATCTTCTCGTCCCAATTTATACTCCAACCTCTTTGTTTCCCATGAGTCACAAAGAGGAATTGGTTTTACTGTATTATTTGCAACTGCAGAAAAACTATATTTATTTTATATATTCCTAAATGGCAATATAATTACATTAGTGTGCGTTCGAGTCAAACGAATTTTTAGGAATTAGATATATTACTTCTACGTAAATGGCAGAACTAAATCCTAAAAACCGATTTACCACATCGAATTCAATTGGAATGTTTCGTTAATTGCTGCAGGATGCAGGATATCGACTTGACCAATTTAAAGTCGCCTTTTGAACTTTATCGGAAACAATAGCCTGAAAGCTGGTGAACGGTTGGTTCAAAATGTTTTATACCCGCTGAAATTTTGTAGAAAGATATTTTCTTCATACTTAAAAAAGGTATCGACCGTCTGGCTGGGCCATCCCGGCCAAAAGTGCACCCTCATTTTTACTTCCACATCCAGTGGAAGTATAGTAACGACAAAAATTTTTTTAAAAATTATTATTGTTCAAATAGCCTTAGAATGTCATGAAACGTCGAGATTTTAAGTTTGAGCGAAAAAAAATTTTCTGTCTGTCGGTCTGTCTAACTATTTTTTGTGCGCACGTTTACTCTGGAACCGTTTGACATATTGACTTGAAATTTGGTACACATATGTACTTTAACGAGATCTAGAACTAGATTATATTGTCATCTTGTTCCGTCGAAGGGTTGGGGTAAATTTGGGGTAAATAGGTAAATCAAACAGGTACGAGTCCATAAAATTAGTTTTACTTCCACGTACAGTGGAAGTATAGTAACGACAAAAAAATTTTTAAAAATTTTTATTGTCCAAATAGGCTTAAAATGTCATGAAACGTCGAGATTTTAAGTTGAGCGAAAAAAAAATTTCTGTCTGTCGGTCTGTCTGTCTGTCTGTAACTTTTTTTTGTGCGCACGTTTACTCTGGAACCGTTTAAGATATTGACTTGAAATTTGGTACACATATGTACTTTAACGAGATCTAGAACTAGATTATATTTTCATCTTGTTCCTTGGGGTAAATTTGGGGTAGATGGGTAAATCAAGCAGGTAAGAGTCCACGAAATTGGTATTTAGTATATACAAGAGAAGCTAAGGTCTCAAAAAAAAAAATGGCATTAGCCACCCCCACCCCCTTATTAAAGGGGATGAAAAGAAATTGTGATTTAGTGTATGTACAGAAACCAGAAACCTCAAAATATTTTTTTACTTCGTCCACCCCCCCACTACCACCCCCCTATCACCACCCCCACCCCACTACCGATGTGGGTTTTTGGGGTAGAAGATTTCAAATATTATATTATTAAAGTTCCATAAACAATTATTTTCACATACAAAGTTTTTTCGTTGTGAGTGACTTGGATAGAGAATCTGGATGTGGAAGTAGTGATTCCTTGGGTAGTATATACAAGAGAAGCTAAGGTCTCAAAAAAAATTTTTGGCATTATCCACCCCCATTATCACCCCCACCCCATTATTAAAGGAGATGAAAAAAAGAATTGTGATTTAGTGTGTGTATAAGAACCAGAAACCTCAAAAAATTTTTTACTTCATCCACCCCCACTACCACCCCCTATCACCACCCCCATCCCATTATCGATGTGTTTATAGGTTTTTGGGGTAGAGGATTTCAAATATTTTACTTCCACATCCAGTTGAAGTATAGCAACGCAAAAAAATTTTTAAAAATTTTTATGGCTCAGATAGGCTTAGAATGTCATAAAACGTCGAGATTTTAAGTTTGAGCGAAAAAAAATTTCTGTCTGTCTGTCGGTCTGTCTAACCTTTTTTGTGCGCACGATTACTCTGGAACGGTTTAAGATACTGACTTGAAATTTGATACACGTATGTATTTTAACGAGATCTGGAACTAGATTATATTTTCATCTTATTCCGTTCATTCACATCCACTACCAACCTTCTACCACCACCACCATCCCCCACCCCCACTACCGATCAGGCCCGTAGCTAGAAAGTGCTTTCAAGTCGGGCAAATAATTTTTCAGGGGGGTCTGAGCCAAAAATTTTTTGATGAGCGGGGGGGAGAAATGCAAAAAAAATTTTTTTATCCGAAACATTTTTTGATGATGAGCGGGGGGAGAAATCCGAAAGTTTCTTTTATCCGAAAAATTTTTTGATGAGCGGAAGTAAGACTCTAAAAAAAAATTTTCACGAAGATAATTAAAATTGCCCCCTTGCAATCGCCCCCCCCCCCCCTAGCTACAGGCCTGCTACCGATGTGGCATATCGTTTTATAGGTTTCTGGAGTAGACGATTTCATATATTATGTTTTTAAAGTTACTTCGAATAGTATGGATGCGCAGTGGCTTTGCTCGACTACCATGGATGCGCAGTAGGTTTCCCCGAGTATTATGGATGCGCAGTGGCTTTCCTCGAGTATTTTGGATGCGCAGTGACTTTTCTCGAGTATTATAGATCGCAGTAGGTTACCTCAAGTAGTACAGATGCGCAGTGAGTTACTTTAAGTAGTATGGATGCGCAGTGGCTTTCCTCGAGTACAATGGATGCGCAGTGAGTTACCACGAGTAGTATGGATGTGTAGTGGCTTTTCTCGAGTACTAGGGATGCGCAGTGGGTTCCCTCGAGTAAATTGGATGCACAGTGGGGTTCCTTGAGAACGTAGTAGATTTCCTCGGAGAAAATGCTTGAAGTAGAGGCTTTACTTCTATCGTGTAGTTTACGGCACACAACGATTTTTTATATCTTTGTCATGCCATTTGTTATCCCTATTACCGATGTGGCAAATAATTTTATATGTCTTAGAGGTACAGAATTTCAAATATTATACTATTAAACTTCCATAAACAATTATTTCCATATAGTGGAGTGCAAATATAGTATTTTCGTTGTAAGAAACTTGGATGTGGAAGTAGTGATTCCTTGGGCAGCGGTTTTTTAAACTGTAGAAATAAAGTTGTGAAAAATGTACAGTATGTAGAAATGTTATAAATTTAAATAATATCAGATTTTCTGCAATATATTTCGACCTTCTTAAAATATATTTAAATTATATGTATATAACCCGTCTAGATATTAATTTACAAAATATCAGTCAAACATTCTCTTCTGTTTAGGGGGTACTTTTAAATGGTAGCTGGCAGCATTTTACACCTAACTTTTTTATTTTACTTCCACATCCAGTGGAAGTATAGTAACGACAAAAAATGTTTAAAAATTTTTGTTGTTCAAATAGGCTTAAAATGTCATGAAACGTCGAGATTTTAAGTTTGAGCGAAAAAAGTTTCTGTCTCTCTGTCGGTCTGTAACTTTTTTTGTGCGCACGTTTACTCTGAAACCGTTATTGACTTGAAATTTGGTACACATATGTACTTTAACGAGATCTGGAACTAGATTGTATTTTCATCTTGTTTCGTCGAAGGGTTGGGGGGTAAATAGGGGTAAATGGGTAAATCAAGCAGGTCAGAGTCCATAAAATTGGTATTTGGTATGTACAAGAGAAGCTAAGGTCTCAAAAAAAATTTTGGCATTAGCCACCCCCATTACTACCCCGACCCCCTTATTAAAGGGGATGAAAAAAAATTGTGATTTAGTATAAGAACCAGAAACCTCAAAATATTTTTTTACTTCATCCACCCCCACTACCACCCCCCTATCACCACCCCCCACCCAACTACCGATGTGGGGTATCGTTTTATGGGTTTTTGGGGTAGAGGATTTCAAATATTATATTATTAAAGTTCCATAAACAATTATTTCCACATACAAAGTTTTTTCGTTGTGAGTGACTTGGATAGATGTGGAAGTAGTGATTCCTTAGGCAGCGGTTTTTTGTATATTTCTAATAATTCTTAAAAAGAAAAAAAAACTTTCAGATCATCAGAAAAAAAGAGGTGATCTTACTGCATTTCGACAAACCGAGTCGTGCTCAAGTAATTTATGTTTAGAAATCAACGAACATTTACATTTTATTAAGAAATTCTTTTTCGCACAGAATGCTTTGAAACATTATATTTACATTTTTCGAGAAAGTCAACTTTATTATAATCAAGTGACATTTTCCTATTTTTTTTTCTAATTTTGACATATAAAATGACACTTTTCAAAACTGACGTAAGTGTCAAAACGTCCAACTTTTCATAACCAGTTATAAAAAGTTAAATTTTACCTAACCGGTGAGGAAAAAATCGTTATATCATCAATTAAGAAAAATAAACAACTCTCAAAAAGAAGAAGAAATAATGTTTATCCAGCACAAAATTGAATAGTCCATAAAGTGGAAGCTTTTAAATTCTTCTTTCCTTCATGATATGTAAACAAATCTTTTTCATTAACACGATTTATTTACCTTATGCTATCAAATTAGGATTTCAAATAATAATATAACTTGGCTAAATAACGTTTGTCAATTTTGACATTAAAATTATAATGTGTAATAATAGCAGCAAAGGTTACTATGAAAAAGACTACTTAATTTTAATATCTTTAAATACACTGTTTCATTTATGTTTAAAGGGTTTTTAGACGTTTAAAATTAGAAAAAATCTTGTATGTGACGCGTTCCGAAAGACAATTTTGTGTAACTCGTGTTATTTTGCGGGATCTCGCTCGCTCATCCCGCAAACATCCACTCGTTATACAAAATAATCACCTCTTCTGTGTCGAAAAGTAAGGATCTTGTATTTACCTAACATTTAATAGACAAGGAATCGTTTCACATCCCCTCCGAAGTATGGTATATCCACTACGTAATCCTCGTCCCAAATTACATAGCTTCTACGTATACAATGATGTACAGACCGCTAGAAGGTGGGACCAGATCGCCGTGTTTCCCCAAGTACTAAACGCGATGAACGTTGCTTCACTGGAAGCATCGAAAACTTTTTCTTCTCTTTAAAAAATGCCGTTTTCATGATAAAAAATAAAATGTACGTTCATGCAGTTTAATTGCATGAACGTAAATCAGAGAGGAGAAGAAAACGTTTTAGTATTTCTAACAAGATAATCAAAAAATATTATATTTTGAAATGCAAAATGAATGGATTTTAAAAACGTTTTAAAAAATATATCGAGAGTTGCCCAGTCCACCCCTTGGTAAGCACTCAAGGGCATGAAAAAAATTCACAATATGCCTTTTAATAAGTGTAGTAGATATGCCAAGTATTTTGTTTTTTTGAGTAAAAAAATGAAAACGGTTTTTAAAGGGACTGTAACTTGACAACGAAGGGGTATTTTGAAAAATGTTATATGAAGAACCCCAATTAATTTTGGCTGAGGAATCTACAGTTCTACTTTATTTCCGGATACCCTGTATAAAGAGCGTTGCGGTGGTGGGTGTTACTTTAGGAGATTATCATCACTGGTAGTGAGCAGCGTTACTAAAAGTTATATAAAATCATTTCTGGTCACTGTGAACAGTCTAAAAATTTATAATAACAATACCATTGCTCAGTGATGTTCATCAAAATATAGAGGCTTCGTAGTATTTATAAGCACCCTAAAAGTTTCATATTGGTTTCATAGTGTTCACTTGGCTGTTTAAAGTATATGAACTAGTTTTTAAAATCTCTGGAAACTGGTTTTGTTGGGATATCAAGGTGGCAGTCTTTATAGGAACCCCGTATATTTTAAAACAGATTTTAACTGATTTCCCTCAGCGTATTTATTTTATATTTGTGTGATCGAGAAAGAAAAATCAGTATGACAAATTTTGAAACCATTTCACGTCAGGGAATAAGGAAGGGGAATTGATTTCACCGACCTATTTGAGACTGATAGTACTACTACTATTTAGTAGTAACACCCACGTGAATTTTCGAAGCACGTGTTGTCTGGCTTGCAGCTGGGTCGCCCACGCCGGGAGAGTGTCGGCCCAGGGACGTATTGTACGTTGTGTTATTTTTTTATACGCACACTCTTTCACACCCAACAGGCAATTGAAATTAAATTGGAATTTTCTATTTTATCAAATAACAAAGTTCGGAGCATGATAAACAATTCAAGATGCGGCTTTCGGATGTATATTCTAGACCAAGAGTATTTTGTATGAGTCATCCAATGAAATCAAAACTTTAGGAAGTCTTAAGTTATTAATTTAATATTTAAATTATGTTATAATAGAAAGAACATAATCTACCAAAACTTGGAACAACTTGTTCTAAATTTTTATTTTTTCCATTTATAATCAGAAACCACCTTCATTATGTATTTCCCAAAGTCTTAAAGAGGAAACACACATCTAAATGTGATTTCGCTCTAATTTCAAAACCAGTGCCCATTATTTTAGCTAGTTAGCTCTGAGATCATTTATTTCCGGTCAATATTCAGACTAAATATTTTTCTTAGTTATAAAAACTACTTTATCTGATGTCTCTATAAAGCATTCTCACTTCCGTTAGTATTAAAATAACAGCCGAAAATACTTGAATTTAATGTTGCATTCAGATTGCACGTACCCAGGAATAAAATCAATATACTTATATCTTGGTGCTAAGGTTTTCGCGGAGCTGGTGATCTGGCTGCTGGTTTCCGGGTCTTCTTCCGCGTAGGCTTGGTTGAGTGCTTGACGTTTCGACCATCTTGTCGTGGTCTTCTTCTGAAGCGAAGTGAGCTCTGCTGGACTGAGCTCCTCTATTTATATAGTTTATCAGGAGGCGTGTTGCGGGTCATTGCTCATGCGGAACATTAACTTCCACGTAGTACGGTAGTTGTAGTCCGGTGTCACGGTTATAGTTATTCGGATGTTTATTTATTTCAATGCTTCTCTGTATCTTCTTGGCCAATAATTCTTGGTGTTGGCTAATTTCTTTGTTTTGTCGAATTTTATCAAATGGCCGGTTTCTTCTGAATGTTCGGCAACTGCTGATTTTGTAGAATTTCCCTTCTTTGTATTTCTAATGTGTTCTCTGAGTCTGGTGTTTATACGTCGTTTGGTCTCTCCGATGTAAACTTGTCCGCAGGAACATGGGATGCTATATACTCCTGGTGTTTCTAGTTCTTCTGGACCTTGGTATTTGGGAAAATGTTGTGCCTTCTGTTTTGCATTATATATTACTTTGACGTTCTTTTTCTCCAAAACTCTTCCGATTCTTTCCGTACATCCTTGTATATACGGTAGGTAAGCTGTTGCCGTGTATTTCCTTTCTTCTTTTTCTTCTTCTGTTCTGGTTGTATCTTGTCTCTTTATTGCGTTGTCTATGTCCTTCGGTTTGTATCCATTTTTCTGTAGTGATGTTTTTAAGGTCCGATATTCTTGCAGATGTTCTGACTCGCAAATTTGCTTTGCTCTATGTACTAGTGTGTTAACGACGGCCTGTTTTTGTGCTGGGTGGTGGTGAGAATTGGCGTGCAAGTATCTGTCGGTGTGCGTCGGTTTTCTGTATTGTCCTTGTGTCCTAATCCTCCATTATCCTTCTTGAACACGAGAACGTCCAAAAATGGAAGTTGGTTCTCTGTTTCTATTTCCATGGTAAATTTGATCTTATGATGTAAGCTGTTTAGGTAGTCTTTGAAATTCTCCAGTTCCTTACGGCCATGTTGCCATACAATGAAAGTGTCGTCCACATGTCTAAACCAACATTTTGGTTTCAATTGGTAGTTGTCCAAAGCGTATATTTCGAAAGCTTCCATAAATAAGTTAGCGAGTACTGGTGATAAAGGTGAACCCATTGCTGCTCCATCTTTTTGTTTATATAGACTTCCATTGAAGTTGAAGTAGGTCGAGTTGACACAAAGCTCCATCAGGTCTGCTAAGGTGGTGTCCAACCCGTTGTTCTGCAATTCTTCCCGAGCTAATTCTATCGCCTCATTAACTGGTATATTTGTGAAGAGTGATGTTATGTCTAAACTGACTAGTATGTCTTCTTGGTCCACTGTGATGTTCTTCAGCTCTTGTATGAAATGGTGTGAATACCTGATATGGTGTTCTGTTTGTCCAATAAATGCTTTGAGTGCTTTGAATGCTTTGAGTATGTACGGACAGAATCGGAAGAGTTTTGGAGAAAAAGAACGTCAAAGTAATATATAATGCAAAACAGAAGGTGGCACAACATTTTCCCAAATACCAAGGTCCAGAAGAACTAGAAACACCAGGAGTATATAGCATCCCATGTTCCTGTGGACAAGTTTACATCGGAGAGACCAAACGACGTATAAACACCAGACTCAGAGAACACATTAGAAATACAAAGAAGGGAAATTCTACAAAATCAGCAGTTGCCGAACATTCAGAAGAAACCGGCCATTTGATAAAATTAGACAAAACAAAGAAATTAGCCAATGCCAAGAATTATTGGCCAAGAAGATAGAGAAGCCATTGAAATAAATAAACATCCGAATAACTATAACCGTGACACCGGACTACAACTACCAATAACGTGGAAGTCAATGTTCCGCATGAGCAATGATCCGCAACACGCCTCCTGATAAACTGTATAAATAGAGGAGCTCAGTCCAGCAGAGCTCACTTCGCTTCAGAAGAAGACCACTACAAGATGGTCGAAACGTCAAGCACTCAACCAAGTCTACGCGGAAGAAGACCCGGAAACCAGCAGCCAGATACTTATATCTTGTTATGTCAATGTACTTATTGTGGAAGGTGTGTTTTATTAAAACAGATAATTCCGATCTGTGTGTTTAAGATCATATATCAACTTCGTTTCCTACATTTGTAGACATAAAAATAGACATATTTTCTAATTATAGTTAGTGCTGTATGAATATTATTTGCCAATGATCTCCCCTGCTATTGTGCAGCCATAACTTCAGAGTTAGTTCTCGTAAATTCAGTATAATTTAAGTGGTCCCACTACAGTGATTCTCATCTCCGTTATAGTCTATAATCACAGATGCTAGACAGTTATAACGGAGGTGTGAATTTATGAAATTTGGAATATCTATGTATATACCTGCATTAAAAATGACACTAATTTCATCGTTGATGGTAAATTCCTGCATAATATGACACCCATATTCTCAATATCCTCACCTCCGCTGTAGAACCTTCTCCCCTTTTTCTCTTTTTCTCTATATATATTATAAAGTACTCATTGAGGATCACGAAGAAAATATGTATTCTAGTTTGATTTTTGGCACTAATTTTCTCACTATTTTTTCAAAAAAAATGTTCGTAGCTCGAAAAATATAATAGCTACGGAAAAATACAAGGGATCAAATTTATACGAAGGAAAAAGTCTGATAAAGGGGGAGGGGAAGTGATATGGTTGTACCGCGTTACGTCAGATTGGTTAAAATCATTGATGGCACATTTCTACAAAAGGATAAGGTAATTTTTTTGGTTATTTTTTTTTCATTTTTTTAACTCCTTTCGGTCGGGACAACCTACTGATAAATTTTCCGCATGTTGTGGTAAATCATCCTGTATATAGAAAAGACACCGGCATTCTTAGGTACTAATGACTCACACCATTGATCTCAGCACAAAATGGCTGGTCTCATTTTTTTTATCTATCCTCTATTAAGTGTCTCTCTTAACAGAGATTTGCAAAAGGAAAATCATCAGTCTTTCAAACCCAACGGAATTCAAAATTTGTGTCAATTTCATATATGAACCTTAGTTTACTCGTAGTCTAAGTGGGATTTAAAAAAAGTTAGATTCATATCTGTCATCAGTTGTTCATTCAGAGGGAAATAAATTGAAACAACTTCTAGGCAACCTAAAGAATAAATTGAATCAAATGAAAGATCTGGAATTTACTATATTAGTTTTAGGAATTGCAAATTTGAAGTACATAAGTAGAACCTCCAATTTAAGACTCAAGGAACATATTCCCATCTCAAAAGTGGAAAACTGAAAAGTCTAGTGTTGCCCAAAATGCTTTTGATAACAAGCATAGAATAGAAATTAGTAACTTAACTGGAAATATAACAAATAATAGACAGCTTTTGAAAGCTTATTACGTTGTTTTTTCACAAATTTCTGTTATAAATAAGTGAATAAAGAGATATACCGAATATTGTATAAAAAAAGACTTGAAAGATGCAGGCCAGTTGCACGTAGTCTCAGGCCTGCCCCTATAGACTGCACGCCTTTTTGCGTGGGTGAGGAGGTTGTCTCTAAATTCTTATTGAAGTCAACATCTGTAGAAAACAATTCAGTTTGTAGCTTATATTTTCTCAGGATAGGATCGCCTCCTGTAAAATTTTAATATCTTCAGATGTTTCAGTTTCCGTGATTTTTTATTGCATATATAGGTAAGTCATATAGTATAAAATGACAAAAATGTTATAACATTTATGGTTCATATTAAAATATACTCATCTGTACAAAGAATTCGGCAACAATATCAGATGTATGTTATGATACTTATTCTAGTAGAAATATGATAAAGAATATACACATAGACCGTAATGAAGGAAGGGTAACTTTATGAGATGCCTGCTAGTAGTCGGAGAGCGATACTTTCGAAATATGCAAAATGAAAGTGGCTTATGGAGCTCGCGAAATCGGAAAAATCGCACTTTTCACGAAATTTCTCAGCGTATTTTACATTTCACGGCACGTAGCTTTGTTTCTACCGTTGACTGCGCTCGAAAGATTAAACACATGTTTTCTGAAATATGATGAATCAATTGCCATACATAAAATTTTACAAAAGATATACTGCCGTCATAAGGAGAATAGCCGCATCTGTAAATTGTCGGTTGTCGAGAAAAGTAACAAACGCGTTTGTACTTTTCCCAACTAATAAATATTAATTCGGAAAATTAATTTCAATGAATCTTAGGTACTTTAAATATTGAAATTTCAATTTTTTTTTAACTGCAGAACTAGATCAAGTACTCTTGGGTGCCCATATATTATTAAAAATCTCATTTATGGTAAATATGTAGATGCGGCTTTTCACTTTATGACGGTAGTATAATACCTATCTGGTGCAATAAAACTATCTTCATTCCAGATCACATGAATTTTTGAGTGGCAGCGTTAAAGATAGAATACTAGTGTAAGCGAGAGAAATATAGTTTGAAGTCTAAATTAATTTTTGAGTTTGGTAGTCACAGAAGGGTAATAGGTTTGAACGTTGTGTACTCTGCATTACATCATAGGTTGCTAATGCGGCAGACCCTCACTTTAAACGCTAATATCTCAAAAACGGACGAGCTCAAAAAATTGAAAAAATTATATGTTCATTATGTGGCTATTGTAAGCAAAGATCTGCTAAGTTATATACAAGAATATCTCACTTTTCAAAGAGATTTTAACTAACCGAACAAGCATGAAGTAATGTTTTTGACATAATTTCGCGATTTTAAAATAAAATATGAATAATGTCGCCATACAAAAAAAAACCTACGTTTAATCCATGCTTAAAATATTACTAGAATGGGCTAAAGCCCAATTTTCTTCAATAGTTCCACCTACGTTTCAAATATCAAGTCGATATCTGTGTCCGTTCGTCTGTTGTAAGAATTTTTCATTTTTGTGACGTAATGTATTTTTGATTCACTCGAATTTATTTTTTCTTCAATAGTTCCACCTACGTCTCAAATATGAAGTCGATGTCTCTACCTGTTCCTCTGTTGTAAGAATTTTTCTTCTTTGTGACGTCACGTAGACGTAGGTGTATTTTTAATTCACTTGTATTCCATCCGTCTACAACATTTCCACCTTCGTGTCAAATTTCAATTCGATATCTACAACCGTTCCCGAGTTATCAGCGAAATCACTTGGAGGCTCTGCCACTTTAAGAAATATCACTCTGTACATCACACTTTACCTTTGCGGTAAAACAAATGACATTATTATCGATCGAAATTTGCCGGCTGGTGTCATCTATTGAACGGTTGTTTACCATTTGGCAAGTAAAATTGAGGACGCTTATGCAGATCGACAGTTTATAAAATTGTCCTTGGTTTCAATCTGCATCGCGCAAAACACGAAACAAATGTCAATTTAGACAAATCGCCCTGTATATGACTTTTTATCGCCTCGCAGATTGACAGCAGTGGACGAATCTGATTGGACGATTCAGAAAATCGATATTTAGCTGACGTAGGCACGGCCAGGATGAAAAAAAAATTAAAAAAGCCTCCACTTTGACCGCTCCAAGCTCGTTAATTTTTGGAGATTGACAATTAAAAAAAAAGAAGACTTTTAGATAATTTAATTTTGTACAAATTCGTTAGGGCCAAGTTTTTTGGTCTAGGAGCCACCGTTTAGGAGTTATGGAGGTTTTAAGCGAAAAATGTACCAATTTGAGTCGTGCATCGCCACACATTTGGGTCGATTTCTCAGAAACGAAAGTATTTAGGACAATTCTGATGGAACTGGGCGATTCCTCAAGAAATTATCTGGACCCTAGTGAAAATTTATTTTTGAGCTAACTGCAGCCGTTTCCGAGATATAAACGAAAAAAGGCGAAAAAAAAGTAGCGTGTTGGAGTCGAAAAACATGCAATCTTAAAATATTCATATTTTTCGAAATACACCAGCGGGACGACCGTACGATGTCGCGATGTAAAGAGGAAGAGTTTTAGTTGATCCGCATCGTAAACTGCATAGGGCAAATCGAAAATTCGGCTCGACACGAACGAATGAAAAGTGGCATTTTTTGACATTTCAACAAAATTGCAAAATACAACGACACGACAAAGGGAGCATCGTGAATAAAAAGTGAGGTTCGTAAAAATGCATCCAGAAAGAGACGGGCGAATTTAATTAGTTAATTAAGAAGTTAATCGTTAAATGGAATCGACGAAATATAGCCTATACCAGAAAGAATTTTATTGTGTATCCGTCAAAAGCCGTTCCGCGTCCAGAGAATTGAGCGTGACAAAAGCCTTTGTTATTGTAAATTTGGAAAGAGTAAGGGGTACAGCCCGTTCGGATTTTAATATATAAACCGCTCTGCTGATTAACATATAAAATGCATATTTCCCTAGACGTATAATGGATTAAGTCTCAAAATCTCCTAAAAAGTGACACATTTTAACACGCTTTTATTAGGCCGACCTATAGCTAACTATGTATGTATGTATGTGTGTAAGTAAAAGTTCTAAGGAACTGAATTTCACTCGCTTCTAATTGTTGTATCATCATGAAACTTAACAATTGTGTGTAGCTCTGATGACAATACAATCTAGTATACTCAATATTATAATATGCTCAAAATGGCCGCTGCCCCAAGATGGCGGATTATCATTTTCTTTACAACCCCCCTGATATGGGTATCGGTTAAGGCCTATTGAGTAGCGAATATGCTGACCGACTCTCTATCGCGTTCTGGATTCGAACCCCAGCCCCGGTACTGACAACAGCGGTGGGTATGGATGTATGTCTGCGTTTTTTCAAATGTGTAACCCCCTTCCGGACAGCCTTGGCTTTGGATTTAGGATTTGGGTAACAAAACTCTGCGCAAGCACACAATAAACGAGGTGAGGTACGGTACCAGTTTCAGTGACTGGACCTTGATCGGCGAAGTTAAGCACGACCGGGCGAGTCCGTACTTCGCCAGGACGTTAATATAAAAAAGGCATTAAAAAAATACATTTTTATTATTCGACATATATACACTTGCCTTCACATAAACAGCTTATAGAACATGATACATTTGCTTTTGCACAAAAATATGCCGTGCTACAAAAAAAGTATATGCGTTTGCATGTCTGGTTTTGTAGTTGTTGCCATCATGATTGCCATTATATTGCCATCTTTCCTGTGTCATCCAAATTCAGTAAGGTTTGATATTTTCGGCTGAACTAAGTAGACTGCTCTATAAACGAAGCATTATAAATACGCTCTCAGAATTTGTCAACTAAAAGCCTCTAAAAGTAATACATATTTAAAATCCGAAAGTAATTTTAAATTGAAAATTCGATTTCAGCACACAGAAATAGAAATAGAGATAGAGATAGAGATATCTTTATTGATCTTTGAGCTATAATACATAATTATAAATAAGACATGTCAGTAACCATATCAATGGCTTAAAAGAGAAAAACATAAAAATAAAAGTGTAAATACATTAATGTACATAGGACATCCCTATTTATAAAGATAATAAAATACTTGAGGCATGATAGGTTTGGTCCTTGGAGCAGAACATTTTTTTTGTAGACCTATGTTATATACATCCTTATGTCCATTTTACAGATTAAACACAAATGGGCTCGTAAATGGTCCATACTTTCCGTAAATTCTACATGAACATATAAAGACTTGAAAATGCATTTATTAAGCAATCTTCTATAACATATACGCCATTATCATTAATTTCACCAAATGATTAGGGATTCCCAAATTTACTTTTTTCGAAATTAATAGATTCATTACTTTACGTTTTCCTGTACATGTTTATAATAAAAATTTCTCACCTGATCTCTTCATGCTATACCTATAGGGTTAATCATAAACCAGTTGGTAATAGAAACATCTGCCTTTTAATTATAACTATATTTACAATATATATCCTAAAAAACTAACTGGAGTGAACTAAATACTCACATAGAACGTAATAAAACGAAAACTATTTGCTGCTCACTTACAATCACTCGAAATAAAAAAGATTCCTCATTCCATTAGCTACAACTTTGCTTACAATCAGCAGTTATTTTGAAAAATAAAAAAGTGACCTCGATCCACACCTCTCTATTAATATTTATATATTTTTTAGTCATATCAAAACAAATATTATTTTTGCATACTTCATTAGAAAGCCAATGGTCTGAATATTGCGATACTATAATATCAAATATGGGGGTGGATGAAGTAAAAAAATATTTTGAGGTTTCTAGTTCCTGTACATACACTAAATCACAATTTTTTTTCATCCTCTTTAATAAGGAGGTGGGGGTGGCTAATGCCAAAAATTTTTTTGAGACCTTAGCTTCTCTTGTATATACCAAATACCAATTTCATGGACTCTTACCTACTTGATTTACCCATTTACCCCAAATTTACCCCAATTTACCCCCGAACCCTTCGACGGAACAAGATGAAAATATAATCTCGTTAAAGTACATATGTGTACCAAATTTCAAGTCAATATCTTAAACGGTTCCAGAGTAAACGTGCGCACAAAAAAAAAAGTTACAGACAGACAGACAGACAGACCGACAGACAGACAGACAGACAGAAATTTTTTTCGCTCAAACTTAAAATCTCGACGTTTCGTGACATTTTAAGCCTATTTGGACAATAAAAATTTTTAAAAATTTTTTTGTCGTTACTATACTTCCACTGGACGTGGAAGTAATAAAACTATATGAATATATAATAATGAATATAAAACTAATTAAAACGTAACTAGGAATTTAAAAATAAAATTAAATGTAAAAGTAAATTTAAAAACAAGCTTTCATTATTATGTAGGTGTACTAAAGCGGAAAAAATTAAAATAAAAATAATAATTGTCTCGAAAGCTTGTCGCGTGAATAGAAATAAAAAACTTACTTAGGTACTTACAATATCTTTCAAACAAAATTAATTATGAACTTCTCGCGTTCGACAAGCAAGACAATTTTTTTTATTTTATTTTTTTTTTTTTCGTTTTAATACACCTGAATAATATTGAGAGCTTGGTTTTAAAACGTTTTTTTACGTTTACTTTTTGTATGATCGAGCATATGCACAGCATAATATGTCAAATTCAGTGGTCTCGTTCTTCGACCAATAGCACTTAACAGCAATTTTTTCCATCAAACATATTTTATAAGAATCATTATTTACTAAATTTATTTTTATTAAAGTTTTGGGGTAAATTTATTATAATAAAACATTTTTAATACAACCCTTTTGAAAAGAAACCTTTTGAATATTTTAACACATAAATCAATTATTTCTAAAGGACCTTCTTCTAAAAAACCTGTTCACCCGCACGTCAGATCCCTGCCACAATCACTTTCCCTGGATATTTCTTTCATGTTTATTATTGGCCTCGAACGAAATATGTTGCCACATAGAGAATGGGAAGGTTGTGTTCTATTCTCCAATATATCGTGAGTGAAATCAAATCATCGTATATAAAAAACAAAATAAATAAATATAACGGACTTGCACGGGTTGAAATTTCAACAGCGAAGAAGAGATTTTTATTATACTGTGTTTTCATTTAACAACTAACCATCTAGAATAACTCTGGATCTGAAGTAGACATATGATGTTGAGAAAAGACAGGCCGATTTAGTTTTCAAGGGGGAGTTTGAAACCACTGTTGATTGAATTCTATGTTCCGCTCCTTCACCTCACTTTTGCGAAATGTTTTTATTGAATCTATCACAGGTTATCCTAGCATGGATATTTTTTGGCGGAATTTTGTAAACTTGAGTTTTGTATAACTTCATAGAAAAAAATCAAGCGGTCTCAAATCCGGGTGTCCTGCCAGCTATTCTTGAGCACTTCTTGTTTAGTTTCTCGGAATACTTGTCATCCAACCGTTGTTTTACAAGAACATAGTAATAAGGGGAGATCTTTCTTGTTGGAAATGCAAAGTGTGGTCATCGAGTATCATGTATCTTCATTGATCTGATTGAGCGGTAAGTGGGTTTATCTCATTCTCTAATATTTCTAAATAATGGTTCCAAGATAGCAGCCCATGTATGGTTCTCCCGAATCGTGAAATTTCATTGACCCAATACCTACAGTTGTGTTTGTTGACATAGCTATTTAAGGTTAAAATTTTCTATAACCATAAAAGCGGGATGTTGTGTAACGGTTTCTTGCTCAGGTAGCTGGTTTGGAGATTAATACAGGGTCCAGTTTAGTTAGTAAGACAGCCCAATAAAAATTAACAATTTATTTTCTTCAAAACAGGTAAAATACGGCAGTGTTACATAACATACGTTTCAGTACAGGTTATCGATTCTACAGGTCCGTATCTTTTACGGTTATCAGTATGACATTCCCTGCATATCACAGTGGTCCGGAAATTTCAAAAAGTGGCCAAAAATGCCTTTTTTCAACTTTCGAATTTCGCTTTGATACTTTGGGGGCAGTTAAAAGAATGGTCAATGCATCTTTTCCAAGAACACAAAGGTCATTAGGCGATATCTCTACCTGCTAGGGGCTCGCAAACACGACCTTTTATATAGCACCATTTCATCGGTATTACGTCTCTCTTAAGAAGTACCACCAACCGACGATCCACCCCCACGGAAGAGACATGACGATCACCCAACCACCCACCCAAGACCCTGCGGGTACCGGACAACCAACCGTCCAGTACCTGTAGTCCCCCTAGCTCCGGGCAGGCCGAAAATGCTACCAAAGCAGTTAGGTCTGCCCTTCCTCGAGCTACACAGCTCATCCTTACCCTACCGATGATCCGGATGACAGGATGCCTCTTGGCATCTTGTGTACCGGCAGTCACTCCCGCCACAAACCCAAAACACCCAACAGACCGATGACTACCCCCCGGGGGGCAAACAAGCTGGCGAAGAAAAGAAGACGAAGACAGAAGAACGCCAGAAGAGGCCTTAGCCAGCAAGGTCCAACGAGCCAGGACCCAGGGAGGTGGGCCGAAATCGTCTGCACCGCTCACATTTGTGAGTGGGGCCGACGTAAAGTAAGCTCGCCCGCCCTGCACGAGGCTGGTCCCCGGTCTACAGCGATGTATTGGGGTAAAGGGCAATAGTCCTGCCCGGCCCCAGTCATCCGAGACCGACATCTTTAGCCAAGAATATTGGCGTATTACGTCTCATTTAATCACCAACTTTTGAAGAGAGAGTGTGTGCCTAAAACGTGATAATTCAAAGTGAAATTTTTACAGCAGCTTCTTTGACGTATGTACTTTATTTTAATATATTGCATAAAGAAAGTTTTGAATTTAAAAACAGATAGATGGTTGTTTTATTATAAGGTGTTTATCAGAAACTTTTACGAGTAGGTTCAGATTTGTGTAGAGCTACGATACAAATTTTACGATATCATGCCTTGGAAAAATACGTAAAAAATGCCTTAGATATTCCTTTATAACAAACAAACAAAAAATTAGGCAATCTCAAGCGGATTTTCGAAATTTTGGATTTTTTATAACGTGTGACATGTATTCCGCGAGCACCGGCAGCATCGATCACTTGACGCAAGAGGATGCGGAATCAATTATTGTTAAATAACTTTTTATATTTATAATACCCTTTTTTAATCAGTTTTTATTATCAATAAAAATGTCCAAGGAATGTTTCGAAAAAAATTCAGTTCTATAGTTATTATACGTATTTGATTTAGTTAAATAGATGTATTATAACCGGACCATAATTACTTCCACATCCAGTGGAAGTATAGTAACGATAAAAATTTTTTTAAAAATTGTTATTGTTCAAATAGGCTTAGAATGTCATGAAACGTCGAGATTTTAAGTTTGAGCAAAAAAAAATTTCTGTCTGTCTTTCGGTCTGTAACTTTTTTTTGTGCGCACGTTTACTCTGGAACCGTTTAAGATATTGACTTGAAATTTGGTACACGTATGTATTTTAACGTGATCTGGAACTAGATTATATTTTCATCTTGTTCCATCGAAGGGTTGGGGGTAAATTGGGGTAAATTTGGGGTAAATAGGTAAATTAACCAGGTAAGAGTCCAGAAAATTGGTATTTAGTATATTAAAGAGAAGCTAAGGTCTCAAAAAAATTTTTGGCATTAGCCACCCCCATTACCACCCCCACCCCATTATTAAAGGGGATGAAAAAAAATTGTGATTTAGTGTGTGTGTGTACAAGAACCAGAAACCTCAAAATATTTTTTTACTTCATCCACCCCCACTACCACCCCATAGCACCACCCCCACCCCACTACCGATGTGGGGTATCGTTTTATAGGTTTTTGGGGTAGAGGATTTCAAATATTATATTATTAAAGTTCCCTAAGCAATTATTTCCACATACAAAATTTTTTCGTTGTGAGTGACTTGGATAGAAAATCTGGATGTGGAAGTAGTGATTCCTTGGGCAGCGGTTTTTTTAATAATAATCGTAGAAAAAAAATTGTGTATGAAAATCCGTTTCATAACAGGCTGAATTCAAATATCGAATAAAAAATGTCTGCGAGTCTGTATGTATGAGTGTGTGTAGGGGCTCCCAGGTCAACTCGCTGAAGGAGCCTTTTATGTCAAATTGCATTCGTTCTGGCTCTGGCGGCGGAACGGCGTCGGGCAAATAACCATTGACTCAAGGGGCTCTCAGCTCAACACGCTGGAAGAGACCTCTAGGCCAAGTTATGTTCGTCCCGGCTCGGTTACGTCGTGAGGAGTACAATTCTTAAATATGTCCAGCTCAGTATGCTGAAGACAGATGCCAGGAAGTGTACACCTTGAATCTGTTTATTTGGGGTTGGGCTTTTATATCCGAAAATCTATCACATTAAACCACATTAAATAAAAATTGAACTGAACAATAAACCGGCCTATACAGTCGTGTGTAAGTGCGAAATAACGATAAAATGAATGTAGATAGTAGTCAGCAGCACTACGCCATGTATCGGCGGTACTCTAAGTTGCCGCGGCCAGGTAATAAGAAGAACATGTTGTGTACTCATAACGCACTTCAACAGCTAAAATATTGGAAATATTTTTAATGTAGCGCATCAAAGTGCGCATATTATTAAAGATTCGCGTATTTCAAGATAAATTAAGCCATTTTATGGCATAAATTCTATCGTAAATCAATGTATTCTTCCCTTTTTCTGAATTTATTGCACATTCGGGGTATGCCATGCTAATGCTCCAATTTATTAAATCAAATAGAGATTCATGTATAAGTTATAGAATAAAAGTTTTTTTGAAATTTGCTAGATACGTAGTTAAAGTTGCATAGGCGTTAATCATGCTGTCCATCTGTAGATTTGTATTAGCCTGCAGAACTAATTCTAGATACAGTGATTTGAAAGCGGCTTCATGAACATTTATTTTAGTTCAAACGCGTATATCATTTATTAATTATGAAACGTTTGGAAGAGGAATATTGAAATTTGTTCACCGGCTTTATATTTCTGTGCAAAGGCAATGAAACATGTTTATGTAGGTATTCGAGGTAACGCACTTGATCCTTCCTTACTGTTTTTGTCGATAAATCTTCATAATATATGGCGTTTGATATATTAAAATGAAGATAAATTATAATTAATCGACAAAATCAAGTACGTTGGGAAAATTTTAGAAGGGATTACTTTGGATTTGCCCTCATTTACCTGAAATAGTAAATCATATATTTGACGTTTAATTATTTGTCTCAAATGAATTATTTCAATCTGATGGATTTATTTGGCCATATATTTTAATACCTACGCTAACAAGCAAGATTGAAATAAGAGGATATGCTCGTAAATAATTAGCTAAAGTCAAAGGAGAAATTGCACAGATATAGATTATGTATTTTAGTATAGACATTTGTTATGCTGTTCTGCATTAAAAGTAAAATGTTGCTGAACTGTTCTATGAGCACTGCCTTCTTGTACTGCCATTTTGGACTTGTCTCATTTAAGAATCTTACTAAATAATTTAATGACATTTTGCGTTAAAATTAAGTAATGCACATTTAATTTATTTAAACTGATACTCTGTATATGTTACAAATCCTGTACATACTTATTCTAAAACATAACGATAATCTGTTAGACGTAAAATTTTTATTATAAAGAAGCGTATTAATCGGGTGATTTTAGCTTAAAAAATAACGATTTTTCGGAAAGTTTTGGGACTAGCCAAAAATTAGTATACCCCCTACAGAATTTCCTCAGGAATCCGAAAATATAATGTTGGCCACTGAAAACGGCGGCTTTAATTGTTATTTAACTTTTTGTAAACAAAATAAATTTTGCAACTTAGTTTTTTGCTTATATCTTCGCTTCTAAAGGTCGTAGAAAAACGTGCGACCCGTCAATTTCTTTGTCATGAGCTTCCCTATAAGGTAGGTATACGCGAAAAACGAATCTGATTGTAAATAACATTTTATGGCAAAAAAACTGAATGAATTGAATTTTTCGATCCTCGAACTTTGAAGTACTGTAGAAACAAATAGCACATATTTTTACCCTTAATAATATGCACTTTGTCCCGGTGCAAAATATTAATTATTCTTTTTGCAATTAATTCGTAAATAAAAAAATTCAAACTGTTATATTAAAAGATCAAATTAATATTTTACATTTTTTTTTCGGTAAATACATTGTATTTGACGTACATTTACATAATCAAAAAGAATATTGCAAAAAAAATCAATTTTGCAACTTAAACAAATGTAAATATCTCAGTGGATTTTGCATAAAATTTATTGCAACGGCATTTCAATTGTCATAAAAAACACGAATTAAAAAAAAATGTACCCCGATTTTTGGAGCCGAGATATGAAAATTTCACATTTTTTGCGATTACGGCGAAATTTGAAAATATTTTTACTTGAAAATTTAACTGAATATTTCTCAGTGTGTATTATCACTTACAAAAATTGCCATGTCTGTATATACAGGTTGTTTCATGTGGAACTGTACATACTTCCAGGGGCGGTAGAGGACCACTTGGGTATTCAGGAACGGCCATTGAAATTTTCCTGTCGCTCTTAATTTCTGAGATACAGGGTGATAAAATGATTTTGGTCTAAATTTATTTTGGCCAGAACGTCGTTACTATTGATCGGATTTTTTTTTAATTTTAGACACTTTATGCACTTATCAGTTGATAGATTGTTAGGATAATTTTTTTTTAAATTCCAGGGCCGGACTTTTTTAATTTGATTTTTCCGATTCTTGTAAAAAAGATTACCCTGTATATGTTCTTTTTAACATTCAGCTGCCAATTATAAAAGCCCATACATCACTAAACAAAACCATGTAATTAGCTTTTTTGTTGCGCCTTTATTGATTTTTTACAAGCGATTGAATTTGGCAAAATGGGGAATTTGAAGAAAAACAGCCTCATTTACTTACATTAATTGTCCAAATAAATAAAAAATGGTCAATTTAAACTCGGTAAATAATGTTCAATATGGACAAAAAAGTTTTTTTTTATTCCAAAGAAAGTGTAGCGTATAAATAAGTAGGTACATTAAACAGTTTCTTTTTATTATAATTATTAGTAGGCCTAGATAGTTTGACATTTCTATGTTTGTTGTTATAAACATTAGAACTAGTGTACTTTTAATGGTTAACTTAGTCTGCAAGTTTTCATGCCTTATAATTTTGCAAATGTGGAATATGCCGATATTATGTATGTTTATGGATTGTGTGGTGGTAATGGTAGACAAACCGCAGAAGAATACCATTTTCGTTTTCCTAACAGAAGAACACCAAATCATCAGACATTTTCAACTGTGTATCGCTATGCAAGGGAACACGGCAGGTTTCCATCATCAAAAGTGGAACGAAATATTGTTCAAAACGTTGACGAGCAAGAAAATATTAACATCGTTCAAGAACACCCTTAGGACCAATAAGTGCCCAATTAGGAGTTCCTCATGTGCGGGTTTGAAGGACTTTAAATAAAGCAAGATTACATCCATATCATATTCAGCAAGTGCAAAGGCTTCAACGGGGCGACAATGTAAATAGGTTACAATTTTGTCAGTGGATTATTGACCACAGACTACATATCGAACTTTATTCACAGACGAGGCCCAATTTATACGGGATTGCGTATTTAATTCAAGAAATTCGCATAACTGGGCCGAAAACAATCCTCATGCTATAAGAGAAGCCTATTCTCAACATAAGTTCTCGGTAAATGTTTGGTGTGGTATGATTAACAGTAACCTAACTGGCCCACATATTTTTCCGGCAAGGCTAACTACAGAGGTGTATTTAGATTTCTTACAAAATATTTTACCTGGTTTAATGCAAGGTATTAATATAAGAGGACAATACTTCCAGATGGATTGGACGTGGGGGACCCTATCCTTAGCCGGCTAGATCACCAGATTTCAACCCTCGATTATTTTCTATGGCGATATCTCAAAACAGAAGTCTACAGTGTCCCAATAAATAGTAGAGATCAGTTACTTCAGCGAATTTGACACTGCCAAATTAGAAACAATCCAGCTCAAATTAGAAAATATATTGGCAATTTAAATAAACGCCAACAAAAATGTACGGAAGCTGGAGGTTCTCATTTTGAAAATTTACTCTAAGTATTTGTAATATTTTTAAATATACTTTTGTAAATATTTATTTGTCCATTTGTGTTTATTTGGACATTTAATGTAAGCAAATGAAGCTGCATTTGGCCAAATTCAATCGCTTGTAAAAAAATCAATAAAGGTGCGACAAAAAATTTAATTGTATGGTTTTGTTTGGTGATGTATGGGCTTTTATAATTGGCAACTGATTGTTAAAAAAATATATACAGGGTAATCTTTTTTTATAGGAATCGGAAAAATCAGATTAAAAAAGTCCGGCCCTGGAATTAAAAAAAAATTATAATAGCAATCTATCAACTGATAAGTGTATAAAGTGTCTAAAATTTAAACAGAATCCGATCAATAGTAAGGACGTTCTGGCCAAAATAAATTTGGACCAAAATCATTTTATCACTCTGTATCTCAGAAATTAAGAGCGACAGGAAAATTTCAATGGCCGTTCCTGAATACCCAAGTGGTCCTCTACCGCCCCTGGAAGTATGTACAGTTCCTCATGAAACACCCTGTATAAATGGGCCATGGAAAAAAAATCGAGAAAATTGCGCCTTTGGCTCTCGCGCTGACGCTAGACGACAGATCCCCCTTCCCCTTCACTGCGAGCAGCGTACTTGAACAGTTTCACCGCGGCGGCAGCTTCATTTCTCTTCTTCTCGCCTTCATGAGTGGCTAGATGGACGTTTTTTTTTATTTCAACTTATTTTTTTCTCAGCTTTCTGATTCTTCGATTATTTTTATTATGTTGCTTCATAAAATAAATATTTAAAGATTACATACAATTTATTTGATAATAAATTGATGAGTGAATAGTTTTTACTCTGGGGATAATGAAAGGTATACATTTGTATTTAAAAATTAATTTATTGAATATTCATAAAACAGTTTATTTTTCTGTCCTCATTTTTTTTTAGGTTGATTTCCAAAGATACATTTTTCTCGATTTTTTTCCATGGCCCATTTATATATATATATATATATATATATATATATATATATATATATATATATATATATATATAGACATGGCACTTTTTGTAAGTGATAACACACACTCTGAAATATATTCAGTTAAATTTTCAAGTAAAAATATTTTCAAATTTCGCCGTAATCGCAAAAAACGTGAATTCTTCATATCTCGGCTTTAAAGGATCGGAGAACATTTTTTTTAAAATTCGTGTATTTTATGACAATTGCAATACCGTTGGTTGCAATAAATTTTATGCAAAATCCACTGAGATATTTACATTTGTTTAAGTTGCAAAATTGATTTTTTGAGTAAAAAAGTCGCAAATTAAATTTTTTTTGCAATATTCTTTTTGATTATGTAAATATGCGTCAAATACAATGTATTTACAGAAACAGAACTGTACAATATTAATTTGATCTTTTAATATAACAGTTTGAATTTTTTTATTTATAAATTAATTGCAGAAAAAATAATTAATATTTTGCAACGGCACAAAGTGCATTTTATTAAGGGTAAAAATATGTACTATTTCTCATGATACCGTTAACATACAGGTTTTATATTTGTTTCTACAGTACTTCAAAGTTCGAGGATCGAAAAATTCAATTTTTTCAGTTTTTTGCCATAAAATGTTATTAACAATCTGCTGGTAAATTTTTCAAAGCAGAACTTTGTGTTCGAGGTTTATACTTGATACTGTTTACACAGTAAAATGAGCACAAAAATAGAATCCTTTCGGACTTTATTCCTTGAGTAAAATTTGAAATATGTCACTTAACAAAATCTAGTTGATCCAACTATACGTAAATGTCAAGGAAGATGGTCGAGAGCACCAGACGTTGCTTTCGGCTACAAAAACTTAAGTAAATGAAGCAGACACAATTTAAAATGACGTTTCATCGATATAATTGACGTACTGCCATTCAGGGAAATACGTCTCGACAACTTTTATCACATCAAATACAATATCGTCCATTGATATATCAAGAAATATATATTTCATTTCCCCTTGTTATAATTTTTCGCTGGGATGAAATCCATTGACAGCACATTGTTTAGTTTATATATTTTTCACATTATACTGGTAAATAGGAGAGCACTGGATAGCCTGCCCTTTGAAATAAATGTTCAAAAGAGCCTTTATATGTATCTTCAGGATTATGTTAGATTATGCGCGTAGTTTAATTGTAAATATAAAAGTCCTAATTGAAACCTATATACAGGGTGTTTGGTAAAGCGATGCCTATCTGCAGCAGGAAGGTACAGGTACATTTGTCACCTACATAACTAAACACCTACATGAAAAATTCTACGATTTTTTTTAATGCCGATTTTTTAATTTATTTAAATCTCAAATTTTCACCATTTATGTATTTATTACACACTAAATTTGGTCTTTGATTTTCTGAAATATTTTTTTTCTTTATACGAAATAAATTATAGTTTCTGTTTGTGAGAAAAAAATCAAAAATATATTTATAGCAAAGAAAGTGTAATGGTAATTTAAGGTATCGAATTTCAAAGCCTTATAGAAAATGTTTAAAAAATCGCCTAGATATTTCAATTATCTTGAAAACTTCCCTATTTTATCATCTGTTATTGGTGTTATCATATACCGGGTGTAACAGGATCATGGCACACCCCCCTTTTCTCGTTTTGAAGATAATTGATCGAAATGTATCCCACATTTCCTATATACATAATGAGCGGCACTTTCTGATATAAAAGTAATTTTGTTTGTATTTATCGCACATTTTAATACGACATATGAATAAATTCCTTATTAATAGTACTGATAAATGGTACCACGGTACAAATATGGTTCCATTTGAAAAAATTGGGTTTTGCCCCAAAAACCATTTTGATGAACTTTATTTGCTCATAAATCACGTAATTTAGTATTTTTGACGAGATTTCGATTTCTCTAGCATTACACGGGTCATTTAGAACAAATCGGAACCGCCATGGCACACTTAAATGGAAAACTAAAAATTATATTATAAAAAATATTGACGTCTGAAATGTCACTTATTTGGTTCGATGGATTCAGAAAATTTTGCAGAATTCAAAAATGCAATAATATACACGGTGTTCTATTTAAAAATCGAAAGTTAGTGTCACTTCCGGCGAAACCGGAAGTAAAAAAAAATCACTTGTATGTCAGAGAGTGCCGCTTATTATGTATATAGGATATCCCAAATTTCAATCAACTATCTTCAAAACTAAAGGAGAAAAGGGGGGGGGGTGTACCATGATCCTGTTACACCCGGTGTACCATCAAGTTTTATTAGTTACTGAAAAAGACAAAAGAATAATATTCGGAAATAATTATTAATTTAATCGAAAATTAAATATATGGGGGTTTTCAAGAAAACAACACATTTCAAAAACTTTATTTAAATGGTTACAAGGTTATTTTTTGTTTCTAATGCATTTTCATGCTCGACTGTTGGAATAGGGAAGATGCATGAAATTTTAAAATGCTTGAAAAAGTGATTTGCTCTTAATTTCCATTGCGCAGAAAACGATTATAACAAAAGAAATTCAAAATAAAATTTATTTTCTGTTAAATTAATATTTAGATTATGCCGTAATTTGTAAACAAGCCACGTGACTGCAAACGGTTTCTTGTTGGCGCGAAGTCAATGACGACATCCGTTAGTCGGATAATTTGTCCAAAGTAGACGCAGTGTCCTAACCTCTTGCTGAAGTCTGTCTACGAACTAATTTTGGAGAATCTTGAATGTAAAATTACCATATTTGTAGTGATACTTTTAGTTTTACATTTAGGCACAATGCAATATTTGTAACTCATAAGTCATAATAATGTTCACTAGCTCATTAACCAAATAACACTACAAACAAGAACTTGGTAAACTGACTGTAAACAATAAACAGTAAACTGACATTTGACAAACCCATCGAAATTGCTTTAGATATACGAAACTACTGAAGCATGTTTATACGGAAAAAGAAACTTCCGTTCACTATTCCGTCCTTGTCTAACAAGATCTGATTGGTTGAAGAAAACGTCCGATTGGTTTAACAGTCTGTACACAGACCGAGAAAAAGGATGGAATAGTGCACGTAAGTTTCTCTCTCTATGTCACTTTCTCTAGTCGAGTGCACCTTCCAGTTTGTTATTAATTTCGATGGACAATTCATAACGGAAAACGTCACAGTTAATGGCGCCAAATAACTTGCCGTTTCGAAATATCAAAATTCCTCACCGACGAAATTATTTATTTTCTCGCTGTATTAACATTCAAAAAATCGTAAATTTTATATTTTTATAACTTATTTTTGATGCAATATCGATTTTCATTATAAAAAAAAATTACGCAACTTCTCTATTTCAAGACTTTGTAATGTGATAGCTTAAATTACCATTACAATTTTTTCCTATAAATGTTTTTTTAATTTTCTCTAATAGAAACTTTTATATATCTTTTTGAAAGTAGAATTATAAAAATATATTTCAGAGTATCAAAGATTAAACACAGTGCGTAATAATTACACAAATGATGAAAAATGGAGATTATTAAAAAAGTACAAAATCAGCATTATAAAAAAAACCGCTGCCCAAGGAATCACTACTTCCACATCCAGATTCTCTATCCAAGTCACTCACAACGAAAAAACTTTGTATGTGAAAAGAATTGTTTATGGAACTTTAATAATATAATATTTGAAATCCTCTACCCCAAAAACCCATAAAACGATACCCCACATCGGTAGTGGGGTGGGGGTGGTGGTAGTGGGGGGTGGATGAAGTAAAAAATATTTTGAGGTTTCTGGTTCCTGTACATATACTAAATCACAATTTTTTTTCATCCCCTTTAATAAGGAGGTGGGGGTGGTAATGGGGGTGGCTAATGCCAAAAATTTTTTTGAGACCTTAGCTTCTCTTGTATATACTAAATACCAATTTCATGAACTCTTACCTGCTTGATTTACCCATTTACCCTAAATTTACCCCAATTTACCCCCCAACCCTTCGACGGAACAAGATGAAAATATAATCTAGTTCTAGATCTCGTTAAAGTACATATGTGTACCAAATTTCAAGTCAATATCTTAAACGGTTCCAGAGTAAACGTGCGCACAAAAAAAAGTTACAGACAGACAGACCGACAGACAGACCGACAGACAGACAGACCGACAGATAGACCGACAGACAGACCGACAGACAGACCGACAGACAGACAGAAATTTTTTTTTCGCTCAAACTTAAAATCTCGACGTTTCGTGACATTTTAAGCCTATTTGGACAATAAAAATTTTTAAAATTTTTTTTGTCGTTACTATACTTCCACTGGACGTGGAAGTAATAGTAATATTTTTCATATAGATATGTTGGATCATACCTTATTTATTCATAACACAGCCCCACAAAAAAAAGTGGTCTGTCCGGCGGACCAGACCAATATATCCGTATGTATTTGGACCCGCTGAAACCGAATCCTAAGTCGGAATTGTCAGATCAGGTCGTTTTTCACCTCCAACCCCAAAAAACACCCCCCCCAAAAAAATGCTCTGTCCGGAGGACCAAACCAGTATATTCTTATGTATTTGGACCTGCTGAAACCGAATCCGTAGTCAGAATTGTCAGATTGGCTCGTTTTTCACCCCCAACCCCAAAAAACACCCCTCAAAACAAAAACAAAGTAGTCTCTCCGGCGGACTATACCAGTGTATCCTTATGTATTTTGACTTGCTGAATCCGGATTCGAAGTCAGAATTGATGGACTGGCTCGTTTTTCACCCCCAACAACGAAAAACACACCCCCCAAAAAAGTGATTTGTCCGACGGACCAAACAAGTATATTCTTATGTATTTGGACCTGCTGAAACCCAATCCGATGTCAGAATTGTCAGATTGGCTCGTTTTTCACCCCCAACCCCAAAAAACACCCCCAAAACAAAAACAAAGTGGTCTGTCCGGCGGACTATACCAGTGTATCCTTACCAAATACATAAGGATACACTGATATGGTCCGCCGGGCAGACCATTTTGTGGTGGGGGGGGGGGTGTTTTTTGGGGGTTGGGGATGAACACGAGTCAATCTGACAATTATAACTTCGGATTCGGTTTCAGCGGTCCAAATATATGGTATGGTCGGTCGGACAGTCCACTTTTTGTTTTGGGGGTGTTTTTTAGGGTTAGGTGTGAAATACGAGCAAATCAGACAATTATGACTTCGAATTCGGATTCAGCAGATCAAATTACATAAGTTTCCACTGGTATAGTCCGCCAGACAGACCACTTTGTTTTTGTTTTGGGGGTGTTTTTTGGGGTTGGGGGTGAAAAACGAGCCAGTCTGACAATTCTGTCATCAGATTCGGTTTCAGCAGGTCGAAATACATGAGAATACACTGGTCTAGTTCGTCGGACAAACCATTTTATTGGGGGGGTGTGTTATTCGGGTTTAGGGGTGAAAAACGAGCCAATCCATCAATTCTGACTTCGAATCCGGATTCAGCAAGTCAAAATACATAAGGATACACTGGTCTGGTCCACCGGACAGACCACTTTGTTTTTGTTTTGGGGGTGTTTTTTGGGGTTAGGGGTGAAAAACGAGCCAATCTGACAATTCTGACTACGGATTCGGTTTCAGCAGGTCCAAATACATAAGATATACTGGTTTGGTCCGCCGGACAGAGCATTTTTTTGGGGGGGTGTTTTTTGGGGTTGGGGATGAAAAACGACCTGATCTGACAATTCCGACTTAGGATTCGGTTTCAACGGGTCCAAATACATACGGATATATTGGTCTGGTCCGCCGGACAGACCACTTTTTTTTTTGTGGGGCTGTGTAATTTATCATGTAGATGTACCGGGTACATATATGAATGTCATACATCGTAAAGCACACAAAATACAATTTAAAAAAATGTAAGATCGGATATTGTAGAAAATTACAGACAAATTTTAATATAACTATACATACAACTTCCGGCTTAATCAGTATTATCACAGATGGTTAAACATCACTGTTACACTCAAAATTCACCAACGGAATAAAAGCTATTTATGATGAGGAACTTCTTTAGTTCATTATTAAATTTATTTACTGATGCTATGTTTTTAATTTCTGCAGATAACTTATATAATTTAATTCCAGCATAGTGAGGTGATTTCTCATATGCTAAGTTACAGTGTCTAGTATCATGTGAGTGGATATTAGCATTTACGTCGAATTTACTAAGGTTTTTTTAATAAACATTATGGTCTTTAAATATATATATATATATATATATATATATATATATATATATATATATATATATATATATACAATGAACTGTTAAGTTCGCCCTAAAGCAAGCTTTACAAGATTCTCTAGGGCCTAAGTTAAATACATTTCGGATGAGTCTTTTTTAGAGTATGAATACTCTATTTACATTTGTCGCACGTCCCCAGACAATAATATTGTACGAAAGATGCACACGTTCCCCTGTACCTCTCTGTACACTTTTCTCTTTCATAAATTGTGAACAGCGGTAAACTTAGACCTCAAGTAGAACATATTAAGATGCATTTCCTTATTATCTGTTTTTACATTATATTATGCCATATCTATAACATCAATACCATACACGCAAATGCTTATAATAACTACATACTTACCTTCCTGCTGCTGCTCCAAAATCTTACAACTAATATTGAATTCTGTATTGCATGCACAGCATGTTGCAATATTGCAGAAACTTGGATTAACCTCCGAAATCAGTTAAAATTTATTAACAAATTAGTTTGTAATTGCAAACTGGCTTTATTAAATTATTTGTATTTCGTAACGATGGCATATTTCTTGTTGCATAAATCTATTATTTCAAAATACTATAAATATATATCTAAGAGACCATTTGAAAGACAATATTTGGCACGTAGACGTTAAAGTCAAGGAAGAAACCTAATATCTTATTCTTATCATTCATGACTTGCCAGATATTTTGTGATCTTAGGTAGTTTCTGTTTGTGGTATAGCACGTTTGACGCCATCTGTCGTGGTTGCCTGTTAGACGTACAGCCTCACCAAATCTTTTTCCACCACCACTAAGTGTTAGCATGTCTAATACTTGTGTGTTTATATTCGCAGTTGCTGATATTGTCCACAATGGCTTCAAGGGATATCATCTTGCTTACTACCCTACCTTAACGTGTCTGATTGGTTATCATTTGCTTATTCCACAGTAATAATATTCGTTTTGTTGTACACTTAAGTCGTAATCAGAGCTTATTGTCTGAAATCTGTCCTGCAGGTGTATGAGCTCAACCCACTTCCTATATCTAAGGTGGTATTGTAGAACAACATGGACACGAGACTAATTTATTAACGATGGATACCACTCGCGTTCCCTCTTGATTGTGTGTGGTGGTTTCCACGCCCAGTCGAGTTCTATATGTTTAAGAAATGTTTGATAGACGAAAAAGGTAAAAGCTGTACTTACCTTAGATTACTAACTGCCTTCTCTCCCAATGTGGTTTTTCTAGCGATGCACTTTAGCTTATTTATCTATCACTGTAATGGACTTTGTGCTTAGAGATATCTGATTTACTTTCATAGAAAATCCCCTCGAACCTTCGTGAGCCGATCAGTGTATTAAGTTACAGACTTGCGGGGTCACAAGGCACCCGATAATACTTGACTCCGATCTAACACACAAAAGCTCTCAAGTAAAAAGACTTAATGATAATCATTCAAACAGTAAATTGCAACAGTTCAAATAATATCATTTCTTGATTAAAAATCAAATATAAATACAATAATGTTTATGCAATAGCCTATCTAAGATAATATAAATTTTATTGAATTAATCGCATCCCCAAGCAGGGCAAGGACGATTGAGGACTTTTATTTCACAACTACCATTTAATGGAGAGCGTGCAATAGCAATCGATTACACAACTTCCTCAGAAGTTTATGCCGACACTTTGAATTTAGGACTAACCGAAAAATAATACAAAAATATTTTACCTTTTAAAAATTTTGTGACACCAGTTTTTAGCTTTAATGTTCCTTTTAGTAATTATATCATTCAGAGGAACGTAGTTCAACGATATATGAGTTTATTTTGCTTTCCTGCCTCCTTGATGGCGTCGTACCGGCACCATGTAGGTTCAATATAGGGTATGTGACATGACCTCGCTTTCGAAGGAACTTTCAAATCTGTGGCATTGTGTACGTCACTAGCAGAACATGCATTATGTCAGTTTTAATTTTCTAAGAGAGATACTAATTTATGTTTGTCCAAATAGTTTTTATATTTTATTTTATTTTATTAATAATTTCTCTCAATAAATAAACTAAAAATAAACTGTAAGAATTATTACTACAATAAAAACAGAAAGATGAATCATTGCAAAAATAAAAACCGAAAACAATTAATTAATAAATAATAACATACTGAAAAATAATATTTCTGAAGCACTGAAGTACGAAAGCACAAAAACGGAAATAAATAATAAAGCGGATATCACAAAATTCACTTATTCACTTCACATCACTTCACTTTACCTCACCTCACTGCACTACGAAAACACAAAAACTGAAATAAATAATAGAGTGGATATGACAAAATTCACTTCTTCACTTCACTTTATCTCACCTCACATCGCGTCTCTGAATCCTTGCCCTTTACACCCTCTTCATTTTCAGTTGAACTACTATCTTCGTTCAAATTTATAATAAATATATTTCCACCGTTTATATGAAGTTGACCAATTTTTGAATATTCGTCTTCAGTTTTAATTACTTTCGTAATTCTTTTTTCCCAATCTTCCTTGTTAATTTTCGACACTTCATTTTGAATCAACTCTACGACTTTTTTTGTCGTATTTTCTTTTCTGACATTTTTTTTCAATTTACACCAGATTAATTGAATCGTATTGAAAATACAGAAATATGGCGGTAATCTCAACACTTTGTGGCCATATCTCTCCGCTACAGTATCTATAACATACTTCTTCTCAAATTTTTTCGTTCGCAGGACTTCCAAGAGTTCTGATTTATTATAATTTTCCTCATAATAGAGATCATGTTCAATTAAAAAAAATTGTAACTCCGTCTTAGTAGAACTCTTGTTAGGAATTTTATAGACTTGTCTTGAATGGTGTTTTGCATTATCAAGAACAATAACGCGCTGTTCGGTTTTAATTTTCAAACCATTCCTCAAATATTTTTTCCTCCATGTTCTTGTCGTAATCTACGGTACAGTCTTCCATGTTTTTTCCGCACAGTTTCAATGCACCATCAACCCATCCATCAACTGATCCACAATGTAATATAATCAACCGAGTCCCTTTATTAGGGGGCAATGAGATTGGTTAACATTTCCTAGATCCATCAGTCCATCCTTTTTTTACAGTGTCATGAGTATCATACCAAGTTTCATCTAGATAATAAATGTATCTATTTTCCCTGAGTTGTTTCATTTCTTCTAGATATGAATTTCGCCAATCTACTATTCGTCTGCTTTCCATAATCGCCATTCGTTTATTAATAGTCTGATATTTAAATCCAATTTTTTTCATCCAATTTCCTAAGTTCTTTTGGTATATTTTAGAGGATAATCCATTTCCTTTAGTTTTCTGTCTATTACGTCAAGAGTTGGAATTTCATTTTTCTGATACGCGTCGTAAATTGCACATTTTAAAAGTTTTGCTAAAGAGTTTTCGATTTACCGGCGTCGGATCGTTGTTTTCTTGGGAGGGTACCTTCTTTCACCAATTTGTGTATTGTCGAACGGGGAACTTTTGTCAGAGATGCTGTTTCACCTATTACATCTAAATCATCCAAATTAGGATCATTTAGCTTTTCGCTCCAAAATACTATCGTAAACATTTAAGCAAAGGGCATAGCAGAATAAGCATGTAAAATCTGCCCCCCAAACAAAATTTTGTTTGTTATCAACTATTTGAAAGGGCTTACCCTAAATATGATTTTCTTAAAATTTCAAGGCTGCAGCCGCCATATTGGAGGAGTGGTGGGGGGTTTTTTGATTTTCGTTTTTTAAAATTTTCTCGGATACCGTTGTACGAAAAAATGCACAGTTGTTACTTACATGTTGGACTATTTACCCAATTTTTTTCATAATTTTTAAATGCAAATTTCATATGAAAAAAAAATTTGCAAATTTTTGAACACAATTTCTGGCACTTTAAGAAAGAGGGTCACTCTGAATTTTTCATTGTAAATTACTCATTTATCAGGGCGTATTCCCAAATTTTTTCATATTTTTAAAAGATGTGGAAGATAGTTAAAAAAACGAAAAACTGCATTACCGACCATTCTCTTATACGCGTCTCACTATCATTTGGACGCATGTCTTGTTAACAAATATATACAGTTTTTCCATCGCTTATTAGTGCTTTTTTAACAATCTTCCGCCGTTATAGATTATTTTAACAGTTTTTAGGTGCTATTTATAACGTTTTTAGGAGCTATTTATAACGTTTTTATTACCTACGTTTAAGTATGCCCAGTAATGAAAAGAACGACGTGCGCTCGAGCGGGGTCTCCACGGGACCGTCTGAAAGACCAGGTTTGTTCAGAATATCTACCGTTTATGTGTAAAAACTGCTGCCCAAGGAATCACTACTTCCACATCTAGATTTTCTAACCAAGTCTATCACAACGAAAACATTTTGTATGTGGAAATAATTGCTTATGGAACTTCAATAATATAATATTTGAAATCGTCTACCAAAAACCCATAAAATGATATCCCACATCGGTACTGGGATGGGGGTGGTAGTGGGGGTGGATGAAGTAAAAAAATAATTTGACATTTTTGGTTCTTGTAAACACACTAAATTACAATTTTTTTTCATCCCCTTAAACAATGGGGTGGGGGTGGTAATGGGGGTAGCTAATGCCAAAAAATTTTTTGAGACCTTAACTTCTTTTGTATATATCAAATTCCAAATTTATGGACTCTCACCTGCTTGATTTACCTATTTACCCCAATTTACCCCCCAACCCTTCGACCCCTTCGAATAAGATGTAAATATAATCTAGTTCCAGATCCCGTTAAAGTATATACGTATACCCGTTAAAGTATATACGTATATACGTATACTAAAGTATATACGTATACTAAATTTCAAGTCAATATCTTAAACGGTTCCAGAGTAATCGTGCGCACAAAAAAGTTACAGAGACCGACAGACAGACAGAAATTTTTTTTTCGCTCAAACTTAAAATTTCGACATTTCACGATATTCTAAGCCTATTTGATCAATAAAAATTTTCGAAATTTTTGGCGTTACTATACTTCCAATGGATGTAGAAGTAATTATTCTTCTATTATGTCCGATGGAAAATCACAAGGTTTATTCATCACAATTTAACTCTATCCGATAGTCGTACAAGTTTAGTAAGTACAAGTTATCAACAGTTTCCAAGAAATAACGTTTATAAAAATCAGGGCATGTTAATATTAATAACATCTGTAATGATGGATAGAAAACTAATTATATGACGATAGTAGTATAGGTATTAATCCCCGGGTAGAAACGCCAGAAACCACCCCTCACTCACCGTTTGAGGGAAATGAAAATTTTTCCCGTGATCAGCGACCCCGAAAATGGGGCGTTTGAACCGAATCATTTGAAAAAAAAATGATTTTCCACTCCTTGGGAGGGTTTAATCAACCCTAGGCCTGCTGTCTGAATTCCACTTACTCTATAGCCCCCTTCCATGATATTTCAAGTATAACCCGTTGATAAATCACTCCAGGGATCCATGAAAGAGCTGGCCGTTTCAGGGGGTTGCGGCGGTCAAAAACTTCTCCCACCACTTGCATCGTGTTCAGAATCCTCGGAAATGGGGGGAAAGGTAATCTCGTCTTTACACGAAATATTTACACTATTTTTGCCTTCACTACATAGACTAACATGCGTCCAAATGATAGTGAGGCGCGTATAAGAGAATGGTCGGTAACGCAGTTTTTCGTTTTTTTTACTATCTTCCACATCGTTTAAAAATATGAAAAAATTTGGGAAAAGGCCTTGATAAATGAGTAATTTACGATGAAAAATTCAGAGTGGCCCTCTTTCTTAAGGTGCCAAAAAATTGTGTTCAAAAATTTGCAAAATTTTTTTGCATATGAAATTTGGATTTAAAAATTATAAAAAAAAATGGGTAAATAGACCAACATGTAAGTAACAACTGTGAATTATGAATAAATAAAGAAATATAAAGTAATTATTGAATTATATCTTCACCCCGACGCGACAGTGTAAGCTCGACTACGGTGGCTCTCTAACTACGGTCCTGAATTCAAAATAACAGTCTAACGGTTATTCCTACACGCTACGTCAGATATCGACATCCAATGACCGACATCGGGAAATCTATTTGCCACCTTATTATTTCCTCTTGCCCTTCATAATGCCACAACACTGCTCACTATTAAGAATATTTCAACTTAAGGCGTGTTTGCACGCATCCAGTAATTTAGTCGAGTCGCTTAGTAATTTAGTATTCGACCAATGCGGATAGCGTGTTTTAGTCAAGTAATTTAGTGGAAAGCAATGGAAAGCAATTACTAAATTACTCGACTGTCTCTCTACTCGACTAAATTACTGGATGCGTGCAAACGCTCCTTTATACATGTTTTTCCTCTTCTAATTTAATAATATTTATATCACCGACTAGCACATGAAGTTCAGTAATTTTTTTACACTTTGTAGATGGTCATTTAAATGATTATTAAATGTATTGACGCAAGTTGATGGTGGTCTATACAGAGAGAAAAAGTGTATAAATCATTTTTACGCAGCGATATGTGCTTAATTAAAAGTTTTAACAACACTTACATAATTTAATAGAGTGCTGCTGTGAATCCTATATTGTAACAAAAAACGTTTTTAAAACTTAGTAGTTTTTGTATACACCGAAAATACTTGCAATCATTTTAGAGGACGTAAGTTCCATTAAAAAGCTGTCAAGAGAAATGCTTTGATGAATAATTCATTGCTCCGAGTATGTATTGATTTAAAGGAGGAAAGTCAAGAAAAGCTATTTTTTATCCCCTTTTATTAAAAATATAGTCTTATTGTAGTCTCATAAATTATCAGATATATAATAGATTTATTGGTAATTTCGTTAATTTTAACAGACTAAAGTATTAGTTCCTTGCTTATGAAATAATTTATTACGGTGTGTAAGTTTTATGTTAAAAGTTTCTACAGAGCTTATTGGTATTTAATATCGTAGAAAATGATAATTTAATATAATATAAATTATACAGTTACAATTTACTGAACTGTGAGATACTTCGGGGTTATATTATACCGTGGGATATATTTATATCATAAGTATAGCGAACTTTGCACTACATATGTGAGCACAATTGTTACAGATCGCAATAAGTTTTCTTGTCATTTAAATTAAAACAAACGCAGCTCGACATATCAGTAATTATTCCTCCAAACCGTTCCGCGAAAACTACTGCTCACTCTTAATGAAACACAAATTAACTCATCGATCAACACCACGCATTGCCTCTCCCTCTTTGTGACCTACGCGAACATCTTCGGTATAAGTTAGAATGTATATTATGTATATGCCTGAATAGACTTTGTTCGCCAATAAGCTAGATACAAGACGACAAGACTATAATGTAATGAAATTGACTACAAAATATTTGTGTTGCGTCTACGGTGCGCGGTGGTCAGCAGCGATTATTCGTATTGTAAACTATTATTTTATTTATTAACCTCATACATGTAACAATTATCATAGCAAACAGAACATCAAATACTTATGGGTTATTGTTAAAGTTTGAACAACTAATAAAAAAATTGCCGTTTCATTTATTATGATAAAAATGATAATGCAGAGGGGGCGAGGGGGGTGACGATCTCGCATATCCCAGTTGTTAGCGAGGCCTTGACATATCAGGTCCCATCAATCTCAATCAAGAAAAACTGGCGGCAAAGGCTTGGTCCAAGGGGATGTGATGGTTCTACACCTTCCAGTTGCCGAACGAATCTGACAGATCTAGGCTCATTGTTCATTCCTCTCCTCCGAGTTTGGGAGTTAGCTTTGGATGAGAAGAAAATTTGAAATTGGTGGTGCAACGGTTTGAGTGGCGGCGACCCCACCCCAACTCAGAGAAGCAAACCCATGCTACAAAAAAACACACAATCCTAAGATGGAAATCCTTCATGTCGAAGGGTTGTAGGACAGACGGTTAATGGGTAGTCGACGAGGATATATGTGGAGATTACATAAGTTTTAGCGTCGCACGCCAAGCACGCCAAAGCTGAACTTTATGTCATAACAAAATTTACACGTCCAGATTTCCTACCGTCGTCGAGAGCCAGTAAGACAGTTATGAAAAAATAATTCGACGACGTAAGAGATGTATAGAAGAAAATAACACTTTCTCCACAAAGCCATTTAAGCTCTTCAACTGAAGAGAAAATAGTCCACGTTGACTTTGTTGAGCGCTTAACGTTTCAATCATCTTGTCGTTGTCTTCTTCTGAAGCGAAGTGAGCTCTGCTGGACTGGACTTCTCTATTTATACAAATTATCAGGCGTGTTTTGGATCATTGCTCATGCGGGATATTGACTTCCACGGTAATCGTAGTCCGGTGTCACGATTATAGTTATCTAGATGTTTATTTTATTTTTTTTTTATCAAATCGCCAGTTTCTTCTGAATGTTCGGCAACTGCTGATTTTGTAGAATTTCCATTCTTTATATGGCTAATGTGTTCTTTGGAGTCTGGTGTTTATATGTCGTTCAGTCTCTCCAATGTAAACTTGGAACATGGAGTGCTTTATACTCCTGGTGTTTCTAGTTCTTCTTGACCTTGATATTTGGGAAAATGTTGTGCAACCTTCTGTTTCGCATTATATATTACTTTAATGTTCTTTTCCTATCCGTACATCCTTGTATCTATGGTGGGTAAGCTGTTGTCGTGTATTTCTTTTCTTCTTCTATCCTGGTTGTATCTTGTCTCTTTATGGCGTCGTTTATGTTCTTCGGTTTATATCTGTTTTTCTGTAGTGACGTTTTCAAAGTACGATATTCCTCTTAGAGATTTTCTGTCTCGCAAATTTGCTTTGCACTGTGTACCAGAGTGTTATTAACGGCCTGTTTTTGTGCTGGGTCGTGGTGAGAGTTAGCGCCTAGGTGTGCGTCGGTTCTATGTATACCTTGTGTCCTAATCCTCCTTTGTCCTTCTTATACACGAGGACGTTCAGAAACGAGAGTTTGCTATCTGCTTCTACTTCCATGGTGAATTTGATCTTATGATGTAAATTGTTTAGGTAGTCTCCAGCTCCTCAAGGCCGTCTTGCCATATAATATAATAGAATAGAGAATGGACTGTTAAAACCCACGAGCGGAAAGAGGAGTAAGATAGTGCTTGCAGACCGGTGTATCTGACAGGATCATCTACTAAAGCGTAATTCTTTTGTTGTGTAGGTACACTATGCTTAGACATATATATAGCCTGATAATGCACCATAATATACGTGGATGCATTTAAAATCTATCCTCACCCTGAAGAACAAAATTTTCCATGCAATCTGGAAAAAATCTGATATCTACAGAAAGATAAAATAATAATAATAATGACCCGTGAGAAGTTGGCAAGGCTGTCCCTTCCCACGGGTTCACAAACCACCTGTGATTAAAATAATAATAATAATAATAATAATAATAATAATAATAATAATAATAATAATAATAATAATAATAATAATAATAATACGTACCTGGGTGTGGAACAACATCACATCCAGGACGTGAAACAGATTAAGGATACTCTCCGCGGCAAGTACAGGCACCGGCTCCGAAAGATTTGGTCTTCCGAACTTTCGGGGAAGAACAAGGTGTCTGCAACTAATATGCTTGCCGTTCCGATTCTGCTCTACTCCGTTGGAGTAGTTAAGTGGACACAAGATGAGTTGCGCCAATTGGATAGGGATACCCGCAAGATGATGCATGTTCATAGGAGCATTCATCCTAGGTCGTCCGTTCCTCGAGTGTACCTCCCACGCCAACGGGGGGGCCGAGGACTCTTGAGTCTGGAGTGCACGCATGGCAGAGTAGCGCTGGGTGTGGCATGCAACATCCTCAGGAGCTCGGACCCACTCCTGCGGTTCGTGAGAGATCATGAAACTGTAGGAGTTGGCGCATTTTTATTTAAGGCAGCACGTAAGGCCGCAGATGATCTCGGTCTCGTATTCGACTTCAGGCGAGGAGGCCGGCGAGGTGCTGATCCAGAATCAGTAACTGAGCTTGCGCCAAATCGCCTGACAGCCCAAATCAAAGCTGCCGAGCAGAGAAATCTGTTCAGGCAGCACGTCGATAAGCCCATGCACGGTGTTTTCTATAACAACATAGAGACGCTGGGTTTATCGGCAAAGCTGACCTTTGCTTTTCTACGGTCAGCAGGGCTAAAGTCGGAGACCGAAGGATTCATTGTGGCCTGCCAAGATGGTGTTATTAACACGTTGGTCTACCGCAGTCGCATTATGGGTGTGGAGGTCCCTGATGTTAATTGTAGGACCTGCCGTCAGGCGCCGGAGTCGCTCATGCATTTACTATCTGCATGTCCGATTTATGCGATTTCGGCCTACATCCATAGACATAACGCGGCCCTACGAGTGCTGTACTACTACCTACGGCACTCGTACCAAGTAGACCAAACACCAGTGCTGCCTTACGTCCCCGGAGAGATCGAGTCCGTTGTCGAGAACGAGAAGTGCCGTATATACTGGAACTACTCGTTTCCGACGGTCAGGCAGATTCAAGCAAACAAGCCTGACATAGTCCTCCTTGACCACCAAACCAAGATGATGTATGTCATCGAGTTCTCGGCACCTGCCGAGACAAACATCATCTTGAAGGAGGGAGAAAAACGGACTAAATACCGAGATCTCCGGTATGAGCTCCGAGTGCTATACCCAGACTACTCGGTCAAGATGGTCGTCCTGATAATCGGTGTACTTGGTGGAATGAGGCCTACGCTGCTCTCGGAATTAAAGGCCATACCAGCCTGCCAAAAGTCAGCCGAGTGGTTGGCAGGCCAAATGCAGAAGGCAGTTATCCTGGGGTCCCTTCGTCTTCTTAGGGCACACGAATCTGGCATCTACAGTCACTAACCCTGCGGGATGCGGGGAGTGGCTGTGGATAATTCGCTGGCGCTTCTCCCGTGAGAATGTCAGAGACACGGGAGAACTGTCCAGCATCGCGCACGCGAAAAAAAAAAAAAAAAAAAAAAAAAAATAATAATAATAATAATAATAATAATACCAGATAAGCCGTTTTTATGACTGTGAGCCCCTGACCCAAAACTGGTACGAACATAAGCCAGAGAGCGTCAGCAACAGTAAAGATGGGAAGACCACTATCCTCTATGACCACCCCATTAGGACAGATCGGACAATGTCAGGCCACAATGAAGAAGGAGCGCCAAATCGCCCTGATATTGTCATAAGGAGTGAAAAAGTTACTTACCTGATTGATGTAGCTATCCCCTCAGACACCAACATAATTAAGAAGGAAGCGGAGAAAAACCTAAAATATAAAAGCCTGGCTATAGAAATTCAGAGGATGTGGAGAACAAAAGTAATTACAATACCCATTGTCATCGGGTCGACGGGATACGTCTCTGAAGAATTCTATAATCATGTTAACCAGCTCCCCGGAGAGCACCGAGCTGAGCAAATACAGCAGACAGCAATTCTTTGCACCGCACATATAATCAGGAAGGTGTTGTCGTGAACCTGAAAAGAAGACACGCTTTAGAATATGTACCCTCATAATCCATACTTACCTTACCTTAGATGCATGGTTTGCATCTGGTTTGCGTAATGATACCTACCTTAGGACAGGGTAGTGATAGAACGAAGAAATAATAATAATAATAATGATAATAATAATAATAATAGGTCCCTGACGTTAATTGTAGGACCTGCCGTCAGGCGCCGGAGTCGCTCATGCACTTACTATCTGCATGCCCGATTTACGCGACTTCGGCCTACATCCATAGGCACAACGCGGCTTTACGAGTGCTATACTACTACCTACGGCACTCGTACCAAGTAGACCAAACACCAGTGCTGCCTTACGTCCCCGGAGAGATCGAGTCTGTTGTCGAGAACGAGAAGTGCAGAATATATTGGAATTACTCGTTCCCGACGGTCAGGCAGATTCAAGCAAACAAGCCTGACATAGTCCTCCTCGACCACCAAACCAAGATGATGTATGTTATCGAGTTCTCGGCACCTGCCGAGACAAACATCATCTTGAAGGAGGGGGAAAAACGGACTAAATACAGAGATCTCCGGTATGAGCTCCGGGTGCTATACCCAGACTACTCGGTCAAGATGATCGTCCTGATAATCGGTGTACTTGGTGGCTTGCCAGGATGGTGTATTTAACACCCTCGTCTATCGTAGTCGTGTCATGGGTATAGAGGTCCCTGATGTCAGCTGCAGGGCCTGCCGCAGGGCGCCAGAGGCTCTTATGCACTTGCTGCCGGCTTGCCCGACATATGCAGTCTCGGCCTATATCCAAAGGCACGACGGAGCATTACGAGTGCTTTATTACCATTTAAGGCACTCGTATGGGATAGACGAAACACCAGTGCTGCCTTACGCTCCGGGGGATATTGAGTCCGTTGTGGGAAATGAGAAGTGTCTAATTTATTGGAACTACTCTTTTCCCACCGTCAGGCAAATACAAGCCAACAAGCCTGACGTAGTACTCCTCGACCATCAACTCAAGACAATGTTCGTCGTGGAGTTCTCGGCTCCCGCGGAGAACAACATTTGTCTTGAAGGAGGAGGAAAAACAGACCATACTGTTAAGATAGTGGTACTGATTATAGGAGCCCTCGGTGGAACGAGACACACACTGCTTTCGGAACTCAAGATCATACCGGCATGCCGAAATTCGGCAGAGATCTTAGCCGGCAGAATGCAGAAGGCCGTCATTCTCGGTTCATTACGTCTGCTCAGGGCACACGATTCCCGGACCCAGTAGTCACTTACCCCACGGGCGTGGGAGTGGCTACCGGTACTACCAGCTCCCCTCTGTGAGGGTCGGAGCCACAGAGACGGGTGACTGGTTTTTAGCTCGCTAAAAAAAAAAAATAAGAGAGACGCTGGGTTTATCGACAAAGCTGACCTTCGCTTTCTTACGGTCAGCAGGGCTAAAGTCGGAGACCGAAGGATTCATTGTGGCCTGCCAAGATGGTGTTATTAACACCTTGGTCTACCGCAGTCGCGTTATGGGTGTGGAGGTCGCTGACATTAATTGTAGGACCTGCCGTCGGGCGCCGGAGTCGCTCATGCACTTACTATCTGCATGTACGGTATATGCGACTTCGGCCTACATCCATAGACATAACGCGGCCCTACGAGTGCTGTACTACCACCTTCGGCACTCGTACGAAGTAGACCAAACACCAGTGCTGCCTTACGTCCCCGGAGAGATCGAGTCCGTTGTCGAGAACGAGAAGTGCCGAATATATTGGAACTACTCGTTTCCGACGGTCAGGCAAATTCAGGCAAACAAGCCTGACATAGTCCTCCTAGATCACCAAGCCAAGATGATGTATGTCATCGAGTTCTCGGCACCTGCCGAGACAAACATCATCTTGAAGGAGGACGAAAAACGGACTAAATACCGAGATCTCCGGTATGAGCTCCGAGTGCTATACCCAGACTACTCGGTCAAGATGGTCGTCCTGATAATCGGTGTACTTGGTGGAATGAGGCCTACGCTGCTCTCGGAATTAAAGGCCATACCAGCCTGCCAAAAGTCAGCCGAGTGGTTGGCAGGCCAAATGCAGAAGGCAGTTATCCTGGGGTCCCTTCGTCTTCTTAGGGCACACGAATCTGGCATCTACAGTCACTAACCCTGCGGGACGCGGGGAGTGGCTGTGGATAATCCGCTGGCGCTTCTCCCATGAGAATGTCGGAGACACGGGAGAACTGTCCAGCATCGCGCACGCGAAAAAAAAAAAATAATAATAATAATAATAAGAATTCGGCAGAATGGTTGGCAGGCCAGATGCAGAAGGCGGTTATCTTGGGGTCCCTTCGTCTACTTAGGGCACACGATTTAGGTATTTACAGTCACTAACTCCACAAGTCGTAGAGAGTAGCTGTAAGGAATTTGCCGGCGCGGCTACCGTGAGGTGTCGGAGGCCACGGAAGTCCTGTCCGGCAGCGGGCTACCCGAAAAAAAAAAATAAAAAAAATACCGCCTAAATAATGTTAACATCTTTCCTCTCATTATAACAAGCAACGGACTAGTGAATAAATACCTGCCTACCAATTTGGAAAAGATGGGGGTACTGGACTGGGAAAGGATAATCAATTTATCACAGAAATCTGTCATACTATCGACATGTCGCACAATTCGTCGTGTGTTAGCCACTGATGGAAAGACTGGCCTGTAAAGGCCCCGTCCCCGTCAGAAGTCACATCACCAACGAAAGTTGTGGAGGAAAAAAAAATAATAATAATAATAGTAATTCTTTTTACAACCCGTCTGGGTCCGGGTTGTAAAAAGAATAGATCCAGGGTATGTTCCTGCCTGTCGTAAAAGGCGACTAAAGGGAACACCAAAAATAATAATGATAATATGTTTATTTGCTAATTTTGATACATTTAAGTCAACTAAAGCAAATATATGGAAGTAAATATAAATAAATAGATATACAAATACTGAATTAAATAATGACAGTATAGTACATACAATATATAATAACACTAAATACAACAGTATTTACATAGTCTAAACACACACAGATAAAAGCAATAAAAATAATCTACCTTAAAAGAAACAGAGTTAAGGTATTATTGTAATATGAAAATAAAATAAAACAATAGTAATAATGTATTTGGTTTAAAGTCAGCGTTACTGCCTAACAGTTATCCTCCATATATTCTTTCACTAAATAATATGTTTTTGAAATTATAAATTTCTTTAATCCCTCTTTGAACTTCTCTACTGATCCAATATTTTTATTGCGTCTGGTAATTTACCAGAACCTATGCCAAAACTATACCAAAATGATTGGGTGAATTTTTATATAAAGTTGTAGAATGAACGGCAGATCTCAAATAGTATAGAGAGTATTTGAATATTACATATCATAAGTAGAGGAGGTGCTATCTCCTCTTAATTTTAGTTCCACATCCAGTGGAGGTATACCATCGGCAACAAAATTTTTGAAAATTTTTATTGTTCAAATAGGCTTAGAATATCATGAAACGTCGACATTTTAAGTTTGAGCAAAAAAAATTTTCTGTCTGTCTGTAACTTTTTTTGTGCGCACGATTACTCTGGAACCGTTTAAGATATTGACTTGAAATTTGGTACACGCATGTACTTTAACGGAATCTGGAACTAGATTATATTTTCATCTTATTCCGTCGAAAGGTTGGGGGGTAAGTTGGGGTAAATAGGGGGTAAATAGGTAAATCAAGCAGGTAAGAGAAGCTAAAGTCTCAAAAAAAATTTTGGCACCCACATTACCACCCTCACCACATTATTAAAGGGGATGAAAAAAATGTGTTTAGTGTGTGTACAAGAACCAAAAACCTCAAAATATTTGTTTACTTCATCCACCCCCACTACCACCTCCATATCACCACCCCCACCCCACTACCGATGTGGGATATCGTTTTATCAGTTTTTGAGGTAGACATTTCAAATATTATATTATTAAAGTTCCATAAACAATTATTTCCACATTCCAAAATTTTTTCGTTGTGAGAGACTTGGATAGAAAATCTGGATGTGGAAGTAGTGATTCCTTGGGCAGCGGTTTTTCTTTAAAGATATTTGAAAGCTCCAGTTCATAAAGACATAACTTCACTGGCATAATTACAGCCATTATAGCCATTACATTTGACTCTTTGAACCTATGTATATTAAATGATAGCCTGGTAGATATATTAATTGAGTGTATATTGTGAAACCGTTAAATAAATTAAATATGGCACTGATATTGAGGTTAGCGTTTTCTCGTGTTTTATCACCTTTTAGTAAACCACAGTTTCGAGGATGTGACATTGAAATTTGTATGTATACGTAGCTTCCTGTTCTTTAAAGCTGATGCTCTATCATAATAAAGCGTGTATATAATCCTATCATTTACTGTTTCTGACAAATTGTTTCATTTCTCCCTACATTCTAGGGTTTGACATAATCGTGTCTCAGAGAGTTATAAGGGGGTTTGCAATTATCAGGGACAGTCTTAGCTGTAAACAAGATGTAGTTTTCGATATGCATAATAACTTACTAGAGGTCCAAAATATTATTTTTATCTTTCTGCCAGACCTACAAAATAATTTTATAAAACAATTTACAGGGCTATGATTTACCAGTATCTGAAGTTTAAGAAATTCTTTTAAATAAAATTATTACTATGCTGTGGAATTTCAAATATAGGACCCAATACCTTTTTCAGGTATTCATATTTTAAACACTGTTTTTTATTCATACAATTCAAGTATTTGGCCTAAAGCTCTCTACCAATTTACATACGCATTCCTGTCGTCCAAAGTACATTCTATGGCTGAGAAACCAACCACCAAATTCATCTCGATCGTGTATTTATTAAATAAACACGCGATAAACTGTTTCTGAAATATTTCGATGAAAAAATTACTAGTAAAATGTGACGACAATGATCTCCGATATCGCCATTGGGTTGTTAAGTAACGATCGCCAGAATTATTCAACGCATTTTAATTTAGTAGTTATAGATGAATTAACTTAATACAGACTAAAATCGCTTTCAAACAATTCTAATAAACTGAAAGTGCGATGTTTATGGACCCTTAGTCCGATCCTAAAAGTTTGTTAGCTTCCAGATTATATTGAAGTACGGCTTAAAGTTTATAATACAGTGTGATTTATCTGTGATTCTAATAATCGGTATTATGGATCTCTGGTAGAGGTAAATGTATCTAGGGAATATGATAAGTCCGTCAATAATTTAGCAATCGGGCAAATTGGGGTATTACTTCGTCAGCAAATATCTACACTGAGAACAAGTTCCTCAATTCAAAACAAGCATTTTACCTCAACCCGTATTAATTCGACAACTTTGACGTGACACCCTAGCAACCAGGAGAGAGACTCTATAAAGAAAAGAGAACATCGCAGGACTATACCATTTAAATTATGACGATAAATTTTTAATAATTACATTTCGAAGACACAAATATCTAATAGTCGGGGAGCCCTCCCAAGCTGTACGTGCACCCCCTATATTGAATTTTATATTTTATTTTAAGAGCTGAATCATTTATCTGGAAAATGGTAACTATCCAAATATTGTATAGGAACAAAATTGTACAAAATTTTATTTGTTTTTTGGCCAGAAAGTTTTTCTCCATCTTTTTCAGTTTTTGGGTTAAATGACAAAAACAATATTTGCAATTTTAAACGGACGTCATTTTGAAAGTGCAACCAATTTTTTTTTTTTGGGACATGTCTAAAATTGTTCTTTAGGTTTTAATCTTTATGAAAAACATTGTCCCCAAGGTTTGGGGGAACACTTAGGGTGGGCTTCCGTAGTAGTAGGCTTCCGTAGTTTAACTTCTGTATCAAATTTCGTCTACCGACTTTATCATTTATTCTTGTTACTTAAATACTTCACGTTGTTACATTCATTTAATTCTTCAATCACACTCGAATTGCTACAACAAGCACAGTAGTCAATACCCTAAATGTACTCAAGAGAACAAGAACATCTCTAACTATTGGAAGAAAACTTTTTGTTATGGTGGTCAATTAAAAAAAAAAAAAAAAAAATTATGCAACAAAAGTAAAAAATATGAGTAACAATCATTCTTTCAGGAAATACTGAGATGTATCGTAGGAAATAAAATCTAGTCCTAATTTTGATTATTGGTGTCGTCAGTATAAATCTCTGTGGAAGAAATATCACCGCCGTAGAACGATAGACGAGCCAAAATCAATCTTCATAAACTGAAATAAGAAAAAATTAAAAATTCGCTTAACTGCCTACGAAAACTTCCTCTATTTGTAAATTCTGATTTGGTTTACCAGCGTAAGGTAGGCATTGTTGCTACTCCTGGAAACACACCGCCTTGTTACCAGTAGCGAGAGCCACATGGCTCATGGTACAGGAATATCGGACGGGAAGTGTAGGTGTTTGTGAGATGCGTTACGCAGTGCATCATGTTTTTGAATGTTATGCTCCTCATTTCATATTTTCGCTTCTAGAACTATTGTCAATAACAATATAATCATAGTAATATGAGTCGGAGTCTCTGTGATCTCTTGTTGGAATCTGGACTCTCAGCTGTTGGAGAAGACATCACCAGCGGTCTTCTGTTTCATCCGTTTCTGAATCCAACAGCGTGCTTCATTGTAAGTTTCTAACCTTTTCTGTTATTGTTTTCTCTCCCTTTAATGTTGACGTATTCTGTCATCCCTTTGGTCCTATTGTTTTTGCAAGTAATTGGACGATGTTTTTTTTGCTCCTCTCAGACTTCTTCTCTTAGTTTTTGTCCTTACAACATTTTTATCAACTTATGTCATCCTACATATGATTATCTGTTAATCTGTCTTTAATGAATGCTGCTTGGTAGTAGTGTGATATATTTTTTAGTTGCAATTTTGCGTAATATTTGTGTCCTAAGCTGCAGTGTTATTCATCAGTAATTATCTATACATTGTAGCGAGTTGGCTTTGGGAAGAGTTCTGTATTCTATTCCATAAGTAAAGAGAGGTGCGATTTCCATCTATGCTCTGGTGATAATTTCTAGGATTACTCCTTTAGCTTTTCCGGTTCATAGTGCATTAACTCGTTGTTCATTTTGTCTATTTCAGGTTCAGTATTTGTTGTAGCTTTAGCCATTATTTCTAGCAGTTGATTTTTTGATGATGGATCGTCTAAGGGTCAGCGATTCTTTTGTTGTATTAATTCTCTTCGCTATTTCTTTGCGTTCAATTCTTCCTCCAATATCTTGGTGTAATGTTGCAGATGCACTTTCTCTTCTCGTATGCGTATTATTGGTTTTTCTATATTTTCCCGAATGTCTGAAGGTTTGATTAAGTCGTTGTTCTGCTAATAGCATGGTTCTGTATTTTGTAGGAATTTGTATTATTTCCTGATGACTTGCTGTCACCTCTTTTTTCTTCCAATACTTCTTTTAGTCTTTTGTTTATGATTAGCATCCGTTGTTGTTTGTCTGTGACCTTCATCTTTTTTAGCTGTTCATATTTCTTATTCGTTTCTTTTCTTGTTGAATTCGTAAGTGGCTTATCGTTTTCCTTGCAGCAATTTTTAATTTTAGTCTCGTTGATCTCCAGTCTATTTCTTCTTCTTGCTCGCGATATTTCTAGGTTTTTCCTGTTGTGATATTTCCAGTTTTCCATATGGTATTTTGTAAATGGTCTGTTGTCCATTTTGCCTTAATGTTCCTGATCCGTTCTCTTATCTTCCTGCCACCAGGATATGATCTATTTATGAAATGAAGCTTCCGTTGCTTTAATGTTAAAACAGGTTTGGCCTTTGACCCACGTGTTCCTTATTGTGGAATCAAACATAAGTTATAGGCTTTTCAACGCGTTTCCATTTTCATTTGACCATGTGTGTTGTGTGGGAAGCATCATCTTTCGCGGTCTTTTATGTGTTTTAGGTCGTTTTTATAAGCGCATTTCTCTTTTATGAAAGAGAGAGACCTACTTTATTACTTATCATGGCAAATTGTCGCGCATTTTGTGAATCACATTTTATGCTCTGTCCATTTTTAAATTTTTTTTATTTTAATTCCCATCCATATTAACTTGGCATCGCGTTTTCAAAGACGTTCTGTCGTGTTCTACTAAATGCAGTTAGCAAAAATATTAGTACTGCTAACCGCTTTATGAGATTATTTTTACTTCAAGGCAAGAAATTCACTGGTAGTAGTGCAGCAGCACTGGTTTGATATTTTTGACGGACGACAAATGTCTGCATAAAATAAACCTATAAAACGCTACCGTCGTACTGCGCGAAGCAAAACGCGTGTAAGAGCTCTAAAAGCCAATTCAATTTAAATGTAGTTTAATAGCACTTACGAGGCATAAAGTGTTAGTTTGTCGGTGTGCAGAGCAAAATGCACATAGTTTTATTTATTACTGGGACTAGGACTTCGCCATACTTCCTTGCATTTCAAACGATAAAATTTAAACATTAATATTTTCTCCATAGATTTTTATTGGTGTACGTAAATTTAATTTTGAAGCCCGCCACTTGCAGTGGTATAATTAAACAAGTCAGTAAAATGAGATACCCGTAGAGTCTAAAATAATATGATTGAAATTAATTATTTAAATTCTCAAACACCGAATTTCAAATTCTTTAGATTTATAATATTTTCTTTGAATTGTAGGTACATCAAATAAAAACGTAATGAGTATATTAGTTCGGGGAACCGAACACAGGTATCTGCCTATATATTTCACATAAAATCAAAAAATAGATTTAGACAAATAATAGATCAACCCCCAATGTTTTATGTATACGTACTATTTTATACTGTAAATAGGTACCCCGACCGCAAATTGGTACATAGCAATATATGTAGTATTATTGTAGTGGATTGTGTGAGGCCGACGAAAACCCGACTATTGTCAGATTAGTTCTCCCCCCCATTTTCGAGGATGCTGAACACCGTGGTGGTGGCAGAATTTCTCGTTGGGGTAACCCACTCCCGAAAACGGACAAAACCCACCCCCAAACGGGGTCAAACGCGTATTATAATTGTTTGAGGGACTCCTACTTGGTGATCCCCCGTTTTCCAGGATGCTGAATACCGTGGTGGTGGCAGAATTTCTCGTTGGGGTAACCCACCCCCGCAAACGGCCAATAATCACCCCCAAATGGGGTCAAACGCGTATTATAATTGTTTGAGGGACTCTTACTTGGTGAATGTATATTTTTTGGGAAAAATTGGTTAATATAATAACTGAAACAAACTGATTTATTTAATTATAACATATTATATAAAATATTTTTATTGAAGGAGTATTTTCTGCCGTTGAGGGGGTGAACTGGTGTCAAGCACTCGATTCGTGGTCGTCTCCGTGTTCGGCATGCTTGAAAATGGGAGGGAAACCTTTTTGTCCAGTGATATGATGAGAACGTTCTCTCACCCCTTTGGAGGGTGGTTATTGGCCGTTGAGGGGGTGGGTGGGTGTTAGGCTCTTGTCCCAGGGTCCTCCCCATAATTGGAATGCTCGAAAACGGGGGATCAATAAGTTAGATTTCGTGAAACATTATCAATACGCGTTTGACCCCGTTTGGGGATGGTTTTTGGCCCTTTGCGGGGGTGGGTCATCCCAACGAGAAATTTTGCCACCACCACGGTGTTCAGGGGGGGGGGGGGGAACTGCTTTGGTTCCATCAGACAATAGTCGGGTTTTTCGGGTTTATTTCCGACTCACACAATCCACTATTGGTCTTCTCTATTATCTCAGCAATGTTTATTTATCAAGTAACCTAGATTTAAATGAGTAGAAGTTGCAGTCGGGTGTGGCGAATTGCGAGTACCTATTCTATTAACATTTTACTCGAACAGAGCACAGTTCGCTTTTATTTTGTACCACTGAGAAGCAACAACGCCCGACTGCAACTGGTATTCGTTTCGTAATAGTCTTATTAAACATAAACATTTTCAAGTGAAATTAATATAATACTATATATAACCTTCGTGAAGTCGTTCAAACCTGATTGACCCAATATATTGTAGTTTCGAAATCCTGTACGTCTTCGTATTCTTATGAAAATTATTCACATGCACTTTTTGTTTTAGGTAATGTAAATAAAATCAAGTGAGTTAATGTCAGGGGAGCGTGAGGATCACCTCATAGGACCCATCCATCAAATCTATTTAGCATGGAAGTGCATAAATACTCTTCATTCAATGGTGACGGTAATATCTTTCCAACATCTTTACTGTAGGTAGCTTATATCGTTTGCACCTACACATATAATAATTGAATTGTCTGCCTGGTGGGCATTTCTATTTATTGTAGCAGTGATAATTATTTTGTTAACTACACTTTTAAGCCATCGAAATCATTATTTAACTTATCCCTAAGCAATTAACCATTATATGCAATTTTTTCCCGAAGGTTCTTCGATCTGAATAAGATCTTGACTAATGTTTATGAATTCTAAATATAAATTAGTGGAGGCATTATACTCTTCGCCGGTTTACTGAGCTTTTTATATAATTGTTATACATTCTATAGGATACTCTTTTTCTTGTAAATAATGTTAGTTTTTGGACATTCTAAATTTTGTGATTTGTGACATGGTGGTTGCTTTTTTTTCATTTTTTTTTTCATATATTTTGAAAAAGAATGTATGAAAAAAAATGAAAAAAAAAACAACCCTCATGTCAGGGATTCGAACACAAGACCTTTGAATTGCAAGGCAAAAGCTTTAGCCATTGGGTCATCACACATTACTAGAAAAATTGTATGTCTGTAATATACAGGGCGATTCTTTTAAGGCTGCCATTAGAATATTTCCCACTTGCAGATGAGATAGACAATTGAAATTTGGTACCCTACCATAGTCGACCATTGCGAGTTCGAAAATAATAATTTCAAAATGGCAGCACTTCCGGAAATACCGGAAGTCGATACCAACTTGCTTATTTTAAATGGAACACCCTATATATTTTCGATTTTTCGAAATGACCATAAAATTCTGAGTCAAAACATGTCACACACTCTATACCTAAACCGAGCAGTTTTGGAGATATTTGACATTTTATAGAAAATTTGACAGATGCAGCGGTTTGCCAGAACAGTTATAACTTTCTTCGTGTAGGAGATCCTTATTTGCTCTTTGGTCCATAGAAAGAACACAAGATGAGCTACTCTCTACAAAAAAAAAAAAATAGATTCCAAAATAGTATACCAAGTGTTTTATTTTTCACGTTACATTTTGTCAACTTCAAACCTCAAAAATTTTTTTATTTCAAATGGAACATTCCGTATTTTTTTACATCAAATTATATTAAATTAAATTCCCCTTTTTCTAGTATAAGCATTGTAGGGGTTAAAGATACAAGTTTTCGAAATATTGGCGATTTTCTTAAATATCCAAAAATTTTTAATAAAAATTGCCTTCAACTTATCCATGATTAGAAACAATCATTAATGTCAGTCATTTTTTTATGTTAAAACGCCAGCACGTTTAAATTTTTTTTTTAAATTAAATGGTTAATAACTTTTTTATTTACGAATTGATTTTTTTCAATAGGGTTCTTCTTCTAGCTAACGCTAACTTACTTCCCAAATTTAAATAAAATCGGACTTTCCTTTCTTAAGTTATCGTGCTTACAAGAAACGTGGCGGACGGATGGACAGTCGGACATTTTGAAAGTTGTTCAGAATTCGTTTACTAACATAATGATATGAAATTTTTTTCTCTACGAGCGATATTTACTGTTTTAGAAACGTGCTGATCAAATGCAATATACTCTTTGTTTTTGAGAAGAGTATAATAAAGGGAAACTAAAATAGTAAAATAGTAGATAATAGTCAGCTATACAGTACTACTACAGTACTACTACAATTTACACGACTTACAATAACTTCGGACCACGTTCGAGAAAAAAAAAACCGCTGCCCAAGGAATCACTACTTCCACATCCAGATTTTCTATCCAAGTCACTCACAACGAAAAAAATTTGTGGAAATAATTGTTTATGGAACTTTAATAATATAATATTTGAAATCCTCTACCTCTAAACCCATAAAACGATACCCCACATCGGTAGTGGGGTGGGGGTGGTGATAGAGGGGTGGTAGTGGGGGTGGATGAAGTAAAAAAATATTTTGAGGTTTCTGGTTTTTGTACACACACTAAATCAATTTTTTTTTAATCCCCTTTAATATGGGGTGGGGGTGGCTAATGCTAAACATTTTTTTGATACCTTAGCTTCTCTTGTATATACTAAATATCAATTTTATGGACTCTTACCTGCTTGATTTTCGTATTTACCCCAATTTACCCCCCAACCCTTCGACGGAACAAGATGAAAATATAATCTAGTTCTAGATCTCGTTAAAGTACATATGTGTCAAGTCAATATCTTAAACGGTTCCAGAGTAAACGTGCGCACAAAAAAAGTTACAGACAGACCGACATACAGAAAATTTTTTTCGCTCAAACTTAAAATCTCGACGTTTCATGATATTCTAAGCCTATGTGAACAATAAAAATTTTTAAAAGTTTTTTTGTCGTTACTATACTTCCACTGAACGTGGAAGTAATTAAAGATAAAATTTTAAAGCACATGTTTGCGGAATGGTTATCAAGTTAACGATTGAAATAATTTATTGAAAACTTCAGTTATCATTATTATTAAATAAGTTGTAACTTATTGTATACAAAATGAAGACCTTGTGTATAGTAAGTGCTGCGGATTGAAATTCTAACATGGTGCGGCGTAGAACGAAACACTGGCGAATTTTAATAAGCAAGGCATTATGGCTAATTGCTGTATGCAAGCGAAATAATATTTAGTGCTCTAAACGAGTAAAATATCCATTAGCGTCGGCCCAGACATTTGGGGCATCGCGGTTTTGGCCAGTCGATCTACGATTAAGTTCTATCCAGGGCTGGTTTTAGCCCACAAGGGAGGCTCATTCAGGCGTCGACACATGGATATAAACCGCTGCCCAAGGAATCACTACTTCCACATCCAGATTTTTTATCCAAGTCACTCACAACGAGAAAATTTTGTGTGTGGAAACAATTGTTTATGGAACTTTAATAATATAATATTTGAAATCTTCTACCCCAAAAACCCATAAAACGATACCCCACATCGGTAGCGGGGTGGGGGTGGTGATAGGGGGTGGTAGTGGGGGTGGATGAAGTAAAAAACATTCTGAGGTTTCTGGTTCTTGTACACACACTAAATCACAATTTATTTTCACCCCCTTTAATAGTGGGGTGGGGGCGGTAAGGGAGGTGGCTAATGCCAATTTTTTTTGAGACCTTAGCTTCTCTTATGTATACTAAATATCAATTTTATGGACTCTTACCTGCTTGATTTACCTATTTTTTTCAAATTTACCCCAATTTACCTCCCAACCCTTCGACGGAACAAGATGAAAATATAATCTAGTTCTAGATCTCGTTAAAGTACATATGTGTGCCAAATTTCAAGTCAATATCTCAAACGGTTCCAGAGTAAACGTGCGCACAAAAAAAAGTTACAGACCGACAGACAGAAGTTTTTTTTCGCTCAAACTTAAAATCTCGACGTTTCGTGACATTCTAAGCCTATTTGAACAATAAAAATTTTAAAGAATTTTTTTGTCGTTACTATACTTCCACTGGATGTGGAAGTAATTAGAAAATATTTCCTTTACTGTTAAAATGACTCACGCCTTTTTCATGTCTTTTAAATACAACTACTTGTCGTATAATGTAACATAAACTTTTTAAAATTCTACAATAAACAAAGAGATTTATAGGATTAATATACTCCTGTATATTAAATGAATTTCGATATCTCTTATCATAGTAATATAAATGTATACATCGCAGCCTTTGGTGATTTATGTGCTTTATTGGTTTGACTCAAGCTGTTATGAAAAATTGTAGCCGAATATACTGATTTGAAACAAGACCGGTACATTTACTCAAAAATACAGTGTTGGCATTAATATTACTTCCACATCCAGTGGAAGTAGAGTAACGACAAAAAGATTTTTAAAAATTTTTATTGTTCAAATAGGCTTAGAATGTCGTGAAACGTCGAGATTTTAAGTTTGAGTGAAAAAAATTTTCTGTTTGCCGGTCTGTCTAACTTTTTTTTTGCGCACGTTTACTCTGGAACCGTTGAGATATTGACTTCAAATTTGGTACACATATGTACTTTAACGAAATCTAGCACTAGATTAAATTTTCATTTTGTTTCGTCGAAGGGTTGGGGGGTAAATTGGGGTAAATAGGTAAATCAGGCAGGTAAGAGTTCATAAAATAGGTATTTAGTATATACAAGAGACGCTAAGGTCTCAAACAAATTTTTGGCTTTAGCCACCCCCATAACCACCTCCACCCCATTATTAAAGGGAATGAAAAAAAATTGTGATTTAGTGTGTACAAGAACCAGAAACCTCAAAAAATTTTTTACTTCATCCACCCTCACTACCACCCCCTATCACCACTCCCACCCTACTACCGATGTGGGGTATCGTTTTATGGATTTTTGGGGTAGAGGATTTCAAACATTATATTATTAAAGTTCCATAAATAATTATTTCCACATACAAAATTTTTTCTTTTTGAGTGACTTGGATTGAAAAAGTGAAAGTAGTGATTCCTTGGGCAGCGGTTTTATTATACTCTTCGCAAAAAAGAGTATATTGAATTTGATCGGCACATTTCTAAAACTGGAAATATCGCTCGTAGAGAAAACATTTTCATATCATTGTGTTAGTGAACGAATTCTGAACAACTTTCAAAATGTCCTTCTGTCCGTCCGTTACGTTTCTTGTAAGCACGATAACTTAAGAAAGAAAAGTCCGATTGTACTGAAATTAGTCAATGTTAGCTAGAGGAAGAAGCCCATTTTTGAATCCTTCCGTTTTTGAAACATTAGCGGTTAAAGTGAGGATACGCTGCATCGCTAACCCATGATTTAATGCAACGCGTACAACGCTCAAACTTCTATAACTACCAAACTGTTAAAAATAACGATTTTTTTGTTTTTCAAAAATTCCTCCTTTAAATTAATAATCTGTCTTCAACAATAAAAAAGTTTCCTCGATGCGGACTTTTTTAAATAACTACTGAAAAATTAAAGAAAATATTTTTTTGTACCAAGTATTTTTCCTTTGGTACAATTTTATGTATGGAAATGGGTTCATCGTGTTTCAGAGTTTGTATGTCTAAACTTTTAAGGTCGAGTCAATGGTTAGAAACAAAGTTATGGGATGAGAAATATAAAATAATGTATTTCCGAGAAATTTTATGAGTTAAAAAGTGCGATATTCCGATTTTGCAATTCTGAATCGAATCGCGATCTCCATGAACAAATGCGGCGGGCCATTTTACATAAGAATATATTAATAATAACAAATCGTCTTAATTGAGAAAAATAAATACATACAGGGCGATGTTTGGCTAGCAAGCTATTCTTACACATAACCTCAAATGTATCAGAAATTAAATTCATGTTAGGCTGGGGAAATACTTACCTACATAAAACTAATCCTACTACTGTCACATCATACAATACTTTAAATTAAAAAACGTTATAGTCTTTACATTTCTGTGTCGTAATCTGTATTTGAATGTTGCACACTTAAGATGTTTGATGTCAACACTGTTACAATACAATTTAGTTGACATATATGAGAATAAACGTTGCAGAAGAATTGCAGATTTATGCTTAGCGACGGTTAATATATTCCTTGATTTAATTTATACATTATGTACAGGCTTATTAACTATATATTGACCCCCGTTTATTTCTGTATAAAAGTTGTATATATTTTAAATGCAATTAAAAAAAACAATTGCTTGTATAGGTCCCGTGATACAACAATGAAGGTTGTTTTTTAAATGGAAAACCCTGTATGCTTTTACAAATTCTTTTAGATCTTTTTCCCCTGATTTCAAATATATAAGGGTTGATAGATCTGGCTGTAATATTTCTTGACATATCGGACATTAAATATGCTCCAAACATGCATATAGGTATTTTACATGCATGTTTTATTGAAGGAAACGCACTCTTTTACGCAGTAGGCTGTGACTGATGATACTATGACAACATTGTTACTGTTTGACATTTCGTATTATTATTTGATCAAAATCGGTTACACAGACAGCCCCCCCCCCCCCCTACGGGGGGTCTATTGGGTACTGAGTTTAGGGGCCCGTCAGAGATTTTGGCAATTTTTTTTTTCAAATTTCTACCCCCACCCGGCTCATCAATTATTAAGCGCGAGGGCCTGTATGCTTTCGAGGGGCCCGTAACGGAGGCCCGCCAGAGATTTTGGCAATTTTTTTTAAATTTCTCCCCCCCGCTCATCAATTACTAAGCACGGGGGCCCGTTGGCTTCCGATAGGCCCATAGCGAGGGCACGCCAGAGATTGTGACAAAAAAATTTTTCCCGCTCATCAATTATTAGGCGCGGGGGCCCGCCAGTGAATTTGGTACCGGGGCCCATGATTTGATGCGGGGGGCCTCTACACAGAAGCAGAAAAGTTTAATATATTTTGCCTTTAAGTTAAAAATAATAAAAAATCTGCAAGAAGAGAATATATAGCATTATACGCAAATCGTCCTACGCCTTGTGAAAACACATCCTCTAATACTTACCGTCTTGTTAGGGAAACTGATAATTTTAACAGAAAAAAACGTACCAATAGAGCAAACGAAAATGAAGAACGATATATTTTGAATTTTTTTAATGGTAATTTTACTATAATTTATTTTACCAAAATTAAAAGTCAAAAGTAAATTTAAAATTGTTATTATCGCGTCCGTATTACTATTAAATTTACTGTAAAACAAAGCCTTTATGACCAAAAATGAGATGTTTGACTATGTAAAAAATTTTGTTTTAGAAAATCCTGAAATTAGTTTATGGAATGCATCACGTGAACTTGGAAAAAGTTACTCCAAAATTCAAAAGTCTTTAAAAACCGCTGCCCAAGAAATCACTACTTCCACATCCAGATTTTCTATCCAAGTATCTCACAACAAAAAAATTTTGTATGTGGAAATAATTGTTTATGAAACTTTAATAATATAATATTTGAAATCCTCTACCCCAAAAACCCATAAAACGATACCCCACATCGGTAGTGGGGTGGGGGTGGTGATAGGGGGTAGTGGGGGTGGATCAGGTAAAAAATATATTGAGGTTTTTGGTTCTTGTACACAGTACATACACTAAATGATAATCTTTTCTCATTCCCTTTAATAATGAGGTGGGGGTGGTAATGGGGGTGGCTAATGCCAAAAAATTTTTGAGAGCTTAGCTTCTCTTGTATATACTAATTACCAATTTTATGGACTCTTACCTGCTTTATTTACCTATTGACAAAATGAGAATATAATCTAGTTCCAGATATCGTTAAAATACATACATGTACCAAATTTCAAGTCAATATCTTAAACGGTTCCAGAGTAAACGTGCGCACAAAAAAAAGTTACAAACAGACCGACAGACAGAATTTTTTTTCACTCAAACTTAAAATCTCGACGTTTCATGACATTCTAAGCCTATTTGAACAATAAAAATTTTTAAATTACTTCCACATCCAGTGGAAGTATAGTAACGACAAAAAAATGTTGTGAAAATTTTTATTGTTCAAATAGGTTTAAAATGTCATGAAATGTCGAGAGGTTAAAGCGAAAAAAAAATTTCTGTCTGTCTGTCGGTCAGTAACTTTTTTGTGCGCACGTTTACTCTGGAACCGTTTAAGATATTGACTTGAAATTTGGTACACGTATGTACTTTAACGGGATCTAGATTTTCATCTTATTCCGTCGAAGGGTTGGGGGGCAAAATGGGGTAAATAGGTAAATCAAGCAGGTAAGTGTCCATAAAATTGGTATTTAGTGTATACAAGAGAAGCTAAGGTTTCAAAAAAATGTTTGGCATTAGCCATCCCCATTACCACCCCTACCCCATTATAAAAGGGGATGAAAAAAATGTGATTTAGTGTGTGTACAAGAACCAAAAGCCTCAAAATATTTTTTTACTTCATCCACCCCCACTACCATCCCCTATCACCACCCCCACTCCACTACCGTGTGGGATATCATTTTATGGGTTTTCAAATTTCAAATATTATATTATTAAAGTTCTATAAACAATTATTTCCACATACAAAATTTTTTCGTTATGAGACTTGGATAAAAAATCTGGATGTGGAAGTAGTGATTCCTTGGGAAGCGGTTTTTTTTTGTCGTTACTATACTTCCACTGGACGTGGAAGTAAAAGAATGACTATAATAGGCCATATAAATTATTATTACCGGTATAGGAGCCAGAAGATCACAAGCGAAAACGGTTAGAATTTTGTCAGCAAATGCTCCAATAGGAAAAATAGACGTTCGTGGGAGAAAGAAAATGAACGACAAAGGAAAGTTGTTGAAATTAAAAAAATCCGGTAGAAAATCAGTTAAAATTTGTCGTGAAGTTTTTAGAGATACAATTATAGGGCCAATTTTTTTCAATTTTACCCTAACACCTAACACTGCAAACATATTTACAAATAATCTGCCAGAGGTAGCAGAGCTTTCAGAGGAACACTTTTCTGATCAGGAACTTATTGAAGTAATTTGGCAGCAGGACGGAGCGACCCCACACAGTGTTTTGGAAGTTAGGGAGCATTTGAATGGTCAATTTGAGACATATGGAATGGTAATGGCGGACCAATTCCATAGCCACCAAACAGCCCTGTTTTAACAACACCTTTGAATGCATTTTTGTGGGGGTATTTAAAGGACAAAGTGAATTGATATGAAATTATTTTAATCAGAATGTTGAAATAATTAAAACTGAAATTAGGGAAAAAAATTACGAATTAAACAGGGACAATAATAGCTCTGTTTCTAACAGTGGCGGCTCGTGATATTGTCTGCAGAGGAGGCTTAATATTTTGAAAGACCATTAGGGAAATTTCTACAAGTAAAAGATATTAATTTGGAAGATTGGAAGATATGCTGCTTCTTCCAAAGGGAGGCTCAGCCTCCCGTGCCTCCCCTGACGAGCCGCCACTGGTTTCTAATTGTTTAAATAATTTAATAAAAAGGTATGTGATTTTTATTTTGAATAATGGTGGCCATTTTGAACAATTTTAATAGTTGATGAACCTAATGCTGACGCTGCTGTAAAATTTTCGATTTCCAATAATAACAGGGTGGGGGCCAATATATAATGAATAACCCTGTGCATTAGAACGAAATGTCAATTTTGATTTGAGGTATCAGGGTATGCCTGTGGAGCAAACAATGACTAAAATGAATTTTATGAAGTTCCCAAATGAGATGCATAGGTGGCCAACAAAGTAAATTAAATTTAGCATTAACTCTATCGACATTTCTTAACCCAAATACGAATCTACAACGTGAATATTGTATTTTTTGTGTATGGTTTCGGATTATAGCATCCACACATGGACCATACACAGTGTCTGCATTTAAAAATTGAGAACACATATTTTTTTTCCAAAAATTTAAACTTAAAATTCTTTTGATTAGCACATAATAATTCCGAAACTCAATAGAATCGTTTTTGTCAATGCATTGACATGTCCTTAGGTTACAATCTATAATTAAACCCATACATTGCGGAATTATTTCATTAATTTAAGATAATTGATGACTATATTTTCTTTAATACGTGAATTTCCAAATAACGATAACAATACTTTTGCATTTACTTTTAAGTCATGAGATGTACAAAATCACAAATTCTAGCTAAATCAGAGTTTATTAAATCGTATCCTTGTATTTGACATGTTTTTAATTAAGTATGAAGATCCGCGATGTAGATAAGAAAGAGCAAGGGGCCAAGGATAGATCTTTGCGTCACTTCTGAGGTAGTATATATACTTTCTGAGACACTCCTATGCATAATAACGTTTTGACTTCGTACTGAAAAATATGAATAAAAAATTAAAGTAACTTTGTAACTATACATACACCATTTTGCAAATACTACATTTGTAGTACAATATGTTTTTGTACCAAAACATATGTATCATGTTATACAGATTCGGCAAATGTGGTTCGTGATATGTAAACGTGTATCAGCGCAGGTGATATCCCTTGTCAACGCAGGGCATTGGTATTCGTTCATACCACCACCGCTTGACCGCGTCGACCACCCCACGCATTCTGTTTTCAATAGCCCAGCCCAGCCAATAGTGTATCGAAATTTATTCCCTATATCACGAACTATATTTTCCGAATCTTAGTACAGTAAACGAAGGAAATGGCAGGGAAAATTTTGGAGAATTTGGGATATTTGAACCCTTCATGTAACGACATGCGCTGATCACGAAAAAAATACTACAAAAATTCCAAACATGTCGCAACATGTTCTTATATATTTTTTTTAGCAAAAAAATGCAAATATATCATAAAACAAGCTAAAAACGTACTCTTCGCCAATTTACTGAGCTTTTTATATATAATTGTTACACATTCTATAGTATACTATTCGCAGTTTTCTTGTAAATAATGTTAGTTTTTGGACATCCTAAATTTTGTGATACCACGTTTGTTGTGAACAAAATTATATAAAAAAAAAATGAAAAAAAAAATACCCAACCTGTGTGGGATTCGAACACGGGGCCTTTGGATTGCAACGCAAAGCTTTAGCCGCTGCGCCACCACACATTGCTACGAAAATTGATTGTCTGTGATATACCTATATCTTTCGACAATCATACATATTTCAATTCGTACTTCTATGAAATATATATTAGTAAAATTCATAAACAAAAAAAAATATATTACGGAAATAATATTTCGCAAGATTTCCATTTTAGTACAAGCGACAAAAATTAAGAGAATATATTTTTTTTAAATGAAATAATTAATAACTTTTTTATTTACCGATCGATTTTTTTCAAAAACAATAGGGTTCTTCCTCTAGCTAACACTAACTTACTTTCTAAATTTCAATACAATCGGACTTTTCTTTCTTAAGTTATCGTGCTTACAAGAAACGTGACGGACGGACAGACGGACAGACGGACGGACGGACGGACAGACGGACATTTTGAAAGTTGTTCAGAATTCGTTCACTAATACAATGATATGAATTTTTTTTCTCTACGAGCGATATTTACGATTTTAGAAATGTGCCGATCAAATACAATATACTCTTCGTCTTTGCGAAGAGTATAATAAGCATTTTTTTGAAAAAAAAAATACAAGAATAAAAAGTGTTTAAAATCGCATTTTCCATATGACCATGGTAATATATTTGCAATTTTCCCTTTAGTTTTCCGGAAAAACGGAAAAACTAACATAAAACTAAAGATAAAATTACAAATCTAATAGCATAGCCATATGGGAAATGCAATTCTAAACACTTTTTGTTCTGATAAATTTTTTGAAAAAAACGCATAGATAGCGAGATAATTGAGGAAAACTATACAGGATGTAATTAGTTTCATGTCATTAAAAAAAACTGGTAATGAGGACCGACTAGACAAATAAAAAATCTTTATGACTCTTTCCTCAAGGGGCACTTTGAAAAAACTGACCTAGGTCAACAATTTGAATATTAGGGTAGGAAACATTTGAGAAGCACTGTCTTTCTGGGTCAATGGACGTGTAGTTCCCTTTAAATTGTCATAAAAAAGTGCAAAGACTACCGACCAACTCGTTCTCGCCGGCACGCGCCGGCCGCGGTTTCAAAGCAAAGCAGGGCGGCAACTTTGATGATCGCCTCAACGGAATCAATTATAAAAATGTAAATAATTCGTTATCTTTTTTTGCAGAACTGCAAGCAAATCATGGGCGTAGAGGTTTGAATACAGCATTTCTTTACATCTGTGTTTCTTTAATTTAGAACGAAATATTGGAACTTTTATTGGTGTTTATAATTTCTCATATTTCAATGTGATTTATTAACATTTGTAACCTAAATGAGTGTTCTGGGTTAAAAGCTTAAAAAATTAGAAATTATTGCTTGACATTGGGAAATATAGAGTTAGACGTCTGAGATACGATAACAGTCTTTTAAGTTAGGAAAAAATCTGATTTATTTAACGAATTGCCGATCAGGTATCGAAAACTAAAATATTCGATAAATCTAGAACTTACCAATAAATTTGTTGATTTACATAAATTGTTCGAAATGGCTTCCATATGCACTCCGTTCAACACATTTGGTAAATTAGGATCATTTTTTATGGTTTCTATGCACATTAAAATACCACATTAAACTATCAACTAACGTTGTCAATAAAGAAAATAAAAACTTGGTTCAAAATCCAAAAAGCAACAAAAAAAAACGAACAAGTAGTGTCTGTACGTAATCGAGAACTTAACGACTTGAACGGTAAGTCAATAAAATAAATCTTAACTGTAAATACGTGGCCCAAAATTCAAAAAGAATAAAAGCAACATACAAAAACAAAGAACGGGTTCGACGTGTGTACTTAACGAAGTGCCCACAGAAACTAAAATATTGCACAAGGAAGAGTATAGTTTTCTTTAGATCTACTAAGCACTCAGAAAACGCCGACGTCTTTCGCCTTTACCGCACCGCTAAAGACCTTACCTTACCTACTTTTAAAAAGCCATAAAAAAGTGTGATTATCAACTTGTGTCCTCGTTGATGCGCGGTCTCTAACAAAGGAGCGCGACACTTTGAAAAGGCCATATTAGCGTATTTGATGGTTAGAGGCGCCGACATACGCGAAGAGAAAAGCCTATCCCAACATTCCAGCAGTTCTCAAACTATGTTATTGAAAATTTTCGAAATTTTTGTTTATTATTTTTTTCTAAAACTATGGGTTTTAGACCTCATGTTATATGAGGTTTTTCTGTTCATTTAGTAGTTCCCCACCACCAGTTTTTCTTAATGACATGAAACTGATTACACCCTGTATAATATGTTAGTTTTTCCATTTTTTCGGAAAACTAAAAGGAAAATTGCAAATCTAATGCCATGGTCATATGGAAAATTCGATTTTAAACACTTTTTATTCTTGTATTTTTTTTTCAAAAAAATGCTTATTTTATGATATATTTGCATTTTTTGCTAAAAAAATATATATAAGAACATGTTGCGAAATGTTTGGAATTTTTTTAGTATTCTTTTCGTGATCAGCCCATGTTTTTACATGAAGGGTCAAATATCCCAAACTCTTCAAAATTTTCTCATTTGGCCGCCATTTTGAACTTCGTTTACTGTACTATCTGTATAAGCTGTTTATGTGAAGACCAGTGTGTATGTATCGAATAATAAAAATGTATTTAGTGTGTTTATCAAATTGAAAAAATGAAAAGAAATTTGATAATCATATATATTTTAATTTCACACATATGGGGTCATGGTTAACTGTAATAAAGGCTTTAGAAGCATCCAGTAACAGTACAGCCGTAATTTTCTTATCGCAGACCCTAATTATTTGTCCGTGACATTTAATAAGGCTGAATGTTTCTTTAGTTTTGTAGTTCGCGAGTTGCATAGGCCACTTTTATTTTGCATATTTCGAGGGTCTGCTCTCCAACTACGTTTGTCGGGATCAATAACAGGGCGCATAATTCGGTAAAGCGGTCCTGACCAGCGACTGCTTTAGCATAATGAAATCAAAACAAACCGATCACTCTGCTCTTACGTCGGCATGCGACCGTTCGGGAAAGACATTAATTGTAGAGCTTAATGCTCCAAACTCTTTGACACCATAAGTGAGTAATGACACCTTTCAACAAAAGCTGGCCCGGTTTGTGCTCGCCAGTTTCAACGTTCTGTTTAAGTCATTTGCTGGAACAACACCGACCTTTATTATCTTGAAGCCGGTGTTCTCTGGAATTCAAGATCGCATTCCATCGTTCGTGATTTCACTACAAATGTTGTTTTGTTTTCTATTTTATAACCACTTCAACCGCAATCACTGTTCTGGTGTTATTATACGTATTTGACAAAAGTCAAATTAACTTTTGTTAGAATATAAATTATTATTATTATGCTAATCCCCACACTTACAGTGAGACATGTTATTTAATTCAGGTCCATTTTTCATTGCACGAGGATTTCTGCAAAACTTCTTCTTATTCAGCATCATTACCTCATGTTTTTGCCATATTTAAGTTTAAATTTTTATTTATCGTCAATATTGTTCATTTAATTATATGGACTACAATAAACATTATTATTATTATTATTAAGAATCAAATCAATAACTTAAAAATGTACAATAAAATGTATAAAATGAATAAAATATAACATATATACGTACTTGGTGGTCCAAAATGAACTCCCTATATTTCTGTGCAGCATAGAACATCAAAAAATAAAGATACTCCGAAAGTGAATAATATGGACGGATAATAAACATCAGTTTTACCGATCGCATTAAAATATAAAATTCATATTTTAAATTTAGATATACCTGGTGCCACAGGCTAGTGGCTCCCCCATATATTTCCTTTATTTTTCAACTTATCCATTTGAAATTTGGGGTGAATAAACTACCTGTAAAAATGGATTTTTGGGCATAAAAACGATATGAGACCATTTCCGGTTTACCCGGAAATGACCGCAACTTTCGATTTTTAAATGGAACACCTTGTATATTTTTATATATTTGGATTCAAGATAACAGTCTGAGTAGGATACCATGAAATTTTCGCGAATTTTTGAGTCGATGTTCAGTTTTTTTTAAGCATTTTAAAACATTCGTCTAAAGTGCTTTGGAATACCAAAATTAGTTCCACGGCAGGTAGAGTTCGAGGAAAAAAAACCGTTGCCCAAGGAATCACTACTTCCACGTCCAGGTTTTCTTTCCAAGTCACCCACAACGAAAAAAATTTGTATGTGGAAATAATTGTTTATGGAACTATAATAATATAACATTTGAAATCCTCTACCACAAAAACCAATAAAACGATACCCCACATCGGTAGTGGGGTGGGGGTGGTGATAGGGGGTGGTTGGTAGTGGGGGTGGATGATGTAAAAAATATTTTGAGGTTTCTGGTTCTTGTACACACTAAATCACATTTTTTTTTCATCCCCTTTAATAATGGGGGTGGGGCTGGTAATGGGAGTGGCTAATGCCAAAATTTTTCTTGAGATCTCAGCTTCTCTTGTATATACTAAATACCAATTTTATGGACTATTACCTGCTTGATTTACCTATTTACCCCAATTTACCCCCCAACCCTTCGACGGAACAAGATGAAAATATAATCTAGTTCTAGATCTCGTTAAAGTACATATGTGTACCAAATTTCAAGTCAATATCTCGAACAGTTCCAGAGTAAACGTGCACACAAAAAAAAGTTACAGACCGATAGACAGACAGAAATTTTTTTTTCGCTCAAACTTAAAATCTCGACGTTTCATGACATTCTAAGCCTATTTGAACAATAAAAATTTTTTTGTCGTGACTACTTCCACTGCATGTGGAAGTAATTATATTACTTCCAACCCTTCGACGGAACAAGATGAAAATATAATCTAGTTCTATATCTCGTTAAAGTACATATGTGTACCAAATTTCAAGTCAATATCTCAAACGGTTCCAGAGTAAAAGTGCGCACAAAAAAAGTTACAGACAGACCGACAGACAGAAAATTTTTTCGCTCAAACTTAAAATCTCGACGTTTCATGACATTCTAAGCCCATTCGAACAATAAAAATTTTTGTCGTTACTATACTGCATGTGGAAGTAATTATATTATTTCCACATACTGTGTACAAGAACCAAAAACCTCAAAATATTTTTTACTTCATCCACCCCCACTACCCCCTATCACCACCTCACCCCACTACCGATATGGGGTGTCGTTTTATGGGTTTTTGTTGTAGAGGATTTCAAATGTTATATTATTAAAGTTCCATAAACAATTATTTTGCCACACAAAATTTTTTCGTTGTGAGAGACTTGGATAGAAAATCTGGATGTGGAAGTAGTGATTCCTTGGGCAGCGTTTTTTTTATTAATAACTATTCACGAAGCCTCCAAAATTGAACAAATTACTTCTTTATCGAAAACATTTTTTTTTCAATCTCATGATTCAATCTCAATCTCATACAGTTTTTTATCACCAAAAATTCATTTTTACAGGTTTTACAGGTTATGCACCCCAAATCTCAAATGGATAAGTTAAAAAATAAGGAAATATAGGGGGGAAGCCATTAGCCTGTGGCACCCGGTATAAACATATATACATCGTATCAGTCAAATCCTCTATTCTGCTTAAGGGAAAATTTTAATAGGCGGCTGTCAGTATTTTACCACTAACTTTCTAATATTTTTTATATTTCTTTTCTTTTTATAAAAAATAATTTTCAAATCACTAGAAATAAAAACGGTACTTATTCTTATTGCAGATCTCTAAAAAAGGCAAAACTCCCTCTTTCTCGATCTCCATCGTGAACTTGATATTTGGGTGTTGGTTATTTAGATGGTCGAAGAAAACTGACAGTGAAGAATCTCCATGCGGCCATATGATGAAGATATCGTCAACATAACGCAACCAACATTTTTGGTTTCTTTACACTACAGTGTATGATAAATGCTTCCATGAATATGTGGGCTATTACCGGTGAAAGTGGTGATACCATAGCTGCTCCGTACTTGGGCTCCTAAAAATCTCCGTTCCGCAGAAAATATGTTGCTGATAGGCATAATTGAACCAAATCAGGTAAAAGTACCCTTTTTATATCTAATAATCTGAAAATTATTTTTTTATAAGAATTTTTAGACATATGTAAGGAGAGAAATACTGATGGCCACCCCCTAAAACTACCCCTTAAGCGGAAGAGAATGTTTCACTGATGTAAACTGGTGTCCAGACTGGCTATATTTAAATTTAAAATATCAATGTTACATTTTAAGGCACCTCTTAAGAGGTATAACTTATTTTTCGTTTTTTGGAAATAATTTTATATAAAATAGTAACTTTATTTTTGGATGTACTATGAGGCACAGAAAATTCGGTAGACAATCTTGGACCCCCGTGTATATTAAGGGATTATGACAAAAAATAATGAAATTATCTCCATGGGTTCACGTCTTCTCTCTTAATGATAATCAGAGTTAATACTATTATTAATATTATTATTACCCCAAGAATAATTTGAGAGCAAAATTAACTAAACTGCTTTTAAAGTACACGTGGACAAATTTTTCTTCTAGTTCTGCAACTTTTATGTACGTTTGACACGACATATTTATTAAATTTTTTATATATTCCATAAAAATGTAAGCAGTCAATATACGAGTTCTTGGATCTTGCTTTGCGCCATCACGTTTTTATTGTTTACTTTTGTTATGCCATCATCCCAATAACGTGAGTCAAATTCTAGTGGTCGTAAACCCAGAAAAAAGAAATCATAAATTGAATTGGCAGAAGGATATATGGCACGTAATCAAAAGTATCGAAATTATAAAAATCTGATTCCAGTTAAAATCATTGATATACAGTTTTAAAAGAAACAACATATCCTGGAGCTCACTACTGTATACTATCACAAAATGGCACCATTTATTAAACAAATTTTATGAAAATGAGAAAAAATTCTCTATAAGTCGTATCCGAGTCCTGGAAGAATTATTAACCGATTTTTAACCAAAAAAACTAACAGCTGCGAAGATGAGGGCTTAAGTGGAGTTTGGACAGTTTATGGATTGTCGGAAACACAATATTATATAGGGACACAATTTACGCTTCAATTAATACAAGATAGGATCAAACAAAAATTTAAAAAGATCTTCCTTGCCACGATAGACCGTGATAATCCCCTCAAACGAGGAACGACACACGGAAAATGTCGGCAAGATATCTAGCGAATGTGTCTATTGACAATTTCGAGTGAATTAAATAAATAGTATTTGTATGATCCAAATTAAACTTCACAGGATCGTTTCTGTAGTATTAATGGTCAATTCTACTAACGGTAATAGCCCAGTTGATGAAGGTATTTACCTACAAAAACTTTTTTAATGAGTTCGTGAAAGTGCATAGAATGATATCCTGAAAAATTTACATTTTGCTCGGATGCAGAACATAAAAAAGTGAAAAAAAAATTATTTCATCCATTTTTTCAAAATTTTGAAATTAGTCAAGCTAGGAAAAAATAAAAAATACAGATTGATAGATCACGTATTTATGGACAAAAATGTCCTAACAAAATTTATCGCCAAAGCCACGGTATTGCCGGAAAAAAAGAGTCAAGTAACACTATAATTCGGAGCGAGATCCATGCGTGCGCGCGCTTGAATACGCATCATGACTGTGACACCGACGGACTGAATTACATGTCACTAAATCATAATTTCTTCAATCTACATGAATGTTGGTTCATTTAAAAGATGGAAATTGTAGCTTTCCGATGGATGAGAAAAATATACTATCATATAAAAAATAAAAGCCCTTCAAAAAATTTTTTGCTTCATTGAGAACTGTTAAAAAGTATGTACACTTCATGATTATTATAATTTATTAAGTTGTAGTAACGTGGATTCCAAAAAAAGTACATCTCAAATCATTTTAATTTCCTTGCTTGATGATTTTTTGGATAAATATATACACTGACAGACATAAAAAGTGGCGCACTCGGAATTTTACTCAAGTTTAATGTGTCATAATTTCTAACTATTTGATTGATTGCCACGAGCCTTTTTTATTTTGAAGAATGATTCTTTAAGATCATCATACAGGCCCAAACATGTTTATTGATTAAACTTTTATAATTGATACAGGGAAAAATAAAAGTGACTGTTTTATTCAGGAACTTTAAAACACCCTGTAGATTTATTCGGCCCTTGGAATAAGCTCAGTGTTTTAAGTGGAATTCAGATTAAATTTTGTTTTTTGATTCACCTCTTTATCTTGCTGTGTTTAGAAAATACACGATTGTAGATTAAACAGGTACAATTAGAAACATTTTATTAGAATAAGATTACATCTTACAATTACCAACAGGAAATCGAACTTACATAAAATAAAGGTGGAACTTTCTCAACAGAGAAAAAAGATCAGTGGCGTGTGTTACCTCCTCGTGCCCTGACTAAACTCTCAATTCTTCTTGGCATGCTTCTGATTAAATTTGAAATATTGATCTGTGGAATATTCCCAAGTAGCATTTTTAGACACAGTTTAGGAACAAATTTAGTGTAGTAGGAAACAGTTTTGTAACTGTTTCGATACTTATGGGAGATACAAAGGTTTCCATACATTTCCAACATTTTTCTGAAGTTTTTACTATTTTTTTACCTTTTACAGATGGCACAACAATATTATGGAATAGTTTAGCAATGGTTTCCACTTTTATATATAATTTTTTTCCAAAACAAGTGTTTGAACACATTTTCGAAACATACTGCAGCATCTGTTATTTCTAAATTTTAAACTTGTGTCGATACATTATTGAAATTGTATGAAACATTCTTATGTCTCCAAATGTTTCCAAACTGTTTCCATTTTTTTCCATGAATATAATGAGTACGTGTCACCACAAAATAGATTATTAATCAAAACAGTGAACTTTTTTAATAGAGAGGTATTATAACCTCACACTTTACTATTATTCTATCTATTCTATCTAGAGATGCAAAATAGGAAAAACCAAACAATTTAAACATTCTTCCATGTATTACAACCTGTTAAGGTATACAAGAATTGTGAAACCAAGAGTGACTTTTAAAAAAGTTGCTGTGGAATGTCAAAAAACAACCAATTAACCGGATACTGACTTTGAAGAGGAGATTGCAGAACCAAAATATGAATTAATGGAAGACCTTAAATAAAATTGATCAAAACCGCAAAAAATGCCAGAATGCACGCGCAACACAGTTATACTTATTTCTCTTATCTATGCAACACAGCCGGCTGCCGGCCATTGTTCACGTGTTGCCAACATTTCCGAAACCAAACCGAAACAAGTTTCTTTCAGAGGTAATATGTTACAGTAATCGGAACCGAGTGGATACATTAGACAATTAAATTTCTTTTAATAAAATATGATCTAAATTTTCGAAACATTTGCAGAACTGCTTCTGTAGCCATTTTGATTTTAAGTGTTGACGTTTTGTTATTTTAGTCTTTAAAAGAAAACGTAGGCAAATGCTTACTTAATATCGAAGATCAGTAATTATGATAATTATGAATAAAATATATAATTTGGTATAATCCATATTACCAAATTATTCGAAAAAAATGTATTTTATAACCTATAAATTTTTATATTTAATAAAGAAATATATTCGAAATGTTTATATTTTTGAGGCCCATTGAAAATATCGAAGTATCTCCGCCAAATAATCGATAAAATTCTTTCCGCACATCTCTTCAGGTCAGACATGGCTAAAAATGACGATCAAAGTTTTCACATTATTATTATACCACCATGTTACTTTTATTATCCTTAAATCGTTTCCATATTGAAAAGTAATAAAAAATACGCACAATATTGAAACACATTCTTATTAGGTGAAAGATAATAAAATTTTCCGAAACTGACTGCAGACATTTGTTCCCATTGTAAAAACATATGTATGGAAATGGATCAATACAAAATATAATAAAGTAAAGATTCATTTGTGAAACTGTGTATAAATCGGTGAGCTACAAATTTGAAACATATTTCTCTTTATTTTCGAAACCAGCAAAGAAACGCCTAGTGCCACCACAATGGAAACATGTACTGTATAACCATAAGGAATTAAACACGTGTCGGAAATGTATGGGAACATGTTGGAAACAGCTCCCATTTTAGACATGGTAACAGACACAATTTGTTGGAAACGTTTGCCAAAATGTTGCTTAAAATGCTACTTGGGTTATAAGCGCTTCTCCTAAAGTATCCAGAGTGTCAGGAATCCTATTGCGAGACCTAATTCTTCGCTCCATTTCATCCCAAAGGTGTTCTATGGGGTTCATATCGGGACTTTTTGCTGGCCAAATAATACGGTCTATGCCAACTTCATCGAGATATTCATATACGATGTGAGCAGTGTGAGGGCGCGCATTGTCATGAACCAGTGTAAAATCGTTTCCTATAAAGGGTGCGAATGAATTACATAGTCCTGTAAAATGTTCTCGATATTCCTGTTGGCCATGAGGGAATTCCTTGGGAGCACGTGAAGTTCTGTGTGAGCTTCTAATGAAATTCCTCCCCAAATCATAACGGAACCTCCGCCAAAGCTTTCTTTTGTGTTGAATAGGCTCTGCTCATATCTTTCGCCAACTCTTCTCCATACCCTTTGACGGCCATCGGATGAAAACAAACAGAATCGAGATTCATCAGCGAACAGGATCTGGGATCAGTTTTGTTCATTCCAATCTCAGTGTTCTCTAGCGAAGTTGCGGCGTGCTCTTCGATGTCTTGCAAGTAATCTTGGTGCAGTTGCTGGTCTCCTAGACTTTAAATTGACTTCCTTCAATCTCCGAATTACTATACGATCACTTACAACTCTTCCTCTTACTTGCCTTAAATGAATATTTGTTTGCACTGCTGTATGAAAGCGATTTCGTAAAGTTTGACGACCTGATCCAGCTCTTCTACGACAATGACCCGTCTCTTCATAATTGCAATTGCCCGACCTGCAGTCGATTCGGGAACACCAACGACCCGGGCAGCGCATCTTTTACTTCTTCCGTCTCCTACTAATGCTGAGGCATTACTTAAAATTCACAAACACAGCTTTCGATCCGACGTGGAGAAAAACGTTTTCAATGTTTTCTACAAAAACGTAATCATTAGCGAGTGAATGCCTGTGATTTTAAAAACATTTTGACACCTGTCATCTTTTAGAACAATGTTTAATCTGTTCATGGCCCTCTTAAACAAAACAAAATATCAAATTTGTTAATACGCATTTGACATTACTTTACTTAAACATGTGTATTTTCTAAACAAAGCAAAATAAAGAGGTGAATCAAAAAACAAAATTTAATCTGAATTCCGCTTAAAACTCTGAAACTCTATTTTGAGCTTATTCGAAGTGCCGAATAAATCTACAGAGTGTTTTAAAGTTCCTGAATAAAGCAGTCACTTGTATCTTTTCCTGTATCAATTATAAAAGTTTAATCAATAAAAATGTTTGGGCCTGTATAATGATCTTAAAGAATCATTCTTCAAAATAAAAAAAAGTTTGTGGCAATCAATCAAGTAGTTTAAAAATTATGACACATTAAACTTGAGTAAAATTTCGAGTGCGCCACTTTTTATGTCTGTCAGTGTATATTGGAGGCTGTAACTTGTCGATAAAGTGACCCATTGGAAAAAATAGAATACTCTATTTCGGAAAAAATGTATACTTTTCGAATGTTCAAACACAAATTCGTTTACTTGTGTTAATTTTTTTCGAAAATATGATCAATCCCATCATGATCAGAAATAGCGATTTTCACGATTTTATCCTTATAATTCTTTATAGTTTTAAAAATAAATTCTGGAACTTTTCCAATACGTTAACAAATGTATAAGGAATCCATTGGATATAGTTGAAATGTGGATAGGTGTACCTGTAATAAATACAACACGGTAAATGCTGGTAAAAACTCATGCGAGTTACGGCGCGGCAGATCTGCTTCGATCCAGCGGCTATGTGTGATGTCTGGTGTATGCGTTCATAATTATATATTTTCCCTCTATACTCACTATTTATCCTCCTATTCACTAAGAAAAATGTTAAAAATGTGTAATCAGAAAGAGAAAAAGATTTATTGTACTTGTTAGAACAGCTAAGATTTTTTAGAAGTTCCATAGTATGCATTTAACCGTACGCTTGGCCGCGCAGTGACAAAGTTATTTCACATTTTTTTTCCAGGAATACCGTGGTTTAGCGATAAATTTTATTAAGACATTTTTTGTTCAGAAACACGTGGTCTCCCCACCTGTATTTTTTATTTTTTCTTAACCTGACTTAATTTCAAAATTTTGAAAGAAATAGATGAAAAAAACATGTTTTTTCACTTTTTTGTATGTTCTGCATCCGAGCGGAATGTAAACTTTTCAGGATATTATTCTACGTTTTTGTAGGTTTCATTATAAAATGTTCTCTGTCGTTTGGGCTATAGGCCTACTGGAGAACGTTTCATAGGTTAATAATTTGAAAAACGTTTTTTTTTGGCATTACACTATTTGTATAGCAGATCATAACTAACTATAAAAACAGCAGGTATACAGGGTATAGTTTTGGACATACTGTTTCGAATTTATTATATTATTTATTTAAATGATTTACTATTGTTGTTGTTTTAATTATTGTTATTATTCGTCACATTTGAATCTTTACTTGATTCTTAACTGGTCAACAAATGCATTATGGGTTGCCTATCGGGTTCACTTTGAACATATATAATTTATTTCCATGTAGAGTTTTTATATTCTTCTTATCTATCGCGTTTTTGTGACATGAAGAACCTGCCGCAACGAAATACGGAGACTTTTCTAGAGCGAAAGAATAATTACGAATTTTTACAACAGTATACGTGTTCGTAATTATTAATAATTATTTATTTAATGCTAAATATTAAAATTGGTTTAAAGTGCTTATCTACGTCTAACGAAGGCATTAGCATAACTGTCTCACTGTAACATAAGGGTAAGTTTATGTCACTCGCTTTTTTAAAATCATTATAGTTCACACTTTTTTATACTGTTAATGTTGATTCCCATGCACATACTATTACACAGCCTTACAAAAAAAAAGTGGTCTGTTCGGCGGACCATACCAGTGTATCCTTATGTATTTGGTAAGAATACACTGGTATGGTCCGCCGTACAGACGCCGTTCTTTTTTGCTTTGGGGATGTTTTTTGGGGGATAGGGGCGAAAACAAGCCTATCTTACAATTCTTCTTCGGATTCGGTTTCAGCGGGTCTAGATACTAGTGCTGGGCGATGTTTGCGAAACATCGATGTTGAGCATCGATGTGGGAAGAATATCGGTAAAAAACCATCGATGTATAAATAAACGTCGATGTTACTCAAAATTGACGAGCGGGGGAGGGGAGAAAATCCAAAAAAAAATTTTTCTCGCCGAGAGAAAAATTGATGAGCAGGAGAAAATCTAAAAAAAAATCTAAAAAATCTAAATGTCTGGAAAAGAAATTCCGTTACTTTAATATGCACTTTACCCCCTATAGCACTTTCCTAACGCAATAATAATTATTATTATAGCTGTAACTGATCAATTTTCAATAAGAATAAGCGTTATAAACCACACAGACGACAACAACTCCTGTCGATCGGTTAAAAACAACTAAATAAACGTTTTATAATAGCTATTTATGTAACCAGTTACAAAAGACGTAACAACACGAGTTACACAAGATTGTCTTTCGTTACGTACATGATTTTTCTAATTTTAAAATTCTAAAAACAATTTAAACATAATAAATGAAATTGATGTATTTCAAAATCTTGAAAATTAAGTAATCTTTTTCATATTTACCTTTGCTGCTATCACACATTATAATTTTAATGTCAAAATTGACAGACGTTATTTAGTCAAGTTACAATATTATTTGAAATCCTAATTTGATAACATAATAAAGGTAAATTGTATTAATGCAAAAGTTTTGTGTTAGCGTATTTTGAAGGAAAGAAGAATTTAAAAACTTCCACTTTATGGACTTAGTATTCTATTTTGTGTTGAATAAACATTGTTTCTTTATATTTTTGAGAGTTGTTTATCTTTCCTAATTGATGACATAAGGAACTTTTTGTAACGCCATGTCCTAAAACGGCATTTATTTGACACTTTCCATGAATCAAAATAATGTCATTATTGACAAGTGTAAAATAAAGCAAAAAAGAGTGAAATAAAGACATTTTATTTCACAGTGGATATAAAACTTATTAGTTCTATCGTTCTATCGAAACAGCAATAGAATTTAGTCTATTTTTATAAAATTATATTGTTTTCTGATTTCGAATGGCGATACAAAAAATTTTGTATACAACTCGAGACTAAAATGTGTTTTTTTTTTACTCGTGTGGTTTATAGCACTCGCCTTCGGCTCGTACTATAAACGCCCCACTCGTAAAAAAAACACCATTTTAGCCACTTGTTATATAAAATACAATTTCGTAACGCCATGTCCTAAAACGACGTTTATTTGACAGTTTAAATGAATCAAAACAATGTCATTATTGACAAGGTAAAATAAAGAAAAAAGAGTAAAATAAAGGAATTTTATTTAACAATGTGAAATAAAACTTACTGGTTTCTATGGAAACAGCAATAGAATTTAGTCTATTTTTACAAAATTATATTGTTTTCTAATTTCGAATGGCGATACAAAAAATTTTGTATATAACTCGAGACTAAAATGTATTTTTTTTTACTCGTGTGGCTTATAGCACTCGCCTTCGGCTCTTACTATAAATTACCCACTCGTAAAAAAAACACCATTTTAGCCACTTGTTATATAAAATACCATTTCGTCACCAGTTACGTAAAATTTTACTTTTCATAACTGGTTACATAAAGTAGGACTTTTGACACTTACGTCAGTTTTGAAAACTGTCACTTTATACGTCAAAATTAGAAAAACCAATATTCACAACTACGCATTATTTTATTCACATCGGGCGGGGCATCCTGAAAGACGAGAAACAAAACCGCGGTATAGGCCAACCTAATCTTTTATCTTGCGACGCGACCCGGCGCGGCGGTCAAATACCTGCAGTATTTGACCGCTTGAAAACTAAGTAAGTTATCAAAAAAATCACCGAAATAAAAAAGTTTCTTTAGTTCTTTGGCTACAACTTTGTAGATTACTATATACATCTATCTTTAAAAACAAAAAAGTTTTCTCGATCGAGTATTTGTTGCTGTATTTTTAACAAATTTCATGTCACCAACTTTTTAAAAATTACTGGTGACACGTAATCTTTTTTGCATTTCTGTCATGTCAGTCATAATAACAAAGGTCTAAATTAGCTCTCCTAAAAATTTCAATTTAATCGGACTTAAACTAAAAGAGATATAGGGTGATAAGTAAAAATTAAAAAATTTCCATAAAATTTGAGATTTTTCGGAAATTGCCGATTTTGACAAGTTTCGCAATTCCGGATTGTCTGGCGAACTCCAAAATCGAATCCGCCAGGTCGCTTTACATAAGAATCAATTTTTTTTAGGTCGTTGTTCGCGAGTGTTATAGAGGGTCCTTAAAATGCATCGTAGAGATCCCTCGTTCTCCGACTATTATAATATTGTCTTGAAATTTGGTACACTTTTGTATTGTAACGAGTTCTGGAATTATATTTTATTTTGATCTCATTCCGTTTAAGGGTTGAGGGGTAAATAGGTAAAGCAAGCAAGAGTTCATAAAATTGGGATTTAGTCTGTGTACGAGAACCCAAGGACTCTTGACATCAGTCATCCCTACCGTCACCCCCATTACTATCCCCCATCAAATTATTAAAGATAATAAAAAATTAAATTCTGATTTAGAGTGTGTACAAGAACCAAAGGCCTCAAAATGTTTTTTGGAATCAGTCATCCCCACTACCGATGAGGCATACAGTTTTATGGGTTTCTGGGGTAGATGATTTCAAATATTATTAGTAGAGTAAAATCTGGAAGTAGTCGCTTAGTTTTCGAGAAAAAAAAAACCGGCGTAGAACCAAACCAGACTTAGTGGGATTCTTTAGTAAGATAATCGTGTACACGAAATCGTTTTTTACGACATTTTTCGGTGGTCGAGAACTTTTTTATTTCGGAAAAACTCAAAAAAATAGATTTTTCATGAAATATGTTTTTTAACGTCTCCACCGCTATATCTCTGAAAATATTTGTGCTATCAAGCTATTTTTTTTTTAGATTTAAGTAGACACAATAGCGCTTCGAACAACGTCCCACGTAAACCCGATTTATTTTTTTTTAAGTTGGTAAAATAATAGGAAACTCAAACTTGTTATTTTCAGTAACGTAATTTTAGGCAATCGAGAAAAAAGTTTATTTATGAAAATTTGTATATACATGCTGCGTACAAATTGAAGCCAATAGTTGAAAAAAGTTTTTAGGATAAAAATTTTTCATGTCCCGTTCATAGTATTGAGTCATCGATTTTTTTAACGGGCCAAAGTCATATTCTTGCGCGCTCGGCTGTAGCAAGCCTGCCGACTGCAACGATCTGACGATCCCGGTCGGGGTGTATATAATAGTTTAACTTATATCAATAGGTACAAAACCAGTAGTGATCAAAAGCATCTAGGGGATCAATATTATTGTTCAATATTTCATATATTGTACAGTAGTATTGATCATATGTTGTTAATATTAAGAAATTGTATAATAAATATTAAATAGTCTCCTTTTAATAATAAAAAGACAGGTGGTAGTAGTACAGTACCTAGAGGTAAAAAAAACTTCGAAGTAATGTCATATTGAACGGATTTCGTTCATTTTTGGCAGTATAATAGTAAATGTTTCACAGAAAAGTTTCTATATTGAGCGGGGGCTTGTTAATTTATAGGGGGTGGATGCCACCCCCTTTGAGGGGGCGGCACTTAAAAAATATATGAAGTACAATCATATTTTAAGAAGAAAAGGTTCTATGCAATTTTTCACATAAATTGAAGTTTTTAAGTTATAACGACTTCAAAATTGCGATTTTAGCTTAAAAAAAGGTATTTCTAAACGGCTTTCGTCAAGTATCTCAAAAAGTATTACTTTATCGAAAAAACGTTATGGACCAATTACAGAAAGTGCAAACTGGGAATTAATTATATTTTTTGTTTATTGATGTAGGATTAACAATTTCGGAGATATTTAAGTTTACATTTGGCATCCAAGTGTTCGTAAGATAACTATTTAGAGTGAGAGTTAAATATCTCAGAAACTGTGACACCTACGCCAAGGATACTAATAGATACAATAATAGGTTATTAATTAAGCTCTTAACTATTTTTTTATTTGTTTATGTAGCATAAAAAACAAAGAAGTTATGACCGAAGCAATGTCCGTCTACACATTATTTTAATAACGTCGCCATTTTGTTACTATAATTAGCCAGTAATTAAAAAAAAAATTAATTTCAAACACGGTTTCTCATTAATATACAGCATGACGTAGATGCTCAAATTTTTTGGTTCGTATACAGCACTTGCTTTAGAAAAAATACAGTTTAAACTATAAAGGTATTTTTGATAAAACGTATTTTTTTTTCCTATTCCAAATATCTCAATAAATATTAGTTTTGTTCAAAAATGTGTAGAGACCAAAAATAAAGCTCATAAACTAATAATAATGAATTTCGCTTGTTTATTTATTTACATAGATTTAATAGTTTCGGAGATATGAGTTTACAAATGGCATCCGAACGTTCATAAGACGAAAAATGCAGTTTAAATGTTAAATACCTCAGAAATTGTGACGCATGCTAAGAAAGAAAATTAAAGACAATTAATTGCGCTTTCAAATTATTTTTTACTCGTTTTGTTACTCTAATTAGCCAATAATCTAAAAAAATTATCTCAAATACAGTTTTTCGTTAAAATGTAGCATTACCTAAATGCTCAAATTCTTTTTTGCTCATTTAAAGCACTTGCTTTAGAAAAAAATGCATTTTAAACTTTAAAGGTAATTTCGAAACCCTTGGATACCAAATATAAACTTAAATATTTCCGAAATTATTAATCCTACATCAATAAATAAAAAATATAATTAATTCCCAGTTTGTAGGGTGCTTTCTGAAATTGGTCTATAACATTTTTTCGATAAAGTAATACTTTTCGAGATACTTGACGAAAGCCGTTTGAAAATACCTTTTTTAAAAGCTTTTATTTTAAGCTAAAATCGCAATTTTGAAGTCGTTATAACTTAAAAACTATCAATTTATGTGAAAAATTGCATGGAATCTTTTCTTCTTAAAATTTGATTCTATTACAGCTCCAATAAATATATATATTTTTTAAGTGCCACCCCCTGAGAGGGGGTGGCACATTTTTTCTAAATGATATCTAATTTTTTAGATGACAGTAAGCAACTCCACCCCAACCTAGAATGCCATATATTAATCTAGATTCAACTAACGCTACTTCTATACGCGACTAATCTGACCAACCTGCATGCGAGGTGTATTAATTGCGTCCCAATGTCGCGTTTAGCGCTGATAAAAAAAATCGCTGTTGCCAAACGGTACACTTTAGGCAAAAACATATTTTTTCAAAAACTTTTGTGATTATTAGGCTTTATTTTCTTCGCTGCATGTATGCAAATATTTTCAAAAATAAAAAAGTTTATCGATTGGAAGATTTCAATACACAAAATATGTATTTTTACATTTGATTTTTAGAGAAATGAAAGTGCGAATTGTGCCCAAACCGTTTATATTGGTAAAAGCGCTAGAGTGTGTGCTTTAATTTGACACAAAACAAATTTCGGTACCTTTAATAGTTTTAAAGATATGGCGGTGGAAACAAAGAAAAACAATTTTCTTTAAAAATACATTTTTTTCACTTTTTATTGATTTAAAAAGTTCGACACCACAAAAAAATGTCGTAAAATATGATTTCATATGCGCGGTGACATACTCTAAGGAACCTAATATGTTTGAACTGGTTCTACGCCAAAAAAAAAAACGACACGATAGACTTAAGAAATCGCTGCTCTATATATTATTAAAGTTCTATGAAAAATTATTTCCACATAGTGGAGTGCAAATATGGTATCAACATTTTTTTCGTTGGATAGAAAATCTGAATGTGGAAGTAGTGATCTTAGGCAGCGTCTTTTAAACTGAGTAACTACAATTGAAAAGAGCCAAAAATAATTAGTTTCACGTTACAACACTAACACATACATACATACGGACAGATATTTTCTATTTGATATTTGAGTTCTGCATGTTATGAATTTGATTTCGCAATAAACATTCTTTTCTATGATGATTATTAAAATTTCGTTCGGTTCTAATATACAAATTTTATTAAATCAAATAGGTATTATAATTCATATTTCAGTATCAGAGGCAAAAAATATGCAAAATTTAGAAATGATGTGACTACAATATTTTTTTGATGATTTTTTTTAGTAAAATGTATCATCTTCAATTTCTATATGGTCTCAACACTCACTCTCCCAAAGAGATGGAGACCTTCTCTAAATTGGAAAATTTAATATTTTAAAAAGTATTGCTGGTTTATTTTTGAAAAGTAAGTGTGTGCTATTTAATATCGCAACACCCCATTATTTTGGAACGTGTTGGCCGATTTAAAGTTTTCTTTTTTTGAGATATAGTGCTCGATGAGCTTTATTTGACAGTTTTGAAAATTTTGTAATTTTCGTATTGTGAAGGCCTACTAAGCTCCTCTAAATGGGGCGTATTCGATTCACAGTTGCCTGAAATACTTCTATGCAAATTTTAGCTCGATACCTCGTATAGGGTTTGTTATTCAATAGCCAAATTTAAAATTTCTCACTTTTCGACTGGCCCTGTATAAAAGTCGGTTAGGTTTACTAAAAAGGTAAAGTAGTCATTCGACATAAGAAAACATCAGGCACTAAATGAGGAAGAATAAAGAAAAGTTATTGTTTAAATAAATAGTGCTTCTATATTCTTCATTATTCAGTTGCTGTACGTAGGTGCCTTAATGGAAATTTTTCAAACAAATGGATTGGGCGTAATAGCTTTTCTTTTTTCTTCCTCATTTGGTAACATCAACATCAGATACTAAATGAGGAAGAAAAAAAAAGCTATTCCGTCCAATCCATTTGTCTGAAAAATTTTCATTAAGGGACCTACTACGTACTGCAACAGAATAATGTATAGAAGCACTATTTATTTAAAGAAAAACTTTTCTTTTTTCTTCCTCATTTAGTATCTGATCTGATTTAGTATCTAAAGTCGAATGATTACTTTACCTTTGTAGTAAACCTAACCGACTATTATGCAGGGCCAGTCGAAAAGTGAGAAATTTTAAATTTGGTTATTGAACAACAATCACCCTATGTGAGGTATCGAGCTAAAATATGGTATAGAAGTATTTGAGACAACTGTGAATCGAATACGCTATCCAATTTGCCGATAAAAAATTGCCTAATAGTCGATTTCGAAATTTCGACCCATTTAGAGGAGCTTAGTAGGCCTTGAATATGAAAATTACAAATTTATCAAAATAGTCAAAATAAAGCTTATCGAGCACTATATCTCAAAAAAAATATATTAAAGTTCCAAAATAATGGGGTGTTGCTGTATTAAATAGCACACACTGTATATAAAACCAGTGTTTGAGATTTTTTTATTTCCTGGATAATTACCGTAACAAAATGGCGACTATTTTTTAATGTGAAGGCGCACATTGTTTCCCTCATAACTTCTTTGTTTTCTATGCTAGAATAAGACGTGCCGTGGTATTCACCCCGTATAAACTAGCAAGCCCCCGCATAATGTATAAATGTTTCGTTGATGTGTATTTACTATTAACTGTACTATATTACCCTTCTTTATTTTTGTCATTTATTTTAGTTCATCAGTACCAACACAGGCAATTATTTCTCTTCGGATTATTACTTGTTACTTATTTTTTTAAACGAGTGAACTTATTTGCATGTTTAGCATATCTGTATGTATAGAGCAATTAATTGCAGCTCTTCCACTTGAACCAAATAACAGACACACTTATTGCTTGTTTCGTTTTCCTTTCTTTTGATATTCCAAATACATAATACATGGTTTATAGATTTCCTCCTACCATCTTTCTCCATATTCTTCGAGTCTTATTAATAATTAATGAACAAATATTCAATTATTACCCGTAATAAAATTCATATTACTGTTGCGTTCTCAAATATAATTTATATGTATTTTAAAAGGGTCGACATATAACCCAAATAAAAAGCAGAACTATTTTGTCATGTCTGTCACGCGACTTAGTCCACCAGCTATTGTAGTTTTACAAAATATTTTTTATGTACTCTGACATAAACCATAAAGAGGTTATAGATTTTATATTGACGTTAGAATTTGTGTTATAAAATGGGTAAATCTTGGAATATGTGAATCTTTAATAATATAATAATATTCGCACTTTCAAGCGCTAGTATGTTTCAATTTTTTTAATTGTTGATGCGCGTTATGGGTCACTCAGCAATGTTCTTCTTATGACCTATCCGCAACAACTCGGAGCTCCGCCGCTAGAGGGTGTAATGTTGCTGCCTACTATATGCATTCATTTTACTGTTATTTGGCACTTACAGCATTTTTATAACCGATTCGATGTTTAGTACAGTTTTTATTTACGTAAAACAGAAAAAGTGATATCCCCAAAAACATAAAAATGTAAAATTTTGATGTACAGAGTGGTCACGAGAACGTTAGAATCTTCATTATTTTTGGAGTTACGTAAAAAGTTCAAAAATAGGAGTTACATAAAATCAAATGTATTTTCCAAAAATCATGCCAGAAAAACAATTGAAAGCCGCATTTCGGAGATATGAAATGAACCTTACTTCAATTTTTGTAATGGAAGACGCCATATATTTTTACACCATCTGACATGCTATATAATAAATTAATAGTTAAAAAAAATCTAAAAAAAACACACAATTTTTAAGTTTTGATCACATATTTGTTTTCTACTTATCAAGTCCTTTCTTTTGATACCCATATCAAGGGGGTTGTAAAGAAAATGATAATCCGCCATCTTGGGGCGGCGGCCATTTTGAACATATTATAATATTGAGTATACTATATTGTATTATTATCAGAGCTACACACAACTGCCAAGTTTCAATTAGAAGTGGGTGAAATTCAGTTCCTTATACTTTTTTACTTACATACCTACATACATACATACATACATACATACATACATACATACATACATACATACATACATACATACATACATACATACATAGATAGTTAGTTAGTTACAGGTCAACCTAATAAAAGCGTGTTAAAAATAATTCGAGTATATTTCAATTTTTTTAATTGTTGATGTGCGCCATGGGTCACTCAGCAATGTTCTTCTTATGACCTATCCACAATAATTCGGAGCTCCGCCGCTAGAGGGCGTAGTGCTACTATCTACTATTTGCATTCATTTGACTGTTATTTAGTACTTACAGCATTTGTATATCCGATTCATTGTTTAGCACAGTTTTTATTTACGTAAAATAGAAAAAGTGATATCCCCAAAAACATAAAAATGTAAAATTTTGATGTTAATAATAATTCACTACAATGTATTTTAACAGTTTGAAACAATTATGTCATTGTTGTGAAAAGCCTACTTTCTTTAGTTTTATAGAGCTTTATTTATAGAGCTGTACCTTCCTTACAAAGCATTTTAGTGTATCTTCATTAGAACTTTTATGCTTAAAATTGGCCATATAATCATCTTACGTACCCTGTATACTTACTGGAAACGTACTGCCCCTGCCAGCTGCATTTTTCAGATCTTATACTTACATATCTTGGAAACCCTTGGCTTTAGGGGGTTGTGCCCATTGAGACTTTTAACCATCATGGTTTGAAGTTCAACATACTCCAGTTTTATGACATTTGACTGAAATCGCTTTATAATTGTGTAAAAATAAATAATGAAAAAACAATTATACTTAATTTCTTAACAATTCTTTCCTTACAATATTAAAACACTTTTTACTTCTGTAATTCCCACGTAAAATGCACGTATGCAAAGTTTAAATTTTATAATAAATATTTGCTATTTTAATATCACTATTTTCCATTTTAAAAATTGCGTATAAAATAAGAATAAAAACAAGCTAAAAACGTACTCTTCGCCAATTTACTGAGCTTTTTATATAATTGTTACACATTCTATAGCAGTGACGTAGCCAGGATTTTTATTCGGGGGGTGGTCCGAAAATTTTTTTGTAAGTATATTATGTAGGTATTGTTATGTAGCTTTCGTACAATTCTTAGGTAAATTGGCGTACAGTCAAATTGCTTGAATTTTTAATATGTTGTAGATTTCGACTTTCTGATCAAAAACTCTCATGGGCCCAACTCGATCCTATTCTACTGCTCAAGAAATGTACAAGAATGACCTTTTGTACAATTTAAATAATTTCGAATTCATGATTTTTTTCATACATTTTATATTGTGGTGCGTGATTCGTTCTAATAGCCCTTTATAATATTTTTCACTAAAAGCATTTGTTGTTTTACTTAATAAAAATAGCGTAGAAAAAATTAAAGTTTGAAAAATGTTGGCGAAGGCGCCGGGAAATCTGTACAAAAATAACAAGTGAAAATAATATTTGGTCATATTGGCTAAAACATTTTTTACATAAAGTAAGTAAGTAAGTAAGTATGTGTCTTCCTGATCAAAAAACTTTAATTGAAAAAAATTCGGAAATTGCTTCTTTGACCTTTAACAACAAACACCCCATCAATAAATTAAAAGTTCGACAAGATATACAGAATTTTACAAGAATTTACTTATAGTTGTATCTCGAATACTAGACGAGACTAGACTATATAGATCGAGATGGGTCCATGAGGGTTTTTGATCGGAAATAAGTCACATACATATACAACATATTAAAAATTCAGCCAATTTGACTGTTGTAGGTATGCCAATTTGCATAAGAATTGTGCGGGGTCCTTTAGTTGAACTATTCAACAACTTATATTCCAAGTAACTGATGGCGACTATGCGCAATGTAACGTGGATTTCGCTTGGCTAGTAATAAAAATAAATCGAATTTACTCATGATTCCACAAGGTTTTATACATTTGACTGAATTAAGGCTCCGCCCTATCAATATTGCGGCAATAAATTGCAAGAAATTACTATTTGAGACGGGACTGGTTGCATGGAATGAAGATTTGTAATCGGCCAAAAAAAATTTTTGACTAAAACCGAAAATAAAATCGATAAAATAATTTTATATAAATATCATGTCTATCAATTATACAAATGTCAATAAATTTCGGGGGGGGTCCGGACCCCCCCCCCTGGCTACGTCACTGTCTATAGGATACTCTTCGCAGTTTTCTTGTAAATAATGTTAATTTTTGGGCATCCTAAAAAAAAAAAAATATCCAACCTGTGTGGGATTCGAACACACAATCTTTGGATTGCAAGGCAAAACTTCACTGCACCACCACATTTCGCAAGATTTCTATTTAAGTACAAGCGACAAAAATTAAGAGAATATATTTTTTTTAAATTAAATAATTAATAACTTTTTTATTTACTGATCGATTTTCTTCAAAAACAATAGGGTTCTTCTTCTAGCTAACACTAACTTCCTCATAGGCCCGGGCCTAGGGGCGCCACTCTGCGGGGGGCGCCTTTACCTTTCGCCTTAGTGGTTAGTGTCCATAAACTGATAGCAAGCATAGAGATTATAATACAAGACATTTAACTTGAGGGCGCAAAATTGACCTGGACCTAGGGGCAATTTATATCTAAAACTGGCACTGAAGACCGGCCACTGAAAACCAGTTATAAATAATGATAAAAGACTATGGATGAAACATAAAAATCGGGAATTTGAGAGCCTTGAAGCGCGTCAGTGTTATGTGCACTAAATGATTATATACCACAAGTTGATTTAACACTTTTAATGTTTTTTGGGGGGGGGGGGGATTTTATTTACTCACACGTATAGCAACAATATAGCGAGTACGATTACTACTATTACTAGGAACTTCAAATCTGCGGCAGCATCTGACTGCAAGTTTTACGGAATAATGTCATGTCTGTAAATAAATGAATTGTAAAGAGAAACACATTTTTAATAAATTTAACTTATATATCCTATATGACGTGGTTGCAGGATGATTAAAATGGAATTGTGATGATGTAATTAATTTTAATGCAACAAAAACGTCTCTGTTTCAAACAGTATTAATTTAAAATTAGTGATAATGGGAAGTTTCCAATTACATGTAGGGATGATGTAAAATAGAATTTTCCTTATTAAAGTTTGAGCCTGATAAGTTTTCAATTTGCTCTGCTGACATTTTAATAGAATTTAGATCATTATGAACAGTGAAGAACTCTATCTTTTATTACTAATTTTAAGTTATATTGGTGATTTAACTTTTTTTAACCGATCAAGTAAGTAAAATGTTGTCATCAATCATTAACGATAATCACATAAAAGATTACAGATTTCTTAACATCATTTGCATTTGTGAAATATATTAATATTATTTAATTAGTTCATTTTAATCCCATTAAATTTCACTATCCTATAGGCAACTGCTCAAAGGTTATTCCGACGCGACGTTACAATTGACCACAACTCCTTTACTAATATGTGGAGGTTCATTATAAACAAAGTACATAAAGAGCGACCTAAGATTTACCCAAGTTATATAATTTTAGAGACACAAACAAATTTGACGTTGGCTCAGTCAAAAGCTTTTGATGATTAATATAACGAATTTCAGTACAAAGCGACATGCTTGAAGGAGAGTTGACTTTACTGACCATCGGAGATCGATTTGGATTCACCTCGTGATGAGAAATGAAAACCAGAAGGGTGATACGAGGGCCATGATATGGATAAAATGTTTGAATGGCAATCTAATTCACGATACATGTGATATTCTATCGGAGGATGACTAAAATTGATTAGTTTCAATCATGTTCCATAATACCAAAGCTGCGAAACATTATTTTGGAACCCTTTGGCCGAATTAAACAAAAAATGAGATATAGAGCTCGATGAGGTTTATTTTACTGTTTTGAAAAATTTGCAATTTTCATATTTTCAAAGCCTATTAAGCTCCTCTAAATGAGTCGAAATTTCGAAATCGACTATTAGGCAATTTTCTATCGGAACAAATTGGAGGGCGTATTTGATTCGCATTTGTCTGAAATACCTCTATACAAAATTTTAGCTCGATACCTCATATAGGGTGTTTGTTATTCAATAGCCAAATTTAAAATTTCTCATTTCTCTAAAAACCTTGTCATTTTACAGTCCTCTCATTAAACTATATATTCTAATAATGGTAATGACCCAGAACATTTACTTTAAATGAAGTCCTTTTAGTCTTTTTGTATACTATCACAAATAATCCCTTACTTACATAAATGCAAATGCACTTGGCGAAGATCACATGGACTTGATAAAAGCTGTAATAAAACGTTTGGGATTTAAAAGAACCGCCTCCAAGAGGAACCGCGTTGACGTTTGATACAAAATACTTAAAACTTAACCTCAAAATAATTTGACAATGTGACGCGCGCGTATGTGTTCTAAATATACGTGTACACACATGCATCAACGACACTTCAGGCAGACATTGATTATTATTTTTATAGTAAATGTTTTATTGAGGTTTTAGAAAGTGGTTTATGGAATTAAAATTTGCCTTTTAGATTTATGGAGGCCTTTTTTTCTTCATAACGGTTTCATCACAACATTTGTCAAGGATGTTTTAATAGTCTAGTTTTGTAATGGCCTTTAATAAGTACTAATAGGCATTGATAATGTCTAGTTTTAAAAAGGATTTAAAATGCATTTATTGCAAATTTGTTAAAACCATAAAGAATAATTTAAATCCTCTTTAAATCTAAATGGAATTTAAGAAGTTAATAAAATTAATTAGCTTTATGGAGAGTTTTATGTAGGTATGATAAACCCATTACAAATACATATTATCCTAGAAGCAAATTAGCTTTTTAATTAGGTCTTACAGAATGCTTTAAACTTACCATATAAGAGCAAGTATACTTGAAGCCTAAAAGGCCTTAACTACAACATCAATAAAGCACAAGATTATTTCCTAACCCTGAAAACCTTTCTTAAAACCTCCTCAAGTCCAAATGACTTTTAAATTGTTCCTTGGGTAGTAGGCCTTGAAAATATGAATATTACAAATTTTTCAAAACAGTCAAATGCAGCTCATCGAGCACTACATAAAAAAAAATAAATAAATAAATTCGGTCAACGCGTTCCAAAATAACGAGGTGTTGCGGTATTAAATAGCACACACTGTATGTGTGTTGGTTTTCACTCTTTCACGGGTTATCATGAAGTGCTATGGGGGGTTCTGCGTAGTTGGTAAACCTTTAGAGGGGCTAAGGTTGTCTAAACGACGTTTCGGCAGAATCACATCTGTCATCCTCAGGATAGCTGCTGATATACTGCCGCTTCTCGTTGCTCTAACTGAACTGAATGTTGCTGAATTGTCAGTGAGTGTGTCCAAGTTGTATCAATAATATTTATAAAAGATAGTTGATTCGAATACACCACGCATTATAAGAACCTTCAAATTAGAAGCCAGAGGTTGTCTGGAAGGGCATTCCCTAGCCCCTTTTTGCAACTTTTAGCACGTTAGCACCACGCTGCGAAATTTAGCCCGTTTTAGCAACCGCCGCAGTGTCCCCCCGCTCAGAAAAATTCGTCACAGCGTCCTACCCCTGCTCTTCAAACAAATATTGGGTTCCTCCTCCCGGAGCCCGTTTTAGACTGGGTCTACCCAGTTGTCTACTTCTAGTTATGTCTGATTTTTTAATTTTAGCCCGTTTTTTTCAGTCTAGCCCAATTTATACTAGAATTTAGCCCGAAAAATAACGCAATGCTGGCAACACAGCGTCCATTACTCTCCGACATTGCTAGTGTTAGTATATGTGTAAACATTAAATAGTAAGAACCCCAGCATAGAATCCTGAGGCGATATAGAAATATTTCAAATCCCGTGATTGTTATTTTGTGATTTTTATTTTTTTCCCACTTGATGCATCGAGATATGTATATATAGTTCGGCAAACTTTAAGGTGGCGTATGTATGAGTTGGTAACACAACGTACGATCTGATGTGCGATGCGCATAAAGCTATCGTAGTGACATAGAGATGAACTAGTAGCGTATGTCTTATTCTCTTAGTTTATATGATGAAGCGACCTTTGGATGCGCCAGCTTAGAGTTTACTCGACTATATTGCAAGTGGCGTAAGTAAAACGACGATACTACCATCTGTTACGTAAATATACGTTTATACATGAAATCAAGGCATTTAGCAAAATGCAAATAAGGATATTAGTCTTGGTTAATTTAGAATAAAATAAATGTGGTTGTGAGTCAGTTGTGGCTTTCGCTGATAGTCTATTTTGGAAAATGTCTGGAATTGTTGTGCTATCGACTACTGCTGACAGATGACCTAGGATACCGTTTCGTTCCTTTATTGGATTTCCTAACGTTAGAACAATAGAGAATGATTAAGTGCTGGTTGTTAAAAATTTAAAACGACTTATATCAGCAGATACAGTATAGTTTGATATTCGTGAAAGTTTAGAACACGATAACGTAATTTGCATTGAAGATTAATTATGCACTTTCATGCATGTCACCAGTTATTAGGAAATCTATGATCAGTTGAAGAAGGAACAACATTAGGCACATTATACAGAGTAACTTAATTCGAAAAAAAAAAAGAACAAAACAAGCTAAAAACGTACTCTTCACCTGTTCACTGAACTTGTTATACAATTATTACACATTCTATAGGATATTCTTCGCAGTTGTTTTTAAATAGTTTTAGATATTTTGAATTTTATAGTACGAACTTAGTTGGTAACAGACTCAGTGTAAAATAAAGTAAAAATAAAAAAAACTGTACCATACCCCATTTAGGTTTCGAACCCGGGACCCTTGGATTCCGAGTCAAAAGCGTAAGAACTGGACCACCACCTAACACGTAAAAAACGTAAATTTTACATTATAAGAGACGAACTAAAATCGTATTTCCACGGTTGTATATTGTCGACCCTCTGGGGGCGGCCCCTTTTAAAATAGGGTACTCACTTGGGTACTCGACTTAATTTTCCCGAGGTACCGGGTATCTTCAACAGAAAGGGGTAGGACCACACACACAAACACAAGTGAAACTATCTGTTACTGAACGGCAAATACAATTTATTTGAAAACTGGTACACAAAAGAATGATTATACTTACAGGAGTATTCTTCCCTGTACTCTCATCATGGGCAGGCGGCTGGCGGCTGGACTTAGAAAATTTCAATAATTAGTTTCACCCTTTCGGGACTTTGCTCTTCACTGACTCGGCTACCGTCTCCTCCGGGGCCCGAGGATGTGGAAAATAAACAAGAGGACGGCACTGAAAAACAATAATATATGTCATAAAGTTTTTTGACGCACAGTCATTCTTTTGTAGTTCGATAATATACTTATTTTCCTAACATTTTAACGTCTGTTTAATTCATACGTAAGAATCAAGGGTTTTTTAGCTAGAGAAATCTTAACATCTTCCGGAGCTAACGCGATAATCATTATTAATTTCACCCTTTCGGGATTTTTCTCTTCAACGACTCTCGGCTACCGTCTCCTTTCGGAGCTAACGCGGTAATTAATATTAATTTCACCCTTTCGGGATTTTTCTCTTCAATGACTCTCGGCTACCGTCTCCTTCCGGAGCTAACGCGATAATGAATTCTCTCTACTAATTTCTTTCATCAATACTTATTCATGCTCTTCCTTACTCAGCAATTTGCCGAGTTCATTGCTAGAGCAATGCCTCTATGGAAGAACACCAATAAATATGTGAAAGATTGCATAGACAACAGAAATATCCTATTACCTCCGTTACCTATACGCGAAGTTATGTCTCTAATAATTACACGATTTAAATAATTTCTATTTTCTAACGTAAAATACAATAATTTAATTTAATTTTGGATATTTTCCGACAGTACAACAAAACAAACATTAACTTAAAAAATAGATGAATAAGACTATTATTTTGTTCGTCTGACTATTATTTTGTTGAATTCTGTCAAATTAAACTAGATAATAGTATATTTTATTTTTAACTATTATCGAATTGTAATTCTAACCCAGTATTAGTTCGCTGTATTATTGTACTTTGTAGACAAACCAATATTATTGTCGTCTTCTAGAAGTTCTAAAAGAATTACCATCAAATTTGCTTGCTTACCACGTAGTCTATTACGGAAATTATTCCCAGATGACGCCACATACAAATCACTGACAATAATCAATCATTATCTTATACTCTTATGAATTTATAGAAAATTAATAACATGATTGCAATGTTCAAATTCTCTCAGGGATCATCGATATATTTGGATGGATCTTATAAACGATCTCTAATCTTTAGTTTGGGTGGTCTGATGTCTCAATACTGAGATTTTGGCTAACCAAAAAAAACTTCATCATACAATAAAGTGTAGATAAACCTAAAAATTAGTTGGTGAACAAAAAACAAAGTCGTTGTACTATTTAATTGTAGACCAAATTGAAAATGGTTAGTGAACATAAAAAAATGTCATTGTACTATTTAATTTGTTACAAGAAGATATGATTATTAAACTACTATTTGTTTACGAAAACAAATAAAGTTGTATGACTATTCTTTTCTGATTAGTTTAACTATGAAACTAGATAGGCGCGATTCCATATGCTCTTTTTGGTTGAATTTACCTATAATTTTCTTTCGAGTGTAGCCCTACCTAGTGAGTGAAATTCTATACCCATTTTCTTTGTGCTTTTTAGTAGTTCTTGGCCTTGAAATGTAACAAATGTTTGTTTATGATGGAGCATCCTCTAGGTAGGGCTAGAGATACCAGAAAGGATGTCTCTAAGGGAGGCTTCTTATAATATACAGCATGATCAGACTTAGATCATCAGTATATGAAAGGAATGGTTATTTTCTAGTTCGTAAGGGGAACTTCTCGTTAATATACTAACTTAATCAGACTTCTTGAATCAATAGTATATGAAAAGGACAAATGGGTTCTTTGAAAGTTATCTTCTAAATACCCAAAATAATGTTGTTGTTTGTTTTTTTATATGATAAGATCGTACCATTAGGAAATGTATCTATCCAATATATTTGATAAAATGCTTACTGTCAGCTTTTAGTCCATTTCTACCTATTTCGGGCTTCAAAAAGTGTTTCTTGGTAGTATTTCGACATGAAAAGGTAGATTCTAAATCTTCGATAGCATCTATGGAACTGCATAGGCTCTCAAGTACCGACTTGTTCTTGATAGAGATTCCAGTCCGACAGTTTTGGTATTTTGTGCTCTTCGAGGTATGTAGTCTGCGCCTCTAAATCAAATCTGTGGCCTGGTGAGGTTTCATTAGATTCATGTCAGTTTGTTTAACTTAATTTACTGCGGCATATAATTTTAGGATGTTGGTCGCAATTAAGTCATATTTAATGAATATATTATTCTGCGATATTCGTAGAGAGCAGGAAATAGAGATTACATTGTATATTCCCTAACTAAAAACTTTTTTTACCAAAGAACCTTAATTACTGTACATCATCTTTGTCTTCTAAGTTCAAAGCAGAAGCTATACTCGAGTTGCTATAACAGAATTTAAGTCTCGAACTTATGGCGACATTGTTTACGTTTTCCTTTGCAATGAAAGGGAAAAACATGTCACAAGAAAATAAGAAGCTTTACCCTTGCCATAACAAATCTGTTACTTCGTACCTATACATTAAATACGCTATTTATATTCTATTTATATGTATTAATAATGAAACTAAATAAATACATTACACAAAATTTTATTCTAGTGCCAGAATTGCAAGGGTTTAATTAATAACAGAAATGTCAATATCAACAATATTCGACGAGACAAGTATTTCACCTACGTAGCTCGTATGCAACGGAAATGCTGGAAATTGAATTTGGGCTTAATAGTGGAAAGGAGAAATTCAATAGATGGACCAGTCTGGACCCTTAAAATAAATAAACTCGAGAGCTATGACACTGGACCAGCTGCTTTAAGCTCACGCATGTTCTAACGATGAAATATTTTCACGAACAAATTTTAAAATCCGGATTCTTTCAGCATATTTTACGATGGCATGCACCTATTTATTAAATTCTTTCACTGATTAAGATATTACAAAATACATAATAATTTATAAACTACAGCAGTGTCCTGCTAAATTTATTACTGGCCTCATGAAAGGACCTATTTTATACCGTAATAAAAGGTTCACGAGATGGAATAGAATATTTTTTTAATAGTATAATAAAAACAACATATTTTAGACTGATTTGTAACACCATATTTTTGTGGATTGTGCTATTGCAAAATTTCACTTTCTATTATTTTAAGAGGATATTACATGTAATACGCACATTTCTAAAACTGTAAACATTGCTTATAAAGAAAAGAGTTCATTGTGTCAGTTATCAAAATCAAAAAGAAACAACGAAGCAGCTACGGACACGTTTCATCATCATAGCTGTAAGAACCAGATCTGGGTAGAATAGATGAAGAACAGCAATACAATAAGTCTAAAGTAGATCTATCCTATTTAGATACTGTTCGCGCAATTTCCTTTTACTTACTTTCAAAATATCCGTGTGTCTGTGTGTCCGTCCGACACGTTTCTTGGAACTTGCACAGTAAATTAGTATTAGTTAGAGGAAGTTTATGAAAAAAATGTAGAGGTGTACACTGTGGTCCATCGCGAATAAATTGATTTTCAATTGTTATTAATAATATATTTTCGAAATTACTAAACAAATCAATTTTTAATTTAAAAATCACACTTTGTGGTGCAAAACTTTCACCCCCACATCAACCCTCTTTGAGTAACACTTACTAAATTGGAAAGGGGTGCTTAGATACCTCATTTCAAAGCTATCTTGATTCTGTAATCAGCAATGTCAAAAGGGTATTACTGGAAGTAAAGTGACTTGATTTTTGCTTACAATACCGTCGGTTCGACTGATGTGACGTCATGTAGGCTACAATTTATCTAATTTTTTCAGTTTACCTTTAAATGAATTAAAACTAATATAGCATCTATTCATATATATCGGAAATTCAAGTTGAGTAAATAACCCATTATGCCTAATAAAATAAGTTATTTTCAAAAACAAGACTATACTAAGAATGTATGTCTGTTGCATGTTGAAAAGTCAATGTAAAGATAATTTGTTTATTTTATCTCTGATAGTTCATTCATTAATTTTCTTTTTTTTTTAGAAACAATTTCAAAATTATTTCCGAAATACACGTGAATCGGTCACTGTTGGGGGCGCAGGGATTTTGGGAATTTTGTTTGTTTTGTTATGTATTCAAATAAAACGTTATCTGACGTTGTTTTTCAGGTGACAAATAACTAATGAATAATGAAGTATTTAACAAGTTGTAATACCTGGAAGAACGTATGAATTGTTTTGTTTTTCTTAATTTGTACCACGAAATTATTTTTAACCCCCGACCCAAAAAGAGGAATGTTATAAGTTTGACGCGTATGTTTGTATGTCGGTCTGTCTGTCTGTCTGTCTGTGGCTTCATATCTCTTCAACGGGTGATCCGATTTTGATGACCTTTTTTTATTTGAAAGAGTATTTTGTCGAGAAGGTTTTTGCCATATTAGAATTTGATGTTTGGTCGCCATCTTGATTGCAAGCTTTTATTTAACTTGCCTTGTTCTTGTGGGTCAAATCTTGCAACTGAATTTTAAAATAGTTATCCCCAACCGATTGAGCTGAAATTGTGCATACACGTTTCATTTGGATGACAATGCATGGTTAGCTAAGTGACATCATTCCAAATCCAATATGGCGGACTCCCAAAGATGGCGGACCAGTTATTTTTTATGCACCCCCTTGATATGGGTATCACATGAAAGCGTTTGCTGAGAAGAATATGAAAATAAAATGACGTCATACTAAATTAGATTTTGATGTTTGGTCGCCATGTTGAACTTCTCTAAAAATTGTCCGATTGAAGTAAAATTGAAAATGTGCAGACAATTATGGTAGCCGAATATGATTTCGGCCTCATTTTGATTCAGTCATATGAAACTGATACGATTAGATACATTGATCGGGAGTTTTTAAAAATTTTCAATTTTTTAACCCCCGACCCAAAAAGAGAGTTTGACTCGTATGTTTGTCTGTCTGTCTGTCTGTGGCTTTATATCTCTTCAACGGGAGATCCGATTTTGATGCAGTTTTTATTAAAATTAAATATAACACAAAAATATTTATAATAGAACCGGTCTTGTAGACCGTATGCGACTAGTAGAATACAATATGTCCTCGAGATTTGCTTTCTTCTACGCATGAATATGTCGGGGGCTGCTGTAAAGACGAACTACTAAATAGTTATATTCAAAACAGCAGCTCTCGATATATTCATGCGTATAAGAAAGCAAATCTCGAGGACATAAAGAAAATGTAAGCTGGATCTAAATAAATCATAAGAGTTCGTATATGGAATCAAAATTATTTCATAATTTTTAAAGTTGTGTTAATTTATTTTTTTTATATATTAGTTATTTAGTCGATATTTTTGTGTTGGGGTTTTTTTAAAATTTGTAATTTAATTTTATTAAATTATGCCTGTCTCGATGATAATAATTATAAATGATATCTAGGTTACAAATTAATATGTATATTTCTAAAAAAGTTCCCACAATTTTTGTTAGTAATCTATTTTATGTTTCGAAAAAGTAGAAACAATACGGAAACAGTTGGCTACATAAGAATGTTTTCCAACAATTTCAATAATGTTTGGACACAAGTTTACATTTATAAATAAGATAACAAATGCTGCAGTATATTTCGAAAATATCTTTAAACATTTGTTTCGAAAAAAAGTTGTACCTAATGGTAGAAACAGCTACTAAACTGTTCTGTAATATTGTTATACAATATGCAAAAGTAGAAAATGGTAACAATTTGGGAAAAATGTAGGAAAAACATGTAAACCTTTGAATCTCACGTAGAAATCGAAACAGTTACAAAACTGTTTCCCACTACCAAAAATGAGGGTTCATAAGGCCGGTTTTCAGCCTAATTTATTTTTGAAAAAAAAAAACTGAACATTTTATTATTTACTACACAAAAAAAGTTCTGTGCAGCGGACCAAATGATATGGATCTGGTGAATTTTTCAACGCTGAATCCGAATCAGTAGTCTAAAAGAGGATCTATTGTGTCAGTTTTATTTTTTAGTCAAAAACATCCCTTAAAATGGTGTAAAATCATAGAAATAATGTAATAACTCTTAATGAAGCGTGAAAAATGGTAGATGTTTCGTAGTCGAGAGTAGAGAATATAAATTCGAGCCACAGTAAGCTATTTCTATAAATTAAACCTAAATCCGCCCTTATGGGGGTGAAAACTCAAAAGAGTGTGAGTAATATATACAAAAGCCAAATTTTTTTATCTCTTTGTGCAAAATATTTGAATCTGATGCAACAACCAGCCATTACTCTCAAAGGGTAGAAACTCAACCCTATGGAAGGTTGAAACTACCCCTACCCCTCATAGATTTCAAAACGGGAGACAAAATTGAGGCTTTTGTAGCTTTAGGCAGGGTGAACAAATATGAAGTGAATTCGTTCCAACCACCGACCAGGCCCGGCGACAGGAATTTTGTAGCCCCTCACACTGATCGGTTTGTGGGTCCTAGTACCTTGACCTAGTACGGAGTGTGGCTGGTGCTAGTAATAGGTAACAGTCGCCTGAACATAGCCAGATAGGCTATTGCTGTGATTAATGTATATTAGGTGGTAGGGGACTTTTACCGAAGCAAACTACCTCCACAGACGGACGGATTTCAGTACTTTTAATATCCTGGAACAAAAATTCAGGCATTTGTAGTTTTAGACAGGGTAGTCAAATATGGAATGAATTCATACATTAAGCATTAACCAGTCGTGTTTTATTTATTATACCATACCTGCTTATTTAACTGTTTATCTTAACATTTATCAACTTATCTATGTTTTAATCTGTGTAAAGCTATTTATTTTTCCTATTTATATCATACTTTCGACCATCAATCGAAATACTTTCTTTTCTTATGATTTTTCTCTCTTATCTTCAAAATATCTTTTCCGTGGTTTTCTTTTCTTTTTTTTTAGTGACCATTTTTTTCTATCTGTGTAAGCTATATACTTAAATTAACTAAATTTCCGTCCGTATGTAGGGGTAGTTTTTACCTCCCCCCCCCTAATAGGGGTGATTTTCAACCTTATTAAAAAGAGTAGGTGGTTGTCGTACCATTTGGCACAATGAGCTAAGTATTTGACTCATTCCGAATTTTTATAGCACCCATATGTAACATTTGAGTATAGGGGTAGCTCTTACCACCCTTTAAGGGTGAAACACTCACACTTAGTTTAACGAAAATTATTAATATTTATATCTTAGTTTGATATAAATAAAAGTAATTTACGCCATAGTAAGTGCGGCGGCTCGCGGCTAGCCGATCTGGTGCGGGGCGGGGAACCATGGGTCCTATTTTAGCTGAACCAGAGGAATACTCAACAATTTCGCAGAACTTGACCAAAACAGATTATCTCACTATATAAAGAAAGTTAATAAAAAAGATGTTAATTGAGCGCCATCCACAGCGTAAGTGATATTACCTAACTTTCTCTATTATAGTGAAACCAGCTGCTATGGAACAGCCTGGAATATAATCGGACAGCACAAACAAATATAATAAAAAAATTGAAGTTAAGATAAAAATCTGCTTTTTATTAAATCTTTTAAGTTTATAACCATGTTATGGTCAAATATTCGGAGCACTATAAAAATTACTAGAAAAATATACGCTTTCTCACCACCTGATGATGGGTGTTGTAGAGACGAACCCTAGGTGAGGTCTTGTAGTCTCTGCTAGGATACCACGCTCCGCACTCTTTACTGCGACCCGATAGTAAGATGTCTCGATACTGCTACGCCTAAATATTTCCACGAAGGTAAGTTGCAATATGACAAGATTCTTCTATTATCAGCTACTGATATAATGACGGTTGATTATGAGATGACCAGTCTCCACAGTTAAACTTGAGTAATCATTACGTAATGGCGTAATTATGTAGTATTATAATGGTTGATTTAGAGATGACCAGTCTCCTACTGCTTGAGCAATAATCAATAGATGTGGTTGATTACGAGATTACCAATCTCTGACTGTATGATACGTGATTGATCACAAACTTCAAGTAACTCTAAGTAACTTTATAGTAAACTTTAGTACTTTAATTTAAGGCTTTATAAGACTTTAAATAGGATACTCTTTGAGAACTTATTGAGAATACTTCTTAAGACTTTATAAGAATACTTTTTGAGAAAATTTTTGAGAACGGTAGAACTTCTGCAAAGTTAAAAAAAAGAAAAACAATTCGTTAGCACGTGGTAGTAAAAAATAAGGTTATGATTTAAAAAAAATTAAATAAACTCAACAAATTTAAAAATACAGCTGAAGGCTGCAATATATTGTGAATTAAAATTATTTAAGGAAATTACCTTTAATATGTATGGATTACACTAGATGAATAATGATAATTTTAAAATTAACACTTGGCATCTGCCAATTTGATTATCAAACGAAGTTAACTGTTATTTACCGTTGCAGAACAATCAATGATTGATTAAGTGTATGGACTCTAAAATGAAAACTATTATCCCCTCTAAGAGGTCTGCGTGGTAGTCGAAAAGTTTACAAATTGACATAGGCAACCTAACATTCTACAAGAGTATAATATGTTGGAAACCTTATTTATCACTACTTGAATTTATTAATTCGAATGCGTTTAGATATAAATAACGTCGAGAGTTTCGAGTGTGGTATGGTAGCAAGAGGCTATAACATAAAATAAATACATATTTAACAGGTAAATATAATGACACAATGCTTAGAGTTAACCTGTAATAAAGCATTAGATGAATACAATCATAGTCCGGGTGATTAATCTATAAAGATGGTAAAATATTGTACAGTAAGCTTAAGAAATTGAAAGGATTTAGTGTGTTTTAAATAAAAGTGCATATTATCTCAAATGGTATGCTACTAGGGTAGTCTCTAGTCATGTGTTGGTGGTTGGAACGAATTTACTCCATATTTGTTCACCCTGCCCAAAACTACAAAAGCCTGGTTTTTTTTCCATTTTGAAACCTTGAGGGGTGGGGGCAGTTTTAACCCTCCATAGGGTTGAGTCTCTACTCTTTGAGAGTAATGGCTGGAAGTCGCACCAGAGTCAAATATTTTGCACTAAGAGATACAAAACTTGGCCTTTGTATATGTTATTTACACTCACCTGCGGCTTTTGAGTTTTAGCGGTAGTTTTCGCCCTCCATAAGGGCGGATTTCGGTTTAATTCATAGAAATAGCTTACTGTGGCTCGAATTTATATTCTCTGCTCACGACTACAAAACAGCTACCATTTTTCGAGCTTCATTAAGAGTTATTACATTATTTCTATGATTTTACACCATTTTAAGGGATGTTTTTGACTAAAAAACAAAACCGACACGATAGATCCTTTTTTAGACTACGGATTCGGATTCAGCGTCGAAAAATACACCAAATCCATATCATTTGGTCCGCTGCACAGAACTTTTTTTTTGTGTGGCGGTGCTATCAATATCGAATCGATTCTACCCCAAACGAAACTTTCCCTCACTCACCTCCCCTTTCTGTACCACCCTAAACTATTAAATAACCAGCATTCAGTTGATTTTTTTGCAAATCATTGAAACATTTTAACATGACTGTTGCTGAATAAGGATATTTTTTATTTTGTACGTATATTTTCGTTGTTTCAGAATAGGTGGGAGGGGGAGAGGAGGTGACAGGGGGTAAAACAGGGAGGGTGGGGGAAAGTTTCGTTTGGGCTGGAATCGATTCGATATTGGCAGTAAATAATAAAAAAATGTTTTTCAGTTTCTTTTGTTAAAAAATGGCCTTATGGACCCTCCTCCTTTGTTTCGAAATTGTGTCTAAAATTGTTAGTTGGGAACTTTAACATCAATAGTGGTTCATTGTTAATATTATTTATGTGAATTGTAATTCTTTTATTTTCTTTATAATATTGATCATATAGTTAATTGTCTATACTATTCATTAATTTATTACTTCATTCAAGGTTTTAAATTTTGATAGTTCAACCACTGACTGAATCTAGTATAGTATACGTCTGAAATGATTTTTCTAAATAGTTTATAGATACGCCTTTAAACATCGCAGCAGCATTAAGTTGGTGATCCGCTTCGTATATATAATGTATTCTTCTCACGGCTGACTACGAGATGAGATACGCGTGCAACAAAGAGTTAATCATTAATAAAATTATATTATTTGGGAAGGTTCTTTGACGCTATGAATCATTTTATGTTCAGCGTAGGAAACCCCAAGCTGTAGCATTTGCCTGGAAAAAAATGTAACCACCATTGCCGAATAAATTCTAGAGGATTAAATTGTACGTACTAGGTCACAAATTAATTTATTTTGTAAGCAGCTTCCCCGCTTGTTATAATTTCATTCCAGTAAAAGAAGTTATTATTGCGCGTCAGTTGATATAAAGGGAAAAAGTTGTGAGGAATGAGTATATTGACTAAATTATCAAGATTAAATTAAAAGTACAAATGAAAAATATTCTTCTGTGAGTAAACTCAAAGAACTTCTTTAAGACGATATTTTCTTGACAAAAGCCAAAGACTTAGAATTTCAACACTCTATTTCTTTTCATTTTACTCGCCATAAAAACATTTATTTAAGGGTATTAAGTGTAACAAAAAAGGGAATAAATGCCAACACAAAAAATCATTCGAAAGCTGTAAAGGGTGTAAATACAAAAGATGCGAAGAAATCGTGACTTAACGCTTTTATTTCTTTTTTACATCATCAAAGTCATAAAATGAAAAGCCATTGTAAAGAGATTATAATGAAATAAACAAAGATAAGGTAATTGCCGTATAATTTAAATTAATTTCATAAATGTATCAAAACATTTAGTATGATCAAAGGAAACAGAAGTCCCAGTCGTCGCAGAGTTGGCTTTCAATTATGCTAATTGTGAGATTTTCCTTTAATTTCATGTTTCCTTGATTAAGGGAAGTATGAAGTACGCATCGGATGACTTTATCTCGTTCATTTTACATAATTTAAAGAAATAACTAAGAAATAATTTGTGGTCTCCAAGAGACAAGATGAATTATTTATAGTGCATATTAATAAATCTACAGGACTACTCTACGCAAAATGATTTCTTAGTGAATTTCCACGGCCAACTTTAAAGTTGCTCGCATTCAAAGAAAATATTACAAATTTAAAAAAAACCCGACACAAAAATATCGACTAAATAACTATTAGCTTTCTTATACGCATGGATATATCGGGAGCTGGTGTTTTGAATATAACTATTTAGTAGTTCGTCTTTACAGCAGCCCCCGACATATTCATGCGTATAAGAAAGCAAATCTTGAGGACATAAAGAAAATGTAAGCTGGATTTAAATAAATCATAAGAGTTCGTATATGGAATCAAAATTATTTCATATTTTCTAAAGTTGTGTTAATTTATTTTTTTTATATTAGTTATTTAGTCGATATTTTTGTGTCGGGGGTTTTCTAAATTTATAATTTTATTTTATTTTATACTTTTTAAACTAAACATATACATACAACATAGCGTATTATTATATCACTAGTCCCACACAGAACCTTTTAACCTTTAAGCCGACGCGATCCAATTTTGTATTCTACTAGTCGCACACGGTCTACAAGACCGGTTCTATTATAAATATATGTATGTGTTATATTTAATTTTGAAAACTGCATCAAAATCGGATCTCCCGTTGGTAGTCATTCAGGCAGACAGACAGACATACATACATACGAGTCAAACATATAACACCTCTTTTTTGGGTCGGGGGTTAAAAAATTGAAAATTTTTAAAACCCCCGATCAATGTATCTAATCTTACCAGTTTATATGAAACTGGTACGATTAGATACATTGATTGACCGAATCAAAATGAGGCCGAAATCATATTCGGCTACCATAATTGTCTGCACGTTTTCAATTTTACTTCAATCGGACAATTTCTAGAGAAGCTCAATATGGCAAATTCAAGATGGCGACTAATCATCAAAATCTAATATGGCCTAAAACTGTCTCGACAAAATACTCTTTCAAATAAAAAAATTGCATCAAAATCGGATCACTCGTTGAAGAGATATGAAGCCACAGACAGACAAACATACAAACATACGCGTCAAACTTATAACACCCTTCGGGGGTTAAAAATTAACTAACTTCAAACTTTTGGTTATTTTTTTGGTGGTGCGTTAATTTCTTGGAGAAGTGTATATTCATTGCGTCGTTCCTATCCGATATAAAACTTAAACCGTGTGAATCCTTCACCATTTCTTAGAATGCAACATATGAGCGAATACACTATACGATCAAATTATAGTGTTAAAACTAAAAAATTTTGTCCGCCATCTTGGGGCGTCCGCCATATTGAATTTAGTGTGACGTCATTTTATTTTCGTATTCTTCATTTGATACCCATATCATGGGGGTGGACAAAAAATAACTGGTCCGCCATACTGGATTTGGAATGACGTCACTTACGTGCATTGTCATCCAGACAAAGGTCTATGCAAAATTTCAGCTCAATCGGTTGGGGATAACTGTTTTAAAATTCAGTTGCATCCGCCATATTGAATTTAGTGTGACGTCATTTTATTTTCGTATTCTACTCAGCAAACCCTTTCATTTGATACCCATATCATGGGGGTGCATAAAAAATAACCGGTCCGCCATCTTTGGGAGTCCGCCATATTGGATTTGGAGTGACGTCACTTAGCTGACCATGCATTGTCATTCAAACTAAACGTGTTTGCAAAATTTCAGCTCAATCGGTTGGGGATAACTATTTTAAAATTCAGTTGCAAGATTTGACCCACAAGAACAAGGCAAGTTAAATAAAAGCTTGTAATCAAGATGGCGACCAAACATCAAAATCTAATATGGCAAAAACCTTCTCGACAAAATGCTCTTTCAAATAAAAAAAAGTGCATCAAAATCGGATCACCCGTTGAAGAGATATGAAGCCACAGATAGACAGACAGACATACATACAAACATACGCGTCAAACTTATAACACCTCTCTTGTCGGGTCGGGGGTTAAAAATGAAGCCAAGAAGTCACGATATTATCATCTGACTGTCTGTACCTTAAACGAAAATGAAAAATTTCGCTAATATAATATTTTAAACTGCCAGTTTTTTCGATGGTTTTCTTATTCAATAGTTTTCTTATATTCGGAAATCTGTATGTATTTATGGGTCAAACTTAGTGACTGAAATTTCACCCACTTCCCGTTATCCAATCGAGCTGATATTTTGCACATAGCTTTGGTTCTGATGACAATACAATATAGCATATCTAATATCGTTCCAAATCTAATATGGTGGACGCCCCAAGATGTCGGCTTACCTTTTTCTTCACAATCCCCTTGATATGGATGTCAAATGAAAGGGTTTGGCGAGTAGAATATGATGTGACGTCATTTTTTTAAATTTATTTTTTCATATACGGAACAGTCGAGAGAGAAAAATTCCAAATAAAATTCCACAAAATCATCGTTGCTTCACTTAAGTTTTGCTCGTGGATAGCAAATTTTCTCTCAAACAGCTCACATCGCGTTTGAAGTATCGTTAAGTTTTCACTAAATAGTTTAAATATTAAATATCTCAGAATCTACGGCCGCTTTCAAATGATTTTTTGACTTTTCTATAGCATAAAAAAACAAAGGACTTCTGACAGAGATATTGTGGTCCCCCTAACCCCCTCGTTTTTCTCACCCTTCCCCCACCTATAAGAACGGTGTAAGTTACAATATCTAACATACGGTTATTTATTTAAAAAAACAAAACCAAAACTCCTCGTTAAATGGCTATTATCAGGTTATAATGTACACCCATCCCCACCAATTAAGGTGGTGGATTTCATCTTTTTAGAGTTTTTATTGGTTTCAACTGCAAAAGAAAGCCCTAACCACCCAGTTTGATGTTTTTTTATCATAATAAGGTGATTTAGTCAATTCAGACTTCTCACCCCCGAATATTCGCACACTTTTGGGGTTGGGGTTGGGGTTGGGGTGTACGGTGTGCATATTACTATCCAGAAAATATTACTTGTTTTTTTGTATTAAAAATATTAAAAAATTCTTTAATTATTTAAATGACTTTTGGTTGGGAAAATGAGAATCTTCACTTTATGGCACCCAAATAAGGGTTGCTTTTAAATGTGTTCCCGAGATTTTTCGCCAAAGCAGGTGACGGATTCGTTTTCAGCACCCCAAAATTAGTAAAAAAAAAGATGGCTTCCACACTTTACCACGGATGGGCCAAAAAAGCCCTTTTTACTTCAACATCCAGTAGTATAGTAACGACAAAAAATTTTTAAAAATTTTTATTGTTCAAATAGGCTTAGAATGTCATGATACGTCGAAATTTTAAGTTTGAGCGAAAAAAAAATTCTGTCTGTAACTTTTTTTGTGCGCACGTTTACTCTGGAACCGTTTGAGATATTGACTTGAAATTTGGTACACGTATGTACTTTAACGGGATCTAGAACTAGATTATATTTTCATCTTACTCCGTCGAAGGGTTGGGGGTAAATTGGGGTAAATTTGGGGTAAATAGGTAAATCAAGCAGGCAAGAGTCCATAAAATTGGTATATAGTATATACAAGAGAAGCTAAGGTCTCAAAAAAGTTTTTGGCATTAGCCACCCCCATTACCACCCCCACCCCATTATTAAAGGGGATGAAAGAAAATTGTGATTTAGTGTGTACAAGAACCAGAAACCTCAAAATATTTTTTTACTTCATCCACCCCCACTACCACCCCTCTATCACCACCCCCACCCCACTACCGATGTGGGGTATCATTTTATGGGTTTTTGGAGTAGAGGATTTCAAATATTATATTATTAAAGTTTCATAAACAATTATTTCCACATACAAAGTTTTTTCGTTGTGAGTGACTGGGATAGAAAATCTGGACGTGGAAGTAGTGATTCCTTGGGCAGCGGTTTTTTCATACTATTTTTGTTAATATGTAGCATCACCTAGATGCTCATTTTTTTTTTTCGTTTAAAACACCTACTTTAAAAATTTCGCATCCACCATATAGGAGCAGCCATTTAGAATTTTTTTATTTTGACTACAGCTGAAGTTTCTAGTGTTTTATAAACCTAGAATTAAGTTGAATTGGTACTGTTTGTGTTTTTGCTCAACTGCCTACTAGAGAGGGTAGTCGTTCGTGTGTTTTCCTAATTGGCCTCCCACTACTGTATGGTACGTCTGACAGGATAACACTGTCTCTGGCGGTTGCTTGTTAGACGCACAGCGTCACCAATGCACTAGGACATTTGACTTTCCGGTTGATGTGGCTAAAAAAATGAAATGATACTACTTCGAAAGCTATATGTCGTCTATCTTTTCACTTAGTACTTAAAATGATTGAAATTCGCAGTCGGTGTAAATAGCTGTATCTAAATAATTCATCGATATTTGCTTACTGAAACATTCTATACAGACGGTGAGTGCTGATCGTATCGTTTGGGACAGATTCCAAGGTGCTGAATTTGTAAATATTAATATGAAATGTGACGCTTTTTCTATAAATACATATTTTTATATAATTGTGCATGTAGGTATAAGCTTGCCTTCAAAAATAAATCTATGGAAATAGGAAATTACTTTTCGTTGTTGAAAAATAATTTAATACCACCGTATTATCAAGCCCAAATATAATTTCATTTTTGCTTTACTTCCCTTGACGGAAAATTCATACCGAGTGGTTTTAAATACAAATGTTGTGACTTCATACTTATTAAACGTCATTAAATAAACACGCTATAAGTGGGCTAAATATTATTAAGCTAGAACCTCTTCTTTTCGTTTCCTCTACTAGTCTATTGGTCTGACTACCGTTTCTTACTAGTAAAGTCAATCTGTTATTTGACCCGTGAATAATTACTACAAAGAATTTTTTGTTTGTATAATCTAGGGGGGTTGCCACAATAATTAAATAATGCTTTCCACAAAAGTATCGTTGCTTGAAAAAATGCCGGTCAAAATAGGTTTTTCTCAATTATCTACTTTCCTGTTAGCTCCAACTTAAAATTAAGTATTAAAATTGTGCTTAGCTGCATATTTCTTCAATTACCTCTGTCCTCGTTGCTCCTACGTAGTAATTTGTTATTGTCAATATTTGTACATTATAAAATTTGCCAAAACTTTTGTTTTTTCTACGGTCAATTGTTAAGAATTACAACAGCTCAAAATTTGAAAAAGTTTCTTGAATTTCGGAAAAATGTCTGCCCCGTTCCGACGTTATTAATACTCATTATTAATTTTGCGTAATCAATAAAATTGACTTACAGTAGTGTTATTTTCTTATTTTCTTTTAGCTGTAATTTTGTTTGTATTTATCGCACATTTTAATACGACATATGAATAAATTCCTTATTAATAGTACTAATAAATGGTACCATGGTACCAATACGGTTCCATTTGAAAAAATTTAGTTTTGCCCCAAAAACAATTTTGGTGAACTTTTATTTGCTCATAAATCACGCAATTTAGTATTTTTGACGGGATTTCGATTTTTCTAGCATTACACGGGTCATTTAGAATAAATCGGAATGGTCATGGCACACTAAAATCGAAAACTAAATATTATATTATAAAAAATATTGATGTTTGAAATGTCACTTATTTGGTATCGTTGGATTCAGAAAATTTTGCAGAATTCAAAATTGCAATAATATACAGGGTGTTCTATTTAAAAATCGAAAGTTCGTGTCACTTCCGGCGAAATCGGAACTGCCGCTTATTATGCATATAGGATATCAATCATCTTCGAAACTAAAGGAAAAAAAGGGAGTGTACCGTGATCCTGTTACATCCGGTATAGGAGCAACGGGACAGAGATAATTGCAAAAAGTTCTAGTCAAACATAAATTCTCATTATTTTCACGGTTGTAAATACTGCATATTTATAAATTTCAGGATTTTACTCCCTGCAGATTGTCAATATGGAAATGCTTGTTTGGTGAGTTTCCCCAAATTGTTTACCTATTTTACGTATTTAAACACAAATGTTTGGCAGCCACGCTTGGGTCTAAAGAAACACCTAATGCAATAATGGACTGCATTTTATCCTCTACAAAAATAGTCTTTATCATTTCTCTACGCCGTATGATTTTTGAGAAAACTGCGAAAGGGGCTCCTAGGGTATAGTTTTACAGGGTAACTACTCTTAGCCCATTTCTGCCCCGCTTCTTCTTTCAAAAGACGTAATAAATATTCCTAGGGGGGTGGCCACACCTTATCACGCGTGGTAACTTAAACGTAATTTTATGGGGTTTCACAGTTACTATTATATTTACGTACACATAGTTTCTGCTATTATTAAATGGCATTAAGGATTTTGCAGAGTGAGAGGGAAACATGTGTTTATTTTAGATTTATTATAAATATTTAAGAAACCAAACAATATAATCTTTAAAACTGTTTTAGATACTAACTATTGTTCTACGGAATACAACTATGTATATTTTTTATTGTAAATTTCTGTTGTACTTAAATGCTGTAGTTTGTCAATGAAAATAGTTCCTAATTTCATTATCAGAGTATGGCTTTTAACTATATACAAAATTTACGATAAAAACTGTACTTGGTTGTATTCCTTAGAATAATGGGAAGTATCTGAAACTATTTTAAAGATTATACCATTTATCGTTTTTTAAATATTTTTAATAATCTGAAAATAAACACATATTTCCCTCTCCCTCTGCAAAATCCTATCCTTAAAGGAAAAGAATGTGTTCCACTGCAGAATCAAAATATTTACATAATTACATCTTGATGATGACAAAACTTACTACCTTCTCTAATATTTTGTTTATATACCTACAAGATGTGTTCCCATTCCAATAAATAAAAGTACCTCCAAAAATTGAATCGTCTTGATTGTTGTGGATATTATTTATAAAAATATTTTAAATCTTTTGTCTACCCTTTCAAATCCAATTTAACATCAGATTTTATAATAATCCTCGTGGCACCCTGTTCGAAACGTGACTTATTATTAGATAGGTTAAGAACGGATGACTTGCTTCACTTTAAAGGGGGACTTCGATTCCTTGTAAGAGTCAGTGTAATTTAATCGCATCTTATATAATCTTTTCATAAAAAATGCCAATGTCGAGATAAAAATCAATAAGTGCCATTTCTAAATGTGAAATATTTTGTCCAAATGGGGTCCAACTTACAGCTCCTCGGTGAATAATTGATTTTCGATTTAAATTCAACTTGACTAAATTCAAATCAATACAATGTTTACAATTACTATTATGGGAACCCGCAGCATTTAAAACGTAAACATAAAATCAAATTAAATGGGGGCGACATTGCCGTGTCAAGAAAAATCAAATGATACGATTGCTTTTCTCACGTAAATGGTGGTCGTTTTATTTGAAAATTTAATTAAAAATCTAAATGGTAAAATCCTTTTTTATCTTCCAACTATTTGGAGTATGGAGAGTACCAATTTCGATTTATTAACCGTTTGAAATTTACACCCTCATTAAAAATAAAACGCGTAGGAGTTGTAATCGGGCCTGGCAGATTGCAAACATCTATTTGATTAACATTTTGTTCGAATACGGCACAATTCGTTTTTGCTTGGTGCCACTGAGATTACGTATACAGCCACTAACGTTTTATTTTTATTGCTCAAATAGGTATCCTGAGTCGGCAACGCCCGTCAATAATTTTCAGTCGTTTCGTAATAGTATTATTATTACCCTAATAACAAAGTGCCTTAATAACCTTTTAAAGCAAAATTGTTATTATAAAATACTTCAAATTTGCAACATATAAAATAACTATCCAGAATACTCCCTGTTGAAATTGAGCCATATCCGTCATACAGGATGATCTCCAGAGGCGTGTAAATTATCATGTTTTATATAAATTATTTTTATTGTGATTTTAGATCAAGATGTTAATGAGGTTCCGAAGACATTTAAATGAAAAAAAATATGAATTAAAATATTTACGAATAGATGGTGGGTTACAATTGTTTGCAACTAGCCGACACTTACCTCAACCAGATTGCAAAGGTTAAGTCACCCTTCGTTCCAAGTGGATTGGCGACCTGATGTGGAGGAACTAAAGACACGACTGATTGAAGTTTTTGGGCAACTCGTATTTGTAAATAGAGTTGTCCATAGACTTCGGACCTTCGTGCTCTTTTAAATTAATCCTTCCACGATTTACGATAAGAAAAATATGCTTACAAATAACCGACAAATATCTGAACCAAATTATCAAGGTAAGTTACCACGCATCTCCATACTTTATATCTCACCGACACTTCATTTACTGAGTTAAGTATATATAGAGTATTTAAGAACCATGCTAACGGTAACAGTTCTAAATAAGAAGTTTAGCTGAAAGTATACCATCCTTCGAATGGCTATTGGTTTATTTGTACCTCGAAGTTTTTGTGTTCGGAATTGTGGCTATATTTATTGCAAAATTTGAAATAAAACTATGTACTTAAATTTTAGATTTCGACAAGATGAAATTGTTGATTCCCATATTTCTCAATAGATGTCAGTACAAACGATTCGCCAACTGATCTCTATCCTGGAGGTATTAGGGTAAGACAGATACTCATACACACGAAAATTCAAACATGAAACCAACTGCTTAAAATTCACATTTTGAAAATTTCGCATTTTGTGTTGTTTGACAAGACGAAATTGTTAGTTTCGATTTTCTAACTAGAAACCTCTTTCTTAAATTTAGACTGTGGAATAGTCAGAAATTTATTTTATTTGACGAAATTGTCGGTTGCAATATTTCTAGATAGATGGCGCCACTTACGTGACGCTTATAAATGTCTATTGAAGAGTATACAGTACTCACAATTTTAACTAAATCATTCAGCAGTTCCAATGATATAGGGGGGTATATTTCTCTATTTTTCTCAAAATATTTCATTATAATAAACACTTATTAACAATAAGAAAATATAAATCTCATCTTAGAAACTAAAAGAGAAAAATTGTAAAAGACAGCAAACGAACGTCGTCTGCTATATGATCCCAACCCTTCCCCACCCTTGTGGGTATCTTTCCCTAGGGTATCTTAGGGCAGGCATTGGTGTGTAAAATATATGTGGCTCCATCTATTGAAAAATGTTGGAACTATTTTTTCTCCAAATATAACAAAAATGAGAACTAAAAGAGAAATTTGCAAAATTCTAAAAGACAGTAAAGGAAGTGAACGTCGTCTGCTATATGATCCCAACCCTTCCCCACCCTTGTGGGTATCTTTCCCTAGGGTATCTTAGGACAGGCATTGGTGTGTAAAATATATGTGGCTCCATCTATTGAAAAATGTTGGAACTATTTTTTCTCCAAATATAACAAAAATGCGAACTAAAAGAGAAATTTGCAAAATTCTAAAAGACAGTAAGGGAAGTGAACGTCGTCTGCTATATGATCCCAACCCTTCCCCACCCTTGTGGGTATCTTTCCCTAGGGTATCTTAGAGCAGGCATTGGTGTGTAAAATATATGTGGCTCCATCCAGTGAAAAATGTTGGAACTATTTTTTCTCCAAATATAACAGGAATGCGAACTAACAGAGAAATTTGCAAAATTCTAAAAGACAGTAAGGGAAGTGAACGTCGTCTGCTATATGACCCCAACCCTTCCCCACCCTTGTGGGTATCTTTCCCTAGGGTATCTTAGGGCAGGCATTGGTGTGTAAAATATATGTGGCTCCATCTAGTGAAAAATGTTGGAACTATTTTTTCCCCAAATATAACAAAAATGAGAACTAAAAGAGAAATTTGCAAAATTCTAAAAGACAGTAAGGGAAGTGAACGTCGTCTGCTATATGATCCCAACCCTTCCCCACCCTTGTGGGTATCTTTCCCTAGGGTATATTTGAGCAGGCATTGGTGTGTAAAATATATGTGGCTCCATCTAGTGAAAAATGTTGGAACTATTTTTTCTCCAAATATAACAGGAATGCGAACTAACAGAGAAATTTGCAAAATTCTAAAAGACAGTAAGGGAAGTGAACGTCGTCTGCTATATGATCCCAACCCTTCCCCACCCTTGTGGGTATCTTTCCCTAGGGTATCTTAGGGCAGACATTGGTGTGTAAAATATATGTGGCTCCATCTAGTGAAAAATTTTGGGACTATTTTTTTTCAGAATATTATAAAATTATTATTAAAATTATTATAGCATTTTAAAATAGAAACAAAACGAGAAATAGCAAAAATCCAGACTTTTAAAATTTCATTAATTTAATACAGTTATACCTTTATTTGTATTTGAAGAATGCAGCAGATACTTTTGTGACCATTGCAATGAATATTTCAGAATAGCACGAGGGTCCAAAGTCAAAGGACAACTCACGTATAAAAACAAGTTGCCCATCAACTTCAGTCAATCGTGTATCCGAAAAAGACGTCCTTAGTAGGCGGGGTTCATACAATTTCCTCATATTCCTTTTCTGAGTTCCCCTCGATGGAATCTGCAAAATAAATAAAAAGGCACAAGTCCAAAACATTTACGGATAAAGATACAATTAAATTGGTATGAAATAAGTTAGTACAATTTTTTCTGTAAATTGCATCGAAACCGAAAGTCGGCCATTTTGGTTCTTTACATCATATAATTGGAAATTTCACATCCCATATCACTGCACTAAATTTGAAAAAAAATCCATTCGCCCATCCAAAAGTTACAAGAGTGTCCCTATCGGTTGAGCCCCCCCCGGTATGTGTATGAGGATGTGAAGGCATCCGATCACTTCCGTATCTTGCGAGGACTACCCGAACCAGTTATGTTTAAAACATAATCTTGATGGTAATTTAATCAGTATTTTATGCTCGAAACAAATATTTTCATTTCTTTAGTTTAGTGTGTTCTATGACCTAAGAGGACCAACTTTACGAGGATCTACTCTACGAAAACTTATTTAAATAAAAACTGCTGCCTAAGGAATAACTACCACTGATTACTACTTCCACATCCAGATTTCCTATACAAGGCTATTCCATGCAAGCCCCCCTACTGCAACCCCCATCCCATTATTAAAAGAGATGGTAGTGCTGATGGCTGATGTCAACCACTATGGATGTCGAAGTAATAGGATAGTAGACAGCCAATGTTATAGTGCTTCCATCTGTAATGTTGATTACCTATAGATTAGACATCATTTTTTATTTTTACAGCAATCTTTAGGGTTACAGAGAAATTATAATTGGCAATTATTGGTAAACATTCAAATTGTAAACAACTATGGAGACTAACTTACTCAATTATACTCTAGAAAAATAAATGGTACATTATTTTATTTATAGTTACCCCGTCGCAGTCGATCCCTTAGGCCACATCCGAGTGCAACTTCCACTTGTTTCTGTTGAACAGGTATTTGAAAGAATCATGTTTCTTTCCAAAAGAGTTTTCTCAACCAGAATTATTCTTTCCAGAAAAATGGAATTTTAAGCGTTGCTCGAGAGTGGCTGTATTTAGAAACCCCTCCAACCAACCAACGGTGGTCGAATAATTAGATTATTCACGCCGCCGAGTAAGAAGTCATTTCGTCCGATGATAATGGACACGTTCACCTTTAGGCTTAGGGTGGCGATAACAGCCAATTTATTGATGAAACTTGGTCACAAGATATTTAGTCGCAACACAATCTGTTTGAACGTAATTATTTTCCCCCCTAGCTGAATTTTAGAACATACGATTAAAAAATGAGATGAAAGATATAACTCGAAATTTTTTTATGTGCTTTGGTTGTACAATATAACTATTTTTTCAACACTTAAAGCATTTCATTCTAGCATAAATGATATAACAAAAACCCAAATACTTTGTTTTGTATTTTATCGTTTTTCAAACGATTCAAAATGCGCACATAGCTAGATAATTACAGAATATTTGTACTAATTTTATGGTTATTACCTCGAATAAGGTGGAAAATTAAATACAAATATGAATGTAAATAGAATTGAAAATGTTAGTAAAGTTTTTGTATTAATGCGTATTGTAGGTAATATTCTAGGTGTATTAAATTGGAATATAATAACCATTAGCTGCCTTCAAAAACTATATCGGATTCTCCGTATTATTATCATTCATTTTGTTTTTACGATTATACACCTATAATCATACATCATAACCACTTAATCGTTTTCTCATATTTCATAATACATTATATTTAAGTTTTCTTTGTTTATATCATTTATTATTTATTTTGTGTAATGGTTATATTGCACATCACCAGCGCACACCAATATTTGGGTCCAATCCTCACATCATTTGAAATCAATCTTGCCTTGCAGTTGGAACTAAACTTCCAAGAAAACAGGTGGAGGGGCGTCTTCAACGCTCCGAAATTTCTTCGAATCTTCTTGTTTCGGACTATGTAGATTACAAAAACTAAGGTCTTTCAATTTAGTCAGTCTGTCTGTATGTCTGTCGGTCTCTCTGTCAGTTGGCGAGATATCTAAAAACTATTTGACTGATAGAAATCAGTAGTTACTCTAGTATTCTTAAATAGTTGAATCAAAAGAAACATACTTTTTCTGTGCAATTCTGCAAGTGTAAGTATTAAGAGTTTGTATTTGATCGATAAATATAGAGAAATGAACGTTAAATAATTGAACCTCTCCTTAAGCGCAATTTAATTTAACAAAGAGACGAAATTTTCAAAGGTGAATGAAATAATTCCAATTTTAAATCAACGTCAAACTCAATTAAACTGGCGATTTCTCATTTCCAACTAAAACTCTAAAATTAAGTTCCTCCATTGATAAGAACATAAAATTACAATTACTAGGTTCTCCATTAGCAGAAAATAATGGATATTTTTTATGCAACTCGCTGCCTGGAATAATTTTAGTCTTCACTGCGAGACGTGCTAGAGAACTTTCTTCTAAAGATCACAATAAATTTTCTCTCGTGACAATCATTTTTCCATCTCAGTGTTGTGTCGCGCTTCCACATTTTAGAATATCATGGACGTTTCATTGCAAGAAAAAGGGTCAGAGTTTTAATTAATTCACTATAGAAGATACTTAAAGTGTCTCCGATAAAAGTACAAATTGTAATAAAACATGAATATATTTACAAATTTTATAACTGCGTTGTCCTAGAATTTTTACAGACAAGCGCATATTCCTCTCTTCACGAGGGTTATAAAGTTATTCATAATTATGTCTCTGTTAGCATATGAAAACGAATCTTCCACTGTGATTGTGGTGTGTGGTAGAATAATCATTCTGTCCATTGACAATATACCGAGTAGTGATACTTATCTAGAACATCCTCAACAATTTTATTTAAGTAGTTCTTTACTTAGACTAAATGGAAAATTTATTGTCACTAGTATTAAGATATACAGATTTAACACGTAAAGATAAAAAATAAGCAAACATTTTCTTTGACGTTCAAAGGTTTCACGATATTGCTCGCAAGGATACAACAAACATTTTTACTACTCTAATATTGAGTTAAAAATTAGATAAGGAGTTATTTGTTGAGGATAATTAAGATTATTGTACTGCAAAAAGAGCGAGTTATATTTGAGTTACTTGCTATAAAAATGCAATCCATAACCTACATTCATTAAAAAAATACTAAACTAAACCCGTCGAAATTTGACGAATGTTTAAAAATGTATCCACGAAATTATTACTCACACTTTTGAATTTGCTATCAGCAGGTACATTTTGACGTAACTGCGGCGCCGACTCAACGTAATGATCTCACCTTTTTTTTTTTTTGTAGAATTCATAAAAAGCAACATCATTTACTCACATTTTAAAAATACACCCTCCGTCGAAAGTTTCTCCCTTGAAAATAAGCGTCAACCAAATATGAACTTTCTGTCAAATAGTTTTTTATACACATCGCCTGCAGACAGACAGATAGAAAGACCTTAATTTTCATAATATAGATAATCTGAAATGTGAAAATCCTGAGCAATCTAGGACAGTGATTTTTTCAGTTTTACGAGGAAAGTGGTGAACTAGAAAATACCATAAATTAAATTATTATTATGAAACAACTTTGAAGTAACTATAAGAAATAATGTACACCAGTCCAAGATGCCTCTCTACCTGCTCTCTTGGAAGTTTAGTTCTCGCTGCAACGATAGATTAAAACGTTATAAGAACTGAACATGAAAATAAAATTCATTGACAACAAATCAATTTTCCTACAATTCATATTTTAGCAAAGTACAGTATATAGTTGTATATACATCTAGAAATATCTTACACACTTTGTTAACTTAGGCTATTTACGTGAATTTTCTACATATGTACAACCGCGTTAATTATAATTTGTGTTTGGCAAACATGAACTACGGAATTAGAAATACGGGCTCTGATTTATTTTTACCTTTTTCTTCCAGCAGACAATGTAAAACTTCATTATTTTGCATATTATATATGCTTTGTCTATATCTAAATAATAAAGAAAAATATATTATGTCTTGATATACTTTAGAGATAATTCATCGATTTAATACTGTGATTCTACATGACGATTTATTTAGCCACCTGCAGTTGTTTTATACAAGAATACACAGGAATAAATATGACATATAGGGAACGTGAGCTGGGTTTAGACCGTCGCTTCGTGAGACAGGTTAGTTTTACTCTACTGATGACTCGTCGTTGCGGTAGTAATTCTGCTCAGTACGAGAGAAACCGCAGGTTCGGACATTCGGTTCACGCACTCGCTCGAGTGGGCGGTGGTGAGAAGCCACCATCCGTGGGATTATGCCTGAACGCCTCTAAGGCCGTATCCTTTCTAGTCGAAGGTGGCAACGATATCTTTTGAAATAAAAAAAATTGCACTTGAAAAAAATGTTTTTGTTATTCTTAAATTTCATTAATTCAAAGGATTGTTGAATACTGCAACGAAATTAGAAACAGTCCAGATGTGATAAGAAGATAAATAGGTCATCTCGTGAACTGCATCAGAAAATGTACTGAAGCTGAGGAAGGAGATTGTGAACATGTAATTTAATTACAATTCTAATTTGTACATACGTTTTATGATGATATCTGCAGGTTTTTTTCGTATAATTATTCTGTTGATATTTTATTATTGTGTGCATTACTGATATACAACTTTGCTGCTACCGTTATTGTTGTTGTTGCTAGATATGTTGCTGTTTTACCAGTTTTTAATAAATGAGGGGAATGAAATATATTTTTGATTCGGTGGCCTCTAGCATTATTTTTTTATTTATTTTACCCCCTGCATCAAAATTTATAATTAAAACGATAATTATTATTATTGAATAAAAAAGTGAATGCCTAATGTAATTGTGGAAGCATTTTTTGCGCGTATCATTCATCGATATTTTTTTCAAGTCTCGTGTTAATTAGTGGAATTTATTTCGAAGGCGCCAAATGTGTGGCAAAAAAATTTATTAAGCTATACTGTACGGTTTTTTATGCATTTTTCGAATTAATTTCATATCAAAATTTTAAAAAACATTTTTTTTCAAGTCCAGATCCAGAATTTTTTCTTGTCACGCGTGTATATACTTGGGATCACTAGTATATCTCATGTGCTAAATCTGAGCTTATTATTATTATTATCCCTTTACAAAGTAATAACCAAAAGAAATTTTGACAAAAATAGATAAAACACCCTATTTCCCGATTTCAGTGTCGAGGGTTCACTAGATTTTTTTATGGGTGATTCTGATTAACCTCGGTGTCCCCTATCTGCCATTAAACCATGTCCGTTTTCTCGTGAAACATCGTGTATAACTTAAACAAATGAATTTGAGGTTTAAATTATTACAAACAAAAAACCGCTGCCCAAGAATTCACTACTTCCACATCCAGATTCTCTATCCAAGTCACTCACAACGAAAAAACTTTGTATGTGAAAATAATTGTTTATGGAACTTTAATAATATAATATTTGAAATCCTCTACCCCAAAAACCCATAAAACGATACCCCACATCGGTAGTGGGGTGGGTTTCTGATTCCTGTACATACACTAAATCACAATTTTTTTTTCATCCCCTTTAATAAGGAGGTGGGGGTGGTAATGGGGGTGGCTAATGCCAAAAATTTTTTTGAGACCTTAGCTTCTCTTGTATATACTATATACCAATTTCATGGACTCTTACCTGCTTAATTTACCCATTTACCCCAAATTTATCCCAATTTACCCCCTAACCCTTCGACGGAACAAGATGAAAATATAATCTAGTTCTAGAACTCGTTAAAGTACATATCTATACCAAATTTCAAGTCAATATCTTAAACGGTTCCAGAGTAAACGTGCGCACAAAAAAAAGTTACAGATAGACTGACAGACAGACCGACAGACAGACAGAAATTTTTGTCTCGCTCAAACTTAAAATCTCGACGTTTCATAACATTTTAAGCCTATCTGGACAATAAAAAATTTTAAAAATTTTTTTGTCGTTACTATACTTCCACTGGACGTGGAAGTAATAGAGGGTAACAATTCTGGTTCCACCGTTTCCAAATGTGTCTGATTTTCCAAGTCCTCCAGAATCCATCCATACATAGAAAGCTGAAACTTTGTATGTTTATGATATAGGTCATATGACGATCCCACTCCGGGGGCAAACATAGGGGGGTATTTAAAAAATTTCAACCAAGAGGAACTCAACCCTGGACCTACGGATTTTACCGTTTGTCCTGTACATTAAAAGAAAGAAACATAATTTTTAAATATTATAACCTTCTCCAAGATTTGAGCTGTCTAATAAATGACAAATGATGTATTACATTTTTTTCAGGCATGTTTCAATTTCCTGCTACCTGACATTTTATTTTTAAATCTACTGTAATCACCAAAATGAGGCACGCTATGGATAATAAGGTAGCTTATATCCTTATATTTGTAAATAAAATATTTGTATTGATGAAATAAGTACCGCTTAACAGTCATTTATTCAAGAACTTTTTCTGATTTTGATCTTAAGTAGATACAGAGGAAACTTACGTATTATTACGGACTTACTGAGATGAAAAGGAATATGTAATGAGTTGATTAATTTATAATCCCCTTTACATGTAGAATCCTTCTTACAAAATGTAACGGTTCTATTTTGCAAACTTACAAGATCAAAATTGAATGCGAGGGTCCGCATACAATTAGTTGATTATTTCGAACTACTAGTTGGTTGGATGTAATAATGCATTGAATTCTGAGCTGAAACTGAGAAGCTAAAGGTATTTTATGAGAATAATAAAGTCTATACTGAACCGTCGCGCTAACAGCTTGACGTCGATGTCAGGGAATTTAGAGAAATTTATAAATCAGTGGCGTATTTTCCTCCCCGATTTGTCGGATATATATTTTTGCATATTTTACTACTTTTACTTCCACGTCCAGTGGAAGTATAGTAACGACAAAAAATTTTTTTAAAATTTTTATTGTCCAAATAGGCTTAAAATGTCATGAAACGTCGAGATTTTAAGTTTGAGCGAAAAAAAATTTCTGTCTGTCTGTCGGTCTGTCTGTCGGTCTGTCTGTCTGTCTGTCTGTAACTTTTTTTTGTGCGCACGTTTACTCTGGAACCGTTTAAGATATTGACTTGAAATTTGGTACACATATGTACTTTAACGAGATCTAGAACTAGATTATATTTTCATCTTGTTCCGTCGAAGGGTTGGGGGGTAAATTGGGGTAAATTTGGGGTAAATAGGTCAATCAAGCAGGTAACAGTCCATAAAATTGGTATTTAGTATATACAAGAGAAGCTAAGGTCTCAAAAAAATTTTTGGCATTAGCCACCCCCATTACCACCCCCACTCCCTTATTAAAGGGGATGAAAAAAAATTGTGATTTAGTGTATGTACAGGAACCAGAAACCTCAAAATATTTTTTTACTTCATCCACCCCCCACTATCACCCCCCATCACCACCCCCCACCCCACTACCGATGTGGTGTATCGTTTTATGGGTTTTTGGGGTAGAGGATTTCAAATATTATATTATTAAAGTTCCATAAACAATTATTTTCACATATAAAGTTTTTTCGTTGTGAGTGACTTGGATAGAGAATCTGGATGTGGAAGTAGTGATTCCTTGGGCAGCGGTTTTTACTTCCACATCCAGTGGAAGTATAGTAACGACAAAAAAATTTTTTAAAATTTTTATTGTTCAAATAGGCTTAGAATGTCACGAAACGTCGAGATTTTAAGTTTGAACGAAAAAAAAATTTCTGTCTGTCGGTCTGTGTCTGTCTGTAACTTTTTTGTGCGCACGTTTACTCTGGAACCATTTAAGATATTGACTTGAAATTTGGTACACGTATGTACTTTAACGAGATCTGGAACTAGATTATATTTTCATGTTGTTCCGACGAAGGGTTGGGGGTAAATTGGGGTAAATTTGGGGTAAATGGGTAAATCAAGCAGGTAGGAGTCCATAAAATTGGTATTTAGTATATACAAGTGGAGTTAAGGTCTCAAAAAAATTTTTGGCATTAGCCACCCCCATTACCACCCCCACCCCCTTATTAAAGGGGATGAAAAAAAAATGTGATTTAGTGTGTGTACAAGAACCAGAAACCTCAAAATATTTTTTTACTTCATCCACCCCCACTACCACCCCCCATCACCACCCCCACCCCGCTACCGATGTGGGGTATCGTTTTATGGGTTTTTGAGGTAGAGGATTTCAAATATTATATTATTAAAGTCCCATAAACAATTATTTCCACATACAAATTTTTTTCGTTGTGAGTGACTTGGATAAAAAATTTGGATGTGGAAGTAGTGATTCCTTGGGCAGCGGTTTTTGTATTTTAAATTAATGATTACGAATATATCAGGTACCTTAGAAACTCTACTTATTCTTATTCACATTTTGTGACCCATGCATTATTCTAGTTGGCCTTCGTTTGTTGTATAGCACGTTCCACAACATCACGCCATCTGTCGCGGTTGACTGTTAGGCGCAAAGCTCCTTGATAGCATTGATGTAGAACCTAGCAAAAATACTATAGAGACTTATTAAGCGAACCAAAATTTTTATGGTATTTTATTATAGTCAGTACCAAGTCATTTCAGCTCCAAAACTAAAATTGATAATCATGTTTTCTAAGGAATTATTTGAATCTAACTGTGCCAGTCGATTAATACCCTAATTTAAACATCCCCTGTACTTGCCATGTTTAGTGTGCAAATCTGAATTGTTTTATACATAATTAAATAGGCATTTTACAGATATTTACAAATGTATTACCAGTGAATTTTTATTTCAATTTAAATTGTATTATCTGAAACTTGCATTATTTCTTGATTAATTAACTGTAAATTTGTCGTCTCGTACGGTTCGGTGTGTTGGATCGGTTACTGATTTTATAGCAGCATCACCAGTTCCTCAAGCATGTTTCAGGACATCGATCACAGTACGAAAACTAACAACACGATACTATAACAGTGGATAGAAATTAAGAAAAGCAATTAGAATTTAATGCAAATATCAGATAAAGTGCACTGAATCCTCTTAAGAAATGTAAGAACTCCCCTGAGAGTAGAAAGAACGTCAAACGTTGCAGGAGGTACTATTGGCTCCCTCGGTATAAGTTTCCTTGTATACTTCAGGCGGATGGTGGTAAGATCAACAATATCAGAACAACATTTGGTTTCCTTGAATTATCAACCGTTCTATATTGCGTAACAATTCTTCTTCTCTGTTTGTACACGTTTATTACTCTTTACCATTGTACCTCTAATGGTTCAGGTTGCACAACATACACTTCATTGATTACATAACCCTATAGAAAAAATTCGGCAGGTGTTATATCGGAGAATTTGTCTGAAGATGATGAAATGGTATTGTCGAAACAGCGAGGCATATAAATGTTTTCATATTTGCTGAGCCCTTTAGTAAGGGCTTCTTTAAATGTCAGGTAATGCGACTCTTTTATCTCTGAAGCCTCTGGAGAGCCCTGTGTGGGAGGGCCTACATATTTAGAGACAAAGTACACGCACCTAATATACTGGTATACTGGAATAAATTTCTTCTTCTGAAAAAATCCCAGCGCTAGGTCTAGGTATTGAACCCGGGACTCCTGGGTGAGAGTTAAATTACCAAATCAAATTACCAAATTACAATTCTTTTATTTCATTTAGCCGTGGGGCACATGTCAGAGTATATCATTTATTTCATTTCAGTTTACAATCTAATAATAAATTACGTCACATAAACGCGTCTAAGCGCGCAGAGCGACGCAACGGCCAGGTGTTGTGGCAAATGATTTTCAGATCGTAAAAAGTTAAATATGCCTGCCATGCCTCTCTTTCAAGCAGTCACATAAGACACATTAACAATTGTGCATTGTTAGTGACATTTATATAAATTAAAATTCTCCTGTTTTCTTCTAAATATCAATTAGGTATATGACTAATAGCGCAAGTTTCACGCCTATTTTGTGAAACAATATTGGACTTTAAATTTTGGTGAACTTTTTCACATATCCAGTATACTGGGATAAACCCATACTTAGTATGTGTTCTCCACGTGAATGGTTTCGAATATTTTTTTCACTAAAATGAAGCTAAAAGTCAGTAAGCGCGCCCGTTTTTGCTGTGACGGACGCGACTGCGATTCGAAAAGAAAGACAACTGATGTGTTGGCTCATATGATCATTAATATTTGTTGCGATAGATTTTCCGCTCATCTTCTAATTCTGGAAAAACTCTAATTTCTGCAATATTAGTTCTGCCTTCCTTTAATATTAGGAGTTACCACTGCCCCGTAGATAATAATTTCTTTTCTTTATTGGCATCACTGTGAACAATAATAATTGTCTTTTTCTCCTCATCATTCAATTCCACGAAGATCGGTTCTTACTGGCTAAATCCCTAACTTCCGTTCCCTTGGCAATAAATCATTAATATTTCTTTGGGATTTATGTTTGTAGTGGAGGACAAAATAAAAAAATTCTCTGAATTTAAAAGGCCAATTACAGACATTTTACAATATAAAAGAGGTTGTAAATGTTGTAATGTCGACACTGTAAAAAATTAACCAATTCTTGAATTAAGCTATGAGTAAAAATATTTTCATTTAATAGATAAGACACCTTTTTAGGGAAAGTTTTTACTATATGTGCATTACATTCCTCAACATTCCACTTGACACCGTCAATTAAATAAATTATTTCATTTGATTTTCAGTATTGATGATATTCTTTGTTGGCATTGTCAATATTCATTTTTATACGTATTTGATTTAATCGATATCATATTTTATACAGGGTATCCATTGAAGAATGTGACACACCTCAACAGTAGGTTCCTTGAGCAAAAATAATTCATTTTAGCTAAACATACTTTAGTAACATGTTGCTTGCTTAAAAAGTTATGGTACGTCGAAGGAATTTTTTTAAATTTATTTATTTATTTTAAGGTGATCGTCAGAGGCATGTTGTTATATATAAACAATTTTAGAGCAGAATGTTAGTAAAAAGAATGTTAGCTTTCGCAGTCCCTATGCATACTGAACATCGGGATTAAGCCAGCTTTTGCCCTTTTGCTCTACACGAGGTTTCTGTCCTCGCTGAGCTGGCCTTGGGACACCTGCGTTATTCTTTGACAGATGTACCGTAAGTTATGGTACGTCGCAGGAATTTTTTTTTAGTTTCTTTATTTATTTTAGGGTGATCGTCAGAGGCATGTAAACTGTGTTGTTTTATGTAAACTATGTTTTATTGCAATTTTAGAGCAGAATGTTAGTAGGATTTTTTATTAGGCACGTAAAAATACGAAGCTGTACAAAATATATAAACCCTGATATACAGTGTGTCTCCCAGATTTGAACAAACTATGCTAGATTATATGTCAATTTTACTTTAAATGTTTTATGCTTAATGAGACATTTACGAAGCGAAGTAAAGGGGTAGTCAATACCTACTTGATTAATTAAAATAAAAAAATATCGATTGTGTACAGGGTGGACCAAATTAGATGGGATTTGGGGCTTTCTCTAAAACTATGGCAGATAGACAATAACCAATATAGGTGTCCTGAGCTCGATTTTCGACAAATAAACAATGACTGAAACTGCGATCGTCTATCAATTTCGACTAGCGAGCTACGGAGCGTTTTTGGAAAATTGGCATTTTTGGATGACCTCTATATCTCAATTACCAAGTGTCGAATCGAAAATCGAGTAACACATTCTTAAGGCACTTTTTTGAGTAGAATCCGTTGCCGATAAGAAGAAAATTATGCATGCCTCAGTTTTCGAGACCTAGGCACAACTTGTGTTTTTTTAACTGGAACACCCTGTAAATTATTTAATTATTCGATTACAACTTAAATTAGCTATCCAACGATAAATCGTATTTATCTCTAGAAAAAGTGGTTAATTTTCGAAAAATTTAATATATTTGTGAGGAGGCCATGGAAAACTATTAACAACAACACTTCTTATAATATAAAATAATTTTGCCAAAAATAGGAAAAACTAAACTACAATAAATGTTTGAATTGTCTTCCATTGACATCTTTGCATATTTATAGCATTCCTAATATTTATTGAGAAGGCCATGGTAAAAAAAGAAAATCGAAATAATCGTAAATGTCAAAAACTAATTTGTGAGTTAATTGTGAGTGAGCATTGTTAAAAATGGTTCAATTTAGTAATGGTGAAAAATATGATATGATTAAGTGTTTTACAGAATGCGGAGAAAATTCAAATTTAGCTTCCGAGTTTTATTTTAATAGGTACGTTATAGTCAGCAAAACTTGGTGCCAAAAGTGCCGCCTAAACAATATTTTTAGATATCCAGAAACGAGACAGCCTGACATAAAAAAAATTCAAAAGGTTACAACAAAATTTAAAAGAGTTTGGATTATTTGTAAAACCTCCACCAAAAATATATAATAAAGCAGGTAAGAGAAACTGTAAGAGAAAATCCTAATAATCATCTCGTAAAATACAGGAAAATTTATTAATCCCAAAAACAACCGTGTTGCGTTGCTTAAAAAGAAATAAATTTAAACTCTACAAAATTAGGGTTAGTCACCATCTATACCCAAACGACTTTCAAAAGCGTCTGGATTTTTGTCAGTGGTTTTTGCGTCAGTGCAATGAAGTGACAGGATTTGAAGGAACAATAGGCTCATTTAACAATTTTTTATTATTACATATTCTGAAAGAGCTTGGTGAGTATAGTAGGTATGCCAAAAATTAGAATTTACTGACGCCGCCTTCATGTATAAAAAAATTAAGGCGCGCTTAAAAACTCTCGGGATAACCAAGTAGTCGAGTTGTGACGTCAGATGGCTGAACCGCCCAGTGAACACGGCTGTGAATGCAAGTTAGTAGAGTAAAATCTGGAAGTAAAGTCGCTTAGTTTTCGAGAAAAACCGGCGTAGAACCAAACCAGACTTAGTGGGATTCTTTAGTAAGATAATCGTGTACACGAAATCATTTTTTACGACATTTTTTGGTGGTCGAGAACTTTTTTATTTTGGAAAAACTCAAAAAAATAGATTTTTAATGAAATATGTTCTTTAACGTCTCCACCGCTATATCTCTGAAAATATTTGTGCTATCAATCTATTTTTTTTTTTTTTCAGATTAAAGTAGACACAACAGCGCTTCGAACAACGTTCCACGTGAACCCGATTTATTTTTTTTTTTAAGTTGGAAAAATAATAGAAAACTCAAACTTGTTATTTTCAGTAGCGTAATTTTAGACAATCGAGAAAAAAATGTATTTATGAAAATTTGCATATACATGCTGCGTACAAATTGAAGCCAATAGTTGAAAAAAGTTTTTAGGATAAAAATTTTTCATGTCCTGTAGCAAGCCTGCCGACTGCAACGATCTGACGGTCCCGGTCGGGGTGTATGTAGTAGTTTAACTTATATCAATAGATACAAAACCAGTAGTGATCAAAAGCATCTAGGGGATCAATATTATTGTTCAATATTTCATATATTGTACAGTAGTATTGATCATATGTTGTTAATATTAAGAAATTGTACAATAAATATAAAATAGTCTCCTTTTAATAATAAAAAGACAGGTAGGTAGATATAAATACCTAATCTATAAATATCAATCAGTGTTACTAACTACCCACCTAATTAGTAAGTTTATTAGACATTTTTAAATGAATGAAAGTAAAAACGTACGCATAAAATGAGTTTTATTGTTGAAATAAATTTTCTAATTGGATAGATAAATATGTAGTATGTAGTTTATGTAGGCCCTACACTAATAGCATTCTAATTCGTTCATATCTGCCTCGAAATCTTTAATAATGTTGTTACAGGAACGACATTTGCACTCGTTGTAACATTTTAGGCCTTCCTTAAAACAAGCACATTTTCGATTGTCACAATTTTCATCCGAACAATGAATACTTAATGATTTTCGGCAATCGCCACTTCTACGCGACTAATCTGACCAACCCTGCATGCGAGGTGTATTAATTGCGTCCCAATGTCGCATTTAGCGCTGATAAAAAAAATCGCTGTTGCTACACGGTACATTCTAGGAAAAAATATATTGTTTCAAAAACTTTTGTGATTATTAGGCTTTATTTTCTTCGCTGCATGTATGTAAATATTTTCAAAAATAAAAAAGTTTATCAATTGGTGAAGATTTCAATACATAAAATATATATTTTTAGTTTATCTGATTTTTAGAGAAATGAAAGTGCGAATTGTGCCCAAACCGTTTATATTGGTAAAAGCGCTACAGTGTGTGCTTTAATTTTACACAAAACAAATTTCGGTATCTTTAATAATTTTAAACATATGGCGGTAGAAACAAAAAAAAACAATTTTATTCAAAAATACAATTTTTTCACTTTTTATTGATTTAAAAAGTTCGAGACCACAAAAAAATGTCGTAAAATATGATTTCATATGCCCGGTGACATACTTAAAGGAACCTAACATGTTTGACCTGGTTCTACGCCAAAAAAAAAACGACACGATAGACTTACGAAATCGCTACTCTAATATAGGTATCGGCGCACGCCAAGTGACGTCACTCTACGGACTGTTGGCCGGCCGAGCGTGTTTCTATTCAAATGCGAATATCTCTGTGGTTATTGATTCAATTGAGCTGAAATTTTTTTCAGAGGCTATTGGTTTGTTATACTTTAAAATGAGGAAGAAAAAGTAGGAAACTGCCATATCACTAAATGACCCTATTACATGGACAGACGAGGCCCATATAAGCAGTGATGGAATTTTTAATCGGCATAATAACCACCATTGGGCTCATGAAAATCCGCACGTAACCGCTACAGTTAATCGTCAAGGACGATTTGGATTTGGCGTATGGTGTGATTTTATTGGATACCAGATAATAGGTCCTCATTTTTTTCACGGTAATTTGAATATCGAAAATTTTGTTAACATTCTACGACAAGAAATAGAGCCCTTTGTAGACGATATGCCTGTAAGATAATTTCAAAGACTAATTTACTAACACAAATTTAGCTAACTGGACATTAATAAACATTACATTAATAAACAACAAAGTAGTTTACATATTGTTTAATTCTTAGGAAATAATGGTCCTATTTTGTGGCCAGCTAGATCTCTCGACATAACCTCTGCCGACTTTTGGCTTTGGGGTTATTTAAAAAATATAATAATAATAATAATAATAATAATAATAATAATAATAATAATAATAATAATAATAATAATAATAATAATAATAATAATAATAATAATAAATGACTTTATTTAGAAAAATTGAACATTACAATTATTTTCAAATATATACAGAGAACGTTCTAATAACATAGAAGAATAGGAAAACAAAGCATTAGCTGCGTTTCGGACAATATCTCCTGTCATGATTGGAAATGCAACAAATGCTGTAAGGAGAAGGTGTCAAAAATGCATAGATGTCAATGGAAGACAATTCGAACATTTATTGTAGTTTAGTTTTTCCTATTTTTGGCAAAATTATTTTATATTATAAGAAGTGTTTTTGGTGTTAATAGTTTTCCATGGCCTCCTCACAAATATATTACATTTTTTCGAAAATTAACCACTTTTTTAGAGATAAATATGACATATTATGATATATCGTTGGATAGCTAATTTAAGTTGTGAATTTACAGGGTGTTCCATTTAAAAAGCAGGTCTATATCTCGGAAACTGAGGCATGCATCATTTTCTTCTTTTCAGCAACGGTTCTGCTCAAAAGAGTGCCTCAAGAATGTGTTATTCGATTTTCGATTCGACACTTGGTCATCCAGAAATGCAAATTTTCCAAAAACGCTCTGTAGCTCGGTAGTCGAAAAAGATAGATCTAATTTGGTCCACCCTGTGCTTAATCAAATGAGTATTCGCAGTCGGCCACGCCCGATTGTAACTTCTACTCGTTATAATTGCTCTTGCAATTTTAAGCGTAGTGTCTTTATTTTTAAAATGAAACCAATGCAATGTGGGTATTTACTAGTTTTGGCTAAAGTTTTTGAAACGCTGTTAGCAAAAACACAATCAAACAAGACATGCTTCATTTATTTACCCCTTTATATTGATCAACATTAGTAAAACTGATATCAGTTAAGTCTTTGGAGAACTTAAAGAATGAACTTTTCTAAAATTGTACATGGGAAACGAATTAACAGAAGGAGTGATGATCGCGATTTCTTTAATTATTAATTCTAATTCGCTGTACAACTTTTTTCATCGTTTCTAAAGAATGTATCTGCCTAACTTTGCTTGTAGTATATTTCACACATATAAAATCTTGTTTGATGTCTGTGACAATTTTAAAAAACCAAATAGAAACTTTGTCTCGGTATATGTACAACTCTTAAATAATTTATTTTTCTTTAAAGAGTTTTATATAAAAAGCCATACATAATCTGCAGTAGAGCGTAATTAAAAATGCAAATTGAGTAATCTGCTGTACACTATATACAATTTTTTAAATAAAATAAACGAACAATGATTACACAGTCCCACAAAAAAAAGTGGTCTGCGCGGGGGTACTGACTATACCTATATACAAATACAAAGGGTATTTTGAGCCGCTGAACACGAATCTGACCTTAGTTTTTCCCCAGCACGTCAGGTTTTTTTTTAAAGCAAATAAATACATAAATATTACTATTCAACAGACTTTTTTGCTGTTAGAAAAAAAAATCGGACGTGTTAGGGAAAACTACGGTCAGATTCGTATTCAACGGCTCAAAATAGGTGTGGTCAGTACCCCCGCGCAGACCACTTTTTTTTGTGGGACTGTGACACACTGATTGTGGCGCAGTTCCACAAAAAAAAGTGGTCTGCGCGGGGGTACTGACCCCCCTTGTATTTTGAGCCGCTGAACACGTCTCTGGCCTTAGATTTTGCCCTACACGTCAGTTTTTCTTTTAACAGCAAATAAATATATAAATATTATAAATCTTAAAAGTTTAACCTGTGAATACCTCAGAATATCTACATTATGGTGGTTTATTTTAGTATTTTTCTCATAGAATATGATGCTCTACATCGATTTGCCGAAGAATGTTGGGAAAATGCAAAAAAATTAAGAAAATGCTTAAAAATTCACAAATTCGAACCTGTAAAATTCAAAATTTAAACTTTTTAAGATTCAGAGCTTAATACGCGTAGTTCAGGTGATGTCTTGTAGTTTTTCGTAGGATACGAGAGTCAACTCTTTTTGCGGAAAAATCTTGAGAAAAAGCGTAAAAATTGAAAATATGCTTGAAACACTTACAAAAGTAAGATAACAAAGACCGACAAAAAAAATTGATGTTTTTGGACATGCTGAAACCGATTTTTTAAAAAAAATCTACCGCGTCAGTTTTTGTCTGCCACTCCTTTCATCCCCTAAAAAAGTATTAAAAAAATGTCTTGTACTAAGGTCCTGATATAACTTTTCTGGAATATTTTGACGCGGTGAAGCCAATTTTCACAAAAAATAATATATTAATACCACCTCCCCTAAAAGGATCAAAAAAGGGTCATGTTCTAAGGTTCTGATCTAACTTTTCTGAAGTATTTTGACGCGTTGAAGCCAATTTTGGACAAAACAAAAAATTCTATTGTGTCAGTTTCCCTCTGCCACCCCTAGGAGATAAAAGGGGGTTGTAGAGGCAAACTGACCTGATAGAATTTTTTTTTTGCCCAAGATTGGCATCAGCGCGTCAAAATACTTCAGAAAGGTTAGATCAGAACCTTAGAATATGACCTATTTTTTTATCCCTTTTGGGGGATAAAAGGGGTTGGTAGTGGATAAAAACTGATGCGGTAGATTTTTTTAATTATCAGAATCGGTTTCAGCATGTCAAAAAACATAAGATAAGATGGTTCTGATCAAAAAAACATTAAATATATTTTTTTTGTCGGCCTGTGTAATCAGAATTTTAACCTTTTAAGATGCATTCTCAAGCATTTTCCCCCCATTTTTTCGTTAAACCGAATACATCATCGCATTCTATGGGAAAAATGCTATCAAAAACCGTGTTCGTTTTCCGTAGCCCACTTTAGGCCAAAATGTGCCACTTTTTAACATCCTCTTTTTATAAAAATAGATCTCAAAATGTTGCTTGTTTGAAATACACTGTCATTACATCAAAATTGTCTATGCGGCTTAGCTTTTCAGATACTCCGTATATACATAAGAAATTAACGTTGTGTTAATATATAAAGTTTAACTCAAATCAACCGATGCTTGTCGAGGGCTGTTATAAAATATTTACATGAGAAACAGAAAAATTTGAATGTTTTTAAATTGAAAAATTTATGTTAGCATTCCCACATTTTAAATATTTAATTCGGTATTGAATTTTCAAGAAACCTAATTTCAAACACAATAACTGGCACTTTGTGTTCTGCAAACAGGAAGTTCCTGAACTAATTAATTGTTATTAAAGTATAAAATGAAAGGTCTTATTCACTCTACTAATTTTGTAAATATCACATTTAGATTTAAACAAACATACCGTGTGTCCATGAATTGAGTCCGGAAGAGGAAAAACTTTTTAATTCTTGAGTTTATGAAAAAAAAGTAATTCTTGATGAAAAAGTCTACTTCACCAGAAATCCTCTTTCCGATTATCGGATCCTTGCCAGCTCAACAGGGTTAGACAAAAAACTTGGTTTGACTGTGCATTATGGATTATTTTGAAAATATTTTCGGAAAGATTTTTAAATGATGTTTTTAATGATATTAGAGAAAAATAATATAATTTCTTTTTTTACTGTGATTCGTTCCATAGCAACAGACTCCGTAAAATTAGTTTTCATGATTTTCGATCAAGTTAGTAGTCATTGACAATGAAGAAAATCTGACATTTCTTTACATACCAAATTGTTCTAACAAATTTTTGAAAACAAGCAAAATAAGATTCGCTCACACCATGGAAGTTAACGATGATTCAAAACGTTTGGACTTTTGTTTGTGGATCGGAGAAAATATTCTTAGTGATAGATGTTTTATTGAAAACATCAGTATTCCAATGAGGCAACCTTTTGTACTAATGGACCAGTTAGTATGCAAAATTCTAGATCAACGGTTTTTAACCTGTGGGTCGCGAAGCAATTCCAAGGGGGTCTCGAGCTATTGAGAGAAAAAAAACAATAAAGTTAAATCATTTATTCTAAAATCTAAAAATCTAAATATTACCCAACAAAGACAAAAGATCGGCCCATCAGCGGGCCATCACTGGGCCAGAAATTAAACTTCTGGCCCTGTGATGGCCCACTGGAGGGCCGACCTTTTGTGTTTGTAGGGTACACACATACAATTTTAATGAAACCAATTTTTTATGAGAAATCATACCAAAAACTATAACAAGAAATTTTAAAATTTGATTGATTTTAGATTTTATTAATAGAGATCGAGGTTGGGGGGTCGCGAGAGGGTAAACTTGTTTTTTCTTTTTGTAAGGGGGTCGTGGTTTGAAAAAGGTTGAAAACCGCTGTTCTAGATATTGGATAATACCTCTATGGTAACCCAAAATTTTGTAAAAAATGTAGGAGACAATATTAGAAAAAAGTCAACGTTTGGTGTGCACTCACATACTCTGGAAGCATTGAATCAATTTTTTTTAGCAAATTTAAATCAAAATTCTATATCAACATATTCACCTGTTCAATACCTTTTTTCTTAATTATTTGAACAATTTACCCCTAGAAAGTCGATTAAATTGTAGTCCCAACAAGATAAATGTCTACCTTATTCCATTCGCATTGTTTATCAGTTGTTAAATAATCAATTTGGGGATAAATGGATCGAAAGATACCTCAAGAGATAAATTAAACAAAAAGTGTATGCAAGCAGGATTCAAATAGTGTCGACCTCTTAAAAGATAAAATAAGAGAAGCTATTGGTATACCGCTAAACCAAATTCTAACCAGTTCCCGGGAGTTAAGAGGTCGAGTAGAACTAAATGCAGAAGTTGGTGGTGGTACTTTTGAATAGCTTTTTATAAACATGAATACACCACATATAGTAGACAAACCCCAACTCCAAAGTTGACTAAGCTATCGTGCTGGTTGCCGATGAGTTTTATTTTTCATAAAAATTATTCTTCTTATTTAAAATTGAAAAATCACAATTTTTAATATGGTTATGTCAGATCAGAATTATTTTTTTCGTAATATAATATATAGAACGTCATTTTAAAATAATTTCGAAAAATCAAAATCTTTTGCTAACCCTGTAGAGCTGGCAAGGATTCGAGAACTGAAAAGAGTGAAGTAGACTGTTTTATCAAAAATTACTTTTTTTTCATAAAATCAAGAATTAAAAATTTTTCCTCTTCCGTACTCCATCCGTGGACACACTGTAGATTATTTCTACAAGCCTTTTATAAAATACATTTCAGACATTAATAAATGAACTCTATAAACATTATATATTTTACGAAATGAACGTGAACTTGCCTCTTTCGATATTATAAACATGCCTCTGAAATTTAAGTGAAATTACTTTAGTCCAGTGGTTCCGAAGGTTTTATCGATTTCACATCAACAACAACAGACGACGGAGGTTTTTAAAACTATTCTTAACGTATTCAGTGAACTTTAAAACGAGAAGTTTTACGAAAACCTGTGGAAACAACTGCAATATTTTCGTTACGTCATGAAGTTAATATACCATGTGCAATGGAAAATATACTCAGAAATATAAAAAATTATTAAAATTTTTTTTCCTTGCAGCGACAATATTGAATAAATTTATAATGCTCATATTTACGAGAACCGGTTTTTTAAAACCGACTTCAAAAAATTTTAAAAAGGAGGAGGTTCTCAATTCGACCCGTATGTATGTCCTTTTTTATGTGTGGTCAAGCATTACTCTGGATGGTATTTCTCAAACTGCAGAGTACGGCTCAACGGTGGTCCCACAAGTTTCGTCATGTAAGTTCTAAGGTGAGAAAAAAATGGAAATAAGGTTTTTATATTTACACGACAGAGTTTATGTTGTAAAATGGCTCAGTTTATTTTATAATACATGATACTTTAATAACATCCACATCTTCAGATGCTACATTAAAAATACTTCCAGTTTTTTTTTTGTTGCGCGCGTTGTGGGTAAATCAGCAATGTTCTTCTTACTACCTATAAGCCGCGGTAACTCGGAGCGCCGCCTCTAGATGGCGCAGTGCTGCTGCCTACTATCTATATTAATTTTATTGTTATTTAGCACTTACACGCTTTTGTATAAGCCGGTTCATTGTTCAGAACAGTTTTTATTTAATGTGGTTTAACGTGATACATCTGTATTTTAAACTGTTTGTTAGTAAAAGATCTTTTACCTGATACTATCAATTGTATTACTATGTTTAGAAATAGAATGTCAACATAACTTCAAGAAACTAATTAATTTCCTATCATTATAAAAGTTTCGTTTGCCTAATAAAATAAGAAAATGAGAAAAATATTAAGGCGCGTCCAGATTATCGTCGGCTTTGACGATCGGCATGGCCGCCCGGCTTACTTGCTCAGCCTTGCCGAATTCAGGCGACATGCCCACATTTAAATCGAAGCCAGAGGCATCATCAATTTATATAAATTGCTGCATAATAGGCATGTCCACAAAATTTTAATTTCAATTGGAAATAATAGATTTATTGGTATTATAAACTAATGTAACAATAAAAAATATATATTTTTATTTTGTCAGTTACTCGTAATGGAAATAACCCCAATGCAGCGAGGCTAAGAAACGTTCCCAGACAGAGGCTAGTAATATGACGTCACCTTTTTGCAGGCACGCGGACCTGTATGTGTAATGCGGGCCCATTGTTTTTTATTGAAAGACTAATGTAATATTATTGATCAGCATATTTTTGAACGTCTATATCCAAAATTTAAAGACATTTTGATTTACGATTTTCGAATTACGACCTCCCAAAGTTATATTTTTCAAATATTAAAGAATTAATAACTTTTAAACGAATTATATTTCGAAAAAAAGTCATTCTTCTTTTTCAATTTAAATCCACTTTTTCTCTCTAGTATCATCTGTACTTTCAAACTTCAAGAATTTTCATTGAAAAATTACCAAAAATAATAAATATCAAATAATTTATAATTTGGAAACGATTTTTTTTTCGAAAAGTCATTCTTCATTTTCTATATGGCTGTATTTCTTAGAGCAATGGGAAGTGCCTGAAACTATTTCAATTTCATTTATGATTTTTTAAATATTTATAATAAATGCTATTTCCTTCTCACTCTGCAAAATTCTATCCTTAAGTAAAATCAAAATCTGTTCACTGAATGGAAATTTGTGTCCATGTTTCATAAACAGATTAATAGAAAATCAAGAAAAATTAAAAAAATAATTCGTAGGGCTATCTGAAGATTTCCAAAAAGAATGAAAAATGTTAGCCAAGTTTTGGAATTTCATCTTTGATTATTATAGCTAGGAAGCTGGCGACAATACGGGTATATGATTTCATGGTATAACAATAATATGGAATGAAGGTATTGATATAACAGATCGATTAGAGCAGTTACCGAGCTTCGTTGCTGCTAATTTTTTAAATAAATGAATTTCAAATTTATAAAAAAAACGCTCTTATTATTTAATTGTTTCAGCCATTGCTATAAAGTTGTTCATTTATCAAAAATATAAATAAAAAAAATGGTTGTGAAGTCCATGACTGATTTTTTTTATAAAACTAATTGTTAATTTTCAAAAAAAGCGCTATTAAATCTTTTCATTGTACTTCGCATTGATTTTAATTCGTTAGTTTTTATATCCATACGTAGAGAAAAACATTGGCAGACGTGTACGTTGCTGATTTTCAGAAATATTCCCAATTTACTCCAAAAAATGTCAAAGTTAGAAAATAGTCCAATCAGTGGGGAATTTTGCACTGCAAAAGGTGAGTAGTAATGATTTTGATATATGTTGTTTAAGTCGAGGCCTTGATTAAAAATACAAGTTTTTGACTTTGGGGAGGGGAAGCGCGAACCGCCATCTTGAATTAAAGGTGCAAGAGAATGGTAATGTATTTTGGGGATATCATGGTTTTTGCTTTACATCAGTAAGTGTACATGGCCTTTCTCTTAACATCAAAATTTTTCATATTAATGGATTTTGGGTTGTCACAATAAATAATAAAAATATAGTTTTCAATATTGTTCTTGATTAATATACGTATAATGTACATGAGTAGCTTAGGGAAGTATTAATATCATGTCTAATTATCTATGTCTAATTAAACAAAAATAAATGTATTGCATTCTAAAATTCGAATTTTTATTAAGAATAAAATGGCGATTGCTTTATAATTCGGGGCTTATTCTTTTTACATATTAGTGTTTGTACCTATATAATCACAAAGAAGTACCCTGAATAGTGTTTCGTGAGTATTTTTTGCGTTTATACCTATAATGTTATATTTTGTAATTATTTCTAAAATTAATGTATGTAATATTAAAAATCAATTTATATTTTCGGTCTTTATAGGAAACACAGCCGAAAAAAAAACTACTGCCTAAGGAATCACTACTTTCATCTTCAGATTGCATAAGTAAGTCACTTACAACGAAAAGAATGTGAATAGTATGTTTGAACTCTACTATGCGGAAAGATTTATTCACAGAACTTTATTTGAAATCGTCTACTCCAAAAACCCATAAAATTGTATGTCACATCGATGGGGGTGGGACCGATGCCAAAATAAATTTTGAGGTTATTGTTTCTTGTTCTTTTTACTCACTTGAATAATGAGGTGGGGTGTTCCAAAGTAACCGTGCGCACAAAGAGAAAGTTACAGACAACATTTTTTTTTCGCTCTAACTTTAAATCTCGACGCTTCATGACATCCTAGGCATATGTGAACAAAAAACAATCGGCTTTTTTGCTGTTACTACCACTCCACTAAGAGGACGTGGAAGTAATAATTAATTTGTTAGATTATCACAAAGAAATAGAAACATTATTCGTTTTGATTTCAAAGCGCGCTCGCGCTTGTAACCCCATACCTTTTCATTGCGTCCTAAATAATGGCCAACAATCATTTTCTTGTAGAATAATGATTATAGAATTGATTTATATAACTGTCCAACTGATTCAATTTCCTATTTTATTCCCTTTGGCGCTCGCATTATTCTGCAAAAATATTTAAAAATTTACCCTTTTGCGCCCCAAAATAATTAGGCCAGCACCCTATTCGTTTTGGAGCCGGTGACACTAGACATTAGTTTTTGTGTTAATACGATCTAGGGGATGAGGTACGTTCACCGGTTTAAATTCTGACACTCGATCAGCGAAGTAAAGCAACGCTGAGCGAGTCCTGCATTTAGATGGGTGAACTAAGTATCTCATCTAATAGTCGGTAGGCTACCAACGGAGACAATCCCAGGCCGTGGTGAAAGGTGGTGGATGACCCAGGGGGTAGGGTAGGTTAAAGTTGGTGGCCGAGAACCGTAGTTTGGAGTTCACTCTAAACTGTAGATCCCTAGGCGCAATGGGCCATTCCGGCCTAGTTGCCTAGTAAAAAGTAGTACTAATACAATAATACGATCTAAGTTCTACGCTCGTGTAATTTCTTGCTCAATTCAGATTGTGAGAATTTCCAACACATTTTCAAAAAAGTGCAAATATTTTGATTACTAGGTAAATTAGACCTTTTCCAAAGAAGATTGCAGATCCCTGACATAAACTCAATAAGATTATTTTAACACAACATATTTTGCTTTTAGATATAAAATTAAACTAAACTACAAATTTAAAAAAAAAACCCGACACAAAAATATCGACTAAATAACTAATATAAAAAAATAAATTAATTAACACAACTTTAAAAATTGTGAAATAATATGGAATATTATAATTTTAAGAAAAATTTGGGTTCATTTAATCAGTTCAATATAATTAATTTTGATTCTATATACGAACTCTTATAATTTAAATCCAGCTTACATTTTCTTTATGTCCTCGAGATTTGCTTTCGTAAACGCATGAATATATCGTTAGCTGTTGTTCTGAATATAACTATTTTGTAGTTTATCTTTACAGCAGCCCCAGACATATTCATGCGTATAAGAAAGCAAATCTCGAGGACATAAAGGAATGTAAGCTGGATTTAAATCATGAGAGTTCGTATATGGAATCAAAATTAATTATATTGAACTGATTAAATGAACCCAATTTCCTCTTAAAATTATAATATTCCATATTATTTCATGATTTTTAAAGTTGTGTTATTTTATTTTTTTTTATATTAGTTATTTAGTCGATATTTTTGTCGGGGATTTTTTTAAAATTTGTAATTTAATTTAATTTTATAATTTTTAAACTAAACATATGCATACAACATAGCGTATTATTATATCACGAGTCCCACACAGAACTTTTTAACCTTTAAGCCGACGCGGTCCAATTTTGTATTCTACTAGTCGCATACGGTCTACAAGACCGGTTCTATTATAAATATATTTATAAAAAAAAAATTATTTTTGTACACAATTTTTATATAATTTTAAGAAAAAATAATAATAATAACAAAAACTGCATCAAAATCGGATCTCCCGTTGAAGAGATATAAAGCCACAGACGGACGGACAGACAGACAGACAGACGGACGGACGGACGGACGGACGGACGGACAGACAAACAAACTTACAAACATACGAGTCAAACTCTTTTTGGGTCGGGTGTTAAAAAGAAAAGAAAAAGAATATTTCGACCAAATTTTATGCTTCTAGATGTAATCGTTTCAGAAAAGGCCTAATATTTCAACTCTCTTTTTCATCCCCTCAGAGTCCGAATTTTAAAAAAATACTTTCTTGGTGGTTGCCTACGTTATTTGAGAAACATCTATACAAAAAGTCAAGTTTCTAGGCCCAGCGGTTTGAGCTGTGAGTTGATAGATCAGTCAGTCAGATAAAAAAAAATGCATCAAAATCGGATCTCCCGTTAAAAAGATATAAAGCTACAGACAGACAGACAAACAAACATACAAACATACGAGTCAAACTTATAACACCTCTTTTTGAGTCGGAGGTTAAAAAAAAATCAATCAGGCTATCCTCTTATATATATATATATATATATATATATATATATATATATATATAGAGGATGTGCCGCTCCCTGAAAATCTCCCGAGATGAAACCTTACTAAAAACCTTCTCGACAAAATGCTCTTTGAAATAAAAAAACTGCATCAAATCGGATCTCCCGTTGAAGAGATATAAAGCCACAGACAGACAGACAGACAGACAGACAGACAGACAGACAGACAGACAGACCGACGGACGGACGGACGGACGGACGGACGGACGGACGGACGGACGGACAGACAGACAGACAGACAGTCAATACTTCAAGCACTCATTATAATGTGGCTGTCACCCCAACCGCCCCCGGATCTGATTTGTAAACTAGTAACGAACGCACTAGGGGTTAGTGCGTTAGTTTAAGGTAAATAGTTCAAGTAAGCGCTAGCTCTTCTAATCCACCCGAAACAAGTTGACCCCCCTTCCTTTCTCCACTTCTTTTTCCTGAAAAGATTGCTCTAATTATGCGCTCTTTTGCGCCCGGAAATATCTAGCTAGTGCCCTATTCGCCTTCGAGTTACTAACTATTGAGGTGAGAAGGAGGGCTAAGTTAACATTTTTTTGGTCATATTAACAAAAAAACTGAAAAAATCGTCTCGAATTGTACAGAACAGCAAGTGGTGTTTTGCGCCCACAGTAAAAGAAATTGCGCTAGCTTTTCACTAGGGGCGCAAAAGGGCGCTTGTTGTGCTTTAAAATTCCAGTCTTTTATAAAGAAGAACGTTAACTTAGCCCCCCACCTTCAAAAGTTAATAACTCGAAAACGAATAGGTTGTCAATTAATTATTTCGGGGCGCAAAAGTGCGCGATATTTTTGAGAAAAAAAAGAAATGTAAAGAACAAATGGGGGGGGCAACTTAATACCAGTTGGTTTTGGAATAAATAATTATAGACAACATCTAGGTTTGTTTCCTTTTTAAAGGCATGCTAGGCATTGAACTTCTTGCGATCTTTTTGCGCTTCTGCAAGTACAGCAAAATACAAAACCTGTATTAAAACACTCGAATGACTTACTGGGCTGGTCGATCTATTTTGGCACACTGTATACTCAATTAAATTGAAATAAACTTGAAACAATCTTACTTCAAATTAATGAGAATTGTGCCCGCCAATGGTATTATTTGTTTCCGTGAAATTCAAAAGTTTCTGTCGCCCAGCGATCGGCTTAAAACTAGGTTGTTTAAAACGGAGGGAAAGGGTGTGAGAGAAAAAGTGAGATTTAAGATGCCCCTGGCCCTTTATGGTCTGTTGGAAATTTCGGTTTTGGAGACAGGTAAGCCCCAAGTTCAAGTTAGAATCCACGTGGTGTTAAAGCGCTGCATCGAACGCAGCTTGGGCCGGGCAAGCTTTTCGCTCTAGCGCAGGCCCGAAGGAAGCAGCAGCGATAGACACATTTTTGTGCACATGTTGCCACGACGCGGTGTTGTACACTATACTCCTAGAATACGCGCGCACCGCTCCAGGTGAGTGTACGTGTGTGTACTCGTACTTCTCGTATTATAGGTCAGTGACCGGTCGATTTAATATTCCCGCCAATTTTGACCCTTTTAATTTTTCAATGTTAAATTACTAATTAACATTTTTCCATGTACTTTTTACTTTCATAAGGTCTGTCACGAAAAAAAATATTGATGGTCGTACCCATGTCAGTCAGTGTTTAAAACCAAGTGAGGGAAGGGAACATGATTGATTATGTGTGACCCAAAATGTAGAATATTATTTGTTTAATAGGTATTATCACTGCGGAAAAAATCACCAGACCGACTTTCTCCGTGTAGAATTTTCTTATATCTTGCTTTATTCATGTAGTAAACAAATTGTTTGATTTACATGGCAACATTAAAAACCTTATATGGTAAATAAATTAACTTCCTAAAAATTTAGTTCCCGTATATATTTATTATATAACAACCACATAATTATCCAGAAAGTAGAATTTGAATAGCAAATAGCATAATTCGTTACTTTTAACTTTCAAACTATAGCCGCGCGAAATGCATCATATAAATAAAATAAACTACATTACCCATATGCATTTAATGATTTTAGATAGTATTTTCTTAGTTGACGTATAGTCAAATATCACTTTGAAATTATTTAAAATTTTGTTTTTAAACTGAACAAAATGCCTCCTTCAAGGCAGTAAGATGTGGAATACAATATCGTTAAAACAAAAGTTTTATTTCCCAAGAAACAAACTTTAAAATCTCGTTAAATCACATAAACTTATAGGAACTTTAATTAAATCGAATCAAGATTGTTTCTTGTGTCATTAGTATTTTTATTTTCTTCGTAAAATCTTTGAAATCTTACGCGTAATATAGCAAGCATAACGAGTTCGGTAGAAATTCGAAGCTTCATACTTAGGAAGTTTTTTTAATAAATTTCCCTGAATAACGATCATACAAAAATTTTATTAATAAAATTCTTGGCCGACATCAAGTGCAATTCATAATCCCTATATAGGAAATTAAAATTTAATGTAAAAAATTGCGGTGTGCCTAATTTATTGTGTTACACGTAAACTTTCCCTCAATCTTGGTAAAATTAAATTAAATCCGACAGAGTTCTCTTGATATTCGAATTAAGCGAGTCAGAAAATTAACTTCACCATAACTCTTTTACTTGAAAATGATATTAAAACATCTGTGTTTTAGTATGCAAGAAGTAATTAATTTTTCCAAATCTTCATGATTGCTGCGAGATATTCTGAAATAGTATTTTGTTATGCATAGGGTGCAACAGGTTTGTTGCATAGAGATTCCTCAACATGCTCTAGGAAGACGCCATGGTGGATAGATATCGTCACAGTGTTAACCAAATAGAAGAGCCAAGGTCTAGGCCAAGGTAATAACCAGTAGCGTATCATAGTGAAATGTACAAGGGGGCTATAAACTAATTAATACAAAAAGTTTGGTAAAGCAGATATTTCTAGAATATGATAAAAATAGAATATTTCAATGTGAAACTAGTTTATCAAGTACCGACGCTCCAGAATATCGGAAAATGAATATGTAAAACTGAGTTCTCGGACATTGATACACGACGTTTCGATAAAATCACGTTTATCATCTTCAGGTGCTATTTATTTAGACCGATAGATTGAGAAGAACTTAACTAATTGCAAAACTCCAGCCTTCTTTCGGAACTGAAGTGAAATATATACAGACTTTCTTTAGTTTAGATACATACAAAAAATATTTCGTTAACTTGCTGTGAAATTCCTCTACTTTGATGGTCAATATATTTTTTTAAGCATTTTCTGGATAATCAATGACTTGGATACTATTTTTTTACATTTTGTTAAAACTTTCGCCTACTTTTAAGTGATTTAACTTTACAAATTATTGTTCACATGGTTTCTTTCGAAAAATATTTTCCATATTTTGACACTATAATTGTATATAGCATAATGTATGTCCGGTATATTCAGAATAAATAGTGTTAACGAAAGTTGTCAAAAGAGTTTAATAGCAAAATAGTTTTTGCTTTAAATCAAATATTGGATATTTCCAGATTTTTTACTAAATGGCAACGCAAGAACTTTCCGTGTATAATAAATGCATTGATCAATTTTATTTTATACCACTTGAAGTCGGTATATAGAAACACTTTATTTATTACCCGGTTAGGTATTGCACGACTTGTCGTTATTTTAAAATCTCGCGCCTAATAAGATTTCGTAGTGAATGTCTTCTGTTAATTTATTATGCATCTTCTTCGCTAGTTCGAACCCTATCACCAAACGATTTCATTTTTTTTTTCAAGTGATTATAATGTAAACGAATTAGTTTGTTGAATTACATGGCCCAATTCATATTAAATTTGGCGTACCTCAGGGATCCGTCTTGTGACCGATTCCATTTCCTATTTAGGTAAATGATCTGCCAAGTAGTAATCGCTTAGTAAATGTCGCTCGTTTTGCTCACAGAGAGCAAAATTTCATTTTCAAAGGCTCAAAACAGACTGTCTGTGAGTCAAAACTGGTTCTTCATCAGTCAGTATTGAATAAAGGTAAAACAGAGACAATGATTTTTAGTTTAAAACATCCTTTGCATAATATAAATTTAGTTAACATGTGAATTTATATCTTTGTATGCAAAAAGACATTACGAAAAATTTTTTTACTGGGCGACCTAAAAAATTATTTGTTATAACCTTCAGTATTAATGACAAATCACGAATTTTTTCTAATGTTCTCTAACTTATGCTATTTTTCTGTAAAGGGCGCTTGGCATATACCGCAACGATACAAAGAAAGGATGGGGTAAAATAAAATAAGTTTAAGTATCAGTACAGCAGGTCGTGACTTTTACAACTCGTTAATAAAAAAGTCTAAGCCTTGTAAGGCAGGCGATATTTCTATAACAAAGGGCAACATCATTAAAAAATTAAAATGCAAATTTGAACATGGGTGGAAATTAAATTTTGAAAAATTCTTTCTAATACAAGGGGTAATGCGAAGCAAAATATTTATTTATTATTTATTTTATTTATTTAACTATACACCATCCAACAATACAAACCATTTACAAGATGGGAAAAGGCGCATATTTTTATGCAAACTACACATCATAAATACGTAACATAAACTACAAATATAATACATAGAAAAAGTGCCTAAGAATAAAATTAAAATTAAACTTAAATAAATAAATATTTCAAATTGGCCTTATTCACGAGGTCGCAGTAGGCATGTATTAATATTCATGCAAAATCATGTGTAGAATATTTTTTCTGTTTTATAGCAAAAACAGAGTACTCGCTGAATTTTGTATCACATTTTCCGGAACATTTTTTCCTTAATTATTTTTTTGGGTTGTTCAGCCTCAATATTTTTCGATCAAAATATACCAGATTTTTTCCATGGCAATAAGCCTTATTTACAATTAATTATTTTTTATTTCTTTACTTTCATTATGATTCGAGAATACTATTTAGGTATTATGCAAATCACAACTTACACACTTTTTTATTTATTATGAAAATACCTACTTTCTGTATATTGTTGCCCTAATCTGGGCACGCTAATATGCTAGTTAGGTAAATACTTTAAAACACTCATTATTGGAGAACCAATCAAAACAACTACTTTTCTAGCTAATACTGACGAAGTACTGAATTACATGATAGGATTCTTAGCATTTTAAAGGAAAAAATATATATTAAAAATACTTAAATCATTTATTTAAATTCACTGATTCACACATTTTTATTCAATATGAAATTATCTACTTTCTGTATATTGGTACCTTTCTGTGTAAGTTATGATTTGCATAATACCTAAATAATATTCTCGAAGCCTTATTTACCTGCCGAATATTATTTTTCTGTCAAATATTTTTAAGCCAAGAGACCGACCGACAGACGGACCGAAGGACTAAATTGAAATACCTGCATTTTCTTAATCTAAATCTGAAATATGAAAGTCCTAAGTAATCTGGAATAGTGATTTCTTTACGGTAAGCGAGAAATATAAACAATTTGTAAAATTATCTCCCCTCTCTATTTGACACTTTCAATTCATCAATTATCTTATTCCTTTCAGTGATCAGTTTGTATATTTTTTTTACTAAAATTGTATCAAATATTTATCCTTGCCAATCACATTCCAGATATTATTTTCCTGTCGTTTTATTTTTTAAAGTATTCAACCTGTATATTTTTTATTAAAAGTTGTCAGGTCTCTTTCTGGGCAATAGCTTGAAGTACCTGTCATATATTATTTTTACCTATCAACATTTTGGAAAGTGATTGTTCACGATTATAATTAGTTACAAATATTTTCCGAAACCTAGTCAAAACTTTCTTCGTTGTTATCGTCTCCATACCTACCCTAAATAAATAAGTAGATAATTATTTTATAATTAAGAACGAAATAAACATTTTTATAATATTATATATTATCGATTTTTTTACAAATGAGAGTTTACCGAAAAAGCAAGAAATTAGCGATTTTATACCCTACTTCAGAACCTCATATCTCCGGTCCATCTGACCTTACAGAATTTAATGACGCTCATTTTTATCATATGATGTAGTTTAGGGGCATTTTGATTTTTTCTCTATCTTAAGTTTGCAGAATCAATTTCTAAAAAGTAAGGTTTGCTTTTGTCATTTTTTGTATTTAGTATCCTAACTACAGCAATATCTCAGGTTGTATTAGTCTTACAAAATCCAGCACGTACTCATTTTTTTGTCATAAAATAGAGGGAAAAAATATTGTACACTTTTTACAAAATGTTATATTGTTCCGAGTTACAATACAAAAAGTGAAAAACTACCTGTTTTACCATTTTCAACTGCCTTCCACTTCGAATTGATTTCCGCAAATCTAGGTACGCTTTATTTACGTCGAAGTACATCTGAATATGCAGAGAAACACCACTTATCAAATATTTCCCATTCCTCGATTTTAAGCTTCTCAGAGCTGGCTTACAGTAGTTCGCGAGGAATCATTATTCTATAAAATGGTAAAGTCGCCGGTACCAACTTAAAAATTCTAAATCTGGCATTACTACCAAATAAAATTCAATTGTCTTCAAAACTAAGGGCAACCCTATTCTGTTTTGATTATATAAATATTTGATAACTTTCAATATTCACAGGTTATATCCCAAGAGCTTTGAATTATATCGGACAAACCGCGGGTAGTTTTTTTTTGTAAAATTTTGCTTAGAAAATGTTCGAGAACATTTGCTTAACAGCAAAATTTTACAAAAAATATAGTTACCCGCAGTTTGTGTGATAGGATTTAGAGTTTGAAGTCTATTTTCCAAATGGCCAAATTCCTTACGTACTTTTCTCTTTATTAATTTTAACAAATTCTATCTTCCCAAAACGATTCATTTTTGATTTGGAAAACATACTTCCTTATTAATTAATTGACGGCGACGAGTTCTATAAACGACTTTTGTTCCGTAGCCATGGAAAAGGCCACGCTAGATGCTTATTTAACTTTTGCTACGCGATCGTGATTGTAAATCTGACAGTTTGATATTAAAAAGTCTTGAATTTCTAATATGTTTTATTTTGTTTTTAATTCAATTGAGAGTAAATTAAATCAATTATATGCATTTAAAAGCTAGAGGTATTTTGTTCGCTGGTAATTTTTAAGAAAAGCTAGCCAGCGTTTATTCAGTGTAAAACTGTTGTCATTGGTTGAAACTTAAAAACTCACGAAATGTCATTGGTCTATAATTTATGAGGGAAATAATCAATTTTAATGTATCTTTGAGTTATATTTCTCGTTGGACGAAATGCCGAGTTGAATACTGGAGATGCTACGTGAAGGTAACTATTACGCAAATCGGGTCAGAAAAAACAAAAAAATGTGGATAATTGGCCGACGTTAAGACATTTTCTTACTAATTAATTACACGTAAGCTATTCATTTAATGAAAAACAAGAGTATTAACGTTTTTTAGATTTAGATATCTGAGGATTTAATAATTACTGTTTCTGGATGAACTTGTCGACAAAACTTAAGATATGCATCCATAAATGTTCCAAATGGAACAGCGTATTGATTTATTCGCTCATTTAATAATAGTAACATGAATATTCACCAAGTAAAGGTCGAATCTATCAACTGTTCCTAAGATACTTAAAAACATATTGTTCTGAACATCCTAGATTCTGCCATTAAATCATTTTAACAACTTTCTTTAACGCCCCCCGTAAAGTCAAACTCATTTTGACTTCAAATAGATTAATGTTAACGTTAAATGGGTTATTAAGGAGAGCCGTAACCAAATGCGTATCCATACCGGGTGTCAACCGAATCATCAGACAATTCCCAGAGACAATTTCCAGAGTTTAGAGATAAGTCTTAATTTTGGCAGGGGTAATATATACCAAAAAGGGCAAATTTTTCATAATTTGACACTTTTCCATCACTTTCGGTTTTCTCGGAAATGACCCGGAAATTTTAAATGGAACACCCTTGTACGACTGCGTAGTTTTAAATTTTTTTTTGAGGCTACTTGTATTTTTGAATCTAGAGTACAGTGAATGCACACAAATCAATCAAATGGACCAAAACAATAAGAGAAAAATGTAAATGTGAGAGTTTTTTAATTGGTTTAGTAGCTACGACAAACCAAAATTTCTCGAATCACTAATTTGTAATTATGTCAACTTTTTCAAATGGCAATATTTTTTAGACACCCAGTAGTTATATATTAATTTTCACGGCAATTCCATTGATACCTTCAAATCAAAAATCAATTTGATATTAATACAAATATACACTTTCTTTGGTGGATAATAATTAAAATATCGGGAAAATACGCTTACCAAGAAAGTATGACGTGGAAATTGAATAAAACTAAAGTCAAAACATTCATTTTGTCTGCAAAACAACGCTGCAAATAAAAGAAGTGTGCTGTCCGAAAAGATTTATTTTAACAATAAAAAACATTAAAAGATTAATTAAATTGTAGCGAGTGCATCCTTCTTATTGACATTTTCTGGCTCAGTCAACACCATTGCCCGCATAACATTTCGCAACATAGCGGGAGTTATACTTGCAAAAACTTCGTTCGTTCTTTCACATAACCCCACATAAAAAAATCTAAAATGTTTAGATCTGGTGAGCGGGCAGGCCAACGTACTTATTCATATGTTGGAATTCGCCCATTATACCGGTTCACTAAATGGGCCATAACTCGAGCGGCATTATGAGGTGGCATACTTACTTGATAAGCGTATTTTCTCGATATTTTAATTGCTATCCACCAAAGAACTTGTCTATTTGGGTTAATATCAAACCGATTTTCGATTTGAAGGTATCAATGGATTTGTCATGAAAATTAGTATTTAACTACTGGGTGTCTAAAAGATGTTGCCATTTGAAAAAGTTGACATAATTACAAATTAGTGATTTCGGAAATTTTGGTTTGTCGTAGTTACTAAACCAATTCGAAAGATCTCACGTTTACATTTTTCTCTTATTGTTTTGGTTCATTTGATTGATTTGAGTGCATTCACTAGATGCAAAACTAAAGAGAGCCCTAAAAAAATCAAGTAGTCTCAAAAAATTTTTAAAACTACGCAGTCGTAGTCTCCGAAATCCAAAAATGTAAAAATATACAGGGTGTTCCATTTAAGATTTATATCTTGAAAACTCTGGAAACTATGGCTTGTTTAATGATTCCGTTGACACCCGGTACACAGTATTCATGGAATTTGTAACTTAATATTTAGATTTATTTCATATTTTCAACTATTTTAAATTCAATGTTCAAGCGTAAATTAGTTCAAATTACTATATTATTCTTACAAGCTACTCCAGGAGTAAGGACAATATTTCCGCACGTTTAGGTCAACATACGTATAGTTATACTCTAAAATTAGTTAATTTGAGAGGGTCAAATTAACTAACGCCGAAATATGACATATATTTTACTTAACCTAAAAGTTGATAAAAAATTTTGAAAAAAATTCCTTGAGCTTTATTGGAATTGAACAAAAATTATTAATAGTTTAAGAGTAAAAAATTCTTGAATGTCTAAAATGACGCAAATTACCTAACTTTGACAAGCTGTCTCTCAAAAACTGTCCATAGGATCGGCTCGATGTGATAAGAACTTTTGATCAGCATGACTTGAACTACAAAATAGCAGTTTCTCTACAGCTGCTATTATATCAAATTTTGGGACAGATTTTGGGTTTACTGCAAAATTTAAACCTTTTGACAAGACAAGTTTATCTGAAATTGTTAAAACTCTATTTGACATATTAATGACGGTCTTGTCAATTAGAGGATTATTGTTTATATTATACAATTGCCTGATCTGCTTCTCTCTTATTAAGTTTCTAAATTTATTTATAAACGTGCTTTTTTGTAAACTAAAATGCTGGTCATAACTAAATCTGGTATTCCGGCAAATGTATTGAAATATATATATTGATATATCAACAGTTCTGTGTAAGCAGTAAGTATCTATGGATACTGAATATAACAAATATATTCTTAAAGCTGTGTATTTAATATACACAGCACACAAACATTTATAATACGCTTTGAGAAAGGAAACAGATTCGTTTTCCGAAACGTCAGCAAAATACGTCATTTTTATATTCTTATTCATTGTTTGTCAAAAACCACCCTCTAACTGATCCTTTGACGTAAAAGTCACAGGCGTAGAGGTTATTTTCCAGTAAAATACTGGATAATTGTATTATTTTGTAGATTTCACGACATTGTTTAGAAGAAAATACATGTGGCAGAGTATTCCAATAAGAAAGAGAGAAAAACTTCTATATCTCTAAAACTGTTAATTCTACAGAAATTTGAAAAAAAACACAAATTCCTCATTGCCTTGTTTTTGTATTTTTTCGCTACATGTGGTTTTGTCAAGCTAAAATCTCAATTTATACATCATTATAATTTAAAGACTTTATCCGTATGAAAAATTGTATAGCATTTTTGCTTCAAAATTTGATGCTTTTCACTTCCAATGGTTATTTTTATTGAGTGTCACCCCCTAAAAAGGAATGACATCCACTCCCTATAAATTAGCCTCACACAATATTGAAACGTTTCTTTAATGCTTTTACTATTAAATTATATTTAAGATAATATAATTTAAATCATATGACATTATTTCTAAACTAAAACCTCTTCGAATTGGTTTAGTAACTACGACAAACCAAAATTTCCGAAATCACTAATTTGTAATTATGTCAACTTTTTCAAATGGCAACATCTCTTAGACACCCAGTAGTTAAATACTAATTTTCAAGACAAATCCATTGATACCTTCAAATCGAAAATTGATATTAACCCAAATAGACAAGTTCTTTGGTGAATAGTAATTAAAATATCGAGAAAATACGCTTATCAAGTAAGTATGCCGCCTCATAATGCCGCTCGAGTTATGGCCCATTTAGTGACTCGGTATAATGGGCGAATTCCAACATATGAATCAGTACGTTGGCCTGCCCGCTCACCAGATCTAAACATTTTAAATTTTTTTGTGTGAGGTTATGTGAAAGAACGAAGTTTTTGCAAGTATAACTCCCGCTATGTTGCCAAATGTTATGCGTGCAAAGGTGTTGACTGAGCCAGAAAATGTCAATAAGAAGGGGGGATGCACTCTGACATAATTTCTAAACTAAAACCTCTAGTTACTGGACATTTATTACAAATTTTACATTCAACCAAATATTCTCCGTATAAAATTTTATTCACACGATATTTTAAACGCGAGGACTAGGAAGAAAAATTACGGCTCCTTTTAGTGTTATTTTGACCAAAACTATATGCTTCCAAAGTCTGCCTGTCCATATGCATAATAATTCATTTAGATTCTAAACTCATTTTCGATTATTGATTTAAGTAACCAAGACTAGTCAAATCTAAGACAATTACACAAATGCTACTAAGTACATGAGGTCTTGCAATAGGATTTTATCAATACGATCGGTTTATTAATTCACAGCTCAAAGACAGATTACAGCATTTTGTAACCAGAAGCAATGCACAAATTATATAAGTGGTAGATATAATCGAATCACGTAGGCTGTTGCTGGTGCTTTGTCTGATCCAGTAATCTGTCAAATTAATAAACTGTTGAGATAACCACAGAATATAAATCAAAGAGAAAACAATCCCTTTGATCGTAGGCGGCCAACCAATTATTCATAATCGCTTGACGACCAATGTAGTATCGCTGCAGCACTAGGCGAACTGGGCATTTACCAGGGACAGAAATTGGAGTAGAAACCAATGTGGCTACTTCCACTTTTAAATATATACCAGCATAAGAAGAAAAAAATAACAGCTATTCTGGGTTTTTTATGTCAATTGTGTTATTTGATTATTTTGAGAGCTTGATGTAAATAATTACAGTGCAAATGTAGAGACCACTTAATTCATCACAAGCTATACAACTTTTGAATATACAAAAAGTAGTAGATTCTAATGTAGAAACACCTCGCTAAACATATTCGTAAGGTCACGATTCTAGTTGGAATTGCAAAATTGGAAAAAATTGTACATTTTCGTTTTTTTTACGAAACATACTATTTTCACATTTTCAGCCCTATACCGGGTAACAACGATATCACTAGCACTCCTCTTTTGCCCTTTGTTTTTCAAGATATCAAAATGAAACTCGACATATTCAATATGGATGTAAAATGCCACATTTTTTCGGAATTCCAGTTTAGCCTTTGGTACAATTTTATGTATGATAATCGATGGATCATGTTTCAGAATATATGTGTCAAACTTTCAAGCCAAGTCAATAGTTAGAAGTCAGGTTATGGGATGAGAAATGTAAAACATTTAGTGGAGTCAAAATAGAGTTTTAATGTGAATTGTCTGGTCAGGGCAGTTTTTCTGTTTTAACGTGTTCAGGGGGTCAACTTAAGTTCACAGCTCCGTTTTGCAGTTTTTGCGAGGTCGGCGTATTGTTTATTTAAACAATTAATTTTTTTAAACTGTGTTTTCCATCGGTTTTCTTTGAATATCTCAAAATCTATAAGTCCCATGGAAAACAATAAAAAGAAGGAAAATGTTCGTTTTGAGCTGTACAATAAAAGTAGATACACTATAATTCATTCCAATCAATTGTTATTATACTCTTCGCAAAAACGAAGAGTATATTGTATTTGATCGGCACATTTCTAAATCAGTAAATATCGCTCGTAGAGAAAAAATTTTCATATCATTATGTTAGAGAATGAATTCTGAACAACTTTCAAAATGTCCGTCTGTCTGTCCGTCCGTCCGTCCGTCACGTTTCTTGTAAGCACGATAACTTAAGAAAGAAAAGTCCGATTGTGTTGAAATTTGGAAAGTAAGTTAGCGTTAGCTAGAGGAAGAACCCTATTGTTTTTGAAAAAAATCAGTCAGTAAATAAAAAAGTTATTAATCATTTAAATTAAAAAAATTTTTTTTTCATAATTTCTGCCATTTGTATTTAAATAGAAATCTTGCGAAATGTTATTCCCTATAATTTTTTTTTGTTTTTATATTTTACCAATATATATATTTCATAGTAATGTATCTAATCCGTTGAAATATAATTCTTGAACGATAGTCATTCAAGTTTTGTGGCAAGATGAGATAGCCCAATGGCTAAAGCATTTGCCTTTCAATCCAAAGGTCTCGTGTTCGATCCCTCACATGGCGATTTTTTTTTATATATTTTTTATTTCACAAGAAAGTTGGTATCACAAAATTTAGAATGTCCAAAAACTAACATTATTTACAAGAAAAATGCGAAGAGTATCCTATAGAATGTGTAACAATTATATAAAAAGCTCAGTAAATCGGCGAAGAGTATAATGCTTCCACTAGTTATTATTTTAAAAAATTGAACATTGCAAAATTATGCGTTCTTAAACAAGTCACTGTTCTTTTAAGAATAATGGAAAATATTCAATAAAATTTTGGAAAAATATAGCTCTTATAAAGTACAATCACCACTTAAAGTTTCAAATTAAAATGATTACTAAAACTGCTCAAATATACAATTGTTGCTAAAATTTGTACCCTTGTGAAATCCTGCCATCAAGACCAAGAAATGTGTACGATGGCTCAAATTGTAGCATTCTATAAGTACTTTAAGACCACGGAGAAAAACATTTTTTTTTTTTCAAAATTTAAACCCGTTTTATTGCAGTTGTTTCTAGTTTTCGAAATTTTAGTTATAAACAAATTCAAGTAACTCTCTGATTTTTTTTATGAAAACTTTTGAAAAAAAAAATAATGCTCTACTTGCATTTGGAGCTGAGATACGTTAGTTTTCACGTTTAGGTCACTTATAAATAAACAAAAAGTTACAACAATTGTTAAAATAACATCGAATAAAGCGGCTTTGAGAACATAATGCACATTTTCAACTTTTTGTAACTTTTTAAATTTTTGTCACGACAATGGTAAACCAACCTAACTTGAACAACTACCTTTATGTTCATGTATACAGCTTCGTAAAATTTTAATATTACTGGTGCAATAAAAAAAATATATTTTTTGAGCAGGATTTGAACCCGAGACGTCCGCACGCTGAACAAAAAGTGCTAGTCGCCTTACCCACTGAGCAGCGACTAAAATTTGGCTTCTGAAAACATAATGTAACATCTAGACATATTTGGTGATTTTCGGATCTCTAACAAAATCGCTAAAGACCCCACTTTCGGGCCTCTATACAGTATCTTTTAACAATTGTAGCTTCGGATTATTTTCAAGTAGCAGAGATAAAATAATAAACATTGGAGAATTACCAGTCCAAATTTCAATAAGAAATGTCGATTTGTTTATTTATAAGTGACCTAAACGTAAAAACTAACGTATCTCCGCTCCAAATGCAAGTATAGCATTAATTTTTTTAAAGTTGGATTCTTTTATTCTACTTTCACTACTCCTTTGCCGTTTTTGATTTCATAAAAAAAATCAGAGAGTTATTTGAATTTGTTTATAACTACAATTTCGAAAATTATAAACAACTGCAACAAAAAGGGTTTAAATTTGAAAAAAAAAATTCTCTCTCCGTGATCTTAAAGTACTTATAAAAAGCTACAATATGAGCCATCGTACACATTTCCTGGTTTTGATGGCAGAATTTCACAAAGGTGCAAAGTTTTAGTAACAATTGTATATTTGAACCGTTTTAATAATCATTTTGATTTGGAATTTTAAGTGGTGATTTTACTTTACAAGGGCTATATTTCTCCAAAATTTCATTAAATATTATCCATTATTTTTGAAAGTATAGTGATTTGTTTAGAAACGCATAATTTTGCAATGTTCAATTTTTTTTTAAATAATAAATAATAATAACAATTGGAATGAATTATAGTTTATGTACCTTTATTGTATAGCTCATAACAAACATTTTCCTTCCTTTTGTTGTTTTTCATAGGTCCTATAGATTTCGAGATATTCAAAGAAAACCGATGGAAAACACGGTCTGAAAAATTAAATTGTTTAAATAAACAATACGCTAACCTCGCAGAACTGCAAAATTGAGCTGATCCCCTGAACATACTTTAAAACATAAAAACTGCTCTGACCAGACAATTCACATTGCGATTTTATTCCTCCTAATTTGACTCCAAAAACATCAAAAAATGGAAAAGTGTGATTTTTTTTCGATTTCGCAATTCCAAATCGAATCGCGATCTCCATTATGAAAGGCAGATCATTTTGCATAAGAATATTACTTCTGTCTTTGTACGTTCGTGAGTTGCATAGACCACTACTATTTTATATATTAAATGAGATTAGTTTGCCATTAATTATGACGACTGTTTATTTAATTAATCAACTTATATTGTATACAATTATCCTGCAAGTCAGTGAAACGATTGAATTAATAAGTGCTTTTAATGAAGTGAAATACGAGAGAAAACTTTAAAATCTGCAAAAAATACAAAGATCAGTTTATAGCACCCTTATCGTGTATGCGCTACTAGCTTGTAACATAGTACTATAAATTCGTAACTTTCTAAACGTCACTTTTCTCTACATGAAGATGGGGAAGTTTGGCTAATGAACGAGCTCTATTAGATCTTCTTGATGGAGACCATCCCATTCTGCAGCCCACATCCCTTACGTTGGCCCCACTAAATTCCAATATCTACGCTAGAAGACATTCGGCACACATTTGTCCTGTCACAGAAGAACAACATGCCAAACCGCCTACACCCGTAAGTACACATATTAAAATAATATGCGTAAATCATAAATCCGCATACAAATACCCCCATGTTGCCATTAAAGATGTGAAATTGTGCTATATTTGTTTTGAGTTACTAAGCATAAGCTTGACTCTTAATGATTATTTAACTTTAATGGCGTCAGTTAGTCAAGTCGAATTTTCAATTTTGTTAACATCATAAGAGATCTAATTAGTTTAAAAGTAAATTGAAAAAAATTGTTCGATTGAGTAACAGATAACAAATATTAAAGCCTAATGTTTTCCCCGCCTCTGAATCTGTGGCGGGGCCTACGTGACGTCACAACAGTCGAATCGGTTGCAGTTATAAACAAGCCACTTCGCTTCCCACAATACGTGTTCGTATATACGCCTATGCGGTTAAATTTTATTTCTGAGGCTGCTTTTATTTTTCTTATCGCTATGGTTTCTTTAGAGCATGGTTTGTTAAAAGCAGTTCTGGGAATTTGTCATATACTGCGTGTAACAAGATCATGGTTTCCCTTTAGTTTTAAAGATAATCGATTGAAATTTAGAACAGCCTATCATCAGAAAAATCGAAATCCCTCCGAAAATACTAAATTATGTGATTTATGAGCAAATAAAGTTCACCAAAACGGTTTTTGGGACAAAACACATTTTTTTCAAATGGAACAACATTGATACTGTGGTACCATTTACGCCATGCTACTATTAATAAAGAATTTACTCATAAGCCTTATTAAAATGTGCGATAAATATAATCAAAATTACAGCTAAGAGAAATAACGAACATACAATTTATTTATAATTGCCTAGGTATGCATAAGGTGGCTTTGAAATACAAAAAAGGAACACAAAACATTACAACAGCTGTTCAAAATGTTGTCCATTAACGTCAATGCACTTCTGAACTCTCATAGCTGTATCTCGAAGAACATTCGCCAATTACTGGGCCTTAGGTTTTCACGGGTTGTAACACGGTAATATTTTTTAAATGACCCCAAACAAAAAATTCTACTAGTGTCAAATCAGGTGACCTTGCCACCTGACAGGTAAATTATATTTCTGTATTTTCTCTTAGTTGTAACTTCGATTGTATTTATCGCAGATTTTAAAAAAGCATATGATTAAATCCCTTATTAATAGTAGTAATGGTACCGCGGTTGGCGCGGTAGAATGTAGAATTCAAAAATGCAATAATAAAAAATCAAAATTTAATGTCACTTCCGGTGAAACCGAAAATGGGAAAAAATCGATTATATGTCAAAAAGTGACGTTTATTAAGGGATGTTCCAAGTTTTAATCGTTTATCTTGAAAACTAAAGGAAAAAAGAGGGTGTACCATGATCGTGTTACACGCGGTATAGACATGTTAATGGTCGGGGAATATTTCAATAAAAATAAATATTTTATTAGTGCAAAGTTGAGAGGCGTAAGAATGAGAGCTAAGCAAATTATTTTTTAATGGAAAATTTGCCTCAAAACTTAATCACAGATATATAATGTTCATTTTTCCGTGTTCTTCATTTGCTTTTGTAAACAATACATTAGCAGACAAAATTAACTCTACAAGTTACTTTACCTCATCTCACAAAAATGTTGTACCAAAAATATTGTTGGTATGTTTTCATCAAATTTTTAGAAACCTACAACTTTTCTCTGTCAAATAGTTTTTTACATATAGCATCAATGGGGGGGACGAACAACGGACGGACAGGCGGATGGATGGACGTAATTTTAGCGGCATAAAACTACCATACGCTAATTTAATCAACACAACTTCACTACACGTACTGCTGACGTTGCTGCCAGCAGCCACTCTATGGAACGACTGATGTGACGTCACATTTAGCTTCACACAGTTATGTGACATGCTACATTTGGCAATTAATTTTAGCGAGAAGGCGCTATGATTTTTTTGTACAATCGTAATTTCAAGTATTTTCCTAAAGCACGGTATACTACTATTACAAGATTATTGCAGTTTGAAGATTTAAAGACAAATATACACAAGTTTATTTGATTCAACTTAATATCATTATTTACCACAACATTTCCACAATTTTTTCATTCTTCTAGGCAGAGCTGGTCCAGTACGAGTACTTATTTGAGAAGTACTCAAAAAATGAGTACTTTTGCAAAACTTAAAGTACTCGTCGAAAAATGAGTAACGAGTACGAGTACTTTATAAGGTACTAATTAGAGATATCAAATTAGAACCAATAGACAAAAACAAATATACCAGTAATATTAATGCTCTATTTATGGTGCTTTAAGTAATAAAAAAGGTAGGTAGGTAAATACAGTTACATTTATTAAAAATGTATATAAAAATATCTCACACTTTACACCTGTCATCTTTATATTGTATCTGAAGCAGGACTGTCTGACTGATTGCACTGCACACAGTGCATGGCAAACGATATTTCCAGCAAACATTTAGGTATTACTTGACGTCAAAACTACCTAAATTATGTATAATAAATTTAGTCGCAAAATTAAAATTTTAACCATGTTTTGGTAAAATTTACGTTGACGCTACGTGGAGTCGACATGAGTGGAGAATAAGACGACGTCAAAATTAAGTTATATCGACTAAGACAGGTAAAATTACACATAAATCGTACTTGTAGTCCCGCAATATATTTGGTTACTAATATCTGTTTCTATTAGTAATTTACCTTCAGAATTACTATTTTATAGTCAAGTTCACTTTGAGGTTGATTTGCCAGATTACTGCTAAATAACATTTATTTCTTCAAAGTAATTTTAAGGTCAGTTTAAAGATAATTGACTTGGTTGAAGTCCGGTTGATAAGCTAGGTAGAATCTATCGACTCTGTCGACCTAATATTACTTCAAAGGAGTGCAATAAAAGTGACCAAATAGTTCGCTATTTAAGTATACATTACTAACAAAATGTACCTAATAAGGTATTCGACTATTAGGAATAATTTTAGTCGATAAAAAGGTAAATACTACTAATTACATTATCTATTTCGGCCTTATTGGAAATTTATCCTCATTTTTGGTAGATATCTTTTAGTAGTTTCACTGCTTTGGGTACATTTACTTTCAAAGACAATTGTGTATGAGGTAAATTAATTAGTACCATTTAAGTAAATTGAAATCTAAATTCAGACCAACTGGTCAATTTTTATCGGAAGTGTATTTTTCCCGTCAATTTTACGTCATAATCACCTTAGTAAAAGTAAATTCCTCTTTTACCAAGTCGAGTTGGAGCTAATTTTATCAAAAATGTTTGCTGGGTTGAGACAAAAACAAGGTCAGACTTGTCTGTGTCGCGCGTCGGTACTCTTACTCGGTAGTCGTCACATATGAGCATCAGAAGTACTGAGGACTCAATAATGTAAAGTACTAGAAATTTTTTAGTACCGAGTACCGTTAAAATAAAAGTATTCATGAGTACCTGGTACTGAGTACTTTGGGTATTCAGTACAATAAGGAACTTGCCCAAAAAATAAAATTGATTTAAAATACTCAAAATCGTAAACTAACATCATTAAAAACCCCATAGACAAAAAAATTTTAAAAAAAATCTCTTCCAGAAATATAAGCAATTAAAATCTGCCGGATTTTACCCACTCCTGAAACGTGACGTCAGATGTAGAAAGTCGGATGACGACGTCAAGCGACACCGATTCTGCTTTGGCTTTGATAATTCCGCATGCGTATGCGCATTTGTCAGAAACAACTGGCAGTGAACTTAAAATTTAAACGTATTCGTTGGAAAAACATCTTCAATATTCTGAAATGTCACAAAATGCTACTTTTGATTCGTTCGTGCCGAGCCGAATTTTCGAATTTCGCAGTGCAATTTACGATCAGGTTTATCTGGAAGACTTCCTCTTTACGTCGCGACATCGTACGGCCGTCCCAATGGTGTTTTTCGAAAAAAATGAACGTGTCAAGATTGCATGTTTTTGCAATTTTCGGCTTCGAAATGTAAGCTGTTTTTTGGTATTTTTCGCAGATATCTCCGAAACGGTGGGAGTTGGCTCGAGATAAAAAATAAGGTCAAACGAGTATTTTCTACTACGAATCTTTTGCTACCATCAGACTTTTCAATTTTTTTTTCGTTTCGGAGATAACTACTGAAATGTCGGCCATGTACGGCAAAAAATCGCAAATTTTGAGTTTCTACAGTTGGCAACTTTTTAATCTTGGCTCCTACGCCAAAAGACTACTCTAACTAATTTAAATAGACTTAAATTTGCTAAAATACTTTTTTTTATTTTTTGAATTCCGACAAAAATGAAAGAATTAGAGGAGGCGGGATTTGGGACTTTTTTTTCGGTAAAATTTCTCCATATTGTCACCGTAATTAATCGGTAATTAACTAAAATCGAGCTCATATACGATGTTCACTTAATATCATGTACTACATTGACGCTCCGTTAATCTCGGCCGTTCGAAACACAGGTTTCTGAGAAAAATTATTTTTTTAAGATTTACATACACTCTATAGGAAAACGTGTAATTTCCTACATTTCCTCGAATATGTCGATAATTATCGTTTTTTTCGAAAAATTTGTAGACAGCTTATGTGAAGGGGATTGATTGAGTTTTCAGACATTTTTTTTATTTTTTCTCTAACATAAAAAACAAAAGACTTATGACCGAATATGCGGACGTCTCAAAGCTAGGGATTGCATTACTGGTTAACTGGTTAACAGGACAAAAAACACATGACGATAATTACCGGTAATTTTAATTTTTTACCGGTTATTTTAGTAAATTCTGAACTTACGATATGTCACGTATTCAACGTTTCTATTTATGTCAGTGACTAGCATTCACTAAATATAGAGTGACTATCCCAACACTGAGCACTTTTAGCAATAAATAAAAAATATTATAAAAAGTAAAACACCAAGCCCTAAGAAATACAAGCAAGAGAGACATTGACAATATCTTGCGACCGGAAATTGAATATTCCGCAAATATCCGTGGAAATCATTTAGAAGTATGTTATTGCCAATTCCTGTTAACTTATCGACCTACCAATATCGACAGAGGAAGGGCATCTTCAGCTGGTGGTATTCTATGCACAAATATCAGACGACTAACGGATACAGCTTTGAAAAACTAGCCCTTTTAACGGGCTATTTTAAAAAATATATATTGTATTTTTAGATTAGGTATTCAGTAAATGCCCTATTTGAGTTTATATTTGTAATTTTTGTTATTTAAGTTGATATTTTTGTTATTTACAGAATAATTATTTATTTAAATTTATTTCATTTATATTCTTTCCTTTTGATAAAAAACCTTTTGTTTGTTCTTTATATTAATTATACGTATATAAAAATGTTTTTCGTTAAATTTAGATACTTTTGTACATGGAAAAGGACAATTGCCATTTTCACCACCCTAATCATTAATTCTAAAAATTACCGGTAAATACCGGTTAACCGGTTATTTACGTTTTTATTTACCGATTTACCGGTTATTAAAACTTCCGGTAATTGCAATCCCTACTCAAAGGCAACCGACGCGCCCAGTCTATTAATTAAGGTGAAGACGTATACCGCTCGGCTAAAGTACGCCGTCTGTGGGACACCACGCGAGACTAGTTTCTCGATCTGACGTCACAGTGCATTTCGCGAGGATCCCACCATTCTCAACTTTATTATTTATTGCAAAGTAAATACTGCGATTTAAAAGCTGATATTCGGTGTGGCGTGTTTTTATACATAAACACATACTTAATAAAATTTTTAAAAAATGGGCAAGTTCCCCATTATGAGTACAATTTACTCGAGTACTGCCCAGCTCTGCTTCTAGGCTACAAAGTGAGGATGTGGAGAGTTTTTAAATTCATACTCTGTACAAGTACAATAAATATAACCCTGTAAATAATCATTTACTTATTTAATTTTTACTATGGTTTCTTTCGACTATTATTGAAAACAAATACAATGATTTTCTTAAATTCTTGTATTTAAAACGAAGGAAGTGATGAAAATAATTACGTTGAATTATTTGTCAAAATTCTTCTTGCCTGTATATGTTAAGACAAGGAAACGAAGGAAGGTGAAAGTGGAAAAACTATAAGAGTTTGAGGTCGGAGAGTAAAGAATGTTTCAAAGAATGTTATGAGAGAAAGTAAGGAACGATTTAGAATAAATAAAGCCGAGAAATTGCATAATCATTTTGAAAGGAATTCAAAGTTGCCATTTAATCTTTGCCTATATTTCACCATTCTTTGCGAGCATTCCTGCCAGTGTAATAAATATACAATTTATACCCTTGGCATATCAAAGGAAGCAAATTTTATAATGAATAAAAATTATTCCATGTCACACCGCATTTGTTACTTTCAGCGCGATATAAATTTAAATTACAGAAAATTGATTTGAAAATGGTAATTCTTGACAAAATCGCGAAACATTTTACTTCATACAAGATTGTGACTTCGATCTCTCATACGGATTTAGTCAATGGCCAGCCAGTTTTCAGATCTTTAACAAAAAAAAAATTAAAGGCAACATAAAGTACCCTATTCCAAACGGATTGGTGTCAAGTATAAATTCTATTCATTATTCTAATTGACCCACTCAAAATTAGGAATTTTATTTTAGTTATTCCAGTACAGCTTTAAACCGTTATGAAGAAAGTTATAATATGGACGTAAAATGCTAACAGTGGAGCAATGAATAAACTATGCTACAAGAGTAATAAGTAAATAGTTTGTCTGTCGCTTGTCATGAATTGGGTACCATCCAATGATAGTTCACCTATTCATCTAGCTAGGTATTCTGGCCATTATCTCTTCAATATTCCATTCACCAAGGGCTGTGTTGCTAATTCCCTGACGATTTGGTTGTTATGGTCACTAACACGATCTTTATATTTAGTGGCATATCTGCTAATCACATCGTTTGTGAAAGAACTCCAAGGCTTTCGTGGAGGGTCTGGTTAGATACATACCATGTAGCTTTTGTTATGATTCGAAGCATTTTGGACTGAAAGGTTTGAAATATTTTGGTATTCGGTGGTTTGCTGCAACCCCATAGTTCTATACCATAGGTTCAGATAGGCTTCAATATAGTCTTATATATGGATAGTTTTTTTTCTGATGATAATTATGATTTTTTTTACCCATTAACCATTCGCGCTCAGTTTCAGTTAGGTTTTCTTATGGGTGGGTTAGTTATTATTGGCCTTTTTAACTTCTTCGTGGCTTTCCACAGCTTTCCATATTTGGTGATCTAGAGATAGATTAGAAATGTAGTGGTTAAATGTGTCGTTTCTGTTCTCCTGGAGAGCTGTGTTAAGTTGCTGAGCTAGTCTGTTTAATCGATATTTATCTTGAGGATTCCTTGTCCTTTGCCACTTTCCACGTACTCTTCTTTTTTCCAGTAGAATCCATCTAGTAGTATTTCGGATTGATGAGCTATAAAATTTAATAGCCGGTGGCTAGATTGCCGGCGATTATTCAGTGGCGTCTCTCTGAATAGTTTTGTATACGACACTCACATACATATAAGAAATAATAATAATAATATTTATATTTCTTAAAACAAATATAGTTAAATAAATGTTTTTACGCTCATTTCAGCCTAAACAAATTATGGAATTTGCGAAACACGTAAAACCGCACGTTCATGGATCTACTGTTAGGACTTCACGTTCGTAGTTTAAAAAAACATTAGTGGAAAAGTCGAATATATTAATTTTGAAGTGAAAATTTATTTTTTTAGATTTTCAGTCCTAAAGTTGTTTTCTTACTGTTTTCAGATTCCTCCGCCGATTCCATTGCGTCCACCGCCTGTACCAAAGAGAAACATTGCTCCTAGCACAATTACTACAAAAAACAGACCAATTAAGACAAACAACAAACCTGCTGAACCTCCTCCACTACCACCAACCCCAAAATGTAGAGCCCTTCCAGCAAATCCGTTTGCCGAAAATAAACCGAAGCCTCCTCTTCGACAGCAAATGTCTGTTGAGGCTAACAATATCAACCACATACGAAGATTTGACGTAAACAGAAATTGTTCCAAGCAAAATACGAAAGCATCTGCGTTTGCTTTTGACAGCAGTAATAATCAGAACCAGGACGTAAATAAAATACCTCCAGCTCCTATCGGACCCCCACCCCCCGCGCCTAAAGTACACAAATCAACTATAACGGCAAACAAGGTGCAAGGAAGCCAAACTTCTCATGGTAGAGTTTCGATTAGACAGGATTCAAGCGTTTCTAGTGACAGTTTCAGTCAGACTTCGTCACCCAGCTATACAACAAAAACAATGGAAACTCCTCTACTTCCTCCTAGAACTCCGTTAAAGCAACAAAACGGGGGATTAATTTCAAAGGTTAAGGATAGTGAGGACGACACCAATGGAAATGCGACTATTACAAAAAGTGTATCAACTCCAGCCAGCCTTCAAACAATTGTAAGGTTTCACAATGGATCGAATATGTCTCTTCATCACAGGGTAAATATGAACACTGAACAGGTTTACAAATCAATTGCAAAATAGAATTAAAATTAAATCGGAATTATATTCTAGTCTAGTTACAATACCGAGTGTCCCATTATATTGCCACCTATTTTAATACCTTATATCTTTTAAACAGATTGAGATAAGGATGTGCGGTTTTCACTCGACAGTTTGAAATTACCACCAGTTTTTTTCTGCCTGCGTTAAATTTGGTTTGCAGTTCTGAAAATCTATAAAATAAAATGGCGTCTTCTCAATTTTTTTCAACCATTTATTTAATGGAACATCCTGTATATTTTTGCGTTTTTTGAAAGGTATGTTCTTAAGCTGCCCAACAAAGTTTAGTTAATATTGGTTACTGAGGAATTAATTTCTAAAGGAAAACCCAGCAAAATCATCCATTTTTACTTCCACATCCGATAAATTTTTTTTTTAATTTTTATTGTTCAAATAGGCTTGGAATGTCATGAAACATCGAGATTTTAAGTTTGAGCAAAAAAATAATTCTGTCTGTAACTTTTTTTGGGCGCATGATTACTCTGGAACCATTTAAAATATTATTAAAGGTGGTGAAAAAAAATTGTGATTTAGTGTGTGTACAAGAACCAAAGGCCTCAAAATATTTTTGTTACTTCATCCAAAGTTTCTGTTGGTTATAAAAAAACAAAAAATATATTTATAGGGAAAACATTGTAATGGTAATTTGAGTTATCGAACTTGAAAGTCTTATAATTAAAAAAAAAACAATTATTTTAGAAACTTCTCTATTCTATCCTCTAATATTGGTATTGTCATACATACTATCAAGTTACTAAAATACAAGAGAATATCAAGAGGCAATAATTTTTCATTTAATAGAAAATTGATCATATGAATATAAAGGTTATATTTTCAAAAACTTTATTTAAAAGGTTACATAATAATTATTATTTTTTTTGTGCGCACGTTTACTCTGGAACCGTTTAAGATATTGACTTGAAATTTGGTACACATATGTACTTTGACGAGATCTAGAACTAGATTATATTTTCTTCTTGTTCCGTCGAAGCGTTGGGGGTAAATTGAGGTAAATTTGGGGTAAATGGGTAAATCAAGAAGGTAAGAGTCCATGAAATTGGTATTTAGTATATACAAGAGGAGCTAAGGTCTCAACAAAATTTTTGGCATTAGCCACCCCCATTACCACCCCCACCTCCTTATTAAAGGGGATGAAAAAAAATTGTGATTTAGTGTATGTACAGGAACCAGAAACCTCAAAATATTTTTTTACTTCATCCACCCCCCACTACCACCCCCACCCCACTACCGATGTGGGGTATCGTTTTATGGGTTTTTGGGGTAGAGGATTTCAAATATTATATTATTAATGTTCAATAAACAATTATTTTCACATACAAAGTTTTTTCGTTGTGACTTGAATAGAGAATCTGGATGTGGAAGTAGTGATTCCTTGGGCAGCGGTTTTTATATTTGAAATGGGATTTATTATTTCTAATCTATTTCCGTGCTCGACTTACTTCAACCGTAGTCGTTCTTAGTCTTATTTCTGTCCGTAATTGAAGGGCAGATTGCTTTATTTTTGCTACCATGGCTTTAAATTTCCTCATTGTAGACAAGTTCTTTCATCCTACCTCACACAAAAATGTTCAGTAGCGTTAAATCTGGAGGATGCCCAGCTCACTATCGCATGACAATACGGCAATTCTTAGATCGAACATGTCTCGATTGGTGAGTCGGGGGTAGTGGACCTAATCTAAGGTCTGCACGGTTTCCAGATTTAACGCCACTGGAGTTTTTCGTGTGAGCTAGGATGAAAGAACTTATCTACCAATGAGGAAATGCAAAACCGTACTCAACTGATAGCAAAAATTGAGCAAGATGCCTTACAATTACGAACAGAAATAAGACTAAGGATTTTTGTTGAAAAATCATACATATTTAATTTTCTTTTGAATGAAAAATTATTGCCGATTGATATTTTTTGTCTTTTTTTCAGTTACTACTGATAAAACTTGATGGTGTGTATGATAATACCAATAAAAGAGGATAATACAGAGGAGTTTTTAAAATAATTGTAATATCTAGACGACTTTTAAAAAATATATATTTTACTTTCAAATTCGATAGGTACCTTAAATTACTGTTACATTTTTTTCCTATAAATATAATTTTTATTTTTTTCTAACGAACAGAAACTTTTAAATTATTTTTATTTTGTTTCCTTATTTCAGATAAAGAAACAAAATACTTCAGTTTGTCAAAAATTAAATTGTCGTGAATGAAATGAATGATGAAAAACTGAGATTTTTTTTAAGTACAAAATCGGCATCGCTCTACCAAACACCCTGTATAATAATTTATAAGTATTCAATTAGTAAAATTAAAATATTAAAGGCATTTATTATTATAAAAACGCAATTCGCAGAAAGAGGTTAAAAAAAAAATCAGAAATGAAATTCTACATTTATTTTTATTTCAATCTACAAAACATAAAATGCACGTTTTGTCAGAACCCGATTTAAAGCAAATTTGTAATTCCGATTTTCATAAAACTGTATTTTCTTACCAACAAATAGCCATAACTTGACTAATCTTTATCGAATAGAATTGAATCAAATTGTGGGGAATTTAATTATCTTTCAATATTACAATAGATATTTTTAGGTACAGTCTTAATTCTTATAAAAAACACTCGTTGATATTTGACTGAGGTGAAGCTTTGAAAGAATCATATCTTGATCAACTTTTTATCAAACTGAAAAGGACTAATTTCAAATTTAAAATAATTTCATAGTTTCCATGTTGTAATTTAACACTTTTTGGTAAATTTAACAGTTTTTGATAGGAAAATGGGTTTCAGTCGATTGTTCTGAAACTTCGGGAAAATGTTCCCCTGGGCCCCCTGATTAAAAGTCTCCATGGCCACCAGTCCGACTGAATTCGATTTTTTGGTCTACAGGCGATCAAAACTGTGAAAATCTGAGATCTTGCTCCACGGCGTTTGTTTCTTCTTTATACATATACATATGAGTGTGTATGTACATGTAAAAATACAAGTAAACTAGATAAAAAAGTCTATAACCAGGACTTGGATAGAGAATCTGGATGTGGAAGTAGTGATTCCTTGGGCAGCGGTTTTACAATGCTGCAGGTCAAATCTAAATGCGCTATACTAAAAATATAATTTCTTTAACATTCCAAAGAATTTACAGAATAAATTGTATATTTTATATTAATTTAGTTGCAGAAGGGTTTCAATATTAGTTCAAATTTATAAGATTTTCGTCATGGCCAAAATTTATTTAATGAAATTCTGCGAATTAGAGTTATAAAATTATTTCTCAGCTTACTTTCGCATTTCCTGAAAAGTGATGAATTTATAGAATTATGTCTTGTTACAGAGATACCTCGATTATAAATTACATTATTAATTTGTATTCTATTTTGTATTCCTACTTACTAAAAGCCAATCGCAATTAGTTTAATCGATCGCCTTCAAAGTTTACGTTTATTTCAGATTATCCGAGATATACGTCGTCCATCTGGTGTTTATGCAAACAGATTGAAATTCAGATTTGCTCAACTAATAATAAACGCTATAGCACTATTTGCTATAGGCGCTGGCATGGCAGCATACTTTAAGGGTAATTTTTTTAAAAATAAGCCTTTACAAAAGTTAATATAATTTAATTTCAGCATATCCAAATTCAGTAACGATAGTCAATAAAACTTTAAACGTAACCACAAATCCTGTAATTATTGAGAGGAAAAGCAACAACCCCGCACCCGGAATTTGTCTACCAGTAATAGTAACGTTCTGCAAACAATATGGCGTACCGTACAACTTTACTGTGTTTCCTAATTATATGGGTCATTTTGGACAAAGAGATGCCCAACAAGAACTGGAAGTGTACGATGCCGTAGTAGATGTTAGATGTTATGATCTAGCTGCTTTATTTCTATGTTCCTTATTTGTACCTAAATGTGGTCCCAGCGGAGTGGTGGTTCGTCCTTGTAGAAGTTTGTGCTACGGTAAGTGACAATTTAAAAAAAAAACAATATCAATATCATTTTAATTTTTTTTTTCTACAGAAACTAAGCGTCGATGTGGTTTCTTTCTTGATGTATTTGGTTTAGCACTACCAGATTACTTGGACTGCGCCTTATTTCCGGAATCCTCAGATCCTAATTTATGCGTTGGACATCATGAAGTTAAAGCCGCAAAACTAAGAGCGTCAAGACCTGGTGAGTTATTTTATATTCCGGGAGCCAGAGACGCTGTTTTTTGAAAGATTTGCTTAAAAAGGATTTCTGGGTTTTAACAAAATCGACTCCTGCAAGCATATGGGGGGGGGGGGGTGTGACAGAACGTTTTTTGCTTCTGACAAAATCACGTTCCGTCGAATGGCCGGTAGCATAAGTTTTTAAACAATTTCAACTAATAAACTACTTGCAAAAGAATTTTCAGCTTTAAACACTTCTGTCAACTGACTTTATTTTGATTATATATTTATGATAACGACGGTCTACAATGAAAGTGGCAGTAAATAACAGGTAAACAAAAAAAAAATTTCTGTTCCAAGGACTAAACCTGTCATGCTTAAATATTTTTGTGTGCAGAATCCGAAATCCCGGTTTTTATTGTTAAAATACGTTTTTTTGACAATAAAAACCGGGGTTTACTCGAAATTTACGAGGTAGAAATTTTTTTAAATTGAAAATTCGGTTTCAGTACACAAAAATACTTAAGGCTGATAGGTTTAGTCCTTGGAGCAGAAATTTTTTTTTGTTGACCTGTATAATTTTCCGTCATACTGTAATGTCAATAGAGAACATAAAGAATCTCAGCTTTAAATACGTATAGCATTGACACCTTTTTTTAATAATTAAAATGCTGCAGCCAAGCGTTGGCCCGCTAACGAAGTGGCAGGAGTTTGTTTTGTGGACAAGTTACATTAATATGACTGAAAAAAAAAAAGATAAAACAGGTTTAAACAAATATAGCAACTAAAAGCTTCGCTGGCTCTCATACTATTAGGCATGATCTTGTTGGATAGTGCATATTCGTTTGAAAATTCTAACCTACACCTACTGAATTAGGTTTATTTTAAATGCATACAGAACACGGGTAATGAATGGTCTTGTGGAGGCAGGGGGGGGGATCCCCGGGGCCTGGGCACCGGCAGGGGGCCCGGGGCTCCGGCTATATTACATCATGTAGGCTAGGCATTTAGTTGTGCACATTTGGAAGTTCTCAAAAAAACAAAATTGTATACAGGGTGTAACGCAAACCCGAAAAATTTTAACCATACATGCACCTTTAAATAAGAAGTCGACTTCTTAAAAAAAAAATTTAACAGAAGTCCAACACAGAAAAAGATACACATTGTTAAAGTTACAAATTAATGAAAATGTTAAAATAACCTACTATTTACAATTAAAGTTTTTAATTCAATTTTTCTTTGGTAGGATTTCCTTTTTTTTTTTTTTAACTATTTAACGTCGGCCTATTTCCGCTACCAGGGCCTATCACCGACGCCAGGAGACGAGCTACCCCCAACCTGGAAATTTTGCCGAACCTCTTCCCTTAAGAAGAGTAGGGATCTTTTACTTGCCTAACATTTAATAGACAAGGGACCGCCTGCTTTACATCCCCTCCGAAGGATGGTATATCCACTACGTAATCCTCGTCTGAAATTACGTAACTTCCGCGTATACACTGCTATACAAGCCGCTAGAAGGTGGGACGAGAACGCTGTATTTCCCGAGATGGGACCCCATCCAAGTACTAACCGCGCTCGACGTTGCTTCAACGGAATATCGACTGATATTCACATTGAAGTCGCCTCTACGCTCGCCCCTTTTTCTTTTTTTAATACAACAGTCCTTCAATTAAGTAGAGTTTAATAAATTACCATTTTCATCAATTTGTAACTTTAACAATGTGTATCTTTTTCTGTGTTGGACTTTTATTAATTTTTTTTTTAAGAAGTCGACTTCATAATTAAAGGTATATGTATGGTTAAAATTTTTCGGGTAAGTTGCGTTACACCTTGTATAAATATTTCAATTGTAATGAATTCTAGCCTTTTTGTTGTTCATATTCATAAGTATCATAATAATGTGGCAGTTTTTTAATAAAGGACCCCCCCACAAACCTTATGGAAATTGGCTCTGTCAAATTTTCTAAAATTTGGATATGTTGTAGTGTTTGCTTTTCTGAGCAAAAGTTCTCATGGGCACAAATCTCGGCTATGACTGCTTTTCAAGTTATGAGGGCTTGAACATCACAATAAACATAACAATTTGGCGGAGTGAAGATAGCAATCTTTTTAGCAATCCCCCATATTTTTCTTTTTTTTACGTCGTATAAATTATTTTCAGTGGAAAAATAGCTTCATACATATATTTCAATAAAATAGAAGAAAACCCGATATAGATAGGGGCTGACGTGGTAGCAATTCACAAAAAGTAAAATATTCTTTTTTAACTTTTTAATGTCGTTTGTGCATTAACCATTTTCGATAGAATAATAGTTATATACATATATTTCAAGAAAACAACATAATCCGATATAGGTAGAGGCTGACGGGGTAGCAGTCCACAAAAAGTAAAATATTTTTTTAGTAACTTTTTTAATTTTGTTTGTGCATTAATCATTTTCGGTGGAATAATAGCTATATATTATATAATATATATTTCAAGAAAACACAACAAAATTCGATATAGGTAGCGGCTGACGGGGTAGCAATCCACAAAAACTAAAATATTATTTTTGTAACTTTTTTAATATCGTTTGTGTATTAACCATTTTCGGTGAAATAGTAGCTATTTAGGTATATTTCAAGAAAACAGAAGAAAAGGGGCTGACGGTTTAGCCATCCACAAAAAGTAAAATATTCTTTTTGCGACTTTTTTCCATAACATAACTTCTTTGTTTTTATGCTATATAAACAGTCAAATTATTTGAAAGTAATCTTTTATTTTTGTCGTTAGCATTTTTGCTGCAAGTGCCATAGTTTGCCAGATATATAATATTTAAAATGAATACTTCGTTTTATCAACGTTCGGACGTCATCTTGATATTTCCAGATCTCCGAAACCAATAACTCTACAAAAATTAGAAAAAAAAAACCAACAAAATTCATCCTCGATTTAGTAGTTTTCCTATTTGTCTAACATTTTTCGCTAAATGTAATACTTTTCGAGTTATTTGACGTAAACCATTTAGTCAAGCTAAAATCGCAATCTTTATTACTTAAAAAACTATCAATTTATATGAAAAGTGCAAAATTTGATTCATTTTCAACTTCAATGTTTTTTTTAAGTGCCATCCTCTGAAAAGAGGTGGGAAGCAACTTAGGAAGCCCTTGTATAATATAGAAACTATTTTTTGATGCATTTACTATTAAAAAAACGAACTCAAATTCATATGATATTATTCCGAAGTTAAAACCTCTACTTGCACTGCTATTATTACACTTGTTTGATTTAATCAAATCGGTATGTTATAGTCGGATTTTTTTTTAAATAATTGTAAAAAAATTATATATGAGTAACCCAGAAAAATTAATTAGTTAACAAGTTAGGAATTGAATCAACAATTTTATCATGTTATATTCTCTATATAATCATCATTTATTACAGTTTTCCCCTTATTACGTCGTCGTATTATATAATTTGAAATCCATTATTGATCTTCCTAACAAAAAGCAGTTAGGTCGATGCAATTTTAAAGGAAGCAAGGTAAGATATCAATTTACAATTACCGACATGCTTGTGATATCTGAAGTATCTACGTGTTTACTGTGTCGAAATATGATATCAGCTGCAAAGCCTTGATTCGTCTCTTGAGACAACTTAATACTCGGGATCTTTGTGTAACTTTTAAATCTCGTTTTATTCTTTTTATCGTACAGTAATAACATACAATGCGGGTTCAGTAAATCTTCGTCTCTGAAAATCTTTTATTACAAGTTTTTTTTTAATCTTTAAAAGTTGAGGCACCTCCTTTTAGTTTTAACCATGAACATATATTCAGTAAATGATATGGCAATATTTTTTAAATGGAAAATGTATATATTTTTCTATGTATACACATTGTAGACCCTGACAAATTTAAATTTTGGCGTTTCCAATATTTACCACTAATACAATATTTTTTTATGTGTGGACAATAAAAAAGAAATAATATCTCTGTGGCAATATTATTTCTTCGTAAAATCCCAACGTATGTAACTTTGTTGCAATTCTTTATATCGGAAATAGAAATAATGAGAAGTAAACTGGCATTGAAGAATTCAGATGAATATAATTACTGTCTAGTACTGAAAATAATAAAACTTCAAAAATTGAATTGTAGGTCAAACTTTGCGTTCATTTGAAATATGACATAAAGAACACCTGCGCTCTTTAGACTTCAAAAAGACAGATTCAGCATTTTCAAATACATGTACAAGTAAAATGTACTATAACTGTTATTGTAAGAGATTTATAATCTTCACAAAAAGCCATTTTATATGAAATCCTGCTGCAGTACCCGTTTCAAGGAATAGGTACTGACTAGACGCACTCAGGACTGATTATTTTGAGTTAGTAATTGATTTATGAACATTATACTGATTCTATGTAACACTGTACTCGGTATACTCAGAGAGTAAGTTAATTAAAGTGTAGTTCGCTTACACCGCTTGCAAAGTTTGTCTGGAAATTACCAATGCCTTTGAAGTACCTTTCGTAGCTTCATTTAAATTGCAAACTATATCCTGATGAGTTTACTGTATGTAACATAATCAATTTTTGCATTAACTTAATTAACAATTGCATCTCTGAAATTAAAGTTTAGGAATTATATAACATACTGCCGCAGATTTCTAGTCCAGACGACAGAGAACATTTTATAGTGAAACCCACACAAACTTGCAAACTGAATAATTATTTTTTTAATGAGTTCGTGAAAGTGTATAGAATAATATCCTGGAAAGTTTACATTCCGCTTGGATGCCGAACATAAAAAAAAGTAAAACAACATTTTTTTTTCATCCATTTCTTCAAAATTTTTAAATTAAGTCAGGGTAGAAAAAAATGCAGGTGGATCGCCCACATGTTTCTAAACAAAAAACCGCCGCCCAAGGAATCACTACTTCCACATCCAGATTTTCTATGCAAATCACTCACAACGAAAACATTTTGTATGTGGAAATAATTGTTTATGAAACTTTAATAATATAATACTTAAAATCCTCTATCCCAAAAACACATAAAACGATAGCCCACATCGGTAGTGGGGTGGGGGTGGTGATAGGGGATGGTAGTGGGAGTGGATAAAGTAAAAAATTATTTTGAGATTTCTGGTTCTTGTACACACACTAAATAACATTTTTTTTCATCCCTTTAATAATGGGGTGTGGGTGGTAATGGGGGTGGCTAGTGCCAAAATTTTTTTTGAGACCTTAGCCTCTTTTGTATATACTAAATACCAATTTTATGAACTCTTACCTGCTTGATTTACCTATTTACCCCAAATTTACCCCAATTTACCCCCCAACCCTTCGACGAAATAAGATGAAAATATAATCTAGTTCTAGATCTCGTTAAGGTACATACGTGTACCAAATTTTAAGTCGGTTCCAGAGTAAACATGCGCACAAAAAAAAGTTACAGACAGACAGACCGACAGAAAATTTTTTTTTTCGCTCAAACTTAAAATCTCGACGTTTCATGACATTCTAAGCCTATTTGAACAATAAACATTTTAAAAATTTTTTTGTCGTTACTATACTTCCACTGGATGTGGAAGTAAAATGCTCCAATAAAATTTATCGCTAAATCCACGATATTCCTGGAAAGAAATAGTGAAGTAACTTTGTCACTTTGCGCGGCCAAGCGCACGGTTAAATGCATACCACGGAACTTCTAAAAATTCTTAGCAGTTCTAACGAATAAAATAAAGCCTTTTCTCTTTCTGATTACACATTTTTAATACTTTTCTTAGTGAATAGGAGGATAAATAGTGAGTCTGGAGGGAAATATATAATTACACAGGCCCACAAAAAAAAAAGTTGTGTGCGCCGGGGTACTGACCATACCTATCCCTTGTATTTTGTGCCGCTGAACACAAATCTGACCTTAGTTTTTCCCCTATACGTCAGGTTTTTTTTAACAGCAAATAAATATATAAATATCACGATTCAACACGACTTTTTTTGCTGTTAAAAAAAAACCGGACGTGTAGGGGAAAAACTAAGTCAGATTCGTGTTCAGCGGCTCAAAATACAAGGGATAGGTGTGGTCAGTACCCCCGCGCAGACCACTTTTTTTGGTTGCCACTGTGCCACACTCAGTGTGGCACAATCCCACAAAAAAAGTCATCTGCGCGGGGGCACTGACCACATCTATCCCTTGTATTTTAGGCCGCTGAACACGTCAGGTTTCTCTTTTAATAGCAAATAAATATATAAATATTAGACTTTTTTTGCTTTAAAAAAAAAAACCTGACGTGTAAGGGAAAAACTAAGGTCAGATTCGTGTTCAGCGGGTCAAAATACAAGGGATAGGTATGGTCAATACCGCGGCGCAGACAACTTTTTTTTTGTGGGCCTGTGTTATGAACGCATACACAGACACCACCCGTAGCCGCTAAATCGCTCGCGTGCCTTTACTGTATTGTATTTATTACAGGTACACCTATCCACATTTCTGCTATATCCAATGGATTCCTTATACATTTGTTAATGTATTGGAAAAGTTCCAGAATTTGTATTCAAAACAATCAAAGATATTTTCATAGTTATAAGGATAAGATCGTGAAAGTCGCAAATTCTTATCATGATCTGATTAATCATATTTTCGAAAAAATACATACAAATAAACGAATTTATGTTGGAACATTCGGAAAGTATACATATTTTCCGAAATAGTGATATTTTATTTTTTCCATTGGATCAATTCCTCGGCAAGTTACAGCCTCCAATATATATATTTATCAAGAAAATCGTCAAGCAAGGAAATTAAAATGATTTGAGATGTACTTTTTTTTTAATCCACGTTACTACAACTTAATAAACCATAATAATCATGAAGTGCACATACTTTTTAACAGTTCTCAATGAAGAATTTTTTTGAAGGGCTTTTATTTTTTTCTATATTATTTATTGCGACGACTGATATATATAAACATATTTTTCCCATCCATCTTTTGCTTCTATTGTTTAAAACAAAAAAGCATCAGAAAGCCACAATTTCCATCTTTTAAATGAACCAACACTCATATAGATTGAATAAATTCTGATTTAGTGACATGTAATTCAGTGCGTCGGTGTCACAGTCATGCGTATCCAAGCGCGCGCGCACGCACGTATTTCGCTCCGAGTTATAGCGTTACACTTGACTATTTTTTTCCTAGGCTATTCATATTACCATAAATAGAAAAAAATATAATAAAGTTTTGCCACTTGGGGATTAAACTTGTCAAGGGATGTACTTTCAAAATAAAAAAAGTTCGCAAGCAACAAGTGGGAGCTTCATCCCTAAAACCCACCCCTAAAGGTTTTTCTGGAAAACTGTCTTACAAAAAAACTTACTTACAAAAAATGTTCCCAGTAAAATTCTGCAAAGAAAGAGTCTATTAGGTAAATTGTTTAGAAGAGAGGTTTTCGAGAAATTAGCTAGGTATTGAAGTTAGGGTTGCATTAACAGAGATTCACGAACATGGTATAATCATGTATTTTAGGTATAATTTTGGAACTCTGTGATTTAATGTAAGGTTGCATTATAGTGGAAAAGGGGTTTATAAAAAAAGTTTTGCGATTTATACAAGAGCACCCGTTTCTACATTACCATTGAGGTAGATTACACAGGTCAACATTTGATCTAAGAAGAATCACCAGACTTTACCAGAGTATACATAGGTTTTTTGGGTCGCTGATTCCGAATCCGAGGTTGGTTAAGCTTCATCATGTCAGGTTCTTGAAGGTCAAACTGAGAAAAAGTCTTGCAAAAAATTTGAAACAATTTATGTCTATGTTTGTGAGGTCGCTGAATTCAAATCCGCTGTTATTTTTACCCTTCAAGAACATCAGAATATCTAGAGGTAATTTCAAGGCATTTTGAGGTCAAATTGAAAAAAAGCGACTAAAAAATCTGGAAAAATGCTTACATCGGTTTTTTAGGTAGCTGACCTCGAATCCGTGATTGGCTGGACTCTATCACATCGTATTCAAGGTCATTTGAAGGTCAAACTGAGAAAAAGTGGTGTAAAAAATTTGAAAAAATGTATGTTTATGTTTTTGGGATCACTGAGTTCAATTTTGTCGTTATTTCATCTCAAAGTTTCTTTAAACAAGAATGTTGAAAACCAAGAAACTGAGAAATGTTAGGTATAGGTTTATATTATCATTGAGTATAAATCTATATTAAGCCATCTGTCATCAACCTATTGATATTTCTGTCAGTTATGTTGTCTACTCGCTTACGTAAGCTTTTCAATCTATCTAGCTTCTTGTCTGTCTCTCTATATTCCTAGGGTGCAGGTGCAACATTTATAAATTCTTGTCTGTAAAAGCCTACATTATACGACCTTGAAACAAAACAGATTGAGCTCCAAGCATGTGTACATCAATAGAAGCAAGCAATAGAAGCAATGATAGCAAGTTTTGCCTCCTGGCCAAGACCCAATTTCCATAAGAAAGATGTGGGGTCCTTTTAAATCTTCATTTTTTAATTTGACCTCATATGACCGCGAAATGAGTTTAAAATACCCGCTGGGGTATCCTTCAATGTCAAAATGACAACTGATTCGAACTGAGCGACCCCAAAAACATACAAAAACTTTTCTCAGTTTGACCTTCAAATGACCTTGAATCCGATCTGATAGAGCCAACCACGGATTCGAGGTCAGCGACCCAAAAACAACCCAAACCCATGTAAGCATTTTTCCAGATTTTTTAGTCGCCTTTTCTCAATTTGACCTCAAAAAGATCTCAGAATGCCTTGAAATGACCTCTAGATGTTCTGATGTTCTTGAAGGGTAAAAATAACAGAGGATTTGAATTCAGCGACCTCAGAAACATAAACAAATTTTTTCAAATTTTGTACAACACTTTTTCTCAGTTTGACTTTCAAATGACCAAGAACCTGACGTGATGAAGCTTAACCAACCTCGGATTCGGAATCAGCGACCCAAAAAAACCTATGTATACTCTAGTTAAATCTGATGATTGTACTTAGATCAAATGTTGACCTGTGTTATCGGCGCGTTTTCTTTTAAGTGGTTTCTCCTTGAGACCTAATCCACTAAGTCAAAATAAAATAACACGTCTTCGGTAGTATCTACATCATCTGGTATCTGTATTGGTACAGCTTTGGCTCGGCAATTTCTGCACATAGTTGTGCAATGTAAGCCTGCCTTAGCTGCATCTCTTTCCACAACCTTGTTTACAACTGCAGGTTATTAATTTTAAAATAGAAGCCGGGGCGTGGGCTCAGTAGTATAGGCAAGTGACACGGCATCATAATGTTTTTTCCAGTCCCAAAGCTCAGGATGCAAATGTTGTCCACACCATATTTGCACTTAAAGGTAACTACGACGGGGATGCTGTTGTACTGCTGCCGACGTGGGAGGTAATTTTGAAAGAACCACGGCACTGGCCGCTTGGCCAACAAATTTATTAAAATTAGCATATCTTTGCTCACTGGGACTGCCCTCTAATGATTTAGCTGTATAGAGCTCCAATATAAACCTTTCCTCAGCTTGCTCAATTTCTGTTGGAGTTATTAAAAATCTGAATTACACTTTCAAGATCCTTTCTGCGATTAAATATATATACAAACTGTTGTTTGCCCTGTTCGATACCGGCCGCCTAGAATTATAAGTGATACATTATACATACACCATGTTCGCGAATCTCTGTTAATGCAACCCCCAACTTCAATAGCTGATTTTTCGATAACCTCTGTTCTAAACAATTTAAGTAATAAACACTTTTTTACGCAAAATTTTACTGGGAACATGTTTTGTAAGTATAATTGTTTTGTAGGACAAACGGTTTTCCAGAAAAACGCAAGAAACTACCGAATTGCGCTTTAGGGGTGGGTTTTAGGGATAAAGGTCCCACTTGTTGCTTGAGAACTTTTTTTGTTTTGAAAGTACATCCCTTGACAAGTGGCAAAACTTTACGTATTTTTTTTCTGTTGGTCTATTTTTAAGCTAATATGAATGGCCTATCCGGGAAAACCGTGGCTTTAGCGATAAATTTTTTGTTAACAAATACGTGATCTATCCATCTGTATTTTTTATGTTCTGCATCCGAGCGAAACGTAAACTTTTCAGGATATTATTCTACACACTTTCACGAACTTATTAAAAAAAAATTATTCAGTTTGCAAATTTTTGTAGGTAAATACCTTCATCGACTGGGCTATTCTTCCAGATGTTTTACAGCGCATTTATTAGAGAGCCGTGCGCAACTTCTGTTTCCGTTTAACTTTTTTTATAATTTACGACAAATTCCACTAAGATCTCTCACAAATCGCACTTCTATATTCATAACTGGACAATAGAAGACATTTTTACTTGTATAGATAAGTCTTCTGTGCCAGAAATACGTAACAGACCTCATCTTAGGGAAAAGATTTTAGGTTTCTATACTTGAAATTTTAATCGTCCCCTGATGATACCATCTTGATTGTCGAAACGTTGGTTAGTGTACTATGCAGTATCTTTGTGTTTATAGTGTCTTATCAAAGCTGTTATAACACTCTTAATGTGCATTTATTTCTTAAAATGTTTCATAACCTTTATATTTACCTACTGATAGATTTTTTTCAAAGGCGCTATGGTTCTTTTTCTAGCTAATACTAACATACTGTCCAAATTGCAATGAAATTGTCTCTTTTAAGTTATCGTGATTACAAAAACATGACGGACGGAGAAGCAGACAGATTGACAGACACTTTGAAAGTTGTTAAAAATTTCATGACTAACACATGAAATGAAATGTTTTCTCTGCCAGTGATATTTACAGTTTTAGAAATGTGTTGATCAAATGCAATTTTCGTATTTCTTAAATTTACAATAACAGAGGTCAACAAACAAAAAAAAATCTGCTCCAAGGATTAAACCTATCACGCCTTAAGTATTTTTGTGTGCTGAAACCGAATTTCAAATTAAAAAAATTTTCTACCTCGTAGACTTCGAGTATATCCCGGTTTTTATCGTCAAAATACGGTTTTTTGACAATTTCTGACATTTACTCGAAAACTACGCGGTAGAAAATTTTTTAAATTGAAAAATCGGTTTCAACACACAAAAATACTTAAGTCATGATAGGTTTAGTCTTTGGAGCAGACATTTTTTTTGTTGATGTAATAGATAAGGAAAAAACGCACGTTTTTGTAAAGAATTTTATAAGCTTTATTTTTTGTATGAAACATAATTTCGGTAATAGGTGCACCATTTTTCCAAAATGTGGCTCGAGTGCAAACGATTGAGTTCAGGACTTTTAGTATCTTTAATAGCACACCTTAGTGAACATCTATGCCATGTTTCAAAACTTTATCAGTTATTTTTGTTCACTTTTCCCTATTTGACTGGAGTAAAGTCAAAGTTTTGAGAACGAAAATTTTTTCCGACAATTATTTAAATCAAGTTTTAATTGTAGCATAACGATTTAACAATTTCGTTTTAGTTTATATATTTTCAGGTAGGAGACATTTTATAGTAATCAAGTATGAAAAACCAACCTTTGTGTGATTCATTTGACACAGAGGTCTTTTTCATTAAAGGGCATAGCAGGATAAGCATGTGCCCCCAAACAAAATTTTGTTTGTTATCAACTATTTGAAGGGGCTTACCCTAAATATGATTTTCCCAAAATTTCAAGCCTGCAGCCGCCATACTGGAGGAGTGGTGGGGGGGTTTTTCGATTTTCGTTTTTTAAAATTTTCTCGGATACCGTTGTACGAAAACATCCGAAAAAATTCATAGTTATTACTTACATGTTGGACTATTTACCCCATTTTGTTCATAATTTTTAAATGCAAATTTCGTATGCAAAAAAATGTGCAATTTTTGCATACAATTTATTGACGCTTTAAGAACGAAAGCCACTCTGAATTTTTCATCGTAAATTACTCTTTTATCAAGGCCTATGCTCAAATTATTTTCATATTTTTAAAAAATTGGGAAAATCATATTTAGGGCAAGCCCCTTCAAATAGTTGATAACAAATAAAATTTTGTTTCGGGGCAGATTTTACATGCTTATCCTGCTACGCCCTTTGTGAATTATTATTTATAAATAATTAGAGAATATTATTTAGGTATTATGCAAATCACAACTTACACACTTTTTATTTATTATAAAAATACCTACTTTCTGTATATTGTTGCCCTAATCTGGGCACGCTAATATACTAGTCAGGTAAATACTTTAAAACACTCATTATTAGAGAATCAATCAAAACAACTACTCTTCTAGCTAATACTGACGAAGTATTGAATTACATGATAGGATTCTTAGCATTTTAAAGAACAAAAATATATTGAAAATACTTAAATCATTTATTCAAATTTAATCATTCACACTTTTTTATTTAATATGAAATTAATATTTTCCGCCTGTTCAGTAACGGAAATGCTTTGTTGAGTAGTGTATTGTTAAATAAATAGATGAATATTTTTGCGCCCGCATAGAAGAGAACATATGAGAGACACGTTCTTAAAACCTTCCTCAATTTATAATAAATTTTATTAAAATGAAATAATTCGGTTCAAGTGCAAAATAACGAAACTGGAGGGAATGAAGTAAGCAAGAAGATTACCCAGTCTCAGGATCCCGTATGATCTGATCATTACAGCTTCCGTTAAGTAAATATAAGAAGAGTGAGTGATTACTGTTTATATTTGACCACCATATTTATTTAAACCGGGGGTAAATTTTAAATCAATGGTTGGAAATAAATTAAATATTTAGGGAACGTGAAGCTTCTTATTATATGTCTACGTGTATCTCGCTCCTTAATTGTTTATTTCTAAGTACCATGTATAGTAAATAAAAAGTCTTAAACAGTTATTAGAAGAAGAACCAGATACCTACTTCAATTCGACACATGCTATGCAACTCTCGAACATATAAAAACAGACACTTGAGCCTTGTAAAAGCACCTCACAATATATCTTTGAGGTCGCGATTTAATTTGAAATTGGAAAATTGGAAAAAATTGTACTTTTCATTTTTTTACAAAAAATATTATTTTCAAATTTTTCATGTTCGCACCTCTCTATATCTGTTATATCTGTTATTTGTTGTCGTAAATAGTTGACAGTATTACAATATTCAAACCTGTCATTTTCCAACAGTATATGCAAATATAATATTTATTTTATATTGCCATTTTTGTGGAATTTACAGCGAAAAAGTGTGAACCGTCGTAACCTTTATTTCCACATCCAATGGAAGTGTAGTAACGCAAAAGGTAAATCGAGCCAGTAAGAGTCAATAAAATTGGTATTTAGTATACAGGGTCCGCCACTTAAAACTCCCCAGGCTTGTAACTTTTTTATTTTTTAAGCGACGACCATGTTGGGCACATCAAATTGTAGATATTTTTAAGGCATTTAAGCATGTGTACAGAGTGATTTAAAAAAATAAATTTTGGAGAAATTGTTAAGAAAGAAAACTTAATTTCCTTGAATATTTTTGTATCTCACCCTGTACATGAACTGCGTTAATGTTTTCTTATAAAGGTTTTACTTAGCTTCAATTTATGTTATTACGTCATAATCGAAATTCTTTTTGGTTTTAGAGAAAGAAATTAAAAACACTTTCAGATTCCACTGATTTTTGTTAAAAATAAATTTGAAAAGAATGTAAATAATAATTTTATGCTTTATTTGTAAAAAGATATCACAAACAATATTCAACGTAACAAAACAGCAACAAGAAACAAAAGAGATAACTATTTTTAAAAACAAACTTATATTAAAATGTACTAAATAGGTAATTGCAAAATTTTTATTTTTAAAATTTTTTTATTTTAATGACATAAATTGAAGCTAATTAAAACCTTTATAAGAAAACATTAACACAGTTCATGTACAGGGTGAAGCAAAAAAATATTCAAAGAAATTAAGTTTCTCTTCTTAACAATTTTTTCAATTTTTTTTTTAAATCACTCTGTATGCATGTTTAAAGGATTTAAAAATGTCTCCAATTTGATGTGCCCAACATGGTCATCACTTCAAAAATAAAAAAGTTAAAAGTCTGGGGAGTTTTAAGTGGCGCACCCTGTATATAATAGAAACTAAGCCCTCAAAAAATTTGTTGGCATTAGCCACTCCCATCCATCTATTATTGAAGGGGGTGAAAATAATAAAATTGTGATTTAGTGTGTGTACAAGAACCAAAGGCCTCAAAATTTTGGGAGTCCCCAGTCATTTGATGAAATAAATGAAAAAGACGCATATGTTATTGAAAATTGCTTAATGAAAGCATTCAGAATTTTTGACGTATTCAGGATTTACGGAAGGTTTGGACCATCTATGATCCTTTTTATTTCCATTAAGGTAAGAAACAATAGTTGCGTATAAATGCCAATATGTATATTAATATATAAATATCGCTTTTTAAAAATGTATTATAGGGATTTACCACCTACAGGAGGCGCATCATATTCTGAGAACGTATTTACAATGCGCCATTTACGAAACAGCCCACTTAATTCAGCCAAGAATACAAATCTTTTTGAATTTGAATGGCATAGGAAAGATTATACATTATACCAATCATTGTGACAATGTTACTTTAAAAAAAGAACACCATTTTGCAAATGCAAATATTTCATTTGTAACACAGCATGGTTTTGTGCAAAAGTAAATGTATTGTTCCGTAAGCTGTTTATGGAAAGGCAAGTGTATGTATATACGGGTGCGCCACTTAAAACTCCCAGACTTGTAATTTTTTATTTTTTAGAACGATGACCATGTTGGGCACATAAAATTGTAGACATTTTTAAATTCTTTAAACATGCATACAGAGTGAAAAAAAATTTTTTTGAAAAAATTGTTAAGAAAGGAAACTTAATTTCTTTGAATATTTTTTTACCTCAACCTGTACATGAACTGTGTTAATGTTTTCTTATAAAGGCATTAATTAGCTTCAATTTATGTTATTAAAAAAAGAAAACTGTATTTTTTGTGTGCTAGTGTAGAATCTTATTTCGATTCAAATTATTGAGCCTAAATTTTAACGGCGAATATTTCAAAACGGAGGATTTGATAAAATTGAAAAACTTACGTTGAACATTTTTGAAGATTTGCTGAGTTATATTAAAAAATATTTTTGACCGTACCAGCTTCTAACTCGTTATGTCTCGGAAAATATGTATTTTGTATGAATATTTTTGCCATCGATAAAACACAACTTTTTTCATATGGTGAAAGTTTTTCAAAATTCTTTTTTTTGATATTTCGAAATTACTGTCAAAAACTTACTTCATGCTCATTTGGTTAATTAAAATCTCTTTGAAAAGTAGGTTATTTTTCTACATAAATTAGCAAATATTTAAGTTTATTTAACGTAAGTTTTTAATTTCAGCGAATAGTTTACAACGGTCAAAATTATGGAATAAGAAATATAAACATACTGTATTTTCGAGAAATTTCATAAAACAGTGGAAAAATGCGATTTCGAATCGCGATTTCCATAATCGAATTCGACAGGTCGTTTTACATAAGAACTCGCATAAGAATATGACCTCATTTTTGTATGTTCGCCAGATGCAGGTCACTTTTATTTTGTACATTTCGAGAATCTCACTCTCTGGCTATATAGTTTTCATGTTAATGAAGATTTCGATTTCCGTCAAGCTTCCTTAAAATATGGTTCCCAAGGATTCAAATTCGGATAAGGCATATAATAAATGAAAAGCAAATTTAAGAAATAAAAATAAATAAAAATCATCATAATAAGCTCTATTCAAAGTAGGTAATCTTGGGTTAAAAATGCACCCCACAAAATACCGAAGAGGAGATAAAAGATAATTTATAAAGGCCAACCAATCAGGTCGTAAAATTTCGCTACACACTCCAGCGCTCCTCACAAAGAAAGAAATTAGTTTTCCATACGCCATTCAGATTTTCAACCCTCGTTATCTAAGTTAATATTACAGTAGAATAAAAGCCCGAAACAAACGAGCTGTCATTTTATATTCGTAATAAAAATTATCTGTCAAACGGTAGCTGTATTTACATTATCTAGTGGAAATTTTAAGTTTACGGTATTTTATTGGAAGTTTAAAATATTTTATTATAGGATCCAAATCTGCGATTAGCTCCATACACCTCTACGTTTTAGTAGAGTAAAATAGTCCCGAGATTATAACTAAAACCGAGAAGTATAACTAAATGGGACCTTCACCATCTTGTTGAGCATAATTTTGGCCATTTGAAATGGACTTATACAGCCACACACAAAAAAAAACAAGTTCTGTGCAGCGGACCAAATTGTATATGGTGTATTTTTTGACGCTGAATCCGAATCCGTGGTCCAAAAAAAAATCTATCGTGTCAGTTTTGTTTTTTAGTCAAAAACATCCCTTAAAATGGTGTAAAATCATAGAAATAATGTAATAACTGTAATTTTCAACCTTATTAAGTTTGGGTGGTTGTTGTACCAGATTAATATATTTGGCACGATGAGCATTTCCGAACTTCAATAGCACCTATATGCATCATTTGAGCATGGGGGTAGCTCTTACTAAGGGTAGACTCTAGTCATGTGCCGGTGGTTGGAACGAATTCATTCCATATTTGTTCACCCTGCATAAAACTACAAAAGCCTCAATTTTTTTTCCCGTTTTGAGACCTATGAGGGGTGAGGGTAGTTTTAACCCTCCATAGGATTGATTCTCTACCATTTGAGTATAATGGCTGGTTGTCGCACCAGAGTCAAATATTTTGCACTAAGATATACAAAAATTTGGTCTTTGCACATGTTATTCATACTCACTTGCGTCTTTGAGTTTTAGCGGTAGTTTTCACGCCCCATAAGGACGGATTTCGGTCCAATTTATAGAAATAGCTTACTGTGGCTCGAATTTATATTCTCTACTCTCGACTACAAAAAATCTACCATTTTTCATACTTCATTAAGAGTTATTACATTATTTTTATGATTTTACACAATTTCAAGGGATGTTCTTGACTAAAAAACAAAACACACGATAGATCGAAAAATACACCAAATTTTTATAGTTATAATTTGACCCCATATTTGCATAAATAAATTTTTAACAATTGACATAGTTTTGACAAAAAATTTTGTATGTGTAAATAATTGTTTATGGAACTTTAATAATATAATATTTGAAATCGTCTACCCCAAAAACCCATAAAACGATACCCCACATCGGTAGTGGAGTGGAGTGGGGGTGGTGATAGAGGGTGGTAGTGGGGGTGGATAAAGTAAAAAAATATTTTGAGATTTCTGGTTCTTGTACACACACCAAATCACAATTTTTTTTCATCCCCTTTAATAATGGGGTGGGGGTGGTAATGGGGGTGGCTAATGCCAAAATTTTTTTTGAGACCTTAGCTTCTCTTGTATATACTAAATAGCAATTTTATGAACTCTTACCTGCTTGATTTACCCATTTACCCCAATGTACCCCCCAACCCTTCGACGGAATAAGATGAAAATATAATCTAGTTCTAGACCTCGTTAAAGTACATATGTGTACCAAATTTCAAGTCAATATCTCAAACGGTTCCAGAGTAAACGTGCGCACAAAAAAAAGTTACAGACCGACAGACAGACAGACAGACAGGCAGACATTTTTTTTTCGCTCAAACTTAAAATCTCGACGTTTCATGAAAATAAAAATTAAAAACAAAATTTTTGTCGTTACTATACTTCCACTGGATGTGGAAGTAAAACTACCAGAAATAAACGAGATGGAAGAACGATTTTACTCCACTATCCACCAGTGCGTAGTAGTCTTAGGAGATACCCTGTAGAAAATGATATCGAGAGAAAATTGCTGTAGCATGACTATCGTTATTAATATTTTTACAAACGATACATATTAATTTTAAAAGCAGTTTATCATTTTGGCTGTCATTATTCTTTATTAAAATGTAATAAATCTTACAACCTGTCAGCTCTACATTTACATTAATTATTGTTACGAAATATCCATACCACATCATAAATGGCAAATATTACATTGAATAAAATGCTGAATGTCGAAAATGAACACTGAAAATACCTTGCGTCCTCAGTTTGATTTATTTTTCCGCACGACTTTCTGTTTATACAGTTCAATTTCTAATGTTAATAAACCTCAAACATTTTTACAAAACATTCAAAGTACTAAGTATGCCAGAGCTCCATATATTTATATTTTGAGATGTATGTGTGAATTCTTATGGGGACAATAGAATGTGAAACTGTTGGTGCGATCTCAATTCCCAAAAAAATCATTGAAAATGTTAAATTTCGGCGTTGCGAAAAAGGCTAATCATAGAACAAAAAGAAGTGATATCAATCTTCAAAAAAAAATCCTTTTTATAAATTTCGATGTTGAGAGGGAGGCTAATTATAGAACAAAAATAAGTGAGGTCAATCAGTCAAGTTTAGTCACGGAAACTACAAAATTATTAAATTATGGTATATAGATAGTGCACATAACAACGACGCGCTTCAAGGCTCTCAACGTCCCGCTTTTTATGGCAAGCTCTATATTCTACACTTCTACAACAAAAAACAATATATTTACATTTTTTGGCCTAAAATAAGATGTTTTTACTCTTGTGAATTTTTTTGAAAGATGCATTATGGCCACTCGAAAATTCCTAAAAGTGGAGCAGGGGAAATGTAACAGTTGAAAAAAAATCTAAAAAAATTCAGGTGAATGTATCATCGAAATACAAGACTTTTTTTATTTGCAACTTTTCTGTAAAGTGCGTTTTCACCGAGTTTTTCCGGAAAAACATGAAAAACTACCCTTTTCTTTAAAATTGTAGCGCTTTAAAAATATGTAATTTAAGAATTCGAAAAAATTCAAACGTATGCATTGAGGCCTTCTAAACATTTTTTGTCTCTTGGATTTTTTTTATAACTTGCTAATTTTCCGAGTTTTTCCCAGTTTTACACGATAATAACGTACTACATTTTTTGTGAAAAAAAATTTTTTTCAGGAAAACTTTTTCACATTTTCAATTTAAATATTATATTGAACCTTTAAAAATGGTATAACTATATAGGTTTCATATTTTTTTATAATAATATATATAAATCACACGCATTTTTCGAATTTTCATGTATTTTTTAATGTGCAGAAAATGTAGTACCTACATTATTTATCGTGAAAAACTGCCTGTAACTCGGAAAATTAGCGCAAGTTACAAAAGAATTCCATGAGGTAAACATTTTTTAGAAGGCCTCAATGCATACGTCTGAATTTTCTCAAATTTTTAAATTACGTATTTTTAAAGCGCTACAATTTCAAAGATAAGGGTAGATTTTCATGTTTTTTCAGAAAAATTCAGGGAAAACGCACTTTACAGAAAAGTTGCTAATAAAAAAGTCTTGTATTTCGATGATATGTTCACCTGAATTTTTTCAGATTTTGTTTTAACTTTTGCATTTCCCCTGACCCACTTTTAGGAATTTTCGAGTGGCCATTTCTCGAAAAATATGCATTTTTAGAAAAAAATCACGAGAGTAAAAACATCTTATTTTGGGCCAAAAAAGGTAAATATTTTGTTTTTCTTTTTATTTTTAACCTAATTCTAAAAGTTACGGAACTTGTGATACGCCTTCCGATCATTTGCTACTTTAATCTTTTTTTTTCAACTTTTTTATTAACGTCTTTACAAACACATTGCACAAGGTTTCATCAAAATACATTCATTAGCACTCAAATTAGAGATTTTGGTCATTTTAGTAATTTTTAGCGCTCCGTTGACTGGACTACTTTTATTTGTTAGTTAAAATTATGTTCGATTTAATTCTAATTGCTGAAAATATATGATTAAAATAACTCACCATTTGGACTGTATAGATACCACGCTGCAGTTTCTCACGCCTTTGAGAAATAACCATATAATAGAGTAAATTAATACAAATGAACACAAATGATTTATACATATATTTCTTTGTACAACAACAACTTTTTCACACACGTGCTATAGCAACTATCAGCATGTTATTCTCTACGCACTGGGTTGCGCATGCGTATATCTGATGTGTCAACTATCGCAGCTATATGAATTATTACTCGTAAGTGTTGCAACACAAAATTCACCAAAAATGTAGGTACAACCTCGTTCTAAACTTATGCCCAAACAAATTATTTATTATTTCGCTTATCGATCATTATTATAGTAATAATCGTAGAGAATTAATCTTCAAAATGGAATATTGAAACGCGTCAATGTTATGTGCACTAGATATTTATATACCACAATTTAATAACACAGCCACACAAAAAAAAGTGTTGTGCAAACGATCAAAATATAGCATTCCTAGATATTTTGGGCCGCTGAATACGAATCCCATGTCGAAATTCTTCCAGCAAATCACTAACCTCAAAAAACCGCTTAAAATCGCCAATGTTGTGAAAAAAAGAAAAGAAACACTTATGCAAATGACTGCGCTGAATATGAAATCAATGTCAGAATTCCCCTAGAAAATTACCAGAATTTTCTAACCTAAAAAAATAACTTAAAATCTGCAACGTTTAAAATATTGTATACCCATGTAATTTGAGGCGCTGAATACTATATAGATACAGATTTCCCCCAGCAAATCACTTGAATTTACTAACCTCAAAATAATAGCTTTAAATCTACAATATTGTCAAAAAAATGAAAGAAGTCCTATGTAAACGACCACATCTTAACACTTTAAGTAGTTATTCAAGATACCTTTTAAAGTTTTTAAAAGCGTTGAGAGCGTGTCAAAGGGTTAAAGATTCTACTATCAAAAGTACTATGCTCACTACCACCTCTACCGGAAATTTTGATGTGGAAGTAGTGATTCCTTAGGCAGCGGTTTTTTAAAGTTTTTTAGGGATATCTTCTTTTTGTTTTACGTTAGTAAGTGCACAGGATTATTCATTATATTTTAACTCTCCCTAACTTCCTTGTTCTAAAAAAAATTATTTCAAAGGTTGCAAGGTTGCATCTAAGTTTTACTTCCACATACAGTGGAAGTATAAACGACAAAAAAATTTTTTGGTTCAAATAGGCTTAGAATGTCATGAAACGTCGAAATTTCAAGTTTGCGCGAAAACAAAATTTCTGTCTGTCAGTAATTTTTTTTGTATTCTGAAACCGTTTAAGATATTGACTTGAAATTTGGTACACGTATGTATTCTAACGTGATCTAGAACTAGATTATATTTTTATCTTATTCCGTCGAAGCGTTGGGGGGTAAATAAGAGTAAATAGATAAATCAAGCAGGTAAGAGTCCATGAAATTGGTATTTAGTACATACAAGAGAAGCTATAAGGTCTCAAAAAATTTTTTGATATTAGCCACCCCCATTATCACCCCCACCCCTTTATTAAAGAGGTGAAAAAAATGTGATTTAGTGTGTATAAAATCCAAAGACCTCAAAATATTTTTTACTGCATCCACCCTCACTACTACCCCCCTATCGCCACCCTCACCTTACTACCGATGTGGGATATTGTTTTATGGGCTTTTGGGGTAGACGATTTCAAATATTATGTTATTAAAGGTCCATAAACAATTTTTTCCACATACAAAATTTTTTCGTTGTAAGAGACTTGGATGGAAAATCTGGATGTGAAAGTAGTGATGCCTTGGGCAGCGGTTTTTTTTAAACACAACTAAAAAACAATAGCCTTCAGGTCACGTAATATAAAATGAGGGGGATTTTTTTAAATGTGTATTTTTGCTATTTGTTTTACATCTTTTTCCCTAATTTCAAATACATAAGGGTTAATAGGTCTAGCTGTAATATGTTTTGACAGTAAATATGCTCCAAATATGGTTACTAATAGAAGCGTAGTAATTATTTACTACACAGAGTGTTCAAAATACAAAGCTCGTATATTTTCTCAAATTGTTTACACAGTTTGAAACAGCGCTATTTTCGTCCTTGTTTAATTCGTAAATTATTTTACTAGTTTTAGTTTTAATCATTTAAATACTCAACTTTGTCCTTTAAAAACGCTTACTGTGACAGCCTACTGCGTAATACGTAATTACTGTACTTCCATCATAAAATACCTATATCATTATTCGGAACATATTTAATGTCTGATATGTTAAAACACATTACAACTATACCTATCAACCCTTACACATTTGAAATCAGGGAAAAAGATCCAAAAGAAAATGTAAAATAGAAAAGGTATTCCATTTATAAAATTACCTTCATTTTTATATCACGTGATCTATGTACAATTTTTGGGGAGTGCATTGGAGTATGTTCGATAAAATTTAATGACTAGTTTTTGCAAACATATCAGAAGTGCTATTATGTTATTTTAATATCGATATTTTTTAATATCTAATATAATTTTTACGGCTTCGATGTATATGGACTCAAAATTAAATTAGCTTTCAGCCAATATTATGTGCTACCTGAGAAGCGTAATTCTATTTACCAGTCGATAAATTGTTTCGTAAATTGCCGTCTATACGATCAAAGGCTTTTGAGAAATCAGTGTTTTAAGAGTCCTGACCGCTACTATCTCTTAAATTGAGTTAAATAAGCTGAAGTTGATACTCTAAAATGTTATTATATGAAACCTTGTTCAATGAGGCGACGAGTGAGTGAGGACATCATATTACAAGGACCTATCAAAGCCTTAGTTAGGCAGTCAGTTTTCCACTTTGGTATGGTTGTTGAAATAAATACTGGAAAGCTAACACCTTGTTGGAAAAAACATTACTGGCTCTTGAACTTTTAAAAGCTTATAATAGAAGTAAATATGTTTAATGAGGTATTTATATTTATCCCAGTCGGCAGGTCGGCAATCTATCGAATCGGAAATAGTGGAAGTAAAGGTATTTAAAGATGTTTTATTTATATTTTATGAGGCACCCGATAGTTTAATTATAAATTATCACCTTATAAAGAGCATAATAAGATACGAAATGTCTGGAAAAAACAAAAAGTAGATATATCTGTGCGAAATATGCGCTTTTCTGGATTTACTGCTGCCCAAAGATCTTTGACACACTTTTTGATGTTTACGAGATGACCGTTGGTTACTAAAATATCAGTAACTCAGTAGATTTAACTTGAATTAAATGGCCTATATTTTCAGTAGAAGGCAAAAATAATGACTTTTTTTACAAAACAATAAGTGCAACAACCGTATACAGGGTGTCCCGAAACTCCCGCCTTCCCCTATAGGTGCTAATTCTCCATGCAAAAATAGTAAAAAAAAGCGCCATAAACATGTGTCCGGAAATGCTTCCTAAGGGAGTTACGACCCTCTAAGGATGGCGCAAAAATGGGTGTTTTTACTAATTATCTCGGAAATGATTTGGGACAACTTTATGAAACTTGGTTAACTATTTTCGATTATTAAAGGTTATTGTTTTACAGTATTAGCCAAAATTAATTTTATCCAGGGGCGGAGAAACGAGGGGTCGGTGTTCTTTATTTCTACATATTAATTTTTCCGTTTGACATTTTTAGTATTTTAATCCATGATCATGATTCCTTGGTTAATTCTGCATAAAAAAGGGTCTCTTTACAATGAGCCATATGGCAAGCCGTTTTCGAGTAAAAGCGGTCTAAACGAAATATTGCGTATTCGTTAGCTAAATGCGCATTATTTATATGTTTTATGTTTGTACGTATTGTTTATTTAACATAAAAATTAATTAATGTTACCTTATTTTAGTCCGCTCGTGGGTCCCTTGGTCCTCGGCCGCGTGTCCACGTTTTAGCCCGTATTATTACTTATTTCTAACTTAACTATTAGTTTATAACACTACACTTATTTATAATTGTCTATACTTATATTAAGGTTTATGATTAAACTAGTTTGTATACTGAAGTCATTAGAAGTAATTAAGAAGTTCACTTACTATTAGAAGTATATTTTAGAAGGTACTCATTGTTCTCCCGCGTAACACATACTTTCCGTTTTCTGTTGCTGACGCGCTTGCGCCCCAACGAACTTAATATTATTTACTATATATTTTTTACATAAATAAGCAAACATGACAAGAAACAAAGAAACCGTCCCCTCGTTTCTCCGCCCCTGGATAAAATTAATTTTGGCTAGTACTGTAAGACAATAACCTTTAATAATCGAAAATAGTTAACCAAGTTTCATAAAGTTGTCCCAAATCATTTCCGAGATAATTAGTAAAAACACCTATTTTTGCGCCATTCTTAGAAGGCCGTAGCTCCCTTGGGAAGCATTTCCGGACACATGTTTATAGGAACTTTTCTTACTATTTTTGCATGGAGAATTAGCACCTAAAGGGGAAGGCGAGAGTTTCGGGACACCCTGTAGAAAAAACCGCTGCCCAAGGAATCACTACTTCCACATCCAGATTTTTATCCAAGTCACTCACAACGAAAACATTTTGTATGTGGAAATAATTGTTTATGGAACTTTAATAATATAATATTTGAAATCCTCTACCCCAAAAACCCATAAAACGATACCCCACATCGGTAGCGGGGTGGGGGTGGTGAGAGGGGGTGGTAGTGGGTGTGGATGAAGTAAAAAAACATTTTGAGGTTTCTGGTTCTTGTACACACACCAAATCACAATTTTTTTTCATCCCCTTCAATAATGGGGTGGGGGTGGTAATGGCTAATGGCTAATGCCAAAATTTTTTTTGAGACCTTAGCTTCTCTTGTATATACTAAATACCAATTTTATAGACTCTTACCTGCTTGATTTACGTATTTTCCCCAAATTTACCCCAATTTACCCCCCAACCCTTCGACGGAACAAGATGAAAATATAATCTAGTTCTAGATCTCATTAAAGTACATATGTGTAAGAAATTTCAAGTCAATATCTCAAACGGTTCCAGAGTAAACGTGCGCACAAAAAAAGTTACAGACAGACCGACAGACAGACCGACAGACCGACAGACAGAAATTTTTTTCGCTCAAACTTAAAATCTCGACGTTTCGTGACATTCTAAACCTAATTGAAATAATGGTTTTTTCAAATTATCTCGTTAACTGTTGGTCGGACTAAAAATATCTTACAGCAAGATTGTAGAGCACGAAATTGTCTACAATTTCTTTCACAGGCGCAAATTTGTAGGAGTTATAGTTTTTGAACTATAGCCCGTTAGATGAAAAAAATGATGGTTTTTTTCAAATTATCTCGTTAACTATTAGTCGGACTAAAAAATATCTTATAACAAGTTTGTAGAGCACGAAATTGTCTACAATTTCTTTCCCTGGCGCAAATTTGTAGGAGTTATAGTTTTTGAAGTACAGCACGTTTGATGAAAAAAATAATAGCTTTTTCAAATTATCTCGTTAACTATTGGTCGGACTAAAAAATATCTTACAGCTTGTCTGTAAAGCACGAAATTGTCTACAATTTCTTTCACAGGCGCAAATTTGTAGGAGTTATAGTTTTTGAACTACAGCCCGTTAGATGAAGAAAGTAATGGTTTTTTCAAATTATCTCGTTAACTATTGGTCGGACTAAAAAATATCTTATGGCAAGTTTGTAGAGCACGAAACTGTCTACAATTTCTTTCACAGGCGCAAATTTGTAGGAGCTATAGTTTTTGAACTACAGCCCGTTAGATGAAAAAAATAATGATTTTTTCAAATTATCTCGTTAACTATTGGTCGGACTAAAAAATATCTTATGGCAAGTTTGTAGAGCACGAAACTGTCTACAATTTCTTTCACAGGCGCAAATTTTTAGGAGCTATAGTTTTTGAACTACAGCCCGTTAGATGAAAAAAATGATGGTTTTTTCAAATTTTCTCGTTAACTATTGGTCGGACTAAAAAATATCTTATGGCAAGTTTGTAGAGCACGAAATTGTCTACGATTTCTTTCACAGGCGCAAATTTGTAGGAGTTATAGTTTTCGAACTACAGCCCGTTAGATGAAAAAAAATAATGTTTTTTTCAAATTATCTCGTTAACTATTTGTCGGAGTAAAAAATGTCTTATGGCAAGTTTGTAGAGCACAAAATTGTCTACAATTTCTTTCATAGGCGCAAATTTATAGGAGCTATTGTTTTTGAACCACAGCCCGTTAGATGAAAAAAATAATGGCTTTTTCAAATTATCTCGTTAACTATTGGTCGGACTAAAAAATATCTTATAGCAAGTTTGTAGAGCACGAAATTGTCTACAATTTCTTTCACAGGCGCAAATTCGTAGGACTTATAGTTTTTGAACTACAGCCCGTTAGATGAAAAAAATAATGGTTTTTTCAAATTATCTCGTTAACTATTGGTCGGACTAAAAAATATCTTATGGCAAGTTTGTAGAGCACGAAACTGTCTACAATTTCTTTCACAGGCGCAAATTTGTAGGAGTTATAGTTTTCGAACTACAGCCCGTTAGATGAAAAAAATGTCTTATGGCAAGTTTGTAGAGCATGAAATTGTCTACAATTTCTTTCATGGGCGCAAATTTATAGGAGCTATTGTTTTTGAACTACAGCCCGTTAGATGAAAAAAATAATGGTTTTTTCAAATTATCTCGTTAACTATTGGTCGGACTAAAAAATATCTTATGGCAAGTTTGTAGAGCACGAAATTGTCTACAATTTCTTTCACAGGCGCAAATTTGTAGGAGCTATAGTTTTTGAACTACAGCCCGTTAGATGAAAAAAAAACCGCTGCCCAAAGAATCACTACTTCCACATCCAGATTTTTTACCCAACATTTTGTATGTGGAAATAATTGTTTATGGAATTTTAGTAATATAATATTTGAAATCCTCTACCCCAAAAACCCATAAAACGATACCCCACATCGGTAGCGGGGTGGGGGTGGTGAGAAGAAAACATTTTGAGGTTTCTGGTTCTTGTACACACACTAAATCACAAATTTTTTTTCATCCCCTTTAATAATGGGTGGGGGTGGTAATGGGGGTGGCTAAAGCCAAAATTTTTTTTGAGACCTTAGCTTCTCTTGTATATACTAAATACCAATTTTATGGACTCTTACCTGCTTGATTTACCTATTTTCCCCAAATTTACCTCAATTTACCCCCCAACCCTTCGACGGAACAAGAGGAAAATATAATCTAGTTCTAGATCTCGTTAAAGTACATATGTGTACCAAAGTTCAAGTCAATATCTCAAACGGTTTCAGAGTAAACGTGCGCACAAAAAAAGTTACAGACAGACCGACAGACAGACCGACAGACCGACAGACCGACAGAACGACAGACCGACAGACAGAAATTTTTTTCGCTCAAACTTAAAATCTCGACGTTTCGTGACATTCTAAACCTAATTGAAATAATGGTTTTTTCAAATTATCTCGTTAACTGTTGGTCGGACTAAAAAATATCTTACAGCAAGATTGTAGAGCACGAAATTGTCTACAATTTCTTTCACAGGCGCAAATTTGTAGGAGTTATAGTTTTTGAACTATAGCCCGTTAGATGAAAAAAATGATGGTTTTTTTCAAATTATCTCGTTAACTATTAGTCGGACTAAAAAATATCTTATAACAAGTTTGTAGAGCACGAAATTGTCTACAATTTCTTTCCCTGGCGCAAATTTGTAGGAGTTATAGTTTTTGAAGTACAGCACGTTTGATGAAAAAAATAATAGCTTTTTCAAATTATCTCGTTAACTATTGGTCGGACTAAAAAATATCTTACAGCTTGTCTGTAAAGCACGAAATTGTCTACAATTTCTTTCACGGGCGCAAATTTGTAGGAGTTATAGTTTTTGAACTACAGCCCGTTAGATGAAGAAAGTAATGGTTTTTTCAAATTATCTCGTTAACTATTGGTCGGACTAAAAAATATCTTATGGCAAGTTTGTAGAGCACGAAACTGTCTACAATTTCTTTCACAGGCGCAAATTTGTAGGAGCTATAGTTTTTGAACTACAGCCTGTTAGATGAAAAAAATAATGATTTTTTCAAATTATCTCGTTAACTATTGGTCGGACTAAAAAATATCTTATGGCAAGTTTGTAGAGCACGAAACTGTCTACAATTTCTTTCACAGGCGCAAATTTTTAGGAGCTATAGTTTTTGAACTACAGCCCGTTAGATGAAAAAAATAATGGTTTTTTCAAATTTTCTCGTTAACTATTGGTCGGACTAAAAAATATCTTATGGCAAGTTTGTAGAGCACGAAATTGTCTACGATTTCTTTCACAGGCGCAAATTTGTAGGAGTTATAGTTTTCGAACTACAGCCCGTTAGATGAAAAAAAATAATGTTTTTTTCAAATTATCTCGTTAACTATTAGTCGGAGTAAAAAATGTCTTATGGCAAGTTTGTAGAGCACAAAATTGTCTACAATTTCTTTCATAGGCGCAAATTTATAGGAGCTATTGTTTTTGAACCACAGCCCGTTAGATGAAAAAAATAATGGTTTTTTCAAATTATCTCGTTAACTATTGGTCGGACTAAAAAATATTTCACAGGCGCAAATTTGTAGGAGTTATAGTTTTCGAACTACAGCCCGTTAGATGAAAAAAATAATTTTTTTCAAATTATCTCGTTAACAATTTGTCGGAGTAAAAAATGTCTTATGGCAAGTTTGTAGAGCATGAAATTGTCTACAATTTCTTTCATGGGCGCAAATTTATAGGAGCTATTGTTTTTGAACTACAGCCCGTTAGATGAAAAAAATAATGGTTTTTTCAAATTATCTCGTTAACTATTGGTCGGACTAAAAAATATCTTATGGCAAGTTTGTAGAGCACGAAATTGTCTACAATTTCTTTCACAGGCGCAAATTTGTAGGAGCTATAGTTTTTGAACTACAGCCCGTTAGATGAAAAAAAAACCGCTGCCCAAAGAATCACTACTTCCACATCCAGATTTTTTACCCAACATTTTGTATGTGGAAATAATTGTTTATGGAATTTTAGTAATATAATATTTGAAATCCTCTACCCCAAAAACCCATAAAACGATACGCCACATCGGTAGCGGGGTGGGGGTGGTGAGAGGGGGTCGTAGTGGGGGTGGATGAAGTAAGAAAACATTTTGAGGTTTCTGGTTCTTGTACACACACTAAATCACAAAATTTTTTTCATCCCCTTTAATAATGGGGTGGGGGTGGTAATGGGGGTGGCTAAAGCCAAAATTTTTTTTGAGACCTTAGCTTCTCTTGTATATACTAAATACCAATTTTATGGACTCTTACCTGCTTGATTTACCTATTTTCCCCAAATTTACCTCAATTTACCCCCCAACCCTTCGACGGAACAAGAGGAAAATATAATCTAGTTCTAGATCTCGTTAAAGTACATATGTGTACCAAAGTTCAAGTCAATATCTCAAACGGTTCCAGAGTAAACGTGCACACAAAAAAAAGTTACAGACAGACCGACAGACAGAAATTTTTTTTTCGCTCAAACTTAAAATCTCGACGTTTCGTGACATTCTAAGCCTATTTGAACAATACAAATTTTTTAAAAAATTTTTGTCGTTACTATACTTCCACTGGATGTGGAAGTAATTATTAATGAACAATATTCGGTTTAGCATTTGAATAGAAAATATGTTTTAGAGCCGGTGAAAAGGTCTGAATAAGTGGCGAACAAGTGGCGAGCAAGAGGAAATTGTTACTAACATCAATAGAATGACTATTCGCCGTATTTTAAATTGTAGATTGTAGATTTGAAAGAAGGAGCTGGCTGATTGGCCTTGGCCACCGCGACACCTGTGGATCTATTGTGGCACTAATCTAATTTTACTTAGAGATCCTTACCCAGCTTTGTCTTTTGTATCAAATTCCATTGCCATGATAAGGGCTTCTTGGTATATTCCAGACAGCAGAGCAGATCTGCTTGCCCTAAACAATTGTAGGACAGACTCTGGCTGGTTCTGCAAATTAGAAAGGCCCTAGATGTGTTCGCACAAAACAATAGTGTCCAGCTCCGCTAGGTGAAAGGACACGATGGACACCAGGTTCACGAGGAGCGTATGCTTTAGCTCGCAAGGGATCTGAGAGCGCTCTGGATAGTCTGGAGCCTACAATATTGCTTCCGGATTCGGTCCACAGTTTCCTGTTTAAGAACTTTACACTTAAACGCCATGCGGCCTATTAGAGTGAGCTAAGCAGCTGTAAACACAGCAGAATGGCTTTAATCACACCCAGCCGTAAGCTTGGCAAACACTGTCTCCAGTTGTCCAAGAGCAATCTGCCTATCTGTATAGGATTACAAACAGTACACTGCAGACTGAGCAAAAATAAGTGTAGAAGGTGTAATTTGGAGGGACTTCTAGCCCAATTTGGCTAATATAGGTGGCACCTTGTCGGGCCTTCTCGTCAAGTACATCACACGTGTTGGTTTGTTTGAGGAATGAGGGCTCGGTGGTAATGCCACCACCTAAGGGGGGTAGTACAATGGGCCCACCCATGATTCCTGAATTCACATGCCTAAAAATCTATTACAATTTTAATACCAGGTTGCTGTGATCTGTCGTTTGCAGGAGCGTGATTAAAAACTTTACAGTACCATTAAAAGAAAAGCACAAATAATTTAATTTTGTACCTTTATTATATAATTAGATACCTACTTCTAAAATCATAAGGCAATTAACCTTTATTTGTTAACTGGTATGTTTTATCAACGACACATGCGGTTTGTGGTTAATGCGCGAGAGCCTAGAATTGCGATTGCCTCAAGACAGATAACAAAGGAAGAAATGTTATGAAAACAAATGTAGAGATGTTGACAAGTCATTTCTGGCGGGTTAATTATTCCTTAATATATACACTACATAATATGTATAATCAAAATTAGTAAGTTACAGTAATCACCTACAATCAACTTGAATACCTCATGTTCACAGAGATAAGATTTAGTTATGAACTATATATTTAAAGTAAACTAAAGGAAATAAAAAATCGGGTCATGTTTGCTCTAGATTCAGTAATTGCAGTGCTATCTGCTTTAAGTTCGCTGCGGTGGCTGGTAGAAATCGAAACTAAGTGCACAGTGTGTGCTTATGTTCCTTTCAAATCAATCTTGTATTGCACTTATTGCATTCGGAAATGACTTTGAACTGAACAGGAACGGAAGCACCTTGGACGTGCTATTTTCTCTCGACGTGTTTAAGCTTACTCTCAATAAATATTAGGAATTTACGCTATCCTGATTTGTATTATATTTATTAAATGATTAGATTGCCATGTTAACAGTTAATGACATACAGGATGTTAATCTCTACCATTAAGTTATTTAAATTGATCTAAAATTCAATATCAATATTTCAGACAGCGTTGGTAAAACCAAAAGTGCAGTCCCGCAAGTTGTTTTACCCAATAGGAAATGTCCCTGATTTTCACAAAAAACTAAGAAAGAAATGAATGATTATAAAAAATAACAAAAAAAACGGTTCTTTTGGTTTTTTATTTTTTATTTGATAATTATGAAAAGAGCAAGTTTTTGAGAAAGAAATTGCTTGTAATTAATAACACCGATAAACAAAAAACAAACATTTGCAGTCCCTGACACGCGAACGCTTGTTTCCCACGTATTTTTGGTCGCCTAAACCGAATTTTATCTCAGAATCGGCTGACTGGCTCTTTTTTCTCCCGAAACAGCATATAGTCATAATACATTACAAAATGGTTGTAATCTCTTTATTGATGATGTGCAGCTCTCTGAATGTCTGCCGAGATGAAACCTTACTAAAAACGTCCTCGACAAGCTAAAAATTCGAAAATATTGGTAATAATATTACACCGGCACACAAAAAAATTTTGAAGAAAAAAGGGGCCAATCAGCCGATTCTGATATTAAATTCGGTTTCAGCAACCAAAAATACATGTGAAATAAGTGTTCGCAAGTCTGGGATTGACAAAAAAATTTTGAAGAAAAAAAAAAGAGGAGCCAATCAGCGATTCTGATATTAAATTCGGTTTCAGCAACCAAAAATACATGGAAAATAGGTGTTCACATGTCTGGGACTGACAAAAATTCGAAAATACTGGTAATAATATTACACTGGCTCACAAGAAAAATTCGAAGAAAAAAAGGAGCCGCTCTGCCAATTCTGACATTAACTTAGGTTTCAGCAATCAAAAATACAAGGGGAATATGTGTTCGCATGTCTGGCACTGACAAAAATTCGAAATTACTGGTAATAATATTAAACCGGCACACAAAAAAAATTTGAAGAAAAATAGGAGCCAATGAGCCGATTCTGACATTAAATTCGGTTTCAGTAACCAAAAATACATGGAGAATAGGTGTTCACATGTCTGGGACTGACAAAAATTAGAAAATACTGATAATAATATTACACCGGCCCCCCAAAAAAAATTTGAAGCAAAAAAGGAGCCAATCAGTCAATTCTGACATTAAATTCAATTTCGGTAACCAAAAATACATCTGAAATAAGTGTTCGCATGTCTGGGACTGACAAAAATTCAAAAATACTGGCAATAATATTACACCGGTACACAAAAAAAACCGCTGCCCAAGGAATTACTACTTCCACATCCACATTTTTTATCCAAGTCATTCACAACGAAAAAATTTTGTATGTGGAAATAATTGTTTATTGAACTTTAATAATATAATATTTGAAATCCTCTACCCCAAAAACCCATAAAACGATACCCCACATCGGTAGCGGGGTGGGGGTGGTGATAGGGGGTGGTAGTGGGGGTGGATGAAGTAAAAAAACGTTTTTAGTTCACAACTAAACCTTATCTCTGGTTCTTGTACACACACTAAATCACATTCTTTTTCATCCCCTTTAATAATGGGGTGGGGGTGGTAATGGGGAGTGGCTAATGCCAAATTTTTTTTTGAGACCTTAGCTTCTCTTGTATATAATAAATACCAATTTTATGGACTATTACCTGCTTGATTTACCTATTTTCCCCAAATTTACCCCAATTTACCCCCCAACCCTTCGACGGAACAAGATGAAAATTATAATCTAGTTCTAGATCTCGTTAAAGTACATATGTGTACCAAATTTCAAGTCAATATCTCAAACGGTTCCAGAGTAAACGTGCGCACAAAAAAAAGTTACAGACAGACCGACAGACAGAATTTTTTTTTCGCTCAAACTTAAAATCTCGACGTTTCGTGACATTCTAAGCCTATTTGAACAATAAAAATTTTTAAAAATTTTTTTGTCGTTACTATACTTCCACTGGATGTGGAAGTAATTGAAAAAAAACGGAGGCAATCAGCCGATTCTGACATTAAATTCGGTTTCAGCAACCAAAAATACATGGAAAATGGGTGTTCACATGTCTGGGACTAACAAAAATTCGAAAATACTGGTAATAATATTACACCGGCTCACAAGAAAAATTCGAAGAAAAAAAGGAGCGGCTCAGCCAATTCTGACATTAAATTAGGTTTCAGTAACCAAAAATACAAGGGAAATAAGTGTTCGCATGTCTGGCACTGACAAAAATTAGAAATTACAGGTAATAATATTAAACAGGCACACAAAGAAATTTTGAAGAAAAGAGAAGCCAATCAGCCGATTCTGACATTAAATTCGGTTTCAGCAGCCAAAAATATATGGGGAATAGGTGGTTATATGTCTGGGATTGACAAAAAATTAGAAAATACTGGTAATAATATTATAGCGGCTCCCAAAAAAATGTTGAAGAAAAAAAGGAGCCAATCAGCCAATTCTGACATTAAATTCGATTTCAGTAACCAAAAATACATCGGAAATAAGTGTTCGCATATCTGGGAGAGACAAAAATTCGAAAATACTGGTAATAATATTACATCGGTACACAAAAAAATTTGAAAAAAAAAGAGCCAATCAGCCGATTCTGACATTTAATTCGGTTTCAGCAACCAAAAATACATGGAAAATAAGTGTTCGCATGTCTGGGACTGACAAAAATTCGAAAATACTGATAATAATTATTACACCGGCACACAAAAGAATTGGGAAATAGGTGTTCGCATGTCTTGGACTGACAAAAATTAGAAAATACTGGTAATAATATTACACCCGCACACAAGAAAAATTTGAAGAAAAAAGGAGTCAATCAGCCGATTCTGATATTAAATTTGGTTTCAGCAACCAAAAATACATGGGAAATAAATGTGCGCATGTCTGGGGCTGACAAAAATTTAAAAATACTAGTAATAATATTACACCGGCACGCAAAAAAATTTTGAAGAAAAAGGGAGTCAATCAGCCAATTCTGATATTAAATTCGATTTTATCAACCAAAAATACATTGGAAATAAGTGTTCACATGTCTGGGACTGACAAAAATTCGTAAATACTGGTAATAATATTACACTGGCTCACAAGAAAAATTTGAAGAAAAAAAGGAGCCACTCAACCGATTTTGACATTAAATTCAGTTTCAGCAACCAAAAATACATGGGAAATAAGTGTTCGCATGTCCGGGACTGTCAAAAATTCGAAATTACTGGTAATATTACACCGGCACACAAAAAGAAATTGAAGAAAAAAAGGAGCCAATTAGCCAATTCTGACATTAAATTCGGTTTCAGCAAACAAAAATACATGGGAAATGGGTGTTCACATGTCTGGGACTGACAAAAGTTAGAAAATATTGGTAATAATATTACACCGGCACACAAAAAAAATTTGAAGAAAAAAGGAGCCGCTCAGAAGATTTTGACATTAAATTCGGTTTCAGCAAGCAAAAATACATGGGAAATAGTTGTTCGCATGTCTGGGACTGACAAAAATTAGAAAATACTTTTAATAATATTACACCCGCACACAAGAAAAATTTGATGAAAAAAAGAGTCAATCAGCCGATTCTGACATTAAATTCGGTTTCAGCAACCAAAAATACATGGGAAATAAATGTTCGCATGTCTAGGACTGACAAAAATTCGAAAATACTGGTAGCAATATACAGACACACAAAAAAATTTGAAGAAAAAAGGAGCCAATCAGCCGATTCTGACATTAAATTCGGTTTCAGCAACCAAAAATACATGGGGCATAGGTGTTCACATGTATGAGACTGACAAAAATTCGAAAATACTGGTAATATTACACCCGTACACAAAAAAAAATTGAAGAAGAAGGGGAGCCAATCAGCAGATTCTGACATTAAATTCGGTTTCAGCAACCAAAAATACATGGGAAATAAGCGTTCGAATGTCTGGCACTGACAAAAATTCGAAAATACTGGTAATAATATTACACCGGCACGCAAAAAAAATTTGAAGAAAAGAAGGCGCCAATCAGCCGATTCTGACATTAAATTCGATTTCAGCAACCAAAAATACATGGAAAATAGATGTTCGCATGTCTGGAACTGAAAATGTTTGTTTTTTGTGTGCCGGTATAATTATTAACATTAATATGCAACAACAATAGGTTTTATTTATGATTTATGCTAATTCTATAGTCATAATAAATCCATTGCTTGAAATATATTCTCAGGAAAACTACTTCTACAGATTGATTTAAGTTGGCGGCACTGCATTTTCATTATGAGTTTTGTTTAAATAGTTCTGTTGCCTATAACAGGCTGATAACAATGAATTTTAATAGGACTTTATTCTGATGATCATAGCCCGTATTTCGGATGACATTCCAGAGACGGACTCTGAATTACACGATACTATCTAATACTTTTGTAAAGTTACAATCAGAAACATCGACTTTTAGCTGTTTTTTAAATCATAATATGTTCAGAGCTTTTATATTTTCTTCTCCAACTGTATATTTTCGTTTACCTGCATCTCGAATATTGTCATTGCATACGCTGTGTTTAGCGTGTTTCTATGCTGGTATTTCTTTATTAATTTAACATGAAACAATAATAATTAAATTCAGTGCTTCACTATGCGTCGATTACCCGCTGATATAATATTTCCAGACATGGGTAACGGAAATTTTCCAATGACTATTTCGGTAGTTTAGTATAATAATGGCGCGTCCATTACCGTAATACAAACGGTACAATCGTGGATTTGTGAAGATGCAGGGTTAACATTAAATGATGCAAAGCTCAAGTACCTATCAAAGGTGCAATATTACCCTGTTATGATCGCGCAAGTTTTTAATTACATGGCATGTGTCGTCTAACTCCCATCAACAGGAAAAGAGGGATTTACAAGTGATATTCTTAGAGAAACGGCGCGCGGCGTTCTTTTCGTGCCGAATATTTAGACTCATATTTAATTATCTATTGTTAATTACGTGGTATTAATCTGCAATGTAACAGTTTGATTTAATGTTTCCAATTGGATGAGCTGTTAACTACAAAAAGAGATAAGAATTATTATAATTTTGTACTACCCTCCCATGCCGACTCTGCATTTTACGTCAATGTCATCCAAAATACGGGCTCTGCTGATGATAGAAGTCTCTTCGTCTATCTAACTTTGTACCGCGAGGGCATTCCGTATTTCCAAATGCCTTTTTCTCGAAACTGTTAATCGTAGAAAAATAAGTTTCAAATAAAAAAGTTACCTTCATCCTTTGTCTTTATTATATCTCGATATACTTGGTATCTATTTGGTAAGATGAAAAGTTTCCCACTTGCCGTATTTACTCCTCAGTTTTGTAGACATAGCCTAAGAAAATTTTTTGTATTTCCTACACTTTTAAATTCGACCTTCGTAATAACCCATTTTTTTAAAAAATGTGCAGTGGTAACGTGGTGAAAATTTGAGACCAATTTATTTTTCGGTTCTTGAGTTAGAACGAGTTAAATGAATAAATTATTACTAATAGATGCCGAGAACGTAAGAAACGGCTCACGAAAACACTTGGTGCTATAAAATAATTATTTATAATAATTAAATTATTCTATTTAATAATACATGAAGCGGTTAAAAAAAATGACACTTCATTTTTTTCAATCGCTTCGTGGATCCTTTAGAAATTGCGACCTGTAGACTGTTCCGTACGTACATACGTGCAGACCAACTGACGAAGTCCAAAATCCAAAAATGGTACGCGTTTTAACATGCTTTTATTAGGTCGACCTGTAACTAACTATCCAGGTAGTTAGTTACTGAATTCCACCCACTTCTAATTGGTGTATCACAAGGGCGGATCCAGGGGGGGCACCAGGGGTAATTGCCTCCCCCCTGAGGGCCCCGAGAAGAATAGGATCTAATATTATTTATTATTGAATATTGAAGATGTCGATATAATTATTGATCGTTAGGCGGCCGCAGTGACCCCCCCAGTAACCTTTCTGGATCAGCCCTTGCTGTATCATAATGAAATTTGGCAATTGTGTGTAGTTCTGATGGCAATACAATATAGTATGCTCAATATTATATGTTCAAAATGGCCGCCGCCCCAAGATGGCGGATTATCATCTTCTTTACAACCGCCTTGATATGGGTATCAAACGAAAGAGCTTGATAAGTAGAAAACAAATACGTGATCAAAACTTAAAAATTCAAAATGGTGGCGTCAACATGGCGGATAAGTTTTTATCAATTATCGGCGGATTCGACTGAAAATCGGTATCTGTGGGTTATCGAGGTTGCAGATTACGATTAAGTGCCAAATTCTCTCCTTAAATATAAGACTAAAAAGTAAAAAAATAAATTAATAGTTTAAAAAACTAAAATACAGCTTTTATAAATACTGCACTAGAAAGCAAAAAATAATCATCGAACCTGTTCTCTCTGTCTACCCTGTGAGTGTAAGCCATGTTTGTAATTAAGAATAATATTAGAGTATAAAAGCGTGGGGCGCTTTTCATTTAATCTAATTATGTCTTCAGCGTTTTAGTTAACGAACCTGTTCGAAACAGCGTTCGAAAAGCGCCCCACGCTTTTATACTCAAATTTCAAATATTATACTTAATTACAAATACGCTTACACTAACGTCCTTACGGGGTAGGCAGAGAGAAGAGGTTTTATGATTATTTTTTTGCTTTTTAGTGCAGTATTTATAAAAGCATGGTTTTTAGTTTTTTAAACTATTAAGTTATTTTTTTTAGAGCTCCTTTCAAAAAGCTATCATTTTAATCGATTTCTTACAGAATTGCCCCATTAAAAGTACTGGTGAGCTCTACGAGAATAGAACACACACCGGAGGGTTGTGCATTTCCTTATTTCCTTCATACCAATACCTCGGGAAGCGAATAACCAATATTATGGCCAAAGTGCAATTACAAGCATTATTAAACCACAGTGCAGTTTACGAGAGCTGATAAAGGGATTTCATATTATGTTGCAAACTCTGACATGCGGAAATTCAATCAATAAACAAAAGTTTGGAGAATTTGCATTTAAAACCGCAAAGAGTTAAATAAGTAAATAATGTACTATATGCTTCGTCTGTTCATATCATACTAGTTCATAGAAGAAATAATGTGGCTTTTTTATAATTTTCTGAAGATGTACCGAAATCCCGACATAAAAACTACTGACAGTACAGATCACGTTAAGAAGATACGCATAAAAGTTTATATATCACCAACAAAATTATATTAAAATTTTAATAGAACGTGCATAAAAAATGAAAGGTGAAGTGGTATCTCATTTGAAAAATCTTTCTCTGCTGAATACCACAGCAAAATTAACAAATCCTGTTAATTCGTTTTCAAGATGTTCAATGTTAAAGTTTTATATATTCAAGCAAAAACTTCAGATAGTACAACTCTCAAACGTTAGAAGAAACTATATCAGTCAACTAGATGGTCAAGCTATGCACCACCAGCACAGCTCATACAATAATGTAAGCTTTGTTTGAAACTAGTCCTTACATTTTGAAGCATATGTAGGGTTATTTGATGGCATTTTTCAACAATACAACATCGTAACTCTTACAGAGACTCTGGTTTCGTTGAATAGATTTTGTTCTTCGAATGGCATCACAGGAAAAAGTCGAAAAGATCTGGTAATCTGCTTGGCCATTTCATAGTACCTCTCTGTCTAATCCATTGTTCATGAAATATCCTGTTCAAACATAACAGCCAATATGTGGAGTGGCTCCCCGTCTTGTTGGAACATCAAAAACCGCTGCCCAAGGAATCACTACTTCCACATCTAAATTTTCTATCCAAGTCTCTCACAACGAAAAAATTTTGTATGTGGAAATAATTGCTTATGGAACTTTAATAATATATTTGAAATCGTCTACCTCAAAAACACATAAAACAATATCCCACATGGGTACTGGGGTGGGGGTGGTGATAGTGGTGGTAGTAAGGATGAAGTAAAAAAATATTTTGAGGTTTTTGGTTCCTGCACACACACTAAATCATAATTTTTTCATCCCCTTAAATAATGGGGTGGGGTGGTAATGGGGGTGGCTAATGCCAAAAAATTTTTTGAGACCTTAGTTTCTCTTGTATATACCAAATGAAAATTATATGGACTCTTACCTGCTTGATTTATCTATTTAACCCTCATTGACCCCCCAGACCTTCGACGGAATAAGATGAAAATATAATCTAGTTCCAGATCCTGTTAAAGTATATGCGTGTACCAAAGGAGGCCATAAGCCCCTTATTTGGCCCCAGCAACAACACGTTTTTTTTAATTCGAGGCAAAATAAAACAAATTATTCTTTTTTCAAACTTCAACATTTGAAGATACGACAAACAATATACATTTTACGTAGTTCGAGATGCTTTACCATTGATAAAGATCGAAAAATACGTCAAAATCACCATTTTTGTGCTTTTGGTTGGTTGTTTTACACTGAGCGCAAGAGAGTACGGCAAAGATTTTTAAATATGTAGTGTGAAAACGTAAAATCTTTATGTAAGAATCAAAGTGGTACTGGCTTGTGCTCAGCTGGGGTCAAATAAGGGGGTTATGGACAGTCCCTCCTTTCAAGTCAATATCTTAAACGGTTCCAAAGTAATCGTGCGCACAAAAAAGTTAGACAGACCGACAGATAGAAATTTTTTTCGCTCAAACTTAAAATCTCGACGTTTCATGACATTCTAAGCCTATTTGAACAATAAAAATTTTCAAAAATCTTTTTGTCGTTACTGTACTTCCACTACCATTTACAGGCCTCCTACCTCTATATTTCAATTTTTTTTTATGACATTTTATGACACAAAATTTGAGTTTTAATGCCTAAAAAATGAACTAGAAGCTATATTTTATTAACAGTTTTTTATTGAAAATGAAAATATGTTATAATACTTTGTATTTAGGTAGTAACGTTATGTAAAAATCCTTTCTACTCTGGCAATTGTTTTAAAAAATTTTTCTTTAAATTAGTCCACTGTTTCAAAATTCGGGATAGCACATCTTTTAAAAAAAGCCATCGACTATTTACGTGCCTTAACATGTGTTCCATTTCAATGTCAATAATCGATGCAACTACATCAAAATCTTCTCTTCTCCCTAAGATCAAATTTCGATTAAGTATAGTAGATAAAACAAAATATTTACAAAATGAATTATAAGTATAATTTATTTACCTGAACTATATTTAAAGAAGAAATGCACATCTTGCGCAAAAGAAATTCTTTTAAAAACTCGCCAAAGGACCACGCACACAATACATGGGATTTCATGCAGCCGTCGATTTGGCTGAAACTTTGGTACGTTATAGTCCATAACTTCCTGATTAAAAGTGCGTATGGCCACAAAGCCCAAAATGTCCTAAATTTCGAGATATTGAAGGTCAAAGGTCGTATGAGCTATCACTTATTATAGCGATGGCGACTCCTTTGGTAGAAAGTCAAATTGGAGTAAGAAGGTGTCGTTGATCATGACACACTGACCCGTGAGTCATGGGTCAAGAGTCAAGCTAAAAAAAAACTGTCGGTACCTCTTTTTTTATATGCCAGATAAATATTACTATGGTTGGAGTGGCACTTTAAGGTAACTTTGGCCATGATCCATGGGCCAGGGTAATAGATCTGTTTAAGGTCGTCGAGTTTTATACCAGAGTAATATTTCTAGGGCCAAAGAGGCACCTGAAGGTGACTTGGTAGCTATAATAAGTGATAGCTCATACGACCTTTGACCTTCAATATTTCGAAATTTAGGACATTTTGGGCTTTGTGGCCATAAGCACTTTTGATCAAGTTATGGACTATAACATACCAAATTTTCAGCCGAATCGACGGCTGTATGAAATCCCATGTATTGTGTGCGTGGTCCTTTTAAATGTTCTGAATTGCATTAATATGGTTTAACAATTTTATGTATGATTGAAAATGGTAACGGAAACAATTTTTTTTATGATTTTTATGACAAGAGAACGATTTTATGACAATTTTAGGACATTTTGCATATTTTATGACATTTTAGGATGTTATGACAAGTATGACCCCTGCATTTAAAACACAGGGCGTTTTCTTTTCCGGCTTCGCCAGCGGCTCCCACTGGACCGATTTTGATTATTATTTTTTTTAAATAAAGTTCTTTATTCACAGATGTGTCATCACTAATTACTTATACATCCAGTGGAAGTACAGTAACGCAGACAAAATGTTGAAAGTTTTTATTGTTCAAATAGGCTTATAGAATGTCATGAAACGTCGAGATTTTAAGTTTAAAAAACATTCTGTCTGACTTGAAATTTGGTACACGTACGTATTTTAACGAGATTTGAAACTAGATTATATTTTAATCGTACTCTGTAGAAGGGTTGGTAGAAACTGAATTTCACCCACTTCTAATTGTTGTATCATCATGAAACTTAGCAATTGTGTGTACCTCTAATGACAACACAATATAGTATACCCAATATTATAATATGTTCAAAATGGCCGCCGCCTCAAGATGGCGGATTATCATTTTCTTTACAACCCCCTTGATGTGGGTATCAAAAGAAATGGCTTGATAAGTAGAAAATAAATATCTGATCAAAACTTAAAAATTCAAAATAGCGGCGTCAACATGGCGGATAGGTTTTATCAATTATTGTCCGATTCGACTAAAAATCAGTATCTGTGGGTTATCGAGGTTGCAAATTACAATTATCCGATCCAAAGGGGATTTCTGCTTCCAGTCAAATTTAATCTAACCCACGTAAAAATGTTCTTTTGAACCCCCTGAACAAATGTTCAAATGCAGCCAGGTCCGAAAAGATCTTCGTTCCAAATCCGAAATCGCGCGAAGCGCCCAAAGTTACCTTGTCGTAATGACTAAATTCTATTGATGTTTCCATAGAAATCAATAGTAAAGCAACGAAATATTAAGTTTTATTTCACACTTTTTTATTTATTTTTCACTTGTCATTAATAACATTGTTTTGATTCATAAATGTCATTTTAGGATATGGCATTTACAAAAAATTATTTAAGGTTACAAAAAGCGAGCTGTGTATCATCTCAAGCTTATATTAACATCCCAATAAAACATGATCATAAATACTTTTTGAGAAACTAGTAGCTCAGCTCATTATCAATAAAATTATTATCAATAAAATTATATAAAAAAGTATTTTTAAGAAAAAGCTTTTATCTGAAAAAACTACTAAAAAGTAAAAATAATTTTTTTTAAATTCATACACATGGAAACCAAAAGCTTTGGGGGCGGTCATATAGTGATATTGCATAGTTACTTTGCTCAATTGACCACCCCCAAAGCTTTTGGTTTCCATGTATGAATTTAAAAAAAATTATTTTTACTTTTTAGTAGTTTTTTCAGATAAAAGCTTTTTCTTAAAAATACTTTTTTTATATAATTTTATTTTTTACTTTTTAGTCCACTTATTTTACAAGCAGACAGACAAAACCCTTTCATTTGCCACCGCCATCCACCCCTCCCCTCTCCCGTCTTCTCTCCCCTCTAACACTACTTCCCACTTCCTCCCTCTTTCCACCACTTCCCCTGCCCTTCCCCATCTCTCTCCACCTCTTTCCACCTCTTTCCGCCCCTTCCCACCCTTTTTCTACCTCGTCCCATCCCTTCCCCACCTCTTCCCACCCCTTCCCACCCATTTTCCACCTCTTCCCATACCTTCCCCACCTCTTCCCCACTTCTTCCCCACCCTTCCCACCTCTTTCCCACCCCTTCCCACCCCTTTACCACCTCTTTCTACCCCTTCCCCACCTCTCCCACGTCCGGCATATTGAATTTAGAATGACGTCAGACACTTTATCGTATTTTACTCATCAAACCCTTTCATTTGACACCCATATCAACGGAGTTGTGACTAAAAAGCAGATCCGCCATCTTGTGACGTCCGCCATCTTGGGACGTCCGCCATATTGGATTTAAAATGACGTCACATCGTTTATCGTATTTTACTCGTCAAACCCTTTCATTTGATACCCATCTCTAAAAAGCCGATCCGCCATCTTGGGACGTCCTCCATATTGGATTTAGAATGACGTCACATTGTTTATCGTATTTTACTCGTCAAACCCTTTCATTTGATACCCATATCAGGGGGGTTATGACTAAAAAGCCGATCCGCCATCTTGGGACGTCCGCCATATTGGATTTAGACCGATAATGGCTATACTATGTTGCATTGTCACCGGACTTATACACGTGTGCCAAATTTCAAAGCTCTAGCTTAATTAGAACTAGTCGAAATTCAGCTTGCAAGATTTGACCTAAACCAACAAACAAACATACAAACAAACATTGCAAGTTAAATAAAAGCTTTTAATAAAACAAAACAGTTCATCCTGGACACTCTTAGTAAGAAAGTCACGCTGAATTCACAGTTTGAGGTCGGTTCGCAATGAAAAAGAATTTCCTACTATCCAAGAACGAGTGTGTTATTTTTTAAAAAATATTGGCATTTTTTGAGTACGTGGACACAAATTACTGATCGAAATTGTTTAGGTAAGATTACAATAAAAAATTCCATAATCATAGTTCAAATAAAAATCAATGGACCTGATTAAACTGCCCATTTAATGGGCATTTAAAATAAAGAACATGATACACTCTGAAAGTTCATATAAAAAGAGAACAATTCTAATCCTAGGAAGCTGGGAAAACAATAATTTATCATAAACGAAGCTCTTGAAGACCCACGGTGTCATTAACACGAGTAAGAAATATGGTGTTATTTAATAATTAATTATGCAGTTCTGAATTTCCATAAAATCAAAGCCAACTTTAATTCAATTTTTTTCAATTTTAAAACGTATTTGGAACGATCTTTAGGGCTCCATATCTCAAAGAAGACCTTTTCGGACCTGGCTGCATTTGAACATTTGTTCAGGGGGTTCAAAAGAACATGTTTACGTGGGTTAGATTAAATTTGACTGGAGGCAGAAATCCCCCTATATGGTGTGCGGGGTCCTTCAACAATTCAAAATGGTATCGTCAAAATGGCGGATAAGTTTTGTAATTTATGGTCTGATTCATATGAAAATCGATATCTGTGGATTTTCGAGGTCGCAGATTATAAACATTTAGTCGAATTCTTTACATAATGTCGAAAGTGCCAAAATTATCTCCTTAAATATTAGACTAAAAAGTAAAAAAAATTAATTAATAGTTTAAAAAACTAAAGAAACACGCTTTTATAAATACTGCACCAAAAAGCAAAAAATAATCATCGAATCCGTTATCTCTGTCTACCCCGTAAGGGTCTTAGTGTAAGCCGTGTTTGTAATTAAGTATAATATTTGAGTATAAAAACGTGGGGTGCTTTTCATTTAATCTAATTATGTCTCGGCGTTTTAATTATCGAACCTGTTCGAAATAGCCTACGAAAAATGCCCCACGCTTTTATACTCAAATATTATATTTAATCACAAACACGGCTTACACTAAGGCCCTTATGGGGTAGTCAGAGAGAACATGTTCGATGATTATTTTTTGCTTTTTAGTACAGTATTTATAATAGCGTGTTTTTTTAGTTTCTTAAACTATTAATTTTTTTTTTATATATGGCCCCTCTGGCCTCTGCGCTTTACAAATTATAGAGCTACGATATATTACGTTTATATAAAAACAGTGATTTGACTAAAACAAAGGGAACATCGAAAATCCAAACGACACTTTTTCAAACACGCGAGTGGTAAGAAAATGAGGTCGGTCAGTGATGTTCCTTCATCCATATCCAAATGAGAAAAACAAAACCTGAGTGTCTATTCGTCGTCGATGGCATCAATACTGCACATGCCGGATAGTGTGAGCCACAATTAATGATCTTGAGGCCAAGTCAATGTCGTTTAAATAGAACGACATACCTGGGGCAACATCACTTGAGATTTCGTTTCCGATTCCGACTGCCGCGTAAGTAAAACTCTAATAGTAGAACACACTCGCTCTGTTGAGCGCCCTGGCTATGCCCAGGGGTATAACTTCCATGACCTGCAACCCTTCACTGCACAGTCGACAAACCGCAGAACCTAGAACTGCATACAGTGACTGCTCGACCACCGTTCAGTAGTAACTTCTAAATATGACATAATAGCATGTTCAAAGAAAATTCATCACAAGTTCATACGAGCCATTTGCGAAATAGTTTTAAAAACGATATCCCAATTGTGTATTATACGTAAAAAACTTGGCACCTCATTTTCACACAGCTTTGTTTTGCAAAGTCTAAAGATATGAAGACGTGTCTCTTATTTGCAACATCAAAAATTATTAAAAAATGTGTAAAGAAAAGGTTATTAGAACATCTTAGGAAGTATAATATAATGTCCAATTCCCAGTTTGGATTCAGAGGAGTGTCAGCTGTCAATACAATGTGTAATGACGTGACAAGTTATTTGTATCAAAAGCTAAATAAAAATCAAAAGCATTTGGCAATATTTTTTAATCTAGAAAAGCTTTTGATACGATTTCTCATGAAAAGCTACCAAAATAGTTACGGTTTCAGAGTCATATGCGATGATTTACTCAGAAATTACTTAACAAATCGAAAGAAATCTAGCAATAAGTGAAGAAAAAAATATTTACTTATGGAATACCTCAAGGAACAGTCATAGGTCCTCTTCTTCTTCAAATCTACATAAATGGTATGTTAAATTTATTATCCTCGGATGTCAGCTGGGAGGAGGTTAAAATTAAAGCGAAAGGGACTTCACAAGGAAAAAAATTAGCTAACAAATAACTTATTAACTCTTAATAAAAAAAAATTCATGAATGTAGAAACCTCATTGCTTTTGGCAGTTGGCAAGATTACATTAAATCAACCGAAAACGTTTAATATTTAGGCTTATACAGTGACCAGTTTTTGTAAATGGGACATATACGTGTAGGCCAGTTCCCAAGTCACAAAAATTTCAGAAACTCAGAAGTAATTCAGATAAGAAGTGTCTTACTTTAAATTGGTTCATTGAGTTGTCATTGAAAAATTCTTAATTTATCCTACTCGAACAAGGCCCGGAACCCCCTTTAGGGGGGAGGGGAAGACACAAAAATACAGTCATTTTGAATTTACGGCAAAAATAGCTAAAACACTAAAATATTAGGTATGATATTGACAGTTTATATATTTTAGATATTCTGAATTATGTACAAAAAAAATCCCAAAATAAAGAATAAATCAACTCATGACCACATAACCCGTTCGATAACAAACAAAAACAGTATAGCACCATAGCCAACTCATTTATGAAAGCAGTTGAAATCTACACACGAAACCTTTTCACGAATTCTACGAATTCTAACCATAGGCAACCTTGAACGTAGTTCAGAAACAACAAAATGTATCTGATGAAAAAAATGTTGTGCTCGATCTTCGAAACGCTTTTGAAAAATAATCCCAGATTTCTACGATGACACATGTAACAGATATTTTCAAAAGCAAAGAAGTAGACTTTTCTGTACAAGACATAAATGTGAAGTCTCTGAAAAAGTTCAAATACTTCAAGTATGCGCTGATTACATCTGTCGACAATGATCGGTCTTTCTCACAATGGAAATAGATTTCTAATGTGAGATGCCAGACATTAACCTCGGAACATTTACAATAATTATTAGTATTATACTTCTACTCTTACGACAATTAATTAAAATTACATAATATATGTGTTAGTGTTACATTCACCAATACTTCCAGCCCTCTTCGCGTGTTAACTCTGGATAATAATAATAATAATAAAAACATGGAAACACTGGCTGACATTCGCCTTTTTAAGGTCAGCTGAGCTTAAGTCGGAGACCGAGGGATTCATTGTGGCCTGTCAGGATGGTGTAATAAACACCTTGGTCTACCAGAGCCGCGTAATGGGTGTAGAGGTCCCTGATATCAACTGCAGGACCTGCCGTCAGGCGCCGGAATCGCTGATGCATTTGCTTTCAGCATGCCCAATATACGCGATTTCGGCCTACATCCACCGCCATAACGCGGCTTTACGAGTGCTATACTACCATCTACGGCACTCGTCGGGGTACGGTTTAGATCAAACACTAATGCTGCCTTACATCCGTAGTCGAGAACGAGAAGTGCCGAATTTATTGGAACTACTCGTTCCCGACTGTCAGGCTAATCCAAGCCAACAAAGTGATTTTGTAATCGAATTCTCAGCACCTGCTGAGACAAACATCGCTTTGAAGGAGGGGGAAAAACGGACCAAATATCGTGATCTCCAGTATGAGCTCCAAGTGCTGTACCCAGACTACTCGGTCAAGATGGTCGTCCTAATAATCGGTGTACTTGGAGGGATGAAGCCTTCGTTGCTCTCAGAATTGAAGATCATACCGGCCTGCCAGAATTCGGCAGAATGGTTGGCAGGCGAGATGCAGAAGGCGGTTATCTTGGGGTCCCTTCGTCTACTTAGGGCACATGATTTAGGTATTTACAGTCACTAACGCCACAGGTCGTGGAGAGTGGCTGTAAGGAATTTGCCGGCGCGGCTACCGTGAGATGTCGGAGGCCACGGAAGTTCTGTCCGGCAGCGGGCTACCCGGAAAAAAAAATGTTTTATTAACCATTTTTGATCCATCTAGTTAGCAAGTCAGTGTGTAATGTATTTAATATACGACAAAATTTAATGATAAACAGCATAAAAATATTACTTATATATTTATAAATTAGAAAATTGTGATATTTACAAAGATATAAAGAGACTAATAATAATAATAAATATATAAACACAGGAGAATGATAAATACTACAATAATAATATTTTTTTAAATATTAATTATATTTATAGCTTTAGCGCATACTAAACTCGCAAAAATAACCAGAAGGTAAGATATTGTGTTATGTTTTAGAGCCAACCCTGGATATGTTTTATATAATGTTAATACTATTTTTATGATTATGAATCAAATAAATGTATTTTTCTACAAATGTTAAAAAAACTGCGCCTTTTTTCATCATTTTTAGTGCGTAAAACATATGTTTATGTTAGTAAGTAAAAAGTGTTAGAAATAGTATATTATTCAACGAGCAGTAATGTAGGTAATAACTCACGCAGATGAAGTATACATTCATCAAGTGACTTATTACCATTACCGCAAGTTGAATACTATACTATCTACGATTAAAACTATACTATCTACGATTATAACAATAAATGTTAAATTGAGTTTGTTTATTAATAAAATTAACTGTAAAATTTAATTTTTGTACACCCTTTCATATTTGTTGTCTTCAAAGATTTAGCCACATTCGAGCGGAGGTAGAATGTGATTTTTAATAGAAATAGTGCATAAACTGCTTGTAGACAAAAAATCAGCTTTGTAGATTAATATTCCGCGGCGGAAAATTCAAAACTTCTCCGCGCACTGCAATAGCCCGGAGCGCAAAAATTAAAAAAGCTTCGGAAAGCTCTTTACATAAGCTATCTACACATTTTTTGAGAAAAACGATAATTATCGAGATATTCGAGGAAATGTAGGAAATTACACGTTTTCCTATAGAGTGTATAGTGTATTCCACAAATAATTCAGCGATATAAAAAAGCTCGCAAAAAAGCATAAAGGACGCCGACCGCTTCTAGTTACTGTACCGCCCGCCGGTCCGCTTTCACAACGTTAGTCCACGTTGACCACACACACACTTTATTCCAATCTATCATAATTCCGGTAGAGAAAATTTCAACCAATTATATTCAGTGGGAGTGGCCTACATTTTTGTTCGGAAATATATGACTATTTTTTTGTGAAGATAATAAAGAAGCCGAACACTTTTATGGTCTTTTATGTAAATAGACTGAAATTGATACACGGTCGGCACCCTTTACGTTTTTTTGCGAGCTTTTTTATATCGCTGTATTATCGATGGTACAAACTATATGTAAATCTTAAAAAATTAATTTTTATCAGAAACCTTTGTTTCGAAGGGCCAAGATTAACGGAGCGTCAAAGTAGTACATGATATTAAGTGAGCATCGTATATGAGATCGATTTCAGTTAATTACCGATTAATTACAGTGACAAAATGGAGAAATTTTACAAAAAAAAAAGTGCCAAATCCCGTCCCCTATAATTCCTTCATTTTTGTCGGAATTAAAAAAATAAAAAAAGGAGTTTTAGCAAATTTAATTCTATTTAAATTAACTAGAGCAGTCTTTTGTCGTAGGAGGCAAAATTAAAAAGTTGCCAACCGTAGAAACTTAAAATTTGCTATTTTTTGCCGTACATGGCCAACATTTCAGTAGTTATCTCCGAAACGAAAAAAAAATAAATTCTGATGGTACCTCCCTGGCTACCACTTTCGTGTGTCGCTCGTTACGTCGATTGGACAGGCTAGGCATGAAGATAAAGGTGATTGGCTCTGTACCTAGCGTGAGTTATAATAACTCACTCCTTATAATTCACGCTATTTGTTTATGGATACTATTAATTGTTCAAAAGCAGTTCATTAATTAGTATATAACCTAATAAAAGTAGATAAAAATACATTATTTACATTTTGTACTAATAACATTATAAATAAATAATATTTCAAATTAAATATTGTGTATTGAAAATTAATACTTTTGATTTGTCCCCGCCGAGGGGGGGGCGCCAATTTGATTTTATTCCTGGGCCCGGACTTGCTCTCCACGGGCCTGCATTCGTGAAAAAAAGTACCACTTTATGCACATCTTGCATACATTACTATTACATGACTTTTTACAAAGCATTTTCTATCGTGTTTACTTGATTTTTGTACTATTTTGTCATTTCGGGTAGAAAAACTTTATTTTTACCACAAATATATTTACATCTTCCTAACCCCGAGGCGTTCTCGAGTATGTGGCTTTGTTAGCATAAAATTTTAATTTGCACAATTGCAGTCCCTAGCTTTCCAGACACTCGCAGCCTTCAAGTCTGAAGCGCCCTACTTGAAACCTTTGATGTGACAAGTTTTCATCACAAAAAAAGTAAATAGAAACCCTTAATTAACACACTTCAAAGAAAATACACAAAAAGTTTCGAATCAAACCATGTAAAATTTCAATAATCAAGTACCTACGTTTATCACGAAAACAAAATCAAATTAATTGTGATAATAATTGAAGACGGAATACTTTAAATTGTGTTCGCCTTAAAAATTGTTTATAATCAATGTCAATCATAAATCTTTTTTAAATTACAAAAAAAAAAACAAGTCAAGCATATATTCATTATTCGATGCAAATGATAAGAACTTGAACGTGTTTAGCCAATAAAAGATAAAGGATTGTCAAAAGATGGAAGTTATATCGCCCAAATTAAATTCAACTTAAACATCTGTTAGCAACACATACGGATTTTCAAAATACTACAAATCCACAGAAACACTTTGTGCAACCAATGAAATGGTGTCCAAAGCATTACGATTGTTATTAAAACTGTGTTGAGCAACATTGAACTTTTCAGTTGTTCCATTTTTGTGATGTGCCTTAGGTATGTTCCTTAATTATTGTTATAACTGGAAGTTTCGTCTGTCCAGCATTTCGCTTAACAGAGTTTTATTTGTTAGGTTTCCTAAAAGTTTTTTCAATATATTTCCCGATGAATGAACAACGTCATTCCAGATAATGTACCTATTTATTGTCTAAATGTTGGTTGTGGCATTTTCTTATTTTTTCTGTGTTTCTTATTTTGATGCTCTGCCACATATATTTTCTTCTATACAATGTCCGTGAAATCTACAAAATAATACAATTATCCAGTATTTTACTGGAAAATAACCTCTACGCCTGTGACTTTTACGTCAAAGGAGCAGTCAGAGTGTTTTTTTTTGGCAAATAATGAATAAGAACAAAAATATAAAAATAACGTATTTTGCTGACGTTTTGGAAACCGAATCTGTTTCCTTTCTCAAAGCCTATAAATATTATAAGTTTTTGAGTGCTGTGTATATTAAATACACAACTTTAATAATATACTTAATATACTCAGTATCCATACATACTTACTGCTTACACAGAACTGTTGATATATCTAGTTCATGGGCGCAGCCAGGGGAGGAGCCATGCCCCCCCCAAGCCGTCTTCCATGAGCCAAAAAATAAAGAAGCAGTACAAAGCAGTAAATTATCCCTTGAAATAAACATTTTGTAATTAATGCCAATATTATCTAATAGAGGAATTTACATACACATCCGTTTTCAACCATTTTCTGAAAAATTTTCCTCATCCTCTGAGGAGGCCGGTTCTATTGCCCCCCCCCCCCCCAGATGAATTTTCTGGCTGCGCCACTGATCTAGTTGATAGTTTTATTTTAAAGAATGTTGAGTTTGTTAAGTTCTTCTTTTAACATCGGCAGCCAGGTCGTGCAAACATCTACGGAACAATTCGACACGCATTTATCCTCATTCAATAGTATTATAGCCGTCTCTTTAATTTTTCTTTTCTTGCTATCTGTCTATTTTGTTAAAATTTTTACCGAGTACGTTTATTCTATGTCCGTTCTCCCAGGCGTGTTCGCAAATCTTCGATTTCTGAATCTCATTCTTCCTAATGTAACCCCTGTGCTCACCCAATCTAACACTAAATGGTCTGGATGACTCACCCACATAATGTTTATTACACTCACATGAAATACTATAAATGCAGTTTTTTGAATTTTGCTCACGATTTTGCGGTTTTGTTTTTGTTAAAATAGATCTCAACGTATTGCCCCTTTGAAATATCGTCCTAATATCAAATCTATTGCCTATACGACGTAGCTTTTCAGATAATCTATGTACATAAGGAATTAACGTTGTGTACCATTGTTCAGGTTTTTGTCGTACCGGATTATTATTTTCTATAGATGTGAAACTTCTATCAACAAAGGCTTTAGGGTATTGATTGTTTATAAGAACCTCTTATAAAGCGTTTCTCATTGTCTAATATTTCATCATTAGAAGAAATTATTTTGGCCCTATCATACAAACATATTATTACACCTTTTTTAACATGCATCGACTGATTTGAGTTAAAATTCAAATACCTGTTGGTGTGTGCTTGTTTTCTATAAACGCTTGTTTCAACTGTATTATTTACTCTTTTAATTAAAACATCTAAATATGGTTCATTTCTACTTTCTACTTCTAATGTAAGTTCCTTATTATTTATATTTTCTAAAAAATTGCCCCACTCCATGGGGCCAAATTGCAAAGATATCGTCAACATATCTCCACCAACTAACCAGTTTATATACACAATTTTGAACATGTCCAGTTTCAAAGTCGTCCATAAATATATTACTTAAAAATGGCGACAATGGAGACCCCATTGCCATACCAAAGTCTGGTTGATAGAAATCACCTTCCAACTGAAAGTAAATAGTTTCTATACACTTTGTTAATAGTTCCATTATGCAATTAACAGTTAATTTGGTTCTAGCTTCCAAATTATTATCATTCAACTATCTCTCCTTTATTATTTTTTAAGTTTTATCTACTGGTACATTAGTAAAGAGGCTAACTACATCAAAACTAACCATCAGATGTGTATCATGAATATTGTTTTCATAAATCTTTTCGATAAAGTGTCTACTATTTTCAATATACGAGTCGGTATTTCCAGATAACGAATTGAGAGTATTAAGTAAAAACTTTGCCAAATTATGGCATGGTGAATTAATGGAACTAACAATAGGTCTTAAAGGAATATTTTGCTTATGTCTTGTAATATGTTGCAACCCCTCAAGATTTAAGGTTATGTTGGTTGCACTGAAGTGTAGGCACATAATTCAGTAGTTCGGATGTCTGAATGTGGAAAGAACTTACTAGAAAGTCTAGAGTGATGACATATCTGTTCTGGAACTGTCTAGAGTATGGTGACGTCATCAGAGAAGCTTCGAGATCTGTCATCTTTAGGTATATAAGGTTGGAGTAAACCAAAAAGGAGGTTAGTGCAGTACTAATTGTCAGTTGAAATGGTCAGAGAGTAAACACAGTGAAAAAGTTCAGTTTAGATAGCAAGAGTAGTAAGATCAGAAGAGAGTAAAGTGATCAAGTAGTACACAGTGTGTTATTAGTTAAGTAAATTATTGTTGTAATTAAGTAAGTTAATAAATTAGTGTTTAGTGTTACCCTGGTTGTTATAATTTCCGAATCCACGATACAGGGTGTTTACAAAAAGGGTGTAAGCACGTCATAGTATTTTTGGCAAGCCATAAAAATATTATATTTCGTTCAAATTTATTAAATTCATTTTTGAACTTGAATAGAGTTCTATAAATTTTGCTCTCGATTGATTTCGTGGGATCTTTGCTTAATTTTGAGTAAGATCCTTCATTGACTACCGTCATGACTTTAGTATCATATAAATTTTTATCTATAACAACAGTGGCATTACCTTTGTCTGCTGGCAAAATTTTAATATTTTTATCTCTTTTTAAGGAAGACATATCTCTAATTTTACATTTCTTTTCTAGAGCAATTTTTGCTCGTACGCGATATTCATTTCCGTCATCTGTTGGAATGTTTTGAGCAGTTTTCTCTACAGCTGCTATTATGTATACGGATTATCTGAAAAGCTACGCCGTGTAGATCTATTTTAACAAAAACAAAACCGCTAAATCGTGAGCAAAATTCAAAAAACTGCATTTATAATATTCCATGTGAGTGTAATAAACATTATGTGGGTGAGTCATCCAGACCATTTAGTGTTAGATTGGGTGAGCACAGGGGTTACATTAGGAAGAATGAGATTCAAAAATCAAAGATTTGCGAACACGCTTGGGAGAACGGACATAGAATAAACGGACTCGCCAAAAATTTTAACAAAAGGAACAGATAGCAAGAAAAGAAAAATTAAACAATCGTTATGGAATGAGGATAAATGCGTGTCGAATTGTTCCGTAGATGTTTGCACAACCTGGCTGCCGATGTTAAAAGAAGAACTTAACAAACTCAACATTGTTTAAAATAACGCTATCACTAGATATATCAACAGTTTTGTGTGAGCAGTAAGTATCTATGGATACTGAATATAACAAATATATTCTTAAAGCTGTGTATTTAATATACACAGCACACAAACATTTATAATACTTATACCCTTTGAGAAAGGAAACAGATTCGGTTCCCGAAACGTCAGCAAAATACGTTATTTTTATATTTTTGATCTTATTCATTATTTGTCAAAAAAATACCCTCTAACTGCTCCTTTGACGTAAAAGTCACGGCGTAAAGGTTATTTTCCAGTAAAATACTGGATAATTGTATTGTTTTGTAGATTTCGCGGACATTTTATAGAAGAAAATATAAGTGGCAGAGCATTCCAATAAGAAACACAGAAAAAATGTACCTATTTTTTTTCAAAACTATGTCTTCGAGTGCGGACCCTAATATTTTAGGAGTGTCTTTGAAGAAGCTAGATTTTTGACTATGAAGTTATTCATTCGACTGCACCTATTACTTCTTCTATTAATAATAGTGAAATATTCGATAGCACAATGGATAAAAATCCTAGAACAATTACTTACAATAAAAACGAAAATGAAAGAATTGAACTCTGAGAACCAAGTTATGTCAGCTTTACAGCTACATTGTACACAATATGACTTTATTTGCAAAATTTAAATAAGCCAGAAGCTAACACGGGAATTCATAACATTTATTAAATTATGAAGTATTCTCAGCGCTAGCCTGAGACGTGGCCTTTGTTCATTTCTTTTTTAGAAATCACGCGCTGTGCATAATGTTAAAGGAAAAATTAAATCTCGATAGGAATAGCGTTGTACGGCTCAAAATATTTTAGACAGGAATTTCAGCAACTCATAATCATCGATGTGTTATGTTGAAGATATTTTATTCGTTTGTTTCTTCAAAACAAAAGATTCACTGAACCATTAGTGTAAATGCATTTATGTATTATTTACCTCTTCTCTTTTCTTAATAATAATTAAATTGCTAGTAGACTCCAGGCTTACGCTAATTTAAAACAAAATCACAAGAACTCAAAATTATTTAGTATGATGTGCAGTGAATCTTTCATTGTCATTATTAGAATCTATTCAGATTTATTTTAAATTAGGTTTTTATATTTTTTAAGTAAGCTTTATGTGGAATATTTTTTAAAATTATTTCCTGAAGATATTACTGAAGGCTTTAATTTTCTCAGACCTTGGATTATCGTTTAATATCATTCATGTTAGCAAAGAGTGGTGTTTATTTTATACTAGTATCTTAAAGGATTTCACTAAATAGCAATGAAAACATTTGCGTTCAGCTTTGCAATAAAAAGAATTTGTTTCCTTAATCTCGATGAACTTAATCTCGATGACAAATATTTATTCTAACAAAGTGACACGCTAGGGTGGTGTGGTGGCTAGAACGAAATATAGCTAGCTTTGTAGCTTTCAAATTTAAATCTTATCAACACCAAAACATACTAAATACGGATATGTTAAAATTAAGTCAATCTATTTGAATAGAGCTTCTTTCATGAGGTTTGCATATTTAAATAATTATGTAAAGTTTGCACAAAATAATGAATACGAACTAAAAATGTATTAATACTAATTACTGGCAGCACAATTTGTTTGGACCTAGACGTACATACAATCGTCACCACCTTAAACTCATCGCTGCTGGACACGCCGGGTAGCTAATGCCAATAATTTTTTTGAGACATTAGCTTCTCTTGTATATACTAAATACCAATTTTATGGACTGTTATCTGCTTGATTTACCTATTTACCCCCATTTACCCCATTTACCCCCCAACCCTTCAACGGAATAAGATGAAAATATAATCTAGTTCCAGATCTCGTTTAAATACAAACGTGCACCAAATTTCAAGTCAATATCTTAAACGGTTCCAGAGTAATGGTGCGCACAAAAAAGTTACAGACAGACCGACAGACATACAGACTGTTTTCTCAAATTTAAAATCTCAACGTTTCATGACATTCTAAGCCTATTTGAACAATAAACATTTTTAATTTTTTTTTGTCGTTACTATACTTCCACTGGATGTGGAAGTAAAATAGAAATATTCTAAAACTAATTACTGATTTTATAGTATATTATTCAACCAGCGGTAATGAAGGTAATAACTCACGCAGATGAAGTTTACAGCACGAGCCGAAGGCGAGTGCTGTAATTCATCAAGTGAGTTATTACCTTTACCGCAAGTTGAATACTATACTTTATCTACGATTATAACAATAAATATTAAATTAAGAAAATTTTGTTTAAATTACTCAGTTTGTTTATTAATAAAAAACCGCTGCCCAAGGAATCACTACTTCCACATCCAGATTTTCTATCCAAGTCACTGACAACGAAAAAAATTGTATGTGGAAATAATTGTTTATGGAACTTTAATAATATATAATTTGAAATCCTTTACCCTAAAAACCCATAAAACGATACCCCACATCTGTAGTGGGGTGGGGGTGGTGATAGGGGGGTGGTAGTGGAGGTGGATGAAGTAAAAAAATATTTTGAGGTTTCTGGTTTTTGTACACAACTAAATCAATTTTTTTTTCATCCCCTTTAATAATGGGGTGGGGGTGGTAATGGGGGTGGCTAGTGTCAAAAATATTTTTGAGACCTTAGCTTCTTTTATGTATACTAAATACCAATTTTATGGACTCTTACGTGCTTGATTTACGTATTTACCCCAAATTTACCTTCCAACTCTTCGACGGAACAAGATGAAAATATAATCTAGTTCTAGATCTCATTAAAGTACATGTGTGTACCAAATTTCAGGTCAATATCACAAAAAAAGTTACAGACAGACAAACAGACATTTTTTCACTCAAACTTAAAATCTCGACGTTTCATGACATTCTAAGCCTATTTGAACAATAAAAATTTTTAAATATTTTTTTTGTCGTTACTATACTTCCACTGGGCGTGGAAGTAATTATCTGTAAAATTTAATTTTTGTACACCCCTTTAAATTTGTTGTCTTCAAAGATTTAGCCACCTTTAAGCGGAGGTAGAATGTGATTTTTAATCGAAATAGTGCATAAACTGCCTGTAGACAAAAAATCAGCTTTGTGGATTAATATTCCGTGGCGGAAAATGCAAAATTTCTCCGCGAACTGCAATAGCCCGGAGCGCATATTCGGTCAAAAGTCTTGTTTTTTTATGTTAGAGAAAAAGTAGAAAAAGCGTCGGAAAGCCCAATCTCTTTACATAAACTGTCTACAAATTTTTCGAAAAAAACTATAATTATCGAAATATTCGAGGAAATGTAGGAAATTACACGTTTTCCTATGTAAATCTTAAAAAAATAATTTTTCTCGGAAGCTTTGTTTCGAAGGGCCAATATTAACGGAGCGTCAAAGTAGTACATGACATTAAGTGAACATCGTATATGAGATCGATTTCAGTTAATTACCGATTAATTACGGTGACAAAATGGAGAAATTTTACCGAAAAAAGAAAAAAGTCCCAAATCCCGTTCCCTCTAATTCCTTCATTTTTGTCAGAATTCAAAAAATAAATAAAGGAGTTTTAGCAAATTTAATGCTATTTAAATTCACTAGAGTAGTCTTTTGGCGTAGGAGCCAAGATTAAAAAGTTGCCAACTGTAGAAGCTCAAAATTTGCGATTTATTGCCGTACGTGGTCAACATTTCAGTAATCTCCGGAATGGAAAAAAAAATCAAAATTCTGATGGCAGCAAAAGATTCATAGAGGAAAATATTCGTTTGACATCTTTTTTTATTTCGAGCTAACTCCCACCATTTCGGAGATATCTGCGAAAAATAGCAAAAAACAGCTTACATTTCGGAGCCGAAAAAATTGCAAAAACATGCAATCTTGACAAGTTCATATTTTTCACCATTGGGATGGCCGTACGATGTAGCGACGTAAAGAGGAAGTCTTCCAGATAAACCTGATCGTAAATTGCACGGCGAAATTCGAAAATTCGGGTCGGCATGAACGAACCAAAAGTAGCATTTTGTGACATTTCAGAAAATCGATCTCTTTTTGTAACATGTTTAATTTTTTACTCATTTTTGCAACACTAAAAGTTTGGTAAACTTGCACTTTCATTATTGATACTCTCTAAGCGATCATGGGAAAAAAATCTAGCTTTATAGATATTAACGCGAAAAAACTGTCGCTACCTCCCTGGCTACCACCTTCGTGTGTCGCGCATTACGTCGATTGGACAGGCTAGGCATGAAGATAAAGGTGATTGGCTCTCTACCTAGCGTGAGTTATATTAACTCACATATTATAACTGACGCAATTTGTTTATGGATACTATTAATTGTTCAATAGCAGTTCATTAATTAGTATGTAACCTAATAAGAGTAGATAAACTATTTTTTTCTGTATTACTGAACAATTTATTACAGTTATTTCAATACATATATCAAAGCCACATTCTTTAGTATATTCTCTTTTTTAAAATATTAAACAAATGATATAATAATAATACAAAACAAGAAAAAATGCGTTTCTTCAACGGGTGCGGAATCCATTTTTCCAATAATTCGGCTAACGCTCAATTCGGATTTTTCGAAACTATTAGTATATCAGAAACAATAAATTATATTTCATTATATTTAAATAATACGGGGACGGTAGCTCAGTGGTTTAGCGCGTCTAGCTTGCATACTGGCGTACCTAGCGAAGCAGGTTCAATCCCTGCTCATCGCGAAATAATTTTAATTATAAAATTATCCCCAAGAAGTGGTTCGGACTCCACTATAAGCTGTAGGGCCTCGTTTCTTTTACCTAACACAAAACCATTCTGGATTTTCAAGGAGTTACTTCTGTGACTTGAGAAGCGGTTAAGAAAACATTTTAAGAAAGATTTTTTAATTACATTCCTTACTAATTGTAACGCAATATTAATTTGAAAACTGATTAATTAACTGGATCAAGGCTTAAATATAATTAATTACAAATGTGCAATGCAATTTTAAAGGAAACCAGTATATAAATATTTTTACTAAAATAAGCGTATTATACTTGATTGAAGAGTACACAAAAGGAGTTGCGTTTAATTGTGTGTTAGTACACAGCAGAGCACAAAAGGATTTCGTCTTCCGATATTCCAGTTGATATTAAATATAATTATGGTCGACTGGTCGCACTCAAATGCTCCAAATTTACACAACAACTATTTACAACTTGAAGGGGATGAAACCGCATATCAAATTTAGTTTAGGCTTGGAAACATCTTACAAAAAACAATTAATATAGTAACATAAGTTGCGTTTTCCGCCGAGATTCTTTACGAAGAAGGAATGGGCTGCCGGGGAAAATTATGAACTTATAAAATTTCAGAAACTTTTCAAAGAATGTTCATAAACGATGAAATGATCGAGAACTGAAAAACTCGAAAATTAATTATTTGTTTATTTTACCTTTCTCTTCTTAGAATATTGGAATTCAATAAAAACCTAAAGTTATACAGTATATAACTTCTGTGAAAGTTTAATTGAATTTTATTAACTTCTTTGTTTATTTAAACACTTTCGATATTAAAACGGGCTGCCTTTACGAGCTTCATTTTTCATTTTTAATGATCTTAATAAAAAATGTAGTTAAATTACTTAAATACTTTTTGCAAAAAAATAGACATTTTTTTTTTAAATCTGGCATTTGAATTGTTTATGGCTAATATGTTTTCGGAGTTATAATTCCAATCCGCCAAAAGAAACATTAAAAATGTTAAATTTTGGTGTCTTAAGCCGCGTTCTCCCTATGAAACATGTTTATAAAACATTTGTTTTAATACGATTGTTTTGAAACTCCAGGGTTTCAAAACATGTTTAATAAAATTTCAAAAAGAGTACCGAACTATGTTTGAAAACATTTGGTCATCATGGCGTCTCCAAGTGAGGATGGTGGAGCTGCAATTTGTGTGGTGTTTAGTTCCAACAATAAAAAAAATGGCCAAAAAGAAGCGATTTTGGGTTCGTCCGTCGTTACAGGCCAGGAAGAAGTACAGCGGCAGTGACCTCTTGAGTGATCTTCAATGTGACGACCGAGATCTGTTAGCTGGAGAACTTAAAAACTTTCTTAGAATGATAAGTCCCATGCTTTTTATTTCTATTTTTGTAATCTTCTTCCGTCGGGTCCCACAGCAATTTACGGTCTTTGTACATTTCGATAAGTCTATAGACATCAGCCTGTCTCAACTCCATAGTTAATTGCACTGAACAGATTACAGCGAATAAGTGCAAACGACGAAAATGACGGGTGACAGCACCCTCGTCAGTGTTTTATAACATGTTACAGAATTACAACTTGCTTTTAAAACAAGTTACCGATTTTGTTTGATGGACAGGACGGGAAAAGTGCAACTTGTTACAAGACACGAAAATTGTTTTAAAACGTGTCTGTTTCAAAACATTTTCCACTTTGATTTGTAACAAGTTATAAAACTCTGTTTTAAAAAAATGTTTTATAAACATGTTGGATAGTAAGAACGCGGCTTTAGAATTGCGTATAGACTGTAGTGTACCTACTCTAAAAGTCGCGTTCTCACTATGCAACATGTCTATAAAACATTTGTTTTAAAACAGAATTTTATAACTTGTTACAAATTCAAAGAGAAAATGTTTTAAAACAGACACGTTTTAAAACAATTTTCGTGTTTTGTAACAAGTTACACTGTTCCCGTCCCGTGTCGGTAAACATCAAAGAAAAGTAACTTGTTTTAAAACATGTTGTAATTCTGTTTAGAAACTGTAACATGTTATAAAACACTGACAAGGGTGCTGCCACTCGTCATTCTCGACGTCTGCATTCAGTCACTGTAATCTGTTCAGTGCAATTAACTATGGAGTGGAGACAGGCTGATGTGTATAGACTTATCGAAATGTACAAAGACTGTAAAATTGTTGTGGGACCCGACGGAAGATTACAAAAATAGAAATAAAAAGCATGATATGTGGTGTGAGTTGGACGAAGAGTTTGGAATCGAGGTAGGCGAGGCCGAAAAAAAAAATAAGGAACAGTTACCCTTATAAAGTCTTGTAGTGTGTTAATCAAAGCATCACATACTTCTGATACAACGCTACTGATTGTTGAAGGTGCCACTTTAAAAAATAACATAGACTCCTATATCGCAGGTAGCTAGAAACCTTAATGTTATGGCTAGTCTTTCTTTTACCGGAATGGCATCTCTAAAAGTTGTGACTTTTCTTTCTGACTTGTCATTCTAAGAAAGTATTTAAAACTACCATCAATTTTAAGTTCTTCAGCTAACAGATGTCGGTCGTCACGGTGAAGATCACTCAAGAGATCACTGTCGCTGTACTTCTTCCTGGCCTGTAACGACGGAGGAACCCAAAATCGTCTCTTTTTAGCCATTTTTGTATTGTTGGAACTAAACACCACACAAATTGCAACTGCAATAACACCGTCCTCGCTTGATGACTAAATGTTTTCAAACTTAGTTTGCTACTCCTTTTGGAATGTTTTGAAACCAAATGTTATCAAACATGTTTTGAAACCCTGGAGTTTCAAAGCAATTGTTTTAAACACATGTTTTATAGACATGTTGCATAGTGAGAACGCGGCTTTCTTGAGTGATTTTCAACGTGATGACCGAGATGTGTCAGCTGGAAATCTTAAAACTGATGGTAGTTTTGAAAACTTTCTTAGAGTGACAAGTCAGGATTTTGAGAATCTGATTACTTCCATTGGTAGGCGCGTTTAAAGAAAAGACACAACTCGTCTTGTTAACTTCCTTATTTTTTTTTCGGCCTCGCCTACCTCGATTCCAAACTCTTCGTTCAACTCACGCCACATATCATACCTATGTTTGTAATCTTCTTCCGTTGGGTTCCATAACAATTTACGGTCTTTGTACATTTCTCCTTTGTACATATCTCCACTCCATAGTTAATTGCACTGAACAGATTACACTGACGAATACAGACGACGAAAATGACGGGTGTCAGCACCTTCCTCAGTGTTTTATAACATTTTATAGTTTCTAAACAGAATTACAAGTTACCGATTTTCTTTGATGTTTACCGACGCAGGATGGAAACAGTGCAACTTGTTGCAAAACACGAAAATTGTTTTAAAACGGGTCTGTTTTAAAACATTTCCCCTTTGAATTTGTAACAAGTTATAAAACTCTGTTTTGAAACAGTTCCCATTGTAAAGAATCGCTCGGTATCTATTGGTTGCACGTTACGTTGTAAAATGTACCAATGGTTTACTTAACAGCACTTAGTTGACCGATTAGGGGAATCTGAATGCTCAGTCCACGTGGACTCTCGTTAGTTCCATTACAGATAAGACCGTGCTGTAAGCGAGACCAGTATTTAAGTGCGATCATTGCTTTGTGACGGTACAATAGATATATAATTATTAAGTTTTCATTTGAGCAATTAGTGAAATGACTTTTTGGCGTACGTTTGGACATTTGTTTGTCAAGAACGATGGGCATCATAATAATAATGTTGATGAAATAAACAATGTATGCAATGACAGACCCATTTGGCATCCTTTTGATGACTTAGATAACATGCAACGACATATGCAACCAATATATTAATCAATAATGTAAAAGCAAACAAATTTATAAAGAATCATTTGCTTGTAGTAACTCAAAACATTATTTCGAATATATACGAAAAATTGTTATTGGAAAACAATAATATTAAAGCAAAATTAAGTCAGTCCACAATTATTAGCAGAACAGTAAATTATTATATTATACATTATACATCGCAATTCCTCGACAGAAATCCATATTTTTTTTGGGATCCGGTCCTGCTACACATGTTCAGAGCAGCTAACCTTTTTTTATCCGTTTTTTTGCACAATTGCCAACTGAGTCTTATAATTTTCATGTATACTTTACATTATTTAGATATTACTCAAGCAAAACATCTACCTCTACTGATAAGAAAAGACTCCGCACCAAATGCATGGGTAATTTGTTGTCGACGGAATCGTTGTAAATTTAAGGCATAGAATCCTTAGGTCATTCTCAATGAAAACTGTTATGGATAAAGTTCCAAAATGTCTATTTTAAAAATACAGCAGGTCGAAGCTCCAAAATTCAAAATTTTAAAAACGCGATTTTACGTATTTTTTATCGAACCGGATGTATGTATTGATTTATATGAAGCAGTTTCATGAAAAATATACTTATGTAAATAAATATATGATTACTTTTGCCCTTATTATACTCTTCGCAAAAATGAAGAGTATATTGTATTTGATCGGCACATTTCTAAAACAGTAAATATCGCTCGTAGAGAAAAAAATTTCATATCATTATGTTAGTGAACGAATTCTGAACAACTTTCAAAATGTCCGTCTGTCCGTCCGTCCGTCCGTCACGTTTCTTATAAGCACGATAACTTAAGAAAGAAAAGTCCAATTGTACTGACATTTGGAATGTAAGTTGGCGTTAGCTAGAGGAAGAACCCTATTGTTTTTGAAAACAAATCAATCAGTATATAAAAAAGTTATTAATTATTTAATTTAAAAAAAAAATTCTTAATTTTTGTCACTTCTACTTAAATAGAAATCTTGCGAAATGTTATTCTCTATAATTTTTTTTGTTTATACATTTTACTAATATACGTACATATTTCATAATAATATATCTAATCCGTTGAAATATAATTCTAAAATGATATACATTATAGACAATTTTTGTAGTAATGTGTGATGGTCCAATGGCTAAAGCTTTTACCTTGAAGATCTCGTGTTCGAATCCCTGAGGTGGCTTTTTTTTTCTTTTTTTTCACACCAAAGTTGGTATCAACAAATTTAGAATATTCAAAAATCAACATTATTTAAAAGAAAACTGCGAAGAGTATCCTATAGAATGTGTAACAATTATATAAAAAGCTCAGTAAATCGGCGAAGAGTATAATGCTTCTACTAGTTTATATTTATTTTCTGAGGTCCAACAAAAATACACTTTTTTCTTGATTAGAGAATATTATTTAGGTATTATGTAAATCACAACTTACACACTTTTTTATTTATTATGAAAATACCTACTTTCTATATATTGTTGCCCTAATCTGGGTACGCTAATATACTAGTTAGGTAAATACTTTAAAACACTCATTATTGGATAACCTATCAAAACAACTACTCTTCTAGCTAATACTGACGAAGCATTGAATTACATGATAGGATTCTTAGCATTTTAAAGAAAAAAAAATATTTTGAAAATACTTAAATCATTCATTTACATTTAGTCATTCACACTTTTTTTATTGACTATTAAGCCATACGAATTGAAAAAAATGATACAAATTTCCATTCAATGAACAGATTTATGCTAGACATTACCTATTACATTCATGCCATTTATAAGGATATCTTTTTCTAGGCATAATGTTTTTCTCATTTTATTGCTTTATAGATAAGTATATATATGTATACATTATTTAGGTATAATGCAAGCGAAATTTTCATACTGATAAAAAATTACGTAGGTTTTTTAATTTATATCGACGTTCTACTTCTGAACATGTTAATCTAACTAATAGACTAGTTAAAAAAAATGTTTGACTAACAAACACTTTAAAATACAAGTTACTGTAGAATCTATCACATTAAATAAAAGCTGTACTGAACAATGAACCAGCTTATACAAATTCGTGTAAGTGCTAAATAACAATAAAATGAATATAGATAGTAGGCAGTAGCATTACGCCATCTAGCGGCGACGCTCCGAGCTGTCACGGCTAGGTAATAAGAAGCACAGTGCCGAGTGACCCATAACCTGCGTCAACTACTAGAAAACACGAAATATTTCTAATGTAGTGCTTTAAAGTGCGGATATTACTAAATATTGACATATTCGAAGGTAAATTAAGCCATTTTTTAACATAAATTCTATTGTTTCGCGAAGGCGGGCGACTTCGGTAGCATTTGCTATAATTATACGTCGTGTTGATCTCAATACGGTGACTTACCGTTTGCCTTGATTATTATACTTATTTGGTTTAATAAAAAAAAAACATAATAATCGTAGAAAAAAATGCTTATGAACACGGTAACTTCAGCGCAGCGCGCTACTGCCATTTTCACTCATTTCTACCTAGATCTGAAGAGTGGTTAGAATTTTCAGACTTTGACACACTGAGATTCACTTAAAATCAAAAATTAATATAGAAAAATTAAATTAACTGAAAATTAAATATCATCACGTGCATGTGCACATCTAAATATATTTTATCATTCCAGTTTGTCCCTCTGGATTTCAATGCGACGTAAGAAGGTGCATTCCAAAAGACTGGCAATGTGACGGCCACGTAGACTGTAAAGATCAATCTGATGAGCTCAACTGTCACAAATGTGGACCAGGTATGATAAATTGTGGAGCTGACAAATGTATCACGCAGGAACATATGTGCGATGGAAAAGTTGACTGTCCTTGGGGTCAAGACGAAAGGAATTGCTGTAAGTCCCTTGTAATTCTATTAAGCAGATTAGCTTATACGCCTGTTTGCAACACATAGGCAATGCACATTAAGTAACAGGATTCGTGTCATTTCTGTGTACGCTAAATATTTCGATTTTTATCAGTATTTTACTAACCAATAATTTTATCACTTCAATTTAAGAAAAGAGTTCGTCTGGGAACAAAAATTTTTGAAAAAGAAATTAAACCGCCAAAAAGGTAACTAAAAATTATGGAATAAAATTTCACCGTCCTGGGCGACAATTGAACTTTATTACCTTTGATGTTCTTAAAACATCAAAAGGAGTACCACAAGGGTCAGTTTTAGGTCCCTTGCAATATATTATTTATGTAAACGACTTTATTGTGGACGATTCTATACTATTTGCTGATGACTCATCCATTCTAATATTAGAATCGAATGTAAAACATACGTTACGGAAAGTTAACGTAAAGCTCTCACAACCTCACAAATGGTTTACCGAAAATAGGTTTGTTCCGAATAATGGAGATCTATATTTTTAATATTTGGCACTTAGGCGTAAAAATTATGAGGAAATCTTGTGATAAAAATAATAAATGGTGCTATTAGGCAAGAAAAACTATTAAATTTCTAGGTTAATATTCAGAGTGTGATTCCTTAGGTCATTTTACGAAGAAAAGTTCATATGAACATATATCCGCAACTGCTTAAATGTTTTGCTACAGGGCGTTGAATATTTTTTTAAATCGTTGTTTTTTAGTATCTCAGAAGTACTTTAGATATTATTTTCAATTTTGGTATGTGTTAATAGGATATACAACCACATATTTCAGTTGGAAAACCTGGCACGGCACGATTAGGATATCTTTCCTGATACATACTTCTGGCCTTTGTCAGGCTTCTTTAGAGAATTCTGAAATCTGTGTGTTGAATTTCTTGTAAATCTGCAAAAATGTTGCAAATTTACATGGCACCCATATTGGATTGACCATTTTGAATTCTTAACTTTTGAAATCAAATGCAATAGCAATATGAATGCAATTCCGACGAAAGGATCTCGCCGGTTAAGTATATGGAATTGGGCCCAACGGCTTATTGGGCTATTTATTCACATGAATGTTGCTTATGATTAGGAATGCTCAATAAAATATATAATAAACCTCTATGCCCTATATTACCAGAGTTATGGGGGTAACAATCCTCAACTTTAAAATTATTTTTTTCAAAACTATTGATGATAATTAATTGTATATAAAAAAAATTTTTATTTTTGAGGGTGTTGTTTTTGAGTGACACCTACCAAAAAAATCTGTATTATTGAACACTAATATAATTATCGTGTGCAAAAATTACTTCAAGGTCAGATTGGTGGAAGGTGCTCAAAAATATAAATCTAGGTAATGAACAAAGGCACATAAAAAAAAATTAAGTGCGAAGCTTAATTCCTACTCATTTGGAAGCTAATAATCGAAGAAATATACTACTACTTTTAGCTTGGCTCTCAATTATTTGATGAATCTGATGAACTGGGATGCGGGTGTAACTTTCGAATTTTCAAAAACCTACAGGCGAACATCTCTGAACTAGGGCATTTTTAGGAAAAATGTTTCAAACATAAGATGTCCCTTTCTGAACTAAACAACTTTTGTTTGAAATATTTTTCTTAAAAATTTACTAGTTCAGGGATGTTCCCCTGCAGGTTTTTGAAAATTCAAAAGTTACCTCCATCCCGGTCATCAGGGTAGGGGGGAGAAAAAAATGTTTGATACAAAAGTTATCTAATTTCTTCCGTAGAATCAGAATACGCGATAAAAAATATAAAGTGCCGTTAAAAATTCAAAAGTTAGCCCCACCCCCTGCTCATCAGCGGTGGGGCGTGGAAAACTGTTATGCCGAAAAGATGTTTCCCTCTGAACTTTTGTCTGAAACGTTTTTCGCTAGTATTCCTTTCTGATGAGATATTACTGTGGATTGATTAAAATGGCCTAACCATATTGCCTAATAAAATCAATACTTGGTAAGCAAAAAAAAAATTGAGAGCCAAGCTAAAAGTAATAGTATATTTTCTTGATTATTAGCATTCAAATGAGTAGGAATTCAGTGGTGTAGGCACTTATTTTTTTTTGTGTCTGTTATTGTTCATTGCCTAGGTTTATATATTTTTAAGCACTTTCCACCAATCTGACCTTGCAGTAATTTTTACACACGATTATGTCAGCGTTAAATAATATAGATTTTTTAGATATCACTCAAGGGGTTGATATAAAAACAGCACCCTCAAAAATTAAATTATTTTTTTGATATACTAAATAACGTAAGAGGAATGTAAAAAAAAATGTAAAACAAATGTAAAATATAAGGATATTTTATATCAACGTCTCCTATTAATTTCATTTAATTATCTTCAATAGTTTTGAAAAAAATTAAATTTAAAGTTGAGGGTTGTTACCCCCATAACTATGGTAATATAGGGGATAGAGGTTTATGATATATTTTATTGAGCATTCCTAGGCCTAAGCAACATTCATGTGAATGAATAACCCAATAAGCCACTGGGCCCAATTTCATATACTTAACTGGCGAGACCCTTTGCCATTCGCCAAATTCGCGACTAAAAAAAAAACTTATTTCCAATTTTTGCTCGTCTTGCATTAGCCGTAGTTTGTTGAAGCTATAGTGAAACTACTGCCCAGTCATATCTTGTAGTTTGAGAAAAATTTCATAGAAATCGCTGATGTCAATCCCGAGCAACGAAAATCAAATGTTTATAGCAAATTTTTATGTGAACAGGTAACATATATTTTTTAGCATGGTATTGTTTCCTGTATATACTAGAAATTGATAAGACACTGGAAACGGTTGTTTTATTTGATTTTTCCTTTTAAACCTTTAAAAGATAGAAATAGGTATGCTACATCACAATGTCAGACCGAATCGACATAAAAGAATTTAGATATTTTCGTCAAATTTTTGGCAACGCCATTTGATTGTATTGTTCACTACTCCGCACAATTAATTTCATTTACAACACCTCGTAGAGTTTTCTAGCAAAAGCTGCAAGCTGTAAAGTAGTTTATGACAATATTAATCGTTTTCGGTTTTTCTTTCCAGTAAGATTAAGTGAGAGAAACGGAGATGAAGGAAAAGGTCAATTAGAAGTATATCGACCGGACCAAGAAAAATGGGTACCTGCGTGTGTTGCCCATTGGGATCAGCGAGCATCTGCGAAAACCATATGTTCCCTGCTTGGATATTCGTAAGTTAAATTTGAATGTTTTTATTACGTCAAAATTTCTTTTACACGAACTCATCTCGTTTACCTTCTTAAAGTATACGTCTGCGAATAGAAATGAATTTTTGGGATTCCAGTCATGAATATACATTAGTTTTCTGTTACGATACCACAAAACACATTGTATAAAGTACGGATTGCAATACATCGCGACTAGTTTTCTAATAAGCTGATAATTTTTCGCTTTAGAATTTACTACTCATTTAATCTCTTTTTTATAATACGTGGTAAAGTGATGTTTTGTCATTGTGATGGAATTTCTTTCATCGAATTTTCCCTTGAGAGACGCGATCCTCTCGGCAGTGATCAGGTGTTGGAATTAATAGTAAGAAGAAAAGCACGGAAGAAAATTTGGTTTTGGAGCAAGTGGTGACATGATGTACTGAAAGATGGAATTGAAACGAGAATTGAAATGAGAAAAATCATCCTTAGTAACCAACCAAGATTAGTTTCATGACGTCATAATGGACGAACACATGTCACATCGTATCAGTGAAACAAGGTACGACTTACAACATCAGTACTTCATTCGGGTTGACTCCTGGTGTTATCGTTTGGGATGGCATTTGTTATGAGAGCAGCCCACCCCTCGTTTCTATAAATGGTAACACGACACCTACATCAGTGATGTGTTGGAATCATAAATTCCAGGAATTTCTGGTGCAGTGATTAAATAGAATGATGCTACTATGTCAAGAATACGAATAAGATGTTTGAATCAAAACAATGTTCCTCTACTGCCTTGGCCTTTTAGATCACCAGATTTGTCACCTAGAGAGAATATGAGATATGCTGGATAGAGCAATTCTGGAAATGACAAAAAGCCGATAGAATCACAGTTCTAACTAACATTGTTAGACGTCTCATGAAGGCATGCACAAGAGCTAGAGATATTAAAGAGATATTATATTTTACTGTTGTCTGATTTCAATCAAATTATGATGGAATGTTAGGTTCTATAAGTATATTTTTAACTTAGATATTATACTTTATTTCAAGTTCCTGTAGATTATCAAATCCTATTGGTGCTGAAAATAACATAATTAACACTTATATCATTTTTCATTTCACAGCGTGGCATTTTAATTATAAAAATTCTAAAATGGTACGTTGATATATGCTGAATCTTATTGATGTAAATCAATTACATAAAGTTGTTTCAATGTAAAATCAACTTTCAATAGATTAGATAAATGGCATTGAAAGTACCTTATTTTATCCATATTTGCAGCAATCCAATTTAATCCATTATAAATGTGATATGATAAAGAAATTGAACTAGGAAATTATTTGAATAGCTTCTTTGACAGTATTAGTATTTTACCAGTGACGTATATAATTAAAGGTAAATAATTAATTGACTGTCTAGCTTTATGAACATGCGATCAAAAGACCAAGAGAATTAGAACAGCCTCGACTAAAGTTCAATATTCGCATACTACCACAATCGAGTCCCTATCGCAGAATCCATAAATAAAATGAACATTTCAGCATTTTTCCTGTGGAAAAGTTAGCATCATAAAGTTTTTGTAGTACTAGGCATTGTAAATGAATATATAGCGCCTCATTTTGGTATACTTAGTAAAAACTGGTGTAGAAATAACACTTTTTATTACAAAAAAACTGATTATGATTACTTTTAAAAGATGTTAACAAATAAAGGAGAAAATAAACCTCTTGAGGGTTTACAAAAAACGAGTAAAGCGGTTGATAACCGAATATTTTTTTAACTATTACAATTTATCTAGAGAGAATGGATAATTCCGTTTGGCCTATTCTCTAGTAATAGGTGCTGCAATGTTTGGAACTGTAATGCTCACAAACTTGAAAAGTAAATGTCAGTTACATTCCAAGTATCGACTTTAATCTCAAGCCACCAAAATCTTAATATTTGAATGCTTGAATTTTTTTTAACAGCCTTCTATATCACATCAAGGCCCCTTTTAAGTGTAGAAGATCTATCCGAACGAGTTCTTGAAACATTATTTCGCTATTTATGAGGCTTGAACCCACTTCACTAGGTACGTCCATCAGGTGCGGATCAATACACTTTTTGGGGGGGGGGGGTAATACCTTGCTTCGAGTAAATAAATATTAACACTATTTTTATTTTTACGAGAATTTTGATTTTGTATTTGTGTTAAAATATCAAATATTTTTTGGTCTGGAGGGTAATTACCCGCCCTTGACGCCTATTAACCGTTAAAGGCAGCTTTATTAGTGTTTTCACATTCTTACACGTCATTCTTATGTGAGTGCCTACTTCAAGTTGGATTTAAAAATGTATATTAATAACTGCGGACGTTGCCGCGTATACGGGGAAAATTGCTCACAGCGGCCAGTGCAGTGGTATGGCCCAAGCAAGATTAGATTACGAATGGGTCGCTTAGTCATAAAGCACCTCGATTTAAAACGATCACCGCACGCAGAACCCAACAACAGGTATCAAAGGTATCAAAACTATTCATCCTAAGTGTTGTAGCGTTGTGCGGACCAGCACCTTGCATAAGTAAAGTTTATGATGTGCAGTCTCAGTTGCTTCCATACAAAAGCGCACATTTCATTTTCACTTTGCCCATTTGAGATGGTATCTTAATGGGCAATGACCTGTGAAAAGGCTTGTTATTATTTTATTCTGGTTTGGTAATATAGAGTAGCTCGTTTGGTCTTTTTTGGAAATGGTTTCATCTTCAATCTTATTTCCTTCAAGTCCTTCATGCCCTTGTAGAAGAACACACTACCGGGCGTCAAGTTGACGCGTCACCCATTTATTTATTAAGGGGCGGCAGCCGCGTTCTGCCCCGTTCTTCCACTCCCAGACGGGTTCGAGATAAGATGCACTCCGATAGAAGAGTAATGGATCAAGGCTGCACTACCCTAGATCATTAACGACGCTCTCTCGGACGTGATTCGTATTTTTCACTGGCAATTATGTTCTGACGCAATCTGGCTATTTAATTTTTGGCATAAAAAATCCCAATTGAAGATTTCTCTCCGACAGGATTGGAATTTGACATGATTTTAGTCTGCTTGCGTGGTAATTAACGACATGACGCCTTTTAGTTTCTAATATTTTCGTATAAAAAAAATCTCAGTCGAAGATTTCTCTCCGTGATTCTCACATTTTTATCTGCTAATAACGGATTCTACACCTAGGGATTTCTGAGAAAAATGCATAAAAAAATCCCTATCAAACCCTCGTAAGGCAACCAGAAGGTCGAGTCTTAGTGGTGCATTAACTCGACGCATCCGGTCTTCCAAACGAAAGCTTTCAAGGGATGAGGACCAGCAACAAGTCTCAAGATCAATTAAGATGCGATTAGTTCAAATAATTCGGTTTATTTAACAGATATGTAATATACAAAATGGATCAAGCAAAATTCTTATTTTTAAGAATCATGCCTCCCCCCAACTAAGGCAAAGGGCTGTTAAACCATACAAGTGAGAGCGTACGCTAATAATCGATTTGGTAGAAAAGATTAATGCAAACCTTCCCAGAATCAAATACAAGCCTTTTTAGAAATGTCCGAAACTTTTTGTAATATGGTAATTACGGCTGACTGATTATAACATAAAAATGTTTTACTAAAAAAATTTAGTTTCGCTAGAGACTACTTAGCTTTAAAGTTCTCGTAACGTGAGAGTTCACGTACTAAAACATATTCATCAGGACTTACTACTACATAAGTTCGATAGTCCACAACTTACTTGCCCTTGATGTAGGTGTTCAATAGACCAAATTGCGAGCCGCTGGGTGAATCCAAACTCGTTTTATGCTAGAAACCGGCCTTGTGCACTTTCATTGATATCATTTTTTTGCTTATCGGCGCTACGCTGTCTTTGTCAAGTTTGTCGGTTTCACCTTTTAGATACATTGCTTTGATAAAATTTTGTTGTCGGACTTTAGGACAAGGCATATAATGACCTCCATGGTCAATGTCTTTGGCGGAGGAATTAAAATTGAAAATATTGCAATATTTTCAAGCCCAATTTTGGCGTACTTTTCAAAAACAATGTCCAAGGTGCAACTTTGATGTATTAACTCATAGCGGTCCTTTTGGACTAGTGTGTGGCTCTGAAGTCTCTGGAGACTCTTGAAAATGTCCTTAAATGAAATTTTTGATTAAGTCTAGTTTTCATTTTGTTTTCGACTTAGGTCAATTCTGGACACCCTGACAGCCACATCAAGGTAAGTTTGTTGTTTCTTGCCAGTTGCTTTACTATTTGTAGACATTTCCGGGCAATTTTGGACTCCAAAGTAAATGAGCTTAGAGCCTGGCTGCCTGACTAGGAGTATAAAATATGGCCTTTGGAGTCCACATTTTGGGCCATATACACCGGCGCCTACTCCCGTATTCATCTTATATGGACGTGTCAAATATATAGATCTATTAAGTCGAAGAAAAATAGTGATGATAAATGAATAAAAAGAAAAAATAATATGCACTAATTCCGACAAATATATTGGCCAAGGAATCAGACAGAGATGTCTGATGTTCCGTCACCAATTCTCCTTAGAATCTATAGTGAGTACGTGATGCGATGTGTCCTGTAAGACTGGCAACAGTGCTTTTCATTGATTTATGGGTTGATATTTTACACATCAAGGAAGTGATATCACGTATTGCAGTTGTTTAGGTTTTTTGAGAAGCAGTATATAAATATAAAAATATAGTGATCTGGAAGGTCGAATTTGAAATAGAAATAATATTTTCTGGAAGAAACGTCTGAAGGTTACCGTTAATAAAAATGGGATTACATCAAATTAAAGACATTGAAAGGGAAATTATCCTGCGTCATTTATCGCGCAAAAATTTGTCGAGTAATTCAATTTGTCATTAGAATAGAAAATGTCACTCAAAATAATTCAAATAATTCATAACTTAACAATAATTCAAACTTCAATAATCGTCACTGTTTTCTTCATTGGTGGCAGTTACATTAGTTGTATCAAATATGTGGGTTAGTAGTTCAGCGAGCTTTGCAACGGCCATATGCCAAATAGTAAATGATCGCAGCTACGTACGAACAGCAGCCCACTGTTCTTTTGCCATTAGCATAGTCACAGGTATATCTTTGTATACCTTTGTAACCGTTAATGTTCGGTTTATATTCAATTTAACACTGATGGACTTTTATGTCTATATGCCGTGAACGGACCTTCATTTTTATTATTATCATTTTTTGGCAAATATTCGACATTTAGTATCAAGGTTGGTCCGATTTAATTAAATCGATTTAAGTCACGATTTGAATGTGTTGATTTTTTAAATTAATAATCATAATTTATATCAAACTTTTTGTTTTGCTACCATTTTGGCAGTGTATGAGTATTGTAATAAGTGTAATATTTTTATGTATTTTTTACGATATTTGCATGATTTTCAAGTTTAAGTCAGTCATTTTGAAAAAATAAAATAAATCATGATTTTTTAAATTTAAATCAATGATTTTTTAATTTCCCGAGAGGCTTGGGTCCTTGGTGTTGACCCAGGTCACGGACATCCCCTCCCGCACTGCACTCGTGGGCTTTATGATTGGGGGGGGGGTGTCTGCACAGAACATGCTGAGGAACCCCCTCCATCTCCACGAGTAAAGGGAAAAAAATTATAGCCCGACACGGAGCCCCTTATATACGTGGAAGGCATTTAGACAACGGGGTGCGCCTGTGCCCCGAAGTTTTTATGGTGGTACTTCATCCACGTAGTCCGGGCAGTGAAGCCAAGACCCCCCCCGAAGAGATGTACCCCTGACCTGGGTCAGGAGGTCATTGCCACTCCAAGCGGTTTACGGTGTGTGAGCTCGTCCGCGACGTGTTTTTAGCTGGGGTGGACTGGGTTATTAACCCTACCCCCAGCAGTATGACCACGTTAGCACTACTCGTCGCGGAGCCTCGTGAAAGGATGGTACCAGGTAAAACAGATTTAGTAAAGTAAACATACTAATCATCAATAATCATCATTTGGTCTCTAGCCATTAGTCATATAAATAATAATATAATGAACCTTTCAATTAGTCTTTGTTCCTAATTTAATACAATAGGCTTTTAAAAAAAATTAGTGCGTTAACAGCTTTGTCCGACAATCTGTTTCTGATTTTTGTAATAATGCCTCTGGACAAAGAGAACACTCTCTCGTTTTCAACAGATGTCGATTTTATTGTGTTTAAGGCTTTAAAAAGAAGTTCTAAACTTTCAGTACGTTTTCCGGTTGCTTCAAATACCTCGAACTCCCTTTTTAATGATGCTCTTGGATTTTTTTTGCAGGAACTTCGGGTACATTTTCTGCGATTTTTTTGATTGCCTGTTCCATTTGACTTTGAAACGACTCATCGGGTTCATTGTGTACTGTGCCTGTGGCTGTGAAGCTACTGGTGCTGGGTTCGGCGTCCATTATTTCCAAATCTGGCGTAGGGTGCGAGGGATATTTTCAAATAGTCTGCAATAAAGATGTGCGTGAAGAACTGCAGTTTTATTCGCATTAAAAGTAAAAAAATCCGTATTTTGGGACTGTGAGCTGTGGCTGTGGTGGCTAGGGTGCAAATATTTTGAACAAACCTATAACCCGTTGTGATCTTCTTTATTCTATACGGGCTTTCAATGTTTCAAAGAACAGTGCCGCCAGTTTATCATTTGCCGTTGATGCCAGTTGAATTTTTTTCAGTAAAATGTCAATAATTGCTTCGGCTGTGAGTAGCGAAGAATTTTGTCTGCCTAAGGCCTCTACAGCTATGTTGACTGGCTGCAATGAAGTAACGATTGACTCTAAGAGAGGGAGCTAATAAAGCTTATGACCTTTTGTAAATAAAATTATTACAAGCGTGTCTCGAGTCTCGACCCGAAAGTCCCGGGACACGAGACAATTAAATTTGGGAAAAGTCCCTCAACTTCGACACACGAGACGTCCCGGGAGCCAAACCCTAGCAACTAATCTAACTACCACCAATGAAGAAAATAGTGACGATGATTTATGTAGCATCACAAACGATTTCATATATAGTATGTTTCATTTGAAATGGTAACATCCCAACAACTTTTTAATTTTTTTCCGATTTGCACCAAATTTTGCTTAAGTATAGACCAGAACAACATTAGCTTTCTACGAATTCAAAGCCACCTGCGGTACCAAAATATGAGAAAATCAAAAAATCATATTAGGCATATTTTTATCGGAAAATGTTTTAATGAAACTGGTTCAGAATTGTCCAAAAACCTTAAGTGCAAAATTTAATCAAAATAAAAAAATATTAAAATTTTGATTAAAATAATGTCCAAGTCCGAAAATATCATTGTAATGTTTTTTTTTTTTGTTTAGAAAACTGTACTATGACAATTTTGTTTGAAACTGAACCCAAACTGCTAGGTAGTTGTCAAGAAATGTACAGTTTTTTTTTAAATAATTATTTTAAAAATATTTAAAATTTTAATTTTTCATTTTTTAAATTTTGATTAAATTTTGGACATACAGTTTTTGGACAATTCTGAACAAGTTTCATTAACACAATTTTCCGATAAAAAAATTCTTAATATGTTTTTTTGACTTTCTCCGCATATTTGGTACCGCAGGTGGCTTTGCATTTGTAGGAGGTGGATATTTTTCTATTCCTAAATAGATCTTCATTTGTACTATACTTAAGTAAAATTTGATTTAAATCGGAAAAAAATAAAAAAGTTATTGGGGTGTTATCATTTCAAGTGAAACACACTGTAGATGAATAATTTTGTATAATTTAATTTAGATAAATTATAGATTTTTTATACTTTATTTGGCTAACCAAAATACATATTGTCTATGGGTTACGTCAGTTTTTATTTTTTTTTAAACTATGTTCCACCAAGTTCAAGCACACCCTATACCTAAACCGAGCAGTTTCGGAGATATTTGACATTTTATAAAAAATTTGACAGGTGCAATGGTTTGCAAGAACCGTTATAACCTTCTTCGTGTAAGAGATCCTTATTTGCTCTTTGGTACGTCGAAAGAACACAAGATGAGCTACTCTCTACAAAAAAAATAGATTCCAAAATAGTATACTAAGTGTTTCATTTTTCACGTTACATTTTGTCAAATTCAAACCTCAAAAACTTTTTTATTTCAAATGGAACACCCTGCATTTTTTTACATCAAATTATGTTAAATTAAATTCCCTTTTTTCTACTATCAGCATTGTTAAAGTTACAACTTTTCGAAATATTGGCGATTTTCTTAAATGTCCAAGAATTTTTAGTAAAAATTGCCATCAACTTACCCATGATTAGAAACAATCATTAATGTCAGTCATTCTCTTTTGTTAAAAAATGCCAGCACGTTTAAATTACGCCCACGAAGACTTTTAGGTTTGTTTATTATTTATGAAGAATGTGATAAAGTAATAATACCAAGAACATGTAACACATTTGCTATTCGATACCCACTTTATTGTTTCAATTGTTTCATAGGCTTCTACGTTTTTTTGGATAAATTATAATTTTCAACAAAAACTTGCGAATAATTCAAAAAGCACATGTGTTAGATATAGGACATGCTAATGTAAGTCCACCTCAAATTTAATTCTACATCGATTGCCAGAATAAAATTTGGCACGTGCAATTTGACAGAGCCAAATATTCTATAATTATCCGATATGCGTTTTACAGTGTATGGTGGATGGTTTCTGTTCTTGTGGGTATCGAGTAGTAAATGTGTTACATGTTCTTGGTATTACTTTATCCATTCTCCATAAATAATAAACAAACCTAAAAGTCTTCCCGGGTGTAATTTAAACGTGCTGGCGTTTTTTAACATAAAAGAATGACTGACATTAATGATTGTTTCTAATCATGGGTAGTTGATGGCAATTTTTATTAGGAAAATCGCCAATATTTCGAAAAGTTGTAACTATAACCCCTACAATGCTTATACTACAAAAAAGGGAATTTAATTTAACATAATATGATGTAAAAAAATAGAGGCTGTTCCATTTGAAATAAAACAGTTTTTGAGGTTTGAATTTGACAAAATGTAACGTGAAAATAAAACATTTGGTATACTATTTTGGAATCTATTTTTATTTTTTGTAGAGAGTAGCTCATCATGTGTTCTTTCTACGTACCAAAGAGCAAATAAGGATCTCCTACACGAAGAAAGTTATAACGACTCTTGCAAACCGTTGCACCTGTAAAATTTTTTATAAAATGTCAAATATCTCCGAAAGTGCTCGGTTTAGGTATAGGATGTGCACATGTTTTGAATTTTATGGTCATTTCGAATAGTCGAAAATATATAGGGTGTTCCGTTTAAAATAAGCAAGTTGGTATCGACTTCCGGTATTTCCGGAAGTGCCGCCATTTTGAAGTTATTATTTTCGGATTCGCAATAGTTGACTATGGTAGGATACCAAAGCTCAAATGTCTATCTCATCTGCAAGTGGGAAATATTCTAATGGCCGCCTTAAAAGAATCACCCTGTAGAAAAGGCTGAAGTATGTAGATAGGCTTCAGTGCTTTTTTCATATGCTAAATTGGCTAGACTCTACAGATAATTTTTGGGAAAAAATGGTTGACTACACTATATCAAGGTCTGTAGGAGCAAACATGAACAAAAACCTGTGGGGAATGATTCAGTGCATCCTAATATTCATGGATGATTTGCTGCCAGCGATACATTCATATCTCTTATTAAACTTAAGAGTTTCTGCTTCCGAGTATTCATATATCTATTAAATAATGGAAATAAATAAATAGCAACTTAAAATTGTAATCCCGTGAAGATACAATTTCCGCTGACGCAAATTGAATAAGGTTAATCGAAGACAACCACTTGAAAAATATTAAAAAATCATCAATCAATTTTTGCTGACACGAATGTCTGTCAATTCCAGCTTAGAATAACTTATGTGATCAGTTAATATTTCGTATAAGCTCTGAAACATCTATATCATATTGGCAAATAATTTAATGAAATATACGACACGAATAAAATAATGAACACAAAGTTCAAACTTTGCTTTTACAAACATTACAGTAAACCTTCGGCATATCATCGATATTAGGAAATTGTAAAAATATGTGAATTTTTTGCAATTATATAATTGGCGTCAACAAGTACGAGAGTAAAAAAACCTATAGGGATATTGATATTTAGTATTTCAATACAGAAATTGTTATGATTTCGGAATAATAATAATAACTACAATACAGAATACACAATCCCTTCACACTTCTAAAAAGTTTCCAATAAATCAATACTTGAAGGTAGACGTCCGTGAGTCTCTAGTAAAACATAATAATTGTATGTTTTTGTAAGAGTTTTGTTACGACGAAATAAATATCACCTAAGCAATTTAATGGTTCTGTTTTGCTTCTGTTTCTTAACGTATTTATTATGTACAGAGATTACAATAACTAAAAAAGTTTTTGTTCTACAAAAGGAAGGTACCAAGTAAATCGTTTCAAACGTGTACATACGTTTGAAACACGCGTGTCGCCAAAAAATTAGTTGATTGCTAGGTGTTACGTGTTACGCATTTAGTAAACTGATAAATCTTTGATAATAAATTCAATGTTAATACAGTGAGTTTTCAAAATCAATTTTTTAATTTCATTCATTATTTTTCTCGTAATGACGGCATTTTTATAAACTTTTACAGTAGTTGTCTTTACCTTGAAAATGTCAAACAATGATTTAATGTCAGAATAACTTAAAAGAGTATTTTCTTTTCGCCAAAATGTTAACGCTGCAACAAAAAATATATTTACTACAACGTTATGGTATAGAAGATGAAAGTTACAGCTATTATAATGCTGGTCAAAATATGTTTAAAAACCGGTTCCGTAATCAATTTAAAGAAAAAAAAATGTTGCTTCTTTGGTACTTTTATATTCAGTAGAAAATAATCCAAAACTTTCATTGAGGAGTCGTCGATTCATACATGCATATAAACCAATTTTTAATCACACTTTGGAACTAGGAGATGGTAAACGCATCTTTTTTTTATGGATTGGTACAAGGGGACGGTTTCGATATTCGAGCGATACTAATCCTTGTTTTATAATATCCAATCATCTCCAATATTCTGTAAAGTGTGGTGTGCTGTTATTTACCATAGAATAATAAGCCTATATTTTACTTCCACATCCAGTGGAAGTATAGTAACGACAAAAAAAATTTTAAAATTTTTTATTGTTCAAGTAGGCTTAGAATGTCATGAAACGTCGAGATTTTAAGTTTGAGCGAAAAAAAAATTTCTGTCTGTCTGTCGGTCTGTAACTTTTTTTTGTGCGCACGTTTACTCTGGAACCGTTTAAGATATTGACTTGAAATTTGGTACACGTATGTATTTTAACGTGATCTGGAAAATTGGGGTAAATTTGGGGTAAATAGGTAAATTAAGCAGGTAAGAGTCCAGAAAATTGGTATTTAGTATATTAAAGAGAAGCTAAGGTCTCAAAAAAAATTTTGGCATTAGCCACCCCCATTACCACCCCCACCCCATTATTAAAGGGGATGAAAAAAAAAATTGTGATTTAGTGTGTGTGTACAAGAACCAGAAACCTCAAAATATTTTTTTACTTCATCCACCCCCACTACCACCCCCTAGCACCACCCCCACCCCACTACCGATGTGGGGTATCGTTTTATAGGTTTTTGGGGTAGAGGATTTCAAATATTATATTATTAAAGTTCCATAAGCAATTATTTCCACATACAAAATTTTTTCGTTGTGAGTGACTTGGATAGAAAATCTGGATGTGGAAGTAGTGATTCCTTGGGCAGCGGTTTTTTAAATCGTGACGTTATTCAGGACATATAACCTTAATACGTTGAAACATTTTATCCACGATAGGATAATTGATTTACTTCTTGATTACCTGCAGTCAATGTATTTTCAATAGGATGGTTGTCCAGTCCATTATTGTAACATTGTTGTTAACTGGCTAAATAGCAAAAGTGGATAATTGGATTGGCAGAATTGATTCAGTTTTAAAGCCGCCAAGAAGTCCTGACTTCACAATTTTAGATTTTCATTTTGGGGGCGTTTAAAACAAATTGAACACTCTGTATTAAAATTGAAGTTTTTATTACAGATTTGTCCATTTTAAATCAAACAACGTTTTTTATTAATTTGGAATTTTTTTTAGAAAATTAAAAAAGTTTCCCTCTTGTAAACTCAATCCAGGTAATACGCAAATAATTAAATTCTTCATATGAAATAATATGGTTTTGTTTCAAGAAACGATAAGTTTGTAACAAATAAATTTATTTAGGACTAGCTTTTTGTTTCTTGCCACAAAAAGCATTATAAATATTATATTCTTGATTCAAAACATTTTTTTGCGTGTATGTAGCAAAAAAATAATGCACAATTTTTTAAGAAATATAATAACTAAAAGTAGTCCAAGTAGTCCAACTCTAAATTAGAGCAAATATAGATAAAAAAATACAATTCTGTTGGAGCTGAAGTGCCTTGACAATATTGACCCAGTCTCGGAATAAAATTTAACATTATCACGGGGATGAAATCCCCTCCTCAATATGCAAAGAAAAACTTTATTCGCTATCAAAAAGATTTCCTAAATCTTTAGTTAATTCTCTGCGAGTTAAAGTCTGCGAGTGTAATTATCTGTGGTTTTAATCTAATTTACTTTAATTTCGTAATCGTATATAATCGCATTAACTTTTAGAGTGTAAGTAATGATTTTACATTAAGAAATGTTAAGATTTAAATTACCTGAACGACACTAAGAAAGTTACTCTATTCACTTCAAGTTTAAGACAATCGTCAAGATTATCGATTGCACAAAGGCATTAAAATATAGCTTGAGGTAGAAGTTTGGTACCCATCAATATCAAAGAGAGTTTAAAAGTGTTGTGCAAACTTTAGACTTCTAATAAATTCTAATATACAGGGATCTCCAAAAGGAACTTCGTCAAAGTAAAAAGACCTTTGTTATAAAAGAACCTGAACAAGAAATTAAATTTCATCACTATGAAGACTGGGAAATTAATTTTACTCATTTGTTTATCATATAAGGTACATGTTAAATATTAAACATTAAAGTAAATTAAAATCCAGAGGCGGCAAATTTTTTGAAAAATACCAAAGGCACATAAAAACAAAAAATTATTTTTATTACTATGTACTATCAGAACATTTTTAATTTATCTGGGAACGTGTTTTTTATTTTAACTTGACTAGAGTTCCTTATTGTAGTTAACTGTACAGGGTGGTCGCGCGAACGTTAGAACCTCATTTAACTTCGTAATTTTCGGAGTTACGTAAAAAAGTTAAAAAATAAAAGTTATGAAAAATCACATGTATTTTCCAAAAATCATTTCAGAAAAACAATTAAAAGTCGGATTTCGGAGATATGAGCTTTACCTTGGTTTTTTAACTGGAACACGCCATATATTTTTTCACCATTTGAAAGGCCATAGAAAAGTCTTTTCAATGATGTATGACACATATTATTTTTGTTAAAAACTATAGTATATATTCAATTTTATATTTTCTTACATTAAATCATGGCAGTCCGAAAAATATACATCAGTTATTGAAATTCTTCATTTTATTTAAAATAAAGTGAAATTAATAAATTAATACTAACAGGTATTTTGACAGAACTAATATATTGTTTATTTTAATTTACATACTTTTGTTTTCCATGGCTAATTTGATAAATTGTAAATTTATAGTAAATTAGACAACATATTTTTAAGATAAATACCGTGTATTATATATAATTAAAAAGCTTTTTTTTAGGCCTTTCAAATGGTGTAAATATATATAGAGTGTTCCATTTAAAAAAACAAACTAAAGTTCATCTCCGAAATGCGACTTTCAGTTCTGAAATAATTTTTGGAAAATACGTGCTTTTCTATAACTTTTATTTCTGTACTTTTTTACGTAACTCCAAAAATAACGAAGTTAAATGAGGTTCTATAGTTCGCGCGACCACCCTGTACATAGAATTTTTTCAATATCTGTTATAGAACTTAAATTAGTAGGAGTCGTTTTGCTGATTGCTGATAACCCTATCTGGCCTTGGCCTATTTGGCCTATGTCTAAATGAATAACATTTTAAATGCATACCAAAGTTTATTTCAAATTTTATTTGGTTCTCGTTCTCATATGATAAAATAAATAATATTATATATCGATCTGGTTTTTAATTTATCCAAAACCACTGTTGCTAGTACTAATGATTTTATGCTTTGTGCTATTGAGAAACCTATGGGGAGATAGCGAAAAGGGAGTGAGCGAGGAGGGAATTGACTCTTTAAAAGGGGAGGTGAGGTGTAGAGGGAATATCATGTTTTACTGCTGAGGCAAGGAGCAGAGAGTGGGAAGGGGATGGGGGGACGGCAAGTTTCCGATAGCCCCTAGGAGGCAGAAGTATAAATCCGCCACTGGAGACTGTAAAATAAAAACTGAAAGTATTATGCAAACCAATTTAAAAATGTTCAGTAACATTCATAGGAATATTATGATAAGACATTACACTAGGAATACTAGTAACTCTTATTTTATTAACAGGTTGCTAGAGTTTCGTTGGGTCTGATTTAATCGGAGTGTCAATATTTGTAAGGTAATTTTTGTGCGCAACGTCTGTTTCCCTTGTGATATTTTTTCTTAGACTTGTAATTTCTCCAAGCACTTTCGTCTCCGGTTCCTATACATGTAGAATTTGATTTATTTTACAATATTTAAGATATACTGCAACAAAAATCTTTTCCTCTTTCCTGGATGCTCTTGTCTGGTCAGAATATGAAAACTGTCAGTACTCTCTATCGTCTTCTCATATATTGGCTTGAAGTTATTGAAGAAGGTCTTCTTATACGTTACTTTTAAGGTATCTCTGTAAGTTAAATTCAAAAACCTCGTCGTGGTTCAATTATATTATTGAATTACATTTAATAAAGTGCCTGGGAATATATTCGACAAAGACACATTAATGAAGTACCTATAGTAAAAATCCGTAATTCGGAAAACGGGATTTGATTTCATGATATAGTGTTCAAATGCTGTGTTTCAAACTGCTATGTATCAGTCATCAATGTTTTAAGGTTGTTAAACAGGCGTTGCTGATAACATATCAAATTGGACATTTATGTTAATATCAACAACGCCCGGAAGTTTAATTCTTGGGTCTTCAACAAACAAATAATATATCGTTTAAATATTTTTACTTTCTTCACTTGCCAAATAATACAGTAACTAGAGGTAACAAAATATGACAAATTTCAGAATAAACTCATATTTAATGATAATTTCTCTATATGGGATATTATTGTAGTAAAAGGTGTAATATTCAGTTTCTGTATGCCCTTACCCTCAAGGGGCGAAAACCACCCCTAAATCTAGATATTTAATGTTTGAAAAAGTATTGCAGATTTATTTTTGAAAAGTAGGATATTTATGCTCTTGGGACCTCTGATTACGAATCAAAATTTAAAAATTCAAAATGGCGTCTCCAATATGGCGAATGGAATTTTTTTAAAGCAACTGTCTTAAACGGAAAAAGAAAATTGAGCATCTAGGTAATGCTACATATTAACGAAAAATAGTAATTAAGCAAAAAAAATTAAATTACTGGACAATTACAATAACAAAATGGCGAAATTTTGTAAAAAAAAGTATAAAAATGCACATTTTTTCGGCCATAACTTCTTTATATTGTGTGACATAGAAACAAAGAAATATTACTTTAAAGATTGATTAACTATCTTTAATTCTGTTCCTTAGAATTTTTTATGGAAGTGTCATAGTTCCAAGATATTCAACATATAAATTAAATGCCTATTCCTATAAACGTTCGGAATCTATTAACTTAAATATCTCAGAAACTATTAATTCTACCATTTTCAATTTAGTGGCTTTCTTAATTGTCTAGCATATTTTCGCTCAATGTAATATTTTTTGAGTCATTTGACGAAAATCTTTTTTCGAGCTAAAGTCCCAATTTTCAAGTCGTTATAACTTAAAGACTATCAATTTATATTTTTCTTCTCAAGATATGTCTCTTTTCTTTAAGCTCAAATGATTTGAAAACAGGTGGTATCTACTCCTTATAATCAGTACTTCCACATCCAGATTTTCCATCCAAGTCTCTCATAACGAAAAAATTTTATGTGCGGAAATAATTGCTTATGGAACTTTAATAATATAATATTTGAAATCGTCTACCCCAAAAACCCATAAAACCATATCCTACATCGGTAGTGGGGTGGGGTGGTGATAGGAGGGTGGTAGTTTGGGTGAATGAAGTAAGAAAATATTTTGTTTTTGGTTCTTGTACACACACTAAATCCTAATTTTTTTTCACCCCCTTTAATAATAGAAGTGGTGACTAATGCCAAAAAATTTTTTGAGACCTTATAGCTTCTTTTGTATATTCTAAATACCGAGAGATCGAGAAAGACTGAACGTGACGTCACACGGAAAAGTCACTAAAATTATCAAAGTTGATTTCTATTCTACATACATTATTAAAACTAATTTCCTATGTTGGTAGAAGTAACGACTGGTTCTCTAGTCACTGTTACCAATTTGATGTCTGTCATTTTCGTGAATGTTATTATTATCGGCTTGTGTTTGATTTATCATTTATCTCCCTTTTTGACTAATAAATCAGTGTTTTTCAACGCAATCAGTTCACTGTCACTTGTGTGGTAAGTTAATGAAGAAACTCGCATTTTGTGTAAATACTGTAATTAACTATATTTAAGGTTACTGTCGCCAACGTGAAAATGTTGAAAGTACCAGAAAATAGTACATATGTATGCAGTATGTAGGTGGCACAAAAACAATCTTTAGGGAGCGGCATGTTCAGTCTTTCTCGATCTCCCTGTACCAATTTCATGGACTCTTATCTGCTTGATTTATCTATTTACCCCCCATTTACCCTAATTCACCCCCCATTTACCCTAATTCACCCCCCCCCCCAAACCCTTCAAAGATTGTAAATTGTATTCTAGCTTTAGAGTTGACATTATACCTGAAATTGGAACTAGTTGTGACCATGAAGTTAAAGTTTGAACTTAAATCTGATTGGAGAGACAAGAGAAAACTCAGGTTATACTTACGTTAGAAATTGATAAAATTACATGAAATAAATGACAAGCGGCACATTATTGAAGTTGTCGTTTATCCGGCGGTCGCGGCAATAGGTGAAATACTTTGTAGAAATAAGCAACTTTAATGAAGTTAATTCAGTGCCAATTTACACATTTTGTGTAAAAGTGGTAAGTGGTTTAACCAAATTGTTCATAACGCCAATTTAACATTGTTAAATAGGCATAATGTGATACTATTATCATCGCAACGTATGATCGTATCGGGTGGAAACTTGGAATATCGACGTTTCACGCTATCCGCAGAATTTCTGTGTGGATAGTGAGAATGTCTGAACATTCTGGTGGACAATTCAAACAGATTTTATAATTTTTATAACCGATATCTTAACATCCTTAGAACCTGAATAGACGAAACGGACCAGAAAAGATACTTTAAAGGACTATAAAGTCAAAGGAATATATATATAGATATATTCTATCCCTATACAACATATTCAAAATTAATGAATAATGTATAAGACGTAGAATGTTATTCAAATGGAAACCTACAATTCTGTAAACTTAGGTATGTAAAAGTGAAAAGTTAGGTAAAGTACTAAATCAGAGAACAGACAAAACTGCTTTCAAAAATTATAATAAAGCCGGAATTGTATACAATATCAAAGACTGAACAGAAGTAAAGCTATACGTGACAAATTATTTAGTTAATTGAAAATTTTCGCATTACTTAAGAGGTGAGTGAGTAAGAGTGAGAGATAACGGTTCCCCCTTTTCTGTTTTTATTATTATTGTTTTTTATAAACTTCTAAGTACAGCTTTTAAGTTACATTAAGTTTATTCACCCACAAATGTTATATTACATACTTCTAAACATGAAATATTTTTAAAAGCAAAGACAACAATACATCTAGAGACAAAAGAATCAGGCAAAATTACCTGGTAACTAAAAGTTACAGTAATGAGAATGGTCCATTTTATATAAATTTCCAGGTTGTCACGTGTTTTTCTAGTCCATTTCCTTCTCTGTTGTGTACCTTTACATATAACCCTTTTTAGCGTATCAGTCTGAAAATGTCCAATAATATACGGTCATCATATATTACATTATGTATTTTGTTTCTGCTACTCGATTTCGGAGGAAATTAGGTACAGAATACAATAATATACTATAATAGGTTTGGATTATCTGTTACGTTTATCAAATCGAAACTGAATAATTTGTTAGTAGTGGCAGGTATTAAATAAATAGTGAATTATGTTAAATAAATCGTTAGATTAAAATTAGTTTTAATGAAAATTGATATTCAACTAAATATCCGATTTTTTAGGAACGTAGAATTTCCTTTGATAGACGCGGAAATGATATTTGTTAGTTTTAAATTTAGCATTGGCGACTTCGCTTTACTTCACTTTATTAGAATATCACGAAAAGTGGAAAATCGATAAACATATCAAATTGCTTAATAATTTAGTCTATGAATGATACTCTATTAAGGCATTAATGTCTTTTTTGTATCTATAGTGTGTCTCATTTGGTTTGAACAGCCCCATAAAAAGTTTTTTTTAGGTCCGTTTTAGATCGAGTTCTTTTAAAATAAAAGCAGTAGGTCAATTTTTTATGTTTTATAAAAATTTACGCATCGGAAGAATGCACTTTTCAGAGATCTACGCTCTGAAAAGTGCATTCTTCCGATGCATAAATTGACCTACTGCTTTTATTCTTGCGGGTGGAAATTGATCAAATCTCATTAGCAATTTTTTAATTTCAAATCTGAGTACAAATGGGTTTGTACCAAATTTCCCGAAAAAATACCTATTTTTGGTTTTTCCTGAAAAAAATTAAAAGTTCTGAAATTGTCAATGAAAATCAAATATTGCAAGGGATTGTGTATTTAAAAGAGTACCTTAACTCAAACAACTGGCAAAGGAATGTTTAAGTGTCAAGACAATTAATTTTTTTTATTTTTTTCGTTTTAATATAAGTACTTAAATAATAAAAGCTTGTTTTTAAAAAAGTTTTTTTTTACATTTAATTTTATTTTTAAATTTTTAGCTACGCCTTAATTAGTTTTATATATTCATTGCGTCGTTCCTATCCGATATAAAACTTATAGTTTAAACCGGACCCTTTACCATTTCTTAGAATGCAACGTATGAGCGAATACACTATACGATTAAATTATAGTGTTAAAACTAAAAAATTTTGTCCGCCATCTTGAATTTAGTGTGACGTCATTTTATTTTCATATTCTTTTCAGCAAACCCTTTCATTTGATACCCATATCATATGGGTGCATAAAAAAATAACTGGTCCGCCATCTTTGGGAGTCCACCATATTGGATTTAGAATGACGTCACTTTGCTAACCATGCATTGTCATTCAAACTAAACGTGTATGAAAAATTTCAGGTCAATCGGTTGGGGAAAACTGTTTTAAAATTTATTTGCAAGATTTGAACTAAACAAACTAACACACGTACAAAGCAAGTTAAATAAAAGCTTGTAAAAAAGTGGTCAGGCCTGCGGACCAGACCAGACCAGTGTATCCTTTTGCATTTAGACCCGCTGAAACAGAATCCGAAGTCAGAATTGTCAGATTGGTTCCTTTTTCACCCCCAACCCCCAAAAAAACACCCCCAAAACAAAAGAAAGTGGTCTCGCCAGCGGACCAAATTAGTGTATCCTTATGTATTTCGACCCGCTGAAGCAGAATTCGAAGTCAGAATTGTCAGATTCGCTCGTTTTTCACCCCCAACCCCAAAAATCACCCCCAAACCAAAAAAGAGGACCAGATCAGTGTATCCTTACCATATACATAAGGATACACTGCCATTGGTAAGGTCTTCTGGACAGACCATTTTTGGGGTGGGTGTTTTTTGGGGGTTAGGGGTGAAAAACGCACCAATCTGACAACTCTGACTTCGAATTCGGTTTCAGTGGGTCTAAATCTCTGGAACCGTTTAAAATATTGACTTGAAATATGGTATACCCATGTATTTTAACGAGATCTGGAACTAAATTATATTTTGATCTTATTCCGCTGAAGGGTTGGGAGGTAAATTGTGGTAAATCAAGCAAGTAAAAGTCCATAAAATTGGTATATAATATATATAAAAGAAATTAAGGCCTCAATAAATTTTATTTATTAGCCTCATTATCCCCACCTCTTTATTAAAGGAGATGAAAAAATAAAATTTTGATTTAGTGTATGTACAAGAACTAAAAGGCCTCAAATTTTTTTTTTTACTTTATCCACCACACCCACTACCGATGTGGCATATTGTTTCATGGGTTTTTAGGGTAGACGATTTCAAATATTATATTATTAAAGTTCCATAAACAATTATTTCCACATAGTGGAGCGTAAATATAGTATCAATTTTTTTTTTCGTTGTGAGACTTGGATAGAAAATTTGAATGTAGATTTTAATTATATTTTCATTTTTGAATTAATAGATATTTATTTCGTAAACGCAATTAGTTGTTTCTCAATTTCCAGTATAACCAGAAAGTAGGCTATCAAAAGAACGCGAAGACTTGAAATTAATATTTTCATAGATAGATTATCATTTTTGATATTTCTGCTGTTTCCGAAATCCTATAAAAAAAATTTTTTACTACAACTATAAGCGACCAAAAAATAATTTGCTTTAAAACATTACTAATGTACAGGCATTATTCCGGAAATGAACATACTTTGTTACTTTATTACATTCTAATTGAGTTAAGCAAAAAGAGACGCAATATTTAAAACCTCATCCCTTTACATGATACAATATCCACATATTGCACAAAACACAATGTTGACCTGCTTTGAATAAAGCCCTTCCGTCCTTTGAGGAAAAGTTTTTGCGGTCATCAATGGAAATCTATAATGAATTTAAAACAAGTAGCAAATAGTTATAACAAATAAACATCGCAGTGCGTTGACCGCAAGTACTTGTTTGTAAATATTTTACACTCATGTGAAACTTGCAGTTCTACAGCGCAAAATCTATGATATCAAAAAATGTAAGAATTAAAGTTACATTTTACTAAGTTACAATTTACTAATTGAAACATTTGTTTTTGGAACGCTTTTTTATATGAAGAGATATCAAAATATTTTTATTAAACATACTCAACGAAACGAGTTTTCAGTAGAAAAAATGTTTGTAAATTTTGTGGAATTCGAAAATTACCTTCGGAGGTTAGTGTAAATAGTGTCTAAATGTTGGTTGTGGCAATTTCTTGTGACTTTTATTCAAAAACCCCCTTCCTTTGACGTAGGGAAAGGAAATTCATTCAACCCCCTATAACTTTTTCCGTATCGTGCGATTTTGAAAAACCAAAATGAAACTTGTTCATTGTTATCTCTGGTATTTATTTTTTCAAATAAACAAACTTGTAGGGGGATGAACCTATTGGAAAGGGTTGAGAAGAGAAATTTTTTCACTTTTTTCATTTTTTCAATTTTTTTGAGGTAAGTGGGGATTTTTCATCTTTATTTAAAAAAAAATTATCGCAATTCAAGCAAAAGGAAGGGAAGGAGGGGGTGATGCGTTTGCGGGAATATAAGGTTAAGAAAAGGGGATAGGGACTTCGAACTTTGATTTTCGGCAATATGAATCCTTTTCCATCTTAAATTTTATCAATTCACCCTTCATCAAATATAGAACTGCCGAAACGGCAGTTTATAAATAAGTTGCGCTATTACTTAGCTGGAGAGAGAGAGAGAGAGAGAGAGAGAGAGAAAATATGCAAAATAAAACTGGTCTATGCAATTTGCGAACATACAAAAACTGAAGTCATATTGTTATGTAATACGACCTGCCGAATTTGATTATGGAGGTCGCGATTCGATTCGGAATTGCGAAATAAGAAAAAATCCCACTTTTCCACTTTTTTATGAGATTTCTTAAAAATACAAAATTTTACATTTCCCATTCCATAACTTCGTTTCTAACCATTGACGCACAAATCTTATGGGAAATTGGCTTACGGTGAAATTGGCCCAAATTTTGATAAGTTGTTCTACTAATCCAGTAGATCAAAAGTCTCTATGGGCACGAGTCCCAAAAACATACCCTTCCACCTTTTTTTTGCCCTCTATTGGAGTGAAAAGCGCTCGTATACATTTAACAACTATATTTCGCTAAAAAAATATTTGTATCTTTCAGCGCGGTAAAAAACCTCAGTCGTAGGATCTGACTTACATTTAGACCCTTGCACCCTTTTCCACCCCACGGATGCACAGCGGTATCTTTGTTCCAAAAAAAATAAAGGCACTGCTCAGTTGAACACAGAACCTTAAAAGACGGTGTAAAAATCACTTTGAAGTACCCTCTAACGCTTTTCCACCTCTTGTGGGGGGAGGGGTGAAAATCGCTTTCACGGCTGCACAGCGGTATCTTTGTTCCAAAAAATACGAAACTGCTCAGTTGAATACAACCTTAAAAGACGGTGCAAAAATTACTTTGAAGTACCCCCTAACGCTTTTCCACCCCTTCCGGGGGGTGATTCTCAATAAAGCGGCTGCACAGCGATAGCAATGACTCTGAGCCAATCTCTAACTATTTTCCAACCCCTCCGAGGGCTGAAAATCATTTTCACTGCTGCACAGTGGTATACTTTTACCCCCGCGAGGGAAGAAAATGGTTAGGGGCAGAGTAATTGCTACACCTATTTTTTTTGAGATATACTACTCATCTGAGTGGTTCCATAACTTTTTTGCCAGAAAGATACCGCCGCGCAGAGGTGAAAGCCATATCCATCCCCCGTAAGGGCTGATAAAGCGTTAGGAGGTACTTCAAAGTGATTTTTGCACCGTCCTTTAAGGTTCTGAGTAGTTTCATATTTTTTTCGAACAAAGATACCGCTGTGCAGCCGTGAAAGCGATTTTCACCCCTCGGAAGGGGTGGAAGGGTCTAAATGTATGTCAGATCCCACGATTGAGGTTTTTTACCGCGCTGAAAGATACAAACATTATTTTAGAGAAATGTAGTTGTTAAATGTATACGAGCGCTTTTCACCCCAACAGAGGGCAAAAAATGGTAGAAGGGTGTGTTTTTGGGACTCGTGCCCATTGAGACTTTTGATCTACTGGATTAGTAGAACAACATATCAAAATCTGGACCAATTTCACCGTAAGCCAATTTCCCATAAAATTTGTGAGGGGTCCTTTGGACACATATATATTCTTAAACATAATGAATCGATTGCCATACATAAAATTATACCAAAGATAAAATAACTGGTACAAAACAAATATTTTCATTAGAGATCACATGGATTCTTTAGTTGCTGCATTGAAGAAGCCTCTATAGAGGAAACTTTTTTATTAATAAAGTTGGAGTACAGATATAAGCGAGTGAAATGTATAGTTTAAGGTCTGAATTAAATTTTGAAAAACAAAAAATCGTTGTTTATAACAGTTTGGTGGTCATAGAAGCGAAATAAGTCTGAACGTTGTACGCGCTGCATTAAATTCTGGGTTACCTTTAACCGCTAATATCTCAAAGACGGAGGTGCTGAGAAAATTTAAAAAACCATGTGTCCATAATGTGTCTATTGTAAGTCACTCGCTCAAATTTGAATAACTTACGATGAACAATTTTAAAGATCTGCTAAGTTATATCGAAAAATATCCTACTTTTCAGAGATTTAAACCAGTGAAATAAGCATGAAGTAACGTTTTCCACCATAGCTCCGAAAATTTACCATGAAAAATTATGAAAAAACTTCAACATACGAAAAAAACTGTGTTATATCTATGACTAAAGTATTATTCACAGAGTATGTATATTTTTCGAGATATAACGGATCAAAAGCTGATATGGTTAATATATCCTTAAAAAATGGCATATTCTAACTTGGCAGATCTTCAAAACTGTTAACGTAAGTTATTCAAGTTTCAATAGTTAGTTTGCACTAGACACATAATGAACACATAATTTTTTTTCAATTTTATCAGGTGTTCCGTTTCTGGATATTGACGGTTAAAATGAGGGCTATTTTGTAAACGGCACATGGCGCATTGTAAATATGCTCTTAGAATATGCCGTTTCGGCAGTTTAATATTTGATAAAGGATAGACTGATGGAAAAAAGATTTATATTGCCGAATAACAAGGTCCGAAGTTCCTCTTCCCGGAGACGTATTATGCCCTCTCTCCCCCTTCCTATTGCTTGGATTGCAATTTTTTTTTTTAATAAAGATGAAAAATCCTCACTTATCCGTAAGAAAATATCTCCTCTCAACCCTTTTCTTCGTACTCAAAAACGCATTAAAAAAAAAAGGCAACAGGTTTTTCCCCTTCCACAAGTTTGTTTATTTGAAAAAAATAAAAAAATTAATAAATCAAAAACTAGAGGTAACTGAGATCAAATTCCATTTTGTTTTTTTAAAACCATCCTCATCCTCCGGATCCATCAATTCTTATCTATATTACACACTTCAAAAAAAATCTCATTTCCCCAACTCCTTTTTTTCATGAAAAAAAGTTGGTTTCATTTCCAAACCAGATCCGCTCCACTAATGTATTTATTTAATTTATTGTCATACTTTGCAATATTTTCATTATAAAAAATTGATGGGGGGGGGGGGGTTAATGAAATTTTTTTTTTATCTTCCATCTAAATCTGTAGAAATAAACTTCCGCTAAAACCGGAAGTGATAATGAGTGACCGTGCAGGCCAAAGAATGTCACTTCACAAACAGAAATCGACGGGCGTTTTTGAAGAAAGAAAGATTTCATCGACTCACTGTATAGCTGTGACTAACTACATATAGGGTTGCGAGGCGTCCGGCTTTACCCGGACATGTTTGGCTTTTTACAGTTTTGTCCGGCCTGTCCGGCTTTTATCCAGCTTTTTGCCTTAACTCTCTGGAAAATACGGAATTTTACTCCGAATTATTAATATTGGCAGGGTATTATTTTGCTATTCCAGGCCACAATGCCAATATCGAAAGAGTATTTTCATTAATAAATGCCCAATGTTCGAAAGAACGAAATAAACTACATATAGATATGATAGCCAAAATGATGTTCCTAGTCCATGTAAAACGTGGAGTTTAACGCTCGGAATGCCCCCTCATCAGGACCACTTGTATTTTATGTTTCTTGGGTCGCTGATCACGAAAATCGGTGTCCCGCGGCTCTAAAAATAGTGCGTCACCTCTAAAAATGTCAAAAACCACCCCTTTTGTTTTTTATTTCGCGGTAATGTGAATAATACTGTAAAAAATTATTCATGTTCATTTATTAAGAATATTTCTACCTTCCCTTTGGGGTAGTTTTCACCCCTTTAGGGGTAAACTTTTTAGTAATTTTTTCGACGGAAGTTTATCAGAAGTTACAAGCAAACTAAAAAGTATACATCTCTACTTATTTTCTAAGCGTTAGTTCAATTTAAAGGCAATATAGGGGTAGTTTTCACCCCCGAAGGGTTGGAAAAAAATTTTCTTCATTGTGCAATCCCCTTTCATCTAAACTCAAATCAAAAAGTGAAAAAAAAATTCCATCATTTTTCCATTTCATGTCAATTTAGGTGTAGTTTTACTCCCTTAGCTTAAAATTTGTCCTTATTTTAGATGAACATACTGAACTGGCAAAATATCATTACAGTTAGCACATTTATAACATTATTTTGCATTATTATTCACATTACCTCGAAAAACCCCCCAAAAGGGGTGGTTTTTTTGGCATTTTTAGGACTGACGCACTACTTTTTTCGTGAATCAGCGACCCAAAAAACACACAACGCAAGTGGTCTCGATGAGGGGGGCATTCCGAGCGTCAATCCCCGCGTTTTATATGGACTAATAAGTTGCCAAGAATTCTACCATATGATCCGTGAAGAAAAAACCTACTTGATAAAATAGGCTCAAATGATAGACGTACATAATTTCTGCGCTTTTAAGTTTTAAAAAGACATTTTTTTTATTAATAAAAGTTATTTTATTTTATTTGATTATAATGAATTATTCAGTTTTTTTATGTGATACACTTACCAAAGTTTCATTTGACATTGTATGAATTAGTTTCATACGTGATTTTTTCGTTTTTTTTCCGTTTTTAGTCGCCTTTCAATAGATACAGGTATTTTATTGTGTTGCGATGAATTTTCTATTTCCATGTAACAAATATTCATTTTTAAATTAAGTTTAATAAAACATACTAAAAGACTGATTTTATGATTTAATAATTTTTTTATGGTGAACGAATGTTGTCCGGCTTTTTGTACCAAATGTCCGGCTAAATTTATAAGTAAACTCCGGCTTTTCGAATTTTAGGCCTGGCAACTCTAACTACATAGTGCTACCCTGTTTGGACGTCCTTATTTGTCCCTCACTCATCTCATAAATAACCAGAAAATAATGATTTTATCTAAATGTCTTTTACTTTAGATTGTACCTCCTAATCCTTTCCAGGTGATGCCCATTCAATCTTAAATATTTAAAAAACAAAAAGTAGTATAATCTTTAAAACTGCTTTAGGTACTTGCTATTGTTCTAACGAATACAACTATACATATATTTTTTATTGTAAATTTCTGTTGTACTTGAATATTGCAGTTTGTCAAAATTTATGATAAAAACTGTATATGGTTGTATTCCTTAGAGCAATGGGAAGTAGTTTCTAAAATTATATCATTTGTGATTTTTTAGGAATTTATAATAAATTAAAGTAGACGGATATTTCCCTGTTACTCCGGAAAATCCTATCTATAAAGTTCCGCCGGTGTTGTAACATTCTTATTACCTTACCTTGCTCCAAAATAGCTATTTTAATCGTAGACAGCGAATAAGAATTGTTGAGCAATAAAGGTTAAACCGCTTCAGCATTAAGCCTTATATTTTGGGTTAATCTACGTTTTAGCGCTGCTAACATTTTAAATCTGATATCAAGTCTCGACGGTAAATCGCTTAAGAAGATAGAAGAAGAATATAAGCTTAACTTTACCATCGTCATATGAGTTTATAAGTATCGCAAAATCTGAAGGATTATAATTAACAAGAAAGTAATTTAAACTATAGATATACAGAAAAATATTACAGACGTTATACAGGGTGGTCGGTAAGTAATGGACCCTAGAGCAACAGTGGAATTCTGACATTAAAATATTGCGATTTAGCTCTACAGTTACCTTTGTCCATATGTTGATATTAACAGAGATATCCGCTATCAAAGCCTATGTTATATTTTTAATTTTCTCCTATAACTTTTAAAACTTTTCAAATACTGGCTTGAAAATAGGTGAATATGGGTTTCCTAAGGCGAAAAATTTTAATCTGCTGCCATTTTTGTGTAGACGGGCCACATAAATAATATTTATGATGTAAATATACCTTAACTTTTTTACCCGTAATATTATCGCTCTTTTTATTAAAAAATCCTAAACCTCATTTTGGAGGAAAAAAGATATACTTGTAATTAGCGTTAGAAATTGACCGTTTTCGAGATAATCGCAATTTAACAAGCGGCCACATAATTCTTTATAGGAAATATTAACGTAGTAGGCACCGATGTCAACAATACTTTTTACAATCAAATATTCTCCTCGTGGCAATTTATAATTATCTGTTGTTAGTTAATATCAGTTAATTAACGAAAATCAGAACATAATCATTTTTCACTCGGATATGTATTGTCTATTTAATTACAATGAACGTGCTCGCAACGTGAAGATTTCCAAACAGATTACAATCTGGTCATCGACTATTTTAAAATCTGCTCAGGAATTTAGGCGAAAGTGATTCATTTTGAATCATCCTATTCATCATCCTAAACGTGATAATTTAGGTAGACTAAAAAACATTAAAATGTACCGACTTGAAATATACAACAAACATTAAAATATAAAAATAGTTACAAACTGCTACAACAGACATATTAAATGTTTACACAAACGAAAATACAATGTACATGAAAACTTAAAAATCTACCATTTTAATAGCGGTAGTCTTGTTTTTATAGGCGTAACTTAGAACCGAAAATCATACGCGAACAAACGCGTACCGACTCAAAATGTACGTCGAAAAATCGGAGAAAAGGGAAAAATTACCACCTCCTGGTAGTAAACGGGAATTATAATGCATTCGAAACTGCAACGTGACCAGCAAATCTTTAAACAAAGTTTCTACTTACAGTTTGCAGACACTGGAACGACGAAGCACTCACAAATTAACTGATAAGCAGTGATCAGGGAATAATGTTGAAACTAGCAAGATACAAATTACACAGGTCCTCAAAAAAAAATTCTGCTCCAAGGACTAAACCTATCATGCCTTAAGTATTCTTGTGTTCTGAATTCGAATTTTCAATAAAAAAAATTTTCTACCGCGTAGACTTCGAGTAAATTCCGGTTCTTATTGTCAAAAAACCGTATTTTGAAGATGAAAACCGGGATTTACTCGAAATCTACGCGGTAAAAAAATTTTTAAATTGAAAATTCGGATTCAGCATACAAAACTACATAGGGAATGATAGGTTTAGTCCTTGGAACACATTTTTTTTGTAGACCTGTGCACAGATCTACAAAAAAAAAGTTTCTGTTCCAAGGACTAAACCTATCATTCCTTATGTATTTTTGTGTGCTGAATCCGAATTTTCAATTTAAAAAAATTTTTACCGCATATATTTCGAGTAAATCTCGGTTTTTATCGTCAAAATACGTTTTTTTGACAATTTTTTACTTTTACTCGAAATCTACGTTATAGAAAATTTTTTTAATTGGAAATTCGGATTCAGCACACAAAAATACTTAGGGCAAGATAAGTTTAGTCCTTGTAGCAGAATTTTTTTTTTTTTTGTGAAAAAGAGTCGAGATTAATTCTAGAGCAATCGAAAATATCGGAACGGAAGTATTAGGAAAATATGACACGCGAAATATTTAAATAATAAAATCTGACAAATAAATCACAAATACAGGGTCGGACTAAGACAAATTTATAGCGGAAAATAGGTGAAAAAGTGTACCGTTACAATGCTGTGTCGTAATTACCACTCTATCTGTATGACAATAATATTTTCGACTTTCTTTTGCTTTAAATTTCAACCATTTCAACCGATATTTTATCATAAAAACATACCTCAAAATTGTACCACTTTGGACCTGTTTGGCATTAATTTTATTCCCACCAATCTGTATGGCAAATTTCTTATAGTACACTACATAGTTGTGCAGTAGCTTTTAAGTGAGCCAAAATTTACACGTTAAGAAAAGTATGGCATCCATATAATAGCACTCATCAAGCCGTATAGCATTTTCAATTTTCGTCACTCATCAAATGCAAGATAAAACTTATTGATAAAATTATACAAAATGAAGATGTCTATTTTTATTACCAATTAGAAATAATTTTCTCGCCTTATCTACCCAATCTGCTCTATGGCTATCGACTTGATTAAACATATTTAACTTAACAATCATAGTATTACGTGTTTACACCCCTATTGTAAACACCCTGTATCGGATCCGGAAATTATAACACCAGGGTAACATTAAACACTAATTTATTAACTTACGTTCTAATTACAACAGCAATTACTTTACTAATATCACACTGTGTACTACACTTCAATTATTCAGTCACTTGATCACTACTCTGCTCACTCTCTGACCATCTGAAATGTACATCAACTAAACTCAAACTAGACTGTCTGCACACAGCTTGTCCATTCCTTTATATACCCAAAGATAAAGGGTCTAGAATGTTCTCTCTATGTTCTGGAATTTTCAAGAAATCTCTCTACAACTTCCAGGCTTTGACACCGCGCGCCATCTCTGAACCGATTGCTGAATCAACCAATTGAATTCCGTGTTGCCTACATAAGGAACTTAGAGGGACTCTCATAGATGTCTCTGGGGGTATGAATGCCACAATAGAATCAGTACAATATTTAAAAACGACATGTAAAGAAATTGTGTAATAATTTTTATTCAATACCCGAGTGCCTGATGTGCCTTAACTCGAGTGACTACTTTATCTTTTTAATAAACCTTACAGACTTTCATACAAGGCCAGTCGAGAAATGAAAAATTTGACCAATGAATAAGAAACACCCTACATAAGTCTCAAAATTTTGTATAAAAAAAATAAAATGGGGCAACTCAACGCGTTCCACAATAAGAGGGTATCGCGGTATTAAATACCACGCACTGTATTTTTCATAATGCTGGAATGCTGCACAAAAAAATCTGTAACTCTACTACTTTCCAAAATATGGGCTATAGACTAAACTGACTGCGCCATTTATTTTTATTTAAAGAATCCTAGATGCTGCAACTAAATTGAAAATTATTGTTACAGAACATCAAATTACAGCAGACTTCTACGGGGAGTGGATATCCAGTCTCCGATAATACACGAGACAACTGCTATTTGGAGATTCAACCAACATAAACGTCCCAAAAATTTGATACGGGAATTCGCCTCTTGCAACGGAACGTCTTACCCAACGGTGGACCTTTCTTGCACGAACTATAGTAAGTCAATTATATAGAAGTTGCACCACTTAAATGTTCTATCGCATTAAACCTTATATACAGGATGATTCAGAGTTCAAAAATGATAATAAAAATCTAAATTCTAATATAACATGCGCAGTTAGGTTTTGTGAATGATGAAACATAATGCACAACATCCGCGATTTGCAGCTAATGAATTAGTTACGCCAGCTTTGTTTACACGAAATGGGATACATAATTTTCATAATACACACAAATGTTTGGGCAAGGATTGTCGATGATCTCGATGATCTCTTAATTAAACAGAGCAAACAAATCGAATGAATAATTTTCAATATTTGTAATTTCTTCGCAATGATCTGCCTGGCCTGTTTGAAAATGTACCTATATCTGTTCGGCTATGAACGTTATTCTTATATGACGGTACGTTCTTTCATCTTCATCTAGTCCAAAAATACGATGCAATGGACGCCTAGCCTCCGCAGTTCCCTGATTTAAACCCTTGAAAGTGTTTCCATTTTTTGCTCTATCTTACTTGTATGAATCCGTTGTACATCCCCTAAAATTTGAATCACCCTGTATAGAACTGTTTCTAAATTAGTATTAGGGCAGAAAAAAATGTGGCACTATCTCTACAATTGAATGCTTTTGAATTCATATTCCAAGACGATTAACTTTTTTTCAAATAATATTTTCTAAATTACGCAGTTTGTTATTTACATAGAGAACAGAGGAGGAAGTATATGCAATTCTATAATTCTCAAGATGAAATCACACCTAATAATTGGGGTGCCACAGAAACCATTCCGAAAATCCTTAGTTTAGAGATATGCGATACATTTGAGTGGTGCAGTGTGAAGTTTCCTAAACAAAAGTTTTCAGTGTGCGGTAAAGCTCGCAAGAGTTACGACGCCGACAGGCGTCGTACAAGAATAGTTGGTGGAGTTCGATCCAAACCAGGGGACTGGCCGTTCCTCGCCGCTCTGCTTGGAGGCCCCGAAGAAGTATTTTATTGTGCAGGAGTCCTAATAGCTGATCAATGGGTGCTTACTGCGTCGCATTGTGTCGGAAAGTAAGAACAGGTCATTTTTCTTTTAGCACGATTAATAAAGTTTTACTCAATTCCCAGCCACTCTGATGTTTCCGGATGGACTATTCAACTCGGGATCACACGAAGACATGCGCATTCTTTTTATGGACAAAAGATGAAAGTTAAACGCGTCGTCCCACATCCGATGTATAATCTGGGTGTTGCACATGACAACGATGTGGCACTATTTCAGGTGAGTTTGATGTTTTATTACTCTTTATTGGGTATCTGTCATACAGGGTGATTGCCAGAGGCATGTAACTTGTAATGATTTATATAAACTATGTTTTATTATAATTTTAAAGATGTTATTGTAAAAAGGGTGTAGCCGGATAAGCATATGAAAAATTTCCATAAAGGAAATTACATGAATTGGGCATCAAAATATTTCCTTGACTGTAAAAAATATTTGTTACAGTATTATTTCAGAAATCCAAGGGGGAGCTGAATTTTTGCAAAAAAAGGGCATTGTTAATTAAAAATTTGTTGCAATTTACCTAATGAACAAAAAAATTTGAAAAAATTATCGACCATAAAGATCTTCCAGATGAACTCAAAAAAAATATTACGTCGTATTTGGAGCGAAATTCAAATTTTAAAAAAATAAGGAAAAGTGCTAAGTGCCCAAAAGTTAATTTTTTGAAAAGGTGCTATCATGATATTTTTCAGACAGACGCGCACTTGTGTTATTAATACCATCAATTTTTTTATTTGGTGGCACAAAAATAAAAACTTAAAAAATATATTTATTACATTTTTTAATAACATAATTTTTTAACTAAACGTCAAAAAGATAATTAATCCTCGTTACTTTCCTCATCTATCACCAGCTGCACGTTTGTGGTATCAAAGGAGCCAGAACTTCAGCTGGATTAATAAGTTCATAATAGATATCTTCTTCCTCTTGTTATTCCCAATGTCTTGGCAAACATTTTGAGATCCATTAATTGTTCTAATTGTCTTATCTTTGTTATGTGGCACGTCTGACAGCATCACACCACCTGCCCCGGTTGCCCGTTAGGCGCACAGCTCTCTTCCAACAGCTCTTTGGTAATATCAGCCCAATGTTAAGAAGGGCTTTCTATATTGTCCTCCCACTGGTTGATGTAACCAAAAAATGAAAGAACTCGGGAAAATACAATACTGGAGAGTTGCTTCATGAGACGTACTTCTTAGAGTATTGAGATGGTACGATGGGCTGTCCACGGAATTCGTAACAAGCGCTTTCAGGCGTTTTCACCCCCTTTTTTTGAAAAGAAACAGACACACCTCCATTGCTAATGTACTTAATTTTTCTTTTGGTGGCACATGCTGAAAGAAAATAAAAGCCTCGCCAAAAACTACTTATTAGTTTCTACAATCACTGATTTCTACTAATATAATACAGTACGATCTGTGTTTTTTTGGAGTTCATGTTTTTCAGTTTCTCTCTATTGCATGGAAGTGACGAAAATATTGTTACGATGCGGTTAGTGCTGACTCTGTGCGTGACGCATACGGGCATAAACATGTAACTGTAATCATAAATCTGGCATCACGAATGTGGGGATGTAGCCTATGATATTACCATGACAACAAAGTTGAGCATCACTTCCTGAACAACGTTAGTTGCTATATAGCAAGTTTGAAAATCTACATATAGCGAAATGCGATAAGGTCTCGACACATTAACAGAAGAACCCGCAAATGCTACATAGACTTGCAGGCCAAATTCTAATGGATATACGGGAATACGTCATTTTTCTAATTGTACCAAGAGACTACAAACAGTTGCATGTTGCTTACATGTTGCGGTTGCTGTTTATTATTTATCTATCTGGATCTGTTAACAGTTGGGCAAAATTTGGTGTGACAGAAATATCACGAAATGCACAAAGACAGAACTTGCTATTGAACTAGTTCTCTCCATCTTTCTATACACCTCTGAGACGTGGACCGTTAGGGAGACAGACAGACGACGTATGGATTCTCTCGAGATGTACGCCTGAAAGCGCTTGTTACGAATTCCGTGGACAACCCACCGTACTATCTCAGTGCTCTAAGAAGTACGTCCCACAAAGCGACTCTCCAGCATTGTATTTTTCCGAATTCTCTCATTTTTTGGTCACATCAACCGGTGAGAGCTGTTGGAAGAGAGCTATGGCGGGGCTGTGCGTCTAACGGGCAACCGGGGCAGGTTGTGTGATGCTGTCAGACGTGCCATATAACAAAGAAAAGACAACTAGAACAATTAATGGATCTCAACGTTGTGAATAGCAAGAGAAAGAAGCTATCTATCATGAATTTATTAATCCAGCTGAAATTCGGGCCCCTATTTTTGATACCGCAAACATGCAGCTGGTGATAGATGATGAAAGTAACGAGGATTAATTATCTTTTTGATGTTTAGTTAAAAATTATGTTATTAAAAAATAAAAATTTGTTTTGAAGTTTTTATTTTTCTTCAACATGTGCCACCAAATAAAAAATATCTGAAAAAAATTGAGGGTATTAATGACACAAGTGCGTGTCTGTCTGAAAAATATCATGATAGCACCTTTTCAAAAAATGCACTTTTAGGCACTGTATTTTTCTTTTTTTCACTTCATTCACCCCCACCACCACCACCTACTACTGATGGGGCATACCATTTTATGGGTTTTTGGGGTACACGATTTCAAATACTATACTATTAAAGTTCCATAAACAATTATTTCCACTTAGTGGAGTGCAAATATACTATTTTCATTGTAAGAGACTTAGATAGGAAGTCTGGATGTGGAAGTAGTGATTCTCTAGGCAGCGGTTTTTTTGTGTATATTAAGCCTTACGTTGAAAGGTCTAGATTACTCTCTTACATAATGTTTACCGCACTCACACTCAATATTGTAAATGTAATTTCTAGAATATTGAATAATTTTTACCGGCCTTGTTTTCGATAAAACAGATCTTAATGTGATACCCATTTGAAGAATCATTCATACAGAAAACACATTTTCAATACTCGTAACTTATCCGATAAACCGTTTATATAAGGAATTACTGCTAAGGATCTAAATTCAGGTTGTAATTGTTGAATGTTGATTCTACTTTTAATATTTTGTCAAGTGACTAAAAACAAAACTCTCGAGATATTGATTATTTGATAAAACTCTTTTTATAAATTGTTTCTCGTTATTTAAAATTCCGTTATTTGAAGAACATTTTGCAATATATTTCTTAATATGTTGATTTTAAATGTAAATATCTGTTTGGGTGTGTTTGCTTTCAATAAGCACCGGTCTCGTATGTGTTATCTAACTTTAATTAAAATATGGAAGACAGATAATTCATTATTATTTCCTACTTCCATTGTAAATTAATTGGTGCTTTTACTTCCACATCCAGTGGAGGTATAGTAACGACAAAAAATTTTGAAAATTTTTATTGTTCAAATAGGCTTAGAATATCATGAAACGTTTATAGTTTCTATGCTAACTTAGTTCTATTTGCCAAATTTCGATCATGTTGCAATTTGTTATTAATTATTTATTTACTGGTCTTATTTATATTAACATCCTGCCGGAGGTTAGCTATAGCTATTCCACCACTCTACCAAGATACGAATACATAGAGAACAACACAACAACCATTGCCTGCGACATTGTCATCTGCAGCAACTGAAACTCGAATTCAGGAGAAGAGAGCGACTAGCCGTGTTGTCTCTCACAATCGCGGTCTAGCCACCTGCTACCGTCTCGGCAACGCGTAAAATAAGTAACTAAACATCCATATCCTAGCTGAGATTCGAACCCGAAACTCCGTGGTCGCAAGCCTAACACCGCACCGTAAGCATTGCGCCACTAAGTCTGATAAATATTATTATTTTATCTACTCTACTGAAACATTTGTAAAATGGCTTACGACATCAAAACTCAACAGTAGATAATAATTATTAAAATAATTGTCTGATAGTTTTTCCAAAAAATTGTTGCTATTTTTAATGTGTCTCAGAGGAACCTGGCAAATGAATTTATAATTTTTAATAATAATTTTGAAAGTTTACTCTACATGGAGAATTAATTGAGCTCACAATTGGTCTTGGATGCTTTATGTCACAAAAGTCTAATTTCTGCCATCCCATGAAATTTGAAGTTAATACTTTTCATTTAATAGATTTTGTGACATGGTAAATTAATAATTCAACAATTATTAAAAATCCAATAAAAATGCTGTGTAGAAGAAAAATTATTTTCAAAATAACAGTGTGAATATTCTTGCACAAGAAACTAGTTCGTTGTGACAAGTTCATGAAACTCAACTTCAAATGATAAACGCAGTTAAATAGACGGGAAGGTTCGACTCGTCTTATTTCATATTTCCATCGATTCGCCTCTGGAAACAGCACTTTTGAGAGTTCAGGCTTTGGAAGACATTACAAAATCCTGTTAAATTATTTCGCGAGTCTGCAGTTCAAAATTTTAAAAGTAATCATGTTTTTTAAATTTTGCTAAATTAAAGAGAGATGTTTTCACACACAGAGTTGGACAAAAGCTGTCACTATAATTGATAAATTAATCGACTTACCTGAAGATTAATTTAAATTATATGAACCATTTTCTCTGAAACAATTATACACAGGTAGTTTTCGTCTCTTGAGCGATTCATTAACAACGTTTAAAGTAAGTTTTTTCCTCCTATCCCCTCTCAGATCCCTAACAGTCGAGCTGTCAGACCTCACTTCTGTTGTGTTGTGCTAAATAGTTCTTTGGAAAGGGTTTGTAAGGGAGGGTGGGGTATAATTGTTTCGGAGAAAATGGTTCATATAATTTAAATTAATCTTCAGGTAAATCGATTAATTTTTCAATTATATTTCACCATTTTCTCCTTCACAATTATACATAACACAGGTAGATGTTTAAAGAACATGATCTATTTTAAGAGCATGTGTATTAATAATAGGAAAAATTTTAGTGGGGATGGATGAGGTAAGAAAATATTTTGAAGCTTTGGGTTCTTGTACACGTACTAAATCACAATGTTTTTTCACCCTCTTTAATAATGGGGTGGGCGTGGTAATGGGGGTGGCTAATGTCAAAAAATTTTTTGAGACCTTATAAGCTTCTCTAGTGTGTACTAGATACCAATTTTATGGACTCTTACCTGATTGATTTATCTATTTAATCCCATTTACCTCAATTTACCTCCCAACCCTTTAACGGAATAAGATATAATCACCAGATCACGTAAAAATACATACGTGTACCAAATTTCAAGTCAATATCTTAAACGGTTCCAGAGTAATCGTGCGCACAAAAAAAAGTTACAGACCGACAGAATTTCTTTTTCGCTCAAACTTAAAATCTCGACGTTTCATGACATTCTAAGCCTATTTGAACAATAAAAATTTTCAATTTCTTTTTACTTTTTTTCTTTTTTTTTACTATACTTCTACTAGATGTGGAAGTAATAAGTAATTTCTACATAATTTTGTCATCAACAAGTGATAGGTAAGTTAAAAGAGCAATGTTTTCTAATCCTGTTACTAATAAAAAATAAATGTGTAAAAAAAAATTAGTTTTAAACCCCCGACAGCCTAATGCCACTTTGTCGTAGAATGACCTGGATACGCCTAAAACCTTCGTTAGTTAAAAAAACCGCTGCCCAAGGAATCACTACTTCTGCATCCAGATTTTCTATCCAAGTCTCTCACAACGAAAAAAATTTGTATGTGGAGATAATTGTTTATGGAACTTTAATAATATAAAATTTGAAATCCTCCACCCCAAAAACGATACTCCACATCGGTAGTGGGATGGGGGGTGGTAATAGGGGGTTGTGGGGAGTGGATGAAGTAAAAAATATTTTGAGGTTTTTGGTTCTTGTACACAGTACATACACTAAATCATAATCTTTTCTCATCCCCTTTAATAATGGGGTGGGGGTGGAATGGGGGTGGCTAATGCCAAAAAATTTTTTGAGACCTTAGCTTCTCTTGTATATAGTAAATACCAATTTTATGGACTCTTACCAGCTATTTTTATTTACCCTCATTTACCCCCAACCCTATGACGGAACAAGATGAAAATATAATCTAGTTCCAGATCTCGTTAAAATACATAAGTGTACCAAATTTCAAGTCAATATCTTAAACGGTTCCAGAGTAAACGTGCGCACAAAAAAAAAAAAGTTACAGACAGACCGACTGACAGACAGACATTTTTTTTTCACTCAAACTTAAAATCTCGACGTATCATGACATTCTAAGCCTATTTGAACAATTAAAATTTTAAAAATTTTCAAAATCGTTACTATACTTCCACTGGACGTGGAAGTAAAAGTAGGCTGCTTCTCGGTTCCCACGGTAATTTTCAGTTGTTTCTTGTAATTCTACCTTAATTTGCTAAAGAAAAAGTGATAATTATTAATAATTATATTTTTATATAACAAGAAAAACATAGCCGGCCAACTAAAAACCTAATTGTCATTTTACAGTCCTCTCATTAAACTATATATTCTAATAATGGTAATGACCTAGAACATTTACTCTAAATGAAGTCCTTTTAGTCTTTTTGTATACTATCACAAATAATCCCTTCCTTACATAAATGCAAATGCACTTGGCCAAGATCACATAGACTTGATAGAAGCTGTAATAAAACGTTTGGGATTTAAAAGAATCGCCTCCAAGACGAACCGCGTTGACATTTGATACAAACAACTTAAAACTTAACCTCAAAATATTTGACAGTGTGACGCGCGCGTATGTGTTCTAAATATACGTGTATTCCATTTGATTTTAACTCGCAAAATATTATTTTTATAATAAATGTTTTATTGAGGTTTTAGAAAGTGTTTTATGGAATTAAAATTTGCCTTTTAGATTTATAGAGGCCTTTTTTCTTTATAACGGTTTCATCACAACATTTGTCAAGGATATTTTAATAGTCTAGTTTTGTAATGGCTTTTAATAAGTACTAATAGGCATTAAAAGTGTCTAGTTTCAAAAAGGATTTAAAATGCATTTATTGCAAATATGTTAAAACCATAAAGAGTAATTTAAAGCTTCTTTAAATCTAAATGGAATTTAAGACGTTAATAAAACGTCTAGCTTTATGGAGAGTTTTATGTAGATGTGATAAACCCATTACAAATACATATTATCCTAGATTAGCTCTATAATTAGGTCTTACAGAATGCTTTAAAACTTACCATATAAGAGCAAGTATACTTGAAGCCTAAAAGGCCTTAACTACAACATCAATAAAGCACAAGACTATTTCCTAACCCTGACAAACCTTTCTTAAAACCTCCTCAAGTCCAAATGACTTTTAAATTGTTCCTTAGGATGCTATGATTTTTGTTCTCAATAAAACTTTGATTGCCAAGATATTTCGGGAAAACATTTCTGCTGCATTTTTAAAATAAAATTTGGCGAAACATCCAAGATACGTCCCTATGGGAAAGCATATAACAAACTGTGGCAAAGGCACATTCGGTTGGAAAAAAATTGAATACATAAACGAAAAAGATCAGATGAAATTAAATGAAATGTTTTTTTAATATTATCAAAGTACTCTACAGAATTTCAAGTAAATTAGTCTTTCATTACATTTTAAATGGATTTTATAATACGCTTAAAGAATACATTGAAAAGACGCAGTTAAAGATTACTTTCCTCAAACGTACCTTTGAAAGGAATAACTTAATGTACAGAAATTTAAAAATTTCCACATTTATATTGATGGTTATGTAGGATAATAAATAAAAGATATCCGAATCTCTCAAATGTGTTAAAGGAGAAGATAACTAGACTCTAAATAAGCGATATCCCTGGGTTTACCCTGAAAATAAATAAAAGACCTGGGTGATAAACACTTTTAAACCACATCTATTTACAGCAAATCCTTCGAAGAGACCTCAAATCATTTTCCACATATTATACGTCATCTCTCAACTCTATGGGATTTAAATGCATTACTGCTCTAAGCTGCAGAATTTAAAGAACATTTGCATATTTATAAAGGGGTATTTACTTTTGCTGCCGGCCACATGGACGGAGTTCTTTGTAAGGAAAAGAAAATATTTTACTATAAAATCTTTAAATTCGATATTACCGCATTAAATCATTTGAAGAAATCAAGTGTCCTGCACTTTGAACTGGGCTTATTATTGTCTAGAGTCGCCCGCCTTCCATTTTATGTCTGCATTATTTTCTACAAACAGTAGAAATTATAGTCGGGAATCAGGACTGCTAAATTCAATCATAATCTCAAAATTCAATAGTAATCTCTTAACACTATGAATGTTTCGCTTGTTTAGATACTTCTATAGCAAGCAATAAAATAAGAAAAATATATTTAAAAAAGATGGACCTATAATAGGGTATGTAGTGCGGAACCAGCGACTCTTTTTTGAAAGATCTGCTTAATATTAACCCTAATACCACACGATATCCGCCGGACGTCCGTTTTATGGCCATTTAATGTACTGACGTCCATGGATATAAACTGGACGTCTACCGTACGTTTATCATCGGATTTACTTTGAAATTGTACGGAATGGACGCCCCCTGAATGTCCATTTTATGTACGGGAAGTATGTACATTTTATGTCCATATAGGGACAGAAGATAGACGTCAATATTATATATTTGTAATAAATGATAATATCTCCATACCGCTTTCTCTCCAACATGTTTCCGAAATATGTATACATACCCGCGAATACCACACCGAACGTTCAACATATGTGCTGCAACGGACGTCCCACACATTTTAGATCCATATAGGGACAGCAGCAGGACAGGACGTCTATTTAATATAAAAACAAAACAAAAAACGTTAACAAAACTGGTTTTTCAATTTTACAATGTTTTTGTTTATATTTGACTGTTATTTCTGTAAAATTTGTAGTTTATTTTTTATAGTATTTTGTAATTTATCATTAATAATGTAATTTAAACCTTTTTTTTTGTAAATTATTAATGATATTATATTTGATACTAAACATTTATTAAACATTCAAATACTTTGTACATTTTGAAATAAATAGCTATATTAGTCAAAGACCTACTTCCGACTGCACAATCTTTAAGTAAGTACTAGTAAGAGTAGTAAGCTAGGTTAGTGGCCGAGTGAAAAAGCATTGACTTACTTATTCCGTTTTTTTTTAAATAATTGGAATGTACAAATATTATCTAAAGTTGTGACATTTGGACACCCCTCGGCTGCCATGTACTTTGAATCAAAAACGAACGTTCATCGAATGTCCTGCATGTCCGTCGAGGACGTCCTTCAGATATCCATAGGACAATGTTGTGTTATTAGGGAATTTCTTAATTCTTGTGTTATATTTAGTCTGTTTTCACAAAATCGACTCTTGCAGCCATATCAGCGGATCAACGCCCGACAGGACATTTTTGCTCCTGCCAAACCCATGTTCCGTCGAATGGCCGGCAGCATAAGTTTTCTAACGATTTCAACTAATAAACTACCGGCAAAAAAAATCAGCTTTAAACATTTCTGTCAATTGACTATTTTAATAACATATTTATATTAAAGAAAAGGTCTGTCTAACTGTCTACAGTAAAGGTGGCAGGAAATCATTTTCCATCTTACTGTAATGTCAACAAAAACACAAGAAATCTCAGCTTTAAACATGTATACCATTGACACTTGTTTTAACATAATTAGAATGCTACTGCCAGGCGTGTTGTTCCGCTAACGACAAGGGCGGATCTGGACCTTGAGCTTGGGGGGGGGGGGAGAAATCCGAAAAACATTTTTCATCCCAAAATTTTTTTGATGAGCCCCCATAAATTCGCGCTTGGCTAATGAAGTGACGGGAGTTTGTTTTGTGGATAAGTTATTGTCGAAAACTTGAAGATTACCCTGTATTATGTGCCCATGTATATAGTGCAGTAGTGGGAAAACTACCTGCTAAAAGGGACAGAACATAGACAAATTAACTTTAGTAAAACGTCCCCTAATAGCACAACATTGTCCTGTGGATATATGAAGAACGTCCTCGATGGACATACAGGATATCAGATGGACGTTCGTTTTTGGTTCAAAGTACATCTGACGGGCAGCGAGGGACGTCCAAATGTCACAACCTTGAACAATATTTGTACATCCCTGAGGGATATCATAAAAAAACGGAATGAATAGTGATCGAACCGCCAACCACCTGATTTGTAATTCAACGCTTTAACCCACTCGGCCACTGAACTTGTATGCCACTACTTACTTGAAGGCTGTATATTTAATCTTTCATTTTAATCTAATTGTATTAAAAGAGTTCGATACCTGCACAAATAAGCTGCCGGATCTTAGACTAATATAGCTATTTACATATTTCAAAATGTAGAAAGTATTTGGATGTTTAATAAATGTTTAGTATAAAATAATATCATTAATAATTTACAAAAAAGTTTAAAAGTAAACAAAAACATTGTAAAATTGAAAAAATAGTTTTGTCAACGTTTTTTTTTTGTTTTTGTTGGGTCATACTAACATTGACATCGTAATTATGCTGGTCATACCGCATGTTAAATCAACGGACACGAAATGGACGTCCATCTCCTGTCCTTATATGGACATAAAATGTACATACTTCTCGTACATAAAATGGACATTCAGAGGACGTCCATTTCGTACAGTTTCAAAGTAAATCCGATGATAAATGTCCGGTGGTCATCCAATTTATGTCCATGGACCTCAGTACATTGAATGGGCATAAAACGGACGTCCGGCGGACACCGTGTGCTATTGGGGTCTTAAAAGCATTCCCAGAGTGGAGCACTGCAGAAGTAACACCCTACCTAGCGCCTGCAGTAACTGCCAGTGAGCTCTATACATACTGGACTGACATTTTCAGTCAGGGAAGCGTAGATTTTTTACATAAAAAATGAATTGTTGTTTGTCATTTCATTCATAGTTGTGAAGAGTTTCCAAAATTAAACATTCGCAAACGAATGCAAGAAGCACAAAAACGTAAACTCTGTATAAATTGCCTGCGAGGGGGCCATCTTACAGGGGAATTCAGGTATGGGACGTGTAGATATAATTTAGACGAGAAAGTACTTTTATCAACGGCTTTAGTAAATGTATTTGACAAATACGGGTAGGGAGCGAGGAGTTCACTTCCGAAATGCAAGTTCGTTCCAAATGGAAGTCAATTCAAGGCCAATTAAAGGAAGGTGCCATGGTTCTAGTCAAAGAGGATAATCTTGTTCCATTAAAGTGGCGCTTAGGGAGGATTCTAGACATGTATCCGGGTGAAAATGGAGTCTCTCGGGTCGCTTCCATAAAAACCGAAGGAGGCATCATCAAACGAGCATTTTCAAGAATCTGTCAATTTCCAGAAGATACTTCCTATTAAAAAGCAGACCTTTCAAGGCGGGGGATTATATCCAGGGCCGGTTTTTGATTAGGCCTCATAGGCCCGGGCCTAGGGGCGCGGCTTTGTGGGGGATGCCTATAAACAGGAAAAAAATTTTCGGACTAAAAAAGTTTTTCTTGGATTTTCTCCCACAGCTTTTCAAAAAAATTTTTTGGACTAAAAAAGATTTTTTTTTCCGGAGAAAAAATTTTTCTTGGATTTCTCCCCCCGCCCCCTCGCTCTTCAAAAAATTGTTCAGACTAAAAAAAGTTTTTCTTTGATTTCTTTCTCCCCCCCGCTTTTCAAAATTTTTTCCGGACTAAAAAAATTTTTGTCCCTTGCCCATAAACTAATAGTAAGAGGGAGGGGGGCGCAAAATTGACCTGAGTCTAGGGGCAGTTTATATCTAAAACCGGCACTGATTAAATCGAAGACTTAAAGACTACCCCGTGTTATGTGCCCACTCAGTTCAATACAGTTACATTAATCTGATCGAAAAAAAGATAAACCAAGTTTAAACAAATATAACAACTAAGTGTCGCTGGCTTCCGTACTAGTAGGTAATATTAATGACATTAATTTATTGACTGAGTGGAAAGGACCTCGCACCTTTTATAAGTAAATTGGCTTTCACTCCCGGGAATTGAAACTTTGCGCAGTGGTAGTTTATGACATTTCGATCAAAAGTCTCCACGGGCACAAACAAATTTAATGACATGATTTCGACATATTGGCCAAAGAAGGTCATAATTTAACAATGTTTTCAACTAAAAATAATTTTTTCGGTAAAACGGATTCTCAAATGAAAAAATGTATTCTTAATTTTTCGTTCGGAATAATGTATTGTACAAGTATGAAGTGATTTTACAACAAAATTCTTATTTAAAAATTCTAATTCATTTATTTTAATTTATTTTATTTTTTAATTTTTAGTACAACTAGTACAACACAATCATCTGAACAGAAAATGAAGAATACATTTGTTTCATTTGAGAATCCGTTTTACAGATAAAAATTATTTTTAGTTGAAAAAAATGTTAAATTATGACTTTCTTTGGTCAATATCTCGAAACCCTGTCATTAAAATTTGTACCCGTAGAGACTTTTGATCGACATGTCATAAACTACCACCGTGCAAATTTTCAGCTCCCGGGAATGAAAGCCAAATTACATATAAAAGGTGCGAGGTCCTTTGTGTCCATCTTTTTTATAAATAGATTAATCAATGTAATTCAGCGTTTTGGAGTTTCCCTTTTGATTATTCAATTTCTACCCAGAGCATGAAATTTGTTTTAGTAAATCTTTATTTATTTTTAATTTAATAAAGTTAATATATTACATAGTATGTTCAGAAATAGAATGCCAATATAAATGTAAAAAACTACTTAATTTCTTATCCGTATGGAAGTTTCGTTTGTATGTACATTGTACACTTACGTAAAAAAAGGAATTGATATCCCTTAAAAACATTAAAAATTTAAAATGTTGATGTTGAGAGAACGGGTAATCATAGAACAAAAAGAAATGATATCATTCAGTTCAGCTTAATCGATAAAACCACACAATTATCAAATTGTGCTATATAAGTATCTAGTGCACGTAGCACTGGTGTGTATCAAGGCTCTCAACATGCCGCTTTTATGGTTATAGTTGAGAGCCTTGAAGCGCGTCAGTGTTATGTGCTCCAGATGCCACAATTTGATAATTGCGTTGTTCTTTGTACCAAGCTTGACTGGTTGATACATTTTTTTTTCTATTATTATTATTATACTCTATACAATTTTTAAACCATGATTGGTTGAAATATGCAATGCACTAATTCTTATGTAATAAATATAGCTGTGTAGACACTTTTATTAATTTTACTGAAACATTAGAACATCAAACAATAACATTACATTATAAGCAATAACTAAAACACACATTAACATAACAAGGAATGTTGAACGTATAACAGATATGAATTATCTATAGACATAATTCATTTAAATAGAGAGAGACCAACCAGAAGAGAACCATAAATCCCTTCGAAATATTCTTCCAGCTGCCGTATTCAGGATCAACTACGTGCCAAAATGGGTTGAAAAAAGTTTTCAATATAGTTTCGCCAAGAAACAGAAAGAAAATCAAAATATTCTCGATGAAGAGAAACAATGTTTTCAAGACACTGTAGATAATACGAATAGTGTCCCAGCTAAAAAATGGCACGTCCAAAGTTGCAATTACATCCTTGTTATATTCTAGTTCACTCCAAGCTCCAAGATCATGGATGCAGTCAATAATTATTTCTAAGCTTTCTCGAACTAAATACAATTTGTCCTTAACAATGTTGCGGTAGACTCTAAAAAAATACAAATATTTATTTTTCAGGTTATTTTATTTCTCGTTTTAATCCTTAATATCGTTAATATTAAGTTTGTTAGCATATACAACTATGTCAACAAACTTCTATACATTTCTGACAATATAAAACATTATTTAATTCGAAAAGTTTCGTCCAGGCTAGAAAAAGACCTGTTTATTCTTCGTATGTTCATCATAATGGTAAAGGAATTCATAAATCCGTCAAAGTTATAATTTTCAAAATATTCGTAATTTCAAATATCAGAAATCTGTTGAAATTACAAACGTAAGAAGGGCTGGGAGGTAAATCTAAATTAAATTTGCGAAATTCCTTACTTTATGACTTATTACAATCCGTTTTAATTAAATCTCGCCATTTATTAATCTTAAATCTTCAAAAATATGTACCTATTTAATTAGACTTGATTACATTCATTACCCGTTTGTTTGTATAAAATTTACTTCCGTATAATTATGTTCAAAGACGCGGGATTGAAACCGCAAAACTTCTCTCACGTTTTAACAAATACAATAGTATTCATAAACAAAATCATTTATTCTTAAAAATGACTTATGCAAACTATAGATTTACTAATTTTACTTCCACATCGTGGAAGAATAGTAATGGTAAAAAAAGAAATTTGAAAATTTTTTTGTTCAGATAGACTTATAGCCCAGACGACAGAGAACATTTTATAGTGAAACCCAAAAAAACTTGCAAACTGAATAATTTTTTTTAATGAGTTCGTGAAAGTGTATAGAATAATATCCTGGAAAGTTTACGGTCGGATGCAGAACGTAAAAAAAAAGTAAAGAAAAATTTTTTTTTCATCCATTTTTTCAAAGTTTTTAAATTAAGTCAGGGTAGAAAAAACAAAAAATACAGGTGGATAGACCACGTGTTTCTGAACAAAAAATGTCCTAATACAATTTATCGCTAAACCCATGGTATTTCTGGAAAAAAATAGTGAAGTAACTTTGTCACTCTGCGCGGCCAAGCGCACGGTTAAAAATTCTTTGCAGTTCTAACGAGTAAAATAAAGCTTTTTTCTCTTTCTGATTACATATTTTTAACGTTTTTCTTAGTGAATAGGAAGATAAATAGTAAGTCTGAAGGGAAAATATATAATTATGAACGCATACACAGACACCACATATGGCCGCTGAATCGCTCGTATGAATTTTTACGTGCCTTTACTGTATTGTATTTATTACAGGTACACCTATCCACATTTCAGCTATATCAATAGATTCCTTATACATTTGTTAATGTATTGGAAAAGTTCCAGAATTTATATTCAAAACAATCAAAGATATTTTCATAGTTATAAGGATAAGATCGTGAAAATTGCAATTTCTTATCATGATCTGATTAATCATATTTTCAAAAAAATGCATACAAGTAAACGAATTTGTGTTTAAACATTCGAAAAGCATACATTTTTTCCGAAATAGTGATATTTTATTTTTTCCAATGGGTCAATTTCTTGGCAAGGAAATTAAAATGATTTGGGATGTACTTTTTTTTAATCCACGTTACTACAACTTAATAAACCATAATAATCATGAAGTGTACATACATTTTAACAGTTCTCAATGAAGAAAGAATTTTTTTGATGGGCTTTTATTTTTTACTTTTACATCCAGTGAAAGTATAGTAACGACAAAAAAATTTTATTGTTCAAATAGGCTTAAAATGTCATGAAACGTCGAGATTTTAAGTTTGAGAGAAAAAAAAATTCTGTCTATCGGTCTATCTGTAATTATTTTTTGTGCGCACGTTTACTCTGGAACCGTTTAAGATATTGACTTGAAATATGGTACACGTATGCACTTTAACGAGATCTGAAATTAGATTATATTTTCATGTTGTTCCGGGTGTAAATTGGGGTAAATTTGGGGTAAATGGGTAAATCAAGCAGGTAAGAGTCCATAAAATTGGTATTTAGTATGTATACAAGAGAAGCTAAGGTCTCAAAAAAATTTTTGGCATTAGCCACCCCCATTCCCTTATTAAAAAGGATGAAAAAAAATTGTGATTTAGTGTATGTGGACAAGAACCAGAAACCTCAAAATATTTTTTTTACTTCATCTACCATCACTACCACCCCCCTATCACCATCCCCACCCCACTACCGATTTGGGGTATCGTTTTATGGGTTTTTGGGGTAGAGGATTTCAAATATTATATTATTAAAGTTCCATAAACAATTATTTCCACATACAAAGTTTTTTGGATAGAAAATCTGGATGTGGAAGTAGTGATTCCTTGGGCAGGGGTTTTTCTATATTACTTCCACATCCAGTGGAAGTGTAGTAACGACAAATTTTTTTTTTTTAATTTTTATTGTTCAAATAGGCTTAGAATGTCATGAAACGTCGAAATTTAGTTTGAGCGAAAAAGAAATTTCTCTCTGTCGGTCTGTCTGTCTGTAACTTTTTTGTGCTCACGTTTACTCTGGAACCGTTTGAGATATTGATTTGAAATTTGGTACATATAGGTACTTTAACGAGATCTAGAACTAGATTATATTTTCATCTTGTTCCGTCGAAGGGTTGGGGGGTAAATTGTGGTAAATTTGGGGTAAATACGTAAATCAGGGAGGTAAGAGTCCATAAAATTGGTATTTAGTATATACAAGAGAAGCTAAGGTCTCAAAAAATTTTTGGCATTAGCCACCCCCATTACCACCCCCACCCCATTATTAAAGAGGATGAAAAAAAAAATGGATTTAGTGTGTACAAAAACCAAAAACCTCAAAATATTTTTTTACTTCATCCACCCCCAGTACCATCCCAATATCACCACCCCCACCCCACTACCGATGTGGGGTATCGTTTTATGGGTCTTTGGGGTAGAGGATTTCAAATATTATATTATTAAAGTTCCATAAATAAATATTTCCACATACAAATTTTGTTCGTTTTGAGTGACTTGGATAGAAAATCTGGATGTGGAAGTGTGATTCCTTGGGCAGCGGTTTTTTTAATGCGATGATTGAGTTCGGGCGTGATAATATATATAAGTATATTTTTCCCATCCATCCTTTGCTTGTATTGTATTTTTTTTAAACAAAAACCATCTTTTAAATGAACCAACACTCATATAGATTGAACAAATTCTGATTTAGTGACATGTAATTCAGTACGTCGGTGTCACAGTCATGGGTATTCAAGCGCGCGCACGCATGTATCTCGCTCCGAGTTATAACGTTACACTTGACTATTTTTTTTTTTTTTTTTTTTCGGGAAAACCGTGGCTTTAGCGATAAATTTTGTTAGGACATTTTTTGTTCAAAAATAAGTGATCTATCTATCCGCATTTTTAAAAAATGGATGAAAAAAAATTTTTTTCACTTTTTTTTTATGTTCTGCATCCGAGCGAAATGTAAACTTTTCAGGATATTATTCTATACACTTTCACGAACTTATTAAAAAAAAATTATTCAGTTTACAAATTTTTGTAGGTAAATACCTTCATCGACTGGGCTATTAGAATGTCGAGATTTTAAGTTTGAGCTATCTGTCTGTCTGTCTATAACTTTTTTTGTGAGCACGATTACTCTGGAACGGTTTATGATATTGGCTTGAAATCTGGTACACGTAGGTATGCATTATACCCAAATCTGGAACTAGAATCTATTTTGATCTTATTCCGATAAAGGGTTGGGGGTAAGTAAGTAAAGCAAGCAAGAGTCTATAAAATTGGGATTTAGTATATGGATGAGAAGCCAACGTCTCAAGAATTTTTTACAGTCACACCCACTTTCACCCCCACCACCCCACCCCATTAATATAGCAGGTAAAAAAATAAAATTTTGATTTAGTGTGTACAAGAACAAAGGGCCTCAAATTATTTTTACATCAGTCACCTCCACTACCACCCAGCTCTACTACCGATGAGCAGGGTTGGAAAAAAAACAGTTTTTTTTCATTTTAAACAAAAACACAGTTTTTTTTTCATTTTAAACAAAAAAACAGTTTTTTTTTTGTTTTGAACAGTTTTTTTTTGTTTAAAACAGGTTTTGTTTTAAGTTTTAAATGGTATGTTTAAAACAGGTTTAAAACGTTTAAAACTATATTCAACTAAAATTAAATGGTGTCAGGCACACTATGTCTGCTACTACTATTTGATGTTACATGGCTCTCTTAAACGGATTTCACAGCGCTCTGCAAATAAAATGCTCAGTTTAGCTCACGTGTATAGCGTATACACGTATATCGGAATTATTTATCGGAATGGACCATCATCAGCACTTTTCTTGCTTTTCCACAAACTCCAAAATAATACATTTATTTAAAACATTGCACTGTGTTTTAAATTATGTTTTAAACAGTTGTTTAAAACATAGTATTTTGTATTAAATATGTTTTAAACATTTGTTTGAAACACAGTGCGATGTTTTAAACATGTTTTAAACACTTTGTTTAGAACATTTTGTTTTAAACATGCCAACCCTGCCGATGAGACATATCGTTTTATGGATTTGGGGTAGATGATTTCCAATATGATACTATTAAAATTCTATGAACAATTGTTTCCACATAATAGTGAAGTGCAAATGTATCAAAATGTTTTTGTAAGAGACTTGGATAGGAAATTTGGATATGGAAGAAGTGATTCCTTAGGCAGCGGTTTTTAGAAAAGCAATAAAACTAAAATAAGCTACCATCGGCTCCAGAAAAAGTCTTAAAAAGTTGATAAAACTCACTAAATTATTTTCACTAGAACTTTCCTCTGGCTTCGACTTAGATGATCTCTTATAAAAGAAAATACTAAGTTTTTACTTACGGTATGGAGTACAAGATGATACTGCCTAGCCTCCATTCCAACTCTTTATAAGAAAGAGCTCCATAATACATACGTGCTCCCATTACTCTGTATTTTTTAATATCTTTGTTGGTCCATGTGTACTTAAGCTTTCGTCGTTTGACTTCCCTATGAATATCTTCGTATACTTTAAGAAATAAGTATCGGTCGTCTTCATTTTGAAAGTAATTAATCCATCTGAAACAGTAAATAAATTAAATCTGAGTATTATAAGATTTGCAAGTATTCCTTACCTTAAGCAAGAGTAAAATGTTTCTAGCACATCTGCATCGCTTTTAAACCACAAGTCACATATGTATGCACTCCGTTCGGGGTTGAAAGGACAATCCATAGTTTTTCAAAATTTAAATAGAAATTTATAGAAGTTATGCCGATTTTCAAATAATATTGACACAACTGACAATGACGTTATGTCTAATCCACAATTACACCACTACAAAAATAGTTGCCAACTTCACTTACTTAAGCCAGTGTGCTAGTATATGTTCATTTGTACGCCAGAGTCTAGATGAAATTCCAGGATCTCTAAACATGTTTGATTTAAAACTTAATGCAAGCTTCAGCTTCAAAAAATTATCGACGTCTTATTATTATTAAAAAATAATTCAACGCTCTAATTCTAACTACTACAGCGCCCTCTATATTTGAGCACTAAAATAAGTCTTAACGGCGCGTTATTCAAAATGTACCTCTTGTTAATTATAAAATGATTAGGTATTTTCCTTAGATACATGCAGACGAATAGTAATTTATTCGTCATTTTGATCATAATACAATGAAATAGGACATGTCAATAAATAGGATAAAATATAAAACATGGGTAGTTACATATACAGTGTGTCCCCGGACGGAGTTGACAAGAGGGAAAACATCTCTATTATTGATTTTATGATGAAAAGTCATTTTACTTCCACGTCCAGTGGAAGTATAGTAACGACAAAAAAATTTTTAAAAATTTTTATTGTCCAAATAGGCTTAAAATGTCATGAAACGTCGAGATTTTAAGTTTGAGCGAAAAAAAATTTCTGTCTGTCGGTCTGTCTGTCTGTCGGTCTGTCTGTCTGTCGGTCTGTCTGTCTGTCTGTCTGTAACTTTTTTTTTGTGCGCACGTTTGAGATATTGACTTGAAATTTGGTACACATATGTACTTTAACGAGATCTAGAACTAGATTATATTTTCATCTTGTCCCGTCGAAGGGTTGGGGTGTAAATTGGGTAAATTTGGGGTAAATGGGTAAATCAAGCAGGTAAGAGTCCACGAAATTGGTATTTAGTATATACAAGAGAAGCTAAGGTCTCAAAAAAAAATGTTGGCATTAGCCACCCCCATTACCACCCCCACCCCTTTATTAAAGGGGATGAAAAAAAAATGTGATTTAGTGTATATACAGGAACCAGAAACTTCAAAATATTTTTCACTTCATCCACCCCCCCACTACCACCCCCCTATCACCACCCCCACCCCACTACCGATGTGGGGTATCGTTTTATGGGTTTTTGGGGTAGAAGATTTCAAATATTATATTATTAAAATTCCATAAACAATTATTTTCACATACAAAGTTTTTTCGTTGTGAGTGACTTTGATAGAGAATCTGGATGTGGAAGTAGTGATTCCTTGGGCAGCGGTTTTTTATAAAAGATTCTGCTTGTCGAAAAAATGAATTTACCATATAAGAATCTTAGATCAGATGTATCGGGTGTTGATAAATTAAGAAAACATCAAAATGCCTCAAGAGAGAAGTACCTTTATTTATTATTTTGGACAGAATGTTTATAAAACAAAGTTGTTTATAATTCAAAATAAAGCCTAAATACAAATTATGAAGTCTAAATTTTGACTTTTACATTTATGTCAACTTACATTTTTTTTTCAAACATTAACTTCAACGATTGTGGAAAAATAATTTATTCTACATAGCCTCCTCTAACCTCAACACATTTCTCCATCCTTTTAATAAATTCACCATAGACCTTACGAATGGTTGAGGGTACATTCACTTCATTCACCGCGTCTTGTATTCGTACTTTTAGTGTTTCTCGATCATGCGGCAGGTCATCTGCATAAACTTTCTGTTTTAAAACATCCCACAGAAAAAAATCCATTAGTGTAAGGTCTGGTGATCTTGCAGAAAAATTAATTGGAGCATATCTTCCCATCCATCTGGCTCCGAAGTGATCTGTCAACTACTGCCGTACCAAAACTGAGGAATGAGCTGGGCAACCGTCGTGCTGCCAAAAAATGTTACGCTTTACTTCCGGTTGCAGAGTATTTATAAATGGTAATACAAAGTTTTCCAAAAGGTCCAATGCTGATTTAAATTTTCTTCTAAGAAATATGGACCAACGATTCGATCATAAAAAATCCCACACCATACATTCACTTTTTTATAACGTTGACTTCGTTCGTGAATGACATTGTTTGGATTTTCAAAAGCCAAATAACGACTGTTTTGTGATGAAACGTGGCCATTGGTACAAAATGTTGCTTCTTCAGTAAAAAAAACATTCTGTGAAAACTTCTATCTACGAGGTAATTCTCACGGAAACATAAACAAAAATCCAATCGCTTCTCTTCATCTCCATTTTCAAGTGTACGTCTGAACCTTGGCTTAAACGGTCGAACTTTGTTTATCATATAAATTCTCTGTAAATGACTTTTACTTACTTCCAGTCTTTGTGAGCGTTTCCATAAAGATAATTTCGGGTTTTCTATTACCGAATTTATTGCCAAAAGTGTTGCCGTATCGTCTTCATTGTATTTTTTCTTGGGTTTTTTGACATCTAGTACAGATCCTGTTTCATTGAATTTTTTCACAAGTTTGCGCAATGATTGGCGCAATACCGCTGTGTTAGGGAGCTTTTGGTGGAAAAGGTTAATTGCATATCGATAAGAGACGTCTCCAATCCCATAACATTTGATCAAATAAATTCTTTCTTGTTTGGTAAACATTTTTTAAATGATTAACAGAAAACTAATAAATGCAGATGTAAGATAGTAATATTCTACACAATGTCACAATGACGTTTGTCAGTTCAATATTATCGACAGCACCCTCTGTTTCTTAATTTGAATTCTTATTCATATTAATAAATTCAACGTAAAAACATAAACACAATAAAAACATAAAAGTCAAAATACAGACTTCATAGTTGGTATTTAGGCTTTATTTTGGATTATAAACAACTTTGTTTTATAAACGTTTTGTCCAAAACAATAAATGAAGGTACTTTTGATGTTTTCTTAATTTATTAACACCCGGTACATCTGATCTAAGATTTTTATATGGTAAATTCATTTTTTCGACAAGGAGAATTTTTTATAAAGAATGACTTTTCGTAGTAAAATCAATAATAGATATGTTTTTCCTCTTGTCAACTCCATCCGGAGACATACTGTATATACACAAAAATATACAGTAATACAGGTGGCTCGTTTTTTTTTAAATAATACGAAAGGCATGATTCAAAAATTCATCCACTAAATAATAACAGCCACTTAGTAAATAGTTCCGTAATTCCTTCTTAAAAGAATATAAGGAAGCTTTTCTATAATTTCAGTAGGTAGACAATTAAAGAATTTTATTCCAGCCAGTAGTGGAGACTTTTCATTGAATGCAGTCCTATGTTTTGGAATTTTTAGTAAATTACCACCTCTGGTAGGGTAATTATGCAGTTCAGAATTTGTCTCGTACTTGCTAATGTTCTTTTTAATATATATATATATGAGACAATCATACAGGGTGAGGCAATAGTGCATCGGACTTCGATATCTCGAGTTCTACGATAGCTAGAAATTGAAAAAAAAAAAAATACAAGTAAACTAGATAAAAAAGTCTATAACCGGAAATTATTCTTGAATATACAGGGCGAGCCAAGACGAAATTACAGGATCAAGTGCCTTTTTTTTTTAATGGAATGCTATGTATATTATTACATACATTTTTTGAAGCCTCTTTCTAGACTCTATTCATTCCTATATTATTATTGATTATATCTCCCAACCACTTGGATGTTATGAATTTTTTTGTTGAAATAATACCATCTGCAGATGCATATTGAAAAAATCATCAGTCACAATTATGGGTTTTAAAAAAAACTTATGTGAATATTAGTTACAAGACATCTAATTGATGTTTTTGAATCATTTTTACTTCCTAAAATTGTACAGGGTGGCAAAAAATTATTATTAAATTAAGAACTTTTTAAATTGAGTTTCCTCAATCTTTTCATATGGAACACCCTGTGTATTTTTCGACAATGTGATGTACGAATGAAAAACTAAAATTTTTTGTAAGTACTTCCATATAGCTAATTGAAACCATTTTCGATTTACTGAGCAATAAGTACAAAATTCAAGGATAAACTTAAAAAATAGAGGTTTCTTCAAATAGTACAGTAAACGAAGTTCAAAATGGCGGCCAAATGAGAGAATTTTGGAGAGTTTGGGATACTTGGACTCTCTACGTAAAAAAATGCGCTGATTACGAAAAAGACACTAAAAAATTCCATGTCGCAACATGTTCTTATATATTTTTTTTTTAGCAAAAAATGCAAATGTATCATAAAATAAGCATTTTTTTGAAAAAAATACAAGAATAAAAAGTGTTTAAAATCGCATTTTCCATTTGACCATGGCATTAGATTTGCAATTTTCCCTTTAGTTTTCCGAAAAAAACGGAAAACTAACATATATAATTATATAGTTTTCCTCAATTATCTCGCTATCTATGCGCTTTTTCAAAAAATTTATGAGAACCGAAAGTGTTTAGAATTGTATTTCCCATATGGCTATGCTATTAGATTTGCAATTTTATCTTTAGTTTTTGCAACAAGAATGAGCCAGAGATCCATGCTGTCTCCTGCGGAGGGTGGCATATCATAAAACATTAACACAAATATACAGGGTTGATCAATATTTAATTGAAGTTAGATATAAATCATAAATTTCTTAAGAAAAATTGGTATTCCTGCCGGTAACGATTACACATTACGGAACTTTTGGTACCGTTTAACCCCTACTAAATAGAGCTTTCTGAATATCCGGGTGGCCCATATCATAATGTTTAAAACAAATGAGTCATTTCGAAAAATGTGATTTTAATGAGTTTACAGCACCCTGTATGATGTATTATTTGACATATTGGCGTTTTCGTATTTTTTATATGAATTACATTGGAATAAAAATAATTTTAACATATTCGCAGCCATCTAGATTGACAACTAAAATTCGAATTATTTTTCGTGCAACTCTGTATAAATTGTTCAAAATAGTATAAATGTATCAAAATGTGATCTTTATTTCAAAAATGTAAAAACATACAAGGTGGTCCATTTAGAAAAGACTAATGGGGCCCTTTCCGGTGAAAACGGAAGTGATAAATATGGCGGATAGGTCTCAAAAAGTTGGATATCTTACCTTATTTCACCGTACGAAATTGCATCCCGATATCTTTAAAAACAAGGAAATTACAGGCCACTATTCGTTTACGTCCGGTATAATGGTGCTCTATAAAAGACATTATTTTAAAGAAATCATTTCAGTTGTGTTTTAAACATTAAGTTATTCAATATCTTTGACTGTAGATGGTAAATTAGAAACTGTAATATCGGTATGCAAAGAACCTCTTATACTGTAAGTAATAAATATCTCTTGCTATAAGCACGGATTAATTTCTGGTATCATATTTATGATGAATATCTTTGAATACATTTTAAGTCATGAAACGTTTCCAAAACAACATAATTGTGGATATACGGATATACTTTGGTGAATATTCACAGCCCAATAATGAATGGCCTGTATGCGCATTGTATTAATCTTATAAAAAACCGCTGCCCAAGGAATCACTACTTCCACATCCAGATTTTCTATCCAAGTCTCCCACAACGAAAAAATTTTGTATGTGGAAATAATTGCTTATGGAACTTTAATAATTATAATATTTGAAATCGTCTACCACAAAAACCCATAAAACGATATCCCACACCGGTAGTGGGGTGGGGGTGGTGATAGGGGGTGGTAGTGGGGGTGGATGAAGTAAAAAAATATTTTGAAGCTTTTGGTTCTTGTACACACACTAAATCACAATTTTTTTCATCCCCTTAAATAATGAGGTGGGGGTGGTAATGCCAAAAAAATTTTTGAGACCTTAGCTTCTCTTGTATATACTAAATGCCAGTTTTATGGACCATTATCTGCTTGATTTACCGATTTACCCCCCATTTACTCCAATTTACCCCCTAACCCTTCGACGGAATACGATGAAAATATAACCAAGTTCCAGATCCCATCAAAGTACATATGTGTACCAAATTTCAAACCAATATCTTAAACGGTTCCAGAGTAATCGTACGCACAAAAAAAAGTTACAGACAGACAGAATTTTTTTTTTCGCTCAAACTTAAAATCTCGACGTTTCATGACATTCTAAGCCTATTTGAACAATAAAAATTTTCAAAATTTTTTTTGTCGTTACTATACTTCCACTGGATGTGGAAGTAATACGTACATCCTGTTTTGATATATTTGCGACTTTCAACTTTATTGTTGGGCGCAGCTCAAAGCCAACTAAGAGGAAAAAAAAAAAACTTTATTGTTCGTCGACTGTATGAAGAAAACTATGCTAACTATCTCGTCTATTTTTCCTTTAAATTGTTCTCTATTTTCCGTCAATAATGTCCTATAATGTTCTTGCCATTCTTTTTCTCGTATCAAGTTTATATTTCCTGTTTCTTCTCTGTCTTCTCTTAAATTTTTTATGGCTTTCCATGCCTGTGTTATTCTAATACCCCCTAAACATATCTCGATCTCTTCACGCTTTTGTCCCACATTTTATTCTTCCTCTTCACCACCATCTTTTTTACTTCTCTATTATACCGTGCATATACCTTTCCGTCTTCCGGGTCCTTGGTGCGCAACCACATTTGGTAAGCTTACCCTTAAGATATTGATATCTATTGTATAACTGTTATCAAATGCATGTTGGGCAGCACTGGATCTTTTTGAGATGCGTCATATGTTCCTTGGAACTTGCTATAATTGGGCGTTTTGTTGATCCAACATACTTCAAATTACAATAATTACAACTAATTTCATAAATCGTGGTCATTTGTTTGATTCAGTCAGTCCTTTCCGGTTTGCCTAAAAGTTTTTTCCCGATGGATGAAAAACTGTCGTATCTAATTTTTTTTAAATCCGGCTAAGACCACGGGAAAAACCGAGGTTCATATCGAACTGATACAAATTTTGAATTCCATTCCTTAAATCATGGTTTCCTTATTAATTTATCAACTAAACTTACCTACAGCTATACCCTTAATTTCAGTTTTCTCTCTTGCAAATCTCAGATCATTCAGTGGGAAACTTAATAAATGATCAATAAAAAAATTGAGACCAGCTATGAAATCATTAATATTAATTACTGAAGAGCTAGGTTGTGGGCAAATTTTCGACACAATGGGGCGCACCGACTTTTCTAGTGTATGTGTCTTTTAGTCTAGGAGATAGCTACATATATGGTGCCTGGGATATAACATGTTGGCATTGCTGTTATATTTCAGCAAATATTTTTCTGAGTATTTTATCTTATGTGAGTCAGACCTCCCCCATGATCGTTTTGGTGCTAGCCGCCCCAGAAAATTATCAATTGTGGAACAGAGTATAACCCTTTGGGGCTTGGTGTTAGTTGAAGAATATCTTGGCGATCAACATTCGATATATGCCAACATTTTTTCTCCGTGCAATTGACAGCATTGGCAACATCAATTATGGCCAAAATTGGAACGTAGTATAACACTTTCTGAGCAGGCGGAAAATTTTCGTTGTCAATGCTCATTGCTGGACAACCATATGCCAACATTTTCCACATTTTTGGCCAGAAATTGGACTTTTGGCCTAAAACGGGTTTGAAACTGGTGCTTTTCAAAAAAAAATGTTGGCACCTCAAACTTGTAGTTTTTGTACCAAAGAGTAGTCGATGTGAGTGCCAACATTTTTTCTCAATGATCGTGAAATTATCCTTTTTAACATAACAAAGTATTTGAATGTTTGGGGGAGGAGGGGGGGTTACATTGAGAAAAAAATGTTGGCACTCACAGAGATTATTCTTTGGTACAAAAACTACAAGTTACAATGAGGTGCCAACATATTTTTTTTTGAAAAGCACCAGTTTTGGAAAAAATCTGAAAAATGAGCAACCAGAAAATATTGGCATATGGTTTTTCAGCAATGAGCATTGACAACGAAAATTTTCCACCTGGTCAGAAAGTGATACATATCTACTTTCCAATTTTGGCCATAATGATATCGAATGTTGATCGCCAAGATACCCTCTTCAAGTAACACCAAGCCCCAAAGTGTTATACTCTGTTCCACAATTAAATATTTTCTGGGGCGGCTAGCGCCAAAACGGTCAGCGGGGGAGGTCTGACTCACATAAGATAAAATACTCAGAAAAATATTTGCTAAAACATAACACCAATGCCAACATGTTATATCCCAGGCCCCACATATGTATCTATCTCCTAGACCAGCGGTTTTCAACCTGTGGGTCGCGACCCCCTGGGGGGTCGCGAAGCAATTCCGAGCTATTGAGAAAAAAAACCAATAAAGTTAAATCATTTATTCTAAAATCTAAATATTACACACATACAATTTTAATGAAACCAATTTTTAATGAGAAATCATACCAAAAACTATAACAAGAAATTTTAAAATTTGATTGATTTTAGATTTTATTAATAGATATCTTAAACGGTTCCAGAGTAAACGTGCGCACAAAAAAGTTACGGACAGACCGACAGACAGAAAAATTTTTTCGCTCAAACTTAAAATCTCGAAGTTTCATGACATTTTAAGCCTATTTGAACAATAAGAATTTTAAAAAAATTTTTTGTTACTATACTTCCACTGGATGTGGAAGTAATTGCGATTAACTCCGAAATTTGCCCTTAAGTCATATATTTTGACTACGGCATCGTGTTCAGCGCCCGAAAATCCTTCGGAAATGATATGTCGGTCTCCTGGGTTTGAACTTTTTTTTTGTGTGCCTGTGTGGTTATAACAATTTTTGTTTTTTAATACTGTGCTATAATGTTTATGTTGCCGGTCGTGCTGTTTAAGGGATTTTCAAATTTTGTAAAATTTTCTGAAATCAACATTTTGCTTCTCTCATCTCAAATAAGTTAATATATTCCTAAAAATACTAATATGGAATAGAATATTATTATTTTACAAAATTATGGAAATAAAGGGAATTCTGATGTTTAGTTATCATTAGTTATCAACGGAATAAAATCAAAATATAATCTAGTTCCAGACCTCATTAAAATACATACGTTTACCAAAATACAAGTCAATATATTAAACGGCTCCAGAATGACTGTGCGCACAAAAAAAGTTACAGACAGATAGAAATTTTTTTTGCTCAAACTTGAAATCTCGACGTTTTATGACATTAGAAGCCCATGTTAACAGTAAAAATTTTGAATTTTCAAATGTTGAAATGGTGTTTTCAAATTGAGTACCACGATTTCTTTGGTAAAACTTTTCGAATACTGATACGTAACTCAAATTATTTATTTTTTGTGAAATATTTTATCATTCTTGCGTTATTTGTGTTTAATAAATATTTGGTGTTGACACATCCATAAAGATACCTCAATGCTACTGATCTTCCACACAAATAGAGTAGAAACCTTCGTCAGAAATGTAACAAACGCCCATGTTTACTATTTGCACATGTGTTTCTGAAATGTCTAATTCTGAATTTGTTTTATTGTATTTTTCAGCTTTCCTCGAGGGTAACTTTTCATGAACATCTATTACCAGTTTGTCTCCCACCAGCAAATAAAGAACTCAAACCTGGCACGAAATGCACCGTCATCGGATGGGGAAAGAAGGAAGACACTGGAAGTAAGTAACGAGATTAACTAAAAGCGAAATTTCTTGACAACCTGTGTTTCTAAATTCGCAAAATGTTCATTTTCACTTTGGATTAAGGTTATTATTAGGCAAAATAAATTTAATTTAAAAGTGGTTTAAACATCGGGTATTCAAGGAATTTATGAAACAAGTAGTTAGTAAAGTAATACGTACCCTTAATGAAATTGTTTACTTATAAAATGGTATAAGAAGACCCGGCGACTGTTATTAAAAGAGAAACCCTGAACTTTCACAAAAATTAAATTAAAATTAAAATCCCCAGGCAGTACAATCCACTATATCCCTTATGAGATATTGTACGGTAAGGCGCTCAGGGGCGGCTTTTCCACTAGATTGAGTAGGCTACAGCCTAGAGAGGCAAATATTACGGTGAGGCAAAATTTGGGGAGGCCAATTTTGGAGCCGCAATTTTTTATGGCTCGCACAAAACCAATGGAAAATGGACTTACGTGGAATTCGATAAAATTTTAATAGGTTATAGTTTTTGTCATTCTGATTAAAAGTTTCAATGGTCACAACATTCTGCTATGGCTAGTTTTAGAACTACAACACTTTAAAGTTTAAAAATCTCGAAATCAGTAATAGTCGTTTTACAAAATGTTTAATCTATTTATGCCCTTGTTTGTATATGGACCTCAAGGGCAGATCCAGATATTCATTTCGGGATGAAGGATATAGGCGGATCCACGGAGGGGGGGGGGGGCGATTGGCAAGGTCTACTAAGGTATTACCCAAGTCAATGCTTGTCTATCTAAGTGACTGTTTTTCTTGAGGAATAACACCATTATTGCCTTGCTATAAATGTACGGTGACAGCGGTTAACAGTTTCAAGGGTTTAGATGTATAATCACTTCTCAGATTTTCGAAGAGAGTCGTTTGAATCAGACCCTCACCAGTTTATTACAGCATTTATAATGCAGAATGCAACACCACAAAAACACACTCTTTTTAATACAAACACAAATTATGTACGAAATTAATCACTAATCGTACGTCCCAGGTATGTATTATTACCCAAACCTATCACTCACTTTTTACATCTTAAAAATTTGCATAAAAAATATACAACACGACAAAACACATTCTTTTTGATACAAATACAAATTATGTACGAAATTACCTATTATTCACTTGACAGAAAAAAAATATTAAACTATTTTAAAAAAAGTTAAGCATGAAAACAATTTATTTTAAAACATTTTCCTGAGTTATTACACGAGAAGTGATGTAAAGTACAGTTGATGTAATTATATATTTTTTTTGTCGTAATTTATTCAAAATAGTCTCCTCCTAATATATTTTTTCTAAATTGGGTGTGAGTTCAAATATTTAACTGCGATTTTATAGTCCAGTATAAAAATTTCATGTAAAACTAATGTCTTGCTCACGAAATTTTTAGTGCTCACGAACCATTAAGTGCTCGAAAGCTGTAAAGAGCTTATAAACCTCTTCGAGTACTCACGGTCACTTTGCGGGATTAATAAGGATTAAACCCTTTCGTGAAGTGCTCGAAGCACTAAGCACCGATTTTAAAAAGTACTCTTAAATATAGTTCACCACGTCCATATAGTCGGCTAAAGAAATCAAGCAAAAAAACCTTCAAAGATGCCTCACTCCGCTTATATGAAGAAGGAAGGAGAGGACTAGCTTCAGTTTTACTAAATATTGACAATTAACTTCGAATCAAACTTAGTAGTTCAATAATTATTTATTTCAAATAGATACGTGTTTTAAAAAATATACAGGGTGATCTACCATGACATGCGGAAAATTTATCAGTAGGTTGTCCCCATCGAAAGGAGTTAAAAAAATTAACAATTAAAAAAAAATTACCTTATTTTTTTGTAGAAATGCGCCGCCAATGACTAACCAATCTGACGTAACGCGGTACAACCATAGCATTTTATAGATATAGCAACGGGTATTTCGCTCTGTAGAGATAACGTACAATATAATTATTATTTTTGAAACAATATGACCATTCTGCAATATTTCTCAGGGAAATTAAGGTTCCAAAACACTTTTCATGTTTCAAATTTCATATGCTTATGATTCCACTTGCCCCGCAATTTTTTTACCCGACTATATACCGGTCACAAGCTAGTGGCTCCCCCCCTATATTTCCTTTATTTTTAACCTTATCCATTTGAAATTTGTAAATAATTATCTGTAAAAATGGATTTTTGGACATAAAAACGGTATGAGATTACTTCCGGTTTAGCCGGAAATGATCGCAACCTTCGATTTTTAAATGGAACACCCTGTATATTTTTACATATTTGGATTCAAGACAACATTCTGAGTATACCATGAGATTTGCGCAAATTTTTGAGTTGATGTTTGGTGTTTTTTTAAGCATTTTAAGAGTATAATCTGCGATCAGTGAAATGAAGAAACGAATTATTCGGCTTATTTTTGAAGATAGAAACTTCAAATTTTGTACGTATGTATTAAAATATATATTCTAGTTCGTCACGTTTTTAATTTTTTGTTTTAATCAAAAACACGTGATCAACGAAAAAATTGACGTCGAAAAATTGGAATTTACAAAAAACGAAATCGTGACGACCTAGATAGTCCTTAATTAATTACGTGGATAAAATATAACCTCTTAATTTTCAAACATAGATTCAAAAAATAGTTTCCAATTTTGCCGTCAATAGATGGCACTCGCCTCGGCATTCGCATAGCTTTACACGCTCTCAGACTTTAGGGAGGAACTTGTTGTCATGGAGACCAGACGCGAATGAATGCTTGCCAGGGAAGCATTTAGGAGTTCTGGTAATTGTAATCTTAAATTTATTTATAAATTATTTTATCTTATTGGAATGACTTAATAGATGAAATTCTTGAAAATGTTAATACATAAATAAAAGGTGCCAAATAGAGAGGACCGTTTTGTATAAACACTCCTACAAATTTTATTATGAAAATTTGAATACGGTTTTTAGTTAGGTCAGAAATCAATTTATTCGAAATTATTACCAAGCCAAATGTACAGGGTGTCCCAGTCAACGCGCTATGCTCGGTTTTCTCGGTAGTTTCTGAGATAAGTTTATGGTTCAAAATCCAGTCTGACGTAGGTTTTCCGAGGAATCTCATACTGCTAAGATATTTAGGAATCCAAGATGGCGGACGAATTTCGTCATCTATGGACCTATTCGACTGAAAATCGATGTCTGGGAGTTTTCGGGGATGCGGGTTATGAATTTTTGATCAAAATTTAGGACTCCAAGATGGCGGACGAATTTCGTCATCTATGGTCCTATTCGACTGAAAATCAATACCTCGGGGTTGTCGGGGATGCGGATTACGAATTTTTGGTCAAAATTTAGGAATCCAAGATGGTGGACGAATTTCGTCATCTATGATCCTATTTGGCTGAAAATCGATGTCTGGGGGTTTTCGGGGATGCGGGTTACGAATTTTTGGTCAAAATTTGGGAATCCAAGATGGTGGACGAATTTCGTCATCTATGGTCCTATTCGACTGAAAATCGATATCTGGGGGTTTTCGGGGATGCGGGTTACGAATTTTTGGTCAAAATTTAGGACTCCAAGATGGCGGACGAATTTCGTCATCTATGGTCCTATTCGACTGAAAATCGATACCTCGGGGTTGTCGGAGATGCGGATTACGAATTTTTGGTCAAAATTTAGGAATCCAAGATGGTGGACGAATTTCGTCATCTATGATCCTATTTGGCTGAAAATCGATGTCTGGGGGTTTTCGGGGATGCGGGTTACGAATTTTTGGTCAAAATTTGGGAATCCAAGATGGTGGACGAATTTCGTCATCTATGGTCCTATTCGACTGAAAATCGATATCTGGGGGTTTTCGGGGATGCGGGTTACGAATTTTTGGTCAAAATTTGGGAATCTAAGATGGTAGACGAATTTCGTCATCTCTGGTCCTATTCGACTGAAAATCGATATCTGGGGGTTTTCGGGGATGCGGGTTACGAATTTTTGGTCAAAATTTAGGAATCCAGGACAGCGGACGAATTATAACTATATTTTGACCCCCCTTTATTTATGTTATTATTGGAGATAAAAAAAAGTTTCGTATAAGAGTTGTAGGGTTGTATGCATATTTTTTTAAATGCAATTAAAAAACAATTGCTTGCATATGTCACGTGATATAACAATGAGGGTTGCTTTTTAAATGAAAACCCTGTATATTTTTACATATTCTTTTAGATCCTTTATCCCTGATTTCAAACATATAAGGATTGATAGATCTAGCTGTAATATTTTTTGATATATCGGACATTAAATATGCTCCAAACATGCCTATAGGTATTTTAGGGTTTCTGACGGAGCGCAGTCAGTGGCGTATTTAGGGGGGAGGGGGGCATATAGGGGCTCTAGCGGCAAAATTCAAGGGCGGCAATTTTTTTGAAAAACACCAAAGACAAAAACAAAAAATTATTATTATTAATATGTTCTATCAGAACATATTTAATTTATTTGAGAACGTGTTTTTTATATTAACTAGACTAAAGTTCCTTATTATAGTTAACAGTACAGGGTGGTTGTGCAAACGTTAGAACCTCATTTAACTTCTTTATTTTGGGAGTTACGTAAATAAGTTCAAAAATAAAAGTTATGGGATATCACATGTATTTTCCAAACATCATTTCAGCAAAACAATTCAAACAAGTCGAATTTCGGAGATATGAGCTTTACCTTGTTTTTTTTAAATATATCTTTACACCATTTGAAAGGCCATAGAAAAATCTTTCCAATGATATATGACACAGTATTTTTCTTAAAAACTATAGTAGATATTAAGTTTTATGTTTTCTTACATTAAGTCATGGTAGTCCGAAAAATATACAGTGTGTTTCACTTTTTAATTTTTTTTCTGATTTGAATCAAATTTTACTTAAGTATGGAACAAATTAGGATCTAATTATGACCAGAAAAAAATGCACCTCCTACAAATGCAAAGCCATCTGCGGTACCAAAATATGCGGATAAAATCAAAAAATCATATTAAGCATATTTTTATTGGAAAATTTTGTCAATGAAACTTGTTCAGAATTGTTCAGAAACCTTAAGTCCAAAATTTAATCAAAATAAAAAATATATAAATTTTTATTAAAATAATGTCAAAGTCCGAAAATATCATTTTAATGGGTTTTTTCGTTTAGAAAACTGTACTATGACAATTTTGTTTGAAATTAAACCCAAGCTGCCAGGTAGTTGTAAAGCAATTTACAGTTTTTTTTTTAAATAATTATTTTCAAAATTTTTAAAATTTCAAGTTTTTAATTTTTTAATTTTGATTAAATTTTGGCCATTTTGGATAATTCTGAACAAGTTTTATTAACAAAATTTTCCGACAAAAAAATGCCTAATATGATTTTCCGATTTTCTCCACATATTTTGGTACCGCAGGTGGCTTTGGTACCGTAGGAGGCAAATATTTTTCTGGTCATAAGTAGATACTAATTTGTAAGTAAAATGTGATTCAAATCGGAAAAAAAATAAAAAAGTGATTGGGGTGTTACCATTTCAAGTGAAACACTGTATCAATTATTGAAATTCTCCATTTTATTTAAAATAAAGTGAAATTAGATAGAACTAACATATTGTTTATTTTAATTTACATACTTTTGTTTTCCATGGCTAATTTGATAAATTGTAAATTTATAGTAAATTAGACAAAATTTGTTTAAGATAAGTACCATATTATAAAAACAAAGCTTTTTTTATGGCGTTTCAAATGGTACATATATGGAGTGTTAATTTAAAAAAAAGCAAAGTAAAGTTCATATCTCCGAAATGCGACTTTCAATAGGCATGTCCACAAAATTTTAATTTCAATTGGAAATGATAGAATTATCGATATTGTACACTAATTTAACAATAAAAAAAAACCGCTGCCCAAGGAATCACTACTTCCACATCCAGATTTTCTATCCAAGTCACTTACAACGAAAAAATGTTGTATGTGGAAATAATTGTTTAGTAATATAATATTTGAATTCGTCTACCTCAAAAACCCATAAAACGATAACCCACATCGGTAGTGGGGTGGGGGGTGGTGATAGAGGGTGGCAGTGGGGGTGGATAAGGTAAAAAAATATTTTGAGGTTTCTGATTTTTGTACACAAAATAAATCAAATTTTGTTTTCCATCTTCTTTAATAATGGGGTGGGGGTGGTAATGGGGGTGGCTAATGCCAAAATTTTTTTTGAGACCTTAGCTTCTCTTGTATATAGTAAATACCAATTTTATGAACTCTTACCTGCTTTATTTACCTATTTACCCCAAATTTACCCCAATTTACTCCCCAACCCTTCGACGGAACAAGATGAAAATATAATCTAGTTCTAGATCTCGTTAAAGTACATATGTGTACCAAATTTCAAGTCAATATCTCAAACGGTTCCAAAGTAAACGTGCGCACAAAAAAAAAGTCACAGACCGACAGAAATTTTTTTTCACTCAAACTTAAAATTTCGTCGTTTCATGACATTCTAAGCCTATTTGAACAATAAAAATTTAAAAAAATTTTTTTGTCGTTACTATACTTCCAATGGATGTGGAAGTAATATATGTATCCTTATTTTGCCAGTTATTCGTAATAGAAATCACCCCAACATAGCGAGGATTTTTGGTAATTTTTCAATAAAAATTTTTGGACTATAAAGTAAAAAAATATTTTGAAGTTTTTGGTTCTTGTACATACACTAAATCACACTTTTTTTGTCCCCTTAAAAAATGGGGTAATGAGGGTAGCTAATGTCAAAAAAATTTTCGAGACCTTAGCTTCTCTTATATATACTAAATACCAATTTTACGGACTCTTACCTGCTTGATTTACCTGTTTACCTCCCCATTTACCCCAATTTACTCTCCAACCCTTCGATGGAATAAGATGAAAATATAATCTAGTTCCAGATCCCGTTAAAGTACATACGTGTACCAAATTTCAAGTCAATATCTTAAACGGTTCCAGAGTAATCGTGCGCACAAAAAAGTTAGACCGACAGACAGACAGAAATTTTTTTTCGCTGAAACTTAAAATGTCGACCTTTCATGACAGTCTAAGCCTATCTGAACAATAAAAATTTTCAAAAATTTTTTTGTTACTATACTTCCACTGGATGTGGAAGTAATTAATATTCTATTTTCAAGAAAAAGAACGCCATTGCCATGTAAACCGGAAGTGATATTTAAAATTTACATGCCTTTTTTTACTTTCCTTTAATAGTCAATTAAGAACATAAATAATACGATCAATTCTTCTTTGATGTTCAATTATGTTTCTTAGCGGCATCGATTCCCCGGAAAAAAAATACTTATCTCAAAAACTACCGAGAAAATCGGACATAACGCGTTAACTAGGACACCCTGTACACTGTAAATATACATTATGTACCTACAGATAGTTTTTTCTTTTAATTAAAAACCACTGCCTAAGGAATCACTACAACCGCATTCAGTTTTCCTACTCAAATTACTTTAAATAAAAATTCTTGTGCACCCAACGCGAATTCGACTCTGTACGACAGAAATATATTTGAACTATTTGTCTTATATTACACAATATGTTTATCTCCGCCTTTGGGCATATTTCATTGGTCAAAGGTGCACGCCCACCCGTATGTACCTTTTTCATATATATCAATGAAAATATTATGTATCCTACCGCAAATCATACTCTTAAGACATTCATCCAGAGTGCTTTGGAATTCCAAAATTTGTTCTACGGTAGGGTGACCATACGTCCGGAATTTCGCTGGAAAGTCCAGCATTTTGGAGTACTGTCCAGCATTTACAAGTGTGCAGTAAAAGTCCAGCATTCAGTCTATATGTCCGGAATTTCGCTGGAAAGTCTTACAGTGTCCTCAAAAGTCCAGCATTCAGGTTATAGTGAAGTTACAGCATTTCATTTTGCTTGGAAAAATGTTCTTTTCGGATACTTCTCCCCCGCTCATCAAAAAATTTTGTGATCAAAAAAAATATTTCCTCCCGGTCATCAGAACATGTTCGGATCAAAAAATGATTTTTCGGATTTCTGCACCCCCCCCCCCCCCCCTCACCAATTTTTTTCCCCAGCAGAAGTGTCCAGCATTGACTTAACAAAAATCTGGTTACCCTATCCTACGGCAGGTAAAGTCCAAGGGAAAAAGACAGTTTTTCGTTTAATTTCATTAATAATTATTTACGAAGCCTCCAAAATTGAACAAATCACTTTCTTATCGAAAACTTTTTTTTCAAATGGGAAGGTGAAGGTGGTGCCTCATAGTGTTCAATAAATTATAGATTTTTTTTCTGAATTCATTGATCTCCATTTAAAAGCTATGCTCCTTGTTTTTCTGTTTTATTGAATTTATTTAAAAGTAAAAAATCACTTTAAAAATTTTTTTATTAATCCTAATAGTTTGCACTAGTACTTTAAGAAACAAAAGGGAGAACCAAAAGGCTATTACCCACAAAAAGGTAGTTATTTACATTTCATTATTAGACATATGATTTTTGCAAAGGTAACTACGTTAAAGTTGAAGAAAAACTATATTGAAAGTGATTTTTTATTTTTAAATAAATTCAATAAAATAGAAAAACAAATAGCATAGATTTTAAACGGATATCAGTTAATTCAGAAACAAAATTTATTGAACATTATGAGCCACCACCTTCCCATTTGTGATTTGTGATTTGTTCAATTTTGGAGGCTTCGTAAATAGTTACTAATGAAATTGAACGAAAAATTATATTTTTCCCTTGGACTTTACCTGCCGTAGAACAAATTTTGGTATTCCAAAGCACTCTAGACGAATGTCTTAAAATGCTTAAAAAAACTGTACATCGACTCAAAAATTTGCGCAAATCTCATGGTATACTCAGAATGGTCTTGAATCCAAATATGTAAAAATATACAGGATGTTCCATTTAAAAATCGAGAGTTGCGGTCATTTCCGGATAAACCGGAAATGGTCTCATACCGTTTTTATGTCCAAAAATCCATTTTTACAGGTAGTTTCAAATGGATAAGTTAAAAAATAAAGGAAATATAGTGGGGAGCCACTAGCTTGTGGCACCCGATAGATGTGAAGAACTATACAGTGCTCCTGAACACAAGAGTGCTTAGAGTGCTTAGACGAGCACTAAGCACAGTGCTTAGGAAATATATTACAAGGTAGTTACAAGGTACTTTGTGTGTGTGTCAAAATTTTTGTATATGACCTAATAGCTGTTTTGCCGAAATATGTGAATGCGTCAGTTTTGAAAAATTATAAATGCGTATAGACAAGGCCGTTCATTCATCTTTGCTGCCTTATGGAAATTGTGGAAAATTTGCTGAAGCCTAGGGCGGCCCAAATTGTTAATCCGCCTCTGAGAGCGCTGCACTACAATCCTAGTAGGCCGGAATCGAACTTGTAATCCTTTGCCGAGAGGTGATTCTTATCTCTCGCCTAAGTAGACATAAGAACAAAATACAGCGTCTTATAAGAAACGCAACTTCAGTAATGCGGGACGACCATTTAATTAATTTTTTACTCGAATATGCTATGAGAAGTGGTATAGTTACTACTATAGAGGGATGTAAAGCTATGGTTAAAAAAATGCGTTTGAAGCTAGCAAAAAATTTTCTAATTACTGTGAGGAAATTTAAATTCTAGTGCTCGTGAAATGTATATTGCGTGCCATTTTGCAACTCCCAGTAACTCATGAGGAATTTACGAAAAAATCTGGTAAATGCCTGTAAACATAATTATTCAGATAAATATTTAAATTACAAAAATTTAAAATTAAAGCGTTATGAGAATATTGGTATAAAGTGTATTAATTTATATTTGGATAAGGAGTTGTGATATTTATAAGCAGGACCGGACTAGAAATCATTCTGCCACAGAGCAACTTCCTTGACCAGCCAGCACATTTTTTGCAACTATAACGAGTACAAAAAAAATTATATTTATATATTTTGTATGATAAATAGCAAAAATATGAAATAAAAATGAATTTATTCATTAGCCAACAGAACAAAGCAATACAATGAATAATAAATAATAACACATAACCGGAAAATCATCACAACAGAACAAAGTTATAAAATAAACAAGCTAAAAACGTTTTTTTATATAATTGTTACACATTCTATAGGATAGTCTTCGCAGTTTTTTGTAAATAATGTTAGTTTTAGACATTTTTAATTTTATAGTACGAACTTAGTTGGTAAAAGACTCAGTGAAAAGTAAAGTGAAAATAAAAAAACTATACCATCCTCCATTTGGGTTTTGAACCCGGGACCCTTGGATTCCGAGTCAAAAGCGTAAGGACTACACCACCACCTAATACGCAAAAAAATGCAAATTTTTACAACATAAGAGACGAGTTAAAATTATATTTCCATGGTTGTATATTACATTATGAAATGAATATTTGTAAAATATATAAATATTAAAATGAAATATCATTTCACCAGATTTCTATTCAATTACAAAACCACAAAAATCTAAAAAAAATTTTTCAAATTTAAATCATTAATAACATTTTTATTTACTGATCGATCTTGTTCAGAAACAACCTCTCGCTAACACTAACTTACTGTCCAAATTTTAGTACAATCGGATTTTTCTCTCTTGAGTTATCGTGCTTACAAGAAACGTGACGGACGGGCGGACTGACGGACATTTTGAAAATTGTTCAGAATTCATTAACTGACACAATATGAAAATTTTTTGACTGCGAGCGATATTTACGGTTTTAGAAATGTGCCGATCAAATGCAATACACTCTTCGGTTATTTGCGAAGAGTATAATAACAGCTAGTGGAAGCATTATAATCTTCGCCGATTTATTGAGCTTTTTATATAATTGTTACACATTCTATAGGATACTCTTCGCAGTTTTCTTGTATATAATGTTAGTTTTTGGACATTCTAAATTTCGTGACACCAAGTTTGTTGTAAAAAAGAAATATATGAAAAAAATATATGAAAAAAAATGGGAAAAAAAACACCCTGTCCGGGATTCGAACACAAGATCTTTGAATGTCTGTAGTATATATCATTCGAGTATTATATTTCAACGAATTAGATATATTATTATGAAATATATACATTAGTAAAATGTATAAACAAAAAAAAAATATAGAGAATAAAATTTCGCAAGATTTCTACAAATGATAAAAATTAAGAAAATATATTTTTTTTAATTTAAATGATTAATAACTTTTTTATTCACTGATTGATTTTTTTCAAAAACAATAGGGTTCTTCCTCCAGCTAACGCTAACTTACTTTCCAAATTTCAATACAATCGGACTTTTCTTTCTTAAGTGATCGTGCTTACAAGAAACCTGACAGACGGACATTTTGAAAGTTGTTCAGAATTCGTTCACTAACATAATATGAAATTTTTTTCTCTACGAGCGATATTTACTGATTTAGAAATGTGCCGATCAAATACAATATACTCTTCGTTTTTGCGAAGAGTATAATAACAAATAACTTCGGAAAATCGCTACATATGTAAGAAATTTTTTTCTTAAAAACGGAACTTCTATTTGAAGGTATTCGTACTTGCTCAACTTCTCCGTTTCCTTAAGCATCACGTTGATATCATTCGGAATGGATACATCGATCGGCAAACAGGATTCTTCCTTTTTGTTATGTACGACGATGCCTGGTCGATTTGCGCGTATTTCTCTATCAGTTATAATCGGCAAGTCCCACATAATGGTAACATCGTTGGTGTTGGTACTGACATTGACACATTATTATTATTATTATTATTATTATTTTTTGTTAAAAAGTCGAAGGAGAGACCAAGTTAGTTCATCGGCTGCTTTCTGTGCTGCCTTAAACAAAAAGGCTCCTACCCCTGCATTTTCATGGTCCCGGACCATGCAGAGGAGGGGATCCGAACTCCTGATGACCTTACAGGCTCCACCCAGAACCATCCTATTATGGAGACTCTCCAAACTCAAGAGTCCACGGCCTCCCCGATGTCGTGGGAGGTATAGCCGTGGAACGGACGATTTAGGATGCATACTCCTATTGAGATGCATCTTCTTGCGGGTTCCTACGTCGAGTTGACGCAACTCTTCTTGAGTCCATTTCACTACTCCAAAGGAGTAGAGAAGGATCGGAACGGCAAGCATGTTGGTAGCAGACACCTTGTTCTTCCCCGACAGCTCTGAAGACCAGATCTGTCGGAGTCGGTGCTGATACTTGCCGCGGAGAGCATTTTTCACTACACTCACTTCTTGGGTGGAGCGTTGCTCGACACCCAAGTAAGTGTACGACTCTCCGGCATCTAGATGATGTAAGATGCTTCCGTCCACGAGCTGCGCGTCCTCCCCGTAGTTCCCGCATCTCTTGAGATGGACCAGTGCACATTTGTCCAGCCCGAACTCCATGCCGACAGCCTGCGATTACTCCTGTACCACCCTGAGGGACTGGTGTAGGTCCCTCTCTCCGGAGGCATAAAGTTTAAGGTCATCCATGTAGAACAGATGGGTGACCTTATGCCTCCTATCACAGGGGGTACCGCAGTTGTATCCACGGGTTTTCCGGAGCGAAACGGATAATGGCAGTAGTGAGATGCAAAACAGAAGGGGGCTGCGGGAGTCTCCCTAAAATACTCCCCTTCTGAAAGTTACCGACTCCGTCTGGACTCATCATTACTCGATGTAATGGTGAAGCGAGTCCTCCAGAGCGGCATCAGTTCTTCGATGCATCTCACTACGGGACCGGGTACCGCAAGACATTGGAGCAAGTGAACAATAAGCTCATGCGATGTCATATCAAATGCCTTGCGGTAGTCGATCCAGGCCATGGAGAGGTTCCGCTTATACTGCACGGAGTCCTGTGTGACACATCTGTCAATCAACAGGTTCTTCTTGCAGCCAGCGACACCTCTCTTCGATCCTCGTTGCTCATATATCCGTTCGTAAACACCTTGTAACATGCGTTTAAACCGGTTATCGGTAGTTCCTTGGGTTGGACAAATCTCCGTTCTTGGGGATCAGCACTGTCCGCCCTTCAACCACCCAAGAAGGAATTTGCTACTCCCCATTTAGCCAGGCATTAAAAATTCTGGCCAAATGGTGGTGGGTGCTCGGTAACTTTTTCCACCAAAAGTTATTTATCCCATCGGGACCTGGAGCAGCAAAGTTCTTAGAGCCCTCGAGAGCTCTTCGAACTTCTTCTGGGGTTATTGGTTGGCACACTTCCTGTGGTTGTTGAAACCTTTGACAAAAAGATTCAAAGTGTGCAAGGGCTGGAGAGTCTCGATTGAGTGGAAGCTTCTCCTCGTAAAGCGTTTTCCAGAAATTTTCCACCTGATCTACAGTCGGCGGATTCTCTGTAACACGCGGAGGCGGTTCGAAAAGGCGCGAGGGCTTTTGGCGGAAGACTTTATTTTCCGCCAGCCCCCTCGCCCGCCTCACTAGTGATTTTTTACAAACCACTAGCATCCGTATCCTGTCGAGACAGTGCTGTTTGGTGGTTCGCAGCACTGCCTCATTGAGTGTGTGATGGACGCGTCTTAAGTTGGCGGCTATTCGACGCACTTTAGGCGTAAACGGCCTATTGGCCGCCATGTAGTCCATCACACATTGAATACGGGATGCGTGTTGCCTCGCCGACCGGATCTTGGCTTCCATCTTTTGTATGCGCGGCTCCGCCCTCTCCTGTGGGGAGGCAGTATTACGCCTCTCCGTCCGAGAAAAGCGTTGAACAACGGCATACACTTTACAGTTAATGTGCCAGATTGTCAGCCCGTTCTGGTAGCGCATCACGAAGTTCTTCATCCACTCTGGCCAGGTCTTGTGGCCCGGGGGCTTTTATGTGGTGTAGCCCCCGTCTGGTACTGAGGCCCTCTGGTACTGGTGGAACAAGGAGAACCACTTCCTCAACCGGTGAGTGCGGCGGTCTTTCGGCCACCTCATTCACCGGTCCAGGAGGAGCCCTCACGTAGCCCCTTCTACGAAGATGGGATACATAGTCACGCAGATTTTGTGGCGTGAAGGCGCCATGCTCTGGATGCCTGTCACACCACAGAGCATGCATCCGCCCCATGTATCCCCTTCGTGCGGGCTCACTGCTTTCGTAGCATTGCAGAAGGTCGTCCCTTAGCTCATCCGTCCACTCAAAGCTCCTTATCCATAGCGTTCGCCGTCAACGGGCGCTCCATCCGGTTGGGCCCCACCACCTTGCCCTTGACCCCTATCCAGACGAGGTCGATTGTGCGGGCCCTCTCTTCGGTTTACTGGAACCAGAAGTCAGGGCTTGTGGGTGGTTAGCCCAACAAGCCCACGACCGACACCAGGGCTGCCGGTTCAGTTTTGCACCCCCAGCTGGAGTAAGTGGTGGCGCTACTCACCAAAGGCTTGATAGATGAAAGTCAGCCCTTCCTGCTTATCTTATTATTATTATTATTAGTATTTGTCTGTCCATCCATCCGTCACGTTTCTTGTAAGCACGAGAACTTAAGATAGAAAAGTCCAGTCGAATTAAAATTTGGTAAATAAATTAAGTTTTAGCTAGAGAAAGAACCCAATTGGTTTTGCAAAAAAAAATCTATCAGTAAATATAAGAGTTACAGAAAAATAATGCACATGAAGGTTGCGTAACCTTTGATAAGACAGCAATTACTTCCACATAGTGGAGTGCAAATATATTACGGACATTTTTTTCGTTGCAAGAGGTTTGGGTAGGGAATTTGGATGTGGAAATAATGGTTTCTTAGACAGCGGTTTTTTATACGACTATACAAATAAATATGTTGATTTTAAAATTAGAATAAGTGCTCTTATGAAATATTATATTTTAATAATTTTAGGTTCGAATTCGTTTATTGAAAATTAGCTTAAAACTTAATTTATTTGAACCTTACCGAACCCCGCGATTCGAAATTCTCTAACTTAATACAATCAACGTTTAAAAAATGGACTTAAATATTAAAGTTTAGTTTATTAGCTATTCATTCAGGTTTTCATATGACATTTGTTAGACGATATTGTGGCCTTCGACCCGTTGTACCCACTCCGCTCTCCTTTGAAATCTCTACCGAAATTGAAGAATGTGAACTAGGTAAAAAAAATAAAAGCAAATTTTATATGTACTATTTACTTTATAGAAAGTCTAAAATATTGTAATATGTATTTACTGTGTAACAAAATACTGTTCTCAAAATCATTAATGACGAATTCACGCTGGCCTTGCGTGTAACACCCTGTATAGTTCACATGAAGTCAAAATATTTTAGAAAGTTCTGCGTTTCTGTCACCTAGTATAGTACACCTTAACGACCGCTAAGCTCTACCTTTTAAGAATATTGGAGCAATCTTTGCGTCGACGCCGCGACTAACTCATTGTTTTCTATGTTTATTTTATATTTCATTATACTGTAACGGTAGAAGTTTATTTTCTGTGTCACGTTGTATGCGTCGCGCCCAAGTAAAAAAATCGACTGGGGTTATGTCTAGAGACCTTGCAGACCATCTTGACTGGACCATAGGTCCCAATCCAATGATCTGGAAACAATTCATTTAGGTAATCCTTAAGGATAATAACATTGTGTGGTCCACCTTAGTCTTGTTGGAATTGAACCGCATCAATATTGGTATTGGGAATTTGAATAATCTGTGGAATTATTATATTTTGGAGAAATTTTAGATATCTTCGTCCAGTTAGATTTTCGTCAAATATTATTGGACCTATGATACGGTCGCCCAGTACGCCTAACCAAACATTGAAGCCAAACCGCTCCTGAAACCGCCCCTGTCTCATAACACGAGGATTTTCAATTGACCAATATTGAACGTTGTTCCGCTTAAATAATCCAAGGTTTGTAAATTTTGATTCATCAGAGAACAAAATGTTTTTGACAAAATTCTCATTTCTTAGTTGGCGGAACTGTAACCAATTACAAAAGGTTATTCTTCGTAGATAATCATTGTCATACAAAAATTGATGCAACTGATATTTATAAGAAAGACAGCCGTGTTTCTTTAAAATGTTCCTGGCCTTTGGAAACTGGTGATTCATGTTCAATTTGTCATATCGAAATAGTTGGGTAAACAGACACTAAAGCTAATACATTAATTTATGTTTCGTCATTCATAATAAACCTTTCTTCATTTTCTATATCAGGTTCAGTTACTTCCACATCCAGTGAAAGTATAGTAACGACAAAAAATTTTTAAAAAATTTTTATTGTTCAAATAGGCATAAAATGTCATGAAACGTCGAGATTTTAAGTTTGAGCGAAAAAAATATTTCTGTCTGTCTGTCGGTCTGTCTGTAACTTTTTTTTGTGCCCACGTTTACTCTGAAACCGTTTAAGATATTGACTTGAAATTTGGTACACGTATGTACTTTAACGAGATCTGGAAATAGATTATATTTTCATGTTGTTCCGACGAATGGTTGGGGGGTAAATTGGGGTAAATGGGTAAATCAAGCAGGTAAGAGTCGATAAAATTGGTATTTAGTATATACAAGAGAAGCTAGGGTCTCAAAAAAATTTTTGGCATTAGCCACCCCCATTACCACCCTCACTCCCTTATTAAAGGGGATGAAAAAAAACTGTGATTTATTTTGTATGTACAAGAACCAGAAACCTCAAAATATTTTTTTACTTCATCCACCCCCACTACCACCCCCACCCCACTACCGATGTGGAGTATCGTTTTATGGGTTTTTGGGGTAGAAGATTTCAAATACTATATTATTAAAGTTCCATAAACAATTATTTCCACATACAAAGTTTTTTCGTTGTGAGTGACTTGGATAGAGAATCTGGATGTGGAAGTAGTGATTCCTTGGGCAGCGGTTTAAATTGATGTTCCAACCGGGCGAAATAGTTTCTCGGAGGTTGTCTTCTTTCTGGGTACCTCTGTCCATACAGAGTTTGTACTCTAGTTGCATTTCGTTGAGTCTCTTCATGAGTAATCACCATGTCAACTTTTTTATCTCTTGAATATTTTTCAACCATTTTATATTAATTTACTTGTTTATAACAAAAATACACTTCCCTCAGATAATCAATGAGTAATGTCAAGAATAATTCAATTTTTGCGAATTCTCTATCATTTTCATGGCTATCTGCAATTTTGGATTTAAATGTAATGTAATGTATTAAAATTATCTGTTGGCGCTTACCTTTTAAAAATACTTTTATTATTACGAAGGATGTCGTTAAGAGATGGTTATGGCGAAGAATATTAAAGTTTATGAATCATTATTTCTGATTAATAAAAGAAAATAGCACGGTCTCATTAAGAAATTGATGCAACTGGCATTTATAAGAAAGACAGCCGTGTTTCTATGGAAATGGAAATGAAAATTTTGTCTTTTAAGAAAAACCTAAAGAAAGTCGTACCTATCTGTAATTCATATAACTATTTTGTTCTTTACAGACAAGTCTACAACTTTACCAATAATTTCTATAGCCTACTTAGTAATTTTCTTACGTCGCCTTCGTCTGACGCGGCCATTTTGAACAAAATTAAAAATTGTTCGTATTTCACTTATTTTTTTAATTTTTTAAATCGAAAAAATGTTGTACTTAGAATTTTATGCTTGCTTATTTTAAATGGAACAACTGATATTTCTCTATCCATAAACCCAGCCGTTTTAGAGATATTTGACGTTTTATAAAAGATTTGACGTGCAACGGTTTGCAATATCCTTTATTACTTTTTCAAGTAAAAGATCCTTATTTGCTTTTGGGCACGCAGAAAGACCATAAGGTGAGCTACGCCCTACAATTTAAAGAAATTCAATAATACTATGCCAAGTATTCAGTTTCTTACGTTATATTTTGTCGTTTGAGTCAAATGGAACACCCTGTATTTTTTGCATTAAATTATATAAAATTAAATTCCCTTTTTTCCCCATGTAGACATTGTGGGGGTTTAACTTACGACTTTTTGAATTATTTACAATTTTCTTAGAAATTCTGCAGTTTCCGGTGGGACACCCGTATGTAAAAAAATATTGGAAAATAGTAAAGAAAACTTTCTTATTTGTGAAGGAAATTAAATCATTATTTCACTGGCTATTAAATAAATTTGACTTTATAATTTTTTTAAGTCTATCAATGGCGTTTTTTTAATTTCATTATCTAATGGACTGTATTCTCGAATTGCATTATAATAGTTTTCGAACACTTTTGTGTATTTTGGCATTATAAATAAATATTTATGTCGAAAATATGAGTAACGATTTTTTTTTTGAGATATTTAGAAGTTGACTAAGGAAATATACTTCGTGTAAATGTTAATAAAACTAAATTTAAGCCACTGTAATTGACATGTGTATTTTTCAACGAGAAAATAAATCTATAACATCAATTTTGCACCTTTTCTAGAGGTACTTTCGTGAGAATATCCGAATTATGATGCTACATAATAAGGCAATAATTAAACGGTATGTCTAAAAACTGGTGATCTTTTTGCTAAATGATTTTAGACAGTTTAGATTTTGGTCTGTTGCGTTTGGTAAATAAGTAGCTTTGATCTGGTTGTTATAATCTTTGATTGATCTTAGTCTCAGTAGTCCTGATATAGTCCAGTAAACTTTAACTTGGCGAGAAACGAGTAGCGCATGTCTAATACTCTTAGTTTATATGATGGAGCGACCTTTGGACCCGCAAAGTTAAAGTTAACTCGACTATACAAACTCAATACATTATAGTTTCAATGTTTGTCATTTTGCTGTTTACATTAGAATGCTGACATCCTACAATTATAAACATCTTTCCGTAATAATTGATTACTGAATTAATTTTAATGTATACTTAATACACTGTATTTGATGTTAGACTTACTTGCATAATAGAAAACAAGCTAATAACGTAGGCGCTCTTCGCCAATTTACTGAGCTTTTTATATAATTGTTACACATTCTATAGGATACTCTTCGCAGTTTTTTTTGTAAATAATGTTAGTTTTTGGACATCCTAAATTTTGTGATACCAACTTTGTTGTGAAAAAAAAAATATATGAAAAAAAATTGAAAGAAAAGAAAAACATCTAACCTGACTAGGATTCGAACACGCGATCTTTGGATTGCAAAGCAAAACTTTAGCCACTGGATCATCAGAGATCACTACAAAAATTGAATGTCTATAATATATATCTTTCGAGAATCATATTTCAACGCATCAGACATATCCTTATAAAATATATATTAATAAAATGCATAAACAAAAAAATATATATTATAGAGATTAGGGTGGCCCATCTCTATAGGGGGTGAATTTTTTTTGCGTATTTTTAAAGTCTCACCCCACAAAAATATACTATTATACTAGGAATAATTTATGTCAAAGTTTCAGATAATTCGGTGAACGGTAACCCGTGCCGCATTCAGGTAGAAATTTGTAGATGAGATTTTATTACGGTAACCCGTGCCGCATTCAGGTAGAAATTTGCAATTGTGTTTTACAGTGGTGACATTATAAGTTCTAGCATACGTTCCTTTTTGAAAAAAACATTTAACAATGGCTGATGTTAGATCCTTACGAAAGGATACTTTCATTTACTTAGTTGGACACTATTCGTCACAAATCATTGGCAATAAATTGCCGTCTAATAGACAAGTATTACAAGTGCTCTTTTATAACATTCGTGAAGTGAAGCTAAGTGTACATGAAAGTGCTAAATTAACAATAAAAGAGGTGTCAGTTTTTTGGGATAAAGCTCGCATTCCGACACGTCAGGATTTTCATTGTGTTAAACAACTAGATAAACTTTATGCAGAGTGGAGAAACTTACAAAAATCGGCTAAAAGGGCCAGTGCGGGCATGGTATTGATTACCAACTTGGTTCTCAAGAAAAATCAGCTGAGGAGAAATTACAGAAATTATCCGAACGAATGCAACGAAGTCAACAAGAAAAGGCTAGATTAGAGGAAACAGTCACCTGTCCATCATCAAGTAATAATTCAGCCTACTCCAACGAAAATGAAGATGAAATAATCGAAGCCCAAGAAGAGTTGTTACAAGACCAGCCTGGCCCGTCACAGCCAAAAAAGAGGAGATTGTATGGAACATGTAACATCATCACACCAAAAATAGCCGCTGCATTTGATGCTTGCAAAATAAGCGACAGGTATGGAGTCCATATTTTGACGGCAGTAGCAGAAGCACTAGGACATGACACCACATCTTTGTCCATCAGCAGAACCACACTTCAGCGCTCTAGACAACGCATCCGCGAAGAAAGAGCTGAAATATTAAAAACTGCCTTCGGTAATTCTGAATTGCCGGCCCCAGTCATCCATTGGGATGGAAAACTTTCACCTTCTCTCACTGGAATGGGAAATATCGATAGACTTGCTATCTTAGTTACTAGTGGAGATATTGAACAACTACTTGGAGTACCAGCTTTGCCCAATTCAACTGGAAGAGAACAGACTGAAGCAGTTTATGATGTGCTTTGTGAATGGAATTTGGACGAAAAGGTAATAGCTTTGTGTTGTGATACAACAGCATCAAATATGGGTTATATAAATGGGGCAGCCACACTATTGCAACAAAAATTAGAAAGAGATATTCTATATTTTCCTTGTAGACATCATATTTTTGAAGTGGTTTTGAGAAGTGTGTTTGACACAAAAATGCCTTCCTCATCTGGTCCAAATGTGCCACTATTTAAACGTTTTAGGGAATTTTGGCCTAAAATAGATCAAAATAAACTAAAAACTGGATTTCAAGTATCAAAAATTAAACACATTTTACAACCAGTTAAAGCCGAAATTGTAAAGTTTCAAAATGCAGCTTTAACTTTGCAACAGCCTCGTGATGATTATAAAGAATTTTTAATGCTTCCTAAACTTTTTGTTGAAGAAGAGCCCACTCACACGACATTCTATCAACCAGGGGCATTTCATCATGCACGTTGGATGGCCAAAGCCATTTACTGATCAGTTCCAACTAACTAAAAAAGAAAAAATAGGTATTGAAGATATATGTCTCTTTATTGTAAAGGTTTATGTAAAGGCCTGGTTTACAGCGTCATTTGCTAGTAAAGCACCGCTTCATGACTTAGACTTTTGTAAAGAACTCATTAATTATCAAAATATTGACAAAGAAATATCTCAAGTCGCAAGTAGGAAAATAGTGAACCATTTGTGGTACCTTAATTCAGTAAATGTTGGCTTATCTTTCTTTGATGACGATATTTCAGTTACCACTAAAAGAGAAATGGTTAAAGCATTGAATAGGAAAGCACCAAATCAAGAGGGTATTAAACGACTTATGATTAGTAACATTACTGACGTTGAAAACAAGGAAATTCAAGACTTCATATGCGAGAACACTAAACAGTTTTTTCAAAAATTAGGTTTGTCTATGGAATTTTTGGAAAATGATCCAACAACATGGAGGGAAAATGAAAGTTATACCCGATGTTTCAATATTGTAAACAAAATTAAAGTTGTAAATAATGCCGCTGAGAGAGGAATCAAACTTATTACTGACTATAATGACATTTTAACAAAAAATGAAGACCAAAAACAGTTTTTACTCCAAGTTGTAAATGATTATAAATCACAGTTTCCAAATGTAAAAAAAGAAACCCTGTCGCATGCTTTGGCCTAGTGCAAAAAATATTGTTTTTATTACTATATGTCTTGTAGATTTAGGATAATATTTGGTACTATGTATGAAAAAAACGTTTCATAATAAAATACACAAAGATAAAACGAGAGTTTTATTTCAAAAACTTTTAGTCTAGTTTTCTTAGACTACGAATTTATAGTAGTATGACACATGTCATAGTCACAACAGATAATGTCTTTGATATTTGCATGACTTGATTAGTCATTCTAAAGATAAATGTTGCTGATTAAAAAAAAAAACAATGCATCAACCAAAGAATGTAAATAATTCCATTTACTTTTATTATTGCATAATAATGCATTCTGCGGCACCCCTTGCCTTCAATTTGCCTCAATATTATTTTGAGGGGACTGTTTTTTCTTCAAATGGAACCATTTGCAGGGGTGAGAAATAAAAAATTTCGATTTCGAAAAAGATGGGCCACCCTAATAGAGATAACATTTCGCATTTCGCATTTCGCAAGTGCAAGCGACAAAAATTAAGAAAATATATTTTTTTGAATTAAATGGTTAATAACTTTCTTCAAAAACAATAGGGTTCTTCCTCTAGCTAACACTAACTTACTTTCCAAATTTCAGTACAATCGGACTTTTCTTTCTTTTAAGTTATCGTACTTACGAGAAACGTGACGGACGGACAGACGGACGGACATTTTGAAAGTTGTTCAGAATTCGTTCATTAACACAATGATATGAATTTTTTTTCTCTACGAGCGATATTTCCGGTTTTAGAAATGTGCGGATCAAATGCAATATACTATTCGTTTTTGCGAAGAGTATAATAATATATTTGTAAGGTATGCCGAGGTCCCTTTGGCAGAAGAGGGTCCGAGTGGTAATCGCCACCCCGCGACTGATATCAACTAGATAATAGGTATAACAGCACAAAGCACTACTGACTAGTAATTGAACGAAAAATTTGATGGATTTTAACACAAGTAATAATTCAATTTTTGGGTATTTCAGCTAAAAGTTTAAAAACAATGTGTCAGTCAAGCTGAGTGAATAATTAACGGGTTGAATGTTTTTTCCTCGTTTTTTATTAAATTCTGCTCAGTTTAATGATTATCCGCAGTGGGTTATCCAGTTGTTCTTTATTAAATAAACTGTACTACCCCGATTTTTAACCGAATAACGATATACAAGAGAATGAAATTATTTAATACGAATAGTTGACGCAAATAATTCGAACAATGACTCAATTTTACGCATATAACCGCAATTTATACAGTAATACGTATAATATTCGAATTTAATAGTTAATTTGAATCGATTCACCGATAAAGCGAACTCAAACAACGTATTGCCTGCTTTGTAAATCCAGTCAATTGCGGTTGACCAACAAAACGTAGATTCATGTAATTGCATAAATGTACTAGCCAGACTTTAAATGTTTCATATGGAATTCCTCAGGGGGGCGGTCTTAGGACCTATTCTCTTTTTAATTTATTTAAATGAATTACTCACCCTAGATTGCTCTGGAAAAATTATTTCATTTGCGGATGATACCGTACTACTCGTAGAGGGAAATACTTGAGAGGAAGTCGAGAACCTCATCGCCAGAGGCCTGAAAAGTATGATAGAGTTCTTCGATAACAGCTTATTGACTATAAATCTACAGAAAACATGCTACTTACCTTTTGCTAATTACAAAAATAGCTTACCTAGGAACTATATGATAAACATAGATTTACCTTTTAGAAACAGTACATGGGCTCTCGAACGTACTAAACAATAAGACCACTAGAGGTAGCACAAAAAAGAATCCTTAAAATAATATTTAAACTAGACTCATACCAACAGTATCGAATACTGAGTATAAAAAAAATATTTTATAAATCTGCTCTCACTTAGCAAAATACAACCTACTAGTTAATACTAGTTCACATGACCATACCACACGATTTAGAGTTAAAGAACAGCTAATTTTACCAAAAGCCCAACGTTCTATAGGATGAAGAAATTATCATTACATTGAACAAAAAGTATTTAATGCGCTTTCCCAAGAACTTAGAACCAAACATAGATTGAAAAGTTTCAAAAAAATTATTTCAGATTGGCTTATCGATATTAACTTAGAGTTTTAGTAACTATTTGTTGAATATGAAGTATTTTTGTTTTTTATTTTTCTCTTCTCCTTCTTTCAATTTTTTCCTTTTTTAACAATAAATATAAAAAATAAATTCTGCTAGTTTCTTTTGGGAATGTAGGTAAATAGAGATAATCTCTTTCAGTTTTTTTTTAAGATTCACTGAATGGATACGACAATATTCAAGAATGTCTGACAAGTTTTAACTTAGTAATTCTTGAATATTTTCTTTGTTTCATAAATGTATGTTTTATTTTTATTTGTGTTACATTCTTTCCTTATGGAAACTTAATATCTATTTATATTGTTTAATGTTAATTGCAAACTATGTATTGCATATATAAATATTTTGATACATAAATAAATATTATTATTATTATTATAAATATTTTATTCCGACTGCGGAACTAAATACGCCTACCATTTTCTTTTAAATATTGCCTATGACACTAGTGAGGCTGGAAACTTCGGTGTGACATTGCATCTGAAGTAGTTTTCTCAAAACCAAAACACTTGAACATTACACTCGAATACTGTTATTCGACGCACGTTTCGTCAACCATATATTGACATCATCTGGAGGTTACTTAAACTAAAGTATAACTAAAAATGTGGAAACTACTTTAGATGCATTTTCTCGCTGAGATTTTTAAGAGCTTCAAAAGTTCCGAGTAATGTAAAGGATAATTGAATTACCCAGTATAAACAGATACAGTTCTGGAAACAACTATTTCAAAAATTAGTTACTGTCAAAATCGGCTAAGGAATAAAATAACTATGCGAATTTAGATTCACACAGGTAGAAATCTTCTGGTTCTCTAATAAAATGCATATTATTTTTCAGTGTCAGAATACGAGCCAGAAGTAAACGAAGTAGTAGTCCCGGTGCTAAACCGAGATTTGTGCAATTTATGGCTAGAAAATCGAGAATTAAACGTGACAGAAGGCATGATCTGCGCTGGATATAAAGAAGGTGGAAAGGATGCATGTCAGGTAAGTTTGGTAGCTTCTTGCTTTGTTTCAATAGTTTCCTTTTCTCCCACAGCATTCGGTTGAAAAGAATTTTAATAGTTTTTTGCACGAAAAGAATTAGTTTACGCATGTTTAACAGGGTGATCCACCATGACATGCGGAAAATTTATCAGTGGAGTTAAAAAAATGAAAAATTAAAAAAATATGATCAAAAAAATTACCTTATTTTTTGTAGAAATGCGCCGTAAATGACGTTAACCAATCTGACGTAACGTGGTATAACCATATCACTTCCCCCCCCCTTATCAGACTTGGGATTGACAGCAAAGCAGACAGAGAGTAGAAGTGACTTTTTGGTTTTAGTCAAATCACACTACAAAAATAGCAAGATACGTCGAAAAGACATTGACCCTATGCCAGTGAACTCTACAACAAGTAAATATAAGAGTCATTTACTTAAGCCCGTCGATAACACAATAACAACAAACTTTGGCGGCACCTTGTACCTGCCGATGTCCTGATTGTTCGATCGAAAGCAAAAAAACGCGGCACTTTGACCGCACGCGCCGGCTTAACTTTTTATACCAATTAAGGAAACGTAATGAATATGTTCGCTCCCAAGTAAGTTCGTTGCTCTATACTGACCACAAACAAATAACAGTAACTTATCTAGTTTTAGAAGCAAGTTTTAATGCAACAATAATTACTAAATTACCTCGTATCACTCTAAAATTTTGCAGGGACTTTCCCACATAGAAGACTAGTACACCATTTTATTTTCCGCATGTCATATTATTCCAATATATAGCATTCTTCCATCGTCCCTTTGCAGTCTAAATATTTCAAAAAAAATGAAAACGGAAATCTGGTAACTTCTATATTTTCAAAATTATTTTAAATTTCGTGTCGTTTAGTTGTACTATAATTTTAAGAATGCGTACTAGGGGTAGAGCGATAAAACAGCTAATTTTTTTCGTGTCTTTTTATGACAATAGAAATGCCGTTGGTTGCAATAAACTTTATGCAAAATCCACTGAGATATTTACATCTGTTTAAGTTGCAAAATTGATTTTTTGCGTAAAAAAGTCGCAAATTAAATTTTTTTTGCAATATTCTTTTTGATTATGTAAATGTACGTCAAATACAATGTATTTACTGAAACAAAACTGTAAACTATTAAGTTGATTTTCTAATATAACAGTTTGAATTTTTTTTTATAAATTAATTGTAAAAAAAATAATTAATATTTTGCAACGGGATAAAGTACATTTTATTGAGGGTAAAAGTATGTACCATTTTTCATAATACCGTTAATATACAGATTTTATATTTGTTTCTACAGTACTTCAAAGTTCGAGGATCGAAAAATTCAATTTCTTCAGATTTTTGCTATAAAATGTTATTAACAATCAAAGATTCGTTCTTTGCGAATACCTAGCTTATAGGGAAGCTCATGACGAAGAAATTGACGGGTCGAACACTTTTCTATGACCTATAGAAGCGAAGATACAAGCAAGAAACTAAGGCAAAATTCATTTTGTTTACAAAAAGTTAAATAACAATTAAAGCCGCCGTTTTGAGTGGTCAACACTATTTTTTTCGGATCTCTGAGGAAATACTGTAGAGGGTAGACTAATTTTTGGTTAGTCCCAAAATTTTTCGAAACATTTTCTTAATATCACCGAATTATTTGGATCTTCGTAATTTAATGGGCTGACTTCACTTAGATATTCTCTAATTTTATTTTGGAAAACCATCACTGATGATTGACAGACGTTTCGTATTTACCTTCAGTACGACAAAAATAACTAATTTCGAATTCTCCTTTAAGAGGCATTTGAAATGAGTGTCACTCGCCATACCGTTAAAAAAATATCAACCGGTTCAAAGTTTTTTTCAGAAACATACTTTTTTTGAGTCTGCAAACTCTGTGCAGGTTTTTAATTAAAAAAGAAGCTATACACTCCGAATAGTTCTATAAAGCTTTAAACATGACAGTTATATAGGAAAATATAAAAAGAAAATGACTATTTCGAAAATCATCTAGGTATCTACGCTGATGTCATGCGTCGCTACTTGCTTTTCACTATTCAGATGATAATCGTCTCTCGGAAAAGATTTAAAAGTATGACATTATCGTGACATCAATCTCCTGTTCCGATAAAAAGTAACATCGAAGACCCAAAAACAGCCAGCCCAATCCTAAATTAAAAGGATATGAAGTTTAATAATCTGGATTTACTTAGTTTCGTTAAAATTCTCTGCGCGATGAAAAACCTTACTCGTCTCGATTAGCAAATTATTAAGAGCTTCGCAGTCTTAAAAATGCGTTGTAAATATTTTGCTATTACTCCGCCTCTGGAGTACCACAGTCTATTCGACTCAATCTTAATTTTCTTATTTGAAATACGCAGGTAAAATATGTACCGTTACTTAAGTAACATCCTGTATATGTTATTCTGTTTTCGTGAATTGATAAGATTATCCAAAATCAATTTCTTTTCGTCCGCTGTTATTTTTCCTTCTAGGCAAACAAAAGAGCTAAGAGAATTGAATTCGCCTTAGAAATTGTTTGTTAAACTATCCGTCGAAGACAGATGACTTCTTAGTTTCATTCTAGCCAAGACATTGCATTTGACTTCATTTCATATTTTTTACCATAGTCTACGTCTAACCGGCTGTTAGTCCTAGACGATCATCGACAGATGTCTTGTAGTAATGTGAATGTGTTGCGATTCATAAAAAATGCTGAAATTAAGTTTCAAATATTTACTAGAAATCAGTATAAGCATTTGGCAGTTTTAGCATTCTACGAATGATGTAAATTAATAAATAGTCCGGTGATATTAGGAAAATCTTTCGGAAAGTTTTGGAGCTAGCCAAAAATTAGTCTGCCCCCTACAGAATTTCTTCAGGAATCCGAAAAAAATAGTAATGACCACTCAGAATGGCGGCTTTATTTGATATTTAACTTTTTTTAAACAAAATGAATTTTGCAACTTAGTTTTTTGCTTATATCTTCGCTTCTAAAGATCGTACAAAAACGTTCGACCCGTCAATTTCTTCGTCATGAGCTCCCCTATAGGGTAGGTATACGCAAAAAACTTTGATTGTTAATAACATTTTATGGCAAAAAACTGAAAAAATTGAATTTTTCGATCCTCGAACTTTGAAGTAGAAACAAATAGAAAATCTGTATATTAACGATATTATGAGAAAGAGTACATATTTTTACCCTTAATAAAATGCACTTTGTCGCGTTGCAAAATATTAATTATTTCTTTTGCAATTAATTTATAAAAAAAAATTCAGCATATTATATTAAAAGATCAAATTAATATTCTACAGTTCTGTTTCGGAAAATAAATTGTATTTGACGTACGTTTACATAGTCAAAAAGAATATTGCAAAAAAAATTTAATTTACGACGTTTTTACGCAAAAAATCAATTTTGCAACTTAAGCAAATGTAAACATCTCAGTGGATTTTGCATGAAATTCAATGCAACCAACGGCATTTCAATTGTCTTAAAAAAACACGAATTTTAAAAAAAAATGTGCTCCGATGCGTTGGAGCCGAGATATGAAGAATTCACGTTTTTTGCGATTACGGGAAATTTCAAAACATTTTTACTTGAAACTTTAACTAAACATTTCTAAGAGTGTGTGTTATCACTTACAAAAAGTGCCATGTCTATAAATGGGCCATGGAAGAAAACTCGAGAAAATTGCATCTTTGGCGCTCGCGTGACCCTTGACACCAGATCCCCTCTTCACTGCGAGCGGCGTACTTGGACAATTTCACCGCGGCGGTATATTTATTTCTCTTTTTATCGGCTTCAGGAGTGGCTAGATGAACGTTTTTTTTAATTCAACTTATTTTTTTCTCAGCTCTACGATTCTTCGATTATTCTTCAAATCCTTCAATTACGTTGCTTCATAAAATAAATATTTAATGATTACATACAATTTATTTGATAATACATTGATGACTATCGTTTTACTATATGAAGCGACCTTTGGACAAGGTAAGTTAAATTTTACTCGACTATACACAAATATATTTTTCGTTATTCATTCATTGCTATTTTCGTTTAATTTAGAATTCCAGAATTTTACCGAACCTCTTCTCTGTCGAAGAGTTACAAGTCATCGTGTGCAGTCAAATGCCTCCATGGTCGATTCTTCATTACTGTTGTCTATTACTTTGCAAAACTCCTATTTGAAGCGATCACTCAGTAGAGTGTGTTTTAAAAGACCTAGGTTGAATATCTTTCTCATACCCCCCCCCCCCCCCCCCCCCCCGTCAACTTTTAAGCTGATTCGGCAAATCGGTCACCATTCGGCACTTTCGGCATGTGGCAATTATATACATAAAATCATAAAAAACCTAAAACAATGAAAACTCAATACCATAAATAATTATTACTTTTTGAGCAACCCCTTCCTTGACATCCTGGCTGGCAACAGTATGGTCAAATCTGCTTGTTCTAGCCTCTCACCCTAGGTGATGTCTACTTCTTCTTCTTTAGGTGCCTATCCTTTGAAGTTGGTTATCACATTTGCCCATCTAATTTTGTCTGCAGCTGTTCTGAATAGGGTTGTAGTGTTAAGTCCAGACCACTGTCTAAGATTTCGTAACCATGAAATGCGGCGTCATCCGGGGCCTCGTCGTCCTTCTATTTTTCCCTGCAGAATTAGCTGAAGTAAGCGGTATTTTTCATTCCTCATAACATAGCCAAAATATTCCATTTTTCTTCGTTTGATATTCATTAAAATCTCCTTGCTCTTATTTATGCGCTGTAGTACTGTGTTATTTGATATATGTAGTGTCCACGATATTTTTAACATTCGGCGGTAGCACCATAACTCAAACACACCAGCTCGGTGGCGCAGTGCTTAGGATGTTAGGCTTGCGACCACGGAGTCCCGGGTTCGAATCCTGGCTAGGGTATGGATGTGTAGTGGCGTTTTTCACGTGTTACCGAGATGGCAGCAGTGGGCTAGACTGCGGTTGTGTGAGAGACAACACGGTCTAGTCGCTCTCCTCTCCTGAGTTCAAGTCTCAGCTGCGGCAGATGGCAATGTCGCAGGGAATGGGTGTTGTGATGTTGTCTATGTGTGAGTGTCTGTTCTGGTAGGGTGGAAGATCCGCCTACGGCTGAACTCGATGCGTTTGCGTTAGTGATATCTACACTCTGTCATAATTGCTGGAAACGTAAACAGGAGACTTCCGATTCATCAAGTCTTCAATCAGATTTACATTATTTTTGTATCCCAAAAATTAAATGACTATACAGTCGCGTCAATATAGAAAAGTTAAAAATTCAGATGATTTCTTGCAGACAAATCGGAACATTTTTTTGCAAATTTGTTATCTCGGAAAGTATTGAAGTGAAAATTGGAAAATTCAAGATTCGCGGCTATAAAGTATAAAAACGCGATATATTTTTTAATGTATTATTTAATATTTTTTTAAAGCAATTTTTATTGTTTTAATTTAATATGTAATATTTAAAATTGAAAATAATGGTCTTAAAATTGTAAATATTTAATATACAATTTAAACTTTGTTTACGTGTATTTTACGTGGAAATTACAGAAGTAAAAAGTGTTTTAATATTGTAAGGAAAGAATTGTTACAAAATTAAGTACAATTTTTTTTCATCATTCATTTCTACACAATTATAAAAATTGTTTACTTAAAAAATATATAAAAATATAAATTTAATTAAAACCATTCTTTAAAATAATTTTTTTCAATTTCATTTGAGTTGTTTATAAATGAAGATATTGCTCCCATTGGTGTTCATCTTCATTTCTTTCTTCTTCTGGAACATCGTCGATTTCATTATCGTAAACTAATGTATTCAACATAATTATTGAGATAAATCTCATCTCTTCATATTAAAAAGTTTGGTACTAATATTAAAGAGGTACTAAGGAGTGTTTCTTTACCGTATGTAAATCCCGGAATCAAGAAAGCTCGCTGTATTTAAAATTTGTATGCCCTTTGAATTAATAAACAGTAAAATTAATTCAGTAACGGATAATTACATAACATCTATTTAAAATATTTTTACTAAAAAAATTTTAATTGATTTATCCGAATGTTTTAAAAAGTGGTTACTTTATTTAAATAAACTAAGTTAACCCCTAATTAAGGTGAAGGAGAGTTACTTATAAATCGTATATTTAGGTGCAAAATGGCATTCTAAACACTTTTATTCTTGTAACTTTTCTAAAAAATGTAAACTTAAGCATGAAAATCTCATTTTTATAGTTCATAGCCGCCATTTTGGGTCAGCCATCTTGAATTTTCCAATTTTCAAAATTATAATCAGTAAAAATCCCCCGAGTATACATTTTCAGTCGGTTTTCTCAAATAGTTTCGAGAGAGCAAATTAACTAATTAATTTGTATAGTGCTTAAAATTGCCTGTTTATTAATAACAAAATGAAAAAGTCTTTCTTTTTACCAATGTTCCTTAGACTTCAATAAACAATTTGCAAAAAAAAATGCCAATTAATCCTGTGCTATTAAATTCATTCATTTTTTCATTTAACACTGTTAGCCAGCTTGTCAAAAATTTGCCAAACACTTCGATTCGGTATTTGCACATAGTACTTGGCTACAGAGCTAAAAGAGATGATTTTCATTATTCTGTAAAAATACGACACAATTTTAATTTAATAATTTTTTTCATAGAGCAGTTTTTGCAATGAATTGCAAACTTAACAGAAGAAATTTTCTAAACTCTCCATCTACGCTTGTTGATTTTTTTAGTCGTTTAATCCAAAGCAACTCTCTAAGATTGGGTCGTGTCTTATTCCCTTTTTATTTGATTTTGATAATCTCTCGGCTAAATCATCAATTGACTCATTCGCCAGCTTAACGTGACATCAATCCCTGAAGTGTATACCTCCGATTAAAGAACCCCTACGTACCAAGATCAGGGCTGCGTATTAAAAAAGCATCTCAGAAGTTCCCAGCGTATACTTGAGCTCTCCCTGATTTGAATGGTATTCTGATATATCTGTCATTATTTTCATTATGCGGTTATGGAGTGTGTTTAGAAAGATGTTGATATATAAGATGTTATGAGGTGTGTTGGCAAAAATAATTACGGGCTCTGTGTCAACAATTAATCTAATATAGTCGGTATTACCTAAATTTTGAGTTAAATTGTACAGTATTATTTTAAAAAATGTAATTTTGAATTGTTATTATTTTGTTTTAATTTGGTTACTGTTAATCATATTACCAAAATTTAAAATCCTTAATGAAGTAGTAAATTAGCATGAGACATACTCCAGTCAAATAGGGAAAATTTAAGGAAAATAAGTTTTGACACCTGGCAGAGATGTTCACTAAGGCCCACTGTTAAAGATACTAAAAGTCCTGAACATAATCTGTTGCGCCCGAGCCGCCATCTTGTAAAAATGGTGATTCGATTAAATTTTTTGCTTATATCTAGCTAACAATTTTTTTCTCTACGAGCGATATTTACAGTTTTAAAAATATGTCGATCAAATATAATTTTCATATTTTAGAAAATTATAATAATAAATACGGAAAACATGTATATAATAGATTTCGTGGAGAATTTTGTAAGTTGTATTTTTTATATAAACATAATACGATATCGCTAATGATTTGCGACATATAACCAAAAACTTAATCTGAACACCATTTTTCCAAGATGGCGACTTGAGCGCAACAGATTGAGTTTAGGACTTCTATATGTTTAACAGTAGGCCAAAATGAACTTCTTTGCAAGTTTCAAATTTTTATCAGTTATTTCCATCAAGCGTTGAAAGAACAATGTTAAAAAAGGGTCTTTTTTGACCCATTCGTGGTAAAGTGTGGAAGCCATCTTTTTTTTTACTAATTTAGGGGCGCTTTGGCGAAAAATCTCGGAAACACATTAAAAAACAACCCTTATTTGGACATTTGAATTGATGTTAGTCTAAATACTAAGTTTCGATAACTAAGTAGAAAAAGAAGTAAAAAAACAAATTCACCCCTTCAACCCTCCTCGCCATTTCCTCACCACCCCCAAGAAGGTACTATAGAAGCTACTATAACTATACTATATAGTTATTTACAAAAAAAGGCTTTTTTAGCCCATCCTTGGTAAAGTGTGGAAACCATCTTTTTTTACTAATTTTGGGGTGCTGAATACGAATCTGTCTTCAAAATTGATTAAAAACATCGGAAAGACAGTAGAAAACAACCCCTTGTGGGGTGGCATTAAGAAAATGTATTCCTTAGTGCAGGAAATTCTTTCAAAATACTCAGATTCCTTAGGTAAGTAAAAAAAGAAGCACCCCCCCCCCTCCTCCTCCTCCTCCTCCTCCTCCTCCTCCCCCTCCTCCTCGTTTCTCTCACCCTTCACCGCATAATATTTATTTTTATGGATAAACCATAATTGCTTTAATAAAAATCATTCCAGAATTTTTATATTCACTGTAAAATGATTATTCTCGGGGCCCTGCAAATGCACTATGGAAGAATGACTACAGCTTGTTGGAATTGTAATATAATATAGTAATAAGAAAAAGATTATTTACAAAATTTGCTGATGTTTCTATAATTTCTGTGACATTTTTTAATCATCAGGGAGATTCGGGAGGTCCTTTGCTATGCCATGACCATGACGGGGAAGACCCTGAGAGATGGTACGTAGGTGGCATAGTAAGCTGGGGCATAAAATGTGCCCATCCACACCTACCAGGAGTCTACGCATATGTCCCGAAATATATCCCATGGATTCACAAACAGATGAGAAAGTATTCTGATTAGTATTTTTTTAGCATGACAAAATATCAATTAAGTTGACAATAATGAAACAAGAATGAAAGGTACAAATTATACAAGGTAAACTATGATTTTCTAAGGCATTTATATACAAAGAGAATGCTTACAAATGTTATGTAGACGCATTTGTTATATTGTGGTATAGCAGATTTTTTCCCTGCCACAAACCTGAGCTACGCACAATATCTAGATTGATCCTTTATAGTGATATCTCGTGACAATTCACCTAGTGTTCGAGCGGACCGCTACATGTGATCTGAATTATACAGCTGTAACATATACACAATTGTGACAAAGTTTAATGAACCCTATTTGCTTCGCTACATACCCTTTTGATTATTAGAACCATGCGGATATTTTCATGTTAGGCAAATATAGATATATTTTCTTATATTTTATTATCAATATACGTATCTACCCTAGTAACTTATTACTTATTACAGTGTGAATGGACTATTATTTTAATGGATTTACATGACATTAGATTACTGTATTGTAAGACTGAAGAGTAAGATGTGTTAATTCTTTAGATGGCTGAAATTTTGTAGGAAGGTATTTTTACATACTTGAAAAGTTATATACCGCCGTGCTGGGCAATCCCGGCCCGAAGTGCACCTTCATTTTTTTGGAAATAGCCAAAAATAAAGCTGAAAAAAATTGTATACCTCCTGAAATTTTAGTACTTAAAATTTTATACCTTTCCAAATAATAAAAAAAAATGGCCAGGAGTTCTAGCTGGCGACAGGTGATTGCAATGTTGCGCTATTATGGTACTTTAATTGTTTTATGACACCTGTAACTTTTAACGAAAGTAACTAAATATTAAAAGCCAGGCCGATCTAACGGCCGCAACAGTGTAAAAAGTTGTGAGAAGCGTTCCACGTAAGTGGGATAGATAGAAGGTTATGCAGATGTGGGCGTACAAGAGAGAGCGTATATGAAACGCACACCGATGACTCACATATCGACGTGTATAAGGAAAATTTATTTTAATTTTAATTTAATAAAAAATTTAGTATAAGGAGAAGGTATGCGTATCATTTTCTTCGTAATTTAAAGATCCAATTAAACAACAGGTTGTCCCAACCAATATCGTTGAATTCAATGAAGAATAAATCGTATTTAATGTTAATATATAGAGGTAAGTGCTTGCAGCTTTTTAACAATTTTTTCAAAATCGCGGCCTTCTATTATTAAAAATTAAAATTAAAAAATCTATATTTTTTGAAAATCAAAATAATATTTGAGGGTCAGATCATACGTATTGTGGCCAGCAGGATCCAAATATGCAAAAATTTACTTGATAAATTTGACTTTCAAGTCTATTGCATCGAAACAGGAAGTCGGCCATTTTGGTTCTTTACATCATATAATTGGAAATTTCATCCCATATATCAATACACCTTATTTGAAAAAATCCATTAGCCCATTCAAATGTTACAAGAGTGTCCTATCGGCTGAGCCATCCGGTAAAAGAAAAAAATATAGAAACACAGGAATGTAAAATAAACAGATAAAACACATAAAGACAACAAACATGTTTAATTTATGCAGCTAATCTCTATATTTGATTAATCGGTGCGCCCATGTTTTCTCTCAAACTCGCGCATGTGCATAACCTTCTCTCTGTCATACTCAGTAGAACACCCTGTTGCGTGCGTCAGATCGGTCTGGTCATTGACATTAATTACTTCCATACCATTAAAATATGCAACAAGAATCACTGGTGGTATAAAACAATTTAAATATCACCCCTGTAGTGCAACTATGACATGACAACTATGACCCCAATTGCACTTTTTTCATTATTTAAAAAGGTATCAAATTTTTTGTATTAAAATTACAAAAGGTACACTTCATTTTTTCAGTTTTATTTTCTGCAATTTAAAAAAAATAGGAGTGGACTATGCCGGGGTTGCCCAGCCAAAAAGTCGATATCTTTTTCAGGTATACAAAAAATATCTTCCTACAAAATTTCACCTAGTATAAATCATTTTGAGCAAATGGTTCATTTGCTCTTATCGGCTTAGATAGATAGTGTAAACGTTATTCATGCTTGTGTATCGTTAAGTGATTGTTTAATATACAGGGCGCTTTCCTGTAAAACTCTCCAGGCTAATTGCTGAAAAAATAATGTTACGAAAGAAGTTTTATAGGCAACCACAGTGGCTTAAATTGTAATTATTTACAACAAGATTTTCGACTTCATTAGACAATGTACATATTTCTCGCATCAGGATCTAAACTTTCTCAAAACAACCTGTAAATATTGTTGGAAAAGTTTCCATATCTCATGTTTCAGATTTAATGGCATGTAAGGTATACTCACTTTGCCAAAGACAGAGTAATAAATCACTCAGCCAAAGGTCGGGTATGGGCGTACTACTTTTTCCCTTAAAATTCTAGAAATACAGAAAACGCATATAAAATATGCATCCATATTAAGTTTTTATTACTCTCTGTTTTTACGAAATAGCGTATAATCAGAAGCTAGAAAGATGAATCAGCACGTATTGATCATTAAGATGGCCTCTTCGTTCACCCACCATAATTCCACTAGATTTTGCCTTAAAAAATTACGCAGATTGAAGAAGTGCAAACTATTTTTCCATACACAACACCAATCTATATTTGGGATCAAGAAATTTTGAAATTTAAAAAAATATATTAACTCTATTACTTTCATATCCGGTGGAAGTATAGTAACGCAAAAAAGAAACTGAATATTTTTATTGTTCAAATAGGCTTAGAATGTCGAGAATTTAAATTTGAGCAAAAAAATTTATGTCTGTCATTCTGACGGCCTGTCTGTAACTTTTCTTGTGCGCACCATTACTCTAGAACCGTTTAAGATATTGACTTGAAATTTGGTACAATTATGTATTTTAACAAGATATGGAATCAGATTATATTTTGATCTTATTCCGTTGAAGAGTTGGGGGGGAGGGTAAATTGATGTAAATGGGGGATAAATAGGTAAATTAAGAAAGTAAGAGTCCATAAAATTGGCATTTAGTATATGTAAGAGAAGCTAACGTCTCAAAAAAATTTTTGGCATTAGCCACCCCCCCCATCCCATTATTAAAAGGGGTGAAAAAAATAAAATTGCAATTATTTTTTCTTCGTTATCTGAAAAACCTCTCATGTAAAATGAAGAGATCTTTGTTTGTTTTTGAGAAATTAGCCTGGAAAAGTTTACTCTTAACGCTCTGTCAGACTGCTACCTAACCACTGTCTTTATGTAATTTCTTCATTTGGACGTTAGTATGTAGGCTCTGTATGTTTCAATGTGATTGTAGTTAATGTAAGATTTAAGCATGCGCAGTAGTGGAGGCGTACAAAAGGTAGGTAAAATTTTTCCCTTTCTACTGGCCCCTACTGTCATCTTTTTTACGTCAAAATCGAATAAACACATTGTCTATAATTGTAACACTGCTCAATCGCAAACTAGTTTGACATTCAATAAGGTTTAAGTTCGATCTCATCTGTTTTGAAAATTGTGTGTGGCATTTTATATTTTAACTTAAAGTTGTTGAGATTTAATCACCATGTTCGTGTTAACGCTAATTAAGTATAGTGTTTTAAAAATATATATCCGTTTCAGCTAATTGTGGGACATTTGAGAATTTGAGTATTTTCCTTACGTCATTCTTGGTGTGGTGATTGTTTACGTAAAAGCAAATGACAAAAAAATATTGCCAAACGATTTGCTGGGAACCGAACTGGAGTTGCATTTTTACAAAGATCAATTACGTGATATTTAAAGTTTTTTTTAATTTAAGTAAGAATCCCCTCCACACTAATATATAATTGTCATTTATGATATTTAACACACAACAAAAAGGTTATTTTTTTTGCACTGATAAATGTGAAATTCACAATTTAATTGCAATTTATGTTATGCAGTTTACGAAATTATTCCATCGTATAATCAGATTAAAACATTGTTTGATTTTCTGAATTATCTGAACTGATTGATTGTTTTTGAAACATGTTGATAATTCTATGAAAGATTAAATATTAATTTCACGTTAACTGCATAAATCCTCAGTTGGTTGAAAAATATTAAAATAAAAATTCTCTATGGAAATTGTCACATTAATTACTTGTGCGAGATTCGAACTTTTCGATAAACTAGAATTTTACTTTACACAGAATTCATTAAGTATACATTTCATTTTTTTTGTCAAAACTATAAGTACATTTTGTATTGTTCACACTAGGGGTCCAGGTTCGAATCCTTGCTAGAGTATGGATATTTAGTAGCATTTTTGCCGAGATGGTAACAGTGGGCTACACCGCTGTAAAGTGAGACAGCTTGATTAGTCGCTGTTATCTCTCCTGAGTTCGAGTCTCAGCTGCGGCAGATGGCAATGCCGCGGGGAATGGTTGTGGTGTTATTGTCTGTGTGTGCCTGTGTCCTGGTCAAGTGGGCTATTCCACTGTGCCTAAACTAAATAAAACGTGACAAAAGTAAGATAAGATATAAAGCGCCACAAAGATGTATTATAGACAATATATAAAAATCTGTTCTTTCTTATCCTTGACCGTGATATTCTCAATACTTGTACTGAATACTTGATGAATATTTGGTATATTTGGCTGTACTGTAAAAACGCTTTAGACATTTTAAAAGTGAGGTTTGTATTCCACTTTTATTTGTTAATAATTAAGTGCACATATAAATACATGAGTATCAACTTTATACGTAGAATGTTAAAGATGCTACGTTAAAAGTAAAACTATGCGAACAATATACCAAGAATATGATGAACTAAAGTTTGGATTAACCACCGAAATCTTTTACAAGCCTGTAGCTCGTCGCTTAGGGTGTAATCTTATTTGGCTCTAATTACATTTCAAACTAGTAAAATTTGACTTGTTTAAAGTTATTATATACTGGAATAGGAAACTTTGGTGCAAAAAGAATTTTAATTAATATTCTTTAATTAGCGAAAGTTGCTAATTAATTAGAATGCCGAATAGCGCCCGTCAAAATATAGTTAAAAGGAATTTGCCGAAATTGTCGAGCAGGAGAGCTATAAGATCCCTAATAAAATACCTAAGAAATATTAAGGTCTATAAGTGTCGTGTCTAATAGATTAATTTAACAAGTGTGGTGGGCATTAATGTATTTGTAATGTGGTATATACAAAGTTTATATGATAACGCGACGGAGAAATAAATAAATTAAATTAAATATTAAATTATTAAAAAGTAGAATTAGGAAATTTTTGACAAATATAAAGAAGTTTTATAAATTGGTTATTTAAAAGGGGGTATGTGGCGATAGAAAATATGGTGTAAATTTTTCACTTGTGCCGAAGGTTTCGAACATTTGTTTAGTTAGTAGTGTCCTCACGTGGGAACGTCATTGTCAATTTAGCCCACGAAACTATGAGGGTGGTTGAGAAATTATCAATTCCGTTAAGAAATTCGTTCCCCATGTTACAACAATGCTATTAACTTCGTATCATAAGTAAATATACTAGAGGCGACCGACAAAATATAAATAAATATCAGAAAGTAATTTCTTTCTATTTGTGGTTTATGTTGATATTTTTTTAATATCTAGTTGAATATTCATAACACTAGTGAAATTAAATGCCATTTGTACCCGTCACCAGTATAAATCATATGAACACCTGGTAATGAAGATTTATAATCCCAGAAATGACGTAGAATATCAGTAGTAGTTGAAGAATCACATTTTTAGATTCTAATTCTGTTTGCAATTTTACATGACAAAAGAAAAAATAAGAAATGTTTCTTAATAACAAAAATTGTACCGACTTAAAGGGACTGACATTTAGTATCCCTTCTATTACTTTAGTTGAAAAATAATATTTAAAGTCATCCTGTTTTCCAATCTTACAAATTATTGTTAATTACATCATGTAAACTGTCATCCAATGATAAGTTCTTTCTGTCGAGTTTGTGTTGTCTTCTTTTCTTCCTCTTTCATATTTTTCTTTCGCCAGATAACATCACTGATTAGCTGTGACCACTTCCATTTTCTTCTTGCTTGGGTTCTGATTAAAAAAATCAGCCTCAGTTACATCATCTATTTGCTTTGTGTACAATTTAACCTTTTTCCTTTCACATGCAGCATAACGTGATCTTATATGATTGGTAATGACATTAAATAAGGCCCAGTAATTGAAAATATAGCAACTACCGATAGAGAGAAAACTAACAATTTTTTTTTTGTTAAAAGTTCTATTTATTATTACATTAGTAATATAGTAGTTTGTGCAACAAGAGTGGATATGATATCCATGTCGCACGATAAAGAAGTTTGAGCACAACGCCGTAGGCGGAGTGTTTCAAATCTTTTGAGTGCGATATGGATAATCCACTCAAGTTGTACAGTATACTTTTTCTACGACCAGCTTAAAAAAACTACAAAATTTATTTATTACACAAATACACACACTGACGGTACACACTGACAGTTACTTTGACAGCTTACGCACTAATTTGATTTTAAAACGAATAGTTGTCTATGTACTTAATACACGAACTGTGATTGGTCGGTTTCATTTCATATCCATCCTAGAACTGATATGAAATATATCGGTTCAGTTAACTGGAATTGCCTACTTATCCATTCTACAGACTGTACAGAAAACAGCAAATTTATATAAAGGAGTAGAAAAAGTGTTTATTTCTTTCAATATGCTTAGTCCATAAAGAATCAGTTATATTATTTATAATAATAATAATAATGTTTATTGCTCATTACAAAAGTACATTAATAACACAATAATACAATACAATAATACAACACAATAAACAAGACAAACTCCGTAAGCAAAAATTCCTTGAGCGGAGTATGACAAAAAGTTTAAAATTTTTGATAAAAATAATCATCAATAATACATAAAATAATCAATCTACAACTAACAAAATAAAGTGAAATGAATAAAATAAAATGCCGGTAGTTCCGTAAAGTAAATTCTTTAGTGGAATATGACAAAAGTAAAATGTTAAGAGAGGATATAGTATATACACACATACACACACATTCATTTATATTCCTTCAAAGTGGCCCTGCTATCGCGCAGAGCAGTGAAAATATTGAAAAGTCATTAGTCGATGTACTGGCATCATATACCCAAGATATATATCTAAAGTCGTACAAGCTATAGTTGTTCTTGAATATTTTTGAATAGTTAAAAATATGTGGACATCCTGTGTTTTTATAACAATATTTCAAATAATTAAAATTTGTATTTTCAAAGTGGTTTCATTAATGAAATGTGATAATAATAGTCATCATTTATTTGCAGAACTTATTTACCAAGTTCTTGGACAAGATTTCTGTTTATAGGGATACAGTATCCTTTTAAGTACAATTTTCGCTAAACTTCGTTGTGAATTTCACGAGTATTTATATACGGATTTTCACCATTTCAACGACTTTCTTTCTGTTACGTCTTATTGAACAATATTAGTGCTAAAGACATTGCATTCGATCCGACATTGGTTGTATTATTGCCAGGGCTTGTGAAATGTTTCAAAATATTTCACTTTGATATAATTAATACTTAATTTATGGAAATATTATTTAAAATGCGCAACGTGATATTTTTATTTACCAAAATATAGTAAAAGCATTACATTCTAACAAAAACGAAATTAAAAGACGATTTATTCCAATTAAATAAATTAGTGAACACAAAAAAAATTCATTGCTTCAACGTATTTTCTTAATTAAATGTACCTTTTTCATTTGTACCTTACATGTATTATTTTATATTTCGGAGAAGGTAATATGTTTTAATTGATGAATTAATAACGTAAATGAGTTGTTTGACTTTATGTGTAATGACTCCAATTAGAAAAAATCATGCTCATTTCTGAAATAAATACATTCCTAAATACTCATTAACTGTTTAGAAGTATTAAATTCGGTATTGACATAACCAATTATGAACACAATATTACAAATGAAAGGCGTACAATTCGATCCCCGAATTGAAAATAGACAAAAAGAGCTTGTAATATTTAAATTAATAAAGCTTAATTAACGCAGCATTAATGATTTCAGAAGAAAATCAAAGCCTGTAAAAAACAGCTTTCCATATGAAACATTTCAAGAACCTTAAAAGCTGTGAAAGAGATTGACATAAATAAATTTTTCATTCTCTACTATTAAATCTAGTGGAGATGGGTTATCCCTAGGCACGTTAGTACTTGCAGTTTCCTTAGTTTGCCCATTGTCTTCCCTTTTTCGGCTCTGTGCCACCCGATCAGAAAGGCGTAAGATTGGTAACGGCCAGTGTACTATTCTTGGTTGTGGTCCCCAGATCTTGCCCATCATGCTTCTGCATGGCCCGAGTCAGTTTGGTGGTCGCTTTATATAAATCAATTTTATAGTTCAGTTTGGTATTTAAAGTCAGTCCCAAGTATTTGATCTCACTGCTCACTTGTAGATCATTTTCCCGAAGCTACAACTTCCTCGGGTTCTGGAGATGAATTTTCCTTACAAGTATGTAGACCTACGGTACAAATTTTGTCTACTAAGAAATAATATCTACTATACATAGGACGTGCACTTGAAAATGTAGTATTGAATTTTGCTACTTTGAAAGTAAATTATTTGACGTTAATTTAGTTAAGGTACGTATGATGTAAACATATTACTTCTATTCTATTTGTCATACGCAAGAAGTAAATTTAAATTTATTTAGTTGCACATTGTTTTCTGTATCTCATAAATATTTTAAGTTATAATTTATAATATAATAATTTTTGTTCGCAAGTAAATTGAGCCTTTCAATTTTTCTATTGTTTTTTTCATGATAACAAATAATACTATGTTTTTCAACTTGCAGTTAGATTGGAAATTTGAAATTTGGTACGCGTCCATAATCGGCCATGTCCATTCTATCCAAAATATTGTCAGTTCCTTCAGCTATACAGGGTGTGGGAAAAGTCGGTAACAACTTTCTTATTTTAAATAAAAACCTTCATTTTTTTACATGATTCTATTGGCCTTCTAATTCTGAGTATAGAGAACCTAAGTTGTGTTAACTTATCGCTCACATGTCAATTTTTTTTTAATTGCTGATAACTATATCAGCAATTACTAAGTTTACGAACAAATTTGTATCTCGCAAGCCGTTGAAAATTATGAAACCCAATTTGTGAATCAGTTAGCTGAAAGTCCAGGCTAACTCCCGATGTACCATCGGTATTCCCATATTGTACCACATGGGCGCACGCGATTTTCAAATGTCACAATAAAAAGTTGTCAAAAATTTTTTCAAATGGCACCTACTATTTTTCTTGACACCATTCGAAAGAAAATTGAATTTTATGGTGAGTTACTTAAGCATTCCCCATACCTATCGAGTTCCTTGGTTTTTCAAGTATGTCATGGAAACAAAAGGCAATTGTAGCAATTTAATGAAAAATATGGATTCCTATTTAATTACACACAACAAAAACAAATTATTATTAACGAACAAGAACAATGTTGACAGAATTCTAATGTAAATGTTCAATATGCCCACCAGTTTTGTTCTATTATTCTACTTTCAACAGCATTGTAGCACTCCTGATTTCGTTGGGATCGACTTTATCAAAAGTCTGTATTGTTCTAATTTTCATGTCGTCTATGTTGCGAACTGCTGAAGAATCAACCAAATCTTTTGTCCGACCCCAAATATAGAAGTCTAAAGAAGTCTAAAGAGGTAAGATCTGGAGATTTTGTAGGTCACTGGAATGGTCCTCGATTTCTCCACCAACGGACATCGAACATGTCAATTTGGTATCCACAGTTATTATATTGTGCGGTGGTGCCTCATCCATCTCTGGTACCACTATTGTGAAGCTCTAAACAGAGGCAAATTTTCGAGAAATGTTTCTACCGTGTTTTGAAGAATTTACAAGTATATTTCACCATTAAAATTTCCATCGTACATAAAATAGCGTACCTCTTGGTTCATTACCAAACACATTCATTCTAAATGGGCTCATTTAATAACGAATTTCATTTAGTAGTTGTTACTTCTTGTGGATAAAGTATTACTTAAAATTAGACGATATTGAAAATTTCAGATGAATCCGATATGTGGTTTTCGAAATATACGACTTTTAAAGAGCACGGTGCGACCAACATCGTGACTCAGAGAATAGTAATATAAATCGGTGAAAATAGTTGATAAACTGAAATTCTTCACAAACACGCATAAGTTCCAAAACACACTGCTTGAGTTAATGATTTGTAATATTGTGAAACTATAATAAAGCGCTGCAGCTAGCCACTTCGGCTAACGGGTTCCTATCAAGTGACGTCACGGCCGATACTCGACCGCGGGTGCGGTCCATTTTTATGATTTTTTTTTAGACGATTTATAGTCCCACAAAATTCTAGTTTTTTGCACAGGGTCTTAAAATGAAAAGATCTTTCCGATAATCAAATTAAAAAAGTGCTAAATGAGCCCATTGTACTTGATTTTCAACTTCGAGCAACAAATGTGGATTTTCTGAAGCCCAAAAATGTCAATTTCGTCCATTGTAAACTCCAAAACTTTGCGTCATCAGTCCAAATTATGTTTTCTAAGAATCCGGCGTGCTCTTGTATTTTGAGTAATAAATCCTTGTAAAAGTTTACCCTACTGGGAAAATCTCCTGGCTGTAATTTTTGCAGTCTTATGATTTATGAAAAAGGAAAAAGAAAAAAGGATGTGGCTTATGGTGATGTGAAATTGTTGGTATTGCAGAATATGAAAGACCCAATTCTGAAGTCGCTGTTTGCATTGAGGCTTGAGGATATGCTTGAAATATCCCAGAATAGTAATTTGATTATCTTCATTGCCAGTTACTGGTTTCATTTCCGTTAGGGGTCTAGCCACTTTCCCGAAATTTAGAAAATTATTTCTCAATCGTGAAAACTTTCCATGTCATCCTTGGTAAGTTTGGATATTTCAAATTAAACACACTGATAGTTCGATGAATAATTTTTTGACACATGCCATGGATTACAAATAAGTCTAAAACAACTTCGTTTGGATAATTTTTCATTTTCGAATCAATTTTATTAAGAATTAGCACGTTTTCACTTTGCCGGAATGTTACCTACTTAATTACAGTTGTTCTTTGTTTCCATGGCATACTTGAAAAACCAAGCAATCGCTCGACAAGATACAGTATTTCTTCATTTTTATTGAATAACTCGATAGAGGATGAAGTTAGGTATAGGGAATGCTTAAGTAACTCACCATACAATTCAGTTTTCTTTCGAATGGTGTCAAGAAAAATAGTAGGTGCCATATGAAAGAAATTGAGTTTTTGATCATTTTTGATTGTGACATTTGAAAATTGCGTGCGCCCATATGGTACAATATGGGACCCCCGATAGGACATCGGAAGTTAGCCCGGACTTTCAGCTAACTAATTCACAAATTTGGTTTCATAATTTTTAACGGTATGCTAGATACTTTGTTCGCAAACTACTATAGTGGCAATTTTTTTCATGTCAAAAACTGTGAGAGGTAAGTCAACATAATTTAGGTTCTCTAAATTCAGAATCGGGAGGCCAATCGAACCATGTAAGAAAAATTGTAGGTTTCTATTTAAAATAAGAAAGTTGGTACCGACTTTTAGCACACCCTGTATAGTTGGAGGACTGAAAATATTTTAGTTGGAACGGGCATGATCGATTATGGATGCGTACCAAATTTTAAGTGTCTAATCCAACTGCAAGTTGGAAAACTTCTAATGCACGTTCTACGCAAATCACCCTGTATTGTGGTACAAGTCACTGATCGATTAGAGCGCCCAAGACGTGCAGTTTAAACTGAGAACGGAAATGGAAGCAACGAAGCGCTGCACAAAAATAATCACGTCTTTTATAACAATAAAGCAAATGCAGATAATTCTTTTACTAAAAGTTATTTCATCCTTTTTCCAGATTTTATATAATAGAAGTATGCATTTATCTGTAATGATTTTAAAAACGCCTCGATGTCGAAATTTTCTCTATACTTTTCGAATACAATTTCTGTAGCATTTGTTAACGACAGTTTTGAGAATAATTGGTCGACACTTGAATCTAGAAAGAATAAGCTTTCCATGGGTTTGAAAATCATTAAGAAATGTTAAAGTATAAGCCTGTAAATACGGTGTAGACATAAAATTAATAAATTTTTAGTAATATCAAACATTTGTGATCGTTTTTTTACGCTTTTTTTGCAACTGCGGACAGAATGGCGACTGTCTATATTTAGAAGAGCTAGGTTATTCCAGGTAATATACATATTTTTCCAAAACGTGCACACTCTGATATTTTAGGAGCTTTTTTTAAAAAGCTCATTCCCGACTAAATTGTAATATTTGTCGGACTCTAAACTCTCGCAATGAATAAAATCAAATTTTAGCTCACGTTGAACAGTGAGCTCTACTAGTACATACATAACCACGCATTTTTTAAATCTTCACCATATGAATTAACCGGACGCAATTTTTTATTTTATACTCAATATAAGTCACTAATGACAACTTCCTGCAATTACGAGCTTAAGTGTTAGTTTGTCGTGAATAATTATATTTCATATTCCGAATTTGAGAAGTTTCCACGTCTTTATTAGATATGTGCTAGAGTTGCTAAATGTGGTATTCATAGTTGAATGTCTTTCTATGTGTCTATTTTATCTGCTTGCCACCGTACGTTAGGCTGCTTTGCGACACCGACTCCGTCTGTTTGAGGTGGCTTCTTGACTTCTGATTCATTAATTGAATAGCATTCATTTCATGAAATTAAGCTCGTAGTTACAATAATCTAGAAATTAATCATGAGTTAATTAAAAAGACGCATTAAAAATATTTAACAAATTTATTTTCGGTCGAACATTTTGTCGGCTAAAAATTAGTACATAATTAATCAAATGAATATTTTTAAACAGCCTAAGAACATTTTTAAAAAATGTAGCTTATCGTGTCATTTTACTTTCTGGATTGATAATTTCTCTGGTGCCCTCGTAAGAATTCGAAGCCTTCCGCAATGCTTTAAATATATTTTATACCCTTAGAAAGAGAAGATATCATAGTTTTCTATAGATTTATAACGATGTTATCTAGTGTCTACTCCGCGCAGGTCATGAATTTTCCAGCTTGCGGCGAGGAAAACCCTTTTCTCTTGTTACTAACTGGTTTTACTTGCTGTCAACTAAATTCAGGGTCGCCTCTAGCCGGTGTAATATGCCATTTGTCCACATTCTTATATGAATTGGCAAAAAAACGTCTTTAACTCAAACTTTTATATCGATATTTCATGAAACTATATGGTGAGCAAATTAAATGCAGAAATTAGCGTCTAGAATAATTAGACTGAGAACAGGGGTTTGTCTTCAACCAATTATACAAGATTACCATTAAAAGTTTTTATTGGAATTTGTATTAATGGTATCGTCTATTACTAATATGCCATTAACTAAGTTAAAAATCGACTTCGTGAAACGCTTACTTTTTTATCATAGGCTATTAGGAAATGTAATATAACATTAGGTTAGGTAAGACAATGTAATATCCACGACGAGTCTCACTGTACATTAATCATTTGTTTATTTTATTTGCCTTGTTGTATTAAAAATTAGCTACAAGCATGCAGCATGTTAAGTTGTTAAAAAATTTGATACCAGAATCTACTGCAGAAATTAAAAAAAAAAGTCTATAGATTTGTGTTGGGATATGCTTCTTTTTTAAGATCAGGAACCTTTATAGACAGATTGCAGATTGCTAATATTTTGTTGAAGGTGGGTTGTGATGTCAGCAGCGTAAATTTAGAAGGAAGCGACTTTACCTATATCTATTTGTTCAGTCAATTCACTAAAATTTTCTTCTCATTTGGTTTGGAATGAATCGTTGAATAATGGCAATGCTATATAAAAGTTAATTGACGAATATATTATTCATATTTCTTACACGCCCATCAGAAATGTAATCATAAAATGAATAGTTCCAACAATGGCATTAACACTAAAAAAAAAAAAGGTTTTGGTGTTTTTAATTTAAATCTAAGGAGATTTTAAAATTATAATGGAATATTTAATGGGGCCATTTAGTCAAATCTGATTTTCAATAAATTTGTTTATATTATGACAGATCTAATTAATTTAAAGGTACCCTAAAAAAAATAGATCCATCGAGTAAAAAATAACAAAAATAGAATTTATAGTTCACTCCACCCCTGAATCTATAGCGCGATTACATGACGTCACATCAGTCAAATCGACGGTGGTTATGAGCTAGAAAGCAAATCGCTTCGCTTCCTGCAATACGTGTTTACATACACTTGTGTGTTTAAACGTTGATTTCTGAAGCTGCTTTTGCAACATGCAAAAACATTTTTTGACGAGCAGGGGACATAAAATGCAAAAACATTTTTTGATGAGCGGAGGGCGCTGAAATTGTTTTGGTTAGCTGGTGGCGAAAAATGTTATGAGCGTTAATTAAATTTCTTTTGTCAAATAGTTTTTTAGATATAGCGCCAACAACCGGACGAGCGAATGGACGGACATAGACTGACGGAATTTAGAGACTAATTTTCGTAAACTACATAGCCTGAAGCGTGAAAATCGGAAGAGTAATTTTTCCACGAACCTTCTCTTCGGTATGCGAAGGAAGTAAAAAGATATTTCTCTAAAATTTTGTGATTGGTTACACAATTGTTCTTATTTGAATATGTCCATGGATAAACTAAACTGTAAACCAGAAGTTATGTCTACGTGACCCTCCCTAATTATTTATAAAGAAATTTAATTAATAAAAGCAACAAGTTAATTTGAAATCTACATTAGGGTGGTCCTTAAATTAGGGTAAAATTTTTTTTCTTAATTTTCTTTGGGGCACCCTGCCATTTTGATCTACTCTATTAAAAAGAATTACTGTAATTTTTTGGGATTTTTTAACTTTAAGTTTTAGGGGTCGCTACCGCTCCGTAAATTTTCAAAATAAAAACAAACTAGTTAGGAATTAATAACTAAATTCAGTTACAAAAGAAATTATGTTCATTAAACATGTAATTAATATGTACAACTGTACAGAGATTACAATGTTATATACATAAAATAATATAAATGAAAAAGTTGTTAATAAAATACAGTTGAGTTGAGATGAAAGTGGGGGACAATGTACTGTCCTATTTTATTAATTTAATTGATGATCAATGTCATTTTGATACAAATTTTGCAAAAATTCTCCTCGATTATCTTAAAAATTCAAGACATGGTAGCGACCCCTTAAACATTATTTAAAAATCTGAAATTTTTATGGAAGTCTTTTTTTATATCATAGAACAAAATAAGAGGGTGCCCCGGGTACATTTTAAAAGTTAGTTTTTAAAGACCACCCTAATCTACATACATTAAAATGATCCTCACAGCAGAATTTTGATACTAAAATTAATGCAAAATGGATTCTTCTCAGATTTCTACCATAATTCCCATGTTTTCACGTCTAACGGCAGTGAAATAAAAAGCTTATTAGAGGTTTTCCCCAACACTTTAAAACTATGCAATATACATCTAATGTTTTTTTGTTATCGTTCATATTGCGTAGACAAACATGACTTACATATACAACGCCTTTTTCAAGTTAGCAAACAAATCCGGGTAGTATAGAAAATTTTAACACTTGCTTAATAACATACTTAATATTAAAATGATTTTCTTGACAAAGTGTGCTCTTTTAATAGATACGAAGGCGGTTCTTTGCACAGCTCTCTGCTATAACTTTCGTGTTCTTAAGTCATTTGGTAAAAAAAAAATTATCTGGTGTAGTTACTGTAGTATTTTTGCATGTACCGTCTATTTTTATTACATATTCATAAATTTTTCACAAAACTCCGCAAAACTACCTTTCGCTAATAAAATCAACAGGCAATTTCATTACAGCGCACGTATTTCTGAAGCTGTTGTTACCAGCCGCCGAACTGTAGATCGACTGATGTGACGTCACTTTTGGCCATGCCTCAATTCGCGCTGTTGTGATAAAGCTCCGCTTTTTCGTTAGGTACCATTTTTTGCCGATATATTTGACGCAACTTCTTGTTCTTTAAAACTCACCGTTAAACAGTGGGCCTAGAAATCGAAAAACCTGGCCAAAATTCTGAACATGGTTAAATCGCCTAAAACTGAAATGAAAAATTAAAAACACGCCATAAAAAAATTAAAATGGACAAATCGGCTAAAAAGAGTGCATGAATCATGGAAAAAATATTGAAAAAAAAATTTTTTTCACTGGGAGGGATGTTTTTGGGGGTGGAAAAAGCGAAAAACGTGGCAAAATAATTTAAGAATGGGCCAGTTTTCTAAAAATGAATATATTTAGCATGGAAACATTATTTAAATAAAAATAAAGCTAATGGGGGTAGTATGCGGGGATGTAAAAAGTAAAATAAGTGTTAAAAAAAATTAAAATAAACAAGTCGCCTAGAAAATAGTATATTGAACATGTAAAACACATATTGGATTAGATTGCAATATAGTTAGATGTCTTTATTATTCTACAACATAAAGAGTTCATAATCAAATTCATATTTGTTCACCTTCGGTATCGGTACTGCTGCCAGAAGACACTCCTGTCTCACTATTTTCAGACGATTGAGTATCGTCAGCCGATTGAACTTCCTTAGGAACGGTTACCATTTTCTTTTTGGGTAGATTTCTCATAGAAGAAATTACTGGGTCTGAAGACACAAATAATCTATTAAGTAAATCCGTGGAAGATAACTGCCAAATTTGTTCGTAGAAATTTCCGTGGAAAAAATTTAAATAGTCATTTGAAGCAGTTACCGAGCATCGCGTCGCACTTATACTTAACAGCTCGTACTTGACCAAATTATTACTCATTACTTCCAAACCGGGATGTACCGGGTTCTAAATGTACCATAATTTGAAAAAGCTATAGGAAATCGACCAGTAAAAGAATTATGCTTGGAACTCGTTGCGCTTTTTTTGTAGCTCAAAAATTTTTATTTCTTTATCTTTGTAGAACCCCATTTAACACAATTTTATAACCGAATGTATCACATTTCAAAAATTAAATAGAATAGATCAGACTACAATTTCTTTCAATTCCACTAGTTTAAAATAGTTACTTGCAATATTAAGCTATTTTTAACATCTAAGAATTACTGCATGTGGATACAACTTTCAATAAAGTTTGAGAAACTTATCTAGATAGCTTTTTGAGTTATTTTTAGAAAAGTTGATTTTTTAAATATCTTTAACCATGTACGTCGGAAAGAAGCATTTTCGGCACATATCTGTAGCAACTTTTTCTCTATGTTTTATACATATAAGACAATTTTAGGTAATACGTTAACTAGTTGTTAGGAAAAATGCATTATTTCGCTCACCAAGTTCGACGTGGATTCATTGTTATATTTTTAAAACGTGGAAAGATGTTTATAAACAATGTTATAAGGCTAGACACGACTAATAATTATATTTCTGTGACTGTGCGAATTTACTAAAAACTGAAACGTGTGGGCAATCACTAATCAAATACTTTTACGTGTTTCTAAATTGTGTTTTTTTATATAGAAGATGAATGCCATTAATAACCGGAGAAAATTTTTCAATGCGACATCGTCGCCTAATTTATGAGTAACTAAACGACAGAAATATTACTTTACGGCACGATGAACGCAAAAGTATTGATTGCTGGAATATAACTTCACCAGCATTTTCAAATTATAACTCTATAATCAATTTAGGAATACCGGCAGAAAAAACAGTTTACCGAGAAAAAGGTCATCAGTTCACACAAATATTACTTATATAGTACTTCTTAAAGGACATTCATTATTTATTGTTCTGACGTGAAAGCTTTAAATATACTTAAGAACATGAATTTCAAATCATTGGAAATATCGAATAATAAATATTTAGATTTCATAATGGCTTCGGGAAAGACCTACAGTGTTTTTTCAACAAAAATAACTTTCATTTTCAAGCGAATGTGGGTAAATGGATAAATTGTATAAAAAGTTTATAGTCCCGCAATTGCTAACGACGCATTAGTGCTACTAGGAGAGAAGTACCAATATACACAGGGCGTACCATAAAAACTCCCAAGCAAGATATTTTGGAAAATAATAAATATATTTGAAAATGAAGCTACATACGTCACCACGCGAGAATTCAAACATTAAACGTTAAAATAAAATACTAATATACGATAAACTAAGACTTAGTAGCTGAATCTATGAATGTATTTATTTTATGAATTTGAACCACCACCACATGCTTTAGAAAATCACACGATTTAGATGTACGGGATGGCTAAAATGTATAAATTCTGTTTTAGATACAAATCGTCCTTAAATATAGTAAGACGTAGATGGCCTTACATTGAAACTTTATTATTTATTCAATCAAAATTCGCTATATGAAAAAATATTTCAGTTGAAATGTAGTAATTTTTTTAAAACTAAAGTTGCTGTAATTTTTTTAAATCAAAGTTACAAAATCATTTTTACAACTTCCGATTAAACCGGATTACCTTTGCTTTTGAGTTTTAAATGGGACATCTTGTATTTTATTACAAAATATTTTAAAAGAGAATTTGGAATTTTAGTACAACAATTAGCACTACTAATGGGGTTATTCCACGTGTGTAAAAAAACTAACTAAAATAAATTCTAATTTCAACAGTGAAATAAATATACGAGGACAACGTAACAGCAAATAAAATCACTCTGACATTTGTTAATTATTCATAAATTCACAAAAACCATGCTACTTGTTTTAAATTTTATTAACACGTGACATCATGCGTCAGTGGTTATTGGTAATTTTATTGTTATTAAATTGCTGCCTCGTCAATACCAAATGTACAAACTAATGTTTTAACTTGTAGTTTTCCAGTTTGCAAATAAGGTTTTATGAATTTTAGAAAATGCGAAGAGGTGCATATATTTTCGATCATAACTTTGTTGCTTTTTTGTTAAAGAAAAAATTCAAAAAGCGTCGAATACCAACTTTTTAATCAAAAAAATGTGCGATATTTGCCGTACATCGCCACACATTTCATTAAATATCTCCGAAACGAAAAAAAAAAATCATAATTCTGATGGAACCAAAAGATTCGTAATGAGCCGAACTCGTTATACGGCATTTTTTATTTTGGGCTAGCTGGTACCGTTTCAGAGATATCGCGAAAAATAGTAAAAAAAAAGCATGAATTTCGGAACAGAAGAGGAGAGAGAGGAATTTGAAATTATTTAATGTCCATAAAAAAATTGCCGTTACATATACTTAGTCTTAGAATACCAATTTAATGCAAATGAAAATTATGAAATAACCCCATTGTATTAAATATTCACATAAAATAATCCTATTATTTGTCATCATAAATCATTGAAGTATATTTAAGAAATGAAACTGTAGATTGGCAGGCCTATTATTGAACTGAGGCTATGCGAATAATAAAGTTTTTGTATTCCATAGGATTCTATATTTTACTGGCGTCTCTCGTTAAGTGCAAATTTAAATCCATCTGTTACAATAATCGAGATTCCTATGCGAGCACTTGAATTTGATTTACCCCGTCTCTTTATCCAATTGATGGAGATTTGAAGGTCTTTCTCAACGGTGATAAATTGTTCATTTAGGATACAAAGAAGCACACTATTCAATTTTAAATTTAATGTTAGTTAAAGATGTGGCATCCGATTAAAGTAAGAAAACTTTAACCGGATGGAGAAAAATTGTTACTAATTACAAATTTTATTGACATTTTTTATATTATTGATAATTAGAAATAATTATAAAAGTGAGATTATTAAAGTTTCTTTTTATGAGAACCGTCCTATTGGCAAAATGGTTTGCTTTCATTTATTACTTCAAATATTTAACCATTTGTTATTGAAATAAAATGTAGAATAAGAAAGATAAAGGTAGAAAAGACTGACATATTATAGACAATAATATTATAAGTCAATATATACATTTAATATTTAGCATAATTTAGATTATCGTTAAAATAATAATAATAGTAATAATTTAAATAAAATTATTGTTGTACTCCGATAATTAATAGTTTAAATATAATTTTAATCCCACAGCAAAAGTAGGCCTTGCCTAGACATTTTGACTACCAACATGAATTTTCCACTATGTATGTATATGTATATGTTAACTGACTTTATATATTACATACTAAAAGTTCCAAGATTCGTAATTGTGTTTTAGCTGACCTGAGAAAACAGCACCATGGCCGCCTATAAATACTTTATTCGTACCCAGTTACGTATTAAAATGTATCGTCATAGTACTCTTGCAAATAATAATAGAGCTTATCAATGAAGAATTTCTTTACAGCCTTTTTGAATTGTTTTCGAGAGATATTATTTTTAAAAGTTATTGAGAGATGATTTCAATTTTTTGCCAAGATGGTGCTGTAATCAGCAAAGAGTGTAAAACAATATATTAATAGTTATCAAGTCATTGATATTTACGAAAAGAGAATTCCACTCTTGTGGAACTCCGAAACTTATCTTACCTTAATTAGAGTATTTGCGTAGTTGGTACTTCTATTAAATTGAAATTCTCACTTGATTACTATTTATTGTGTAAATTTAAGAGGTAGTGTCCTGTTTATTATTTTACTATTATTTTAGACTCCGTAAAAACAATTATTTTTATTATGTATATCATTATTTGATCAGGACTCACCTCTTCTTTTTATTTTTTGGCTTATTAATATAAGATTCATTATATTGGAGCTCTATTAGACATTTTGGAAGTCACTGCCCATATATTGTTGGTAGTATTTTCTTCATTTAATATTTTATTTTGATAATTCAGTTTTCTAATCATAGTATTTTCTTTTTTTTTCTGTGTTTCTTATTGGGATGCTCTGCCACATATATTTTCTTCTAAACAATGTCCGTGAAATTTACAAAATAATACAATTATCCGGTATTTTACTGGAAAATAATCTCGACGCCCGTGACCTTTACGTCAAAAGAGCAGTTAGAGGCTGTTTTTTTGACAAATAATGAATAAGAACAAAAATATAAAAATAACGTATTTTAAACCGGTTAGTTGGTGGAGATATGTTAACGATATCTTTGCAGCAATTTGGCCCCATGGAGTCGATTTGCTCGACAATTTCTCAGAAATTATAAATAATAAGGAACCCTCTATTAAATTTACATTACAAGTAGAAAGTAGAAATGAACTACCATTTTTAGATATTTTAATTAAAAGAGTAAATAATACAGTTGAAACAAGTGTTTAAAGAAAACCCACACACACCAACAGGTATTTGAATTTTAACTCAAATCAGTCGACGCATGTTAAAAAGGGTGTAATAAAATGTTTATATAATAGGGTCAAAATAATTTGTTCTAATGATGAAATATTAGACAATGAGAAACGTTTTATGAAAGAGGTTCTTATAAACAATCAATACCCTGAAGCCTTTGACACTTTCACATCTATAGAAAATAATAATCAGGTACGACAAAAACCTGAATAACGGTACACAACGTTCAATTCCTTATGTATACGGATTATCTGAAAAGCTACGCCGTGTAGGCAATAGATTTGATGTTAGGGCAATATTTCAAATGGGCAATACGTTGAGATTTATTTTAACAAAAACAAAAAAGCTAAATCATGAGCAAAATTAAAAAAAACTGCATTTCTAGTATTCCGTGTGAGTGTAATAAACATTATGTGGGTGAGTCATCCAGATCATTCAGTGTTAGATTGGGTGAGCACAGGGGTTACATTAGGAAAAATGAGATTCAGAAATCGAAGATTTGCGAACACGCTTGGGAAAACGGATATAAACTGGGACTCGGCAAAAATTTTAACAAAAGAGACAGATAGCAAGAAAAGAAAAATTAAAGAAGCAGCTATAATATTATTGAATGAGGATAAACCTGGCACAACCTGGCTGCGGGTGTTAAAAGAAAAACTTAACAAATCCAACATTGTTTAAAATAAAACTATCAACTACATATATCAACAGTTCTGTGTAAGCAGTAAGTATCCATGGATACTGAATATAACAAATATATTCTTAAAGCTGTGAATGTAATATACACAGCACACAAACACTTACAATACGCTTTGAGAAAGGAAACAGAAACGTCAGCAAAATACGTCATTTTTTAATTATTTGTTCTTATTCATTATTGGTCAAAAATCACCTGATCATTTGACGTAAAAGTCAAAGGCGTAGAGGTTATTTTCCAGTAAAATACTGGATAATCGTATTATTTTGTAGATTCCACGGATTTTGTTTAGAAGAAAATACATGTGGCAGAGCATCCCAATAAGAAACACAGAAAAATTTAAAAAATGCCACAACCAACATTTAGACAATACTTTTTAGTAATGTTGAATTTTTTTTTACTTGTTTTATAAAAGCATTTCATTGTTTTGCCATACAACCGTATTACGTAATTACGTGTAAATAATAGAAAAGATAAATGAATGTCAATTAAATCTAAATACGAATTATTTGGTAGTATTCTAGGTACCAACTGCTAATTATTCTGTAAAATTCATCTTGGTTCTCAAAATGTCTGGGCTTAGACAGATTGTGCTGCGGTTAAACATGTTAAGTTGAGAGGTGATATAAAAACACTGAAACTCATAATCAATACAAGTAAAAGTCTGAACCATACATTTAAAATATGGTGTACGTAATGAAGGGCTTCACAGTATGTAAGGCTAATATTTCAGCAATCAATAACACGCGAAATAAAACGGAAACCACTATAAAACATATCTGCGTTTTATTGATGGCACCAAGATACTTATATTACATTTTATATTAGTTTAAGGCGCACATGAAAAAACAGATCAAGAAATATAGTAAAATTTAAATAAGTGATATTACATATCTGACAATATTTTAGACAATATATATATATTATATATTTATGAATATTTATAAAAGTTTTCTCATGTGGGCGTAAAATATCTACTACTTAAACGCATGATTATTCGGGAATCACTATTTTGATAAAAATTACCTCCTATGTTTTTACAAAAATATACATTATAAGGTTTATTAAATGTTGCCAATATAAGTTTACAATATATGTATTATATGTATGTATCACACATAATCGGTGTCATATGTTAAAGTACATATCAACAGTCATATTATTAAATTATTTTTGAAGAGAACCATAGATGCAAACTATTGAGAATTGAACCCAAATTTTGAATTTTTAGCTCACCAAACCTTCATTTCTTTTAAAATAATAGAAGCCTTATGTTTTATATTGATAATTTAAATAAAATAAAATTTAAAATTGTTACTGTTTTGTGAATTATTTGCTAATATTTAATACACTAATGATCGTGTATAATTAGTTCATTTTTATTTTTATTTATTCTTTTTCCTTTGTGAATTTCAAGAGTGAATCAGGATATAAGCTTTCTCTTATGATTTTCTAACGATTTTACTACAAAGTTCGTCAATTTCTGTTTAATATTAGGCGTAATAAGAAACGTTAGAACATTTTTAGAAATGAAAAGGATATCCTTCTTTATTTTGCTTGATTCGTCTTTTAGAAATGAACACAAATTTCAGAATAAATAGTTTAAGAGAACATTTATTTATTGCTGCTGTACCCCCAATTAGTTTATTGAGCAAATAATTCAAATCTGGTCTGGTGTATAATCTCAATTAAAAACAGACTTATTATTTTCAAGCGTATGGTAAAGTTCACACTTTATGTAAAAAATATTTAACTTTGGACAATTGTAATAAATTTTTTTCTTAAAATTTTAGCTTTGCTCATTTCTAAATATGCTTCACCATTGACGATATTAAACAATTCTTCTTATTTAATGCGAAACTACTTAGTTTTATATTGATCTTCACATACTTTACCTAAAAAGGATACATAACGTTTAGACCGTCGTTAATGTACCTGAAATATAATCAAAATAATTTGACAAATGTGACTGTTACCGGTAAAAGTTAGATGTTCTGTATGGAAATATGTATGTCTAAATTGGCACTATTTGGTTTTATAGCAAAAAGAAAAATTCGTTTTAAACTAGACAATACTGTTTACTTATGTGTTCCTTGGCTTTTTGCTGCTATAAATCTAGTCGACGCATTGGACAATAATAATAAATTGGTATAGTTATGTGTGATGTCAGGTTATAAGCATGCTATGTGCTTCCAAATAACGCTCCTCTGTACTGTATTACTACCTGTGTTAATATGTAGTCAACCATATACAATAAAATTAAAAGTTTGTGTTTTATACTGTGTTTTATTTCACTTCCAATAGACCTTATACAGGGCGTTTAATCTGCAAATAGCTTAATGCGAGATAAAGGACATCGAGCAATTCAAAAACACCTCATGCAGTGTGACCTATTTAAAATGGAAACACCTTTATAACTTTTTTATTTTTTGTCCAACTTGAACCAAATTTTACCAAAAGATAGAACAAATTAGGATCTACTTATGGCAAAAAAAACATTTGCCTCTTACAAATGCAAAGCCACCTGCGGTACCAAAATAGATGGAAAAAATAAAGAAATCATGTTAGGCGTTTTTTTTATCGAAAAACTTTATTAATGAAAGTTGTTCAGAATTGTCCAAAAAACCTAGAGTCTAAAATTTCAGCAATATCAAAAAATATTGTTTTGTTTGAAACAACGTCCGAATCTGAAAATATTATTTTAATTGGTTTCTTCTCTTTTCAAAATTGTGCTATGATAATTTTGGACTCTAGATTTTTGAACAATTTTGAACAACTTTCATTAATAAAGTTTTCTGATAAAAAAACGCCTAATATGATTTCTTTATTTTTTCCATTTATTTTGGTACCACAGGTGGCTTTGCATCTGTAAGAGGCGAATGTTTTTTTGGCCATGAGTAGATCCTAATTTGTTCTATATTTTGGTAAAAATTTGATTCAAGTCAGACCAAAAATAAAAAAGTTATAAAGGTGTTTCTATTTTAAATGGGTCACACTGTATGTAGCCCTGGGGCTCTTAATGATATTATTATTATGTGCTGCTTTTTCTCTTTTTTGAATCCAAATATATCCAATTAAACAATTACTTCAATATAATGGGCTGTATTCGAAGTGTAGATAATATTACATCAAAACATATACATATATACAAATATTGGCCTAATCAATTCAGTTTTTTTTTATTAGTAAACATGCCATAGTAACAATCCTTTTTTATAAATCATGAACAATATGATAATATATTAGAAAATATTAACGGAAAAACGTTTCAAATAATGATAGAAGCAAACCACTCGGTATAGGCGGTCTATATAGATAAACAATCGATTTGACCCGCAGCACCTTATTTCAAGTGGCGTCAATTTCAAAATGACGGCGTATTTTGAAAAGTACTGATTTCTAATTGATTAACTGAATAAATATACTTTTGAAATCAAGTAATAATAATAAAAATAATAATAGTATATTATATAAGATTCAAGATGGCAGACAATAAGAAAGTAGAGAATAACGAAAACGAAAATATTAATAATATAGTATTATAGTATGACTATGACTCCAAAATATTATAAATATAATTTCAAGGTAATTTTATTGACTATTTTTGGTTTTATTGTAAAATGAGTATGCTTAAAATCAGAGTGGATTTAAAACAAAGTTTAAAATAAGGTAGTTTTCCGGATATCCGTGACGTAATAGCGTAATAACCTCCAAAACAGGGGCATTTTACATTTGACACTAACTAGCTACGTTGCCACATTTCTAAAAAAGAATGTGCACTACTGCACTGTCTGAAAAAACATTTAATATTAATTTTTAATACTGTTTCAAATACCCAGCAAGTAAATATTTTATATATTTTTAATGCTGATTGATAACTTGCTAATACAGAATATTACAGAGTATTCCGTATAGCAGTACAGAATATCTTATATTATTTATCAAAATATGGCAACGTAGCACTTGTTTCTCTGTTCAAGCACAAATTAGAATCTGGTGATTACACTATTACGTCATAACCAATAGAATAGCCCGAAAATTGGCGGCAATATCTAACCACTTAAACATAGTTTAAACTTCATGATTTTTTTTCTATAAGGCATTATTTAAAAAACAAAATAAAAAATACGGGTCAACTGTTTTTAAGTGTAGATGTTATTAAAATTATTAAAGAAATTGTATACTTGCCCATTAATAGTTGCGGGCTAATTCCCTATTACCCACGCGTGAAAAATTTGTTTCTGTTCGAATCAAAAATATATATCTCAAGACCACCACTACCCACTACATTACGACTGGCATACCGAAAATATATCGAAGTAAAGACTTAACGCGTATTTTTAACCTTGGTTGGTCTCCTCTATGGCCTTCTTTCAAATGTATGGCAGACTTGTCAAGAGCTAGCTAAATGCTCTTGTAAAACTGGATGCAGCAGTAACCGCTGTAAATGCAAAAGAAGTGGCCTTCCACGTACTCTGCAATGCACTTCCTGCAAAGACGTGCATCAATAACATAATTCAAAAGTAAGTACTTTAAATGTTTTCGTTTTAAATTATAACAAATTTTTATTCATTTTTATTTTGTTTTTTTTTTTTTATTTTGTAGTTTAGAAGATTCGGAAGACTAAGGAATACTATGCGTCTAATTATATCTATGTTTCTGCTTTATAGACTTAGTCACACTGCCATTTTGAATAGTCCCTAAAATTCCGTGCAGATACTTTATTTCAATTCATAGCACAGAACTTATGTTAATAGTTTTGAATACGGTGTATTACATAATATATTAAAACTAAAGATCTTAAAATGTTATGTGTCTTTTTTTAAGAGACGCCATTTTGTGAGAAACTACGCCATTTTGGATTTTCTTTTTGAAAACGCGTTGCTTTTAAATTATAAAAGTTCAAATTTGTTATTTTATGTGATTTTAATCCCATTAGACCCATAAGAAAAAGCTAAGCAGCGCCTTTTTGAAAAATTCCGCCATTTTGAATCTGACGCCACCCCTGGTAAGTAAACTTTCTGCCAAGCGGTTTGCTTCTATCACGATTTGAAACGTTTTTTTGTGTAGCGCTACGACTATAACATACCGCCGCCCTTGAAAGACTATGTTTTCAACAAAATGTAACATCTGAATAATTAAAGATAACAATAATAATATTAACATAAAATCAAAGACAAATGTTGTCATTGTTCTACTCGGATATTTTGTCATTTGCGTCCGAGTCTATTGGCAATACACAAATCTTTGTTACCGAACGTTTCACTACGCCATTTACAGTTTTTACACTTACAACCCGCACAACTCCATCTCCACCTGGGTGCAGCTCCAAATGGCCAAAGCATGGGTGGTGAATTTTCGGATTTTAACAATACCATCGAAACAACCTTTATATTACTAGGCTGACGAAATTTCCATTTGTTTCTTTCTTGTAACGTGGAAATATATTCTGATGCCCAACAATTCCAAAAATGTTGAATAATTTGTTGCAAGCGTTGGTAGTTTGACAATCTGTTTGAATATCTTTAACGTCCAGTTGAGGAATGGATGTGAGAATATCACCAATCAGGAAATGACTCGGCGTTAAAGGAATCAAGTCATTGGGATCTTCTGACATAGGCGTTAGAGGCCGAGAATTGAGGATGGTCTCGATTTGTATGAATATTGTATTTAAAAAATTTCATAACTGTAAGCAAATAAAATTATTTACAAGCAAATGAGAAGAAAATGAACTATGCCAACTTAAAACAGAAAATTTTCGACGAAAAACTACGTTTTAGTTTTTCTTATTCGCTTATAGATCCTTTCTTGTAGGTAAGTACTTAAAACATTTTTGTAATTATAAACTATATAAAATTTTAGTTTAAATTTGAAAGTATTTAATTCCATCACGCCCACCGTACAAACACAAAAAAAAATAAATAAATCAAAGAAAATGGAATAACTGCGTGACCGTTAGAAAGAGATGGAAACGATAAGACCCGTTAGCTAGCATTGTCTGTGGCATTGTATTGCAATACGGGTCTTATCGTTTTCCTTCTTCGCCGGGTAGCTGTATCCAGTGAGAGTTCCATTATTGAATATAGTTCAATGGGTAAACACATAATCATGCATACTGAATCTGTGTGCCATCTGTCGATGAACTACTTAAACTAGCACTTACTACTACAGAAAGCTCTCGAACTTGGTATGAAAACGGCGGTACGAATCAAATAGCTAGTTCAGTAGCATTGGACAGGATTCTGCACATTCGCATTGGCATGCAATGTGAATGTCAAATGTCAGTAAACCTTAGTAGTGGATAAGTTTTATCTGGTTGTGTTTGTTTTACCCTTATCTGAATTGTTACGATATAAATGACAAATGAAAGGACGGATCGGCAGAATTCAAATAAAATACTTTAATAATAATTACTCTACCAGTAATCATTAGTCAACGTGACGTTTTGCAAATTATTAGTCAGTGTAATTTAGATTTATAGCATGTATTATATAAAAAACTATTGCAATTAAATCTTGTGATACTGAGAAGGTACTCTTAAAACTCCCCTTACTAGGTAAGTACGTATTTTATTAGAGAACAGAGGTTTATTAACAATATTCGTGACACACCTCCGAAACTACATTTAATATTACTGTAGGATTTTTTCACTTGGTATTAAAAAAAACAGAATATAGCATTCAAATGCACCTATGCACTATAACAATCATAGTTATAGTCAATTATCTACCCACTTGTTGATGATACGATTTTAATTTGTATTATTATTTCTACGTTTCAAAATGAATTCATAGAGGGCGAGCTACTAGAGAATTAGTCCATTAGATTACCTGAAATTAATAGTGAATATTTTGTACTTCAATCAATGTAACACAATATTTTTTTGTTTATCTCAGATAAAATATATCGAGTTTGTGAACTTTTTCCTGCTCCAGAACCCAGTAAAATTTTTGAAAATGTTACAATAAATCACAAAACCATTCATTGTTCAGGAGCATCTTGAGTCCTGCATTAAAAGTAGTTCTAAGAGAAAGAAAGTATATAAGATTTTTCGTAAAACGAAAAAATCCTAATCCTAATGCTAATCCTAATAGTTTACAAAATATGACCTTCCAGAAAGTCACCCACAAAAGTGTTCTAAAATTAGAAAGGTACACTCAGTTTCTTATAAATTCGAAAAAAAAACAAACAAATAAGTCGCAAACTATCATCTCTCAAAGTAGACCATTTTCTACCGTTTTTCGAATCTATTTCGCAGTATTGAAATAGTCTCGTCTTAAGAATGCGGTATTGGGCCCAGCGGCTTATTAGGCTATTCATTCCCATGAATGTGCCTTATGTCCAGGGCCTCCACAAGGGGGGTCAGTGGGTACCGTGGTACCGGGGCCCGGTTAGACAAGTAAAGGCAATCCTTGCTCATTAATCATGAGACCTGGACAATTTTTTTTAAATCCCCCCCCCCTCGCGGGGGTTCGCCAGTGAAGTTGGTACCGGGGTTCATGATTTGATGTGGGGGGGGGGCTGCTTATGTCCAGGATTACTCAATAAAATAGATAATAAACATTTATCCCCTATATTATCAGAGTTAAGAGGCTAACAACCCTTAATTTCAAAATTAGTTTTTTTCAAAACTAATGAAATTAATAATTATATTAATTAAATGAAATGAATAGGAGACGTTGATTCTTTTTACATCATTTAGTATATAAAAAAAATAATTTAATTTTTGAGGGTGCTGTTTTTATATCAACTACTGAGTGACACACAAAAAAAATCTGTATTATTTAACACTAACATAATTACGGTGTGTAAAAATGATTGCAAGGTCAGATTGGTGGAAGGTGCTTAAAAATATATAAACCTAGGCAATGAAAAATAACACAGGCGCATAAGAAAAAAAAATAATTAAGTGCGAAGACCTAGACCACTGAATTCCTACTCATTTGGATGCTAATAATCGAAAAAATATACTATACTACCTTTAGCTTGGTTCTCAATTTTTTTTTGTATAGATTTCATTAGAGAATACGGTTAGGCCATTTTAACTAATCCACAGTAATAGTATCTCATCAGGAAGGGACACTAGCGAAAAATGTTTCAGACAAAAGTTGTTCCGTTCGGAGGGGAACATCTCTTGGGCAGAACATTTTTTCACCCCCCACTACTGATGAGCGGGGAGTAGGGGTAACTAGAAAAAAATGTTTGGTACAAGAGTTATATAATAGTGGAGAGCTCGGGTTGACAAATATCGCTTAGTTTTTGTTCCCGTTGGCACTTTTAGAGAAAAATGTATGACCTTGCCAAATATGTGGCTGACACCAATCCACTTGTAAAAAAATCATAATGAATATAAGGACACAAATCAAAATTTTCTAACTAATCACACCACATGATATAACCAATCAAGAAGCATATTTTATCCAAAAATCATTAAATTCTCTGTAGAACTAAATAAATAAATGATCTTTTACGTTGGCTTATATGGCAGTAAAAAACAAAAATCCTCATTTTCTTCGTTCGACTACAGCAGAAAATTAATTATTTTTCGAACACTTTTTCATTCCCACGACTATCTCTCAAACTATTATATTTATAAAAAAAAAATCCGACTAACCGTAGTGTCTAATAAAAATAATACTTTTACTTCCACATCCAGTGGAAGTATAGTAACGACAAAAAAAAATTTTTTAAATTTTTATTGTTCAAATAGGCTTAGAATGTCACGAAACGTCGAGATTTTAAGTTTGAACGAAAAAAAATTTTCTGTCTGTCTGTAACTTTTTTTGTGCGCACGTTTACTCTGGAACCGTTTGAGATATTGACTTGAAATTTGGTACACAAATGTATTTTAACGAGATCTACAACTAGATTATATTTTCATCTTGTTCCGTGGAAGGGTTTGGGGGTAAATTGGTATTTAGTATATACAAGAGAAGCAAGGTCCCAAAAAAAGTTTTAGCATTAGCCACCCCCATTACCACCCCCACCCCATTATTAAAGGGGATGAAAAAAAATTGTGATTTAGTGTGTGTACAAGAACCAGAAACCTCAAAATATTTTTTTACTTCATCCACCCCCACTACCACCCCTCATCACCACCCCCACCCCGCTACCGATGTGGGGTATCGTTTTATGGGTTTTTGGGGTAGAGGATTTCAAATATTATATTATTAAAGTTCCATGAACAATTATTTCCACATACAAATTTTTTTCGTTGTGAGTGACTTTGATAAAAAATTTGGATGTGGAAGTAGTGATTCCTTGGGCAGCGGTTTTTTTTGGTGGGTTGAAACAGCATCCTTAAAAATTGAATAATTGTTTTTAAATACTAAATGATGTAATAGGAATGTAAAAAAAATGCAAAATATAATGCTATTTTATATTAACGTCTCCTATTAATTTAATTTAATTATTTTCAATAGTTTTGAAAAAAACTAATTTTGAAGTTAAGGGTTATTACTCTCATAACTCTGATAATATGGGGGATAGAGGTTTACTATCTATTTTATTGAGCATTCCTAGTCATAAGCAACATTCATGTTAATGAATAACCTAATAAGGCTCTAGATCCAATACCATTTACTTAACCGGCGAGACTCTTTTTCGAAAATAACTCTTAATAGTGAAGTACATTTAGATTTTGACTACGATATAACAGTACTTACTAAATTAATTTTAAAAATATATTTTTTGAAAATAAGATTTTTCACATTGGTCATTTCGTAATTATATATTTTTCACCTAAAAGAAAAATAAGATAAGAGAAAGCAATCTAACAAACAAGAAGAATATGTGTACGAACTATAATAGGAAAGAAGACAGGGACAAACGCTTCTTGTCCAGGAGTCTTTCTCTTTCAGGCATACAAAAATAGACAACACAAGGACCACGGAAAGGAGGGGAACCACACAAGGTCAAACATGAGGACACAAAGCCAAACTATAAACTAATATTTGTTTGTCTAAGTGTAAGTTGTGGCATTCTTTAAATTTTTCTATTTTTTTTTCTGGGAATTTCCCCCACATGTAATCTCTTCTAGAAATAATAGGCATCCAGGAAATCTACAAAATAATATAATTATTATCCAGTGTGGTGTAACAAAATTGCCCCTTATCCAGACAGGATTTTCTTTTTATAGTAAATTTACCGTCGTTGCCATTAAAATTACACCCAATCGTAATAGAATTTAACCCGCAAAGAGACGAAATTTTCTATTTACCTTATATTTTGGGTAATCCTCCCTGGTAAATGGAATTTTACGCTCTCTTTGCGGGTAAAATTACATTGAAATTTTACACGCAATGACGGTAAATTTACCTTCATTTTTTATAGTGTAAGATGCACATTGGGTAATGCTAAGACGGGTGATATTAATGAAAAACATACATCTTACGTAAAGGTACTTATCAAACTCCCCTCCTAACACTACACACACACACACACACACACACACACACACACACACACACACACACACACACACACACACACACACACACACACACACACACACACACACTGCTGCGTGCGTGTTTTTGACTTTTTATTGCTAGATTGTGCTGATTGCACCAGTAAAAGTTCTATACAAAAAAGCCTATGCGGATATCTCAAAATTCATTTTTACACATACAACTGTTCATTACACTATTTACTGATGTTAAGAAACATCTAGTACATAAAAGTAGTCTATTTAAACTAAAAAAACTATAAAAAATTGCTATAGACCTATAAATGAGATATACTTTAGTCGCAAATAGTCACCTTTGGACGTCAATTACACCATGAAAATCGCATTTCTGAGAGTTGTGCCCATTGAGACTTTTGATCAGCATGATACATGACCTACATTTTCCCTGAATTTTAAAAAAAATCACCGAAAGGTGCGGGATCCTTTGATGAAATAAACCTCTGCGCCAAAAGGATCAGACGGAGGCTGGTTTTTAATACTTCTATTACAAAATGTCTCACACCTAAAAATATATAAACTGAAACAAAATGTTAAATCTTATGACAAGAATTAAATAGAATATTCCGCAAATAATGAATTAAATATAAACAATATAATTAAAGTTCCATAAACAATAATTTCCACATACAAAATTTTTTCGTTGTGAGACACTTGGGTAGCAAATCTGGATGTGGAAGTAGTGATTCCATGAGCAGCGGCAAATACGATATACACCGTAATACCATTTGATACCTACAAACAGTCTTCCTAGAAATGTTCTACTGGCACAGTTACAGGGACTATTCTTTACTTTTTCTCGTGCATAATTGTCTTTGAGCGTAATGAAAAAACCCAGTGGGTTGGCACTCACTTCAAATTCCCCACACAATAATATATAACCTCTTAGAAATTGCGTGGCATACGACAAACGAGAGTAGTATAAGCAGATAGTTTTATTAACAAAATAAATGTAGGCTGGCTTGCTGAGCGACAACTAATGGAGCATGCCGAGGATAAGTGGTGGAGCATACTGGACAGTGGTCAATTATACGCAACACACCACCCCCTTATAAAGCGAAACTAAACACAAATCTTGTAACATCTGGCCTTTTCATGGCTCGTAAGTCAGAGTCAATTGTTGTTCGTGTTAAATCAAGTTGTCTATTGAAAAATGACATTTTCATATTTAATTTTACTGGCATTTTCCTCTTAATACAGTCAATGCTGCCGTTATCTTAGTTTATGAATATCATAATTTACTATATTTGTCTCTGTATGCATATAAGCCCCGCTTATTGATAATATTGGATTTATTACTGTGAGCGCCAAACTGCTATTAATTTTATTAGATAACCGGCAGGTAACATAAATAGTGTTTAGACTACACGTTTTATCAGCATAGACAGTTTTGCAAAAGTATAATGCCTCATTCTATGTAAATTTAACAACATTCAAAGTATTCTATTGTCTTGCGCTATGTAATGAATGGTACACGATTGGAACCGACATCTCTGACCAGTGACCACAGAAATATTTATTTTTTATTTTTTCAAAAAATACTACAGTGCATTCCGAGGTTAGCCAAAACAATAATAATAATAGTTGGTAAAACAGAAAATGCACACCCGGCAAGTTGCCTTGTCTGGATTTCCACAAAAAATCACTTGAGTTCGATCATCGGTCAAAACAAAAAAAAAATGAATGTAAAAAAAACGAATTAAAAAAGTAATTATTTTTGTTCTCTATTACTTCCTCATCCAGTGGAAGTAGGTATAGTAACGACAAAAAAATTTTGAAAATTTTTATTGTTCAAATAGGCTTAGAATGTCATGAATGTAAGAAAATAATACGCCGACTGGTTTAAAATATATTAGAAAACTATTTGTATAATTAACAATACAATATCCAAGCAAATACACAACTCGGTCGCCGTGTAAAATAATCATATTATTACTCAAATGTTGTGTCTACCATCATCTTGCTGATGATCAAATATTTTCTAACATGAAACATCGAGATTTTAAATTTGAGAGAAAAAAAAAATTCTGTCTGTCTGTCGGTCTGTAACTTTTTTGTGCGCACGTTTACTCTGGAACCGTTTAAGAGATTGACTTGAAATTTGGTACACATAATAATATGTATTTTAACGGAATCTAGAACTAGATTATATTTTCATCTTATTCCGTTGGGGGGTAAAATGGGGTAAATGGGGGGTAAATAGGTAAATCAAGCAGGTAAGAGTCCATAAAATTGGTATTTAGTGTATACAAGAGAAGCTAAGGTTTCAAAAACATTTTTGGCACTAGCCACCCCATTACCACCCTTACCCATTCATTTTCATCCCATTATTAAAGGGGATGAAAAAAAAATGTGATTTAGTGTGTGTACAAGAATCAAAAGCCTCAAAATATTTTTTTACTTCATCCACCTCACTACCGTTTGGGATATCGTTTTAAGAGTTTTTTGGGGTAGACGATTTCAAATATTATATTATTAAAGTTCTATAAACAATTATTTCCACATACAAATTTTTTCGTTATGAGAGACTTGGATAGAAAATATGCATGTGGAAGTAGTGATTCCTTGGGCAGCGCTTTTTTCTGTTTGATAATTAAGGTTTGTTCCAACATAGCACCGATATATGTATAATATGCAGCAATAGTAAGCTTTATTTGTGGTTTTATGTTAATTCTAATAAATCAATTCATAATAAATCAGTTGCTTACAACAAATAAACTACAAGGCTGACAATAATGACTTAATAGGGCTCTATTCTGATAACATACGAAGACACTAACTTTCAAAAGATTCAATTAAAAAGTTGCCTCCGTCCTCTATCTTTATTTCTTTTCAATATACTTGGTATCTATTTCGAAAAAATATTCCCTCTTGCTTATCGCCATGGCCTTATAAAAAAACTCATATTTTCTAAACTATTAAAATTTGGCCGTAAGATTAACACATTTTGTTAACAATAACACAGAAAAAATTTGAGATGTTTTGGAGAAGGAAAATTTTAAAGTATAAATATACAGGTAGGTGGTGTACCAATCTCAACGACATTGAATAATGCCATTCTCGAGAATAATATTGACATGTTTTACTTGTCCTCCGCATCGATTAACAGATTATTCCCATCTTTATTAATTCCAGCCCTTTTAGATAGGGTAAACAAAAAATGAAACGCGCGTGGGTAATGCAAATATAAATGAAATTAAAATATATCAAAAGTAAACAATATAAGGAAGTTGTATAATTGATTTTGAAGAGCATATAGTCGCGTGTCCATCGGTCAACTACTCCCAAGGGTTTCAACGCAGCATCCCGCCTTTGTCACGCCATGCCGTTGGTCAAATTTGACAATAGCTACTTAATGTTAATATAAATTTAACACTGAGGCTCACATTTCATGTGCCTACTATTTTTTTAAGATGACCATCACGAGTTCAGTCTAAGGATATGGGAAGAATACTGAATAGACGTTACGCAATGTAGGTATTAAAAAATTATACAGGGTGAGGCAATAGTGCGTCGGACTTCGATATCTCGAGTTCTACGATAGCTAGAAATTTTTTAAAAAATGCAAGTAAACTAGGTAAAATAGTCTAGAACCGGAAATTATTTTCGAATATAGCCGAAATTACAGGATCAAGTGCCTTTTTTGAATGGAATGCTATGTATATCAGTACATTTTTTGAAGCCCTCTTCATTCCTATATTATTATTGACTATCTCCCAACCACTTGGATGTAATGAATTTTTTTGCTGAAATAATGCCATCTGCAGATGCATATTGAAAAAATCACCGAATTCACAATGATGGGAAATTATCTTTATTTTAAACTAAAATCTCAATTTTGAAGTCGTTATAACTTAAAAACTATAAATTTATGTGAAAAATTGCATAGAACCTTTTCTTCTTAAAATTTGATTCTACTTCAGCTCCAATAAATATATATTATTTTTAAGTGCCACCCCTTGAGAGGGGGTGGCATCCACCCCCTATAAATTAGCAAACCCCCGCACAATATAGAAACTTTTCTGTGAAGCAGAACTTACTATTATACTGCCAATAATGAACGAAATCCGTTCAATATGACATTATTCCAAAGTTTTGCATATTTTTTTCCTCTAGGTACTGTACTAAATAACACACTAAGAGTTTTAAATCGTCGAATTCTGCAATTTTTCACTTCCAATTCATCAATGTCTAATCTAGTGCAGAATTCACATACTGGTCACAAATAACAAAAAATATTTATCCATAATATTTAAAATAAATAGATTGTTTGTAAACGAATTATCTATATTTGAACCTATTATTGTAAAATTTGTATACAAACTGATTATATAGATCCTGTGGATTTATCAAAATTAAACTTTTAAAGAGATTTTAAAATTGTATAAAAGCCTTGCGGGCAACTTATAACTTCGGCACCCCTTTTTACATTTGTAACAATTAATTCATTTTACTGTAACAGAGGGGTTGATTTTTTGTCACTTTACTTTCTTCTTTGACATGCTCTTGACAGTTGTACATATTATTGTGTCCATTAACATACAATATATTTTAATTACACGTGATCCGTGTAAAATCGAATAAATTTAAAGCCACACAATTAATATCTACATCCAGAGGGTTTATTTTAAGTTTATGGTTGACAAACTTGAAATAAAATTTACGGGATATGGTATGTTACTCATGCTTTAACAGATTTACCCATTGTACTATAAAAAAAGGTACAATTTTTAGCTTGATTTAAACTTTTATTAAAATCTAAAATTGCTGTTGAACATTGCCATTCCTATCCGTCAGTTGGTCTGTACGTACACACCTTTAACAAATGTGTTAATATGAAGGTCAAATTTTAAAAAGTTTAGAAAACATTAATTTTTTTTTTTTTTCGTTCTGCATAACACAGTCTCTATACTGGAGTCCCGTAAAAATGTTAGTACTGATTTGTCTACCCAATAGAATCGAGTGAAGTACATATAGGACAATCAGCAAAAGTTCACCATATTCTGAACCGGGTGTTTTAGACGCCATTTTCCAAAATGGCCGACACCGATTTTATTTTGTATATATTTCTGCCCCTGTGACAGTCATACTCATCATTTAGGTTTTTAAATATATGATTTTAAGGGCAAGGAATCGATTAAGATGGTTTGTGAAGTTGCCTGACTGGTATTTATTAAAGAAAATCAGTTATTTTGGATTTTAAATAAAAATATGAACAAAAATGGAATGCACTATTTTATTTGGAAAGTGATATTTACACTACAAAATTTAATTATATTTGCACAACATTTTTATAGACACAGCAGTAAACTCTGTTATGGAAAACTGAGTATAAAACTATCATACTTTTTTCTCAGTCTATCTTTTACATTGTTCACCACATTTACAATACTCTGTGCATGTCAAATATTGCAATTTACATTTACACCTACTAATAGCACATGCTGTACAACTCCACTGTATTAATAGTTCAGAAGGCATTTTGTTAATGCACAGATCAGGCTTTAGCACACCATTTGCATTTTTGCACCATCCATAATCTGTCAGCTGCAGGCTTGTATCAGGAAAATAGCTTTGTGATAGCTTTAAGCATTCCCGTAAACCAAAAAAGCATCTTCGGATATGTCCATTTCTTATTGAAAAAGATGAAGGTGATAGCTATGATATGTGCTTCCGCTTGTGTAATGAATAACGAAGTTCATCATATTTTACTTCCACATCCAGTGGAAGTATAGTAACGACAAAAATTTTTTAAACAAATTTTATTGTTCAAATAGGCTTAGAATGTCATGAGACGTCGAGATTTTAAGTTTGGGCGAAAAAAAATTCTGTCGTTCTGTAACTTTTTTTTGTGCGCACTTTTAGGGGATGAAAAAAAATGTGATTTAGTGTGTGTACAAGAACCACAAACCTCAAAATATTTTTTTACTTCATCCACCTCCACTACCACCCCCCTATCACCTTTCCCACCCCACTACCGATGTGGGTTTTGGGGTAGAGGATTTCAAATATTATGTTATTAAAGTTCCATAAACAATTATTTCTACATACAAAATTTTTTCGTTGTGAGCGACTTGGATAGAAAATCTGGATGCGAAGTAGTGATTCCTTGGGCAGCGGTTTTTACACTTTGATGATGGATGTAAAAGTTGAACAAGGTATTCCTCTGCTTTGTCAAGTGTTCCTTCAGACAGAGTATTATCTTCTGCAAATCGAAGTAGTAAAGTTTCTGGCTATGCTTTTAGTGCAGATGGTTTTGTTCCAATCTTACTTGTGACATCACAACCTGTAAGTATGTGGGCCTTAATTAAAGTGTTGCATTGCCTCCCAAGTGAGTGTAGAGGCACATAGCGCATTTTATCGCCCACTCCCACTTTGATCCACAATTCTTGTAATCCGTTACTCTTATAGTTCAAATATATATCGAAAGATGAGAACAACGGCATCAGTGTCGTTTGATAGCACTGTAAGGCATGTTATGCCCGACTGGACAGCATTTAAGAGATGGATTATAATTCTGCTATCTGCTTCTTCAACAAAGGTTCGAAGGTCCGAGCAAGTTTGAACTTCTTTCTTCATTACTATTAATGCATGTTTATAAAGAAAATAAAATTGTGATTGAGTGTATGTACAAGTACCAAAAGCCTTAAAAATTTTCCTTTACATCATCCACCCTCACTACTATCCCCCCAGCCCCACTACCGATGTGGCATATCGTTTTATGGGGTTGTGGGGTAGACGATTTCAAATATTGTATTATTAAAGTTCCACAAACAATAATTTCCACATATTGGAGCCCAAATATAGTATCAAACTTTTTTTCGTTGAAAGAGGATAGAAAATCTGGATGATTTGATGATTGTGAACAATCTTGATGATTGTTTCTGGATGTGGAAGTAGTGATTCCTTAGGCAGCAATTTTTTATTTGAAACTTTTTTCTAGAATAAGCAGTTTTAGAAAAAAATATTTTAAAATACGGAACGCAGAAACGGTGTAAAATTAGTCTCTCTTTCAGATTCCAAAAATATAAAAATATACAAAGTGAATTTCTGTTTAGAAAATGGCATTTTAGCCCTATAATAAATTACCATTTGTTAGTCTAAATATTTTAGGATAGATTAAGGCGACCACATTTCCTGATTCATCCGGTATATAACAATTTAGTTTTGTAAAAATTGTACTGGTTAAATTAATAAATAAATTTAAATATTTCATCATAATAAATATTTGTCGCATTGTTTACTTTCGTTTACTTAATTAATAATTATGTATAATTGTAAGTTTAAACTTGCAATTATGCACAGACCGTTCTAAGCCTATTTGAACAATAAAAATTGTCAATTTTTTTTGTCGTTACTATACTTCCACTGGATGTAGAAGTAATATTGTATACATGTTCTTACTACGCTCTCGTAGATTGTAGATATATTGGCATGTTTAATATTTCTTAGTAATCTGGATACCTCGAGTGGTCCCTAATACATCTAAATATGTCTAAGGAAAAGTCAACAGGCCACTAACACCAATGAAAATGATGGATGGAGAAAAATTTACTGACGACATAAAGTTATAAATCTTAATCTTTTAAACAGATTTGGTAGTGATATAAAAGGAAGAACTTTTAAAAAGTTTTAGATATTAATAGTCTACATCGTGATTGAACAGTAATTTGTTTTCTATGAAACTGAATATACAGAAGATCGTAATATTCGTAATATTATTTTATCTTAGTATTGAAAGGATAACCAGATTAAACAGATATTAAACAGATATTACCCTACGATCGATAATTAAAATGAGAAGGTAGTCCCTTTCTCTTCCTACACTTCTTCTCAGTAACAATAGAAGTAATTTATTGATACCAAAATTGGATTAGAATTTTGGGTTTCAAACATTGAAAACCGATCAATCATATTTGCAAGTATTGGGGTTACCGCTCAATAATCTAATAGAAAACGGCTACTTCATCAATGGGCTTGTCTTTCTATTGATAAATTGGCCTAGAATGATTGGTTAAGTTTTAACGAGTTATTTTTACAATCACATCCGCATTGTAAATCGAGTAAAATAATTATCAGTAGAGGAAACGATACATTCAATTGGTTATTGATGAACTTCGAAATGAAAGGGTCTGTGGAAGAAAGGGAGCTTCATATGTCGACGTGGAGAACTATGAGAGATGTACAATAAATAGAGAAACAAATAAAACGGTTAACACGCTTAACTAAACTAAACAAATGCATGTAATTTTTCTTTTTGAAATTTTCTAAAAATAAAATCAAAGAATTCTACAATAGAATTACCTAATATATACTGGGTGATTTCACAATTGTTATTAACACTTGGACAATATTTAAATGCTTGCAATATTACACGAAAAATAATTTGAATATTAAGTTACTAATAATTGAATTCTAATTTAAATTGCAAGTACAAATTATCATCCTATGTTTACCGGCAGTGTCTACACAGCGTGTCTCACCTTTCATGAAGCCACCCTCATATCTCGCTTATCTGCATCATAGGCGTCCAGGTAGGACGAATAATAACGGTCTATTATAAAAAAACAGCGATTTTTTTATCAACAATTCAACTCTTTAACATCGCACACCCCGCTGGGTGTCACAAGTTATTTCTCTCGACGTCCATCCGATAAGTAAAACAATTATTTTTAATTCCACATCTAGTGGAAGTTTTTTTAAAAATTTTTATTGTTCAAATAGGCTTGGAATGTCATGAAACGTCGAGATTTTTAGTTTCAGCAAAAAAAAAGTTCTGTCGGTCTGTAACTTTTTTGCGCATGATTATTCTGGAACCTTTTAAGATATTGACTTGAAATTTGGTACACGTATGTATTTTAACGAGATCTTAAACTAGATTATATTTTATTCTTATTCCGTTGAAGGGTTGGGGGGTAAATTGGAGCAAATGGAGGTAAACAGGTAAATCAAGCAGGTAAGAGTCCATAAAATCAAACGCAAATTTTTATGTGGGATCTGCAGCGAATGTTGGTGGGGGCTTTGTATTAAATTAGGAAGGCCTTCATTGGCAGTATGGTCAGCCATCCACCGACCCGTTTCAAGCTTCTTGGCTCTCGTCAGCATGGAGTAGACTAACTAAACTCGTCGATATAGCCTCCATGCATCTTACTAGGATAGTCCTAACGCAGCAATTTGAAAATCAAGTCGCTGTTTACTTAATCAAATAAGTATATTATAACCGGACAAAAATGTTTAATAATCATCTTCGTTAAAAACAAAACAGGCTGAACTCAAATATCGAATAAAAAATGTGTAATTGTTTCTTGTAAACACGATAACTCCTGTAGCACTTAAAATATTTCTTTCAAATTTGGAACATATGTAAAATAGCATTAAAATTTGACCATATCCGTCGTATGGGTGACCGCCAGAGATGTGTAAAGTGTCATGTTTTATATATGTTACAGCAAAATGTAGTTTTTTTGGTTATGCACACAAAATTACAAAGATATACAGGACTTACAGTGTGTCGCTCTTGTTCGAACGAACTTCACGTAGATTAGGTAATCTAGCAATTGTACTTTAAAATATTTAAATTAAATAAGATTGCGATTTATAATAAATATAGAAATTTTTGCCATGCGTTTATATACTGATCTTTTCCAAAAATCATTGACGTCAAATGCTGTAAAATAGTATAGTGATGTTCATAAATTTACAATTATATTCTCATTGTAGAAAATATTGATTTTGGAGACTTTTGGACAACAGAGGATTTTTTCGCTTATTCCGAATCTGCCTGTTGCTCAGCTGAATTTTTTCAAGTAAACCCAAGAAATTGAAAATGGCTGCCAATTTTCACATATTTTGTAAAAAAAATGTTGGTAGTTGGAAATATATAATATATACGGACAAAATACAACAGAGAAAATTTGCATAAAAACATACATCCAAAAGTGTTTTAACCCAAAAAATGTACTACTCATAAGTGGGGGGTAAGAACGACATACTTTTAATTATCCGTTTTCTTTGATAGACTTTTATATTACTTCCACATCCAGTGGAAGTATAGTAACGACAAAAAAAGTGTTTTAAATCCTTATTGTTCAAATAGGCTTAGAATGACATGAAACGTCGAGATTTTAAGTTTGAGAAAAAAAAAATTCTGTTTGTCGGTCTGTCTGTCTGTAATTTTTTTGTGCCCACGATTACTCTGGAACCGTTTAAGATATTGACTTGAAATTTGACACACGTGTGTATTTTAACGAGATCTGGAACTAGATTATATTATATTTTCATCTTATTCCATTGAAGGGGTGGGGGGTAAATTGCAGGTAGAAGTCCATAAAATTGGTATTTAGTATATACAAGAGAAGCTAATGTTTCAAAAAAATGTTTGGCATTAGCTACACTCCCATTACTACCTCCACCATGTGATTTAGTGTGTATACAAGAACCAAAAGCCTCAAAATATTTTTTTACTCCATCCATTCCCACTACCCCCACCCCACAATCGATGTGGGATATCGTTTCATGTGTTTTTGGGGTGGACGATTTCAAATATTATATTATTAAAGTTCCATAAACAATTATTTCCACATACAAAATATTTTCGTTGAGAGACTTGGATAGCAAATCTGGATTTGGAAGTAGTGATTCCTTGGGCAGCGGTTTTTTGTCGGTTTAAAGGAAAACGTAAAATATATATTTATATTTCTTTAGATTTAGATAAAATTAAGTGTAAGAAATAGTTGACTTGTCATAACAATGTTTCTATTTATTTATTATTTATTTAATAGTATTTGGTGTGTTTAAATAACTGTAGTGCAAAAACCATGTATGTATTTTTCTAGTTTGGTCATTGACTATACAATTTCAAAAGGACTGTCTTTGCAATAAAATATTTAGAGAGTTCACAGTTTATATACGTGTTCAATTATAGAGAAAGTGAACACTTATAAATTGCCAAAATACTCGATAAATTGACACGTTCTCGATGAACAATTGTAAATAACTTCTTGCTAAATGAATCAACAATATTTACGCAAAACCAGTTTGTTTGCACAGACTACTATGGAAGGTTTTTTCTTGACAACTTAAAAACATATTTGCACTACTTGTGTGTACACTGTATATGTAGGTATGTGATTTTAATCCAGATAATCTAAGTAAATCATAAACCAAATTAAGAATTAAAGGTTTTGCTAACAATGTGGAAGATTATGAATCTGTTTGTGACTACATAGTTATAAACACACAAAAACTGAGTCCGTCCGGGGTCCAAAATGCGCCTCTGGAAGTTTTGTTTTTGCAGTAATTAAGCAACAATAATTAAATAAAGCTACGCCAAACTTCGTGAGGTCACAGTTTAGGATACAACAAATACAATAGTTCTGTTTATTTTGTTACATCGCAAAACCTTAATAAAAACAAAAGCAACATTTATTTTGCCGAACAAGAAAATCCTTCGAAATTAAGCAGACATGACGTCCCCTTTGTAATTTGTAAATGACAATATCCGTAATCCTGAAATAATTTGAACCAGAAATGTAAATATTGGACGTAAAGGAAAAACTTACTTATTCTATTCTTAACAATTTCATTGTAAACGATGACGTCTGTATGAGTAGTTGATGCTAATTCTTTCTATAAATTTACGTTTTAAACAAGTGTTTATACGACATAATACGGAGTGAGTTGGTGAAAAAAATAACATGGTGGAGACATTAGCAGGAAGAGTTTAATAAGCAAAGCATTTTTTTCGAACACATTTTACAGTATAATGTAGCAACGGCTGGAATATAGATTTGTATTATTTATTTGGTGCCAGATATACACAATATGCCAATAAAAATAAATACAAAAATTTGAACCACCTGGAATTGGCTTAGAATGTCATGAAAAAAATTTTCTGTCTGTCGGTCCGTCTGTCTGTAACTTTTTGTGCGCACGTTTACTCTGGAACCGTTTGATATATTGACTTGGAATTTGATACACATGTATTTTAACTAGATTTTATTTTCATCTTGTTCAGTCGAAGGGTTGGAGGGTAAATTGAGGTCAATTGGGGTAAATAGGTAAACCAAGCATAAAAAGTCCATAAAATTGGTTTTTGGTATATACAAGAGAAGCTACGGTCTCAAAAAAAATTTTGGCATTAGCCACCCCCATTACCACCCCCACCCCATTATTAAAGGGGATGAAAAAAATTGTGATTTAGTGTGTGTACAAGAACCAGAAACCTCTAAATATTTTTTTACTTCATTCACCCCCACCCACCACCGATGTGGGGTATTGTTTTATGGGTTTTTGTGGTAGAGGATTTCAAATATTATGTTATTAATGTTCCATAAACAATTATTTCCACACACAAAATCTTTTCGTTGTGAGTGACTTGGATAGAAAATCTGGATGTGGAAGCAGTGATTCCTTGGGCAGCGGTTTTTATTCTCAAAAAACAAAAGTTATTATTCTCATTTCTCATTAGTAGAGAGTACAAGAATAAAACCAATGGCACCTTTTTAATAAAAAATAAAAATCGGCGGTAAAATCAAAAGTGCACACTCTGCAAATTGTTTTACCCAAAGGGGAGTCCCTGATTTCTACAAAAAATCACTTGAATTTTAATTTGCTAACCGGCCAAAACAAGAAAGTGAATGAATATAAAAAATAAAAAATAAATTATTATTGTTTTCTGTTTTCTATTTGATAATAATGAAAAAAACTATGTTTATTAAGAAATTTTTTGTAACAATTAATGATTACTAATAATAGTATGCAGCAACAATAGTCTTCTTTTATTATTTATGATAATTATTGTATTATCATATTAAATCAATTGCTTGAAATATATTCGTAAGAAAACTAGTTTTACAGCTTGCGATTATCTTATACAAGGCTGACAATAATGAATTTCAATAGGGCTGTATTCTAATAATAAACGAAGAAAAAAATTGCACAACTAGGCAACCTTGGCTAATTGTTATGGTGGGTCACAATTTCTATTAATGAAATATAAAAAGCAGTTTAAATTGACTTTTGGGTTATAAAAATTTGTCAGAGAAAACGGAAGCTTATCAGTCAGTTAAGTCAGGATATTTGAAAAGCATTTTTAAGTTAACTTTTTAACCTTCACCGGAACATTTTGTTAACACATATGTAATGATAACGCGGTGAAATTTTGAGACCAATTCATTATTTAATTTTTGAGTTACATCCGAGTTAAATAAAAAAAATAATAGTTTTATTTTATTTTTAATTATTTGTCCAATTTCTAATTAAACTACTCGAAGATCATTATGAAATTCAATAGGGCCCTGTTCTGATAGTAGACGAATCAATAAAAAAGACAGACCAACAGACGGAAATGTATGGCAATTTTCAATAGAACTTAATAAAAGGTCAAATCAATTTAGAAATGGTATCATTTTTTAGATTGAATTAGTAGAGTAGCATCTTGTCTTTTCAAAAAGCTATAATTGAAATCAGTTACTTGCAGAATTAATCTATTAAATATTACTTTTTTTAGCGAAACTGAGCGTTGGCGCACTGAGAGAGAAAAGAGCACACACTCAGCGGGGTATACAAAAAATTACTGTCAATGCATCATTGAGTTAGAATAAAACCTTGATAATCTCAAGCTTTTCCTCTAGTTCATAAAAAAACGATGTATTCAAAATACTTTCAAACTCTACAGTACAACTAAAAATTTTTATGTACCCCTGGATATTTAGCTTCATCTGAAGAAAGCAAATCTTTAAATATCCTGACTTATTATCAAGATTTTCAGCCATTTTTTTATGGCATTTGGTCCACTGTGTTACCTATTAATATCATTTTAAAAATATCGGATAGATGATGAAGAAATACACAAAATATAATATATGAACCTATTCTTTTGAAGCATGTAATTGGTAGGTTAGTTTTATTCAATCTACACGTCATATAATTTCATTGTTCCACAATTATAGAGGAAGAAAGCTAGAGACGAAAGCCCATTAAATGGCCAGTACGATCGCCAGATTTATTGTCACTGGACTTCTTAAGAGCAGGCTCTTAGATGCTGATCGTCGTACTGAAATACCGCCAGGGTTTTTATTTTTACAGTTATTGTCTTATACGGATGTCTCACTAGATTACTTCTTCTTCTTCTTCTTCTTATTCACGTCTTGACAGACTTTTGTCATACATGAATTATTCTAGTTGGTGTCTCCATGCTGAATGGTACGTCTTACACCATCACACCATCTGTCGCAATTGCCTATTAGGCGCAGAGCTTCGCTAAAGCTTTTCCCATCGGCCAATTGGTGATATCATTCCAACGTTTAGGAAGGCAACCAATTTGTTTTTTTGATATCTGGTTTTCCCTGTACTATTAACCGTTCTAAATTGTGCTCTCTCCGCGTATATTTTGTGAATTCCTTGGATTTATTTTTAGAAGACAATGCGCTATCATATATTGTTGTACAGAAATTTTCAAATAATAACCTGCACATTAAATATTCTTTACAAGTGCGTATTGCATGAAATATTTTTGTGCTGTCCCTACCGACCAGTGGCACAGACCCAAGAAAATCCTGCAGCATTGACTACCTCACGTTTTACGGTTATAGTATAATGTATTATTATACGATGTGTTAATAATAATAAATTGGCGAAATCTGTTTATATTTAGGATTTTACGATGACGACACATTGCATCTGTCTTTCCTCGGGGAAAGTGCCATATAACGATAGGTCATTTTAAAATAACCGGACTTCGGTATAGAATTTACCGTATTAATAGCCAAATAGATTGCAACGTTATGTTAGTCATATTTAGGTAAAAATCAGTGTCAAAATTTCATTTCAGTGAGATACTTAAGTAATAAGTAATTGTAATTATGGATGCCTAATTATCAGACTTGATCATACTAACGAATTTGGGATGGTCTGGTAGTTGGTGTTGTGCTTATAGAATTTTGAGATGCGCTGTATTATTCTGTTTCAGATGAGATGCCTATTTCTACGAATACATAAAAGCTGCGTTTTCAAAAGTGAAAACAAAACCCCTGTTAGATGACCCGTTTGTCCATCTGTGCGTCCGTCCATCTGTGCGTCCGTCCGTCTGTCACAACGGTTTGTCTGCGAAACTTGCCACAGACCTCTAAGGTTTTCAATCCCGGGATCCCGGACGAATTTCTGGTTCCGAAAATCCCAGGATTTCGAAAATCAATCCCAGGCATTCTTCAGGACTGGAATTCTCGGAAATATTGTTGTATGTAACACCCCGTAGAATGTTTATTCAAAAAGATATTATTTTGAAAATTGGTAGACTTATATAATGTGTAATTGTCCTTTTTTTAGTACAAACAAGAATTTTTTTCCACTTCCGGTTTCACCGGAAGTGACAGTACTTTGTTCTTTTAAATGGCACCCTGTATATATTTTTTTCCTATCTGATTCTCCTTAAATTCCTCTTTACAACTATGTATAGCACGTTGGCATTCGTTTTTAAAATGGCTACTGAAAACCATTTTATTGCGTTAAGTCAAGTTAGCTATGGTAATTAATGCTTAGTGTGCTGCAATATCAAAAGAACCGTGGTACACAAATTTGTGTTTCATATTTGTTTTGTTCTAATCAGTAGCCGAGAGTAGCCGAAGAGACTCTACAATTTTTATACTAAAGAAAAATCTCTAGACTAAGTTCCCAAAATCATAAAAACTAAGATAGAAACACTAATTACTTCCACATCCAGTGGAAGTATAGTAACGACAAAATTTTTTTTTTAAATTTTAATTGTTCAATAGGCTGTAAATGTCATGAAACGTCGAGCTTTTAAGTTTGAGCGAAAAAAAATTTCTGTCGGTCTGTCTGTCTGTAACTTTTTTTGTGCACACGTTTACTCTGGATATTGACTTGAAATTTGGTACACATGTACTTTAACGAGATCTGGAACTAGATTATATTTTTATCTTGTTCCGTCGAAGGGTTGGGGGATAAATTGGGGTAAATTTGGGGTAAATGGGTAAAACAAGCAGGTAAGAGTCCATAAAATTGGTATTTAGTATATACAAGAGAAGCTAAGGTCCCAAAAAAATTTTTGGCATTAGCCACCCGCACCCCCTTATTAAAGGGGATGAAAAAAATTGTGATTTAGTGTATGTACAAGAACCAGAAACCTCAAAATATTTTTTTACTTCATCCACCTCCTATCACCATCCCCACCCCACTACCTATGTGGGGTATCGTTTTATGGGTTTTTGGGGTAGAGAATTTCAAATATTATATTATTAAAGTTCCATAAACAAGTATTTCCATTTTTTTTTTTTTTCGAGAAGGGGAAACCCACACGGGCTGCCTATCCCAACTTGGAATGGGTCTGAGTGTCAGCCTCTAACTGACTAAAACCCCTCCTCCTAGGGGTAAAGAATACTCCAACGGCACTGCAGCCTCCTGGGCTTATTGTGCTCTCCCTGTCTTGCTGTCTTAGTTTGCACTGTCCATTTTAATACTCCTGTATTACTGACAAGGTGATATAGAGGTCTGAAAATGGGCGCGTTATGATGGTCTCCGAGTCTGGTTGTGATTGCCCGTAGATATTATAACTCACTCTACCTATTTTTCCTGTGCCGTTGGCAGCAGGTCTGAGAAAATTGGCAGAATGGTAGTTACCAGGTCCTTTATCTTTCCCCGTTGATATTATATCCTGCAGTCCAGACCCTGCAGTCGTATAATATACCTTGTCAGTAACGGCTTCGCTATGCGGCGTTTCTCGCTGGACACCACCCCAGTGAAGTCCTCGTCGCGCGCGACGTCGCTCTACTTCGGTGTTCTGTTCGACGACAGCCTCGCCACGCGGTGTCCCTTGATGGCCCATAACCCCGTCAAGTCCACACCGCTAGCGAAGTTGCCTCACTTCGCACCCCCGCATCACTTTAGTGAGGACCGCTGTAGCCTCCTCATTGTGATGCAGTTTTATCTGGAATGGACCTATTTTCCCATTCCTTCAACCTTTTGAAGGTTGCTCCTCCAGCCTCGCTATGCAGCATTCCTTGATGGTCCGTCACCCCAGTCAAGTCCTCGCCGCTTGAGACGTTGCTTCACTTCGCACCCCTGCACTTTAATAAGGATGTAGTTTTATCTGCACCTTCAGCTGGAATGGGCCTATTTTTTTTCCTATCCTTCCTGAGGGTTACCCTCCCCTCCCTCAGCTCCTTCACCTCCCGCACTACGCTCGTGGGCTTTGTGATGGGGGGGGTCTGCACGGGAGGAACCCCCTCCCTCTCCACGAGTAAGGGGAAAGGATGGTCGCCACGCAAGGAGCCCCTTGCATACGTGGAAGGCATTTATACAACGGGGTGCGCCTGTGCCCCGAGGTTTGTCGCTAGTGGTCGAACTCCCCCCGACCATGCGTCCCATCGGCGCGCACAATACCTTGAGATTGGGGAAGTTTTTATGGTGGTACTTCATCAACGTGGTCAGGGCGGTGAAGCCAAGACCCCCGTGCCCCCCGGAGAGACGTACCCCTGACCTGGGTCAGGGGGTCATTGCCACTCCAAGCGGTTTACGGTGTGTGAGCTGGTCCGCGACGTGGTTTTAGCCGGGGTAGACTGGGTTATTAGCCCTACCCCCCAGCAGTATGACCACGTTAACCCTACTCCTCGCGGAGTCTGGCCGTTCTCCTATCCGCCACCTGGAGACGCGCCTGGCAGGTGCTCAACCCCCACCCTCGTGAAAGGATGGTACCAGGATTATTTCCACATACAAAGTTTTTTCATTGTGAGTGACTTGGATAGAGAATCTGGATGTGGAAGTAGTGTTTCCTTGGGCAGCGGTTTTTTAAATTTTATCCATTTGTAAAATATTTATTCATATTTCACTTTATCAATTAGATGGCCCCCGAGGTCTCCGGATCTTACGCCACTTGATTTTTTCATATGAGGCTATTTCAAGGAAATAGTTTATAAAACTCCACTGCAAAATAGGGAAGACTTGGAAATGAAAGTTAGGTTAGCAATAAATGAGGCTACTGAATTGCAGTTAGAAAATGTGCTTAGAGGTACTGTTACAAGAATTCGACGCTGCAGGGAAAATAATGGTCAACATTTTGAGATTCTTCGAAAACAATTTTAGTTAAAAGCAAGCAAAATCAGACATAACAATGAATTGTATTGGGTAAAAATGAAAGATGAATAAATATTTTACAAATGGGTCAAATTTAAAATTAGTGTTTCTATCTTAGTTTTTATGATTTCGGGGATTTAGTCTAGAGATTTTTTCTTTAATATAAAAATTCTACAAAGTCTTTTCGGCTACTGATTAGAACAAAACAAATATGAAACACAAAATTTTGTATCAGGGTTCTTTTGATATCCCAGCACATTAAGCATTAATTACCGCCACATTTCTTACCATAGCCAACTTGACTTAGTGCTATAAAATGGTTTTCAGCAGCCATTTTAAAAACGAATGCCATCTTGCTATACATGGTTGAAAAGAGAAATTTAAGTATAATCAGATAGGAAAAAATATATACAGGGTGCCATTTAAAATAACGAAGTAAATGTCGAAAAAATTTCTTGTTTATACCAAAAAAAGAACAATCACGCGTTAAATAAGTGTACCAAATTTCAAAACAATATCTTTTTAAATAAACATGCTACGGGGTGTTATATATCTCCTGTGTCACCCGGTATAACCAACTTAGCAAATATAAACGTCACATGCATCATACATTCGTATAATATCAATAAACGTAAAAAACGCTGCCCAAGGAATCACTACTTCCACATCCAGATTTTCTATCCAAGTCTCTCAAAAGGAAAAAAAATTGTATGTGGGAATAATTGTTTATGGAACTTTAAATAATATAATATTTAAAATCGTCTACCCCCAAAACCCATAAAACGATATGCCACATCGGTGGTGAGGAAGGTGGGTGAAGGAAGGGGGGTGGTAGTGGGGGCTGTAGTGGGGATGGATAAAGTAAAAAAAATTTGAAGCCTTTGGTTTTTGTACACACACTAAATGACGATTTTATTTTTTCATCCCCTTTAATAATGGGGTGGGGGTGGTAATGGGGGGGTGACTAATGCCAAAAAACTCTTTGACACCTTAGCTTCTCTTATATATATTAAATACCAATTTTATGGACTCTTACTTGCTTGATTTACCTATTTACCCCCATTTACCCCCCAACCCTTCAACGGAATAAGATCAAAATATAATCTAGTTCCATATATTGTTAAAATACATACGTGTACCAAATTTCAAGTCAATATCTTAAACGGTTCCAGAGTGAACGTGCGCATAAAAAGGTTACAGACAGACCGACCGACCGACCGACCGACAGGCAGAACATTTTTTTTACTCAAACTTAAAATCTCGACGTTTCATGACATTTTAAGCAACAATAAAAATGTTCAAAAATTCCACTGGATGTGGAAGTAAAAGTAAAAGAGCGACGATAGGGTCATTAAGCCTACAAACAGTTGTAAAACAATAAATAGCGTTATTTGAAAATGGTTTTTTTTAGGAAAAAATTTAAAAATTGCATATCAGAATTTAAAATTATACCTCCCAGAACTATAGAGTCGGAGAGGACCTTTTCTAATTGCTGGTGGGCTCTGTACAAAAATCCGGTAAAGACTAGGGGACGAAACATTAGATACATTCTAGTTCTTCTAAGATCCTTTTTTAAAAATAAATTTTAAACTGTTCGTTTTTGTTATCTATTAACACATTTAAAAATTGATAGTTTCAATTTTGTTAATATTTGACAATGTATTTTGAGCCTCGAAATTTGTACAGCAACTTGAAGTTTGAAAGCTGCTGTAATTTTTAAACAATTGACCGTGGAAAATTGTTTAAACGAGTTTTAAGAAATCCTGCAGGAATTATTGACTTGTTAAATGACAGATTGACTATATTAAAGTGGGGTAAAAATGATTTAGTTTTTGAAACTCTATACCTCCACAGTATTTTGGGTTTTAGGTCCCACCATAAATAAACAACAGACAGACATTTTTTTTGCAGATGAAGATTTAAAATCAATTTTTAGACGATCACAATACTTTTCTTATATGCACCGTATATAGGAAAATAAAAAAATGTGCACTTTAAGAAAATTAATGACTAATTTTGTCAGTTAAGCACAAGATACGACATGCAAAATTTAAAATGGCAAGTTCCGGAGTTTAGAAAACAAGTTAACCGTAATATAATTTACACTATCCCAAACTCTCAGATCAGAATACGCTACTGACTTCGGTCTTCTAGAAAATTATCGCTAGGTTTATGAATCATGCTAATGCTAATACCTTTTCGGCATGTCAAAGTAGTATACTATAAAAGCAGTGGCTGAAGATTTTGAGTTTATGACGTCAGTGCCGCGTGCCATACACACGCTGATCTTCTGTCTATTGTTTCCGATTTTCAGACCAGCACGTGACTGTAATGGCCGACTTATATCCTTAATGCCCTTTTCCAGGACCGTCTCAATTTCACATAGTCGAGATATGTTCCTTTACATAATATCCCTCATTACCTATAACTGTACTACTGAAATCTGTCTGTATCTATGACCTACGCAACGTCAAGTTCAAGAAAGACATACACATTGGCAAAACTTTTTTTAATTATAGTAAATAATATTTTTGTAGGATTTCCCAAACAGCAGAAAAAGTAATCTATGAAAAGTAGAAAAAAAGAACATATCCAAGAAAGTATTAATTTTAAATCTTTCTATTATTAAAAAAAATATTCTTTACTATAACTATAATCAAACAAAAAATAATTTTCTTTAAAACATTCACAGAGTGTATAGGCTCAGTTACTAGACATTTCTATTCTATTTATCTTTATCTGTGAATATTTTGTCTCTCAGGCATTTGATAACTAATTGCAGAACTTAAATTTTTATGAAAAATTTTTGAAATATAAAATTTTTGATTCGTGACTGAAATATCTTGAGGGTGGGCTTTATGTCCTTCTAAAGAGCTCATCACAATTCAAAGGTAAACGATTGGAATATGTAGAATGATATATTATTTTCGAGATGAGTCTGTTGATTGAGATAGGTTTTCGTAAATAAATTCATTTTAGAATTCTTTGTCTCTAGCACAACCAGATGTGGGTTGTCAGGGAATCCAGAAATTTAAAAATTGATATTTTAATTAGATTTTCATTTTTGATTGGGTAGATAGGTAGTTATTTTACTTCCATATCCACATGTGGAAGTATAGTAACGCCAAAAAAAGATATATCTTTTTTTGTTGTTCAAATAGACTTAAAACACTATGAAACGTCGAGATTTTAAGTTTGAGCAAAAAAATTTCTGTCTGTTGCGTCGGTCTGTCTGTAACTTTTTTGTGCGAACGTTTCTTCAGGAACGGTTTATGATATTGACTTGACACTTGGTACACGTATGTATTTTAACGAGATCTGGAATTAGATTATATTTTAGTCTTATTCCGTTGAATGGTTGGAGGGATAAATGGAGGTAAATAGGTAAAACAAGCAATAAGAGAACATAAAATTGGGATTTAGTGTATGTACAAAAACAAAGAGCCTCAAAAATTATTTTGGCATCACCCACCCTATTATTAAAGGGGATGAAAAAAATTAAATTGTGTTTTAATGTGTATACAAGAACCAATGATCTCAAAGTTTGTTTTGGCATCAGCCACCCCTACTACCGCCCCACAGTGGGGGATTTTGCTACACTGTTTCCAAAATTCAGTAAGTCGCTCAATTTTGAACGGATTTTGATGCGGTTGAGTTTAAAATGCTTGAAAAGTTTCACTCTTTGACGTGCAAGTGCCACTTTCTCATAAACTATCACTATCTAGAAAATGTAATATTAATCCCTAAATTAGCTAAAATTTTTTAAAAAAATTTCAAAATCATTTTAAAAGTTAATGCATTTAAGAAAAAGGTCATTGGGCATTTCCTGGAAGTCAAATAATCATATATATGTAAATTAGTTATACACACCCTTTTTGGGGGGTGAATTTTGGCCCCTATATGGTATTTTGGTCTCCTTTTTCCATTTCTGAAGTCCGTTTTTACGTACAATCCCCAAGAAATATAAAATCAACCCCTAAAAGAGGGTAAATTTTAAATAAAATCTCAACATTTTTTAAAATGTTACTGTATGTAAGAAAAATGGCTCTGGGATTTTAAAATGTCAGATAGGTTTTTCCTGAAATTCTCCCTTTTCCCTATTTTAGGGGTTGATATCCCTACCCAACCCACCACAAGATTTTCTTTTGTGGGTTATTTCTACCTGTTTATTTACGAAGTTCACTATATGTAAATTATTACTATTAGGTATATATTTTACAATTCCAATTTTAGTTGATTTTGAACAAAACTTTTGATATTATTTTTATACTATATATTTTTTATACTATATTTTTTTCTCTATTTGTAATTACTACTTACCTTATGTACAACCCGATTTTGTTTTTTATTGATGGTAAATAAACATTATTATTATTATTATTATTATTATTATTATATTAAATTTTTTAGGGGTTGTACGTGATAGTTTATGAGGAAGTGGCACCTGCACGTCAAAGAGTGAAACTTTTCAAGCATTTTAAGCCCAACCGCATCAAAATCCATTCAAAACTGAGCGACTTCCTTTTTTATTTCTGCTGTTTGCGAAATCCTATAAATATTTTTTACAATAGCAAATAAAAAATAATTTTATTTAAAGCATTTTTTAGGCTTTTCTCAGGCTTTTCTCGGGCTTTTCTCAGGCTTTTCTATATTATCTACCGCTGTACTGTATTCAAATATGTCAGCGTTGTGTTTTTAGAGAACAGACACTATTATTTATTACTTCCACATCCAGTATAGTGAGTACAAAAAATTTTGAACATTTTTATTGTTCAAATAGCCTTAGAATGTTATGAAACGTCAAGATTTTAAGTTTGAGCGAAACAAAAAATTATGTCTGTCGGTCTGTCTGTAACTTTTTCGTGCGCACGATTACTCTGGAACCGTTTAAGATATTGACTTGAAATTTGGTACACGTATGTATTTTAACGTGATCTGGAACTGGATTATATTTTCATCTTATTCCGATGAAGGGTTGGAGGTAAATGGATAAATCAAGCAGGTAAGTGTCCATAAAATTGGTATTTAGTATATACAAGAGAAGCTATAAGGTCTCAAAAAAATTTTTGGCATTAGCCAACTCCATTACCACCCCCACCACATTATTAGAGGGGGTGAAAAAAATTGTGATTTAGTGTGCACCAGAACCAAGAACTTCAAAATATATTTTTTTTCAAGTATATTGAACGACAGTGTCTGTACTTGTTTATTTTTTCTGGACATAGAGTGTTTTGATGAAAATATCAGTTATTTATGAAATTCTGCAGCCCTAATAGCAGTCAGCAAACTTACACTTTCAGTCTAAAGGTGTGTCAATAAGGAGTATTTAAAATTTATCGCCGGACGCTTAATCAAAAGTAATTATGCATGTATCGACTTCTCCAAAGTATATTTTAATAAGAAATCATAAGTTTAGAAAATACTGACAGTAATGCTAGGTACAAAAAAATTGAAAAACGCTTAAAATATGCATAATATGTGCAGATTAATTTATGTCTGTGTATATTTCTTATTTTAAATTGTAGTCTGGTTATCTATCCCAATATAGTCGCATTTCAGTGTTATTGATTCAGCTTTGGAAAAAATTATTACCAATATTTACTTTTGGAGCTTTCGTAGAGGTCATTTGTTATAGTGTTCTGTTCCATGATGACAAAATATTATATTTTCCTTGCATTACTTAAAATCTAGTCCATACCCAAACAACACTCTTTAGGTTGCTTAACATAAAGATGCATACAGATAATAAAAATAGTAATGTTATAGTTAGGAATTTAAATGTCTCTGTAACATTTTAGATGTTAATATAATTAATATAGTTCGACACAGTTTCTAACACCTAACCACCAAATATTTTCTTCAAAACTCTGATATGATATGTTAAATGTGAATGATGTTGGTGGAATATTAAAATTCGAACTACAGCTGTTTGTCAGTTATTATAACAATCTTCTAGATATTTATTTATTAAAAATTGTATTTGGATATGTTTTACATAAATGGAAATACTGATTTTATGTTACGTAAACTAGTTTAAAATTTACTATCTAATAGACAGAACGTTTTCCTTTAGCCCTGCGCCTGCCCTGCAATATTCATTTGACCAAACATTACTCACTTTGAATTGAAACTTTGGCTTACTTGGATGATTATTCAATATATCAAAAATTTGTTACTCTAATTGTGTTATATTGACAGCTATTTTAATAGGGGAAAAACGCATAAAAATATGTTGACTGACCGTTAAAACATTAAAACTGGACGTCATATGTCTTATCCCTCACGCATTCACAAACTTCTGAAATCTACCGTAGATATTTATTTAACTAATTAGGTCAGTAAATCCTTTTCTGATATTAATCCTGATGAAAAAAAACCGTTGCATAACTGTGATTTCAAAAACTCTCGAGTAAAGACAAAAAATTTGTTTAAATTTTTATTGTTCAAATGGCTTAAAATGTCATGAAACGTCGAGATTTTAAGTTTGAGCGAAAAAAAAATTTTTGTCTGGCGGTCTGTCTGTAACTTTTTTAGTGCGCACGTTTACTCTGGAACCCTTTAAGATATTGACTTGAAATTTGGTACACGTATGTACTTTAACGAGATCTGAAACTAGATTATATTTTCATCTTGTTTCGTCGAAGGTTTGGGGGGTAAATTGCTGTAAATTTAGGGTAAATGGGTAAATCAAGCAGGTAAGAGTCCATAAAATTGGTATTTAGTATATACAAGAGAAGCTAAGGTCTCAAAAAAAATTTTGGCTTTAGCCACCCCCATTACCACCCCCACCCCATTATTAAAGGGGATGAAAAAAAAATTGTGATTTAGTGTGTGTACAAGAACCAGAAACCTCAAAATGTTTTTTTACTTCATCCACCCCCACTACCACCCCCACCCCGCTACCGATGTGGGGTATCGTTTTATGGGTTTTTGGGGTAGAGGATTTCAAATATTATATTATTAAAGTTCCATAAACAATTATTTCCACATACAAAATGTTTTCGTTGTGAGTGACTTGGATAAAAAATCTGGATGTGGAAGTAGTGATTCCTTGGGCAGCGGTTTTTTTCTTGTGCGCACGTTTACTCTGGAACCGTTTAAGATATTGACTTGAAATTTGGTACACATATGTACTTTAACGATTAGATTATATTTTCATCTTGTTCCGTCGAAGGGCTGGGGGGGTTGGGGTAAATTTGAGATAAACAGGTAAATCAAGCAGGTAAGAGTCCATAAAATTAGTATTTAGTATATACAAGAGAAGCTAAGGTCTCAAAAAAAATTTTGGCATTAGCCACCCCCATTACCACCCCCATCCCATTATTAAAGGGGATGAAAAAAATTGTGATTTAGTGTGTGTACAAGAACCAGAAACCTCAAAATATTTTTTTACTTCATCCACCCCCACTACCACCCCCCTATTACCACCCTCACCCCACTACCGATGTGGGGTATCGTTTTATGGGTTTATGGGGTAGAAGATTTCAAATATTATATTATTAAAGTTCCTTAAACAATTATTTCCACATAAAAATTTTTTTCGTGTGAGTGACTTGGATAGAAAATCTGGATGTGGAAGTAGTGATTCTTTGGGCAGCGGTTTTTGCGTGGTTCTCTGATATTTGGTGTAAAGCTATTTTTTTTTATTTATGAATTCGTCCAAGGACATGCTATGTAGAACCATCAAGTTTCATGAGATATTGGAAGAAATGTTCTAAAGGTCTTCAACTTGGGTAAAATTACAAATAAATTTTAATGATAAAATATGAGCAAAATCTTAATACATTTTTCTAAATTATGAGTTTTTGTGTTATAAGTCGAAAACAGTGAAGTATTTCGTAAAAAGTGTAGAGTCCCTTTCTCTCTATTTTATAACGAAAATAATTAGTTCACGCTGAACTTTATACGTCAATCTGAGATATTGTGGTTCAGTGTTAGGGTAAAAACGTGCACAAAAGAACTCTACTTTGTACATTTTGCTTTTACAAACTTTAAAAAATTAAAATATGACCTTTTTTAGGGGATGAAAGGGATGTTACTGGAAAACTTACACGATAGAAAAAAAAAATTGTCCAAAATTGACTTCAGCGCGTCAAACTACTTCTGAAACATTAGATCAGAACCTTAGGACAAGACCTGTTTTTTAAAGGATAGAAGGGAAAAAACTGACAAGATAGAAAAATTTTTTGTCCAAAATTAGCTTTAGCGCATCAAAATACTTCAGAAAAATTAGATGAGAACCTTAGGAGTTTTTGTAGACCTGCGTTATTAAATGGCATTTTCATTAAGTTGGCAGAAATTTTGACAGCTGCCAAAAGTGAAAACTTTATTTTAATATCAATTATGGAACTAGAAAGTTTTAAAACACTTTTTACCTCTTCTATGAAAATTCACATTATTTTCAAAATTACGAGACACTTGTAAATTTTTAAATTTGACAACGATTTTGGCAGCTGTCAAGAATAAAAGAAAAGCATTTTCTACTTTAGCAGATCGATTATGTATTTGTAAAGTCGGTTAAAAAATGAGAGATCACCGAAAGAGTAAAAAAAAATTGCGATTTTATATCCTACTTCAGAACCTCATATCCCCGGTCCATCTGACCTTACAGACTTCTGTGGTGGCTTATTTTTTAATTTTGCAAAGCCGATATACAGGGGTGTCCCATAAGCCATGGATAAAACGAAGGGGGATGATAAATGAGGTCATTTCCAACCAAAATAACTACATGTTGTTATCTAATTTTTAATGGTTCAAAAGTCATATCAACTTTTGTATTTTTGTCCGAAATCGCCCAGTATGTTTACTAAGAAAGTGGTACAAAAGAGTAAAAGTTTTTTTGCTTTTTTTTTCTTAAATAGGCTTCTAAAGGTTGTACCTTTCTGATAGAGGCATTTTTATGAAGTCTAGTTAGCAATTGTCAATTATAATAAAAGATGTTGTTTGTCATAAAAAAGTACCTTACTTGTAAAAACGGAAATAAAAAAAAATGTTGATAAAAAGTATATGAATTATACCTTGTTAGAATCTACATAAATTGCACTAGTTTTATTACGCGAAATATTTTTGTACTTATTTTTTTTTCAGCGAGGATCGTTTTATAATTCAAATAATTTCCGATGAACAATGATCGTAACATCTTTTATTATAATTGACAGTTGCTAACTAGACTTTATAAATATGCTTCTACCGGAAAGATACTACCTTCAGTAACCTATTTAAAAAAAAAAGCAAAAAAAAACTCTGTTTTGTACCACTTTCTTACTAAACGTACTATGCGAATGCGGACAAAAATACAAAAGTTGAAATAACTTTTGAACCATCAAAAATTGGATAACAACATATGTAGTTATTTTGGTTGGAAATGAACTCACCTATCATTCCCCTTCGTTTTATCCATGACTTATGGGACACCCTGTATAAAGAGTAGAGTTTTCTTGGCATATTTTGTACTTCTTAATCGACTTCATAAAATTTAAAAACCGCTGCCCAAGGAATCACTACTTCCACATCCAGATTTTCTATCCAAATCACTCACAACGAAAAAATTTTGTATGTGGAAATAATTGTTTATGGAACTTTAATAATATAATATTTGAAATCCTCTACCCCAAAAATCCATAAAACGATACCCCACATTGGTAGAGGGGTGGGGGTGGTGATGGGGGTTGGTAGTGAGGCTGGATGAAGTAAAAAAATATTTTGAGGTTTCTGATTCTTGTACACACACTAAATCACAATTTTTTTTCATCTCCTTTAATAATGGTGTGGGGGTGGTAATGGGGGTGGCTAATGCCAAAAATGTTTTGAAGATCTTAGATTCTGTTGTATATACTAAATACCAATTTTATGGACGATTACCTGCTTGATTTACCTATTTACCCCAAATTTACGCCAATTTACCCCCCAACTCTTCGACGGAAAATATAATCTAGTTCCAGATCTCGTTAAAGTACATATGTGTACCAAATTACAAGTTAATATCTTAAATGGTTCCAGAGTAAACGTGCGCACAAAAATGTTACAGACAGACCGACAAACAGAATTTTTTTTTCGCTCAAACTTAAAATTTCGACGTTTCATGGCATTCTAAGCCTATTTGAACAATAAAATTTTTTTGTCGTTACTATACCACTGGGTGTGGAAGTAAAAGGAGGAGGTTCTCAATTCGACCTGTATGTGTTTTTTTATATTTATATTTATTCATTACTTAAGCGATTTCTAGGAAATCTTCTCAAACTGTAAGGTATGGTCGTCAAGTTAAAGTTATCAGAAACTTTTTTTTAATTTCGTTTTGAAATTCTCTATCAATATGTCGAGCCGGATTTTTTATTTTTATTGTTCAAATAGGCTTAAAATGTCATGAAACGTCGAGATTTTAAGTTTGAGCGAAAAAAAATTTTCTGTCTGTCGGTCTGTCTGTAACTTTTTTTTTGTGCGCACGTTTACTCTATAACCGTTTAAGATATTGACTTGAAATTTGGTATACATATGTACTTTAACGAGATCTGGACCTAGATTATATTTACATCATGTTCCGACGACGGGCTGGGGGGTAAATTGGGGTACATTTGGGGTAAATGGGTAAATCAAGCAGGTGAGTCCATAAAATTGGTATTTAGTACATACAAGAGAAGCTAAGGTCTCAAAAAAATTTGGGCATTAACCACCCCCATTACCACCCCCACCCCCTTTTTAAAGGGGACGAAAAAAAAATTGTGATTTAGTGGATGTACACGAATCAGAAACCTCAAAATATTTTTTTACTTCATCCACCCCCACTGCCACACCTATATCACCACCTCCACCCCACTACCAATGTGGGGTATCGTTTTATGGGTTTTTGGGGTAGAGGATTTCAAATATTATATTATTAAAGTTCCATGAATAATTATTTCCACATACAAAGTTTTTTTCGTTGTGAGTGACTTGAATAGAAAATCTGGATGTGGAAGTAGTGATTCCTTGGGCAGCGGTTTTTTTTATAATTTTGATCTAAAATACATTACCAAAAATATATCGTTTTTTTTTTTCAATTAAAATCAGTCTACGGGCCTACAGGTCATAAATATATAAATTCGCACAATTTTGGTTTTAAATCTATACTTTACCCATACATAATCGATCTGCCAAAGCAGATTTTTCATTTCTTTTTTTTTATTCGTGATGGCTGCCAAAATCACTGTCAAATTAAAAAATTTACAAGTGTGTCTTTCGTCATTTTGAAAATAATGTGAGTTTTCATAGAAGAGATATAACGTCTTTTAAAACTTTCTAGTTCCACAATTAATATTAAAATAAAGTTTTCACTTTTGGCAGCTGTCAAAATTTCTGTCATCTTAATGAAAATGCCATTTAATAAGACAGGTCTACAAAAAAAAAAAAAGATGTTATCCTAAGGTTCTCATCTAAATTTCTGAAGTATTTTGACGCGCTCAAGGCAATTTTGGACAAAAAAAATGTCTATGGTGTCAGTTTTTCCTCTACCACCCTCTTTCATCCCCTAAAAAGGCAAATTTTGTTTTGTCATATTTAATAACTGCTTTCCTTTTGATTAGTGAATAATATTGTTGTGAAATTAATTGATACTACATACAGAGTGACCCATTTAAAAGCTGAGCATCTCTCTAAAATTTGTATTCATTGTTCGATTTGTTTCAAATTTTACTTAAGTATAGAACAAATTAGGATCTAATTATGACCAGAAAAACATTCGCCTCCTACAAATGCAAAGCCACCTGCGGTACCAAAATATGCGGAAAAAAACAAAAAAATCATATTAGGCATTTTTTTATCGGAAAATTTTGTTGATGAAACTTGTTCAGAATTGTCCAGTCCAAAATTTAATCAAAATAAAAAAAATTAAAAAATTGAAATTTTAAAATGTTTAAAAATAATTATTTTAAAAAAAACCTGCAAATTACTTGGCAACTACCTGGCAGCTTAATTTCAAACAAAATTGTCATATTACATAGTTTTCTAAATAAAAAAACCATTAAAATGATAATTTCGAACTTGGGACATTATTTTAATCAAAATTTCAATATATTTTATTTTGATTAAATTTTCGACTTAAAGTTTTTGGACAATTCCGAACAAGTTTCAATAACAAAATTTTCCGATAAAGAAAAGCCTAATATGATTTTTTTGTTTTATTTTTTCGCATACTTTGGTACGCAGGTGGCTTTGTATTTGTAGGAGGCGAATGTTTTTCTAGCAATAATTAGATCCTAATTTGTTCTATACTTGAGTTAAATTTGATTCAAATCGCACAATAAATAAAAATTTTAGAGAGGTGTTCAGCTTTTAAATGGGTCACTCTGTATGCGGGAAGATTAGCACCGCAATCGTTTTTTTTTAAATTTTATGTTTCATTTAATAACAAGTTACCACGTCTCTACCTTTGATTTCTTTCAACGGAGCAAATAATGGAAAAATACATTTGGTTTAAATAAAATTTTGAAATACACAGAAAAACATATTTTGAAACATTTTATCCTGCGGCAATAAGGTTGACTATTTGGAAAATAAATATTGTATTAAAGTTTAAGTCTCTAAGAACAATAAGAAACAATTTAATTGTTGAGTACTCTTCTTCATTTATCTAGACAGTTTAAGTTTATTCAAACATGCGTTTTAATACCCACTTAGTAAATTAGCACCCAATTTATTATTCAGTGCATTTAGCGAAAATATTTTTTCTAGTTTAATAAAGTTTCCAAAAAATGTTATCGAATGTAACAAATCTGACAATAATATTTGAATATCATTATTTCCAATATTTAGTAAACTTTTTAGCGAGATTATTAAACCAATATTTAATATTTGTTTATATAATTTTATAATTAGTGAAAATTTTAGAAAAAAACAGCTGAGGAATTTGTTTTATTACTTAAATTTCCTTAAAAATAGCATACATACGTCTATTTAAATAAAAATTTGCATGTAATATCGCACTGAATTGTTTAATAGTCAGTTAATAATAACAACAGGTAATTTTTAGAAACAATGCGTCCCACTTATACTTGAAATTAACATTTCTATGCATTGTTCAATAGTGCCTTCAATTGAAATAAAGTTGTCACAGTTAAGATCCAAAAACAACAAAGATGGTTTATAAATTTTATTTTCAATAAATAATATCACAGTCGGCAAATAGCTTAATACATAATATACACAGATATATAAAATATTCGAAAATATATTCTGGAAGATAACCTAATAACTACACTTTCGCTTTTCTATACATTCGTTTAGTTTATTTTCATTAACTTCGTTGTTGCTGTAGTGATAACAAACACACGGCGGTATATCATAATCCAAAATCGTCACTTCTGTTGAAACACTGCCTCTGCCATATGTTGATAAGGAAAACGTAGAACCAGTTCTGTTGTATTTTTTTCTATGGCGTCTATTTTGAATAGAAGTTGTCCAGTTTTTGAAAACCTGCCAAACACAAAAACGTAAGCACAAACTATTTCACACTAGCATGCAATGTTAACATTGATCAAAATAACCGTGTAATTTTTTTTACGATAAAAAGTGTTAGACTTACTTTTAGACAGTTATGACTGGTCCACTGGAAAAACTTTCTCACGGACATCGTGCACGAGTTGCTACACTGACTGCACCGCGAATTCAAATGATAACGCGCGAGCAAGCGATATATACTATATAGATCCCCTCTCTTTACACTTGCACTTAACTCTACACCCCATTTCCAACCACCCCCTAATTACGAACCAGCTAGGAATAGGAAATAATAATGTTCCCACACTCGAAATTATGTACTTGCACTCTATTGCCATGAGAATTATTATTTAAATATTCGATCCCATTTCGCACGGTGTGATGAGTCGTTTTTTTTATAGGGGTTGCATTGAGTTGGTAATTATAAACTTTGTAGTTAACTCTGGATTTTGTTTTGGTCACGCGACGATTTTTGTTCATTTCTAAGTTTCAAAACGTACTTATTCTTACCACATTTGACTTCTAAGAATTGAACTGATCTAGAAAATATACTTCTAAGGATTCGTTACTTATGTCAAACCATTGAATAAAATGGGACAAGCAGATGAAGATACGAATAATTAAAAAGTTACGAACTGATATGCAAAAATGTTTGGAATAAATTGAACAGCTTTCAGATTATTTTTCACCCTCTTTAGTGGTCTTATATTTTAGCACTACATAGTAAAGGAAAATATCCATCGTTTGGAGTTTCTAAGCTTTAACATCAGATTCGTTATCAGAAAATCCTAAAATCTCCGTGTACCAAATTTCATGTAAATCTGCTAAAATTTTGCAATATGGCAGCCATATTGAAATCACCATTTTGAATGTATAACTTTTGACATCAAATTATCCATAATCAATTTTTATGCAATTTCGTCGAAATTTGAGTTTTGTCTGGTTTTTGAGTCCATGCCACTGTGCACTGGTCGTAACTCGATGAAAAAACTAAGGGGATCACCGTCGAACAGTAAATACTCTATAGTTTGTAAAAAATATATATTAGTTTTATTAGTAGTTTTAGTTTTTTTATGATCACTAGTGCATTCCTCAAATTTTTTATCAACTTACACTAGACGTACGTAAATAAGGTATTGAATAAGATCAGGCCGTATGCAAAAAAACTACAAAGTGGTTAACAAACAAATAAAAATGTCCATGCTGTTTACAATGTTAAGTATATATGTGTTATCATCACATTACAATAAAAAAATCCATGCCAAAGAAATCACTACTTCCACATTAAGATTTCCAATCCTTGTTTCTTCCTACCCAAGTCCCCCACTACCACCCCCACTCTATTATTAAAGGGGGTGGTAGTGGGGGTGGCTAATGGCAACAAAAATTTTTACCCCGCAACCCTTCGCAACAGATTCCACTATAATTACAAGTAAAATTGAAAATAATAAAAAAAAACCCGATCAATGTATCTAATCGTATCAGTTTCATATGACCGAATCAAAATGAGGCCTAAATCATGTTTGACTACCATAATTGTCTGCACATTTTCAATTTTACTTCAATCGGACAATTTCTAGAGAAGTTCAACATGGCGAATTTAAGATGGCTACCAAACATCAAAATCTAATATGGCCTATAACCTTCTCGACAAAATACTCTTTCAAATAAAAAAACTGCATCAAAATCGGATCACCCGTTGAAGAGACATGAAGCCATAGACAGACAGACATACAGACAAACAAACATACAAACATACGCGTCAAACTTTTGGGGTCGGGGGTTAAAAATCGAAATATCTCAAAAACTATTAATTTTTTCAGCGGTATAAAATCAAAATAGTTCTAGTTCCAAATTTCTTTATAATACGTAGGTGTACTTAATTTCAATATGCCATTTCAGAGAAATCATGCGCACAAAAATGTTACAAACCGACAGACAGACAAATTATTGTTCTCGAGCTAAAAATCTCGACGTTTTATGACATTTTAAACCTATTTGAACAAAAGAAAATCAATTTTACTTCAACATCCAGTGGAAGTATAGCAACGACAAAAATTTTTATTGTTCAAATAGGCTTAGAATGTCATGAAAGTCTGAGCGAAAAAAAATCTGTCTGCCTGTAACTTTTTTTGTGCGCACAATTACTCTGGAACCGTTTAAGATATTGACTTGAAATTTGGTACACGTATGTACTTTAACGAGATCTGGAACTAGATTATATTTTCATCTTATTCTGTCGAAGGGTTGGGGGGTAAATTGGGGTAAATGGTAAATAGGTAAATCAAGCAGGTAAAAGTCCATAAAATTAGTATTGAGTATATACAAGAGAAAACAATTTTTGGCATTAGCCACTCCCATTACCACCCCCGCCCCATTAGTAAAGGGGATGAAAAAAAATAATGATTTAGTGAGTATACAAGAACCAAAAACCTCAAAATATTTTTTACTTCATCCACCCCCACTTCCACCTCCGCCCCACTACCGTGTGGGATATCGTTTTCTGGGTTTTTGGGGTAGACGATTTCAAATATTATTATTATTTTTTTTAATCTCCTTATTTATTTTAATGTCCTGGCGGAGTTTAGCCGATGGCTATTCTACCACTCAACCAGGACGGACACACACATAGACAACATCACAACACCCATTCCCTACGACATTGCCATCTGCCGCAGCTGAGACTCGAACTCAGGAGAGGAGAGCGACTAGATCGTGTTGTCTCTCACACAATCGCAGTCTAGCCCACTGCTACCGTCTCGGTAACACGTGAAAAACGCCACTACACATCCATACCCTAGCCAGGATTCGAACCCGGGACCCCGTGGTCGCAAGCCTAACACCTTAAGCACTGCGCCACCGAGCCGGTTATATTATCAAAGTTCCATAAGCAATTATTTCCACACACAAAATTTTTTCGTTGTGAGACTTGGATGGAAAATCTGGATGTGGAAGTAGTGATTCTTTGGGTAGCAGTTTTTACTTGAAAATCGTGATGTTTCAATAAGAAAAGACTTTTATTTTAAAAAACATGTGTGAGTGGGTAATCTTGAAATTACTGTCATAGTACGATATTTAGATAATTATTCTTCTCATGTTATCAGTTATAATGATAGTTATATTGATGTCCTATTCCTTCCCCTATCTGTACACTGATTTATTTTGTTTCTGGCTATGGTGAGAACGGTATGTAGTTTGTTTAGGGGAGTATTTCTCGTTTTACGGATGAGTAAATACGAAAAATAATCATAAATATGACATTTGTATATGTACATGTGTCGATTAGTTTATCAAATAAAATCACACATTTTGGTAATTTATGATGAAAACAATGCTCATGATTCACTTAACATGTGGTTTGGTTAGCAACTTATTAGAAACTTAATCGAGAATATTGTGTCAAGGAAATTAACTGTTTTGGTTGTTTGTTTGATATACAGCGTGTCCACGGATGAAGCTATATTTGTAAACTTTTTTATTTGTCATTTTTAGAAAGAAAGAATTTTACTTATTCAGAAATATCTTTAGCTATAGTAAGAATGCCGATATAACTTGGTTCAAAATGAACAAACGTGAGATAATGTACCGTTGGTTTTATAGAATAAAATTTTCTACAAAATTTCGATATGACCAACCATAGATACTGTTGAAAATAGATGAAAATTAAAAAAGAGAAAAAGTGTGTTTTAAAGTCATATGATGAAAAAAATTAACCCCCATAGAAGTTTGTAAGGTTAGATAGACTAGAGATATGAAATCCTGTAGTAGGGTATAAAATAGCTATATTTTTACTTTCTGGGTAATCTCTCATTTTTTTTTTATTAACTAACGTAGTGAAAGAAAAAATCTTGTAGTATAAAGATTTTTTACTGTTTTACAGCATTCAAGCTTTATATACCGGGTGGCCCACTTAGTTTGAGATAGTAAAATATCTCGAAAATAGCACACTTAAAAAAAAGTGTTTCAAACAAAAGATGTTTGGTTTCGTGAGGGAATCAAAAAGGTATTATTTATTTTTGATTTGGAGACATTTTCAAGGACTTCAATTTTGCAAGAGATACCATACGAATTAACTAGACTTTTGAATTTGAAGATTTTTTTGTCGAAACCAACAACTTTGGAAAAAAGTGCTAGATACAAAAGTGTTTATTTTGATTTATTATAATTTGAAGAATTATTTCGGAAATTTTTAATCACTGTTATTCAATTTATCAGCAACTTTATTATATGCAAAAAACAAACAGCTTTTGTCTAAAATAATACTTTTTATGTACAGGGTGGACCAAATTAGATGGAAGTGTAGCAGTCTTACTGCGTTTAAAGTTTGGAAGAAAAGAATAGAATAAACTTTATTGCTGTAGATCTTGCAAAAAGAAAGACATTAGCTTTATCAAAGTATTCAAATATTTAAAACTTACAATAAAATAAAATGTATGAAACATCAAAATATGTGAAATATATAAAACAGGAGAGCAGCAAAAGGAAAAAAAAACATACAACTAAAATTTGCCTAAAACTAAAAATGTAAAAAAGTATATATGTTAAACTATTGTCTATAATGTAATGTGTTACAACCCTTAGAATGAATGTAGTGTATTTGCGCCTACTCGAGAAACCTACCAGAAGTTAGTTCTGGTGACATCTGGAATGATCTAGAGAATGGTGGCGTCATTACAGAACAATCGAGATCTGTCATTTTTGGGTATAAAAGACCGACCGCATTCTCGGCGAGTAGTTCAGAAGTTCAGAAAGTATAGAAAGTGAGGTTAAGAGTTCAAAGAGAAACAAAGTGATAAACATTGTGATTTTAGTCAGTAAAGTGTATTTAAATTAATAATAGTATTGTGAAGTATCCAGTAAATATTTAATAAAGTGTGTTAGTGGACAATCTCTTGTTATAATTTTTGGAACCCACGGAATTTGCAAGGGGTAGTTTCCTAAGGGTGGAAACACGTTACAAATTGGTGTCAGAAAGCGGAATTTTATGACAAGAGGAGCTCTGAAGTTGTGCTGGAGTGTTCGAGAAGTATTCTCGCGGTTTAGTGCTAACACAGGACTAATTTACTGGACATTGTTCAAGGGTTATTTGTGGACAGAAAAATAGTGTTAAGTATTAAACCCTTTAAACTGAGTAGTGATAGAGACACTGAAAAAGACTCATTTTTTGTGTTAGTGCGTGGAAATTACTAGAACTTTTCTATTTGGACATTAGTGGAGATTATTAAATTCTCTGAACTGGATAGTGACAAAAGACTCTGGATAAGACTTTTTCGTGCTGTTTCGAGATTTTTCTGGAAAGTTCCATTACCGATATTGACGTGACAGTTAAATTTATTTTATTTTAATTTCATCGTATGCCCGTAACAACAAGAAGTATGGCATCCGATAAACAAATACAGGACTTATTAGAACAGTTCCAAAAAATGATGGCACAGCAACGGCAGGAAGACAAAGAAGAACAGGGGAAAAAACGTCATGAAGAAAAAGAAGAACAAGAAAGAAGACGCCAGGAAGACAAAGTAGAACAGGAGAAAAAACGTCAAGAGGAGAAAGAAGAACAAGAAAAGCGACGTCAAGTAGAAAAAGAAGAGCAAGAAAGAAGACGTCAAGTAGAAAAAGAAGAGCAAGAAAGAAGACGTCAAGTAGAAAAAGAAGAGCAAGAAAGAAGACGTCAAGAAGAAAGGGCCGAATTAAGAGAAATGATGGAGGACCTGAAGATACGACAACAAGAGGAGAAAGAGCAGCAAGAAAGACAACGTCAAGAGGAAAAAGACGAACTCAGAAAAATAATGGAAGACTTGGAAGAAAGACGCCAGGAGGAATTAAGGAAAATCCTGAGAGATCAAATAAAAATACAACAGGACGCGCAATCATTTCTGTCAAGAGTGAAGTCAAAGAAGAGATAAACAAGGTAGAAGAAAAAGTAGGTGAAGTCAAGACCGAAGTCGGTCAAGTAAAAGGAAAAGTAAATCAGTTTGAAGAAAAGATGAGTGAGTTCGAAGAAGAAGTCAAAGGAGAAATAGACCGGCTTAAACGACAGTTGAGAGATAGAGGAAGCCAGCAGGTGGTATCATCAGGACAGCGACTAAAACCTCCTTCTTTTGATGGCCAAAGTTCCTGGACGACGTACAAGAGGCAGTTTGAGGCAGCAGCGTGTGCGAACAATTGGGATAATGAGGAAAAGGCCATGGCATTAGTTCTAGCATTAAGGGGCCAAGCTTCAGAGTTGCTCCAAACCATCCCAGTTGAGAAACAAAGGGACTTTAAAGTCTTGGAGGCTGCATTAGACTTGGGGTATGGCGATCAACACCTTGCCCAATTATACCAGACTCAGCTGAAATCCCGGATGCAAAAAGCTGGGGAAAGTTTACAAGAATTTGAAGCTGCGATAGAGAGACTGGCACACCTGGCGTATCCAAGTGCACCTAGATAATTTCAGGAACAATTAGCCGTAGGGGCCTTTTTAGATGGCATAAGGGACGAAGAGGTCAGGCGAGTTCTGAGGCTGACGAGACACCAAAGTAGTAGCGAAGCTTTGGTGCGTGCACTTGAAGTAGAAGCCGCCTACAGAGATACTCCAAGGTCGAGAGTGCGAGCTGTGACTCTTGAAGAATCGCAACCAGAAATGAACCAGAACCCTATGTTGACGGAGATGCAGAAAATGTTTACCAAATTATTGAACAAAGTGGATGATCTCAGGGAGCAGAGAAAACAACAAAATAAAGGAAAGACGAGCGGAGGTATTAAATGTTACAACTGCGGCAAGGTAGGACACATGAAGCGAGACTGTCGACAGCAGAATTCGGAGAGTCGAGTAAATGCTGTTAATCTTGAAGAGAAGCAGGAAAGCAGTACCAATGGGGTTGTTCTGGCTAGGGAATGCAGTGACCCCAGAGAAATAAAGATTTCCCAGCTTCGAGGAATTTCGAATAGTCTATTGTTACAAGGCCATGTGAATGGCAGAAAATGTTTGTCTACCATCGACACAGGTACTACGTCATCAATAGTACGGCCAGGATTTATATCGGGCATAAAGATTATCAAGAGGCAAAATGAGGTGATCGTCCGGACAGCTACGGGGGACAGGGCTACGGTTCATGGAGAAGTAGACCTGGGTTTGCAGATTGGACAGTTAAGGTTCGACCACAGGGTCATCGTGGCTGACATCACGGATGACTTCATTTTGGGACTGGACATTATGGAACAGTATGGATTTATTGTTGACGTAGGAAAGCGAGTCTTAAGGATTGGGAACGAACAATTTATTTTGTCAAAAGTGAACGACCAATGCGAGAAAACCAGGCTGTTGACAACGCAGGCAGTCAAGACTCCTGCATTATCCAGAAAACCAGATAAAGAAGATTGCAAGCGCTACCCTCAGGTGGAAAGATTGTCGAACATGGTTGAAGTCAACACTGTCAAGGTCGATCTTCCAGAGAGTTGGTCAAAGAAAACTCTGAGGCAAGAGCAATTGCGCGATGTAGAAATCGGACCCATGTTGAGAGCAAAAGAAGAGGGAACGCGTCCAGCATGGAAGGATGTTTCCGACAAAGAAGTGGGGCTGAAGGCTTTATGGTCACAATGGGATTCACTTACGGTCGTAGATGGGCTTTTGAGGAGAGCATGGGAAAGCCCAGATGGGAAGCAGGTTGCCATGCGTCTAGTGATTCCCAGGTGTCGTGTACCAGAAGTACTCCAGGAAGCGCATAATGAAACGTCCAGCAGACACTTCGGCATAAACAAGACATTGAGTAGAGCACGGGAACAGTTCTATTGGGTTAATAGTCGCCAGGATGTGGAGGCCTGGTGTCACAAGTGTAAAAATTGTGCTGCCCGTGGAGTACCATTTTCGATGAGCAACTACAGAAATGGAAGTCGAGAACAGCCAAAGAATGATCGAGAGCAGATGAACAGAACTAGTAACCACTTGAAGGCTCGTTATGATCAGAATGCCAGTACAGGGGGATTCAAGGTGGGGGATCTGGTTTGGCTGTACAACCCACAGCGGAAGGAATGGAGATCCCCGAAATTTCAACCTCCTTGGGATGGACCGTATACTGTTATTACCCGAATTAATGATGTCGTCTATCGTATTCAACGAAACAAAAAGTCCAAGATGAAGATCGTACACTTGGATAGACTGGCGAAGTATGTGAAAGAGGCTGAATTGCCTGACCGGGACGTTCAGGCTTAAGGAGGGGGCAGTGTAATGTGTTACAACCCTTAGAATGAATGTAGTGTATTTGCGCCTACTCGAGAAACCTACCAGAAGTTAGTTCTGGTGACATCTGGAATGATCTAGAGAATGGTGGCGTCATTACAGAACAATCGAGATCTGTCATTTTTGGGTATAAAAGACCGACCGCATTCTCGGCGAGTAGTTCAGAAGTTCAGAAAGTATAGAAAGTGAGGTTAAGAGTTCAAAGAGAAACAAAGTGATAAACATTGTGATTTTAGTCAGTAAAGTGTATTTAAATTAATAATAGTATTGTGAAGTATCCAGTAAATATTTAATAAAGTGTGTTAGTGGACAATCTCTTGTTATAATTTTTGGAACCCACGGAATTTGCAAGGGGTAGTTTCCTAAGGGTGGAAACACGTTACAATAATATAATTAACAAATAATACAATTTTTTTATGTATTTAAAAATCACTGCATTTTCAAATAAATGCAGTTTACGTTGTTTTTTAAATAAATTATTTATGGATTTTAATTCGCTTGGCAGGGCATTGTAAGCCCTAATAGCGTTATAATATGAACCTTTTTCGTAAAAACTGTGGTGATGAATTGGTATTCTGAGATCAGGCCCATGCCTTGTTGTCATTACTCGATATATATCGTTATTTCTTCTAAACTCAGTTGGATTTTGTTTAACGAACATAACTAATTTGTATATATACAGGGAAGGAATGGTAAGTATTTTCAATTCTTTAAAGAATAGTTTACAATAATCTCTGTAAGAGGCATTCATCATGCATCTAATTATGCGTCTTTGGTTAACAAATACTTTCTGCCAATGTAGGGAAGAACCCCAGAATATTATCGCATATTCTAAAATACTTTGCACACATGAAAAATAAAATATTCTTAGGCTGTCTACTGAAAGCTGGTTTCTCTTAAAACGTATTAAATAACAGGATGAATTTAACCTACTATCTAGTGTTATGCCAAGAAATTTCACATTTTCCATTTGTTTAATTGAAGAACCATTTAACTGCACGTACAACGAATAATAACAAGGTTAGTAGTTGAAGAAAATATAACAAGGGTAGTTTTACTTCTATTTAGGTTCAGGCCATTCGACCCACAATACTTAGTCATACTTGAAGATATTATAGCAAGTTTATTTGCACAAGCCACTAGGGATTCTTCAGCTGTCATACGGAAATTATCATCAGCATATTGATATAAAGTATCTATGTTGAGATGATCTTTTAAATCATTTGTATACAGAATAAACAATAAAGGCCCAAATATAGATCTGTTCCATTCTTAAAAGTTGTTGCAGCAGTGACTTGAAATCTATCGGTAAGATATGACTGAAGTAGTTTGTTACATGTGCCCCGTATACCATAACAGTCTAACTTGTCTAACAAAATTGCATGATTGTAGGAGGGCCTATTATCTTTTCACCTAAGATTCCGCACCGCACGTTTGCTTTTTTCAAGTACTGCCGCTTACAATGGATTACCCATTGCGGATTTTTTGTTGCCCGATACCTACAGTTTTGCGAAGATACTATACCATTGGTGGTGAACGTCAGTGAACATATTTTTTTTCAAAAAATTCCTATCGTTAAGAAAGTTGCCTTGAGCCCAGAACAGTATTCCAGCTTTCTGATATCATCACTTTCCTCCAAGGTGTGTAAAAATTTGAATTTGATTGGCTTCAATTTGTATCGACGAAGACACCTCCAAATATTGTTGCGAGTTCAAGTTTAATGCCATATCGTATACTACTACAAGGATTGTCGTTAAAAACGTCTAATACCTATTACTTGGTCTACGTTTTGCTGATTATTTCTTTTTATTTTGGCTTTAATTACAGTACCAGTTTGGTTGGAAAATCTGTTAATTTTGGCAACAACTGAGTAACTAATTTAACGTTGTGGATGTCTGTCATTAAATTCTCGAGCTACTGCTCTGGTAGAATGACTATTTTCGCCAGTAAGTCTAATTATCTCCACATTTCCATTGGGACTCAACCATTGTACGTACAGCCATTGTGCAAGAGTAAAATTAAATACAAGTACGCGTTTGACGTTTTTTATTGGCAATTGTCATAATTTCTTGTTTCCACGGCAATCTTTGTTAAAGTCTCTGTACGATTTAAAAAGTAAATTTCTGGACTATTGCAAAAGTTTTGAAAATAATCAAAATTCGCATATTTTGATGAAATTCAGCATCCAGGGGTACTTTTTGATTCTGAACTTTTCTTAATACATTTTTGCTGTATCTCTAACGCTAAATAAAATATAGAAAAATCTCATTTTTGAGTGGACACAGTGTGTTAGTGTGACAATTGAAAATATATTGAAAATCATGAAAATGTGCGCCTTGAAGAGTTTCATAGCTGAGAAAAATTTAAAATCAATCTGTCGAATAATAACCGAAATATCAAGGTGCGTCCACTTGAGACGGGTCACACTGTATATAAATACAACGATATTAGAAATGTTATCGAAACAGGTGCGTATAGTTATATCTACCTGACTTGTGGATGCGGGTATATATTATGTAGGGCTACTTTATCAATTTCATATGCAACAGAAAAGAGACGGAATATGTTCCGGATACGCACCGGAATAGAGGTCGTATTACACATGGGAACTTGAGCTCGAGGGCTCCTAAAACGGCACACACGTCTTTGCCTTATTTAAACATCGTAACACACTTATTTGTTTTATCTTTACTAGAGCATCTTCTAAAAAAATAATGGTTTTATAACACGGGACTCTTTACCTACTCGGTAGACATGTTTAAAGCTACGCATACCACACACACGACAGAAGCGGTAGGCAAATAATGGGAAAATAAGATCATACAACGCTTTGATAAAACTAACAAAATAAATATTTTATATTACAGAACACCAGTAGGTAATTAAAACACCACACGCTAATAAAAACTTGATTTGAAGCGACTTTTGTTTAACAGTTGGGATTTTTAATAGACTTCAACTAATTTAAAAAACCGCTGCCCAAGGAATCGCTACTTCCACATTCAAATTCTCTATCCAAGTCACTCACAACGAAAAAACTTTGTGGAAATAATTGTTTAGGGAACTTTAATAATATAACATTTAAAATCCTCTACCCTAAAAACCCATAAAACGATACCCCACATCGGTAGTGGGGTGGGGGTGGTGATAGGGGGTGATAGTGGGGGTGGATGAAGTAAAAAAATATTTTGAGGTTTCAGGTGCTTTTACATACCCCAAATCACAACTTTTTTTCATCTCATTTAATAATGGGGTGGAGGAGGTGGTAATGGGTGGCTAAGGCCAAACATTTTTTTGAGACCTTAGCTTCTCTTGTATATACTAAATACCAATTTTATGGACTCTTACCTGCTTGATTTACCCATTTACCCCAAATTTACCCCAATTTACCCTCCAACCCTTCGACGGAACAAGATGAAAATATAATCTAGTTCCAGATCTCGTTAAAGTACGTATGTGTACCAAATTTCAGGTCAATATCTTAAACGGTTCCAAAGTAAAAGTACGCACAAAAAAGTTACAGACAGACAGAGACAGAAATTTTTTTTCGCTCAAATCTCGACGTTTCATGACATTTTAAGCCTATCTGAACAATAAAAATTTGTACAAAATTTTTTGTCGTTACTATACTTCCACTGGATGTGGAAGTAAAATTAGAAGGTCTTAAGTCGAATGTATGTTTGTTTTTTTTTTGATATTTTAACAGTAGTAGTGTCATGGTGGCTTTTTAACGATTTATAATAATAATATGTCTTACAAACTACAGGGTATTATTGCTTGGTGGTGGTCCCATTGTAGTTTTTTCATCAAGCTACGACCAGTGCACAGTAGAGTGGGCCGAAAAAACACTTTTATTTTTCAATAAAACCCCGAAAAAGTTGCCTATCGCCTAGCTAAGCAAACTGAAAAGAAAACTCAAATAAAAAAAATTCCGTTCGCGCATTTCAAAGTTTTGAAAAATAGAAAAAATTTGCTCTTTTTCGCAATTTTTTCATACTTACTAAATCATAGGGCATGTGGAATTTTACTTTTACTGTCATTTTTAGCAAATGAACGGTGGATATATATATCATTTCTAATTTTACTTCCACATCCGGTGGAAGTATAGTAACGACAAAAAAATTTTTAAAAATTTTTATTGTTCAAATAGGCTTAGAATGTCATGAAACGTCGAGATTTTAAGTTTGAGCGAAGAAAAAATTTCTGTCTGTCGGTCTGTAACTTTTTTTGGTGCGCACGTTTACTCTGGAACCGTTTGAGATATTGACTTGAAATTTGGTACACATATGTACTTTAACGAGATCTAGAACTAGATTATATTTTCATCTTGTTCCGTCGAAGGGTTGGGGAGTAAATGGGGGTAAATTTGGAGTAAATAGGTAAATCAAGCAGGTAAGGGTCCATAAAATTGGTATTTAGTATATACAAGAGAAGCTAAGGTCTCAAAAAAAATTTTGGCATAAGCCACCCCCACCCCGTTGTTAAAGGGGATGAAAGAAAATTTGTGATTTAGTGTGTGTACAAGAACCAGAAACCTAAACATATTTTTTTTACTTCATCCACCCCCACTACCACCCCCCATCACCACCCCCACCCCACTACCGATGTGGGGTATCGTTTTAGGGTTTTTGGGGTAGAGGATTTCAAATATTATATTATTAAAGTTCCATAAACAATTATTTCCACATAAAATTTTTTTCGTGGTGAGTGACTTGGATAGAAAATCTGGATGTGGAAGTAGTGATTCCTTGGGCAGCGGTTTTTGTAGTCACTTTAAAGTCAGATTTTTGGTAAAATTTCGGCCTAAATAGATCTTGATAGAAGGGTCATACTAATGAAGCCATATCTTGCGTCAGCGTCACATACATTTTTAGATGCTTCGGTCACAAGTTTGACACCGTTCAACAGCCTGGGTGTTACAAGGGAAGCTTTGGAAATCCAGTTGCAGCGGTGTGCTAGTCTGTATTAGATTCCCATTCCTCAAGTTATAAGAAAAGTCCTGAGCAAGGATCGATTATACCTATTATTGACGACATCACAGACGTACAGATTTTAAATTTGAGCGAAAAAAATTCTGTCTGTCTCTCTGTCCGTCGGTCTGGTCTGTCTGTAACTTTTTTTGTGCGCACGATTTGGAACGGTTTAAGATATTGACTTAAAAGGACCCGCACCTTTTATATCTAATTTGGCTTTCACTCCCAGGAGCTGAAACTTTGCACAGTGGTAGTTTATGACATGTCGATTAAAAATCTCCACGGGCACAAAAAAATTTAATGACAGGGTTTCAAGATATTGGCCAAAGGTCATAATGTAACAATTTTTTCAACTAAAAACAATTACTTCCACATCCAATGGAAGTATAGTAACGACAAAAAAAATTTATTCTTCAAATAGGCTTAAAATGTCATGAAACGTCGAGATTTTAAGTTTGAGCGAAAAAAAAATTTCTGTCTGTCTGTAACTTTTTTTGTGCGCACGTTTACTCTGGAACCGTTTAAGATATTGACTTGAAATTTGGTACACATATGTACTTTACTGAGATCTGGAACTAGATTCTCTGGCCAGTACCTAAAATAGTTTTAAATATTATATTATGTTTGATTTTTAAATATTTATAGGAAATCGAAAATAAACGCATATTTCCCTCTCGCTCTGCAAAATCATATCCTCAAGTAAAAACATGATACAGTAAAACTAAAAATCGTATGTAATAATGTATATAACACAGGACACACATCAGTGACACAAAAAAAACCTAATAATAATAATAGATAAGAGACTAAAATTAAGTAAAATTATTACTTGAGTAAGAATAATTCGTAGGGTGAATGCAATACCTGCAATACAAAATACAATACAGGTGTCCTGAGCTCGATTTTCGGGAAACAAAGAATGGCGCAAACCCCGATCGTCTATCTTTTTCGACTACCGGGCGTTTTTGGAAAACTGGCATTTTTGGATGACCTCTATATCTCAATTACCAAGTGTCTAATCGAAAATCGAGTAAGTAACACATTCTTAAAGCACTTTTTTTGGTAGAATCCGTTGCTGATAAGAAGAAAATTATGCATTCCTCAGTTTTCGAGATATAGACATAACTTGTGTTTTTTTAAATGGAACACCGTAAATTGTTTCATTATTCGATCACAACTTAAATTAGCTATCCAACGATATATCATATGTATGTCATATTTATATCTAGAAAAAGTGGTTCATTTTCGAAAAATGTATTATATTTGTAAGGGGGCCATGGAAAACTATTAACAACAACAACACTTCTTATAATATAAAATTATTTTGCCAAAAATAGGAAAAACTAAACTAGAATGAATGTTCAAATTGTCTTCCATTGCATATTTATCGCATTTCTAATATTTATCGAGAAGGCCATGGTTTTTCCTATTTTTGGCAAAATTATTTTACATTATAAGAAGTGTTGTTGTCATTAATAGTTTTCCATATCCTCCTCAAAAATATATTAAATTTTTCGAAATTAACCACTTTTTCTAGAGATAAATATGACATGATATATCGTTGGATAGCTAATTTAAGTTGTTATCGAATAATGAAATAATTTACATTTCCATTTAAAAAAACACAAGTTATGTCTATATCTCGAAAACTGAGGCATGCATAATTTTCTTCTTATCAGCAACGGATTCTCATAAAAAAGTGCCTTAAGAATGTGTTACTCTATTTTCGATTGGACACTTGGTAATTGAGATGTAGAGGTCATGCTAAAATACAAATTTTCCAAAAACGCTCTGTAGCTCGGTAGACGAAAAAGATAGACGATCGCGGTTTGCGGCATTGTTTGTTTCTCGAAAATCAAGCTCAGGACACCTATATTGATTTTTATCTATCTGCCATAGTTTTAGAGAAAACCTCAAATCCCATCTAATTTGATCCACCCTGTATATGCTTATTTTAAGTTACATCTAATGTCTTAAGAATTGGTCCTTAATTTCCTTTATCCTAGAATTGAATATATCAATAGTGCATCTGCCCTTCTAATAATTAGAGTAAGCTTCAAATATTGGTGATGCCTTCTAGTAAATTTGTGCGAGGAGTGCTGAAATGAAAAGTCTCTGGAGCTCGCGATGACAACCTTGGTACATTGAAATTTAATGAGTGTAAAATTTGTGGACTGTCAAATACATGTTTGATGATCTTATGCAGAAAAATAATAAAGTACATGGATCTTCTTTGTTACTAAGTATTTCAAATTGTTCCTGAGCGTTTATTCTTTTTTATTATGCATTTATTATTTTACTTTACTTTTCATATATTTTTTTCACAACACAGTTAGTATCACAAAATTTAGGATGTCCAAAAACTAACATTATTATTTATGAGAAAACTGAGAAGAGTATCCTATAGAATGTGTAACAATTATGTAAAGGCTCAGTAGTACCTACGTTTTTGACTTGTTTATTATTTGATTTAGCAGATATGCCTTACGTTTAAATAAAATACTGTACATTTAATTATTACCTAATAATTAAACTCTCCTATTAATTTCCGGACAACCTGTTATTTTTATAACGCACATTTTTTAATGCTTATAAATATTGAGGTTCAAGCACAATAAATAAAATTAATATTTTCTTTTAGACTTGATGCCACTTTGCAGTGTGGAACAAACTCAAAGTATAATCACTTTTTTAAAGAACATAATGCATAAGTCAGGTGTTAGTGTTAAAGCCCTGGGGGTTACCAATATCTTCAGGTTTTCATCCCCAATCCCTCATACTGCCAGTTTGCAGTTGTAATACGGACTGAGTGGCGTGTGTGCCGGTATAGTCAGCCGGACGGTGTACGACTGTTTGGCGTACGTATGAGAGTCGGCTTCCCAGCTATTTCCCACGTTTAGGACACCCTAAGCAAGTCATGTCATTACAACCCCATACCACCGTAAATGCTACTATTTGCATTTCAGTTTCTCTCCTCTTTCTTTGAAAGCACACAAAACATTTTAGCGCAACAGCTAGAATTAATTTTGTTGATTTAATTTTGTTACCCGAAAGGGTTTTGTCTGTATTACGGCAATCTTCTGGGATTTTGAGATGTATTTACTTTATTTCCCCAAAATTTAGCTAGGGAGACAAACGTTTATTTACGTTGTGAAGCAGCGGGTTAAACAGCGGAACAAATTATTAATTAAATAAATAAATAATTATTTGTATACGTACCGAAATGAATGATGTGGAGATATATAATTTATATTAAATAATTTGGAAGTAAATGTTCCATTCTAAGTTCAAAAAAAAAAATAATAACTTTTTTATAATTTTTTCCCAACATATTCATACAAAAAGTTAGTTTTTACTATGTCCCCTCGTATTTATTTTCAAAAGTGTGGAAAAATTGGGGATAATATTGATGTTTAAGTTATTAGTAAAAGTTCATAGTGTGTTTCACTTGAAATGGTAACACCCGAATAACTTTTTATTTTTTTTCCGATTTCAATCAAATTTTACTTAAGTATAGAACAAATTAGGATCTACTTAGAACTAGAAAAACGTATGTGGAGAAAATCAAAAAATCAAATTTTGTTAATGAAACTTGTTCAGAATGTCGAAAAACCTTATGTGAAAAATTTAAACAAAATTAAAAAATTGAAAAATTAAAATTTTAAAAATTTTTAAAATATTTATTTTTAAAAAACTATAAATTGCTTGACAACTACCAGCTTGGGTTTAGTTTCAAAGAAAATTGTCATAGTACAGTTTTCTAAACAAAAAACTCATTACAATGATATTTTCGGACTTTGACATTATTTTAATCAAAATTTCAACATTTTTTATTTTGATTAAATTTTGAACTTAAGATTTTTTGGACAATTCTGAACAAGTTTCATTAACAAAATTTAACGATAAAAAAATGATTTTTTTGATTTTCTCCGCATATTTTGGTACCGCAGGTATACTTAAGCAAAATTTGATTCAAATCGGAAAAAAAATAAAAAAGTTATTGGGGTGTTACCATTTCAAGTGAAACACACTGTATAGTTGTAATATAATTTATAATTTAATTTAGAAATAAGTAGGGGCTGTTGGTAAAAACTAACAGTGGGAAAAATGAGCCCTTTTTTGGACAAAAATCTGCCGACAGTAGAGATATCAATCAATTTAAATTAAAAAAATGGAAAATACCCTCAAGACATTGTACTTTAGAGTAGTGCTGCGACAAAGTGGCTTTGGGTTAACCTAACCTAAAAATCGCAGATATTGCTTCCACATCCAGTGGAAGTATAGTAACGACAAAAATTTTTTTAAAATTTTTATTGTTCAAATAGCCTTAGAATGTCATGAAACGTCGAGATTTTAAGTTTGAGCAAAAGAATTTCTCTCTGTCTGTCGGTCTTGTCCGCACTGGAACCGTTTAAGATATTGACTTGAGATTTGGTACACGTATGTATTTTAACGAAATCTGGAAATAGATTACTAGATTTTCATGTTATTCCGTTGAAATTGAGGTAAATGGGGGTAAATAGGTAAATCAAGCAGGTAAGAGTCCATAAAATTGGTATTTAGTATATATAAAAGAAACTAATGTCTCAAAAAAAATTGGCCACCCCCATTACTACTTCCCCCCCCCCCCATTATAAAGGGCGGGGGGGTGGTTATTCCGCGTTGATCTCCAAATTCATTTTTCTTGTACACATACTAAATCACATTTTTTTTCACCCCCTTTTATAATGTGGTGGGGGTAGTAATGGGGGTGGCTAATGCCAAAATTTTTTTTGAGACATTAGCTTCTCTTGTATATACTAAATACCAATTTTATGGACTCTTGCCCCCATTTACCCCCAACCCTTCAAAGGAATAACATGAAAATGTAATCTAGTTCCAGATCTCGTTAAAAAACTTACGTGTATCAAATTTCAAGTCAATATCTTAAACGGTTCTAGAGTAATTGTGCGCACAAAAAAAGTTGCAAACAGACACCGACAGACAAACAGAAGTTTTTTTTTGCTCAAACTTAAAATCTCGACTCTAAAGTACAATGTCCTAATAGACAAGGCGAAAACCTCGCATTCGTATGAAAAAAAATTCCCATACGATTTTTTTGCATATTCGCATTCGGGACATGCCCCTGAATAAGGATCATGATTTTTCCGGACGAAAGTCTGGTCCCAATTTTTTTAAACTAACTTTTTTTATATAAATTGCAAAAATCCCTTTTTTTACCCAATTTTTTTTAGGTTTTTTGGGTCATTCAGAACAAAAAAGGTCTCTTGTCATTTTTTCGTAAAGTTGACCGTTTCCGACTTGAAAAAACGCAAAAACGTCTATTTAACAATTAAAAATTTAATCTTTAGAATAAAATAATCTGCACTTCAGGATTTTGTTAATGGATGTTCAAAGATTATATAAAAATTTTGATGAACTCAAAAAATGTATTTTACTTCCACATCCAGTGGAAGTATAGTAACGACAAAAAAATTTTTAAAAATTTTTATTGTTCAAATAGGCTTAGAATGTCATGAAACGTCGAGATTTCAAGTTTGAGCGAAAAAAAAATTTCTGTCTGTCGGTCTGTAACTTTTTTTGTGCGCACGTTTACTCTGGGACTGTTTGAGATATTGACTTGAAATTTGGTACACATATGTACTTTAACGAGATCTAGAACTAGATTATATTTTCATCTTGTTCCGTCGAAGGGTTGGGGGGTAAATTGGGGTAAATTTGGGGAAAATAGGTACATCAAGCAGGTAAGAGTCCATAAAATTGGTATTTAGTATATACAAGAGAAGCTAAGGTCTAAAAAAAAATGTTGGCATTGGCAACCCCCATTACCACCCCCACCCCATTATTAAAGGGGATGAAAAAAATATATGATTTAGTGTATGTACAAGAACCAGAAACCTCAAAATATTTTTTTAATTTATCCACCCCCCACACCCACCCCCTGTCACCACTCCCACCCCACTACCGATGTGGAGTATCGTTTTACGGGTTTTTGGGGTAGAGGATTTCAAATATTATATTATTAATGTTCCATAAACAATTATTTCCAGATACAACATTTTTTCGTTGTGTGACTTAGATAGAAAATCCGGATGTGGAAGTAGTGATTCCTTGGGCAGCGGTTTTTTAATATTGTTTTTCAACCTTGAAAATGACCGTTTTTGCGTTTTTTCTAACATTAAATTGTTTATAAGTCGGAAACCGTAAATTTTACAAAAAAATGACAATGTTTGGAAAGACCAAAAAAACCTAAAAAAAATTCGGGCCAAAAAAAGGAATTTTTGCAATTTATATAAAAAAAGTTAGTTTAAAAAAATTGGGACCAGATTTTCGTTCGGCAAAATCATGATCCTTATTCAGGGGCATGTCCCGAACGTGAATATGCAAAAAAAAATCGTATGGGAAATTTTTTTCATACGAATGAGGTTTTCGCCTTGTCTATAAGGGTATTTTCCATTTTTCTTATTTAAATTGATTGATATCTCTACTGTCGGCAGATTTTTGTCCAAAAAGTGCACATTTTTCCCATCGTGCGTCGTGTTGTTGAAGAAAAAAATTGTCTTGCCTTATTTATTTACCGATTTTAATATTTTAAAAGATATATAGATATTGAGAGATTTTTCTCATTTTAAAAAAAATATAAGTAGACAAAATTTAAATAACTTTAATTTAGCAGTTTTACCACCCTCTTCCAAAGCTATTGAACAGCATATTAACAGAGAATTTTGTCAGGTACAAATCTGACTTACGGCATATATAACTGATATTAAAGATGAAAATGTTCTCAATAATATGTTTAAAAAGGACAATGTTAAAAATAGCTGATTTTTGGCCCCTATCCCGGAACACATAAAACTCAGAGAAAATGGTTGGAAAAGGCTCAAGGTTAATAAAAATCCATCTTCGTGGTACCAAAAACCTGGGGAAATTTTATTTCACCCCTAAAAACATAAAAACAACCACTAAAATGCTATAAATAATAGCTTATAGTGAATGTGAAAATTATATTTATTTTATGATAACTATTAGGTATCGATTCAACAGAGATAACAAAAAGGACTCTACCACCCGAATAGGGTAGTTTGGTTGTTTTAGAGGTTGCTAAACAACGCGCTGTTTGTTCTTTATTAAAAAAATGTGTTGACTAAAACCACAAAGATCTATTGTAATATTACGTACGGTAAATATTTTTCATATTGATATAGAGGTAGTTTTTCGTAATAAGGATAATCACGTCAAGACACAGTGAATGTCTGTCCCTTTTACTAGTAGAAAATAGTTTGGTGCATTACTAAGTGCTGCGGCATTTTTTTTATATCCGATACTGTGAATAGAATTGCATCCCGAATAGGGTAGTTTGGTGGTTTCCAGGGTCGCTAACTAAAGCGCTTTTTTGTAATAGTACTTGCTGCGAATATTATTTCATACCCTTATTGGGGTTGTTTTCGAAAACGGGGATACTGAGGTCAGGAACAGTTGAAGGTCTGGCTCAACTAATATTAAGCAATCATTTTGTACATTTTTAATCATCTTGGTACCTATTTTCTTAATATTAGATGCTGTGTATCTCGTTCCATCCCCCGAATAGGGTGTGGATAGGGGTAGTCTTTACCTCTTTGTTATCTCTATTGAACCGATACCTAATAGTTATCATAAAATAAATATAATTTTCACATTCGGTATAAGCTATTATTTTAGCATTTTAGTAGTTTTACGTTTTTGGTGGTGAAATAACATTTTCCCCAGGCTTTTGGTACCACGAAGATGTATTTGTATTAATCTTGGGCCTTTCCCAACCATTTTCTCTTGGTTTTATGCGTTCCGAGATAGGGGCCAAAAATCAGCTATTTTTAACATTGTCCTTTCAGATCTACTTTATAAACCCAAGAAAAAGGAGAACAGAAATTATCCGTCCTTTATTTTTTTTTAAACTATAATTTGATCGTATAGTGTATTCACTCAGACGTTGCATTCTAAGAAATGGCGAGGGATCCGGTATTGTTTTAAGTAAGAACGACGCAGTGAATATAAATTAAGACGTAACTAAAAATTTAAAAATAATATGAAATGTAAAAAAAAACTTTTTAAAAACAAGCTTTTATTATTACTTAGGTGTACTAAAACAAAAAAAATAAGTTATGCTGAATTAATTGCCTTAAAAGTGTGAGTAGGGTACTTACAATCTCTTTCAAACAAAGTTAATGCTTGTAGGAACAATTAATTCAACATAACTTATTATAACCTATTATGCGGATTTCGTACTTACAGCGCCCCCTACATCAAAATTCTCCGCAATTTTTTCAACATAGCAGCTAACGCTCAATTCAGATTCCACCGGATTTTCAATATGGTATTGGGCGTATCAAAGGCTACATATTCTGAAAAAATCAGGTAGAATGCTCAAAATGTCTAGGTCCAAACATATGGCGCACAGTGTAGCAAGACGGTCAAAAATCGCTCTGAGAGTCGACTTTTGAGCTATCAACGTTTTTTTTTAAAAATACTTGCAAAGGAGTCTCAAATAGTGAGTCACTGCCGCTTTGACAAATTTTACTTCCACATCCACGTAGTGGAGAAAGTATAACGCAAAAAAAATGTTTGTACTTTTTTATTGAAATAGGCTTGAAATGTCATGAATCGTCGAGATTTTAAGTTTGAACAAAAAAAAAATTTGTCTGCCTGTAACTTTTTTTGTGCGCACGTTTACTTTGGAACCGTTTATTATATTGACTTGAAATTTGGTACACTTATGTATTATAAAAAGATCTGGAACTAAATTAAATATTTTGATCAAATTCCGTTGAAGGGGGTAAATGAGGGTAAATATGTAAAGTAGGTATAAGGTGGGGGTCCATAAAATTGAGATTTAGAGCATGCACGAGAAGCTAAGGTCTCAGAATTTTTTTTGGCATCAGCCACCCCCATTATCATCCCCCACAACAACCCCTCACTATGATTAAAGGGACTAAAAAAAAATTCGTCAAAGCGGCAGTGACTCACTATTTCAGAGTCCTTTGCAAGTATTTAAAAAAAAAAAGAAAACGTCGATAGCTCAAAAGTTGACCCACAGAGCGATTTGTGTCATTTTGCCACACTGTGAGGCGGTACAACTACATGTATCTAGGAAACGAATCATAGCAATTATTTTTCTTATCTTTAGCCGTTAAGACTCCTATTACATTTTTTTAATTTTGTCATCACCTATAGGGACACTAAATAAAGATGCGGCTTTTTTTCTGTGAGGTACAGCCTAACATAAAAGAAAGACAGTGTCCACTAATAAACCATTGGTCACTACAAAATGTTAATGGTTGAGTAGTCGATAATAAAACTCATGGCTTAAATGTAGTTAATGAATTTCCTGTACAGAGAAACACGTGCAAGGTATTGTTGAAATATTCATATATGTCGGTAATAACCGTTGCTTCATTTTTTGTGGATAATGTAAAACTTGAACCCTTTTTGCTTGACCATAATATATTATTTCATGCAAAATACAATCAATGTAAAAAATCCTTTGTTACTTGAGATTATCTTCACGGCTGATGTGTTGCAATAACCCTAAAACAGGTTTGGACAATCCGCAAATAAGGGTTGAATTTTAACTTGTTGAAAGATTCTCTCATTTGCAAAGTTCACACCACATTCGAATGACCATAGCTTAGTCTGTACGCAGAAATAATGAATTTATGCCTTCAAACCCCCGAAATATAATGATGTTTTAAGACTGGTTTAGAAAAATATTATTAAGCAAATGAAAACCTTTTAGACTTTTATATCACCTAATTACTTCCACATCCAGTGGAAGTATAGTAACAACAAAAATTTTTTTAAAAATTTTTATTGTTCAAATAGGCTTAGAATGTCACGAAACGTCGAGATTTTAAGTTTGAGCGAAAAAAAATTTCTTTTGTGCGCACGTTTACTCTGGAACCGTTTAAGGTAATGACTTGAAATTTGGCACACATATGTACTTTAACGAGATCTGGAACTAGATTATATTTTCATCTTGTTCCGTCGAAGGGTTGGTGGGTAAATTGGGGTAAATAGGTAAATCAAGCAGGTAAGAATCCAGAAAATTGGTATTTAGTATATACAAGAGAAGCTAAGGTCTCAAAAAAATTTTTGGCATTAGCCACCTCCACCCCATTATTAAAGGGGATAAAAAAAAATTGTGATTTAATGTGTGTACAAGAACCAGAAACCTCAAAATATTTCTTTTACATCATCCACCCCCACACTTGCCCCTGAAAGTGATTGGTTTATGATTCTTGACAAATTATTTATACCACCATATTTTCAGAACGGCCGCACATATTGGGATAAAATTCGGTACAGATATTACACTCATTTAGTATAATCAAGGGCATAATTTATTTGAAAAATATTCCAGGACCGGATTCGTTTTTTTTAAATATTGCTTTCAGTGCCCCGAACAACACTCTGTATATCATTTATTGGAAAATGTTGGTAAACATTTAAAAAGACAATGGATCAGTGTGTAAAGTAATGTCATAATATTTGATGGCACATTTACGGTTATTCTTTAATACATTTTCGAAGTTGTTGATTGACCAAATTTTAAATTCATCAAATAAAGTAGTCAGCTAGCTGACGTCATTATATTGTTAATTTTACATAAATAACCTACAAAAGAAGTTGTAATTGTTTTTTCGGTATTTAAGCTTTTTAGAGTTTAAATTTCCAATCAAAATAACACAATGGAATTCACTCATAGAAACAAATTAATTAATGTTAACTATAAGTCGGCTTGTACTAACATGTACGATTAAAATTAGTTACTGAACACCTTAAAAAAAACCGCTGCCCAAGGAATCACTACTTCCACATCCAGTTTTTGTATCCAAGTCTCTCATAACGAAAAAATTTGGTTCAAAAATCTCTAGAGACCTTAATATCCATCGGATCGGGACAATTTTGTTTTAAATTAAAGGTAATTAAATTCCCTACACATCTGTCAAGACAAGTTTTTTAAATTTTTTTTTTCCCATTTTTTATGTTAATTTTATCTTTTTGGCAGCTGTCAGCTGTCAAATTATGTATTTGATAGTTTGAATTTACTACTATATATATAGTTTATGTACTATGTGTAGACAAAAAAATTTAATTTTCATATGAAGGTAGAGATATTGGTGCATTATTTAAATTTTTTATATTTTTTTTTTACAGTTTCTTGACATTGTCATTAATAAAAATTAATAGTCATTTAAACATTTGCCTCGACAGATGTGTTGGAAATTTAATTACCTTTAATTTAAAACAATATATATCCCGATCCGATGGATATTAAGGTCTCTAGAGATTTTTGAACAGTAAAATCTGGAATTTCGCCACAGTGCGATGCCTGAGGCTTTCCATTCTTCACGAATGCTTACCTTTGGGTGTTAGATATCGATGAACGACGTGCTGAGGCTGTTTGTCTTAATTGGTTGTGTTTTTAGGTTAGTAGGTTAATAATTGGATTAATTATGCATGTTTCTAATAGCTATGGTTGGATTACATAGTGGTTATTTGTATTAGTGTTCAGTTGTTGGGTCTTTTGTGAGTGGCTTTATTTGGCTCTTTTCTTTTAACGAACATTCTTTGTTGTTTTGTAATTTTTAATGCAGTAGTGTTTTTTGCATTTTTGAGTTTTTAACATTTTGATATTTTATATATTTTTTTGTTTTGATTCTTTTTTTTTTCGTTTTTTTTTTGTTATTTTTTTTTGTAATAGTGACGAGTGTTTGGGAGCTTGCGGGGATTTGGTTCTTTTAAATGGAACACCCTGTAAATTATTTCATTATTCGATCACAACTTAAATTAGCTATCCAACGATCATGTCATATTTATCTCTAGAGAAAGTGGTTAATTTTCGAAAAATTTAATATATTTGTGAGGAAGGAGGCCATGTAAATTAACAGCAACACTTCTTATAATATAAGTTTAGTTTTTCCTATTTTTGGCAAAATTATTTTATATTATAAGAAGTATTGTTAATAGTTTTCCATGCTCTGCTCAAAAATATATTTTAAATTTTTCGAAAATTAACCACTTTTTCTATAGATAAATATGACATATAATATATCGTTGGATAGCTAATTTGTGATCGAATAATGAAAAAGTTTACAGTGTTCCATTTAAAAAACACAAGTTATGTCTATATCTCGAAAACTGAGGTATGCATAATTTTCTTCTTATCGATAAATCGATCTCAGGACACATATTGGTTTTCGCCTATCTGCCATAATTTTAGAGAAAACCCCAAATCCCATCCAATTTGGTCCACCCTGTTCGAGTCGTTTTTGGAACTAAAGAATTGTCTTGGAATTTTACAACTGTAGTAAGAGTAAGTTTTCCTATGCCATATTTTTGGGCACGCTTCTCTGCTATTGGCAAATAGATATATGCTACATTTTTGGTAGGAAGTTTGTTTTAATTCCCTAAAATGTTCACGTTTCTTGGTAGTGCTTTGAGTGAAAGGTTGTAAAGCTTCTTATTTTACAGTTTTTTGGTCTTTGTCGTCCACGACTTTTGAAATTAAATTGATTTAAGGCTAAAAACTATCCTATAGATTGATCTGAATGTGAAGTATTGAAAAGCTGCATATTTTACGTTATGTCATTAATCATGTTTATTTGTACTTTTCAGAAAAAATTCAGTCCTTATTAATATCTCTAAATATATTATTGAATTTTTTAAAATATTTAGTTAGGAACTAGTTTAGTCCAAAATGGGGATATTTTAACCACTTACTTTTTATATATACTGACAATTTTACATGTTCCCGCCAATATTTTTCATAACAATGAGCATAGATAACTTTTTTTGTTTGGGAGAAATTTGAAAATGTTGAATGGCATTAAATTTTTCAGAGAAAATATAATCAGTCTCAAGTTAGTCCTGAAAATGAACTATTCCTACCTGACATTTAGTAGCTTCAATGGCGCAAAAATGTACAGCTCCCCATATAGACCATTGTCCATATATTTATCCAGTCTAACTAGTTTGAAATGCGATGCAAAATTCATATAAAGGATAATTCTTTCAGCAAGGAAAGGGAGGATCTTCTTTATATCACGATTTTTATGGGCTCGCTATTCACTCGGCGTTTGCAAAGTGTCCTCTTTTAGTTATTATCTATTAGGGGATATATTTGGAAAGAAAAATCCACGACAGCAACCCTAGTATTTATCGGCATTCAATGTTTAGCAATGAATTATACATAGTGGTCCAAAATTTTCTTCAGATATTTCTGTGGCATCCAAAAATAAAGGTAGGTACTCTTTTATATCAGTTTTTTCCGAAAATAATAAGGGAATCATGCCAATTTAAAGGAGAATAATGAATATTAGTTTTACTGCTGTATCTTCCGACCGCTTTAAAATATAGAATTCATATTTTAAATTTAGATATAGCCCGTCTGGACACCAGTTTACGTAGTATCAGCCAAACCCTCGCTTCTGCGAGGGTAGTTTAGGGGGCGGCTGTCAGTATTTTCCCGCAACTTTTTATTTATTACATATTTTTAAAAATTCCTATAAAAAAAGTAATTTTCAGATCATTAGAAATAAAAAGGATATTCTTATGCACTTGTTCCTTTATTGAAAAACTCAGGAATTCTGAAGATATGCCAATAAGAGCTGATTTTTGTGAATTATTGCTAGGACGAACAAAAAAAATGTTTACTACGTAAAATACTGTTTACCAATAAGGCTACATTTACATGGTAGGCATGTTCAATTCTCCAAACATGCACTTGAGGGCTAAGGAAATTCTTAGTGCAGCAATACAAACCCATTTTCAACATACTATCAAAATAAATGTATGGGCAGCAACTCTAGGGAATCAGTTTATTGGATACTACATTTAAATGGTTATACCGTGTGTGTAGTGGCGGGCTAGGCATAGCGAGTAAGAATTAAAACATCGCTTGTGCCAGCTGGCAGAAATGAAATTACTGAGAGCTGGGATACTCCGCTGACGGACGAGTTTACTGCGCTGTGTTGTCATATCTCTCGCGCTACGTGAATATACATGCCTAATGCGCAATTACACGCACGGTATGTACTGTGATTTTTTGAAAAGAAACATGTTTTTTATGCATGACGGCGCATTATCACATTATAATAGAATAGGTTGAAGATGGTTAAACAACCACTATCCTAATAGATGGATTGTTTAGGGTGCAGACTGATTAAGTGATCCCCTCGGCCTCCTGACCTTGCTGCTTTCGATTTCTCTGTCTGGAGTTGTTTAAATTCAACAGTTTATAAAGTATATAGTTTTTAAAAGAATTGAGACCATTGAACAACTGAGAGAAAAAAAAATCGAAGTGTACGATGCTGCAGAATAGTACAGGAAAAGTGTATTCAACGTTTTTTAAAAACCGCTGCCCAAGGAATCACTACTTCCACATCCAAATTCTCTATTCAAGTCACTCACAACGAAAAAACTTTGTATGTGGAAGTAATTGTTTAGGGAACTTTAATAATATAACATTTAAAATCCTCTACCCCAAAAACCCATAAAACGATACCCCACATCGGTAGTGGTGATAGGGGGGTGGTAGTGGGGGTGGATGAAGTAAAAAGATATTTTGAGGTTTCTGGTTCTTGTATACCCTAAATCACAATTTTTTTCCTCCCATTTTAATAATGTGGTGGGGGTGGTAATGGGGGTGGCTAATGCCAAAAATTTTTTTGAGACCTTAGCTTCCTTTGTACAGTTCATCTCAAACTTATAGCAACATGAGGCCTAGTGTTTCAATGCAAAGTTAAGCACTTTATTCTACAAATAAATTAGCTAGAAGGTTAGAATATGAAGTTGCAATATTAAAGTGTTTAATAAAAGCATATTCTAAACTTCTAGCTAATTTATTTGTAGGATAAAGTGCTTAACTTTGCATTGAAACACTGGGCCTCATGTTGCTATAAGTTTGAGATGAACTATATATACTAAATACCAATTTCATGGACTCTTACCTGCTTGATTTACCCATTTACCCCAAATTTACCCCCCAACCCTTCGACAGAACAAGATGAAAATATAATCTAGTTCCAGATCTCGTTAAAGTACATGCTTTTACCAAATTTCAAGTCAATATCTTAAACGATTCCAGAGTAAACGTGCGCACAAGAAAAGTTACAGACAGACCGACAGACAGAAATTTTTTTTCGCTTAAACTTAAAATCTCGAAGTTTCATGTCATTTAAGCCTATTTGAACAATAAAAATTTTTTAGTCGTTACTATACTTCCACTGGATGTGGAAGTAAAAGAAGACTTATTCGTTAGGGAAAATGGAGGACATTTTTGAAAGTATTCTTTGTGTAAAAGAATTTCTTATTAAAACGTAAATGCACGTAGATTTGTACACATAAGTTACTTGAAACGGCCCAGCTTATCGAAATATAATAAAAATATATTTTTATTTCTAGTGATCTGAAAATTATTTTTTTTTATAAAAATGTTTAGAAATATGTAGAAAACAAGCTAAAAACGTACTCTTCGCCTGAACTTTTTATATAATTGTTACACATTCTATAGGATTCTCTTCGCAATTTTTTTGTAAATAATATTAGTTTTAGACATTTTTAATTTTATTATAGTACGAACCTAATTGGTAAAATAAAGTAAAAAAAAAAAGATACCAAACCCCATTTGAGTTTCGAACCCGGGACCCTTGGATTCCGAGTCAAAAGCGTAAGAACTACACCACCACCTTACACCTGAAAAAATGTAAACAAAAAAATAAGATTTGCACTTTGTTAAGGCATTTTGACAGCTAATTGACAGCTGTCAAGTGTCAATTTGGACAATTTGACATCGGATTTGAATTCAGCAACCTCAAAAACATAAACCTAGGCAGTAAAATCGAAAAAATAAGTTATTTAAAAATCTATAAAGACTGCACGGATAAATCAATCTGTGGTGGAGCTTTGGAGCTTTCAAGCTCCGTAGCAGCCAAAGTATTGATTTTCGAGCTTTGTGCCCATTGATTGGGATGACGAAACCTAAAACATATCCAAAATTCAGACGATTTGACCGAAACCCAATTTCCATAAGATTATTGCGGGGTCCTTCCTATTCAATTACAAAAACATAAAAATCAAAAAAAAATTTTTTAAATTTAAATCATTAATAACATTTTTCTTTACCGATCGATTTTGTTCAAAAGGGTTCTTCCTCTAGCTAACATTAACTTACTGTCCAAATTTCAAAACAATTGGCTTTTTCTTTCTTGAGTTATCGTACTTACAAGAAACGTGACGGACGGACAGACGGACGGACATTTTGAAAGTTGATCAGAATTCGTTCACTAACACAATGATAAGAAAATTTTTTGTCTGCGAGCGATATTTACTGTTTTAGAAATGTGCCGTTTTCGTATTTGCGAAGAGTATAATAAAGAAATTAGGGATAAACTGCTCACAGCCACCTCCTTAAGTAGAAAAGAGAGTTTGACTAATACTATTTAAACTGTTGTTCAAACGGGTTATATCTAGATTTAATGTAAATTTTGTATTTTAAGGCTATCGAAAATAATTTTATATAAAAGAATACCTTTATTTTTGAATAACTGTCAGCCTCAGAAATATCTAGAGACAATTTTGGACCACCGTGTACATAGAATTTTGTATATATTCATTTAAAACTCTCCTGCAAGTTAGTAGTTGAATATTATGGCTGGCAATACTACCAAAATAGGAACTTTCAAGGAAGAAAGCCAAAACTTTCGGAAATTTCAAAAGGAAAACCCTTACACTTTCTTGGCATATAATCTTAATGTCGTCGATAAAAATACCCAAGAGACTAATTTTTGGAAGCCGGAATAATTAGCTGGATTTGCTGAAAAAAAATAATAAAATTCAAAATAACATTTATTGATAAATTATCCTAAATATTATTAATCACAAGTTCGTCACGTTAAGTGAGATCATATAATATATATTTATAAAAAATACATTGTCTTGCGACAAATCTGCTTTATGTATAATTTTTGGAATGTTAACTATATTACACTAAAATAAATAAAGATTTGTTCATATTAGGTACAATAAAATGACTAAATCCTCCAAAATGCGTGCGAAGCAAAGTTTAAATACAGCTAAGCTTGAAGTCCGTATTCCACCGAAATACTAGAGACACTGGAGGGCACTTTTCCACTAAAAACTAATCTTTAATAAGCAACTTCTGCACCCCACGGCCGGTAAGGCTTCATCCCCTGCGAGGTAGGAATACTTTGGCTATAATTTTGATGATGACTGGAAGGAGGAATACTAAAGGTGTTCACTGGGTACTGATGGGGACTATAAGCTAAAGCTGAGGAAGTCGTGGTAGTGAGGGGTGTTAAAATCGAGGTAGAAGGAGCTAACCTGCTGGTATCACTCGTAGGCGCAGGCGCTGTAGTTTGAGCACAAGAAGTTGACACATCAAAATGTCCTAGATCATGATGCATATTCTGATGGTGAATTGGCGGTGGGGGTCCCTGATGGGGATTCAAATTACCAATCGGCCCGTGATTTGACGCTGGCGAAGGGGGAAGAGTATTCAAAGGATATGGCTGAGATCCACCGTAACCCCATGGAGCAGCGGTTGCTTGCTTAGAAGCTAATTCCCTCTGGGCAGCACAACACTGTAAGTGTGACGTAAGGCGAAGTCTTAGTGGATTCTGCACGTCCAATCCTTCAATGCGTTCCAAATACCTTGCCACCTCAGCAACGCATTCTCTAAAGCCCATTCCGTGATAATCCATCGCGTACTTGTGAGGATCATAGGCGAAGGAATCTAAACCTGTAATAAAAGAAAATATATGAGATTCAGCACGTGGAGATTTGACAGTATCTGGGGGACATATAATGAAAATTTTCGAGCAAAACACAAGAAATAAAGAAGGGGTATCAATAGTCATATCAAAATTGCCTCGTTTCTATGGAAAACTGAAAGTTGTACTTTTCTAGTTTTTTTTATTTCAAAAATAGAGGACTTGCGTGGTATACTGATATAAATATAAAAAATATCTAGCACTACCTTTACATAGAAAAAAATGACGAATTGGGGTCGTTTCATTGTTTCCGCCAAAAATTATCCATTTTTCAATATTCTTTCCCAAATATAACAGAGCGAAACGCAGTACCACTCTTTTTCTCTACTTAGTAGGTCTACAATGAGACAAGCTTTAACATATCAGAGAAACGCGGTGGTACTAGACTTCGCTCATATTAAAAAATAAACTTTATTAAAAATGAGATGATTTGGGTTTTTCACGCATTAAAGCAAGATTCACTGTGTTATCTTTCAAAATGTTATGTATAATTATCTATGCCATTTGTTCACTTATCTGGCTACCGGCAGATTTATGCTTTCATGATTGATTTACCTGCTGGCGCGGCAGTCAGAAAAAATGTAGATTTAAGCTTTTTATTACTCTTTCTATGATCAGTAGACACATGGGGCATAGTAGCGGCGAAGAATATTATGGAGAGGCCACCAAAAATCTGCCGACAGTAGATATACCAATCAGTTTAAATAAAGAAAATGGAAAATGCCCTCAAGACATTGTACTTTATAGTAGTGCTGCGACAAAGTGGCTTTGAGTTAACCTAACCTAACCTAAAAATCTCAGAAATTTTTCTTTATTCCGCGTTTACCTCCTTGGTCGAAAGTTACAAACAAACGAAGTAGTGCTCATGTAGATTGGATACCAAATTCATTTTTATGGGATCATAAGTTAATTGCTTAAGTTTCTTGAATCGTTTTTAACGTATGAACCATGAAGGGGTTAAAATAGGAGGCGATGAAAATTCGAGATTCAAGTGAAACAAATTTTAAGTGATCAAAAGTTGTTCTTCAGGGTTTTTTGATGCTGATCTCATCTTTAATCTTACTCGCATCCTATCGATCCTTCAAAGGAATGAAAAAATTACGATATTCCAAATACTCGCCACTAGTTGCGTTTAGAATTGTAAATATTATTTTACTGACAGGTAAAAAAAATTAATTCAGAAATGATCCTCAGATGCCCAATAACATTCATGACCAATGTCAGAGTTGAAACTTTTAGGTTTATGACTGTTATTTAATACTTATAATTGTTCACTTATAGGTTATATTAGGTTTAAAGCTGTTAATTAGGTTAGTCTTAATGCATAGGAATAAAATCATGTGGATAAAAAACCATCCTTATTTTTACCCGCCAGTAAAATAATATTTACAAATCTAAACGCAACTAGTGACGAGTATTTAGAATATCGTAATTTTTAGATCAACCCACTATTCATACTATTCCTTTTTCGTTGTTTGACTTAAATAGTGCTGTGCTAAATATTAATTTTGATCTAGATAAGATATCTAAATTTTCGGCTGATCATGGTTTAGTTTTAAATGAGGCGAAAATGGAATTACTGGTGTTTGGTAAGCACAAGGCTCAAAATTAATTATCCCAATTTTAAATTAGTTTTAATTAATCAGTACTTAAAACCAATCAATGCTTGCAATAATCTTGGTGTTTGGTTTGACACAGATCTATGATTTTTATAACATGTAGGTACTTTAATACAAAAATAAATTTGCAAACTTAAACTTTTGTATATGCATAAAGATATTCTCAGTGCAAAGTAAAATTGAAATTAACTAATTCATTAATATTGTCGTCTATTTCTTACTGTGGTATTATTTACTGGCCAGCCATTTTAAATCGTGATAAGGAATTTCTTCAGAGGATTCAAAATGCTTGTATAAGATTTTCATATACCTGACGGAAATTTGATCACGTAACTTATCATTTAAAATAATCGAAATCAGATACGAATGTTATATGGACTGTTTAATTTTCAAAATAATTAATTAATATTATATCTTATCATTTCATTTTTTAATTTGTTTACTTATTTGTGGGCGGTTGTATGGAAGAGCATTTACGTGAATATCGCCACCCATCTTTAAACCTTTTGTTTTGCTTTAAAAATTTCAACGAAAAATAAAGACATTATTATTATTATTATTAATTGGGGATGAAGAAAAGGGGGTTGCGAAAGGAGGACTTTTCAGGACTTTTATTATGCTGGATCCAAACCTCAGGATATATCTATACCAAAATTAGCTCCCTATTATGTTTTTCGGTCGAATGTCTAGATTGACTGGGGTATTTTTTAGGGAAACAGAAACGTTGAAAAAATGACCTACATCAGATTAAAATGTAATTCCATTTGAATACATTATTAGGAAAGCAATAGGGTCATTTCCTTCAGCAAAATTTACAAAATATTATACACTGCGTGCAATTGCGGACTGGTCTTGTACTTCCACGTAGCGCGAGAGATCTGACAACCACTCGCCCGTCGGTGGCATAGATTAAAGAGTCAGCGCTAGACCATTGATGCATCCCCGTTCTCATTTCAGCCAGCTGGCACACGCGATGTTGCAATTCTAACTCCCTATGCCCAGCCCGCCACTACACACACTGTATATGATCAAAAATTATATTAAATATACATTGCATATATCATATTAAAAAAGTTCTAATCATCACATGCAAGAATAAATAGGTTTTGAAAATAAAAAGGCGGTAAATGATGACGTATCTGATGATCATTCAGTTCTAGAGGATTTTCATGTTTTCATTTATCATGTTGGTGGTGGTCCTCTGTTGATTTGTTGTTTACATTTACCTTGTGTTTAATATTTGTTTATAATCAGTGATCGGAACTTGGGTTTAATTTTCAGGTGCGTCGTTACAAGGATTTATTAAAATATGCATACATTTTTGGTTACACATGTGTATAGATGTATTCTATTATGTCAAAATAAATGAAAAATTCATAAGGCATGTTCGTATTACATTTAATTTCAATTTATTTTGTAAGAAAGAACAAAGATACATTTCTTGATGTAAAATTTTATATACCTATGTGCGCTACTGATATTAAACCCAAATACCGATCATTGTTTGTAATGGAACCTAATTTTGTGAAAGGTACTTCAGAGGATTTACCCATAGTGGATTTTTATGTGGTACACGAGTTTTATGTAGACAATTTGAACTATTTAAGTGCCGAATCCCGAAATGTTAAAAATTTGAGGTTAATATTTCTTTAAAATACAATGACTCACATCGATACTAACTTGAATCTATTAGTCCAGCCAACAGAGCGCTAAAATGACCAAAATCTCTAATTTGAGTGCTAATGAATGGATGTCGATAAAACCTTGTGCAATGTGTTTGTAATGACGTTAATAAAAAAGTTGGAAAAATGATTAGAGTAGGAAATGATCAGAAGGGGTAGAAAATGAAAAAGAAACAATAAATTTACCCTTTTTGGCCCAAAATAAGATGTTTTTATTCTTGTGAATTTTTTCGAGAAATGCATATTTTTGGAGATATGGCCAGTCGAAAATTCCTAAAAGTGGGGAAGGGGAAATGTAAGAGTTGAAAAAAAAATCTGAAAAAATTCTTGTAAATGTATCACCGAAATAAAAGAGTTTTTATTTACAACTTTTCTGTAAAGTGCATTTTCACCGAGTTATTCCGGAAAAACATGAAAAACTACCCCTTTCTTTGAAATTGCAGCGCTTTAAAAATATGTAATTTAAAAATTTGAAAAATCAGACGTATGCATTGAGGCCTTTTAAACATTTTTTGCCTTGGAATTTTTTTGTAACTTGCTAATTTTCCGAGTTACAGGCAGTTTTTCACGATAACTAATGTATTACATATTTTGCACATTAAAAAATAAATGAAAATTTAAAAATTATATTGAACTTTTAAAAATGGTATAACTATATACGTTTCATATTGTTTTATAATAATATACATAAATGAGGTTCATTTTTCGAATTTTCATGTATTTTTTGTGCAACTTTTACATTTCCCCTCCCCCACTTTTAAGAATTTTCGCGGCCATATCTCCAAAAATATGCATTTTTCGAAAAAAATCACAAGAATAAAAACATCTTATTTTGGGCCAAAAAGGTAAATTTTTTTTTGCTTTCATTTTTTATCTAATTCTACAAGTTATGGAACCCATTATAAAAATTTCACCATCAAAATGATTTTAGATTGTAAAATAAAAAAATATGGGTCAAATAAAATTTTATAAAGTATTTGAATATAAAATTTAAAAAAAATGGTCAACGACCCTATTGTAGTTGCATTGTATTTATATACTTTTTAAAGTAGGGAGTAATTTTAATTGTGCTTAAATACATTTTTCATAAACTAATTGTACTTGTACTTAAATACTTTTTATTGTACTTGGTTGGAAAAAGCTTGTATTTATGCTTATGCATTTTTTTTATCATCAAAACGATGTGAAGGCCTGCAAAGCAAATTAAAGCAATATGTTAAGCTAAACGTTTATTACGGAGGGAATAAAAATAAACCTGTTGCAAATATCAATGATCAGTCAGTAGCTAGAGGTGTTCCCACGGGGCCACTAAGCACTACGGTCTATGGCTTTGCCGCTACAGCTGGCATATCGCTTGTTCCCACGCCGCACCGTGTTTACCCCTTTAAATCATATTCACCTGCTACTTAACTAGGTAACCAATAAGTGTGGACGTACGGTACCGCGACACTTGCGTTTAGATATTTATGAATGAAGTGAGATGTTTGTTTTGATTTTTCTCAGATTCACTGCTTTCATTAAATATGTTGATAAGTAAGTTGCTAATTAATGTGTAAAATATTTATCATTTATTGTTCAAACAAGCAACATTTGAAAACAATTGAAGTCATTGAAAATGAGTAATAAATACGTTTTTGCAAAACCATGTGACAAGATGTTTACGTAACAACGAAACAACGTGCTTTTCATTGATATTTACGTTGTTTTTATAACATTTAATCCATTTTTCCGATGCTTTCGGTGACCAAAATAAAATTATATTTTATTTCTCCTAACGTTTCGGTTCGTTACACCGTCATCAGAATAGTATATAATGATTATTATTGAAGAATTTACCTTTAGAATGCAACATTTTGAGATGATCCACAGTCATTTGCAAAATTTCGGCTTTTTCTAACTTTGCAGATCCTTGTTTTTCGAAGGCACTCGGCACGAGACGTTTCAATTCACTAAGAGACATATTAATTCGGTCCCTACGCTTCTTTTCAATTACACCCCTCCTTTTCTTCCTGGATAACATCTGACAACTATCAGCATCACCTGGAGATGTACATCTGTAAGAAAATATGAGTACTTAATAATAATTTTAAATGGGTACCAATCTTGAAAATTATTGCATGTATTTCATGAATTGTTTTAAGATTCATAGATTATTGAGGTTTTTTTCTTAAACTTTACAATATACGACGAACATTTTGCTCGAACATACCCCAAATAACTTTTGCGTGATGCCATAAAAAATCTCCGGTCATATTGCAAAAATAAATGGATAAAGTAAAAAAATATTTTGAGGTTTTTGGTTCTTGTACACACACTAAATCACATTTTTTTCCATCCCCTTTAATAAAGGAGTGGGGGTGGCTAATGCCAAATTTTTGAGACCTTAGCTTCTCTTGTGTATACTAAATACCAATTTTATGGACTCTTACCTGCTTGATTTACCTATTTACCCCCATTTACCTCAATTTCCCTTCGACGGAACAAGATGAAAATACATCTACTTCCAGATCCCGTTAAAGTACATACGTGTACCAAATTTCAAGTCAATATCTTAAACGGTTCCAGAGTAATCGTGCGCACAAAAAAGTTACAGACAACATTTTTTTTGCTCAAACTTAAAATCTCGACGTTTCATGACATTCCAAGCCTATTTGAACAATAAAAATTTTCAATTTTTTTCCACTGGACGTGGAAGTAAAAATGAAGATTACTCGCAATGAAATTTTGAACAGGCCTTTATTAAATAATAAATGGGTCACACTGTATATTGACTTTCTCAGTTTCTTTAGGTTAACTACGTATTTAATAGAGGTCTTGTACTTCTAGATCTGTTCAAAGTGTTATTTAGGGAACAATCTCTATTTTTTATTTTTGCAACACGACCCATACGACCGGAGATATTTGCAAAGAACCGAGAAAGAACTGCTTTGAGATTTCAGTTGGTTAAATGAAGATGTTCTTGCTTAAAGTCCAAAACTTACATTATGTCTGTATGTACTTCAGATTCCAGAAAAAAAATTGCTCTCCCCAAACACTTTTTAAAAAAATGTATCTTAACCCCATCATAATCAATAAAAACATGTTAAAGCAAAATTGATATTTCATCTAGTCTACGTAAAGTTCGTCGAACTTGAGATGCACACTGTATATTGCAGTTTCGATATCCTTTACATCTACGTATTCTTGTATGCTTTATTCAAAACTTGGTAACATATTCTCTAAAATTATAATAAAACAGTTTATATAAAACAAGACAGTTCATACGCCTCTGGTGATCATCTTGTATGGCGTTTATGGTTCAATTTCAATGGCCAGTATTCTACCATGCTAATTTATTTATGTTCCAAATTTGAAATAAAAATTGTAAATGTGAGAAGTAATTTATCGTATTTAATATATATATTCGCAGTCGGCTACTTTCATACATTTCGTAATAGTCCTATTTAAAATAATAAAAAATCTATTAACATTTTAAAGTAAAATTAATCTACTGCGTAGAGTTCGTTCTAACCTTAGAGACACACTGTATATTACTGTTTCGGTATCTTGTATATAGTCCTATCTTTGTATGCTTAATCAAAAACCTTAGTAACATTTTGCTTCAAAATCTTGATACAACATGGTTTATATAAAACGTAATTGTTTACTAGCCTCTGGCGATCACCCTGTATGATGGATATCTATCGTGCCAATTTACATATGTTCCTTTGAAATAAAAATCTTAAGTCTGACAGAAGTTATCAAGTTTACAAGAAACTTACACATAGATTTTCTTATATGATATTTGAGTTCAGTATGTTACGAAACTGATTTCTGTATTATAAATCTTGTTTTCTACGATGGTTATTAAAAGTTTGTGTGCCAAATATAAAGAATTATTGCCGATTTCAATTTTTTAAAAGTACTTACTGTTCCTTGGAAGACTCCTCTGAGTAGACATCATCACAGTCACTTTCAGAAAGCGGTCTTTTACTGCCCCTTGAAACGGGTTGCCACGACGTAGCCGCGGGGTTGCTTCCAGAGTATCCCCAGTGCAACGGAGGGTTTTGAGATAAGGAATGATCCATATTAGAAATGGGTCACGATCACTAGCACTAAGTTGACACTTGTGGCAAAGACGGAGATCGGAAATAAGGCGCGTGTCAAACGCCTGTCAGTTTGAAACACACGCGTGTTACACCGGCGATTGTAATGTTGAATGTGTCTTGCCCTGTTGATCAACCGACGGCCCTAGCGACGTCCGGACACGTTTTTGTCCCCACTCTTATCCCCACCCGGTAGTTCGTAGTACACGCGACCGTTCTTTACCCTCTTACTTGAATATGTTACTCACCCCAATAGTGTATCTTTCTCTAGTGTTTTCATTCATCTATAGATGATTTGCTACCCGGCCCAGCGCGTGTGTACCCCAATAACCAAATTTTGAATTTTCCCACATCATCGGTACAATCAAATGTGAGATACGATTTTCAGCCAGTGCCATGTAATTAATAAGCGGGGTTGGAAATTTATAGACGTCACGCACCCTGTTTAAACCACTAACAATTATTATCATCAGATATACACTGCAAAATTGTAATTTACTCTTGAGCTGGGAATTCTTATTAGATTTTAATGTTTTATTTGTCCCGATTAAACAAAAATCGCTGCGCTGATGCCTAAACCAGTGCTAAGTGCCTTCTTTTAACCTTTTCTTCTTTTTTCTTAATTATTGTTTATTTTTAATTATCTTTTTTTGTAATGTTGTAGGTACCTTGTTTATTAATTTAAATTTATACTGATATTCAATTTATTTAATATAATATACAGGGTTATAACAAAGAATATTTTTAGAGGATATCGCAAACAGCAGAAAAAGTAATCTGTGAACAATCCAAAAACTGTATTGAATTGTGGTAGTCTAAGAGGTGGGTGGCATTAATTTGTTAAAGTAGTAAGCTCCAGTCTTCCGCTCGGTAGCCTGAAAGTATAGGCGAAATAAACACTTTTTTTATTAGGCCCTTAGTCCGACAGGCAGAGGGTCATGGGGTAGGGTCAGAGGCGTAACTAGACGTCATAGGGCCCCAGGGCAAAACATTTTTTTGATGAGCGGGGGGCAGTAATCCGAAAAAAAAATTTTTCGTCCCAAAATCTGAATCTGAAAAAAATCAGGCGCCGGCCAGGAACCTTAATCTCCCGGGGCCTCAGGAACCGGCTGGGGCCCCTTGATCTCCCGGAACCCCGGTTTGCCCTGACATAGTTACGCCTCTGGGTAGGGTAGAAGCCAAAAGGGCAAATTTCTTTAACGAACTCCCGATCGAAATGCTCGGTAGCACTTACTATATATACAGTATCGAAAAGTGTTGGTTTTGGGATGGCAATAAGAGCAAGCGAGAGCGAAGCATGCAATCGTGTACATGCTTCTCTTGATGGGCGTGTCACTGTTTACCTCTGCTAGAGTCCTGGTAGACGTCTTTATTGTGAACTAGTGCAATACCAAAACAAATGCTTTCCGATTCTGTACGTATTTGACATAATGTAATTCTATGCAACCATTTTATTCACATATTAATAGATTGAAAGATAGAAATTAAGGATTTAGACCTATTCTTTTGAATTTCGGTACTCAAATTTGGAAACTTTGGTGAAAGTTTCATGCGAATTTGATGCATAGATTTGTCTGCCATGTTATTTTTGAAAAAAAGGACATCCAGATGAACAATTTTCGCGAAGTTTGGTCATAGAGCTCGCTAATTTTTTTGGCCCTTTTTGTGAACTTTGCGCGCGCGCGCCACAGATCTGCGGTGCCTTCCATTTATTTTGTCGCTATACGTCTACGTATAAATACGTCTAATAAGTGCTACCGAGCATTTCGATCGGGAGTTCGTTAAAAAAAATTTGCCCTTTGCTGCCTCTGCCCTGCCCCATGACACTGCTCGTCGGACTAAGGGTCTAATAAAAAAAAGTATTTATTTTGCCTATACTTTTAGGCTACCTAGCGGAAGACGGGGACTCACTTGCCAGCTCTTAGACTATAGTGAATGGATGCGAATGAAACCTTTTGTGTCGTCTTTGTTTTTACTCAAATACAAAAATTATAAAAGTTAGTGTTTTAATTTCTTTAATTGCTTAAATAATTAAAAAAATGATTGCGTAACTTGGCAATTATAATAGATACAAGAATCCCGCAAAGAACTTTTTTGTAGCTTATAAAATGACCTTTAGTTGGTGCCCTGGCCAGTCACTGTATCTTAAAAATTGACCGAGTCATGATTGTTTAAAGTTTATGCAAAGGGGGGGGGGGGGGGTCGGTTTTCGGACTAATTTATTTTTGGCCAAAAAAAAATGAAAAACATTTTTTTAATATTTACTATCAATATCGAATCGATTCCACCCCAAACGAAACTTTCCCGCATTCACCTCCCCTATTTATACCCCCCCTAAACTATTAAATAATCAGCATTCAGTTGATTTTTTTGCAGTTCATTGAAATTTTTGATTTTGTACGTGTATTTTCGTTATTTCGGAGGAGGTGGGAGGGCGGAGGAGGAGGTGACAGGGGGTAAAAAGGAAGAGTGGGGGAAAGTTTCGTTTGTTGTGGAATAGATTAAATATTGTTAGTAGATACTAAAAAAATGTTTTTCGAGTTTTTTCCTCAAGAAATAAATGAGGCCGGAAACCGGCCTTAGAGACCCTCCTCTTTTCGGAACTTTCTCAAAAACTGTAACATTTACACAAAAAATAATTATATAGCTTTTAATTAATAAGTTTAATTATCTTTCATTTGAGGTCTACCGCGTCATTATCTTTAATAATAACAAAGTTATGATGAATTATTTTAAGCGTTTTTTTTTTATAAAATTTTGTGATTTTTTTTACTTTGCATTAAAAGACATTGTTAAAAGTTAATCAAAACATAAAAAATCTCATTTCAAGATGGCCATTGTTTAGCTAAAGCTGCTGTTATTGCTATTGTTTGGCCATAATATGATTTAAATAATGAAAAGTCAATATTTGTCATGAAAATGGCATGAAAATACATACTATTTAGCTTTAAAATGTCGCAGGAACGAATTATTTATCTTTATCTAGTACATCGTTTTCTATAGCCACTTAAACAATGAAGGATTTTTGGGAAAATAGTAAGGGGTGACCAGATTTTTGTGCTGGACACTTCTGCTGGGAAAAAATTGATGAGTGGGGGGAGCAGAAATCCGAAAAATCATTTCTTGATCCCGACATTTTTTGATGACCCAGAGGAAAAAATTGTTTGAATACAGATAGAACTCCAAAATGCTGGACTGTCCAGCGAAATTCCGGACGTATGGTCACCCTAAAATAGTATAAATATAATTATGGTTAATTTCTGAGCTGTAAATTATTATTATTACTTCTACATCCAGTGGTAGTAACGACAAAAAATTTTTTTTTTATTTTTATTATTCAAATAGGCTTAAAATGTCATGAAACGTAGAGATCTTAAGTTTGAGCGAAAAAAATTTCTGTCTGTCTGTCTGTCCGCCTATAACTTTTTTTTTGTGCGCACGTTTACTCTGGAACCATTTGAGATATTGACTTGAAATTTGGTACACATATGTACCTTAACGAGATCTAGAACTAGATTATATTTTCATCTTGTTCCGTCGAAGGGTTGGGGGGGTAAATTGGGGTAAATGTAGGGTAAATCAAGCAGGTAAGAGTTCATAAAATTGGTATTTAGTATATACAAGAGAAGCTAAGGTCTCAAAAAAAATTTGGCATTAGTCACACCCATTACCACCCCCTTTATGAAGGAGATGAAAAAAATTGTGATTTAGTGTGCGTACAAGAACCAGAAATCTCAAAATATTTTTTTACTTCATCCACCCCCACTACCACCCCCTATCACCACCCCCACCCTACTACCGATGTGGGGTATCATTTTATGGGTTTTTGGGGTAGAGGATTTCAAATATTATATTATTAAAGTTCCTTAAACAATTATTTCCACATACAAAATTTTTTCGTTGTGAGTGACTTGGATAGAAAATCTGGATGTGGAAGCAGTGATTCCTTGGGCAGCGGTTTTTTTTAATCACTATGGTTTCTTTTTAATATACCACAGTATCTTTATGTTCAAATTATTTAAACTTTCGGAGCTGTAAATTATTATTGCTTTTAAATCACTGTGTTTTTATTTATACCATAATACCTTTATGTTAAAATTAATATATCGCGATTATAACTTAAAAAAAAGATTTAAAAAATGCCTTTTTTCTAAAAAAAACCTACGTTTACTTAGTTTTCTCAAATTTCCATAAAACTGCATCGCACGACAAAATTTTATGACACATAATTTGAAGCTTATGAACTTTTTTTAAAATCATGTACTTAACATCTCTTTCCGTATGTGAACGGCTATTTTATATTCGCCATCCTTTTTATGAACCTTATATTCATAATTACCAACTCAAAAAAGATTATAGGCAACAATTTCATTATTTATATGTTATTTACAAAGGCTATTAATTATGATATGTTTTACGTACCCGACTTAATGACGTTCAATTGAGCTGAAATTTTGCATACACGTGTAGCTCTGGTGACAATACAATAATATGATACCAAAAAGTGTTTTTTAGTTTTTTAAACTATAATTTGATCGAATAGTGTATTTACTCAGACGTTGCTTTCTAAGAAATGGCGGAGGATCCGGTATTTTCTATTTTAAGTAAGGGCGACGCAATGAATATAGAACTAGTTAAGGCGTAACTAAAAATTTAAAAATAAAATGAAATATAAAAAAACTTTTTAAAAACAAACTTTTATTATTTAGGTGTACTAAAATGAAAGAACTAAGTTATGTTGAATTAATTGTCTTAAAAGCTTGTCACGTGAATAGAAATTTTAAAAAATACTTACTTAGGTACTTACAATCTCTGTCAAACAAAATTAATGCCTGCATGAACTTCTCGCACACGACCAGTTTTTAAGACAATTAATTCAACATAACTTCTTTGTTACGTTTTACACCTAAATAACAACAAAAGCTTGTTTTTTAAAAAAATATATTTTAATGTTTTCAATTTTGTTATGTTTAAACATAATAAAACGGTTACTGCTCAAACGGAAAACAATTAAATGTACTATAAAAAGTTATATTATAAGCATGTTTTGTCTAAATGTTATAGTATTTAAGATACATACGAGAAATATGAGTGCGACTTAATTGCATTCTTCATAAACTTCAAGATAACTGCTCATACACACAAGAGATAACAGCCGTAACAAACAGAAAATACCTACCTTGGATTAACTATAGATCAGAACCTCAAATGGATAGAGGATATAAATAATTTAAACCAGAAATTGCGTTAAATAATTTCGAAATTTGATCAACTAAGAGATATTCTACTAAATTACATATTAAGAAACCTGTACCACACCTTGGCTGAATCCATACTGCACTGTGGAATAATAATCTGGAGGAGTGCATATACAGCGTGTCCCACTTTTAATGGCCCCTCCTCAATAACTCACTTAATAGTCATCCGATTTCAACCAAACAACCAAATTTGGATCGGTATCAAAGACTTTTATTATGTCCTTTTTGAGTAAAACAAAATTTATGTCAGTCATTGGCATGTATTTTTATTAAGAGAAAAGCGGTCGATTTTCTAAAAGTCATATTAAACATTTTTGTATTGAAAAATTAATGCAATATTATTGATCAACATGCTGTAAAACCCCCATATCCAAAATTTAACAGCATTTTGATTTATGGTTTTCAAATTAGGGCCCCTTTAAAAATACATTTTTTTAAACATTAAATAATCAATAACTTAATAAAAAGTAATTCCTTATTCCTTATTATACTCTTCGCAAAAACGAAGAGTATATTGTATTTGATCGGCACATTTCTAAAATCGTAAATATCGCTCGTAGAGATAAAAATTTCATATCATTGTGTTAGTGAACGAATTCTGAACAACTTTCAAAATGTCCATCTGTCCGTCCGTCACGTTTCTTGTAAGCACGATAACTTAAGAAAGAAAAGTCCGATTGCATTGAAATTTAGAAAGTAAGTTAGTGTTAGCTAGAGGAATAACCCTATTGTATTTGAAGAAAATCGATAGGTAAATAAAAAAGTTATTAATTATTTCATTTGAAAAAAATATATTCTCTTAATTTTTTTCGCTTGTACTAAAATGGAAATCTTGCGAAATATTATTTCCATAATATATTTTTTTTGTTTATGAATTTTACTAATATATATTTCATAGAAATACGAGTTGAAATATGTATGATTGTCAAAAGATATAGGATATCACAGACAATCAATTTTCTTAGCAATATGTGGTAGCGCATTGCGTTACAATCCAAAGGTCCCGTGTTGGAATCCCACACAGGTTGGATATTTTTTTTCATTTTTTTTTTCATATAATTTTTTTCACAACAAAGATGATATCACAAAATTTAGGATGTCCAAAAACTAACATTATTTACAAGAAAACTGCGAAGAGTATCCTATAGAATGTGCAACAATTATATATAAAAAACTGAGTAAATTGGCGAAGAGTACGTTTTTAGCTTGTTTTCTATTTGAATTCACTGTTCCTATCATTCAATGTCATTGACACTTTCAAATTTCGTAGGTCAGGAATTTTCATTGAAAAATTATTAAAATGAACCATCGGACCAGTAAATTATTGGGGATTAAGGTTTACCGAATTTAAAAGTATTGATAACATGTGATGGTAGAAAAAGTAAATTTAAAGAGAAAATGAGGAATGACTTTTTTTCGAAAAGCAATTAGTTTCCTAGTTATTGATTATTTAATGTTGAAAAAATGTAATTTTAAGGGAGGGGCTTACTTCGAAAACCATAAATCAAAATATCGTTAAATTTTGAATATAGGGGTTCTTCGGCATGCTGGTCAATAATATTGCATTAGTTTTTCAATAAAAAAATGCCTAATATGACTTCTAGTAAAACTGATCCTTTTTTTCTTAATAGAAATGCACACCAATGACAAATAAGTTTTGTATTGCTTAAAGATGACACAATAAAGGTCTTCGATACCATCCAAAGGACCCCGCACAGATCTTATGGGAAGTGCCCCCCTGTGAGATTGGCTGAATTTATAATATGTTGTAGATTTCGACTTTCTGATCAAAAGATCTTATGGGCCCAACTCGATCCTATGACTAGTTTCCGAGATACAGCTATAAATTCTTCTAAAATTCTGTATCTTGTCGAAATCTACAACATATTAAAAATTCAGCCAATATCGAAGTGTTACCGGCGCGGTAGCTCAATCGGTTAAGGCGTATTGCGTGGCGAATATGCTGATCGACTGTCTACCGCGCTCTGGGTTCGACCCCCAGCCCCGGTATTGACAACACCGGTGGGTGTGGATGTATGTCTGCGTTTTTCCAAATGTATAACCCCCTTCCGCACAGCCTTGGATTTGGGGGTTGTCTACTATCTGTGGTGTGTTTATATGTTTATATATGTTAAAAACCACCCAAAGATATTTAATTAAAGTAATTCTATCAAAATAAACAAATCTGCTCTTTAATGAATTTGATGTTTTGAACATGCATAGATTGGACTTTGAAAGCGTAGTCAACAAACCTGAAACACACACATCCATGCAATGCAGATCTATTGTATACTAAATCTGTTCTCATGTTTTCTTGCAGAAATCGGTTTTAAACAAGCTTTGTCAGATCAATGATACTCCAGGCAAAGTAAATTTAAATATGAATATTCCTCTAAGTACTAAAACACAAGCATAAAGATTTATAAATAACGTAAAATTTAAAAACGAAATTATGTATATATATTTATTCAATCAAATAAGACTATTTTCTCCAATTTGTTATCAAATAAGTAAATCGATTTTTTCATAAATCTTTATTATTTACTATTTTCATAAATTTAATTTAATATGGACAGTTTCAAGACTTTACTTTTGTTTACTTTTTATTATACATATGTAATATTTATTATTTAAAGACCACAAGTTCTTGAATTACTAAACTAAATGAATAGACACATTAACTAAATTACTTCCACATCCAGTTGGAAGTATAGTAACGACAAAAAAAAAATAAAAAAATTTTTTATTGTTCAAATAGGCTTAAAATGTCATGAAACGTGGAGATTTTAAGTTTGAGCAAAAAAAATTTCTGTCAGTCTGTCTGTAACTTTTTTTGTGCGCACGATTACTCTGGAACCATTTAAGATATTGACTTGAAATTTGGTACACATATGTACTTTAACGGGATCTGGAACTAGATTATATTTTCATCTTATTCCGTCGAAGGGTTGGGGAGGTAAATTGGGGTAAATAGGTAAATCAAGCAGGTAAGAGTCCAAAAAATTGGTATTTAGTAGATACAAGAGAGGCTAATATTTTTTGGCATTAGCCACCCCAACCTCATTATTAAAGGATATGAAAACAAATTGTGATTTAGTGTGTGTACAAGAATCAAAAACCGCGACCGATGTGAGGTATCGTTTTATGGGTTTTTGGGGTAGACGATTTCAAATATTATATTATTAAAGTTTAATAAACAATTATTACCATTATATTCCCCGATATGACAGCATCACAACATATTTTTTTTAATAACTCACCATCTTATTAGATGGGCATTTTGATAAATTTTTTTCTAAATGTGAGAAGGAACACAAGTTACATATTTTTTTAAATAAGCTACCCGTTGATTGTTAAAATTCAGTCGTCATTGAATGGCGAAATGGGCAATAAAACAGAGTAAGTCCTGTCTTACTCTGTCCATTTATTTTTATTTTTACCCACTTTCACTTACAAGGGAAAATGTTAATCCGCTTGTAATGAATACGCAGATATTTCTTGTCTTAGTCATATTTTGTTGCCCAGTTCACCATCCTAAAATGGCTAAACTTTAGTGATAATTTTGATTAAAAAATCCTTTGGTGTAAACAGTATTACAACTGTTTTTTTTTTCTAAATAACTCACCAATATATTGTTAGTTATTTTTCCAAATGTGTCGTCCCCCTGAGCAGCCCATATCTCATGTCTGTATGTCTTCCTAATATTTCCTCTCTTTTCGAAAGAATTCACGCAGAATATTACCTAAAACATGCATAGAATAAACATTTCGTTATTCGTCGATTTGGATTGAGAAAATGTTTCCTTTCTGAATCCATAGATTCAATGTGACATTCTCCTGGGCGGTCATAGCCCACTTCTTCCCGCTGCCCACAACTCACTCCAACTCCAAACTTTCAACTGCCGCCAAAAAGTCTCATGCATAACCTCACTATTCTTTTAAAGGGAGTAATTTATCTCGGAACGATGACATTTTTTTTCGACAGTGACAATATGGATAGCTTCCACGACATAAAGGACGCTCTTAATGTAAAACTGTTATATGTCTGTTTTCGTTGGTTTCATTGCTATAACTTCTTGACACAATAACGTAGGTAATATTGGGCATCTAATATCAATGCATCTACCTGCGGATTGAAAAACTGTTTCTTTGGTGTATTCCGAGATCAGACGAGATACATTTTTCGAGTTACCTCTAAATATTTTAATTCTGTATTATTGAAAAGATTCTGCCTGCTAAAAGTATTACTGTTTTCTATTAGCTGATTTGTTATATTCCTCATCGTGAACATTATTCATGAGGGTTCATTATTTGGTGCCATGAGTGGTGCTATATTTTCACGTGCAGTGATATTGAGAGTGTTAATATTATCTGTCAATAGTGGGAATATTTTGAAGTCTACTTATGGGCCCATCGAAGATACTAATAAATTTAACGTTAATTAATTTATTTCCTTAAACGCCTTTATATAGTAAGCTCTGTATTCAAATGATTTTAGCATTTCAAAATGTTTTCATCTCCAAAAAAAAATTTTCTCTATTCTTACAATTTGGTTACATTTATTGCCTTTATGAGTTTGGAAACCATAAAATCCTAGAAATATTATTACATTACTGATCTGTATACAAAATAAAGAGGTTTTACCTTTTCTGTCACGTAGTTCCCAAATTATTGCTTCCATTCACATTTTATTAAGGTGATATTAGCTCATTGTAATATTTTTCGTGGAAATCCGCCCTCCTGGGCGGTGATGGCCCACCTCCACCCGCTGCACGCAGCGCCTCATACCCAAAACGATTTGATGTTATCAACACCTATTAATCTGGTCCGCCGCACTTTTACCATTAAAAATTCCTAAAATTTATCAACTTTATTTCAACTGCAGGGGAGAGTCGCCAGGTATAATCTCACCTTTTTAGCACAATATCGAGTTCCATGTTTAATCGAAATATTATAAGCCCCATAACCCTAGAAATTATCGGTATTAATGCATTGACATTGACATGAATATTAATTCGAATTGTAAAACAGATACCTCGGTACCTAGCATAGTCCTTTCAAAATGTTGATATTAAATACAAGTAATCGTAGGCGGGAATATGCTATAACACTTTCTTCGGGAGCAGGGGGGGGGGGGGTGTTAATATTATTTGTTCGTAGTTTTATAGTAAGCTCTGAATTCACGGTTACTCAGACTGAGGTAGGGGATGTACAGTAATGTACGGCCGTGCGCTAGTGAGACTGTGAATATTTTGCCTACAGGGTTTTGGGGTTTTAATTTTCTTCTAAATTCCTGTCTTGCAATAAATTATTGAAATCATCGGTGTGAAATAAAACGAAAATATAAATCTTTATTGTTAACAATATGAATATATGTTGTTTAAATTATCATTTTATAGTAAGCTCCATATTCACGGTTACTCAGACCTAGGTTGGTTGTAGTACGAAACGTATAGCCGTGCTCTAGTGAGAGATTGTGAATATTTTGCTTACGGGATAAGGCTTTATTAAAGTTTTGCTTAATTCATCCTAACCACCCCCTGCTCTTAGCCCCTACATCAACATTATTTTGTGATTCCATATCAAATTTTCCAATTTATCTCGATATCCTCTTCTTACTGTTTGCGTAGAATTTCAAGCTTCAGTCAAATTCGGTATTCCCCAAGATTCTACAAATATCGATACATTAAACAGTGTTCAGAATTGAAATTTTACCTGGCACGCAGTTCTGCTTAAAAGTCCAGAGAGATTAATTAATATCATTCTTTTCTTTAGAGTAGATAGATCGAACTTGTGAAGGCATATATCTAAAAATGATTACAGTTAATTTCACAAATTAAGTAAATTATAAACCATGTATACTTACTTTATAACCTTAATTGAAATCGAGTAATCGTGTATACTCATTACTTATAGTATGGAAACCAGCGATACTTTTAGCTGCAAATATTTGTTTAAACTTGGTCTATCATATTAATGTAACTTATCCACAAACAATTCCTGCCAGTTCGTAAGCGAGACAACGCTTGATAGCAGCATTTCAATTCTGTTAAAAAAATGTCACTGTTATACGTGCTTAAAGCTGAGATTTCTTGTGTCCTTTATCGACATGACAGTATGATGGAAAATTATTTTCTGCCACCTTAACTGTAGACCGTCGTGGTCCTGTCATTAACATAAATTTGTAATAAAAAAAATAATTGACAGAAATGCTTAAAGCTAAAATTTTTATTGCCAGTACTTTATTACTTGAAATTGTTAGGAAATGTATAATTCCGGCCGTGGTTTTACCAGGAGCAAAGAAAGTCCTGTCTGACGTTGTCCCGCTGGTGCGCCTGCGGGAGCCTATATTGTGAAAACACAGGCCAAATATAACAAAAAAATATTAAGAAATTAATTTTAAGGAGATCTTTCAATAAAAGTGTCGCTGGCTCCCTTACTATTACTTCACATACTCTTATTTTGAAATAATTTATACTTACTCCATCAATAATAATAATGCCACAAACAAATATTTTATCACCTTCACTTCACTTAATAAAGTACAAAAATCCTACCTTATTCGATGTTTTCGTCCATTCCTTTCTCGTTCGATACTTACCTGGAACAAAAAATAAGTAATGTAAAGCAAGAAATAAGCACAACATTCAGTCAAATCTTTCGCATTATCTAGTTGAAAACGAAGCAGAAATTGAATGATTTTCAATGGCTTTTTAATTTTGAGATATTTAACAAAGTTATATCTTGAAAACATCCAATAACCTCTGCGTCTTACTGCTTTGCTGGTCCTATAGGATGCAAAGCTTTTTAAAAAAAAATGTAAAACTATGTAAATACATACCTGTAACTTCTCTTCCTATCGCCAGTCGTCCCCATTATAGTACCATTTAAACGCCTCTGTGTGATTACACTCTGAAACAAGCGAGATAAAAAATTAGGCACCTGTTCCCAATATACTAAAATGTCAAAATGTAAGCAAGAATTCGGTGTAATTTTGAATGAGAATACCACGTCAATATACACAGTGATAAAATTTAAAACGCCCGATAGTCAAACGAGGTAAAGGTCAAAGATTAGATGTGGGTTAGCTAAACCATTTTAAGTAAAAAAAATTAGAGGGCACCGTTTCTTTTTGCTTGATACACATTCTACACTTTGAGAAATCTCGGGAGAAAACTAATAAACATTTAATAAGAATCATTTACAAGAAAAATGAATTGGCAGTCACACAGTAGTGAATAGTATGCCTCCGAAGTAGTTTCCACAAACACCGAAACACTTGAATACTTTTACTCGACGCTTATTTCACCATACATGTTGGCATCATCTGGAGACGATTAAACTCTTAATACATTTTTGCAAACTAAATAGTTGGCTACACCACAAAGACTGGTAAGTACTACTTAAGAATGAGGTGAAGAAATGTATACTTTCTTTAGTAAAACAAGTATAACTCCCTCATTACCCTTTTCGGAAATAATTTTATATAAGAGAGTTATTTTTGGATGTTCTATCATCCACAGCAACATCGGGAGATAATTTTGGTCTACCGAGTATAAAAAAACACGACACATTATTAACTAACCGAAAAAATAGAATGTTAAAATTTCGTCTTACCATTTAAGCCTGTGGCATGAGGTCCATAACAGTCCATACATGGAAGTTGTAAGTTACCTATCATTCGAACGCCCACGACAATCAGAGTCTACAAACTGCTTTTCAAGAGACGGATCTCTGGAAAATGCCGACAGTTTCTAGCCTTAACACTTGCAATATTCCGGAAAATTTCTAAACCGAAGTATTGAAAGATACTCGTCTAGTGATCGACCCTGATTGGACGCCGATTGTTCAACCTACTAGAGATTAAACTGTCTTTCCGCGCTTTGCCTTTCATTAATTTCAATGACTCTAACCCACTACTGGCCTCAATCTGCCTACTCCAGTAGCCCACAGGGTTATCCACTTACTCTTAACTTCCAGCACACTTGATTCTAACCCGGGTATGTCGTTTACTTTTCGCGCACTTGAACTTATACACTTTTGTTATGACGTTAGTTCGTCTCGCATCCCAGTCGTTTTCTAGCCTCGTGTTTATGGAAACTGAAAAGAAAAATAACATAAGCAATTATTTTCTAATCACGTAAAACATAGAGAATTTAATGGGATGTTTTTCAGTAAGTCGACAAAGTACAATCTATTTTTAGGTAAGTTCATTATGATATCTTTTGCTCTCTTGGTAAAAAACTTGTTAAATTTGGAGGGATTGATACTCATATCATTTTGTATAGTTTTAGTATCATTATTTTACATCACTACTGGAATAGGCAGATCGGGGCCAATAGGAGAAAATAGCTGAAGGCAAAGCGTGCACCACTCTATACCAAATATTCCCCGATGTGGACGGTACCACAACTTTTTTATTTTTTTAAACGTGTTATCGCCAGTGGACAAAAATGACATTGAAACAAAATTCCCCTATATATGTGAAAAAATTCGTGCTGAAAGCATCACAAATCTTTCTTTTTTTTTTATTTTAAATCATTATTACATTGTTGTTGGCCATCTGGATAAATAATATTCCCTTATGTGGACGGTACCACAACTTACTTATTTTTTCAAATCAGTTACGGTGTTTCGTCAGTGGATATCGATACAGAAAATGTTTCCTTTCTTTTTTAAATGAGAACTATGTTGTTATTGGTCTTCTGGATAAACAAAAATATTAAGTACTCTACGGTAGAGAGGTACATGCTTCGTCTTAGGCTAATTTGTGAAAATATCCCTTACTGATCTCAATATACCTACTACAGTAGTTGCCAGGAAGATTCGCTTACTTTTAGTTTCCCCTCATATTCTTATTTACGCACTTAATTAGCACTTCTTCACTAAATTCCTGTCTTGATTTGTACTGCACGGTCAGAGCACTGAAAACTGAAAGACGCAATAATTAGTAAAATTAATTTGATATTTCCTACAATTCTGCCCCGCAAACATAATTGCGTTGGTATTTATAAACAACCCTAGCAGCAAGACAAATTAGATGGACGTGAATATAATCAATTAGTGAAAAGTCCACTGCATAGAGATAACATTATTCACCGATGTGGACAGTACCACAACCTAAGTATTTTTTTAAATAAATCACCAAAATATTACTTTCCATCTGGATATAAAATATTCCCTATTGTGGACAGTACCACAACCTTAGTATTTTTTTTTAATAAATCACCAAAACATTGTTATTTTCCATTTGAATATAAAATGTTCCCCCTTGTCGACAGGTATTTTTTTTAATAAATCACCATATTTGAAAAAAATTATTATATTCTATATTAAACCCTATTCCCCATTGTGGACAGTACCACAACCTAAGTTTTTTTTTTTTCATAGGACAACACTATATTGTTCTAGGCCATGCGAATATAAGATATTCCCTGATGTTGTCAGGACCACAATTTTTATATATTTTTTAATTGAGTTACACTCCCCCTATGCGATCGTTCATTGTTAATGCTTCAATCTGCCAATTGTATAGATGTCTCCTTGGGTTGTTGTCAACGTGTACTGAGATGAGGCCAGAGGGATTGCAAATAGAACTACTAGTAGGTGTTTTACTTCTCTCTGTTGAGAAATTGCTGGCTTCTCGAAGTGTTACCACCTTTCAACATTTCACAATGTTTTCACCTGCAGCAACAAATTTTTCCATTTTTACGATTTGGTTACAGTTACTCAGTTTTAAATCCACAAAATCCTAGAAATATCATTACATTACCAATCTATATACAAAATGAAGAGGTTTTGCCTTACCTGTCACGTATTGCTTTCAATCACATTTTATTAAGGTGATATTAGCTTGTTGTAATATTTTTCTTGAAAATGGTGACGGCCCATCACCACCCGCTGCACGCGGGGCCTCATACTTAAAGCCATTTTATTTGATGTTATCAACACCTATTAATCTGGTCTGCCGCAATTTTACCATTAAAAATTTCTAAAATTTATCAACTGTATTTCAACTGCAGAGAGAATCGCCAGGTATAACTCACCTTTTTAGTACAATATGGAAACCTTATTCAGAGGCGTAGCGGGCGCGTGAGCTAACCCGACAAGTGGCCTTGCTGAATCGTCATGTTGCACATGATTTCCTCAAGGGTTTTCGGGTCTTTTGGACATCTTCTCCTTGCTTCTTGTTTTCCTCCGTTAGGTTGGAGATGGCGGTCTCGGGGCCGGGCAGGACTATTTCCTTTTACCCCCGTGCTTCACTGTAAGGCCTCGTGCAGCCTCTGAATATAAATTATTCCCCATTGTAGACAGTACCACAATCTAAGTATTTTTTTTTTTAATAAATCACCAAAAAATTGTTATATTACATCTGAATATAAAACGTTCCCCATTGTAGACAGTACCACAACCTAAGTATTTTTTTTTGAATAAATCACCATAACACTGTTATTTTCCATCTGAATATAAAATGTTCCCCTTTGTGGACAGTACCACAGTCTATATATATTTTTTAATGAATCGCCAAAACATTGTTATTTTCCATCTGAATATAAAATATTCGCTATTGTGGACAGTACCACAACCTAAGTATTTTCTTTAATAAATTACCAAAACTTTGTTATTCTCTATCTGAATATAAAATATTCCCTATTGTGGACAGCACTACAATCTAAGTATTTTTTTTTTATAAATCACCAAAACATTGTTATTTTACATTTAAATAAAAAATATTTCCCATTGTGGACAGTACCACAACCTAAGTATTTTTTTAAATAAATCACCAAAATATTACTTTCCATCTGGATATAAAATATTCCCTATTGTGGACAGTACCACAACCTTAGTATTTTTTTTTAATAAATCACCAAAACATTGTTATTTTCCATTTGAATATAAAATGTTCCCCCTTGTCGACAGGTATTTTTTTTAATAAATCACCATATTTGAAAAAAATTATTATATTCTATATTAAACCCTATTCCCCATTGTGGACAGTACCACAACCTAAGTTTTTTTTTTTTCATAGGACAACACTATATTGTTCTAGGCCATGCGAATATAAGATATTCCCTGATGTTGTCAGGACCACAATTTTTATATATTTTTTAATTGAGTTACTCTCCCCCTATGCGATCGTTCGTTGTTAATGCTTCCATCTGCCAATTGTATAGATGTCTCCTTGGGTTGTTGTCAACGTGTACTGAGATGAGGCCAGAGGGATTGCAAATAGAACTACTAGTAGGTGTTTTACTTCTCTCTGTTGAGAAATTGCTGGCTTCTCGAAGTGTTACCACCTTTCAACATTTCACAATGTTTTCACCTGCAGCAACAAATTTTTCCATTTTTACGATTTGGTTACAGTTACTCAGTTTTAAATCCACAAAATCCTAGAAATATCATTACATTACCAATCTATATACAAAATGAAGAGGTTTTGCGTTACCTGTCACGTATTGCTTTCAATCACATTTTATTAAGGTGATATTAGCTTGTTGTAATATTTTTCTTCAAAATGGTGACGGCCCATCACCACCCGCTGCACGCGGGGCCTCATACTTAAAACCATTTTATTTGATGTTATCAACACATATTGATCTGGTCCGTCGCAGTCTTACCATTAAAAAAGTCCTGAAATTTATCAACTTTATTTCAACTGCACAATATTGAAACCTTATTCAGAGGCGTAGCGAGCGCGTGAGCTAACCCGACAAGTGGCCTTGCTGAATCGTCATGTTACACATGATTTCCCCAAGGGTTTTCGGGTCTTTTGGATGTCTTCTTTCCTTCTTGTCTTTCTCCGTTTGGTTGGAGATGGCGGTCTCGGGATGTCTCGGGGCCGGGCAGGACTATTGCCCTTTACCGCTGTACTTCGCTGTAGGTCTGGAGGCCTCGTACAGGGTGGGGGTAGTAGTCGGTCTGTTGGGAACTTTGGGGTTTTGTGGCAGGGATTGACTGCCGGTACACAGCAGGTCTATTACATCCTGTCATCCGGATCGTCGGTAGTGTAGGAATGAGCTGTAAAGCTTACCGCAGGGTAGTGGGTGGGTGGCTGGGTGCTAGTCTTTTCTTCTCTGTGGGTTGTCTTCATCGGCGGTGGTATGGTTCACATACTCACCCACTGTCCATGATTTTCCTCCTCGGCCTTTTGTGCCTCGGAGCGTCAGCTGGATCGTAATCAGTTGCCTCCCTGACCAACGGGTTCCCATGCTTCTCAGCAAGGGCGTATATCTTCTTGGCCTTCTCTCTGATGATTTCGGTGACTGAGGTGTACTCCAAGTTTCTGAAGATGTCTTCGTTGCGTACGAACCATGGTGCATCCACTGTTCTCACAATATTAAATTCCAGGTTTAATTGAAATATTATAAGGCCCATAACCCTAGAAATGATCGATATTAATGCATTGACATTGACATGAATATTAAATCGAATTGTAAAACAGATACCTCAGCACCTAGCATTCAAAGTCCTTTCAAAATGTTGATATTAAATACAAGTAATCGTAGGCGGAAATATGCTATAACACTTTCTTCGGGAGCAGGGGGGGTGTTAATATTATTTGTTCGTAGTTTTATAGTAAGCTCTGTATTCACGGTTACTCAGACTGAGGTAGGGGATGTACAATAACGTACGGCCGTGCGCTAGTGAGACTGTGAATATTTTGCCTACAGGGCTTTGGGGTTTTAATTTTCTTCTAAATTCCTGTCATACAAAAAATTATTGAAATCATCAGTATGAAATAAAACGAAGGTATAAATCTTTATTATTAACAATATGAACATATGTTGTTTAAATTATCATTTTATAGTAAGCTCCATATTCACGGTTACTCAGACGTAGGGTGGCTGTAGTACGAAACGTATGGCCGTACTCTAGTGAGAGATTGTGAATATTTTGCTTACGGGATAAGGCTTTGGGATTAAAGATTTGTTTAATTCATCCTAACTACCCCCTGCTCTTAACTACTACATCAACATTATTTCGTGATTCCATCTCAAATTCTCAAATTTATCTCGATATCCTCTTCTTACTCTTTGCGTAGAATTTCAAGCTGCAGTCAAATTCAGTATTCCCCAAGATCCTACAAATATCGATACATTAAACAGTGTTCAAAATTGAAATTTTACCTGGCATGCAGTTTTGCTTAAAAGTCCAGAGAGATTAATAATTATCATTCTTTTCTTTAGAGTAGATCGATCCAACTTGTGCAGGCATATATCTAAAAATGATTACAGTTAATTTCACAAATTAAGCAAATTATAAACCATGTATACTTACCTCATAACCTTAATTAAAGTCGAGTAATCGTGTACACCTACCTATTACTTATAGTATGGAAACCAGCGATACTTTTAGCTGCTATATTTCTTTAAATTTGGTTTATCTTCTTTCTATCATATTAATGAACTTATCCACAAAACAAACTCCTGCCACTTCGTAAGCGAGACAACGGTTGACACCAGCATTTCAATTCTGTTAAAAAAATGTCAATGGTATACGTGTTTAAAGCTGAGATTTCTTGTGTTCTTTATCGACATGACAGTATGATGGAAAATTATTTTCCGCCACCTTCATTGTAGACCGTCATGCTCCTGTCATTAACATAAATTTGAAATAAGAAACCAATTGACAGAAATGCTTAAAGCTAAAATTTTTATTGCCAGTACTTTATTACTTGAAATTGGTAGGAAATGTATAATTCCGGCCGTGGTTTTACCAGGAGCAAAGAAAGTCCTGTCAGACGTTGTCCCGCTGGTGCGCCTGCAGGAGCCTATATTGTGAAAACACAGGCCAAATATAACAAAAAAATATTAAGAAATTAATTTTAAGGAGATCTTTCAATAAAAGTGTCGCTGGCTCCCTTACTATTACTTCACATACTCTTATTTTGAAATCATTTATACTTACTCCATCAATAATAATAATACCACAAACAAATATTTTATCACCTTCACTTCACTTAATAAAGTACAAAAATCCTACCTTATTCGATGTTTTCGTCCATTCCTTTCTCGTTCGATACTTACCTGGAACAAAAAATAAGTAATGTAAAGCAAGAAATAAGCACAACATTCAGTCAAATCTTTCGCATTATCTAGTTGAAAACGAAGCAGAAATTGAACGATTTTCAATGGCTTTTTAATTTTGAGACATTTAACAAAGTTATATCTTGAAAACATCCAATAACCTCTGCGTCTTACTGCTTTGCTGGTCCTATAGGATGCAAAGCTTTTTAAAAAAAAATGTAAAATTATGTAAATACATACCTGTAACTTCTCTTCCTATCGCCAGTCGTCCCCATTATAGTACCATTTAAACGCCTCTGTGTGATTACACTCTGAAACAAGCGAGATAAAAAATTAGGCACCTGTTCCCAATATACTAAAATGTCAAAATGTAAGCAAGAATTCGGTGTAATTTTGAATGAGAATACCACGTCAATATACACAGTGATAAAATTTAAAACGCCCGATAGTCAAACGAGGTAAACGTCAAAGATTAGATGTGGGTTAGCTAAACCATTTTAAGTAAAAAAATTAGAGGGCACCGTTTCTCTTTGCTTGATACACATTCTACACTTTGAGAAATCTCGGGAGAAAACTAATAAACATTTAATAAGAATCATTTACAAGAAAAATGAATTGGCAGTCACACAGTAGTGAATAGTATGCCTCCGAAGTAGTTTCCACAAACACCGAAACACTTGAATACTTTTACTCGACGCTCATTTCACCATACATGTTGGCATCATCTGGAGACGATTAAACTCTTAATACATTTTTGCAAACTAAATAGTTGGCTACACCACAAAGACTGGTAAGTACTACTTAAGAATGAGGTGAAGAAATGTATACTTTCTTTAGTAAAACAAGTATAACTCCCTCATTACCCTTTTCGGAAATAATTTTATATAAGAGAGTTATTTTTGGATGTTCTATCATCCACAGCAACATCGGGAGATAATTTTGGTCTACCGAGTATAAAAAAACACGACAAATTATTAACTAACCGAAAAAATAGAATGTTAAAATTTTGTCTTACCATTTAAGCCTGTGGCATGAGGTCCATAACAGTCCATACATGGAAGTTGTAAGTTACCTATCATTCGAACGCCCGCGACAATCAGAGTCTACAAACTGCTTTTCAAGAGACGGATCTCTGGAAAATGCCGACAGTTTCTAGCCTTAACACTTGCAATATTCCGGAAAATTTCTAAACCGAAATATTGAAAGATACTCGTCTAGTGATCGACCCTGATTGGACGCCGATTGTTCAACCTACTAGAGATTAAACTGTCTTTCCGCGCTTTGCCTTTCATTAATTTCAATGACTCTAACCCACTACTGGCCTCAATCTGCCTACTCCAGTAGCCCACAGGGTTATCCACTTACTCTTAACTTCCAGCACACTTGATTCTAACCCGGGTATGTCGTTTACTTTTCGCGCACTTGAACTTATACACTTTTGTTATGACGTTAGTTCATCTCGCATCCCAGTCGTTTTCTAGCCTCGTGTTTATGGAAACTGAAAAGAAAAATAACATAAGCAATTATTTTCTAATCACGTAAAACATAGAGAATTTAATGGGATGTTTTTCAGTAAGTCGACAAAGTACAATCTATTTTTAGGTAAGTTCATTATGATATCTTTTGCTCTCTTGGTAAAAAACTTGTTAAATTTGGAGGGATTGATACTCATATCATTTTGTATAGTTTTAGTATCATTATTTTACATCACTACTGGAATAGGCAGATCGGGGCCAATAGGAGAAAATAGCTGAAGGCAAAGCGTGCACCACTCTATACCAAATATTCCCCGATGTGGACGGTACCACAACTTTTTTATTTTTTTAAACGTGTTATCGTGTTATCGCCAGTGGACAAAATTGACATTGAAACAAAATTCCCCTATATATGTGAAAAAATTCGTGCTGAAAGCATCACAAATGTTTCTTTTTTTTTTTATTTTAAATCATTATTACATTGTTGTTGGCCATCTGGATAAATAATATTCCCTTATGTGGACGGTACCACAACTTACTTATTTTTTCAAATCAGTTACGGTGTTTCGTCAGTGGATATCGATACAGAAAATGTTTCCTTTCTTTTTTAAATGAGAACTATGTTATTATTGGTCTTCTGGATAAAAAAAAATATTAAGTACTCTACGGTAGAGAGGTACATGCTTCGTCTTAGGCTAATTTGTGAAAATATCCCTTACTGATCTCAATATACCTACTACAGTAGTTGCCAGGAAGATTCGCTTACTTTTAGTTTCCCCTCATATTCTTATTTACGCACTTAATTAGCACTTCTTCACTAAATTCCTGTCTTGATTTGTACTGCACGGTCAGAGCACTGAAAACTGAAAGACGCAATAATTAGTAAAATTAATTTGATATTTCCTACAATTCTGCCCCGCAAACATAATTGCGTTGGTATTTATAAACAACCCTAGCAGCAAGACAAATTAGATGGACGTGAATATAATCAATTAGTGAAAAGTCCACTGCATAGAGATAACATTATTCACCGATGTGGACAGTACCACAACCTAAGTATTTTTTTAAATAAATCACCAAAATATTACTTTCCATCTGGATATAAAATATTCCCTATTGTGGACAGTACCACAACCTTAGTATTTTTTTTTAATAAATCACCAAAACATTGTTATTTTCCATTTGAATATAAAATGTTCCCCCTTGTCGACAGGTATTTTTTTTAATAAATCACCATATTTGAAAAAAATTATTATATTCTATATTAAACCCTATTCCCCATTGTGGACAGTACCACAACCTAAGTTTTTTTTTTTTCATAGGACAACACTATATTGTTCTAGGCCATGCGAATATAAGATATTCCCTGATGTTGTCAGGACCACAATTTTTATATATTTTTTAATTGAGTTACTCTCCCCCTATGCGATTGTTCATTGTTAATGCTTCCATCTGCCAATTGTATAGATGTCTCCTTGGGTTGTTGTCAACGTGTACTGAGATGAGGCCAGAGGGATTGCAAATAGAACTACTAGTAGGTGTTTTACTTCTCTCTGTTGAGAAATTACTGGCTTCTCGAAGTGTTACCACCTTTCAACATTTCACAATGTTTTCACCTGCAGCAACAAATTTTTCCATTTTTATTATTCGGTTACAGTTACTCAGTTTTAAATCCACAAAATCCTAGAAATATCATTACATTACCAATCTATATACAAAATGAAGAGGTTTTGCCTTACCTGTCACGTATTGCTTTCAATCACATTTTATTAAGGTGATATTAGCTTGTTGTAATATGTTTCTTGAAAATGGTGACGGCCCATCACCACCCGCTGCACGCGGGGCCTCATACTTAAAACCATTTTATTTGATGTTATCAACACCTATTAATCTGGTCTGCCGCAATTTTACCATTAAAAATTCCTAAAATTTATCAACTTTATTTCAACTGCAGAGAGAGTCGCCAGGTATAACTCACCTTTTTAGTACAATATGGAAACCTTATTCAGAGGCGTAGCGGGCGCGTGAGCTAACCCGACAAGTGGCCTTGCTGAATCGTCATGTTGCACATGCTTTCCTCAAGGGTTTTCGGGTCTTTTGAATGTCTTCTCCTTGCTTCTTGTTTTCCTCCGTTAGGTTGGAGATGGCGGTCTCGGGGCCGGGCAGGACTATTGCCTTTTACCCCCGTGCTTCGCTGTAAGGCCTCGTGCAGCCTCTGAATATAAATTATTCCCCATTGTAGACAGTACCACAATCTAAGTATTTTTTTTTTTAATAAATCACCAAAAAATTGTTATATTACATCTGAATATAAAACGTTCCCCATTGTAGACAGTACCACAACCTAAGTATTTTTTTTTTTAATAAATCACCATAACACTGTTATTTTCCATCTGAATATAAAATGTTCCCCTTTGTGGACAGTACCACAGTCTATATATATTTTTTAATGAATCGCCAAAACATTGTTATTTTCCATCTGAATATAAAATATTCGCTATTGTGGACAGTACCAAAACCTAAGTATTTTCTTTAATAAATCACTAATGGCATGGTTATTTTCCATCTAAATATAAAATGTTCCCCAATGTGGACAGTACCACAACCTAAGTATTCTTTTAATAAATTACCAAAACTTTGTTATTCTCTATCTGAATATAAAATATTCCCTATTGTGGACAGCACTACAACCTAAGTATTTTTTTTTTATAAATCACCAAAGCCCAAAACATTGTTATTTTACATTTAAATAAAAAATATTTCCCATTGTGGACAGTACCACAAAATAAGTATTTTTTTAATAAATCACCAAAACATTGTTATTTTCCATCTGAATATAAAATGTTCCCCATTGTGGATAGTACTAAAACCAAAGTATTTTTTTTAATAAATCACCAAAACATTATTATTTTCCATTTGAATATAAAATGTTCCCCCTTGTCGACAGGTATTTTTTTTAATAAATCGCCATATGTGAAAAAAATTATTGCAAACCCCCCCTTCTATATTCTATATTAAACCCTATTCCCCATTGTGGACAACACTATATTGTTCTAGGCCATGCGAATATAAGATATTCCCTGATGTTGTCAGGACCACAATTTTTATATATTTATTAATTGAGTTACTCTCCCCCTATGCGATCGTTCATTGTTAATGCTTCCATCTGCCAATTGTATAGATGTCTCCTTGGGTTGTTGTCAACGTGTCCTGAGATGAGGCCAGAGGGATTGCAAATAGAACTACTAGTAGGTGTTTTACTTCTCTCTGTTGAGAAATTGCTGGCTTCTCGAAGTGTTACCACCTTTCAACATTTCACAATGTTTTCACCTGCAGCAACAAATTTTTCCATTTTTACGATTTGGTTACAGTTACTCAGTTTTAAATCCACAAAATCCTAGAAATATCATTACATTACCAATCTATATACAAAATGAAGAGGTTTTGCCTTACCTGTCACGTATTGCTTTCAATCACATTTTATTAAGGTGATATTAGCTTGTTGTAATATTTTTCTTGAAAATGGTGACGGCCCATCACCACCCGCTGCACGCGGGACCTCATACTTAAAACCATTTTATTTGATGTTATCAACACCTATTAATCTGGTCTGCCGCAATTTTACCATTAAAAATTTCTAAAATTTATCAACTGTATTTCAACTGCAGAGAGAGTCGCCAGGTATAACTCACCTTTTTAGTACAATATGGAAACCTTATTCAGAGGCGTAGCGGGCGCGTGAGCTAACCCGACAAGTGGCCTTGCTGAATCGTCATGTTGCACATGATTTCCTCAAGGGTTTTCGGGTCTTTTGCATATCTTCTCCTTGCTTCTTGTTTTCCTCCGTTAGGTTGGAGATGGCGGTCTCGGGGCCGGGCAGGACTATTGCCTTTTACCCTCGTGCTTCGCTGTAAGGCCTCGTGCAGCCTCTGAATATAAATTATTCCCCATTGTAGACAGTACCACAATCTAAGTATTTTTTTTTTAATAAATCACCAAAAAATTGTTATATTACATCTGAATATAAAACGTTCCCCATTGTAGACAGTACCACAACCTAAGTATTTTTTTTTGAATAAATCACCATAACACTGTTATTTTCCATCTGAATATAAAATGTTCCCCTTTGTGGACAGTACCACAGTCTATATATATTTTTTAATGAATCGCCAAAACATTGTTATTTTCCATCTGAATATAAAATATTCGCTATTGTGGACAGTACCACAACCTAAGTATTTTCTTTAATAAATCACTAATGGCATGGTTATTTTCCATCTAAATATAAAATGTTCCCCAATGTGGACAGTACCACAACCTAAGTATTCTTTTAATAAATTACCAAAACTTTGTTATTCTCTATCTGAATATAAAATATTCCCTATTGTGGACAGCACTACAATCTAAGTATTTTTTTTTATAAATCACCAAAACATTGTTATTTTACATTTAAATAAAAAATATTTCCCATTGTGGACAGTACCACAACCTAAGTATTTTTTTAATAAATCACCAAAACATTGTTATTTTCCATCTGAATATAAAATGTTCCCCATTGTGGATAGTACTAAAACCAAAGTATTTTTTTTAATAAATCACCAAAACATTATTATTTTCCATTTGAATATAAAATGTTCCCCCTTGTCGACAGGTATTTTTTTTAATAAATCACCATATGTGAAAAAAAATATTGCAAACCCCCCCCCCCTTCTATATTCTATATTAAACCCTATTCCCCATTGTGGACAGTACCATAACCTAAGTTTTTTTTTTTCATAGGACAACACTATATTGTTCTAGGCCATGCGAATATAAGATATTCCCTGATGTTGTCAGGACCACAATTTTTATATATTTTTTAATTGAGTTACTCTCCCCCTATGCGATCGTTCATTGTTAATGCTTCCATCTGCCAATTGTATAGATGTCTCCTTGGGTTGTTGTCAACGTGTACTGAGATGAGGCCAGAGGGATTGCAAATAGAACTACTAGTAGGTGTTTTACTTCTCTCTGTTGAGAAATTGCTGGCTTCTCGAAGTGTTACCACCTTTCAACATTTCACAATGTTTTCACCTGCAGCAACAAATTTTTCCATTTTTACGATTTGGTTACAGTTACTCAGTTTTAAATCCACAAAATCCTAGAAATATCATAACATTACCAATCTATATACAAAATGAAGAGGTTTTGCGTTACCTGTCACGTATTGCTTTCAATCACATTTTATTAAGGTGATATTAGCTTGTTGTAATATTTTTCTTGAAAATGGTGACGGCCCATCACCACCCGCTGCACGCGGGGCCTCATACTTAAAGCCATTTTATTTGATGTTATCAACACCTATTAATCTGGTCTGCCGCAATTTTACCATTAAAAATTTCTAAAATTTATCAACTGTATTTCAACTGCAGAGAGAGTCGCCAGGTATAACTCACCTTTTTAGTACAATATGGAAACCTTATTCAGAGGCGTAGCGGGCGCGTGAGCTAACCCGACAAGTGGCCTTGCTGAATCGTCATGTTGCACATGATTTCCTCAAGGGTTTTCGGGTCTTTTGGATATCTTCTCCTTGCTTCTTGTTTTCCTAGGTTAGGTTGGAGATGGCGGTCTCGGGGCTGGGCAGAACTATTGCCCTTTACCCCCGTGCTTCGCTGTAAGGCCTCGTGCAGCCTCTGAATATAAATTATTCCCCATTGTAGACAGTACCACAATCTAAGTATTTTTTTTTTTAATAAATCACCAAAAAATTGTTATATTACATCTGAATATAAAACGTTCCCCTTTGTGGACAGTACCACAGTCTATATATATTTTTTAATGAATCGCCAAAACATTGTTATTTTCCATCTGAATATAAAATATTCCCTATTGTGGACAGTACCACAACCTAAGTATTTTCTTTAATAAATCACTAATGGCATGGTTATTTTCCATCTAAATATAAAATGTTCCCCAATGTGGACAGTACCACAACCTAAGTATTTTTTTAATAAATTACCAAAACTTTGTTATTCTCTATCTGAATATAAAATATTCCCTATTGTGGACAGAACTACAATCTAAGTATTTTTTTTTATAAATCACCAAAACATTGTTATTTTACATTTAAATAAAAAATATTTCCCATTGTGGACAGTACCACAACCTAAGTATTTTTTTAATAAATCACCAAAACATTGTTATTTTCCATCTGAATATAAAATGTTCCCCATTGTGGATAGTACTAAAACCAAAGTATTTTTTTTAATAAACCACCAAAACATTATTATTTTCCATTTGAATATAAAATGTTCCCCCTTGTCGATAGGTATTTTTTTTAATAAATCACCATTTTTGAAAAAAATTATTGCAAACCCCCCCCCCTTCTATATTCTATATTAAACCCTATTCCCCATTGTGGACAGTACCACAACCTTAAGTTTTTTTTTTTCATAGGACAACACTATACAGTGTCAGAAAAATTTTCATTTGGGTCGGCAATGAGAGCAAGCGAGAACGAAGCAACTAGGCTATTCTTTTTTATCGTATAACACATCCTACAATCGTGCCACCTGCTTTCCCCACCACATGTACGTGGGCAGGTCTGTCTACGGGAAATGTAAAGAATTATTTGACTCGTTTTGAAAGTATGACGAGTTAAATAATTTTAGTTATTAAAGCACGTAATAATATTACCTATATTGAACAGAGCCAACTACAATAAATGATACTGAAATTTTTAATAGCAATGTACGTGTTTTCTTGATCGCGCGTCATTATTTGCTCCCTCTACTAGAGCAGTGGTACACGCCTTTATTGTAGGCGGTCTCTCAAGCCGTTGAAATAACTATGCCTGCGACCCAAATCTAAAATCTTCCGAATGTGTATTGTTCTAGGCCATGCGAATATAAGATATTCCCTGATGTTGTCAGGACCACAATTTTTATATATTTTTTAATTGAGTTACTCTCCCCCTATGCGATCGTTCATTGTTAATGCGTCCATCTGCCAATTGTATAGATGTCTCCTTGGGTTGTTGTCAACGTGTACTGAGATGAGGCCAGAGGGATTGCAAATAGAACTACTAGTAGGTGTTTTACTTCTCTCTGTTGAGAAATTGCTGGCTTCTCGAAGTGTTACCACCTTTCAACATTTCACAATGTTTTCACCTGCAGCAACAAATTTTTCCATTTTTACGATTTGGTTACAGTTACTCAGTTTTAAATCCACAAAATCCTAGAAATATCATTACATTACCAATCTATATACAAAATGAAGAGGTTTTGCCTTACCTGTCACGTATTGCTTTCAATCACATTTTATTAAGGTGATATTAGCTTGTTGTAATATTTTTCTTGAAAATGGTGACGGCCCATCACCACCCGCTGCACGCGGGGCCTCATACTTAAAGCCATTTTATTTGATGTTATCAACACCTATTAATCTGGTCTGCCGCAATTTTACCATTAAAAATTTCTAAAATTTATCAACTGTATTTCAACTGCAGAGAGAATCGCCAGGTATAACTCACCTTTTTAGTACAATATGGAAACCTTATTCAGAGGCGTAGCGGGCGCGTGAGCTAACCCGACAAGTGGCCTTGCTGAATCGTCATGTTGCACATGATTTCCTCAAGGGTTTTCGGGTCTTTTGGACATCTTCTCCTTGCTTCTTGTTTTCCTCCGTTAGGTTGGAGATGGCGGTCTCGGGGCCGGGCAGGACTATTGCCTTTTACCCCCGTGCTTCACTGTAAGGCCTCGTGCAGCCTCTGAATATAAATTATTCCCCATTGTAGACAGTACCACAATCTAAGTATTTTTTTTTTAATAAATCACCAAAAAATTGTTATATTACATCTGAATATAAAACGTTCCCCATTGTAGACAGTACCACAACCTAAGTATTTTTTTTTGAATAAATCACCATAACACTGTTATTTTCCATCTGAATATAAAATGTTCCCCTTTGTGGACAGTACCACAGTCTATATATATTTTTTAATGAATCGCCAAAACATTGTTATTTTCCATCTGAATATAAAATATTCGCTATTGTGGACAGTACCACAACCTAAGTATTTTCTTTAATAAATTACCAAAACTTTGTTATTCTCTATCTGAATATAAAATATTCCCTATTGTGGACAGCACTACAATCTAAGTATTTTTTTTTTATAAATCACCAAAACATTGTTATTTTACATTTAAATAAAAAATATTTCCCATTGTGGACAGTACCACAACCTAAGTATTTTTTTAAATAAATCACCAAAATATTACTTTCCATCTGGATATAAAATATTCCCTATTGTGGACAGTACCACAACCTTAGTATTTTTTTTTAATAAATCACCAAAACATTGTTATTTTCCATTTGAATATAAAATGTTCCCCCTTGTCGACAGGTATTTTTTTTAATAAATCACCATATTTGAAAAAAATTATTATATTCTATATTAAACCCTATTCCCCATTGTGGACAGTACCACAACCTAAGTTTTTTTTTTTTCATAGGACAACACTATATTGTTCTAGGCCATGCGAATATAAGATATTCCCTGATGTTGTCAGGACCACAATTTTTATATATTTTTTAATTGAGTTACTCTCCCCCTATGCGATCGTTCGTTGTTAATGCTTCCATCTGCCAATTGTATAGATGTCTCCTTGGGTTGTTGTCAACGTGTACTGAGATGAGGCCAGAGGGATTGCAAATAGAACTACTAGTAGGTGTTTTACTTCTCTCTGTTGAGAAATTGCTGGCTTCTCGAAGTGTTACCACCTTTCAACATTTCACAATGTTTTCACCTGCAGCAACAAATTTTTCCATTTTTACGATTTGGTTACAGTTACTCAGTTTTAAATCCACAAAATCCTAGAAATATCATTACATTACCAATCTATATACAAAATGAAGAGGTTTTGCGTTACCTGTCACGTATTGCTTTCAATCACATTTTATTAAGGTGATATTAGCTTGTTGTAATATTTTTCTTCAAAATGGTGACGGCCCATCACCACCCGCTGCACGCGGGGCCTCATACTTAAAACCATTTTATTTGATGTTATCAACACATATTGATCTGGTCCGTCGCAGTCTTACCATTAAAAAAGTCCTGAAATTTATCAACTTTATTTCAACTGCACAATATTGAAACCTTATTCAGAGGCGTAGCGAGCGCGTGAGCTAACCCGACAAGTGGCCTTGCTGAATCGTCATGTTACACATGATTTCCCCAAGGGTTTTCGGGTCTTTTGGATGTCTTCTTTCCTTCTTGTCTTTCTCCGTTTGGTTGGAGATGGCGGTCTCGGGATGTCTCGGGGCCGGGCAGGACTATTGCCCTTTACCGCTGTACTTCGCTGTAGGTCTGGAGGCCTCGTACAGGGTGGGGGTAGTAGTCGGTCTGTTGGGAACTTTGGGGTTTTGTGGCAGGGATTGACTGCCGGTACACAGCAGGTCTATTACATCCTGTCATCCGGATCGTCGGTAGTGTAGGAATGAGCTGTAAAGCTTACCGCAGGGTAGTGGGTGGGTGGCTGGGTGCTAGTCTTTTCTTCTCTGTGGGTTGTCTTCATCGGCGGTGGTATGGTTCACATACTCACCCACTGTCCATGATTTTCCTCCTCGGCCTTTTGTGCCTCGGAGCGTCAGCTGGATCGTAATCAGTTGCCTCCCTGACCAACGGGTTCCCATGCTTCTCAGCAAGGGCGTATATCTTCTTGGCCTTCTCTCTGATGATTTCGGTGACTGAGGTGTACTCCAAGTTTCTGAAGATGTCTTCGTTGCGTACGAACCATGGTGCATCCACTGTTCTCACAATATTAAATTCCAGGTTTAATTGAAATATTATAAGGCCCATAACCCTAGAAATGATCGATATTAATGCATTGACATTGACATGAATATTAAATCGAATTGTAAAACAGATACCTCAGCACCTAGCATTCAAAGTCCTTTCAAAATGTTGATATTAAATACAAGTAATCGTAGGCGGAAATATGCTATAACACTTTCTTCGGGAGCAGGGGGGGTGTTAATATTATTTGTTCGTAGTTTTATAGTAAGCTCTGTATTCACGGTTACTCAGACTGAGGTAGGGGATGTACAATAACGTACGGCCGTGCGCTAGTGAGACTGTGAATATTTTGCCTACAGGGCTTTGGGGTTTTAATTTTCTTCTAAATTCCTGTCATACAAAAAATTATTGAAATCATCAGTATGAAATAAAACGAAGGTATAAATCTTTATTATTAACAATATGAACATATGTTGTTTAAATTATCATTTTATAGTAAGCTCCATATTCACGGTTACTCAGACGTAGGGTGGCTGTAGTACGAAACGTATGGCCGTACTCTAGTGAGAGATTGTGAATATTTTGCTTACGGGATAAGGCTTTGGGATTAAAGATTTGTTTAATTCATCCTAACTACCCCCTGCTCTTAACTACTACATCAACATTATTTCGTGATTCCATCTCAAATTCTCAAATTTATCTCGATATCCTCTTCTTACTCTTTGCGTAGAATTTCAAGCTGCAGTCAAATTCAGTATTCCCCAAGATCCTACAAATATCGATACATTAAACAGTGTTCAAAATTGAAATTTTACCTGGCATGCAGTTTTGCTTAAAAGTCCAGAGAGATTAATAATTATCATTCTTTTCTTTAGAGTAGATCGATCCAACTTGTGCAGGCATATATCTAAAAATGATTACAGTTAATTTCACAAATTAAGCAAATTATAAACCATGTATACTTACCTCATAACCTTAATTAAAGTCGAGTAATCGTGTACACCTACCTATTACTTATAGTATGGAAACCAGCGATACTTTTAGCTGCTATATTTCTTTAAATTTGGTTTATCTTCTTTCTATCATATTAATGAACTTATCCACAAAACAAACTCCTGCCACTTCGTAAGCGAGACAACGGTTGACACCAGCATTTCAATTCTGTTAAAAAAATGTCAATGGTATACGTGTTTAAAGCTGAGATTTCTTGTGTTCTTTATCGACATGACAGTATGATGGAAAATTATTTTCCGCCACCTTCATTGTAGACCGTCATGCTCCTGTCATTAACATAAATTTGAAATAAGAAACCAATTGACAGAAATGCTTAAAGCTAAAATTTTTATTGCCAGTACTTTATTACTTGAAATTGGTAGGAAATGTATAATTCCGGCCGTGGTTTTACCAGGAGCAAAGAAAGTCCTGTCAGACGTTGTCCCGCTGGTGCGCCTGCAGGAGCCTATATTGTGAAAACACAGGCCAAATATAACAAAAAAATATTAAGAAATTAATTTTAAGGAGATCTTTCAATAAAAGTGTCGCTGGCTCCCTTACTATTACTTCACATACTCTTATTTTGAAATCATTTATACTTACTCCATCAATAATAATAATACCACAAACAAATATTTTATCACCTTCACTTCACTTAATAAAGTACAAAAATCCTACCTTATTCGATGTTTTCGTCCATTCCTTTCTCGTTCGATACTTACCTGGAACAAAAAATAAGTAATGTAAAGCAAGAAATAAGCACAACATTCAGTCAAATCTTTCGCATTATCTAGTTGAAAACGAAGCAGAAATTGAACGATTTTCAATGGCTTTTTAATTTTGAGACATTTAACAAAGTTATATCTTGAAAACATCCAATAACCTCTGCGTCTTACTGCTTTGCTGGTCCTATAGGATGCAAAGCTTTTTAAAAAAAAATGTAAAATTATGTAAATACATACCTGTAACTTCTCTTCCTATCGCCAGTCGTCCCCATTATAGTACCATTTAAACGCCTCTGTGTGATTACACTCTGAAACAAGCGAGATAAAAAATTAGGCACCTGTTCCCAATATACTAAAATGTCAAAATGTAAGCAAGAATTCGGTGTAATTTTGAATGAGAATACCACGTCAATATACACAGTGATAAAATTTAAAACGCCCGATAGTCAAACGAGGTAAACGTCAAAGATTAGATGTGGGTTAGCTAAACCATTTTAAGTAAAAAAATTAGAGGGCACCGTTTCTCTTTGCTTGATACACATTCTACACTTTGAGAAATCTCGGGAGAAAACTAATAAACATTTAATAAGAATCATTTACAAGAAAAATGAATTGGCAGTCACACAGTAGTGAATAGTATGCCTCCGAAGTAGTTTCCACAAACACCGAAACACTTGAATACTTTTACTCGACGCTCATTTCACCATACATGTTGGCATCATCTGGAGACGATTAAACTCTTAATACATTTTTGCAAACTAAATAGTTGGCTACACCACAAAGACTGGTAAGTACTACTTAAGAATGAGGTGAAGAAATGTATACTTTCTTTAGTAAAACAAGTATAACTCCCTCATTACCCTTTTCGGAAATAATTTTATATAAGAGAGTTATTTTTGGATGTTCTATCATCCACAGCAACATCGGGAGATAATTTTGGTCTACCGAGTATAAAAAAACACGACAAATTATTAACTAACCGAAAAAATAGAATGTTAAAATTTTGTCTTACCATTTAAGCCTGTGGCATGAGGTCCATAACAGTCCATACATGGAAGTTGTAAGTTACCTATCATTCGAACGCCCGCGACAATCAGAGTCTACAAACTGCTTTTCAAGAGACGGATCTCTGGAAAATGCCGACAGTTTCTAGCCTTAACACTTGCAATATTCCGGAAAATTTCTAAACCGAAATATTGAAAGATACTCGTCTAGTGATCGACCCTGATTGGACGCCGATTGTTCAACCTACTAGAGATTAAACTGTCTTTCCGCGCTTTGCCTTTCATTAATTTCAATGACTCTAACCCACTACTGGCCTCAATCTGCCTACTCCAGTAGCCCACAGGGTTATCCACTTACTCTTAACTTCCAGCACACTTGATTCTAACCCGGGTATGTCGTTTACTTTTCGCGCACTTGAACTTATACACTTTTGTTATGACGTTAGTTCATCTCGCATCCCAGTCGTTTTCTAGCCTCGTGTTTATGGAAACTGAAAAGAAAAATAACATAAGCAATTATTTTCTAATCACGTAAAACATAGAGAATTTAATGGGATGTTTTTCAGTAAGTCGACAAAGTACAATCTATTTTTAGGTAAGTTCATTATGATATCTTTTGCTCTCTTGGTAAAAAACTTGTTAAATTTGGAGGGATTGATACTCATATCATTTTGTATAGTTTTAGTATCATTATTTTACATCACTACTGGAATAGGCAGATCGGGGCCAATAGGAGAAAATAGCTGAAGGCAAAGCGTGCACCACTCTATACCAAATATTCCCCGATGTGGACGGTACCACAACTTTTTTATTTTTTTAAACGTGTTATCGTGTTATCGCCAGTGGACAAAATTGACATTGAAACAAAATTCCCCTATATATGTGAAAAAATTCGTGCTGAAAGCATCACAAATGTTTCTTTTTTTTTTTATTTTAAATCATTATTACATTGTTGTTGGCCATCTGGATAAATAATATTCCCTTATGTGGACGGTACCACAACTTACTTATTTTTTCAAATCAGTTACGGTGTTTCGTCAGTGGATATCGATACAGAAAATGTTTCCTTTCTTTTTTAAATGAGAACTATGTTATTATTGGTCTTCTGGATAAAAAAAAATATTAAGTACTCTACGGTAGAGAGGTACATGCTTCGTCTTAGGCTAATTTGTGAAAATATCCCTTACTGATCTCAATATACCTACTACAGTAGTTGCCAGGAAGATTCGCTTACTTTTAGTTTCCCCTCATATTCTTATTTACGCACTTAATTAGCACTTCTTCACTAAATTCCTGTCTTGATTTGTACTGCACGGTCAGAGCACTGAAAACTGAAAGACGCAATAATTAGTAAAATTAATTTGATATTTCCTACAATTCTGCCCCGCAAACATAATTGCGTTGGTATTTATAAACAACCCTAGCAGCAAGACAAATTAGATGGACGTGAATATAATCAATTAGTGAAAAGTCCACTGCATAGAGATAACATTATTCACCGATGTGGACAGTACCACAACCTAAGTATTTTTTTAAATAAATCACCAAAATATTACTTTCCATCTGGATATAAAATATTCCCTATTGTGGACAGTACCACAACCTTAGTATTTTTTTTTAATAAATCACCAAAACATTGTTATTTTCCATTTGAATATAAAATGTTCCCCCTTGTCGACAGGTATTTTTTTTAATAAATCACCATATTTGAAAAAAATTATTATATTCTATATTAAACCCTATTCCCCATTGTGGACAGTACCACAACCTAAGTTTTTTTTTTTTCATAGGACAACACTATATTGTTCTAGGCCATGCGAATATAAGATATTCCCTGATGTTGTCAGGACCACAATTTTTATATATTTTTTAATTGAGTTACTCTCCCCCTATGCGATTGTTCATTGTTAATGCTTCCATCTGCCAATTGTATAGATGTCTCCTTGGGTTGTTGTCAACGTGTACTGAGATGAGGCCAGAGGGATTGCAAATAGAACTACTAGTAGGTGTTTTACTTCTCTCTGTTGAGAAATTACTGGCTTCTCGAAGTGTTACCACCTTTCAACATTTCACAATGTTTTCACCTGCAGCAACAAATTTTTCCATTTTTATTATTCGGTTACAGTTACTCAGTTTTAAATCCACAAAATCCTAGAAATATCATTACATTACCAATCTATATACAAAATGAAGAGGTTTTGCCTTACCTGTCACGTATTGCTTTCAATCACATTTTATTAAGGTGATATTAGCTTGTTGTAATATGTTTCTTGAAAATGGTGACGGCCCATCACCACCCGCTGCACGCGGGGCCTCATACTTAAAACCATTTTATTTGATGTTATCAACACCTATTAATCTGGTCTGCCGCAATTTTACCATTAAAAATTCCTAAAATTTATCAACTTTATTTCAACTGCAGAGAGAGTCGCCAGGTATAACTCACCTTTTTAGTACAATATGGAAACCTTATTCAGAGGCGTAGCGGGCGCGTGAGCTAACCCGACAAGTGGCCTTGCTGAATCGTCATGTTGCACATGCTTTCCTCAAGGGTTTTCGGGTCTTTTGAATGTCTTCTCCTTGCTTCTTGTTTTCCTCCGTTAGGTTGGAGATGGCGGTCTCGGGGCCGGGCAGGACTATTGCCTTTTACCCCCGTGCTTCGCTGTAAGGCCTCGTGCAGCCTCTGAATATAAATTATTCCCCATTGTAGACAGTACCACAATCTAAGTATTTTTTTTTTTAATAAATCACCAAAAAATTGTTATATTACATCTGAATATAAAACGTTCCCCATTGTAGACAGTACCACAACCTAAGTATTTTTTTTTTTAATAAATCACCATAACACTGTTATTTTCCATCTGAATATAAAATGTTCCCCTTTGTGGACAGTACCACAGTCTATATATATTTTTTAATGAATCGCCAAAACATTGTTATTTTCCATCTGAATATAAAATATTCGCTATTGTGGACAGTACCAAAACCTAAGTATTTTCTTTAATAAATCACTAATGGCATGGTTATTTTCCATCTAAATATAAAATGTTCCCCAATGTGGACAGTACCACAACCTAAGTATTCTTTTAATAAATTACCAAAACTTTGTTATTCTCTATCTGAATATAAAATATTCCCTATTGTGGACAGCACTACAACCTAAGTATTTTTTTTTTATAAATCACCAAAGCCCAAAACATTGTTATTTTACATTTAAATAAAAAATATTTCCCATTGTGGACAGTACCACAAAATAAGTATTTTTTTAATAAATCACCAAAACATTGTTATTTTCCATCTGAATATAAAATGTTCCCCATTGTGGATAGTACTAAAACCAAAGTATTTTTTTTAATAAATCACCAAAACATTATTATTTTCCATTTGAATATAAAATGTTCCCCCTTGTCGACAGGTATTTTTTTTAATAAATCGCCATATGTGAAAAAAATTATTGCAAACCCCCCCTTCTATATTCTATATTAAACCCTATTCCCCATTGTGGACAACACTATATTGTTCTAGGCCATGCGAATATAAGATATTCCCTGATGTTGTCAGGACCACAATTTTTATATATTTATTAATTGAGTTACTCTCCCCCTATGCGATCGTTCATTGTTAATGCTTCCATCTGCCAATTGTATAGATGTCTCCTTGGGTTGTTGTCAACGTGTCCTGAGATGAGGCCAGAGGGATTGCAAATAGAACTACTAGTAGGTGTTTTACTTCTCTCTGTTGAGAAATTGCTGGCTTCTCGAAGTGTTACCACCTTTCAACATTTCACAATGTTTTCACCTGCAGCAACAAATTTTTCCATTTTTACGATTTGGTTACAGTTACTCAGTTTTAAATCCACAAAATCCTAGAAATATCATTACATTACCAATCTATATACAAAATGAAGAGGTTTTGCCTTACCTGTCACGTATTGCTTTCAATCACATTTTATTAAGGTGATATTAGCTTGTTGTAATATTTTTCTTGAAAATGGTGACGGCCCATCACCACCCGCTGCACGCGGGACCTCATACTTAAAACCATTTTATTTGATGTTATCAACACCTATTAATCTGGTCTGCCGCAATTTTACCATTAAAAATTTCTAAAATTTATCAACTGTATTTCAACTGCAGAGAGAGTCGCCAGGTATAACTCACCTTTTTAGTACAATATGGAAACCTTATTCAGAGGCGTAGCGGGCGCGTGAGCTAACCCGACAAGTGGCCTTGCTGAATCGTCATGTTGCACATGATTTCCTCAAGGGTTTTCGGGTCTTTTGCATATCTTCTCCTTGCTTCTTGTTTTCCTCCGTTAGGTTGGAGATGGCGGTCTCGGGGCCGGGCAGGACTATTGCCTTTTACCCTCGTGCTTCGCTGTAAGGCCTCGTGCAGCCTCTGAATATAAATTATTCCCCATTGTAGACAGTACCACAACCTAAGTATTTTTTTTTGAATAAATCACCATAACACTGTTATTTTCCATCTGAATATAAAATGTTCCCCTTTGTGGACAGTACCACAGTCTATATATATTTTTTAATGAATCGCCAAAACATTGTTATTTTCCATCTGAATATAAAATATTCGCTATTGTGGACAGTACCACAACCTAAGTATTTTCTTTAATAAATCACTAATGGCATGGTTATTTTCCATCTAAATATAAAATGTTCCCCAATGTGGACAGTACCACAACCTAAGTATTCTTTTAATAAATTACCAAAACTTTGTTATTCTCTATCTGAATATAAAATATTCCCTATTGTGGACAGCACTACAATCTAAGTATTTTTTTTTTATAAATCACCAAAACATTGTTATTTTACATTTAAATAAAAAATATTTCCCATTGTGGACAGTACCACAACCTAAGTATTTTTTTAATAAATCACCAAAACATTGTTATTTTCCATCTGAATATAAAATGTTCCCCATTGTGGATAGTACTAAAACCAAAGTATTTTTTTTAATAAATCACCAAAACATTATTATTTTCCATTTGAATATAAAATGTTCCCCCTTGTCGACAGGTATTTTTTTTAATAAATCACCATATGTGAAAAAAAATATTGCAAAACCCCCCCCTTCTATATTCTATATTAAACCCTATTCCCCATTGTGGACAGTACCATAACCTAAGTTTTTTTTTTCATAGGACAACACTATATTGTTCTAGGCCATGCGAATATAAGATATTCCCTGATGTTGTCAGGACCACAATTTTTATATATTTTTTAATTGAGTTACTCTCCCCCTATGCGATCGTTCATTGTTAATGCTTCCATCTGCCAATTGTATAGATGTCTCCTTGGGTTGTTGTCAACGTGTACTGAGATGAGGCCAGAGGGATTGCAAATAGAACTACTAGTAGGTGTTTTACTTCTCTCTGTTGAGAAATTGCTGGCTTCTCGAAGTGTTACCACCTTTCAACATTTCACAATGTTTTCACCTGCAGCAACAAATTTTTCCATTTTTACGATTTGGTTACAGTTACTCAGTTTTAAATCCACAAAATCCTAGAAATATCATTACATTACCAATCTATATACAAAATGAAGAGGTTTTGCGTTACCTGTCACGTATTGCTTTCAATCACATTTTATTAAGGTGATATTAGCTTGTTGTAATATTTTTCTTGAAAATGGTGACAGCCCATCACCACCCGCTGCACGCGGGGCCTCATACTTAAAGCCATTTTATTTGATGTTATCAACACCTATTAATCTGGTCTGCCGCAATTTTACCATTAAAAATTTCTAAAATTTATCAACTGTATTTCAACTGCAGAGAGAGTCGCCAGGTATAACTCACCTTTTTAGTACAATATGGAAACCTTATTCAGAGGCGTAGCGGGCGCGTGAGCTAACCCGACAAGTGGCCTTGCTGAATCGTCATGTTGCACATGATTTCCTCAAGGGTTTTCGGGTCTTTTGGATATCTTCTCCTTGCTTCTTGTTTTCCTAGGTTAGGTTGGAGATGGCGGTCTCGGGGCTGGGCAGAACTATTGCCCTTTACCCCCGTGCTTCGCTGTAAGGCCTCGTGCAGCCTCTGAATATAAATTATTCCCCATTGTAGACAGTACCACAATCTAAGTATTTTTTTTTTTAATAAATCACCAAAAAATTGTTATATTACATCTGAATATAAAACGTTCCCCTTTGTGGACAGTACCACAGTCTATATATATTTTTTAATGAATCGCCAAAACATTGTTATTTTCCATCTGAATATAAAATATTCCCTATTGTGGACAGTACCACAACCTAAGTATTTTCTTTAATAAATCACTAATGGCATGGTTATTTTCCATCTAAATATAAAATGTTCCCCAATGTGGACAGTACCACAACCTAAGTATTTTTTTAATAAATTACCAAAACTTTGTTATTCTTTATCTGAATATAAAATATTCCCTATTGTGGACAGAACTACAATCTAAGTATTTTTTTTTATAAATCACCAAAACATTGTTATTTTACATTTAAATAAAAAATATTTCCCATTGTGGACAGTACCACAACCTAAGTATTTTTTTAATAAATCACCAAAACATTGTTATTTTCCATCTGAATATAAAATGTTCCCCATTGTGGATAGTACTAAAACCAAAGTATTTTTTTTAATAAACCACCAAAACATTATTATTTTCCATTTGAATATAAAATGTTCCCCCTTGTCGATAGGTATTTTTTTTAATAAATCACCATTTTTGAAAAAAATTATCGCAAACCCCCCCCCCCCCCCTTCTATATTCTATATTAAACCCTATTCCCCATTGTGGACAGTACCACAACCTTAAGTTTTTTTTTTTCATAGGACAACACTATATTGTTCTAGGCCATGCGAATATAAGATATTCCCTGATGTTGTCAGGACCACAATTTTTATATATTTTTTAATTGAGTTACTCTCCCCCTATGCGATCGTTCATTGTTAATGCGTCCATCTGCCAATTGTATAGATGTCTCCTTGGGTTGTTGTCAACGTGTACTGAGATGAGGCCAGAGGGATTGCAAATAGAACTACTAGTAGGTGTTTTACTTCTCTCTGTTGAGAAATTGCTGGCTTCTCGAAGTGTTACCACCTTTCAACATTTCACAATGTTTTCACCTGCAGCAACAAATTTTTCCATTTTTACGATTTGGTTACAGTTACTCAGTTTTAAATCCACAAAATCCTAGAAATATCATTACATTACCAATCTATATACAAAATGAAGAGGTTTTGCCTTACCTGTCACGTATTGCTTTCAATCACATTTTATTAAGGTGATATTAGCTTGTTGTAATATTTTTCTTGAAAATGGTGACGGCCCATCACCACCCGCTGCACGCGGGGCCTCATACTTAAAGCCATTTTATTTGATGTTATCAACACCTATTAATCTGGTCTGCCGCAATTTTACCATTAAAAATTTCTAAAATTTATCAACTGTATTTCAACTGCAGAGAGAATCGCCAGGTATAACTCACCTTTTTAGTACAATATGGAAACCTTATTCAGAGGCGTAGCGGGCGCGTGAGCTAACCCGACAAGTGGCCTTGCTGAATCGTCATGTTGCACATGATTTCCTCAAGGGTTTTCGGGTCTTTTGGACATCTTCTCCTTGCTTCTTGTTTTCCTCCGTTAGGTTGGAGATGGCGGTCTCGGGGCCGGGCAGGACTATTGCCTTTTACCCCCGTGCTTCACTGTAAGGCCTCGTGCAGCCTCTGAATATAAATTATTCCCCATTGTAGACAGTACCACAATCTAAGTATTTTTTTTTTTAATAAATCACCAAAAAATTGTTATATTACATCTGAATATAAAACGTTCCCCATTGTAGACAGTACCACAACCTAAGTATTTTTTTTTTGAATAAATCACCATAACACTGTTATTTTCCATCTGAATATAAAATGTTCCCCTTTGTGGACAGTACCACAGTCTATATATATTTTTTAATGAATCGCCAAAACATTGTTATTTTCCATCTGAATATAAAATATTCGCTATTGTGGACAGTACCACAACCTAAGTATTTTCTTTAATAAATTACCAAAACTTTGTTATTCTCTATCTGAATATAAAATATTCCCTATTGTGGACAGCACTACAATCTAAGTATTTTTTTTTTATAAATCACCAAAACATTGTTATTTTACATTTAAATAAAAAATATTTCCCATTGTGGACAGTACCACAACCTAAGTATTTTTTTAAATAAATCACCAAAATATTACTTTCCATCTGGATATAAAATATTCCCTATTGTGGACAGTACCACAACCTTAGTATTTTTTTTTAATAAATCACCAAAACATTGTTATTTTCCATTTGAATATAAAATGTTCCCCCTTGTCGACAGGTATTTTTTTTAATAAATCACCATATTTGAAAAAAATTATTATATTCTATATTAAACCCTATTCCCCATTGTGGACAGTACCACAACCTAAGTTTTTTTTTTTTCATAGGATAACACTATATTGTTCTAGGCCATGCGAATATAAGATATTCCCTGATGTTGTCAGGACCACAATTTTTATATATTTTTTAATTGAGTTACTCTCCCCCTATGCGATCGTTCGTTGTTAATGCTTCCATCTGCCAATTGTATAGATGTCTCCTTGGGTTGTTGTCAACGTGTACTGAGATGAGGCCAGAGGGATTGCAAATAGAACTACTAGTAGGTGTTTTACTTCTCTCTGTTGAGAAATTGCTGGCTTCTCGAAGTGTTACCACCTTTCAACATTTCACAATGTTTTCACCTGCAGCAACAAATTTTTCCATTTTTACGATTTGGTTACAGTTACTCAGTTTTAAATCCACAAAATCCTAGAAATATCATTACATTACCAATCTATATACAAAATGAAGAGGTTTTGCGTTACCTGTCACGTATTGCTTTCAATCACATTTTATTAAGGTGATATTAGCTTGTTGTAATATTTTTCTTGAAAATGGTGACGGCCCATCACCACCCGCTGCACGCGGGGCCTCATACTTAAAACCGTTTTATTTGATGTTATCAACACATATTGATCTGGTCCGTCGCAGTCTTACCATTAAAAAAGTCCTGAAATTTATCAACTTTATTTCAACTGCACAATATTGAAACCTTATTCAGAGGCGTAGCGAGCGCGTGAGCTAACCCGACAAGTGGCCTTGCTGAATCGTCATGTTACACATGATTTCCCCAAGGGTTTTCGGGTCTTTTGGATGTCTTCTTTCCTTCTTGTCTTTCTCCGTTTGGTTGGAGATGGCGGTCTCGGGATGTCTCGGGGCCGGGCAGGACTATTGCCCTTTACCGCTGTGCTTCGCTGTAGGTCTGGAGGCCTCGTACAGGGTGGGGGTAGTAGTCGGTCTGTTGGGAACTTTGGGGTTTTGTGGCAGGGATTGACTGCCGGTACACAGCAGGTCTATTACATCCTGTCATCCGGATCGTCGGTAGTGTAGGAATGAGCTGTAAAGCTTACCGCAGGGTAGTGGGTGGGTGGCTGGGTGCTAGTCTTTTCTTCTCTGTGGGTTGTCTTCATCGGCGGTGGTATGGTTCACATACTCACCCACTGTCCATGATTTTCCTCCTCGGCCTTTTGTGCCTCGGAGCGTCAGCTGGATCGTAATCAGTTGCCTCCCTGACCAACGGGTTCCCATGCTTCTCAGCAAGGGCGTATATCTTCTTGGCCTTCTCTCTGATGATTTCGGTGACTGAGGTGTACTCCAAGTTTCTGAAGATGTCTTCGTTGCGTACGAACCATGGTGCATCCACTGTTCTCACAATATTAAATTCCAGGTTTAATTGAAATATTATAAGGCCCATAACCCTAGAAATGATCGATATTAATGCATTGACATTGACATGAATATTAAATCGAATTGTAAAACAGATACCTCAGCACCTAGCATTCAAAGTCCTTTCAAAATGTTGATATTAAATACAAGTAATCGTAGGCGGAAATATGCTATAACACTTTCTTCGGGAGCAGGGGGGGTGTTAATATTATTTGTTCGTAGTTTTATAGTAAGCTCTGTATTCACGGTTACTCAGACTGAGGTAGGGGATGTACAATAACGTACGGCCGTGCGCTAGTGAGACTGTGAATATTTTGCCTACAGGGCTTTGGGGTTTTAATTTTCTTCTAAATTCCTGTCATACAAAAAATTATTGAAATCATCAGTATGAAATAAAACGAAGGTATAAATCTTTATTATTAACAATATGAACATATGTTGTTTAAATTATCATTTTATAGTAAGCTCCATATTCACGGTTACTCAGACGTAGGGTGGCTGTAGTACGAAACGTATGGCCGTACTCTAGTGAGAGATTGTGAATATTTTGCTTACGGGATAAGGCTTTGGGATTAAAGATTTGTTTAATTCATCCTAACTACCCCCTGCTCTTAACTACTACATCAACATTATTTCGTGATTCCATCTCAAATTCTCAAATTTATCTCGATATCCTCTTCTTACTCTTTGCGTAGAATTTCAAGCTGCAGTCAAATTCAGTATTCCCCAAGATCCTACAAATATCGATACATTAAACAGTGTTCAAAATTGAAATTTTACCTGGCATGCAGTTTTGCTTAAAAGTCCAGAGAGATTAATAATTATCATTCTTTTCTTTAGAGTAGATCGATCCAACTTGTGCAGGCATATATCTAAAAATGATTACAGTTAATTTCACAAATTAAGCAAATTATAAACCATGTATACTTACCTCATAACCTTAATTAAAGTCGAGTAATCGTGTACACCTACCTATTACTTATAGTATGGAAACCAGCGATACTTTTAGCTGCTATATTTCTTTAAATTTGGTTTATCTTCTTTCTATCATATTAATGAACTTATCCACAAAACAAACTCCTGCCACTTCGTAAGCGAGACAACGGTTGACACCAGCATTTCAATTCTGTTAAAAAAATGTCAATGGTATACGTGTTTAAAGCTGAGATTTCTTGTGTTCTTTATCGACATGACAGTATGATGGAAAATTATTTTCCGCCACCTTCATTGTAGACCGTCATGCTCCTGTCATTAACATAAATTTGAAATAAGAAACCAATTGACAGAAATGCTTAAAGCTAAAATTTTTATTGCCAGTACTTTATTACTTGAAATTGGTAGGAAATGTATAATTCCGGCCGTGGTTTTACCAGGAGCAAAGAAAGTCCTGTCAGACGTTGTCCCGCTGGTGCGCCTGCAGGAGCCTATATTGTGAAAACACAGGCCAAATATAACAAAAAAATATTAAGAAATTAATTTTAAGGAGATCTTTCAATAAAAGTGTCGCTGGCTCCCTTACTATTACTTCACATACTCTTATTTTGAAATCATTTATACTTACTCCATCAATAATAATAATACCACAAACAAATATTTTATCACCTTCACTTCACTTAATAAAGTACAAAAATCCTACCTTATTCGATGTTTTCGTCCATTCCTTTCTCGTTCGATACTTACCTGGAACAAAAAATAAGTAATGTAAAGCAAGAAATAAGCACAACATTCAGTCAAATCTTTCGCATTATCTAGTTGAAAACGAAGCAGAAATTGAACGATTTTCAATGGCTTTTTAATTTTGAGACATTTAACAAAGTTATATCTTGAAAACATCCAATAACCTCTGCGTCTTACTGCTTTGCTGGTCCTATAGGATGCAAAGCTTTTTAAAAAAAAATGTAAAATTATGTAAATACATACCTGTAACTTCTCTTCCTATCGCCAGTCGTCCCCATTATAGTACCATTTAAACGCCTCTGTGTGATTACACTCTGAAACAAGCGAGATAAAAAATTAGGCACCTGTTCCCAATATACTAAAATGTCAAAATGTAAGCAAGAATTCGGTGTAATTTTGAATGAGAATACCACGTCAATATACACAGTGATAAAATTTAAAACGCCCGATAGTCAAACGAGGTAAACGTCAAAGATTAGATGTGGGTTAGCTAAACCATTTTAAGTAAAAAAATTAGAGGGCACCGTTTCTCTTTGCTTGATACACATTCTACACTTTGAGAAATCTCGGGAGAAAACTAATAAACATTTAATAAGAATCATTTACAAGAAAAATGAATTGGCAGTCACACAGTAGTGAATAGTATGCCTCCGAAGTAGTTTCCACAAACACCGAAACACTTGAATACTTTTACTCGACGCTCATTTCACCATACATGTTGGCATCATCTGGAGACGATTAAACTCTTAATACATTTTTGCAAACTAAATAGTTGGCTACACCACAAAGACTGGTAAGTACTACTTAAGAATGAGGTGAAGAAATGTATACTTTCTTTAGTAAAACAAGTATAACTCCCTCATTACCCTTTTCGGAAATAATTTTATATAAGAGAGTTATTTTTGGATGTTCTATCATCCACAGCAACATCGGGAGATAATTTTGGTCTACCGAGTATAAAAAAACACGACAAATTATTAACTAACCGAAAAAATAGAATGTTAAAATTTCGTCTTACCATTTAAGCCTGTGGCATGAGGTCCATAACAGTCCATACATGGAAGTTGTAAGTTACCTATCATTCGAACGCCCGCGACAATCAGAGTCTACAAACTGCTTTTCAAGAGACGGATCTCTGGAAAATGCCGACAGTTTCTAGCCTTAACACTTGCAATATTCCGGAAAATTTCTAAACCGAAATATTGAAAGATACTCGTCTAGTGATCGACCCTGATTGGACGCCGATTGTTCAACCTACTAGAGATTAAACTGTCTTTCCGCGCTCTGCCTTTCATTAATTTCAATGACTCTAACCCACTACTGGCCTCAATCTGCCTACTCCAGTAGCCCACAGGGTTATCCACTTACTCTTAACTTCCAGCACACTTGATTCTAACCCGGGTATGTCGTTTACTTTTCGCGCACTTGAACTTATACACTTTTGTTATGACGTTAGTTCATCTCGCATCCCAGTCGTTTTCTAGCCGTGTTTATGGAAACTGAAAAGAAAAATAACATAAGCAATTATTTTCTAATCACGTAAAACATAGAGAATTTAATGGGATGTTTTTCAGTAAGTCGACAAAGTACAATCTATTTTTAGGTAAGTTCATTATGATATCTTTTGCTCTCTTGGTAAAAAACTTGTTAAATTTGGAGGGATTGATACTCATATCATTTTGTATAGTTTTAGTATCATTATTTTACATCACTACTGGAATAGGCAGATCGGGGCCAATAGGAGAAAATAGCTGAAGGCAAAGCGTGCACCACTCTATACCAAATATTCCCCGATGTGGACGGTACCACAACTTTTTTATTTTTTTAAACGTGTTATCGTGTTATCGCCAGTGGACAAAATTGACATTGAAACAAAATTCCCCTATATATGTGAAAAAATTCGTGCTGAAAGCATCACAAATGTTTCTTTTTTTTATTTTAAATCATTATTACATTGTTGTTGGCCATCTGGATAAATAATATTCCCTTATGTGGACGGTACCACAACTTACTTATTTTTTCAAATCACTTACGGTGTTTCGTCAGGATATCGATACAGAAAATGTTTCCTTTCTTTTTTAAATAAGAACTATGTTATTATTGGTCTTCTGGATAAACAAAAATATTAAGTACTCTACGGTAGAGAGGTACGCTTCGTCTTAGGCTAATTTGTGAAAATATCCCTTACTGATCTCAATATACCTACTACACTAGTTGCCAGGAAGATTCGCTTACTTTTAGTTTCCCCGCATATTTTTATTTACGCACTTAATTAGCACTTCTTCACTAAATTCCTGTCTTGATTTGTACTGCACGGTCAGAGCACTGAAAACTGAAAGACGCAATAATTAGTAAAATTAATTTGATATTTCATACAATTCTGCCCCGCAGACATAATTAGTGAAAAGTCCACTGCATAGAGATAAAATTATTCACCGATGTGGACAGTACCACAACCTAAGTATTTTTTTAAATAAATCACCAAAATATTACTTTCCATCTGGATATAAAATATTCCCTATTGTAGACAGTACCACAACCTTAGTATATTTTTTTAATAAATCACCAAAACATTGTTATTTTCCATTTGAATATAAAATGTTCCTCATTCTCATTGTGGACCAAGGGCGGATCCAGGGGGGGGGGGGGGGGGGGCAGTAGGGGCAATTGCCCCCCCCCCGAGAAAAGTATTTGTTACGTTTTTAAGGCGATAAATTTTTTTCCGCATGAGGTGGGGGAAAAAATTTTTTTTGTATTTTTTATTTGAACCCCACTCATGAGGCGAAAAAAATTTTTCAGATTTCGAGGCGAGCGAAAAATTTTTTTTTACCATTTTAATAGCATTCTCTGGATGAGGCGAAAAAAATTTTTTTTGTATTTTTATTTGCACCCCCCCTATGAGGGGAAATTTTTTTTTCAGATTCCGAGGGGAGCGAAAAATTTTTTTTACATTTTTAATAGGATTCTCTGTATGAGGTGAAAAATTTGTACCCCCCCCCCCCCATGAGGCGATAAAATTTTTTAGATTCCGAGGCGAAAAATTTTTTTTTCTGATTTCTAAAATTTTTTGTAGATGTTAGTGCCCCCCTCCCCAGTAACCTTTCTGGATCCGCCCTTGTTGTGGACAGTACCACAATCTTAGTATTCTTTTTAATAAATCACCAAAACATTGTTATTTTCTATCTGAATATAAGATATTCCCCATTGTGGACAGTACCACGACCTAAGTATGTTTTTTAATAAATCACCAAGACATTATTATTTTCCATCTGAATATAAAATGTTCCCCATTGTGGACAGTACCACAACCTAAGTATTTTTTTAATAAATCGCCAAAACATTGTTATTTTCCAACTGTATATAAAATATTCCCCATTGTGGACAGTACCACAACATAAGAAATTTTTTTAATAAATCGCCAAAACATTGTTATTTTCCAACTGAATATATATATATTTTTTAATGAATCGCCAAAACATTGTTATTTTCCATCTGAATATAAAATGTTCCCCATTGTAGACAGTACCACAACCTAAGTATTTTTTTTTTCATAAGTCAACACTATAATGTTCTAGGCCATCCAGATATAAAATATTTCCTGATGTGGAGTGTACCACAACTTAAGTATTATTTTTTTAAAATGACCAAAACTTTGTTATTTTCCATTTGAATATAGAATGTTCTTCATTGTAGACAGTACCACAACCTACGTAATTTTTTTAATAAATGGCCAAAACTTTGTTATTTTCCATCTAAATATAAAATATTCCCCATTGTGGACAATACCAAAACGTAAGTATTTTTACTTAGGTAAATACTTTAAAACAATCATTATTGGAGAACCAATCAAAACAACTACTCTTCTAGCTAATACTGACGAAGTATTGAATTACATGATAGGATTCTTAGCATTTTAAAGGAAAAAATATATATTAAAAATACTTAAATCATTTATTTAAATTCACTCATTCGCACATTTTTATTCAATATGAGATTATCTACTTTGTGTATATTGGTGCCTTAATCAGGTCACGCTAATATACTACTTAGGAAAACACTTTAAAATGTGAATTTTTCGTCCGTTTGTCCATTTGATCATGTCCTTGTTCTCGGTGTCTATTGAATAAATAAAACAATTATATTTTCGTTTAACTTGCTCTAACTGAAAAGCGGAACATTTAATTGGTGTCATTTTTTTACTGCTCTATTAGTAAACATTTATTAAGAAAAAATAAGGTCAAATTTTAATAAATGTAGAAAATATGATTTTCTCCCCTGGCTATGTCAACAAGATGCGGGGGAAATATAGCAAGAGGAAAACTTTTTATTTTTCGAAATAGATAACAAGTAGATCGAAAAGAAATGAAGGTAAAGAATGGACTTAATTTTTATTTGATACCTCTTTTTATAGGATTAGTAGTTTTCGAGAAAACTGCATATGAATTATTGTTGGCCCGGTACTGCAATTAGTTACTACTAGATTTGTATGTTATTTTGTCATTAAATTTACGTATATTCTCTCTATCGTTTCACCTTGTCTTCAGTCTCCAATGGTGCTACTCCTTCACTGTTAGTAAATTGTTTATAAAATCAAATTAACCACAAATTCACAAAATAACCAAACTAAACATTATACTCCTTGGAAGATTTATTGGATATTTTATGTAGTGTTGCACATTTTATGGAAACTTTTTTGTAAGTACTGTTAGATTTAGGTTTTAGGCAATTTTAATTTTATGATTCAAACTTAATTGGTGAAACACTCATCTGTATAAAATGAAGTAGGAAAAAAAGTGACCACATCCAACCTGTTTGTGTCTTGTGTCTTGAATCCGCGACACCTCGATTTCAAGTCAAAATTATAGCCACTGCATCATCATACTCCAATCAACCTGTACATTCATAGGGCGTGAAAAAACATTAGACATTTTTTTAAATATTGTAGGAGTAGGGCCCTTCATTAACAATCTAAGTTTTCAACCTCGGGTGGGGCCACTTTGTCACCATGTTGTCACAAAGGAGGGTAAAATAAGTTTTTTTGGAATAACTCTTTTCCTGTTGATCCTAACTTACTCTATTTATTATGAATTTTGTAGAGGATAAAATTCTGAACAACTCTTGTGCACATTTTTTTGTACGATTAATAGTATAAAAGTTATAGTGCCGCAATAATTTATTTTATTCGCCAATTATATCTGTAATGAAGTGATTTCTTCCGGGTGTTGCCGTGGTTGTCAAATTCGACAAAACCACGGCAACACCTGAAAAAAACCACTTCATTGGACAATGGCCGTGAGCTTGCATTCTACTGTATTTGTAATGCTAAAAAATAAATTCGAATAATCCAATTTTAGAATATGTCAAGCTGAGGAAAATGTCTACTTTTTAATTTTTCAAACAGCTATCGAAATGTCCTCGGCGTACGACATTGAAAACTTGGATTCTTAATGAGGGCCATCTCTCCTAGAATACTATAAAAAATACTTCTGTCTAATGATCTTTCAAATGCTTATATTGACAGGAGTATCACTTTTGTTTAGATTATTATTAATTGTAAACTTCAACATATAATCTATCTAGATGAAAATCATATCGCCGTTTGAATATGATGTTATTGTGAAATGTATATTAGTAAAAATATATAAAAATCCAGATTTTTTATCTAAGTCACTCACAACGAAAAAATTTTGTATGTGGAAATAATTGTTTATGGAACTTTAATAATATAATATTTGAAATCCTTTACCCCAAAAACCCATAAAACGATACCACACATCGGTAGCGGGGTGGGGGTGGTGATAGGGGGTGGTAGTGGGGGTGGATGAAGTAAAAAAACATTTTGAGGTTTCTGGTTCTTGTACACACCCTAGGGGGGGGGGGAGGGGGGATGAAAAAAAAAAACAACTCATACCTTCACCAAATTGGGCCAAATCCGTTATACAGAGGTGATCATCAAAGCCGACTAAACAGTCAGATTTTATCATAATTTTAGGGTATAATTTACTAAGGATTTTACTTGCTTGGCTTACCGAAGGGAAATATAATTATGGATAAAGCGAAATATTATGTAGATTACAGAAATTGAGGTCATTCAATTCGATCAGTTTGTCTGTCTGTCTGTCTATGGACGCTATATCTGCAAAACTATTTGACGAAGAAATGGGATATTTGATTGGAAAATTTACAGGACACTCAAAATAAATAATAAAACCAATGTGACAGACAAGACAGGCAGGAGAATAATATTTGGCATGTAGCTAACACAATAGCCATGAAAGAAACCTACTATACTTTTAGTGTAAGTATGAAGAGTGGTCTTCCTAAAAAAGTAGGCGATTTTTTTTTTATTAAGTTCTCAAATGTTGTGTAAACATTCTACTGTAAATTGAAACCCAATAAATTTGATTTGATTTGAAAAAAAACAAAACAATGGAGGAAAATTATATTTAGAGTGTAGTTGACAATATTTCCAAGGAAGGAAACCGTATAATAGTGTCAATGAATAGAAAAGTATACTCCGTGGTCAGTGTTCACCCAATAGAAAATGTAAGGATACACAAGATATCGAAACTTCAATATTGTCTCTCAGATCAGTTTTATCTTAAAAGGTTGTTAGAGGGAATTTTAATAATTATATTACGAAAACAAGTCAGAGTGCAATAGGACTTTGCTGCCTGCGAATGCCTGTTTAAACAGTAAAAATAAAAAATATTGTTGTGAAGTTAATCTCAGTGTACCTAAAAGTTAAAGTGAGCATTGGTCCCCCATTAGGAGGGACAGTCCCCCTTTTGATGGAGCTATTCCCCAATGTGAGTGTCCCCCCAAATGTCCCCCATTCGCGTGGTTTCACTAAAAACGTCCTCCGTTTCGGTGGTTTCACCCCCCCCCCCCCCCCCCGCTCATTAATTATTAAACCTGGAAATTTTTTCCATATGTCCCCCTTTAGCAAGATTCAAATATGGTCACTTTAGTAAAAGTAAATTGAGCCATATTAAAGCAAAACATGAATCAAATAGATATTCGCAATCGGCCGTGTTGGCCACTCCCCCGACTGCATCTTCTACTTGATAATTATGAATTATTTATTATAATATGTATTTAATTATATAACCTTATCCTGTCTTTAGTTTTTGCTTATTTTTTAAACACTACTAATAGCGCAACTTTTAATGAAAAATATTATATACCTAAACCCACTTTTGAACTATACAACAATAACAAACCGATTTTACTAAATATTTAATTGCTTTATTTAATTTATTTTTATGTTCATTATTAATAATGCTAATAATTTGACTAAGATATATTAACACATATTTTACAAGGTATAACACGCCTATGACTTATTGAAAACAGTTGTTAAAAATCTCGGCGACGGGCAATTAAGTAAACAAAAAATCCATAAAGAAGGTCCTAAACTCATTTAATGGGAACACATATTTGATATAAAATATCTACAACGTATCTAGCCACTTGTCTAACAATACAATTGAGATAGAAAATTGTGATGACGCTATCGACTCCGGAAAACTCTTAATGCATTTTTGTAAACTAAATAGTCAGATGGATTCTTGGCTACACCACAAAGACTGGTAATTACTACTTAAGAATGAGGTCAAGAAGTTTATACTTTCTTTAGTAAAACAAGAATAACTCCCTCATTACCCTTTTCAGAAATAATTTTATATAAACGTATCTTTATTTTTTTGATGTTCTTTCATTTATAGCAATATCAGAGACAATTTTGGACTACCGAGTATAAAATACGAAAAATTATTAACTAAATGAAAAAATAAAATGTTAAAATTTTGTCTCACCATTTAAGCCTGTGGCATGAGGTCCATGACAGTCCATGCATGGGAGTTGTAAGTTAGTTCATCCCGCTGCTCGTCTGCATGCCTCAGATTTATGGACACTGAAAAGAAAAAATTAAATAAGTAATTATTTTCGAATCACACAAAAACAGAATTTAATGGGATGTTTGTCAGTAAGTCTACAGGGTCCAGTTTATTTTTAAGCAAGTGTCACATACGTGACGTTATTTTCATCAATGGAAACTTATCTTCTTAAATTTTCAGCCTCAAATTATTTGTAGTTTTTCTGAAACGTCTAATAGGCCACTAACCGTGATGCACCCTGTATATAACAGGGTATCCCATAAAAAGGGCAAAAATGAGATTTTAGAGAAAATTTTTAATAAAAAGGTGATAGAGGGAAACTGACACGATAGTGTAGGCGCACATCCTTCCCTCCCCCCCAGGTGAGACGCCGCTGCCTTGACATTTGTCATCATGTCTAGTTATTTTTGTTTGGAATGTAGGATTACTTAATATTATTGGAAAATTATTAGATAAGGATGCGTTTTTTGTTAATGTTAAATTACATTTTGAGTAAAGTTTCAGTTAATGTTAATAAATGTGTTTTTACCATTCCACGTGTGAACAATAGAATTTTGTTGTCCAAAATTGGTTTCAACGTGTCAAAATACTTCAAAAAAGTTAGATCAGAACCTTAGGACAAGACATTTTTTTGCTCTTTTTAGGAAATAAAAGGGGATGGTAGAGGAACACTGACACGATAGAAAAAAATTTTGTGTGAGAGGGTTGATAGTGAACTCAAATCACCAGATTTCTTTTTGACCACTGTCTCTGGGACACCTTGTATGTGTAATTTTTCTGGCAACCTGTGATTCTCCTATAGCACCACATTTCATTGTCAAGATTAAAATCCTAAAAATGACCTGATACTTCCCCTTCTGAGTAAAAACAAACCCTTTTGAACACGCAAGGAGTAAATTAAATTAAAGGGGTTTAGAAAACTCGCGGAGGCACCCTCCATCCCTGATCAAAGGGGTGGCTCGCATAATTATATATCCTATTTTTTCTCAAGATCTGTAAGAGACAGATACTTACAGTTTGCGCCAATCTAAAGAAAGTGAAATTTTAAAACCCACATATTTTTTTGTTGCTTCAAAACCATATTTTTTTCTCCCACTACAAAAAATATGGGAGGTGGCTACTCTGCAATGTCACATTTTTGCTTATTACTCCTAAACAACCTAATAAATCAAAATTTACCAAGAGTAGAAAATTAAAGCCTATAATTGTTTCTATGGACCGATATATATAAAAACCGCTCTTCAAGGAATCACTACTTCCACATCTAGATTTGCTACCGAAGTCTCTCACAACGAAAAAATTTGTGGAGATAATTGTTTATGGAACTTTAATAATGTAATATTTGAAATCGTCTACCCCAAAAACCCATAAAACGATATCCCACATCGGTAGTGGGGTGACAGTAGTGATAGGGGATGAGTAGTGATAAAGGATGGATGAAGTAAAAAAATATTTTGAGCCCTTTGGTTCTTCTACACACACTAAATCACAATTTTTTTCACCCCCTTTTATAATGGGGGTAGTACTGGGGGTGGCTAATGCCAAGACATTAGCTTCTCTATATTTTCGAAAGTTATCTCCTGAATCTGCTGAATACCCAAAATAATATTTTTTAACAATGATGTAAGCAGAAATAATCTAGACGAGTTTTGGGGCTCTAAAGGAATGTTTGTTTTTTGTTATTTTTAATATTTTTGTCAAGTAAATAGATGTCTTCCTGTCAGTTTTTTGACATGAAAATATTTCAGTTTTATATTTTAATATTAACTTTTATTTCGAATTGGATTTATATCCTCCTGACGAGTTGTAAAGAGAACGAAAAATATTGTACAACGCTTAGAGGCATTAATCCATCGAAAATATATAAAATACTTCATTTATTAGACATGCATGCGGTGAGCGAAATTTTATAACTATTTTCTTTGTGCTTTTTAATATTTTTTTTACTTTGAAATGTAATAAACTATTGATTGTGATGTAGTATCCTCTAGGTAGGGCTAGAGATACTTAATATTATCTATATTAGCATGATCAGACTTGAATCATCAATATATAAAGAGAGTGGTTGTTTTATTGTTTTTCATGCTGAATGTTAGATATGGTAGGTGTATGAAAGAAGTCGACAAGTCACTTCGTAGGAGCCTTGTTGATCTATTTTGGTCAGACTTACCAATGGTACATGAAAGAAACGAATATTTTCTTTGAAAGTTATCTGCTGAATATCCAAAATAATATTTTTTAACATTAGCTTCTCTTGTATACAGGGTGCTCCACTTAAAACTCCCCAAGCTTGTAACTTTCTTATTTTTTGAGCGACGACCATATTGTGCACATCAAATTGTAGATATTTTTAGGGCATTTAAACATGTGTACAGAATGATTTTAAAAAAAAATTTTGAAAAAATTGTTAAGAAAAAACTTAATTTCCTTGAATATTTTTTTGCCTCACCCTGTACATGAACTGCGTTAATGTTTTCTTATAAAGGTTTTAATTAGCTTCAATTTATGTTATCACGTCATATTCGAAATTCTTTTTTGTTTTAGAGAAAGAAATTAAAAACACTCTTTCCGATTCCAAACTGATTTTTTTTAAAATAACTTTGAAAATAATAATTTTATGCTTTATTTGCAAAAGACACAAGCAATATTCAATGTAACAAAACAGCAACAAGAAACAAAAGAAATTAATATTTTTAAAACAAACTTATTTTAAAATATACTAAATAGGAAATTGCAAAATTTTTATTTTTTAATTTTTTTTTTAATGACATAAATTGAAGTTAATTAAAATCTGTATAAGAAAACATTAACACAGTTCATGTACAGGGTGAGGTAAAAAAATATTCAAAGCAATTAAATTTCTTCTCTTAACAATTTAAAAAAAAATGTTTTTTTAAATCACTCTGTATACATGTTTAAAGACTTTAAAAATGTCTATAATTTGATGTGCCCAACATGGTCATCGCTTCAAAAATAAAAAAGGTACTAGTCTGGGGAGTTTTAAGTGGCGCACGCTGTATACTAAATACCAATTTTATGGATGGACTTACCTACTTGATTTACCTATTTACCCCCATTTACCCTCATCCCTTCAAAGAATAAGACGAAAATAAAATCCAGTTCCAGATCTCGTTAATATACATATGTGTACCAAATTTCAAGTCAATATATTAAAATGCACCAGTTTTATCTCGTTTTAGGCCAAAAGTCTAATTTTTGGCCAAAAATCTGGAAAATGGGCAAGCAGAAAATGTTGGCATATGGTTTTCCAGCAATGAGCATTGACAACGAAAATTTTCCGCCTAGTCAGAAAGTGTTAAACTACGTACCAATTTTGGGCATAATTGATGTCGCCAGTGCTGCTAATTACACGGAAAAAAATGTTGACATATATCGAATGTTGATCGCCAAGATACTCTCTTTAACTTGCACCAAGCCCCAAAGTGTTATACTCTGTTCCACAATTGAATATTTTCTGGAACGGCTAGCGCCTAAACGGTCAGGGGGAGAGGTCTGACTCACATAAGATAAAATACTCATCAAAATATTTGCTAACACATAACAGCAATGCCAACATGTTATATGCCAGGCCCCATATATGTGCTATCTACTAGACTATTACTCTGGAACCGTTTAAGATATTAACTTGAAATTTGATACAGTTATGTATTTTTACGAGATCTGGAACTAGATTATATTTTCATCTTATTTCGTTGAAGGGTTGGGGTAAATAAGTAAATAGTAAATCAAGCAGGTAAAAGTCCATAAAATTGGTATTTAGTATACATAAGAGTAGCTAATATCTCAAAAAAATTCTTGGCATTAGCCACCCCCATTACTATCCCCACCCCATTATAAAAGGGGGTGAAAAAAAATTGTGATTTAGTGTGTGTACAAGAACCAAAGACCTCAAAATAATTTTTTACTTCATCCATCCCCACTACCACTACCCCCACCCCACTACCGATGTGGGATATCGTTTTATGGGTGTTTGGGGTAGACGATTTCAAATATTATATTATTATTTATTAAAGTTCCATAAACAATTATTTCCACATATAATTTTTTTTCGTAGTGAGAGATTTGGGTAGCAAATCTGGATGTGGAAGTAGTAATTCCTTAGGCAGCAGTTTTTTCTTAGCTATGGAACTCTTCAAAGCGCATCTTCTCATGATTTTCATATATTTTCAATTGTCACACCAACAAAAATCCTACAGGGCTCAAATTAAACTTTGAGGAATTTTAAGGTGAGCATATTTTTTACTTTTTTATATCGATTTTCGGGGCGTGGTTTTCTTATTATTACAAGGGGTAGGAGGGTGGTAGCTCAATTTCCCTGTAGATATGGGTTCGACTAGTCATAACAATAATTCTACTGAAAATCCCATGACGATTGTGTCATGTGGGTAGGACTTATTAATTTTTTTGTTTTCTGGGGTTGGTATTTTAATTATTACAAGGGGTTCCAAATACGCTACAGAATAATATATAATCCGTAAATAATTCATACATTATAAAATCTGAGTAATAACAGTTGTTATTTTTTAAAATATTCATTATATACTGCCTTTTTTAAATATTTTCTGGTGATTTTTGCATTTTTTCAAAAAAGTAAAAAATATGCTCACCTTAAAATTTCTCAAAGTTTAATTTGAGCCCTATAGGATTTATTTTGCTCTCTACTATGCAAAAACAGGCGAATTTTGCGGTCACTACTTTTTAAATTGTACCGCAAGTCTATGTCTTTTACGGTTCTTGTGAAATAGAATATACATTTATGCGAGCCACCCCCGTGAGCGGGGGTGGGGGATGCCTCCACGGATTTCCGAGGTAGGTCTGTCCCTAAATCTCCTCATTTTGACACTCCATACTTGTTCAAAATGATTTACTTTTACTCAACCATCGTAGGCCCTTGGCTAACGTTGAAAATGTTATTTTATAGTTATAATCGTGAATTTCGTGCAACAAAAATAATATCATGGGTATTTTAAATTAATTAAATTGTAATATAAAAGAAAACATCAACCACCAACCAACATAATACGTTATTTCTCCCAAGAAATCAAACCGTTGTTGGTTGGTGTTGATTGAACTAAGCCATGCATATGTGTATAACAAGTTGCCTATGCCCGCGCCATATGCCTTTTTCCAGTATCGAATAATTCCTAAGCGAGTAGAAGTAGCAGAGCTGGCCGTGGCCGACTGCGAATACCTATTTGATTATCATTTTGATCGATTGCTTATTGCTTTCAGAGCTGGGAGTAACTTAGCTGAAAATGCTTTAAAATATTTTGGATAATTTAACTATGATACTTTTTACATCAAACAAAAAGTATCTGTATCTGTACTTTAGGGGCTTTTCAACAAAAACGTTCGCCTTTAGGGGAGGTAGAGGATTACTCAAAATGTGACAAAATGAACGATGGGAGTGGGAGTGGGAGGAATGGGGGAATCATAAAAAGCAACCAGAACAAGTTCTTATTGGGTATATTTAACATTTTAATTTAAATCTCTCATGGTGAACTAGTCCACAGAATAGTAATTTCTGCAACAAGTGCATATAAAGTGCTACTTTTTTTCACAAATTCCATACTTCATATTCCATTTCAAAATTAGCTTAAACGTCAAAACAAAAATTCATAATTTGATGTTTCTGAAGCGAAGATCGTGAGACAACTTCGATTGTTTTCAATCCAGCTGCAGGGAGTGAATTAATGTAACTTTTTCTAACGCTTTTTACTCTTTTCACTATTGTCATAAACATATGTTTTACCCACTAAATACAATGAAAAAAGTAGTTTTGTAACAGTCGTAGAAAAAATATATTTTTTAAATGTAATACGGAGAGGGGAAGTTTGCAAACAAACGTTAATTTACAAACGTTGGCTTGTTACAAAGAGGGCGGGGGGGTACTGAAAGGAGCCTATTTTTACGACCGTATTTGTTCAATGGCCCCTTATTAAATTACACAGCCACACAAAAAAAAAAATCTGTGCAGCGGACCAAATTATGGTGTATTTTTCGACGCTGAATCCGAATCCGTGGTCAAAAAAAATCTATCGAGTCAATTTTGTTTTTTAGTCAAAAACATCCCTTAAAATGGTGTAAAATCATAGAAATAATGTAATGACTTATAATGAAGTGTGAAAAATGGTAGATGTTTTGTAGTCAAGAGTAGAGAATACTACCGCTAAAACAAAAGACGCAGGTGAGTGTAAATAACATGTACAAAGGCCAAATTTTTGTATCTCTTAGTACAAAATATTTGACTGGTGCGACAACCAGCCATTACTCTCGAAGGGTAGAGACTTAATCCTATGGAGGGTTAAAACTACCCCCACTCCTCATAGGTTTCAAAACGGGGAAAAAAATTCAGACAGGGTGAACAAATATGGAGTAAATTCATTCCAACCACCCATACATGACTAGAGACTACCTTTAAAGGGTGGTAAGAGCTACCTTACATATGGGTGGTATTACAATTCGGAAATGGTCAAATGCTTGTAGCTCATTGTGCCAAATGTATAAATCTGGTACCACAACCACCCAAACTTTTTAATAAGGTTGAAAATGACCCCCATTTGTGGTGGGGATAAAAACTACCCCCACATACGGACGGAAATTTAGTTAATTTTGGTATATTTATATAGCTTACATAGATAGAAAAAAATTGTCACTGAAGAGATAACATCCTATATCTATGACTTAAAAAATAGGAAAAGAAAACCACGGAAAAGATATTTTGAAGATAAGAGAGAAAAATCGTAAGAAAAGAAAGTATTTGGATTGATGGTCGAAAGTATGATATAAATAGGAAAAAGAATAACATTACACAGATTAAAAGATAGATAAGTTGATAAATATTAAGATAAACAGTTGAATAAGCAGGTATGGTATAATAAATAAAACACAACTGGTTAATGCTTAATGTATGAATTTACTCCATTTTCATTAGGGCTCGACCGATGGCAGAATTTTGCCGATGCCGATGCAGATGCCGATCTTTTTACTTGAGCATCGGCCGATGCCGATGCCGATGGCCGATGTTTGAATTTTGAACTTAGACAATAGATATCAATCAACATGTTCAAAGATAAAAAATAATATTTATTGCACAAAAACAGAAACAAAGGTACACATTATAAAAAATGGAATTCCATCGTCTTCAAAGCGTACCGACAATGTTGGCTCCAGCAGACCAGCTCACTTTTACGAGTTCGCATGACAATCTTCAAAGTGTACCGAGAAGGTCAGTTGGTTGGTTGGATCATCTATAGACCCTTTAACGCACACTTGATTAATTCTAAATCTAAACAATAAACATTTCATTCCCAACGGAGACTTTAAGTAGACAATCCATGAGAAAATCCATCGGCACCATCGGCCTTATATTTTGCAGATGGCTGATGCCGATCCATCGGTCGAGCCCTAATTTTTATCTACCCTGCCTAAAACTACAAATGCCTGAATTTTCGTTCCAGGATATTAGAAGTAATGAAATCCGCCCGTCTGTGGGGGTAGTCTCCCCCCCCCCCCCAATAGGGGTAATTTTCAACCTTATTAAGATTGGGTGGTTGACGTACCAGATTTGTATATTTGGCACGATGAGCTACAAGTATTTGAGTCTTTCCGAATTTCAATAGCACCTATGTGCATAATTGAGCATAGGAGTAGCTCTTACTAAGAGTAGACTCTAGTCATGTGTCGGTGGTTGGAACGAGTTCACTGCATATTTGTTCACCCTGTTTAAAACTACAAAAGCCTCAATTTTTTTCCCGTTTTGAAACCTATGAGAGGTGGGAGTAGTCTTAACCCTCCATAGGGTTGATTCTCTATCCTTTGAGAGTAATGCCTGGTTATCGCACCAGAGTGAAATATTTTGCACTAAGATATGCAAAAATTTGGCCTTTGCACATGTTATTCACACTCACTTGCGTCTTTTGAGTTTTAGCGGTAGTTTTCACGCCCCATAAGGGCGTATGTCGGTTTAATTTATAGAAATAGCTTACTGTGGCTCGAATTTATATTCTCTACTCTCGACTATAAAACATCTACCATTCCACACTTCATTGAGAGTTATTACATTATTTCTATGATTTTACACAATTTTAAGAGATGTTTGTGACTAAAAAACAAAACTGACACGATAGATTTTTCTTGGACCACGAATTCGGATTCAGCGTCGAAAAATACACCATATACATATAATTTGGTCCGCTGCACAGAACTTTTTTTTTGTGTGGCTGTGTTATCTAGTAAGTTGTAACTAAAAAGATTATAAGATGCTTTATAAGTAATTAAGAATAATGTATTTTGGCTGTAGTGATTACTATATTTTTTAATAGAGGCTTTCGTACGAGGGAGTTTCTAGAGATTTTTTTCCAGACAATACTGTATTATTATATTTTCAGAGTGATGACACTGGCTTGCTTTATTGGTATACAAGCTTGATCAGAATTAAATCAACAGTTTGGACGTTAGTCCAATATTGTCTCTCGATATTTCTGTGGACGATAGTACGTCCAAAAATAAAGGTACTCTTTTATATAAAATTATTATCAAAAATGGATAATAAATATCAGTTCTTCTGCAATATTTTTCAGGGGTGGTTTTTTCATTTTTAGGGGTGACGCACTATTTTTGGAGCCGCGAAACCCCGACTTTCATGATCAGCGACCCAAAAAACATGAAATACAAGTGGTTCCGATGAGGGGGGCATTCCGACACCGCGTTTTACATGGACTACATCCAAATGAGTAGGAATTCAGTGATCTAGGTCTTCGCACTTAATTTTTTTTGTGTGCCTGTGTTCATTACCTAGGTTTATATTTTTAAGCATCTTCCACCAATCTGACCTTGCAGTAATTTTTACACACGATAATTATGTTAGTGTTAAACAATTTAGATTTTTTTTTTTGGTATTTTTTTTATATACTAAATGACATAATAGGAACGTAAAAAAATGTTAAATATAAAGCTATTTTATATCAAAGTCTCCTATTAATTTCATTTAATTATCTTCAATAGTTTTAAAAAAAAATAATTTTAAAGTTACTATAACTCTGGTAATATAGGATGCAGAGGTTTATTATATATTTTATTGAGCTTTCCTAATCATAAGCAACATTCATGTGAATGAATAGCCCAATAAGCCGCTGGGCCCAATTTCACATACTTAACCGGCGAGACTTTAAAACACGAAATTCTATATCTTAAGGCGGCCGGAAGATATTGCGGAAAAACCTATATCGGGGATACCAACATTTGAATTCCCTGACTTTCCAGGAACAAAATTTTAATTTTCCAGGACCAAAATATGCATATTAAGCACATTTTAATGAAACATGTAAGTCAATAATAATACGCTTATAAAAAATGTGCTTCATATGAGCGTGGGGAAAATAAGTAGTATTTTTTCTTTAAATTGTTCATAAGACTTCATTTTAAGTAGTGAATAACCAAAACAGATACAAAATTCAAGCTTATTAATTTTTGCACAGTATTTTATAAATGATGATTGAAATACTCGAATTCCTTGAATTCCCTGACTTTTCCAGGTTGGTGGGAACATTGGCAACACTGTATATTTATGATCCTGCTTTATAACTCCCCCAATATCCATTTTCGGAAACAATTTTATATAAAAGTACCTTTATTTTTGGATGTACTAGCAGCCACAATATTTTGAGCCACCGTGTATAAGAAGAATAAGTAACTTCTTGTTTTTTCGTATTACTGAGTGTATGAAAGTTATCTGCTAAACACTCAAAATAACATTTTTCACTTTTAGACAGTTAGACACTTTTTGGCACCTAGTTACTTTTATGCATTTAAGATATTTGTGATGGACAAAGATACTTCCTGTGTTTGTTGAAACCAGTCTGGAACAGCCGATGACCTGATGGTAATGGTGGAAGAACTGTAGATTGCAGACTGATGGCATACCTTGGGGTATGTGAAATGTGAAAGTAAAAAACCGCTGCCCAAGGATTCACTACTTCCACATCCAGATTTTCTATCCAAGTCTCTCACAACGAAAAAATTTTGTATGTGGAAATAATTGTTTATGGAACTTTAACAATATAATATTTGAAATTCAAAAACCCATAAAACGATATCCCACATCGATGATGGTGTGAGGGTGGTAGTGGGGGTGGGTGAAGTAAAAAAATATTTTTGGGGACGGTAGCTCAGTGGTTTAGCGCGTCTAACTTGCATACTGGCGCACCTAGCGAAGCAGGTTCCCTGCTCATAGCGAAATAATTTTAATTATAAAATTATCCCCAAGAAGTGGTTCGGACTCCACTATAAGCTGTAGGGCCTCGTTTCTCTTTACCTAACACAAAATCATTCTGGATTTTCAAGGAGTTACTTCGGTGACTTGAGAAGCGGTTAAGAAAACATTTTTTTAAACATTTTGAGGTTTTTGGTTCTTGTACACACACTAAATCACTTTTTTTTTCATCCCCCTTAATAATGGGATGGGGTGGTATGGGGGTGGCTAATACCAAAAAATTTTTTGAGATCTTAGCTTCTCTTGTATATACCAAATGCTAATTTTATGGACTCTTACCTGCTTGATTTACCTATTAACCCCCCATTTACCTCAATTTACCCCCCAACCTTTCGACGGAATAAGATGAAAATATAATCTAGTTCCAGATCCCGTTAAAGTACATACGTGTACCAAATTTCAAGTCAATATCTTAAACGGTTCCAGAGTAATCGTGCGCACAAAAAAGTTACAGACAGACCGACAGGTAGATAGACAGACATACAGACAGACGGACGGACGGACAGACAGACAGACAAAAAAAAAATGTTCGCTTAAACTTAAAATCTCGACGTTTCATGGCACTCTAAGCCTATTTGAACAATAAAAATTTTCAAAATGTTTTTTGTCGTTACTATACTTCCACTGGATATAATTTTATTTCATACTTTAAAGAGATTTTTTTCTTATTACTTCCACATCCAGTGGAAGTACAGTAACGACAATTTTTTTTTAAGTTTTATTGTTCAAATAGGTTTAGAATGTAGTGAAACGTCGAGATTTTAGTTTGAATTTGAGCAAAAAAAATGTTTTTGTCTGTCACAGTCTGTAACTTTTTTTTTGTGCTCACGATTACTCTGAGACCGTTTAAGACATTGACTTGAAATTTGGTACACGTATGTATTTTAACGAGATCTGGAACTAGATTATAGAGGGGTAAATTGGGGGTAAATTAGTAACCCATTACTGAAGGGGATGAAAAAAATAAAATTGTGATTTAGTGTGTGTACTAAAACCGTGGTAGATGATTTCAAATATTATATTATTAAAGTTCCCTAAACAATTTTTTCTCATTGTGAGATTTGGATGGAAAATCTGGATGTGGAAGTAATGATTCCTTGGGCAGCGGTTTTTTTTTGTCCGAAATTCCAAACCAGTCTTTAGTGTTGCTTAAAATATTCAGAAAAATTCATGGATAAACCACACGTCATAGAGTGCGTTTCCCAGCAATAAATATTTCTTTCATAAGGAAAAGTACTTTTGGCAGATATGTCAACATATTATTACTTCCACATCCAGTGGAAGTATAGTAACAACAAATAATTTTTAAAAATTTTTATTGTTCAAATAGGCTTAGAATGTCATGAAACGTCGAGATTTTAAGTTTGAGCGAAAAAAAATTTCTACCTGTCTGTCTGTCTGTCTAACTTTTTTTGTGCGCACGTTTACTCCGGAACCGTTTAAGATATTAACTTGAAATTTGGTACACGTATGTACTTTAACGAGATCTGGAACTAGATTATATTTTCATCTTGTTCAGTCGAAGAGTTGGGGGGTAAATGGGGGTAAATAGGAAATCAAGCAGGTAAGAGTCCATGAAATTTGTATTTAGTATATATAAGAGAATCTAAGGCCTCAAAAAATTTTTTGGCATCAGCCACCCCCACCTCATTATTAAAGGGGATGAAAAAAAATTGTGATTTAGTGTATGTACAAGAACCAGAAACCTCAAAATATTTTTTTACTTCATCCGCCCCCGCTGCCACCCCCTATTACCATCCGCACCCCACTACCCATGTGGGGTATCGTTTTATGGGTTTTTGGGGTAGAGGATTTCAAATATTATATTATTAAAGTTTCATAAACAATTATTTCCACATACAAAAGTTTTTTCGTTGTGAGTGACTTCGATACAGATTCTGGATGTGGAAGTAGTGATTCCTTGGGCAGCGGTTTTTTTTTATCAAATAGTCAAGGCATGAATTATCCTTATTATGAACTAGGAACCGCAGAATCGTGGAGTAAAATGCATGTTTGCCAGTCAATCTACTTTGGACCTAAACGCAATCTTTGGCTTGTAAAAATATTAACTGAAAAATTGTTCTATTATCCCCCATTTGAACTGACATCCTTTGTTAAAAATCACAACAAGAAGAGACATTTTAGACGTGGTCACATTTGCTCCAAAGCTTCAATAGACTGAATAGTGAATATACAGAAAACAGGTCCATAAATATTCACTTCTATCAACGGAGCCGTAGTATGCAGTTGCAAGAAAAACTTCGAGCCTTCGAGGGTGGGAAGATTATTTTCTTCTATACAACAGAAGCCTGGTGTACAATATGATATATCCACACCTTTTGCTCCACTCAGTCAGTAAGTTCTGTTGTATAGAAGAAAATGATTTTCCCACCCTCTAAAGGGGGTTGATAGAGGAGGTGTTTTATGGTAAGTCTAGTGTACAGTACATATTTTCCTTCATATTGATGCACAGACTGTTGGGTGAACTTGTTTTGTCAATAACTCCTGTGGTATAGATCTGAGTGATTTTTTCACCTCCTGAACGGGAGTGGGTCAAGAAATTTCAATAATTTTTTTCTCGTCTGTGGCGCATGGGACTCATACGAAATATGGGAAATAATATCTAGAGAAGCACTCCTCTAACGACCTCTAAGAAATTTTGAAAAAGCAGTTTGCGAAAAATTTTTTCAAAAATCGAGTGCTCCCCCCTGGTCTAGGGACTCCCGTTTATTTTTTTTTTTTTTATCATATACATTTTACTTTCATAAAAATACAACAATAGGTTTTGGAGTTTATGAAAATATTTTCATTATTAAATGAGATACAACGAATTGAAATTTTGTAATTTGTTAAATTGTAAATTACAAAATTTCAGTTCATTGTATTTCAGTTAATAATGAAAATATTTTCATAAACTCCAAAACCTATTGTTGCATTTTGATGAAAAGTAAAATGTATATGACAAAAAAGAATAATTTTAAACGGGAGTCCCTAGACCAGGGGGGGGCACTCGAATTTTGAAAATTTTTTTCACAAACTGCTTTTTCAAAACTTTTTAGGGGTCGTTAGAGGAGTGCTTCTCTAGATGTTATTTTCCATTTTTCGTATGGGTCCCATGCGCCACAGAGGAGAAAAAAATTATTGAAATTTCTAGATCCGCCCTTGGAGTGGGTGGAGTGAAAGGATAGAATATGGTAAGGCTTATATATACTATATCTTTTAGTTGACTTTGAAGCCTATTATTGACGTACAAATTGGATTTGGCAAATGAAGATACAAAAATATGGAGGTTTGTTAGAGCAAAACGGGCTTCAGATTATGACTCAGCGTACCAAAAAACATACAGTCCACATACTCAAATAAATTTTAAAAAAGAATTGTGTACCTGTGGCTTATAGTTCATGAAATATTAACAATTAACGCCTTGCCTATTTGATATTTTTACACATCCAAATGACCCAGCATATTTCTCATGGAAAAGTGGTTTCAGTCAAATTTGTTTATATTTATATGTTGTAGATTTTAATCTTCTGATTAAGTCAGTTTAGAACATTAAAAAATGAACATCTTGTTAAAAGTAGATAATTTGCAACAATTTAGACATTCAGGAATTTTGTATTCTTAAACCATTAATTTATGGAAAAATGCACAATCTGTAAAGTGTTTAAGTCCATTAGTAAATTTTTTCAGAAATTTTCATGAACTTTTAGGTTTTACTAAAATATATTGGTATGACATACTAACATATCAACGTAAAAGTTGAAGAAAAATTCTGAAAAAATTCCTATATCATTAATGAACACTTTTCAACTCTTGTACTTTTTTCATTACGTTAATGGTTTAAGAGTACAAAATTCTTGTATGTCTGAAATTACGCAAATTATCTAGTTTTAACAGGCTGTATCGTTTATTTTCTAATGTCACGCCCAAAAATACTTTCAATCAGAAGGTTAAAATCTAGAACCATGTCAGAATTTTAATTTTGACAGAAACCATTTTTACATAAGAAATATGCGGGGTCCTTTAAAATTACTTATGAATAAAAAAAGTTTTTACTGATAGAAAACGATCTCCATAGCATGTAGTTCGTTCATGATTTTCCTGAGTACTTACAGTGACACAAAATTACTTATCTGAAATGTTACAATATGGAGTGATTTCCTCAATATGTTTTCCAACGCTGCGCGACTCAAAATGGTTTATTTGTAATAAAGGACCCCACACTTTCAATGAAATTTGGCTTTCCGTGAAACGTTCCGAAATTTTAATATATTGTAGTGCTTATGTTCTTGATGAAAAGTCGCGCACCAAAAATTGACAGTTTTTGAGTTACAGCTTGTCAAAACTAGATTTACGTAATTTTATACAATCAACGAGTTTTAATTGGTAAATTAGTAACTTTAGGGGAAAAGTGCAAGACTCAAAAAACTTTCTGTAAGTCCAATAAGTAAAGCTCAGAGATTCTTCTGGAATTTGTATCACTCCTAAAGTTTAGTAAAAAAAAAAATAGGTGACATTCTAGTATATAAATTAATAAAAGCTGAGAAAAATCTGTAGAAATTCCCTGAGCTTTAGTAGACTTAAATAAATGTTTTTTAACTTTTACATATTTCCCTAAAGTTATCAGTTTAAGGGTAAAAAATTATTGAATATCTAAATTGATGGAAGTTATCTTATGCTTTATGACAAGCTGTATCTTAAAAACCGTCCATTTTGGAGCTTTTGCCTATTGAGACTTTTCAACAGAGACATAAGCACTGCAATATATCGAAAATTTCAAAACATTTCACAGAAAGTCAAATTCCACCCCATGCGGGGTGAGTTCCTTAATTTACTACTGCTTTGATAGATAATTTTTTTTATAGCTTTTTAGGTCCATATAACGTACTGAATAACTAAATTTTGCGAATTAACTGCACTGTTTGGTAAAGAGAAATATCGGTTTTGTACAGTAAAAATGCATACATTTAAAACCGGATTTTTTTGTACACAAACTTAAAGTTGATACCTTAGTAGACTTAGGTATTAGCTTTACATTCAAATTGATCATTGGAAAATAAATGATTTGACTGTAAGTGCGAGTAGTCTTTATTTTGTAAGAACATTTTGATAAACAACTTATTGATTCACGATTTTTAACTGACATGGGCAGTTTTGGGAGGTTTAAAACAGAATGGAATAGGAAATGTGTGGTAACTGGGGTTTTTTGAATTTTCTGGTGCACTTCGACGTAAATAAAGTGTACCTAGATTTGCAGAAAATAATTCGAGGAGGAAAGCAATTAACATGGCAAGAAATGTAATTATCTTCACTCGAAAACAATGTAATATTTTGTAAAAAGTGTGAGATACTTCCTCTATTTTATAGCAAAAAAAAATTCGTGCCCGCTGAATTTTGTACAACTAAGGCAACCTGACATATTGCTGTTCAAAGTTGAGGTAAAAGAGTGCAAAAAATGCCAAAAAAACTAAACTATTACTTACATATTGACTTTTTTCATTACAAAATAGAGATAAAAAAAAGGATTCTAAGCTTTCCACGAATTATTATGTTGTTTTCCAGTTAAAACACAAAAAATGAAAAAACTGCCTGTGTTGCCATTTCTAATTGCTTCCCAACTAAAATTGCTTTCTGCAAATCAAGGTACACTTTATTTACGTCGAAATACAATCATCAAATTCACTCAGTATTTACTTAAACACACAAAAACCGATGCTAGAGGTGATTACCTCCAAAAGAGATATATTTATAAAAACATAGAACATTTACATAAAATATACTGTTGGTCTTACATTTCGTGACATTCTCTTCTTTTTCTTGGGCAATTCCAGTGTGCTCAAAATGTCAGTTGTCCAGGGTATAAAAAAATGGATACATCAGGCTTCACACAATGTTAAATCATCAGCGAGTTCTGAAATTAAATGATGAATTAATTAAATCGTTGGATATTGACAAAAATACAGCCTTTAAGGCAATCATGTGTATGTAAAACTTGAATTCTTTAAGTTTATTTTTACATTTCTACCAGAAACACGTACAAAAGTAGTAATAAAAATTAATTTCTTTTGGGACTTATACAAATGCTAGCAATACGCATATCCCTACCGCTCGGCAAGATGCAGTACATAGAGACATTAAAACCCAGAACTCACTGCAGAATAGCATAAACAGAAACATTTAAAGTTTTATATGTTATGAACAATATTTCTTGGTACCTCCCGAGACACTAATCATGTCGTTTTTGTATGGGTTAGCAAAGAAAGCATTTGCACATCTTTACACGAAAATTTTCTATTGTGTAAGACATAGTTTATTAAAGTCACAACACTAATTTTGTTTATAGATTCCGTATATTTTTTCTGTACCAGGTCAATGTGACAAATAAAGATTTGTATTGATATTTAGCAAAATAGCATTATTTCGTAATAAAATAAATTTAAAATTTACTCACCCTCATTCATATATTTTTTGTCGTTGATATTTAATAAGTATTTTCGGTATTTTATATTGTATATAAGCCAAATAAACCATGAAAACCAGCTTATTCTTTACAGTTTCATTTTTACGCAATGGCTACCCCCGCCATTTTGTCTTTTACAAAATCTCAAGAAAAAAATGAACAGCGCTGACAAAGCAGCCAGTAACACTATACATTTTTCACCGCCTACTTTACTACAGGGTTTTACGAAACAGATTTCAATAAAATAGTATTATTTATACCTACAAAATTGAAAATATGAAAAGGTTCTGATATACGGTCAGATTCCTCGAAAATGCCAACGATTACATCATAGGTATGCAATTCTTAGAAAATACCTGTGCTCGCGTACACACTCCACAGAACCGCAGCTAACAAAAATCGATATTCCTACCCCATAAATCGAGAATATTGATCACAAATGGGCTTTTCATTTATTAATAAGTTTAATAAAATAACACACTTTAACTTACTTTGCATTTCCCCGCACAATACGACGTAAGGTAATGGTTTTCCTGAAATTTTTCACCCCTTAGGTAAATAAATGTTATTTCTATTTCCCAACACTCACTAACAGGCACTGATTACATATTTTTGATTTACAGACAGTCACATCAAATTTTGAGTGCAATTTTTGTAATAAATCTTCAGTTTAACTCCACAAATGCGCAATTTTCTCTTCAGATTGTCAATTTCAACGTTGCCATGGCCACCTACATTAGTTCTAAAGAACTATACGAAACAATTGCATCAAAAGAAGTGCTTAAAGACACCCCAGATCTGATCCATTTGCACACATGTATCAATATTTTTTTTCTATATATTCAATACTGGGACTCTTGCATGAAACTCATTAATTAGTTCATACCTGCGTATAAAAGTCATTTATATAAATATAGACAACTTAGGTATGTATTCAAAAATTCAGGAGGGGAAATTGAAAGATGTAACACCAGCGGGGGGTGGGAAACAGTACTGCATCTGTACGTTAAAAGTCCAAATTTTGACATAGCTTTAAAGGCAAGGGGGCAAATTGAAAACTCACCAAATGTTGCCTAGGGGATGAAAAATGGGGGGTAGATAGTAGATATTCACTGCCAATCAAGCTAGACAGTTGAAATTTGGCATATTTATAGATCTTATGCTAAACACAAAGGGACATTTTTGAAACGCAGCATTCATTGTCCCTGGGGTGAGAAATAGGGGTTTAAATTGTTAAATTGTTGAATTGTTGAAATGTACAACCCCTCCATTTGCAGTAGAGCTATGAATTTGTGATTTGGAATTTTCCTAGATATATTAAAATGTAAAGGGAATTAATTATTAGATGCACATGTACGCCACCCTTGGGGGTGAGAAATAGGGGTAAACACAACTGTATGTGTACGTTGAAAGTTGAAATTTTACACACCTATCGATATAGCTATCAAGGCAAGGGGGAAAATTGGAAACTCACCAAATGTTGCCTAGGGGATGAAAAATGGGGGGTAGATAGTAGATATCCACTGCCAATCAAGCTAGACAGTTGAAATTTGGCATATTATAGATCTTATGCTAAACGCAAAGGGACATTTTTGAAACGCAGCATACATTATCCCTGGGGTGAGAAATAGGGGTTTAAATTGTTAAATTGTTGAAATGTGCTACCCCTCCATTTGCAGTAGAGCTATGAATTTGTGATTTGGAATTTTCCTAGATATATTAAAATGTAAAGGGAATTAATTATTAGATGCACATGTACGTCACCCTTGGGGGTGAGAAATGGGGGTAAACACAACTGTATGTGTACGTTGAAAGTTGAAATTTTACACACCCATCGATATAGCTATCAAGGCAAGGGGGAAAATTGGAAACTCACCAAATGTTGCCTAGGGGATGAGAAACGGGGGTAGGGGTATATAGTAGGTATTTACTGTCAATAAAGCTAGACAGTTGAAATTTGGCATATTTTTAGATCTTATCCTAAACGCAAAGGGACATTCTTGAAAGGCAACATACATTGTCCGTGGGGTGAGAAATAGGCGTTTAAATTGTTAATTGTTGAAATGTACTACCCCTGCATTTGCAGTAGAGCTATAAATTTGTGATTTGGAATTTTCCTAGGTATATTAAAAAGTAAAGGGAATTACTAGAAGCACATATACCATGTACGCCACCCTTGGGGTAAACACAACTGTATGTGTACGCTGAAAGTTGAAATTTTGCACACCTATCGATATAGCTATCAAGGCAAAGGGGAAAATTGGAAACTCACCAAATGTTGCCTAGGGGGTGAGAAATTGGGGTATATAGTAGATATTTACTGTCACTGAGGCTAGACAGTTGAAATTTGGCATACCTATATAATATATACTATCATAAACGAAAGGGGGCACTCTTGAAAAGCAACGTGCTTTGACTCGGGGTGAGAAATGGGGGTTGAAATATACTACCCATGCAGCAAATGCATGTAGAGCTATAAAATATGAGATTTCGAATTTCCGTAGACACGATATTAAAAGTAAAACGAATTATTGGAAACACATATACACCACCCCTAGGGGGGGGGTGAGAAAAAAGGGTAAACACAACTGTATGTATGCGTTGAAAAATGAAATTTTGCACCACTATCCATATAGGTTTCAAGGCAAATATACAAACCGAAAACTCACCAAATGTTGTCTAGGGGGATGAGAAATAGGGGTAGATAGTACATATTCACTGCCAATAAAATTAGACAGTTGAACTTTCGTACCCTTATAGCTAGCATCTTAAACGCAAAGGGACATTCTTGAAACATCAACATAATTTTCCCCTGGTGTGAGAGATAGGAGTAGGAAGGTATTTTACCTATTTGCAGTACAGCTAGAAATTTGAGATTTGGAATACTCGTAGGTATGATATAAAAATAAAGGGAAATGTTAGAAACACATATGCCACCCCTGAAGTGAAAAATAGTGGTACAAACTGTGAAACTACATTAAATTCACTACCACTAGTTCACTGATATTTTGCGTATAAGTAGTATCCTAAAAGCAAAGGAAACATTTTAAATGGTAACATATTTAGCACTTAGGTTAAGAAATCATATCCCTTAAGAATCGTAGATTCTATATTAAAAATGAAAGACAAACATTGGAAACATATATCTATCACCCTGGGGCGAGAAATAAGGGAGAAAAGTAACCACCAGTTACTGCCAATAGAGCTAGATAATTGAGTTTTTACTTAGTTACAGATATTATTTAAGGCAAGAGGAAACAGATTTTGAAACTCAACATATTTTGTCCCTGGGATGTGAAGCTATATGTTTGAGATTGGGAACATTAGTATATGTAATACTGACAAAACATGTCCTGAGATGATAAATGGGGGTAGAAAATGTAAAATCACTTTACTTGTAGTGCGACTAGAGCTAGCTAACTGTTTGGAATACACTTGGTATTAGTTTATATGCTAAGAAAGCATTGCGAAACGTAACAAATTGCGTCCCTGGGGTGGGAAATGGGGGTAGAGACATACAGTACACTTTTTCAGTAGACCTACAATACTCGTAAATATCGCCCAAACAGCAAAGGTTTTTAACATATATATGGTAAGAATGGGGGTAGAAACTATGTAATTACTTTCAGTAGATCTTGGTAGATGAAATTTAGCAGACTAATAAAATTTACCTACAAGGTAAGGGAAAATTCGAAATTCACCGGATGTTGCCCTGGTGATAAGAGATAGGGACAGGTACCATACATATGAAACGCAATTTGATTTCATGGACAGTTGGAAAATATGTAGAAAAATAAAGAAGCTATTTTAGGTGGACATTGCCCAAGATTATGTAAATTTTTAATACCGAAGCTGCACGGTATTTTCGGTAGATTTAAGGAAAAGCTAGTTTAATATAACCTTTCGAAAATTTTACGTTTCTTTGCTTCTTTCAATAAAGCCCTATGTACACTTTTTCACATTTACGTTATTTTGTCTGATTTAAAAAATGGGTACTAAATTTGGATAACATATATTATAGTTTTCTTTACTTGAAATATCTATTTTTCAGAATAATACCACTGAGCAGCATCAATTTTGTCGTAAAAATGGTAATTGGGTGTTTCAAGTATACTGTGTTATTCTGAATCCAAATATGAAGTATGATTTTTTTTGTATCAGGAAAATATTTTAGTGACACTCCACCACATATTTATCATTTATTGTCAGATACGTAAAAGTGTTATTACACAAATCATAGTAATAAATAAGATCCAATTCTCACCCATTTTTTTGTGCAGTGTAAATGCCATAGATAGTCCCGTCAACGGAGCGGTAAAATGACCAAAATCTCTAATTTGGGTGCTAATGAATGGATTTTGATGAAACCTTGTGCAATGTGTTTGTAATGACGTTAATAAAAAAGTTGAAAAAAAAGATTAGAGTAGGAAATGATTGAAAGAGGTAGGAAACACCCCTTTTATCACGGATTCCGTACCTTGTAGAATTAGGTCAAAAATATATATACTACAGTATATTTACCTTTTTTGGCATAAAATAAGATATTTTTACTCTTGCGAATTTTTTCTAAAAATACATATTTTTCGAGATATGGCCACTCGAAAATTCTGAAAAGTTGAGGAGGGGAAATGTAAAAGTTGAAAAAAAAATCTGAAAAAATGCTGGTGAATGTCTCATCGAAATACAAGACTTTTTTATTTACAACTTTTCTGTAAAGTGCGTTTTCACCGATTTTTTCCGAAAAAACATGAAAAACTACCCCTTCTTTGAAACTGTAGCGCTTTAAAAATACGTAATTTAAAAATTTGAAGACGTATGCATTGAGGCCTTCTAAACATTTTTTGTCTCTTGCTAATTTTCCGAGTTACAGGCAGTTTTTCACGATAAATAATGAACTACATTTTTTCCACATTAAAAAAAACCGCTGCCCAAGGAATCACTACTTCCACATCCAGATTTTTTATCTAAGTCACTCACAACGAAAAAAATTTGTATGTGGAAATAATTGTTTATGGAACTTTAATAATATAATATTTGAAATCCTCTACCCCAAAAATCCATAAAACGATACCCCACATCGGTAGCGGGGTGGGGGTGGTGATAGGGGGCGGTAGTGGGGGTGGATGAATTAAAAAAACATTTTGAGGTTTCTGGTTCTTGTACACACCCTAAATCACAATTTTTTTTCATTCCCTTTAATAATGAGGTGGGGGTGGTAATGGGGGGTGACTAATGCCAAATTTTTTTTTGAGACCTCAGCTTCTCTTGTATATACTAAATACCAATTTTATGGACTCTTACCTGCTTGATTTACCTATTTTCCCCAAAATTTACCCCAATTTACCCCCCAACCCTTCGACGGAACAAGATAAAAATATAATCTAGTTCTAGATCTCGTTAAAGTACATATGTGTACCAAATTTCAAGTCAATACCTCAAACGGTTCCGGAGTAAACGTGCGCACAAAAAAAGTTACAGACAGACCGACAGACAGAATTTTTTTTTCGCTCAAAATTAAAATCTCGACGTTTCGTGACATTCTAAGCCTATTTGAGCAATAAAATTTTTTTTGTCGTTACTATACTTCCACTGGACGGGGAAGTAATACATGAAACTTCAAAAATGAGCGTGATTTATATATATTGTTATAAAAAAATATGAAACCTATATAGTTATATCATTTTTAAAGGTTCAATATAATTACTTCCACATCCAGTGGAAGTATAGTAACGACAAAAAAATTTTTAAAAATTTTTATTGTTCAAATAAGCTTAGAATGTCATGAAACGTCGAGATTTTAAGTTTGAGCGAAAAAAAATCTCTGTGTCTGTCGGTCTGTAACTTTTTTTGGTGCGCACGTTTACTCTGGAACCGTTTGAGATATTGACTTGAAATTTGGTACACATATGTAGTTTAACGAGATCTAGAACTAGATTATATTTTCATCTTGTTCCGTGGAAGGGTTGGGGGGTAAATTGGGGTAAATTTGGGGTAAATAGGTAAATCAAGCAGGTAAGAGTTCATAAAATTGGTATTTAGTTTATACAAGAGAAGCTAAGGTCTCAAAAAAAATTTTGGCATTAGCCACTCCATTATTAAAGGGGATGAAAAAAAATTGTGATTTAGTGTGTGTACAAGAACCAGAAACCTCAAAATATTTTTTTACTTTATCCACCCTCACTACCACCCCCTATCAGCACCCCCACCTCACTACCGATGTGGGGTATCGTTTTATGGGTTTTTGGGGTAGAGGATTTCAAATATTATATTATCAAAGTTCCATAAACAATTATTTCCACATACAAAATTTTTTCTTTGTCAATGACTTGGATAGAAAATCCGGATGTGGAAGTAGTGATTCCTTGGGCAGCGGTTTTTTTAAATTGAAAATGTGAAAAAGTTTTCCGGAAAAAAATTTTTTCCACAAGTTTTATTTGCTAATGATAAAGGGAGAACTGATTCAAAAGGTCGAGTAAGACTTTTTTAATCAATAACATTTTTTAGATTTATAAAAAATTTATCATGTAATTTTCTTCTTAAGGAATAATTATTTTTTAATTTAATTTTTTTTAATGCCTGTTCCAATGACTAAACCACCAGCGCCAGAAATTCTTTTAAAAATGAGCTTCTGCCGATGCGAAAAGGTTGCCGAGCAAACTGTGGTTGTCGCAGTGCTGGACTTATTGCACCTCAGCTTGTAAAAAATGCAATGGTGTAGATTGTAAACCTGCGGAAGATTTAATAGATACTAAACGGAATGAAACTTTGGAAGTTGACGAAACAAATTCATTTGATGAGTCTTTACTGTAACTAGATAAACATTTTTTGTATCAATTTAAATCATTTTTGCTTGTAAATAGAAAAAATGAAATAAGTGTTATACTTGTAACTATATAAACATATTTCAACCCTTTGAATCAGTTCTCCCACTTTTATTATCAACAAATAACAATTGTGAAAAAAAAATTCGGGAAAACTTTTTCGCATTTTCAATTTAAAAATTATGTTGAAGCTTTAAAAATGTTATAACTATATAGGTTTCATATTTTTTTTATAATAATATATATAAATCACGCTCAATTTTCCTATTTTCATGTATTTTTTTATGTGCAAAAAATGTAGTGTATCCTGAAAAACTGCCTGTAACTCGGGAAATTAGCAAGTTACAAAAGAATTCCAAGAGACAAAAAATGTTTAGAAGGCCTTATTGCATACGTTTGAATTTTTTAAAATTTTTAAATTACATATTTTTTAAGCGCTACAATTTCAAAGAAAGGGGTAGTTTTTCATGTTTTTCCGGAAAAACTCCATAAAAACGCACTTTACAGAAAAGTTGCAAATCCAAAAAGTCTTGTATTTCGATGATACATTCACCTGAATTTTTTCAGATTTTTTTTTCAACTTTCTTTTCCCCCTCGCCCACTTTTAGGACTTTTCAAGTGACCATATCTTGAAAAACATGCATTTTTCGAAAAAATCGTAAGAGTAAAAGCGTCTTAATTTGGGTCAAAAAATGTAAATATATTATTTTTTTTTTCATTTTTAACCTAATTCTACAAGTTACAGAACCCGTGATAAAAAGGGGTGTTGTTTTCTACCGATCATTACCTACTCTATTTTTTTTTGAACTTTTTTATTAACGTCATTACAAACACATTGCACAAGGTTTCATCAAGATCCATTAATTAGCACACAAATTAGAGGTGAAACCCCCTGTTGACTGGACTAAGAGTGAGATTAAGGTATTTAAATTGTATAATAGTCTTTTACTTTGGCGTTGACGGGAAATTATATCGAGGTACCACTGAAAGTGCTCAAGAAACTCATTACAGTAGCTATTGATTGTATTATATGTACCTCAGCAAATAAGTCAAGATGTTTGCAAAATGGTTGTTTCATTTTGAAAAAATTCTGCCACTTCTTAAGCTAATCTGAGTTTGAATATAAAATGTTTAAAGCAGAATAAGACTTTTGTTATAATTTATTTAAATGAGACTTAAATTCGAAGTCATCATCTATTTTTGAAATTATAATAATGATGACTCCAAAATTAAGTCTCATATAAATAAATTATTGCAGTGGCCCTACTCTGCTTTAAAAATCTTATATTCAAACAGACTTTTTTTAAATTTCAATTTAAGAAAAACTTTGAACTTTTAGGTTTCAGTAAAATATATACCTAGGTATAGTATACTAACATATTATGTCAACGTAAAAGTTGATGAAAAATTCTGAAAAAATTCCTGTATCATTAATGGACTTAAACACATTTCAACTCTTGTACTTTTTCCATTATGTTAATGGTTTAAGAGTACAAAATTGTTGAATGTCTAAAATGACGCAAATTGTCTAGTTTTAACAAGATGTATCGTTTATTTTCTAATGTCGCACCCAAACATTCTTCAATCTGAAGGTTAAAATCATGTCAAAATTTTAACAAATTTGACAAAAACCATTTTCCCATAAGAAATATGCGGGTCCTTTTAATTTTTTTTTTTTGAGTAAAAAATGATTTACTGATAGAAAACGTTCTCCACAGCATCTAATTCGTTCATGATTTTCGACACAAAAGTATTTGTGTGAAATGTTACAAAAGGGGGATTTCCGCAGTGTGTTTTCCAACGCTGCGCCTTGACTGTTCAAAAGATATGATCTCGATGACTTATTTGAAGAAAAGTACCCCAGACTTTAAATGAAATTTGGCTTTCCATGAAATGCTTATATTACTTCCACGTCCAGTGGAAGTATAGTAACGACAAAAAAATTTTTTAAAATTTTTATTGTCCAAATAGGCTTAAAATGTCATGAAACGTCGAGATTTTAAGTTTGAGCGAAAAATAAATTTCTGTCGGTCTGTCTGTGTCTAACTTTTTTTTGTGCGCACGTTTACTCTGGAACCGTTTAAGATATTGACTTGAAATTTGGTACACATATGTACTTTAACGAGATCTAGAACTAGATTATATTTTCATCTTGTTCCGTCGAAGGGTTGGGGGATAAATTTGGGGTAAATAGGTCAATCAAGCAGGTAAGAGTCCATAAAATTGGTATTTAGTATATACAAGAGAAGCTAAGGTCTCAAAAAAATATTTGGCATTAGCCACCCCCATTACCACCCCCACCCCCTTATTAAAGGGGATGAAAAAAAATTGTGATTTAGTGTATGCACAGGAACCAGAAACCTCAAAATATTTTTTTACTTCATCCACCCCCCACTATCACCCCCCCCCCCATCACCACCCCTCACCCCTCTACCGATGTGGGGTATCGTTTTATGGGTTTTTGGGGTAGAGGATTTCAAATATTATATTATTAAAGTTCCATAAACAATTATTTTCACATACAAAATTTTTTCGTTGTGAGTGACTTGGATAGAGAATCTGGATGTGGAAGTAGTGATTCCTTGGGCATCGGTTTTTTTGATGAAAAGTCGCAATTGGCAAGAGCACCAAAAATGGACAGTTTTTGAGATACAGCTTGGCAAAACTAGTTTTGCGTACTTTTATATATTCAAGAAGTTTTTATTGGCATTGAAAAAGTGAAAGAGTCAAAAAACGTTTATGTAAGAAAATAGATGACATTCTAACATACAAATTAATAAAAGTTGAGAAAAAATATGAAAAAACATCCATGAGCTTTAGTGGATTTAAATAAACATTTCTTAACTTTTACATGTTTACCTAAAGTTATGAGTTTAAGCGTAAAAACTGATTGAATGTCTAAATTGATGGAAACTGTCAGCTTTGACAAGCTGTATCTTAAAAACTGTCAATTTTTGGAGCTTTTGCTTCTTGAGATTTTTTATCAGAGACATAATTGCAATGTATCATTTCAGAACATTTCACAGAAAGTCAAATTCCACCCCCTGTGAGGTGGGTTTTTTAATTCTCTACTGCTTTGTTAGTGAATTTTTTTATAACTTTTTAGGTCCATATAACGTTTTGAGTAACTAAATTTTGCATATTATCCGCACAGTTTGGTAAAGAGAAACATCGGTTTTGTACAGTAAAAATGTATCCATTTAAAACAGGATTTTTTGTACACAAACTTAAGAGTTGATACTTTAGTAGACTTATTAGCTTTACATTCAAATTGACCATTAGCAAATAAATTTTTTGTAAGTACGAGAAGTCTTTGTTTTTTAAGAAAATTTTGATAAATAACTTAATAGTTAGCTTTTTAATTGACATGGACAGTTTTGGTAGGTTTAAAATCGAATGAAATAGGAAATGTGTGATAACTGATGGTTTTTTTTTGGTGCACTTCGACGTAAATAAAGAGTACCTAGATTTGCAAAAACCAATTCGAGAAAGAATACGATTAAAATGGCAAAAAATGTCATTCTCTTTACTTTTTATGTTATAACTCGAAAACAATGTAATATTTCGTAAAAAGTGTGGGATACTTATTATTCATCTATTTTATAGCAAAAAAAAAATTGTGCCCACTGAACTGTGTACGACTAACATAATCTGATATATTGCTGTTCAAAATTGGGGTAAAAGAGTGTAAAAAACACCAAAAAACTAAACTACTACTTACATATTGACTCTATTCGTTACAAAATAAAGGAAAAAAAAAGATTTTAAGCTTTTCACGAATTATTATGTTGTTTTCCAGTTGAAACAGAAAATATGAAAAAAACTGCCTGTGTTGACATTTCTAATTGCTTTCCAACTTGAATTGCTTTCTGCAAATCAAGGTATACTTTATTTTTGGCGAAATACAATCGTCAAATTCACTCAGTATTTACTTAAACACACAAAAACCGATGCTAGAGGTGATTACCTCCAAAAGAGACATATTTATAAAAACATAGAACATATACATAAAATATACTGTTGGTCTTACATTTCCTGACATTCTCTTCTTTTTCTTAGGCAATTTCAGTGTGCTCAGAGCATCAGTTGTCCAGGGTATTGAAAAATGGATACATCAGGCTCCACACAATGTTAAATCATCATCGAGTTCTGAAATTAAATGATTAATTAATTAAAACATTGGATACTGATAAAAATACAGCCTTTAAGGCAAGCACTTGTATGTAAAACTTGTATTCTTTAAGTTTATTTTTATATTTCTGTCAGAAACTCGTACAAAAGTAGTGAAAAAATTAATTTCCCAAATGCTGGCAATACGTGTATCTTTATTATACAAAACTCCAACTCCACAACATATTTTTTGCACACAGCATGGGACAATTATCGATCAGATTACACTAAATATATAACTAACCCATCTTTTGTACTAGACATGATTACCTGATCACCTCCAGTGAAAATATATTTATAAACATTGAATATTGATATAAAATATACTGTAGGACTTACATTTGGTGATATTCTCTCCTTTTTCTAAGACAATTCCAGGGTGCTCAGGTGGGTGGTTCAGGTCGTCAGTTGTCCAGTGCATAAAAAATTGATTCATCAGGCTCCACACAATGTTAAATCATCAACGAGTTCTGAAAGTGAATGATTAATTAATTAAAATGTTGAACACTATTAATACAAACTTTAAGGCAAACACTTTTTATGTAAAGCTTGTATTCTCTAAATTTATGTTTATATTTTTTGCACACATTCTGTTGTGCAGAGCATATAGTATGATAATGTGCAATTTAGATACGTGGAGATATTAAAATTCAGGACTGCAGAATAGCATAAAGAAAAATTTTAAACGTGTTTTATATGATATTAACAAAATATTTCTTGATACCTATCAAGAAGCTAATCAAGGGGTGGCAAAGAAAGCACTTGCATATATTTTCACAAAAATGTTCTGTTGTTTAAGACACAGTTTAACAAAATACACTACACTAACTTTTCTGCATCAGGTTAAGGTGGTAAAAGAAGATTTTTATTGATATTTAGGAAAACAGCATTCTCCCAAAATGCATTATTTCATAATAAAATGAATTCAACATTTACTCACCTATTATTCATAAAAATTTTTGTCGTTAATATTTAATAAGTATTTTCGGGAGTATTTTATATTATACATAAGCCAAATAAACCATGAAAACCAACTTAATCTTTACAATTTCAGTTTTTACGCAATGGCTACCCTCGCCATTTTGTTTTTTATAAAACCTACAAGAAAAAATGAAGATCGCAGACAGAGCAGCACGTAACTCTACACATTTTTCACCGCCTACTTTACTACAGGGCTTTGCGAAACCAATTTCAATACAAATAAAATTATTTATACGTACAAAATTGAAATTAATATAATTCGAAAATATCAAAGGGTTCTTTTACATGTTCAGATTCCTAGTAAATGTCAAGAATTACGTCATACCTGTTAAATTCTTAGAAAATGCTTTGCTCGCGTACAGTATCCAGAGAACCGAAGCTAACAAAAATCGATATTCCTTTCCCGTAAATCGATAACATTGATCACAAATGAGCTTTTTATTTATTTATACGTTTAATAAAATAAATACTTAAACTTACTTTGATTTTTACCTCACAATATAAAGTCAGGGTAAGGTTTTCCTGAAATTTTTGACCTCTTGAAACTGAAGCTGGACACAAAGGTAAATAAATGTTATTTCTATTTCCTAACACTCACTAACATTCACTGATTACATATTATTGATATGTAGACAATCATATTCAGTTTTGAAGTCATTTATGGCAGCAAATTCCCAATTTGATTAGATCTATTCGTAATTTTCGCTCCAGGTTGACACTTTCAAACTCGCTGTTGCTACGGCCACCTACGTTAGTTTTTTGAACTACACTCCGCACCGATCTGGAAGAAGTGCCTAAAGGCACCCCAAATCTGGTTCATTTGGAGATTTGGATCATTAATGATTTTTTTTATATAAATATTCATTTCTGCGAAATATGCATGAAACTCAAATCAGTTCGTGCCTGGGTACAAAAAGCCATTTATAATATGTACGACATAGGTATGTACCTATATATCCAGAAAACTAGTAACACTTCCACAGTCAGAAGTTGAGTATCGGACATACAGAAAAATATTATTACCTAGGAAGCAAGAGAGAAAATTCAAAAGTGGACAAAACTCTCCCCAAGCAAGGGTGGGAAATGAGGGTAGGATTTGCTACCCACATTTCTCAAGTTACCTATAAGTTTTTAAACACCACTGTGTGTGTATATTGAAAGTTGAAATTTTGCACACCTATCGATATTGCTCTCAAGACAAGAGGGCAAATTTGAAACTCATCAAATACCTAAGAAGTAGGGGTAGATAGTAAAAATTCATTGCCTATAGAGCATAGAGCCACACAGTTGAAATTAGGAATATTTATATATGTTATTTGCAAAGGAACATTCTTGAAATGCAACATTAGATTAGATTAGATTGAAGGGAGGAGCTGGCCGCTTAGCCTTGGCCACCGCGACCCCTTTGGATCTATTGTGGCGCTCCTAATCTAATTCATTTAGAGTTCCTCATCCAGCTTTGTCTTTTGTACCAGACTCCATAGCCTTGATAGGGGCTCCTTGCATGCAACATACTTTGTCCCTAGGGTGAGAAATGGGGGTTGAAAAATACTACCCTAGCTATATTGAGATTTGGAATTCGCAAATATGATATTGAATAGAAAAGGGAATTATTAGAAAGGCACATATAGCCACCCCTGGGGGTGAAAATTATTGGGTAAACGCAACTGTATATGTGCGTTGAAAGTTGAAATTTTGCACACCTATCGACATAGCTTTCAAGGCAAAAGGGCAAATAGGAACCTCACATAATTTTGCCTAAGGGATGAGAGATAGGGGTTGGTAGATATTCACTGAAAACTGAGCTAGACAGTTGAAATTTGGCATACGTATACATGTTATCCTAAACGCAAGGGGAAATTCTTGAAATGCAATATACTTTGTCCCTGGGGTGAGAAATGAGGGTTGAAAATGCTGAAATGGACTACCGCAGCGTTTGCAGTAGAGCTATAAATTTTAGATTTGAAATATTTGTAGATATCGTATTAAATAAAAATTAAAGGGAATTATTAGAAATACATATACGCTACACCTGGAGGTGAGAAATAAGGGTAAACACAACTGCATGTGTACGCTGAAAGTTGTAATTTTGCACACCTATCGACATGGCTTTCGAGGTAATGGTACAAATTGAAAACTTACCAAATTGTGCCTAGGGGGTGGAAAGTAGATAATAGTAGTAGAGTAGCTCTACAGTTGAAATTTGGCATACTTATAGATATTATCCTATACGCAAGGGGATATACTTGAAACGCAACATAATTTTCCCCCTGGGTGAGAAATAGGAATGCATTTTGCTCATTTGCAACAGCAATACAGCTGTGAAGTTGAGATTTGGAATATTCGTAAAGAGGAAGGTTGGTACTAAATGATGTATTTACTAGAAATAAGCTGAAACATTTTTGAATCCTTTACATAACCTCAAAAGTAGACAAAAAATCCATTTTTTAAGTACCTAACCTCAAATATTTCAAAATCCTGACGTGGTGGGCCAATTCTGAGGCCAGATTCGGGTTCAACGCGCAAAATGACTTCGGAAATGACCCCCATCTGTCCAACAACAAAACCTCGCAGACCTGTGAATTGATATTTGACATACTCATACATATTATTCTAAACGCAGGGGAAACATTTTGAACATATATTGTCCCTGGGGTGAGAAATAATGGTAGAAGCATAATCATTACCAGTGGTTCTATAAATTTGAAACCAAAAAAAGTCATAGATATAATAAAGAACAGGAAAATATTACAAACAAGGGGGTAGAAATTATGTAAATTAACTTATATTTACTACCAATAATAGAGTATAGAGACAGATAATTGAGACTTTGCATGGTCATGGATATTATCCCAAGCGCATCCCGAAACTCAACAAATTTTGACCGTGGGGTGAAAAAATAGGTGGAAACTTTAAAATTAATTTTTTCAAAACTATTGAAGATAATTAATTGGAATTAATAGCAGACGTTGATATAAAATATAAGTTTCACATTTTTTTACATTCCTATTGCGTCATTTAGTATAAAAAAAAAATTAATTTTTGAGGGTGATATTTTTTGAGTGACACCTACCAAATAAATCTATATTATTTAACACTGACATAATTATCGTGTGTAAAAATTACTTCAAGGTCAGATTGGTGGAAGATGCTTAAGAATATAAATCTAGGTAATGAACACAGGCACACAAAAAAAAACCGCTGCCCAAGGAATCACTACTTCCACATCCAGATTCTCTATCCAAGTCACTCACAACGAAAAAATTTTGTATGTGAAAATAATTGTTTATGGAACATTAATAATATAATATTTGAAATCCTTTACCCCAAAAACCCATAAAACGATACCCCACATCGGTAGTGGGGTGAAGGGTGGTGAATAGGGGGGTGATAGTGGGGGGTGGATGAAGTAAAAAAAATATTTTGAGGTTTCTGGTTCCTGTACATACACAAAATCACATTTTTTTTTCATCCCCTTTAAAAAGGGGGTGGGGGTGGTAATGGGGGTGGCTAACGCCAAACATTTTTTTGAGACCTTAGCTTCTCTTGTATATACTAAATACCAATTTTATGGACTCTTACCTGCTTGATTTACCTATTTACCCCAAATTTACCCCAATTTACCCCCCAACCCTTCGACGGAACAAGATGAAAATATAATCTAGTTCTAGATCTCGTTAAAGTACATATGTGTACCAAATTTCAAGTCAATATCTTACACGGTTCCAGAGTAAACGTGCGCACAAAAAAAAGTTAGACGGACAGACCGACAGACAGACCGACAGACAGACAGAAATTTTTTTTCGCTCAAACTTAGAATCTCGACGTTTCATGACATTTTAAGCCTATTTAGACAATAAAAATTTTTAAAAATTTTTTTGTCGTTACTATACTTTCACTGGACGTGGAAGTAATTAAGTGCGAAGACCTAGACTACTTAATTCCTACTCATTTGGAAGCTAATAATCGAAGAAATATGCTACTACTTTTAGCTTGGCTCTCAATTATTATTTTTTTTTTTGCTTAAGGATGGGATTTTATAGAGTGAGAAGAAAATACGCGTTTATTTTCGATTTATTATGAATATTTAAAAAATCATAAATGTTATAATCTTTAAAATGGTTTTAGGGACTTCCCATTGCTTTAAGGAATACAACCATATACAGTTCTTATCATAAATTTTATATATAGTGAAATGCCATACTCTAATAATGAAATTAGGAACTATTTTCATTGACAAACTACGATATTCAAGTACAACAGAAATTTACATTAAAAGTATATATACAGATTCAGAAAGTGTTTGTTTTGGCATGGCATAGTTTCAACGATTTAACCGACTGCCCACAATAAAGACGTCTACTAGTACTCTAGCAGAGGTAAACAGTGACACGCCTCCCTCAAGAGAATTTATATCGCTTGCCGCTCTCGCTTTCTCTTATTGCCATCCCAAAACCAACGCTTTCCGATTCTGTATGGTTGTATTCGTTAGAACAATAGCAAGTATCTAATAAAACAGTTTGAAAGATTATATTGTTTGGTTTTTTTAAATATTTATAAAACAAAGGCATATTTCCCTCTCTCTCTCTGCAAAGTCCTATCCTTAAGAAAATATTGATTTTATTAGACAATATGGTCAGGCCATTTTAATTAATGCACCCCAAGAAGAGACACTAACGAAAAATGTTTTAGAGAAAAGTTGTTAAGTTCAGAGGGGGACATTTTTTGGGCAGAACTATTAAAAAAAAACGAAATTCAATTCATACGACAATACTTCTAAATTGTAACCTCTAATTATTGTATTAATATGTTCTTCTAACCAATCCCTTGAATTTAACATGTAGTGGGTAAAATATTGATATATGAAAACCACACATAAACACATGGTCGAAGAACAGCTGTCTTTCAGTGTGGACGGAATGAAAATATATAGTAAAAAATTATTTGCAGTTCTACCTCATATTAAAATTAGAAACATATTGTTAATCGGTTGAAAAAGACTATTTGTCCCAGATATCTAATGATTATTTCCAATTTTAGCATAAAATTAAAACGTAAAAGTGATTATCATTCTATAAACTAATTCTTTTATTAAATCAAAACCTGACCACTAATTCAACTCAAGGGGTGTGGGAACAAAACACTCGCTACCCAAACTTCTTCTTTTTACCTGAAAAGGGCGCCTTTACCTCTTTGATTTTAAAATTCTTTTCATCTGTGATCATAACTATAATCATATATCTGAAACATTGTGAGTGCGTACAACAGATTTACCGTTAATTATAGTAGTAATTTTTTTGTCGAGGTGGATCATGTGATAAAAACACGGAAGTATTTGATAGAATAGGTAACGGTTCAAACTTATACAAAAGTTGTTACAGTAAATTCACTTTCAATAAGAATAGGTGTGTTTTTGCCATTTTTAAGTACCTATTCCTAAAGATTTACCGCTATAACTCATTTTTTTGATATGGAAAATATCATCTGCCGCACATACCGGAATTCATAAGATAGAACTAAAAAGAATTACAACTGTATGTATAGGTATGTCTAGAACACGTGGATTTGTTATGGCCAGATGCCCTCCTATTCACTGTTTTTAGTTACAATAACGAGTAGAAGTTGCAATCGGGATGGCCGACGAAAATACCTATTTGATTTATATTTTGCTCGAACACGGCTCATTTCACTTTCACGTGGTGCTACTACATGCCAAAAACTGTCCTTCGTCACGTTTTTTTAATCATTCTTTTAGTGTCCATTCTGTAAAGTTTTCAATAAAAGTATATCCCATTTCTTCATTGGCAATAAAATCAACTACCTACCAAATATTATTTGTCTTCTTCAAATGGCTTTGTAGATTAGGGTGACCATACGTCCGGAATTTCGCTGGAAAGTCCAGCATTTTGGAGTACTGTCCAGCAAAAGTCCAGCATTCAGACCATACTTCCGGAATTTCGCTGAAAAGTCTTACAAGTGTCCAGCATTCAGGCTATAGTGAAGTTACAGCATTACGGTTTTGCTTGGAAACATTTTTTTTCGGATACTTCCCCCCGCTCATCAAAACATTTTGTGATGAAAAAAATTTTTCCCTCCGGTCATTAAAAAATGTTGGGATCTTTTGGGATTTCTGCCCCCGCTCATCAATTTTTTTCCCAGCAAAAGTGTCCAGTATTCACTTAACAAAAATCTGGTCACCCTATTGTAGATATACCGCCAAATGGCAGACAGACAGATAGACAGACAAACTGATGGAATTGAAAGACTTACATTTTTATAATCTACATGGGTTGCTTTGTTTCACAGTTAGAGTACTTGCTTTGGGTAAGCGAGTGAAATAAAATTGCTAAATAATTTTTTTTCTAAAATTATAGTAAAATACAGCATATATAAAACCTGACTGTTAACACGCCCTGTATAACTAATATGGGCCATTTAGTAGGGAGTATTTTATGTTTCATATGTTTCAAATTTGAAATAAAAATTTCAAGTCTAACTGACATTTTCGTTCGTTGCATAACAGTCTTATTAAAAACCGCTGCCCAAGGAATCACTACTTCCACATCCAGATTCTCTATCCAAGTCACTCACAACGAAAAAACTTTGTATGTGAAAATAATTGTTTATGGAACTTTAATAACATAATATTTGAAATCCTCTACCCCAAAAACCCATAAAACGATACCCCACATCGGTAGTGGGGTGGGGGTGGTGGTAGGGGAGTGGAAGTGGGGGGTGGATGAAGTAAAAAAATATTTTGAGGTTTCTGGTTCCTGTACATATACTAAATCACAATTTTTTTCATCCCCTTTAATAAGGAGGTGGGGGTGGTAATGGGGGTGGCTAATTCCAAAATTTTTTTTGAGACCTTAGCTTCTCTTGTATATACTAAATACCAATTTCATGAACTCTTACCTGCTTGATTTACCCATTTACCCCAAATTTACCCCAATTTACCCCCCAACCCTTCGACGGAACAAGATGAAAATATAATCTAGTTCTAGATCTCGTTAAAGTACATATGGGTACCAAATTTCAAGTCAATATCTTAAACGGTTCCAGAGTAAACGTGCGCACAAAAAAAGTTACAGACAGACCGACAGACAGACCGACAGACAGACAGAAAATTTTTTTTCGCTCAAACTTAAAATCTCGACGTTTCATGACATTTTAAGCCTATTTGGACAAAGAAAATTTTTTAAAATTTTTTTGTCGTTACTATACTTCCACTGGACGTGGAAGTAAAACAGCTGCCCAAGGAATCACTACTTCCACATCCAGATTTTCTATCCAAGTCTCTCACAACGAAAAAAATTGGTATCTGGAAATAATTGTGTATGGAACTTTAATGATGCAATATTTGAAATCGTCTACCCTAAAAACCCATAAAACGATATGCCACATCGGTAGTGGGGGTGGTGGAATGGAGGTGGTAGTGGGGGTGGATAAAGTAAAAAAAAATTGAGGCCTTTAGTTATGGTACACACATTAAATGACAATTTAATTTTGTTCCCCCCCTTTAATAATGGAGCGGGAGTTGGTAACGGGGGTGGCTAATGTCAAAACATTTTTTGAGACCTTAGCTTCTCTTATATATACTAAATACCAATTTTATGGACTCTTACTTGCTTGATTTACCTATTTACCCCCATTTAACTCTCAACCCTTCAACGGAACAAGATCAAAATATAATCTGGTTCCAGATCTCGTTAAAATGCATATGTGTACCAAATCTTAAGTCAATATCTTAAACGGGTCCGAGTAATCGTGCGCACAAAAAAAAAGTTACTGACAGACAAACCGACAGACAGAATTTTGCTCAAACTTAAAATCTCGACATTTCATGACATTCTAAGCCTTTCTGAGCAATAAAACTTTCAATTTTTTTTTTGTCGATACTACACCACTGGATGTGAAAGTAATAGGCATGTCCACAAAAAAAATAATATACATTAATATTATTTAAAACCATATATTAGAGCCCCTAGTACCAAAATCAGATTATTTTTTTTTGTAATAAATATTTTACTTCTGTCATTTATTCATATTAGAAATCACCCGAACGCAGCGAGGCTAAGAGACGTTCCCAGGCAGAGGCTAATAATATGACGTCACCTACTTGCAGGTACGCAGGCCTGAATGTGTAATGCGGCCCCTCTGTTTTTTATTGAAAGACTAATGTAATATTATTGATCAGCTTGCTTTAGAATCCTATATCCAAATTTTGAAGATATTTTGATTTATGATTTTCGAATTACGGCCACCTAAAATTATATTTTTCAAATATTAAATAATTAATAACTTTTAAACGAATTGTATTTCGAAAAAAAGTCATTCTTCATTTTCTATTTATCACTTTTTCTACAACGTAGCGTCATCTGTACTTTCAAGTTTCATAGGCCAAGAATTTTTATTGAAAAATTACCGAAAAGAATATCAAACAATTTATAACTTGAAAACGAATTTTTTTTCGAAAAAAAGTAACTCCTCACTTTCTATTTAAAAACGCTTTTTCTACTACCCCCTGTTCAAATTCGGCAATCCTTAATGCACGAATAATTTACAGGGCAGCTGGTTCAAAATGTTTGGTAATTTTTCAATGAAAATTCTTAGTCTATGAAATTTGAAAGTACAGATGGCGCTGGGTTGTAGAAAAGGCGAATTTATATAGAAAATGAAGAATGACTTTTTTTCGAAATACAATTCGTTTAAAAGTTATTAATTATTTAATATTTGAAAAATATAAGTTTAGGGGGCCGTAATTCGAAAATCATAAATCAAAATATCTTCAAAATTTGGATATTCTGATCAAAAATATTACATTAGTTTTTCAATAAAATACGAGACGCATTACACACACAGGCCTGCGTACCTGCAAGTAGGTGACGTCATACTACTAGCCTCTGCCTGTAAACGTTTCATAAGAGGTCTACACACGATCAAGCGGCAGGGACCCGACATTGTCGGTACGCTTTAAAGATAATTGGAACTCCAGCGGACCAGTTCACTTTTACGAATGAGTTCAAAGCATGCCGACATGGCTGGGTTCCTGCCGCTGGATCGTGTGTAGACCTCTTTAGCTGCATTGGGGTCATTTCTATTACGAATAACTGGCAAAATAAAAAAAAATATATTTTTTTATTGCTACATTAGTTTATAAAAGCGATAAATCTACCATTTCCAATTGAAATTAAAATTTTGTGGACATGTCTATTATAATAAAATAACTTTTTCTTCTCCTTCTTTTAGCTTTGTGAAACTGTGCGCAAATTTATAAGTTTAGACGAATCACGAGGAAAGGGGAGGGAAGGGGGGGAGATAGAGGACAAAGAAAATGTGAGATTCTATTTTTTTTTGTTATAATAATATTTTCTTTTACTTCCACATCCAGTAGAAGTATAGTAACTACAAAAAAATTTTTCAAAATTTTTATTGTTCAGATAGGTTTAGAATGTAATGAAACGTCGAGATGTTAAATTTGAGCAAAAAAATTTGTGTCTGTCTGTCGGTCTGTCTGTAACTTTTTTTTGTGCGCACGATTACTCTGGAACCGTTTAACCGATATTGACTTAAAATTTGGTACACGTATGTATTTTAACGAGATCTGGAACTAGATTATATTTTGATCTTATTGAAGGGTAGGGGGGTAAATTTTGGTAAGTAGGTAAATCGAGCAAGTAAGAGTTCATACAATTGGTATTTAGTATATATAAGAGAATCTAAACTCTCAAACAATTTTTAGGCATTAGCCACCCCCACCCCCATCCACTATTGAAGGGGGTGAAAAAAAATAAAATTGTGATTTAGTGTGTGTGTACAAGAACCAAAGGCCTCAAAAAATTTTTTTTTACTTCATCCATTCTCTGATAGTCTTATTAAAAACACCTCAATAATGCTTTAAAGTAAAATTAGTATGTCTGTTAATCTATGTAAAATTTTTCCGAACATAAGAGACATATACGTATATTATACAGTTTCCATATCTTCGAGTTCTTGTGTGCTTAATAAAAAACGTTAATTTGTAACATTTTGCTCTAAAATTATAATATAACACAGTTTTTATAAAACATGACGGTTTATGCGTCTCTGGCGATCGCCCTGTATAACTGATGTAGCCCAATTTCGATAGGGAGTATTATGTCATGCTATTTTACATACGTGCCAAATTTGAAACGAAAATTTTAAGTCTAAGAGAAGTTGTCGCGTTTATAGGAAACGATCTATACACTTACATATGCACAGACTTTTTTATTCGATAGTTGAGTTCAGCTTTTTATGAAACTGATTTCCGTACAATATTTTCTTTCTAATCATCTTATGATTATTAAAAATGTTTGTCCGGTTTGTCAAATAAACCTATTTGATTAAACCAAATATGTATAACACTATTACTTCTTTCATTGATTATGATTATGAATTAGAGCCATTCCATACAACTTTTTTATTATCCGGCCATTATCGCCATTTCTTTTCCACATGATACTAATTTGATAATGCGTATAAGTTTGAAGTAGTTTTGACTCTGATATAAAAGTGATTAGCAATTTAGGTGGGGTGGTCCTTTATATTATGGAAGGGAGCATAATATCGTAAAGCTGAGGGTATCGTGGGAAACACACTTTTCTGGTCGTCACACCGCTGACACGCGCCGAACAGAGGTTCTAACAAAAATGCATTGTGTGCTTCCGATCGGGGATTTACATTCTAAACAAAACTTTACCCATTTATAATTGTTATATGTAGTAGTTGGCACAGTAAAACTAATATACCTAAGATTGAAATAGATTTATACAGAATTTATGACCTTACGTGTGCCTGCTTACGCGTGTGGTAGGTCTACCTTTTCAACATTATTTAAATTTTTATGCTTTTTTTCCATGGAGAAAGGAAATTTTACAGCATTAGACATACCCTTATATGAAAGCGTAGGAAAGACAACTGTAAAATATTTTTATACCTGTTAGTTTAAACTTACAATTATATATAAAATTGCAATTTAAACTTAAAGTTATACATAGTTGCCACTTGAAATTATGTATAATTGCAAGTATAAACTGACAATTCAAATTACTTCATTTAGCAGTTATTGACTAATAACCCTTTGAACACATAAATCTAGTTATCCTAGAATAAATGACGTTTTTACAAACACCATTTTTAAAACAATATTTGTTGACATAAAGTAAGTTGTTGGTGTTCAAAACCTTCTCATTGTATTATTTCTTCGATTTTTAGTGTTTTATTGGATTTATTTTATTTTTTCGCTGTTTTTCTTCGAATATCTCAGTAAATATGGTGAATTATACGAATGCGAAAATGGCGACAATGCATTACGTATATGGTCTCGCAGATAGTAATGTAACAAAAGAAGTATGCAGCAGAAAAGATATCCTAATCGTGCCTTGCCAGATAGCCTATTCTTTTCGATTATTCATTCGCCGTCTTTGTGGCAGACCTCGAACTGTCAGAACACCCGAAATTGAGGGAGCGGTGCCACAGGAAATCGACGAACATCCTGAGGAATTGTTTGGGGTATTTTGGTTGATTTTTTTGTTGTATCCGTACCATATTCTAAGAGTATAGGCATTCCCAAATAACAATTTAAATACCAACAAGTATTTGTCGGGTTTTATCACAGATTTAAGAAGGTAAATAAATCGAACTGGGGTTTTATTATTTCTTTTGTGCATACCAATTTATCTGCAGATAATATGTACTCTTACGCCTTTCAATTTTGAAAGAGGAGGCATATAACGCATAGTAAACGCCATTTTGTGATTGCTGATTCTAGTTTAAACAGTGCAATGCGGCACAAAAAAGCATTTTAGGTACCTAGGTACTTAGTAGAATGTTATTAATGATCGCACACTCAAAAACACACGAAATAAATCATGTTTTTTTAGGTTATGTTATCTATGTACATTTAGATTAGAGATTGTCAGAGACAAATCTTAAAGGTTTTAAAGAAGAGTAGTAAGGCTGGGTAAAGTCTTACAGGCTTTAAAATAGTAATAAAGTGGAGCAATTGGAATTTAACAAAACTTTTGTTTTATAAAAATATTTCCTAAAGCCACAAACTCTTAATAGGGTATTGGTATTCTATTAAAGTAAACGGTTTTATTAATTTTTCAACCATGTTTTTTTTGCGTTAACTATGGCAAAACCCTAACGTTTAATTTTTTTCAGAATTCTCGACTCAATAGTTTTGGAACTAAAGGTGTTGGTTATAGTAAAAATGAATATTTTTAACAATATGTTAAATACGATCTGAAAAAAATTGCAATCTTTATTTGCCTCATTCTTTTTTTTTTTTTTCATCCCACATTTTGATCCACAGGATATTCAAACCGTTGTGATACATAGATGGACGGACAGTCGAGTCACCCTATTTTATCACTTTCGATTAAGTAAGTGCCAAATCTAACTCAACCTAACTCAAGCAGGCAAAGCCTGGAATTTTCAGCAATTTGCAATTTGAAAAGGATAACAAAGCAATTGAAAAACCGCTGCCTAAAGAATCACTATACTTCTAGCGCCACATTTCCTGTCCAAGCCTCTTCCTATCGAAGCCCCCCCACTACCACCCCCATCCCAATATTAAAGGGGGTGATAGAGGGGGTGACATAATGCCAAGAAAATATTGAGTTCTTTGGTTCTTGTCAACACATTAAAATCACAGTTTTATATTTTTACCCCCTTTCATAATGGGGTGAGGTGGTAATGGGGTGATAGCGGGGGTGGCTGATACAAAAAAATTATGAGACCTTGGCTTCTCGCACACAGAGTAAATCCCAATTTTATGAACTTTTACTTGCTTTATTTGCCTATTTACCCCCTTTCAATGGAAAAAGATCAAAATATAATATATTTCCAGATCTCGTTATAATACATGGTGCACTAAATTTCAGGTCAGTATCATAAACCATTCCAGGGTAAGACCCACTACCAATGTGACATATCGTTTTATACGTTTTTGGGTAGATGATTTCAAATATTATATTTTTTAAGACAAACAATTATTCCCACTTAGTGGAATGCAAATCTAGTATCAATATTTTTTTCGTTGTAAGAGACTTGAAGAGGAGAACTGGATGTGGAAGTAGTGCTTCCTTAGGCAAAGGTTTTTTATTATTAGAAATACAAAAAAACATTAAATATAAACAAGGAATATAGTAGTGCAGTACACGAGACAATGTTTCTTTAACCTTAATTTAAATTAAGAAACACACACTACGCTACTCTGACCATTTCCTTTAGAATCTTGTGACTCATCGAGATTCTTATTTTTTGGCAATCGAACATTAAGTGTAAAAGTACGGCGAATAAGAAATCTTTTTCCTCACCTCTAATTTACTGTATCGTTTGGCAACGTTTGAATACAACAAATCAACAGGTCTCATGCAATAAAATCGTTTTAATGTAAATCAGTTTTGTTTCTAAAGCTATTTAAACTCGCCCCTCAAAATTCCTTACGTAATCATATACAATTCATTTGTGGAACTTGCACGATGTTATTTATAGATTACCTCCTGCCGCAGACTAATAATGAATTTAAAAATAGAATAATTTAATTACTTGTCAGTAACCTTACACATATTATCATTGTTTTTTGTGGTGAAATAATTCCGAATTAATTAATTATTGTTTCAGATATGGTCGGGGCAGTTCGTTAAGTTTCGGCATTGATTACGATCCGATTTAAGACAACACTGCGCGTCTGTCAATCCCTCGTGTTAAAAGTATCTCTAGAATAAAAGACAGTTTTTATATGGTGGTGCGATTTTTTTAATTCAAACCCGTCACCAAGATGTCGGGTGACGTCCAGCCAAGGAAAAGAAAAGACAAGAAGCGAAGAAAAGGTATCATATTATTTCAGTATTTATTTTTAGCAACATTTTCCAAATGAGTACGCCAAATTTCTATTTTTAATGTGTTGTGCGAACATGCTTATTAGTTAAAATATTTTAATTGACTTTTTTATTTTTGTCCAAACATAGTTTTGTAACTCTTTTTTAGATGAAGGGGAGCAAATTCCCACTCAAACCCAGGCACCTTTACCCACGAATTCGGCAAATGATGATCTCAACATCCACATTCATAAAGAAGGGGGTACAGGGGGTGGAATTTGTGCCAAATTGGTATTCTTTGTCTTATTATCTGCAATAGCCGTTCTTATTGGCATGATCATTACAGAATATCGCGGCCAAACGGATGGTAAGTAACTAAAAAAATAAACAAGCTCATTTTCAAGGGGTGTAACAAGTGAAAAAAAATTAACTCACAAAATAATAAATATATATATAAACCTAATAATTTTTCAGTGTAGTCTTTTAACAAACTTGTTTCTCGCTTTTTAGTAGACACAGTCGATACCGAATCCAGGTTTTCTCAAATATTTGAGGGGTGGACCGATGCGAGCCCTGATCATCACGATGAGCACGACATAGAGGCTTTAGAAGATCACGATTTAGACCACGACGAAGAAGATGACGCAGATAATGTCTCAGAGGCAGAAGACGAAGAAGAAGAAGAACACGAACCAAGTGAGGAGGAAGCCGACGAAGAAGATGACAACGAGGAATCTGAAGAAGATAATGACTACCCTGAAGAAGATCAGGATGAAGATGAGGAACAAGAAGAACAAGCGTCAGAAGATTCTGAAGAAAATCAGTTAGATCAAGATGAAGATGATGATGATGAGATTCCAGATTCGGATGAAGAAGAACGAGAAACATATGAAGAATCCGACGAGAAAGGAGACGACGAAGTAGAAGCCGATGAAGATGAACAAGATCATGATGAAGATGAACAAGAACTGCAAAATATTGATAGTGAAGAAAAAGAAAATGATGATGACGACGATCAAGCCGATGAGGAGGATGAGGTATCTTCTGAAAAAAGCTCTAAACAGCAAGAAGATGACGTTGATGGAGACGCAGCGGATGAAGATGAAGCAGACGCAAACGATGATAAAGTGGGAATATTTATTTTATACGTTAATAAGCATGGTTTTCTAATTTAATATTAAAAACTGTTTATACTAACATTTGATGCAGCACATAGTACGTACATTTCACTTATATTAACAGTTCAAAATAACCCATAACAATGTTTATAAAATTAATTTTTAAATTCGATGCATGGTGCTGCACATGGTGATAAAACAGCGTTAATTTCTATGGAACTGGTTTTTTCTATTTTGAAATTGCAGGTACTAGTCACCAGTAAAAAGACCAAAATTAGAGATGTTGTGGATGATGAGACGCCACCAGATGAGAAACAACAGGAGAGCTCAGGTAGTAAGTAGTCTTAAATTATAAATAAAAATTACTGTAACGGGTCTATACTTTCTAAAGGACCGATTTTCTCGGAAAAACTGTTTTTAATTTTTTTTAAATAATTTGTTAGTACTCCAGCTGGAACCATCGGTGTGGGGCTGCCTCTGAAGTAGTTACAACAAATAAAAAAGCACTTCAACATCACACTCGGCTCTCCAATCATGTTGGCATCAACTGGAGAGGATTAAAACAGTTTTAATTGTCTCTAGATGATGCCAAAATGCTTGACGAAACCTGCGTTGAGAGATAGTCTTCGAATGTAATGTTCAAGTGTTTTGGTGTTTACTGAAACTACCTCAGAGGCAATTTATTGATATTTAGAAAAAATGTAACAAATTGAACGATGAGGGGAGGAGGGTTCATAAAATTGAACGTCATGGCAACAAAGATTTTGATTGAAAAATAGTTATATTTAATATTTGAAGTTCGTTTTCTTACGGCAAACTAACCAACAGACTATTTTTTTTTAAAAAGCGTAACAGGTAACAGGGGAGTTCGCAAACGAACGTTCGTTTAAGGACGGTTTCACAAATGTGACGAAGTGTTAAAAAGGGGGTGCTAAAATAGTGTATTTTTTCGAATGTATTTGCAAATAGCAAAAAATTCTGTAGATTTAACAGGGGAAGAAATAAAATACATTTCAGTGAACGTTGTAAATATAGTTGACTACACACTTATTATGCGTGTAAAAAATGTCGCGTCTTTGGCGGTGCGGTAAAGATCAAAGACGAAGACATTTTTTACACGCCCAATAGTAATCAACTATACAATGTTACCAAAATTGATTTTCACAACTTTTAATTTACAAGAGACAGGAAATTGAGGGATTTTTCAAAAGAACAGGCATTTATCAATGCAAGACAAATATCCGAGATGTCCTGGTTAATGTATGAAAATAAAATGAATACTTACTTATTTCTAATTTTAAATCTGTATACAGGGTGCGCCACTTAAAACTCCCCAGGCTTGTAACTTTCTTATTTTTTAAGCGACGACCATGTTGGGTACATCAAATTGTAGATATTTTTAAAGCATTTAAACAAATTTTTTTGAAAAAATTGTTAAGAAAGAAAACTTAATTTTCTTGAATATTTTTTTACCTCACTCTGTACATGAACTGCGTTAATGTTTTCTTATAACCTTTTTAATTAGCTTCAATTTATGTTATTACGTCATATTCGAAATTCTTTTTGGTTTTAGAGAAATAAATTAAAAACACTTTCCGATTCCAAACTGATTTTTTTTAAAATAACTTTGAAAAGAATGTAAATAATAATTGTATGCTTTATTTGTAAAATACATATCACAAACAATATTCAACGTAACAAAACAGCAACAAGAAACAAAAGAAATAAATATTTTTAAAAACAAGCGTATATTAAAATGTACTAAATAGGAAATTGCAAAATTTTTATTAATTTTTTTTTTAATAACATAAATTGAAGCTAATTAAAATCTTTATAAGAAAACATTAACACAGTTCATGTACAGGGTGAGGTAAAAAAATATTCAAAGAAATTAAGTTTCATTTCTTAAAAAAAAAATTTTAAATCACCCTGTGAGCATGTTTAAAGGCTTTAAAAATGTCTACAATTTAATGTGCCCAACATAGTCATCGCTTCAAAAATAAAAAAGTTACGAGTCTGGGGAGTTTTAAGTGGCGCACCCTGTATATTATTCCATTAATATTTTATTAAATTATTTCAACAAGTACTATGATATTCTCAATCTACATAAATTCTTGATCAAAATGAACATACGAAACCTGACCTTATTAAATTTAATAGATTAATAATTGTAAACAATAGATAGAGATGTAATAATCTGCTAAAAGTTATCCTATTCGGTACCCCTATATTGTACTGTATTAGTAATTTTCTTGTTAAATACGCCATAGATGAGTAGTGTCTCCATGTATTTAATGTGTAGGTCCATCTGTTCTATCAAATATTTATCCAAAAAATTAGCACAAAACACCAAGTCGAGATTGATTTACAGTAGCGTAGCCAGAAGAGGGTTCAAACCCTCCGAAATTATAGGTATAGGCCTAATTCTAATTGTATTGAAAAAATATTAACATATTCGCTACAAAAAGTAAGAGGCGATTAGATTATTTCATTGAGTCTTTGATTTTGGTTTATTTCTTTTTATTAAAAAAAGACAGTAAGTAGTTAATTATTAACTATTTTTTATCAACTTTCAGAATTGGAATTTTTTTAAAATGTTAGATATAATAATTTTTTAAAAGTTTCTGTGGTATTTTAATTCTCTTTCCCTTTTGGGCCCCTCCTAAAGCAAAATTCTGGCTACGCCACTGGTTGATTACCACATAAATTTAATATAGATGCGATTTACTCTTTTTGATATTGTGAAGATATGTAAATCAGGAAATGCAAATTTTATAGCTGCTGTATTTTGCAGTGGCTGTCAAACTTGGTGTTGGTGTAGCCCTATTGGTTGTAGCACACCTTGTCTTGGTCAGAAAATGGAGAACGGGTCAGTAATTGCATGTGATTGGTGTTCATACTCATAGAGAAATTATCTTAATAAGTTAATATATGTTGTAAATATGCCTCTGCTTACTTTTATCTGCAACTAACATCATTGCATTTCCTGGTACTTTTTTGTTTTCATTTTACTTTTGTATTATTGCTTTCGATGTACTTAATCGTAATATCGCCCCTTCTCACTGTATAGTGAATATTGTCCTGTGCCTGTAAAGTAGATTATACAGATCGGTCCATCGTAATGCGAACATAGTGAATATCTTATATACTAAGAACTCATGCCAATTGTCCATATCTACCCGTTAAAGGCATTATTGCTATTAATACAGCCTGTGGAGCAAACAAGCGGGGTTATCCGTGAATAATTACTACAAGGAATTTTTTGTTTGTAAAGTGTATGGATTTACCAAAATCATTAATTAATGTTTTGCACAAAAATAATGTTGCTGCTATGGCTACAATTTTCTTCCACAGTGAGCTGCTGTAATTTGTAAATGATTGATAGTGCAAGAAAATTGTTTAAATTTTTTTTTTGAAATTTTATAATTTACAATATTGATAATAGCTAATTACTACGTAGGAGCAATGGGGACAGAGATAATTGCAATAATCTACAGTGAAGCATATAATATTCAGGGGTGAGGGTAAATCGCAATGTATTAGCGATAAGAAAAATTGTTGTGATGACAGATAAGTGCAAACTCGAAAAATTCGAATAAAATTTAGTCTTTTAAAGAAATAACACTATAAGTCAATGTTATTGATTATAGAGAATTAATAATAAGTATTGATAACATCGAAATAACGGATCAGTCATTTTTCCGAAATTCAAAATATTTTTTCAAACTTCGAGCTGCTGTAATTTTTAAACAACTAACCGTGGAAGAAAATTGTTTAAACAAAAGATTTGGAAAATTGTATGATCTATAATATTGATTATAACTAATTACTATCTAGGAGTAACGGGGGAGAGATAATTGCAAAAATTTGCAACGAAGCACACATTCTCACCATTCTGACTTCTGTAACTTGTAAAATATTAACACTAGAGAAAAATAGTTTCAATGAAAGTTGTAGCTTTTTCATTCTCTACAATATTAGTAATACCTAATTTTCGAATAGAACTAACAGGGAAGGAGATAATTGAGAAAAACCTATTTTGACCGTCATTTTTTCAGCATGGTGGTCGCAGCGTAAACGATATTTTTTGTGAAAAACATTTGCAATCACCCTTACGTTATACAAACAAAAAATTTCTTGCAGGAATTATTCGTAGGTCAAATGACAGATTGACTGTACTATATGCACGGACTGTATCGAAGGGCGATATGCAGGCAAAGCAGAAGCCCAGAGCAACAGCATTGAACACAGTCTTGTTCATCGTCCCACCGCGGAAATCGTCATATCTTGAGTCGAGTCCAGCCAGTGGACGAAAGTCAACTGGACATTTTGCATCCATGTTCGTATTTGGATGAACCGATCTGTGAAACGTATACGAAACCTCTGGAAATCCATTCCGTGAATTTTGGGAGGCAGCCCTAACGTGTTAGAACTATTGTAAGTGTTAAAATCATTTGGGATACTGACACTGATTTTAAACTCATTTTAATTAGATCCAAAGGCAGCATATTTTTTATACTCTGGACGCACCAGTGGGTCGCCAGTTTATTGATAGTAGTTTATTAATCTGTGAATTCGCATGGAACAATGAATAATTTCATAGTAGTACATAATTTATTTTTGATACTGACTCTCTTACGGTAATTAATTTTTTTTAAATAAATACGTAGACATTGTTTTTATTTTATAAAAAGGTACACGAAGTTTTTACAGGCTTCATGGCATACTTGCATTAAAGTTTTAGTGATAACTAGATGTTCTTTTTAATAATTTTGAAGACTGTGTCTGTATGAAAGTCTTTTCGAATATTTTTTGTGGATTACAGAAGTTTTGTCACTGAAAGTCAGAACCCAGGCAACAAACTGACGTCATTTTGTGACTTCAAATTGACGTCATTTGTGACTAGAAAGTGACGTCATCAATACGTCACAGCGACGTCTCAACATGACGTAATAATTTTGTCACAATATGACGTTACTGAGACGTCATTTTTTCCTGACGACCAATGTTGCCAAAAAATGATGTCGATGACTGTCTGCTGCCTGGCAATGTGTCGACTATATAATACGTATGATCTAAGTTAAAATTAAATTTTAAAGCCCCCGATGACAAACCAGTAAAAGAAGAACCTAAGGAAGCAACTCCCGATTTATCCAGAAGAAATACCATTGTAGTTCCGCCAACTTATCAAGAAGTAGAACAAGACATAGAGCAAGATGAGGAAGGTATTTTTTGAAGCAAAATGTTTGGAACTACTATTAATGGTTAGTTCTGAACTTTTTGTTTGGTGAAATATTGCAGTGCCACAAAATCGTTTTTCTAGCAAAATATAAAAGAAGTTATTATCGGCTGCAAGGCACGCGAAAGTGATTTCTGAGTATAGGCGCGGATTTAGTGGGGGTCGAAGGGTAATTTGGAACATCCTGTATATTCTTACATTTTTTGATTTTGGAGACGATTTTTTACATTTTTCTCTTATCGTTTTGGTTCATTGAATTGATTTGTGTGGATTCATTGCACTCTAGATACAAAGATTTTTGGAACTAAAAAATTAAATAGTCTCAAAAAAATTTTTACAACCATGCAGTCGTACATAAAATCGTCTCCAAAATCCAAAAATTTACAAATATACAGTGTGTTGCATTAAAAATTTTACAACTGGGAAAACCGGAAGTGATGGAAAAATGACAGATAAAAAAAAATTGGCCATTTACCCTTCCAAGTTTTAGTCGTACTTTGAAAAATTCTGAAAAAATGGCTTGCCCAGTGATTTCGTTGATACCCGGTAAATTCTCTTATCGGAAGTCCATCTGCCTGTGTGCAATAGCCATAACTCGTTTCTAGAAATAGCGTATGACATTGTTTATATTTTACTAGAAAGCTTAAGCGGGAATTTTAAAAAAAAATGTGCATTAATAAATATGACCGACCAGATTACTCTGACGAAGATTTAAGCGAGGAAGAAGAAAGTAGGGAGGAGCCAAAATCAGCTAAGACCAAATACCAAGAGCTTAGATCGACTTATACTCGTTCTCTGACTCCAGAAGGTGAAATTGATTATCACAAACCCTCTGAACCTTACGACGATGAATATGAGGAGAATATCGACGATGAAGAAGATGAAGAAGTCAGCGAGGAAGAGGAAGATGAAGGAGAGGAAGAAGGTGAATCTGAAGACTATGAGGACGAGGACGAAGACGAGGAACTACTTAAACGACTCGAGGCGAAATATGGAAAACTTCAAGGAAATAAAAGTAAAGGTGACGATTGAGGAAACCATCTTCCAGTTGTAAATACATTCCTTATCTAACTAAACCTATATGTCAAAGTAGTACATTAACCAGGAAACATCTAACACTGTAATTAAAAGCTGTATAAAAAACTAAATAAATTCTTCTGAACTGATGTAAAAATTTGCCTGGGTGCAAGTTTTTTAAGTTCAGAAAAAAATTCCATTTAAAAAATCTTGACAAAAGCAATTTGAAAAGACGCCATTTTGTTTTAGAGATTTCCAGAATTGCTAAAGAAATTGAAGATAGGCGGGAAAAACTTGAGATTACTTGAAACAGTCTGGTGAAAATCGTACATTCTCATCTCAGTCAAATTAAAAGATATTAGGTATTAAAATAGGAGAAAATATAATCGGACACCCGGTAGAATGCTGTACGTTTAATTACCATATTTTTAATGAGGCTTTTTAAAACGAGTCTCTTGCCTTTTAGTAAGAGCAGAAATATACCTCACATTTTTGCTGTCTATTTGTCGGTGGGTGCAGGGGGAGGGGGTGAAGTGGGGTCTAACCCTCGCCCAGAGGTCTAACCTCTGGGCGAGAGTGTAAAATTCAAATTGAAATTTGACATCGGATTTTTATTGAAATTTTTTGGTCCATTTGATACTTGTTTTGAGATGCTCTAAAAAATCCGAAAATACCACTTACATCATTTTTCGTGGTTAGGTCTGGCGTTCAGGCCCAACTTCCGGTAATTTCGAAAAAAATGGCTCCAGGTGCCATGGTAAAACGTGGCGATTTTTTTTCAAAAATCTAGATATTGCTTAAACGTGATTTTTATGAAGCTAAGGTACTATTGACAGCATTTTTGTGCCGCAGAAACGGTTAATATGCAAAAGTGGGTTTTGTCAGGTCATCCAAATTAAGCTGTTGTTTGCAGAGGATGTAATATCCGAACCAATGGTCTAAAAAAGATTTTTTGACTCTAAAAATGTTTGTATGACTGTTTCTTACACTTGACAGCATTTTTATGTCCTCTGCAAACAACAGCTTCCTTTGGACGACCTGGCAAAACCCATTTTTGCAAATTAACCCCCCTTTGTGTGATACAAAAAAAGAGAGGAACAACATATTTTAATTTCAGCCATTTTCACCAAGGGCCACTTTCCATAAGAAACCATAAAATTCTGTAAAATCGTCTTTTGTATCTCCAAAACTGTCCATTTTCAGACATTGTGCCCATGAGAACTTTTTATGTACAGGTCAAGAGGGACAACATATTTTAATTTCAGCCATTTTCATCAAGGGCCACTTCCCATAAGAAATGTACGGGGTCCTTTACACAGATGTGTGTTTAATTAACGAGTATAATGAACTACTGTAATTAATAAAATTTTCAAAGCTTTTTTTCTGGCTGCTGGTTTTCGGATCTTCTCCCGCGTAAACTTTGTTGAGTGCTTGTCGTTTCGACCATCTTGTGGTCTTCTTCTGAAGCGAAGTGAGGTCTGCTGTACTTCACTACAGAAGACCACAAGATGGTCGAAACGTCAAGCACTCAACAAAGTCTACGCGGTAGAAGACCCGGAAACCAGCATAGCAGCCAGATGACCAGCTCCGCGAAAACCTTAACACCAAGATAAAGTTTTCTTTTGTTCGAAAGTAAACGGAAATAGTTTTTTTTTTTCCGAATTTAATTCATTGAACGATACGCGTGTGGTTCAGTTCCAAATCCTAGAAAAATAAAATATAGGGTGTTCAAAAATTGAGTGACCCTTCTGTCAAAAAGTCGGGAACGTTGTGGAGGCTTTTCAAGTGAACGATTGGCCTATCAGCGAAAAAGGCCGACCACGAAAAATGCTGAGAAGGGTATTTTTGGATTTTTTAGGGCATCTTAAACATGTATCAAATGGACAGCAAAAAAATTCTTTAAAAATCCGATGTCAAATTTCATTGAATTTTACAAGTCACATCCCCAATAGCACACGATGCCCGCCGGACGTCCGTTTTATGTTCATTTAATGTCCGTTTTATGTCCATGGACATAAATTGGACGTCTACCGGATGCCTATCATCGGATTTACTTTCAAATCGTACGGAATGGACGTCCTCTGAATGTCCATTTTATGTACGGGAAGGATGTACAATTTATGTCCATATAGAGACAGGAGATGGACGTCCAATTCGTGTCCGTTGATTTAAATATTATATTTTTATAATAAATGATAATATCTCCATACCGCTTTCTCTCCAACACGTTTCTGAGATATGTATACATACCAGCGAATACCAACTGACGTCCTTATGTTCGGCAAATACACACATTTTAGGTCCCTATAGGGACAGCAGCAGGGCAGGGCGTCTTTTTAATATAAAAACAAAAAAACGTTAACAAAACTGGTTTTTCAATCGTACAATGTGTTTGTTTATATTTGACCGTTATTTCTGTAAAATTTGTAGTTTATTTTTTATAGTAATTTGTAATTTGTCATTAATAATTTAATTTTAACCTTTTCTGTAAATTATTAATGATATTATTTCATACTAAACATTTATTAAACATTCAAATTCTTTCTACATTTTGAAATAAATAGCTATATTAGTCTAAGACCCAATTCCAACTGTACAGTCTTTAAGTAAGTGCTACTAGTAAGCTAGGTCATTGGCCAAGAGTTAAAGCGTTGGTTTACAAATTAATTCCCTCTACCCCTTGACCCCTCGCCGAAACTACGCACCATCTAAGAATTTGTCACTTCTTGGAAAATAATCATTTTTAAAGACTAACACCTAGAGAAGGATTTTATGTTTATTTTCCCTGCATTAATTAGAATTATTACACCCATTTACATATTAATTTTTAACAATTACTTCCACATCCAGTAGAAGTATAGTAACGACAAAAATATTTAAAAAAATTTGTATTGTTCAGATAGGCTTAGAATGTCATGAAATGTCGAGATTTTAACTTTGAGCGAAAAAAACTTTCTGTCTGTCTGTCTGTAACTTTTTTTGTGCGCACGTTTACTCTGGAACGGTTTAAGATATTGACTTGAAATTTGATAGACAGTTGTACTTTAACGAGATCTGGAACTAGATTATATTTTCATCTTGTTCCGTCGAAGGGTTGGGGGGTAAATTGGGGTACACTTAGGGTAAATAGGTAAATCAAGCAGGTAAAAGTCCATAAAATTGGTATTTAGTATATACAGAGAAGCTAAGGTCTCAAAAAATTTTTTGGCATTAGCCACCCCCATTACTACCCCCGCCCCATTATTAAATGGGGTTAAAAAAATGTGATTTAGTGCGTGTACAAGAACCAGAAACCTCAAAATATTTTTTTTACTTCATCCACTCCCCACTACCACCCCCCTATCACCACCCCCACCCCTCTACCGTTGTGGGATATCGTTTTATGGGTTTTTGGGGTAGAGGATTTCAAATATCATATTATTATAGTTCCATAAACAATTATTTCCACATAAAAAAATTTTTGGTAATTTGGCTTACAAATCATGAGATCGGCGGTATCTCAGAAAGGACTTAACTTTTCCACATTTTCCCGCCATTTTTCCGTAAAACCGAATACATCGTCAAAAACCGTGTTCATTTTCTGTTGCCTGGCTTAGGCCAAATTTCCACTTTTTAACATTCTCCTTTAGTTAAAGCATCTCTTATATTAATAAATTTTTAACTTAGATGCTGCCGCGCAAGATGATGTTGAGGATTCCGATTCTGACAAACAGTCAGATGAAGCTGCTGGTTACGAGTACTCAAATATCACAAATAAAGAAGACTTAAAAATAAAAGGCGAAATTGATAAGGCACAAAAGACAGTACAAAATGTAAGTATCATTGAACACATTAATTAAATACGCATAATAATTACATCTTTTGTTAGGACTAAATTTAAAGTTCCTTTCCTAAACACCAATTATTATTATTAACTTTAACCTAGCTGATTGTTATTATTAAAATAGTTAAGGTTAAGTTTTTTTGTTTAATACAAGAGCTTTACAGCGGTTATGTTTTGTTTTTTTATTGACTTTATGGGAGTGTTGAAATAATATATAATGTGTGTTGCTGATTCTTCATATAATTAAAATATTCTGGTACAATATACCTCTTAGTTTTAGTATTTGTTAGTTTCAGCTTTGTCCATCCATCAGTTTTTATTAATTTTCCGCACCAGATTAATAAAAATTGATTGATTTTAAAATTTCTTTATAATTTCTAAACTAACAAATTAATACAGTTGCCTATGTTTATGTTTGTGTTAATGAGTGTTTTTTTGTTTGATTTTTGTAACTAGAATTCAGCTTACGCTATTAAACTTTTTGATAAAATCCTACAAAATTACCCATCCTCCCCCCGAAGTATATATGGGAAAGCCCTCGCTCTAGATTACCTGGCAGACCAAAAAAGAAGTAACGCACTTTTAGAACAAGCTCTAAAATTGTATACGCAACTTTTTGATGCTGAGAACGTGCCACATGCATTATTTGAAATGGCAGCTGAACGATGCATTAATCGGATGAGATTCGTAGGTAAATATAAATAATTTAGTAATTGAAAGTGACCCATGATATTTTATCATTCCAGGCCAATACAAAAATGTGATAAATGTACATAAGCAACTCATCAAAAGATTTCCAAACAATCCCAAACACCTAAATGACTTGGCTGTTACATATCTAACCATAAACAGGTCAGTATTTCAGAGGTAGAAAATATTCCTTAATATTTGTGAATTCTTAAAATTTGCTCGACCCCGTTAATGCTTGCATATACAATAATAAAATTTCTTTCTTCCACTTTAATCCCATTGCATTACCCAAGTAACAATTTTAGTTTAAATATATTCTATTAGATATTCTGAAAGCTTATTTCTAAGACTACTTATAAATATAAATGGTCTGGAAGGACTCTATAAAACTGACTTAAAACCCTTATAAGAGTACAGGAAAAGACCCAGATGCCTCTTTTTAAAACTACTATTAAAGCTTTCAAGTTTTAATGAATCATCTAAATCTTTACTCGTAGAATATTTGAAGAGTATTATAAAACTATATTTGGTTTAGGATAAGCACTATATTAAAATTTAAAAGGCACACACAAATGTATTGAGAAAACCTTTTATATTTCATGAAGTAAATATAAAAACATATAAATCTGTGGCCACACTCACATCACCCACACAATATATGGGCCGCCATGCATAGTTATAAAATGAACATACGGCGAATACTGAGAGAGAAAGTATTTACAAATAAAGTATTGGGAGTCCTCACAGTGGCCTAAAATCTTCTACGAGACTAAGTTTACTGTAAAACATGGTTAGATAGTTCTTAAAAATTCGCGCGCCCTCTAAAAACACAAATTAGAAAAAAAATATACGGATAATTAATTTTTCTCTTCGGTGACTTAAAACCTTCACAAAACCAAAACTTGGAATCTCCCCAATATGGCTGACTCCTATACATTGCTTGGTAGTTATAAATAATGGCGCCTGTGAGCATAAACCCTACTAGTTGTAAATAATTCTACTTCTAACGTGTTTTGTCTTAAAATGTCTATTAAATTATCAATTACTCTTTAAGTACACCGATTTGTTCCTGTAGAAATATATTTTAAGTCTCATTGGTTTTAAAATGTTTTTTAAAGCTTCTAGGCTATTTTAAAACCGTTAAGTAATTCACGCAACCGCTTTAGGACCTATAGGGTTTATGGCGCCTGTAAAACCTAACCTAAAAATTCGTTTTGATTTTAAGATTTTGCAACATTTGTAGAAAGTTATTGGTAGTACCGCTTGCCATGTCGCAATATCGGTCGGTAATGGATATTCCTTGTCTTTGGATTTTGGGGGTTGTCTTTATTCATCCACATACACAGGGCATCCACAAATACATAAAATGCCAACGAATATTTCTTAATACAGCTTTAAAACTACCTACCTTAAAACACTATAGTCTGGACAAAGAGAAACCAAATCCTTTTATGGTTACGCCTGACTTATTATAGGTTTCTGCCCATTTCATTAAAACTCCAATAAGTTGTATTTATGAAGGTTCAACTAAAAACTTAATGATCTCAAAGCATATTAGATTTATAGGCCAGCGTTATCAACTACCCCAAGATAATTTTATAAATCGATTATAAAACCTCAACATTTCCTAAATTCTTCAGTAAATCTCGATCCTCCTAAGTTGGACTTAACAACTAGAGAATTTTATTGAAGGCTTGACAAATACCTTGATAAGTTAGTCATAAACCAATAAGGACTACATGACTACAAGATAATTTAGTTTTAATGTAAATTCTTGAAAGCCTTTTTGAAACTTTCTTTAAGACAAGACTATCTTTAAGTGCATTTGACATTTATTATGTCTAGCATAAATCACTGGTTTATGAGGTGGTCATTATAAAGCACCGATAAAACCTAAATAAACCTAAAAGGAATTTAAATTGTTACTTGGATAGCTTGCGCAGAACTGAAGAGGAGCCATTGTATTGAAATTCTTTTAAATTAATTTTTATGAAAAATTTTCGATAATTTTCAGTTTAAGGAGACATTCAAGAAATAGGTTTGCTTTGGGTGGGGGGGGGGGGGGGTAGTACTTAAAATATGACAAAAGAACGATGGGGGGAGGGGGTTCATAAAAAGTGAATGCTTTGATAAAAAAGAAGTATTGGAAAATAATTTATATAAACTTTGGCTCAACTTTAAGCCGCCATATTGAATTTTCCAATTTTATTAATTTTCTTAATAGTTTGAAATTAGTCCTTCGACTTGCAAAATTTCAAGCTCTTAACATGTCTGAGAGCGCCCAAACAAACAGACATATATATAGCCGTTATATTTAATTTTAAGCATATTTTTACTTATATTGCAAAATCAAAATGGCGGCTCTTCTAAAGCGGCCAGTCTATATAGTCCATCATACGACAACATACCTCACTCCGTTTTTTGTCAGTTGGTGCAGGAGGAGGGGGTGAAATAGGGGAAATAAATATGAGGATATAACCAAACATGCTTTAGTAAATTGTTGCTGTGGGAAAAGATACTGGGTGTCAAAATTGTGAATTTTTTTCTTTTTTTTTGCAATATCTCAACTACCTCTGGACCAATCTTCTCCCAATTTGGTAAGGAAACATTTTTTAAGGTAGGAAACAATAACACAGGTCAACATTTAGTTTGAAAAAATACACCGGACTCTACCTAGGTACCCGGGAGTTTTTGGGGTCGCTAATTCCGATGCCGAGGTCGGTTAAGCTCTATCACGTCAGGTTCAAGGTCATTTGAAGGTCAAACTAAGAAGAGGTGGTTGAAAAAATCTGAAAAAATTCACACATAGGTTCTTGGGGTCGCTGAGTCCGAATTCGATGTCGGTTGACCTCTATCACCTCATGTTCAAGGTCGTTTGAAGGTTAAAGTCAGAATAGGAGGTGAAAAAATTGGAAAAAATGTATACGAATGCTCACCGGCCTACTTATTGTCTGTCTTTATATCTGCACACCCGTTTGTTTGCTTCTTAGTCTGTATTTATCGTCCACCTGCATTTTCTCTCTGTCCATCTATCTGCCTTCCTGTCGGTAATTCTGTCTATCTTCCTGTCTGACTAAATGACTAAATGTTTCTATCAGCATAAGTGTATTAATCGAAATTCGGACGAGAATGTTTACGTTGTTCCTGGAATGATCTAATTTGCTGTTGACATGTGTTGAAATTTCCAAAATTGTATGCTAAAAGTCAGTGGCGCAGCCAGAAAATTCATCTGGGGGGGGGGGGGGGGGCAATAGAGGAGGATGAGGAAAATTTTTCAGAACCTGGTTGAAAACAGATGTGTATATATTCCTCTACTAGATAATATTGGCATTAATTACAAAATATTTATTTCAAGGGATAGTTTGGATACTGCTTTATACCGATAGAGATTATGCTTCTTTATTTTTTGGTTCATGAAAGACGGCTTGGGGGGTGCCCGGGCCCCATGGCTCCCCCCTTGGCTGCGCGCCTGCTAAAGGTACTTACATTTAAAAACCCTGTCTCAAAAAACCATTAAATTACTTTGATCCTGACATGATTAAGCTCCAAGTGAGTGAAGCCAACGCCCGCGATTCGCGCCGAACTTATATCTCTTCTGCCCCAACTCACTTGTGGTGGGCATGCGCCATCTATCGAATATTCAAGGTACTCTCTACTTTCATGTTTGCTCTGCTTCTGCAACTATACCTAAAGGCCAGTCTTTGAGTCTTGTTCCACAGGATTTATGTGGTGAATATAAGCTTGTAGGTGATTCATTGAGTTAAATATATTTGCACTGAGATAGCCGAAGAATCTTCATAAGCAGCTAAAGCTGACGGACGAATGCCGGCTTGAAATGACCTCTGGATGCCTTTTAAGGGTAAGCGAACACCGGATTCGGACTCAGCGACCCCAAAAACCCATGTGTAAATTTTTTCAGATTACTTCAACTATCTTTTCCTAGTTTGACCTTCAAATGACCTTGAAACTGACATGGTAGAGGTCAATCGGCATCGGACGCAGACTCGGCGATCCAAAAAACCTATACATAAATTTTTTTCAGATTTTTTGACAGCTGCCCCTCTGTTTTTCTCAAATTAACCTTGAAATGACCTCCGGATGCCTTTTGAGCGGTAACCGGATTCGGACTCAGCGACCCCAAAAACCTATGTGTGAATTTTTTCAGATTTCTCAACCATCTTTTCTTAGGTTGACTTTCTAATGTCCTTGAAACTGACGTGGTAGAGGTCAACCGGCATCGGATTCAGATTCAGCAACCCAAAAAACCTATATATATATATATATATATATATATATATATATATATATATAAATTTTCTCAGATATTTGACAGCTTTCCCTCTGTTTTTCTGAAATTAACCTTAAAATGATCTCCGGATGCCTTTTAAGGGTAAGCGAACAAAGGATTCGGACTCAGCGACTCCAAAAACCTATGTGTGAATTTTCTTTTGGCTAGAAAATCTCATGCAGTCATTTCTACGTAAAAAAGGTACACTTGATAGAACTTGATAATTCCAACCGTTTTCGAGAAAACTGCCGCAATTCTTTGGAAACAAACTCAGTTTGAAAAGGACAAATTGTATTTATTGAAATGTGTGCTTTGGTGACGTAGTTGAGATATTTTGGTCCAAAGAATCTACTCTTGAACTATGGCCTATTATTAATGGTCCACCCTGTACATATATAGAATGGCCTCCATATTTCATATTTAAAAATTTGCCCATTTTTACGAACGTATGTGTTGGGTAGCCATTCATATATGGTTTTCTTCATTTTTAGAGTAGAAGCAGCTAGATCTGTTCTGAAAGAAATACTCCAGAAATGGCCAAGAAATGGGTTCGCTCTAGTACACTTTGGATTTATTTTGAAAACTGCTGATAATAAATTGAAAGAGGCTGTAGAATATTTAAGAAAAGGACTGGAAACCAGGGATAAAGGAGTTATAGATGGCAGATTTTATTTTCATTTAGGTGATGCACTGACTCGTCTTGGGCTAAATAAAAAGGCAATGGAAGTAGGTGTATTACTATGGTCAACCCAGTGGCGTAACAAACACCCCCGCAGACCCCCGCACCGCGGGGGACCCGGCCAGCTGGGCGGGGGGCACATTGACGGATGGCCGACGGATCGCCGACCCCCATTCAAAACTCTGTTTGCTGTTTTATTATGTATTTAATACCTAGTGTGGGTTTAACCCCAAAATTAAATTATCACACGATTAACTAATTCAAAAATTCATAAACCTGAACCTAACAGTAATGAAGATAAGAGTTATCATTTTCCACTCGTTATAGAGAGGGGGCCCCTGAAAACGTTTGTGGGGGGGAGGGGGACTCACTTTCTGTTACGCCACTGGGCCCACTCCTTTTGTTCTGAAATCTTTTTACACAGAGAATTGACACATCCCAGTTTAATGACTGTGTATTTTAAATATACATAATGCATGTAATTTCTTTCATAATTAAGACACCTGAAGGTCAATTCTCGAAATTATTCCAATGGGAAATTGTTTTTTTATCTTCTTTATTTCATTACCTTTCCTATTTCTTCCTGTTTCCTTTCCCTCACTAAGTCTACTCCCTCAAGTCAAGAATTAAGCCCTGGTCAGTAAACCTCATGTTCCTGTAATAAAATACAAGTAACAAAATACCAAATTCGCAGTCTGATTTATATAGATTTTTATATTTTAAATAATATGTCACTGTCTGATTTATTTATAATTTTGTGACTTTCAGGCAAATCGGGGTGCAGTAGCGTACGCAAAATTTTTTCACTGGAGGGGTTATAAAATTAATAAAAAATTTTAAATGTTTACTGGAATTATTTTACATTTCTAATAATGCACTTTCAACGTACGTTGCTAATTCCAAAGCAACAAGTCGATTTTCTGTTTTAAAGAACGTTTGAAATCCTACAGATTACTTACTTACTTACACTTTCTGAATTTTTCCATATTTGATTCAATAGGTAATGTTTTAGGTATATGAAGAAGGTGTTAATAACGGAGTTTTCTTGTCAAAATACCAAAGATCCTTGTACAACGTTCCTAGATTAACGGGTAAACCGTGGTGGAAATTAGAAGAACTGCCGTACGCGGATTTATACAGACTTCTAAAACAAAACTGGCGCAAGATCAAAGAAGAAGGTTTAACAGTTTTGAACGAGAAGGGGTACTTCCAAGATGAATCAGAAAATTTAAGGGACTCTGGTGAATGGAAACAATTCGAATTATTTGCCAGGGGGCAAAAGAACATCGTAAACTGTAAAAAATGCCCTTTCACGTGTAACATCATTGAAAAAATACCTGAAGCTAGAGGCTGCAAAAGAGGACAGACCAAATTCAGCGTCATGCATCCTGGAACTCACGTTTGGCCCCATTGTGGTCCAACCAATTGCCGATTGAGGACACATTTAGGCTTAAAAGTACCTGCAAAGACTTTCATAAGGGTTGCCGAAGAAATTAGGTAAACATATTCCTAAAGATTTTAATTTATATTAATTTACAAGTAGATAAATCAGAAAACCTGTATAGGTATTGATTTTTCTCCTTGTTCTTTTGTCTGTTGGTCTTTCATCTCTAGCATATCTGTTCTGTTGTGTTTTTATTATTTTTTAATGGACTGTATTTGACGCCACTGCATCGGACTGGGACTTGTTGGTTTGAAAGGCACTTTGAGCCTGTGCAGGGAGCATAGACAAACCCAGGTGGCCGACTGGCTTAAACATGGTCAAATGGTTCTTTTGCTCCAATGATGACTGAAAAAATACTATTTGCTTCAATATTCTTATGTATTGTATTATTTGTATTCAATTATGGTAATGGTTATTTTATTTTTAGAAGCTGGGAAGAAGGTGAAATATTTGTATTTGATGATAGTTTTGAACATGAAGTTTGGCACAATGGAACAGATTTTCGATTAGTTTTAATTATTGACGTTTGGCATCCCGAACTAACACCAGTGGAGATAAGGAATCTCTCACCAATTTAATACATATATGACTGTTTTTATTAATTTAATTATAAATGTAAATAAAATATATAAAAATTAATAAAAAGTCCTAAAACCTATATTTTGCACAGTGATTATTTTTTACCAAGTCTACTGTCTGTAAGGAGCATAAGGTATAAAGCCTGTCTCTAGTTTAAAATAGGTATAACATTTAACATTTAACTTAGATATTTTACATGTAAGAAATAATAGAAATATGAATAATTAGTATTAAATTATCTGACAGCTGAATATGTCCAATACATAATAATTTAATTCGTTGGTTTGTCTTTTTTAATGATTCACTTAACAAACGATGGGAATACGTCAGCATTAATACTGGCCTAAGCTGGGTTGAAGCAGATAGACAACTACTTTAATATTATGCTTCAGAATACAACTTTTAGTAAACAACACGTTCTATCCCCGTCGTGATGACGTCACAATGGAGACAGTCGTAGTTCCTCAGCTTATCACCAGGGGCGTGTTGCTTAGCTGGAATCTTTGAATATATAGGTAAGGAAGGACTTCGATCCATACAAGCCGTGTAATTTTCAGGCGACGGAAGTAGCCATCTTGATCAACCTATTATGACTCATACTTTGATGTCAATTCTGTCATTTGCCATGTTGTTTGTTTGTTTTGGTTTTGATAGTGCTTCCGATTGTGATAAAAATAGGTGAATTTTCTGTGCTAATCATGTTAAATAAATCCGTATTGTATTTTAAGTTGTAAATCGTGGTGTATGTGGTGTATTTAGTACCTATTTCTCTATTTGTTATTGAACTTGGCAAGGTTACCCGCCATATTGATGAACCTTTAATCAAAAATCTATATGCATTTCCGTCGCCGCTTATTTGAATTACGCTCTCTCCTTTCCTATACACTCAAAGGCTGGAATCGTTAACTTTCTTTGCGGCAGTCTGGCTCGCACAGTCTGATTAGCGATCCATGTTTTGTACGTCCATGTGGTCCACTTTAACAACAGCGCCACCTTTTCCCGCTTTTACGGACATGGCTAAAATGCCTACTCCTTCTCCATTAGAGATGGGCGGTCCGGTTCCTTTAGCGGATTCGGTCCGTTTGGAACCGTTCCGTTTGTGGACCCGTTCAGCTGGATTCGTTCCACCGGATCCACTTCAAAATGTTTACGCAATGGGGAACAATCCAAGCCAGTTCTTAATATATCCGATAGATTGCACCATGCGTACCCGGTTTAATCATTCTAAACTTATCAATCATACAATATAACCTGCAATAGTTTAAATTTCCGAGAGTTTCCCAATTTTTCATTCACTAAGATGAATCGGGTGGCTGATTCAAAGAGATACTGTTCGTATTGACATAGGATATAACATAACAGCGCGAACAACCCACATACCTAGAAAGGTATATGTGAAACAACCGAGTACGGCTGCTGCACTCTAGCGGAAATAATAAATAGAAATGTTCCCCATTGGTAGGAAACTAAAAATTGTCCAATCACTTTTTCCTATTATTTTTATATAGGTAAGAGGTAGGTACCTATCGGCACATCGGCAGTTATCACACACATATCATAGCAGATCAATGGACCGCAGACCCGGTTCGATCGACATCGTGGATTCGGTCGGACTCGTTCCACCTCCGGATTCATTCACCTGGAACGGGTCCACCCGGACCGCCCATCTCTATTCTTCATGATCGATCAATTTGTAAGATTGTATAGGTAGATACATTACATTCGCATTTTAAATAGAATTTCGCATTAAATCATGACAAGGCCCAACTTTCGAAGACAAACCAATCACATGCGTATAGATTTGACTTAATAGTTACAGTTACCTACCTACAGTAACCTCAATAAAATTGGACGTCTTTGAAAATTTTGGTCTTATTTCGTAAAAAATGTGAAAGTTAATAATGTAGAAGTATAAGATGATCATACGAAGTTCCAACGTGATAAAAATTATATAAATGTATAGGCTTAAGAGAGAGAAAGTATAAAATCAACATATTGAAAGGCAAATCCTTAATTCCTTAATCACGTGATGTCGAAATTAACGCGCCCTTGATTTGTGACCACGTGATTTTAATGCAATTTATCGATACTGCATCCTTTTCTTACATCTGGACAGTGGTATGTCGTTCTCAATCTTGTGTTGTAATATCCCTGGTCGGATAAAAGGATCTAAAGAAGACCCATGCATGTTAATGGTCAATGCAAAATGGCGTCGAAATTATTCATTGGAAATATAAGCTTTGCTCAAAAATCCTCTACTAAGTGCAAATGTATCTCTCTTCAACTTCTGTATAGTCTCACTCTAGCTCCTTCTATTATCTGCACTATAGTGCAGATTGTGCAGAATTTTTTAACAAACCTATAAATAGGTTACATAATATGTAAATCAATACGACCAAGACACTGGCTTCTGAATTAAAAATAGGGTTTTTGGCTAATTAATACATACTTCTTGACTCTTGGGGAACGAGTTTAATCACAGGGTAAATAGTATTTAATCTTTAATCATGTTTATTTAGTCGCTACTGAAAATACAACGAGGATTTATAAATAGGTAGGTATACAAAATCAAATTTCACAAATATAGAAAAAAAATACCTAAATGCCTAAAAATTAGGTATGTATCGACATTAGATGAACGAAAAATAACACTTCCGGAACATTCAGCAACACGAATGACTTAGCAGGCGTATGTTTACTTGCCCACCTACCAGGGGCAGGAATTGGTGCCCTGTTTTCAAATTTTTCAAACATTTTCCTAATTATTTGAGAAATCGTTCTTCACTTTGGTATACGATATTAGGAATATCAAACGAAGCTTTTGTAAAAATCTGGTCGACTTTACATAGCACAAGATTAAATTCTCCAGGTCATATCTCATCAAGATTTAGATAGTCTCGAATATGTGTCGTCATATCAGTAATTTCGTTTCAATTCTACGAGTCGAGTTTGGAATAATATGTAAAATTTAAGCTTTCTAGGACTGCGAATAACTGATACACAGGTAAAAAATGACTGAGTAACACTAATGACTAGTGAACACTGTAAGGGGCAAAAATCAATACTCTTAGTATTCTAGATATCTTTCCTAATGTTAGTATATAGTGTCAAATTAATCAATACTGTGATAGAAATCTATAGCTTGAACATGCTACGTGATTTAAATTCTGATCATTTATCTTGTTAAAAGAATATTTGGTCCCTTTACAGTTAACCAGACTACAGATTCGTTATCAATATTGTTGGAAAAATTACAGGTAACATTGTAAGTTATGATGGTTTAAAGCGCCACTATTTATATATTCCAAATGAAGTGTTTCTTTAAACGAGATATGGCGCTATTATTATTAGAAAACGCGAATTGATCCTAAGATGCGCAGTACTCAGGCCTATCGGCTAATTGTACATTCGCGACATTTAGGATCCCCTAGAAAAGACCAGTGCTCTCCACGAAGGAGAGCAGCCCTCTCCAGGGTAAATTCCGTAGTTCCTCTGGCTGTAGAGACTGCCTTCCGAAATACTTTGACACTCCTATTGGTGCACGATGGCATAGGATATGAGTGACGGTTTTCATTCTCCACTCCACACATCCTACAAGTAGGATCATTTTTCAACTGCATTGTATGCAGATGCTTGTTCAGAGGACAGTGTCCTATTATCAGGCCTACCATCTGTCTCAATCGTTCTCGATCGAGCCCAATCAGCCACTTTACGGTAGAGTCAGTCCAGGGCCCCTTTATATGGAGCCTCGACTGCAGGGACGGCACCAGACTGGCCAGGCCGGGGGGGCATAATTTTTTTTTTAGATTTGTAGGGGGGCACAGAAATTTATATATTAAATAGGAATTATAATTTTAATAAAGCAGAAATATAATATTTTCGTTAATTTAAATTATTAAAAAATCTAGGAATCCAAGGGGGCACTTGAGGGGGCACAGTTCGTTTTGGGGCCCTGCAGGCCCCCCCTTGGCGCCGTCTCTGCTCGACTGCCTTATTTCGGGGGCCTGAGACCAATAGTTGTTAAACTGTGTTTTTGCTCCTTCACCTGCCAAACGGTCTGTTTCTTTGGTGACAGGCACCCATATAAGTTTAACTGAGTTGCGTTCACAGAGCTCAGTCAGAATGTTTCGACAGTTCAGCACCAGCTTAGAGGTCACCTTGTTTGATTCAAGAGCCCTTGACTGTCGCTACATATATAAATATGCCTATTGACGAAACCTCTTTTGATGTTTTCACTTGCACACAGTGAAATGACACATTATCTCAGCCTGAAATACAGTTCCCAGTCGTTTCGACTGGGGAACACCACTGCATATGGAATAGTCAACTTATAGACGGGGAGACACCGGTAGTCCTCTTACTAAGCAACGACCTGCTCCCTTATAGGTAGAACTAAAGCCTTTGTGTGCCCCAGCCCTTGTCCCGTCGCATTCCACCTTTAAACAGTCTATTTTGCTGCTTTCCTAGTTTCCAGTTCCACTTCAACGTGCAAGGGAGTGAGTCCAAGGATGGTCTCCATTGCAGCCATTGGAGCACACCACACAAGAGCCGTATATGTTATGAGGAGTTTCACCATAACGGTGTACATCCAGATGGCGGTCCTTGGATTTATTCCCCACTTGAGACCAAAGCTACGCTTGTACATCCAAAGGGATGCACAGGCTTACCTCGCTTGAGCTTCCACGTGGTCCTTAGATGACAGTTTGGAGTCTGGGGTTGCTCCCAGGTACCTCACTGTAAGGGAAAGACAGGGAAGAAAGCAAAAGAAAGTATTCAACCAGTAGTAGCACTCGTTGATGACGTGTTGAGAATGCCAAGAGAAGTTTCATAATTACTAGCAGCATCAGAAACACTTAAACAAGATAGTGGTACATTATTGTATTTGAGTGCAATAAAACGTTATACATTTTTGTTGTCAAGTCTTCTTTTTTATTGTTATTTTTTTTTTAATCTAAACCCTCCAATTTTTACTATTTGTTAGTTACAGGCAACAGATTAACTTTAACAAAATATGTCAATTCAATAGTTGCAGAAACGTTGTTTAGATAAAAAAAATATAAATAAAAATTCTTACCACAATTGTTTTTTATTATTGCAATTAGTGTGTAACAAAAAATAAAAATATATTTGAAGTAACACAACTCTCTTATTTATACAATATCTTTCAACAATATTATATATTATGCGTTATACGATAACGCATAATATATAATATTGTTGAAAGATATTGTGATTTTCGTTAATCCAATCAGTTCTGAACATTTAAAAATTCATATAGTAAAAAAATTGTCAAAAGATACAATGCATGGCCACTGAAAATATAAAAAATTAAAAACGAGTGGTCACTTTTTATTTCTTTATTCTACATGATGTAATCATTATAATAACTAACTTTATCAAGAAATGATTTTAATTATCATGTATACCTAGCAACTAATTGTCAGTCTCCATTATTATACAAATGGCACTTTTAATACTATATTGTTAATATGGGTATTCTACATTTAAAATAACTAAAATATTCTATGCAGTAAGAAAGTAGTTTAGTACTGGCCAGTCTATATGAAATAACTGGTAGGGTATAGCATATAAATATGTATATATTGCATAATATTGCAGATTTAAATAATTATACATGTTTGGGAGAGTAAAGTAGACTTAATTGTAAGATTCAAAAACACGAAAGTGGTAGATCGATTTTAATTCTTTCGAAGTTACAGGTCTATTAAATTTATAAACAGTAAAATAAAAAATAATAAAACTTTTCTTAGTCATTCGTATTAATAAATAACAAAAAAAAATATTGTTTAAAGAATTTCTTTGCTATTTAAATTTTTTTTTTGTAAAACAATTTTGTTTTGTTATTTATTCCCATCGAGGGGGCAACCGCTGGCGAAATTTTGTACACCTAATACCTATTCTGGAAAAATATCCTTTATTTCCCGTTTAATTCCTTGTAATTCCCCTAATTCCTCAAATACCTTTATTTCCTCCCAATACCTTAATATTTTCTAGATTATCTCGGGAACGATGCACTTTTTAATAAAAATACCTATATACAAAATTGTTCCTTATAAAATTCTCTACCAAAAATGTCTCCACACTTTTTTCTTAAAATTAATAGTACCGTGGGAAATAAGGCGCACACATAAGGGTTGGTTCCGGTCTACACAATAAATTGTAATCTTTACTATAATCTACTTTAAAGTTCAATACTTAACGCTAAAGCAGTAGCTACTAAAGTCCGCCTAAAATTATAATAACTTGTATACTATAATAATATTGTATACCGGGTCGCTCAGCCGATAGGTACACCGTTGTAACTTTTGAATGGGGGAATGGATTTCTTTCAAATTTCGTGTAGTGATATGGGATATAATTTCAAATTATATAATGTAAAGAACCAAAATGGCCGACTTCCGGTTTCGATTTTACCCAAAGGTAGGTTTAAAATACCCGGTTTTTGCGTAAAATCCCGCACATTGGCAGCCCTGAACAGTAACAGCGTTTACAGCAAGCTCTAAAATAATGCAGTGACCTTGGGTCGTCTGAGATGTAGTGGGAGAAATTGAAATTTTTTACATTGTGGTGTATAAATATTTATACTTTTTTCGGGTATTAATACACATAATTTTTTACCGGGTAAATTTTTTTTGGACAAAAACCTGTTTTCCCATGAAAATTATTCGAGAATTAAAGGCATGGAAAAGTCGCGACACGAAGTGGAGCGATTTTTCCTATGTCCCTTAATTCGAGCATAATTTTCATGGAAAACAGGTTTGAGTCACTCAAAAAAAAGTTACCCAAGTAGAAAATCAACCTCGCGTGTATTACAGAAGATTAATATATGATTAAAAAATATTATCTAAAATAATTATTAAAACAACAAAACTGTTTATTTTGATGTTTTAAAAATAACGATTTATAATAAAGAATAAAAACATTTTCTAATGTTCTTTATCATGTTATAACCCCAGTCAGTCAAAATTTTTGCAAGTTCATCATAGTAGCCATATATTTTTCGAGGAATAATGCCGCTCTTTGCAAAAAGCTTTTAATTCTTTCCATATAGAATTTTTAGTGTTTCCCGTTTTAGGTATATCAATAGGTATTTTCTTGTGAAACATCGCCAAATCGCTTTTTCTCATTCATTTTGTGTACAGAAATCAAGATGAAAACGTAAAATGTCAGATTTTAAGAATTTCAATGACTTTTTTAGTTTGACACATGGCTACTACGAAAAAAGTAACATACATTTTCTCGATTTTTTCCACTTATCGATAGCCGTTTTTCTCAGTTTAAACAAATCCTATTGGTCGATTTTTTTGAAATTGTACGTTTTGATTGGTTAATAAAGTAAGAATATATTAATCGCGTAAAGACAGCTTTGGAAATAGCCATACGGATATTCAGCGAATTATATGACCTGCGCTGATTACATTTGCGTCTCATTTACCAAAGTACTATTAATTTTAGGAAAAAAGTTTAGACAAGTTTTTTATAGATAATTTTATAAGGAATAATTCTGTATATAGGTTTTTTTATGAAAAAATGCACCGCTCCAGAAATAATCTAGAAAACCTCAAAATGGGGGTGGAAACGACGTCCTCTAGGGGATGAAGCACGCAATTTTTGAAACTTTATGAATTTTGTCCAATATATTACAATTTTAACTGTTATATTACTGAAGTATTACGAGACATCGTGCAAAGTTTTAATAATGAAAAAGCTAGTCATGGAGAAATTGTAGAGGTAGGAGAGCGATTTGTTCTAGCTTTATACAACTCTACCTCCGCAGAAAAAAGTCAAGATGTATACAGATTCATGACTTTTAACAAACTTGTTGCTAAAGCGAACAATACTGTAATATTATCAAAACTACCAACAACTTCTGCTGCTGCTCGGCAACACTCATATCGCGTTTTTTACCAAATTTAAACATGGAAAAACGTTGTGCTAGAAGCTACTGATTGGGGGTGGAAAAACGTTGGTATATTAACCCGAACTATGACAACAAAAGAACCGGCTCCAGAATATGTTACAACATTAATTTCTTATTCATGCAAATTAGGGTGCGAAAGAAGGTGTAGTTGCAGAAGAGCAGGCTTACGTTGCTCCACAATGTGTTACCATTACCACGGACAAGCATGCATGAATGTCTAATCTATGGAAGGCGATGAAGATTAATTAACGTAGGTAACCTTTTGATAATTAGTGGATTCGGCCTACAGGGGGCACCACACACCAAGTACTTTACCTCTAGGGTGGAGTGGAAACAAGTACAATATACAATATTCTCGCTTCTTTAAATATCGCGTTATTTTATAGAGGTGAGAGGGTGGAAGTGGTACATTTATTATAATTTTAGGTGGAGTTTAGTAGCTACTGCTTTAGCGTTAAGCATTAAACTTTAAAGTAGATTATAGTAAAGATTACAATTTATTGT